>CM055891.1:27258831-32058831 GCA_029582165.1 Portulaca oleracea | reverse complement strand
ACCCCCACCCTCTCACCATCGCCACCCTCACCGCCGCCGCCGCCACCACCACCACCACCACCACCACCACCATCATCCCCATTTTTCTTCTAAGCCCAGTTTGTCTTCCAGAATTTATGGGCTTGGCATATTGGTAATCCTCATCTGTCACCGGAGCCACTGTTGGTGTCAACCAAACATTCCCATCTTCTTTGTTGAGGGTCTTCCCTATAAGCAGGTTCCACTTTCTTGCATCCGTGAAATCTTCTATTCCAATTACTGACATTGTGTTCAAAGGGACAATCTCTTGAAACCTGCATAAGACAATCTCTTCTAAATCTGCTGCCAAGCTTCCTACTGGTGTTTTGCCTGCTACATTCCACGTTCCTACGAAAATCCTGTTTTGAGCACCATATTAACCACACATTAAACTACTCAAAATGCAATCTATATGCTTTGACTCAGAGCAGGTTGTTGCATTTTACCTCAGTTCATGAGTTAAACCCGATGATTGGATCCCTCTAGAGCCGAAAAAGCTATGGCTCAGGTACTCTACAGGTTCGCTATCTACAAGAAGTTATCCATTATTAACAGATATTAATGAACCGGGCACTAACAGCTGCACTCTGTTAACGATTAGAAAACGATGGTGGTGGTGGTGGAGGTGGAGGTTGATTATGGTGACCGTGATGGTGATGATGATGATGGTGGTGATGGAGGTGGAGGTTGATCATGGTGACGGTGATGGTGATGGTGATGATGATGATGATGGTGGTGGAGGTGGAGGTGGTGATGAGGATGATGATGATGACGACAACGATGGTGGTGGCGGTGGTGGTGGTGGTGGCGGCGGCGGCAGTGGTGAGGGTGGCGGTGGTGAGAGGGTGGGTGATGGAGGTCCTCCATCATAACCAGCATCAGGGGCAGCAACGACCTCACCAACATCAGCATTGAGGTCATCATCAACCACATCAAACACTGACATCCAAGAGTGCTTTATGATGGTCCAACAAGTCATGAGGTCATCCAACACCAACAGCATCATCACCAACAGCAGCAGCCAACCAGTGAGGCTACTTCTCAATTCCATATCTTTGGATTGAGATCCTCACCAGTGCTTTGAAGACTTCACTCTAGAGCTGTTGAGGACTTTCCAGCTCAGTGAAGATGTTTGTCAGTTCTGAGGTCCTCTATGAAGACATCACTTCTGGAACTGTTGAGGATATTCCAGTTTTGTGAGATGATCCTGCATTGAGGTCCTCCACGAAGACTCACCTTCAAGTTGTTGAGGCCATTTCCAGCTTGTGAGGTGATATAACCGTTTGTAATAAAGAAAACGCGTTTGTTAGAGTTATTTCATTTTATTTCCTTTTATTTTGAAGTTATCCAGTTTGTAATGAGGCTTAATTAGCTTGCTAAGTTAGTTAAGTAGTTTAATGCTTAATTAGTGATTTTCTTGAGCAAGGGGAAACCCTTAATCATCTAGCTCAACCCTAGCTTTATATAGCTTGTAATCGGCAACTTGAGGTCATTATCTATCAGTGAAATTAATAGCATTTTGAGTGCCTTGATTGAGCCTCTTGTTTGTGAGTGACGTTAAACTCTCATCTCTGGTTAATTCTACTACAGTAGCAAGGATTTGGCAATCCTTGTGGTGGGTGTAGAGCTTGGTAATCTCAGTGGTGGTGTGTCTGTATCCATTGAGGTCATCCAGTCCATTGCCCTTGAAGTTCTAGCTGTGGTGTGTGCAGACCTTGAGCCTCAAGACTATCTCTGGTTACTGTTTGATTGTAAGTTTGTTCATCCGACCATCATTTTATCATCATCCATTCGTCCATTTGTTCATTGGTGTTCATACTCTGTTTTGGAGGAGGTTGTAATTGGTTTTCTGTGTGAGGTCTGTTTTGGGTGTTTTGGTGTTTGATTCTATATTGTGAGGTCAGATTGTGTGTGATATGTGTTAATGTGGTGTACTGTGAGGTCAATACTCTGATCTTAGGACCTTGCGTACATCATAATTGGTATCAGAGCTGAGTAACATCTTGGAGGAAGGTCTGTTTGTGTTATTTGTGCATTTTATAATGTCGGGTTGTAGTAGAACACCTCAGGAAGTAGCAGAACAAGCCTTGAGGGAGAAGGAGGAAATGGAAGGGAGAATGAAAATTATGGGTGAACAGTTGCAATATTATATGAGGTTGCACAGGAGAGAGATCAATAGAGAGACTGATGTGGAGTCTGAAGAAGAAGAAGAGGATAACCCTTTTAGTGAACCTGGAAGGGGAGGAGGAAGACCTAGATATCACAGAAGAAGGAGGTATAACAGGAGGTCACCTAGAAGTAGTGTTAGTGAATCCAGAAGTAGGAGTGAGAGGGAAGAAATGAGGGGAGAAAGAAGAGTAGAGAAGTTGGATTTCAAAATAGATATTCCTGAATATGGAGGTGAGTTAGATCCTGATGTATTTTTGGATTGGTTGCAAACAGTGGAGAGGGTGTTTGATTTTAGGGAGTTGTCTGAGGAAAACAAGGTGAAGTTGGTTGCATTGAAGTTGAGGAAATATGCATCTACATGGTTGAACAACTTGCAAAGAAGGAGAGAAGAGATCAATGAACCTAAGGTCAGCACATGGGTTGAAATGAGGCAGAAACTCAAGGAGAAATTCTTACCTTAAAGTTACATGAAGGAGAATTATTTCAAGCTTCAACACTTTGTACAGGGTAGTAGATCTGTTGAGAACTATACCAAGGAGTTTGAACATCTGCTGTGGAAGTGTAACATGAAGGAGAATGAGGTGCAGACATATGTGAGGTATCTTGGAGGGTTGAATGAAAGCATCAGAAATGTGGTCGAGCTGCAGGTGTATAATTCACTTGATGAGCTGAGTTCTTTGGCTCATAAGGTGGAACAGCAGAAGAAGGCCCAAAGGAAGGAGTATGGAAGCAAGTACCTAACCAAAACCTATCCTCAAACCAAATCCTATAACCCACCTCAAAGAACCTATCCATCCCCACAACCACAAACTAGATATCCAGCCCCTACACCACCTCAAACACAATCCCAAAATCCCCCACAAAGAACCCCAATCCCTACCAATCGACCATTCCCTGAGAGGAGGTGCTTTAGATGTCAAGGTCTTGGACATCTAGCCTCAGAATGTCCAAACAGAAGCGGTGACCTTAGCGAGAATATCAAGCGACTGTTTGTTGAACTGAGTCGATTGTTGAGGAGGAGCAGTATGATGAACTGAAGGAGATCTGTGTATGATGAAGAGGAAGTGGAGGCGGACACGATGAAGGTGAAATGTTGGTGATCGGGAGGATCCTTAGCGAGACAACAATTGATGAGGAAGTGAGCAGAGGAGAACATTTTTCAAACAAGATGTACAGTCAAGGAAGATCTGTTCATTGATTATTGATGGAGGCGGTATGCAAATGCAGCCTCACAGACTATGGTGCAAAAGCTGAGTTTGCAAACCTGTCCTCATCCAGCACCATACACCATCCAGTGGTTGAGTCAAAGTAGAGGTATCAAAATCTCATCTAGATGCCTTGTGAATTTTTCAATTGGTTCTGTTTATAAAGATGAAGTGTGGTGTGATGTTATACCTATGGATGCATGTCATTTATTGTTGGGAAGACCTTGGTTGTTTGATAGATCTGTTAACCATGATGGAAGAGCCAATACCTATTCCCTTAACCTAAACCACAAAAAATTGTCCTCACCCCACTTAAACCATCCCAGCTCACAAAAAGAACCAAGAACCTGATTGTTGAACCATCCCTTGATGTGATCTTACCTGCTGAATATCATGAGTTCTGTGAACAGAAGGAGTTACTTTTGCTTGATCTTGATGAAGAACCAGCCTCACAAAATGAGCCATCCCCACAAAATAGCCATCCTTTATTCCAACCCATCCTAAACTAGTACTTACATATTTTTCCAGAAGAAATGCCACCAGGTTTACCCCCAAAAAGAGACATCCAACATAAAATTGACCTCATCCCAGGATCTATTTTACCAAACAAACCAGCCTATAGAATGACCCCTGCTGAAACCTATGAGATCCAGAGGCAAGTTGATGAGTTGTTGGAGAAAGGAATGATTAGAGAGAGCTTGAGCCCTTGTGCAGTGCCAGCTTTATTGGTCCCTAAGAAAGATGGAAGTCAGAGGATGTGTATTGATTGTAGAGCCATCAAAAAATCACAATTAAGTATAGATATCCTATTCCAAGACTTGAGGATATGCTTGATGAGCTCCATGGCTCAACTGTGTTTTCAAAGATTGATTTGAGGAGTGGATATTATCATATCAGAATTTATGAGGGAGATGAGTGGAAGACAGCCTTTAAGACTAAGGGAGGCTTGTATGAGTGGTTGGTCATGCCTTTTGGTTTGACAAATGCACCTTCAACATTTATGAGGCTTATGAACCAGGTTTTGAAGCCTTTGATTGGGAAGTGTGTTGTTGTGTATTTTGATGATATACTCATTTATAGCCAGTCTGAGGAGGATCATGTGAACCACTTGAGGAGTGTTATGGAGATTCTGAGTAGAGAGCAGCTGTATGGGAACCTCAAGAAGTGTCAATTCTTCACCAGCCATGTTATATTCCTTGGTTATATTGTGACATCAGAAGGAATTCAAGTAGACGAGGAGAAGGTCAAAGCCATTAGAGAGTGGCCTGTTCCTACATCAATCCAGCAGATAAGGAGTTTCCATGGTTTGGCATCTTTCTACAGGAGGTTTGTGAGGAACTTCAGCACCATTTTAGCTCCCATGACCGAGTTAGTGAAGGGGAAGAGCTTTACTTGGACACCAGCAGCACAGAAAGCTTTTGAGGAGGTCAAAAGACAGCTAACCTCAGCCCCAGTGTTGGCATTACCTTGTTTTGCCAAAGTCTTTGAAGTGGAATGTGATGCATCAGGCGTGGGCATTGGAGCAGTGTTGACTCAAGAGGGAAAACCAGTAGCTTATTTCAGTGAGAAACTCAATGAGGCCAAGAGGAAATACAGTACATATGATAAGGAGTTTTATACTATCATTAGAGCTTTGCAACATTGGAGGCATTATCTGATTGGAGCTGAATTTATTCTGCACAGTGATCATGAGGCCCTCAAATTCATCCAGGGGCAGCATAAACTCAACACTAGGCATGCTACTTGGGTGGAGTTCATGCAGCAATTTCATTTTGTGATCCATCATAAATCTGGGAAGCTTAACAAAGGAGCTGATGCATTGTCCAGGAGGTATTTGTTGTTGCAAGTTTTGGATGCAAGAGTGCTTGGTTTTGAACAGTTGAAAGTTTTATATGAGAATGATGAAGATTTTGGAGAGTTGTACCAGAAATGTTAAGGACATCCTCAAAGTCTATACCACATAGACCAGAGATTTCTTTTCAAAGGAGCAAGGTTATGTATTCCAAGGAGCAGTTTTAGAGAGTTGTTGATCTCTGAAGTTCATGGAGGTTGCTTGGCAGGACATTTTGGCATTGAGAAGACCCTTCTTATGCTGAAGGAACATTATTGTTGGCCTAAAATGAGGAAGGATGTTGAGCATTAGGTCAGGAGGTGTGCTACATGTCAGATTGCAAAGAGTCATAGCTTACCTCAAGGGCTATACACACCTTTGCCAGTTCCAAACAGTCCTTGGGAGGACATCAGCTTAGACTTCATTGTTGGTCTACCAAGAACTCAAGGAGGAAAAGATTCAATCATGGTAGTTGTGGATAGATTCAGTAAAATAGCTCACTTTATTGCATGCCATACAACTTTTGATGCTGTGAAAATAGTTGAATTGTATTTCCAGGAGGTAGTGAGACTCCATGGTGTTCCTAGGAGTATGGTGTCAGATAGGGATGTCAAGTTCCTAAGTCATTTTTGGGTTACTCTTTGTAAGAAGTTGGGCACCCAATTGAAGTATAGCACAGCTTGTCACCCTCAAACTGATGGGCAAACAGAGGTCACAAACAGGACACTTGGAACACTATTGAGGTCACTGATATCCACAAACAAAACAGGATGGGACACCCTCTTGTCTCATGCTGAATTTGCTTTCAATAGAGCACCATCCAAGACAACTGGCCTTTCGCCATTCCAGGTTGTCTATGGTAGAAATCCTATAACTCCATTGGATTTATCTCCACTAACAAATTCTGTGAGTGTGGGACTCGGGAAAATCCCCGTGGTATCCCTCGTGGTAAACAGTGAGTCGTAAGGGGTGTCTTTTCTTTGAGAAGATTTGCTCGAATTTCCGTTTAAAATAAATTAAAGTTTAAAATTTAAATAAACTCTTTTTTTCAGATTTTATTAAAGTTTGAGAATTTTATTTATTCAGGAAGTGAACAGAAAATTAAAAAAAAGGAAAAAAGAAATGAAAAAAAAAACAAACAGAAAACCCCGGGACTGGGCTCGGGGCGGTTTACTGTAGCAATACCTGCAGGTATTGCGCCTGCCCCAGCCCGAGACAGAAGAAAAATAAAATCTTTTTTTTAAAAAGAAAAAGAAAATAAAAAAACTGCAAACAGGAGGATTCGAACCCGAGACCGAGACTGCTGTCTACTGTGATACCTGCAGGTATCGTGGTCGATAATCCGGGAGAGAGTCCCGACCGAAGTCGAGTCCGTGGTCGGTCGCGAATACCGCCAGTATTCGTCTGTCCGACCTCGAGCCTACTTCCGAACTTAGGGATCCGGACCTTAAAAAAACTTTATTTTCGCAATCCGCATTTTTTTTTGAAATCCGAAAAGAAAATGAAACCCGAAAAATAAATAAAAGAAAGAAAAGAAAAACGAGTCGCCAATTAATTTTTGAACGAGAATTAATAAACTCAAAAAAAAGTGACTCCACAAACCACGAACCACGAGATTCAGATCCAGGTAGAATTAATCGGGAATAAAATTCCCGAATCCACCCGTTCAACAAACGGACTTTACTAAACCGGTTAAAATAGAAAGAAGAGAAGGGAAAAGAAGAGAGTAGAACGGAGTATTAATTATCGTGATTAATGTTATTTAGTTACATACAAATGCGAGAAATAAATACGATAAATAAAAGAATTAAATACAAGCGTACCTTTATTCACGAACAATCCATATTATTTAGGTCGAGTTTAGGGTTAACTCAAGTTACAAGATAATATGAATCAAGAATAGATAGAGAAGGAGAAAATAACGATGCCAATTAAGTGTATGCAAAAAATGAGAGAAGAGGAGGGGAGAAGGAGAAAGTGAAATCACCAAGTGTCAATACGCTGTGGTGATTTCGGTGTGAAGTGAGGAGTGAGAGGGGTTTTTATAGGAGAAATTAGGGTTGGGAATTTAGGTAAAAATGAGGGGAAAACGGCACAACATCGCCAAGTATTAGGCCCAGTGTGAAAAATTAGGTCGCGGACGCTCCCGAGGTGGATGGTGGCGCTGGTCAGGCGTAACCACCACAATACCGGGCATCTTTGGGCTTTGAGGCGCCAGCCACGCTGCTTTCCTAGGTCGCGCTTCCGAGGTAAATCGGGTCGCCCGACCACCAAATACCTACGGTATCTTGGGCCCGGAGAAGCCAGTTGCACGCTCCGAGGTGGGCCGCTCGAGGTCGCGACGCTTCCCGAGGCAACCCGCCGACCCGAATACTGCCAGATCTTTGGGCACGGGAGAAGCCCGGTTGCACGCTTTCCGAGGTGGGCCCACTTCCCGAGGTGACTTGGGTCGGGCATAACCCATCGATACTGCAGTATGCCCATATCCGGTTGATCGCTTTGGGCGCGTGCGAGCTTTACTTTTGGGCTATTTCGATTGGGCTTTTTTTGTGATGGCTTTTTTTTTGGGGGGTTTTCCTTCATTTCTTCATCTTTTTTGGCATTTCAAAATTCTTGGCATTTTCCTAAAATAAAATAATAAAATTACATAATTATAAGACACTTTTTGGGTGTCTACAGTTAGCCCCCACTTTGATCGAGTCTGAGTGAGACGATGATCAAAGTATTGCTTGGAGGTCTTCAATCTTTCCCGATGTTGCTCACATGTAGTTCAGTCTCTCCCGATGTCGTTCGAATGTAGTTCAGTCTTTCCCGATGTCGTTCAAATGTAGTTCAGTCTTTCCCGATGTCGTTGAAATGTAGCTCAGTCTCTCCCGATGTCGTTGAAAATGTAGCTCAGTCTCTCCCGATGTCGTTGAAATGTAACTCAGTCTCTCCCAATGTCGTTGAAATGTAGCTCAGTCTTTCCCGATGTCGTTGAAATGTAGCTCAGTCTCTCCCGATGTCGTTGAAAATGTAGCTCAGTCTCTCCCGATGTCGTTGAAATGTAGTTCAGTCTTTCCCGATGTCGTTGAAATGTAGCTCAGTCTTTCCCGATGTCGTTGAAAATGTAGCTCAGTCTCTCCCGATGTCATTGAAAATGTAGCTCAGTCTCTCCCGATGTCGTTGAAATGTAGCTCGATTCCGATGTCGTTGAAATGTAACCCGCCTCCCGATGTCGTTGAAAATGTAGCTCAGTCTCTCCCGATGTCGTTGAAATGTAGTTCAGTCTTTCCCGATGTCGTTGAAATGTAGCTCAGTCTTTCCCAATGTCGTTGAAAATGTAGCTCAGTCTCTCCCGATGTCATTGAAAATGTAGCTCAGTCTCTCCCGATATCGTTGAAATGTAGCTCAGTCTGTCCCGATGTCATTGAAATGTAACTCAGTCTCTCCCGATGTCGTTGAAAATGTAGCTCAGTCTTTCCCGATGTCGCTCGTTCTTTTGTTGAAGATGATGCAAAATTGACTTGAAATTATTTTCTGAGTTATATAGAAATTATATTTCCATATTTTCTCTTGAAAATAATATTTTTTTGTTTTCATTTTTATTTATTATAGGAGTATTAAAACAAAAGAAGTTTTAAATTCTCATCATAATAATTTCCTGGTCAATGCATGTTAGGCCGGTCAAGGGAGTATTTAATTGGGTTTTAAGATGGGTAGGTGGGAAGTTTGAGAAGATGGATGAATGGTCTTTAAAAAGGGGAGCACCCTTATCCACATCCATCAACACTTCCATTATCTACTTCCTCACTCACTCTTTCTCTCTCTAAAATCCCAAGTAACCAGCCCCCACCGGATGATCATACCGCCAGGTGTGGCATTTCCCGAGCCCTTACCTCGGTTTCGCGTCTCCTTGCCGCCGGTGTACCTCGATTTTCTCCACCAGATTCGGGAACTTGACCGGAGCCACAGAATACCGCCAGGTATCCGTCTCCTTTTTACTGTTTTTTCGGAGTTTAGATCTGAAATTTTCTGCCGGAACGGACACCATACCGCTAGGTATAGTCTCGGGTTCAAACCCGAGCTTGACCCACTGACATGCCGGAATTTTGCTGAAACGGATACCTTACCGCCAGGTATGGTCTCGTTCGCACTCGAGCTGACCGACTTCGGAATTTTGTCAAACGGATACATCGCTGTGTATGGTCTCGTTCGGACCGAGCTTGACCCGCACCATTTTTCGGGTTAGCTTTCGTACAACCCGGGGTTTGGTCTCAGGTTTGCTGCATACCTGCTTGTATGGTCTCGGGTTTAGGTCTTGGTTCCAGTTCGAGAATTTTGCTTTGTTACGAGATTTTGAACCTCCTTCTTGTGTTTCGCAGCTTATACGATGACACAACCCTTGAAACCTCGAGGTATCCGAATGAGTATGTGTGGCTTAAGAGATCGGAAGTCCCGGTAGGCCTTTCAAACTCACATTTTTGTATGGTCTTGGTATCTCGTATGCATGCTTTATACCAACCTTGTCATGTATTGAGGCCCAAAACTTTTTGTTGTTCCTTCTGTCGTCAAATTCTTAGAGTTTAACGTTGGGATTAACTAGTAATCCCAAGATTTTTCTCATAAAAATATGATGTCATGCCTCGTGCATGCACCTGCTTTCCATAGTTTTCTTGATTTTTTTTTTTTCAAATCCTTATGCAGCCAGTCATGCCTCTGTACGCAACTCTGTCCGTTAGTGTCAATCAATCCTTTCTCGTTATTCGAACTGGGCGTGCTACCATGCATGCAGTATGGTGCTCTGTCGAGTTTTTCTCGCATACCGGACAGATTTAAGTCCGCAGCCGCATGCCTCGGTATGGTGCTCTCCCGAGTTTTTCACGGGAGATGATTAAGTCCGAGTTGGCATGCCTCGGTATAGTGCTCGTCGAGTTTTTCGCATACCGACAGATTTAAGTCTGGCGGTGGCATGCCTCGTGTATGCTACTATGTCACGACTCGCCCGCTTTTCTTTGTTTTGCATCTTGTTGGATTCGGCCTAGTCGCCACATGCAACTCTTTCCAATCTTTGTTGTTTTTCTACACTGCTTCGTCAGATTTGGGGTCTAGTCAGGTTGTCATGCCTCCAGGCATGCAACTCTGTCCAGCCCAGGATCGATCAGCCAGATTTCACTTGTTGCACGGAACCCTAGGTAGGATGCCATGCATGTAGGCATGCTGGTATGCCTGATGTTTTTTTTGTTCGCATACTGACCTTGAGTCCTCATCGGGCATACCGCGTGTATTGCTTTGTGAAATCTTGCATTTTATCTTCAGACGGTCCATTTTTTCTTGGTAATGTTGTATGTGGAACTCGGTCCGACCATACTTGGTGGTATGGCGTCTGGTTGCAAGACCTGCACCACTGCTTCTTGGCAATATGAGTCGGGTTTGTCTGAATGCTCGAGTCTTCTTAGTTTAATTCAGAAATGAGTTATTTCCAAATTAATTCTCGTGAACATTGTGAATTGAATTTTTAGAGTTTAACTCAGAAAATGAATTATTTTCCAAATTATTTCTCATAAAAATTTGTGATCCGTTTTAGAGTTTAACTCGAAAATGAGCTAATTCTCATAAAAATTTGTGATCGGAATTTTAGAGTTTAACTCGGAAAATGAGTTAATTCTCATAAAAATTTGTTATCCCAATTTTAGAGTTTAACTCCGAAAATGAGTTAATTCTCGTAAAACTCGAATTATTTCTTCATCAGTAACGTCCTTTGAGCTTCTGGCAATCCTTCCGAAGGCGATCAAAGACCCCAAGTGAGCTTGCTTGATTCCTAGCCGTCATGGTTGCATTTCTTTTGAGGTTCGGGCGGGAGACAAAAGAATGCAAATGCGGTCTTATGCATACTATGCTACATGAATTACAAGAGAAAACGTATGTGCAATACACAACTCTATTATGCATTATATTCTATAAGATTCTTTGTGCATGATTTTATGCAGTCTTAATTCTAATGCATGATGTGATTCTTTTTTTTTTCTAAACTTTTTTTTTATTTGACTCGAGAAGAGAAAGAAAAAAAAGAAAAATAAATAAAAACTAAAAAAAACAACTAACGTGACTCAAAATGAAAATGATAAACAAATTAATGTGACTCAAAATGCAAACTAATATGACTTAAAATGAAAAATGCACATGACCTAAAAACAAAAACTAAAAAATGCACATTGATTTACTGCATGTATGCGATATGAACAGACCCCACTTTCCCAAGGAAAGAAAAAAAAGGAACAGTAAATCAAAAACTCTAAATGTCAAGAGTGATTTCGAAGTGAGTTTCAGGACAAGGCAAAAATAGTGAAAATGATGAGTTCTCTTGTCGAACTGCCTCGTAAGTTGCCATGATGCTGATATTGTGTGATGAGCGAGCCCCCAGTTGGAATACTGCAAAAGACGATATTAATGGAAGACTCGGGCGGCTTAAGCTGCATGATGGGATAGTCAAGATGCTCGACCTTGATGTCATGGTTAGGAACCTCAAGCACTAAGAAGGATCAAGCGACAAGTCGTCTTGATTTCTCTTGCCTTTTCTCTATTCTTCTTTATTCTTTTAGGTAGGAACATGTAAGCACCAAGCCCCCATTATCAGTGAACAAGCGTCTTTAGGTGAGTCAGAATGATTGACCTAGGTGGGTGTTGTCTTCAAGTAATGCCCTATTTTAATGCAGCTGACTTCTTGTTCTGCTAAAGGAGCTATCCATCACTCAGGTGTTCTGAAAGCAAGGATTTACTGACGAATCTCATGCATACACTAATGACCAAATCAGAAGAGCTCACAGGGTAGGGACAATGGAGGATGGATTATGGAAAAGGTAGGAATGGTGGTATAGAAAGCATGTTTGTGAGTGGTTAGGCCTCAATGGTGGGCAAGACGAGGCTATGGAAGGTTGGGTGAGAGTAGTGATCATATGAATGTATGGGTAGTTCGATGGACAAAGGTTCGAACTGATAGAGGTGGACGAGATGGTCTATGGGTGAAGGACCATGTCTCATGGGTTCATCTCATAAGAGAAGAGATGGTCAAATGGCTATGGTTTGATAAATTTAGGTGTGAAGGGTGATCCAAGTCTGATGGGAAAAGGTGGGTGCGTTTTGGTGAAAGAAATCTGATAGCTTGTCAGTGTCATTAGAGACCAAGGTTTTCTCTCCTTTTGCCTAGCTCGCCTGGTGAGGTTTTCGAGCTAGCCACTCTTTATTCTATCTCTCAAAGATCAAATGATTTGATGATGGGTTTTCTCTAAAGTGAATTGCAGCGGCCGGGCCTCCAAGAGGTTCTCTTATGTATCCAGTATGGAATCAGGTCAGTCGTAGTTCAACAGGTACATCTTTGACTGATGCCTCAAGAAGGACTTCGAGATGGGTCGAAAGTTTAATGGGATGGATAGGTTTGAAGTTTTGACGGGAAGGTTTTGGGATGCGCATGAGTGACCACTGTAAACTGACAACTGCCTCTTATTCTTACTTTCTTCTTTCTCTTTTTTTCTTTTTTTTCTTTTTTTTTGAACTTGACAACCTCAATATATATTTTTCTTATCCATGATATTTATCACCCGCAACACATTAGTTGGCTTAAATGGATTTAGGGAAGAGATGGTCATACTTGGGGACAAACTTTCCTCAACCTGGGGAGGATGATGGAGGTCCTCCATCAGAACCAGCATCAGGGGCAGCAACGACCTCACCAACATCAGCATTGAGGTCATCATCAACCACATCAAAGTTCTTGAGATTTTGAATGTAATCAACTTTTCTTCAAGTAATTTTCAGCTTTCCTTTATCTTCATTACTTTGTGCTTAGATTTCATTGAAGTTTGCCATTGAAGGTTCCTAGATTAGCCACAAACAATCAATCTTTTAGTGAAAAGGGGGATTAAGGGCCACAAATCTTACTTAGAGTGAAGATTTGAGGGTCCTTAGTAACTTAATTCAAAACTTTCTATTTTGTTCGGGGAAAGTTGCAAACGAAGGTGAAGAATGAAGAATGGAGATCGATTTTGACTAGTCATCAAGGGTATGGACTACATTCTAATCTTGTTTAGATTAATTAGTTGCTATTTAATTGCTATTTGCTTGCTTTGATCTTAGTGGTAGTTAGAGTTTTATTAAATGTTCGTTTGATAAGCTTATAGATTTCTTACATTTATAGTAGTAATTACTTGTTTGATTGTGTTCTTTTTAATGGTCATGTTTAGTATCATGATTAGGGATAGTTTAATCGCTTAATTTTCATACTTTAATGTTTTCTGCAATTGAAAACCTCTAACAAGCCAAAAACCTAGACAAACCTCACACCCATCCTCGAGTTCGACATCCTTACTTATAAAACCACAAAATACTCAACCGAACAATGGCGTCGTTGTCGGGGATGGCGTTATTTGGTAGATTAGACTATTGGTTTGTGTGTACATAGTTTATTGCTTTCTCGATTATGCTAGAAAAATGTAGCGAAAAAAAAATTGAATATCGAAAAAAGTGAAAAAAAAGAAAAAAAAGAAAAATAGAAAAATAGAAAAAAAAAGAGAGTTATGGATAGTCCCCAATTCCCTCAATTTGAGCATGAAATATTTTGGAGGTATTTTGCTAGATTGCATGACTACCGTGTTCAATGTGAATTATATGGTATCTTTTATGATACATTATCTCTTTTGGGAATTGTTAGTGTGGGTGTGAATTATGAGACCCGAAACCTTTTAGATTATTACGGGTTTTCTTGTTTAGGTGAAGAAAAAGCATGGGAGTTACTTGAATGGTTGTCTAGGGATTCCTTTGAGTTTGAACAACAAAATGTTAGTCCTAGCTTCCAACCTCCTTATGCACCACCCTTTGGGACCGAAACTGAACAATCATGTGAATACCCCGTGTATGTTGATGATCAATCTTATGATGGGGGATATGTGGAAAACTGTTATGATCTTTCCCAAAGTGCAGGTGTTGATACTCCTTCCAAGTGCTCCTATATTGATACGCCGAATAATAGTTCAATATCTTGTTTGCAAGCTAGTGGTTTCCTTCAGGCGTATAGAAAAATTATGTGCGAAAATGAATGAGTATATGCGTGAATTTGTCCATGAGAGTAATCAAAGGGTAATAACTCCTTTTTCACAAATGGTTGATTCGAATGTTGAAATAGGTCATTCATCATCTTTGAGTCCTGAAATGCATGTTGATTCTGCTATGTATGATGAGGATGATGACTATTATAACCGACCATGCCTTGGACTACTTAGTAATTCCTTAGCTCTAGCCCCACCCAGTGAGCATGAGGAACATGATGATTCTGTGTGTGATGATGTAGAATTTTTTGAAAACATGTTAGACGATGAATCATTGTCCACACCATTGACCATGCCTTTATGTGAAGAAAAGATTGAGTTTAGTGAATGCCATGATGCTTGTGATGTAATTGAGCATGAGCTTGTTGAGGGTGAAATTGAATCTGTTGTGATTGAATGTGTGCTTGACACCGATTTGTTCACTTTCATTGAGGATCATTGCATTAGTGAGGCATTAGCTACCCTTATATATGAATCCATTGATGTGCATTCTTGTGATGATGAGCATAATTCTTTGGGGATTGATCATGATTGTTTGAACTTGGTTGTTGATGATGCTTTAGATGATGACATGCTTTATGAGTCATTCACGATGAGTTATGATCCTGAACCTTCCAGTTTCACTTTTGATGTTGCTTTGGATGATGCACCTTTGTCATTTGATGTTGATAGTTCTTCTAGTGAGTCTGATATTGATGAAGATGAAGATGTGCTTGTGTGTGATGTTGGGAGTGTTATGATGTGGTCTAACCCTCTGTTTTCCTTATCACCTATTGACGATTGTGATGATTATTTGGATGAAAGTGGTGATTTGGAATTTGTGATTGATGAAAATTGTATGGAAATTGAGTTTGAACCATTGTTTGCATCCAAGTCTTCGCATGAGCATGTTCAGAAATGTGTTGTATTGCCTCCTTCCGTTGATTTGTGTACCCAATCTCCGTTTACGAGTCAATGGGAGGATCCATTTGTCATGTCTTCTTTCACCATGCCTAGAAAAGTCTTGTATATTCATGAATTTCATCAGTTCTATGACTTTTCTAAGGCATTTGATAAATTGTTAAGGGCACTAATGTTTGTTTATGTGCTATTGCGAGTGTGCTCTTACCACTACCATTATGAGATGCGTGAGAGGATGCATGATTTGTTACTCCGGGCATTGAATGGTTCTGAATTGGTGCCCGATATCGTGAGGTGAGAAGGAATGATTTCTTGATAAAACATCTTCTAGGTAATATCCTTCCTCACCTTTTGTGTATATTTAATGAGTCAGCTTTCTTTTCTTCTTTTTGTGTGTTTCTTTTTCTTTAATTTTGGGGTGCTTGCTTACCTTTTTCTTTTTCCATTTTGAGGACACGACAACCTCTTTGTGTTGGGGTGGGAGGGTAGTATGCATTCCGGTATCTGAGTCTAAGAAAAGAAAAAAAGAGTTGTTTTGTAAATATTTTAGTTTGTTCTCTTAGTTCTTTAATTCCTAGTGTCTTGTATAGTTTGTTTTTCCTTTTGATCTTGCATACGAACCATAACACATAGTATGCTTTTCTTATTTATTTCTAACCTATGTGTGATGTTCTTTGGATCTTGGATCGAGTTGCTTTTATTGAAAAATTCTGAGGTAACCCCTTTCCACCCTCTCTTTATATGAATATATCATTGATCCATGATGCATGCTTGATTTTCTTTTTGGGTGGCGAACCCTTTGAATGAGAATGTTGGATATATTTTGTTGTTGGAGCCATGTGGGCTCGGGTCGCCACCGCTTTTTATGTGATAAGTGTTTGTATATATGCTCTTCTTGGTTTTCTACCTTGCTTGTGACACCCTTCTCACAATGGGGACATTGTGGTGTTTTGTGTTGGAGTGGGAGGTGATACTTCCATTTGTCATGGGTAGATCACCTAGTTTGAGTCTTTGTTTTCGTTTTTCGTAGTTTGTGTCGAAAAATTTGAAAAATTTTGTGTGAAAAGGAGAAAAAAGGGAGTGAAAAACCTTGAAAGTTTTCGTTTTTCGTTTTGTTTTTGTTTTTGCTTTGTTTCTTGGATTTCGTTGTTGAAATCAGGAAGCCGTTCTTAATCTTCTTTGAAAGAAACCGGTTTGAGCATTTTCGATCCTAACTTGGGCGATTGTCATGACTTACCTTAATTAGATTCTTTTCATCAAGTGTCCAGTGAGATTCCATTTCTTCTTTTTATGTTCTGGTTGAAACTGGGAGATTCTGGGGGTTCATATCCGAGCTTGTTTTCCAAAAAGAAAAAGAAAAAAAGGAGAAAAAGCAAAAGCCAAAGCAAAAGTCAGAAAATAGCAGCAAAATTAAATAATTTGACTAAGTGGGGCATGTCGGCTTTACAATATCAACCACCATACACTTAGCCAACCTATACGGGCCCGGTATCAGTGGTACGACACAGATGCCCCTTAACCCTCCTCCTATATCGCTTTGCGACGGAGAGGCGAATGGAAAAGACCGTGTTGGGAGGGTATACCCCTTATATGGGCCGTCCAATTCCCGAAAATAAGGCTAATACCGACATTAAAAAGAAGAAAAAGTTTGAAGTGTTAATAAAGTGAGGGGCTCTTCCTTGCATCACCTGCGGCCCTCACCAAGCCAAGGGCGACCAAATGCGGGGAGGGGCAACTCTTTCCTTTCCTTTGTTCGTTTCGCTGTTTTGTAAGCTCGGGTGTGAGTCTTTTGGGTCGTCCGGGATCGATTAGAACTGTTTAAAACTCTTTCAAATGGGATTAAACTCTACATGAGGTGTAAGGAATAAAAAACTTCTAAGATTGGCAGTTGTCTGGGTTAAGAGTTGTGAGATGCTCATAACGGTTCCTTTTGGAGGATTAATACCGCTTTCTTAATTGAAACGACTGATTCATCAAACGAGCGCTTTTTTTCTTCTTTTAAACTTGTTTTGTTTTTCACTTTCCCTCTTTCCTTTTTCTATGGCTTTTGTGGGTCTAGTTGCTATAAACCCTCACGAGACCTACCTCGTCCACCCGGGCTGCTAGGGGGTTTAAAGGGCTTGATGCATGTGCTAAATGCATCCGCGATTCCTGTGAAAGTGAGTTAGGTTTTTTGTTTTTCTTTTTAGTCCTTTTCTTCGTTTTTAGTTTGCTCGGGGCGAGCAAACCCTTGTGTTGGAGTGGTGTTCGGCCTTGTTTCGAGCCAAAATTCTTCTCTTTTATAGGGTATATTTGCTTGTTTTAACCCCTAATTATATATTAGATATAATGAGTTGGTGTTTTGTAGGAAAATAAGGAGTTAGAAGAAGTTTGGGCTTAATTAAAGGTTTTTAGGGAATCCCGAGCTATTTCCCGAGTCAAATGAAGTCAACCCGAGCCGAGATCCGAGTCAAACCAAGTCAACTCGAGCCGAGAGCCGAGGCGAAACCGAAGCCGAAAATTCAATATCAAGATTGGCGCAAAACAGGGGAACGGTACAAACTCAAAGGTTTGAAATACATGTGCCTTCACCCTTTGGGTTATAACTCCTTCGTTACAACTCCGATAGGTCTGAAATTTTGGGAGCTTAAAGTACACACCGAGAGCTTTCCATCGATATCTTACGGGCCTAAAACGGAGTTCGGATGAAGAAGTTATGCGCGTTTAAAGTCGGCAGGAAAAGCGCCGAGCATGGCTAGCTGAGCCATCTGGCGCTCGAGCCAGCTCGGGCAACAAAGACACCAGCCGAGCTGGCTCGCTGAGCCGGTGGCTCACCCGAGCCACTCTGTCGCGACAGCGTCTTTGCGATTTGTTCTAGGGTTTTAGGTTGTATTTTTCCTTCTTCTATAAATACCCACTTGTATTAATCCAAGAAAAATCAATTTAGCCTAGGTAGTTTAGGAGTAGAATTAGATTTAATTGCTTTCCTTTATTTGCTTTAATCTCTCTTAATTGTTCTTCAAGTTTTCAATTGTTCTTCATTGTTCTTCAAGCTTTCATTGATTTCTAGCATTTGTATTCAAACTTTCTCAAGCTTTCTCAATTCAAGCAAGTTTCCATTGAAGTTTTACAAGCTTTCTCTCTCTTCTCTCTCTCTCTCTCTCTCTCTCTCTAATTTCCATTGTTGACTTGATTTCAAAGCTTTCTAGGGTTAGCCACATCAAATCCATCTTTTAGTGGGGAGAAGGGTCAAGGAATTCCAATTCTACTTCCTAGTGAGAATTTGGGAGATCTTTGGTAATCCAAACCACATTTTCTTGTTTGTTCGGGGGAAATTGCAAAGGTAGATTGAAGGTTAGAAGATTTTGGTCATCAAAGGTATAATTTCTTGTCTCTAACTTCATTGTTCATTCTAGATTTTCATTCCTTGCTTTAATTGCTTTATTTGATTTCATGCTTTTAATTGCTTTCTTTGATTCATGCCTAGGTTAGATTTATTGCTTCCCTTTACATTATTTATTGCTTTCCGCATTGAGAAAAACCCCTCTACACAAACCGATTATACCTTAATCAAGCCTCACACCCATCCCTGTGGACCGACAACCTTAACTCATAAAACCACAAAAATTACAACCGAACACACTGACATCCAAGAGTGCTTTATGATGGTCCAACAAGTCATGAGGTCGTCCAACACCAACAGCATCATCACCAACAGCAGCAGCCAACCAGTGAGACTACTTCTCAATTCCATATCTTTGGATTGAGGTCCTCACCAGTGCTTTGAAGACTTCACTCTAGAGCTGTTGAGGACTTTCCAGCTCAGTGAAGATGTTTGCCAATTCTGAGGTCCTCTATGAAGACATCACTTCTGGAACTGTTGAGGATATTCCAGTTTTGTGAGGTGATCCTGCATTGAGGTCCTCCACGAAGACTCACCTTCAAGTTGTTGAGGCCATTTCCAGCTTGTGAGGTGATATAACCGTTTGTAATAAAGAAAACGTGTTTGTTAGAGTTATTTCATTTTATTTCCTTTTATTTTGAAGTTATCCAGTTTGTAATGAGGCTTAATTAGCTTGCTAAGTTAGTTAAGTAGTTTAATGCTTAATTAGTGAGTTTCTTGAGCAAGGGGAAACCCTTAATCATCTAGCTCAACCCTAGATTTATATAGCTTGTAATCGGCAGCTCGAGGTCATTATCTATCAGTGAAATTAATAGCATTTTGAGTGCCTTGATTGAGCCTCTTGTTTGTGAGTGACGTTAAACTCTCATCTCTGGTTAATTCTACTCTGATGCAAGGATTTGGCAATCCTTGTGGTGGGTGTAGAGCTTGGTAATCTCGGTGGTGGTGTCTCAGATCCATTGAGGTCATCCACCCATTGCCCTTGAAGTTCTACCATGGTGTGCTCAGACACCGAGCCTCAAGACTATCTCTGGTTACTGTTTGATTGTAAGTTTGTTCATCCGACCATCATTTTATCATCATCCATTCATCCATTTGTTCATTGGTGTTCATACTCTGTTTTGGAGGAGGTTGTAATTGGTTTTCTGTGTGAGGTCTGTTTTGGGTGTTTTGGTGTTTGATTCTATATTGTGAGGTCAGATTGTGTGTGATATGTGTTAATGTGGTGTACTGTGAGGTCAATACTCTGATCTTAGGACCTTGCATACATCAGTGGGGGTTGGGGGGATGGGTCGGGGAGATGGGTGTGGGGGGGGGTGATAGAGAGAGAGAGAGGAGAGAGATTGTGAGAGGGAGAGGAGAGAGAGAAAGAAAAATGGGGATTAGTTGAGGTGGATTTAAAAAAAAAGGAAATTTTGATTTATTTAATCCAATTCAGTAAAAATAAAAATTTCCTTTTTTTTTGGTTAAAACACCGCCACGTCAGCTTTCCGGCCTGTGGGACTTGCCGGAGGTTCGTTAGAAAAATCAACATGTTAAGGTGGGTTCGTTGTAAATTAGCTTGCAAGGTTGGTTCGTTATTTCAAAGGACCCTCAAAGGTTGGTTTATTAGATTCCAATTTCCCATTTATAATCTGAGTTCATAATTTATAAATAATCATATATTTATAACTTTATGAGCTTATAAATTTTGTGTTATGAGAATATAAAAAATTGTTAATTTTATAAGTATGCTTATAATTCATACACATGTATTCATAAAGTTATACACATATATTCATAAAATTATACACTCTAGAAGTACAAAAGTCTAGTAATTCGGTAAGTATAAAATTATACCTTGTTGTGAAGACTCTTGAAATGCAACACTTACCGAGAACATTATGTTTGGTTCCAAAACTTTCCCAAGAAAATTAATCACTTTCTTAGGCCGACATTGTTGTTCATACTCCCTCCGTCCCTTTTTGAATGTCAATAAAACTAACTTTACAAAACCAATGTGTTTTGGAAATGGAGCAAAAAAATTATGCATGGACAAGTATACCTCTCATTAAGAGAAAGAGAAATAAAGTAGAAGTTTAAAAAGTGATAAAAATCTCATTCATTAATTAAGGGTAATATGAATATTTTAATTATTGGAAATGTAAAATTGCTAAATAAAAAGGGACAAGATAGTTAAAAAAATTGATACTCATTAAGGGATGGAGTATTTGTTTGTCATAAATAGATGAAAGGCTTTAGCATGGGACCCATTATTTTACTTTAAAACTTTATAAACTGTTTCGTAAGCAGATCGATGAGAAAGTTTTTTCCCGTGAAAATTTTAATTAAGAAAACTTTTCCTAGAAAATTACCAAACATTTTAATTGATGTGGAGGTCAGAGAAGCTGCATCTGGAGGCCCATTGGACCCATTGAGCCCAATAGTTGACCTAGGCTAAGAAGCACTTTTGGGCTGAAGAAACCCACTTTCTAATTGTCCATAGTACGAAATTTGAAACCCAAAACCATAATACAATTTGCTGAGTAAAAGCCCCTATTATATGAATATTTTACTATGAAAAAGTTACAATTTTAATTACATTGAAATCGAAACGGTATAATATAACTAGATGTGTACAAGTCTATATTTTTAATTTTTTTTTGAAACAAAACATAACAATTTTCATTAATAGCAAGTCATACGGCACTTACAATGAAAATCGTGATTGAACAACTGTAGCTACTAGCTAACATCATACAAAGTAACAACAATTAGCGCCGAACAAGTTAATTGAATTAACCAAACTAGTCACAGTTCATGGGTAGGTACATGAATCATGCATGTATTTATAAGCTACATAGTTAACTATATCAACAATTAGCGCCGGTAAAAATTCGGGTCCAGGGAAATTCAATCAATTTGGACACAAACTAGACCGTATTTTTCCCAAGTCGGACAAAATTATATCAGCGCTACTTCAAACACCACCAAATGAAAGCTTGAGGCACTCTAAAGAATCATGATAGACAGCACAAACTTCATTCCAAAGCATAATTGCAAGAGATTTCATCACTTTTGACTGCAAATTGTCAGCAAACAAGAGTCCAAGATAGTTTCAGAAAACAGTTCCTAATGCTTTCCAAGTCCAATATATACCAAATCAAAACTACATGCAATAATATTGCATACATGGACATCCAACTTCATCACAATTACCATTACCTGTGACTGTGAGCAAAATTCAGGCCACCATTGTCAGCAGAACATCAGTCAACAATGGGAACATTGCATATACTCTGAAGCTCTTCTAATTTCTGCTCGAATTTACGAGCATCGTTTAGGTGAACATTCCAGTCTATCCACTGAATAGTCTGTTCGAAGACGTCTTCTATCTCCTTACCTTTCATCATCTTCCCATCTTGCAGAAGACCCCACAGTTTGTTGACATACTTCTCCAACTAAAACTTAGCTCTTTCGACATTCACGCGCTCCAAATCATCCTCTCTGTACTTCTTCGCGTCCTGAATCATCCTATCAATCTCAGCCTTTGAGAGGCTCCCACTGTGCTTGGTGATAATGATTTGGTCGTGTTCCCCGTGCTTTCTAACATTGATGTCAATGTCAGGATACCATTCTCATCGATCTCAAAGGTATCGATCACTTTGGCAACACGTTTGGGAGCTGGAGGGATGCCATTGAGTTCAAACTTGCCCAAGAAATGGTTGTCCCTAGCAATGGGTCTCTCGCCCTCGAACACTTTAGTTGTCATAGATGTTTGGTTGTCTTTAACTGTGACGAATTACCTCAGCATTTTTGTTGGGATTGGAGTATTCCTTGGGATCACAACCGCGAACTCACCACCACGAAGTTCAACCCCAAGAGACAGTGGAGTGACATCCACAAGCAAAAATTGGTTACTATTTCGCACGCCACTGAAGATCGCCGCATGAATTGCAGCCCCATATGCAACTGCTTCGTCAGGATTGAGGCTTCTGCAGAGCTCCTTGCCATTGAACAACTCCTGCAACGCCTGCTGAATCTTGGGGATCCGGGTGGATCCGCCCACGAGCACAACATCATCGACTTTATCCTTGTCCATCTTGGCATCCATCAGACACGTTAAGACAGGCTCCATGCACTGCTTAAACAAATCCATGTTCAACATCTCGAATCGTGCATGGGAAATGCTGGAGGAGAAGTCGATACCCTCGTAAAGACAATCGACCTCAATGGTTGTCTCAGTGGTCGATGACAGTGTCCTCTTTGCACGCTCGCACGCAGCTCTCAACCTCCCTAGAGCTCTAGGACTGTCACTGATGTCCTTTTTATGCTTCCTTCTGAAATTCGCCACCAAATGATAAACCATTCTGTTGTCAAAATCCCCGCCTCCAAGGTGAGTGTCCCCACTTATGGCTCTGACTTCGAACGAGTCTTTGTCGACGGTGACCAAAGAGACGTCAAACGTCCCCCCACCAACATCGAAAACCAGCACATTCCTTGCTGCGACACTGCACTCAGCAGCCTTTTTCTCCAGGCCATAAGCGATGGTAGCAGCTGCCGGTTCGTTGATGATACGCATGACATTAAGCCCTGCTATGACTCCTGCATTCTTTGTCGCCTGTCGTTGGGAATCGTTGAAGTAGGCAGGGACAGTAACGACAGCATTCTTGACTTGCACGCCAAGGTACGCCTCGGAAATCTCCTTCATCTTCATGAGGATCATCGACGAAATCTGCTCAGCAGCAAATTGCTTTTCTTCGCCTTTATAGGTGACTGCAATCAAAGGCTTGTTGTCTGGTCCAGGAACAACCTTAAAGGGCCATAGTTTCATGTCACTCTGTACAGTTTGATCTGTGAATCTCCTACCAATAAGTCTTTTAGCATCTGCCACAAATTTACACAATGTCAGTCCGAAATCTCGTCCAGGACAAAGGTGTGGAAGGGTCGGACGTAAAAGTCTTACCCGCTTTCGATTCATTCGAGATTTAGAGATCATTTGCTAATTACAATTCAATGGAAAGTATCATAGGAATTTAATCAGCAATGTTATTCTAGTTCACGATCTCTTTCAAATATCGGATTATGAACAAAAGGGAACGACAACCAAGTAAGGCCCTGTGCTTTTATACAGTGCGGTGCGATACGGTGCCACAACTCACAATACTGTTCAGGCTCCATTCTTTTATGCGGTAGATTGCGTTACAGTACCACATCGCATTGCATCTCTTTAATTTTTACCAGAGTTCACCACACCATAATCATTACCAATATATCTCTTCACTTTTCCCTCTTCTCACTTTTTTCCTCTACTTTTGACATTCTCTCTTGGTGCTCTCCTCACCTATCCCACTTACCACAACTCTCACCACAATTCAACACACTTTTTCAAATTTCACCGCACCACACCATTAACACACCGCACCAACCGTATTAAAGAACGGAGCCATATTTTCCATACTTTACCACAATTATTGCCAATATATTTCCTCACTTTTCTCTTCTACTTTTCACATTTTTTCTCTCCTCATCTATCAAATCAACCACACTTTTCACAGATTTTAACATACCATTCCACATCCTACCCCACTTTCCACAATTTCACCACATAACACAATTCCTGTATCTTACCAACTACGTAAAAGACTTGTTCTTTGGATTGGTAACTCTTTCCAATCCAATTCAATCCAAACCTTACACAATTCCCAAAAAAATATTTCTCTAAAAACACAACTTCCCAAAAAAATATCATAATTTATCCAATCCAATCCATCCAAACCTCGTTTTATCTGGTCCAAAAAAAAGGCATGTTTCAAAGCTCAATACAAATAATGCTAGAAAACACAACCTTTCACCTGGCATGCTAAACAAAATTTGTAAAAACATTTTTATTTGAGTTGTTATCACATTGTAAATATGTAATTAGCACATAATTAAATTAAGGCATGATATCCATTAATGAAGTTTAAGGATGAAATATGAAGTGACTACCATAAATGGTGTTGGTGGGGTTAGCAGCGACCTGGTTCTTGGCAACCTCCCCAGTAAGGCGTTCGGTCTTAGTGAAGGCGACCCAAGACGGCGTCGTAAGGTTCCCTTGGTCGTTGGTGATGATTTCAACACAGTCGTGCTGCCATACTCCGACGCAGGAGTATGTGGTTCCAAGATCGATTCCTATCGCCGGCAATTCTTCCATTTTCATCACCACTCTGCTTCAACTGTTGAGCATATCAAATTACGTTTACTTCTGCTTCAACTATTAGGGTGCTAATTTTGAATATTTACCCTTACGAAAAAATTAGGGTTCCAAGACATCTTTTCTATTTGCTTCTTGATGAGTTGCAAATAGCTTGTGTTTGGGCAGCTGAGGTCTTGATATAGATTTGACTAGGGTGGGTCTATACGGATAAATACCATCAGTAAGGTAATATCCATAATTAAAATGCTCACCTCCAGCAGTAAATTGAACTTGTGAGCGGCCTTCGAGTAGATCATCAAACAGCGGCGACTGCTCAAGCACAATTATGTCATTGTTCGACCCAGCAGCGCTAAAGAACGCATGCCATATCCAAGTGTCGTACGACGTAGCTGCTTCTAGCACGACAGTTGCTGTCCCTTGGTGTCCACCTTGGTATTGACCTTGCCACGCAACGGGACATCTGTCCCACTTCCAATGCATGCAATCAACACTTCCCAAAGATTCTGGAAACCACGTTGCTCGCAACCTCGTAGAAGGGTCATATCTTGTTCGGTTGGTTTCCAAGTATTCCAAATTTCAAAACATTGTTGGACACCGTCACAGAAATTGTTGATGCACTGAAAGATTGTTGCCTCCCCCATACGAAAGTACTCGTCCAACGAGTCCGCGCATGCTCCGTACGCTAATGCCCGCATAGCAACGGTGCATTTTGCAAGGGGGGATGGGCCCAGTTTCCCTGTCGCATCTTTCCTTTGGGTGAAGTACCGTAATGTTCCTCAAGGCGCTCACAATACGAAGGAACAAGTGTCGCCCATTCTCAACCGTCGCCGAAACATTTCATCCAGATACACCGGATTTTCGAGAAGTAGTCCATGTACAAGCTGCTATTCGCTTCTTCATGGTCACGGCGGATGTGTCTCCTACGACGAGTAGGAGGACGCTGAGGACTACTTGGCCTCCAGTTTGATAATACGCTTAATCAGTAGTGCCCTCGGGAAAGTCGAACCAGAGGCGGCCTCCTCTTCAATGGCCTCGTCAATAGCCGCATCAAGCTCACGAACTTGATCATTATCAAATGGATTGTAAGACATATTTTGATTATCGAATGGATTGAAAGACATTTTTGGATAACTACTTTGAACCTAGATTGCAGATATGTGTTTTTAATAAAGTGTTTGTTGTTGGTGCAATATGTTTCCTTTGGTAGTAGTATATATACACAAATGGAAGCAACTGCATGTGAAATTATTTCAAAGATTGAATTATTGTGATGTCTTGTCTTAGATTGACTATACATGAAGATATTTGATAGAAGTCCACATAATTACTTGCTTTTTCAGAATGAATTGACTATACAATGCTCCATTATGTCAAGTGTGTGGTGGATTGTCAAATTTTCAGAAAAATTTGACAATACACTGATTGGATAATACAATGCTGCATTATTTCAGATTTGACTGCATGTGAAGATATTTGTTGGATTTGTCAAGTTTCATGACAGATTTGACCACACAATAATGCATAAGATGTATTCGTAAATTAGCATAAAACCAAAATGCCAGATAATTAAATACACAAAATATAAACCTCGTAATTAATTAAAAAAACAATAAGAGCAACGACATATTTAAAATCAAACGAAACTAAAATGTTACAAGCATAATGCATAATAAAAGTTAATAGTCGTCCCTGCTTCATCATTCGTCACTGAATAGGCGCTCCCAGGCCTTTTTTGCCAGTTTCGCATATTTTTCTCTTTGTTCCTCGTTCTGAAACTGTGAGAGATCCATATTAATGATTTGCATATCCAACTCTCTCTGCTTAACCTTATTGTAATTATTTAACTATTCCAACTCTTGCTGCTTAATCTTCGCATAATTTATCTGCTCTTCCAACTATTGCGCCCTCAACTCTGCAAGCCTTGCAAGTGTGTCCACCCTTTTGTCATCATGTGTTGACATTGAACTCAGCTGCTCAAACACAACATTTGGTGGAGCAAAACTGTCAGAAGATGAAGCCTTCCCTTTGCCCTTCGCCTTCCTTTTTGAAGCATCCCTTCCAGGTGGGCGGCTGGTTGGGGTGTGGTCTGGATGTTGCTCTTCCTCGTCCTCGTCAATTCGTACACAATGAGAATTAGAACCCAAACTTGTGTACGCCCCGCTGGCTGTGTTCTTCGTTCTTTTCATGAAGTGTTGCGTCTTTTGCTCTTCTTCAATTACGTGCATCTTCCACTTTTCCTCATTCCGTAGTAGTTGTCAACATTTGTCAAGCGTGAATGCCTTTCCCTCATGCAACGTTTTGTATGTCTCCTTGGCTTGGTTGATGTAGTCAGCCTCAGCGACCGATCGGGTTGCGTACGACACTTGCATATGCGCAACAGAAGTCTGTCACAGGCACCCTAATCCTCTTCCAGCGGGCCTTCATGGTTGATGGTGTTCTACCTTCTGGCCACTGAACATCTGGGCGATTTGCTTTCGCTTCACAAAAGTATTGATACATTCTATTCTCGAATGTATCTTTCTTCTGACCAGTACCAACTATTGGATCCTTGCTAACATTTAACCATGCGCTAATGACAATTTCATCCTCCAAGTGAGTCCATTCCGCCGCACCTTTTCTAGCTCTCCTGGGCCGTGCTGGAATGGAAGCGCTTCTGTTAAGTTCGTTGCCTCTGTCTTCAACAACGAATGGTTGGCTCTGAGATCCAAGCCGAACCACATCATTTCCATCGTCGTTCAGCATCCCAATGAACGACCCTGACGGAGGAGGGACAAATGTGGGGTGGTTTGGTTGAGACAAATATTGTGGGTTTGAAGTTTGAGAGAGATTATGGTAGTAATTCGCATTTAAATCATAATTGTAATAGCTACCATATTGTGGATATTGTGAGTTTGAAGTAGGAGAACTTTGTTGGCTATTTCCAGATCTTCTATCCATTTTGCTGCCTTAAGGGTAAATTGTTTCACAGATGATAAGATGAATTGAGTAGAAGGAGAGAATTGTTGAGAATTGGGGGATGAATGGCCAACAAACATGAAACTGTATATATAGACAATGTTATTTCAAAAACTAGCTGTTAGAATATAGTCGTTGGAATATAGCCGTTGGAAAAAGTAGTCGTTGGAATATAGCCGTTTTTTCGTATCCTTTACAAATATAATTTTGAAATCAGTTTATGGCATTTTACATGCCATTTTATATAATAACTTTTATTAAAAAACAAACTCATACATATTAAATATAGCCATGTCAAATTTCATATAATTTTTAAAAGGATTTTTAATTACCAAAATCGTTTCATATTACAATTAATTTGACGATAAAATATAATATTACATTTTCACATATATATCTAAGTTGATAAGTTTTAGCTCCAATTTAAACATAAACATCACATATTAATTAACTATAAAAATAAGACAAAAATAAAAATCTAACACATACTTAAATAAACTATTTAAATTATCATTAAAATGAAACATAATTAAAACATTAAAAAAATTTGAATTATAATATTTATAATTAATTAAATTATTTAAATTACAAAATTATAATTACAAATTCAAAAAAAAAAGTTACCGTTTGAAAGGAAAAGAAAGAAAGGAAAAGAGAAAGAAAAGAAAAAGGAAAAGAGAAAGAAAGGAAAAGAGAAAGAAAAGAAAAGGAAAAAAAATAAAAATCCACCTGCCACGCGGGCCCCACACGGCGCCGGCCCAGACGCGCCCACACGTAATGATTGGGTGATCTATTATAGCAGGTAAACACCCTCTAACTCACTAATTATCTCTACTAATTACCTAATTAATTAAAAAAAAAAACTGAAAACTAACCACCCTTTTAACTCCCCCGCGCCTCTCTTCCCCTTTTCTCCCCCTTTTCGCCCAGGGACGCATATGCGTCCCTCACTCTTTTTTTTTCTTTTTCCTTTTTTTTCTTTTGTCTTTTTCCCAAGTCCCTCATGGTGAGGACACCATTGAGGGTAGTCTTAGGAGTCATTCAGGTCAGTAGTTTTTTGTATTTCGTGGTTGGTTAACTTTAACCCACGTTAGTAAAATACTCCCTCCCTCCGTGTTTTTTATTTTTTTAAGAGAAACCGCCAACGAAGTGGAACTATATATTATTACTAAAAAAGCAAGACATATCCTCCTGAGCAAAGACAAGAGAGTCCTCAGGCCCTTTCCCCAATTAGAGTCTGTCCTCTAAGTCGAAAGGATGAAGATGGGTGAGGGAATGGGCAATCCTATTTCCCGCCCTAAGTACATGATGTCAAGAAATAACCGAAAATACAACAGTTAATTTCAGAATTTCAGCAATAATCAAACCTATTGTACTACTTCCAGATAACTTATTGCGAAGCTACTGAATCAATGATAAGCAGTCTCCTTCCACCATAAGGGCTCTGAAGCCCGTGTTCCACGCATTTTGCAAACTGAAGAGACATGTCTAAGCTTCTTCCAGCTCCACCGATGAGAAGCCATCTTTTTGTCTTATTCCCGCTGCTACAACCTCACCCTCAGAGTCTCTATTGGTGAAACCCCATCCCGTACCCCAATCTCCAAGCTTAACTGCATTAAAGTTCATCTTCCAAATGTCATGGGGGGGGGGGGGCGGCTCCAGATTTTGTTGTGATTGATTTTAGGTACTTGACGCGCGCCCGCCGGGGGGGGGGGGGAGGGGGAGCATGGTACTCATAAATGACATATTGTATTATTCTCCAAGAGGTCGCCGCATGTGGAAGAGAACCTTTAGCCATGAGTTTATTCCTTGCGTTCCAACATTGTCATGTCACTATTAGAAATACTACTCGGCTTGCCCCATCAAGCTTCTCCATAGTGTTATAGAAGAAGTCCATGGGAGAGTGAAATGGGGGAGACCAAATTGCCTCGTCAATCCATCCGTTTTTATTTATTATCTGACGTTTCAGAATTGTGTCAAAACTTTGACTGTTAATATATTAATTTGTATAATGATTTATCATACAAAATTGATGTCATTAGATTCAGAATAAAAAAAATGCTATTAGAAAAGTATAATATTATTTTTTTATAAAACATTATATTAAAAAATAATGATTAAAAATTGTCACTGAAAACTGTAAATAAAAGATAAAAGAGAACGAAAGGAGTACTATGTGGGAAGTAGAGTTCATGTGCTTAAAATGTTCCATAATTTTTTTGTTTATAGCATATAAAAAAGAAAGGAGGGAGCCAATGTTGATGTGGTGTTGGTGGTGGTTTGGGAACTGAGAGAGAGGGAGCATGAGGGTGGGAGATGGGGGTTCAAATAGAGAAAAAGTGTGAATAAGGAGTGTCTTGTAAGGTGAATCATGGTTCACCTTTGAATACGTCCATGAATATTTTCAACGGTAAATTATGGTTCGCTTTGTAGTTATCCTATACGCGAATAAATGAGGGAGGAGTAGAGCAATTGGAAAAAAAAATGATTGTCCACTTGGCATATCACGTCAGCCATACTGGACTCTCTTCTCTCACATAAATTAAGACCTTATGGACCTCATGTCCTCCATGGTCAATTTACATTTTGGGCCATCCTTCGCGATCAATAACCCAAATATATTTTACAACCATCTATACTAATAACAATTTTATTTGGAAGCAAATGATTGGGATATTTTTCATAATACTACTAGAGAAATAATAGTAAGCATACAATGAAAAGATGTGAAAATATATTATCGATATTCTAAAACAACAAAGAAAAATTAGTTAAAATGACTTATAATAGGGTAAAGAGCGAATGATACAAATTAAAATTGATATTCTGGAATCTCATCTAGACAAGGGTTGAATGTAATAATATTATCCCAAATTTTTTTTGAAATTGAGTAATATTCTAAATCATAATATCGTACAATAATAACAAATTCTCATATGCAACAAGCTTGCGTCTGAGTTGGGAAATTCATATGTAAACAGTATTTCCCATGAGTTAATGTCCATTAATAGGCTGATTATTGTGGATAAAAAAAAGCGTTTTGAAAACTTTGAAAAACCCAATTGAAAGACCTTGTTCTTTTATGTGGTGCAATGCAGTGCGTTACACCACAACTCACATGCTACTCAATATTCTTCCCCACTTTACCACACCATAATACACTTTACCAAAATCATTACCAATATACATCTTCATTTTTCTGCATCCTCATTTTTTCCCTCTACTATTCACATTCTCTCGTCACCTACTATATCAATAACATTTTCCACAAATTTTACCATATATTTCCAAACCTTACCGTACTTTTTATAATTTCACCATACCGCACAATTTTCACATCATACCAACTGCATAAAAAAATAGGGCCCAACCAAATAATACTACCTCCGATTTTATTTATCTGTCGTTTAAGAAATTATATTAAAAAAATTTTGACCGTTAATATCTTAATTTGTATAATGATTCATCATATAAAATTGATGTCATTAGATTCGTCATGAAAAGTACTATTTATAAAGTATATTATATTTTTTTATTAAAATTTACATATGTCAGTTCTTTGGATTGGTAATTATTTCTAATCTAATCCAATCCAATCCAATCCAACCAATCCAATCAAATCAAAACATTACACAATTCCAAAAAAAAAATCTTCTCTAGAAACACAATTAAAAAAAAAACCACAATTTATCCAATCCAATCCAATGCATTCCAACTCATCCAAACTTTATTTTATCCAATCAAAAAAACAGGGAGAAATCGTTGATTAAAAATTGACATTGAATCGTAAATGACATATAAAAAAGAATAGAAAAAGTATATCATATTTTAAAGATAATACTCCGTATTTTTCATTCTAACGATAAATATTTTTCTCCGTGCCAAAAATATTTTAAAAATGGAATCCTAATTCCCAAACAACAAAACCAAATTGTCGAATACTGTAGAGTGCACACTTGTACAGTCAAAATTATAAATAGCCCCAAAATAGATTATTCATTCACGTTCTTCGTCGTAAACTCCAACGTCTTTTTCTCTCCCTCCCTAAAAAATCTCGTCCAACTATCTTCCATTCCTTCGTCGTTCCCCGCACTTTTCCCCCAATTTCCTCATCACCATCTCAACAATTCCCCGCTCAAACCCTAACTATGCCTCACAATCTCTGATTTCCCCCAAATTTCGCTCTCATTTGTCGTTGATTTTGTCCCCCTGGCGATGGATCATCGCCGACGAGAAATGGAATCAGCTTTGGTGCTCCCATCCATGCCGGATTCTTCGAAGTTTTTCCGATTACCGAGCAATGGAAGCGCGTCTCCGAAGTCTCCGACGTCGTTCTGGTTCGAAATCCGGCTGTTCTACGTCAGAATCTCCCCCTGCGTGATCGCCGGCGTGCCGGAGTTTCTCACTCTCCGGCAGATCAGGGATGAGATCGGCGTTTGCCTCGAGATTAACAGCGTTAGAGTTCCGGCGGCGGAGACCGCGGCGACGACTCTCCGGCGAGATCGCGTCGATAGGGAAGCCTCCGAGGTGACGTACGTCAGCACTGACGTCGTCAGAATCAGCGGCGGCGTTGAGTTCGAGGTGTACGAGAAGGAGAATTTGCTGCTATGTGGATCGATTGAGAGGCTGGAATCGGAGTGGAGTATGGAGTGTTACACGGCGGCGTCGACGATTTCCGGTGGCGCGTCGGCGTTTTTCCAGCCGAAGTTAGGGATTTCGTCGCCGTCGATTGAGGTTTATGTCGCCGGAATATGCTCTGATTCGCCGGTGATTTTGACGAAGACGATCAATATTAGTCCTCGCCGGAAGAATCCCCGGCATGGTACGTTGGATGTGATTCCAGAGGTTGATGATGAGACTGGTAAGGATCAGAAGGCTGCAAATGCTATCATTCGCCATCGGAAATTACAGGTAATTTAATTAAGTTGTTTGTTTTTCGGGCTTAATTTGGTTTAATCTTAATCCATTTTGTCTGATAAGATAAAGTTCGAAGTGTTGAATGTTAATTGGATTTGTTTCGGTATGAGGTTCATATTTTGCTGTATGAAAAATGATTCATTTGTTGTTTTTTGTTGAGAAGATGTGAAAATTGAAGCCACTTGTGCGCATGTTGGGAGAAATTTCATGCAATATGTGCATCTTGCTGGCATTCAAAGATGAGGTCGATGTCTATAAAAAGACAAAATTAAATACAATGGGGTAGGTGTTTGTATTTGGTGGGACGAAATTATGTTTTTGATAATAACAAAGTTGTTAAGACTTTTGTATGAAGATTAATCTTTCCATAAAGTTGGAATATTGATGGTTTTGAACTCTTTATTATCTATCTCTATGGCATTTATAAAGTTGTTGCCCTGCTAATTTCTTGAAGATGCATATTTGATATCTGGGCATGGGCTCTGTCAAGAATCTTGTGGTTCTTTGGCAATAATGGTTGGAAATAAAGGGTGTAGGATGAGGGTTTACTTAGATAATCAAGTGAGTTGAAAACGTACCTTTTAGATTATAGTATTTGTTTACTTTAGCTTGCATTTATGATACTTCAGATTATTTGCATACTTTAGCTTGCATTTAGCACTGTCAAGACGTCGAAAACACACACGCACTTGAAATTATTCAACAATAATGTGGTTGAAATGTGAACATAGGCAAATGTTCAGGATGGTGCCTTTCACATACTTGGAAGCTTTTTTTTGACAATACTATTGTCTTCCTCATTGATGGGTGGTTTGGTTTGTTTCAACTTTTCAAGCCATTGGTTCATTTTGTCTTTCGACAGGGTGTTTTCGAATGGGGTCATTGTTAATTGTTGAGTTGCATTACTTGAGAGTTAATCCATTTTCTTGAGAACTAAGAACTTAATGTATCCCTCTGATCCCCTTTTATCATGAGACAGTCAATTACTTGTGTCTTCCATCTGTTTTAGTGGCTTGATTACTTGATTACCCGTACTAAGTCTTAGAATTGTCATACCAGCTCACCGAGACTGAAGATGAGTACGAGGCAGAGGGCAAAATCTCGCCCACCTGGTACCCAGAAGAAGTTTACGAAGGCGAAGACGGACAACTCTCTTGGTTCAATGCCGGGGTAAGAGTTGGTGTTGGCATCGGTTTAGGCATGTGCCTCGGAATTGGAATTGGCGTCGGACTTCTTATGCGCTCGTATCAAGCCACAACTAGAAGAGTTCGGAGATTCCTCTGAGATTCCAAATCCCTCATTTTACTTGCATAATCAAAATGTCTTTATAAGTACATTGCGACGCTGTAAGATCCTGTGATTGCGAGGAATCACATAAAATGCATATAATCATTCTTGACCAGTCTTCCCTACGCATGGAAGCCTGAATCGACAATAATATCAGCCACCGAGAAGATATATAGAGCCGCTTTCTAGCCTACAATGTGCTAGGAGCGAGCGAGCGAGTCCCCATGATGTTGTGCGAAAGGCCAAATTGTGACAATGCAATGCCACATTAGTTTGAAGTTGAAGATAGATGTTAGCTTGTTAATTGTGTTCTTAGTTGGTATGTAGATGGATGAGGTGGTGTTAGGCATTTCAGGGAAGGCAGGTGTGTAAATTGTTCATCTGGTCTAAAACTCTTGAAGTCAGTTGGGTTTTTAAGCGTATAATTGTTAATTTTGTAGCAACAATTTTGCTATGTATGGTCTATAAAAGGATGTATATTACTTACAAATTACATTGAACAAATACATGTAGATTGGATATGGATATATGTTTTGAGCTTCTCTCTTTTTATTTCGGTTGTTCAAAGTTGTGGAAGGTTGAAAAGTTCCCAATACATGGCAAATAATTTAGTTGTTGTTGATCATGTGATGTTGATCATGACCCTGATTTGATATTGTTTTTGGAGACTCTTCTCCGATGGCTTTTAAGGCCAAAACCACAATATTGTGAAATCTAAATGGCAACTGATTAGAAATGCAACTTGTAGAGCCACAATCTCAAAGAACTAAGGGAAAAAACAATCTAAAAATCGCAATCAAATAGAGTGATTAGAGAAGTTTTTGGAAAACTCGTTTAATAGAATGATTGATGAGCCTCATAAGGCGATAAAGATTGATTGTGACATTAGTATCATTCACGAATATCAAGAGACTGCGAATGGTCTTTTCATAGAGCAATGAAAAGAAAATTGATTGTGACAAACTCGTTCGTTGCTGTTTTTGTTTTCTTTCGGCGAGCCTTGTTTATTTTGCATTCTTACTGTTTATATGTCATTTTTGTTGCAATACTTTTAACCGGTTAGCCATTTTGAACTTTGAATAATAAAAAAAAAACATAGCAAATAATTGCAAAAATGGCTAGGCAGCTACAGCGTAAACAACAAAATAATAGTCTCCTAAGATGAGATTGATTAGGCCTTGTGATTCTTTTAGGACTAGTTTTTTTTTCGGACAATAATGTTTGTAGGGATAAAATTATGTATTATGTACTATATAATCTCCACTTATCTCAAGAAAGCGGACGCACAGCACGTGGTCTATTAAAGGGTTTTCATTCGCATGGTACACTGGCTCGACAAAATCGGTGGGAATTATTCTTTGTGCAAAACCTTACTATTGCAATATGAATTGGGAATTTGCACCAAATTAGCATAATGCTATGGTTATGAATACTCAAGGCATATGCTATGCAAGTTTCTCTTAACAAACATAGGAATGTGATGGTGATGGGTTGGTGATCTTATTCCCTATGTATGGGCAAATGAATGAGATTTGGTGGCTGAACAAATTAATTATTCATGCATGTTTAATGCGTTTCAAGGTAGATAAGTATTTCATGAAAATAAAGTTTTTTGAGAGAGCTTTTAGGAAAAGAAAGTTGGCCAACTAGCATTCCAACTCAACTGTTGCTTTCATCTTTTCCGCGTGCTCTTTGGTTTCGAATTAGTTGACATATTTCATAATTTTGCGTATATTAAGTTTAATTAAAATAAGTGTTTTTAGATGCTAATATACTAAAGATTTGAGGGGTTGGACAATACTACATTGAACTTTAACTATGCACAATAATACACTGTAATTTAGGGGTGTTTAACAATAATACACCAGAATGATTTCGGCAGTGGCTGACACAGTCACAATCCTACTTAGGGGATGGAGGAGATGAATTGACCAAAAAATATTTAAATTTATGACATGTCAGCTAATCCATGCATAACTAATGTTGTTAAAATCGGGATCGTAACTCGAAATTATGGGGAAGTTAGGATCGGAAATTAACTCATGTAGGATCGTGGATCGTGTGTAAATAGTAGAATCCTATCGAAGATTTTGGACCATAAAATCGTAGGATCGTAAATCAAAATCGAGATTTTAATAATTAACTCTTAAAAGAGTAAAAAAAAAACACAAAATCACATTAGCATAAACGTGTTTTCACATCAAGATTGTCATTGTAGTTGTATAAAATCACTTTTGATTGTGTAGATTGCTGACATGTCATAAATTTAGATATTATTTAATCAATTTATGTTATCGACCTACCCCGTAAGATCACCACCAAGTCAGCGACCATCGAAATTGTTTCGGGTACATTATTGTACAAGATCAAAGTTTAGTGCATTTCCAATACCCCAAATGTTTAGTATATTAGCATCAAAAAATCCTTAAAAGAATTACCCAAGCAATTGGCTCCGTTCTTTTATACGGTGCGGTGTGGTGTAATAATAGTGCGATGCGGTGAAATTTGAAAAGGTGTGGTGAAGTGTGGTGGGTTGTGGTGAGTTGTGGTGAGAGTTGTGATAGGTGGGGTAGATAATAAGAGATAATGTAAAAATTATAGGAGAAAAGTGATGGGAGAGAAAAGTAAGAAGATATTTTGGTAATGATTGTGATAAAGTAGTGTGGAGTGTGATCAAGTGTGATAAAATATTCAGTAGTGTGGTGTGGTGCATATCGCACCACAAGTTACCGCATAAAAGAACAGAGTCTTATTTGTGCCTTAATAATTCACAAACCAATAAAACTTATAATTTACATTAATTTCCACTATTAAAATGAGAAAAAAGGTGAATAAAAGAGGAAAATGATGGATAAAAGAGAAAAGTTAAAGAAAAAAATGCACTTAACAAGATTAATTTGATAAATTAATAATTAATGTGTTATTGGAATCGTAAGATCACATATATTATGGGAAAAAAGTTGGTTAAAATGACAGATAATGTGGGAATAAGGGATTACGATATAAAATTAACACTATCATAACTTGTGAGAAATCAATAGTCAAAATTTAATCAAATTGACACCCAATTAGCGACATAGGGTGTATTATTTTTAGTTACTCCATCTGTTCCATATTAATTGTCCTATATAGAAATTGTGCAATTAAACTTCAAAATTTTTTACCATAAATTTCTCAATATATACAATGATTCGCTGTATAAAATTGTTATCATTAGATTCGTAATGAAAAATATTATCATAAAAATATATTATTAATTTTTTTAATAAAATATTATATTAAAAATTATCAATCAGAAAATAAAATCATAAACCACGATAGTTAAAAGTAAATTGCATGGATATCTTGAAATTATTTATTTTATCCTTTACATGTCCAACGAACTTTCCTTAACCTACAATTTATTACATGCTTTTGGAGCATGTGTTCCAAATATCATCATTATTCACTCTCAGTAGTGTAATTGTTCACTCATACTTATCTATTGTCATTCTCAATAACATAATTTTTCACTTATACATATTTGTTGTTCACTTTCAATAATATAATTGTTCATTCATACTTATCCGGAGTACACGCACTACTTGCATATAACATGTCATTATGTATTGTTCCTAACCGGCTAACCCCAATACATATTACATGCACCTAGAGCATATGCTCCGGCTTGGTATAAGTGAACAATTATGTTATTAAGAACAAATATCAGGTACATATGAATGCACAATTATGCTATTGAGAGTAAACAATAACTATATTTGGAGCACTCAGGAGTATGTAATAAATTGCAGGCTAACCCTTGGCTCGGCTCGTTTATCATGATTTCATGACTTCGTTGATTCTCGGATCAACTGCCAAAAAAAAAAAAAAAAAGTAGTGGGACACCTGAATTGAGCGAAAATCTGGAAATCGTCAAATTCCCAATTCCTGATTTCCCCCTTTTTTCCAATTTCCCTCCATCTCATTTTGAGAATTTCTCCCTCATCCATTCTCAGATTCAGAGCTTTTACCCACAGAAAGTGCGACAGTGGTTACTCTTGGTGTATGGCTACCGAAAACCCTAGCCTCGCCGGAGAAAATGTCGATCGTCGAGCCCAAATCCGCCGCCGTTAGATCGTCCAAGTCGTCGTCCCACCGCAAAAACCCTAATTCGCCGCCGCGGCAGCCCCTGGTGGTCACTCTCAACTGCGTGGAGGACAATGAGCTCGAGCAGGAGTCGCTCGCTGGCGTCGCCGCCGTGGAGCACGTCGGACTCAACCGCCTCTCCGACGGAAAGATCGAGTCAGCCGCCGCGGTGCTCATCCACTCGCTCGCGTTCCTCCCACGCGCCGCCCAGCGCCGGCTGAAGCCGTGGCAGCTTATCCTCTGTCTAGGCTCCGCCGACCGCGCCGTCGACTCCGCCCTCGCCGCCGATCTCGGACTCCGGCTGGTCCACGTCGACGTTTCCCGAGCGGAGGAGGTGGCGGACACTGTTATGGCGCTCATTTTGGGACTCCTCCGGCGGACTCACCTGCTTTCCCGGCGGTCTCTGTCGTCGTCCGGTTGGTTGGGGTCTGTGCAGCCGCTCTGCCGGGGAATGCGCCGGTGTAGGGGGCTTGTTCTCGGAATCATCGGAAGATCTGCTTCGGCTAGGTCATTGGCTACTCGTAGCTTGTCATTCCGGATGAATGTCCTCTATTTTGATGTGCAGCAGGTTTGTTTGTGATTTTCTCTAGCTTTTCTGGTTTGGTTATTTGATACATGCTTTTGCAAATGCATTGAAGTTTGATTTGGGATTGTTGTTGCAAATGTAGTCATCGCCATTGAAGGATTTATATTTCTGGAACTGCATTGTTCGATGTTTTCTTTGTGAATTGCAAGCATTTTGAAGTGCTTGTTGTAGATTTGCTGGTAGAAAGCAGTATTGTTAGGAGTTTTCGAGCAATTGTGGAATATGGGTAGCTCATTGCTTCCTTTTCCATGTTTGGAGTTGTCTGGTGTTTTTATGTTTGTCATAGTTGATTGCTTCTTTGGATTATGTCAATGGTAGGTTCCAAGTTTGATGGTGCCTGGATAAGTTATACTTAAGCTTGTCTTTCGTAGTGATTTGATCTCACTGCTTCTGAACTTGAGACTTTTCGCGTCGAAGTTCTAGCTAATGTTAGCAGAGTGTAACTTATCTAGCTCCATGCTCAGTATGTATAGAAATTCAAATGGGGTACATTTGTGTATGTTGCAGTTGTGTGAAATTTGTTGAGCATCAGTATCATGTAGCCTTTTTGAAAGTTCCGGGCTCTGTAACTAGTTGCAGTGCTGTCTTTGGGTTGCTAGTGAAATTGTGGTTTTCACTTTTCATTGCATGTATGGTTAGACTCGAAGCCCTTGTGAAAGTTTGTCTAAAGCATGCAACAGATTTCTTAACCTTTTAACGATAGGCTAGCTTTAGGACCGCGAGATTCATCTATAGATTATAAATGCCTGAGAGCTGAGGCTTCTAGAATACTGCATTATGCAACTATTCCCTGCTTAATGACGTCTAAAGTGGATTCAAATCCCCGCACAGAGCACGCATCTACTCCTCCTACCCAAACAACAAAGAGAGTGTTTGGTAATGGGGAAAATTTTCATGGGAAAGTGTATTTTACAGTGTTTATTTGAAATTGCAAATTGTCTTGGAAAAATGTTTAAAATGTCCAAACTATCCTGGTCTGTTGTGTCACTTGGGGAGTAGAAGATCTTTGGATTTATTTTGAAGTAACTAGAATTCAATCATTATTCTGGCAGGGACAAGAAAGCAGGTCAACAATTACATTTCCTCCTGCTGCCAGGAGAATGGAAACCCTCAATGATTTACTGGCTGCAAGTGATGTGGTCTCTCTCCATTGTACTTTAACAGATGAGACTGTCCAGATTTTGAATGCTGACTGCCTTCAGCATATAAAGCCAGGTAAATAATTCTTGTCCTTCTTACTCTAGATCTTCCATTGACAAACACTTATCCCTGTCATGTGTTATGCTTAAAACGGTAGCTATGAATTCTGTACAGGGGCCTATTTGGTTAACACTGGAAGCAGCCAGCTTTTAGATGATTGTGCCGTGAAGCAGCTTCTGATTGATGGGACAATTGCTGGCTGTGCACTAGATGGTGCTGAAGGGCCACAATGGATGGAAGCTTGGGTATGTCGACTAGTCTGTACTACGAATATAATTTTGTGTGAGTGTGTTCTATGTTGATTGGATTCTTATGTAAGTTGTAATCATCTCATGCGGTTTCCTCAGGTGAGGGAGATGCCAAATGTGCTGATACTTCCACGGAGTGCTGATTATAGTGAGGATGTATGGATGGAGATAAGAGAAAAGGCCATTTCTATATTGCAAAATTACTTCCTTGACGGAGTTGCTCCTAGTAATGCTGTATCTGATGAGGAAGATGAGGAAAGTGAAGTAACCTATGAAAATGAGCAGTTTGAGAGACAAGATAAAGAAAGAGTGTTACACAGCCCAGTTGAGCAACTGCCTGTGGAAAGTTCCCGGGGCAAAGGTCCTATGCAACTAGAGTCTCCCAGCCAACATAAGGACTCCGGTTTGTCTCCAAGTGTTTCCCATCAATCCGACGGGAAACGTAGCAGATCAAGAAAGAAAGCCAAAAAAAGGCATGCCCGTCAGAAATCCCAGCAGAAATCAGAAGATATTGTGGACAAAGAGAGTGCTTCACAGCAGGATGATGATACTGCTATGAGTGGAACCGAGCAAGTTCAGAGTTCTGGTTCACGTTGTGCTTCCCCTGAGGATGCGAGAAGTAGGAAAACACCAATAGAGTTAGCTCAAGAATCTTCAGCTTCTCTGCTTCAGAAATCAGGCAAGAGCATTACTAAGAAGCCTCTGGAACAACTAAAAGACGGTTGTGTCATAGCTTTACATTCTAGGGAGCACTCTAATTTGTATGTCTCCAGACAAAGGGTGAAAGGTGGCGGTTGGTTCCTGGACACTTTGTCCGGTGTAACTAAAAGAGATCCTGCAGCTCAGTTCCTAGTCGTTTTTGCAAGCAAGGTCTCTGTCGAGTTATGGCTTTTCAGCATCAATTTGTTTAATTTTGTTGACCTGTGATAGCATAACTCTACCTGTCTTCCTCTGACTGATTGGTTTATTTGTCTAAACGTTTTAGGACACAATTGGTTTGCGATCCCTTGCAGCGGGTGGGAAGTTGTTGCAGGTAATTTTTAGTAAAGTTCTGTGGACGCGGAATTTCAAAACTACAAATTTTCTATGTTGCTAGTTCTATTTGATATGCGAATCGCTAACATTTTAATCCCTTGGGAAGCTCCTCCTTAGCTTGGTAAGAGACTGGCCCAACTTTACGGGATATGAATCATATGATAGCCTCTTTATGGTCTAACATTCTTGCCAATACATTATCCTCATTCTGTTCCAGATCGCTATCTATGAAAAACTACAAAGAAAAAGAGCTGATAGATCCTATCCCCTATATCAAACATTCACTAAGTATCAAACACTCATTGAGTATATTCACTTGTACATGTCATTAGTCCATTTGACTGAGCCATCTTTTTCAGTTGACATTTAGTGTAATTTAGCAATCATAATTTATATTGGTCATATTGCCTTTAAGATCCAATGTTCAAAATGTTAGTTCATTAAGCTTTTTTTCATTTTTTAAATTAATTTTTTTGAATGTTGCAGATAAATAGAAAGATGGAATTCGTGTTTGCTAGCCACAGCTTTGATGTATGGGAGAGTTGGTCCCTGGAAGGTCCTTCGGAGGAATGTAGGCTGGTTAATTGTAGAAATTCCCAGGTAATTTTCCACTGTACCATTTCATATATTTGCGTGGTTGAACAAATGCTTGAAATCCATGAGGTACTTTTTTTTTTTTTTTGGGGGGGGGGGGGGGGAGTTAAGGAACAGGGTACTTCAGTTTTATTATATAAGAACCTTAGGTTAGAAAAACCCAGGGTGCAAAAAATCGCATAGGGCCGTTTGGACATGAGGTGCAATTCATTTGTTTAAATCTTCTTAGCATATTCCCACTGAATGTACTAGAGAAAAGCAGAAGATGTTTGAGTTTTTATGGAGATGCTCTAGGGTTGAGGGAATCAAATTAGAAGGAAACACAACAAAAAGAAGATTGAGTCAATTAAAAGGCACAAAAGGGTGCTCTTTTTTAATCGAAGATTGGACTTGCTCCAGGGCCAGCCCAAGTCTCCATTTAACCACACAAACTGTTGTTTAGAGAGGTAAGGTAAGATTGAGTAAATTTAAGTAAAGTGCAAAAGTTGAGTGTTCTCAAAATATAGGTAAAAGTTGGTAAATTTGGATTGAGTGGAGGTAAGTGGGATATTTACCCCTCTAAGAGGAACATGTTTGTTATTTGAAGATACTGTAGCTGCTTTCTTTCCTTTAAGCGCACTAGTGATAATTGGTCAAGGGAGATGTTGGTTTTACTAGTTAGGGGCTGTGGGGAAGCTACTAGTGGGTTAGAGCAAGGTTGTTAGAATCGGGATCCTAACTCAGATCCATGGGGTAATTTCGATCGGAATTAACCCACGTAGGATCGTGGATCATAATGTAGATAGTAGAATCGCATCGAGGATTTTGGATCATAAAATCGTAGATCAGGATTGGTATTTTGATAACTATGGGTTAGAGATGATCACGGCCCCTTACCGTTTTGAGTATAAATGATTTTTCTGACATTGTAAATGAGATAAAACTTAAGTTAAAACTTTAGTATTACGGCATCCTCGAATGATTTACATGAGTACATGACCCCTTGTATGCAATGTTTGGCTTCGCCATTGGGGCCATCCCACAGCCACAGAGTGGAAGGTAGGTTTATGTTTTAGGTCTTGGTCTCGTGCCAAGTGCGCCTCATTGATGTATTCTGTTTGTTAACCATCAAGAACTGGTTGACTCGCTCGGCTCGTGTAAACCATCAGCACATGAGTTTGACTGGGTTTTCACTGTTTAAGTCTTCGTTGCTTACTTCCCAGTTCTCGACGGTTTTTAGTTGTCACCTCAAACAGCAAAGTGAGAGCAAAGCGAGAGTGAGAGGTGAGGACAAATTACATGCTTCGTTGCTTACTTTCCATGAAACAAATGTCCTTGTTTGGTTGTACAATTCCCATTGCAAGTTATACATTTGGGGGGTAAGTAACAGAGAAGCTACTAACTAAATTATTGTTCCATGAGGTTAGCAGTTGGTTACAATTTTAATGAACTGGGCCCATAATTTAATTTGTCTTTTCTTTTATTAAATTTACTATTGTTCAATTTGATAGCCCATTTTTTGCCTATTTAAAGTTGAATGATTTTTAGGAAAACAACAGAAAAAACCCAAGTATAGTCTTGCTAACGTGAGGTCTGAGGGGATCCTGATGCAGGCAAACTTCCACTCATACCTGGGAGTGCATGAAGAGACTAAGTCCGGCGGATTCGGAAGACAAAAACCTTTCAAAAAGCAAAAGTAAAACCTTTCGAAAACCAATTGGGAAATCGCTTGAGAAACCAAGAGAATGAGAGAAATAGAGAGGACAAGACTTTGGCCCTGTTCTTTGGATGAGTTTTTTTTTCAATTTAGGATAAGTTAGGATCATAGGATGTTTTTTTTGGGGAATTGTGTTTTTAGAGTAGATGCTTTTTTTTGGGAATTGTGTTAGGTTATGATTAGTTAGGATAGTTAGGTTTATACCTTTGTGCTCCGAGCAATGCATAGTGAGTTAGATGAACTAGACGTACTTGACGGAAAAAGACAAGGACAACACAAGAAGCACACAAAGAAAGCACATAAAGGTGTCCTAACGACAACCTACTGACAACCTTTTACTCCTCACCCGACCATCCTTATTTTAGCCTGCCAAAAGCCCATATCGAGTGCATTTTAACAAACTATATCAAAAAAGATTTTTCGGTCATTATCGGGTCATGCTGGTTTTGACTGGTCTAACACTCTAACCTGTAGTCCAAACCAACTAGTTCTATTGGGTTGGTCACCAGTCCGGGTCTAACAACATAGCTTGATTGTGCAAACTTTTTCATTTCTCTGACTTGAATTTTCATTTTGATTTTCATTGATGGATGTTTTTACAGGCTTGTTTGGATGTAAGAGTGGAAATCCTGGCCACCTTAGACGAGGATGATGGCATCCTGCGTTGGCTTGATTAGTAGTCTCCTTCAACAAGGGAGGAAGGATTGTTGCTTTCTTTTCATGCTTTGCAACATTCTCAAATCTCCTCCAATTGCACCTAAAATTGTAGGGACTTTATGTTTTATTTACTTCTTTTTTTTTGTATTTTTAGGGGGGTTGGTTGTCGAAAGATGGTATGATGTTTTTGCAGCGGTGTTTTCCGGTTTATTCGGCTTGGCCATGGCCTTCAAAGGCTTACATATTCCTCGCAATTTAAGGGTATTGAGAAATTATTGTTAATTGATGCTAATTATTGATTAATTAACGTTGATTCGGCCAAAGGTGGTATATTTCAATTGATAATCTCCGTAAATTAGTTTTGTTGATTGGCCTCCCCTGCATTAATTTTTTACTCGTTCGCTCTCAATAGTGTGATTGTTCATTTGGAGTTGTTCTGGAATATAAACTTCAGGTGCATCTGTGCATATACTATATATTGCCATGGGCTTATGGTGGTACGTTCTTTTTATTTTTTTTTCTTCCTAGGGAGCGTTCAGTAAGAATATTAGGGAAATTTTTCTCGAGGAAAATTTTTCATGGGAAGTCTTTCATGGGAAAGATTTCCCTAGAAAAATGTAGGAAATGATGGGCCCATCGTAAAATTTTTTCCAAGGTTAACTATTTCCAAACATGGGAAAATAAGTCAACTAGGAAAAATCGTCAATTTTCTCAAGTTTTTGACCAATCAAATGCACCCTTAAAAACAAGTAGAGTTTAGAAAATAGAATAGGTTAAACCCATTTAAAATAAATATTGCAAAAAGCTCGTATAAAATACTATTTTATTAAGTTTAAATGGATAAGCTCACAATAAATTTTAAAAGTTCAATCATAAAATACAAAGAATAGGCCTTAGCTAAAGCTGCACTTATCCTTGGTATTGATATTAATGAAGGTCAAGTTTAGGTATTGACTATTGAGGAGGTTTTTTATTATTATTATTATTAGAGGGTTAACCCATGTATTTAGCTTATACATGGCCGGCCTACGTACGCTTTATTAGTTTATTTAGTTATCACAAATTTAAGGTGATTGAAGAAATAAGTGCATGAATTAAAAAAAAAAAAATTGAATAAGAGGAGCAGTTTATGTCATTTTCAATTCATGCAAATGGCCATGTATCTGTCATGTGAGGATGTGGCCTAAATTTTGGCCATTCTTTGGTTGAAAATCAAGTCCATCCACCTTTCTAAAGCCTAAAGGCTAATCATTAATCATATTTTTTTGGAAAATTAGCATCAAAATTTCCAAATTATTTAATATGTGAAAATGACTGATTTTATTATCCATACATCAACTCAATTGTCAGTGGGAAGGACAATTTTATTTTCCATACATCAATTCAAGTTGGCGTGAGCAGTAAGATTATCCGAGAAGTTGTGAAAGAATTAAATGAGAATACTTATACTAACGAATAATGGATGTCAAATTGCACGTAGAATTGTGAAAATTGGTTGTGATTTGGGTTTCATGGAAACTAACGGCCAACAGAAAGTGATGGAATATTAAGGAAAGAAATACTTTTTCGAACGATGGTCCCTAAAGGATTAGCACTATTAAGGCTACTGGTGTAAGATTAAAGAATGTGCGGTGGGATTCGTGGTCGTTGTTAAGATGAGCTTTTGGGGGTTGAGGCTTTCTCTGTAATTAGGAGATTTGATGTTGAGTTATTTTTCATTTTGTTATTATGATGTTACCAATTTATAATGTGCTGAATTTATTCTATATTTTTTCTGTAAGGGTGAGTGCGGATCATCTGAATTGAACTGTTATATAAGAGATATCCGAATAGAACTTAGTGACCCAAAGAAAGGAGAAATTCCAACCCATAAATTTGGTTCATGGGTTTGTTTATCTCGATACAAAGTAGTTTGCAAGTCATGTGAATTGATCCCACCGACAATATAAAAGGCCACCATATGTCAATTGAGTCAGTAGCTCATTGGCTATTCTAGATCATATTTGTGTATTAAACAACATTTTCTTAATTTTTAAATAACAAAAAGACACTATATTTTCATGTGAGACAATCTTATCCTAGGAATTTTGATCTAATTCTTATTTGGTACTCGATTTCTTGTATAATTTCATTACAACAAATTTTCGTAATACTCACCTTCTATCGGCACGTATGTTTCCAACATTTATGTGACATTTTACATAAGACAAATTCATTTAAGTATAAAAATATTTCATTTCAACAAATTTTTGCAATAGTCACCTTCTCTCGATATGTATTTTTCCAACATTTACGTGACAATTTACACAAGACAATTTCATTTAAGTATAAAAATATTGTACACTTGTGACAATTTCATGTCATTTTCATGCTTACATGTCTACAATTTGACATGTTACTTTCACTTTGTGTATTTTTGTTTTTTTTCCATCATCTAATTGAAAATGAAGTGTGCTAATTCTTGTAGACCCACTTGTAGTTTTCAAAGCCTTAATTATCACTAACACAGTATTTTATTTATGACATATTATGACAGCTTGAACTTGGATTAAAAGTAAAAGCAAAAGCAAAGTGTCGTAATAATATTCAAACACTTATGAGGTTTTTAATATGGTTATTGGCATCAATGTCTCGTATATCATGACTTCTTCCTCCTAGGATACAATTAAAAATAGTGGATTTCAGGTGGAGAAGAAAATATAATCTGTCTTATTTTATCTGTCTCTAAATAAGTGTCAATTTGATTAAGTTGTGACAGTTGATTATTCACAAATTATAATGACTTACAATATAAAATTAACACTATTGTAATTTTTAGTGCAATATCTTTCTAACAATGGTAAATTTCATATTGTAAATCATTGTAATTTGTGAATAATCAACGGTCAAAATTTAACCAAATTGATATTTATTTAGAGATGGAGATAGTAAACTTTTTAAGAACTTTTGAAACCTCACATTACTATTTTCAGAATTTTTATGAGCATTTTAGAACCACACTATTAATTGACAGTATTTATTGAGATAAAATTATCTATAGTTCAATATTTCTAAACTCAACGATCTATGTTGAGAGTTGATGGTGTTGTTTGGAGTGAAACTTCGATCTTGCTTCGGATTAATTACTAGAACAAACACAAATATTTTGGGTTATTTGGAGAGAATTACCTCATATTAGTTGACACACAAGTTATATATTACATTCTTTTTAAAAGAAAAATGAGTAAGAAACAGCTATAATGAAACTCTTTTCTCAAAGATTCTTCAATATTTATCATCATACATGATTGAACAACAAGTTAAAACTTTGAATGAATTGTAAGCAATGTATGATGTATCCAATTTTTCTTATATTTAAATTTCGATGTGATGAACTCAAAACTTAATTATTTCAATGAAATTTAATGATAATATAGGTTTCATCATGTGCTGTGTTTATCAATGTATTCCTATAATGTAAGTTTGCTCGAGAAAATAAAAAATAAAAAATTGAAATATATTATATGGCCCAAAGTTTGGAGTTTGGACCCAGGCATTCCTCCATGCCATACTCATTGAAGTTGGATGTCCCTTGTGCTTTACACTTTCCCCTCATTCTACGCCACCTCAAGTACCCTTTGGACCACCTTAATCCTAAATTACCCTTTTGTCCCTCCTTGTTATCCTAATCTCACTTCGACACCGTTCTTTTATACGGTTGGTTGCGGTGGAATTCAAAAAGTGTGGTGAATTGTGGTGAGAATTATGATAAGTGGGGTAGGTGAGGAGGGAGAATGTGAAAAGTAGATGAGAAAAGTGTAAAGATATATTTGTAATGATTGTGGTGTGGTATCGTAAAGTGTGGTATAATTTAAAGAGTTGTGGTACAGTGTGGTACCGCACCGCAATCTACTGCATAAAAGAATGGGGCCTTATTAACACTGGATCTGGTAAAACTGACGCGATAATTTTTAACAAAATTCAGTCTAAAAGGGGAACGTAAGAGTTATTGACATAAAATCAATAGAATTACAAGACTTTATGAATGTGAAATAAAAAAGTACTCTATAAAACACGAATTTTCATTTCCCACATATAAAAAGTCAATGTTTATTTTAACAAATAATTGACCATATTCTTATACAATTTTATTGAATAAAAGACATACTGTATTTTACGCATTTAATTTCCGCACTGTATTTTACTAAGGGAACATTTGGTAGAAAACTCAAAGAAAAATTGTTATGAGAAGTTTTCCATGGAAAATACTTCATTGGGAAAAAGATTTCCCGTAGGCTTCCGAAGGTAAATTTTCATTAGGAAAATGTAAGAAATGGTGGACCCCTCGTAAAATTTTTCTCAATGTCGACCTACATCCAAACATTTAGAAAATAAATCAATTTGAAAGAATTGATCATTTCCCCAAAAATTTTGACCAACCAGGCGCACCCTACCATGTAGAGCTGACAAAATTTTGTCCGACCCGGAATACCCGAATTGTCCGACCTTTCGGGTCTAAACGTTAGATTTTTCGTCGGGATTTTGATACGGATCGAATTGACCAAATATTTGGACGTAAAATTTCTCTTTTTCTATTGTCCGACCCAATTTCCACCTGAATGTAGCTTCGTCCAAATAGTCCGACTCGAAATATAATCGAGTCATGACATGAATTTCTCGTCCGAATTTTAACATTATCAAATTTGTCCGACCCAAATTTACCCAAACTTAAATTTTTTACGGGGCTACTAGTCTACTACCATGGCTCGTAGTCGTAGGTAACTCGACAAGTCCACGTAGACGACCCCGAAAATGCAAAAAAAGAAAAAAGGAAAAAAAGAAATGGCGGTTATCATATTCCATTTATATAAACCACCAAATTCCCTCTTTCTCTCTCTATCTTCCCCGTCTCTCTCTCTCTCTCTCTCTGCTGACTTGCCGGTTTCCTGAAGCACAAAAACACTCCGACACAAACAAACCCGAAACCCGACCCGATTACCCACCCATAATTCGTACCATTTTCCGCCATCAATCACCATAATCATTCATCCGCCATCGTTGCGAAGAAGAAGTTTGGAAGTGATTTAATGGTGTCCGAAGACCAAAACCCTTCGCAAGGGTTTAAGTTTAGCAGCTCCGATCCCTCTTCTTCCTCCTCCGGCATGCCTCTTCCCGGCGCCGGATCTCTCCCGCCGGCCGTCGGAGTTCCGGCCGAGGAGCAGGGCAAGAAGGTCCGGAAGCCATACACGATCACCAAGTCCAGAGAGAGTTGGACTGAGGAGGAGCATGATAAGTTCCTCGAAGCGCTTCAATTGTGAGTTGAGATGAGTTGAGTTTTCGTTGTTTGTTTGTGGTTTGATTTGTGTGGAATTTTGTGTAGATTTGTTCGGTTCTTAGTGATTCAGGTGTAGTTCTGAATTCATGTTTGAGTTCTTGGTCATCGAGGCTTGATCGTGCGTTTGGAATGACTAGTTGTGTGGATTTGTTTGTTTTGGTCAATTGTTTGTTTTACGAGCTCTTTCGGATTGTGTTCGGCGAAATTCGTGCTAGAAATGTGTTAGATGACTCAGTTCTTACTGATCGAGGTGTGGTTTGGAATCCATGTTTGAGTTCTTGTTCATTGAGGCCTTGATTTGACTAGATGTGTGGATTTGTTTGTTTTGGTTAATTGTTTGTTTTATGAGCTCTTTTGAATAGTATTGGGCGAAATTCATGCTAGAAATGTGTTTGGTATCTCGGTTGCTTTGATATCTAGCTCACCCTAGAAGTGTGTTCTACACTATTTATTTTGTTAATATTGTTAATTTCTTTTATCAAGAAATGGCATCTGTAATATTGTGGGTGGTTGGAAGTTTTGATCATTTTGACTTCCATGGGCTCTATCACTGATTTTTAGTGGTAAAATGCTAGAAGTAATGCTTGTATAGTATCATATACTGAGGGTTTTAATGGGATTCATAGATTTCTGATTGGGAAAATGTTGCTTCTAGTGTTTTAGATTAGATGCATACAATCCTATCTTGGATTCCAAGTAAGACGGCCTATATCAGGATCTTGCAAACTTCGCCAGGGAGTTGTTGGGTGGGTAGTAGTTTGGCATTGAAGACTTGATGATTGAACTTGTGTGTAACCCATATGACTATTGCTTTGAATTACTTTAATGAATTGGTGTATGAACAATTGGATCTTCAAATGGCAAAGATAAAAAGGCTTTTGAAAAAGGGGGGGGGTCTCCTGCCTTCTTCTTCCTTTATCTAGCATTTTCTGTTGGTTGTGACTTGTGGGTCACTTTAATTGTCTCGATTTGCTCATCCATTACTATATATTGGATGTGTTCTTCTAGTGTGTCTTGGTGCATTTGCGGATGTTGAAATTTATGTTGTTTTGTGGGTGCTTTTCAGGTTTGATCGTGATTGGAAGAAGATTGAGGCTTTTGTTGGGTCCAAAACTGTTATCCAGGTAAATAACTTAGGACCTTCTGTTGGCCAGATATCTTGAGGAATAGATATGATACATAGACTGTCATCTTGCATATCCTTGTTTAGTTTCCTGTTTACATGCTCAAGTTTCAGTGTATATGGTTTACAAGATATGTATATAGTTGTTGTGTGACCGCATTGGTTACTTGTAGAGTTTAGTCTATTTGGTTTACAAGAAATCTCTTGCGGATGTTTGGGAGTCGGCTGTTTGTGTCCTTCACTGTTATAGTTTTGTTTCAAGGTCTGTGGGTTTGTCCGATACATTTGGTTTTGATTGCTGGTTGAATTGTGAACGACACTGGTGATTTGAGTGATGCCTTGGACAGACTCTTTGTTATTATTTTGTTTGAATTCTTTTGTTTCTTAACTCTTTAACTTTGGGTTATGGTTTGTTTAGATTCGCAGCCATGCACAGAAGTACTTTCTGAAGGTTCAGAAGAGTGGGTCCAATGAACGCGTGCCTCCTCCTCGTCCAAAGAGGAAAGCGGCTCATCCTTACCCGCAAAAGGCTTCCAAACTAGGTAAGACCATTAAAGGTCTTTTAGTTTTGGTGTTATTTGGTGGTTCTCTTTTGCTTCAGTACTCATAATTCTTACACTCCTACGTTTTGAATGACAGCTGTGACAACTAGTCAATCCACAGGGCAGTTTCAGAATGTGCCCGGTTCTCTTTTTGAACACGGGAATGTTTACTGCCCTGATCCATCCATTCTCACTAATCAGAGTGTCGCTACAACTACATCATCCTGGACTTATGGGTCTGTGGCAGCGGTCAATTCATCAAACATGACAATAGGTATTTTTTTTTCTCTTATTTTCCCTTTTTGAACACCCCCCCCCCCCTAAAAAAAAAAGTAGAACGCAAATCATGAGGAAATGGAGAGTTGTACAATGACAGCAGCTCCTATGGTGGGTCTTTCTTAAGTGAGATGATGTCAAACTGGAAGTGTGGCAAGATTTAGTGAAGACTGAAGGTCGTTGGTTCTTATTTGTAAATCATCATGGAGAAAAGAAATGGAGCAAATCTTGTATGATTCTAAAATGTGTCATTTGCAGATGATGCAGCATTGGCAATACCTGTGATTACTCCCAATTGTTCCTGCAGCAGCACCACTGAAAGTGCGAACCCATGGCCAACAGCAGGAGCACTGTTGCGGACAAATCAGGTTAAGCATACAAAAGGTAAGTTTCTGTTTGTTTAATGAAGCAAACAAACATTATCACTTTTATTGAACCGAAGGTAACATCCATACTGTTTGTTTATTGTTTATCCTGGTGCAGTCATGCCGGACTTTGCCCAAGTTTACAGTTTCATTGGCAGTGTTTTCGATCCCAATGCTAGTAATCACTTGCAAAGGTTGAAGAGGATGGACCCGATAAATGTCGAAACGGTATGATCCCAACACCTATTTGTGGTGTCTTGAATCCTGTGAATGCTGATATTCTTCATATTTATGCATTTATACTTTCTTTGAAAAACCCAGTGATGTTCTGTTCCTGCCTTATCAAACAGGTACTCTTGTTGATGAGAAATCTGTCGACCAATTTGGCGAGCCCCGAGTTTGAAGAACATGTAAGTGCATTTTGCTTCCTTTTTCTGTTCCAGAACTTCGTGGTTTGATTGTGTGGAACTATCTCAACTATAAGTGTAAGCTCATGGCTGAAAGTCTAATGATGCTTCTATACTCTAACAAGTAGACCTGGCAAAACTGACTTGAGACCCGAATGAAAAAACTGAACCTGAACCGACACCCGGATGGATGATAAGACCTTGGCCCGATCCTGAAGTCAACCCCGACTTGAAACTGATCCGAACCGCAAAGTGAGAAGTGACTCCAAATCGAATCAGAGCCCAATTTGAAAGCACTTACCCCAACTAACCCGAATAAGGCTCACCTGAAGTCAACCTGAACCCGAACTGAACCAAAATTGGTCTTCTCAATGCCTACCTGATCCGAACCCAAACGGATTCACCCATTTGTCATGTCTACTAGCAAGCCCCCTTAAGCAAATGCTCTTTGGGCTTGTGGTGTGGATGCCCTTTGGACTTTGATACTATATGGAACGATCCCATTCCCAGCCAAAAGTTTAAGTTGGTGGGTGTAAGCCCAATGATGGATATATACTCTTAACAGACTATTTGAACATTGTTGCTTAATTATAGTCACCTACCAGGATAGTGACAACTGATAAGCCTGCTGGGTTTAAGAGAAGATGACATGTAAAATCAGTTTTGTTTAATTTAGGAGTTGTCATTGATGTCAGTTCTATAGAAATCACCTTTTAACCCCGTGATTTGAATTAATGTTGGTTGTTAACTGTTATCCAATGTAATGGCAGAGGAGACTGCTATCATCATACGATGTGGAGTCGGGGAAGCCTAAGTGTAACCGTCTAATCCGGCCTTTCAACAACTCGAAAACTCCCATTCCCGCTGTTTAAGGTGTAAAATTGTCCGCTGTTGGTTTCTTCCACGTCAAATGCTTGAACAGGAAAATGTGGATGTTCAGATGGGAGTGCAGAGGCATATCTGGCATCTGAAAGAAAACTGGCCTGAATGCGGTTCGAGGTCTGATTATGTCCTACAAAATCAGGCTTTTTTTTGGGAAGTTTTGCTGTTTGTTTCTGTTTAGGTTGTAAGTTGTGGAGGTTTCAGCTGTAGATTTTGTTCTGTCTGAGATCCTTTGGTTGAGTTGTTTTTTGCTTTATCAGTATACACAACCAGAACTTTATGTACATATTTGCTGTATGGGGAATCATATCTATAATGTATATATACCAAGTGATGCTCCAAGGAAGTATGGTAGCCAGCTTTCAAGCTCTCTAATCGAAGGTTCGATGTCCGGAAAATCCGTGTGGGTTATCGTGGGGTTGATGGTTGATATTTGTCATGGGTAACTCGATACTTTAAGGGGTGTGTGTGTGTGTTCTTTTGTGTGTAATTTAACCTGTTTTGTCCATTTTAACCCGAAAACTTATTCATTCTTTTCGTTAATCTGTTGAAGCTTATGTACTCCTATAATATTATCAACCTAAATTAAATTTACCTAATCTTACTTTGCTAAATAAATAATAAATTGGATTTCTGAAGCTTTACCTTCAGCTTGTTTTCTTGAGTGGAGTATTTGGGCCAACAATCCAACATGTGTTTCAAAGTCCTTTGGGGCCAATGTACCCAAGCTTCCCTCTAGTTTTGCTGTTGTTGTTTAGTGCGCGTTTTTCTTGGTTGTTTTCTTTAGTTGTGGTTTTGTTTTGTTGTTTTGCTAATTTTGTGGAGCGGTGTAGTATTTTTGATGCGTTTTTAACCTATATTGACTTTTAATTATCAAAAAAAGGAAAGGAAAGTATTTGAAATATTGAAGTAATAGTAGGGTGGGGGGGGGGGCATTAACTTGGCCATGCATGGACATAACCTTGACGCCACCCACCGACCTCCAACCACTATCTGCAACCACTGCCACGAGCAGGGGCAGATCTATGTTGTAGATTGTGGTGTTAGCTGACATCACGACCATTTTAGGAGTGAAAAATTCTGGTTGAAGAAAAAAAATTAAAACCTATTATATAAATAGCGTTTGAAACCACTTAAGGTCACAAAACTTTGAATAGGTTAGTGGTTGTATTTGGCTTGCTTGTTGCTCGTGAAACATGTGAGTTTTGGTTCTTTACTTAGGGCTCCTTTCATGCCTTGTATTATTTTTAATCTTTTATGGTCAACTTAAACAGTTGCTTCTACTTTCAATCTCTTTGATCCCAACCTCTCCATCACTGAAAAATTTGAATGGTACTGTTTACTCCAAAAAAAAAACTCTATAGGTTTCTTGAAGCAATGTTGAACTGAGGTACGTAATGTTGAATAGGGTGATCAATTTTTAATTTTCATTTTTAACCTCACCTCGAAGTTGTGATTTTTGATAATCGGTAATCTAACCCAAAAGTTTTAATTGTTCGAAAGTTTTGGTAGGGTTACGAGGTTATGGCCGACCCAAATTTTTGGACCGTCTCACCAAAAGTGTGACCGGATCGGGTACCCGATCCATGAATATTGAGGCCTGTTCTTTTGATAGGTTATACTAACATATCCAATCCAATCCAAACTTATCCAAATTTTACACAATTCCCCAAAAGATCATCTTTTCTAAAAATACGATTTCCAAAAAAATATTATAACTTATCCAATTTAATACAACCCAATGCAAACCAATCAATCCAAACTTGATTTTAACTAATCCAAAAAATAGGGCCTTAAATACCCCTACTCAAGACTGCCTGTGTTTACACGCCATAACAAAGCGCGTGTGAGGCAGATACCAGTTCAATAATATTATTATTGTATTAAAAAAATTGTTTCAATCTTGCAAATAGGAAGAGAGATCTTCATTTTTCTCTCTCCTCCCTCGCTTAATCCACAACGATCCAACACCAACAAAAGTTATGAAACAACGAAGAACTTCATCATCAATTCCTTCAATTTCTCTTTAATTTTCGATCTTATCGGGCAGGTATTGAGTTCTTCCGCTTCTGATTTTGTCATCGTCATTCAATCATCAAAAAAAAGAATAAAAAGAAAACCCTAGTTCTATTAGCTCTGTAATTCCATCTGGAAACGAAAACCCTAATTTTGAATTTCCGTCATTTCGATGGTTGTTTGAGGGAATATCGGGATTTCGTTCAGTAGGGGTTCGAGATTTGTCGAATCAGGGGTTGAATTTACGAAGTTGAATGGATTGAGTTGAGAACGATTGTGTTGAGGGGGATTTTGGTGGATTTAGGGTTGTATCGTTGTTGGAAAAGGTTTTATTGGTTATTGGGTAGATCATGAAGTTGGATAAGCTAAATCTTAGTTCTATGGGGGTTGTTGGTTAGGGTAATTTTGATTCTTATTAGCAGGAATGTTCATCTGGGAGTAGCAAGGTTGAGGTTTTCTGGTTGTTATGATGAAGATCTTGAATTAGGTTATATATAAGGGATTGAATATTATTCCTACGTGAACTTAATTTTACCCTAAGTGGTTCTTGAGTTTGACTGGAAGATGAAGATAAAGTTGAAGGTGATATCCAAATCGTAAGTTTGGAAGTGTCTGGTGATTATATTTGGGAGTTGCATATTCTTATTAGCTGTTTGAAAGTTTTCATATCTGTGCTTGCCACAAGATGAGTAGCGAAACTGAAGAACAGTATTCGGTGCAGCAAGCGGAAGATATGAGCACGGAACGTCCATGGTACTTTACGAGATTCTTCGTTCGTAGGTTGTCTTTTAGTTTAAGGTTTTTCTGTTATGTAAGTCAATTTTAATTGTGTGATGAACTTTTCGAATGTACAGGAAGCCAAAAAGATCATATACCATAGACTTCCTTTTGTCATTAAGTGAGCTGGAAGTTTGTAAAAAGCTGCCAAATGGGTTTGATGAATCACTTCTTAGGTAACGAGACATCTTAATACTTGCCAAATGGGTTCAATGTTTTATGATTAAGTTATTGATGTGGGGATGATGATGATGGATCAGTGAGTTTGAGGAATCAGCATCCTATGCCCTCCAAGACCGTCAACGTGTTCCTGGAAGTTCACCATTGCAGGGTTTCAGAAGGACTGATTATGGATCATCTGCTCCAGCTAGAGGGGAGTCTGGTGGCTATTCAAGGGGACTTAGCAGGTGGGATAGTCGTTCCAGTGGCCGTAGTGATACTGACTCGGATTCAGGTATATGATTTAGACTTCATCTTGTTTAGACAGTTTATCTTAAATGCTTTTCTCTTTATGGACTTTTGGTACTCACATCTGCTTGTCCGCCCAAACTCTTTGTGAGTTTGTGTCATTCGTTCCACTGAGATGAGATGTTTAAATGGTTAGCGTGCTGTGCTAGAGTACATATATCATGCGTGAAATAGAAAGACTTCCATTTAGGCTTATGTTATACAAAGCAAGTGAAAGTTATAGTCTCGTATATTAAGATGTATGATTAAGAGTATTTCTTAAAGCTCTTAAATAGAATGATGTTATCTTGTATGCTACAGCATCTTGTAAATGTTCAAACTGTAGGTGGTTGGTGTGAAGTGTGAACTATTGTAATGTATGTTGCCTTAATCTGATCATTGGCTATGAATCTGGTAACCTATTGTCAACTATGTTGCCCTAACTTGATGTTTTCATGTTGATATGGAAACCATCAGTAAGTAGCGTGAACCATGTTCTTTCGTCAAATATTGGCGCCATGCATGTGGATGTGTACAGACAATAGTGCAGTGGGTATTTGGGTACACACTGCTTCCTGCATATTTCTTATGGGTGACAATTAAATTTTCAAACTAGTGCATATTTGTTGTGCTTTATTGCCTCTATGTAAAAGCTAAGGCCGCGTAAGCGTCAAATAAAGTACTCCATGTTCTTTCCCGTGATATTTTGGTAGTTCTTGTTGTCATTTTTCTCATCTAGGCTATCCAAGAAGTTCATGAATGATGTCAATAGATAAAGGTAGGCATATGAACCTAGAGAACTTATCTGGATAAGGAAGTGTAATCTATCTAAGTTCTTTTTGAAAGGGATCTTGTTTCCTTTTTTGTTATGTGGCTCTGTTATTGTCATTTTAAATATATTTTTGCATGTATTTATCACGATACTTTCAATTCATACATGGACTTTCTTTGATAAGTATTTCATGCCTTTCTAGACACCTTTGTTATGTTTCACATTATATCAATGTTCGAATGGGAATTAGGTGATGATCTTTCTTGTTTCTTGAACCTTGACATAAGACATATTTATATTTTCTTGATTTGGTGGAATCCAATATAACCCAACTATCCATAGTTAGGGGTAAATTGCAGTTCATGCTACTTACTAAGGTGGGATTGAAGGGTTTAGGTTTGTATTTGAAACTTTGGTATTCTTTAAGAGAAGTTCTTTCTCTTATCAAGTTTAATGCTGATCTTCCGGGGGAACAAAACAAAAGTAAATAATACCTGCACTTTTCCGTTTTCTCTAGGGAAAGTTGGAAGAATGGACTGCGTTCGATGAATGTATATGGAAAAATGAAAAAGTTAATGTCCTAATTCACTTTCAACGACAACAGATCTTGGTTCATTATATTGAATCCAAGAACTCTTTGATCAAAATTTGGACATTCTGGGACAGATTGAACATGGCTACTTGTAGCTGTGGAAGGAGAATTGAGGGGAAATAAACAAACCCCCCCCCCCCCCCCCCAACCAAAAAAAAAAAAAAAAACTTGGGGCGGGGGAAGTTGAAAAGCTTTCTATTTGGGTGCTTTACTCACCTTCAACGGCCTAACCCAATCTGGTGTATTTGGCATATTAAAGTTTATGGTGAATGTGAATTTGATTGATCGTTGTGGTAATGATTGATCTTAATGAAACTGGGTATTGTACTTTGTAAGTGTGTGGATTGCATAAGATTGTTTTTGATGGAATCTTTGTCGAAGTAGATTATTAATTTTGGACCTGAAAAATTAATCAATTCTTGTGTGTGCTATGTTACTCAAGAGCCTGGAAGGCGTTATGGCAGCCAGACAAGGAGAACTGGGCAGAATTCTGAACATGATGGTCTTCTTGGAAGCGGTTCATTTCCAAGGCCTGCGGGGTTTGCAGCAGGTACATCAGTTCCAAGGTTTCGTCCGAATGGCAACTTCCATCTTAGCAAAACTAATGAGCCGTATCATCCTCCTCGTCCATATAAGGTAAGTTTGTTTCTGTATGACAGCATGACAGACATCTAAGTATAGTCCACAAATTGAATATGTTGCATGTAAGTTTTTTGCTTTGAAATGGTTTAGCAGTGAAGACTTAGGTTAGTGAAATTAAATTGTGCTTTGCTGTGAGGAAAAGGGTTATTGGCAAGCATGTATTTTTACTAATTCGTTCCATCTTCTTTTGTAGGCCGGTCCTCATACACGAAGGGAAACTAATGACACTTTCAACGATGAGACGTTTGGTTCCACAGAGTCTACAAGTGACGATAGAGTTGAAGAGGAAAAGAAACGAAGAGGTATGTTTGTACTCTCTATGTGATACAGTCTTATATTATATCTCTATTATTGCAAGATCAACTAACATCATGTTTGCTTAAAAAAGATAAACGAGAAGTGGATATAAAGAAGCCTTAAGACCTGGTTAGAGCCTAGATTAAGTCTATCCTAATGAATTGTGGCGCAAACCAGCAGGCTCAATTGCAAAAGTTTAATTGTATGAAAAATTTAATGTAATACATGAATTTAATGGTAATTACATTTTCCAGCTGAGTTCGAACTTATGAGGGAGGAGCAACGAAAAGCTCTTCAAGAAAAACAAAAATCAGGTTCAGGCAAGCTTGAGGATCCGTTCTCTGAAATTGTGGGCCTGCTGGAAAATCCCAATGATAGGAAAACCTCCAGTGACTCAGATAAAGTATTGAAACATGTTCCACGTGATGACTCTAACAAGCTACAAGGTCACTCACAAGCTCCTCCGCCCAGGCCACTTGTTCCGCCGGGCTTTGTGAATAGTGCCACTGATAAGAGTTCCAGTGCCAAGCCTCTTCTGCATGGTGGTGTATCGGAGGTAGGCCTTTTTCACTTTTACCCTCCGTGCACTTTTGTTTCCCATCTGATTTTCTTGTTGGGTGAAATGGAGATTTGTGGCCCTAGGTAAGTTGTAAAGGCTTATGATCAATGGAAATAAAAGGAACCCAAAAAGGTATATTCTGGTGGCTTGATGGGTAACTGTTCTGTTCCATCTCATTAGGCGAGTGCCGCGAGTCTCTTCTAGCAGTTAGCAGGCTTGCAGCTGTTTTATTTGAATAGCCTAGAGAGTTGTATAAATGATAGTCTGCCTATCTGCCCTGGCCTTCACTTTATCCTTCTGCCGCTCTCTCTTACTTTTCCCCTTCTCTCTCTCTCTCTCTCTCTCTCTATCTATCTATCTCTACTTTTTGTAATTGGTTCGACCCAAAATTTAAGCTTCTGAATTTGTAAAAATCCAAGTAGTATCGCAAACAGCTTCCTTCAATTGTGGAAACTTTTCATATTTCTCTTCGAGATTTTTCCAATGCCGGGAACTTTTGTTTACGTGTAGAACTACTGTCCAAATGCTTGGGAGACTCTGCATTTAAATTTTTAGGACATTAATTTGTGTTCCCTGCTGTTATTCCTTATGCATGCCTCTTTTGCTACTATAGGTTGCAAACACTGAGGTGGAAGGCAGCCATCAAGAAATGGTAAGCGGCACTCACTTGGGTAGTTTCAGTGAGACACGCGGTGAAACAACTAGCTCATCTGTGTTCAAGCCTAAGAAATTGCTCGACTCATCATCAATTGTTGAAGCTGGGGACACAGTGAAAGGGTCAAGTCTTCCGGATGTCACTGAAGTCCTTGAAAATGGTGAAATCTCGGCACTTGATTCTGAGGTTACTGGACCTAAATTACTAGGTCAACCTGGTCGCTCAACATCCATTTTGGAAAAGCTATTCGGCAACACTTTAACTGCGAGTAGTGGCAGTGCGTCTAATTTGGTGGAGGTATCATCTTCCATTTCTTCCACCCTCTTTTGCTGCTAGCATGTGTTATTGTGTCAATTCTTTATATTTCCCAGCACGAACTTTAGAGAGACCAAAAGCCATTTTGGGTTCTGGTGCTGTAGTTTGGATGTCTTTGTGATTGTTGACTGTATAGACTCGAATACCCTTAATTACTGAGATTCCTAGAGGTCAAAAAGAGATTTGCTGATTAGTGATTACATAAAAGGTTTGGGGGAAATGAAGTTGTAAAAGTTTGGGGGTCTCTATGAGATGCTAGGAAAAAGAAACCGTCCAAACCTTCAGCCTAAAATAAGAGCAAGATTCTTGGACGACTGCAAAACATACTTGAGCTCCAACTCCTAGCTAGTTCGTGACAAAAAATGCAGGCTTCATCACTGAAGTCGCGTTGTAGGGATACCTTAGTAAATAGCTCCAGTCCTAGATAGATCTTGTTCTCAGATTAAAGTGTAATAGCTGCCATGTATGAACGTGCTGATTTGATTGATTATCAACTGGTCAGTCATTGAAACTCATTGGATTGACTATTAACTGGCGAATAGCGGAATAGGCCCAATAAGATCCTCGACAAAATTTAGTCCTACTCAAGATTGTCTGATTTGAGCTTTTGTTTACCATGTCTAGGGCCATGATCCAAAGCCGGATGATCTTTGGAGCCCCGATACATTACAATCTAAGTTTGCACGTTGGTTTCTTGAAGAAGGCAAGTCTGCTCAAAAGTTTACTGTTGACTTTGCTGTGTATATGTCAAAGTATGCTTAGTTCCTTGACTCTTTATGCAGATAAGAAACCTGCGGAGGATATATTATCGGAAAAGCCAAGTGGTCTGCTATCATTGATTGTTGGTGGTGAAAAAGGTGGTTCAAATGCACCGGATGCAACAATGATGGGGCCAATGTTGCCTCCTGAGGCTATACTGGGCCACATTACTCCTGAATCCACACATTCAACTGCTAAGATGCCTGTACAATTACCTAATAGTAATGGTCCAGAACCAAAGCCGGCGGTGCTTACATGTGAAGATCTGGAGCAGTCAATTCTTTCTGAAGTGGGTGGAAATAGTTCAATTCATGAACCTGTTGGAGATAAACCATCTGCTTTGGACGTGAAAGTTGGCACTGAGGTTGATAATCAAGCTTCAAATCATCTTCTTTCTTTGCTGCAGAAGGGAATAAGCTCAAAAAATGTGAAATCTACACCTGATGTAGAAAGAGCATCTTTTGAAAAAGGGTTTGATCATGAAACTGGGAAGATAGATGTGACTAATGACAAAGCAAGTAATGGCAAAGCTGACGGGTTGAACAGCTCTGGAAGAACATTAACCCTTGAATCACTGTTTGGGACGGCTTTCATGACAGAGCTGCACTCTGCCCAAAATAGCTCAGCAAGGAACGAGATTGGCAGTGGCGGTGGTAATCCTGATGGCAACATTTTGGCATCTACTGATGGTAAATTGAAAGAAGCAGGACACTGGTTAGGGTTTCATGATTCTGTTAAGGAACCAGAATTTTTGAAGCCACCAGGTGAAGTTGATCCTAGATTTAATACCATTGATGGGAGAATCGGAGGGTTTCCTGAAGAAGACAATCTAATGAGGACCCTCAGTGACCCCGTGAGTGACCATAATCCCATGTTGGTGCCTAATTCAGCTTCTTCATATAACAAGAACTTCCTATCATCATCACCACCATCATCATCAATCGCACCCAATGTCATGGAAAAACTAACTGTGCTTGGTGCTGGTCTTAATGATGAAAGATCCATGATACGAGGTCAGGACCCGTCCTTTCTGCATGATCCTTATGAAATGGTGAAACCTGAGCTCCCATTCCAAAATTTGCATCCACAACAGGCTTCTTCTTCACCTCAGCTCCGTGGTGCTGCAGCCCAGATGAATCCAGGAAGGCCGTCGTTGTTTCATCTGGACCCTCAGTTGAAGTTCATGCCTCCTGATGTTTCTATGCATCATAACCAGTTACCGGCAAACATGGGTCACCATCCTCCACCACCGGTTCTTCCACACCATAGTGCGGGTCTGCCTGGCTTTGATCAGCTTGTTCCTCCTCCTACTATGTTGCAGCACATGCCCGGAAATCTTCCCCCGCCCCAGCTGATGAGGGGATTTTCTGGTGGTGCACCAATGCCGCCTCCTTCGGCTCATAATCCAGCTGGTTTTATTCCAGAGCATAATCCAATGCAGGGGTTTCTGTTCGGTCAACGACAGGGACAATTTGGCGGTCCAGTAATGGGTCCTCCAGGTAAATTCTACTGGTTCAATCGCATTATTTATTTCTGGTTTGTTCCATTTGTGGTCTCGTTGTTATATACTTGTATATGTTCACTTGCCTCTGAAGCCACTTTTGTGCTTTTTGGGTTTTGCCGATCCATTTCTTTGCCCTTCTTTTGTGTTTGGGGGTTGGGTAAAATGATCTGGGGTATGAACCGAGGCTGCAAAATAATTGAAACCATGATCTTTGTGTATTATGAAGTGAACTTTTTTATATAGGCTGATTCTTTAGAGCATTTGGGCAGCTACGGTCAACTTTGACAAATATCACTGTCAACCTTGACGAAATGTTTGCATATAATGCACAGGCGGCTTAGATCGTTAGATTTGACTTCTGATACAACTCCCAGTGTGGGTCCCTCTTGAGCAGGGTCTCGCGCTTGTTGCATGACCTCTTATGTTGAGTTGTGATAACATTTGCAATTTCAGGGGCTGATCTCGGTGGAGCAAACAACCCGCCCGACGCCTTCCAAAGGCTGCTGGAGATGGAGCTTAGGGCAAACCCGAAGCACCCGCACCCGCACCCGTTTGGCGGTGTTGGTCATAGCCGACCGATGTACGGACACGAGCTCGACATGGGGTTTCAGTACAGATAGAGATAGGGCTTTCTGTTTGGTTTGGTTTGGTTGGTGATTGTGGATGTAATTCTATAGACAGACAGACAGACAGACACAAGATTATCTTCATCCCAGCCAACTTTTGCAGGAGGATGGATGGAGTTTTATATGTTTTCTACTGTAGACTGTGGATATGCTAGTTTTAATTATGTCTTTCCATCAAATCTAGAGTTGAGTTCCCATTTCTCTCTTTTCTAGCAGCCCCGCCGCTGTTTTGTACTTTCTCGTACTGTTATTTTACCCTGATTGTTTTTGTGTTATTTACCTAGGAGTGTCTCATTGGTTAAATTTCACTGACCTGGCAGAATTTGACTCGACCCGAAATCGACTTGGTTTTCCAAACCTAACATATAAAAACCCGGAAAGCCATGCACATTGGCCCGACCTGACCGCTTGAATTGACAGGTTTAATGTTCACATATTGATTTAATTTTTACACTGTTTGGTTTTTAGTGTCCATGTGTAAGAGGTACATGTGTGATGTGGCAATGGAAAAGTAATGAAACTTACCATGATTACCTCTATGACTATGCATGGGTAATCTTGTATATGTATGTTCTTAGAGGTAATTAGAGGTAATTTTTGTATGTCTAGTTACTTTTTCATTGTCATGTCACAAGTGTTTGGACTATTACCTAAATGAAAAATGGGCAACAAATAGTCAAAAAATAATTGATGTGGCACCCCTTGGTAAACAACCATAATTTTTTCCCTTCGGATCGGAAATGAAATGAGGAAACAATAGCAACCATTTGGGTCAACAAAATCAAAATGGCAAGAACTTGAGATAGTAACCAAGATTTGAATCAATCACATCAGAATTATAATAGTTGGAAATAAAATTAGGGAAAGTTCATCTTATACATATCAAATTAATCCATTGTCACGTGGAGTTAGAAGATAAAGATTATTGTTTGGAAAAACAGGGAATACAATTCACAAATATATGTTATCGTAAATATAAATTGTGTTAAACATATTTTGCTAAAGTGCCAACCTAATAACCAAAAAATGCTTTTATCAGGAAAAAAAGACAATAAAACCAAAAGGGCAAAAACCTAATAGACAACTACTAAGCGAAGAAAAGAATGATATCTGAGCCCGGGTTCGAACCGAGGACCTCTTGTGTGTGAGACTAGCGTGATAACCAACTACACCACCCAGACAACTTGCTATCCCTTCTTACATAAAAAATAATACATGTACGACTTACCAGATTGAAAACGTGAAATCTTCTCGTGAGCAGTATACGTATTTTCACTATAACACAATTTAAAGAAAATGCATTATGTCAATTTTAGCTTTCTATAATGACTTCCAATTTTACCAAATAAAAAAAAAAAAAAGGTTACCGTCCCATCTATAAACTGTTAGATGATGTTAGAAGAATGACTTGGAACAAGGTTGAGGAAATCATCACTATTCACTATCCTTTGAGTATGCTTGAATGCACGAAACAACTTTGTCCACATAGGTATGGTGATCAGAGAATTCAAAGCACATTGTTTGTAGGCTGCGACGAAGCAAGTATTGTTTGTAAGCTCGGGTAGCATACTTTGCGTTGACAATTGCGTGGCTGTTGGGTTACCGAGACATCATCTTAGAAGGAGACTCGTTCAATCTATTATCAAAGTTGTAAAAAAGATGTGTAACACCCTCCAACAGTTTCTTAGTAACATGATTCTTCAGTAATGAACATTCCTGTAATTTTTCCATGAAAAAGAGAAAATGGTACCGCTTCCATCCAAAGACCATTGTCACTCTTTGACTAATGGGGTTAAACTCTATAAATTTTGAAAGTTAATCTATTAAATTATATGTTGAATCATTGCATAAGACTATAAATATCGGATTTGTGTTGAAAAAAAAAACTTTTTTTTTTAACGGTTTTGCTAAATGTCGCCCTGAGGGCGATGGTTAAGAGTTATTTATATCCAACAATATAAGGAATCTAATCTAATTAATATATATATTTGATATAAATTTATCTGGTGTATATCTTTTAAAAATACAAAAATCCTACCAATTCCTTAATTAAATCATTCTCTCCACTTTATTCTCAAACATTCCATTCTTGCTATTATAAACAAAAAAGATAGTGCTACGTATGGAAAAAAAATATCTAAATTAAAAACCTAACGTTATTAAGATTCTAAAGCTCATTTTCTACCCTCGATGATTATGAAATTCTACTTGTATAGCCATTGCAAGCAGTCGAGGAATAAAATGGCGATTTGTGAAATTAAAAGTTTTTCTTATCTTTTTTTTTTTGAAAGAACAACTAACAAGTCACTATATGTTGATGTAATTATTTTAAGGGTCTTAAATTTTGACAAATAATTATAGGATGACATTATCTTTGTTGTAATTATTTATTGGGGACATTCCGACATATTTTCCGGTTCAAAAATGTGCCAAAAAATGATTTTTGTGCTTAAGGCCATTTTAATTGAAGTCAATTATCATTTTAGACCTCAATGTTTAGGTTTGGTAAAACATACATAACCTTAATCAACAATAAATATTACTGTGCACTGAAAAATAGGTCGGAATGCCTCACGAAATAATTACAGCAAATATAATGTCAACCCACAATTACCTGTCAAAATATAAGGCCCTTAAAATAATTACATCAAAATATGAAGACCCTTTAATCATTGTTTGTTTGTTTTTTTTGACAAATATTCCTCTTCTTATCAAGTGAGAACTTTATTTTAAATTTTAAAATATATTGTTACACTTGATTGCATTTTACAAGTCCACAGGCACTCAAGATTGTTGGAGCAAAGCAGACAATAAAGGTGGACAGGGATTGATTTCGATTTAAATTGATAAATATACCTTTTTTGTTAACTAGTAGAAATAAAAAATTATGGGATAAAAAATTTTGTTAAGTTAGGAAGTAAAATCATCATTGATTCAATTTGGAAAAGTTTACTATTAATTGAGACTCTATTTTGCTCCCTAAAACAAAAAGATATATACTAGATAAATTTATATCAAATATATATTTTAATTAGATTAGATTCCTTATATCGTTGGATATAAATAACTTTTAACCATCGCCCTCAGGGCGACATTTAACAAAACCTTTTTTTTAATATAATATTAAAATTTTTAGACACAGATATAACTCGCAGAAATGTGTTAATTGACAATGATATAAGTTTGCAAGTTCTTCGGAAAAAAAAATTGAGCCATTTTTTAAGTGTGTTGCAGTATTCTTCAATCTAGCTGTTTTTTAGAGACTCTTTCTATATTTTACGATGTATTATGAACCTTTTAACCTTTTATACCTTTAAATAATCAAAAAAGAATCAAATGCGAAAAATTGAGGGGAAAGCTCAAAATGGAATACTCTGTCTGTTTCATATTAATTGTCATCTTCGAAAATTATACGGTCAAAAGTTTAAAAACTTTGACAATAAATTCATTAATATATATTATGGCTTGTTATATAAAATTATTGTTATTAAATTCGTAATGAAAAATACTATCTATAATATTGCGACTCTCAATAAAATATTAATATTTTTTTTTCAAAAAAAATAATATTAATATTAGAGACTTTATAATCAAATATTAATATTAGAGATTCTGATAGTCAACTACTCCGTAAGTGCGAATTACTAATGAAATGGAGGGAATAATAATTTTTCTTGGAATGGAGGTAATAAAAGAAAAAAGAAAAAACGTTGTCCGCCAGCTTGGGTGCCGGCGATAAGATCAAGTGAAGTGAAAATTTAGAGCATCTGAATTCAGCAATCCATACCCATTTGAATCCAACTTTGAAGCTTAAAACCCCATAATCAAATCACTGGAAGCTTAAACCCAGAATCATACTTCATAAATCTTCTCTGTTTAATCTAGTCACATTCCATGTAATCTTCTCTCTACTGTCGTCTAGTCAGAGAGTAATCGTTAAAGTCGGCGATAGTAGTGTGAGATTTCCAAGAAAAGCTGCTTATTAATGGCGGCAGCAATCAAATTAGGGTTTATGTTTATCAAATCCCATTCTCAACAGCGCAACACACACCAGCTGCATCTTCCTTCTTCCTCTGCTCCAATGGCGCCCGATTTTTCTCGCCGCTCTGATCTTGTCTTCGTCGTCAATCCTCAAGGTCTCCTCTATTAACTTCTCTTCTTGATTTTCGACGTTACTTTTTCATCAATCAAGTTAGGGTTTAGGGTTTCTGTTTTTGTGTTGGGAATTGAGAATTGGATTTGGGACAGGGGCGAATGGGAAAACTGGCAAGGAATGGAAGAAGCTCATGCCCTATTTGAAATCCCGCCTTTCTACTGATTGTAATGTGAGCTTTTCCTTTTAGTTGGTTTTGTTCTTGATATTGCTTACGATTTATTCCTATGTTCTTGATTTTTCAAAGTTTTGGAGGTACAATGGTATACAGAATTAGACAGTCATGTTTAGGTTTTGTATCTGTGAGAAATGGCAACCTGATGATCAGTTAGTTATGTAATTTGTGAGTAATTCGGTATGTTTGGATCAATGCAATTACTCCGTGGTTTCTTTTTATCTGTCTTTTGAAGGTGGTGGGGGAAAATCAATGACACAAAAATTTGTAAGGCAGTTGGTGAGAAGATTAATTAAATATGGTTAGTTAAAAATCAAAATTTGGGGTTGATTCAATGAATGTTAACGGTAAAATAAGAAAGATGACAGATAATGTGAAACGAGAAAAGTTAATGGAAAAGTCATATAGAAAAGAACGGAGGTGGTATCATATAAATGTTCTTTCTGAAATTGAGATGGGTTATTTCTGTTGGTCAATCTTATGCCACTCCCTGTCATTTTTTGATTCTAACATTAATTTAGATTATGATTAGAATTAATGATAAGTTTTTGTTATGTTGTTCCTAGATATGCGAGTCTTTTACATCAGGTCCTGGCCATGCAGCTGATATAACAAGAGAGGTATGGTAATGTCTTTTGAATTTTTTGATCGTTTGGTTGTTAAGAAGGGGCTGCATTGTTTGAGATTCATTTATCTCGTGGTGTTATATTGATAGGCTATTAGAGAGGGGGCTAGTGCTGTAGTTGCTGTTGGAGGTGACGGAACCCTTCATTAGGTATGTGTGATTGGCTGTTGGATTTGTGCTATGCTTGGTGCATGACATCATTGAGAGTTCTAAATTAGTCCTCACTTTAGTGTTTGTTTAAGCTTGTAATGTTTGACTCTGGTCTCTATGTTCAATTTATGGGAAATATTCTAGGTTTGTGACTTTATCACGTAGTATTCAAACATATACTGTGGACCATCAATCAAAGATGTGGTAGCCAAGTTGGCAAATACCCGCAACTTTCGAGGTTCACACCAAGGTTCAATGTTTGGTGGAAGCAAATAATTTCCATTTTGTTGAATGCAGGGGTGAAAGGCCATGCTTGTCATCGCAGTTTGGTACTTACCCATTGCCCTTGGTTTATAAAAGCAAGCTTACTGGTGGTTACCCTTGAGATAGGGGCCCAGTGGGCGAGTGTACTTACCCCCTTTAAAAAAAATGTTGTGGACTATCAAACCTTTGCGAAAACCCTTGATGATGTTGCATCTTGTTGATCCTTCCATAGGAAATGGGTGGGGTCTTGTTAATCCTTTCTTATCTTGGCAGGCTGTTCCCAGCATTGTGCATGGGAAACCTACTCTTGTCTGGCTTTGTAACGGACGGGTAGTTTCTATATTACTGATGTGCTCAGTGATCTTGGCTTCCAAATAGGTTGTTAATGGCTTCTTTTGGGATGGGAAACCTGTCTCCAAGCATGGTGATAGGTCTGTTACGACAGCACTTGGTGTAAGTAATTGCTGAACTAAACAATATTTGCTGGCTAGCGGCATTCCTTAGGTTCTCTCTTGCTGCAAGCTTCAGTTATCTGTCGTCTTGTAAAATTTACATCACAACTGATTTACATTCTGTTCTTTCTGCAGTTAATTCCATTGGGTACTGGCTCTGATTTTGCCCGAACATTTGGCTGGTTAGTCATTTTGTTTCATCCTCTTCCTTTTTCTTTGACTTCTACATTGGCAACTGGTAACGCAACATGCTTGTCTGTTCAGGAAGAATGACCCTTATGCTGCTGTGGATCGCATAGCTAAAGGTGGGTGATTGTGACAGTAATTTTGAGTCTTATTTGTTCTTTATGTCATGTAAACTTGTATTATATGCATTTTTTTGGTATACTTGCTAATAGAGGTTCTTTAAAGGGATGAGATCACGAGTGGATGTTGGAGTAATAACGGCTGAAGACAAAGAACCCCATTACTTCATAAATGTTGCTGACATCCATTTGTAAGTTTGTCATTTGTGTGATTGAAAAGAAATAGCCTCCTTTACAACTGTTGCCAACTTCTCTCTTCTTTTGATTTTTGAGTTAAATGAATCCCACAAAACAACCCTGTTCAGTGTTAAATGGGTCCTTTAGTGCGGGTTCGCTCACGTTATTGGTGTGGGATACTGTAGGAGTGCCAAGGCAGGTTACTATGCTTCCAGGTATAAAAAGTTCGGAAATTTGTGTTATGTTATTGGGGCTTTGCAAGCTTTCATGGGACACAAGAATGTAGACATGAGGATTAAGGTGAGTTCCAAATCCTGATATATTATTTTGTCTTATAAAGGAAGTACATATTTCATATTTGGGTGGGGTTCTGCCTTGAAGAACTGTTACAGAACATCAATTTGAAAAAGAAAGCGTCTGTCGAAACAAGAACTTTGAAGTTTTCTGAGTTGCCCTATGTAAAATAACATTTAATGGGAAGCTATCATACTGCATTTGGGGTGAGGGATTTGAGACAAACTCGAGGGAAGTAAAAGCAAATGAGCTTGCCTGTAGATACGGGTAGAAAACCCGTAGCCTAACATCAAAATATTTGAAAAACTTGATTTATCTTGTACATAATCATAAGACCTCTTTTTGTCTTGAAGGAAAAGGAGTAGATGCATAATCACCATTAATGCCAATGAATATCTGATTGCCGGCGGGTAGTTTGATGAGTTACTTAGTTGACTGTGGAAGCTGGTCAACCAGGGTAGATATGTAATGGTCACAAGAACTTAATCAAATTCCAAATCCAATACCCAGAAGTCCCGCTGCAAAACAGAGCTCATCATCTGATGTAGCAGTCTGAATAGGAGGGCTTTGGGCAAATTCTTAGCCTTCCTCCATCATTCTACCTGTCCTTGTCCTTTTCCAACTTGATGTACAACATTTATATTTGCTTATTTGATTTGTGTAGATTGATGATGGTGAGTGGCGAGATATTCCTCAGGTAACAGCCCTTTGCGTTGGCAATGCCCAATACTTTGGCGGTGGCATGAAGATCACCCCCAATGCTCATCCTTCTAGCGGAACTTTTGAGGTTTAGTTACTTCTAGAATCTTATTATCTCCAATGCAATAATAGTATCTAATGTTTGTTTTAAATATTGTACTAGAGAAATGCAAAAGACTTGAGTTCTCCTGTGGTGGTTACAATTAGAATGCAAATTCTTGGGTAAAAGACCATCTTACCAAAGAGCTACAATGAGACAGTCTCCTTTAGAGATGACTTTTTGAAGGATCTAATATAACTGATAAGTCACATATAGTGAACAATGAACATTGATGAGTGTGTTTTTACTTTTTAGTTACGGTATTGGACAGTTCTTAACTATACTCTTATTTGCAGGTTGTTATCCTTCAAGATTTCAAGTGGTACGACTTCATCTTGAAATTGCACAGGTTGTATAATGGGACGCATCTATCAGTGAGAAATGTAACGTCAGTTAGGTAACTTCTCAACTCAATGTTCACGAGTTCTCAATCTCCTTGTCTATGAGTTGCTTTGCTAAATTCTATGCTGAGAACTACCTTGCGTTGATTTTACTCTGATTCCATTAAAAATAATATTTGCAACTTTGATATAGCCTTTCTTGATGTTGGATTATGATGCATTTCTAGACCATGCAAATGGGTCATTTGGGTCATCAGCTCATGTTTCGGACATTTAGGTTGGGTCATTTTTGGTCAAAAGCTTGTCTTGCCAAAACGGAAAACTTTGGTGAAGATATATTCGGGTTAGGTCATGTTCAGGTCAATTGCTTATTAGTCTCTTAGCAACATGAAGAAATGTGTGGTGAGGTGTCATGATGTTGTAGATGTGTTCTTTTGTGGGTTATTTACCTGTTTTTACCCAACTAAAATTTACCCATTTTAACCCTAACCAAATTTACCAACCTTAGTTTACCAATAAAGTTGGGTCCGCAGGAATCCGCCTCCCATTAACTTCAGTTCACGGGGGAAAGACTGCCTACATCTGGATCTGGATCCTCTAGACCATGGTCATTCGTGTGTTTTGGGAGTTTATTGTTGTTGTAGTTTACAATGTAATTGTGTCAAGGTTTCAAGCTGCTCATATGTTTGTTGCAGTGCACGGTCGATTGAAGTTGAAGAAATCCACGACACCGGGAGCATATACATCCAATCAGATGGAGAACACTTGGGGTTTCTCCCTAGAAAACTATCAATCTTGCCTGGTGCTATCGAGATGCTAACATGAAAAACATAACCCCGGAATGTTACAACTTTCAAATGCTGGCCGGTTCACACATTGTACAGTTTTAGTTTGCCATCTTTCGGATATCCTCGGATGATCACATTTGCGGGGAATTTGTAAGCATACGCGAAATTTTGCAAGAAATTCAGATGTCCAGTTTACAGAGCTTGAGAATTCAATTGTAGCTGTTCATATTTTGGGGACAGCATAATTTTCTTTGAGAGTTTTGTAGAGGCTCTTCTAGGAGTAATAATTTTGTAACACAAGTCAAACTTTCATATTGTTTGTTTGTTTGTTCATTCTCTAGGGTTTGCTGTGTTGAATAATTGTACTCAAAAGTCAAAAGTGAATGTACAACACTCCATCTACTGTAAGTCTGTGACAACTGACAAGTTATTGAATCTGTTTGGATCAAAATCTGATGAAACTTTGTTTACTAGATCCATCTAGTAAACATGGAGGGTAAAATCCGACGTTTCTCTCTCTACAAGTTTCTCTCCAAGTCAACTCTCATAGCGCCCAATCTCCACTAGCCTTCTCCGGTGCCGGTGACGGTCGATCGATGGCCGCCGCCGGCACTGAATTCCTCCAATCTGCTCACCTCTGCCATTAATTTCCAGTTTTCACCTTTCCTTAGAGTGGAATTGGGCTTTTTCTTTTAGGGTCTTTGGGTGTGTGTGGGGGAGTTTTCTGGGCGCCTCCGGCGGGTTCCCTGTTAGCCGCATCGGGTCTCCGACCTCGGAAAGCCGTCGATCCATCTTCTGTCTCTGCCTCTCACCGGTGGTCAACCTCGTTGCCCAGTGGGCACAAGGGGTTGCGGGCAAGCTCCTCCAGTGGGCATCCAGTCGGATTTGCCAAGCCATAGGTCAGGACGGTGGTCGACTCAGCTTGACAGTAAGTTTGCTTCTTTGGTCGGTGATCTGGGGTTTTTTATTTTCTCGTTATCGTTTAGCTGTAGCGTGGTTCGTGTTCTAGTCAGTAGTGAGTGGTTTATGTCAATCTTTAGTGGTGCGTAGTAGTCGGATTTTGGGTTGTCTGCTTGGTTGTTTGTTTAGGACCTTGATCTTTGCCGGTTGTAGGTTTCTACCTTAGGTGAGTGTATTTCCGTGGGCCTTAGCCATGGATGGGATGACTCCTTGGTCTTGTATGCTTGAATCTATGAATGAGGAATTTGATGATGATGTCATTAACCTTTTGGCCCAAATGGATCACCCTCGTGAGGCCATTCTCAAAGCAAAAACGCTCAAAGAGGAGGGAAACAAGTTGTTTCGAGATAAGAAGTGGGATTTCGTTGCTAAGTTATATGTTAAAGCCCTGCAGTTTGTGTGTGCAAGTCTACCGACGAATGAAGAGGATTACTTGCTCTTGTGGAATTTGGCCGTTTCGCTTAACCTCAATTATGCTGCTTGTGAATTAAAGTTGGGAGATTTTAAGAAAACCATTGAACATTGTGGGTATGTGCTAAAATTTGACCTTCACAATGTCAAAGCTCTTTATAGAAGAGGTGTAGCTCTAGCCAATATGGGACTGTTGGAGGAGGCTAGCAAAGTGTTAGCGAGAGCCCTCGAGATTAGTCCAGCCAACTTGGAGGTGAGAAATGAGCTATCCCAAACCAAAACTAGGATAGAGGAGAGGAAGACAACCCCCGAGTGTAGTTAAAAAAGAGAATTGGATTCTGCGAGTGGAGCACAAGCGTGTTCCATCAAGGTGCAAGGGTTGGGCTGTGAGTTGCCCAAGCTCCAACCTAAGAGAAAGAAGGTAGCCAAGGAGTTAGGTGTAGGAGGGGATTACTCCAAGGTTCAAGAGAACGGATTCGGGAGAGAGTTTTTGAGTACCCAATCACTTTCTTCCACTACAACACAAATGCTAAGCGTGGAGGATGGGACCAACCACAGTCCCACGCAATCTCCGGCGATCAGTCCGATGACAGGGGACAAAGCTAACACTAATCATTTTCTAAAATTCGTGAAGAAATCAAACAGGGGGGATTCGATGTCTATCTTTAGAGACAATTATCAAAAGATTCTAAGAAGGAAGCCTACGAGTTTCTATGACCCAAGGAGTATGAGTTTTCTGATAGTGAGAGTTCAGCAGCAAGTACACAATGAACTGGAGGACATGATAGTGGATGAAGCATCGCCACTATCTATGGAGACAAAACTTGAAGGAGCAACAGGACACACCACCAATCGAGAAGTGGATTCTCCTTCGGGTACACAAGGTCCTTCGGCAGGAGCAAGTCAGCAACAACATCAAAGTGACAACTTCATACAGTTTGTTGCTAGTCGGGGAGGCAACATTGCATATAGGAGGTGCCCACGGGTCTCTCAGGCTGGGTGTTCAGCTCCTAGTGGTCTCAAATATTGTGTCGCAGGGATGAAGCGACAGATGCCAGAGGAGAGTTTTTTCCAGGTCACCCATGTCCAACCGAAGCGTCGGCTCATAACGGAAGACGAGGGCGCCCGCAGATTGAAGTCAGTTCGTGAAGACCAAGATATCCTTTATCGGCCAAGTTTGTTTAATTTAGGTGTTTATTGTATCCTTAACAAGAACTCTAGCATTAAGGGAAAACATTCTCTAGCCAAGAGCGCTAAGAGAAGAGCCCTCCCTTGATGATTTCGTTATTTCTGTATTCTGTCTCTTTTCTCCAAAAAAAAAAAAAAGATCCATCTAGTGGGCCCTGTTTTAGAAATAAACTAGTAAAAGCAAATATTGGGATTTGGGAGTGTTTGGTTGTTAGATATTTAGAATAGTTTTTTTTTTGGACATTGTTAACTTTTTGACTAAAATCAAAAGGTTATTTGAGGTGATTAGTAATTTTGTGAATTTGGGTTCGATTTTTCTCAGCAGCCAGGCAGTCACCACCCTCGTCACTTATCTTCGAGTCCCTCATAATTATTTCCGCGTGTATTTCTTGAATGTCTGCAAAGATGAACTATGGTTCGCCTTTGTTGATATCCATGGTTTCCCTTGCAGATATTCAAGAAAGACACATCGAAGTTTAGAGGGTTTTGGGGGGGGGGGGGGTCGAGAAAAGAGAAATGGATGGTCTGGACGTTGGTCGCCTGTGCTGGGAGTGGTCGGAGCTGATTTCTGGCACCGGGGTGGTGGGCGGACGTTCAGTGGTAGTGGGTCATCCTTCACATCATTAATTGTCAAATGTATTTTTGGGTCATTACCCAAAAAAATAAACAAAAATATTTAAGTGTTGTGGCTCCCACTCTTCCCAAGTTAAATCATATTTATGCCATATAACTCTTAATTTTTATCAGTTTTGCCACTGAATTTTTAAATTTGTCAAATATGCTAACTAATTTCTAAAATTTGTCATATATGCCACTTAACTTTTAAAATTTGTAAAAAATGTCACATAAAGTAGAAGGTCAATATTAAATTTGGTGGCATTTTTGACAAAGTTAGAAGTTTTAAGTGACATATAAGACAAATTATAAAAATTGAGTGATATATTTGATAAATTTAAAATTTTAAAACAATCCGAACTGAGGCAATCTTTCCGGATTCGCTCCGCCTTACAGCCTTGCTTCCTGGCAAAATTTACAAAATTAAGAATTGTGTAGCACAAACATCATTTAACTCGACCCTTAAAAAGTTTACGGGTCGACCCACCCGACCCATCTGGAACCGGCAAAAAATCGGCTCGCAAAGTCCAAACATACACTGCACACATACATATATTTACGCCCCTTTTTACCTGATTACCTCACCACTTCATTCGGCTTCCTCTCTCTCATTCTCTCTATCTCTCTCAGAAGAACAAAAACAATCGAGGGGGAGTTGTAACCTCACCTCGTCTCAGTCTCCCATGGCGTTTCCTTATCTTGAAGCCGTTGTTGGTACTCTCTCTTTCTCCCTCTCTTTCTCTATCGATCAGTATTTGCTGCTTTCCGGTTTCATTTCACTGCCCTATGAATCAATTCCATCTAAAACTTGTTTTCGAATCTTTCACCCTTACTGATTGATTCATCCACTTTAATCTGTTTTGGGTCGTTTGTCATTGGGTCTGTTCGGTGTCAAATTTGCTGCCTACTCCCAACTTTCATGGGTTTTGGGTTTATGCAGTTGATGGGTTTGTTTTTGGTTGTTGTTGTTATTGTGATTGATCCTCATTTTGAAGTATGTGTTTGGGTATTAGGGTTTTGCTTTGTGTAGTTTGTGTGTGGATTTATGGGTCTGGGAATTGGGTTTCTTTCTTTTGTTGGGGTATAAGTTTGATGTTGATTGATTTTGAAATGAAATTATGGGTATATTGGTAGGATATTTTAGGATGATGGTAATTATGATTTGGATTTCATGATATATTGAGGTGAGTTCATTTAGAAAATTGACTATTTGTACTGGAATATTACCAATTTCAAATGTGCTAAGAAGTCCATGATGTATTTGACCTTTGAGAGACTTGGTGTTCTTGGTAAAGGGATCATTGAGGGCAGGAGAAAGAGTCAAACTTTTGATTTTGGGAGCTGGATATATCTAGGAATTTAGCTTATTTGCTAGATTGTTGGGCGGTTTTGATTTCAATGTAAGAACGAAGAAAGGGGGCTGGACCGTCCACGTGGTGAATGGTGATATTATGCATGGGCATTGACTTGGTTCGAGGTGTTACTTATCATGCGGTGCTAAAAAAAAATAGTTAAACATCGCAAGTGTGGGTTTTAACGTTCCCCAGTGGGTGGGTGGTGGCTCTATTTTCATACACACAGCAAACAGGTGTTAAGATTTTAGTGTAATGGTGATGTCAAACGGATGTTATTTCCTGGCATAGCAGTGTTCTAGATCTCTGCATTTGAACCCCAGTTTACTTCTAATGGTAATGCTTTCATTCTATAGTTGATTCAATTTCTGTCATGTCGACTTGTAGTCATATCATATGTTCTTCGGTGGCACTATTTTTGTTCAAATTGGCTGAGACTCTCACATATGTTTCCTTGATGCTCTTTGTTTCATAGGCTTTATGATACTTATGTATCTTTTTGAATCCTATCTGGATTTGCGTCAATATGCTGCTCACAAGTTACCGACACTACCTAAACCTCTGGTGGGAGTAATTAGCCAGGAGAAATTTGAAAAGTCTCGAGCATATAGTATTGATAAAAGGTTTATTCTTATCCCATTTTGTGTTCTTTTATTTCTCAAGTACTTGATCTCACGATTCAGAGTTTTTTTTCTTTCACAATTCTTTCTTTAACCTTTTCGCAACTTTCTTGGTGTAATTTGTTTTTTCTTCTATGCAGTCGGTTCCATTTTGTTCACGAGTTCTTCACTATAGTGCTGGATTCTGGAATTTTGTACTTTGGGATACTCCCGTGGTTCTGGAAGGTGGGTGGCTGGTGGTTCTACTTGTTTCTTTACCCTTGAACCAGGCTTAAATGTTGTAACTGATTTACGTTTGCCTTGGTGGATGCAGATGGCTGGAGATTTCTTATTGTATACTGGTCTTAATGCAGAAAATGAAATATGGCATACCTTGGCTTTCTTAGCAGGTGTCATGATATGGTCTCAGGTATTTGTTTATACGTGCTTGCTTTAGTTTCCTATGCATTCTATGCTGTAGACTTAGTCGTTTGGTGCACACTTGGCCTGCTTCTCTTATCTTTCCTTTCAAAAGGGTTCTTTGTGTGATCATCCACTGCATGTTCTATTAACAAACAATTCTATTGGGGAGTTGGTGTATTTGTAAATAGATTTGTCTTGATTTCTGTTACTAAGCAATTGTGACTAGATTAGTTACCACTTATCCGACTCAACCGCCTCAACATTTGTTGTCTACAACAGCTAATTCTTTTTTAGGGTGGGAAAAAAAAGAAGGGGGGGGGGGGGTTACAACTGTCAGGTTAAGCTTTTGGTTGAGATGGATCCACGGAGTCAAAATTTTCGTTCACCTCCTTGTTTTAGGAATGGTTAGTGGGATTGCCACATACATGGGTCCATCGTATCAAAATGCAGCCTATCTGCGAAGCAACGGCTGCATCCGAAAGGTTTCGGATTTAGGCAAATCGCATTTTCCCCGGTGACTAGCATGATATTTAGCGATTTTCCATGCTACAGCCAAAGTTAAAAACGCGCTCCAGCCCCTACATGGCCTAGTATTGGGCAATTGGGCTAAATCTAGGTGGGGGTCTACAACTGTAGACCGGGGGGGGGGGGGAGTCCGGAGTATGGCTGATAAATAAGTGCCCAACAATTCCCTTAGCACAGGAAATATTGTTTCTCCTTTGAGTTGGATGTTGGTGCCAAAAGGCAAGAGGCTCATAGCAAGCATTATATGCAAGGAACTTTGAGTGTGCTCATGGTTTACCTCGTCTTTGTTCCTTTTGAGATTTACACCCTTCTTCTGGGGGATGAAGTGGAGACAGCGTAAAAGCATTCTTCAATGAGATACGGTGTTTGGGCACTGCTTTTGGCTTACATGTGCTGTTTTAGCACTATGTTTTATCCTGAAAAAACTTGCATTAGATCTGAAGCTTACAATTTAGAGAACATTCTGACGCAGATCACTGACCTGCCATTTTCCCTTTACTCAACGTTTGTGATTGAGGCTCGCCATGGGTTTAACAAGGTACACTTTCCTCACGTATTCTCAGTTTTAAGCTATTTGCAACTACAAACAGGAGCGATGATAATATGTGTTTGCTCATGTACCATTGTTTTCTTCTAGTTATGTTTTGTGAACACCTGTTGAGTTTCTTACTTCTTGATGCAGCAAACTGTATGGTTATTCTTTAAAGATATGGTGAAGAGTATGATTCTTGCAATTTTGATCGGACCTCCCATTGTTGCCGCAATCATTGTCATTGTGCAGGTGATTGTTGCGCTTATATTTTGCATTTTTTGCACTTTTGCCTTCAATTTTGCCGTGTCAAAAGGAGCCTTGATAATATGCTTAAGCAATTTGTTTCTTAAGTCTCAACAGCATGAGTTATCTAAGAGAGATGCTGACTTTCGTTCAATTCATGGTTTCAGAAAGGAGGTCCATACTTGGCCATCTACCTTTGGGGATTTATGTTTGTCTTGTCAATTGTGATGATGACCATTTACCCTGTTCTTATTGCCCCACTTTTTAACAAGTTCACCCCGGTATGTGTTTTAAACTTCTATAGTATCAAAGTACTATTTAGTTATTTATCCACCTCTACAGAGCCTGAATTTTAGTGGTGGAATTCTCACTGCTTTAACTGGTGTGGAACAGCTTCCTGAAGGAGAGCTAAGGAAGAAAATCGAGAACCTTGCTTCTTCACTGAAGTTTCCCTTAAAGAAGCTATTTGTGGTTGATGGATCTACAAGGTCGAGCCACAGCAATGTAAGTTATGAGCTTTTGAGTGAATATGATGCCTTTGTTTTGCACGTGGCGTAAATATTATCAGCTTTCAGTAATTATTTTAGGTGTTATCTATTGCAGTTTCACTTTCTCATTGCTGTTTTTGTTAGATAAATTAAATAGGTATGGGTGTGTCTTAAAATGTAAATTATACAGGAGTATTAGCAATTGATTGGTGCTTTGTGAATGTTGAAACGTAAATCACATTGCTTACATTGCTTTCATTTTAACTTACGTTGTGTGTAAGCCTTTTCACTCGGGAAGCTTTTATGCTCCTGCCAATGATCTCAATATGGGTTTTTTTTTTTTTTTAAGTGCATGCTATGTGTCATTAAACTAATTTCATCCACTATATTGCTCATGATTTGCAGGCATACATGTATGGTTTCTTCAAAAACAAGCGTATAGTCCTCTATGATACTCTGCTTCAGCAGGTTGGTTCAGAACAACACCTATTTGTTCGTTCTAAATTCTGTTATTTGTGTTAATTATGTTATTCCTACTCCATGGCTTTATGCATGCTCAATATCGCTATACTGTCTAGGAAAATGATTTCATGGTGAGCTCTTGTCATCACTGAAGTTTTACCTTGTTTGTTGAACCAAGGGCCCGATCTCTTTTATCTTATTTTGTCCGAACTAATTTTGAACTAAATATATTCTGAACTTATTTTCCTTAACTTATTATGAATTTATTTTGAACTTGTTTCGTTTACGCATGCTAATGAGGTGGATTTGATGTCAGCTGCCAAAATTTGTCCGACAGCATACATTTACTTTTCCTAGTGTGATCTTCCAGTCTTTCATGTGTCATTCATCTCATCATGTCTTCCAAAATTAGACGGGGTAGGACAACATTCATTTTCAAGCGTCCTGCTTGTTTGGCCATATTTGTGAGATTTTTGTTTGCATGGGATGTTCTTGGTCAAACTTCTTAATTGGTTTTAGACACCATTGCAGAACTTATGACAGTACTAGGGCTAGGGTTGGGAACCCTAACCTTACACTTGAAACAAGTATCTTTAGTTTTTAGATTTGAACATCTGATGCTTCGGTACCCCTAGCGTACAGGGAGCAAATAAATTAGTCCAAAATTGCATGTTAATATTGATTTATCACACCGACTTGTTACAGTTTTATTTAGTCATCTGACTTAACAAAACATTGCAAACAAATTATTTTGACCCCAAAGTGGTTTCCGTTTTTTTGTGTATTTAAATTTCCTTTTGTTTTTAAAAAATTTGTGCCCTATATATGATATAGACAATATTTATTGAAGTTTATGCGTCTTCAAGTTTCTCTGCTCGGTCTATTTTCGACCTATGAAGTTGGTGTAAAGATGTTTTGCTTCTAGTTTTCACTATTTGGCCCTTTTATGCTAAAGAATGTTTCAACGGTTTTGTAGTGCAAGAATGATGAGGAAGTCGTAGCTGTTATTGCGCATGAACTGGGACACTGGAAACTGAATCATACAATGTATTCTTTCATTGCAGTGCAGGTATGCATTGTCTCATCTTTGTATTCTCTGCCGAGATTTTACAGGTCATTGCAGAAAGATTCTGTGTTCAACAATATAACTTGGAAGGAATGTCTTTTGTGTTCCATGATAATTACATTGTGTGCAAATTGTGGGATAAATTCTTGAGGGTGTAATATTGGGTTAGTGTTCGCCAATTATTGTGTGTACTTAGTTACTCATAAGAACAGCTTGATATTGTAGTGGATAGCCATGTGCTCATAGTGGATTAATTGTCCGACCCGGTTTTAGTTTCGTCTGGATTGTCCGACCCGAAATAAAACTGGGTCCGGACATGAATTTCTCGTCCGAATTTTGACATTGTCCGAAGTTGTGTGACCAGAATTCTTGCCAACACTAGTCAAAAGAATAGATGCTCAGCTACAGCGAGCATCCTACAAGTTACCAACAAATTTAAGAACAGATAATATTGGATAAGCATACAAAGGGATACTATCATGAAATAAGTATCTCTATCATGTACTTTTTGCATATTGATGATGTTTTCCTAATGCATGCAAATTCAGATTCTTACTTTTTTGCAATTCGGAGGATACACTCTTGTAAGAAACTCGAAGGATCTGTTTGAGAGTTTTGGATTTCATGATACACAGCCGGTGCTCATTGGTCTCATCATTTTCCAGGTTTGTTTGCTTCATCAACACTACATAAGAACTAGACATCTTATTTCACTTCTGTTGCTAGTCATAGATGTCAACTCGAAAATCAATCTCGTTTTGCTGCATGATGGTTTTCTGTCAACACTTAAGAAGCATCAGTATACCGGTTTAGGGTTTAGGATTAGGGGTTAGTGCGTAGGGTCTAGATGTTAACTGGAAAATCAATCTGGTTCCGCTGCATGATGGTTTTCTGTGAGCACTTAAGAAGCATCAGTATACCGGTTTAGGGTTTTAGATGTTAACTGGAAATCAACCTCCTTTCACTGCATAATGGTTTTCTGTGAGCACTTAAGAAGCATCAGTATACCTTGTCTGAGCTATAGCTTGGATCCTCTGAATCCGAATTAAATATTGCAAAGAAACTGGTATTGATTGACCCAAGATGATGACTCGGGTTTTGAGCTCTAGTTTTCCATCTATTTTCTTTTAACCGGTTCAAAACTCAAAATGTGGCCACCTTTATTCCCCCCCCCCCCCCCGCGCATCTGTCCACTGATACTTGTTATTACGTTGTTGATGCAGCACACTGTGATACCTCTCCAGCACCTTGTAAGCTTTGCCCTGAATCTCGTCAGCCGATCTTTTGAATTTCAGGTACTTTTCTTTTGAAATTCACAGTTTTGATCTCTTTTCTACTCATTTTCTTGGATCGTGTTTAATCCGTACTTTGCTGGGCTGCAGGCTGATGCTTTTGCAAAGAAACTGGGTTATGCAAAAGAGCTTCGGGCAGGCCTTGTGAAATTACAGGTAAAACTGTTACATATTTTGACATTTTTTATCAATGTCTCCGAAGAGACTACATATTTTGACATTACTGGGTGTTACTTGTAGCATAGTTTATGATATTTCATCAAAGTTATAAAATGTGGCGAATTTCTGTCTGAAATCGAATCTGCGATGATGTTACATTGTTACAGGAGGACAACTTGTCGGCGATGAACACAGATCCATGGTACTCAGCTTACCATTACTCTCACCCTCCCCTCGTCGAAAGATTGGCTGCTCTCGACGCAACCGACAAGAAACAAGAGTGATTCTGACACCGAGGGAGGGTTGAGAGGAAGAAAACAAATGCGTCGATGTGTGTTTGTGTAACAATTAACATTTCTCGAATTTTATTCCATCAATTCCCACACCTTAGCCAACTTAAGCATTGTATCACATTCGTTCGGGGTAGTTTTACCACTTTAAATTAGAAGGAGAGCTTCAGGGTTCAGAGGGGAAAATTAGGAAGTTACATTACATGTATGAATTTTTGTCTCTGTCATAGTTCAAAGTTCAAATTTTCTTGGCTGTTTAGTTTGTCACTCGAATTTTGGTTATTTTTCTACCATTTTCTGGGTTTTGCATACTTTTAGGGCTTCTTCTTTGTGAGGGCAAGGTCAGGTATGGTAAATATGATTTCTTTCGATCAAAGAATAGTTGGGTCGCTCTTTAGGGGAATTTTCGATTTGCCTTCACTCATTGAAGGGCCGAGCTCGAGAGGACTTGATTTACCCTAAAGTGTGCGTCTTATTTGCAAGGAAGGTCGCCTTATATTTGAAAATAACGTCAATTTCTCACTTTTGACAAGTTATTCTTTCGAATTTATTGCTTTTGATGATCAATTTCTAATTTGCGTTGCGGTTAGTTGCGTTAACGCACAAAAGCACAAAAGAACGATGCCTTAAAAATATTACATAAATATATTCATTTAAAAGAAACTTTCATGAGAAATTCAATAATGCAAATTTTATATCACCATCTATATTAAATAACTAATATTTAAAGTTTATAGAATTTAACTGTCGCGAGTATTTTTTTTTTCTTTTCCCAACTCCCCATTTTCCCCTTCACTCAATTATAGAGTGGTCATGTAAGAAGTTTTTTCTTTAATAAAATTTCTCCCCTTTCAGTCTGTTGGAATCAAATTTTTCATGCACTCTCATGTATTGAGAGAAGATTGCCTATGTCTGGATTGTTTCAAACCTCGTGTTACGGAACTATATAGAGGTAGGTGGTTGTTGAGTTTTTTTTTTTTTTTTTTGGCAAGATGCTATATAGGCAAAGCAATAGTAATATTTTAAAAAAAGTATTCTTTTACTCCTTCCTTTTGTAGGAGGCGTGTTGAGAAAGAACAAGTGTGGGATATTAATTATGGGAGGGCTTACCCCAACTCTCCCTTTGTGTCCTTGTTGATTTAGCAATCAACATTTTGTTTTGTCTCCCTAAATTGAGTAAACAAAGTTATTAGACTTTTAATAATGCATGCTTTATTCAAATATTTTCCCATTTATAAAGTAAGCAATTTCACCTAAAAATAGAACCCACTATTACTCGCTTTATTGTGTTAGCTTCTATTTAATGCTCAAGTTTCTGTGTTCTGTTTGCTAGCCTTCCATTTATAAACAAATCAATGTGAAAATTGAAATGAATCATCTTTTGATTACCTACCTCTTAAGTTAAACCTTATCTAATCTAAGATAATACAAAATTAATTAACCTTAAATTAAAAGAAAATTGAAAAAAATAATCCAAATTTTGGTGATACTGGACAAAAATAATATCAATTTATAACTTTGTTGTTGATGAATTGAACTTTAACCCATATTATCTTTAGCATGCACCACCTAATTAAACTCATCCGGAAAGTGATGTGGTGATGGTGATGATGATATTATACGTGAAACTTTTTGCAGCTAAACAATAAGTTAAAAGTATGCTTCACGTATAAGTCACTTTTCGGACGAGTTTAATTAGGTGGTGGATGATAAAAATAATAGAAGTTAAAATTCAGTTTATCCATAATAAAAGTTGTAAGTTTGGATTGTTTTTTTTTTCAATACCTCCAAAATATGAATTAATTTTTTCAATTTCCCTAAATTAATAAAGTAACAAATATGGTTACAAAAGTTGATATTTACTTGTGCACAACAGCACAAAGATAATTTAACACAAATAAAGGGGGAAGGGAGGGGAAAAGGTGAAGAAACTAGGGTTAGTGGACTATTTATTGATTAATGAAGGAAGTGCATACATTAGTAATTGGCTTTTGGAGGTTTTGCTTAATCTTGCTTCTTCATGAAGATGGGAAGTACTCAGAGTCTTTGTTCTTTTCGAATATAGGATAGTCAAATAAAAGGTTAGGTAGAGTGAATTTTTAAATATATATTATTGATTGACTTGTAACATATATAAGAATGTTGAAGGGTTTTAAAATAACTTATTCGATCTATACTTGTATGAAATCTATATTTTGATAATATATACTTGCTGATTGTTACTTTTGTATTTATCATGTTAACGAATCATTTTCTCCATAAAAATTATGATAACGACAAAAATAAAATATCTAAAAAAAAGTGGATATAATCTGCTTAATATAGTATGCAAAAGTGACGGGAGAAAATATAAATCTTCGCTTTTAATATATTTTCATTGATACTTATAATTCGATCATTACAAGGTTTTTCAAATAAAAGACACGGATATTAAGACAGTTTCAGTTATTACAATGTTGAGAAAATTATTGCAAAAGCATGAGTATTTGTTTCATTGTTCTTTCCTAGCGGAAGTTTATTGAAAGTGTCATTTTCCTTCTTATAAGAAAGAAAAAAATCTAAATAGTATTCAGTTAGAGTTTAAGTTAGTTTTATTTATTATTACTTTTCTTTTAATATTTATTCATTATTCCAACAACATCATATTTATTTCCATGAAAAAAAACCTCATATTTATTGCAAAGTTTTCCATAAAAAGTTCTCGGCTCTTTATCCCTAAATGTGTCATTTTTTAACTAAATAACACGCCTATTTTAACTAAATAATTTATTAAAAATGACAGAAGTAAGAGTAAAAATAGTAACAATAATTTATTACCTAAACAATAATTAATATTTGCATCAAATTGTAAATAACATATGCTATAAGAATAAAAAGTTTGTTTTGATAAAAAAAAAAGAATAAAAAGTTTGTTAAAATGACAAATTGCATATCAGAATGAGTAGCTAATCCAATTTTTTTTAAAAAAAATTATAAAATGAACAGCGTTGTAAAAAATTCAGGTCCAGCTAGACTTGGCTTGGTCGAAATCAATTAATCTCAAAATTTGGACGACAAATCGATGTTCGAACTTGGTTTTTTTTTTTTTTGTGTGTTGCGTTTAGTTGCGGTAGAAATAGTAAAAAGGTAATGGTAATTTGCGATATGTTGCAGTAAGTTACGGTTAATTGCGTTAACGCACAAAAAAATGGTGCCCAAATCAAATTTTTTTTGGGATCGAATAAATTCAAGTGTTTAGGTAAAATAAAAATTTGGCCTGCGATATTGTGAAAAATGAAAAATGGGCTAAGATGAATAGGGGGTGCACTTATTGCAAAATTTTAAGAAGATTATAGGAATATTCATTCATGTATTTAATTATTCATTTTCTCACTTTATTTACTAAAATTCAATTATAGCAAAAAGAAAAAATGGTAGACTAGAAAAGGGTCCATTATTTCAGACTAGAGTCAAATCCAACACAACACTCCTCAACCCAGCTCCGATTCCTCTCTCCACACTCTCTCTTCCCTCTCTCTCTACACCGCCGCCTCCGTTGGCCGGAAACCCCCATTTCCGGTGAGTCTCCGGCATGCTCCGCCCTCCCCCTTGAGCTCCAGATTCTCTCCCCATCTTCACTCCAAACAATGTCAGTCTACGACGCCACCTTCGTCAACTCTGAGCTCTCCAAACCGACCTCCATTTTCGGCCTCCGTCTCTGGGTGGTCATCGGAATCTTCGTCGGCTCCACCATCGTCCTCCTCCTCTTCCTCCTCTCCCTCTGCCTCACCTCTCGCCGGAGCTCCAAGAAGCCCGCCGCCTCCTCCGCCGGCGCCGCCGTCGTCGACGCCACCCCACCGATCTCGAAGGAGATCCAGGAGATCGTCCCCGCCGGAAACCTAAACCGGCAGATCGGTCCGGCCCCGGCGGAGATCCAGATCGACATCGGAAAGCCGGAGCACCGGGTGGTGTTTTCCGACAAGGCGCCGTCCTCCGGCGAGAGCTTGAGGTCGAATAATGTGAATTATGCGAGCGATGGGAATCAGAGCAACAATACGGCGTCGTATGGAGGGCCGGAAGTGTCGCATTTGGGGTGGGGGAGGTGGTATACTCTCAGAGAGCTTGAAGTGGCCACGAATTACTTGGCGGATGAGAATGTCATCGGTGAAGGTGGATATGGAATCGTTTATCGAGGCGTTTTGGGGGATAATACTAGGGTTGCTGTCAAAAATCTCCTGAATAACAAGTAAGATTTTCTGATTTTGTCGAATTTTTTGTGTGTTTTTGAAGGTTTTGTTGGGTGGGAATTTCTGGGTTTGTTGTTTGCTGATTAGGGTTTGTGTTTGTGTTTGTTTGAGTGATGGGTTTTTGCTTCATGGTGGTAGGAATCATTCATATGCTTCAGAGATTGAAACTTTTGGTCCTTTTGTGTTTGATTGCTGTTTTTGTGATTTTGTGCTGAATTAGGGTTTGTGAGGTTTGAATTTTCTGATGAAGGTCAGGTTTAATTGTTTGTTGGTGTTAGAAATGCAAGGAATTTAGTTACTGGGTTAGGGTTTATTTGCTGGAAAAAATTCAACCCAGGAAAATGGAAAAGGTTGTTCATTTTGGAACTTTGAAGTCTCAAATGCCTCAATTTATTGCTTCAATTTATCAAAATTCAATAAAACAGTGATAGATGCAAGGAAATTTATCATAAATTTTATCGGAAAACCATAATTTCAGTGAAAATTCCAGCTTCCTCTTCTTCATCTTCAATCTTCTCAACCCCACAAGAATAAAATGAAATAAAATAAAGGAAACAAGAATATATATATTTGTAAATTTTGCCCATTGTATTGCCATTATTCTTGTCTTCTCTTGATAACAACCTTTGCTGTAAAGTGGTTTGATTTCTCTGTGACCAACTTTATGCTGTTTCAATTATTGTATTTTAGGGATCAGATCAGGACCTCATTTCTTTTATTCTCAGCTGTAATAATTTCTTAGCTTATTGATGGATCTGCAGTGCTGAATAATCCAAAACCTAATTACCTGTACCGGAAATTAGTTAATGCTGATACGAAATCCCTATTAATTTTGGAATGATTCATGTCGGGTTTGTTAATGAGCTTTTGGGTTGGTTTTACACGTTTTCGTTTGTGCCGAGTCTTATATGGTTTGACCGGAAAAAAAACTGTCAGGGGTCAGGCCGAGAAGGAATTCAAAGTGGAAGTTGAAGCGATTGGACGCGTTAGACACAAGAATCTCGTTCGGTTACTTGGCTATTGTGTCGAGGGGGCTTATAGGTATGTACATTGTAAAAAATTCCTGCTTGGTTATTTGAATCGCGGCAAATCGTTTCATTGCGAATTTGTTTCTCTTTGTTGTTTAGGATGCTCGTGTACGAGTATGTCGACAATGGTAATCTAGATCAATGGCTTCATGGGGATGTTGGCGAAGTCAGCCCGCTCACTTGGGATATCCGTATGAACATCATTTTGGGAACCGCTAAAGGGTAAGTCGTATTTAGTAAGTGCGACCTGTGACCGAACTTATTTTAGCTGAACTTATTATAAACAAAAGAAGCTGAAAAGAACAGGTCCTATGATGCATTCCACTCAATGCTGTATTTGAATGAAAACCCTCTATATAGCGGCTTCTAAATTTCAGCAAGGAGACTTATTTCATCTGTGTTGGTGTAGACTGGCATATCTTCACGAGGGTCTTGAGCCGAAGGTTGTCCACAGAGACATCAAATCGAGCAACATACTCCTTGATCGGCAATGGAACGCTAGGGTTTCTGATTTTGGCCTCGCCAAGTTGCTCTGCTCCGATACCAGTTATGTGACGACCCGTGTTATGGGAACTTTCGGGTCAGTGCCAAAATGGATTCTGTTTTCTTACGATTAGTCAAAATTTGCGATTTTATTCCATACGTGTCTGACTTCACCACGCATTGGATGCAGATATGTAGCCCCCGAATATGCTTGCACCGGCATGTTGACTGAAAAGAGCGACGTGTACAGTTTTGGAATCCTTATAATGGAGATCATTTCAGGCAGAACCCCCGTTGATTATAGCCGCCCACCCGGAGAGGTAAGCTTTTGTATAGAACCCCACCGAAGACTTGGCAGAATTTGACCCAACCCGTCCAAAATTTTAGGGTTTTGAGCACGATTTCCAAACCCGAAACATAAATAAGTTTTAGATTCATTGAATCCCAAATCTACGAATCTGGATCCTTTAATATGGGTCGAATCTACAAATATGGATCGAATCCAATATCCATAGCCACCCCTAATTGACCGTGGATATGCACCTAGACCTGGCAAAGCTGACCCAATCCGAAGTCATCCGTTTCCGCTAGACGAGCTTATTAGGCTAAAATTAAAGTTGACCCGGAATCAACCAGAACCTTGTTGTCCCGAATAGGATCCGACCTGACCTGAATGACTCAATTGCTAAGTCCATACACAGAGTTAGTATTTGTAACAATCACAACTTTATTACAGGTGAATTTGGTAGACTGGTTGAAAACGATGGTTGGAAACAGGAGATCGGAGGAAGTAGTGGATCCAAAGTTGCCCGAACTGCCAGCCTCGAAGGCGCTAAAACGCATCCTTTTAGTGGCTCTAAAGTGTGTGGATCCCGATGCACAGAAGAGACCCAGAATGGGGCATGTCATCCACATGCTCGAGGCAGACGATTTGCTCTGCCGCGATGTATGTGATGCCTCCTAAAAACAACTCCTTTTCTTTCCAAATCAAGTTCGATTCTTCGAACTCTCTGATTCGAATTGCACTTATTTTTACTAGGATCATCGCCGAGGGGGAAAAGACTCGGGAATCTCGATATCTAGCCGGGAAAATCATCAACAGGAGAAGCCTCATGCTCGGCATTTTCATGAGGGCAGCACAGACAGAAGCGATGTGGAAAGTAGTAAAGATCATCAACAACCAAGCAGATGGAGATAGTTTTGTAAATTGGTACTATTCACTTCCCTTCTTTCTTTCTTTTTTCTTCACTTGAATTTTCATATTTAATACTCACCTCCCCTGTAATTTTATTTTCTATAAAATTAATAAAAAAATTACTATTATTCACCAAATGTATGCCCTAGTTTTCCCATTCAATTTTCCCATATCTTTTGGAGGAAGAGGAAGTCTTTACATGCTTGTTGTGAGGATGATGAATTGATGGATTATTTGTAAAGTGTGCCTTTTACAGCTTACTTATATGGAATTATATATTCCATTTTGGTATATCTCTCATTCTCTCGTCATTCTATCATTTAAGTCAAATAGTTGGCTTTTAAATTTCCTTTTCGTATTTAATTAAACACCCCTTGTGTTAGTTAAAGAGTCAACATCAAACCCCACCCCTCCCCTCCCTACTTTTGGAGCTTCTTCTCGAACTGTATACATCTGGATCTCCCCAGACCTCGGGATGTCTCTTTGGGTCATATGTGGACCTCGAGGACTTCTCAAACTGCATACATCTCGATCTTCCCAGACCCTAAGACGTGTGGTTTACACTCAAGTTTGGTGCATTGATATCAATCATCCCTCAGGGTCGGCTATGGACCCTAAGAACTTCTCAAACTGCATACATCTCGATCTCCCCAGACCTTCTCGGCCAAGCAACCATGTAACCCATGTCGACATCCTCTCTTAAGAGTTGGATACCATCCTGAGAACTTCCCATATTGTACACATCCAGATATTGCCAGAGTGTACAACCAGCATTTAGCCTTCAACCATCAGCTCAAGCTTTTGGTTGAGATAGTTTCGTATATCTTTCCCAAATCCCCAACGTTTGGCCAACCACCCAACTAAGAGACAACGTCATTTATGCATATACCTGGATCTCCCCAAGCAACCATATGTCCTACCAAGAGGCGCGTCATAATCATTCGTGCTCGAGTTCATTGCATCGGGGACATCATCCATCAGGGGGTGGACGTGGGCCCGGAGACCAGCTAGGAGGGTAGATGCAAAAACAAAGTAATGAAGGAGGGAGGGCATTGTTTGTCCTTGCTTGCTTGGGATACACTACTACACAACACAACATTGACAACATTGACATAGAAATGTGGGGACTTTATCTTCTTATTCTTGGTTGTGTCCGACGCTGTGGTTTGTCTCTGTCTCTGTGTGTGTGGGGATTGGATTTCGCAATCAGTGCCAGAACATCATGTATTCATGTGTCCTGTGGGTGAGGGTGAGGGTGAGGATGAGGGTGAGGGTGAGAGAGAGGGCTCACACACTGACACAACCATATTATCAAAAAAAAAAAAGTCTTTGCATTTGTTGTTTTCGAGGCTCCACAGCATCTATTATGGTGACCTACTGAGCTGTCATCACCACTCATGTGTCAAATTCATGGATAAAATACAGTTTTGTAAAAGTTAATTTTTGGTAATTTTTGGCAAATTTAGGTTAGTATATCAAAATCAATTTTTTTTGTTTTTTAACTTTGGTAATTTTTGGTAAGTTTCGATAAATTTTGGTGAATTTAGGTAAAAACTGATAAGTTTTGATAAATTGAAGTTACCCATGAATTTGACATACCCTTGTCCTCTTTTTCCTTCATTCATTCTTCACATTTTCCATTTGAGTTTTTCGATCCTAATATACTCAACCTGGGGGTTAAGACACTTTTTAAGTGTGTTGCTCCTCATGCAATTAATATTTATTATTATTTTTAACGTTAATTTTCTGACAAAATTTTCTCTTTTCTCACTTTTCTCCTCTGCTTTTCACATTCTTTCTCTTCATTTATTTCATCAATCATTTTTATCACAATTTTTACCACACTTTTCACAATATTATCATACCATTTAACACATTCAATTCGCCGCACAAAAGCACTGGGCCTTAAAAGTAAAATGCTTTGATGAATTTACCCTTAATTTTAATGGGTAAAAATAGAGGAACAGGATATTGGGTGAGTTGACTGGATAGAGGGGTATAGTATTGGTACTTGGCAGGGTAAAATTAGTAAAGTAATTATGTGAGGATGTATAGTGACAGAAATTGTGGGGGAAAAACAAAAGTAAAGTTAGGAACAAATGTTGTGAAATATGGGGAGTACTATCTTGTCTTTTTGGCATCAACTCCTGTTTTTTTTTTGCTTGCAAACACTGCAACTCTCATATGTTTTCCCAACTAGTACGGAACTTCTAAACTTTCTGTTTTGGTTCATATCACTTTTATTTTTCTTGTATTGTTGTCTCTATGTATCCCTTTCTTTGGAAAGGTATAATATACAAAGTTATAAGCAATACTAGATTAAAAAGCTTTCACAAAATACCAACTCTCAATTTTCATGGTGGATTATTATTTAAGAATGAGGCATTTCAAGTTTTATGACTTAAACATGTACTATAATATAATAAGATTGATAGACTAAATTGAATCTTGAAGATTTTCTTCGCAATATTTAAACAATCATAGCCCACTAAAAGCGTATCGAATCAACTCGATTCTTGGTGCAATGATTTGTTTACTAAGGCTATGTTCGGTTAAAGGAGTGGATTGAGTAGCGGATAACCGTTAGATATTAGCGGATAGTTGTCGGCTGTTAAAATAACTATTTTATAAAGAATGTGTTCGGTAAATTAGAGTATGGAATAGATGATGAATTTAGATGACTAAAAAAACACGACTGAATTATTATAATTATTGTATTATTATTTTTGTTATTTTTTCATCATCACCATTATTATTATTATTATTATTATTATTATTATTATTATTATCATCATCATCAATATATCTTTTCATTTTTTTCTCCTCACTTTTCTCTTTTATTTTTAACATTTTCTCTTTTAACTTACTTCACCTATTACAACTTTCACCACAATTCACCACACTTTTTCAAATTTCACCACACCGCACAATTACCACACTCCAACCAACCGCATAAAAAAAGTCCTCAAAATAAGTCAATTTAAATGCATTAAGCTCAAATGTTCCTTCCAAAATGTTTCTCTTTTCCAAAATATAAATGGTTTGACAGCTAATAACCTCAAGTGGTTGTGTTCATTCATGTGGACACCTTAATTACTTGCTTGAATACCAATATTTATTTTATATATAAAACAAACACTTTTTTTTTCCCTTAAATTTGTGGGGAAGCATGTGAGTAGCTTTAATGGCGCCTGCCAAACATGATTTAAATTAGAAATATTTGCCATGACAAAATAAAAGAAAGAAAAAGAGTACAAAGCTCAAGTACGTAGTAGTACGTATTATTCATTCAGCCTGCAAATTGGCTGCATAACACCGCCGAGAAAGACGCCTGGGACCAGTTTTCCTCTTCACTTGTCCTGCTTCGTCTATTAATGGATAATACTTAATTATTATTATTATTATTATTATTATTATTATTATTATTATGTTGTATTTATTTATCTATGGGATGTATTAAATATTCGTTAGTTAGTTATGCATGAATTTATGATACCCTGTGAGTGATTTCCTCTTCAATTCTGCTTTCAATCTGACATCCATTCATTCAATTTGCTGCATCTTCTGTTTTATAATTTATTTTTTTATGTTGCTCTATTAACAAGTCAATGTTACATTATGAAATGTCATCATACAAGTATTCCTTTCTTGTTAATTATAATAATAATTTTATAAAACTAAAAGTAGACATATAGTATGTTATTTGTAAATTATAAATATTATTGTAAATATTTATCGCATCATTAATTCATAGAAGAGGCATAACTTATACAACAATAATTTTTAGACATAATTGTAATAATTATTTCATTCGATTGTGACGTGAAAACATTTACATATATCATATTAAGAAAGTAACCTAAACTCTACTATAAGATAATATTTTTTTAATTATAAGATTTAAAAAAATATTTGTAAATAATTTTTGACACCACTGAGTTTGAATCCTAAATCTGCCACTGTGTACTGTCTCATCAAATCTTTGCTCATCCCCACCAACGCGCATGGAAGCGCGTCGTACACAAACTCTCTCTCTCTATCTCCAACGCGTCCTTCATGATCTCCTTCACGCGCTCTTCTGAAAGCTTCTTCTTCAGTGGCTTGTACAGCAAGCAAGCGAAGTCGCAATGGAGTCCTTTGTCTCGCGATATCAACTCGTTGGAGAAAGTCAATCTTTTTGAGTCACAAAATAGGGCAGAAACTTCCAGAGAAGAAATACCTTCAACGCAAGCAAATAATTATCTTGAATTGTCATATTTCATATTTTTATAACTTTTAATAATATTTTTTCTAATAATTATATATATTTATCAACTATAAGAGTATAATACTTATTAGATAGATAAAAAATATAAATAATAGCCTAATTATATCAATCATAATAGAAAATGTATATTTTATGCATAGTTTTATATTTATGAAAAAACATAAATAAATAATTATTTTTATATTTTTTATAAGTTGTAATAACCCTTAAAGTAATGAAATATATCTTATAATAAGTTAAATATACTTATATTTAACTTTATAAGTAATCTAGGTGAAATGTAAGAATGGTTACGTCAAGATGCTTATAGGATATTGAAATTGGGTGAGAATTGGGAAGGGGGAATTGGGGAGAGAGTTGGGGAGAGAGTTTTTGTTTTTTCAATAAATTGGGTTGAGAATTGGGGAGGGAGAAGGAGGGTTTTTATAGGGGGGAAATTGAAATTTAGGGGGATTTTTTTTTTTTTTGATAATTGTGGGCTTGGCTATATGGGCTGGCCCAACTGATTGTCCTCCCTTTCCTTTGTCACATGCCCTTCCCTTCTACAGTCATCTCAATTATTGATGACTCATGTCATGCCTCATTGCAACATTGGGCTGACCCAATACAATTAATTGTTGCCCAATTCATACTCTGAATCCATATGTTACAACAATATCTCCACTTTCCTGAATTTATAAAGGCCCAATGGGTTCAAGATACTTGTTCCAAACACACACTATGAGAAATTAACAAAGGGACTTAGCCCATTCACTATGCCCAGCCCATTGGTTGCTTTAAATTGTGAAAATAAAATCAGAAAAAAGTAGGGGATATTCTTGTAGCTTCTCCTTTGCTAGTTTTGTTTCTTGGTGTAATCAGAAAAAAAAAAAAAAAAAAAGTAGTACCGTCATTTTTTCACACCATTATTTTTTCTACTATTTAAAATGATTGGAAAAAGGGTTTGATAACCAACCCTTTTCTCCACATAAAATTTTTGAAAAATAATTGAAATATGAAATGATTGCTAAAATAGTAAAATGGTTGATTTTTCTAACAATTTTAAATTGGTTGAAAAAAATTGTTGGTAATACACATATTTTTAGCTGTGTTAGAATGGAAGATGTGGTAAGAACACTGGCCTTTATTTATATTAGGATTAATAAGACTCTTTATTTACAAGGATAAACATCTTATAAATCTACCTTGACTCTCACTACAAATACTATAACTATGTTTTAAAACATACTCCCTCCGTTTCATATTAATTGTCACAATTTTGACTTGCACGATCTCAAATTCACTCTTTGATTGATAATGTCTTACAGAGGAAGTATTACAATTAGAAACTAGACAAAATACTATTAGTAAAGGAAATAATTTCCTAATACAAGATTTCGACTATTATTTTTTAATAATATATGTTTAAAAGTTACATGATTATATTTTTATAGAAATATTCTTCTCTATTAATATAATAAGAGTAATTTCATATGATAAATTATTACATATTGCTATGAAATTTATAGTCAAAATTTTAAAAATTAATTACATAATTTTCAAAATAGATATTTATAAGAATATATAAAAGGAGTAATTTTGAAGAAATCAAGTGGAGATTAATTTGATCCAATTATACAGATTCGAATTTGGAATGGACATATATCGAATTCTAGGTTATGATTCTCATTATTTTTTTTCGATAATTCCGGGCAAAAGCCCAATTTATTCAAGGCAACTGAAAATGGGTGCCAGTCGAGCACCGGATACAAAACGTTAAAGCCCAACTACACATGGGCCTGTACCCCCACGGGTTTCCTCTACAAAAAACAGCCCATTAATAAGGGGCCACAAAGCAGTCCAATAGCACAGCACTAGCATTTCATACACACTTGGACTGCAGATACATCACTTGAAAAGGAAAACACAAAGGCATTGAAAAGTCTTGCTCCACGTGCCTCATTTCTCCATTTTTTTTTCAACTACGTCCAACAAGCAAATAAGGAAACAAAATAAAAAACACAAATCCAGTTAACACCTAGGTTACACAGTCTACACTGCGGATGAACTGCAAGGCCACCTGATACGCTGGATGAACAAGCTGTCTCGGGACCTTCAACATTCTAGCTGAGGCCCCATTCTTTTATACGGTACCGCACTTTGCGATACCGCAAGCTACTGCAACTCACCACAACTTATCACAATCAATCACAACTTACCGCAATCCCTTTTTAATTAATATATTTCAATACCCATTTTTTAATTTCCACCACAACTAACCGCAACTTATAGCACCGCAGCGGTACCGTATAAAAGAATGGGGCCTGATCCCTCTTTAGTCTTTCCTGATTGCAATCATGCAACTCCAAGCTAGAGATCTGCACTCAACAGAAATTATATTAATATTTTGCAAGTATTCCACCACAAGAGCCAAGAGTAGAGTAAAATCTTGTTTATCCCCTGTTTCTCCATTTGAGGTTATGATTCTCATATATTATCAATTTTACATGGTTCTTGAAAAATTTATATATATATATATTATATAATATATATATATATTATGCAATTGCTCGTCGCCCTCAACTGTCCAAAAACAAATATCTACTTATATAGTTAGTAGGTAAAGACGTCATGAAAACAAATAACTTTATCTTACATGCATATATATTTGTATATAGCCAATAAACTTTAGCTCAAGAGGCATGAGAATGAGAGGTTTATCCTCCCATCAAGGGGTTTGATCCATGGTGACCACAATTTTCTTGGTGGTAATTTTTAGTGCCCTTGGGAAATTCCTTGTGGGCCTCATTATAGTGTACCCCCTCCCTTTTGGGTTGGTAGGCCTACTGGGTTGTCCCTGAAATAAGGGACTTAGTAGGTGACCCGACTTATCAATATATATATATATATATATATATATATATATATATATATATATATAGGAAAATTAGATTCTAATAATCCCTACTTTTGCATATTGGATGATGGTGGTTCCTACTTTCACTTTGTATTCTGGCGGTCAAAAAAAAAATAAAATTGGATTGTAGTAGGATATTTTCGAGGGAATCATTGATTTTGTATTGCATTTGATTCAAAACTTAGTATAACACTTTACAGTGATTTTTAATGAATTTACAGCGTTTCTCTCAATTTTTTTTCATTTTTTTACTATTTTTTACGATTTTTTCACTTTTATTATTTTTAAAAAATAATTTAAAAAATATTTTGGAAACTACAATTCATTAACTTTCTAGGGGCAGGAACGAAAAAAATAAAAACAATATAGTATAGGAATGAAAAAAATAAGAAGAATGTGGAGGTGGATTTGGTACCACTATAATCCAAATTTTTTTTTTGACCACCAGAATACAAAGTGAAAGTACGGTCCACCATTGTGCCAATTGGTGAAAGTAGGGATTATTAGAATCCAATTATCCTATATATATTTGGATTCTAATAATTAATGGTGGACCGTACTTTCACTTTGTATTCTGGTGGTCCAAAATAAAATAAAATTGGATTGTAGTGGGATATTTTCAAGGGAATCATAGATTTTGTGTTGCATTTGATTCAAAACTTAATATAACACTTTACAATGATTTTTAATGAATTTACAGCGTTTCTCCCAAAAATTTTTCATTTTTTTTACTATTTTTTATGATTTTTTCACTTTTATTATTTTTAAAAAATCATAATAATTATTCAGAGTCTCAAAAAAATAATTTAAACTATGTTTTAGAAACTACAATTCATTAACTTTCTAGGGGCATGAATGAAAAAAACAAAAACAAGTGTAGGAATAAAAAAAATAAGAAGAATGTGAAGGTGGATTTGGTACCACTAGAATCCAATTTTATTTTTTTTGGACCACCAGAATACAAAGTGAAAATGCGGTCATTTGTTGATTAGTCAAAGTAGGGATTATTAGAATCCAATTATCCTATATATATATATATATATATATATATATATATATATATATATATAGGGAAATTGGATTCTAATAATCCCTACTTTTGGAAATTGGATGATGGTGGTCTCTACTTTCACTTTGTATTCTGGTGGTCCAAAAAAAAATATAGTTGGATTATAATGAGACATTTTCGAGAGTATACCCTAAATATCATAGATTTTGTGTTGCATTTGATTCAAAACTTAGTATAACACTTTACCATGATTTTAATGAATTTTCAGAGTTTCTCCCATTTTTTTCATATTTTTTACTATTTTTTACAATTTTTTTCACTTTTATTATTTTTAAAAAATCATAATAATTAATCGGAGTCTCAAAAAAATAATCTAAAAAATGATTTAGAAACTACAATTCATTACTGCCTCCGTCCCAAATTAATTGACACTTTGGCTAAATTTTGATCGTTAATTATTCACAACTTACTATGAGTTATTATATGAAATTACCTTCATTGTACTTTTTAGTAGAGTATATTTCTAATGATGTTAGGACTGTAACAAAAAAAAACAAAAACAATATAGGGTAGGAATGAAAAAATAATAAGAAGAATGTGAAGGTGGATTTGGTACCACTACAATCCTTTTTTTTTACCACTAGAATACAAAGTGAAAGTAGAGACCACCACCATCCAATTTGCAAAACATATGATTATTAGAATCTAATTTTTGTTGTTTGACTGTACAATTTTAAAAAACGACGATTAATATGGAACGAAGGGAATAGTATATATAATCGATCAAAATATGGAACAATTATGATATGAAAATCGAGGATGATAATAGATGTGTGCGAATATAGATAAAGTAATAAGTGACAATGTTTTATGTGGAAATACATTATAAAAGAATATATATAGATCTCAAAACTTTTTAATCTTTGGAAGAGATCGGTGATATTCTTATTATACAATTTTCTCTTACGAATATTAAAATGAAAGATGTGGTAAGAACTTCATATACCTCCCTACTAAGGAATGATGATCATGACACTCACATCAATCATATATCACAAGGTGAATAAAACTCTGACCATTATTTATATTAGGATGGAAGATGTTGTAACAACGTTGGCCTTTATTTATTTATATTGTAATATCTATATTTGTTAAATCATTTGAAAATAATTAAGGAAAAAAGAAGATGAAGTCAAACTAAAATGTAAATGAAGAGCTTAGTGTGTAAGTGAGATGCAAATAAATATGTGGAATTAGAAAAAAATAATAAATATTAGTCAAAAATAAGGGAAATGTATACAAGATATCTCATGACAATGCTCTGGGTAAAAAATAAGGGAAAATGGATGCAAGCATTAAATAAGTGTCAAACCCATTAGTTATTATGCTACGCCTTGACCACTTGCTCTACAAACAAGATACATAACTAATTTGTTGACAATGAGTATTTTTTTTTTTTGTTGACAATGAGTATTAAAACACTGCAATCCAGGGGGCAGTTGCCCCTCTTTGCCACAATGTAGCTCCGCTGCTGTTGGACAACATACTTCTCGAATGTCTTATCTTAGTATAAAAATTATATATAATTTACATATTAAATTGCAAAAAAAAAAAAAGATATGACTGACTTTTATAACTATGATACCACATATAAAATGTATAAAATGTGATTTTTATTCATAATGTTTCAAATTCACAAAAAATATGTCTAAAATATACCTAACGAATGAAATTCATTCAATTAGAATGTCATCTATATATAATTCTCGGGGTAGCCAATACATTCTAAATTTCTTATAATTCATAGTCAATAATACCTATAAAAAATAATAAAAAAACGACTAAAAAGACCTTATATTTTGGTGTAATAATTTTAAGGGCTCTATTTTATGATTAATAATTGTTGGGTTGATGTAAATATTTAGGGGTGACATTTCGGTCAATTTCTGATAAAAAATGGTTTTTTGAAAAAATAAATATCAAAATCATAATATGTGTTACTTTCATAAAAAAACAAGACATGAAAATCATGTGGTACCCAAAAAACATATATATAGGAGCACTCATATATATTTAAATTCATTTTAAAATTGACTGCTGAAATTTGGACATATTGTAAACACTCAAGTCTCAAATCTCAATCGATCGCAAGTACACATTCACCAAATTACTCCATATACGACGACATGATGAACACTCAATTGAGTCACAATGTGAACACTGTGGTCTCATTTTTTTTTTTGTCGATATGGAATTTTCCCATATGAAAATTGCAGCATAATTAATTACGGGTACAAATGGAATTCACCATGTTAAACTGCAGTAGAACGATAAGTTTTTGTAATAAATTGATAAATTTGCTTATAAATTTTGTTGTTACCTCTTTCTCAAATTATTTGTTCATTTACCTAACTTAAGAAGACCAATATATATTGGGAATTGAGTTAAAAAATTTGTAATTTACCCAAATTATCCCACTTTAATTGAGGATAATAGTTGTTGGAATTGTGAAAAGTGATAAGTAAATTTATTAATTAGGGGTATAAAAGGAATTACGATTGTTGGAATTTTAAATGAGACAAATATTTTAGGACAAAAAAAATTAGGTAAAAGGACAAATAGTTTGGGGCGGAGGTAGTATATGTCACAGAATTTTCCGGAACCATCTGAAATGTGCTGGAAATGTTCTAGAAACATCCGGAATATTCCGTATTTTTCTTGAGGTATCTAGAATTCACCATACTATTCTAGAAACCCTAGAATTCCCTAGACTTCTCTAGACTACTCATTAATGTCCTAAAATATTATAGAGTACTCTACACTTATATAGATTATTACAGTAGATACTTGTATAGAAGGTTCTAAAAGCACAATATGGACCGTTAGATCAAATCAACGATTCAATCTCCACCGTCCATTGAGGAGGTGGAAGTGTATACCTCATTGGGGTCTCATTTGTCACCATCCAACAATTGAAATCAATACTCAAAGCATACTCCCAACACTCTTGTCTTTCTACATTGTCTTTTAAGTTTTTTTAGTCTCTCGTAGTCTGAGCTAAGTTTGTGAAAGATTTACTAGCAAACTTCTAAGATAAAATCCAATTAAAGTTTGGTAGCATCGCACGAGTATTGTACAAATTAAATTCACCCTATGACATTTTGCCCCATACCTTTGATTTAAAAAAAAAAGAAGAAAGAAGAAAAAAAAAAGTAGAAGCAAGGTTCACTCACCCTATTCACCAATCACCATCAAGTACCACCACTCCACCACCACTACCACTACCACTACCATTATCACCATAAATATAATAATAATAAATTAATAATAATAATAATAATAATAATAATGGTATTTTATCAAACAATAATAATAATAATGGTAAAAATAATAATAACAAACTAACAACAATAATAACAGTTATGCCCTTTAAGATAATTTTATAATCATCTAACTACTTAGACCTTTAATTTTATCGAACATATTATCTACAAACAACTATTTTAGTGATTGTCGATTATCCGCTAATATCCAGTTATCTGCTGCCGAAATAATTAGCCTGCTATACACTTCCCTCTTTTTGCCAAACAGGGCCTAAATTTGAATAGTCATCCGCAATTCAAAAGGCTAACTTTGTCAAATTAACCAATGATTAGTTGGAAAATGGGAGATTTTACCATAGTTGAATTTTTTTTTCGATCATGATAATTGAAATATGTAATTAACCTTAATTCTACCTTGAAAAACACTCAAATTAATATATGTTGATCAAGTGACTTTCTCAATAAGTAATCTTGATTGTTGATATACCGTTTTCGACAATATTTAATATTTGTAAAGAAATTTTACCATAACTAATTTTTTTTATATATCTTAATTGAAAATGTATGCACAATTAATTCTATCATGAAAAATCAAAATCAATGTCTGTTGATCAAAATAATTTGTTGTAAGTTGTAACAATTATCCAAGACACAAATCTTTGCAACATATATATTTTATTTTTGATAAACAAATGATAGAAAATTTAACTACCATAAATAAAAAAAATCATTAGAATTTTTAAAAATAAAAATCTATTTTTTCTTTTAAGGCAAGAAACAGTTGGACGTTTGTTTCACATTAACGAATCTGAAATGGAGTTTGTATTGGGCTGAGATGATCGATTCATCATCACTTGGATTTTCTCTCTTCTAGGGTTTTGCTGCGCATCTTCAAATAATCAAATCTATTCTCTAACGAAAGGTACACTTTTTCTGCTATACTTTGCATCTTTCCTCCTCTTTCTTCTTCAATTTTCGATTTCGCTTTTCGTATTCATCTCAATCTTCCTTTTTTTTTTTGTCTCTCTATCAAGCCCTAATTCAGTTCATTTTACAGTTTCTGCGAAATGTTGAATCCTTGATTTTACATAATCTCCAGTTTCTCTTTTTCTTCTGTTGATTGTTCGATTGAATTTGTAGGGTTGAAATCTGCGTTGTTAATTACAACTATAAGTGATAGTTTCGGCGGTTAATTTAGCTACCTCTTTAATTAGGGTTTGTTTTTTATGTAAGTTCAACTCGGATGCAGTTATATCTCAGCTGTTAATGTAGTCGGATTGTTGAAATTAGTGTGTTGTGAAATTGGGGGTTTAATTTTGTGACTTGTTTTGGGAATCAGGTTTTTAAATAGGGAACAATTAGAAAGCTATTGTGAAGATGGAAAACGATTGGGATTTGTTAGAAGCGCTTGGTCCTGATGTGTCAGGTAGGATTTTGAAGTGCTTGGATGATCCTGCTGATATCATCCGTGCGAGTTTAGTGTCACAAAGTTGGCGGGATTATGGTAAGTTCTTTGTTCGCCTTTCAATGTTGTTTATAATCAATGTTGATTTTGATTCTTGAATTGTGTGGCTACTTGTGTCCTGCGAGTGTTATATTATGCTGTTTGAACTTGCATTAAATTTATTGACTTCGAACAAGCATGATGCGAGTGTATGTGGTGCGAGGCATGTTGTCTATTGCTCGTTTAACTTGCATGTATTGCGGCTTCTTTCATGGAGGTCTATGGCATTGCCTTGACATAGTTTCCTTTCCTCATGTCTCAAATGCTAGTATTCATGGGTGAACTATATTGTAGAAAATGCCTGAGTGTACAAGTCCTAGATTTTGGCCTCGGTCTTACTTGGTTACAGATGGCTTAGAAATAGATGGAGTGTATACAAATGCAACTAGGTTTTCTGACATGTACCATAGTTTCCAGCCATCTGCCAGGTCTGACCTGTACTTAGGCATAATTATAAGATTTTATTTGATTATATCCTAGTTATGTCCTGCCATCTGCCAGGTCTGACCTGTACATTTGTTTTGTCCTTTAACTCTTGTAAGCAACTAGCCATGGAGAATTGTGGTTTATATTCTTATAAGTTGAGTTGATCTCGATGACTTTGATTTAATATTGGATCTTGGTTTCCTGAATTCCTGCAGTCATATCAAATGGCATATGGAAGCATCTGTGCTTAAAATTCTTTCCTCAGTTATCCGGTGTTGCTCGTGTCATTGATGTAAGCAGCTCATCAGAGAAGCTTGCTGATGTTGCGTGCAGCAGCTCAGTTGAATGGGAGCAACTAAAGGAGGAGCACAGAATATATGCCTCATTGGCCCGAGGTCTTATTTCATCAAGTGTGTATGAATGTCTCGTGGACGCGATAAGCGCTTCTAGTACAGATAATTATCCAGAAGAAGGTATCCACAACACTCTAGAATCCAGGGATCAAATTGGACGTCTACCTTCATACTGGTCAAGCTCAGGACAAAGTGACCCTGATGTGCCTGAAAGGCTAACATACAAATTAGCGTCTGACTTTTGTGTCGTTAGTGAAATTAATATTCAGCCTTTTCAAGGTATATTTTGTGTTAACCCTATTTGATATTTAATCCCCTTTTTGATGCCCCATGGGTTTTTACCAACAGCTTTGGTGTCTAACTTGCAGCCTTTTTTCAAGCAAGTTCCCCCATATATTCTGCCAAAGCAGTGCGTTTTCGTATGGGATACAGAACAGTTCCCGATGATTATGAGCAAGATCTAAGAGGCCGTGAAAGTCGGTCATCTGCAGCAAAGTTTGTGTGGACCTATACTTCACAAGAATTTCCTATGGTTCAGGTTAGTAGCACACTTATAATTAGCTATTTAACCTAATGCATTTCATGTTCGGATGCTATCACTGTTTGCTGAATACCTTTGCACTACTTAATTTAGCAGATGGCAAACATAAAGTTTTTGACATAATGTTGTCCTTTTGTCTTTCGATGTCGTGTCTTGTTCAGATGCTATTATTGTGAAAGCTGTGGCCTTTGATATTTGTATCCCATATTAACTGACCATATCTGTTATTTTATTTATAAGTCATTTGAATATTGGTCACCCCATGTAGTAATTTACAATACAGAGCAATTGCCAAAGGCCTTTGAAAGTTATATTTTACTTTCTATTGATTGCTCGAACTCTCAAAGTCTTGGAAAAAGTTTTTTCTGGATTTGGTACATTTGATCATGTTAACTTTTATCTAGTATTCCAAAACACAAATGTAGTTGGTAGTTTAACCGCAATCACTGTTGCTTCCGCAGTTCCGCTGCGATCCTAGAACTAGTAACTGTGAGTGTAAACTACATATGGATGTTAAACAATTAAGACAAATAATGTTCAGTTATCCAAGGAACATCGCCTTGAGAGCAGTTATTGCTCATAGCTGGTATTTTCGGTGAATGTGGAATTCAACATTCTATTTGGAACAGGAGAATCGCCTGCAAAACTTCAAGCTGCCACAGCCTGTTCTTTGCATAGGTGGATATCTACAGGTAGAGCTTCTTGGTAGAGTTCAGACACAAGAAATGGATGGCCAGTATTACATATGGTCAGTCATCTAACCACCTGAAGTGTTCAGTTCTCATATCATTTCGGTTTTGTTTTATGTTGATAGATGACTAAATCATATTTTGTGCCAGTTCTTAATTCTCAAACCCAATTTAAGCTATGGTTATATTATTTTATCGAACCCCAAATCAACATAATATTTGCCCCTCCATGATGGCCGAGTTTACTCTGCTATTTGATGAAACCCTTTTGAATTCTCTTTGGTTCTGTATTCTCTTCTAGTGCTGAACATGTTCGTTGGAGCTACTGTGGTTGGTTGGATGAAATGAAGGACTAGTCAAATTCTCGTAAAACTAAAACTTTGCACTAGTTCTTTGAAATGAATCTCAAGCCCTAACCAAATGGTAGATATACTCCTTCAGTTTAGAGGTGACAAATATACTGATGCACTCATGACATATCCATAATTTTTACCTCTAATTACACTGAGTTTTTAATTACTTGTCGGACTACCATGGCCACCCCTAACCTAAGAAGAAATCCGCGAGTATGAATGCCAATTACCATTCCTCAATTTGATGCTTTATGCATCATTAGCCTCAGTTTTGCTCATGCATTGTATTTTGTGTTTCTTTTTTCCGCAGGCACTTCTCAATTACCCGTTTTAGGTGGGTTATTAACCATATTTCCCTATTCAACCAAAATTTACTAATTCTTCCCATATTTTCTAATCTGCAAAATTCAGTTGTAGAGGAGTTAATATTTGCCAAAAATTTAATAGAACTAACCAAACTTTATCAAAACTTGCATGTTTACCTGTACTTAAGCCCTGTTCTTTAGAGTGGTAAGTTAGGTTTATCCTTCCTAACTTTACCTTACCTTAACCGATTCCCTAAAAAACACTCAAACCGAAGTCAAAATTTCAATAATAAAATACCTTTACCCCACCACTAACTTACTCAACACAAATTTTATCCTTACATTTGCTTTCCTTACCTTACGAAACCTAACTTATCCTACATTTTCTTCAAGAAGGTGGTACTTATTTAAAAGTAGTACTTTTCCCAATACTTACCAAAATTCACCTTTATTTTTCAAAAGTTACGAAAACTTTTACCATACCATCCATGTAGCAATACAGGTCTTCAACTTTTTGTTTATCCTACCTAACCTTACCTTATCCGCTTACCTTTCACACTTGTGACAGCATATCATACGTTCAAGCTATAGGGCGTACTCTGTTCCCCGTCTTCAGGGTAGATGGGCTCGAGCCATCTGGAAGGTTTGTGCTCCGGTACAACCCGCAGGCCAAGTACCGTGGGCCCCCGAGCATCGATGAAGAGAGCGTTGAGATCACGGTGACACCCGAAATGGTCCAGAGACATGTCAGGGGGTGGGAGCAGATCCTCAACATGTTACGTGGGACCCTCGGCGTCGAAGTGTATGATTCAGACGACGAGCACCATGATACTGACGAGGAGATGGCCGAGGGTGAGGGTGGTGAGGATTTAGCTCATAATTTGTAGGTCGTATGTATATATATATATATATATGTATGTACGTATTCGTCTGCCATTTACATTTCATAATGCGGCTGTTTTCTTCATTAGAAGATGGTCTTACGGGGATGAGGGCTGATTTAACTGTGTTGATGGGTGAGATTTGAGACTTGGCACTGCTCTCTGTGCTCATACAATTGTTACTGTGCTTACTTGGTTAACTATACCTAATGTCAAAAGGCTTTGACATTGGCGGTGTTTGGCAAACAGTTGTTTGCTGTTGGTTGTGTATCGGTTGTTTATAGCTTATTGTTTGAATGGGTTGTTTCGAAAATGGAGTTTGGTAGAGTTAGATTTTTTTGGAAAAGGTATTTAATAAAATTTCATTTATGTTTTTTTTTAAACAATTTAACATAATTTGTATCAATTATATTTGATTGCATTAGATTAGTAAAATCTTGGGTAAAGTAATCATTTTTTGAATAAGTTAATTCCAATAAGTTACTCCTTTGAGCTTATTGCGGTCTATTTGGTAGTATGTAATAGGAATGAGAATTTATAATAGGGATGAGGAGAATGAGATTGTATTTATGGATTCTTATCTTGTTTGATATGTGGTAATTTAAAATGGAATAACGGGGAGCATGATTGAGATTAAGTATACATTTATTAAGATATCCTTGACGCCCTTTTTTTATGCATTTAATTTGCGTTGCGGTTAATTGCGGTGGAAATAGTAAAAAGGTAATAGTAATTTACGGTATGTCGAAGTAGGTTGTGGTAATTTGCGTTACGGTTAGTTGCGTTAAAGCATAAAAGAACGGTTAAACAGGATGAGGGAGTATTGGACCTATTGGTAATATTAATTATGGGAATAACATTGGTATTTACATTTATTTATAAATTCTCATTACGAATGATCATGCTCACCTTGACAATATATGAGTGAGATTAGGGGATTTCTATTCTTATTCATTTCCCTTCATTTTGTACAATTTCAATAAAACAAATATGGAATTGTATTATCACACATTATATATTCCCAATCTCACTATCCAAACACGCTTTGACCCTAAATAAATAAGTGAATATGTTGACACTGCTTTGGTCTTTCTTAACTTGTCAAATCGCTCAATGGGCCAACAGAACTTAGGCCCCGTCCTTTTATGTTGTACTGTGTGGTACGGTATCGTACCATACTGCACTATTTATTTAATATTTTATCACATTTCACACACTCCACCAGACTTTGCCACAAATTATTATTAAAATATTTTTTTACTTTTTTTTCCTCACTTTTCTCCTCTACATTTTACATTCTCTCTCCTCACTTTTCTCTTATACTTTTTATATTCTCTCTCCTCACCTACTGCACCTAACGCAACTTACCACAACCCACTACACTTCACCACACTTTTTCAAATTCCACCACAATATAACCAACCGCACCGCAACTGCACCGCATAAAAGAACGGAGCCTTAATTGGTTGACTATCTTAACATTAAATTTAGAAAAAAACTCCGAACATACAACTTTGTTACGGATAAATTAAATTTTAATTGCTATTATTTTTAACATCTAATGCATAGTTAAAGTTATCCGAAAAATAGCGTTATAAAACTTTTCGCAGCTCAATAAAAAAAAGTTAAAAATATCCTTCGCATGTAAATTCAGCTCATCATTTTTCAGACGAAGTTTACTGGTCGTGGATGCTAAAAGTAACAGGCTTTAAAATTTTGATAACAAAATTATTAATTCAGATTATGTCTTCTAGCTAGTGGCAAAATAAAAATGAAAATATGTTTCTTGTGAGGCAAGAAACCGCTGTAAGCTGGTTTGACAACGACGAATCTGAAACATAGTTTGTATTGGGTTGAATTGAAACGGCCGATTCAAGTCAATGATTCATCCTCACTTGGATTTTCTCTCTTCTAGGGTTTTGCTTTGCATCTCGTAACCTCTAACGAAAGGTAATTCAAACTTTTTTCTGTGCTATACTTTGCATTTTTCCTCTCCTTTCTTCATCAATGAGCTTCAGCAGTTGACTTAGCTACCTCTTTAATTAGGGTTTGTTGCCTATGTAAGGTCAACTCAGGTGCGTCTATCTCTGAAATTAATGTGCTGTGAAATTGGGTGTCTAATTTTGTGAATATTTTGGGGAATTAGGTTTCTGGGCTTGGAACAATTACAAAGCTATTGTGAAAATGGAAGACGATTTGGACTTGTTACAAAAACTTGGCCCTGATTTGTCAAATGAGATTTTGAAGCATTTGGACGATCCTGCTGATATCGCCCGTACTAGTTTAGCATCACCAAGGTTGCGTGATCTTGGTAAGTTCTTTGTTTGATGTTGATAAGTTGATTGCAGCATAGATGTTTGATCAATTTTATGAAAAGCTAATTCAGAAAGTTTGTTCAAGTATATTTTTGAAAACTAATTTGTTGGGTCCATAAAGCTAGGGTTGTGCCTAGTCCAATGCGGACCAAAAACGGACGGGATTGGATTGAACTGGACCAAAGAATTTCGGTCCTGTCCTCGGTCCAGAAAGTTTTGATATTCGGTCATTGGTCCAACCCATGGACCGGACTGACGGAACGAGGATTGGATTGAAGGACCAAACAATGATGACTCAACCACTAAAATTGGCAGATTTCTCAGTATTGCATGTGCATAGTCCAGTTTGGACTGGACTGAAAAAAGTTTGGTCGGTCCAGTCTAGGACCGAACTTTTTTTGGTCCAGTCTTCGATCCGACTAAATTCCCAAGTTTGATCCAATCCTGGACTGATGTTCAGCCCTGCAGAAAGCTAATATGAAAAGTTGTTCAGCAAACACTTGAGAATTGAGATGCTTTTTGACTAAAGTTAAAAGGCTAATAGTGTCCACAAAGCTAAAGTTACATCAATAAGGTGGTAGCCAGACACCTCGGGCTTGACATATTGTAATACCCCATTTTGATTCTTGAATAGTGTGGCAACTTGTGTCCTGTGAATGTTGTGTTATGCTTATTTAACTTGCAGTACAATTAAATCCATGTATCACAAGTACAATGCTACAGCCTACATTAGTACATTCATTGACTTTGAACAACCATGATGTGAGGGTGGGTGAGGCCTGTTATCTATCGCTCATTTAACTTGCATGTTTTGTAGCTCCTTTCATGGAGCTCTATGACATTGTCTCGACAGAGTTTCCTTTCCTCGTGACTCGAATACTAGTAGTCGTGGATGAACTTTATAGTAGAAACTAGAAAATGCCTAGGTAATATATAAACTCTGGCTTCACCTTTGGCATTAACCAACCTTGCCCACCTTGTTGATGTCACGTCGATTAAAGTACTACAGAGTACTGAAGTAGATTCGAAGCTATTTCTTTGTCTAGGTCACCGTGTTGCAGAGTGTGGCTGATGAGTATTACCGAAGGAGACTTCAAATTTCTTGTTTCAAGTAGTTACCACCCATAACTTGTTTGCCTTGAACACATTATAACTGTAGTGTAGAGTATTTTAAGCTTGAGTGAAGGTCTTTTTGCGTGTACGTTTCACTTAGTTGATGGTTCTTTTTTGACACCCATCAACTTGATCGTATATTCTGCTCCAAATAGTTTGTTTCTATCTCCATAGAGCAACTTCTGTCATTGTATAAAACCTCCTTGCACCCAACGGGAGGCATTCGTGGATTCGATTGCCATTTAAGAGCTTTTGGGGGTGAACAGACCTTTCCAGGCATCACACTGTTCTTTACTGAGACCATTGAATCTAAGTTTATCAATGAGCTGAGAAGCAGTGGAATGGAATGTGTATTGGAAGCAGACCCTGCAGCTTTTGATCCGAGTGTCGATAAACATGATATATACCTCATGTGTTCTAGAAAAACAGTAAAAGTAAACATAGCACTATGTGTCTGACCTACAGTTTAGACATTCAATTTATAAGACTTCACTTGATCAAAACCTAGCTGTGTCCTGCCAACTGCCAGGTCCCACCTGTACGGCTGTACCCATGTTTATCTGTGCGTAAAATTTGTTTAAATTCTTATAAGTTGAGATGTTCTCCCTGACTTAGATTTAATATTGGACCTTTGTTTCCTGCAGTCATAGAATACGGCATATGGAAGCATCTGTGCTTAAAAGTGTTTCCTCAGTTATCTGGTGTTACTCGTGTCATTGACCTACTCAGCTCACTGGAGAAGTGTGCTGGTGTTGCATGCAGCAGCTCTGTCGAACGCGAGCATCCAAAGGAGCACAGAGCGTATATCTCATTGGCCCGGGCCTTGGGTCTTGTTTCATCCGTCGTGTATGAATGTCTCGGGGACGCGATCAGCGCGTCTAGTACGGATAATTATCCAGCAGAGGGTATCTACAATACTCTAGAACCCAGAGATTGAATTGGACATCTGCACTCATACTGGTCAAGCTCAGGACAAAGCGACCCTGATGTGCCTGAATGGCTAACTTACAAACTAATGTCCGACTTCTGTGTTGTTACTGAAATTAATATTCGGCCTTATCAAGGTATATATTGTGTTCAATTCAACCTATTTTGATATTTAATCGATCCCCTTTTGGATGCCCCGTGGGTTTTTACCAACAGCTTTGGTGTCTACCTTGCAGCTTTTTTTCAAGTGGATTCCCCGATATATTCTGCCAAAACAGTGCGTTTTCGTATGGGATACAGAACAGTTCCGGATGATTATGAGCACGACAGCGGGGGAATATGCCGTTTCGGCTACCACAATGGTGTATTCCATTGCTCCCCTTTCCTGGAAGGTAGTAACTACCTGCGCCACAGAAGATGCTTTTTGACCAATAGCTACATAAACACATATTACATTTTGGCCTTGTTGATTGAGAATTGTATCTGTGGCTACCGCTGTTTTACCAGTCTGTCTGTCCCCAATAATTAATTCTCGCTGACCACGTCCTATAGGGATCATTGAATCAATAGCAATAAGACCAGTTTGAAGCGGCTCAGTCGAATCACTGCTCGCGACCCAGGATTCTATTTTATCATCAATCCAATCACCGTTCACCCTTTTTCTTTTTCTTATCAATAAATAGATCTCTTTACTTGTATGACTTAGATGTCTCGTATTTCTCGAAAAAGTGATTCGATTGATGGGATTTGGTATGATACTTATGAGATCGATGAGATTAATATTCAAATATTTTTTCTTAGAACGTATTGATTTGACCCCATAAGCGGGACCACCACCCAATAGCATGTTGCCGCCAGAAGCGGAACCCCGTATTTTAAGAAGATGTGAAAGCGCGTTTCTCTCTATAAGAATAAGAACGGTGCATTCCGAGGTGTGAAGTGGGAGAGAGGGGATGTCATAATTGGGTTTTGGAACAAGACGACCCTTTACATTTTTTTTTTTCATATTGAAAAAGTAATAAGAATTAGAGGTGTTAAGCTTTTTATCATCCTGGCGTCGAGCTATTTTTCCGCAGGACCTCCCCTACAGTATCGTCACCGCAGTAGAGTTTAACCACCAAGTTCGGGATGGATTGGTGTGGTTCCTTTACGCCTAGGACGCCAGAATATCGAACCACGAACTAAGAAAGGCATGAGAAAAAGGCATATTGGCTACTGATTGTGAGACCCCAATTCTTGACTGGAGGGGACACCAAAGGCCTCGGCCCTTCCATCCCTTGGATAGATAGATATTCTAAAATATATAATTCTATCTAAATAAAAATTTTAGAATATGAAATGAAAAAATTTATACGAAAAAATGGAAGAATTGAATTATTGGGTTATGAATTGATTCCAAGTTGAAAAAAGAATCAAATATTCATTTACTTCATAGTCTGATAGATCTTTTGAAGAACTGATTAATCGGACGAGAATGAAGATAGAGTCCCGTTCTACATGTCAATACTGACAACAATGAAATTTATAGTAAGAGGAAAATCCGTCGACTTTAAAAATCGTGAGGGTTCAAGTCCCTCTATCCCCAAAAGCTTTTTTTATTCCCTAACTAGTTATCCTTTTTTTATTAACGGTTTGAAGGTGTTTCAAGAGGCCATGAAAGTCGGTCATCTGTAGCGAAGTATGTGTGGACCTATACTTCACAAGAATTTCCTATGGTTCAGGTCCGTAACATGCTTTTAAGCTATATTTAACCTATTGCTAGTCGTGTTCAGAGATGGTGATTCTTTTATTGTTGCGACTCTCTTTTGCTGAATGCATACTGTTGCAGTAATTATTACTGCCTCAGATAAACTGATCATAAACATAAAATGGTCGACCAAATGTTGTTTGTATTTCTACGTTGTGTCTTGTTCCGATGCTATTATTGTGATGTCGTGATCGTTGATATCTGCATCCCATACAAACAGCCCTCGTCTGTTATTATATGAACATTGTTCACCCCATGTAGTAATTTACGAAGCAGAGCAATTGCCAAAGCCCTTCAAAACTTGCATTTTACTTTCTCTTGATTGCTTGAAGTTTGGGAGAGTTTTTCCGGATTTGGCACGTTTGCTCGCGTAAATTTTTATCTAATATTCCAAAACACAAATGTAGTTAGTAGTTCAACAGCAACCACTGCTGCTTCCCATCGCGATCCTAGAACTGGTAACTGAGTGAAAACTGCATATGGATGTTTAATGTCTAAGACACATAACGTCGAAACAAAATCAATGCTATAGCAATCTTGACTTCTGGAGCAATTACTCTTTACGGTATTTTGTCATCGGTACTTTATTGAACATTCGATTTGGAACAGGAGAATCGGCTGCAAAACTTCAAGCTGCCACAGCCTGTTCTCTGCATTGGTGGATATCTACAGATAGAGCTCCTTGGTAGAGTTCAGACACAAGAAGTAGATGACCTGTATTACATATGGCCAGTCATCTAACCAACTTAATTGTTAAGTTCTCAATCATTTCAGTTTTGTTTTTATGTTTTCTGATAGATTACAAAATCATGTTTTGTGTGTTGGTTGTTAATTCCCAATACCAATCTAATCTATGGCTGTATTAGTTTGTAGACAATATACATTACGTGCACCTAGAGTATATGTTCTTGGATATTTGCAGTGGACAATCATAATAATAAGAGTGAACTACCATAATAATAGGAGTGGACAATCATAGTATTTGATGAAACCCTTTTGGAATTCTCTTTGGTTTCATATTCTTCTAGCCTATGCCTTTGACTCCTAGCCTCGGTGATGAACATGTTCTGCGGAGCTTAGGGCTGGCAAAAATATGTCTGACTCAATAACCCAGATTCATCGGACACGGTTGGGTATAAATATAGGATTTTTGTTTGAATTTTTACATTTGACCATTTGAACGACCAATCCCAAACACATTTCTTTCAAATTTGTGGGAACTTCCCAATTTGGCCCATGCATTGTCTTTTGTCCCAGAAATTCTATTCCCTAGGAACTTCCCAATTACCATTTTGGGTAGCTTATTACCCAATTCAACCAAAAATTACCCCTTTTTGCCCTATTTATAATTTATTAACCTTTAAAATTTTGTTGTCGGTGGGTTGGGCTGCAGATACGTACGAGGCTAACCTTTATTTACCAAAAGTTATTGTATTGCGGTTCATTTTTCGACTTTTACCTAAATGTACCTAACTTTAGTCAATTCAGCCTTACTTTACCCACCTAAAGAGTAGAGTTATCTAAAGCCCTACTTTTCTTTTCATACTTGTAACAACATAGCTTACGTTCAAGTCATGGGGCGTTCACTTTCCCCGGTCTTCAAGGTAGAAGGGTTGGAGCCATCAGGAAGGTTTGCTCTTCGGTACAACGCTCAGGCCACATACGTCGGGCCCCCGAGCATTGACCAAGAGTGCGATGAAATCACGATGACACCCGATATGGTTCAGATCCTCAACATGTTCTATGACTTCCGTCGGGCCCACAGTTTCTAAAGTTCTATGTATGTATGTATTCATTTGTGGGGATCCTGTGACTATTAAGAAGCGGTTTAAAGAGAATAGGCGAAGAGATCGAAATTGTTAACTTTAGTGTTTTAATTGTGCTATTTGTCTTATGATTTGGTTTGGTTGTGTGGCTTCTTGTTGGTTGTTGTCCATTCACTGTATTTTCCTATGTGTTTTTCGCAACGTCGATGCTGTCTCTTTAACCTCTTTTGATTTTCAATAATAATAATAAAAAAGTGCATCTATGTTTTGGTTGATGATAGCAATGGACGAACTCCAAAGCAAAAAAAAGTGTGTAATTTAAACTTATTGTGTTTTACATTTATGAAGTAATTTTTTTTTAGAAAAAAGGAAATATAATAGTAATAATTTGAAAGGTTACGTAGGGGCAACGCAGCTGACCATGCATGCGTCCATAGAAAAGCAAACTTTACGGCTGTATGTATGGTTTCATTACTGCAAAGAAGCAAATTTCAACTTTTCTGGAACCCCATAACTTAAAATTGTGTACTTAATTACTTCAATAATAGCCTCTGAAACATTCTTGAAATAATCAAAATGTTGGCCCAAATTCACATTTTGGCTTTTTTCTCACCAAGGTTTACACGTGCTCCTTTTTTCAAGTACTTCCTCCGTTCCATATTAATTGTCATAATTTTAACTTTCACGATCTCCAATATCACTCTTTGATTGATAATTTTTTGCATAATATGTGTTATTAACAATTGCAATATTATACTTGTATTATAGAATTTTTCATTACGAATCTAATGGTGGTAATTTTATATAGCAATTCATTGTATATATTGAGAAATTTATGGTCAAAATTTTTGGGGTTTGACTGCACAATTTTCAAATACGACAATTAATATGGAACGGAGGGAGTAATTCTTCTATTGCTGGATTACTGCTCTATGCTTGTTGTTTCCGATTAATCTTTGTGTTTAAATTTGAAATACTCCTAGTATATGTTATTATTGTCACCTTAAAAATCGTGTTAATCAAATTTTAATAATCTTAATTAGTAATTTCTTTACATACATAATATGTAGTAATTTGTTACATAAGACACAACATATACCATGAATAATCTTAGCAATGTCAATCACCTATAACCTCTTCTTTGCAACTATTCTAAGAGTCACTCTCTCCAAACTTCATCCGTTACTGCCTTCCTTTTCTTTAGCAAAATTTACCGTCGAATCTGGATCATCAACGATACTCGAATCCAACATGTTTCACAGCTCTACGAACCATCTGATCTAAAGTTTACGTGAATTTATTAGAATCTTGAGAAACATTTTCTTTAAAAAAGCTTCACCTACTACTTCCGTCTTTGAGAACAATTTTATAAATTTGAGAATAAAATAATAAATCTGACAATGACATTTCCATCACTTAAGCCTCATTTTTTATGCGTTAACGCATTCAAACGCAACGTAACCCTATCGCAACACTACCGCAATATAACACAAATTACCATTACTTTTTAATTATTTCCACCGCAACTTAACACAACGCAAACACAAACGCAACACAACGCATAAAAGAACATGGCCTTAATACAGTCGTAACACAAAAAGAAAATAACTCGCTTTATTTTAAAAAAAAAAACGAGCAAAACGCTCCATAAAAGCTTCCCTTTGACTTTTTCAATGTTGTCCCTTTGAAGTGTACGCTCCATAAATGCAATGCTATGATTAGGAAGACGTCTGACTTTGAAATAAATAAATCCTAAAAGAAAGAATATGGTATTTACTCGTTCCGCTCCATATTAATTATCGTATTTGAAAATTGTGCAGTCAGACTTTAAAATTTTTTACCATAAATTTCTCATTATACACAATGAGTTGATATATAAAATTATCTCTACTAGATTCGTTTCGAAAAATATTATCATAAAAATATAATATTGTAATGGTTAATAACATATTATATAAAAAAATATTAATAAAAAAATGATATCGGAGATTGTGAAAGTCAAAATTATGACCAGTAATATGAAACGAATGGAGTAGATTTCTATATTGATGTGGTCGTCCACAGTATAGTTGCCAAAAGATGGACAGACATTCATGTTATGGATATCAATTCATATGGGCTCTTCATTCAGTGTATTCAAGGCCTTTACCACCGCAAACTTATCACTCTATCATGTTATCTCATGTATTATTAATTCCTACATGGCAATATGACTGAGGTTGTTAAAATCGGGATCCTAATTCGAAATTATGAGGAACTTAGGATTGGAATTTAGCCCATGTAGGATCGTGAATCGTGTGTAAATTATAAAATTGTATCGACGATTTTAGACCATAAAATCGTAGAATCGTGAATCAAGATCGAGATTTTAATAACTATGATTATGACATATACTAGTATTACTACAACTAAAAGGTAAGCATTCTACTCATATTTCATCATCTAGATGACCTTTGATTGAATGTAGATATTGTAAAGGTATGTTTCACCTTGTGTTAAAAAAATATGGGGTACTAAGATTTGAATTTAGAGAATTTCTTGCTCAGTCTAATCTGATATCATGTGAAATTATCTCAACTGAAAATGTAAGTTAATGATCTTATACTCTAACAAATTAAGGCTCGGATCTCTTTTGTGGTCGGTAAAGTGTGAAAGTAGTATGATACAGTAAATTGTGGGAAATGTGGTATGTTGTAATATGGTAGATTGTGGTAAAATTTGTTGTAAGAATGGTTAGTATACGTGGTAGGTGAGGGAGAATAAAGATTGAAAAAAGAAGAGAGAAATCTGAGGAGAAACAAAAGTAACGAGAGAGAAAACTATGGTGATTATGGAAAAGTGTGGTATGATTGGATAAAATACAATAGTTTATAAATAACGTGGTAAATTACGGTAAATACAGTACGACAGTATAAAAAAAAGAACATGGCCTAAATTGAATTCTAAAGGTCAAATAATATAGCAAGCAAATGATATGATAAGCGCCAAATCTTTCATGACAAAAATAGTTTATCAATCTCACAAATTATCAATCAAAAAATGATATTGAAAAATGCGATAATACAACAATCAGGTAAGTGACAATTATTTTAAAACATACCAATGAACAAGTACACTAGTATAGCTTATGATCACACGTGGATAGGGAAGTGAAAAAGAGTGGGCATTAATTAGCTGACCCCACTTTATACGTGGAATCATGCATCCTTTTCACCTTTATAATTCAAATTGATCACCCATCAATCACAACGGTCGGAATGCACTTGTGTCCAAAATATAATCCTGGCCGTCCGATGCTGGACACACGTGTCGGATGCCTCTCTCTACGTTTACACGTTTTACCCTCACCAGATGTTCTTCTTTACCTCCCCGAATTCTGAGCAAACCGACAGGAAAAAAATGGTAAATTATCGGAAAATAGGTGAGGACACAATTGGCAAACATTATTTATTTAACCCCAATTCAACCTTGATTAATTACTTTCTCCGACCCAAATTAATTGATATTCAAATTAAATTTTAATTATTAATTTTTAATAAATTATAATTAATTATAATATAAAATTACCTTTATTATATTTTTTAGTGGAGTATATCTCTAAAGATAATAATTTTATATTGCAATTCATTATAATCGATTAACCGTCTTAAACTTGAGCAACAATCAATTATTTTATGGTCTCGTTTGGCAACCAACTAGTAGTTGATAACTGTTAGTTGATAGTTCGATGATAGGTGTTAGTCGACGACTGTTGGAATTAACGGTTTAGGTTAACTGATCGTAGGAAAATTATTTGATATAATATTTGTAAAAAACTACCTCGAAAAGTTACTTATCAAATACGTTAGATAACTTTTTGATTTTGGTTAAAAAACTAATCATGTCCAAAAAATTAATAAATACCCCAAAAAGCTGGTTATCAAATACTCCCTCGGTTTTTATTTATCTGTCACTTAAGAAGTTATATTAAAAGATTTGATAGTTAACATTTTAATTTGTATAATGACTCATCCTACAAAATTAATGTCATTAGATTCATAATAAAAAATACAATTAAAAAATATAATTATTATATATTTTATAAGAATTTTATATTAAAAAATTAATTAAAAACTGACCCTAAAAATTATAATAAAAGATAAAAAAGAAGAGAAGGAGCACTTCTATTTTTAGTAGATATAACAATATATGCTTTATTACTCCTTAACATAATATGGGATGACAAAATAATTACACATTGATAGAGTTTGCTTAAATTCCTCCAATTATTTTATTTTATTGGGGGTAAATTTTTGGAAAACAGCGTCAATTTAATACCTTTTCCTATAATTGTCCCCTCTTCATCTCACTTTCTCTATCATCCATGTATGTATGTTTCCTTCCCCTATTTTTATTTTTGTTTCCCTTTTTTCCTTGCCCTGTTTGTTGCCATAATAAAGCTACACTACTTTTGCTGCTACCCAATTCAAAAACTTGGTCCTATCCCTTCTACTTCACCCTGCAAAACTCCATACATAACAACAAACAACCCTTGCTTCAAAAAGATCCCTCTTTTCACCTTCAATTTCAAATTTTATGACCGTTTTACCACCCCATCCTCTTCTTCCTCAAACCCTAATTTAAGGGTTTTTTCCCAACCCCAGAAATTTCTTCTGTGTTTCTCTCAGAATTGATCAAAGTTCAGTCTTTCATCTGGGTTTCTCACTAACAAAAGTGGAAAACAAGTTACCCTAATTTAAGGGTTTTTCTCAACTTCAGAAATTTCTTCTGGGTTTCTGTCAGAATTGATCAAAGTTCAGTCTTTCATCTGGGTTTCTCAGAAAAAAAGGTGGAAAACAAGTTTGAAGTTGAAGCTCAATTTGGGTTGCTTTGTACAAGGAAAAGGAACAAGCTTCCTAATTTTATTGTTTTTGATCCTTAAAGGTTAGTTCTTCACCTTAGATTCTCTTGCTTTCACTATAAATAAATAAAAAATTGATTTTTTTTTAATATTTTATTTGTCTTTGAAGTCTTTTTTTCTTTCTCCTCCCTTGCTTTGATTTGATGCTCTTGGACCCATTAGTGTACAAACTAGTGTATTATTTTTTGTATTTGTATGTCTAATTGTGAATTTATGATTACCCTCTTGTTTATTTGATCATTCAAAGCAAAGTTGAATGCTAGCTAGAGTGTGAAAGAGACAGAAGAAATAAGGAAATTTTGGGTATATATATTTTGTTTTGCAACCTCAAATTTCTTCAGAAATTTTGTGGGGTTGGTCCAAAAAATTCAAATCCACTCCATATATTTCAAGACAAGGACATAAGTCATCTCTTCAAAGCAAAGACACAGTATTTGTCATTGTCCTTGCAAGAATACAACATACATTGGATAACAATTTGCAAAAGATAGCTGGAATTCCCTTTTCTATCTTGTCTTAATCACTCATATTTAGCCTCTTAATTGGTGATGATTTTGCCAAATTACCCTCCTTGACTCCCTTTTAATCCTGTTTTTATTGTAGCAAAAGGGCATTATGGTCATTTTTGTTTAGCCTAAAAGGTAGGAGTATCAAATCTCAATCACTTGATTGTGATGTTCTAACATGTAAGTAAACCCTTGTTAACTGATTGTATCAAAATATATGCCATGGTGTCACCTTTTTTTTTCTTCCTAGGGGCAAAAAAGTTACCAAATTTCATGTGCATTGAATGATACTATATGATCTCTTTGTATGTATGGTGGGGCTTTGATTTTGTGCTAGCTTGGTTGGCTTGTGTGTTTTATGCAAAACAAGCTTTCTGTGACCTTATAATATTCTAGAAACCACTTTTTTGTGTTAGTGTCCTCTCTATTTGGCTCCTACTAACCTTTCATTTATGCTAATTTTTTAGTTAATCAATCAAACCCTACTACATCTCATCTTCAACTACTCCACTTTACATTTGATATTTGAGTGTTTTTCTCATCTGGGTATCCTTTATTCCCTCACAAACATCATTATTTTGTCTCAGATTGTGTCAAAAACCCTGTTTCATGATGCTGTAGGTTTTATACCGTCTGGGTATTATGTCTCTGAATTGCAGTTTCTGATATTGCAGTTTCTGATTGTGCAGTTCAGAATTCTGATCAAAGTGGAGGATAAATCACCATGGTAGAAGAAGAGAAACAAGATCATGAGACTTTAATCGAGGATCGAACCACAGAAGAGTGGTTATCCCATGCCAAAGGCCTTGTTCCTCTAGCCCTCGAGAAAGCGAACCGAGTAAAGGGATTCAAATTGAGATGGAAGATGATCATATCGAAGCTTGAGCGGGTCCCACTTTGTTTGTCTGACCTGTCGAGCCACCCGTGTTTCTCGAAGAACACCCTCTGCAGGGAACAACTCGAGGCTGTTTCGAGGACTCTCGATGAGGTGGTTGAGTTGGCTGATAAGTGCATTCAGGAAAAGTATGAGGGGAAGCTCAGGATGCAGAGCGATCTCGATTCTTTGTCGGGTAAACTCGACTTGAATCTTAAAGACTGCGGGCTGTTGATCAAGACGGGGGTTCTCAGCGAGGCGTCTTCTTTGTCTTCGCCTTCCACGTCATCGGCCACGTCATTGTCAGAATCGTCGTTGTCATCATCAGCGTCATCGTCATCGGATAACAACGGTTTAAGAGAGTTGCTAGCACGGCTCCAAATCGGGCATTTGGAGGCGAAACACAAAGCCCTGGACACCCTCGTCGAGATCATGAAAGAGGAGGAGAAAAATGTGCTGAATGTTCTAGGGAGGAGCAATGTAGCCGCCTTGGTCCAACTTCTGACAGCTGGTTCTCCGAGAATCCGGGAGAAAACGGCGGCTGTTGTGTGCTCGCTGGCGGAGTCCGGCACGTGCGAGCACTGGCTGGTGTCGGAGGGGGTCCTCCCCCCTCTGATCCGGCTGGTCGAGTCCGGGGGCGCGGTCGGGAGAGAGAAGGCAGCGATCGCCCTCCAGCGGCTCACAATGTCGCCAGAGACGGCCCGGGCTGTGGTGGGCCACGGCGGGGTTCGGCCGTTGCTCGACCTGTGTCGGGCCGGGGACTCGGTATCACAGGCGGCGGCAGCCTGTGCGCTGAAGAATGTCTCGGGGGTCCCGGAGGCCCGCCTGGCACTGGCTGAGGAGGGGGCGGTCCGGGTCATGGTGGACCTGCTCGACCACGGGCTGTTGTTGGGGTCTAGGGAGTACGCGGCCGAGTGCCTCCGGAACCTGACCTCGGGCAACGAGGCGCTCCGAAGGTCGGTCGTGTCCGAGGGGGGCGTCCCGAGCCTGCTGGCCTACCTAGATGGGCCGCTCCCACAGGAGCCCGGGATGGCAGCCCTGAGGAATCTAATTGGTTCGGTTTCAGTTGACACATTGGAGTCCCTCGGGTTCCTTCCCCGGGTGGCCCACGTGCTCGCATCTGGGTCCCCGGGTGCACAGGCTGCCGCTGCCTCGGCCGTGTGCAGGATCTGCGAAACCTCAGCCGAGGCGAAGAAGGCGGTGGGAGAGGCCGGGTGCGTGCCGCCGCTCGTGGCCATGCTCGGCGGGAAGAGCGGTGGGGCCCGTGAGGCAGCCGCGCAAGCCCTCGCAGGCCTGATCGCCCTTCCGCACAACAAACGGGAGGTGAAAAAGGACGACCGGAGCGTACCCAACCTGGTCCAACTCCTCGACCCCAACCCACAAAACGCAGCCAAGAAATACGCCGTTTCATGCCTCGTGGCCCTCTCGTCGAGCAAGAGGTGCAGGAAGCTGATGGTGTCATATGGGGCAATCGGATACCTGAAGAAGCTGACCGAGATGGACGTCCCTGGAGCCAAGAAACTGCTCGACCGGGTGGAGAGGGGGCGGTTGAGGAGCTTGTTCTCTACTAGGAAATGAGGGATGAGATTGTTTCATATATGGCTTAAATGAAACATCACAAATTCAGAATGGAGTTGTCAAATTGGGAGAAACTAGTGAATGGTGCAAAACTAAGGTAAAAAGATGGAAGGAATTAGTATGTGTTAGACTGTTAAAAGTAGTAATATGTGATCAACTGATCATGTACTAATGATTATGTAACTATAGTTATGTAATGTATCTCCTCTGTAACTTAAGAAGATCATGTATTGATGGTGTGCTTTTTGTGCTAATTTAACATGTCCATATGTGTTTCCTTTTTCATATGACAAGAAGATTCTAGAATTCCAAGAATTCTTGGTATATGTTGTATGGAATGTGCAATTGTGCATAGTCTGTTTGGGTTGGACAAGTTCTTTTTCAAAAAGCTGACCAGTTTCTTCGAGTTAACAAAATTCTTTATATTTGGTTGTATGTGGTTAGATTCAGTATTAAAATGAGAGTCAATATCAAAATGTGATTAGTAGTAAAATGAGAGTTTTGTTAACTTAAAGAAGTTGTCCATGTCCGTGTTGGTTAGATTCAGATTCAGAGGGTCATAAGAACTGTTCATGTTGGTTAGATTCAATATCAAAATGAGAGTCCATATTTTCTCACCCAAACATTTATAGGGTTCAGATTCAGTAATATTTTCTCAAAGTGTTCAAGTTCAGTCTTTCTATAAACTCAATTAGTGGAGGAAATGCTACCTATACCTGAATTCTTGGACGGTAAAAAAGAAAAAGAATGAAAAAAGGGGGTGAAATTTGTTGGATGTGGGGGTTGTTGCAATGTTGGTTAGGTTGGTTGGTCAAAGGTAGAAGTTTGTTTTTAGTTTTTTACCCAAGCTTTTTAGTCATTGGGTTATAATGATGGTTTGGTAATTGTACTTTCCTTGCACTTGTGAACAATGTTGAATTACTCGTCAGAGAAAAGATAGTACTGTTGTTACAATTTGCAATCATCAAAACGCAGGACTTTGGGCTCTAGTTGTGGACCATCCTCTTGCATAAGTTTGTTGTGACTTCTATTTTACAAATCCAATGTGATAGTATCATAGTACTACTATTTGTACTAATCTATGAGGCTTAATACAAAAAGAATTAAAGAAAATGGAACCTTGTAAATTGTAATGGTAATTTGAATTTTGAATTCAAACATGTCTTGTAGGTAAATTGACCTTGGTGTTTTAACTTTTAGGGTTTTTGGCTCATAATAATTCGAAGTCGGAAGTCATTGGCTGAAAATAATGCAAATTCACTTTTCGGCTGAAAATAATCTAAATTTTTAACCTATTTACTCGGACTAGACCAAAATCGATTTCCGACGTCAGAATACTGACCGGTCAACTTATGTAGACCCCAGTCAGCATAAATTCAAAACCAAAATCAATTAAAGAAACACGTGCTCCGGCTACCGAGTCAAAATTCTGACGCCGTAAATCGATTTCGGTTTAATCCGAGTAAATAGGTTAAAAGTTTGGATTATTTTCAACCAAAAAATGAGTTTGGATTATTTTCAGCCAATGACCTCCGACTTCGGATTATTATGAGCCAAAAACCCTAACTTTTATGTATTTGATAGTTTTTTGAGAAAAACTTTCTCGGGGAAAAATTTTCTCGGGAAAGACCCTTGGGAAAATGTTTACTAAGCTTATGAATGAAATAATGGGTCCCACTATAATTAATTAGTGAAATCCAAGAAGGATACAACAATAGGAGTAATACCACTTCCGTCCCTAAATAATTGTCTATTTGACTAAACTTTGACCGTTCATTACTCACAAATTACAATGAGTTACAATATAAAATAATATTATTGTAATTTTTAGTACTATATCCTTCTATTAGTGATAATTTTATATTGTAACTCATTATAATTTATTAGTAATCAATGGTCAAAGTTTAGTCAAATAGACAATTATTTAGGGACAGAGGTATTATAAAATAGCCAAATTATGGTGCATTTAGTTCTTGAAAAAGTTAGTTATTTCTTTTTATATTCAGTTGTAGTTGGTGGATGAAGAAATATTGATGCGAAATTCATTGTTTCTCTCTTATAGTCCTGTTCATTTCTATGGTTGATCAAATTTAATCGTACTAATCACATTTTACCAATTTTACCACACCACACCATTCATTTTCAACTTTATTTGTCAAACTTACCTCTTTTAACCACACCAACCACACTTTACCTGATCGTAACCGGGCTTTATCAACCACGGAAAAAAACCATGACCATTCCAATGAAATTAAACCCATCCCTCATCACATAATTTGTTGAAACTTTCTACACATATAAAAGGAATTATCCAATAAAGAAAAATTAATTATAAACAATTGAAGCCATGACAATCTCAAATCAATGGATAAATAACAATTTTTAAATATAAAAATATGGGGGTAAGAAATTTGTTTGGTAGCAGGGGAAAAAAAGAGAACCAAACAAGGCCTTATCAGATCAGATTAGCCCAATAAATATCTTCAGTCATCACTGCTGACGCACTCTGCTTAATCACAGTCAGACAAAGCCAAGTGTTTCGACTTCCCGGTAAATATCTCATCTTTGTCCTTTTTTTTCTTTGGGTTTTAATCAATTTCTTCTTCAATTGTGGAATTTCCAAACCCTAATTCGTCGGCGTAGTAATTCATCTGTGGTGAGTGATGTTTGGGATGATTGACTATCTGATAGTATTGCGTTTACTTGTGTTTTCTTTTTTCTGAAGATGTTAGGTAAACTGTTTTTGGTTTGAAATTGCGAATTGAATTTTAGGGTTTCCAGCGAGAATTTCTGCTTAGGTTGGATGGAGGGGTGTCGAATTGTGACTATCATCAATCAGAATTGGGGAATTATGGTGGTTGAAGGGTTGTTATCGAGAAGGATTAGATTGGTTTGTTTTTATGTCATCTGTTTGATTATGATGCTGTTTTTAATTTGTTTCTTGGATTGTACAAGTGTAGGTTTATCACTGCATACACTAAGATGAGGTTTGGTATTGGTCATATAATGCCATCAAACTATATAGTTTAATCAGGATTACATAGTTTGTGGTGATCCAATATGGATAAAGTATATACAATTCGAGATGAACCATTGCGAATTCGATAGATAAGGTTATACAGTTTGAAATGAGCCATTGCTGCTTTCTATTGGTATCATAGTTACCAGGAACGCTTCCCGGGTCATTAGTTCCGGAACACACGGGTTGCTAAATTTTACATAAATTTAGTCTAGTTTTGACTTTGGAAAGCTTGTTCCTAGAACGTGGGTCGCAGATGTATGTAGCATTCCCGGTAACTATGGTTGGTACTAATAGTTTTCTTGATGGTAATTGATATCAGTACTCTGTATGAGGACCGACTTGGTCTACATGTCTTTGATTTCTTCATCATGGTTGATTAGTGTTGTAGGTAATTGGACGAAAGGATAAAGTATGAGTACTCTGGATGTGACTAGGGCTGAACTTGCTCTCATAGTCCTCTACTTGGGCAAGGCAGAATCGAGGGATAAGATATGCAGGGCAATCCAATACGGGTCGAAGTTTTTGAGTAATGGTCAGCCTGGTACTGCACAGAATGTTGACAAACAAACCAGCCTTGCTAGGAAAGTCTTCCGTCTCGCCAAGGTTAAGCTTCAAATACCTGTTGCATTTGTCTGGGAGTATGTATTGTATGACTCATCTTTGTAGTGTTCATTGTGCGTGCTAAACTGCTAATTCTTAGGGTTCGTTCTTTAGAGGGGTAAGGTTAGGTTGGTCAAGGTCTAGTGAGTTTCGTAAAATTGAACATTGAGTGTTAAAAGTATGAGTAAAGATGGTTAAATTTGGGTATATGTGTTGTATGACTCATCTTTGGGGTGGTCATTGTGCGTGCTAATTTTTGGGTGAGGATGAGGGTTTGTTCTTTAGAGGGGTAAGGTAAAGTTGGGTGTCGGGTAAGTTTCAGTAAGTGAACGTTGAGTGTTAAAAGTAAAAATGGGTAAATTTGTATGATTGCGTGTTTTCATCATTATCTCAGGTCATGACAAGTTGACAACGGTATGCTTTTCGCTTTGAGTTGACATATGTGCTGGTTTCTTTGTTGCAGTTTGTTAATGACTTGCATGCACTGATTAGTCCAGTTCCTGCAGGAACTCCTCTGCCATTAGTCTTGCTTGGAAAGGTAGTTTAACCGCTAAATTGTAGTTACCTTGGAGGCGGTTTATTGTATCTCATTCATCTAATGCATTGTTTATCCCATCTCAGTCCAAAAATGCCCTACTATCCACATTTCTGTTCCTTGACCAAATTGTTTGGCTTGGAAGAAGCGGTATCTACAAGGTTTGGATTCTATTTTGTTCGATTTCTTGCTGGTCTAGATGGTATTTGTGACTTGTATCTCATTGGAGCTCCTTTGATTGGCAGAACAAGGAGCGAGCTGAGCTGCTTGGCAGGATTTCTCTATTCTGTTGGATGGGCTCCTCTGCGTGCTCTACTTTAGTTGAGGTACTCCTTCCTTCCCATTTTCTCTGTCGCTTAGATCTACGTATCAGTCAAAACTATCGTTAGATTCATAGAGAACACTACAATATGATGTAATTTTTTGATGGAATGTTATGTTAGAAATTGTTGATCATAGAAGAATATTGAAAACTGTGAAACATTTAATGAGTGACAGATAAAATGGGAAGGAAGGACGGAGTAAGTAGCTTCCACAATTTACTACCACATTCAGCTTGTTTAACATGAGAACATGGGAAGGATTCATGCATTATTTGTTAATCTCAATATCCGGAGCTGTATGCTTTGAATTGCTAATTAATTGCCTTTTACATTTCAGATAGGGGAACTTGGACGGCTTTCTTCGTCTATGAAGAAGTTGGAGAAAGAACTGAAGGGTAGTGACAAACATCAAGTATGTCAATCATTTCGGATATGTCTTGTGTATTGTGTTTGAATTTCACTCATCCGAGTTTCTTTAACCTTGTTGGTTTTGGCATGTATATGAATGCAGAATGAGCAATACCGAGCCAAAGCTCAGAAATATAACGATAGATCGCTGGCCCTGGTTAGAGCTGCCATGGATATAGTTGTTGCGGCTGGACTTCTTCAATTGGCACCCAAGAAAATCACTCCCCGTGTTACCGGAGCCTTTGGATTTGTTACTTCCCTCATTGCCTGTTACCAGGTGCCTCATACTGCTTTAATATCTATTTAAATTTATCATTTTGATTGGACTGAAACCTAAAACCCTAGATGGAGGAAGGCAGACTAACAAAAACCAAGCTATGGGAATATGGGATTCATAAATCATAACTGAGCAGATAAGCAAATTTATGGGTAAGAGGTAATTGGGTAAAAGTTAAGTTTTGGTAGATTTTGGTAAATTTTGTCAAATTTGCCCTAATATACCAAAATTAAAAACTGTGTTTTTTTAGTTTTGGTAAATTTTGGTAAATTTTGGTAAAAACTTACCCTAACCATTTTACCCAGATTTTTGACAGGCCCTAAATTGGGCAACTTACTGTTAGGGATGGCAGTCAAGTCCTAATCCGAAGCGAATTCAATTCGCTCCGACTAAAAAATCCGAATTCGAATTCGACTAAAAAAAACTCTAAATCCGAATCCGATTAAAAAAATCCGACTCCGATTATAATTGGGACGGGTATGGAGGTGACCACCTCCGATCCGATTAAGTCCATAATAATTAACATAAAAATAAAAAAAACTGAAAATTAAAATGACCGATTTTTTTTATAATAGATTGTAAAAGTTTATTATTATTTTTTTTAAGGAAAATCGTGTATTACTATTAGCCATTAGGGTTTCATTTCATCAGTTTCACTTCACCTGCGCTGCGCATCCCAGCCCCCGGCCCTCAGGCCACATCGTCCCTTCACTTCACCACCCTCTTCTGTTCTTCACCTGCGCATCCCAGCCCCCCAGGCTCCCATCCCAGCGTCGTTACCACCATCATCCACCACCTTCACTTCATTGCCTTTGATTTCTTCTTCCGAGTTCCGAGTTCTGAGTTCGATGTCGTTACTACCATCATCTCCAGTTCAGTCTCCTCTAACCTTTGTCCTCTCTGCCTCTCTCTGTTTGCGCCTGCCATCTGACCCGTCTCCTCCCTCTGTCTCGGCCGACCGCCGCACCGCCTCACGACATGCGACTGCCACACCCCGTCACGACACCCGACCGCGACGTTAGGACCACCGCACGCAAACATTATTAAGAATTATTGTTGGTGTTTTATTTTAACAAGTATGATATATAATCAGAGGTAATCGGAGTTAGAAGTAATTAGAGTCAGAGGAAATCATTTTATGGAAACGTATAACGGCTAATCGGAGTTGGAGGTAATCCGATTACCTCCGAGTCCGATTACCTCTGATTGAGTTTGGATTTGGAGGTCCTCCGACCTCCGATTAATCAGATTTGGAGGTGTAGATTAATTGGAGCGAAGGTGGAGGTATCTACCTCCGATTTGCCTGCCAAGTACAACCAAACATGGGGAATTTGTCAAACTTCTTTTAGAGAAGTAATCCAACCAAATGCAACATATGAAAAAGAATCAAAGTATGTTTGAACTTATGTGTGAGACGGTTTTACATGTTTGATGCAGTTGCTTCCTTCACGACCGAAGTCCAAGGCATCTTGATCGAGGCAAACGACTTCCTCCTTTTCTGCAAAGCTCTATAGGCATTGTAATAATCTGTGATCAATGTTTGTGCATCTTTGGGGTAATTTGGAATGTCAGTTTAGGGTGGAATTTTCACCTCTAATTAAGAAAATCTCTCTGTATCTTGTTGTCTTCCCCCCAACCCAACTGCTTACAGTAGCAATAATATATTTGTTAAGTGCCTTATTTGTATATTCATTGTATAAGTTCATCTTGTTCTGGATGCATTCAATTTTTCGACAGACAAGGGGATAATTGCAGTCGTTTAAAGAAACAGGAAACAGCTTTATTCCCAACTTGAACAAATCAAGTTGAATGTCCAAGCAACTACGACTCAGTGTGGATCCCACTTTCGTGGTTCTTTAGAGTGACCATAACCCCCGGTGTGGGTCCTGCTCCTGTGGTGATTTACCGAGGAGTGACGGCGGCCATGAACTCGTCATCCTGTTCAAGAGCCGCCATCGCCTTGGGCAGGAGACAAATCTCGAGGTCCACACTCCCTCCCCCTTCAAACCCTGGGTACGTGGTTACCTTCCCCGAATACACACGTGCGTACCCGCTTCGAACAGCCACCGGCTTCCCCAGCCCAAACTCGTTCCCGTAGACATTGAACCTAGGGGAGTTCCCGATAACCACCCTGTTTGACTCGAACAAATTGTCTGATTGGTAGACAAATGGAGACTGGACCCACTCTTCAAACAGACCACGCATCTTTCCATCGGTCAACTCGGCCACTGCCCGGTTCAGCAGCCGGGCGGCGGGTCCCAACCCCCGCTCGAGGAGCTCCCCGGCAGTGGACTCCGCCGTGGCGACCCACACGGAGTTCCCAAAGTATTCGTTTGGCAAGGGCGGGTCCAGTCGGTGCCTGAGACTCGCGTCTAAGTTGCAGGTGGTCTTTGTAGCAGGAGATAGCTGCCTGGCTCGAGTGATGGAAATCCAAACTAGGGCACACAGAGCTTGAAAGGCTGAAACCGTCGGTGAAGGGTTCCCCTCTGTTTCGCCCCTGGCTTCCGCATTTGCCCTTGTCTTCAGTTTTTGGATTGATTCGGGTGAAAAATGGAAGATTCTCTGGCGGACGGGTTTAGGGGGGGATTCGTGTGTCTTGAGGAATTCATCGGGGTGGGTGAAAGGAAGGGCGATTTGCGGACCACACCCGCCCGGGAACCAATGGTTGTGGACTGGTGGGTTAGGGATGGGTTGGTGGTCCAATATGTGCAGTCGAAACCAAATGTTCCAGAAATGCCAGAAAGATGTTCCGTCGCAAACCGCATGGTTCACCGAGCAACCGATGAAGATTCCGTCGATGAGCTCTGTTACCTGCAGTGATGGAACCAGAAGTGTGATTGCAAATGATTCTTGACAAATGACCCAGTGTTAGTTGATAACGACCACTTAGCAAATAATTCGATAATTTATATTTATTTGGAATGGAGTTTTTCCAAAAAGGAGTTACAATTAGCCAAGGTACCGGCCTACATTACATGCCTATGGGCTATGTCACTATGTGGTATATGGGGAAAAATTAAAAAAAAATGAAATACTAATCTATATTCTCTCTAAATTCATAATTGATAGTCATTGTTTCGAGACGTAGTATTTGCGGACACAAACAAGGTTAATTGGTATGCAAATTCTCCTATTAAACCGTTTCAAAAGAACACCCTCCTCATCCCTATTGCAAGAAATTTTAGCTCCATCCCTATCTTATATCCATGAGAAATTGAGGGGAGGGAAATTCATTATACATTAAAAAAAAAAATTAATTAATTAATATAATAACTACCTCATTTTCCTCTCCTCCCGCTCCCTTTCTCCGTTTTCTAAACCAAACACAACAGTTAACCATTTTTGCCAATCGTTCCCTCCACTTATAATGGTGAACATAAATTATACTTAATGGATGAATTAGACTTTTTATAATAACTTGGTTTCTAATAGTGAGTGTGAGTTTGATTAAAATATTTTTATAAAAAAAGCATAAGCCCCATATTTAATAAATTGAATACACTACAATAGAAATAAAAAAAAATGTCGAGAATCTTGTGTTCGTCCTCACGCGCTGAGCAAGAGTTTGAGTTTTTCTCACCACCAATCAACACTCGCCCTTGCTGTTGCACTGTCTTTCTCGCTCTCGCCTACGCCACGGCAACGCCGTCTCACTCTCAAATTTGCCGTTGCGGATGGTCAAATCCGAACAAGATAAAATAGATCTCCTCCCCTCCCCTCTGATACCCTCCCCTCTCCTCTCCTCTCTTCCCTTGCCTTGCCATCCCCTTCCCTCGCCCTCTAATAACCAAACAGACTGTGAAGGGAAGGGAAAAAAAAAAGACATGTCCTGATTACCTGGATTGATAACAGTGGCCTATCAAGGTGAGCATGGATCAGAGCGCGGTCATGATCAAAGAAACTCTGCACAATCTGAGGCACATCAATTGGAGATACAATCTCATTGTTGGTGGCATCCAACTTTGCATGGACAAATCTAACTCCATGTCCTTTGCAACAATCAATGAAGATCATCAACCCCGAGTTTCGATCACCATGATCTCCATTGATGATCTGGGTTTCAAGCTGCCCAGCTAGAGGGTAGAAGTGAACCAGGGTTTGAGACAAAGAACCCTTGAGCTTGTCTAGGAAGGTTTCTATGTCAGATGGTTTGGTGTAGAGGAGACCCATTTGCATGTAGAAACCTGAAATTAGGGCTATGTCATTGGGTGCTAAGTAGCAGTGATTTGGCTGGTTTTCGGGGTTTGGTTTTATGAAGCATTCTGAAACTTGTATCACTTTTGGAAAATTCTCCATTCAATAAGGAGAAGAAGATGATGATGAAGAAGAAGAAGAAGAAGAAGAAGAAGAAGAAGAAGAAGAAGAAGAAGAAGAAGAAGAAGATGATGATGATGAATGGTTTGGAGAGATGAGGTGAGGTTAAGTGCAATTTATTAAACGCATCCGTAGCATGTGCTCCAAATTCGATTATTATTTACCTACATATATTAGGTTGTTCACTCTGATTATTATGACTGTCTATTAATAAATATCTAGAGCACATGTTCGAAGTATATACAATATATCTTGAAGGTTGAGGAGGTTCATATTAGTTTTATCTTATGGTTCCATTAGGAAGGGCAATTCCATACCTTATCAGGATATAGTACTACTTATATAGTTATATTAAAATGACAATTGCTTTATTTGAATAGACATGTGGGACACTTATTATTTGTCCTTTAGAGCACATTGTTCTATGTACATAAAACAAATCAAAACCAATACTCAAGAATCTAGCCCATAGCACGAGTGAGCGAGAAATTACTGTTACACAAAATAATTTATTCATATAAACGGGGATAGGGAATGAGAAGATTTTATCCACATCCCTAGAGGTCTGTTCTTTGGATTGGATAAAATGAGATTTGGATGTATTGGATTGGATTGGATAAATATCATTTTTTTTGGGAATTATGTTTTTAGAGCGGATTTTTTCTTTTGAAATTGTGTAAGATTTAGATTGGAAAGAGTTACCAATTCAAATAACATTATCTTATTTGTGCACATGGGTTTAAAACCTCGCTCCACCCCGATCCTTATTCCTAGCAAGAATCATATCCCCGTATCCCATTATGTTAATTTAAAGAACATCATGGACATTGATATGATTCTTGTTTTTTTTTTTTTTTTTTTTTTTTTTTTGAAACCTATATGATTCTTGTTATGTCGTTATCAACTAGTTATGTATAGCAACGAAGTCCCCCATATGGCCACACATAGTCTGTGGTGGGACATTTGACAGGGAAAGCATGCAACTGTAGATTGACTAAAGGATACAAAACTTCGGAGTGTTCTTTGTATTGATAATTTTTTCCAATTCAATTCAATTCAAATCTTACACAATTCCATAAAAAGATATCATCTCTAAAAATAAAATTCTCCAAAAAAGCAACACAATTCATCCAATTCAATCCAATCCAAAAATGATTTCAACTAATCCAAAGAACAGAGCCTCCATTGGATTTCTAATCAACTCTTTCCAGTTTGGATAGATGCCATGTTCGTAAGAATTTTCATCAAAGGAGTTGATGGTGTTGATGGAAGTTCCCGCTCCCTTTCCACTCCATAGATAGGTCATTAATCTGAGTTCTCGATATCTTTTATATCAGACGGTGTCTCAATTTTGTTCATACTCAATCTTGGAAACAGAGGTGGAACTAAATTTTTTTGTTAGGGTAGACCATAATATGACCAAAGTTTTTATTTAACAATGTCATTTGATATGTAAAAAGCAAAATATATAGGGAAATATTAACTTATCAATGATGCAATGCAACAAAAAAAAAAACTCTTATTAAAAAATATTATGAGACTAATTTATATAATCATGTGAGAAAATATAGTTTAAATAAGGAATTCAACTGTGATGTGTGTTTTACATAATTGAAAGATCAAACGACTACAACTTTCAGTGTAAGTCCCATTATTCTTATGATATTTACCAAGAAGTGACAGTGGCCATGAACTCGTCATCTAGTTCAAGAGCCGCCATCGCCTCGGGCAGGAGACAAATCTCGAGGTCCACACTCCCTCTACCTTCGAATCCCGGGTACGCGGTCACCTTCCCCGGGTACTTACTCGCGTACTGTTGAAAATTAATTAGAAAAATCTATTACACCTACCTAATCACCACCTAATTTTCATCTACCTCAAATTACCACTTAACCTAGCAAATGTCAACAACTACCTACCCTAAGTAGAAAAATAAGAAAAAGAACAAAAGAGGTAGGTGATAGATGAGTAGAAATTGGTGCATGAGCATTAGTATATAAACCCTTACATGTATTCATTTGTGTATCAATCCAATCAATCAGAAAAATCCAATCCAAGATCAATCAAAGACAAATTCATACATACTCTTCCTCTCCCTCATTACTTATCTCACTATCAATATCAATTCCTTCCATAATCAATTGTATATATTAATCCTAACCCACCACAAAAATAACAAACCCAATTTCCAACAATGGTATCAGAGCAAGGTTAATCCAAGCCTAATTATTTACCCAGCCGTATATTGTCCATCTCCAAAATCCAAGTCCCAACCTTACAACCCAACAAAAATATAATGGCCTCCATCATTCCATCAAACACAACATTCAACTATGCCCCAAGCAATTGGGTGCCCATATTTGATGGCGAAAATTATCAAGTATGGAGCATCCAAATGAAAACCCTCTTAATTTCTAATGGGGTATGGGATTTGGTTGAGAAAGGATATGAGATGCCACCACCCCAAGATGATAACAAAAAAGGTGACACAGCAGCACCAAAATCATCTTGGGATGATTCTAAACAAAAACAATTTGAAGAAAATCAAAGAAGGGATAATATTGCCCTCTTTAATTCATCGGGAGTTTCTCCAACCATATTTCCCGAATCATGGCATCCATAACCTCACATGAGGCTTGGAAAATTCTCAAAGAAGCCTACAAAGGCAATGAGAAGGTGATTACCATCAAACTCCAATCCTTATGGAAGGAATTTGATACATTACTCATGAAGGAGGAAGAAAACATACAAATGTTCTTCACTGTCTCTAACATAGTCAATCAAATTAAAATATGTGGGGACATGATTGAAGACATTAAAATTGTTCAAAAGGTTTTGAGATGTCTTCCTCCTAAATATGATCATATAGTGGCAATTGAAGAATCTAAAGATTTATCTACGCTTTCAATAAATGAATTAATGGGCTCACTTCAGGCCCATGAAGAAAGACTGCGTAGATTTTCCGAGCAGCCACTAGAGCAGGCCTTTCAGGCCAAATTAAAATTCTCCTATAATGGAGAAAGAAAATCAAAATAGCCACACCAAGTTCCTCTAAAAAGGAGGGCATCAAATAATCGTAGCGGAGAGAAAATTATAAAAATTATGAGAGCCGTGAAAGTAATAATTTCGGCTCATATTGCAAAATTTGCAAGAAAAATAATCACACAACAGAAAATTGTCGGTTTAAGTGCAGAAAATGCACCTGGCATACTCATCATTTCAAAGATTGCCGAAACCGACAAAACAATGAGGCAAATTTTTCAGAGAAAAATGATTCCAACGACCATGTATTTTACTCTTGCATGAATGCCCAAAAAGAGCCCACCAATATTTGGTATGTGGATAGTGGTTGTTCAAACCACATGACAGGGGATAAAAATTCCTTTGTCAATCTAAATGAGAATATTAAATCTCACATCACTTTTGGTGATGGGAGAACAAAAGAAGTTGCGGGCAAAGGGACAATAGCTGTTAAAACTAAAAACGGCTCAACCAAATTTATTCAAGATGTTTTATATGTCCCTGGCTTAGCACAAAATTTATTAAGTGTGGGCCAACTGCTCCAAAGGAGCTACAGAGTAATCTTTGACAACGATAAGTGCATTATTTTCGACAAGAAAAAGAGGCAGCAAATTGCAAATATTGTTATGGCCTCTAACAGAATATTTTCCATGAAAATGCCAGTAGAGCATAAAATTGCTCTCAGTTGCTCCATTGATGATGCAACATTATGGCATTTACGATTCGGGCATTTAAATTACAACAGTCTTAAACTGTTGAAACAAAAAGAAATGGTCGTTGGTTTGCCAAATATAAATAATGAAAAGAAAATATGCGAGGGCTGCATTTTTGGAAAAATGCATAGAATGCCTTTTACTGAGGCCTCGTGGAGGGCCAATGCCCCACTTCAATTGGTGCATGCTGATATTTGGGGCCCATCCAGAAATCTTACTTTGGGTGGAAAAAGATATTTTCTATTATTTGTCGATGATTATACCCGCATGATGTGGGTTTATTTCTTGCAGCAAAAATCTGAGGCATTCAATTGTTTCAAACAATTTAAAGCCCTCGTAGAAAAACAATGTGGGCATCATTTAAAAATTCTTCGAACAGATCGTGGGGGAGAATTTACCGGGCATGAATTCAACAACTTTTGTAAAAAGCATGGCATAAAAAGAGAATTAACAGTGAGTCGCACACCACAACAAAATGGTGTCGTGGAAAGAAAAAATAGAACAGTTGTTGAAATGGCCCGGAGTATGTTGCAAGAAAAAAATATGCCCAAACATTTTTGGGCTGAAGCCGTCAACACGGCAGTATATATTCTTAACCGATCTCCCACAAAGGCTATGACGAGCAAAACGCCATATGAGGCCTGGTATAAAAGGAAGCCAAAAGTTGAAAATTTTCGAATATTTGGCTCCATAGCCTATGCCCACATCCCAAAAGAAAACAGGGAAAAACTGGATGAAAAAGGAGAAAAATGTATCTTTGTTGGATACAGTGAAGAATCAAAAGGCTACCGTCTGTACCAGCCTGAATCAAAGAAGTTGATTATTTCAAGGATGTCATATTTGATGAAGCTGCTTCCTGGTACCAACAAGATAATTTTACACATCCAGCACCAGCATACACTCCATCACAGGAAGAAGATGGGAGTCATTCCACTCCATTGATCCGAGAGCCACCAGAGGAAGAAGCATCTCCAAGAAGTCCACCAAGATCTCCAGTGCAAGCTCCAGCTCCAGAGACAAGTTCCACAAGTCTCCCTCAATCTGCAAGGCGAACACAAAGAGAACGCAAGCCACCAGTTCGACTGCAAGACTATCAATGTGGAAACACAATTGCAGCATACTTTGCAAGTGAACCACAAAGTTTTCAGGAAGCCGCTCGAGAAAAACAATGGGTCGAGGCCATGAATGAAGAAATCAAGATGATTGAGAAGAATGATACTTGGGAGCTGGTGGACAAGCCAAGTGACAAGGACATCATCGGTCTCAAATGGGTTTATAAGATCAAGTACAACGAAGATGGCTCAATTCAAAAATACAAGGCTCGACTTGTTGCCAAGGGATATTCACAACAGCCAGGAGTTGATTTCAACGAGACGTTTGCCCCGGTAGTTCGCATGGAGACTATTCGGACAGTTCTTGCTATCGTTGCACAACTCAAGCTTCAAGTTTTTCAACTCGATGTCAAGTCGGCCTTTCTCAATGGAGAACTCGAAGAAGAAGTGTACGTCGAGCAACCGCAAGGCTACATCATTCATGGACAAGAAGATAAAGTGTATCGGCTGCGCAAAGCATTATATGGCTTGAAACAAGCACCGAGCATGGAGCAGACAAGATAGACGATTACCTACTTCATAATGGATTCAAAAGAGTCCAAGCGAGCCATCCCTATATGTCAAGACCCAAGGTAAAGATTTTTTAATTTTGTGCCTCTATGTTGATGATCTTATATACGCAGGCACCAACTCCAAGATGATTCAAGAATTCAAGAAGGCGATGATGTCAGAATATGAGATAGCGGACCTCGGACTTATGAAATATTTTCTTGGCATGCAAGTGAAGCAAAGTCCGATGATTTTCCTATCACAAGAAAAATATGCAGAAGATCTACTGGAAAAATTCAACATGACCAACTGCAAGGAAATGGTCACGCCAATGGCAGTAAATGAAAAGCTCTCAAAGAATGATGGCATGGAGAAAGTTGATCCATCAATTTATCGGAGCCTCGTCGGATCACTGATCTACCTCACCCACACTCGGCCCGACATAGTGCATGCAGTCAGCATTGTCTCAAGATTCATGAGTGAACCCAGCAAAAATCATTTTGCAGCAGCAAAGAGGATACTACGATACATCAAAGGCACTAAAAGTCTTGGTATTCTTTATGAGACAGAACATGATTATAATCTTACAGGGTTTACAGACAGCGATTGGGCAGGCTGTGTGGATGACAGGAAGAGCACAAGCGGCTATGTTTTTCAGCTTGGATCAAAGACTATTTCATGGTGTTCGAAGAAGCAGGCGACTGTGGCATTATCATCAGCAGAGGCGGAATACATCGCAGCAACTGGAGCAGCATGTGAAGCAGTTTGGCTTAGAAGAATTTTGTCTGATTTGCAAGTTACAAGGGAAGAACCAACAACAATATATTGCGACAACATGTCAGCAATAGCAATGACAAAAAATCCAGTCTTCCACGCCCGCACCAAGCATATTGAGATACGACATCACTTTATTCGGGAGCTAGTCGAAAAAGGCGAAATTGAGTTGCACTGCAAGATCAAGGCGAGCAACTAGCAGACATCTTCACAAAACCAGTTTCAAAAGAAAAATTTCTCCAATTTAGACAACAACTTGGTATTCAAGATTTTTCAAATTAGGGGGAGTGTTGAAAATTAATTAGAAAAATCTATTACACCTACCTAATCACCACCTAATTTTCATCTACCTCAAATTACCACCTAACCTAGCAAATGTCAACAACTACCTACCCTAAGTAGAAAAATAAGAAAAAGAACAAAAGAGGTAGGTGATAGATGAGTAGAAATTGGTGCATGAGCATTAGTATATAAACCCTTACATGTATTCATTTGTGTATCAATCCAATCAATCAGAAAAATCCAATCCAAGATCAATCAAAGACAAATTCATACATACTCTTCCTCTCCCTCATTACTTATCTCACTATCAATATCAATTCCTTCCATAATCAATTGTATATATTAATCCTAACCCACCACAAAAATAACAAACCCAATTTCCAACACGTACCCACTTCGAACTGCCACGGGCCTCCCCAGCCCAAACTCGTTCCCATAGACATCGAATCTAGGAGAGTTCCCAACCACCACACTATTCGACTCGAAGAAGTCATCCACGTGGTAAACAAACGGCGATCGAACCCATGCATCAAACAAACCGCGGATCTTCCCATCGGTCAACTCGGTCACCGCCCTGTTCAGCAGTCGGGCGGCGGGCCCCAGCCCACCATCGAGGAGCTCCCCGGCTGTGGACCCCGCCGTCGCAACCCATATGGAGTTCCCGAAGTACTCCTTGGGGAGGGGGGGGTCTAGCCGGTGCCTGAGACTCGCGTCTAGGTTGCACGTGGTCCTTGCAGCAGGAGATAGCCGGTTGGCTCGAGTTATGGATATCCAGGCCAGGGCACACAGAGCCTGAAACGCCGAGATCGGTGGGGCCCCCTCTGTTTCGACCCTCGCTTCTGCATTGGCCTTTGTCCTTAGCGTTTGGATGGATTCAGGCGAAAAATGGAAGATTCTCTCGCGGAGATTAGGGGGAGACTCGTGTCTCTTGAGGAATTCGTCGGGGTGGGCGAAAGGGAGGGGGCTCCGCGGACCCCACCCGGCCGGGAACCAACGGTCATGGACCGGCGGGTCCAGGATGTGTTGGTGGTCAGACATATGCAATCGTGACCAAATGTTCCAAAAATGCCAGAAAGATGTCCCGTCGCAAACCGCATGGTTCATCGAGCAGCCGATGAAGATTCCGTCGACGAGCTCTGTTACCTGCAGTCATGGAACAGGAATGTTTGGTTGCTAATGATCCTCCACAGGAAAACAATTCAGGTATAACTATTAATCATCTCTGTATTCATATGAAACAGTTTGTGGATAGATCATTGGAAACATGCTAACGCCTGAATATTAGTATCTGAATATTAAAATACAGTACTAATATTATGACTTTTGGTGAAAAGGATATTAATATTTTTTTAATAGTTATAATATATAGTATATAATTAATTATTAATTATGATAGGTTTGACATTTTAGTTTGTTGGCTATTGTATAAGTTAATATCATTTTCTTAGTGTAAGGTGTATATTGTCTATGCACTCTTCCAAATTATGTTTGCAAAAAAGTTGGGACAAAAATAACTAAAAGGAAATTTGGTAACAAAAATCTTGATCAATATGATCAAAAACTTAGATAACTTTAACCAAGAATTTAGAAGCAAAGAGACAGGTGTCATACTATTACATATTAGTGAAAGAAAACAGAGTATAAGCTTGATGAGTGAGATTTGACGAGATCCAAATATAAGTGGTCTTCCTTGTATGACTATGCATGAAAGTGTATGACGAGGTTGAGATAAATGATGGGTGTGAGTTATAAATTAAATTAATTATTATTAGGTCAGATCCAATCGACTGATATAGATCGGGTTGAGAGCACCAAACATACTGATCCTACCTCCATACCCTACTTTCCAACCAAACCCCATGAAAACCTTGTCAACTTGAGAAAACTGACTAATCTTTTTTGCAGGGAAAGAAAAAAGATCCACACTCGTTACCTGGACAGACAAGAGGGGCCTAGCGAGGCGACCATGGCTTAGAGCGCGATCATGATCAAAGAAACTTTGCACAATCCGAGGCACATCGATTGGAGATAGATTCTCCGCACTCTTGGTGGTTTCCAATGTAGCATGGACAAACCTAACCCCAGGGCCTTTGCAGCAATCAATGAAGATCATCAACCCCGAGTTTTGATGATCTTCATTGATGATTTGTTGGGTTTCAAGTTGGCCAACTAGAGGGTAGAAATGAAGGAGGGCGCGAGCCAAAGAGCCCTTCAGCTTCTCTAGGAAGCTCTTGACGTCGGGTGGTTTGGTGGTGAAGAGGAGACCCATTTGGATGTAGTGAGCTGAAATCAAGGCGATGTCGTTGGGTGCCAAGTACTTTGGAGTAATGTCCATTTCGAGGTTTGGTTTTATGAAGCATTCGGAAACTTGTCTCACTTCTGGAAAATTCCCCATTCAAGAAGAAGATGGGGACAATGAAGAAACAAAAATGACTATGGAGATCGAGTTGGGCTGAAGTTAAGGAGATTTGCTTTAGTTTATCTAATGGTTCCACCAGGAATGACAATTTGCATATCTTATGACGATATATATCTCTAGTTTTATTTATTGGAAAACTGAACCAAAATAATACAAACTTTGCAGATATTAGACGATAATAATATGCATAAGGTATGAAAATCAAATCAAGAAGAAGAAGATGATGGAGAAGAAGAATGATGGTTTTGAAGAGTTTGGGTGAGGCTAAGGAGGTTTATATTAGTGGTTTATGTTATGGTTCACAAGTACTAGGGATGATAATTTGCACAACTAATTATGACAATTGTTTATTTGTTATATTTTAAGAGGAGATCTATGAGGCAGCATAAACAATGATTTCCATGCTACATTGCATCTCGTGTTTTTCAATAGTACTAGTTCGGAAGGCCCGGGCAAGGCACGGGTTGATTAAATTACTTGGTAAAATTTGAATTTCTTTTGAATCGTAGGTATATATTACTCACGAATTTAATAATAGTTTCACATTATAGTTTATTATAAAGTGGATAATTTAAATTAGTTGTACAAATTTGATGTATCTTTATCAAAAAAATTGGATAAGGTAAAAGATTTTTCACCTGAGTTTTTTTTAATATATAGATATAATATTTTTCTTATTTTTATTGTCTGAACATAAATGTAAATTTTTTTCTTAGTTATCTGACCCACTTATAATTAGAAGAATAAAATGATTTTATTTATGTTAAATTATAAATTTGGGTTTCTATATGTTGAAGTAGAATTTAATACTTGATATAATACCTGTGAGAAAGTTAGTACCTAATTAGTAATTATAGTTGGAAGTAAATAATGATTAGAGAAAATTAAAAAGAGAAATGGAAAAGTATGATACGAAATTAAATAAAGAAAGACGTATTATATGAGCAGGAAGTGAGAGAAAGTTAGAACTCAATTTCCTTTAAAGAAGGCTTAGTACCTGATTATAGATAGAAGAAGATAATAATCAAAGAAAAGAAAATCAAAAAAGTGGAAAAGCATGAAATGAAATAGTATGATACATGCAGTAGATGAGCATGAAATGAAACAAAGAAAGACGTATTAGAGCAGTAGATGAAATGAAATAGTGGGAAAAACATCAAATGAAAAAAAGAGGTAATAGATGAGCATGATGAGGGAGGCGTAAGAGGAAATAGTAAGATAGATGCTAGTTGGGGCCTACCAAGCTAGCAGGCAGCAAACAGCAACCAAGCAGCACAATAAAGTTAGGTGATGAACTCCCATTTTTCTTTTAGACTACAGATAGATTTATTTAGTGTTGGAGTGACCTAACCCATGTTACTAAAATATGGCGCTAAAATTAATTGTATGATCTATAGTACATATTTTATTTGATAAAATTGCATAAAAATATGATTGTTTATTTAAATGTTGCCTTTTTTTAAGCCGTTGTAAGGAAAAAGGGGTATCCTGATGTATAAAGCGTCCTCGTAAGTGGGGGTTAGTGGAAGAGTTCCCATCATAAAGATGTTTTGTAGGTAACTTTTATCTTATATCTCTGCAAAAGACTGCTTTCAAGACTCGAAGTTGTTTTGTATTAAAAAAAATTCATACTTTGTACAATATCTTTTTATTCGAAAACAACTATATATAGCTTGTAATTGTATTAATTCTATGTCAATGATCTACTTCCCTTCTTTAAAAATGGATAACTTTTGAGTTAAACACACATTAAACATTGTAATTGGACGAACTAGATAAACACCCTCATTAATTAACGGTCTCCATAAAGGACAAATTCCTCCTTTTAATACTACTTCGGTCCCATATTGTTTGTCCATCCAATTATATTTAAAAGTCCAATGGTCATGGGAAATAGGGTGAAAAATGTGTAATGTACCAGAATTGCCCTTACTTTTCTCATGTGAAGAAAAATAAAAAAGAAATAAAAGAGTGTTTATTAGGGGTATAATAGGAATTACAATCATTGAAATTATAAAATGGACAAACATTTTGGGACAAGGAAATTAGGTAGATGGACAAACAATTTGAGACAGAAGTAGTACAACAAATTCATCTATACCTATTTTATACGATTATTATACACATTACCCCTTGTTTAAAAGTTTATATAATTTACCATAAGACCTAGTCAAAGTTTGGATATATAAATCCAGATTTGGGGTCCATGGGCCATGATACTCTTTAATGGCCGGACCAACTTGGTTTAAGAACGCATAAATAAATATTAAATATTCTCAATAAAAGCAATCACCATAACTCTATCTAGAGCATTAACAATGCGGAATGAAACTCATGAAATTTTGACACTCTGTCTCCTACTTGACATACTCTCTTTCCTCTTTTTCTTCCATTCCTTTGAGTTCTGAAATGCTGCAGAGTTCCAGAACTCAAAGAAATGAAGAAAAAGGAGGAGAGAAGGTGTGTCAACTAGGAGAGAGGGGATTGCATATGCTCTTAAGAAATTTTTGTGAAATCCAAATATCCATATTTGTCCGATTCGGAAAAAGTTAGAACATTCGGAGAAAATATTATCATTTCTCTATTATCCAAACTCAATATTGACCCGAATTATTGTCCAAACTCAATATTGACCCGAATTAACTACGTTTGAGTTATCCAACCCACCCCTACCCAAAATAAACTGGGTCGAACATCAATTTTCCATCCAAATTTTGATAGTTGACCAAAATTGACACATTCACAAATTTGATATTGACCCAAATTAGATACCTTTGAGTTATCCAACCCACTCGACCCATAATAAACCAAATCCAAACATAATTTTCCATCCGAATTTCGACAGTTGACCAAATTTGACACATTCACAAACTCGATATTGACACGAATTAGCTCCGTCAGAATTATCGACCCACCCCGACCCAAAATAAACCGGGTCCAAACATCAGTTTCCCATCCAAATTTGACACATTCACATTTACCCGGATCCGAATTTTCGTTGAAACTGTCACACAAAATTTGTCCACACAACTTGATATAAAACTCAAACATAAAAAACAAATCAGGTACCTGGATTGACAGCAAAGGTCTAGTATGCCCATCATGATTAACAGCACGATGATGATCAAACAATCTCTGCACAATCTCAGGCACATCCCTTTTCGTTGAAACAATCTGATTCTGGGTTGCATCCAATCTAACATGAACAAATCCAACTCCAGGCCCTTTACAGCAATCAACGAAGATCAAACTCGATTTCCGATGATCTTGATTGATGATGATCTGGGTTTGAAGCTGCCCAGCTAGAGGGTAGAAATGAACTAGGGTTTGAGCCAAAGATCCCCTGAGATTCTGCAGGAAGATGTTCATGTCAGAGGGTTTGGTGGGGAAGAGGAGACCCTTTTGTATGTAGTGACCTGAAATTAGGGCTACATCGTTGGGTGCTAAGTGGTAGTGATTAGGGTTAGGGTTAGGGTTAGGGTTGTTGGGTTTGAGGGTAGGGTTTAGGAACCACTCTGAGATTTGTGTTAGGGTTTGGGAATTGGAATTGTTTGCCATTTTTTTGCGCTTTCAGAAAGCGGCAATTTTGCCTGTCTTTGGGGTATAGATAAGCTAATATATGAGGAATGTGTTGGGTTGACCAATGCCCTTAGTCAAGTAGGGTTGGTCCAAATTAACCAAAAATAATCAAACATGATCTTTGTCTGCCTTCAAACGAAGAGGTAGTAGTCAACAATCAAATTTTCCGTCAATGTTAAAGTCTTGATGACTATTATATAACGTTTATTGATGATTATCGATGACATAAGGGTCCAATAAGTTGATAAAGTTTAGTTAGAATAAAAGAAAATAGTTGTTGGGAGATAACTAGACCTGTCCATTTAGATAAATGGAGTAAATACGAATCTAGTTCAATATGGATCAATTCCAGGTAAAAATTCTTGTATAGAATTATAAATTTTGGGACAATAAATTTTAAATGAGGCCAAATTTTACCAAATCTACCAACTAGACACTACAATTTATAGGGCTGATGGGGTGAGGCAACCATGGAAAGGGGGAAACAAAATGGGTCCCTATGTATAATTGTTATACTAGCTTATCGTCGTTTCTTTATTTACTTGATCATAATAGTGATGGAGTAAATAAGCTACATTACAAATACTTTCACTTTCCCATGGAGGGAAAAAAAAATATTCTCAACTCTGCCTTGTGCGAGAGTGTTTCCATGGATCATATGAAAATTTTGGATCCAACTCAAACTTTCCTATCCACATTTTACAACCGAACATTACAAAGTTTGGTCAACTTGAAAAAAATTAACAAACTTTCCAATAAAATATAATTTTTGGACATGAATAATATCAATTTTGGGAGCATTATACACTAATAATACAAACTATTTTTTTGGACATTGACAGTACCAACTATCCAACTTTTTTTCACTAACAGTACACTACCGATTTGGTATGGTTTTGACTTATTGAAAGTAGACCTGGGCAATGGGTTAGGGACCCACCCGGCCCGGCCCGAAAAGACTAGGGCCCCAAAGAATGGACAGGTCGGGCTCAGGCCAAGGGTCTGTGACTCGGCCTAACCCGCTGACCCGCTAATATATACGAAAAAACAAAACTCAGAAATCGAGCCCGCCTGACCTGCCTGACCCGACCCGCTCAATGCCTAGGTCTAAAATGCATGGAGTATTCAAAGTTTTTATTATAAAAAAATTCAGGTTGTGCAATTGCTGGCCCGTTGACCCGGCCCGCGGCCCACCGAGTCAGGGCTCGGGTCGACACTGCCTGACTCGAAGGACTGGTCAGGTCGGGTCGGCGGGTCACAAATTTTCGACCCGCCTGACCCGACGTGCTCAATGCCTAGGTGTAATTGAAAGGTAACATGACTCTATAATGCGTTACATAGAAGTCAGAGCTTGTGTAAAAAATGTTGACCTAGACACTAATTTGCTTTGTACGACACAAATTATAGAGTCACGCTGTCACGCCATCTTTCTGATGAATTAAAAACATAACAATTAGGCTGTGAATTATTGAAAGAAAATAGGTCGATGATATATACTATCAATATTCAAGAAAATAGTTTATATTATTACTATCAAATACCGTTAAAATTGATATTATTAACGTTTAAAATCACCTAAAATATTAACAACTAAACGCTTCCTTGGCAGTATATTGCACATAGATTTAGAGTAGAATACAGTCTCCAGGTTGTCTTTTCTCTGTTGAGTCACTTTCTTTCCATCAATACTCAATGCCATTTGTTCATCCCTGATTCATCCATGTGGAGTCTCCTTTTGAGTGGATCTAAACCCATTTGGATTCCTCAACCTTTATTCAACTCCTCCTACTCTGATTCCCTACTCCCTACTCTATCAATTCCCACATTATCCTTCTAAATCTGGGTAACAATTTCTCCCGTTGACTCTCTTCATTTCCCCCTTTTCTTAATTTCGAATTTCCCTCTTTCTGATTTGGTATTCAATATTCATCAGGTGAATCTAATAAGAAGATGAGATTTCTTCAGCTGGGTAGTTTTCGATTAGTGGTAGTGTTCAGTATTAGCTGATGATTAAGAGGGTTGATTAATGGGCTTGATCTGGATTTGATGTGTGAAGCTTGAGTGATTAGCATTTGGGTTTGGGAGATTAGGAGGGGATTAATTTGAGGAAAAAATGCTGGGTGATATGAATTTGGTGACCACCATAATTGGATTTGGGATGAGTTCTACTTTCATAGTGTTTGTGTGTACAAGGCTTATATGTGGGAGAATTCGGGTCGGGGAATCGAGGCAATCTTTGGATACTGGTTTTCAGATTGATCTTGAGCAGGTATTCAATCCATCTTCTCACTTGTTTGTTCTTTCTTATGTATGTATGTATGTATGTATGTATGTATGTATGTATGTATGTATGTATGTATGTAAGATTGTGTATGGGACATGGTTCATATAATCATGTATGCCTGTGATTTCAATGAAAATTATTGAATGTGGGTGTATGTAGTCCTTTAATTTGCAGTTGTTTGTTCTTCTCAAGGAGTTAATTTGTGTATGTATGAATATATGTATGTATGTATGTAAAATTGTGTATGGGACCTGGTTCATGTAATCATGTATGCCTGTGATTTCAATGACAATTATTGGATGTGGGTGTATGTAGTCCTTTGTACCTGGTTTGCTGTAGTTTGTCTTTTGGTATTGTAACTTGTAACTTGTAAGTGTTTCTAGTACCAAAAAACTTGGCATATGAATGAACTCCTTAGTACAGCAACAGTATATTCCTCAAAATTAGGATAGGAATGAATCAAAAATCAACCCAGATGTCTAATTCTCAAGAATTTGGCTGTGCTTGACATCTAGCTTTTGGATGCTTCTAACTATTTGATATTTGTTACATGTTTGACTTTTGTTTGATTGTTTGTATCAGCTGATTCTGAAAAGGGGTTTGGTAGTAGAGTTAGTTCTTTGTAATAAGACCTTTTTGTTAAGATTACGATTATTTTTTAGTGTCTATTTGAACATTATGATTAATTGGTTATTGTTAGTCTTTTACTTTCATATTTGTACCACCAAGAAATAATCCCTAAAGATTGATACTAACAAGTAACAACCAACGATAAAAAATTACAGTAACTTTTCATAAAATGACTTTTTGCATATAAAAAGTTAATCCAAAAGTCATCCAATTAAACAACACAAAAAATGATGTTTTGCCTCGTCAAAAAATCAAGAATTCTCATAAAGACATTTGACACAAAAAGTCATTAGAAAAGCTAATTGACAAACACTTCCTTTGATGATTTCTTATTCAATTTTTATGATGATAGCCACAGCAAAGGACTCATGGGCTTGAACCAGCAATGGTGTCTGCAATCCCCACAATGAAGTTTGATTCCGATGCATTCAGCTCCATCGAAGACGCGCAGTAAGTACCACACACCCAGAATTACTGCAATTTTGGTAAATATTAGTCGGTAAACTATTGAAATGAGCGTAAAATTTTGGAAAAGTTGGGTAATTTGGTAACGTTTAATATGAATATTGGTTATATGATGAGAAAAAGACTCAAAGATTGGATTGAATTATGAAACCCAGGTGCACAATTTGTCTAGGAGAGTACCAAGAGAAGGAAATACTAAGAATAATGCCGAAATGCGGCCACAACTTCCATCTTTCGTGCATCGACGTATGGCTCCGGAAGCAGTCCACCTGCCCCGTGTGCCGTCTGCCATTGAAGGAGCCCTTGAGCAGGAAGCACACTAGGTTGGTTTCGCTAGCTGCGTCTCTTTCGGATGATGAGGACATCTCGATCGATCATCCGGGTCAGTCGGGCCCGAACCCTGGTTCTGTCGGGCATTCGGCAGGAAATGCTGGAACGCCCGAACCCAGTTTGGCCGATGAATATTTACAACAACAACAACAAACTTCAGGAAATGCAGAAAGACCTGAACTGGGTTTGACCGGTGAATACTTACAACAACAACATACTTCAGAATAGCCAAGGAAACGTGGACAAATTCAGTTACGGGCGGCCTTCCCTAATGCAAGAGAGTGCATGAAGAGGCTGATAGAACTTGTGAATATTTATTTGAGGATTTTCTGTTTCTTCTTATTGTAGGATCTGTTTTCATTGGCTCATTGTATGGGATGGGATTGAGAGTTGCTTTTTTTGTGACAAAAGTATAAAAAGAAATGCTAGCTAAAAGAAAGATTCAGCTAGTGATTTTCCTTTTTACCTTTTTTGGAGAGAATTTTATTGAATTAGGGCACTTTTTGCTTTCCACCATTGGCTTTATCACAAGGCCTTGTTGCTGAAGCTACTGTAATACGGAATGGCGTCAAGGAAGTGACGAGTAGAGGATTTCATAACATTTGCATAGAAGGTGACAACAAGATCCTCATCGACACAAGTCGTGGATTCTGCGACATTCCATGGAGTATCTATATGATGGTGGTGAATATTAGACTTTTTTTTAATGTATTGTTCTATCTTTTCAAAATTCTCATGTCTTTGGAGAGGCGAACAGAGTAGTTGATTGGCTTGCTAAAAAAAGGTCTTTGCTATATATAAGATGGATATGTTTGGAACTATGTTATAGATAGAGTTCAACTAGATTATCCACGATGATAGATTGGTTAGAAACCTTAAAAAAAAAAAAAAAAGGACTGCCTAACTCTCATATCATACCTTTGTAAAAAAAAATGTTGGAATAGACACATTTGTATAGGATACAACAGTCTCACAAGCAGGGGTGGGAATTGGGTGGGTATGGATGAGCACTATCCATACCCACATTTTACCCAAAGATTATAAAACCCTATCCATACCCTGCCCATGCCTCTTAATACCCATATGGATATTACCCACATGCGTAATACCCACTTGGGCCATGGGTATCCATGGGTATCCAACTATTCAACTAACTATTCTTATTTTGTATTCTAACGTTTTAGATAATAAATTTATATTTGGAGCTCAAAATTCATATTTGAACTTTTTTTAATCTATCCTATCATATTATAAAATTTCAATTGAAATCATTAAAATTGAATTTTAATTTAAAGTTTCAGTTAGTTTTTGCGGCAAAAAATGTCTATATATGTCGCGATAAATGTTATCAAATTAAAAGAATTAGGAGCTCAAAATTCATATTTGATCTTTTTTTAATCAATACTATCGTATTACAAAGTTTCATGTCAAACCGATAAAGTTGAATTTTGACTTAAATTTCAGTATATAAACGTAATACAACTCAATATACATATAGTTAAAACATCAATGAGTATATGGATATCCATGAATAATGGATATCCATACCAAATTATGGGTAACCCATACCCATCCTACCCATTACCCATCTCTAATGGATTTTACCCACCCATAATGTGTGGGTAGGGTGGGTACCCAATATATGGGTATCAATTCCCACCCCTACTCACAAGAAATTAGGCACATGTAACATTGAAAATTGGGATGTTTGTGATCGGTTAACTTTAGGTTGTGTTATTTCAAGTTAAATACTTCGGGCTAGATGGGATTGACTTCGAGTTGCTTGATTTAATTGTTTAACCTTGTCTCACTAGCAACTTGGACGAAAAGTAAGCTCTATGTTATATCTTTTTAGTTTTTACTTCCTCCATACCAAAAGTATGTATAAACCAACTTTCATCATTAATTTTCATTAATTATTTTAATAAAACATATAATAGATTCACAACTAAAATTCCTCACAAACTTTTTGGAAAAGAAAAGAATTTTTTTTCCACATTGTTCACCTTGCCTCATAATAAATAAATACCATAGTTTCACCTGAAAATCAATGTCAAATTTTACTTTACACTAGAGAATAACTTTGTGGACAAGAGAAAAAGAAAACTAAATTTAAATATCCAAAAGATATAAAAAGAACAATATATGTATATGTGACCTTATTGACATTACCATGGCCCAAATCAGCAGCCCAAAATATTGATATTGGACTGCAAAACTAACCTAAATTACAGAAACACCCTCCCCATGACAAAAATTTCAAAAAAAGTAAAATAAACAAAAATCGTAGTGTTGCGTTCTGATTCTGAACAGAGAAAAGTGAAAACTACCCGTGAAACTGATAAACAAGCTCCAGATTCCTCGACCATGTCCGCATTGGATCGAATTCCGCCGGAACCCTAACATTCTCCCTCTCCTCCACCACCCACCGCTCCGCCACGGCGGCGGCGAGCGGCGACAGCGGCCTTTTCCGCCGCTTGTTCAGAATGTGAAGCGTCTCCCTCATCTTCTCCTCCACCCTCTCCATCGACGACTGCTCGTCGTCGTCGATCATGAGGTCGTCGGCGCCGGCGGAGGAGAAGGAGATCTCCGCCGGAGAGTGGCGGTGGAGGGAGAGGAAGTTCGAGAGTGAGAGTTGCGCGGAGTGGAGGGAGGATATGATCAGGCGGTGCTGGTCGGAGTTCACGGCGGTGCCGCCGGCGGCGAGTTGCTTCGCGGACTGCGTCGCTTGATCTAGCGCCTCGATCAGCATTGCCGGCGACGGAGACGGCGGAGGAAATTCGGTTGCCATGGTGTCGCCGCCGTCGTCCTCCATTGTTCTAGGGTTTTGGCGGAATTGAGAGAGGGAGAGGGAGAGGGAGAGGGAGAGAAAGAGAAGGACGGGAAGAATTTGGGTGGTATCATGAGAACTCAAAAGTTTCTTGCCGCTAATCTGGAGATTCTAGAAACATCTATAGGGCATTGACACGTGGCGGGTTGTTATGGGTGCTGCGTGAAGGCCGGAAGCCCGATTATCGGGTGGGCTTTTAGAGTTTGGGTTTTTGTTTCTCATTTGGATCGCGCTGGGTCAGGGCCGGTCCATTAGTCTTGTAAGATCGGGTCGGATTAAAGTCGATCTCTCGTAGTGATAGGTCAGGTTAGGATTTTTTAATAAAAATAAGGGACGACTCATTTGATTTTAAAGTTAAAATGAAATATATTTGCACCAAAAAAATAATTATATTAATTATTATTTAATGTGAAATATTATAATATATTTAAGGTTAACATTTAAAAAAATATGAAAACTATTTATTTTGAATTATTAATTGGTCACCCGGTCTAGTCAATTCACCAACCCTTTAACATTGTAAAACTGACCAGTTTGTTTATGACCGGCCCTTTAACAACCCTTATTTTGAGTTATTGGATGGGTCACTGGTTGTGTCAGGGGTTGTTATTTGTTAATGATAGGTGGAGTAATTATCCCGAGTTGGATCTCTAATGTCTGTTCTGCCGGTGACTTAGCCTAATTTCCCTCATCCACAATGCTCGGGCGGCCAGGCCCCCAAACACAAGGGTGATTGCATTTGTTTCTACTGAAACTTGTTTATCGTTGGAGTGATATTTTTTTAATGAGCTAGTAGAGGAGGGTTGGGTCATTGATCCAAGTTAGAGGAGCCCAAGATTCAAAAATTGAAGAAATGTTAGGTAATGATTAAGGTCAAGGGCTCAAGGGTGGCTAATTAATTAGGCAATAATAACATGCCATTAATTATAATTGACATATATAGAACCCGCATGCCTAGCTTGTACGCCCCTCTGTCTCTGTCTCTGCTCTCTATGTTGGATTCGCTCATCCATTAATTTGTGTTAATTAAACAATTTAAGCTAATCATCGGCTACAATGATATCACAATAATACTCCCTCCGTTGCATATTAATTGTCGTCTTTGGAAATTGTGTAGTCAAATTTTGAAAATTTTGACCATAAATTTTTTAATATATACAATGAATTATTATACAAGATTACCACCATTAGATTTGTAACGAAAAATACTATTATAAAAGTATAATATCGCAATCGTTAATAACATATTATGTGAGAAATTATCAATCAAAAAATGACAATTAATATGGAACGGAGGGAGTATAATTTTAAACTACAATTTGATTGCCTCATTTTTCAAAAATGTTCCATTCATCACCGGCCAAATTGTTTTTAAAAATAGATCCTTCAATTCATGGGAGCCTAACTAAGAGTGTACCGTTATCCCTCGTTTTTGACAGTTTCGTCATTTCGTGTAATATACTTCTTGTATCACAGTTTCTCTATGATGACTGTATGTTAGAAAATGACTATGCATGTACCACTTGGCACTTGCACATAAGTAATACTCCCTATTGCGTTAAAAAATAATGCCTTCCATCTCGTCAAACAAATTTAGGCCATGTTCTTTTCTACGGTATTTTGTGGTATGATGTGGTGAGGTGTGGTGGAATTGTGGTGGGTGTAATGAAATTGTAGTAGATTATTGCTATGTGAGATAGGTGAGGAAAGATAATGTAAAAAGTAGAGGAGAAAAGTGAGGGGAGAGAAAAGTATTGATTTGTGGTAAAATATGGTGAATTGTGGCAAACTGCGGTATGCTGTGGTGGTACCGCAGTTTGCCAACCGCAGAAAAAAAAAACAGGGCCTTAGGTCTTATGGAGCATTTCATTGAAAATTAAATAGCGTTTTTATTAAACAAGCAATATGCAAAGATGTACCATTGAGGAGTTTAATTTGGTCCAAACAGGTGAAAAGAAAAATATGTTGATCGTCGGAAGGTCACTTAAGAAGATGAATTGATTTCATATAGGACTAATTTGGAAGAATTTGATGATAACCATCAAACTAGGGAGTGTGCATAACCGTAGAGATTGATTACTTAACAAATAGTAACACTCTGGGTTTGAAGATCGTCAGTGATCAAGAGGTAGCAGTGAGAATGAATTGGAAAAAGAAAGGAATTCATGACTAAAAGAGCAATATTGAAGAGTGTAGCAGTATAATGAATTTAAAGAGTTGGTGCAGTGAGCATACCCTACTAAGCTTAGAGATAATAACCTTGTTAGATAGCTGTTTGTTTTTCTTGTCTTATGTAGTGAGTTGTGTTGTTTTTTGTTGTGCTGGGTTTTTGCTGTTTTACCGCTGTTGTGGTTCCTGTAGCATCTTTGACGCCTTCTTAACCTTTGTTGGCTTACAAATTATCGAAAAAAGTTACCACTTTCAACTAGTTAGTCATGTTCTAAACTTTCTAGGTATCAAAGTTTAGGTGTTGGTGAAAATAAAATCATTCCATTTATCTTTGCATATTTAGGGCACCATAGGGCATGGCAAGATACATGCCATGTTGATATTGCTTGCAGTTGGTCAGATACATTTCTTAGGACAGCAGAGTGGGTTTACATATCAAGCTACAATCAATGTCGAGAATCAAAAGGAAGAGGTCAAAATTTGGAGTATAAAGCCGCAATATTCCCATAATCATAGGAAATGCATGCCATCCTTATTACTAAAATTTGTTGCCCCATAATATTGATCCCAATATCCCATGCACAAAACTACGGTATATTATTTCTTTAATTTATTTGTTTTTTTAGTTCGGGGTTATAGATGCTAATAATATACTTCCCTTTCATATTAATTGTCCCTTAATATCATTAATTTCGTATAGATAATGATATAGTGTAAGAAGGTAATATCATTAGATTCATAACGAAAATATTATCATAAAAATATAATGTTGTAACTTTTTGATAAAATATGCTATAAAAAAATTGGCTTATCAGGATGTCAAATAAGTTGTTTGGTCCCAATCAGCTAATTCAATTGGTTGGGCTGGTTAGAGCAATCTGATGAAAATGACTTATTGTGGAAAAAGACCATTTAGTCCAAAAATTGTCTGAATTTTCACATGTCATTCTAAAAGTATTACTCATAAATGGGTATAAATGAAATTTGAACAACTATTTTTTCAGAAACAACCAACTTTACTAAACACAATTTTTTCAAACAGTCAATCGAAATAGTCATCCAATTACAATTAATAGTAAATAGTCAATGCAAACAACTAACAGTCTAGCAACCAACAACTATTTGTCAAATAAGACCTTTATACATACTCATTGAAAGCTCTTATCATTATATTTTCAAAATGAGCTTGAGCTGAACTCTGGTCGAATTAAATGAGAAGGCTCTAGGCCACATCGACTCTTTGGGATATGGCACATACAATATAAACTACATCCATCCCTAAATAATTGTATATTTAACTAAATTTGACAGTTGATTACTCACAAATTGCAATGAGTTACAATATGAAATTATCACAATTAGAAAGATATAATACTAAAAATTACAATAATATTAATTTTATATTGTAACTCATTGTAATTTGTGAGAAATCAACGATCAAAGTTTAGTCAAATAGATAATTATTTAGGAACGGAGGTAGTACTTAATAATCCAACCATTTTATGTATGACCCTAGATGTAAATCTGACCATAAAAATATATGTACACATATCTAGTTTTAGTTAATTGTTTACGGTATAAACATGCATGCATGTTCTTAGCCCTAAAATGGACAAAACACTTCTACCAACTCTTAATATTTTGTATTTCTCTTTGTACGCCTACTCATGGTGGACTTTCTTTGAACTGAAAATTGAAGTTGAACATTTATTTTGATACATAAAGACAATTAAATTATGAATGTTTATTGTATTTATTTTTATGTATGTATGTATTTGAGGAAATACACAATTTTTATCCCTTAGCCAGGTCAGGCTAGCTATCTTTTGGACCTTAAGGAGGCACACATGTTCATGGCACTATGGTTTGATAATTAATCCGTCCTATATTATTTGTTTTTTTTTTTACTGTCATGATTTCTAATGTCATTTTTTAATTGATAATCTTTTATATAATATTTTATATATTTATAATTGCAATATTATACTTTTAGGATAATATTTTTCGTTACTAATATAATGGTAGTAATTTTATTTAACAAATCATTGTATATATATACTGAGAAATTTATGGTCAATTTTTTAAAATTTGACTACATAATCTTCAAAGGATAAATAATATGGAACGGAGGTAGTATTTAACACAATAATTGGAAAGTATACTCTCTCTTACCAAAATTAATTGACACTTTGACTAAATTTTGACCGTTAATTACAATTTGAAATTACTGCATTAGAAAGATACTTTACTGAAAATTACAAAGAGATAATTTCATATTATAACTTATTGTAATTTGTGAATAATTAACAGTCAAATTGTCAATTAATTTGAAACCTAGGAGTATTTATCACTATGGTTTGGATGGACTGGATTGGACTGGATAAGTTATGATTTTTTTGTGGAATTGTGTTTCTGGAGATGATGTTTTTTTGGGAATTATGTAAAATTTGGATTGAATTGGATTGGAAAGAGTTACTAATCCAAATAACAGGGCCTAAAAATCAAAATACTCACTATGGTTTAAAAATCATATATTGCGCCGGTTTAATCATTTACCCTATTCCATTAAAGTAGGATAATTGGGCCCAACTCTCATAATTAACACACCATGGAATTAATCATGGGTGAAATTTTAATGATAGTACGATGGATCTTTCTTTTCTAGTATTGTGCTTTTGTTTTGCAATAATTACCGCACCATAATATATATAATTATGATATATATGTATCTTTTACTTAATTATGTTCTTTTATATAATTAGGGGGCCTAGGATACTCTCATTACTATGATAAGCTACTTTAATTTGTTTATCTTAAACATGATTCTATGTCCCTAATCTCGACAAAAGCTTGATCACTAACCTTGAACATACGTCCAAAACACAAGTAACACATCCACCTTCCTACTCCCTTCTAAAATTATTTGCTTACAGCCGTAACTTGCTTATTTTAATTGGTTAATTGTATTTCTAATCCACTAATTAAAACGCGTGGTCTATTATTTCCATTGCTTAAAATAAAGTATTTATTGTAATGCCATATATGATCGTATACTACTATATTATACCACTTAATTAAAGCGTGTTGTGAGTTAAATAAATGGTTCTCTGACGAATATATATTTGCAAATTTAGCTTGGAATTATGGTAAATTACATGTTAACAAAGTTTTGAGTGAAAATATTACTTAAATTAGTCATTTATTTTGTGTGAATGAATTATAATTAACTAGTTTGATTTATTACATATATATAAGTTATTGTAAAAATGATCTAATATACATACATATAGTACAACACATATATACAAGGACGGATTTTAGTATTTTGATAAGGAGTGTCCAATATACTAGTATTATATTCATCTAATACACATAAAATACTTAATTTTTATCACAAATTATACTGAATTATTAGTGTTTTTTTGAGTTACTGGTCGTCGCGACCACCCTTGGCTAAACCTGAGGTCCGCCGGTGCATATATACATACATTATGTGGCGAAGCTAGGTGCAATCATGAATGAGGGTAGTATATTAGATTTAGTATTTTATAAGGGACATAGTATTAAAATTAAAATCAACTTAATTTTATATAGTTTATAATGCTATTATTAATATATATTCAAAAATTAGTTTTACACATATATCCAAGGGGGCTATATATGTCCCGATCCCATCCACTTTTTCCTTCGATCTTATACATACACACACAAATATATGTGTATATATATGTGTGTAACTGTGTGTGGGCATGTATATATTAAGATTATGGTATTTTAATGGTATGAAAGTTGGAGATTTTTCATTTCGACCAGGATTTAAGTCCATATATTTATTAGTATCCGAAATATAAAATTTCTAAAATAAACTATTTTTTGAGATAATCTGACGCTAACATACCGAATCGTCTTGTGCACAAAATTTTTCTAAATTTATATGGCGTTTGGTTGGAAATTTTTTCAAAAACATTAATAATCCTTTCTAAATTGGATAAATTTTCATAATGAATTAGCAAATTATCAAATGAAATATAATATTTTACTCTTAAACTTCAAAAGAAAAGAAATTATCACATTCACGTTCGTACAAGAAACAAAAGGAAGGTTGCTCTCAAAAAAGAAAAAGAAACAAAAGGAAGGGCAAAAAAGAGAAAAAAAAAAAGGAGTATCACTCATACAAATCATACACGTCCACAAATACACAGTTGACGCTCCTATAAATCCAAAATCCCCGCACAATTAAACCACCTCCCGCTTTCTCTCTCCTCTCTCTCTCTCTCTCCCTCTCTCTCTCTTCTCTATCTTCCTCTTCTATCTCCACAAATTTCTCATTCTACATTTCTACTTTGGATCAATCAAATTCATTCTCCAAATCCCATGGCGAAGAATTCATTCTCAGATTCAACACAATGCTCTGTAACTGCAATCCAAAGGCAGCCCACTCGAATGCTGAAAGATTTCCTCTACGACGACGATTCCTCCTCCAAACTCTGCTCTTCCTCCGACCGGAATCCGCCGCCGGCGCCGCTGCAGAGGTCCCGGAGCCGCTCCAGGGCCGCCGTCTTGTCCTTCCAGAAGCTTCTATCCTCCGCCGTGAAATCTCTGCACCGAATTTCGCCGTCTCCGTCTCCGTCGCTGCAGAGGAGCCTCTCCAAGCGGATACTCACGAAATTCCGGCGGTCGGAGAAGTCGACCGGCTCCGGCGACGGGAAGGGCGTCAAGGTGAAGGACATTCTGCGATGGAGATCGTTCCGCGACGAGGAAATCAAGGAGAACAAATCTCCGCTGTCCGATTCGCCGGAAACCACCGCCAGTGGCGAGGAGTCGAGGTGTGAGGGAAGCGATTTCAGTTTTACAGCGGAGGAGTTACCGCGATTTCAGAAGGAGAAGGAGAACAAATCTCCGCCGTCCGATTCGCCAGAAACCACCGCCAGTAGTGAGGAATCGAGGTGTGAGGAGAGCGATTTCAGTTTTACAGCGGAGGAGTTAACGCGGAGGAGCGGAGGAGGTAAAAAATGGACGGATGAGGATGAGGTTGATGGTGACGTCGATGGTGACGTAGCAGTGGATGTGGATCCAGTGTGGGAGACAAAAGGAGCGATGGATGTTCCTGAGATGGGCCATGGACATCAAGAGGATGAAGAGGTGAGACTGAGACCTTCCATTTCATTTCATGCTTTTTTTTTTCTTTTTTTTTTGTTTTGGAATTTCAGTTTTAGGAATTCAATTTATTTTTGGGGTTTGCTTATTATCGGGAAAAAGGGAGCCAAGTAATTAATTAACTAATTAATGGTGTTTAGGGTGTGTTACGGTGGTTGAGTAGGCTGCTCATGTGGTTGACTCTTTTTGTCTGTTAGTTTCAAACTTTCCGCGTTGACTCAGCTCACTTTTTTGGGGTACATGGGCCCTGGGCTGTATGCTGTTGTCTCTATACCGTGGGCCTATTTCATTTGTTATGTGGCCCAATTTATTTGTTATGTGGGTCTAAGTTTACTTGTCATATGGGCCTAAACTTATTTGTTATGTGGGCCTAGGTTTATTTGTTATGTGGGCCAATCCAGCTGAGCTAATCCCAGGCTTCTCAACCCCAAACCTTAACTAGGCTATATCTTTTTTTTCTTTTTTGTTAAATAAGTAATACTAGTAAGCAGTGAGCACTAAAGCAAGGTAATCAGCTCATGGCCAAAAAAATGTACAAAGGCTTGCTGTTAGTAAACAAATTGATTGTACTTGGAACACTGTCTATCCTCTTGAAGATGCAGATTTAGTAACTGAGGAGGGTGGAGTTTCTGATGAATGAATTTGTTTTTGGTTTGTGTTTTCAAAAAAAAAACTAACTTTTCTTATTTCATATTATCTGTCACTTTATAATTTAATTATTATTTTCTTTTATTTTACCAATAACATTTAGGGCCTGTTTGGTGAGCAAAACAGGAATGGAATTGAGTAGGAATGGGTTCTAATTCCTGTTTTTTCTGTTTGGAGAGCAGTTTCTGGAATGAAATTGCAATCCCTCCCAAATAGAGGGATTAGAAACCTCCCTAATATAAGGGGAATGGGCTATCCCTTTTCTTTCACAACAACAAAACCAATAATAATAATAATAATAATAATAATAATTATTATTATTATTATTATTATTATTATAATTATAGTTATAATTATAATTATTAATAATTAATAATTAATAATTAATAATTATTAATTAATAATTAATAATAAAAAATATAATTATAATTATTAATTTGTAATAATAATTATAATTATAGTTATTAATAATGAATTATAATAATTAATAATAATAATTATAATTATAATTATAATTATAATTATTAATAATTAATAATTAATTATGATTATTATTATAATAATTATTATACTAAATAATAATCATAACAATAATTATAATAATTATAACTATAATTATAATTATTAATAATAATTATAATAACAATAATTATTATAAATGTAAATATGAATAATTATTACTAAAAATAATTATTAAATGTTATTAATTAACAATAATTTATAATAATTAGTAATTTAGTAATATGAAAATTAGTAATTAATAGTTAATAATTAATAATAAAAAATATATATTAATAATTAATAAGTAATTATTATAATTAGTTAATAATAATTGATAATTATTAATAATTAATAAATTATAATTATTATTAATTAATAATTAATTATATTATTAATAATTAATATAATAAAATTACTAATTGATACAAATGTCAACAATTAAAAATTAATTAATAATTATAATAGTTAATTATTTTCCATTGATAATAATTATTAATTAATAAAAAATAATAATTTGTAATTTATATTAATAATATTATTAATTAATATGTAATAATAACTTATTAATAATTGATAATTATTAATTATTAAAATTTTATTATTGTCATAATAATAATAATAATAATAATAATAATAACTATAACAAATACTATAACTATAGCTTTGATTCCATTCCACTGCTCACCAAACACTTTCATTTCAGGGTTCTAATTCCATACCCAACCCCCTAGGATTCTAATTCCATACCCAACTCATTCCACTTTTCTCTCCAAACAAGCCCTTATTGAATGAACCCAGAAAGTTAATTTTTGTGAATGGTATTTGAATAGTTTTTTATTAATCGCCCCATGGTCTTTTGTGTTTTGATTCCCCACCCACCTCTAAATATAACAACAACGAACCCTAATATAGTCATGCAGTCATGCTAAGGTGAGGCCTGAGGTGATCTAGATGTGTCAGTTAAAAATAATTGGGGGGGGGGGGGGGTAATTATAGCTTCAAATGATCAAATCTTTGACATTTCCCCCAAATGGCCAAATGTAGAAAGGAGTAACCTTATGCTTAGTCAGCCAATTTAAATGAAGGCTTGAGCAATGATCATAGTAAGAGGACCAAACAGCTGCATGTAATTGTTGAATCACTGCAAATAATTGTGTACATTGTTGAGTGTTGACACTTTGATGTTGGTTTGGATTTTATGGTGCTAATTCTAAATGGTGGGTGACTAACTGATGTTGCAGGACGATTTAGAATTTGAAGAAGATAAAGAGCAGCACAGCCCTGTTTCGGTTCTTAATTCGCCATTCAGGGATGAAATTTCAGATGAAGAAGCTGCTTCATCTTTTGATCAAAGCTTGGCCAATGTGGAAAGTAAGCACCACTCTCTCTACTTGTTACCGTTTCGCTTGTATGACACACATTCTAGCATTTGCATTGAGGGATGCAGCAGCATACTCAAAACTTGAAGCCAGGTCTATTCAGTAGAGATGATCACCATCAGTCCATCACCACTCAGTCACTCACCATTGCGAGCGGCTGATTCCATTGCTTGTGTGTACGAATTGAATAGGGTTGGCCTTGTCATGAGTAGGGTTACTAGCTCGATTGACACACTTCGACCGGACCCTTGATTTTTACGACACGTATGGAGTCATGAACTATTCAAAGTGGGTTTCGAAAGGTTTCTATGTGAGCCCGTTGGAATCAGCCTTTTCATGAACTTTTTTTAGTTCATGAGAGGAAAGCTGCATGAATCACTATGCTTGATGATCCCCTAGACTGTGCTTGTGCGGGCTTACCTGGGAGATTGTTGTTAGTTTTGTATGGAGTCATGAACCACCACTATGCATGATGCATATCGATATCCCCATATCTATCTATATGTGTGTGTAATCACAGTAATGTGGTCCAAACTGCTTGTTATGATGGATTCTTCCGGGCATAGAAGAATATCATGCTTACCAATACGTAGTACTTCACAATCTAACCACCTCAATCACTAAAACCCTTTATGCTCGCGAAACAATTTCAGGAACCAAGCAAAGGCTCCTTCAAAGCATCCAATGGCTCGAAACCCTCGCAGGAGTTGATGAACATTCTTCACAGGATGACGATTTAGACACAGAAGACGAAGACAAAGACAAAGTAAAAGGCAAAGACATCAAAGAAGACATAGAAGTAACAAGGGAGAAAGAGAATTCCGTTGTAGCGAAAAGCAGGGATTACATGTTCAAGGTATTGAGCCGATTGAGGACGAAAGCACAGGGCGTTGACAGCAAAGATTGCATCAAAGAAATGGACAGAGAATTGCAATGGGCCAAATTTGGAGAGGAAAGACAAGAGGTAGGGTTTGAATTGGAGGGGTGTCTACTGCAGGATTTGGTAGATGAGGTTTTGGTTGATGTCTTTGGTTAAAAAAAGGAAGGAGACATAAAAATATTTGGTTGGTTGTACGTACATAGGATGCAGTGATGAAATAGTTGGAAATTTGTTGTAGGAATTTGGGTGTAAGTTTTTGCCTGTGCTGTGGTACAACTTATGCCTTGTTTATGTACTCAAAGGGTATGCCTTATGCCCGTTTGTTCAGTAGTTACATACGATATGACAATGTGCCCAGTTTTTTCTTTAAAAATAAAATGTTATTGGTAAACTGGGAAAATATATAGTTATACATAGTTATCTCAAAAAAAAAAAAAATGTTGCTATCTCCTGAACTGCTATTGTTATGTGTAGACGTGTAGTTATACAAATTGTCTGAATGGATCATAGTGGACCTCTCCTCGATAATGTATTATATATATGCGTGTTTTTTTTTTTTTTTTTTTTTGAAATGGTAAGTAATACGAACCATTGAAGAAGAGAGAATCAGGCGAACAACAATGGCCGTAATTTCAAGGGATCGTTTGCCTCGGCCGGTTGACATTTCGACACTGTTTCGAGGAGCAGCCCGAAATGTCAGCCTCGTGGTGGCTGGAAATGTCGCCGGCGATGATGTTGGACAGGGAAACCGGAGGCCGGGGAGGCGTGGTGGTGGCTGGAGGAATGGAAGTGTCCTGCCTCGGTAGTATCAGAGAACACCTTTCAGAGATATTACTGGGATTGTTAGGGTATGATTTCTTGCCCTAATTTTTACTAATAAGCTTTTTTATTCAGTGTAGTATAAGTTTGTGGAATTTGTTTAACTCTGTTGTAGATTAAGGAAGCATCTAAAATTGAAGAGTAGATCTTATGTAACGGCTTTTTAAGGATATGGGAGTGACTAATAATTTATATGAGGCGACGCTAATAACAATCATTCATAAATTATTAGTCACGTTCGTATTGAAAAATCATGGAATTATGGAATTTTGCTGTGAATTGTTCATGATCTCCTTAGTCTACCTTTGTTTTATTGATCTGATTCTTGGGCACATCCATTAATCTGTCATTGTTTTGGTTAAAAACAGGCCATTGAAGGCAGAAGGGCAGAGCTGCAAGCTGCTCAGCCAACCGAATCACCTCCGAAAAACACGCCGTCAGTTTCTGGTGTTCATCCTCAGCAGCAAAATCCGGTTCCCACAATCCTGATGAAGCCTGGGTCCTCCTCACCTACCACTCAAGCAAGGAAAAGCATGACCCGGGTCACCCTAAATGAGAACCATGAAACCGGGGATTTCCTAACTCCAGAAAAGAAGCTGCTGAACTCGATTGACCAGGTAAGCGAGCGGTGGGTAATCGAGCAGGGCAAACTGGAGCGGACCCCAGCTGCCAAGAAGGCCGAGAGAGATAGAAAGTTCCGGACTTTAATGACAATGCGATGATGATCGATCAAGAGAGGCCGAAGTGGGAAGAATGTCGAACAAGAGATCATCTCACTGATGATTCATATCCATATATCCGGGCTATCCTTAGCTTCTTTATTCTTAGGTATATACTCTTAGCTATGTACTCATAGTCATAGTTTGTAGGTAATAGCATAACGACTCAATTTTTAGCTATACTTAGCTATGTCTAGGGAAGAGAAAAAACAAGCAGGCTATGAGGCTCTCCTGGCAATCCTTGTTGCTACATCAGGTTGAGATGAATGGGGTTCCTTTTGTTTTCCGGCTTATGTACGAAAATTCATAGAACTCACATGATGTACAAATCATTTTGTTGCTGCCAATGTTAATGAACAAATCTGATAGTTACGCAATCATTCTTTGACTGATCATTTTTCATATAGCGTTTTATTAAAGAGTTACAATATTACACTCGTAAGATAGTACTTTTTGTTACCGATTTAATGATAGTACTTATGTATGAGAGAACATTGTACATGTATGATAGAATTATGTATGGGAGAAAACAAAAATTGAGGATTGAGATTTCAGAATGCGCTCTACTTGTATATTTCAACCAAAAAGAATCATACAGATTCATATACATCGAGGAACAACACTAATCTCTACACTAAGCTATATAGCATATCTAACACTGAGTAATTACTTCTTCCGGGTGTTTTATCAGGCCATGCATGCACCTGAATCACCCGATAGTCTCCACACGGACACTCGACCTGACCCATCGCCGGTAAAGAAAATGCCTCCAGGACCAATCTCGATCGTTCTGACTTCTTGCCTCGTGAAAACTCTACCTCTCTCGACGAAGCTGCATCAGTGAAATAATGTCAGTGAATGTCGATTACAAGAAACATATACCACCGAAGGGAAGATATGTGCACAAGGAGACAGAGGAGAAACACGAGATGGGAATCAATCAGATACTTACGAGGGCAGCTCGTAAAGGCGGACAGTGTTGTCGTTGCAAGCGGATAGCAGAATTGGTTTACTCTGGGCATCAGGCATGCCATGCAGAGAAAGAATGCCCTGAAAACAGGAAACCATTCATGTGTCAGATGCTGTTTTGAGTAAATCCCACACTATTAGCATGTTTGGAATCACAATATTGAGGAAAATTAAGGCAAACTTGCTAAGATGACATACATGGTCCTCATTATGAGTGTAAACAACTTCAAGATCTCCTGCTTCAGTTGCAGCCCAGATCTGCATATGGAAAGAACAAATTTTAAGAAAAATGTGAGTTGAATCAGAGACAGCGGGACTAATATTAGTATGTTGCCGAAAAAGGGATCAAAGGGGCACCTTTAAGCTCCGATCCAAGGAACAGGATAGCAAGTATTGGTCGTAACAGACCGTGGACATGACTGCTTCTGAATGTTTATCGAGTGTGTGGATGCACTGCATATTTCCCAAGTCCCACACTCTTACAGTATTATCAACCGAGCCAGAATAAAGCCGTCCGGCCCCGTAAACCAAAGAGACGACTGCACCAGTATGACCCTTCAGTGCTGTAGTGGCCTCAAATGTGTTGGTTCCAGAATTGAAGGTCCACACCAATATTGAACCGTCCTGCAGAATCAGAAAGCAACATGTAAGAAATTAGATTAACCAATTGGGAAGCAGCCTTAAACCGAGGAGAATTGTGAAGATGCAAAGCTCAAACATGGTGGAAGAACTTACCTGAAGTCCAGCGAAAAGAATTTCATCGGATGCGGACAGAGCATAAACTTGTCCACCAGGAGCACCGAGCGTAAGTTCAGTATTGGTTTGAATGTTCCACGCCTGAAAAAATGGCATAGATGAAGTGTTCATTAGCTTCATATGGTAAAATCAATTGGATGGTATATATAAACAGGAAAATTCATCGCATGAAACCTTGACAGCGTTTTCTAATCCAACAAACACCCATGGTCCTTCACTTATCAAGCACCCAACTTCTGACCCTGTTTCAAATGTGGCGACGCACTACACACAACCGAAACTAACTGTCATCAAACTTGCTTGATGTCTAAAGAACTAGAAGAATGACATAAGGGAGTTGAGAATGAATGCATACCTCACCAGTGTTACAGTTCCAAACCCTAACAGTCCCATCTTTACTACCACTGAAAAGTTTGTCTGACCCTGAAGGAAGAGTGATTCCGGTGACAGCCTGCAAAATATGATCAAGTAACCAGCAAATCAATAAACCACTTACAAACAAAGAGGCTGCATACATCGACAATGCAGAGTCAAAGACAGATAATTATGTTGTTGGGTACCTTTTTGTGGCCCTCAAGTTGAGTGACCATGGATAACCCATCACCATAACTCCAAGAATGCAAATACTTGCACTTCTCTCCATGAACACAACTTTCCTTAACCCAATACTCGCAGATTTTGTTTCGAGAAATCCGAGTGGGTTCATGGCTGCGAGAAGCAGACGAACTACAATTTTCACTGGATCGTTTATAGACATTCTTATGTTGTTGTCCTTGAGAATAGTGGGAATGTTTGGGGGTTGAATAGGCATTGATAATGGGTGGAGTTGTCACTGAATGCAAGAAACGACATGGGTTTCTTGTGCATTTGCCAGCCAGCCAAAAGGAACATACTTTGCCACGGGATGAAAAATGCCAATCCGATGAAATTCTGCCTGGTCTCTGACTCTGAGCATCTCTTCGTATCAATCTAGTACCCATTTTGCTCTGTAGAAAGGTAGAAGAACAAACTGATTACAATTTACAAATCCAGGGTTTCCTTTGAAAACTGATAAGCAGAATAAAAAAATCCGAAGATTCTAGGAAATCCAACTCCAGCACATAACTACAAAATTCGTGCCAAGAAACAATTATAACAAAGCAACGACATCATTGCAAACCCTAACCCATCCGGTCATCCTTAACAGAGCAAGGGCCAAGGCCAAGGCCAAGGCCAAGGCAGGGCACCGAAACCCTAACCCTAGAATTCACCAACAAGGAGAAACCAACAACAGCCGTTCGTTCCAATCAAAGCGACGAATCATCTAGAATTATAACAAAGCAACGACATCATGGCAAAACCCTAAACCGAACATACGGTCGTCCTTAACAGAGCAATGGCCAAAGCCAAAACAGGGCACCGAAACCCTAACTCTAGAATTCACCAGCAAGTAGAAACCACAACAGCCGTTCGTTCCAATCAAAGCGACGAACATCCAGAATTTCCAAAACTCGCTCAAACTCCGAAATCAGATCCAGTTGACTCGCGTAACCTTTTCGAAGCCCGACACAAACTAAAACCAAAACCCTAACAATAGACGAAATCGATCAGAGACTCCCGCTCCCGAAGGACCAAAACCCTAACCCTAATTCACGAACATCATTGTCGTAACAACGAATCAAAACCTTCCATAAATATCATGATAGTAGAAGAAAAACACGAGGAGAAAACATCAAAAGTAAGCAAACCTGAATCGATCGATGAGATGAAGCACCAGTCAAAGAAACTCTTACAAATCGACGAATTGCGATCGAAAATCTTCTGGAAATCGAAGAATGTGGAAGGGAGAAAAGAGAGAAATATCGCGGGGTGAAGCAGTCAGTAGAGAGGTTGAGAGTATATTTGGGAGCTCGATGACCGTTGGAAGGGAAAAACTGCTAATACCACTAGTTTATGAGTATATATAAGTTTCTTGGTGGGCGTAGGGCCCACGCTATATCATCCAGCTGGCAAAACCGCGTCAATGAAGTCCCTGCCATAGCGCGTGGGGGTTTAAGGAAGGGGTGATTTTGTATTTTTGTTTAGTTAATTAAATACATTGGCTTTTTTGTTTTTTGAAATTTTGAGAAATTATCTTCATCCAAAATTAAAATCAAAACAAGAATAAATACTCCCCAATCCCGGATTGATTGATACTTTCATTAAATTTTAACTGTTAATTATTCACAAATTATAATGAGTTATAATATGAAATTACATTCTTTTTCATTTCAATAAAATATCTTTCAAATGAGGGGGATTTCATGTTGTAACTTATTGTAATTTGTAAGTAATTAATTGATAAAATTTAATCAAAGTGTCAATTAATTTGGGACGATGAGATTATTATTTACGGAGAAAAATCAATTATCTTATTATAAGAGATTGGTTAATTTTTCTTTTTTATGTAAGGTGGGTTCGAATCATTCAAATTGGGTCTTTTCCTCAAAGTTATATCAATTGAATTAGTGACCCCCACAGTTGGGGGAACCTAAGCGCAAACCTCAAGATTTGGTTAATGGTGTATGACCTTTTTCATTACCATACCAAGACAAGAAGTTACAATAATGTCAAATGAGGTACTAGCTTATTAATTTACTATAGATTTGGTTAATTTAGCTTGGTCCATGATTAAAATATTGTTAGGCCCTGTTTTTTTCTACGGTTGGTGAACTGCGGTACCATAGCATACTGCAGTTTGCCACAGTTTACCACACTTCACCACAAATCATTACTTTTCTCTCTCCTCACTTTTCTCCTCTACTTTTTACATTCTCTCTCCTCACCTAACCCACATACCAATAACCTATCACAATTTCACCACACCCACCACAATTCCACCATACCGCAGAAAATAACATGGCGTTAATTGAAGAAACTAAGTTTATTATTTTTCTTGTCGAATGAGGTACTACCTCATTGGCCCTAGTCTAGTTACCTACCAAGTGATAGTACTTAGGTTTAGCTACAATTTTGGTAGAACAGGGGGAATAAAGTTGCTTATCTAATGTATATTATCTATTTAGAGAGCATTCAATTGGTTAAAGATCTTGGGGGAATTGATCAAATTGATCAATTTTCTTCATGTTTAATTGTATGTTAATTTTGAGAAAAATTTTCAGGGGGTCCACAATTTTCTACTCACTTAGAGAAATTGCATTTAAGGGAGTGTAAAGAAAATTTTCCCATGAAATAGAAAAAATTTTCGTGAAGTTTTTATGCGAAAATTGTAATTGATGAGAGCGAACAATTTTCATCAAGGTTTCATCTTCTATACTTTCATCAAAGTTTAAATAATTGAAGAAGAGAACGAACAATTTTCATATTCGAAAATTGTAAAACTAATATGTATGAACGTTAAAATTGTAAAATTAATATGCCACAGTTAAATACTCTTGATAGATTTTTTTTTTTAAATAAAGTGACCTAAGAGTGAAGAATGTCTTATTTTCTCAAATTATACATGATAAGCATGGCCCACCAATCTTTTTGATAGGTTAACTAAACATACTCACGTATATTTCTACATAAAGGAAGACATAAATACCTACTAAGGCACCATTATTTTGTGCGTTGCGTTGCGGTAGATTACGGTAAGTTGCGATGAAAATAGTAAAAAGGTAATGGTAATTTTGCGGTAGATTGCGATAATTTGCATTGCTGTTAATTGCGTTAACGCACAAAAAAACGGTGTCTGAGATAACATGACATTAGTTGATGGTTGAACTATTCTTTTCTAAGATACCATAACGCACTCACCGCAATTCATCCCACTATCAACAAACTACCGCATTTGACCATACCGTACCACAGTTTACCACCACAACCATAATTTTTTCTTTCATCACTTTTCTCTCTGCTTTTCACTTTTGTCTCTCCCCACTAGGGCTGTCAAAAATCCGGGTTCGGGTCGAATACGGGTTCGGACAATCGGACATCGGACAAAAAAAGTCAAACCCTGACCCTGTTCGAATTAACAATCGAACACTTTTTCCCAACCCGGACCCGGATGTCTGATGTCCGGGCCCGGATGTCCGATGTCCGGGCCCGGATGTCCGATGTCCGGTTTACCCATGCTTGACAGTTGACACTTAACACGACGGTGCTTTACAATTACATCGGACATCCGGGTCCAGACATCGGACATTTGGGTTGGACCCAATTTTTCGCTTCTCGCCCAGGCCTAGCAAACACTGCATACTCATTTCCTTCTGAAATTCGGACAAACCCGGACCCGGTTTGGCAAACCCGGACCCGGTTCGGATTGAAAATCGGACATGTTCATTTGTCCGGATTTAAAATTCGGACGCAATTTCGATGTTCGGACCCGGTTTTTTCGGGGTCGGACTGAACCGGGTTTTCGGGTTGGACAGTTTTTTGACAGCCCTACTCCCCACCTATCACGCTTTACCACAACAACCATAATTCTTTTTCCTACTCACTTTTCTTTCTACTTTTCACTCACCTACTCCACCAATCATTCTTACCACAAATTCTACCATAATCTACCACATTGTACCGCAACATACGACATTTCAACCATTTACTGTACCATATTATTTTCATACTTTACCTGCTGCACATGTCTCAAATTTTTCAAAATGGCATGATGCAAAAAGAAAAAAGAATCAACATTTTTTTATTTTTTTGATTTGGGGTTTAGAACAAGTGGCATGATGCATGCAAGGGAGCTAGCTGTTGAGGAAACCTATCACGTTGTTGTTACTGAGCTGCAGCTGATGCTGATATCAAATTTCCCCAACTCCTGCTTTTCGCATAGAAATTCACACTCATTTTCCTGATTCTGTTTTCGAAGCCATTTATTTCTTCCCTCTATTTAATTACTGTATTAGTTGCGGAAATTGCTCTGTCTTTTTACCTTTACATCATTCAATTTCGGAATATAATACTTTTATGATTTTATCCTATCCCTGAATCAGTGTTAATTTGATTACTCATGAATTACAATATGAATTTACTATTGTTAGAAAGATATTGTACTAAAAATTACAATAATGTTAATTTTGTATTGTAACTCATTATAATTTGTGAGTAATCAACGGTCAAAATTTAGTCAAATTGACACTTGTTTAGGGATGAAGATAGTATTTCGATTTGGAAAAAAAAATTATGTTTTCAATTTAGTTTTTTAACAGCAAAATTATGACCCCTAATCTTATAAATTACTCGCTTGATCCTTATTTATTTGTCTACTTAACTAGTATTTCTTTATTGATCACAATTAGTTTTTACCAATTTTATGATTTTCTCTCCTGATTTTAGTAGTAAGTAGTAACCTTGGTATTTCCTCATGACCCCATCCTTATAAAAAAAACCAGAAACGTTCTTGTTATGACAAAATATACACCAAAAACAACAATATATTATGACTTTTTCAATCTCTAAATTCAATACACAGGTGAAATTAACATTTTTGTTGATTTTTTACGTATGCATGGAGATTGCTCCTGGGGATGGGATCTCCAGACTTTAGATAGGAATATTGGACACCCCAGTTTTCAGTAGGGTGATGATATGTGTCTTACTCCAAGATGCTACTTAAGTGTCTTCCTTTTTATAAAACTAATACGTATTATCATTTTTTGCCTTAAATTTTTTGACAGATACTACTAATTATCAATTATAAGAAGTTTGGAATGTGTTGCCTGTACCAACAATTAAAACTGATACCCTAACGAATGAACTCCGTCCGTTGGGCATATTTTAGACGTCTTTTTGTAAATTTTTAAAAATATATATAAAAATGTGATTTTACACCATTTATATATATTATTATAGTTATAGAAGCCAATCATACAATTTTTTTTTTCAATTTAATTTATAAATATATAGGTTTTATGTCATGGCAAGACACTTAATATGTGTTTTGCTCAAGACATTTATCATTTGAGAAACATTAGCCTTTGAGAAACACTGATTTCTTCTTACAGAATTTCTTCAGCATAATATTATCGTTATTAATTTTCCAAATATCTCATTCTTTGGGACTAGAAATCCATAACCCTAGAAATCTATAACCCTGTACCCTCCTAAATAATACTTTAAACATGCATGGTATCATCACAAATTCAAGCATTCCATACACTTAAACAAACACCCTCAAACTAGTGCCCTTCTTTCTTGATCATCTTCTTCTTCTTCATTCGAAGATCGGTTTGCGTTCGAAGGGGCCTTAGCCTTTGTAATGGAGAGGGGGATCGAAACCCGTTTCCTGGGTTGGTGGTTATCGTTGGGCAAAAGCTTCAGTACGATTCCCATGGCTATCAACAACAACCCGGTCCCGTGCTGCTCTGTCAAGGGCTTTGTGAAGAGTAGATATGACAACAACAATGTCACTGCTTTCCTCGCCGTCGTTATCTGAAAAGCAAAATTCATATAAATGCATGCTTACTTGAGCACTTAGAATTGGTGTCTATGTGGTAGCGCTAGCAAAAATCTGTCCGACCTGAATGCCCGAATTTGTTCGATTCAAACAGGTCCGAATGCAAAAACAGGGTCGGGTTCGTTTGTGTCAAATTCATGCTTGGATCTCTATTCGGACAATGTTTGAACCCAAACCTGAATATCTAGACAACGTGAGCGGTGAATCTAGGTTTTCTGATTGGGGGTGACAAGTACACTTTTATATTCATCTGATATACAAAAATTTCAGAATTCTTATCCAAAATTGTGCTAAATTATTATTTTTTTTCGTGTTACCGGTGACAATGTCTAGCATATTTGGACATTCAGTCAAGTCGGTCAATTCACTCGATTATGGTCAAATTGTCAGTTGTCGCAATCAAAATCTGGACAAATCGGACAATTTGGGTCCGGGTTTGGACATGACAAATTATCCGAATTTGAAACTCGGACAGGGTTCACTTTCGGAGATTTTATCCAAACTGACCCGATCCCAAATTTTTGCCGCCACTACTCGGTGGGACCCACATTGTGAGTTGGTTACGAGGTTAAGGTATGACTAAAATAGGTGGCAAAGGGCATGCAATAACCAAGGTATGAAGAAGATCAAGACAAGAAGATCCATGTCCATGAAAATGTCTACAAACAGAAGAATCCATAAGAGGAATTGACAAAAAAGCAAATTGAAAAATATATTACCATTGCAGTTGTGGCAGCTCCAAACAAAGCAATGAGAGACAAGACAGAGACTTGACCAATGAAGGTAGCCATGGCTTCAAAAACCAACACACCATACACATAGGGATGCTGCATTCATAGTATGTATACATATATAAGGTAAAGCAAAGTGGGTGGGTCAGTCAAGCAATCAAACAAAAATTAGTCATGGTGTGTTTGGTAGTTTCCCGGGAAAGACTTTACCCGAAAAACTTTCTCAGGAAAGATTTTTCCTGAGGTTGTGAGAGAAATAATGGGTCCCACATCAAAACTTTCCCGTATATTATGAAAAGCCAAACATGGGAAAATTTGTCAATTTGGAAAGGGGAAGTTTCTCAACCAAACGTGATATGAAAAGCCAAACATGAGAAATAATGGAAAGGGGAAAATTTGTCAATTTAGTGAAAGCAGGGTTTTATTACCTGATAGCATGATGTCCATGCTCTGAACAATTCCCCTGTCAAGACCATGGGCGGGATCAACATCGGCAAACCGACCACGGTTGAGCAGAAGAGCATCTCCATCTGCATGCATCGAGATAACGTGAAAAGACTCATAAGATCTCTATATTATACCTTGAAAAGAAATCCAATGTTGGTTGACTCGAGCTAGGGGTGACCACATCTCGGACATGACCTTGTGCGAATAAATATGGTGGTTGATGAGATTCGAACCTAGACCTCTCTCAAAACGACTCTAATACCATATGCAGGAACCGTCTCAACCAAAAACAAAAACTTAAGCTTGTGTTTTTGAGGTCCAATAATGGTTTTATACTCTATCAGTTAGGAAGTGACGAATATACCTGAGTAGTTTCGGGGTTCATGGTAAAGATCGCCTCTTGCAAGTTCCCAAGGAAGGAGTCCATGATCAGAGCAGCGCTTATCATCACAACACCAATGATGCTGAAGTTTGGAGACGTTTGGGCATCCGCCAACGTGAAAAGGATCAAGCCCACCACAAGAAGTGTCGCGGACACATACTCGTGTGGAGGGTATTTCCTCCTTAAACCCGGGATAAAAGCCCCCATTATCATCACCGGCAAAACCTATACATGGTAAAATCACAAAATCCATGAGGCCCAAATGTGTTAGGAGTCACATTTTTTTGGTGATCGAATGAGCTCGGCAATCATAATAGCAAGGAATCACAACATCCATGAGAACCAAGGCTCCTAGTGTTTTTTTTTTTTTTTCCATGCTTTTGATCATTCAACAAATGAATAAAAGGAAAAGGTGTTGTCACATTCACCCTGTAACCAAAAAGTTATTACTTACAACCTTAGCCTTTACTTCATCCCAAGATTACTTTCATTTGCTGAATTCTATGTCCTCAAATATGCTTCATAAGTATAGCACTTTTCTAGGATATATTCACTACTACAATCATGATTATGGGATAAAAAAAAATTCAAATTCTCAAATTATATTTCATATGATAACATAAAATGGCCAAAGTATTTGCCACCATGCCAATTCATATGTGACAATCTCAAAACTCGATGTTGCAAGATCGACTCTTTTTCAACGGGACCTCGAAAACTCAGTTACAACACATTGTAAAAGCTAAAAATATTTATGGAACTGAAACTACAAATACAACAACAACAACAAACTCCAGCATTGCTCCACTAAAGCGGGGCACGAGAGTGCGACAAATATGTAATGAAAATAAACCCACAAAAAAAGGAATAGATTTGCGCGAAAATTGTATCGAATTTACCTTGGTGGACTTGAACATAATTTGGGCAGGATAATTAAGAAAAGCCAAGGAGCCTTTGGTGAGTCCATGAGAACCCATGAGCACAGCAGAAAGCTTGAAATAAGTCTTCCATGGGTTCACCATTTGCTTGGTTGTAAACCCATTCAAGTAGATCAATGCTAGGTATACAAACCCCTGAACAAATGTGAAGTACCAACCATAGCTGAAACAACAACAACAAAATTTACAAATTCACCAATTACCCACCAAAATTTAGCTTAATTTATTCATACCCACAAAATTATATGACAAAATGGCAATACCCAGATTGAGGAATCAGGATTTAAACTCACCTAAATTGAAGCCTGTTGTATACATATTCCTGTAATCAGCAAAATACCCACTTTAAAATTTGGCTAAAATTACATCTAGCACTAGCAAAATTTTGTTAGACCCGAAACCCAAATTACCTGACCCGGAAAAGTAAAAAAACCGAGTCTGATCATAGATTTTGATATTAACTGAATTGACCCAACATTCAGAAATAATATTTCTTTTTTTTTTCTATGGTCCGAATTCGATTTCGGCCCAAATTTAGCTCCATACGAGAATAAACTTATGATGTAGAATTACAGAGCATGCAATGCAAGATTCTAATCAATGAAAAATAGGAAGAGATAAAAACAAAAATGAAACAACCAAATTAAAAATAAATCAGTATAAACAACCAAAAAGCTAAAATCAACAATAAAAAAAGTAAACCCAGTAACTGAAATTCTGCGCTTGCTGATCAAGATAAATGCACGTGCAAAAAAAAAAAAAAAATTGCAGCAAAACCCACATCAAAATTCTGAGTAATTTCTCAAAAAGAAGATGAAATCTAGAGAGAGAAAGAGAGCAAAACCTCACAGACGCCATTAACAAGGTATCCGAAGAAAAACCCAGATGAACAAATCAGAAATTGGTGCCATTTTGGTCTGCTTGTTAACGAAATTCCAAACAGAGACCGATTTTGTTCTTCATCGTTCTTCATCTTCAATTCCCCCCAAAAAAAATCGAATTGTAAGAATTCAAAAGAATTGAGGTTTTGTTTGGGGAATTGGGTTTTATGTAAAATTTATGTGGGCATTTTTGGAGGATTTGTAGAGAGAGAGATGTTCAGTGGTTTTTTCTTTGGTTCTCTGTTTTAGAGAGAGAAAGTGAGAGGGAGGAGGGGGAGGTGAGAGTGAAATAGAAGAAGAACTCGGGGGAAGACTTTATAAAATAAATTAAATAATATTTAGGTTAATATAACAATATATTAGATTATTAGTTTTAAAAATCTTCAACTGTGAATCTTGTTTATCAAAATATTTCAAATTTTTATTTTTGAAATGAATATCTCAAATTATATTTATCAACGGCTCAATATTGAATTAAAGTTATTTTATTTAGGATTTTTTTTTATAATATAGTGGTTATTTTTTGGTTTACACATAATTTCAATATTCTACATATCACCCAAAAAATATTGTTTTATTACAGAAAAATATGAGTTTAATTGATATTAATTTGATAGTTTGGTTGCTAACAAATACAAGCCTATAAAATTTAGGATATTCATTCAAAAATAAAAATCGATTAATATATTAGTGTTAGGAACATAGTTTTTATTTAGGAGAAAAATACAAAAGATGACATAAGCTGTTTATAAATTGCATGAAGGTAGGGGAATCGGTGGCTAATATATATATATTTTTTTTTCTCATAAGTAGTGATTTTATTCTACCTAAAAAATAAGCAGTATATTTTCCTATTGTAGTCTACTAACGGTAGGACTTTAATTAAAAGAATCGGGATAGATTGAGTGATTGACTCAAATTCATGTGCATGTTAAAGGTAGGGGTATTTTTAAAGTGATTTTACATTTTTTTTAAAATAACTCAAATTAGTTATAAGAATTAATACATATTTAATTGTCAAACCATGTTTAACCATTCTATATATATATATATATATATATATATATATATATATATATATATATATATATAAGCTAGTATTAATAGCTTGTATTTGTGCAAATGTTATGTATACAATAGCTTGGTCAAAAACTATCTAAACATTCCAAGCTGATCAATTTTTTCCATGTTTGTTGTGTGTTAGACCTAGAAAAATATTTTACAGGAGCAAGAAAACTTCCAACCTTCACTTAGGGAGCGTTTGGTTGATAAATTTTCTTGAAACAGTTAGTCAACTTTTCTAAGTTGACAAACTTTAGTATGTTTAGTTGTCTTTAATAGATGAGAAAGTTTTAACCACATCCACCATTTCCCTCACAATCTTAGTTAACTGTTTTCAAGAGGGCTTAGTTTCTCGGAAAAGTTTTTTATTCTAAGAGAATCTTTCCCATGAAACTATCAAATGCACCGGAAAACTTTCCCTTGGGAGGGGTAAGTAGGGGAAATGTTTCCTATGGAAAACCTCCTAGGAAAAAATTTCCTAAGGGGGCGTCAGATTCCAAAACTTTCTTAGGAAAGTTAGTCAACTTTTCTAAATTAACAAACTTTCTTATACTTGATTGTCATAAATAAATGAAAATATTTTAATACGAGGCATATTATTTCACTTTCAAACCTAATAAACGATTTCCCACGGAAGTTATAGGGAAAATCTTAACAAACGCTATCTTAAAGCATGAGAAATATTGTGCCTAATTTTTTGAAATTTAAAAATTTGAATGACTTTGAAGGGCTAGAAAAGAAATAATAAAATGAAAGAAAAAAAATATGTATGCCATGTCGAATTTGTGTAGCTATCCTAGCTTGTTCTTCACTGTTCCATTGAAATTAAAGTATAAAGTTAGTATGAGGAGATGCTACTGCTACATGCACATTGGAGTCTAGATTACTGAAAGGCAAGTATCATATATATTCTCCTTTCTTCTTCCGCGGCTATTTTTTTTTTTTTACGGTACGATGTGGTATCGCAACTCATCAACTATTTAACATTGTTTCACATTTCACCACACTTTATCACAATCATTACTAATATATCTTCTCACTTTTTTCTTTCCTTATTTTTTCCCGATTATTTTAGCCTAAAAAGGCACAAAGGGGTGTGACCAAAATACAACGCAGTGTAAAATGAACCGGCAAAAACACACACAAACAAAAGAATTACAACCCATCGGAGCAAGATTGCTAAACAAACTTAGCTTTTCAAAATTTCTTCTTTTTTTCCTTCCGGCAAATCATTCCTGAAAACTTCACAACAATCTCTTCATCATTGAGACGACACCCAACTCTTGCCACTCGTGGAGTCTCCTCGTCCAATCTTTCAAGAGAGATTTGCGCAGGCTCCTTCCAAATTTCACCACACTTTTCCGTTCTATTTTTCATATTCTCTCTCCCCACCTACCACAACTCACCCCAGTTCATCACATTTTTCAATGATATCACCGTACTACACCATCGTCGCATTTTACCTAAAGCACGACAGAAAAGGGTCTAAGTTGTAATTAGATTTGGGTGGATATTAATGTGTGGCAGAAGAGTAACTAAGAAGCCCTTGAAACGAGGCAGTTCAGTCGCAACGTAACACTATGTCCAAAATATGGACACGCATTCTTCTTGTGATGACTCATGAGTAATGAGCTTGGAACTATAAGGTGGTCAACTAACTAAATAAAATAGAAAACAATATGTCATACATTTTAAGGAAACATTCTTATTGATTTGTTTTTAAATTTTTTGTTTTAGGGTTTGGAATGGTTGAAGTTCATGGGTTTTAAGTGATTCGTAAAAATTTAAGTTAAGATTTTAAAAAATGTCATGTCATTTTTTCTGATTTTTGATTTTTATATAGCAATTTGACAAGTTAAATTGTACAGAATCGAAATACAGTCCACAAAACACATCGTAGTACACAGTAAAATATATTAATATTCAAATTTTGTAGTATAATATTAGCGTATTATTGTCCAGTACTTTTAAAATATAAAATATTAATGTATAAAAGTCTTATACTTCAATACGTTGACCCAAATATATATCTTTAAGGTATAAGATATTCACACAATGTTATGATGAGATTTTTATTTTTTGATTTCTATCTCATTGCACATTCTCGATTATTTTTAGATTCTTAAGGTGATATTCAAATTTTTGTAGGACTTATATATGTGAAAAATTCAACAAATTCATAAAATAAGTTTGAGGGAGAAGACCTGAAGAAGCACATACACGTAACATACGTACAAATATTAAATTAGATATGTTTAAATGTTTGGTAAAGATCTAACTTACAAAATTACTGTTCGCATAGAAAAATAATTTTCTGGTTTTCACATAATATTAAACAAGCTCAATCAAAAAAAAAATGTTATCAAATAAAATATCTATATTTATGATTTATGGATTATCAACTTTGAGACGTCAAAAAGAGTTCAAGGCCTTATAGTTGATATTGTTATGTGAGGTGAATTACGCGTACTGAAGTTGTAAGGAATCAATTTGTTTGACGAGAAAATAAACAAATTGTTTTTTTTTTTGTTTAGGTTTTAGGGTTTAAACGTTTGGTAAAGATCTAGCCTACAAAATTACTGTGCGCACGAAAATATAATTTGGTAGTTTAAATTACTATTCATACAAATATTCAATTAGACACATTTAAATGTACAAGCTGGCCTACAAAATTACTGTGCACACGAAAAAATAATTTTCTATTTTCATATAACATTAAATAAACTCAATCAAAAAGATATTATTAAATAGAATATAAATATTTATGATTTATGCATTATTGAAAGGAAAATTGGAATCTAATAAACCAAACTTAAGTTTAAGACCTTGACTCACCTTGAGATAGACTGAGACGTCAAAAAAAGTTCAAGACCTTGTGATTGATATTATTGCATGGCGAATTACACGTATTGAAATTATGAAGAATCTGTAAATTCTAGTAAATTACACGTAGAGTTGGCAAAATTTTGTCCGACCCGGATTATCCGAATTGTCCGACCCAGAAAAACTGGGTCTGGACATAGATTTTTCCTCAGAATTTTTTTATTGACTGAATATTCGGACATAAAATTTTTCTTTTTTCTATTGTCCGAGCCCGATTTTAGCTTCGTCCAGAATTGTCCGGCCTGATTTGACCCGAAATAAACCGAGTCCGAGCATGAATTTCTCGTCCGAATTTTGACATTGTCTGAATTTGTCCGACCTGAATTTTTGCCAGCGCTAAATTTACACATATCTGAATTTATGTTGAGAGGGACCTTTTTCATGGTAACCTTTTTAATATTTTACTATAACTAATAAGTGATATCAAAATGACTCTTTTATATATCCACAGTGAGATTATGACTAATAATATATCAAGGAATGACTTTTATTAGAGTCATTGCAAATAAATTATTAGACAACTCTATATTCATAAAAATTCGCCACAAAAATATACATCTCTCACTATAAATTTATGGTGAGATGGTGTTACATAAAACTTTCAGGAATCCAGTAAGAAATCAATTTATTTGACAAAAGAGTCATACTCTTATTTTTTTGGGCTGGGGAGGAGGCAGGGGGAGTTGGGACCTAAGCCCAATACTACGTACTAATGCATGGGTTAACTTGAGGCCCATTTATTCCACATGTAAAGCAACCTACTTTTCTATCTTTTTTCTTTTTTTTGGTCCCTGTCTCATGAGTCATGAGTAATTATTAGACACATATTATGTCTCTAGTTCATGTCTAATCATTAGATACGGACATTAGGTATCTATCTTATAAATACTTACCATTAAATACAAACAATTTTTATTGGTTCATCACGAAAGTGAGTATCAAATTGCCCATAACAAATATAAACCATCAACCCTACAATTTTCATCGAAGAAAAATTTTACCTCCATCAAATATTGAATTTTTATGGGGAATTCAGAAGAGAAATTGGTAGTCACCTGTTATATGTCTCCTTTTCTTCCAACCCTGTGTTACTAAACCCTTCTATGGAAGTAACCACAACACTAAACCAACTAAATGAGAAGATCGCACAAAGATTAGACTGGACTGAACAAAGCATGCCCACACATATAAGAAGATTCTATGTGCGCCACAGTGTTAGAATATAAAACCATAATGGAACTTCAACTATCAGTTTAAATTTTTACTTGAGATGGGTCCATACAATATGAGAATCAAACCGAGTGAGAGATCTCAGATTTGAATTTCAGCAGCATCATGATCAAGTGGAGCCTCATCCACCACTCAACAATATGCCGATTGTGTGCAAGGTTAAGGTGAGTCTATGTAGCGTATTCACGTGATAAAACCACATTAAGCCTCTAACCTTAGTATAACCAACTCCATTAGTTTCCTCTCCATATATTAATCAAACAGATCAACCAAAGCCTCCTCTACCAAATCCAGCAACAAACTGATCGCGCAAGGTTAAGATGCACCTAATTTATAACTTATCCGCGCGATAAAACCATCACTAGACCTTCAACTAACCTTGGTACAACAAACTCGATGTCCTCTCCATAGTTTAACCAAATAGATCAACCAAAGACCCATCTACCAAATCTAGCAACCGACTGATTGCGCAAGGTTAAGGTGAGCCTTTACAGCTCATTCCGGTGATAAAATCATCATTGAACCTCCAACCTTGATACAACCAACTCCATTTCCTTTCCATGGTTTAACCAAAGAGATCAACCAAAGCCTCATCTACCAAATCATGCAACAAACAACCCTCCAATTCCTCTCCTACCTCTTTCATCTCCTCCACAAACTTACCCCAATTCCCTTGATCATCTCTATCCATGTCTTTGATGATACAATCTTTGCTCTTCATCCCGACCTCGTTTCTTGGTATCCGCCCCAATGTCTTGAACATGTAATCCATGCTTCTAGCACCAATGGGATCCTCCTCTGTGAACATTTCTGAACCACCATGATCATGTAGGAGCCATTGTATGTTTTGAAGGAGCCATTGGATGCTTCCTGTAATCACTTCATAAGAAAATGTTTTAGTGATTGAAGGAGTCATGCTTTGAACTACTATTGATAGCCATGATTTGCTGTTATTCTGAGATTGGGAAGAATCCATAAGGAGGTGAAGATATGATCCTAAACTTGGGTGTTGTTCTTTTGTGCGGTTAGTAAGATACGTAAATGGTGTAGTACGGTGAAATCGTAGAAAGTGCGGTAAAGAGTGGTTGATGTGGTACATGAGGAGAGAGATTGTGAAAAGTAAAAGAGAAAAGTGAGAAGATATATTGGTAATAATTGTAATATAGTGTGACGAAGTATGGAAGAATATTGAGTTGTATAATGAGTTGTGGTACCGCACCGCAACGTATGAAATAACAGGGTCTCAAAAGTCAAAAGAAATTATGAAGTAATATTGTAGAACCAGAATGTTTATATCATTCCACATTCTCATTTCATTTATAGATTCTTGAGATGTATTCAAATTGCTTGATGAGATGGAGAAACATATACTAAATTGGGCACGTTTAGATGTTTGATTGGGACTTAATCCCCCAAAATTATTAAGTATAGCAGAAAAGAATTTGTTGTTTTTCACAAGACATTAGAAAAATTCCCACCATTTTTTAAAAGAGAAAGAATAATATATCATTCATATTATTTGATTCGAAATTATACTCCTTCAGTCCTAAATTAATTGATATTTTGACTAAATTTTGATCGTTAATTCTTTACAAATTATAATAGGTACGATATGAAATTACCCGTAAAAATTGTAGCTCATTATATTTTATAATTAATTAACAATTAAAATTTAGTCTAAATATCAGTTAATTTGGGACAGGAGAGTATGCGTCTTGATTCCTTGTCATTGAATCAAGATATCTTTTTCATTTTAATAGGAAAACCAAAATACTTCAATCATGAATTAAAGTTGACTCCCATAAAAAAAAAAAAAAAATTGAATAACGACTGATGGGCTTTTTTTGGATGGGGCGTGTTTGGGCCTCAAGCCCATTAAATTGGGAGGGGATAATATCTGCTGGCTGAGTGGGTACAGCTGCCAAAATTTTACATGACCCAAATATTTTGTTGTTAATATATTTATGAAAGAATTATAAGATTATATTTCACGAAAATGTTTTTTTGTTATCAATTTAATAATACTTTATAAAAACCATATTACAAGATGCAATAATTCTTATGTAAGACCGTCTCACCTTGATAAAACACATTGAGATGTTATAAAACACCTTGAAAAACATATTATTTGATAAAATACCCTGAAGTGGGACATATTTTTTTTTAAATGAATGAGATTTATTTTAATTTGTATTAATCATGATGAATTCCCAACTATTATAATTTTTTTAAAAAAACAATTTTATTTTTCTTAAAACTTTTGTGCATTATTATGGTTGTCTACTTTATTTTTCTTAAATTTATTTTTTATTTAAAAAAATATTGAACATAATGGAAGGAACTTTTATTGAAACCATGGTAGTCATGTTTAAGAAGCAACTTACCCACAATGATTTATGAGTGTATAGGCTTTATGGATAAATATGAATACTTGGCATTTCCATCAAAAATCAATGTGGATGGACATCCATCATTATCAAAGACTTGGCATTGCCATCTTCTTCTTCTTCTTCTTCAATTTGTTTCCCTTTTTCTTTTTCCTTTTCTTTTTCTTTTTCTTTTGTTTTTGTTTTTGTTTTTGTTTTTGTTTTTGTTTTCTTTGTAGTGTGTTTTCTTTTGGTGGTTAACAGTTAACACCTAACACTTGGCACTCTTTGATGATTGGGGATCTTCATCTTTTTTTGTTCTCAACTTCTGCTGTCTATGCAGTGCACTGTGATTTAGCAATTGTCAATTTTAACTCATTATCATTTTTTAACATGTTTCCCATTCTATATCTATTATTATCTTTGGAAATTGTGCATTTCTCGCATAATCATTTTATTTAAAAAAAAATTCGATATTACTTTCTTATAATTGTATTTTTCATTTTTTGCTATTAATATAAAGATAGTGTTTCAGTATGATAGAATATTACGTATTACTCTATTTGTTCTATATCTAAAAGTCCATATTAGATTGAAGAGTTATAATTATATCTTGAAAACATGACTCTTACTTTCATAATGAACTTTAGATATGAAAAAGTAAATAATTAGCAGTCAAAATTATAAACTTTGACTATGCAAATACATAACATTCAAATTTTATAAAATTTGACATAGCACCAGTATGCCTTGTTCCATTTTTAACATTTTCTTTTTGGATAATTGTGCTCTTCTTGTGTTTGTATATGTCCTTTTTAGATATGTCTTATGCATTAGCTTAACAACTCATTGCATAGGGCGTGTGAGTATATAATTTCTTTCTCTCTACTTTTTTTAATACTTCGGATTCTAAGCGGCTTTTTTTTTAATCATTTTTTCCAAAAACTTTTTTTTTTCTAGATTTGTTAATTGGAATCATCCTTTTTATGCACTCTTATGCATGGGTAAAATTGCCCATATCTACATCTTCTCCAACCTCGCGTTAGTGGGACAAACATCTACATCTTCCCCAACCCCAGATTAGTGGGACAATTCGGGGTAGATTATTGTCGTTGTCTTTTTGGATGAATGATATAAAACCTAGGTTGCAAAATTCGTGGGGTACATTATTGTGGTTGTCTTTTTGGATGATTGATGTAAAACCTAGGTTGCAAAAATTTATGAGGTAGATAATATATAGTAGACAACTTATTTAAACATATTAATTGAAATCAACTCTTAATGAATTATTCAATAAATATTTTGAATAGAATAAAAAATTGGGATTATTTGGTTTCAAAATCCTCAACTTTGGGTCTTGTTTATCAAAATATACCAAATTTTAATTATGACATAAATATCTCAAACTTTGGAGGTTGATATTTATTAGCAACCCAACACTCAATTAACATTAATTAAACTCATTTTTTTTTTACAATGTAGTGGTTGTGTTAATTTAGTGTTGGGCTACTGCCATATACGACCCCCAAAATTTAGGATATTCATATTAAAACTGAAGTTCAACATATTCTGATAAACAAATCTAAAAATTGAGAATTTTAAAACTTAATAACCCTAAAAAATTAGTAATGATACATCATTGAAATTAAAAAAATGTCAGACAATATATAAATGAAATAAAAAATGAGTTATAAAGTTAAACTTCTTAAAAATGGAAGGGGACAAAAGTTTAAGAGCACTATTTTTTATATAAGTTTTCTTTTCTCTTTTTTCCCCTTTCCCCCGCAATATAATCCCTTATTCCCTTGAATGATTCCCCTCTCTCTTCAAAACCCCTTCCTTTGGCTTCTCCTCACTGAAAAACCCTTCTTTCCCTCTTCACTTCTCAACAGCCACTCTTCTCTCATTTCCTCTTCCCTCCTCAACCTATCTCTTTTCCCTCTACAATGGGTTACTGCATCCACCATTTATCCAACAAATTCATTTCTTCATCTTCATCTTCACCAATCCCCAGAAAACCCTACTTCCCCAAACCAACCTCCTCCAATTTCTCCTTCCTTCACCCAAACAAGTCCCCTTCACTTTCCACTGTTCGATTCCACCGTTCAATCAAGCAGCTATGGAGATCCAAACCCTCCTCCATAAGAAGCCAAAGTTCCGCCATGAAAGAGACCTCGAATCCTGCAACCCCAACTGGGAAAAGAACCGATTTGAAGAAGATTATGATTCTGGGTGCTGGTCCAATCGTCATCGGACAAGCTTGCGAGTTCGATTACTCAGGAACACAAGCTTGTAAGGCCTTGAAAGAAGAAGGGTATGAAGTTGTTTTGGTTAATTCTAATCCTGCTACTATTATGACTGACCCTGAACTTGCTGATAGAACTTATGTTACTCCCCTAACCCCTGAATTAGTCGAGAAGATTCTAGAAAAAGAACGACCCGATGCGCTTTTGCCCACCATGGGAGGGCAGACAGCTTTGAATTTGGCTGTTGCTTTGGCTGAAAGTGGGGCTTTGGATAGGTATGGGGTTGAGTTGATTGGGGCTAAGCTTGATGCTATCAAGAAGGCTGAGGATAGGGAGTTGTTTAGGGAAGCTATGAAGAATATCGGGGTTAAGACTCCGCCTTCGGGTATTGGGACGAATATCGAAGAGTGTTTCGAGATTGCGCAGGAGATTGGGGAGTTTCCATTGATTATTAGGCCTGCTTTTACCCTAGGTGGGACTGGTGGGGGGATTGCTTATAACAGGGAGGAATTCGAGGCGATTTGTAAGTCGGGTTTGGCTGCTAGTTTGACTACTCAGGTTTTGGTGGAGAAATCTTTGTTGGGTTGGAAGGAGTATGAGCTTGAAGTTATGAGGGATTTGGCTGACAATGTGGTGATCATTTGTTCGATAGAGAACATCGACCCGATGGGGGTTCATACGGGGGATTCGATCACGGTTGCCCCTGCGCAGACGCTGACGGATAGGGAGTATCAGAGGTTGAGGGATTACTCGGTCGCGATTATTAGGGAGATTGGAGTTGAGTGTGGTGGGTCGAATGTTCAGTTTGCGGTGAATCCAGAGGATGGGGAGGTGATGGTGATTGAGATGAATCCGAGGGTGTCAAGGTCGTCGGCTTTGGCTTCTAAGGCTACCGGGTTCCCAATTGCAAAGATGGCTGCTAAGTTGTCGGTTGGGTATTCGTTGGATCAGATTCCGAATGATATCACCAAGAAAACTCCGGCGAGTTTCGAGCCTTCGATTGATTATGTGGTGACGAAGGTCAGTTTGCTGTTCTGTATTTTGTGCTTGTATGTTCCCTTCAGTTGATTATGTTCTTTCTTGCAATCTTGTTGTGGAGTAGGAAAAAGTAGCACCAAACATTGCATATAGTTGAGTTCTGTGATACTATGTTTCAATTATGCAAATCGAATTGTTATAATTCTTACTTGGGTTTACTTTAGACTGTTTGGGGGAGGGAACAAATCGAAATTTTGGTGCTTTCTTGGTATAACATGAAGAATTGGTGAGTTTCATCTAATTGTTACAATGGTAGCTTGTCTTTAGATTGTTGGATGAAATGAAACAAACTAAAATTTCGGTGTTCTGTTGTTATACGAAGAAGAAATGATGAATTTTGATCCAATTGTTACTATGCTGGCTTGTCTTTGGACTGTTTGGAGAGGGAAACGAATCAAAATTTGTATACTCTTGTTTGTACAGATACCCTGATTTATTCATATTGGTGAATTTGTATATCTCATGTTTTTGGCCTTTTAATCCCATCGTGATATATGCTTATACAGATACCCCGATTTGCATTCGAGAAATTCCCTGGTTCTCAGCCAACACTAACAACCCAAATGAAGTCCGTTGGTGAGGCCATGGCCTTAGGCCGCACGTTCCAAGAATCATTCCAGAAGGCGGTCCGATCTCTAGAACTCGGCTACTCCGGATGGGGATGTGCTCAGATAAAGGAACTCGATTGGGACTGGGAGAAGTTGAAGTACAACATCCGTGTTCCGAATCCCGACCGCATCCACGCAGTTTATGCCGCCATGAAGCGAGGCATGAAAGTCGACGACATTTACGAGCTGAGTTTCATAGACAAGTGGTTCCTCACGCAGCTCAAGGAACTGGTCGATGTGGAGCAGTTCCTTTTGTCTCGGACACTGTCTGATCTGACTAAGGATGATTTCCAGGAGGTGAAGAGACGGGGTTTCAGTGACAAGCAGATAGCCTTTGCGACTAAGACAACCGAGAAAGAAGTGCGCGCAAAGAGGCTCGCGCTTGGAGTCTCCCCGGCTTATAAGCGGGTTGATACATGCGCGGCTGAGTTTGAGGCCAACACACCTTACATGTATTCTTCTTATGATTTTGAGTGCGAATCGGCGCCTACCCAAAAGAAGAAGGTTTTGATCCTAGGTGGCGGGCCGAACCGGATTGGCCAGGGTATCGAGTTTGACTATTGCTGCTGTCATACATCGTTTGCTCTTCAGGTTTGTTGTCTTATCCAAATACTCTGCTACAGCAATGCGAACTGATGCGATTCATGAATAATGTTAGCTTATTTCTTTGTTGAATTACGTGATAATATTTAAGTTGCTTAACAAGAAAGCATATGTGATTCAGTTTTGTTAATTCTTCAAACATAATTTGGTATTTCTGGTGTTTGGTTTGGTAACTTGTTTTCCGTATCTTCACAGAATGCTGGGTACGAGACTATCATGATGAACTCCAACCCTGAAACCGTGTCCACAGACTACGACACAAGCGACCGGCTCTATTTCGAGCCCCTGACGGTTGAAGATGTCCTGAACATCATCGACCTGGAGCGTCCGGATGGCATCATTGTCCAGTTTGGTGGGCAGACTCCCTTAAAACTGGCCCTCCCGATCCAGCAGTACTTGGATGAGAACAAGCCCGCGAGTGCGAGCGGGGCGGGCCCCGTGAGAATCTGGGGCACGTCCCCGGACTCGATCGATGCGGCCGAGGACAGGAAGCGGTTCAACGCCATCCTGGACGAGCTGAAGATCGAGCAGCCCAAGGGTGGGATCGCCAGGAGTGAGGCGGACGCCCTCGCGATCGCTGCGGACATAGGTTATCCTGTGGTGGTGCGGCCGTCTTATGTTCTGGGAGGCCGGGCGATGGAGATCGTGTACAACGACGAAAAATTGGTGACTTATTTGGAGAATGCTGTCGAGGTGGACCCCGAGAGGCCGGTCTTGATCGACAAGTATTTATCGGACGCAATTGAGATCGACATCGATTGTCTGGCGGACTCGTATGGGAATGTGGTGATTGGCGGGATAATGGAGCACATCGAGCAAGCCGGGGTCCACTCGGGTGACTCAGCGTGCTCCCTCCCGACGAAGAGTGTCTCCGCGGCATGCCTCGACACGATCCGGAACTGGACCTCGAAACTGGCTAAGCGGTTGAATGTCTGCGGGCTGATGAACTGCCAGTACGCGATCACTGCCTCCGGGGATGTCTTCCTGCTGGAGGCGAACCCACGGGCGTCCCGGACAGTCCCATTCGTGTCAAAGGCGATCGGCCGCCCCCTGGCGAAGTACGCCTGCCTCGTCATGTCCGGCAAGTCCCTGTCCGACCTGGACTTCACCGAGGAGGTCATCCCGGCGCACGTGTCGGTCAAGGAGGCAGTCCTCCCCTTCGACAAGTTCCCGGGGTCGGACGTCCTCCTGGGCCCCGAGATGCGGAGCACGGGTGAGGTCATGGGGATCGCCTCCGACTTCCCTCTCTCCTTCGCACTCGCCCAGGTCGCCGCAGGCCAGAAGCTCCCCTTCTCTGGGACAGTCTTCCTCAGCCTGAACGACCTGACGAAGCAGCAGCTCCCAGCCGTCGCACGGTCCTTCCTGGATCTCGGGTTCCGGATCGTGGCCACCTCGGGGACCGCCCGTGTGCTGGAGCTGGAGGGGATCCCGGCGGACCGTGTCCTGAAGATGCACGAGGGGCGGCCCCACGCTGGGGACATGGTAGCCAATGGGGAGATCCAGCTCATGGTGATCACTTCCTCCGGGGACGCCCTCGACCAAAAGGACGGACGCGCACTCAGGAGGATGGCGCTCGCATACAAGGTCCCAATCGTGACCACCGTCGCCGGGGCCCTTGTAACTGCCGAAGCCATCAAGAGCTTGAAGTCACGCCCGGTGGAGATGTACGCACTCCAGGACTTCTTCAGACAGGGGACAGAAACCGAGAGCGGAGACAGTAAGAGGTTGCAGTCTGTGTCTTCTTAACACTAGGGAATGAACAATGAATAATGATACTGGGGTTTTGATTTTGAAGCAATTAATTAAGTTGGATGTCTTGTTTTCATGTCTGTGGTGTATGATAGATTATTAGATTTTGGATTGTTGTAGTAGTATTAAGTGGCTCAAGTTTTGTTTGTGGGATTTTCTTTTGTTTTGTGTGTTAGGAATGAATGCACAACTAGCTTGAAGCCATTTTGCCTGGATTCCACTGGCAAATAAAAGATTTTAGAGCTTTGGCTTGTGTTTTGTGGCACTTTAGTTTAGTTTGCTGTGGTTTTTTTTTTTTTTTTAATGTTTGCAGCCTCTTTGGCTCTGAAATGGTTAAATTTTAAAAAGTTATTGTCAATATTTGTTGTCCAATTTATTGTAAATTTATGAATGTTATAGAAAAATTTATCAATATCAACAAATTTATCAATTTGTTACATTGTGGAAGCCCGTTTCGCTGACCTACGCACGTCTCTAATTTCCCCAAACACACCCTGAATCTGCCAGTGGAAGTTTTTAAAGTCGGTGATATTTTTTACTATTTTGAAAAGTTAAAAGGGTATTTGGACTAAATTGAAAATATTCGTGTTAATCAGTCGAATGTTTTAAAGTTAGTGACTTTTGCGACTATTTTGGAAAATTTAGTGACAATTTTATCCAAACACTTTGATTATCTTGCTGATACTTTCTGACATCCAAAGAAAAGAAAATAGGACAAATATACATGCATTTAACATTGTTAAATGAAGATCTAGTTGGTTGATCATAATCAATCCAGATTTTGAAATGAATATGTTAAGTAGAAACTTTATAGCTTCCTGTTGTCTTGTTATATGACATTGTTCTTTCTCATTATCTAAAATAGTAAGCACGTAAATGTTTAATACGATGGTTGAACACCAATGTTTATTATATAGTCCAACTATATATACATATATTGATCCAGTTGCAAGAACCTCAAGGAGGGAAATAATCATAGAAGAAGTGAAAGTGTGAAATGATGGACCAGTAATTGAAGAAATGACAGTTATTCCAGTTACAGTTGATCAGGAAAAAGCATGTCTGTCAATGTATGAAGCATGTTATCCGAGAGGAGATAAACCAAAGTGTTCCCTGGATTCAAATGCTATAAACCAAAAGAACTTTGGGTGAACACTTGTTTACCAGAAAATCTTGTCGGCCCTCCTCTTTAATATGCATGCTTAACTTTATTGTCTACTAGCTACAATTGAGGAATGTTGTGGTGGGTGGTGGGCCTTCTTTGGACATTGACATTCCCTGTCCCCGTCTTTTATAAGGCCTATCGGGTTAATATTCCCCTAAGATAGGGGCCTAATGGATTGAACTATATACATGTACATCTCGTACGTTTTCAATTCAAGCCCTAAGCCCTAACTAGGGCTTAATTAGCTTGGAAATTGGAATGTATGTCCACCAAGAATGCCCCGTTCTTTTATGCGTTAACGCACCCAAACGCAACGCAACTTATCGCAACCCTACCGCAACATAACGCAAATTATCATTACTTTTTAACTATTTCCACCGCAACTTAACGCAACGCAAACGCAAACGTAACACAACGCAACGCAACACAAGAATGTGTTGCGTTTGCGTTACGTTGCGTTACGTTAAGTAAGATGTGTTACTTTCAACGTTGCTTGTACGAAGGAGTTTCTTTATCTTGATTGCCTTGACTGCCAGTAGAATGTGTTTCTTTGATAGCTTTGTAATTTGGATGCCTCGAATTACAATCACACAAGGGAATTCCACTTAGATCAACCAATTCATCCCATAATTTCTTCAATTTGGTGAAATAATATACTGCAACACTGTCATTTCCTTGGAACAATTCAGATATTTCTCCTTGAATTTTAAACAATAAGGGGCCATTGCTTTGATCAAACCCCTCTGTTAATTCTCTCCATAAACTTTTAGCAGAATTCACATACGAAAAAGCCTCTAACAAAATTGGTTCAATAGAATTCAAGATCCAACTGACTAACATACTATCAAACTGAAGCCATTGATCTTAAGTAGGATCAAATTCATCAGGTTTAGAACATTTACAATTGATGAATCCTAACACCACTTTGGTTCGAAGGCCAATTTGAATTGCTTTGCTCCATTGCAGGAAATTTGATCCATTAATTTAGTAAAGATTTTAATTTTTTTGCTACTCAATCTGTCACATATGACCGCCACCGAGTTAGTCATCGTCGGAATCGTTTCAGTTGCAATATTGTCCAACACCCCCAAAGTACAGTATACTATTGTCCAATAAAAAAGTTCAATGCGTTATTGTCCAACATCGCCAAAGTACAGTCTATTAGCGTTCAAAAACTTTTTTTATTCACATGTTATTCAACACTTCTATATTTCCAAACAAGTAAATTAAGGTAGAGTGGAGATTCTTTGATTTTATAAATTGTGTTTAAAGTGACAAATAATTTTAGAAAGGAGAGAGTAGGATACATATGGTGGTAAAACAGTAATTAATATTGCATTCATATTCTATAGCAAAAAAATGAAAAATTAATTAAAGTGATAGATACTAGAAAATGAAGGGAACATAAAGTATAAAAGATAAAACAAAAGGAACTCGAAATGACATAAATCTTATTCCATGGTATTCATCAAAGGGGAAACCAAGATTCCAAAGAGGGTAAAACTCCTACAAACAACTCTGAAAATACCACATCTTAGTTATTTTTGGTGGTCGCTAAAGCTAACTAAGCCCTAGGGGCTTGAATAGGAAAACGTACAAGCTAAGATGTGCATTCATGCAATACTTCAATAGCTGGTAGACATTGAAGTTAAGCATGCATATTAAAGAGAAGGGCCGACGAGATTTTCTGGTAAACAGGTTGGCACCCAAAGGTATTTTGGTTTATAACATCTTAAACCTGCGCAACATGTTAGCAGTTTCTTTTCTGCTTTGGAATAACATATTTCATTCCTTGGTAGACATGCTTCTTCCTGATCGACTGTTACTGGATTAATAACTGCGATTTCCTCAACTATGGATCCGTCGTTTCCCACCATCACTTCTTCTATTATTATTTCCTTTCTTGAAGTTCCTGCAACTGGATCCATACATATATTTTTAGAGAATAGAATTCATCGTTGGACGTTCAACTATTAAGTTAAGTTTTTACGTTTTAATAACTACTGTTTCATACCGATAAAGAACAATGCCAAACATGTCTTAAATCTCAAGCATATATCGTAGACGATCGATAGCAAGATAACATGAAGCTATAAGCTTCTACTTGTAACAGTGTTTGATGCATGCATATTTGTTGTTTTTTGGATGTGGCAAGAGTCAGATATTCTTAACTTATTCTTTTTCAATTTTTCAAAATTTTAAAAGGTTGAAAGTTCGCATTTAAGATTTATAAAGTGACAGAAAATTAGTACTAAAAGAGAAACAACAAAACAAATAATTACACGATCTCGTAATTAATGTGTTACAAACAAAAATAAACCCTTCAAAAATAAATATAAATTAAGAGGATAGGATGAAACCTGAAACAGCAAGCAAGAAGAGAACTACAACAGCAAACTTGGCCCCCATCAATGCATTCATGATTATACAAAACAAATTGCCTTTTTGTTATTTGCTCTTAATTTTTGTTGGAAATCTTATGCTATAACTGAGCATTAATATCCTCATTTTATAGATGCATCTTCCCTACTTTTCAAGAGTAACTTTTGTATTTAAAAAAATAGTTTTGTTTTTAAGGAATATTTAATGTGCTCATGTGGTCATGAATAATAGTAAATTATACTATCACATGTTGCAATGGTACTGTGAAGTTCATTGAAATTATGTGGTCACGTTGATGGCCCTGGGCCTCCCATCTTTTGTTGCTAAGAACGTAATTATTTATTCTTCTAATTGTCTCCATATTTATTAAAGTAATTAAGTTCTATTTGACACATTTAAAAATTGTTACTCGCTTCGTTGTTTTTTAGTTGTCATTGAAAGAACTTTATAGGGGGTAAATAGGGTTATTGATCTTCTGCACGCTCAGATGAGGAGGTAAGTGACAAATCTTAACTTACCGTTAAGGCTTTAAACATAGTGTAACAAAAATACTTATGTTATTGAAGGCAAACCAGAAAACGTTACACTGAGGTGGTTACAAACAGTCTCACTGTCCTAGAGTTGATGTCCTCAAATAGTTACAGTGGAGCTAATGCCCCAGCTAAGTTAGCTAGTGTTCCGACCAAGTTGTTCTAACGACGATTTTAGAGGAAAGATTCCAGCAACCATGTTGGTGATTATCACTCACAGAAACTATAACACTTAGTTTCTGTTTCACTCTGACAGTTCACTTGTCGAGATCCTCGATGATGGACGATCGGCGACTATGAGACGGCGGTGGCAACGGCCGCCTGTGTGGCGGGCCGATGGTGGTGAGATGGGAGGAGTACTTAGCGTTTGAGATGGTGAAAGAATGGTATCTACGACGCCTCTTCTTCTTCTTCTTCTTCTTCTTCTTCTTCTTCTTCTTCTTCTTCAATTTGTGTCATACAGGATTTAATATGGTAATCCATACTTCGTTATATATGTATAATCCATGGATATTAATATGATAATCCATGGTTATTTTTGCTCATTATGGAGTACCCTTGCTGAAAACATCAACAAATTAATAATATATCATAACAACATTTTGGAACGGAATGTAATTTATTTGGATAAGTACATGCATGTAAAATCAATAAATAGTTGATAGTTGATGGTTGACGAAACACATGTAGTAGTTATATATGACATAGTAGCAAGAGCTTCAATCATAATTATCCCGCATTTTCCTTCCACTATATATACTACATTTTTTATTACAACCCAACAACTGAAAACACATCTAATCCTACCAGTCACATATATAGATTCCATATATCTCCAAAATAAAATCCATCTTACAAATTAAAAGTATGAAATATATATGCATGTAAGATGAAGTAATTTGTTATTTATGACGTCTTAACCCACTAAGTAGATATTTGTTTTTTGGACAGGATAATGAAAATGATGCCCCAAATTCCCACTTGCAAGTTAGTACATTGCTTGAGCCTCCAAAAAGGGGGAGAAAAAAGCAATTGAGGGCGACGAGCAATTGCATAATATCGACCATTTTAAGAACCATGTAAAATTGATATGAGAATCATAAACTTTAATTCGATATATGTTCACTCGAAATTCAATTCGAATCTGTATGAGTGGATCAAATTAATCTCCACCTGATTTCTTCAAAATTACTCCTATTTTTATAAATAAATATCTATATCTTAAAAATTGTTCAATTAATTTTTAAAAAGTTTGACAACAAATTTCTTAGTATATATAATAATTTATCATGTGAAATTACTCTTATTATATTATAGCAAAAAATATTTTTATAAAAATATAATTATTTAATGGGTTTTTGGATGTTAATATACAGAACTTTTGGGGTACTGAAAAATAATGCACTGAACTTTGACATTGGATAATAATAGATTGTACTTTCGGGGGTGTTGAACAATAATGTACCTAGAACGATTCTGACAATGGTTAACTCAGTGGCAATCCTACTTAGCAAGTGGAGGAGATGAATTGACCCAAAAATATTTAAATTTATGACATATCAACTAATATACACGTAAGCAAAGGAAATTAACTTTGGAAAGAGTAAAAGATATATAATCACATTCGTTTAAACGTTTTTTCGTTGATAAATTGTTGCTGTAGTTGTATAAAATCGCATTTGCTTGTGTCAGACATGTCATAAATTTAGATATTATTGAGTCAATTTATCTTCTCGGCCTGTCACGTAAGATCATTATCAAGCCAACCACTGTTGAAATCATTCCAGATGCATTATTGTCCTCCTCAAAGTTCAGTGAATTATTGTCCACGGTTAATATTCAGTATATTATTGTTCAATATTCCAAAATTCAGTATATTAGTATCCAAAAACCCTTATATAATTTTTAAACTTATATGATTCCTGGGAGCAGCAACTGAGTTGAGATGAACCGAATCAAAAACCACCTTACTAACTAAATAATCAACGACAATCAAACCGGTCATCCGGCCTAAAACTAATGGGGTGAAAGGTGAAACTGAAAATTGTAATTTGATTTCTAAGTGGCCGTGTTTTTTTCTGCGGTTGGCAAACTGCGGTGCCACAGCCTACCGCAATTTGCCACAACCCATCACATTTTGCCGCAAATCATTACTTTTCTCTCTCATCACTTTTCTCTCTCCTCACTTTTCTCCTCTACTTTTTACATTATCTCTCATCACCTACCCCCATACCAATAACCTACTACAATTCCACCACACCCCACCACAATTCCACCACACCTCACCACACCATTCTGCAAAATACCGCATAAAAGAACACGGCCTGAATTGAGCCGAATTAAACTGAACCCAAGCAAACGGAATTGAACTGAACCGATCCGGTTCTATTATCCTACGATTTTATGATTCCAAAATCTTCAATGCGATTCTACAGTTTATATTCCAATCCACGATCCTACGTAAGTGTATTCCTATCCTAACTATCCTATACATAAATTCTAACTAGGATCCCGATCCTAACAAACCTTGTCCGTTAACCGAATTAATTATTATTATATACTTGCAATATTTGTTTTGAAGACAAAATCACGGTTTCGGTTTGTTTTGGTATAGTACTGATGAGAGTATTGAGTAAAGAGCAATTTGGGGCGTAGTCTTGGAAGTTGATAAGAGAGAGAAGAGTACAGCTCATGAAGGTTGCATGCAATATAATAGAGTTATGCCATGAACGTCCAGCCCTAGATAGGCCACGTATATTTCTGCATGGGGAATCCTACTCGAATATGCCATTTTGAGCCCTACGTCTTCTCTTGTCTCCACTATATCCCCACTTTTTATTTACCAATTACCAAATATTAACTATTCTAATTACCCTATTTATGCCTATTGTCTTTACAAATCATCTCTAGATTTATGTCCTCATTTTTGTCTCGGATCAAATGAATTGTCGTTTTATTACTTTGTCTAAGTGGGTTTCTTTTTTAAAGAAATATTTGTGATTAAGACTATGAATAGTATGAAGTGAGTAAATATTTATATCCAAAATATAAATTAATAGATATTATCATTATTATGAATGTTAAAATTATAAATTATTTTGGTATGGAGCGTGTATTAACAATTCTATTTCAATGCTAGTACTTAACGAAAAAATATAGTGACAATGCTATGAAAATGAAAATTTAACGAAGATATTAACAAAAATATCAACGATCAATATTGCAATATAATAGTAAAGTGGTTGATATTGTGAAAAATAAGAAATTACTCCCTCTATTCCTCAATATATGTCATTTTGATCAATTTTCTGTTTTCCACAATATTTGTCGCTTTACGATTCCAATGCAACATTAATGATAAATTTTCAAATTTACCTCTTACTTTTATAATTCCCAATACAATTATATACTCCCTCCGTCCCTAATTATAGGTCGTTTTGAAGGGTTTTGAGAGAACCAATGAGCTTGACAGTTTACTAGTAAATTGTGATTAAAATGTGATTAAAATGGAAATTGTGATTAAAATGTAATTAATGATGTATTTAGTGTAGTGTTAGGAAATTAATTATTAAATGTGAAATAAGAAGTTAGTTGTATTGGGAAGAGAAAAGCGACAAACATTTTGGGACAAAAAAAGTTAGTTAAAACGACTTATATTTAGGGACGGAGGGAGTAACTAAAATAGAAATTTAACTCTTACTTTTACCATTTCCAATATAATTATCATTCTCAATACTATTTTCTTAAAATCTTCCCAAAACTTTAAAGTGACAATTATTAAGGAATGGAGGGAGTAATTAGAATGACAGATATTGGTATAGACAAGAGTATTTTTTACAAGAATACTTTTATTACATAGTTACACTCGATTGTAGCGGCGAAAAAATTTCGGGTTCGTGTTAATTTAGGTTCGGACAATCTGGACATTTAGACAAAAAGTCCTAGCTTTAAATAAACCAAATTGTCCGAATTTGTTTATGACAATAATTTGACCATAGTGACTGAATTATCCGATTTGACCCAATATCCGAATTTATCCAATCCTAAATTTTGACATAAAATTTAGACAACCTGAACTTATGATCACAAATCCAAACCCTACTCGAGTTTACATTTGGACATATCCGACTTTGTCGAATTAAAATTTTAAGAAAAACAGTGACCATACCGGAATTTACAAATTTGAATATTCAAGTCGGATAAATTTTTGACAGACCTAGCATTTGATTATCTAAAAAAACTGCAAAAATGAAAACAGAATATAGGCGCGAGAGTAGCAACACACCATCACTTTCACTACCTCTTCCTCCCTCTTGTCTTCTCACGTATTATTCTTCATTCCCAGCGTACGTCTATAAATACTCGGCCTCGAATGTCATCAGCTTTGCTGTACAAGCTCTCTCATCACTCCCACTGTCAAAATTGCAAATGATTAGCTGAGAAATCTTCATTTCCAGGTCGCTTACTTTAATTACAGGTTCAATTCTTGCGCTTCTTCATGTTCTGATTGTGCTTCTTTTTTCAGAGTGATTGAAATTCAATTCATTGTTTTTTTCCAATGTTTCATTTGGCGGTGTTCGGATGTGTTTGAATGTTTGTTTCTGATTTCTAGGGTTTAATTTTGATCTTTGTATCGTTATTTGAATCATAATGGAAGCTTGTTGGGATTCGACATTGAGAACCGCAACCATATTGAGAATCAATCGACATAAAAAAGAAGAAGAAAAAAAAAAGAAAGAAGAAATGTGTAATATTTTATTAATTTAATTTTCTTTTTTCGTTGTTCTCGTCCTCCAAATGAAAAGAGGATAAACAATTTTGGTGTTTTTTTGAGTGTGTATATGCTTAATCTACAGTATATATTAAGGAACAGAGGAAAACGAGATGTCAACTTTGAGAATTTAGATTATGTTAAGAACTGTAATTCAACTTAATTAGTGATGTGGTTTGGGGCAGCTGGTATGTTTCTTTATGGAAAACCCTCTCGCAATCTTGAAAGAGCAGGACTACCATAACAGTCCAAATTAGAGTGAGAAATTTATGGTCAAAACTTTTGAAGTTTGATTGCACAATTTCTAAAGACGACAATTAATGTGGAACAAAGGGAGTAAATTACAGCATGAAAACAGAGCCGATTGCTAATTAATGTTTATGATAAGTTGAAAAGAATCGCGTTGTTGATCAAATCTGCCTAGACTCCTAGAGGGTGGTGACAATTCCATAGATGATGAACATTGTTAGGAATTTTCGAACATGGAGTCCTATAGTAAACCCTCCTAGTAAGGTTTGTTTTAACAAACAGACATGCCATTTGGTCCATTTGGAGGGATGAATTAATTTTGTTAGTTAACTGTACAAAAAACAAGAACACTATACATGGGAGAGGAAAAAAAAAAGTACTATGATGGTTGATGATTTGGAGCTATGTTAGTTTTCAATATCAACCTTCTTACAGAAGTATGTCTTGGTGTAGAGTTGGTGTCATACTGCTAGCTAGATACCAAGTTTTGGCATCTTACAGAAGTATGTTTTTGTCCAAGTGCAGTGTATTGAAGGATGGTTGCCTTTGGGAAAAAGTTGAAAGCAACCCAAATCCAAGAATGGCAAGGGTAAGTAAGTAGTTTTTATTTCTGAGACTACTTTGCTTGATAGTAGGGTATAATATTACACTATTCCTCTTGTTCTTGAATATTCAATCCTCCATTTAAAGTAACTTCAAAAACTAGAATGAAGAAGAAAACCGAAATGAACATAGCCATTTAATCTTAGGTAAGTATTGTGGATTCATTTGGTATATGAGTTCTACAAGTTGTGCTAATTATGCCTGTATATTGGCATGTGGCTTTCGTTTGTGTAGATACTATATTAACTACAAGTTACTGAAGAAGAAGGTCAATCAATATACCCGACAGATACAAAATGGATCTGGAGATCATCATCACGTTCTCAGAGATTTCTCGCTTATGTTGGACAATCAGGTACCACGAGTAAATTCTGGTGTTGATGAGTTGATGGATCATACTTGTCACCGACAGTCTGATACTGACCAATTAAATTCGTTGGTGGCTACCCGGCCCTGTTATAAGGGCCTAGTGAATGGGATAAATTTACATTTAAAAAATTACCCCTAGTGAACTCACTAGTTGCTCATTTGATGTTTTTGTCAATTAGTGGTTTATTATCTCTACTCTATTTTGATAGATTGGTGAGTGAAAGCCTGTGTGATTCAGGGAAACTTTTTAATCTCCATCTTGTCTGTTTGCTAAAGCTTTGCATTCATGATTATCATCGCTTACTTTTTTGGTTGATTATTTTATAGTAATCATTGCTAGTAAATTTCACCCTTTTCATAAAGTAGAAAACTTACTTGAGATAGGTTGCAGTATCTGTGATCTATAGTACTTTAGTACTCACTTATTACAGATTGGTGCTCTTTTTCTTGCTAAAATTGGTTTCTACTATATAAGTTACAGTAGGCTGAAGCAAGAACTTGTAGACACATAATGCTAAATTTGACTTAATTTTATCTCATTTATAACACCAAATGAATGCATGTTACATTTTGTCATAAGTGCTAATTTATGTTTTTACCTCTGTTTGCAATGTAAATTTGGGTTTCATGCATTGTTTAAGTTGAACAGGTGAAAATGCTTGATCCTGTTCCATTCTCTTGTTCTTAATGAAAACAGCTTGAGAAGATCGTCTTGTTTATTTTGGAACAACAAGGGCTTCTCGCAAAGCGGTTGTGCGACCTCAGAGACCAGCAGGATGCTGCTCTCGAGCACGGAAGCGTTCTTGACACGTCTCAAGTACTAGAAGCATACAGATCAGTCGGACGGGATCTTTTGAGGCTTCTCTTCTTTGTTGAAATGAATGCTGTAGGTCTAAGGAAGATCCTGAAGAAATTTGACAAGCACTTGGGTTACGGTTTCACTGCTTACTATGTCAAAACTCGTGCGAATCATCCTTATTCTCAGCTGCAACAAATATTCAAGCATGTGGTATATATTGCTCTTAGTTTATACTTTATACCCATATCAAGTTAACAAGTCTTAAATGAAACATGATTCATTCCTGGTTTATATGTTTTGTCATTGTGTTTCAGACTTCAAATTGATCGGATGGTGATCTCTTTGTTTGAACACGCAGGGTTTTGGGGCTGTTGTGGGAGCCATATCCCGCAATCTTGCAGTTCTAGAAGACAGCCAAGGAAACTATGTATCGATATATGATCACCCTGTTCTTCCTCTCCAGGTTTCTAAACCTAGCAAATATTTGTTTTGCGGCTTTATTTTTTATTAGATTCATCGACATATCATGAATTCCTTAAATTTATATGGTAACTAGAAGTACGTACTAAAAAGTCTACAATCTCAACAACAACAACAACAACAAACCCCAGATGCGCCTTTGAAGTAATGCACTCATCTTTCAGGATTCCACAGACATTTCATTCTAGCTTTATTTGTTGCACATTATCAAGAATGCAAAAGATAAAATATTTCTGGTTTTGATGCTTTTTGGGGGCTTTTTTTGCCCTCTGATGAAAATGAGGTAAATTTGCTGGTTATGCAGGATCCTGTTGTCAGTTCAATCAGGGCAGCTGTTGACAGGTTGACGAACTCAACAGATTTCCTCCACTACTTGGGGAAACACGCCATGATAATGCAAGACGACCTCCCGAGTCCAACCGACGACAACAATCTCAGCAGCGACGAGGGATACGATTTCATGTCCCTCTTGTTGAACTTGGTCAACACATTCTTGTACATGGCCAACACTTACATTATCGTCCCCACGGCTGACAGTTATTCCCTGAGCCTTGGTGCTGCGGCAACTGTCTGTGGTGCTGTGATTGGATCGATGGCAGTTGCCCAGATGTTGTCGTCGGTTTACTTCAGTGCATGGTCCAATAAGTCGTACCTGAGGCCGCTCATGTTCAGCAGTGTGGTCCTCATCATTGGGAATACTTTGTATGCTCTTGCTTATGATCTGGACTCCATAGCAGTTCTTCTCATCGGCCGCCTCTTTTGTGGGTATTACCCTTGAACCTACTCTTATTCTGCTTGTTTTGCCTAAGTTTACCCAATCTTACTCTATTTGACCAAAAGTTACTTGAAGTGTTCTTATATTCCTATCACAGTTGCAACTTTTTACAGAGGGTTACATATTTTTACAACGTTCTGCGTTTTATCCAACCTTCTTATCAACGAATAGAACATGGCCTTAATCATGCAAAATGATTCTTTCTTTTCATCATTCCAGGCTGGGATCCGCTAGAGCTGTTAACAGGCGCTACATCAGCGACTGTGTCCCTCCAAAAATGCGAATGAAGGCCTCGGCTGGTTTTGTCACTGCCAGTGCACTCGGAATGGCGTGTGGCCCAGCCTTGGCATGCTTGTTCCAAACCAAGTTCAAACTGTTGAATCTAACATTCAACGATGACACTTTGCCCGGTTGGTTTATGGCACTTGCATGGATTATTTACCTGTTTTGGCTGTGGATTTCATTTAAAGAGCCTCCCAAGCCTGAAGTTGACACTGCTCCCCAAGAATCTAATCGTGGTATGTATACAACTACATACGTTCTTTCCTTTGTTAATTTATTGGTCGACTTTCTGAACCTAAATCAGTCAAATTCACCCAGTCGTCTTACCTTGTCTGACCGAAAAGTTACCTGACTTGTTGTCATATTTCCATCACAGGTACAACTTTTTACAGAATGTTACATATGTTTAAAACTTTCTACCGAACCTTATTTTACCCAACAATTACCTTACCAAAGAATAGAATGTGGATATCAGGATATATGAAAATCTTTTATTGCAGATTGTGGCGTATATAGCGTAACCTTGTATTTGCGAGCAGCTTTTTGTTTAATTCATGGCTTGAATATATCTCTTTTGATAGGAAATGTTACGGGTGATGCTATGGAGAATGGTTTAAAGCAGCCATTGCTTATAAGCGCAAAGGAAAACCAACAAGAAAATGACAACAATGAAGGCCAAGAGTTGGATTGTGATGATGAATCTGCTGAAGAAAGTCATAAACCTGCTACATCTATTCTTGCTGCCTATAGATTGTTAACTCCATCTGTTAAGGTACTGATTTAGAGGGGTAAATACCCAAAATTACCCAACTCAACCCAAATTTACCCATACTTTTAACACTCAACTTTTTGGAAATCGTCTGCTAAGGCCACCTTTTTTTTTTTTTTTGTCTTCCTATATATCAGGTTCAATTGCTCATATATTTCATGCTGAAGTATGCAATGGAGATACTACTAGCCGAATCGAGTGTGATTACAGACTTTTACTTTGGATGGTCTACCGGAACCGTGGCACTTTTCCTTGCAAGCCTAGGGCTAACAGTTCTGCCTGTTAATGTTCTAGTTGGAACTTACATCAGCAACATATTTGAAGAGAGGTATATATAAGCCTTGAAATTAAACAGCTTGTTTTTCGCAGTGTTTAGTTGGACCGACTCGCATAATGTTGTGCATGTCTCATATTGTAAACTACTGCAGGCAAGTTCTGTTGATGGCCGAATTTATGGTGTGTGTGGGGATTGTTATGAGCTTCCATGTTGGACTCCCTTATACTGTCGCACAGTATGTCATCTCTGCGCTCGTCACATTTGTCTCTGCTGAAGTACTCGAAGGTATGTTTTTTCGTGCTTCTTTTTTTGTAATGGTTATGTTATTCGGTTTTCAAAAGTTTTTTCTGGGTCCACCGGAATCAGCCCTTTCATGCACTGATCTAGATCCCTAGGAACTCGCGTTAGCAAGACTATACCGGGGATGTCGTCAAAAGTTGACAACATGGAACTGTGCATTTTGACCCTGTGACTCTCATATGCAATTCTTTTGTTGTGGTAACTCTCTAATTATGGAAATATGCAATAATGTTTGTTGTTAATTCCATATGTATATATCAGGTGTAAATCTATCCCTGTTGTCTCGAGTGATGTCGTCGAGGCTTTCGCGTGGGACCTACAACGGGGGACTGCTGTCGACCGAGGCGGGGACCCTAGCACGGGTGCTGGCGGACGGAACGGTAACTGTGGCCGGATACTGGAGCGAAAAGAGGCTTTTAAACACAACTCTTTTGCCCTCCCTTGTGATTTGTATAACCTCCATTATAGCTACCTGCTTCACTTACAACTCTATGTACTGAATATTATTCTCCCATGTAAACTGGGTCCGAACTGGTTGTATTTGTATAGTCAGAAAGCTTGAAATGTGAGGCCTTTTCGAGTGTTGTATGAAAGAAAAAGGAGGATAATTTAGAGACACAACTTGATAGAAGAGTTTCTAAATTATGTTGTACCTTTGTTACTTGTGTAAAAAAAAAAAAAAAAAAAGGTGTCAGTGTATTTGTTTTGATCAGCTTTGAATTTTATCCCGGAAATTGTAGTGTAGTTCCCCACACATAACTGCCCTCCAAATCTTTGTACTGATTCTCCCATGTAAACTCGGAAGTGGTAGTATTTGTATGGTCCAAAAGCTTGAAATGTGAGGCATGTTCAAGTGCGGTTGAAAAAGAAAAAGGATAGAAGGAAGGTTCTGTAAATTATATTGTGTCACTATTTGCTCTTGTAAAAAAGAAAAGAGTTGTTAGCCCATTTATCTTGATCAACTTCTGATTTAATCCTTGGAATTATGGTATAGTTCTCCACAAATGGACGTCCTCCAAATCGCGTTCTATTTTCCATTTTGTTTGTTTTTCGGAAAAGAATGTGTGGGAGTTAGGCCAAAAGACAATTGAATTACAGCTAGACTGACAAAATTACCTTACTTTACACACAACTAAATTATAATTAGGCTGACAGAGTTACCTTATTTTACACACCGGCTATTTGCTTTTACCATTTTGCATCTCATGGTAGTATACCGGCAAATTTCAATCCTACTTTGATTACGTAACTGTAAATTTTTCTTCACAATAAACTGCTAATTCACTTCATATCTTCATATCTATACTTAATAATTAAATAGAATCTTTAAAAAAAAACTTGATCAAATAAAAGTAAATATTTTCATAACGATAATAATGGTGCATGTTTTTGGCAAGTCATACTTCCCTATTTATTTCCTTTTTCTTAAACCCTCATCATAATTCTCCAATTCATTAGTCATTATTCCACACTTCTGGTAATAATAATAATTCTGTCCCGAAAATTTGGTGAGAAAATTCTGGAAGAAAAAGGGTAGAAACAGGTAGAAAAAAGTCACGTTTTAGCACATTCCCTCAAAAAAAAAAAAAATTACAAAAATCGCCCAAACAAACACAAATTATCAGACACTGAATCTGAGAATTTCCAACAGCTGCGGCTCCCAAAACCCCCCACCAAAGCAATCCACCCCATCACCGATTTCTCCAAACTTGTTTGGAGAATTTCGGTGGATTCTAAGCAAACTTATTCCAGTTTTCCCCCCTTCAAATCTCACCCATTAAAGCACAAAGCTTCAATCTTTCTTCTTCTTCATCACTTCAAAGTTCAAGCAGTTTGCAAATCCAAGTTTACCCCCTTCAAATCTCACCCATTAAACCCTAAACTTGAAACAATTGGGAAATCTTATCCATTGCAATGGCTTCAGATCAGGAAAAACTGCCTGAAAATCTGGACCCAACAGTGCAGAATTTACTTGACCAAGAATCTCTGAAGTGGGTGTTTGTAGGTGGAAAAGGTGGTGTGGGAAAAACCACTTGTAGCTCCATTTTAGCCATTCTTCTTGCTAGGGTTCGAACCTCTGTGCTCATAATCTCAACTGATCCTGCTCACAATCTAAGTGATGCGTTTCAACAGCGGTTCACCAAGAGTCCTACCCTTGTCAATGGCTTCCCCAATCTCTATGCCATGGTAATCAAGTTTGTCTCAAGGTTTTATGTTCTTTTTGGCTTGTGGAGGGGTTTTGGGGATGTGGGTCGATTGAATTGGGTTGATTTGATCTGAATTGAAGGGTTTTTGGATCTGTTTTTTAGGGTTTTATTGGGTGATGTTTAGGGTTGCTTGATGGGTTTTGTTTTTAGGGTTGATTTGTTGATGAAGTGTGGTTGTTTGACCAATTTCGCTGCTCAATTTGTTTATATTTATGTTGGGGATCTGGATTTCTGGAAGTTCTGATGTTTTGTGATGGGCTACCTTTTATGATGATGAGTTGCATACTTGCACTTGTTTAATCAATGGAAGTTCTCTGCATTTGATCACTGGAAAGAGATTTTGAGGGTGAAGAAAGAATGGGAAATTATCTACTATTGAATGCTATGTGGTTTTGTTTAGGATAACCAGTTTGACCATATGGTGTAAATTCACTGCACCAAGCTTTGTGATTGCATATTGGGTTAACTAGGGTTGCTTGCTATTCATCATCTTTTATGTTTGAGTTTGTGGATGTATTGTGTGGATTGCTTCAATTTAATGAGCTCTTTCTTGCAGGAAGTGGATCCTACTGTGGAGAATGAGGATATTTCGGGTGACAACCCAGATAATTTTGTATCCGAGCTTGCAAATGCAATACCCGGAATTGATGAAGCCATGAGTTTTGCCGAAATGTTGAAGTAAGTTTATCTATCCTCCGCCCTGTTTAACCTGTTGTTGGTAGCATGACCTCTACATAGGCTACCCTTTGATCTTGAGATAGGTGTATGATATAGATGAATGCTTGGCTTTAGTGTAACTATAACTCAGCGAAGCATAATCTGACGACTTTTTGCCACTATTTAGCCTAAAATTTGTCACTTGCTGAACCTGTGAGCTATCACCCGATCTAAATCCTGTCGGCAAGCTGCTTTTGTGATGAACTATGTATCTTATCTAAGGTTTCACCTATGACTATGATTGTGCTGCTATTTATAGCCAATCTTCATTAGGTAATGTGTGCTTTATGTTTGGGATTTCGGGGTATTGGTTTTTGGTTAGGTTTTGGCGTGCTTTATGTTTGGGGTTTTTGGGAGGAGCTCTCAAAAAACACCTTGATCGGCTTTGCCTAACTGTATATTGTGCCGAAATCTGAAAAAGTAGGACCTTTGTGAAGCATTAAAGTTGGTCTTCAGCCCTTCACTCCCGTCTTTCTAGGTGGTTGACTGAAGTAATGGAGAAACATGCATGTCCTTTCTATCATTGTTATTTACTGGTAAGACATGACTTGATTTGTATGTCGTCGTCATGAGATGTAATGATATAATTTGAACAAATTGGAGTATGTTGAGATAACAACCCGACAACCCGACCCAAACCACGCCAAAACCAAAATACAATTGTCCCGTATTTGCCCTAACCCGAAATATACCTGTCCCGTATTTTCCAATCTGTATTTGAACCGACCGTCCGATATTCCATATTGCCAGAAATACACTTATTTTGTTCTTGGAGCTGACTTTACCCAGGAGTTTGATGCATCAATATGCATTTAAAGCCTCTCCATGCTTGAATCCAGGGATTTGTTCTCTCCCAAATCCACTTTTTGATTCCTCTCCAAACGTGTGTTTTCTTTCTCTTTTTCTTTTTGTCAGCTCCCATTGAATGCTAATCTTGAAAGCTTTGTTTCTGCAGATTGGTTCAGACAATGGATTACTCTGTGATCGTGTTCGATACCGCTCCCACAGGCCATACGCTTCGTCTTTTGCAATTCCCTTCAACATTAGAAAAGGGATTGACAAAGGTTATGGCATTGAAAAACAAATTTGGGGGCCTATTGAGTCAGGTTTGTGGGTTCTGTTTCATGATCTTTTATTGATTGAAAACCCTGAAGAGAATAGTGGGGCAATTGCTGTGATGACTGAATTTCATTCATGAATGCCTTTTCCAGATGACCCGTCTCTTTGGCGTTGAAGACGAGTTTGGCGAAGATGCAATTCTCGGGAGGCTCGAGGGCATGAAAGAAGTAATCGAGCAAGTAAACCTGCAATTTAAAGACCCAGTAAGCCCTTCTTCCTGATATTCTTTTTTGTCAAATTTTCCTTTGTCATCAAGGGCATGAAAGTTGCCATATAGACTAAACAGTTGTTTGCTAAACCGGAAAATCATGGTTTCAACTTGGTAATGTGGTCATTTCGGAGAGTTGAAGCGTAAATTAGCAAGGATTTGATTTGATTTTGATGCTTGTGACGGTTCTATTGCAGGATTTGACTACTTTTGTGTGTGTTTGTATTCCTGAGTTCCTTTCTCTCTATGAAACAGAGAGACTGGTCCAGGAGCTCACCAAGTTTGAGATCGATACTCACAACATCATCATCAACCAAGTTCTATTCAACGAAGAAGGTACTTTCTTTCTTTACTTTCTTCGACGCCCTCAAAACTTTCATTTTCTGAATTCGCTTTCTGCCTGTTTCAGTTGTGGAATCTAAGCTGCTGAAAGCAAGAATGAAGATGCAGCAGAAATACCTTGAGCAGTTTTACATGTTGTATGAAGACTTCAACATCACAAAATTGCCATTGATGCCTGAGGAGGTATGCACTGATAAATCTTACCACTTATGTATGGCATAGACCAAATCGGACCGTTACCCAAATTAACTCGACTCAAACCCTACCAACCCAAAAAGTTGCACGGGCCAATGTTAACCCGACAACTGCCTGTGTGGGTCCCACTTTTGCGGGTATTGGTAGATCTACACCGGGCGGGGAGCCTTGCCTATGACATACTTACCATATGTATGGCACTATGGCATAGACAAATCTGACTGTTACCCAAATTAACTCGACTCAAACCCTACCAACCCGAAAATTTGCTTGGGGCCAATGTAACCCGACAACTGCCTGTGTGGGTCCCGCTTTTGCGGGTATTGGTAGATCTACACAGACAGCCTTACCTCGGATGAACTGATATGTATAAACCACCATTGGCCCTTCAACCATCACATTAAGCATCGAAAAAGTGGTAAAAAGGCGTACACGGGTCGTTTTGTATTGCAGGTGACAGGCATCCAAGCATTGAAGGAATTTTCGAAGCATTTTGTGGTGCCATACAACCCTCCAATCAAGAAAGGAACTGTCGAAGAAGTCGAGAAGAGGATATCGACTTTGAAGCTGATGTTGAAAGATGCAGAAGACGAACTCGAGAGACTGAGAAAGGGCAAGCAGATTGCATAGAGAGCTACAAGTCATCAATCAAGAGGGAGATTGCATTTTCATGTCTATTTATTCATTCTTGAGGAAGATTTGCATGTTTTTGAGGCTTATTCTGTCATGTTGTATACTACATACATACATAAATGGTTTTAATGCTCTCATATAATGTTATAGAAGGCAACTGTCACAATTCTAAGGACAGAACAGGGAAGGTTAGTAGGCTCTACTATGTATTTTTCTCCCTTTGAAGCAGTTTCATGTTATTTATTCATATTTATTATAGTTTAGATTCTTAGAGGACACATTTTAATTGTAAGTGTTGTTTCGCTTTTTATTAATAAAATCGTAGTATTTTTTATTCAAAAAGAAAAAGGAAGATGCTTTTTATTATTCATATTTATTATAGTTTACATTCGCATATTATAATTACAATGTAACGTTCGCATATCTTAGCTACAATCTAGCAAGCGAGATCAAAGCTCATGAAACATTTTCCAACAGCAACAATAGCATTTCAAAGTCCGAAATAATTTTATGATAAATATCGCAAGATTATTCTATATACAATTATTCTTTTCAAAACAAAAATTATAATGGTAATTATTAAAGCATGTGAGATATAATGACTTACCATAAAACCATTCCATATATATTTTTTTTAATACTGATAGATCAAAAGTTGATTGGGTGAAATTTATTGGACAAACCTTCATCAATTACTCAATGAGCGGCAACATATTTTTTGCTGTAAATATTAATTCTAATAATAATAAATTAAATTCAAGTGGGCAAATTTGTTATAAGCGGAACGTCAATTGGGTCTCCCTCGGAAGCCAAACAATTTAAATACTCAGCTAATCAATCAACCAACAACAAAGTTGAGATGGCCGAGTTGGTCTAAGGCGCCAGATTAAGGTTCTGGTCCGAAAGGGCGTGGGTTCAAATCCCACTCTCAACAAAATCACTTTTTATTTTTTTGTCCCGTATGAGGGTTAATGATGTTAACCCTCCTGTTTCTCTTGCCCAATTCTGAAACATCAACCATGAAATTTGTACTAGATTTAGCACTTCAGCTTTAATCCCTGATACACGATTTTGATTTCGCTTTTGCTTAGCAAATAACAAAGAAAGTTGTACATAACAAGGCATAGAAAAAAACCGACATCATCACAAGTATACAATCCAAATGTCTTTTTCTACTCTTGGTCGAATAGCACGAAATTGATTAGCCGCCATGAAGGGTAGAAATAAAGACGACGTTGTCCTTGTCTTCAAGAGTTGTATCGAGCTGACCGCTGAGCTCCCAGTCACAGTCATTCACCAGAACAAGAACTCCCGGTCTCCTGGACAACAACACAACTCACAGTTCAGAAACATTGATTTCTTTTTTTTTTTCTTTTTTTTAGGGGAATCCAGGAGCTTACACAGTATCTCCTTTCATGAACATTTCCGGCCTCTCCTTTATCAGATTCGTTCGAACCCACGACAACAGTCTTCTCATTGTTAGCTTCAATTCAAATAACAAAACAGTTAAACAATGATCTGTAATTTGTGTGGAACACAATACACGGGGAAGAAGCTCACCTTGTCTTGCCCGTTTTCTGGATCGACGTTGACATTATGAACCTTGACAGAGTCACATAGAAGCTCTAAGCCCCCACTTCACAGAAAAAACAGCAGCATTAAGATAGGATCCCAAATGAAGAAATTAGGGCTAATTTTAAGGTTGATGCAAGAGCATATTCTGCTTTTCTTTTCGAATGATACGGGTAGGTCTTGGGAGAAAAAGAAAGCAACCGAATTAGTAGAGCCAAATAACCAATTCAGTCCACCAAGTTATGGAGTAATTCATGAACAACCAAAACCAATAGTCCTTAACAAGTAAAGGGGGTTTAATCGGGCATTTGATCACATTCACTAGTAAAATTGCATTGTAGACTCCTTAACAAGTAAACCTAGCACTACGATCGAACGAACCTCAATAATTCCAAGATAATCCAAATGGACAAAAGGTTAAGCATACGGTAAAAAGCAGTCTTTTTTTTTGTTTTGGGGGGGGGGGGGAGGGGGAGGGGTGTTCATCACTTCATCTACACTGTTGACACTTTTTAGGAATCCAGGATAAACATGATTCACTTGAGCAAGAGAACAAGGTCCAATTACTAAAATGCGATTTCCTTCATCTGTTCCCAAACCTCAAAATGGCCAGTTACTACAGAGATCAAGCAGATAATATGCTCCCAAATCATCGATCATTGTCAATGCAGTAATTTAGTTCAAAGATAACGAATCCAATAAAAATTTAACTCATACATCAATTCCTCTAAAATGCCGCACAAAATACTTCAAATCTGCATCAAAGTCTCAGCTAGGCATTTCATCGAACACGTTACGTGCACCCACCAAACACACACAGACCAACGAGACTCGAACAGTTACCCGATTAATTTGCTATTGCTGGCCGATTCATTAGTGGGTTTTCAGGAATAAAGTTGCACAATTCTGGGTTTTAAGTCAGATTTAACATCACCCAGCAAACAAAGCTACAATCAAGCTATGTTTCAGTCAAACACAAGTTCCACAAACACCCATTAAAGTTGCACAAACTGGGAATCGCTACAATTCAAAAAAGAAACGAAGAAAAAAAAAAGTAGAGATAGAGAGTTACCCAAATTCAAGAGTGAGCTGCATAATCGATTAATTTAGCTTGGCGCAAAATTGTTCGAGCGAAATCAGAGAAAGCTTAAATAGTTAAATGCAGGGTTTTTCGTTTTAGCGTTGGTCTTACGATTTGTAAACCGACGTCGTTTTATTCTATGACATTGACATGGCACGAAACAGAAGTTTAAAAAAAAGGTTGGAAAAATAAAAACCCTGTGCAACTCTTTTCTGGGTTTTTCTGGTACTTCCTCGCCCTAAGAATATCCAATCCGAGCGCTCATTCATACCCAAGTTTTGATCTTTTGTGTTGGTCGTCAATACACAACTCGTTTTCCCCTCTCTTTATTGCTTCAATTCGAGGTTAGTGATATCAATTCCACCAAAATTAGGGTTTTTCTTCGCTTGTGTTCATCTTCACTGCATCTGTCTCTGTTTCGTCTTTCTCCTTCAATTGTTCGACCTGTTTGCAAGGCAAAATCGCCATTGTAGGGTTTAGTTGAGTGTTTCAGTTCCGCATTAAGAAGGTTAGGGTTGTGGATATTCTGTGATTTTTATGTGGGTAATGAGTGTATTAGCTGGTGAATTGAACTGGGAAAATCAGTGATTATCATCTAAACTATAACTAAGTATTCTTTAATGTTGATTGATGAACAATCAGAAGTAGGGTTTTCTGCTGTCTGTGAAGAATTCCTGTTGAATTGCTGCAGAAGCTTATGTTGCCATTGACAGTTATGTAATGTCAGTATATTGTTTAAGTTTATATTGTGTGTATGTCTGGGTCTAGATTTGGATTAATCGAAGCGAGGAATTCGATTTAGGGTATCCATATGCTCGCTATGTTAATTTTGCTGAGTATATTAACTGTGTAAGTTGATTAGATAATAGCAGTTCACTACAGATTGTTGCTGATTTTGCTAGTTGTGACAAATTTGACAAATGGTTCATTTAAGTATGAAGGTTGAAACTGAAAAAATTAATCCTTCCCGCATTTATGTTCAATTGACAAAATGGCAAGACTAATTCGAGTTCTACATAGTGCCATTACCATAAACGATTGCGGTACATTCTTCTATATCCAATGCTTTAGCAAAATAATGAACGTCCAGCTGTTGTAATTCTGTAATTTGTTCAGGTGATGGATACCGCAGTTTCTAAGGATTTAGTCATCCCAGAATCCGTCGTACAACCTTTGTTAAAGGCCTCAACCTCATCGAATCTGAACGACGCCCTGCAAAACCTCACCGAGATTTCCAAAACCGATGTTGGCCGATCAAATCTTGCATCAAATTCAATCCTTCCATCGGTCCTCCAGCTCGTGCAGTTTCTTACTCAATCATCAAACCGCCAATTTCTGCTTCTCTCGCTTAGACTCCTCAGAAACCTCTGTGCAGGGGAAGTATCGAACCAGGATTCATTCATCGAGCATAATGGGGTTGAAGTTGTATCAACTGTGATTAGTGCCATAGGGTTTGATGATGATGGTATTGCTGTAATTCGTGCTGCCTTGCAAGTTCTGGCAAATGTTTCTCTTGCAGGGGAAAGACACCAACGTGCTATATGGAACCAGTTTTTCCCCGAAAGTTTTCTCACGATTGCAAGGATAAGGAGAAAGGATACGTGTGATCCTTTGTCAATGATTATTTATACTTGTACTGATGGAAGCACCGAACTGTTTAGCGAGCTTTGTAAGAGCTCGGGATTGGCCGTCATTGCAGAAATAACTCGGACTGCCTCGGAAGGTAATATGCATTCTACTTTCCTCTTGATCTTTTTTGAGCTTGCAGTATTTTGTCCGACTTACCCAGACCCTTGAAAAACTGGGTACGATCATAGATTTTTTCGTACGTTAGCATTGACTGAATGGACCGAGAATTTGGACACAGTATTTCTCTTATTTCTATTGTCTGAACCCATTTGACCCGGATTTACGTCTGTCGGAGTTCTCGTACTTGGTCCCATCCAAAAAAAAAAAAAAAAACCTAGGCAACCGTCATCAATTTCTTGTCCGTATTTTAACATTGACCGATGTGACCGACCTGAATTTGTCCCGGGAATGAATTTTTTAGCTAGTGCTAATTTTTTGAGGCCTTAAACTTTCGTTTAGGTTTTACACCTGTTAGTGTCTGAAATCTGAATTGGATGCTCTCTTTTCTGAGATTCTGAACAGTTGGCTACGGCGAAGATTGGCTGAAGTTGCTCCTGTCAAGACTCTGTCTGGAAAAACCTCACTTCCTCGAGTTGTTCAACATGCTGACCTTAGAACCCGGCAAAGGAGACATCTTTTTCACATCGGAGCAAGCGTTTCTTTTACGCACAGTTTCCGAGATCCTGAATGAACGGCTGAAGGAGATCCAAGTTGGCGCCAACCTTGCCTTCCAGATTCTTTCCATATTCGAGAAAGCCGCCAAAGTTGTGGATTTCGACACCCGGGGTCATTCCGGTTTACCCACAGGAAACCCTCCTATTGACGTCCTCGGATACTCGCTCACAATCCTAAGAGACATCTGTGCACAGAGTTCTGACGATATTCTCAGCTCCTTAGTTTCTCAGGGCCTATTATTGGACCGTCTTTTGTCCCTACTTCGGCAGCTCGAGCTCCCATCATCGATCAGGAAAACAATGAAAAAACCAGACGACGACGACAACGAAAACTCAACTTCTGCAACCCCAAAAGTATGCCCATACAAGGGTTTCAGAAGAGACATTGTGGCAGTGATTGGCAACTGTGCATACATGAGGAAGCACATTCAGGACGAGATAAGGCAAAAGGACGGAGTTTTCCTTCTTTTACAGCAATGTGTTCTTGATGAAGATAACCCCTTCTTAAGGGAATGGGGCATATGGTGTGCTAGTAATCTGTTGAGCAACAACCCGGAAAACCAACAACTGGTTGCTGGTTTGGAGATCCAAGGAACTGTGGATGTTCCCGAGCTTTCTCAACTTGGGCTTCGAGTGGAAGTTGATCCCAACACTAGACGGGCCAAACTTGTAAACATCTCATGAGCTATTCTTCTTCTTATTGCGCACTTGGTCATATTGGAACTAAGGTATCAATTTTGATATAAATTGCGTCGGAGTTTTTTTTTCCTGTTCAATTCGCTTACATATTCTGAATTTAGATTTAGGGTTCTGCATAAGAACTGAACTTGTGATCTCAATGTTTTGATCTATAAAAGGCAATGTTAATGAGCTCTTTTGGAAACTTGGTACAGTTAGAAATGTGTCTTTCATCTAATTTATGTGGTAAACTACTGTTATACGCTGCTCGATGTCTGAGAACAAGATCAGATTTAGGTTCCTGAATCAAACAATTCTCTATGTATTAGAATTATTACATCGTATTAGTTGGTACATCTTCTGAACAATTGACCCAGAGACCCAAGAACAAATTCAACATAACAAGTGGAACGAGAAACTTAACTAACTAGGGTTTTTTTTGGGGGGGGGGGTGGACCTAAAGTGTTCAAGAATTGAGCTATTATCCTGGATTTTGCTGCATCCTTACAAAAATTGATTCAGGGTTGTATTGTATGGATTAGTATGTTAGATTGTGAGGTTCTCTTGAATCGCGAGGAAGGAACCGCAGATATCTCCTCCTACATCTGGGAATTCTTCACATCCTTTAAGAGGTCTTACTTTTCCGCTTCGATCAACATGAACCGGGTACTTGAGAAGATGACTTTTCATTTCTACTGGTGTTTCATCTACAAATTGTCTCCAGTTCATCTCCGACCATGCCCTCACCTTCCTTACACAGTCTAAGCTAGCTGGCTGAGTGAAGCATTCATCCACAAACCCTAGGTGCTCTGCCCATAGGGACATCCTATACCCGTGTATCTACGAGCAAACCACCAAAAAAAGAGAAAAAATCAAGCAATGTCTATCAACCTAAGCTCTAAACAACAAAACGCTTGAATTACTTAAAACTAGTAGGTAATTAGCTTGTTCAATTCTTGAATTGCGGGGTTGATGGGCGATGCTTGTCATGGGCAGTTTATAGTTACTTTTCATCCGAGGTTGTAAAGCTTATTGGTGGCTATTCCTGAGATACGGCCCCAGTAGACTGCCCAAATTTACCTGGTCTTAAAGAAAAGATTGAAAAAAAGATATGTTTGGTTAAGAGGATGGTTTTACCTGTCCGCGGGGACAAGTTTGTTTTGTGGCCCAAGTATATTGAGGCTGGTAGGCTCCCATTGCAATCTCAGTGTCCCTTGTTCCCTCCATTGACCGTTGGTTGATGTTTGCTGAACCCAGTATTACATACTCATCATCTACTATCATTCCTTTCGAATGTACGTAGATCATGAACCTTCGGTATTTGATGGTGTTAGCCTAAACATTTGAACAGATACATATTCAAAAAGACAATAAATTACGCGAATAAAAGAGGAACACAGAAACCGTTCTGCAGTTTCCAGGGGAAGAAAAGAACACTGAACACCTACCTGTGGACTGTTTGGTGGGTGAGGACTTTCACCTGGTGGAGGAGAACGCGCATCGGGGGCTTCTCGGTTACCAAGGCAGAAGAAGTTCAAGTAATCTTCCGGTGTGTATGATTCCTCGAGCCCTACCTCTACCAAAGCTTTGTAGATCATCTCATACATCATTTGCATTGTTTTATTCTGTGGATGTCGTCAGAAAAGCGGGATTTATATGCCATTAAACAAAAGAAGAAGATACTAACTTGCTAGGAGGCCTTTTTTAGGGTTTTGTTCAGTTCACCTGCCAATAGAGAATCCTCTGAGTTGCATTACCGGTTGGAATGCCCTCTGGCCACATTGGGATTACAATGTATGCAGCAAATCTCTCGTGCGCTCTGATCTTGTCACAAATTTTGAGAGCGATTTCCATGGGAATCAAATTGTCAGCTCCTGTGTATAGCAAAGACCTTCTTAAGTGTGTAGCAAAGCGGCCACTTTAAAGACCTGGGTTATATGGGTTTGGCTCTTACCTAAGTCCCTGTGTTGACTCCAGTTGAATGACGAACCGATGAAATACTGATTCTCTATATAGATGAAGTGCTGAGCAGCTCGAATAGCCTTTATATATGCTGTGTGGATGCTCATGTCGATCAGCACATTCTTCCCACATACCAAGTTCTGCAAAGTTGAGGCCAGCCAACCAAGGTAGGTTTATCACTTACCAGGGGCAAAGCAGCAAAAGAATTATGCAGAACACAAAAGACACAACAAAATGCTCAAAAACAAAGACGATTGCGATCTCTCTTACCTTACTCGTCGCATCCTTTGGGTTCTTTGGGAACCCTTTTACAGAACTGGAATCAATAGACCGGAAAATCTACGTGCAAAGAGTATCGTTACTTCTCATAATAACAACCTGCAGGAGTAGAAAGCGAAAGAATGTTACCCACCTGTACATGCCACGCTTCTGGGTCGTTCTCAGCAACACAAGGAGCCTCGTGTATCCCAAGAATGTCTGGCAACCGTTCAATTTTCAGCAAAGCATCATCAGCCGTTTTCAACTTTTTGAGCCCATGCCGCTTTGAAGCCTTGAGCCATCGCTCCTCAAAGTTGGTAAGAACATCATACGCAGCTGGTCCGTCTATTTTAGAGTGTAAGTCATGCCATGGCTCTCTTGGGCATCCAGTAGTGCTTCCCTGTCCAGTAGTTTAGTTTCATACATCAGTTTCCGAACCTAATGTGCGTTTTTACTAATCGTCGCATTGTTTCTTAGCTATTGAGTAAATGTCCTCCAAACTTCTATATCTTAATCTAAAGTATAAGGGTTAAGAGATTACTTGGAAGCAAGCCATATGATAGTCATCTTTGTGCGCTGTATTCAGAGATATAAATAGATTGTGCTCTGGGGTATCATATCTTCCATCGCATAAATCTAGCCCACCGACAAATGCTACAATCTTTCTTCTGTAGTTACCAGCATCAGCATCTACTATCACTGTCTTCTGGTGGTGGGTGTAGATTGTTGAAACTTCCTGAAAAATAGAGAACATAACTTCAAGTTAGCTATGATTTTTAAAGGGACTATGTTAAATTGTGTCTGACTGCAAATTTTAACTTGTTCTTCCACAGCCTTCTGTGAGGCTAACAAATCTGCAATATTATACCACATAATCGTATAACGCAGAGCCATAATAAGAAGTGAAGTAAACAACCAAATGGAGTACAAGAAAGGTAGCATTTACCCTTTGTTTGACCCAGCTATGTCTTTTTGCAGCAGCACGAGGGCAAAGTAGCACTTGCACAGAAGAATGCTTGAAGAAACGCCGGGTCTCCTCGTCATGGGTTGCCATAAGTCCATCCTGAATCATCCCGACATTTTTTTCACATGTGAGTGGCATGTCTAAGAGGTGAAATAGACCCAAGAAATTAACCCTACGATGATTCTTGTTCTACCAGGCTGACATTCGAGCACCGAGGAATGAAATTGAGTAATTCACAATCAGGAGCAAAAAAAAGGGCGCGGGGGGGGGGGGGGGCTTACTGTTTTATAGCCCAAAATGTTTCTCGAGGTGGGATCGTCCCATACTAGAAGCAGAACCCTCACTCCTTCAGCCGACTTTGACCTAAGAAGATCTCCTAGGGTTGTTTCTGATGAACCGGAGTATGGATCACGTACTAACGTGACCTTATGCCAAACTGACCAACCAGTGATGTATACCAATCTCGTAGCTTGCTTTATCGCATCAAAAATTGCCTGCCAACACTTTCCATGAACATACCTCGCTCCCCAATCGAGTGGCGGCTCGGGAAGACTCCCATCATGTACATGGGCATCCTGATAAAGGGTGACTGTTCCCCCTTTCCTAAGAGGAAAGTATGTCCCGGGGACACCCGAATAATCGGGGCCCGCCCCAACACCGTTGTGATAAATGCTTAGGTTCTTTATGGGTGTGTATTGAATAGAAAGTCTCAAGACGGCTCCCGGTTTGCACTGCTTCCCACTACTTCCCAGGATAGCGTACGAACCCTCAACTCTTTGTCCCGATTGTATCGCTTCCACTGGGATCGACACGTTTCCTATGAGCTGGGACCCGACAATGTCACTGTCCTTAACTAGGAAGTGGATGTCGCCCGCCTTATGTGCTACTGGGACATTGAAGTGTTGCATCCACACAGGATTCTCATCGTTTTCGATCACGAATGTCCTCGCTATCACAGCGTTGGCCACTGTCACGGTCACATACGGATCGCTCGTATTCTTAGACTGTCCGTCAGAGGAGCAGAAGATTTTGTGAAACATGTCCAGATTCGGAAGGTTCTTTGCCTCGTAAATCCATATGTCCAAATTCCCATGCAGAAGTAACGCCCTCGACCCTTTCTGAAACGAAACAACCTGCAAATTGTTGGGCGAATGTACAGGGCTCGCAGGATCCATCTTGGGATTAGCAAAGCAATCCCAACTGGGACTTCTAGAATGTACCGCAAAGTTTCCTCGCAAATCACCATTGGCGGGACCCGTCGTCTCCGCCAGAGACGGGTCCCACGTAGGGTTCCTCACGTGGACCCCCCTTAAGCTGTGACCGAATTCACCTCTTGCTGCAGGTTCGTCTGCAAGGTTAGACATTGCAGACGAAGATGCAGGAGGCGATGCAGGGACACATTTGGAATTCTCAGATAATCGCATATCAGCCATGAGATTATCCAACGGGGGCGCATTGGGTAACCTATTTTCAGACCCTTTTTCGCCATTGTAGGGCAACACACTCGATGAGAAGGGATCCTGCACTGGGGCACTGCTCTGACGGTAACGAGGAGAACCATACTGATGAAAACTGTTGCTTTGCTGCAGGGTTGGTGTAGTAGTAGTAGTAGCACTTTGTGGAGGAGGACCGGTTGCGTACGGGTGTTGCTGGGGTGCAAGATGCGGACTTGGGTACGCGGTTTGTGGATACGGGTATGGATACACGTTACCGGTTGGTGGGTATGGGTATGGGTAAGGACCCGGGGCGACATATGGATAGGGGAATGCGGCATGTAGGTTTGGGTATGGGTTTGCATCAGAATTTGCTGGTGGATGATTTACTTGATTATATTGTGGTGGAGGCGAGTTTGGATATGGTTGATTTACTTGACTATATTGTGGAGGCGGGTTTGGATATGCTTGATTTACTTGATTATATTGTGGTGGAGCCGGGTTTGGGTTTGGGTTTGGGTTTGGATTCGGGTTTGGGTTTGGATATGGTTGATTTACTTGATTATATTGTGGTGGAGGCGGGTTTGGGTTCGGGTTTGAGTTCAAGTTTGGGTTCAGGTTTGGATATGGTTGGTTTGGGGGTTGTGGGTAACCATAATGGTATGGTGGCCTATCCATTGATCCAATTACCCCCTCGAAATCTAAAATCTTGGGAATTTCATCAAACACTCGGCGTGCATTCTCGTATCAAATCACCTTTACGAAAAGATCCAATCACCCCAAAAATCTAAAACATCTCTTGAGAGTTTCATCGAACATTTGGCGTACATTCTCCCTATCAAATCAGCTTTAACAAATGAAACTCACCTAGAAACTTCACACAGATTTCCAAATCAAACAGAGCTTGTCCTTCACATACAGATCATGCAAGAAATTGATGGAGCTTGATTCTCTTTTCGATTCGATTGAAAATCCAAAATGGGTGTCGAACAGATGACAACATCAATTCACAGGAACAAGATGAACCAATCTGCCTATGAATTTCTTACTGGTTCCAAAAAAAAAGCGATAAAAGCTTACCAATGATACAACAACAGAGATTGAAACTAGGTTTTGAGTAATCTTTCGATCAAAAAGGAAGAAAGATGAGAACTTGTTTGAATTTGCAGAAGAGAGAATTTGGAGTGCGAGGGAAATGGAGTAATGGGAAGGTGGAGAGAGAAGGATGGGTGGGCAGAGGTATACAATTCAGTTGGTTTCAAAATTATTTTTTATTATTTTTTTGAAATTCAGTTACTTTGGGATTGCCAGAGCTTCTGCCTTTTTATTCTTGTTTTCTACAAAATAGGAAATTTCTCCAATGCTTGTTCAAGGACAAAATATTGTGCAAAATCACATTTACAAATGAAACACATAAAAAAAATCAAATTTTATAATATCTCTAAGAAATTATCCTAAGATACATGAACATACAATATTGCGTATATTGATATCATCTTTTCTCTGATGTTAATCTAACCATCAAACAATATCTCTAGGAATTTACATGTTATTAATTGGTATTATGTCGTACTATGCAAATGTGGTATATCCAACAAGTAACACGAATAACTTCTTAAGTATATGGAACACATCTTGTATTTTTGTAATGTTTGTCCTCCATGCACAGTGTTTAGGTATATGTCGTTCCAACAGCAACTCATTTTTCATATGTAAGTCTTGTTTTACGTATGGACTAAAAGATATCTAAATGTAGACAATATTATCTCAATATACATAATTATATGTAGAGAAATGTATGATGGTTGTTAATTACCAAAACTTAAAGTAAGATGTCCTGATTTTTATTATTTCTGAATGTTAATTCATACAAGCACAATGGATACAATGCAACATGACAACTCGATGCTCACTTCCATTGGGAAAATAAGATAAGAGGCAAAGTAAAGTGGCTTAATTCATCCTTTGAGTTGGTATATTTTTCGATTATTCTACGTCAAAAAATGCAAAATTCTCCATATTCACAACTAGACACAACAAAGATAAAATAACAATTGCGAGAAAAGTAAAAATCTCTCAAAGTACAAAGTTCTTCCTCCAATATATATTATATACGCGCAGAATATGTGTTTCGTACATTTGCGAGTAAACCGTCATAATAATCAGAATGAACAATCTAATGTTTATAGGTAATTTGAGTGCACCTAATAAATTGTGGTTTTTCATTTAAGTTGGCGCTTAAAATACAAAGCAAGTGCAGTAACAGACTAACAGAACAATATATCCAAGCTTTGATGCCTACCGAGCCCTGATGTTCATCTCTCTCATCTCCCGCCAAAACAGCGCCACCGCCGCCGGATTTTCTCTCTCCTCCCTCCTTCTCCGGCGCCTCTCCGCAGCCACCTCCTCCTCCAAGCTCCGCTCGAAGTACTCCTTCACTCCTCCTCCCTCCCTCCACCCTCAAACCCCCAAACCCAATCCTAACCCTAACCCTAACCCTAACCCATAAGAAGCCCCCCTACCGCCCTCCGTCGTCCCTAGACACCGGCGAGAAGCCCTTGCAGTCCAAACTGCCTTTCGATTTCCGGTACAGCTACACCGAGAGCAACCCCTCCGTCCGGCCCATCGGGCTCAGGGAGCCCAAGTACTCGCCGTTCGGGCCGGGCCGGCTCGACCGGGAATGGACCGGAGTTTGCGCGCCGGTCAAGAGCCGGAAAGTGACGTCGGTCGATGGGGAGGTGGAAGTGGAGGATCCCAAGTTGGAGGAGAGGAGGAGGGTGATCAGAGAGAGGCTTCTGGGGGAGCCATTGACGGAGGCTGAGAGGAAGATTCTGGTCGATAAGTGTGGGAGACATAAGACCAAGCGCCAAATTAATCTGGGTAATTGTTTAACCCTCATTTGTCTGGGTGTTTGGTTGCCTGGTGGGTGCACGTATAGTGTTTGATGAAATGCCTAGCTGAGACTTTGATGCAGATTTGAAGTCTTTGGCGCGACAATTTAGAGGAATTGATGTTTCAGTTAAATTTTCATTGCATTCGTCTTCTTTGAACAAAATTATTGCATTGACAAAGGTTGACGATTGTGAAGCATAATGTCTGCTTGATCTCTGTACCAACTGGCCATTTTGAGGCTTGGGAACAGATGAAGGAAATCACATTTTAGTAATTGGACCTTGTTCTCTTTGCTCAAGTGAATCATGTTTATCCTGGATTCCTAACAATTGTCAATAGTGTAGACGAACAACCCCCCCCCCCCCCCAATGCGCCAAAAATCCCCCAGGACTGTCATTTTTCACATAGTCTTTTGTTCATTTGAATCATCTTGGAATTACTGAGGTTCATTCAATCATAGTGCTAGGTTTACTTGTTAAAGAGTCTACAATGCAATTTTACTTGTGCTTCTTTCCTTTGGAGTAGTAGGTAGCAAACGATTTCTACATCTTGGGTCAATTGGACCCAGTCTCTCTAAATTGCAAAATTTAGGGGTAAGACTCCTACATCCGATCTCTCTATACCCCACCTAGGCGGGATTTCAAGGAGTTTTGGTTTTGGTTTTGCATCCTCATTGTACCTCTAGCGATGGTTTCTTGTACACTGTTATGGAATAGTTTTATTTCATAGGCATGAAGCACTTTATTCTGCTCAGCCTTCTATTGAAGGCTTGAAGCAGTAATGTGTTAATGTGAGTCTATAAAGTTTGAAGTATCTTAAGCAAGTGGTATAACATTTGATGTTGTGTTATTCTGTTTTAGGTAGAGATGGGCTGACTCACAACATGTTGAATGATGTCCATAATCATTGGAAACATGCTGAGGCTATCAGAATCAGATGTATGGGAGTGCCAACTTTGGATATGGAAAATGTCTGCACACAACTTGAGGTTTGTTTTCTCTCCGTTTGAAACACCGTATCTGCTCTTATCATTTTCTCGTTGGATGTAGAGTAAAGTTGGAGTCAAATCGGTGTTCATTTTCTTTGTCACTGTTATTATTAAACTTGACGACAGATACATATTTTAAGCGCTTCATCTGCATGAAGTAACGAGATGTGGTATGCAACTAATGACGTGTTAATTGTATAAATGCTGCAGGATAAAACGTTTGGAAAGGTTATCCATAGACAGGGTGGACTTCTTGTTCTGTACAGAGGCAGAAATTATAAACCCAAAAAGAGGCCTGTCATTCCAATAATGCTGTGGAAACCACATGAGCCCGTATACCCAAAGCTAACCAAAAGCACAATTGAGGGACTAACCATTGAAGAGACAAAGGTCATGAGAAAGAGAGGATTAGCTGTTCCTGCTTTGACTAAGCTTGGTAAATACTTCATGTTGTTAAGTTGGTCATAATAGTTACTCCCTCTGTCCCTAATTGTTTGTCATCGTAACTAATTTATCCAAACCAATTAACGTAGGGAATGGGTAAAAGATTTGCAAATTACGAAAAATATCCTTAGATATATCCTTGGAATGGGTAAAAAGTTTATTTATTAGTGATAGTTTGGGTATTTCATTTGTTGAAACTATAAAAGTTAGGTAATTTGACAAATGAAAAGGGATTGAGGAAGTATTTTTTGATAATCATTCTAATAACTCCGAAAATGGAAAGTGCAGCTAGAAATGGGTATTATGGTAATCTGGTGTCCATGGTACGAGATGCCTTCCTTGTGGCGGAGCTGGTCCGGATAGACTGCAGCGGACTTGACAAGAGTGATCACAAGAAAATTGGTGTCAAACTTCGGGTAATGTCTGCAATCTCATAACTTGATGGTTTGAATTTTCACTTTTATAACAATGTAATATGCTAATGTTCCAACCTCCACTGCAAACATGCAAAGAGTTTGTAAACCTGAAGGACATCACAGTGAAAACAGGTCAACAGGGAATTCATTTGAGATGTTGAATAGTGTTTCATATGCAGAATAGGTCTTTTACAACTTACAGGTTACCGTTCATAAATACCTGGAAAATATCTGTAAAAGAGGAAGCTTTGAAGAATTCCAGGATCAGCTGAGTGGTGTATATTTTTTTGGAGAGGGACATCATACAACGTACCAAATTTTTCTGTATTAGTAATAAGATTAAAGAACTGATGTTCAACTAGCACCATACAAAGTTATAGACAACCCAAAAACAAACTGCCTACAAAGTTTACCACGTCAGAATAGGAAGAGCTCAACTTCCCATTCATCCAAAAGAAGAGAGATTTGACCAAATTGTCTTTCAACTCTGAAGAGGGATTTCCATCCCCTCAAAACCCTTTTGTTCCTTTCCTTCTGGATAACCCGAAAAATTACATGTGGTATAACCAAGGCCTCCTTCTTGTATCGGGGATGGAATATTATGATTTTTGACCGTGTCGAAAGATTTTAAGAGTGTACAATCATGGCTCAGATCTCCTTTCAAGGGAATAATTAAAGGAAAAACCCTAAACTAGTCAAAGCAAAGTAAAGCTAGGGAGAGGGAAGGAGTTTGCCCTGAATATCTTGGGTGCCAAGGCGCCTTCCCATCATCATCCATCAAATTTTGACTGCAACTCGTTAGGCTGTTTGTTGGGAAAGTATAACTAGAGGATCATTGAAACATTTTCTGGTGTAATTGTGACATCAGTTTCTTTGTATGATGCTAAAGTCTTTGTTTCTTTTTCAATGTAATAGGACTTGGTACCATGCATCCCTGTAACATTCTCCAAAGAGCAGATAGTATTATGGAGAGGTAAAGACTATCAACCACCGGAGAATGGATTCTTTGTTACAGAACAAGAATTGCTCGAGAATCCAGCTGATAAATGACCTGATGTGCGATACTTGAGAAACAGCACACAAAGTATATGCATAAGTTACCCAGATCTGGGTTTGAATCTGACAGATAGCAGTGAAGGAGATCACCTTTCAGAGTACCGGTTGCCTATATCCCATGTACTCTCTCCTTCTCATTTTATTATCACCTAGATCTACGCGTCAGTCAAATTTTGAAGACTACTATTAGTTTCTCAACGATTAAAATATTCTACTATATGAAAGTCTTGTCATTAGATTTTTAATGAAAAACATTATCGTAAGAGTAAACTGTCAGTCTAAGAAGGATACTGGATATGGTGAAGCATTTAATAAGTGTCAGGTTAAATGGAAAAGGGGGAGTATTCATTTAGGTACATTAGGTAGTTTACTGGGAAAAGACTATCCCTAACCCCCTTTGGGAAACTGTTTTATTGAGCTTGTGAGTGAAATAATGAGTCTCACGTTAAAACCTTATCAAACACGAGAGAAAGTTCCTCAACGTGAAAAAGATGACCAACTTTCCCACAAAAACTTCCTAGCCAAACGCTTCCTTAGCCCATATATGTCGTTCGTTCAGTTGTATGGATTTTATTGGGAGATGTAGATTCATAATCCCTACATTGAAGTGATGATAGACAATGATCTATTGTTGTATTTGTTGAGAGAGCTTACTTTGCTTAGCCAACATGTTCTCTTACAACTTACAATTGCCGACTTTGTTATTGTTGTTTGTGTGTGGCTGTTTGGCATGCAAAGTGTAATGGATATTTAAGTAATCTGTGTATTTGTGGAGTTGAAGGCACCAAACTAGATAAATAAATAAAAGGGGAACATTTCAAATTATTAATCATGCGACAAAGTAGCATCATTGCGGATATTCTTCTGTCGAGGAATGAGACGTATGTTTTGTCTCTTTTTTTCTTTTCTTTTTTTTTTTGTGAAAATGTGTAATGTGACAGGTGATTGTATTTTACTTTTGGGAAATATATGTGGTTGTGCAATATTTTTGCAACATTCATGGATGAATCATTCTAACGATTAGGAAAATACAATATCCGTACAAGAGTTTGACAATTTCTACAAAAATGCATGGATCAATCTAATGTTTGATGTATAAAGTTTAGGAAAGGAATCACTTATGCCATGTTCTTTTGTGCGGTCGTATGATGCGAAAATGGTGTGGTATGGTGAAATTGTGAAAAGTATAGTAGGGTGTAGAATGATAAAGTAAAATTTGTGGAAAGTGTGATTGATCTGATAAGTAAGCAGAGAAAATGTAAAAAGTCGAACAGAAAAATCAGAAGATATGTTAATAATTATTGTGGTAAAGACTAAAACATGGAAGAATATTGAGGTTCTGTTCTTTTCTGCGGTATTTTGCGGTATGACGCAATATGGTGTAGTGAAATTGTGGCGGTTGTGGTGTAATTGTGGCGGGTTATTGGTATGTGGGGTAAGTGAGGAGAGAGAATGTAAAAAGTAGAGGAGAAAAGTGAGGAGAGAGAAAAGTAATGATTTGTAGTGGGTTGTGGCAAATTGCGGTATGTTGTGGCACCGCAGTTTGCCAACTACAGAAAAGAATAGGGCATGAGTGTCGTGATAAGTTGTGGTACGTACAAATGAGCAAGGCCTTAGAATGGTAAGTTAGATTTAACTCTTATATTTTTCTTACCTTATATTACCTGAATCTCTAAAAAGCACTCAAGTCGATGTCATTTATTTTATTTTCCTTACTTCATTTTGAGGTCTCTATCTTGGTGCGTTCGAAAGGTGTTTATAAAAAAGGAGAAAAACCCAGTCACATATTTAAATTAAAAAAAAACTGAGTTGGATAATTTTTTTCTCATAAATACATGACTTAGGCCATGTTCTTTTCTGAGGTTGGCAAACTGCGATGTCACAACCTACCGCAGTTTGTCACAACCCACCACAAAATACCATTCTCCCACAATTCACCACAACCCACCACAAATTACTTTTTCACAATTATCAATATAATATATATATATATATATATATATATACAAAAAATTCACCACAACATACCAATAACCCGCCACAATTACACCACAACCCGTCACAATTTCACCACACCATACCGCCTCATACCGCATAAAATAACAGGGCCTAATTAATAGAAAGCTATGATCAATGAAATGAAAAAACAAATAATTAATTTCTTGTATTTATTTTTTATGTTTTAACGAACTTGATTGATTTTTTTTTTTAAGTTCAATGATTAATGATGGTGGATATTATTTTAGGACAACAGGACTTAACATCAATATAAATTTAGTTGAGAGGGTCACATCCTACATTACAATTTGGACTATTCATAAACTCATATATCTAAACTTTGAATGAGAATTCAAATACAAATTCTAATGCATTGATTAAAGAATATTATCAAATAAACGAACTATATAACGTGAAGTATGAAAGCTTAATTTTCTAAAAATACATGGTAGGGGCGTTAATAATTGACGTTTATCTAATATTTTATGGATATTTTTCAATCTAAGAATTGCTTATCAAGTAATTATGCAACTTTACGCAAAAAATTAATTCTGTTTTGCAACTAGTTTTCACACGTGGGTACTTCGCACGGAATAGATTTGGATCCGTGGCTAATTTATTTTTTTATAATTTATTTAAGTGTTTCTATAATGTGCAAATCACTATCCTTATCTCACCAACTCCCTTGAATTTTCATTATCATTGTCAAAAGATCACAAAATAATAATAGTCTAAATATCTTTTGGTAGGATTTATTTGCCTTGATTAGGGATGGCGTAGACCACATTCATGTCATAAATAAAATAAAATTAGTATATGATTAATAATTTCTTAGAGCTATCTACTTTAAAAGTTTAATAATCATTTTCTAATAAGATATTTTCGAAAAATTTATAAAATTATACTTTTCTGAAAGTATTTTTTTAATATTATAAATCTAATGAGAGTGATTTCACATGGTAGATTATTATATACATATAAGATTTGCACTTGTAATTTTTCATAGTTGAGTGTATAATTTTTACAACGATAAATATTTAGGAATGGAGGGACTATGTTGAAGTTTTTTTTTTTCCGTGTGTTGTTAGAAAGAATTTACTCCGTAAGTAATTTTCTTTTTGACTATACTCTTTAGATGTTCGTGATACTAGTTTTGTTTTTAATTTCAAAAAATTATTTTTGGGTCCGTTAAAATCATCATTTTCGTTTCCGTGTGTATAGGAAAGATTGTCTACATTTGGATATCTTCAAATTTTGCATTAGCAAGATTATACTTTTTTTTTTTGCTACTGTTGGAATAATCATAAAAAAAATAATTGCTAAATATTGTAATTTATTAGGTGCATAAATGATAAATCTAGATATCTTCAAACTTTGACCCAGCGAGACTACATTTATTGTTTTTTTTGTTGTTGGAATATTCATTAAAAAAATAATTGATAAATATTTTGACACAAAATGAGCCTATACTCTTGACTTTTTTTATAAAAAAAAGAATCAAATTAAAAATCCATACTAGTGCTAAAAAATGAGCATATACTCTTTAGCTTTTTCTTTAAAAAAAAAAAGACTAAATAAGTGGGAGTAGTATTTTTCATGTTTTGAAGCAATTTTATTGAAAAAAAAATCTCCTCCACAGGAAACCGTGTTGTCTCCTTCCCCTCATCATTGACATTCATTCACCAATTCAAATCTTCGTCTTTTTTCATTTAATTTCGCTTTTATTTATGACATGGGAATCTCCCAAATATTTAGCACATGAATTTAATTGGGTCTTCACCAAATCTCATTCGTCAAATTCCTATTCTTTCCCCCTTTTAATTCTCTCTTTCTTCCCCCTCTTTTCTTCCCCATTTTCCCTCCCTCTGATCTCAGCAGAATCAAGCTACCTCTAATGGCGGAAACTGGTCTAAACACTCCCCTATTACCCCACAATTCAACCCCAAATCACGCCAAATTTCAACCCCATGTCGTCATCCCCATAGATTGTTCTTCCCCAAATCAAGATTCGAACCCTAGATCAGAAAACAATCTCATCTCTGATTCGGAAAACCCGTTTGAATTTCTGGGTATTGACGGGTACCCTTTACCTCCTCAATCTACAGCCGATCCATTCAGAAATCATACCCCTAAAATTGATGGGGTTTATGAGTGGGTTAAGATATTTGTTTCAATCCCAATTGCATGTTTAAGGCTGGTGCTTTTTGGGTTGTCTTTGGGAGTTGGGTATTTAGCCACTTTGATTGCTCTTCAAGGGTGGAAAGATAAGGAAAATCCCATGCCCAGATGGAGATGTAGATTGATGTGGGTAACCCGGATTTGTGCTCGTTGTATACTCTTTTCTTTTGGGTAAGTAAGAACAATCAGATTATTTGTTTGAATTTTGTGTTTTGGATAGATGTAGTTGAGAATTGTGTGAAATCAAATCTTCTGTTTGTGTTGTGCATGGCATGGAAAGAAATCTTGGAATTTGTTTGCTTGATGCTTGGTAGTTGATGCATGGTGAATTGTATTGGGTGAGATGAATGAGAAAAAGTGTTTAAAGTTGCAAACTTTGGTATGTTCATGTTAAGGTACTGGTTAAAGAGTGCATGGCATGGAAAGAAAGTAGGGTTGATGGAACTTGTTTGCTTGATGCTTGGTATTTGATGCATGATGGATTGTATTGGGTGAGATGGAAGAGAAAAAGTGTTCAAAGTTGCAAACTTTGGTATGTTCATGTTAAGGTACTGGTTAAAGAGTGCATGGCATGGAAAGGAAGTAGGGTTGTTGGAAGTAGTTTGCTTGATGCTTGGTACTTGATGCCTGATGAATTGTATTGGGTGAGATGAAAGAGAAAAAGTGTTCAAAGTTGCAAACTTTGGTATGTTCATGTTAAGCTACTGGTTAAAGGCATATGCTGTTGTGGGCAAAAAATGTGAATTGATAGTACAATCTGTTCTTTCATTGGGTATGTAGAAGTAATTGGGTATGTAGAAGTAAGTAACATTGGGCATGTTTGAATAGGTTTGGAGAGTTTATGTAGAGGTAGGTAATGAGTTGGGTTAGAAGTAAAAAAGTTGTTTAGATTTGGGTAGATTTAGGTAGGAAAAGTAGAATTGGGTAAGTGTATGGAGAAAAATGGGGTAGTTTACCCTTGTAAAGAACAGGGCAGGCAACTATTTGTGTAGGCTTTTGGTCGAGTTTTTCATTAGCCCCATGTCTATTTGTGAATATTTATAGGAAAATGCATATATTTAGACTGTAAATTCCGTCGCCCACTGGGCCCCTTTTAACTGCCACTAAGCTTTACAAACCGGGAAGCGAAGGGTAAGTATCAAACTGCCGATGACAAGCATGGCCTATCTACCCTACAATTGTCATCTACGGAAAAATTTTTTGCTTCCCCTGAAAATTGGGCCTTGTTGGGAAGCTTTGAAGACAGGGGTAGTTGCCACTTGGCTGCCACTTCTTTGGTTAGGAGGATGCATATTTACAGTTGAATGAAGGATGTTTTTTTGTGTGTTTCTGTATTACGTAGTTTAGTGCATGCCAAGTTTAGTACTAAGCAAGGGCTGAATTCTCCGTGTTTGGTGTAGGTACCAATGGATAAGGCGGAAGGGTCGGCCAGCACCAAGAGAGATAGCTCCAATTGTTGTATCTAATCATGTTTCATATATCGAACCCATTTTCTTCTTCTATGAGCTATTTCCTACAATCGTTGCATCCGAATCCCATGATTCATTGCCGTTTGTTGGGACTATTATCAGAGCAATGCAGGTATCTCTCTCTCTCTCTCTTGAGCTGAGCATTCTGCATGCTTTTTGTTTGTATAAATGTACGGTCTGTTCAAAATCAAAAGTTCATTCTGCAATTATTCTTGAGTGATACTCATGGTTCCCAATATTTTGTACAGGTTATATATGTAAATAGGTTCTCACCTGCATCAAGAAAGAACGCTGTCAATGAAATACAGGTAAAGGAACCCTGCTCTTTATGATATGTTTATGAAATAAAATTCCTTCCAACTTTAGATGGCCTTCTTTCATCTATAACCATAAAATGTCGTATACATAGTCGGGTAGTTTTCATATTCATATTTGTCAGACTGAGTTCTGGGTGATACAACATGTGAATATTGGTATATGATCACCATGTATACACTGATTTCATGTGCTTTCTTTTCCTTCGTTTGCTTTGGTGTAGGATACTCTCATATGCTGTTCGTGGCAATTTCATATGTTTTTGCTAGGTTTATGTATACATTTGCCCGGGTGAAAAAAAACTAGCAATAACAACTGATTATGCAAATATCCATATGTGATCACCATGTAATCAATGCTAACTAAAGATGGCTGCTAGTTGAGTGTTCAACTGAGGGGGGAAAAATATGGTTCACTACCTTTTATCAATTATACGCCATTTGATACAGAATTGTGCTTTCAAGGACCTAAATACAGAGAAAAGCTTCGAGCAATAGATTTCCTCGTGTTCTGCTGTTTCCGGAAGGAACAACCACCAATGGACGATTCCTTCTTTCTTTCCAAATGGGAGCATTCATACCGGGTTATCCAATCCAACCAGTTGTTGTTCGTTATCCTCATGTGCACTTTGATCAGTCATGGTATAACTCTTTTCGTGTATGCTTTCTGAGCTTTTCTGTTTCTACCATAAACTGTAGCTCTAACTCTGTGTTTCACGTATGTAGGGGGAATATCTCCTTGATGAAACTCATGTTTCGTATGTTCACCCAGTTTCACAATTTCATGGAGGTAATCTTTTGACCCTTTTCAGAATCTTTTTAAACAGCTTCCTATCACTTGATGTTATGTGGAATTTGTTTTAGCCTTTTAGGACAAACGTGAAACTTAATATAGAGTAGATGCTAGAGCTACAGATTTTATCAGTTGCCTACTTGCCTTACATATTTGGCTTCATTGTCAATTTCTTGGTTGGTTTTCCGTGTCTTGGTCTGACTGGGTTTGGGCGATGCTTATGTTGGCATGAGGGGAAAACTGTGCATTCTTTAGCGTATATTCAGTTTTTTGTTTGTTTTCTCAGAACAATGTATTTAGGCCAACTTTTCTGAACGTTATTTAAGAATACGATTATGTTCTCTAAACAGTCGTTTTTCTGAATTGAGCAGGTGGAATATCTTCCAGTTGTATCACCTTCACAAAGTCAGAAAGAACCTGCTTCCGTTTTTGCTGAGAGGGTAAGTTTGTTGATGGCCTATCATTATCCGACATAGATTAAACTTTGCATCATATGCTTGTTAAAAGGGAAAAAAGGACAAAACGTAACAAAAAGCCCTGCATTACCGACAAAAGTTGGTTTTTCTTATGTTCTTTTGCCTGAAGACTAAGTTGAGATTGCTTTAGTTCAATTCAAGACTTCTAGATCTCTTATGGTGACGTGATGCTTCTTATGGGATTTCACAGACTGCTCGTGCTGTTGCATCCGCACTAAATGTTGTACAAACATCTTATTCTTATGGTGACGTGATGCTTCTTATGAAAGCACATGACATGAAACAGGTCAGTTGCTTACCGGGCAATCATATTTTTATTTTTTAAAAATCTATTTACAGGTGTCGAAAATCTAAGTTGAGAATGCTGGATGATCTGGTGGAAGTCTTACACTGAGCGAACTTTACTGACATAATTACGTCTGACTGTACCCTTATTGCAGGATAATCCTTCAAGATTTATGGTGGAATTGGCTCATAAAGATTTGGTAAGTATATTCGACATGTATGAGTTATACTTTCAATTTCTATGAAACCAAAATTGAGCATTGCAAAAGGAACAAAGAGCTGTTACGTTGCTTGGCCCTTAAGGAACTAGGGTGCAATATGTATTGATTTCCAGGGTAAAAGAGATGACAGTGGAAGAATTTGCACGTGTTTCAGAAGATATTTAAGTTTCATCCATTTTTTTTAATGCTGGATGCTGTTGACGTTGCGTATTGTTCGTTTGTTCGATGTTGATAAATGATGCAGTAAGAGATATTGCACGTCTCATGACTTTTCATGAACTTTCTTTACAGGATTATCGGATAAACACAATGGAAGCTCTGGAATTCTTGGAAAAGTTTTTATCCATGAATCCAGACGACAGGTACAATCATTAAACCTTGAACTCCTCTTTGTAGTTAGTACTTGCATTTCGTGTTTCAGAAATCCAGCTGACCAATACGGAAATACGTAATATAACTGAAATGGTTTTCATCGTTCCCTTACAAAAGCTGCATGTGTTACGTTATGTATAAGCTCTTCAGCGGGTTCTTAAGTTTGTGCATTTGTGTGTTGCAGTGGCAACGTGACGTTTGAGGATTTTCTAAGAGCTTTGAGATTGAAGCCCTGTGACTTGACTCGAAAGGTATTGAGCTTTTAGATGTGTTTCTAATCTTCCTATTGAACTTAGCATGAACGTGTTCTTCATCACTGACGTACGTACATTCACATGCAGATTTTCGACTTTGTTGATGTTCCGAAGAACGGGAAAATTACTTTTAAGCAGGTGATGCTTGGACTTCTTCCCCCGAATTCCTGACTTTGTTGGAATGCGGTTTGGTGATAACTATTCCAGGTGTCTGATTCTTTTGTTGTGAATGCAATGCAGTTCTTGCTGGCATCAACTTATGTCATGAGGCGGCCTTTGTTTCCGCGTGCCTGCGAGTTTGCCTTTGCCGTGTGCTATGATGGGACCCACAATTATATTTCTAAGAAACAGGTTTGCCGTCCCCCCTTTCGGAGGCTTCTTCATGTCGAAAATGTAAACTAGAACAACTCTGATTTGTTGTTTGTTTCCTTGTGTTTGTAATGCAGTTTGAAGACTCGATTATGTTTGCCATCCCAAACATCAACAATGATGATGTAAGATTGCATGCACCCCCTACTTTTTTCTTCTTTTTCGTTTTTGAACAGAACTGAACATATTCTGAAGTGAACTTACTCCCATGTCAAAAAAGTTGTCCGACCCGGATGCCTGGTTCAATCTACCCGAAGAAAACGGCATCTATCTATTTTTTCCGGGTTTGGACACGAGACATTTCTTATTTAAGTTGTCCGAACCCATATTTAGGCGCGTCTAACCCGGAAAAGACTTAGAAGAAAAAAGGGTATCGAACAAGTGGCACCGGGAATTACTCACATGTCCATAGAAAAGGTTGGGGCCGAAATCAGTCTCTTCATGTATTTGCATGCATGGGAAAAGGCTGCCTACATTTGGATTACCTAAATCTCGCATTAGTAGGACTACACTAGGGATTGTTGTTGTTCGTGGTGTTAAAATGGCCCGAACCCGTATATTTGACAGCCCTACTTGTTCTGAACCGAACTCACGTAAACATGTTTTGCTAAGTTTATTCTAAACATTTTTGTCAGAGTTCTTTACATGATGAGCTTGAAAACTTCTTCCCTACATTTACTACCCTGACCTCAATTCAATCTGCAAAACTACCACAGGTAAATGAACTGTTCAACATGTTTGACAAGGACGGAGACGGGATCATTTCAAAATCCGAGTTCCTAAACTGCTTGACCAAAAACCCGCTGCTCATCGGGGTTTTCGCACCGTTTCTACCCGAGGAGTTCTGGCATATCAACAACGGGTTGGTGGAAGAGATTGTGTGAATGTGCAAGCGTTCGTCGCCTCGACGACAGCTGATTGAATGAATCATCCTTGGAAGAAGCTTAAGTTGCCATTGATAGATACATATGATGCTCGTTTTTGCGCCTCTTCTGATGTCGATCGATGTATGATTTTTGTACCCCATATATTTATCCTCTGTACCCTGGGATGGGTTGGGATAGCAGTATAATTAACCACACATGGTCTGGGAAATTTTGGGAGTCTCAGAAATGTGATATGTTTGTTGTTTGGTTAGAGTGAAGTGAGTGAAGTTGATGGATGGATGATTGTAAGTTGTAATTTTGGTCATAGACTTTGTTTTGTAACATAGTGAATGAACATGGTGGCATGGCATGGCATGGCATGTTATAGTGATATGATAATGGATGATTTTGTGGCAAACTTGTATTGCTTTCTAGTGGTGGTGGAAATTTATTCGGTGGCAAAAAATTGGGTTTAGATCAGTTTGGGCTCGGATGTGACACAATCCTCAAACTTGAATCTTGTCCGGATTTCAAATTCAGACCATCTGGGTTGTCCCCATTGCATTTGTGATGATTTGACCGAAGTGGCCAAATTGTCCAATTTGACAGAATCTTTGAACTCGAATTTGATACAAAATTAGGGCAACTTGAATTTGTGATCCGAACCCAACTTGATTTTACATTCAGGCATATCTGACTATCTGAGTTGACCAAATTCAAATTTAGATAAGAAAATAAATAACGGGTATAGCTTATAGGTGGGAGTAAGCCCTTCTTTGGGCTTTGGCGTTTATCGCTTGTTGGGTTAGTATTTTCTTGAGACAGGAGTCCAATGAATTTGATTAATTACCCAATATAAAAAGGTCGGATAAATTTAGATAAAGTAACATTTGAAAATTAAAAGATTAAGGTGGAATAATTTTGATTAAAAATTACAAAGCTGAATGTTGAAAATAGGATTTTTGGCTCTAAATAATCTGAAGTCATAGACGAATGATTGAAAGTAATCTAAAATGAGTTTTTGGCTAAGAATGTGTCAAACGTTTGACTTATTTACTCTGACTAAACGAAAATTGAATTTGGATGTCGGAAAGTTGACTTGGTTCCCTTGAATAGTTTAAAGTTGAAAAATAATCTAATCCGACTAAACTAGACACTAACCTATTGCATCTTTGAGCTTTCAACGGTGTCTAATCAGTTTTCCAACATCGCAATTCAATTCTAGTTTAGTCACAGTAAATATATTAAAGGTTGATACATTCCCAACCAAAAAGTCAATTTAGATTATTTTACGTCATTCATCTCTGACTTCAGATTATATAGAGCCAAAAACCCTTGAAAATAAGGATAAAAATTAGGCCATGTTCTTTATATTGATAAAATCAAGTTAGGTTTGGTAAGGTAAGGAAAACCAGAAAGGAAATGTAAGGATAAAATTTGTGGTAAATAAGTTAGTATATTTTATTTTATTAAAATTTTGACGTTGGTTTGAACATTTTTTAGGAAATCGAGTAAGTTAAGGAAAGGTAAAATTAAACAAAGATAAACCTAACTTAACACTCTAAAGAATATGCCTTGATAACATTAGAAACATGGGGAGTTTGAGGGTGAAGAAACACAAGCAGAGTATCGTCACAATATATATTATATGCATTCAGAGTATGTGTTTTAGATATTTGCGAGTGAACAACCTACTATATAATATATAGGTGAACAATCGTAATATTTGGAACAGATGCTCTGGATGCAGATAGAGCAGGCAAAATTTTTTCCGACTCGACCCGGAAATAACCGGGTCTGTACATATATTTTTCGTATGAATTTTGATACTGACCAAATATTGGGACATAAAATTTCTCTTTTTTCTATACACAAACCCGATTTTAATTTCATCCGAATTATCCTATCCAGTCCGACCCAAAATAGAACCAGATCCGAATATGAATTTCTCGTATGAATTTTGATATTTGACCATATTTGATCTACCCAAATATTCAGCAGCACTATGCACAGATATTAAATTGCAGTATTGTGGCATTGATGGAGTCCCACTCTTTGTGAGTATCTCTTGATTTATGTTGGAGAGGTGGGGACCACCGGACCACTGCCACGCCCTTCATTTTCGCACCTGGGAATTTCCACCAGGCCCTCTCCCACGTGTCGCCACCACATTCTCTAATAAAATACTCCCTCTTGTTTAAAATATCCATCATTCTACCACCATTTTACACTACTTAAAAAGTGAATAAAAAATTTGGTAAGAAAAAAAAAATTAAAATAGTAGGAAGTTTCTCTTGATAAATTAGCATGATTCTACCACTCTAAAGAATATGCTTTGATTTGATTGGGGTGTTGCAAGTTTATAATGTTTGTAATCTATGCCCCGTTCTTTTATACGGCTAGCCGCGGTGTGGCGCGGTGCGGTGTGGTGGAATTGTGGTGAACTGTGATGGGTTTGGAAAAGTTGTGGTGGATTGTAATGGGTTGTGGAAAGTTGTGGTTGTTTGTAGTGGGTTATGGAAAGTTATAGTGGGTTTTAGTTTTAATAATTGTAAATGTGTTGAAAATTGTGAAATTGTGGTGGGTTGTGGAAAGTTTAACTTTTAATAAAAAAATAAATTAAATTAGAAAAAGTAGATTGTGGTGAGTTATAGTAGATTGTGGTGGATTGTAGTGGGTTGTGGTGAAATATGGCAAATTGCGATGCATTATGGCACCACATCCAGCCAACCGCATAAAAAAAAAACAGGGTCCTAATACAATGTTACATTACAAGTTAATTACCTTCTCTCTAGATTTCTCTAATATTTAAACTATTTAAGCCGCCTCTTTGATTATATGTATGTGTGTGTACAAGTCCACGTAAAAATAGCCTATGAATTTTATCTATAGAATAAACAGATAAGTTTATGATGTTTGCCAAACCTAACAAGCCGAGTTACTCGTGGTCTAGCTTGGCTTGTCTAATTCACAAGTCTGAGCCCGAGCCAAGCCAAGCCAAGTCAAGCCACATAAGCTTTGAGTCGATGCATCTTGCCAATGTTCCCAGGTCAGCTTGACCCATGCCATTAGTGGTGAAAGATTGATTAATGAGAGGGAAAAAAGAAAGAGTATCGAAGGGAGAGGAGGAGAAGGAGAAAGATAGATAAAAGAATTAAAAAAAATTGAGAGATTGATCAAGTGACTCAGTTATTGAACGGATATAATAAATCTGCTCAACTCAAACTCTAATCAACGAATGTCACGTCAACCTCAAGTGAAAAATGACTCGTTATCACAATTACACTAAAATGATAGGTAAAATGTGGGAATGAGATAGCGGGCATGGTCTGAGCAGAATCCTCTTGTACCCAAATCTATTTTATATTTTTCGATTGGATCCATATCCTTACACAGATCTTCTAAATTTTGCGAGGATAAATATCAGATCTATCGCGTCCAACGAATCCATAAACCCTAAGAGAGTTTGTGCAAATGGTAGAAAATATAAAATTTTCCTCTAATTTATTGATTTAAATCTTACTTGATAGAAAGTTTAGAATTTGAAGTGAACCCTAACTTAACTATATGCCATATTAACTACATACCATATCTTTAATTAATTCCACACGCGATAATTTTATTGGTACTAAGAAATTCAAAGTATATACGATACAAGTCTATTACTAACACTAATATGTGTGTTTTAGAAACCTCCAACGTGTCAAATACACAAGTCTGTCCTTTTAGGGGACTACTTGTCCACAAAAATAAATAAAAAAATAAAAAACTTAAAAATCATAAATATATCGGCATTATCATAAACTGTTGTTTTAGAATATCTGACTTATCAGTATGTATGTATGTAATTAAAGGTATGTATAAAAAAGTTGGTAAGTTATTAATATAATAAGTTAATTAAGTATGGATAGAATGATAGATGAGCCATATTAGTTAGATATATTAATAAATATATGAATTATATTCATTTTAGACCCATTGGGTTTAAAAATATCACAGTCAACCCATACATGCGGGTTCCCAGGTTTATGGGTCTTTAGACACCGTTCTTTTGTGCGTTAACGCACCTAAACGCTACGCAAAATCAATAAAACCAAACGCATGACAAACACAAGATAACACAACTTATCACAATTTACTGTTCACCTCTACTCACCTTTTTATTATTTCCTACCGCAACCCAACGCAATCTAACGCAACCCAAACGCAACTTATCGAAACGCAAACGCAACGCAACGCACAAAAGAACGGTGCCTTAGTGGATCTTTAATGGATCAAACATTCTAATATAATCTTTACAATTCTACTAACTTTTTTTATTTCTACTCGTATATCTGTAATTTGTATGATACTGAGAATTTTGTCTAAATACAATTGGTTTCTACATAAACGGAATTAAGACAACTGTGCATCACAACGATCTCTAATAACTACTACGTTCAATGTACAAATCATGTCAAAGATAAAAAATTTTAAAATTTGTTTTTAAAATGTTACAAAATACAAACGTCGAGTAATCTACGAAACTTGAAATTCAAAAAAGAAAAAGAAAAACAAGTCTATGGTTTAAATTTTAAAAAATTTATTTTTCATATCATAAACTTATGTATATTCATATATGGGTCTACAGGTAGTATCCATATTCCCTGGGTCCAAGCTAGTCTTGGATTCAGACCCATCCATTTTTTGGTGGACAAAATAATGAACTCATAACTGTCTAATGGGGTTGATTTGGGGCGGATCTAGGACTCAATATCATCTCATACATTTGTTTGTCAAAAAGTTAGAATAGTAGGCTATCGAAATAATACTGTGTACCACTTTTTCTGTTCCTAGTCATTTTACATTTTCAATGTAATTTTTGCTAAATTTACATCTATATTCTTCATCATTCATAATTAGTGTTTACCAATTTAAGTAATTTTATAATTTATTTCCCCAATCTTTTAAAATGACAAATAAAAAGGACAGAGAGAGTACTACGTATAAAGTTTCAATAGCTAACAACAAATTGAAATTAGTATTAATTAATGACACTCCTAATTTTATGAAACTTCTCAACCCCAAAATATTTTATCAAATTTTTTGACTCTTCACCATAACTGAAAACTTTTTTAACGATAATAGTTAAAAAGTATATTTCACCTTTAAAAAGTTAAAATCAGTATACATTGATCCAAGTGACTTGTAATAAATATTGAAGTTCATTGACATACTAGTACTTTTTTTTTTTACAAAATTTAATATTTATTTAATTGTCGTTGTCATTCTCCTAGACACTGTATATCATGCGAATGCACTGAGTTTGGAAAATTAGTTCACGCATGTAGGGAAAAATAACTTTACAAATCCAACAAACCAACAAACAATATTTATTATTCTAAGCAGCACATGCAACTTGTAGGGCATCAGAAATTATTATTTTGAAAATGATTTCTTTTACAAGGTATATTTATAAGTAGTCAGCAAACAAAATTAATTAATATTCAAAATTATTAATTTGAAAATGATATGCATCTAAGGTCTTGTTTGACAAATAGCTATTAATTGACTGAATTAGGAGTAACTGTTTACTATTTTACTGTTTGGGATTGACCATTTACATTAATTGTTTAGAATGGTAATTTGGAAAAAGGTTGTTCGGTCAAATTAATTGTTTTTGGATAGAGAATTCAGATTGTGATGGGTATGTGACTGCTTCTAGGAAGATCATTACAGATCCCATTGATGGTATGTTTAGCACTAAGCATGTAAGTTAACTTACAAGGATGTTCTTTTGAGTAGATCCAAAATCAATGAGGTAGAGAAAAGAGATCAGGGTTCCAACTCTGACAGTGAGCGCACATTTAGTAACCCAATTGGGTCCTTTGAGGATGTGGATGAGCGCGACTTACTTGTTGATCTTGAGGATTCCATTCTTGAGGTCAGGAAGGGTAAGGCCAAGGGCAAGAGAAAACAGAACTTGTTGATGGAATCTAAGTCGCAGCTTGTCAGAGAAGCAACTTGTAGAGCTATTCTTGGCCAAAATAATGGATTGAATGCTAGGAAGAATAGGCGCGCAATCAACTCGAAAGATGACATTCTTGATGATATTGATGCTGAGGTTGCGCGCAGAAAAATGATTATTGACAATGATATAGGCGTAAGATTCCTCGATGACTCACCCAAGTGATGTTGATCTTTTGTGACCGTTGTCGAATGATAAAGTTTTTTAGTTGTAGTAACTACTTGTTGTATTAACATGTTTATGATTTTTTTTCAGTGTGTGTCTTTTGAAGTGATTCATTGCTTTATATTGCGCTTTCTTTGTATTTTGCAAACTTTTAAGCCTTTGGCTTGTAATAATCGGAAGAAAAAAATTATTTTTGGATAGAGTAAATGTTAAAATTTCATTGATACCCTTTGCCACTAATACAACGTAAATTATATGTATCAAATATTTAGGATGACATCTTTGGAGTTTTAGATAAATTTTGGAGTAAAATGTCTTTTACATAATAAACCATTTCCAATAGGCTGATCTAACTAGTCTATTGGAAATTGGTTGATTGGTGCGAAGCAGTGAATTAAATAAGTCTTTTATCAAACACAACTTCAGCCTATTTGACTTGGTTAAACTCCCCGATAAGCCAACTTTCACCAATAAACCGTTCAATGATCTAATTACCAAGCTCCCCTCGAGAGTATGATACCTTTGAGTGCCTATCTTAATAAAAAAAACTAAATTATTTATTATATATTAAACTAAAAAAGCAATACAATAAAATTATATAACTATAATACTATATATAAATTGTACTGAAATTATAAATTTTATCTACTATTTTTAAAATTTTTAAAAAATGCATAAAATATGGATAATGAACGAGGTTATTTTGATTAAGTTATACTTCTGTAAAAAAAAAAAAAAGATAAAAAAATCACTAGGTACTTGTTAGTATAACCACATTCTAAACTTCTTATAATTGATGATGAATACTTCTTTGGTCCCATAATAGTTATTCATTATGAGTTTATTTGTATTTTTCTTTAAAACACCTTATTATGTTCTATTTTTATTTGATGATATTATTTATTCTTTTTCCTTTATAATTTTTATGAATATAAGTATATCTATATTTTAATTATTTTTTCATTATCAAATATCTATTTTATCTTACATGCACCGTGTGTCGCACGGGTTTGAAACTGGATAATAATTAATACTACTTCACTCCCATAGTAGTTGTTCATTTAACAAAAATTTAGAAAAACAATAAAATGAAGGTTGACTATTGTGTTGCTTGAAAAGTTATGAAATATTAGTGATAAATTGTTTATATATATTTCCTTGTCTTGTGTTTTCTATCTTTGTGCCTAAAAATGAATAAAAAAGTAGTTAATTAATATATTAAAATTATAAAATGATAAATATTGTGAAAAAAAATGTTACTTAAAGTGACAATTATTGTAAATTATAAAAAGTTAGCTAAAGTTACAAGAGACATATATATCACTATTTTTTTAATCACCTTATATTACTTTTGACAAATTTTGTCTGCTCTTGATATTTGAATTCGTACAACTAAGAATTTTTTTTAATTTGGTCCGAACTCGATTTTGACATTGATCGAATAATTACACTATTTCTCTTATTTCCATTGTTGGAACTCGATTCAAGCATAATTTAACTCCGTCAAAATTGTCCAATCCGAAAAAAATCAAATCTAAACATAAATTTCGCGTCCAATTTTGAGATTAATCAAATTCGAACTGCCTTTTTGATAATATATCATCACTATTTACTCGTATAATATTTATTTTTCTAAACCATAGAAATTGGGATTATTATTAATGGCAGAAAAGTGAGAAAACCCTACAGAAATGACGTGTCGAGGTTGTAGGCGCCACCGTAGCTTCTGTCATCAACCTATGCGTTTTCGAACTCTCATTGGTTCATTCTGGTCGGAAGACGTTGACACTTTGTACTACCCTAAACTCTCTCCATCATATGCACATACTACCCTTTTTTTTAAAATTTTTATTTTTCCCTCTTTTTTTTTTATAAAAAAAGAATGAAATTCTTACTCACCTTTCACTTTCATCATTTCATCTTCCTATTTTTTTCCACTTTTACACCATTCACATGTTTAGCTTTGCTTGGAATTGAGCTTTTTGCTTGGGTTTTCTTCTTCTTTTTCCTCATCTTCTTCAGTTTTTACCCAAAAGAAACTAGGAAAAAAGGGTTTTGTTAAGGTTGTTTTCTTTTACTATTTTTGATTTCATTAATGTTTTCTTATAATTAGATGGGATGTTTGTTTCTTTTAACATTAACCTAAATGGGGTTTTAATATTTTCCTCCTTTTTTTTCTTCTTTTTTTGAAGTTTAGGGGTGAAGTGTTTTCCAAGGAGGTAAGGAAAAAGAGTTTTGTTAAGGTTGTTTTCTTTCACTATTTTTTACTTCATTTATGTTGTTTTGGTATGGTAAGTTTGTTTCTTTTTAAACATTAACCTAAACGAGTCTATGAGTATCTTCTTCTCTTGATTTTCCTTACCGTTTCCTTTACGGTAAATGATAGTTTAGGTTTATCAAAATCAGCTTCTTCGTACACTTTTGTACATGAAAAAGACTATCTATATCTAGATCTTCTCAAACCTGACGCTGGCTCGACTATACTAAGGTACGTAGATATTATTGATGTTTTTGTTTGTTTGTAAGTTTAGGGGGTGAAGTGTTTTTCAAAGGAGGGGTTGAATACGGAAAGAAGGGTGTGGGAAATTGTCCATTGATGGTTACTACCAAAAAAGGCAACTCCAAGAGATAGAGAATTAGAGATAGGGATAGAGATAGAAAGAGAAAGCTACTAAACCAACCAAGCAAATTTTTTTTTTTTTTAAAAAAAAAAGAATCAATCAATCTAATAAACCCCACCAAAATTGGACCCCTCATCCTCTCCCACTTGATAATTACTATACATACCCAAATAGAAAAACTATGTTTCAAGCAGTACCCTCTTGAAACCAACACATTTTTGGTCTTTTCCTTCTGGGTTGCTCAGAATCTATCAAAGACTAATCTTTTTCCAGCTGGGTTGAATCTGGGCAACCTTATTTCTGGCTCAATTTTTCTGGGTATCTTTTACTTTTTCAATCCATTGCTGCAATCAAAAACCCCTAATTCTGAAGCAAACCAAACTTGTTCACAGTATCTTCATAATCTGCAAAAATGGTGAGGGGGAAAACCCAGATGAAGAGGATAGAGAATGCAACAAGCAGGCAAGTAACCTTCTCGAAAAGAAGAAATGGGTTGTTGAAGAAAGCATTTGAACTGTCAGTTCTTTGTGATGCTGAAGTTGCTCTCATCATTTTCTCTCCCAGAGGAAAACTCTATGAATTTGCAAGTTCCAGGTAAATATATATATGCATACCCTTTTTTTGGGTCTTTTTGGTTGATTTAATCTGCTCGTTTTGTGATTACATTAATACCCGATTGATGATTTGATGGGTTTGCTAATCTGATCTGATGAAAACTCAGTTTTTGAGTTTGATTTGGTAGAATCAGCAGTAATCAGCATGAACTAGGGTTTGTTTTCGCATTCTAGGGTTCTTACAGTGCTGAATCTGAGCTTCTTTGTCCTAGACAGTGAAATCCCATAAATTTTTGTGTCTCACCTCTGATTAATCCCTACCAATTTCCCTATAAATTATTAAAATAAATCATACAGTCAAATTTCAAAAATTTTGACCATAAATTTTTTAATATATACAATGAATTGCTATATAAAATTAACGCCTTTATATTCGTAATGGAAAATACTATCATAAAATATAATATTGCAATGGCTAATTACATATTATGTAAAAAACTATCAATCAAAGATTGACATTAGAGACTGTGAAAACTGTTTTGTTTCTTCTTTTCTTTCCCCAAATAGAAACTTATTTTTCCCCCATTGAAGAATAGACAGATAAGATCTGTATATATCTATGATAACTTTGTCTTTCATCAATTAATTATATTCTTGCAATGTGTATAATTAATTAAGTTGTATTTCCCTTTTATGGAATTTCCCTTGTTTTCTAATTTCCTGTTTGGGTAGATTTAGGGTGCAGAGGTACGGTTGGATGGTTTTTCTTTTTGGTAGATAATTAATGGTGTATTTTTGATGTAAAATTGAAGTTTCTTCAAAAAGGAAAGACTTTTATGGTCTATATACCCATTTTTAGTTCATATGTATGTCTTCCATTCTAATCAATCTTCTTATTTTATATTTTGGGAGCTTGAGAGGGGACATTTTCTGCCATTTTTACTATAGTTTAATTCAACAAAATTATTGGGTAGTTCTTGTTTTTGTTGACTTTTCCAGGGTAAATAACTTCTCTTGTAAGATTTTTTTTTATCCCTCAATAATTCAATATGAAAGTGATAAAATAATACATGCATATATATATATATATATATATATATATATATCATTGAAAACAGAAATGAAATTTTTTTCGGAGGTGGTGAAATATATAAAGTCAATGAATAGCATGGGCTTTCATAATTCATTACCAAAAAATGGAATTGAGTGTCATATTTTATACGCTATAGCTTTCAAATAGGAGTGACAATCAAACAAATTACTACTAGTGCAAGATTTTAAGAAAAATTTCAATTATTGAAAGCTCAAAATAGACAAGAAGAGGTGTGGTGATGTCTAAGTTTTGAATTTTAAGCATTAGATCTAGTAAAATCTTTTGGTTTTATAATACTCCCTCCATTTCATATTAATTGTCTCAATATCTTTTTTTGAGTAAAAATTCCTGATAGCCCAGTTTATCAAAAAATTACGACATTATAGTATTAGGATAATATTTTTTGTGATGAATCTAATGATAGTACTTTCTTATACTAGAACATTGTATATGTTGAGAAATTAATGATGTCACGGACAATTAATATGGAACGGAGAGAGTACAAGTTTTGAAAGTAAATTGAATGTTCTAGATGTTGTTTTTGGATTCTAAGCTATATAGTTTTTGTTTTTATTTTCTGAGGGTTTAGATGTTATACAAAACTTTTACATGGTTTAACAAATTAATTTGGCAATAGAGAGTTTTGAGAACTAAACTTATTATGAACTTATTTGTATTCCTTGGGAGACATTTTGAACTTATTTATAAACTTTTTGTCAAAGCTTTTAATTTGCATATAACTAAGGTGATGTTTCTTCATCTTGCTTTTTTTTTCCTTTATAATGAGTGCAAAAAAAAGGTTTAGAATAAATACAGTTATTTTCATATAAAAAGCACAGGCCGGTAATTAATAAATTCAAAATAGGTTATGCAAAAGGTTCGCACAAAGTTTGTGATAGCTCACAATAAGATCAGTAATAAGGTTGGATTAAACTGAGTAAGATAAGTTCACTTCAAAATAAGTTCAATCTAAACAATGTGCATGACTATTCTAAACTTTTTACCATAACTTATCATAATATTTATCGAATTCTAAACTTATTTCTCTAAAAGCATATTTAACTGAACTTATTCTCCTAAAAGTAAGACGCTGGGATAACTCTCAAGCAATGTTGATTCTTCTCATGCTTCATTAAATGCAAATATTAGTTTTGCAAAACTACCTCTTACCTACATCTTAAAATTTGGAGTTCAACTGCTACTTCAGATCCTTGACAGATCAAACCAGGTGATATTTCAATCAAAATATATACTAAAACAAAAATTATTACACTCTCCTAACAAACAGAAACAACTCTATGTTCTTGCATATCATGCATTTTATACGAGAATAATGCTTGTTAAGGGTAGTTAAGGAGAGGTCAGTAAAGTAGTAAAGATAGGTAAATATCATATCATCTATTTATTTTTTATTTGTAAAAGTATAGTCTTGTTCTTTTGGATGGTTAGATAAGACAGGGTAAGATAAGATAAAGCAAAGTAAAATTTTACATATTTTACAAAAGAACGGTGCCTAAACTTAAAAATGTGTAATTATATGGAATAATGTCCTAGTAATTAATTAACCATGGTTTTGTTATAAATTAGGATCAGAATTGAACCTTGGTGTAGATCATGAGATGGGGTAATTGCCACTTGATTACCACCTATTTGATTGTTAGTTAATTAGTTAGTTTATTAGGATATAATCACAAAAACTTAGTAATATGTTGCATAGATCTGCAGTGATAATTAAGGTAATTAATTACTGAACCCAATGTTTACTGCATGTATTATGCATTATGTTTTCTGATCTACACTGATAAAGCAAGCTGTGTATGTGTTGGTAAAATAATCAATGGTGTACGTACGTACTTTGTTATTCAGGTCTCCTGCATGGAGGAAATCATTATTTTAATTAAATGCTAATGGTAATTAGTAATTAGATTAGTTTTATTATTAAGATGGGGACATGAATAGTACTACATCTTGGTAATGGGATACATGTAGTGTTGATTATATATTCGTTTCATCCTTCTCAAAAATCACCATTATTGTACAGTTCAGATTCTCTTAGAATAAATTTTGAGTGCATTGATTGATATGGTACAGTGTGGTAAGTTGTGGTAAAAATGGTCGATGTGGTAGGTTAAGTATGGTAATGTTATGGTATGACCATATGGTAAAAATGTGTATAGTGTGATATGATGTGGAAAAAATGGTTGATGCGGCAGGTGAGGACAGAGAAAAATGAAAATTAAAGAGAAAAAATTACACTGTTGTGATAAAGTGTGGGATAGTACGGTAATATGTGATGGTTTGTGGTTAGTGTGGTAAATTATATAGGCATGGTACGGTACCTCACAGAAGAACGAAGCCTCTTTGTTCTTAATACTCCCTCCTTCCTAAATTACTTGTCACTTTAGATATAATTTATATTTATGAAACAAAAAAAACCCCTCTACTCCACATTAATTTACTTATTTGGATATGTGAAAATGTTGAATAAAATGGTAAATAATAACGAAAAAATGTGAATAAAAAAAAATGGAAGAAAAAGATGTAGTTAATAAGGTTAATTTGATACATTAGTAATTAATGTGTTATTGAAATTGTTAAGTTATAGATATTCTGAAAAAAATGGTTAAAGTGATAGATAAAATGAGAACGAGGGAGTATGTTTATTTACCTATGTTTACAAAAAATACAGGTCGAATGTATACATGTACGTAGTTTTACATGACATTTAAGAGAGCGTTTGGTAGGAACTCCAGAGAAATTGTTCCGGGGAAAATTTTTCATGGGAAGTCTTTCATGGGAAAGATTTTCTCTAGCAAAATGTAGGAAATGGTGAGCCCACCGTAAAATTTTTCCCAAAGTCAACCTACTTCCAAATATGGAGAAAATAAGTCAATCCGGAAAAATTGACCATTTCCTTAAAAGTTTTGACCAGCCAAACGCACCCAATTACTTGTTCTCTAATTTCTCTTGTCTTTCATCCAGTTGAGTAGATTGATTGATTTAGATAATTCTTTTATCATTCAATGTGTGGGTTTTTTTTTAAATATGTTTATTTACATAGCGTTTATAACATTTATTTCTTTGTTTGTGCATTTTGAAAATATGTACTTACTTATCTGTGATTTGTGCCATACATAACTAAAATAGGTGATTTTTTTTAAAAATAATTGGGGCTACTTTGGAGCTTTTATTAATAAAATTCCTACAAAACACATACTTCTATCAATTAATGAAAGTTTTAAATTTTTTGAAAAGAAAACAGTGGCATTTTCTTCAATCTTAATCATAAAAAAACTCCAAATACTTCCAAGAAGTACAAGAGAAACTATAAGATAGATTAATTTTAACTTTCAAAATATAGGGGCAAAAGAATAAATATTACAAACTTCAGTGCAGATAAATAATAAAATTCTTCAATTTAATCTACACCTACCATATATTTTTCTCAACAATAATTTTAACAATTAATTTTGTTACTTGTAACAATAATTTCACATTTTCACTTGAATGGTCAAACTTAACTTTGAACACAATATTTTTTATTTTTTTTTGGTTTTTTGATAAGAAAATTAAAAGATTGGAACACAATCTTTGATGCATATTTGTATGCTTTCAGACACACCTGACATTGGATTATATATGACAGGCTTAAACTATTTCTATTTACTATTACTCACCTTTTCATAAGGGTCAAGGGCTAATAATCAGTTGTTTAAGAATCTTTACATTTAATAGCCCCGTTATTTTGCGTTACGTTAAGTTGCGGTGGAAATAGTTAAAAAGTAATGGTAATTTGCGTTATGTTGCGATAGGGTTGCGGTAAGTTGCGTCGCGTTTGAGTGTGTTAACGCATAAAAGAACGAGTAGTTCCAAGAATTAATTGGTGTGCCACCTAAATTAATTTTTCCTTTAGTATTTCTGAAGACACTGCAATTGTTGTTTCAGATGAATTTAAGTGCTAATTATCAATATAAGCCATAAGAGTAGGGCAGTTAAGTGAGTGAATTTGGGCATTTCTCCATTGTTGTGTAAATAGTGGGAAGAAGAGTAGTTTTGTTTTTTTGCTTGTTTTTTTTTTTTTTTTACAACATAAGTGGGTGAAACTGTTAGACGTTGCTTCTCACAAGAAAACGTCTAACTAAATCAGCTCTTGGAATATTACAAAAGCTCGTCGAATCTTGTGGGGACCATGACTTGATATTGACGGAGTGACTGGTTTTAGTACCCAATTTGCTGCTTGGTTAACTTCTCTGAAAAGTATGGTTGAAATGAACTTTCTCACACGGCTTGATGAACGGTTTGATATCATCAATGATGTAGGAAATCTTTCAAAGACATAACCCTGAATACTATCTTTGATGACTGTAAGATTATATTCTTCAATAGTTTTATAATTATGATATGACGAAAACCCTTCTCAACGACAACTTTGATGCCATCTCAAAGAGCTCTTAGCTTCAGCTTCAATAATCGAAGAACCTCCATAGTTGAATGCGCACAAACTGATAAGATTTTATCCATCCAATTAGGAAGAAGAGTAGTTATCTTCCTATACTCAAGATGATTGAATCGGACTATAAGAAGTTATGTTAGGTGGTCGAGTATAACACCACGTAAGTTTTCTCCTAAGGCATTTAATAAGTGTTTTATTTCAAGACTCGTATCGTCTATAGTATATTTGAACACCTTAACTACAATGTAATAGTTTAAGAAATAGTTGAGGTTAGTAGTTTGGTTGTTTACTTTAAGCTAAATAGGTTTAACTTCAGCATGCAGGAAACAATAGCACGCTATCTGAGGCATACAAAAGACACTCAACAAGACAAAGAGAAAGCAAGTGAAGAAACTATGCAGGTTCTTTTTTTTCCTTTTCTTTTTCTTTTTCTTTTTTACCCTATACTCATTCATGCTTCATTTAATGCAACTTCCAATTGATTTATGAGATTATTTTGCATTTCTCTTTTTTCCTATTTTATTCGTCACTTAACGAATATTTCATCATCTCCAATATCATTTTTTGATTGACAATTTTGGCAAATTTTTAAATTAACTCTGATATACTTTTAGCAAGATAGATCCAACAACTATAACTTCTTCCTTAGTCCTCTTAGCCAAGCTAGGTTGCCCTATAATAAGAGTGGAATAATATTCCAAGCATGGGCCATAATATTTACGTGACATTAGGAACAAACTTCATCTCACAAGGATATGTTTAACCAAATCATCTCTTAAAATATCGAAAAACTCTAGAATTCTGTGTTGTCAAGGTCATAATATTTACCAACATTACGTGTTTAACCAAATCTATTGCCATATTATGTCAAGATATGCATATTATGCACTCAAGAAGCTAAACTAAGAATGTTTTGTTGATCTTTTTACTGATTTGGTTGGATCCCTCTTGTTGCAGAACATAAAGGAGGAAGCTGCACATTTGATGAAGAAGATAGAGGAAATCGAGGCTTCAAAGCGGTATAATACAAACCAAAAGCTTAAGCAGATAGTTGAAAGATCAATGATCGATGACTTTGTACTTATACACTTATTACTCAATCTGGCTCTTACCCAACCAAAAACTTAAACTGACACACCCGTTCACGTAAACATGGGGGTTATTAAGATTCGAATCTGAGACCTTTCACTCAACCAGACTATAATATCACGTAGAATTATATCAACCGAAAGCTTAATTATGAAAATGTGGTGCTTAATTATAGGAGATTTCTGGGAGAGAACCTGGCATCATGCAGTCTGCCAGAGCTGCAGCAGCTGGAGAATCAGTTGGAACGAAGCGTAACCAAAATCAGAGCTAGAAAGGTTTTTAATTGCTCCAATTTTGTACATTTTTACTGAGTTGTCATGATTGAAAGCTGAATTGGTTGTCATGTTTGGTGGTTGTTTCAGAATCAAGTTTACAATGAACAAATAAGGATGTTGAAAGAAAAGGTAGGTAGTTGATTAAGTATTCATGGTTGAATCTGTGAATACTAACTACTATATGTCCCTGAATGATATATAAATGTGTTTTGTTCCTCTTGTCAACTTCAGGAGAAGCAGCTTGCAGAAGAAAACATCAGGCTTTCTGAGAAGGTGAACCATAATCCTCCTCTTATCTATGTAATTTCAGACTAATTAAGTTTAGTAAAATGCTCTCACAAACATTTCATAATAATGCAGTGTTTGGTTGAGGGACTCTACTGGGAAAGTTTTTCAATTTTCCCGAGTTCACCAATGTTTCCCATGTTTGGTTACAAAATATGAATGAGAAAGTTTTGTGGTGGGTTCCAATATTTTTTTTCCCATGTTAGATGGGAAAATGTTTCCCATGGGAGGGGTTGAGAAAGTTTGTTTCCCATGGGAAAAGGGAAGTAGTTTAATCAAACTCCCCAAAATACCCCTAAAATCTATTTTATAATTGAACAAATGAGGGTAACTTGAGCATTTTAAATAAATTTTCTTACAAACATTCCTATGATTTCAAATGTAAACCAAACACAATATTCTTTCCCATGAAAACTTTCCTAGTAAAAATTTTCCTAAATAAAACTTTCCCATGACATATTTTCCTGGGAAAGAACCAAACGCACCATAAGTTTAGAAAAACAAGTACAACAAACTAAAGCGTTTGGTAGGAATCTCAGGAAATTTTTTCCTGGGGAAAATTTTTCATGGGAAGTTGTCCATGGGAAAAATTCCCCTTAGCTTCCCCTAAGGGGGATTTTCCCTAGGAAAATGTAGGAAATGGTGAGCCCATCGTAAAATCTTTTTCAAGGTCAATCTACATCCAAACATGGGGAAAATAAATCAACTCGAAAAAATGGACCATTTCCCCGTGATTTTTGACCAACCAAACGCTCTGTTAGTCACAATAAGCTGAAGAAAACACGCCAAAGCCATGCAGTACGTAGTCGAGTAGAGGTTCAGATGTAGCAGTTTTACGTCCCTTTTGTTAACTAATACGCCGATGAATGTCTGTGGTGCAGTGTTCACAGTACGGATTGGCGCAAAAGGAAGAAACACCAACACCAAAGCTGCAACAGATGACAACTGTGGACACCCCAACCCCATCATCAGAAGATACAAACTGCAGCCAGATTTCAGAGGTTGAGACTGATTTATCCATCGGATTACCCGTTAAGCGCGCCAGAATCGCGTAATTAGTGAGATTAATCGGCATGAAATGCTTCAGATCATCGATCATGTAACTAAATTGATTAATCAATGATCTTTTCTACCATTACAGCTTCACTGATGCTGAATGTTATGTAGCATGCATTTTGCTTAATTACAAAAAATGAGGAGAAGTATATATAAGATATATATATCAAGAAATTAATTTGGTCTTGTGCTTGCGAATATATATAACAAAAGGAATGCATGGAACAAAATGCATGTCTTTCATTTGTATTGAGGTGATCTTGACTTGTGTGTAGTCTTAGATGAAGGGTATAGAATAGGCTGTGTTGTGTTATCTCCATATTTGAATGTTGTTATCTTGTAATTACTAATTAGTTAGTTTGCCCTATCTTTATGATGTATGATGATGATTGATGAGACTATTGATGACCATGTAATGTCGAGTTTATTTGACGTACATTTTAAACGGTTAAACCTAATATCTTGTGAGAGCGGCTATGCTGTAATTAGACCTGGCAGTTTCTGACCCGACCCGATAACCCGACCCGAATCCGCCCAAAATTTCTGGGTTCTGAACACAATTTTTTCAACTAAACCCGAAGTATACCGAACCCAAAAATTAGCGGGTCAAACCCGACCCGCCCGTTTGACCCGAAAAATTAATGTTTTAGGTTCAAATTTATTAAAATTTGTGATTTTTCTTTGTAATTTTTAACGTTAAACTATAAGCGTAACTTATTTATTTGTTATTTCTCTAATTTAAGTGAAAATAGCTACAATAATCTATCATTATTAGAAGATAATCATATTTTATTATGTATATTGTACAAAAAGTAGTATTTAGAGAACATTTTTTGTTCGGTTGTAATTTTTGTGGTTTTATAAGTTAGGGATGTCGGTCCACAGGGATGGGTGTTTAGGCTTGATTAAGGTAATCGGTTCGTGTAAATGGGTTTTTCTCAAGTGCGGAAAGCGATAAATTATGTAAAGAAAGCATTTAAATCTAACCTAGACATGATAATAATAAAGAAACCAATTAAAAGAAAGTAATAAAGAAAGCACTTAAAGATGAAGGCAATTAAAAGGTATGAATGAAGACAATGAATGAACAATGAAATTGGGAACGAGAAATTATACCTTTGATGACTAATCTTCAATAAACCTTCAATCTACATTTGAATTTCCCCCGAACAAACAAGAAATTGTAGTTTGGATTACCAAGAATCCCCCAAATTCTCACTAGTAAGTAGAATTGGAGTTCCTTGACCCTCCTCCCCACTAAAAATGGAGTTGATTGTGGCTAACACTATAAAGCTTGGAAAACAAGTCAACAATGGAAATTAGAGAGAGAGAGAGAGAGAGAAAGCTTGTAAAACTTTAATGGAAACTTGCTTGAATTGAGAAAGCTTGAGAAAGTTTGAATACAAATGCTAGAAATCAATGAAAGCTTGAAGAACAATGAAGAACAATTGAAAACTTGAAGAACAATTAAGAGAGATTAAAGCAAATAAAGGAAAGCAATTAAATCTAATTCTACTCCTAAACTACCTAGGCTAATTGATAATTTGGATTAATACAAGTGGGTATTTATAGAAGAAGGAAAAATACAACCCAAAACCCTAGAAATAATTCTCAAAGACGCAGCAGAATTTCTCCGCATGAGTGGCGCGGCGAGCCACCCTGCTCGGGCGAGCCAGCGTTACGCTGGTGTTTTTGTTGCTCCAGAAGCCTGGCTCGGGCGAGCCAGCAGATGGCTCGGGCGAGCAAGCGTTCTGGGCAGTTTTTCCCTGCCGACTTCAAACGCGCATAACTTCTTCATCCGAACTCCGTTTTAGGCCTGTAAGATATCGATGGAAAGCTCTCGGTGTGTACTTTAAGCTCCCAAAATTTCAGAGCTATCGGAGTTATAACGAAAGAGTTATGACCCAAAGGGTGAAGGCACACGTATTTCAAACCTTTAAGTTTGTACCGTTCCCCTGTTTTGCGCCAATCTTGATATGGAATTTCCGACTTCGGTTTCGCCTCGGCTCGGGTTGACTTGGTTTGACTCGGATCTCGGCTCGGGTTGACTTGGTTTGACTCGGGAAATAGCTCGGGATTCCCTAAAAACCTTCAATTAAGCCCAAACTTCTTCTAACTCCTTATTTTCCTACAAAACACCAAATCATTATATCTATTATATAAATAGGGGTTAAAACAAGCAAATATACCCTATAAAAGAGAAGAAATTCGGCTCGAAACGAGGGCGAACATTTTTTTTTTAAGGAAAAGCGGAAAAAGGTCGCAATCATAACCCGTTGGGTTGACCCGAAACCGAAATACACCGCCCGTATTTTCCCGAACCCGAAATACACCCGACCCGTATTTACCCGAACCCGATATACGACCGACCCGAAACCGCCTGCCCGACCGAATTGACAGGTCTAGCTGTAATAAAGTCCATACATGCTGACCTGAAGGGCCCATACAAAAAATTCATAAAATTACTCTCAGGTACCCTAACTTTTGGTGAAATATTTTTCTGGTACCCCAACTTTTCAAAACTAATTTTGAGGTACCCTTACTTTTTGGGTTAGTAATTATTTGGTGTTTTTCTGGCCATTAATTTTATTAAGTGACCAAAATGCCCTTGTTCTTCCTTTCTTGAAGAAATACCCTTGAAGAAGAAGAATGAGGGTATTTCGGTCACTTAATAAAATTAATGGCCGGAAAAGCACCAAATAATTACTAACCCAAAAAGTAAGGGTACCTCAAAATTAGTTTTGAAAAGTTGGGGTACCGAAAAATAGTTTTCCCAAATATTGGGGTACCTCTGAGTAATTTTTTGATACAAATTCATACACTCAGGGTGTATTAAATTCATGGATAAAAAATAATTGGAAAAAAGTTAAATCTTGGTACTTTTTAGTAACTTATGGTAAATTTTGGTTAAATTTACTCTAATATATCAAAATTAATTTTTTTTAAAATTTTTGGTAATTTTTAATAAATTTAGGTAAATAACTACCTAACCCAGTTTACCTATGAATTTGACAGGCCCTCAATCTATTTTTTTTTTTTTTGTGGTAACGGAGGGGCAAGCCCCTAATTATTCAAAAAAAACATGAGAGCGTTACATAATGTAAATTACACGGGTCTTCATGCAGTCCTCATGTAATAAAAATTGAACCTCAGCAGGTGGTTCATTAAGATATTCAACATTGGGATTGTTTCTCTCTACAACTAGTTTGATTTATTTCATAATATTTCTCAGTTTGATTGTTTTAAGATTTTTGGTAAATTACTTTAGTCGTAAATTTAAAATATAAAAGTATTTTCACAACAAATCCAGAGTGATAGTAACTTTATTAAATAATCAATATATAAGTTGAGAAATTTATAGTCAAAATTTTTATTATTTGATCATATTTATATCACAACATGTATCGAAAAATGAGTAATATATAATTTATATTACTCCTTCTTTGTCTCGAAAGTTATCAAACACTTAATTTTACCTAACATTACCTTTACCCATAAGTTTGACATCATGGATATTTCAATCTCTGTTTCATTCACTCAATATATAAACACATGCCCGTCCATCCTTTTTTTTTATTATTATTATGTAACCAAAGGTAAGAAGTACAACTTTAGATAACCCTTCTCACAAAGGATCTATCCAAATCATCATTGCGCAAAATTGAGGACAAAATCATCGATGGGGGGAAAACCAAAACGTTGCTGACTGAATAGAAACCAAACTTAATCAACCAGTCAACAACCCTATTACATTCCCTAAAAATATGAGAAATAAAAAAGACAAGAACAACAAAGAAACATCAAATGAATGTCTTCAAGTAAAGTAGCAATCTCCTATGGTGCTTGATAATTGATATTCACCATTTAAAGCTTAATGACGATCATATTATCTCCTTCAATGTGAAATGAAGATAAACCATGGGTGAGGGGCCATCCATCCCATATTATTTGCCCCTTAACTAACTTTTTCTTTTCGATAATTACATATCTTTTAATAACGAATTTTCATTTGCTTCATTTATTTACCGCTACTCTTCCTCTAATAGCCACCCAATGCAGTGTCAAAAATTATCTCACAAGTAAAGGTTTCTCACAAATTCGGACACTATTTATTCAAAGACACCGATGTCGAGCCGAAAGTAGGAGCATTTTCCCACTGCCTGCATGACCCATTTTGGCGGCCCAACAAAGCAAACCCTCCAACTGAATCGAAATGCTTATACTCACCAATTGAAATGTTCATACTCACCAATTGAAATGTTCACAAAGATGAAAAGGAATGTTTATAGTTTCAAATGAGAATACTCATACTGATTTTATTTTTAAATCCAAGATGCAACCGTGGGCTTGGATTTTGTATTGGGCTCCTTTCCTCTTTCTGTCTATGGGCCGCACTTCCTTCCGACTGGGCCTCTTTGATTGGGCCGCGCGCAAGAAATGGGTCGGGCGCACAATGCAAACAATGCAAGGTGCACTCATGCTTATAATCGTTTTCCCACTATTTATTGATCTTCTTGATTTCCACCTGTTCCAAAATAAACAAACCTATACTCCTTCCGTTTCTTTTTTTGTACGTTTTGAAGGTGATGTCGGAAAATTAATATCACAAAAGTCTTAGTCAAAAAATTAATTGATTAGAATAAAAATTTAAAGTTGATTCAATGATTATTAATGATAAAATAAAAAAATGTAATTAATATATTATTAAAATCATACAATAACAAGAATGAAAGCGGTAATTTAGGAAGGAGGGAGTAAATCTACCCATCAGATCTCAAACTGAAAATTGAAAATCATAAAAGGAAAAAAAAAACAAAACAAAAACAGATTGTGGATAACAGTCAACAGTTTTAGAAGCCCTCTGTGTAGTAGACTAGTAGCAGCAACAGGCAACAGCAGATGGTGATAACTATGGAGTATTAGTTGTTGCTCAAATTTTGAGAAAAAAGGTAGAAACTTTCACCATTTCACCAATCCCAGCTCACCCAGATCCTCAAATTTCCATCTTTTTGAGCTGCATTCACATTTCTCAACCTTCAAAAAAAAAATGTGGGAATTCAAATCTCTTGCCATCTCTCCTCCTCTTCCTTCTCCCACCCTCAATTTCCCTCATTTTTCTTCTTCTATCCAAACACGTCTTTGTAACTCCCAACCCCGCCGCCTTTCTCTCAAGTGTCGTGCGGCGGCGCCGGCGCAGAACTTACCCATGTCCGACGACAGGATGCTGGTAATTTTTTTCTCTCGTTTTTGATTGGTCAATTTTGGGGTTTGGTTTCATGGGTTCAATTTTTTTCTCTGTTTGGTTAATGGGTTGTCAAGAATATGCAGTTTATCGATGTTTTTGTGTTCTGAGTGATTGTGAATTTTGTTGATTTGGTTTATCAATTGGGGGTTTTGGGTCGATGGGTTCATTTTTTTCACTGTTTGGTTAATGGGTTGTCAAGAATATGCAATTTATCGATTTTTTTTTTGTGAATTTTGTTGATTTGGTTATTCAATTTTGGGGTTTGGTTTCATGGGTTCAATTGTTTTCTCTGTTTGGTTGATGGGTTGTCAAGAATATGCAATCTATCGAAGTTTTTGTCTTCTGGGTGGTGGTGAATTTTGTTGATTTGATTGATCAATTTGGGGTTTTGGTTCGATGGGTTAAATTTTTTCCACTGTTTGGTCAATGGGTTGTGAAGAATATGCCATTTATTGCATTTTTGTGAACTTTGTTGATTTGGTTGGTCAATTTTGGGGTTTGGATCGATGGGTTCAATTGTTTTCTCTGTTTGGTTAATGGGTTGTCAAGAATATGCAATTTATTGCATTTTTTGTCTTCTGGGTGGTTGTGATTGTGTTGATATGGTTGATCAATTTGGGGTTTTGGTTCGATGTGTTCAATTTTTTTCACTGTTTGGTTAATGGGTTGTCAAAAATATGCAATGTATTGAACTTTTTGTCTTCTGGGTGGTTGTGAATTTTGTTGATTTGGTTGAAAATTGGATCATTTTTGCAGGTTTTTGTTCCTCCGCATCCATTGATAAAGCATTGGGTATCTGTTCTTAGGAATGCAGACACTCCAAGCCCCATTTTTAGTAAGTTCATTTTCTGCACTACTCTTTATCTTGTTTGATGTATGGATTTTGGTTTGATTGATTTGGAATTAGATGAACATTGTTGTAATTTGGTAGACCTCCTCATGGAATAGTAGGTAGGGAACAATTTCTAGGGTCACTTGGAAGTCCAACCTCTCTAAATTTTGCAAAATTTAGGGTTAGACTGCCAAATCAAACCCCTCCATATCTCGTTTAGGTGGGATTTCGGAGTATTGGTTTTAGTTATGGTTGTAATTTGGTGTCAAAATTGTGAATTTGATCTCGATTTATCTATATTTTGCTTCTTGGTGACTTGTGGGTGTACTTTTGTGGTGCCAATTGAGCTCCCAATTGCATAGCCCTTGTTCTGAAATTGTTCTTTAAATTGAGCTTCCTATTTTGTCAGTTATGGTGGTCGTTAACAAGTAGTTGTTTGCCTTTAGTAGAGCAATTAGTAATATGAATTCCTTGTGAAATCACCTAGTTGCTTGATTCATGACAACCTTATGAAACTACTCATTGAGTTAAGACCTTTCCCTTTGTGTCAATAAATCAGAAAAACAGTGTTAGAGAGGGACTAGTTGGCAATTTTCCTCCTTGCTTTTCGTTAACTAAGCACGCGTGAATTATGAGCCACTCAACCCTAAGTACAACAAAATCGTTAGTAGTAGTAATGGAACTTTGGCTATACATTTCTATATACCTATTATTATGTTGAGGAATAATGTACTTATTAGCGATCTATCTGCATAAGGGTGGTTTGAGAATTGAGAGTTAAGACCCATTAAATTCACAGTGTCTAGTTTTGTTGCTTAGCGTTGTTGAAGTAAGGACTTACATTTTCTTATTGAAGGTTTTGGATTGGCTCATTGAACCTCTCCCCATACTTATTGACATTTTCTTGTTGTAGAGAATGCAATGAGTGAACTGGGTAGGTTGCTTATGTATGAAGCTTCGAGGGATTGGTTGGTGAGTTCATCCTGCATGAATCAAAACAATATGTGCACAGTAAAAGTAAAAGCACAAACCTTTTTCCTTTTCGGGTCTAATCTGTGTTGTGATTTGCTACATTTCAGCCGACGATTGCTGGTGAAATTCAAACACCAATGGCTGTCGCCCAAGTTGAATTTGTTGATCCTAGGGAGCCTGTGGCAGTGAGTACTTGATATGCTCCTCTATGTTCATTGTACTATGAAATTCCAACCCTTTTCCTAGTCATTGATGTATTAACTATTGGTCAGTATTTGACTAACATTGTCTAACAATATGTTTTCAGAAAAATCATAAAATTTGACTTTATGGGAATATTTTCACTATGAATCTAACGGTAGTAGTTTCGCACCATAGATCATACATATGTTGACAAATTTGCAGTTGAAATTTTCAAAAGTTGATTGCACACAATTCCCACGGTGACATCCTTTTTGCTTGTCTTATAGGTTGTTCCTATTTTGAGAGCTGGTCTTGCGCTTGCTGAGCATGCTGCTTCAGTTCTGCCAGCAACAAATACATATCATCTCGGTAGGTTAGGTTACAAATGGCATCAAAGTTGATGGTCGGTCCTAATTCCTCATCTAATATGTCGGGTTCTCTAATCGCCCTTCTTGGCACTAACTCCGTAACTCGTATCCTTGAGAGTTCTTTCCATGTTTGGTTATCTTTGTGCTTTTATGTTTGTAATTCATGTCCCGAAAGATAGCAGCTCTGATTTTCATTTCTTGCGTTGAAGGGTTAATCCGAGATGAGGAGACACTTCAGCCAACTATCTATTTGAATAAGTAAGATTCTACTTCATAAAGCTGAGGGTCTGTCCTATTCGTGGGTAAATTATGGGTTGGTAGAAATTGGTAGGTAAGTTATGGGTAGTAGAAATTCAACATCTACTATCTATTTACCCACAAACTTACCAAAATTTACTCAAATTTACCAAAAAGTTACCCAAACTTACCTTGCCTTATCTTACCCACGAATTGGATGGACAATGTCTTTCTCTACCGGATTGATATGTGTTCAGAATGGACACGTATGGATTTGTGCTTTCGAATTCAAGATTTATGTGAAACATTTGTTCGTTTATATGCACGTTTCAACTGTCTAACCCATTGATAAGTCTACTGTCACAGGTTGCCTGAGAAGTTTCCTGATGGAGCTCGAGTATTTGTGGTTGATCCGATGTTGGCCACAGGTAGGGTTATGACTGTATCATTCTGTTAACATGATGCGTGTTTCTGAATTCTGATACTCGGGCTTTCCCAGCACGTATCATATTCTTGTTTGTTAGATAACCCTGCAGCTGCAAGCCTATTAGGTCGATAAATATTTGTTCACAAGCTGTGTTTCGGCATCTGTTTTTGACCTTCGAAATTTCAGGTGGAACGATCGTGAAAGCTATTGAACTGGTGAAAGAAAGTGGCGTTGGAAACAAACAAATAAAAGTGGTAAGTTTGTTGTCATATAAATGTGATCTTACTAAAGCTCTACTTGAGTGAAATCTCTCCAATTGCCACCAAAGCCGAGTTTATAATTAGGCGAATTATTTGTTCAGATATCAGCAGTGGCAGCTCCTCCCGCTCTTTCAAAACTCAGCGAGAAGTTCCCTGGGTATGCATGCGATTCCTATACTTAACCAAGTCACCTCAAAACCGAAACTAGCATGATGGAATTCGCTTGACACGGTATATTTCATCCTGTTTTTCACCTTCTGCAGGCTTCACGTATACACGGGAACCATTGATGAAGTCGTGAATGAAAAGGGGTAAAATACCATTAGACTCTTGTTCTCTTTCAGGGCCTGTAAAATTCGCTGGTAAATGGATGGTATGGTAAAAGTTAAGTTTTGACGATTCATTCATGTAACAGGTTCATCGTCCCTGGACTCGGGGATGCTGGAGATCGAAGCTACGGTACATGAAGGATTCCTGTTTCCCGAGTCGCATTTTTTTCCATTGCTGGCATCCAGCTTGGTGCGAGTACTTGATTCCGAAAAAACTAGCATCATTTGCTGGATGAGCACCGGCGTCTAATTGTATGAGAAGAGCACTTGACAGGAGAAGAAAGAAGCATAACAGAAGAAATGCCATGTATTTATTATGAACCATTTTCCTTATGCCTAGACACTCTCAATTTCTCTGTTTAGGCATTATTTCATCAATGTCATCACAGTTTTGTTACACCATTGGTCATTATCCATGAAGATTCATGCTTTTCTTCTTCTTTTTTGTTGTACTTCTTGTTGTAGTGGTCACATAAATAGCGATGACAATTTAGTTTGAATCCTTCAAATCTAATTTGATTCGAGGCTGAATAATCTGATTTCGGATTTGGAAGAATTTGACTCTGAATCAAGTAGATTCAGTTTTAGAAATACCGACGACAAAGTGGGTTGGAAGAGATATTCAAAATAGTTATAAAGTTAGGTGACCAAGTTAGTTAGAATCTTCAAGAAAAAAAGACGAGGTTGTCTTTAACCGAAGAGGATGTAAACTTTCAAAAATAACTATGTTGATTACACCATACGAGTTCTCTAGCATGTCATACAATTAATTGTAAAATTTGAGAAATTATTTGTATGACTCCGAAGGTGACACTGCCTACAAATCCTCTAGTAGATTTATCTTACAGTAAACAAAGGCAACACTTTGACATATACTTTCTGATACGTTTGGTAGTTTTTCAAAAAAAAGTTTTTCCTAATTCCCATGAAAGACTATTTATTGCAATTATAAGGAAATTAAAGGGTCTCGTATTAAAACTTTAATAATACTAGTGTTTTATTGTTGAAAAACTTCCATCATGTTATGAAATATATTTTTATGAATATCATTTTTCATGTGTTAATTAGTTTATATTTTGGAATCCAATGTTTGTAGCTTGGGATCCAGCTTGTTAACTTCCTATAAATACCCATGTATTATGATCAATAAACACACCCCATATATTCCTCTCAAACTTCTTCTTAAACTCTTCTCTCAATCTATTCTCTCAATTATTAAAATTATAATTATAACACGTTATCAGTACCAAACTCTACCTTTCATTATCCCAATTATAATTCAAGGTATTTATTACCAGTTATAATTTTGTAAGTTTGGTTTATTTTTAATTTTAATTTTCGGATTTTAGTATAATTCAGCCACTGTTTGAATTTTTGTGTAACATTGGCTTGGTGAAAAATTCTGAAAATTTTACTGTAGGTTAAAAATAATTATTGACACACTGAGTTAAAATTTCGTAATTTTTGGAGTTATATGTTTCGAGTTAAAAAATTTTCAAATAATTCTGCCCAGGTTAAATTCGAAATTATGTGATATATTTATGAATTGAATATGTCCTATAATTGAGTTTTTTTTTTTATTCTTATAGCACTCTATAAATGAATAATGATAATCTTCTTGATGAACTTACAGGATTAACTATGGGAGCCTTGAGTATTGAAGAGTCGTATGATTAATTAAGGGATGACTCCCGTTCAACCCCGTTTCCTGACCCATTCTGAGAAACCCGAAGCTATGTATTCGGGGGAGTACCTATGGGAGCTGGATTAAAGGTGTGTTGTTGATGTGTAATAGCCCCTTATCGACCTCAATCATCTAAGACCCATGTTGTGAAACCCGAGAATCATCATATTAACGAACTTGAAGTTCGCACCAATAGTAAAAACATTGCGTATTTTTTTTTTATCAGTGACCAGAAGTTCACTACTCCGATATTGAATTTATTTTTATGGATGAACCAGAAGTTCACTCTACCTTTAATGATAAATTCATATAAATCTTATTGATGAACCAGAAGTTCATCATACCACCAATATTGTCATTCAGATGAACAGTAATAACTCATTGTCTGATTGGTTATTTTTATACTTTGGTCATTTTAATTAGATATGTTTGTCTCTAACTTTTAATTATTTGCTTATTATAGTACCATGTCGAACTTGGCCAAACTTGAATTCACTGCTCTTGACATAACTGGAAGGAATTATCTTTCATGGGCACTTGATGCTAAGATTCATTTGTCTGCTAAAGGTCTTAGAGACACGATTATTGAAAACAATGAAGCATCTGACCAAGAGAAGGCCAAAGCTATGATCTTCTTGCGCCACCACCTCCATGATAGCCTCAAAATAGAGTACCTCACAATTGAGGATCCATTTGAGTTATGGACAAATCTAGAAGAAAGATATAACCATCAAAAGACAGTGATCCGTCCAAAAGCTCGAGATGACTGGATACATCTCAGATTTCAAGACTTCAAATCTGTAGCTGAATATAATTCAAAGATTTTCGATTACCTCACAGCTGAAATTGTGTGGTGAAACAATCACAGATGAAAGTCTGATGGAGAAAACATTTTCCACCTTCCACGCAAGTAATATAATTTTACAACAACAATATCGTGGAAAGGGTTTTAAAAAGTATTCGGAACTGATTTCTTGCTTACTGGTAGCAGAGCAAAATAATGAGCTTTTGATGAAAAACCACGAAAGTCGCCCTACTGACTCTGCCCCATTCCTTGAAGCGAATGTGGCAACACATGACCCCAATAATAATAGGAATCGACGCCGCAATAATAACCGTGGGCGTGGTCAAGGTCATGGTCGTGGTTATGTTCATGGTCGTGGTCGTGGTTATGGTCGTGGTCGTGGTCGTGGTAATGACAATTCTTTTAAAAGGTCATCTTCCCACCAGAAGTGGGAAGGCAGGAATGATCAAGGCCAAAATACTAGGGAAACTCCATGTTATCGCTGTGGAGGACATGGGCATTGGTCACGTACCTGTCATACGCCGAAACATCTTGTCGATCTCTATCAAGCCTCATTAAATAACAAAGGAAAGCAGATAGAGACCAACTTTATGCAAGATGATGCTAATAATGATTATGACCATCTGGTTGATGCGTCTCATTTGGATGTTTCTGATTTCCTTGTCTACCCTGAGGGACACTTTACTGGCAACGACAATAATTAGATTTTATGAAATAAGATCTTATAGACCATACTTGTTGTTTTGTAACGTGACATATTTTACTATTTTTAGTTTTTGTATGTCGCTTAGTTAAGTCAAATATTGTATAATATTTTATTTGTTAAATGTATGACTTGTTGGTATTATATCATGTTTTACTTATCTTCTTATTTCTATCTTATTTATGGTGAAGATCATGGAAACTTCTTTGATCGGAGAAATGAATAGAGGAGGAGATATGTGTCTAGCAGACAGTGCAACAACACACAATCGCTTTGAAAATAAGAAATATTTCTCTTACTTATTAATGAGAGATGCAAATGTTAGTACTATATCGGGTAGCTCAAATTTAATTGAAGGCTCCGGAAGAGCCCATATAATGCTACCTGGTGGAACAAGTTTGCACATTGACGATGCATTATATTCCACCAAGTCTCAAAGAAACTTACTAAGTTTCAAGGATATCCGCAAAAATGGATATCATATTGAGACAACTAACAAAAATAATATTGAGTATTTGCATATCATGAAGATTGCCTTGGGCAAAAGATGTGTGTTAGAAAGATTATCATCATTATCCTCCGGGTTATATTACACAATAATAAACCCAATTGAAGTACATACTCTAGTAAACCAGGAGTTTACTAGTAATAAAGAATTTATAATATGGCATGACAGATTGGGGCATCCTGGATCAACAATGATGCGCAAAATCCTAAAGAACTCATACGGACATACTTTAAAGGACCAGAAGATCTTTCAAATTAATGAGTTATCATGCGCAGCTTGCTCTCAAGGAAAATTAATCACAAGACCATCACCAGCTAAGATTGGGGTGGAATCCCCTGCATTTCTGGAACGTATACAAGGTGATATTTGTGGTCCTGTAGACCCACCATGTGGACCATTTAGATACTTTATGGTATTAATTGATGCATCAACTAGATTGCTTGGCATTTGCAAGATTGCTTGCTCAATTGATTAAACTACGAGCACCTTTTCCAGGTCATTCTATCAAGAAAATTCGTCTTGATAATGCAGGTGAATTTAGGTCTAAAGCTTTTGACGATTTTTGTATGTCAATTGGCATAGAAGTTGAGCAACCTGTGCCGCATGTTCATACACAAAATGGTCTTGCAGAATCATTTATTAAGCGCTTGCAACTAATTGCAAGGTCATTGCTTATGAGAGCAAAACTTCCAACTAGTACTTGGGGGCATGCTATACTGCATGCTGCGGCATTGATCCGCATAAGGCCAGTTGGTTATCATGAATTTTCTCCCCAACAATTGGTTTTTGGTCATGAACCAAATATCTCCCATCTACGAACTTTTGGATGTGCGGTGTATGTACCTATTTCCCCACCACAACGCACTAAGATGGGACCCCAAAGGAGATTGGGAATATATGTTGGGTACGAATCTCCATCTATAATTAAGTATCTAGAACCATCAACTGGAGATTTGTTTACGGCACGATTTGCCGATTGTCATTTTGATGAGACAGTTTTCCCAACATTAGGGGGAGAATCTAAGCAGTTGGGTAAAGAGATAAGTTGGAACGAATTACTGCTAAAGCATCTTGATCCTCGTACAAAGCAGTGTGAACTAGAAATTCAAAACATAATTCGTTTACAATCTCTAGCGAATCAACTGCCAGACGCATTTACTGACCCAAAGAGAGTCACTAAATCTTACATTCCAGCTGTCAATGCTCCTATTAGAATTGATGTCCCAGCAGGACAAAGTGCCATTGCTAATGAGTCTAGACCACATTTGAAGCGTGGCAGACCAGTAGGTTCCAAAGACAAAAGTCCTCGAAAAAGAAAAGGAGAAAAGAATAATGATAACCAACACGAGGAAAAATTGACTCCAGAAGAGTCCCCAGACATGACAAATGTGGAAGTTGCACCACAAACTCAAGTACTTGAAAATTGCAATAATGATGAGATCTCAATCAATTATGTCATGACTGACATAAGATGGAACCGAAGTGAAATTGACGTCGATACAGTGTTTTCATATAATATAACACTGAATATCATGAATGAGAATGAGGATCATGAACCAAAGTATGTTGAGGAATGCAGACAAAGAAAGGACTGGCCAAAATGGAAAGATGCGATTAATGCAGAATTAGATTCCCTTACAAAAAGGGAAGTATTCGGACCAGTAGTTCGTACACTAACAGGCATAAAACTTGTTGGATTCAAATGGGTCTTTGTGCGAAAACGAAATGAGAAAAATGAGATCGTGAGATATAAAGCACGACTAGTAGCACAAGGGTTTTCACAGAAACCAGACATCGACTATGAAGAAACATACTCCCCCGTAGTTGATGCTACTACTTTTCGATACCTATTGAGTCTGGTAGTACATGAAAATCTCGCTATGCATCTTATGGATGTTGTTACTGCTTATCTATATGGGAAACTTGAGAATGACATTTACATGAAACTCCTTGAAGGATTTCAATTGCCTGAAGCACATAATAAGAACCCGCGAGATCTTTACTCAATCAAGTTGAATAGATCTCTATATGGGTTAAAGCAATCCGGACGCATGTGGTATAATCGCCTCAGCGAGTATTTGTTGAAAGAAGGATATATAAATAATCCTGTTTGCCCATGCATTTTTATAAAAAGATCCGGATTCAAATTCGTTATAATCGCTGTTTATGTTGACGATTTAAACATAATTGGAACTCCAGAAGAGATCCGAAAAGCAGCAGATTACTTAAAGAAAGAATTTGAAATGAAAGATCTCGGTAAAACCAAGTTTTGTCTTGGTTTACAAGTTGAACATCTTGAGAATGGAGTCTTTGTGCATCAGTCAACTTATATAGAAAAGATACTAAAACGATTATACATGGACAATGCACATCCTTTAAGCACTCCAATGGTGGTAAGATCACTTGATGTGAAAAAGGACCCTTTCAGACCCCCATAAGATGGTGAAGAATTCCTCGGTCCTGAAGTACCATATTTAAGTGCTATTGGAGCACTAATGTACCTTGCTAGTCATACACAACCAGATATTTCATTTTCTGTGAATTTGCTAGCAAGATTTAGCTCATGTCCAACACGACGACATTAGAATGGAGTTAAACATATTTTTCAATACCTTCGAGGTACGATGGATATGGGTCTATTTTATCCTCACAAAGTAAAGGAAGTTTTGACTGGCTATGCTGATGCCGGATACTTATTTGATCCCCATAATGCCCGATCACAAACTGGGTATGTTTTACTAGTGGTGGAACCGCAATTTCATGGCGTTCTATGAAACAAACGCTAACAGCTACCTCATCCAATCATGCTGAAATTTTGGCAATTCATGAGGCTAGCAGAGAATGTGTTTGGTTAAGATCTGTAATCCAACACATCGGGGATCTTGTGGTTTATCTTCAGATAAAGATATTCCAACAATCTTATACGAGGATAATGCTGCTTGTGTAGCACAATTGAAAGCAGGATACATCAAAGGTGATAGAACAAAGCATATCTCACCGAAGTTCTTTTTCAATCATGATCTACAAAAGAAAAGTGAGATTGATGTTTAGCAAATCCGTTCTAGTGAAAATTTAGCGGATTTATTTACCAAGTCTCTTCCAACTACAACTTTTGAGAAGTTAGTTAGAAAAATCGGGTTGCGTCGTCTCCGAGATGTTTGCTGATGCTCATATCAGGGGGAGTTTATACGCGCTGTACTTTTTTTTCCTTATCCAAGGTTTTGTCCCATTGGGTTTTCCTTGGAAAGGTTTTTAATGAGGCAACATATGGTGACGTATCAAGAATTATGTACTCTTTTTCCTTCACTAGGATTTTTCCCAATGGGTTTTTCCGAGTAAGGTTTTAACGAGGCATATTCTTTTGAAAAATGGATATCAAGGGGTAGTGTTATGAAATATATTTTTATGAATATCATTTTTCATGTGTTAATTAGTTTATATTTTGGAATCCAATGTTTGTAGCTTGGGATCCAATACTTGTTAACTCCCTATAAATACCCATGTATTATGATCAATAAACACACCCCATATATTCCTCTCAAACTTCTTCTTAAACTCTTCTCTCAATCTATTCTCTCAATTATTAAAATTATAATTATAACACGTCAAAAGATTTATTAACAAAATCTATTTTCATATTCCCGGGGAAATCCGCCCTCCAAACTTACCAAACGCACCCTAAGAAAGAAGAGTGGCGCCTATTCCCTTGTGAAATTTCATACCCAAAAAGCTTCTTCGTTACCGAATTCCAAACCCTAGAAGAATCATCTAGAATGTTCACGAACGACCGGCGGCAGGCAGAGCGCACCGGAAAGTACGGGACGCCGCGGCAGCAGCACCTCCTGGACCTCGTCGCCAAATTCCAGAGCTCCAAATCCGAGCAAGAACGAGAAAAAATCGCCGGAAATCTGGCAAACTTCGCTTACGATCCCTACAACTTCGAATTCCTCCGGCAACTCAACGTCCTGGAGCTCTTCATCGACTGCCTGACGGAGCCCAACGAGCGCCTCGTCGAGTTCGGCGCCGGCGGGATCTGCAACGCCGTGGCCGACGCCGGAAACGCCAGGATTGTGGCGGAGTGCGGCGGGATCCCGGCGATGATCGGGTGCCTATCGAGTCCGGTGAGGAACACCGTCAGGTACGCCATTGGAGGGCTCTATTACTTGCTGGAGAGCGGATGTTGTGATCGGAGGGAGGCTCTCACGGAGGAGGTGGTGGAGCTCTTGAGGAAGTACGCCGACGCCGGCGGCGGAGGTGGCGGTGGCGCTGGGTTTGGGAATCTGGCTAGGGCTTTGTTGGATAAGCACTCCCCGGAATCTTAATCACTTGTAATTAAAGACTAATTACTCCGTAATTGGAAAATTTAGAATGAATTGTACTCCAATTTTCCCATTTTTGCTTTGCTTTGCTTCTAATTGTACTCTGTAAATCGGTCTAACGATCACCTAATGTTTCTTTCCAAGTTATCTTGCAGACAATTTGTCTTCTTTTTCTTTAATTTTTCACTTCAATTTAGTAATTCATTTCGTTTATTCATTGAGCAAATGAAGCTGAAGTAAACAAACATGGTTTCGTTTTTCTCTCCCTAACCATAGCCATAGGTGCAGCTGCTAGTAAATAAGTTGTGTTCTTGTTCTTTCATTTTTCATTTTCACTGAATTTCTTTCCATTCAAATTTTTTATTCATTCTCAAAATTTCAACGCTAGTAGCAAGCTAATCAAACTATTCATAATCAGAGCCAGGGTAATCATCATAATAAGCAAGCATGAAAGAGGATAACTCTGTCCAGAGAGGAAGGAAAAAACAACTAAGCGTTGTATTCCAAGCGGAGTCCCACATCGAGAGATAGTAACAAACTAGAGAGGAAAAAGCAGTATGAAAAGAAAACTTGGAGCAACTAGCTAGTCACTTACCTGGACGGGGTCTATGGGCGATCATGAAGGCTCATGGCCTGGGTGAGCGACCTCCATTGCACTTTGGAGGTGCGCTGGCCCAACGTCACTCCAAAGTGGGTGAACGTACGTCATAATTTGTGGCAGTGGGGGCCTGCGTTCGCGCGGCCCCTCTCAATCCAGTCTTGAATTTATTTACAAGCCCAGGCCCAAAATAAGTACTTCTAAACTTATTTATAAATTCTTATGCGCAAGTCTAGGCCCAAATAGAATCTAATATGGTTATCTTCGTTTGATTCTTAAGTTTTTGTTTCTGCTGCTATGTTAGCCCTTGTGGTATGATGCTATGTCAACAGGAATAGGACAATTCTAGGCACCATTTATTCATTTTGGGTTTGGTGCAGATCCTTTGGGTGTGGGTTTGAGACGATTTTTGGGTTGGAGTTAATAGGTGAGTTCGATTTGATTTTTGAGGTGGATTCCCTTTAGTTTTTGAGTCGATTAATCGGTCAGCTTATCAATCAGGGTCAAGTTAATCGGTCAAGGTGGGTTAGATTTGATTTTTGAGGCGGGTTTGATTTAATCTTTTTAATCGGTCAGCTTATCGAATTGAGGTCGAGTTAATCTGCCAAAGGTGGGTTCGATTTGATTTTTGAGGCGGGTTCGATTTAATTTTTGGGGCGAATAATCGGTTAGCTTGTCGATTTGGATAGATAGTTTGTCAATTAGAAAGGGCCAACCAAAGGGAGTAGTAACTCTTGGGCCCAAGCCTCAGTTACCAAGAAAATCACTCCGTTACAACTATACAATTCACATTTATATTTAGGGCTATGAAGTCCAAGCCCCAGCTAAGAGTAATTATAATCATATAGGAAAAACAATCATGTTTTATGTATAGAGAAAAGCAATCACCTAAGTAAGAACATGAAGATCTAGAGACCTCCAATTTTTAGGGCATTCTTTTCAACATATAATGCAACAACATTTCCCTCATCATGAAATAAACTCTCATATAATATGTTCACTATCATATTTCATAAACCCTCAAAAGTCAAGATTTTTTGAGAAGGGCATTTTTTTAGGACATTCTTTACATTGTATAAACCCTCAAAATTCCCAAATTTCCCACATTATGAAATAATCTCTTCTACATACATTCTGATGTATAAATCACCAGTAGAGATGCATATCATTAGAACTTATAGATTGTGTCATCCTCACAATACAAACCCCACATCATAATTCAAAACATCACTAATTAATCATCACAAAACAACTATAAATCTGCCCATATATCCATATGCAGGCACCCTAGCTAGCTAGGAGGAAGAAAATTACAACCATCTTCCTGGGTAAGTTTTTCTTGCAAAAGTATGTAGTTTATAACACCCTTGTAACAAAACCATGCAGATATATAAATACTTATGTAGCTAGTGTATTTTTAAGCAGGATCAAATATATTATGATGATCATATATTATATTATACGCCGATGAATGAAGAAAGAGATGGATCTCAATCAAATTATATATCAAAGCAACCAATCTGCCTGATGGAAGGTGTTGGGGGGAGTAGTGTCATTAGGAGCCATGCTGCTTCTGTTGGGATTAGAGGGTCCTTCATTCTGATCTTGGCTTGCTGCAGCATACTGAAGAGGATACCTGTTTCGCATTTCCATTTCAAAATATAGGTATATAACACTGTTTTTCAAACAAAGGGTCTATAATGTAAAATGTTGTAAATGTGATGAAAACATTAAAAAAAAAAAACACTTTGGTAACTTTGGGTAAAAGATGATAGGGTTGGACAAATTTAACTTTGGTTCAGAAAGTCAGTAATGTTACTTGCATTGGTTGGATTGTGATCCAGATCCTCCAAATAAGTTCTTGGGCAAGCGAAGAACCAATGCGTCAATATTTTATATGGATTGACCGTTGATCCTAACGTGAGCCGCTCCCTTTTTAGTCTTTATTTACTTTCCTGTTATTTTCATTTGCCATGTAATGGAGCGTTTGGATGATAAAAAAACCCAAGAAAAATTGACCTAATTTCCCGATGTTTGGTTGCTTTTGGATGGGCCCGAAATTTCCACCTCGACTAAGGGAAAATTTCACATTGGGGGATAGGGGGAATTTTTCCCATGGAAAACTTCTCATGAGAAACTTTCTCCAGAAAAAATTTCTCTGGGATATGATTCTTACCAATCGCCCTCTAAGAAATTTTGGTTTTCTATGAAAAGAAAAATAGAAAAGTTAATTATAATAATTGATAGTAGAGATTGTATGGTGAAATTGGCCCTCCAATCTGGCAATCTTGTGGATTCACATACAGTAGAAGCATGGTAATTAGGTCTTGCTTATGATCCAAAAGTATTGATCACTACTGCAAATGTTCTAAACTAACAAAGGAAAGAACATGACCTAATTCTACAGACTCGAAGTTGGTATATTTTTGTGTATGTTTGTCTGCCTATGTATGCATGCACATGTGTGTATGTATGTAGATAGATAGATAGATAGATAGATAGATAGATAGATAGATAGATAGATAGATAGATAGACACATACCCAATCTCAAGAACGACAGGCTCGGGTTTGTAACCAATGTGCAATGCAGCAGGGTCACACTCATATGCAGCAGATTGAGAAGGGTGCATATAGGGGATGCACCCATTTGACTCCACAATTGGCCTAAATCCATGTCCCTGTTCCCCTACCTGAAAATTAAGAACACATACATTCATCATTTTAAGTAGAAGTTAATACTCAACCTCAAACTTCTGTTATTTGTATACATTTCCCACAATGTATAGGATCACCATGAAACCAAAAGATCGAATACAAAGAGGAAGGAGATCGAGATGGATATATGTAAGTAAACCTTCAACTTCAGCTCCTTGTTGAGGTCTCCCAGCTTGCGCTCCTGCTAGACCAACATATGTAATTAGTAATATGTAAAAAAATAATAAAATTGGGAATCAATATGAATTATGATGCTTAGTATACATAAAAATGTACACATGTATGATGTATTAAGTTGCATGTACTATGTAAGTGTCGGATGACTTGCTATCAATGAAATCGTTATGTTAGGTTTCAAAAAAAAAAAAAGGTTGCGTGTACTATATACATGTTTATACTGTAGATAAAAATGTTGATATGTATGATTGTATGAAGTCATATGTACATCCTATATGCATAATATAGTTCAACTGTTCAAGGGTTAATTATAACAAAGCCTAGCTTCCTTAGATCATCTACTAATGCATATGTACATCCTATATACACATCTTATATGCATATAGTTCAAGGGTTAATTATAACAATGCATATAGTTCAAGGGTTAATTCAAAAAGATCAAATTGGGGTGGCAAAAAACTCATTAATTAGGTCAAATAATTGCGCTAAATGAATACTTGGTACGATATATATGTTCACACACACATAGATACATATGTATGGCTAATCGCAAGCATGCGTAAATAGGTTTAATTGGCCATACTGATCTGCGAAGCATTTCCAATTGTTCATTCATCAGCTGCACCTGTTATATGCCAACCACATACCAATTGCACCGTTGTTAGTTACCAAATGTAATATATATCAATGTAAACATCATTCTATTCGATCGATACATAACTTATGCTGAACTCATAACGTTAACTTATTCTGACTTTAACTTGTGAGCTTATTCTGAATTGACCTTATTTTGTTCAAATTAATGTAAAGAAGAAAACAATGCAAATCGTATCTCAAAAAATTTAAGTGCATGACTATTCATACTAGATCAACCTAGCCAAAAACGTATCGAAGTAGCTAGCATCTATGTACATAAACCGACTGACCTAATTTCATTATTTTGGCATTTAGGTAAGGCGGTTTTATGCAAGAAATTGTTGTATCGATACGCTTATACATTCTTGTTACATGTACAAATACCTACCTTCCTTTGTCGGGTTCGAGCAAGGGCTACTTCAAGTTGCTTCTCAAGGTTTTGCAACTCTTTCAGATTTAGAGATCCCAGGTCTTCTCCAAGCATATGCCTAATTTTACCCAACACAAAACACCTCCATATAATTATAAATCTCTTAAACCATACATTAATACATTAATCATGTACGTTAATCACATGATTAAACCTACGTGAACGGTTTTGATGAATGTAATTAGCCTAATCAAATTATGTTCCATATACATATATAATTTCAGTGACCTCGTGTTAGCAGGATCGCAATGAGATTTGTTGTTGCTGATAATAATTTTAGTCTATACGAAAATCGGTCAGCGAGAAACATGATTAACCTAATTATCTCATACAATTAGTATTTCAAACCTTTGTACTTGTTTCAGAGATTCACATTTGGATTCCAGCATAGCAATCTCCTGACACCAGCTCTGTAAATTTAACAGAAAATGAGATAATTATCAGATCAAACTAATTAATGTATGTAATGTTACATACTTAAGATTAAGCATTTGAAAATTAAATAAAATTTGAAAAAAAATTTAAAAAAATACCTGAGTTTGAGCAACAAGTGCATGGTGATCCTGATGGTGATGATGAAGGTTATTGATGTTGCAGGCGCGATTGTATCGTTCTATGGTTTTAGGAAGGCAACTGCATAATTTTCATTTTTGTAAACACCAGAAAATTGATAAAAGTTACAAAACAAAATCTGGGAAATTGAAGGATTAATAACTAAGGTTAATTACTGTACCATTATAGGGTTTAGATTATACAATTAACTAGTACATCCAAACTTACTCAACAACAAAAAAATACCATGTACTCTATACAACCATAATAAGTTCCGTTGCAGATAGTCTCGGCAAAAGCTGACCCGACCCAGGTTTTCAAACCTAAAATATAACAAACCCGGAATGCGGGGTATACCGAACCCGACTCGATCCGAACCGCCCGAATCAATTGGTCTAGTTGCAGATCTAGAATTTTATCCTACACTTTCAAAATTTTAAATATTTTTGTAAATTTTTACCCCTAAAAACAAATCTGCTAGTAGACAAAATGAGCAGGATTGCATAAAAAAAGGGTGAACAAGGAAGAATTTGCAGTAGGTGCAAGTGATGCACAGTTGAGGGAATTATTGTTGAACAAGCAACATTTAACATTGTATGAGCAAATCCCAGGAAAATCAACCTAGCTACATACCTAGCTCCAATTAATAATGTTCTGTCAGAAAAAATAAAAACCCAGAATATCATATGACATTTCAATATCAATATCAAAACAAAAATACATATCCAATAGTATTATTTTGATCACCCCTTTTGTTTTCTTCCTTATGATTAGTTATTGCACTCCCAGTAAATAAATTACCATGTATTTATTTTAGTGCAACATTCCAGAATTTAATTTGCCCCTATTACACCATTCTTTCACTGAAATAGTAGCTACAAAATGAAACAAATTAAAGATAAACCAAAAAAAAAGCCCGAAACAATTTTATCAAATCTACTATTCCCTCTTTTTCATTTTATCTGTTTTCTAGAGATGGTGGGAAAAAAATCAACATCACAAGATTTACAAGGTAGTTAGTGAGAAAATTTAGATTTGAAGAAAAAGAGTAATTAATATGTTATTGAAATTGTAAAATGAGAGATATTATGAAATTATAAAAGTTAAAAGTCAGATAAAAAGAATGGAGTATTTATCCAAAAAAAAAAAAAAAAGCAATGCAGCTCCAGAAAAAGAAAAACAGCCATAGATGGAGATGAAGGAGAGAAAGCAAAGCAAACCCTAGGAAAACCAGTGCCACGTGTCGAGCTCCCATTGGAAAAACCCATCAACCCAAAAGAAAAACAAAAAGGAAAGGAAAAACAAAAGAATTCATAGAGCTTGCCATAGATGAAGATGAAGGAGAAGAAGCAGGAGAACAAAGTAAACCCTAAGAATACCAGTGCCACGTGTAGAGCTCCCATCGGGCAAGCCCATCAACCCGAAAGAAAAAGAAAGGGAAAAAGAGATGGAAATGAGTGAATTAAATAAAAAAATTAAATGAAATCCCCGACGATGGAGAATTCATAGAGCTTGCCATAGAAGAGGATGAAGGAGAAGAAGAAAGCAAACTCTAGGAATACCAGTGCCACGTGTGGAGCTCCCATTGGGCAAACCCATCAACCAAAAGAAAAAGAAAAAGGGAAAAGGAAATTAAGTATACCCGATGCTGGAGAATTCATAGAGCTTGCCGCGGGAAGAGAAGACGATGAGGGCAATTTCGGCATCACATAGTACGGATAGCTCCCTGGCTTTCTTGAACAGTCCCGTACGCCTCTTTGAGAAGGTCACTTGCCTGCTTATGTTGTTCTCTATCCTCTTCAGCTCCACCCTACCCCTCCCCATACTCACCACCTTTTCTTCCTATTTTACCCCTCTATCTTTCTCTCTCCTAATCTCTCTTTCTCTCTCTAAGCTGGTTTTTGTAGTGGGGAAAAATGAAAGGAAAGGAAAGGAAATGATGAATTATAGTGATGGAGTTTTTTGTTAGGGAGGGAGGGAGAGAAACAGTGGGGTTGATGCAGTGTGGCAAGGTGTATGGAGCTTCCCATGGACATGTATGTATGTATATATTGTTGTTGCTGTTTATCACCATTGCACTTGAAAAGACTCTTTCCACATTTCTGGCAATATTAACTCCCTCTTCTTCTTTCCTTTTAACCTCGGTCAAGACATACACCTGAGTCAAGGCATACATGCGTAACATAAGGATAAGTAGCCTTACCTCTTTTTTCGGGCCTTTTTTTTTTTGGACCATGATAATCATCTTGACTCAAGATATTTCTTAATCATCTTGAATGGTTCATATTTTACATTTTTGTAACTTTTATTAATATTTTTTTAATAATTATATATATTTATCAATTATAATAATATAATACTTATTAGCTATGTGAAAAAAAATATAATTATAGCCTAATTTTATTAATCATAGTAGAAAATTCACATTTTGTACATAGTTTTATATTTATAAAATATATATAAATAAATAATTATTTTTAAATTGTTTATAAGTTGTAGTAACCCCAAAAATAATTAAACGTACCTTTAGAATGATTTAAATACACTTACATTTCACTTTATTAGTGATTTAGAATAAATGCAAGATGGTTAAGAGTCATCTTTCAAGATGTTTATCATTTTCGTTTTTTTATATGTTGTGATTACACAACGCACTGTATTACTCAATATTCTTCCACATTTCATCGGGCTTTACTACAATTATTACCGATATATATATCTCCTCATTTTTCTCCTCTACTTTTCACATTCTGTCTTCTCGCCTATCACATCAACCAAACTTTCCACATATTTTACCATATTATTTCACATCTCACCGCACTTTGCACAATTTCATCATACCGTACCATTTTCGCATCTTACCAACCGCACAAAAGAACAGGGTCTCAGTTGTGGCAAAAAATCGAGTTCAAGTCAAACCGGGTTCAAACAATTCAGACAAATTCTCCAAACCTAAACCTTGTCCGAATTTCAAATTCAGACATTTTGTGGTGGCCGAGCTTAGACCCGAATTCGTCTGAATTTGTCCGAACTTGGATTTGTCCGAATATACCCAAACCAAATTTACACTATATTTATACATAATTTCAATATTTTGTCTGAATTTCAGTGTTCAGACAATGTCCAAATGTGTCCGAAATCGCATTTAACACTACATTTAGACGTCCAAATTGCTTACCCCAAGTCCGAACCCGATCTGATTTTAGAATTGGAATGACCAAATGATCTAATTTTAAATTCGGACAAAAAAAATTTGTGACCCGACCCGATTTAATTTGAATGTTCGGATCGCACAAATTTTGGTCTGAGTACTCTTTTTTCAGCTTTTCTCTCTTTTGTTTTCTTTTTGTGACAGGAGTGTTAGTACTTAGTTCTAATCCTCGGACACCAAGTTACTCCATAAAAATTTCTATCTAATTATATGATTAGTTCTTATATGACACTTGGTGGAGTAATTATCTACCTTCTTTAAGGAGTTAAAATTTAAAAAGAAAAGATAGCATCAATATTCATTCTAAAATTCATCATAAATTTAATAATATTAATAGTATTACAAAATTTAATAAATCATTGGCTAATAAATTGACTTGTTCAAATTCTAAAATGCAAGGTGTAATACACGGTATTCTATGACTCCCAAGTCGACTCGATAAAGATTTACCTTATACATATCCACCCAAATATATGTATGTAAATAGTGTAATGTATGGACGCGCGCATATGTGTATGATTTTTGAATTTAAATAATCTTAATGTTTGTGCATGACATTTAGAATGATTTAATATACATAATAATAATATGAACTTTGGAGAAGTTGAATTTTCAATGGAGTACTCCTTGGTAATTAAGTGTCTCGATAGCGAAGTTGTCCAATGTGTATGGCAAATCAAACAAACTCTATCATTTTGTAGTTGTGTCACCAAATGAATGTGGTAAGAACTTGACCTATAATAACGAAATTGAACAACCTACAATTTCAATTATTATCATGTTTATAAAAAATTTAGATTATTCGATAAATCATGACACAAATAAAAATTATTCTAATGAAAAAGTTCAAATGTTTGTCACTTGTGCTTAAAGGGTAAACATTTGTGTTACAACGGGTTACCATTTTTGGTATGTTTGTATCACGACATTATCTCGTTGACGTGTTATATTAATCATATTGAGTTACGTATGTTATGTAATTTAGATATGGATTGTGCATGCATTCATAATGCATGTATTAATTTAGTGAGCATGCATATGCATATTTGATATGTTAGGAAAATAGTATTATCTTATAATTATTATAATAGAACATAAGATAATAGTACATAATTTTATGAACTATTTTTAAGAGTAATAATGTTTCATATTTCATCTTTTTTTATGGTTTAAACCTTTAATTAAAACCACTATTTTTGCTTCACTCGAAATCTTTTGTAGTTTAATCCACCATAGATAGTTTATAATATCATAAACTAGGAAGGAAACCTCTAAACAAACTTTTTGCTCAAAAAATCATTACTTTGAATTTATTAAAAGTAATTTATTACAAATGAATATTGCTTAGTGTCAATTATTTGAAGTTAAAAATATGACTTATAAAGCATAATCAAGATCTAAATTGCAAGAAAATTTGATCCAACTTTATTGAAAAAAATTAACCAATTTATTTGAAGCAATTTAACAATAAAACACTCCATAATTGCACAAAAATATGTAGGTATTCAATATAAATACCAACAAGCATACATTTGGAATTACATATACATAAGCAAATAGTAAGATTTGGCAAATCTCATAAAGTAGATAGGGGGTGTGAGTATTCAACTGTCACGCGGATTTCTAGATAAAATATGCACAAAGTGGAGTGCCTAGGAATGCTTGCTTCCCCCTTTCACTATAAAAGCCAAACATAAGAGAGGTTATAACAACTCATTTTTTACCCTTTATCTATCGATCATTTTTTATAAACTTCATTCTAGTTTATTTCTAAGCTTCACCATCATTAACTATTGGTAAATTAGTTTTCTTAATTACTCCTTTTTCTCAATAATTGTCACATTTGAATTTTGGGAAGATTTTAAGAAAATAATGTAGATATTGATAATTGTATTGGAAATGATAAAAGTAATAGATAAATTTCTATTTTGGTTATATATTTGTATTGGTAATGATAAAATTAAGAGATAAATTTAAACTTTGTCATTAATATTGTATTTGAATTGTAAAGTGACCGATATTATGAAAATAAACAGTTAGTTAAAGTAACAGATATTGATGAGTGGAGGGAGTGATAACTAGCTTTCTTTGCAAATTGTATCATAATTTTGCTATGTGTGTGTTAATTGGCCAATAGACAACAATGGTGTCATTATGTTATAAACTCTCAGAAAATCTCTCCCTTTTAACGAGTTTTTAAGAGTCTCTAGCCTAATTTTTAAGCATTTGTGAGAAGCGTAATAATTGCACCTACAATAAGTCTCGACCTCTTTAAAGTTAGGAGAGTCATTATTCGAAGCAAAAGAAGCTTCGCTGAGTGGCGAGCTAGGAGGAGATTCTCTTATTAAGAACAACACCACCTTTGGCATCTTTGACCCCCTTCACATGGGTCACTCCAACGCAATGTCCATGTTAATTAGGTGCAGACATCCTCATTATAGTATTGGGTAGAGTTAAACTTTGATGGATCCCTAAACTATCAAGGTTCAGTTGTTGGATTCGTTGTTCATGATCGTCCTGGCGTGCTCATTCTCAATCAATTCTGATGATGGAAGTTTTTCCTCTTTGATTTGGTCTTCAACAAGTTATCCAGTAAAGTTTACCAAAAGTTCAAATTGAAGGAGATAATCTAATCCTCATCCAAGCTATATAAGGGGCTGTCCACACCCCTGATATATCAACATCATTGTTAGAGATATCAAAAACCTTATCAAACAGTTGGAGAATTATACTATTTGCCACATTTATCCATAAGTAAACTCAGTAATAGATTGGATAACTAATCTTGGTCATTCCTCATAAAATAATGGTCTTTGGATGTGTAGTCCTTTATTGACCTTTTTTTTTATTTATTATTATTTATGTTGCTAACTTATGAAGTTGTCTTGATAGAAAAAATTTCTACGTCTTTAATGTATTTTGTTTCCCCAAGTTTAAAAAAATAGCTGGAACAAAGTTGCACATTAAATCGAAGTTTTTTTTTTTACTCATTAGACTTTAATTATTTTCTTATTAAGCTATATTTTGGTATATAATAGCAATATCACATAAGACTGAAAGTATATTTTATTGTTTTAAGAAAAGAATGTCAGTAAACTAGGAAATAGTTATAGACGAGTTCTTTATTAATGATTCTGTTGTCCAATATAGTGGAATCACTATTTATTCATTAAATTGTGTTTTTCGGTTCTTCCAAATGTATGGTATCTAAATGCCATACATATATATCTTTAATTTGTCAACAACAACGACAACAATAATAATAATAAGGATACATTTATAGTGGTTGTCAACTATGACAACCACCGTAAGTAAAATAAATCTTATTTGTACATATATCAAGTTTTATCTTGATGGTTAGCTTTTATATTTAATATAAATTGTAAAATATATATATTTAAATTTTAGTTTATTTTTAAAAAATTTTAAATAAATATTTTTTAAAATATGCTTGTTTACTAGGCAAAAACTTAGAGTTAAGGTATTTAAATTTTAAATAATTTTGTAAATTTTTTTTTAATTAAGAAAATACATTTTATAATGTTATACTAAATGAAATAATGAGTGACGAAGATAAAAATTGACACACATATGAATAAACATTGTTTTCATTATGGTGATTGTCATGATTGACAACCACTATAAAATTTTCCATAATAATAATAATAATAATAATAATAATAATAATAATGATGATGATGTCACATGGGGAAGACGAGAGTAGAAAGGGAAAAAATAGGGTGTGGGAAGAGGCTTAGCTATAAAAAGGAAACAAGTGTAAAACAGGATATGAAAGCAAAAGGAAGTTTCAGAGGAGTGACTGTGAGTAAAACAAATATATATATACTGGGATTTGATGCCTCATTATTTTTGTCATATGAAATCAAATCACTATGAGAATTAATGACGTCATTATCTAGTCAATACTTCATTCATGTGATCATATGTTTGTCACACCCTTTCTCCTCTATAATATTTATCTTCAATTTATTATATGTTCCTTGAGCACGTGCTTCAAATATGGTCGTTGTTCATTTTCAACAACATAATTGTTCACTCATATCTACATATTGTTCATTCTGTTGACTAAGTGTCTGCACCTAAATAAGGAGTATAATTTTTTAAAAACTTCTTTCTTCATTCACCAAGTTTTTCTTTGGTTTTGAAGTTGTAAACATGCCATTTTAGCATAATCCCAAGACTTATGTAATCCCGTGATGATATGTATATATATGACTTTAGAAGAGAAAAATCTTAGTTTTTATACTTGATTTGTCATGGTTTATAGTTGTTTATAATAGTTAAACTATTGTATGTATCGTCAAAGATGCACACTTACATTTTTGTGTAAAGAATGAAATAAGATGATTATACATATGTGGAATATAAGAGGTTATTCACATTAATATGAGTGTACATGTCAACGAGCTAAGTAACCTTGTGTAGTATCAATTTCTCCTTTTTTCGCCATACATATGAAATAATTTATGTTGGTTTTCTATAATCTTGAAATTAAAGTGTTATTATTACTTTACCTTATCTTACTTTGGGATATTTATTTTTGTTCTTCTTCTTCCCTTTCTTTTGTATTTTTTGTATCGGGTTGCAATATGGTTTGAAGGTGCTGGCAGTGGCAGATCTAGATCTTCCGATTATGGGTGACCAATACACTATTATATTCATTCAATGCACATAAAGTGATAAAATTCACAATTTTTTTTTTATCACAAACTATACAGAATTGTTAAATTTTTTTTACAGTATTGGTGGCCATGACCACCCTTGGCTAAGCTTGGACTAGCCGGTGGGAGTCGGAGAGAAAGGGGGAAAGCTATGTGAGCAAACCATACAAAGGATCGGAAAAACATGATGAGTGAAATTGCATATGTAGAATTTTAATGGAATTTGAGTAGATATACAAGCAATTAAAAGTACAATCTCATTGAATAAATAAGCTGCAACTGAAATACCATTAGTGCCACTTCTTTTTAATGAATTATAAATTATAAATTATATATATTTCAAAGTACATGCAGAATACAGTAATTTATTAATTATATAAAAATACATTATACATAAGATTTTACCATGGAGCTATATATACTTTGAATGTACCCCAAATGAGCAGATAAATTTTGATGAAATGATCAATAGTTTTGGATGGACCCCCACAAAAAAAATATTGAAAATGACCATCCATCTAATACCCATGAACAGCAGTGGGGGTGTAGATAACTTTCCTAAAATAGAAACCCAACTTTGAAAATAAAGCAGGAAGGTATACTAAAAATGGAAATAGTAGGGTTTCACTATCAACCTCAGCTTTAAAATAACAATTATGAGAATTTGATTCTTCAATATCACTAGTGACTACCCTAGAATGGCCCAGGCAATTCCACAGTTCCCAGTACTCTTGTCTTCATTGGAATTTCCCTCCCTACTTTCCATTTCTTTTTTCTAATTTTCCTTTGCATTATGAACTTTTTTTTTTGGTGGGTATTAATTGGAGCAACATACAAGTCATACAAATTTGATTTTTGATATTGCATGGTCCTAAAAGATATATAGTATCAAAATGTTTGTTCTTTTTGGTGACTCAACCCTTTCTTTTTACAAATTAATGCTTATAACTTTAATTAAACAAAATCTTAATTTCCAGATTTATATGGGTTGTTAATATTAAAAGCGTATAATATGTTGAAACTGATAAGTACAACAATAAACTATATAACTTGTTATGAATGTCACCGAAAGAAAATAAACAATATAAAAGACCCAATATCATTTCAAGCTGCCTCATAAGTCCTTAGCAAGACAAACAAGTCGAATGTAAGTCTCACATCCCATAGAAGATAACATTAGCGCGCATTGTCCACATTGACATTGTTATAAGATGAAAGTTGAAACTAAACTGCCACCCTAGTTATGGTAATTTCTACTCAATTTTTTTAAAACTGTATTGAAAAAATGAACCGAAGTAATTACAAAGCAAGTCCCGTCAAAAACTGTTCACACCCGAAAGACCAAGTAAAAACTACTTAACAATTTTTTACTTTTCATTTTGTTGCTTGTGGTTGGAATTTTGTAATCATTTTTTTAAAAAAGATTTTACACCATATTTTTATTTTATTATTTTTATATCTTATTTATAAATATTTATATTTTCAAATTTTACCCATGACCATCATCCAAAAAACTAGAGATTTATGTATGGAATATTAATTAGATGTTCGTCACATCATTACCCGAGAAGACCAAAGCCCAATAAGCAACGAATCTGGGGCATAACTACTGTCGGCCCAGAATCCAATTCCCACATTCAACTCAACTTTATTGTTTCTAGATGCTTCCGTAGACCCGGCTGCATAGCATCACTGTCATAGTCACAAAGAGACAAAAAAAAAAAACAAAAAGAAAAAAAAATGGCGGGAGTAGGACCACCTCACCGGCGACCGGAGAAGTTCCGACCGCCGGCGATTATTCCTCCTCGCTCCGTCTTCGTTGATCGTGAAAAGGTATCTCTCTCTCTCTCTTTCTTAAATTTGTGCTGTTCAAACTTCGAATTCGAGGTTTTGGAGCTAGATTGAGGTTTAGGTCGAATAACATTGTTCAAATTTGTCGAGAAATTTCTTGCTGAAGCAATTAGTAGGATTTCTTCTTCTGAAACTTCGTAATTTGTTGCGGATTTCCTGCTGAAACTTTGAGATTGGATGGTAAAAGTTAAGTTGCCCTAGGTTTCCTTGGTTGAGTGTAGATTTGTTTAAAGACTTAACGCTGGTTAGATTAGTGCTTAAGATGTTTGCTTTCAACGAATTTTCAAATTTTGTGAATTTCTAGGGTTCTATGTAAAGCAGGGTTAGTGTTGAAACTATGAGTGATTTCTCTGAAAAAAGTTAAATTGGCGTCTTAATGAATATGTATTGTTTCATTGTCTGTTAATTGTTTTATGATTTGTGGTAGATTGATTCATTCATGATGTCGATAACATATGTTGTTTCCGTGTGATTGCAGACTTGCCCTTTGCTTCTTCGTGTCTTCACCAAGGTATTGCTTCTTGTAATTGTTTTGCTAAACTTGTTTTAGGGTGCGTTTGGTTGGTCACAAACCCAGGGGAAATGATCAATTTTTCCGGGTTGACTTATTTTACCCATATTTGGATGTAAGTTGACATTCGGAAAAATTTAACGATGAACCTACCATTTCCTACATTTTCCTAGAGAAAATTTCCCTGGGGAGGGGGGCTAGGGGAAATATCAAACGCTCCCTTAATGATTGGATTACTTGCTTTACATGTGAATGTGATGCTTCTTTTGGCCCCTTTCTTATAGGTTACCCTGTTATTTTCATCTGCCCTATTATATGAGCAACACAACATTTATTAAGACTACACTTTTCCCCCTTTTTGGTGGCGGTCTATGTTGTGTTCTATTAATCGTCGTAGTAATAACGCGTTACGCGATCATACCATTTTGGCGTGGCTGTTGTTTCTGGATTTTGTTTGCTTGTGAGTTGTTGTATGAGTTGATGCTTTGTATGGTAACTAAAGTATATGCATTGAAATTGGACAGATTGGAGGTCATCATAGTAGGGAGGACTTTGCAATGAGAGGGAAGGAACCAAGAAATGAATTTCAAATTTATACATGGAAGGATGCCACACTCCGTGAGTTAACAGATTTGGTACGATTAACATCTCTAATTATTGCGATCCCAACTGGGGTAGTTTTTTTGTCATATTGTTCTACTCGTCTCTTGCTGTTATTGTGGAGGTGACTGGTGGTTGGATTGGAATTTAGACTATTGGAGATCTAATAAAGTAATAATGGTGTGAGAAAACATGCATTCTAATGTCAAAACATGTAAATTGCCAAGTCAGGTTAATCTCATGAAACTATGGTAAATGATCTGTTGTGATATAAATTTTTATGTTCAATGTTTAGTTCATGTGTTGTGTCTTTTTATGTTTTACTTCTATTTAGTCAATAGGACTATAGGAACCATCATCTTCTACTAAGGAGCAGATAATGAACTATCTTGTACGTATGTGTTTGTTCTCATGATGGTTACACCACAACATGATTATGCAATTTTCCATACTAATGAATGGTGAAACTTCTTGTTAGGGGTTTCTTTTCAGCTTCTCATTTTATTAGTTGGGTACTACTTTCTTTGCTTGTCACATGTAATGGAACTCAGAATGTACGGGTGAGGTCTATCTTTTTTTTTTTTTTTGGCGGGGGGGGGGGGGGGGGGTTTGCTAATAGATACGACATCCGAGAAGAGTTTTCTGAGTTGTTTTCCTTTTTATTAGTGATGCAATCAACAACTTACCTTGGCCCCTGGTATTTCACGACAATCATTGTTTCTATCTATTGCAGTTTGAGGCCTTATATTGGTTGTTTGATATTTTCCTTTTATATTCCTTTTAGGTTAAGGAGGTAACCCCTGAAGCAAGAAGAGGTGAAGCAAGATTGTCTTTTGCGTTTGTGTATCCTGGCAAAGATGGTCGCTTTGTGGTTAAACCGGTAATGACCTTTATCACCCACATAACTCATGTCTGATTCTTTTTCTTTTTCTTCAGTTGAACAGCGGAAATTGTCCTCTTATCTGAAGTCCGATTAGCAAGGCGTATATAATTATGTGGTATGTCATGTATAGTAATATCTGCATGTGTATAACATGTTAATTGTGGCTAGACCATCATGCTTGCCTGGAAATTTGAGGAAAAATGAGATGGGTTCCTGTGTGTTGAATTACATGGAATCTAAAATAAAAGAGAAACAACTCTGAAGTTAATGTTTCATGATTCATGAATACGACAAAGCGATCGGCTAGCCTGATTACACAACTTCAAATAGTCAGGTCTACCATGAAGGTGAAGGCTATAACTAGGATAATTGCATGCAAGCATAAACACTCTACTAGAAAACCTAGTAAAAGGAACTATTGCCGTTGGGGAGAGTATGGGAATTCTAGACTTGAGATGTTCTGTACCACGCGATACTGCTCTAAGTTGAATATATACTATGTGATATCTATTACTTCTTTCATTTTATAAATGAGCCTTCACCATGATTTTACAAGCTGAAATGACTGGTAGTTCCCAACACTACGGACGCCCCCCCCCCCAAAAAAAAGAAAAAGAAAAGAAAAGCTCGCGCTCATAACTTGCAAGCTGCTAGTGAAATAAGGTTGTTAAGCTGCCTTTCGGGAAGTATAGCATTCATTAATGTGATTGATGCCAGAGTTCAAATTTCAAAGCCACGTGCAACAACCCAGTGGAGAAGATACATTTCCATGTACCATTAGGAGTTAGGACTCACGAGCTATTGCGCATTAGCATATGCACAAACATGGCACATCTCCGTTTTGACCATTTCCTTCCTTTTTTTTGTTTTTGGAAAAAAAAAAGAACTGTTCTAATGTTGGGGTTGCTTCTGCATCGTGAAGGTTGGGAAGACATTTGCATATGACAATAGGAAGGCAGACGACGACAGGACATTGGCTGAACTCGGTTTTCAGGTACAGAAACGACCTTTGATCACACTTCAAAGTGCAGTTTCGTTGCTCTTTCTACAATTAATATTCAGTAGTGCCTACATCATTTACGTCTGTGCAGACTGGAGACTACTTGGATGTGGCGATCTTCTAATGAAGTGCCCCAGTCCCAAGCACTTACTGCATCCTGCACAATGACTTCCCCAAGTAGTTTAGGATAACTAGAGTTCGTAGCAGAGACGACAGTTCGATATCTGTTAAACTCACTTGCTAGAATTGTTTCGCTAACATCTAAGATAGGTATATGTAATTCTGTATACGGATATCCTTGTCTACCTACTGGTCTGGTGCATGCCACTACTATTCATACTCTCTGGCTATCGTCTGGTGATCAAACGGGTGCTCCAAGACAATTAGACATAGGTAACAACCTATGAACAGTTCAAGAAGAGCTGTGGATCCATGTATTTTTGGTGTTTGCTATATGATGATTGAGGATATATTTAATCCCTCAGTTAGATGAAGGTTGGAGTGTTTGCATATTTAGTAGACTTATTAGACTAGTTGATCCTAATTAGGGTCTTTAATTGTAAGGTTTGAGTGTGATTAACTCTCTAAAGGCCTTTTCCCTTCGTTCTTTGAGTTCAGAGGAGCCATCGGATTACAACACCGGTGGAAACCATAGATCCTTATTTCTACGTCACTTGAGCTACTACTTTTTGGAGGTGCATGTGTTTGTATGTCTATGTGGGATTGATAACTGTAGAAGTTAAATGTAAGACCTAGGAATATGGTTTTTCATGGTCCTAATTTATTTTGACGCAAGTCCATTTGTTCCCCAAGCCCAAAATAACAGAGTTTAAAAGCATGTTGCACTATGGTCTTGGGAATACAGTTCTACTACCGTAATAACCAAAGCCATTTGTGCTCTTTGAGTCTTCGTATGATGGTAATCAACTTTGGGGTAATTTATTGGTATAATCATACAACTTTGGGGTAATTTATTGGTATAAGCATAACACTTAGATGGCTTTTTAATGAAGGGTAACTAAGCTTGTCCATTTAGCTCTTGTTTTAGCCTTAGGGCCAACAATTAATTACTACTGCACTTTCGCATGCTTGGAATAACAAAAAGTACCAAACTATTTATGACGTGCAATTTCCATACGTTACATTTCTGTTGAACTTTCACCGATAATTGAACTTTAGCGAGAGCTGAAAGGCTAAAAAGTTGGGTTGGTGATTAATTTGCTTACCATGTCTTTGGTACATATGAGTATAGCATGGTTATAGGGATAACTGATGAGATAATGTGATGGACCCTATTTTTTGATTGGGAGCATAATTCAGGGTATAACATCTCTATCATTACTATGTAGTAATTTGATACATTGTGAATTGTAAATGGAAACTATATAATGGTATATGGTAACGATCAAAACTTTGAATCATTCAATTATTAGATCTTTTTGTGAGTTAATAATACTTTACATCTTTTAAAATATTCTGTTCTAATAGTTAAATTATTTATTTATTATTTTAAAAAAGAATGAGGGTCTTTACGGTAAATTGTACGCGTTGCGTTGCGGTTAGTTGTGGTAGATTGCGGTAAGTTGCGGTGAAAATAGTAAAAAAGTAATGGTATGTTGCGGTAATTTGCGTTGCGTTTAGTTTCATCTTCTAAATCAATAACAATAGCCCCGTTCTTTTGTGCGTTAACGTAACTGACCACAACGTAAATTACCGCATATTACCATTACCTTTTTACTATTTTTACCACAACTTACCACAATCTACCGCAACTAACCGCAACACAAAGCAACGCAAACACAACACACAAAAGAACGGTATCATGATGCATTCTTTTTAATTCTCGAACATCTCTGAGCAGATCAAGTTTTCAAATAATTTCTCAATTATTTCATGAATTCTAAAATAAAAAAATAAATAACGATATGTGGCCCCATCTTAGAGGAAGCTTCCTAAACCTTAACCTCATGTGAATTCTGAACAATAATAAATAATGTAACAGTAATAATTCACCAATATATTTTCCCAATAGTACTACCAGAATTTATTGACAATAACAGCTAAACATCAAACAATTTTATTAATTTATTTTTTTGGATAGAGTTAACCATCAATTCAAACAATAATATACTTGGGAAGAGATTGGGTGAAAACGCAAATCCCTCTTAACAAGAAAAGTATCAGGGTTAAGATTCTACTAATTACCTGTCTTCCTTCATCATCAAGATCCTAATTAAATTTAATTAAAGTTAATTAAACAAATAAATAAATAAAACCTACTCAAATCACAGAAAATAATTCATTGTTAACAGCACAAGCAACTCGTTTTCTGAGCTGTAAACTCGTTTCTCTCTCTACCTATCCAACTCAGTACCCTCATTCAACAATAAACATCAGATCGTAATCAAATTCTTTTTCTCTCCAAATCCTTTGAATTCTCCATTGATAATCTCCTTCGATTTCTCTCTCTGTTTCTTCCTTGATCTTCTTCTGCACTGTGTTGTCAGATTTGCGCCAAATCTAGGTCAACTGAAACCCTAATTTCCGGGTTGCGATCGCACCCTCTCTTTTGTTGAGTCACTGGGAGGGTGTGGCGGTGGTTTATGGCGATCAAGAGGAGTAGACCTAATGCTTCTTGGTTACCTTCATCCGCCATTGTTGCTTTCTTCGTGTTTGTTCTGCTTGTTCCTCTCGTGTTCTTCGTTGGGCGTATCTCCTCCGTCTCTTCTGGTTAGTTTCTTGCTTTTTCTCTTTCTGTTGATCGGTCTTTTAGGGTATTGTCGGGGTTTAGATCTGTTCATGGTGATGTTCCTGATGGTTTTGATTGATTTCGGCTGATCTGTGATTGGAACTGTTGCATTGCCGTCGGAGGAAAAGTTATTCTTGACCTAATTTGTTCTGGTTTAGGACTAATTGCTGGATTCGACTAATTTTCTGTGGGGTTAAAGTTGTACTGTTGTATTAGTAATCTGAAATTCATTGTTGATCAGTTCGTCCTTAATCTTCTGGCATGTTATATCCATCCAAAGTTTCAGAACTTGATGCATTCTTAATAGTATGGAAGGACTGTTTTATCATCTGGAGGGGATTGATTGTTAGAGAGATTAGTAGGAAATCAGGGGAATTCATTAGTGGCCAAGTTGAATACGTTAATTTGGTTGAATTTTGAAAAGTATTAAGGCCTGCTTTGTTTTGGATTGCTACTACAGACTACAGAGATCAACTTTGGCTTCTGTTATTTGGTACCTCGTCCGCTGTTTTTCTTCTGGCAAATAAAAAATCTCGAAGAAATTGCTATGGAGCTTAAGGCTAATGATCACTACATATGTCTAGGTTTGTTTTCTTTGTTATGTGAGTGACTACTGTTGAGAGCTTTGTGAGTTTAGGTCTCTTGTATAGCTAAGAAATTAGCAATTGTATAATGCTTGGAAACAGTCTTTAGAGGGTAGTGATCGGTTAGACTTTTCGTTTCTGATGTGGAGTAGCCACTGTCTATCCCCTATTTGTCTTTGGTTTGTAGCGGAAGTGACAAAAGTCTATGATATTTCGGAGGGATATTATTAACCTCAGAGCAGCATGGAAAGCATGAAGAGAATATGAAGGATGTCCTAAGAGTTGGGGTTCCATATTGGGCCTCAATGAATCAGGAGGCTTTAACCAGCCACTGTTTCGTCCAGATTGGGGGTGATGTTATCGCTTTATCAGAGGTAGTATAGTGGATTAAATGGTAGATACTTTACTGAGAATTTTTGGGTTTAATTTGTTTTATTGGAAGCTCTGACTCGTAACTTCCCCTACCGTATGCGTGTTGGATCCTTGTCACATCGACAAGGGTATGATATCGGACACTTCATATTACAATGAAAATCTGCAAAATATGTTTAAAATAGCGGAGTTGGCACCTGTTTCCATGTCCATATTGGACAACAGTATCCGTATCCGAGTAACATAGGTGGGAAGAAGACTGTTCGAATTGTATATAAAAACTGAGCTATAGATAGTAAAGTATTGTCATGTTAAGGGGACGTAAGTTCGTAAGTTCTACAGATATTCCTACTTAGTGCGTCATTAATGTGTTTTGATAATCTCCAGAAGCCCCTAGAAAGTAAGCTTCCAGTTTGTTGTTTAAGAGATTAAAGAAACCATAAATGCGAAAGGCTTGTGTGAGTTGTAAAGCTGCCTCCTTATGTCCGATTTGTATTAGGTTGCATTGTTTTCTGAAATACTAAACGATACTAAATTATAAATTGATGGTGAAGGATTCTTTTAGTTGGGCATAATAATTGGTGGTCTTTGGCTTGGCCAAGTGGGTATGTTTGTCATGGCTCAAATTGATGATTTTTTTTCGTTGTCTTGGTGGGTTGCTGCTGTAAATCTATGTCTTTTCTAGCACTTGCCCATGCTAATCATGTTTTGAAAGGATGTTTATTGATCAGTTTTAAAATCATACTTTTCTTTATGCAGAATCATCTAGCAAATCAGGCAGTCCATTTAAGCAGGTAATTTCCCATATGGCCATGTCTGTTAGTAACTTAGTATTACTATCAGTTGCAACCAACTGCGCATCTGTATCTTGTTTTGCCATGTGATTAATGTCTATGATTGATTGTTTCAGAATGTAGATTGGAGGCAGAAATTGGCATTGCAGCATTTGAAATCATTTCTCTCAAAAGAGGCAAGACAATCTATAGATATTCTCCCCCCAACCCTTTAAGGTTTCAGATTATTACCATAATTTTGAAAATCATTTATTGTTACTGATGAAGCATCCATTTCAGGATGTTAACGCCATCTCTGCCACCGTGAAGGATTTGGGGCCACTGAGTCTTGATTCTTTTAAAAGAAACAATGGTTCTGCGTCGTGGAAGGTTGGTGAAGAAAATCTTGATAACTCTCCAGTAGAGGTTAGTGTTGTCCCCACCGATAATGTTTAGCTGAATAAGAATTTCTATGCCCCTATGATCTTTTCACACGTATCTATGATTCTGTATAGGTAAAGTCAAAAGACACATATGGCATACAAGATTCTTCAAAGAGCAAACAAGGTAATTTCTCTGGTCATTCTCTGTTAAGTGTTCATGTAGAATATTTTATTGTAGTTAAAATGTAAGTTGATTTATTGTCTTGTTTGGCAGATGATCACTCTGCTGCAGTAGATTCACCTGCTGTTCAAATTCGAAGGGTAATGTAATCTTGACTTAGTACTTTGTTTGTGATGGTTGGCCCTGTAATTTCCGGTCGCTTTGAGTTTTGGCTTACTGCTGGAGTGTTGGTTAACATTTTGAAAATTTTGTCCTGCATGCAGCGGCTCAGAGAGCAGAGGCGTAAAAAACGTGCAGCTGATCTTGTAAAGCAGGATAATGAAGCTATTATAAAACTCGAAAATGCTGCAATTCAGCGGTCCAAATCAGTTGACTCATCAGTTTTCGGGAAATATAATATATGGAGAAAAGAGAATGAAGAGAACACCGATTCCACTGTACGTTTGATGCGGGATCAAATGATCATGGCAAGAGTTTATATAAGCATTGCTAAGATAAAGAATAAGCCTGAATTGTTGCAAGAACTTCAAAACTGCCTGAAGGAGAGCCAGCGGGCTTTGGGAGATGTCACCAATGATGCTGATCTTCCTAGCAGGTAAGGCAGTCCTTCATATCTGGTTCTCGTAACTCCTTACGTTCTCAATCTCTCGTTTTTTATTGTGTTTTGGCTTCGTTACTTATGAGTTAGTCCCTAATTTCAGTGCACATGAAAAGATCAAGGCAATGGGCCAAGTTCTTTCAAAAGCAAGAGAACAACTGTATGACTGCAAGTTAGTGACAGGCAAACTGAGAGCCATGCTTCAATCTTCTGAAGAACAAGTAAGGAGCTTGAAGAAACAGAGCACGTTTTTGAGCCAATTGGCCGCAAAGACAATTCCAAATGGAATCCACTGTCTAGCGATGCGATTGACCATAGATTACTACCTCCTTCCCCCAGAGAAGAGAAATTTCCCTAGGAAGGAGAATTTGGAAAATCCGAATCTTTACCATTATGCTCTTTTCTCAGACAATGTCCTGGCTGCATCTGTGGTTGTGAACTCTACTGTCGTGAATGCTAAGGTGAATTGACTAACTGGTTCTTCCATACATTTCTTTGAGTACAGTTTTGTTTTTCTTGTGGATGTGGAGATGTGAACCGTAACATCTTTTTCCCCTTTGGGATGCTTGAATTTTCTTTACAATTTGTTGGGGCCATTTCTCGTAGCAGGTTCAGATGCACAGATACACTTAGTCTTAGGGGAACAAATTGAATTTTAGATAAATTGAAGTTCTGGAAGTATTTGGGATTTAGGAATAGCACATCATCTATGGTTTAATCAATGTGTACTTGCATGACTTTTAAGAAATATGGCTATTTATTTTAGCATTTTGGACTGACAGTATCCTTCTGGACTATTGCAGGAGCCTGAGAAACACGTGTTTCATCTTGTTACCGATAAACTCAATTTTGGTGCAATGAACATGTGGTTTCTTTTGAACCCTCCTGGAAAAGCAACCATCCATGTTGAAAATGTTGATGAATTCAAGTGGCTAAACTCGTCATATTGTCCAGTTCTGCGGCAACTTGAATCTGCTGCGATGAGAGATTATTATTTCAAGGCAGATCACGCAACGGGCTCCTCGTCTGGGGCATCCAATTTGAAGTACAGGAATCCGAAATACCTATCAATGCTCAACCATCTAAGGTTCTATCTTCCTGAGATTTATCCCAAGTTGGACAAGATTTTGTTTCTAGATGATGACATTGTCGTTCAAAAGGACCTGACTCCACTTTGGTCAGTGGATCTTCATGGAAAAGTAAATGGTGCTGTGGAAACTTGTGGGGAGAGCTTTCACAGATTTGATAAATACCTCAACTTCTCCAATCCTCACATTTCTCGCAACTTTGACCCTAGTGCGTGTGGATGGGCATATGGCATGAATATATTTGACCTCAAGGAATGGAAAAAGAGGGATATTACTGGCATATATCACAAATGGCAGAACATGGTAAGTTCTGGTATTAAGTAACATGCATAATTTGCATAATTTCTGTTTTTCTGATTCATGTTTAGTTTGTGCTTCAGAAACCTTAAGGTTCTTGGGTTTACATGCTTAGAAAATCCTTGGGGAGCGTTCGGTTGCCGAATTTTCGTGGGGAAATTGGTCAACTTTCCCAGGTTGATCAAATTTCGCCCTGCTTGGTTAAGTCTAATGGGTGGAAAAGTCTTATGTGGGGCCCCTATTTTGCACTCAAACTTAGTAAAAGTTTTTCCCAGATTCAACCAGATACTCCCTTATAGAACTAGTTATATTTGAGCCCAAAATTCATGAGATTTCTTGGGACATGGCTGTTGAATGTTAGCATCATGCTGCTTCAAACTATACAATGCAAGCAGATTTTCATTTCATTGCGTGCATAATGGATTGTACAGAATGAAGATAGGACGCTGTGGAAACTGGGGACTTTGCCCCCGGGGCTGATCACATTCTACGGGTTGACCCACCCGCTGGAGAAGTCATGGCACGTCCTGGGTTTGGGATACAATCCAAGCGTGGACAAGGGAGACATCGACAACGCAGCCGTCGTACATTACAATGGGAACATGAAGCCGTGGCTGGAGATTGCTATGACCAAGTACAGATCGTACTGGACAAAGTACATCAAATACGACCACCCATATCTCAGGCGCTGCAAACTGAGTGAGTGAAACCCGGCATTCTGCTTTCTGATGCCTCCATTTGGTTTGGTTGGCACACGGCATGGTAAAATGGGCACCGGAAAGTTGGTGCTTGGATTTTTTGTGAGCTGCAGCAGCATCCCCATACACACAGCCATTGTTTATTCTTTTTAGTATCTAATTCACAGTCTCTAATACCCCTCACCCTCACTGTTACAGCATTGCCTGTGCTCGAATTTGAGAGATTTAGTGGGTCATTGCTCGTTAACCTCGTATAGAGAAGAAGCGTCTGCCTGAGCATTGTTTTTACTTTTGAGTTTTTACGATTGACTGTTAGGGTTTGTTGGTGATGGTGATGGAAGGAATAGGAGGGGGGATGCAAATCTTGGTCGTGTCTGTATTCTTTGAACTCTGGCAACTGATTTCATTTGTAGATCTTTCAGAAGAATTACTTGATTCATTCCTTGCTTTGCGGCCATCGCGTGACAATTATTACTTGATTGCTTTACTGTTAGAGGTTTGCTTGATTGCTCGACTGTTAGAGGTTTTGTTAGAGGTCATACAAAAGTGACTGTCAGACAGTTAGGTTTTTACGATTTTCAATGTTTCTCTTTGATTGACAATTATTAACAATTGCAATTATACTTTTATACTAGTATTATAGTAATTTTTTGTTACGAATCTAATGGTAGGAATTTTGTATGACAACTCATTGTATATATATTGAGAAATTTATGGTAAAAATTTTAAAATTTGACTGTACGATTTTTAAATATAATAATTAATATGGAACGGAATGAGTACATAATAATTAGAATATGAATCATGGATCAAAGTCTCGCAAAATCAGCTAGGTTACATCATTCTTTTTTCCTTTTCTTTCGGGAAAATCATGAACCAATAGTCTTGCAAAGCCAGCCAAAGCTTTTATAGATTTTGCTATAGATATGATCTGACATCTGTCTATAAAGAGGCCCTATATGAGGGGAATTCAGATCTAAGGCACCGTTCTTTTGTGCGTTAATGCAACTACTCACAACACAAATTACCGCAACCTATTGAACAAAAATATAAATAGAAAGGCAGCTTAATACCGCAAATTACCATTACATTTTACTATTTCTACCGCAACTAAATGCAACGCACAAAAGAACATGACCTAAGTAACGATTTCAAAGATTTTACCATGGGTATAAAGTTTTATAGTGTGAATTCAAATCGGGTATGATCTGTATAAAGATGCCTATATGAGGTGAATTCAAATCTTAGTAACGACATTAAAAATTTTACTACGACACTTCAACTTTTTTTTCCCTTTTAAAATGAGGATAAATATTACAACTAGGCTTCCCCTACAAGGGTAACCTACAACTTGAATATTTAGCGGGAGTGGGTGGTCACACTAGCACGAAACTAAGCTCAACGGAGGCCTAGCCTGAAATTTGCAGCACTCTTCAAGCTTGCCCGTCGGTCCAAGTCTATTTCATATGAAATGTAATTTTGAAATGTTTCATTGACGCCTCTTGATCCACCAACACCATGACCATGTCTCAGACTACGCCAATCTTCGCCGTTTTATGCGCCTCCTGCTCTAGGACAATTATTTGTAAACAAGTAAATTAATAATGCATGCAATTGAGTACATGGCTACTAACTACTATAATTGATTGAGCAAGTGAATATACCTGCATCCAAAATTTGTAAAGTCTTCTGAACCAAACATTTCTAAATCAAAACGTAGGTGTCAAAACATAATTTATGAATAAAGCCACTTCTGTAAGGTATCTTAAGCCTAGAATACAATACAGCCTGAAGCAATCTGAAAAATCCTAGGGATAACAATAAGTCCTGCCGCAAACTATTTCTTAAAGGTCATAGATTTCAAAAGTTTCACCGACACAAAAACCATAACGAAAGATAAAATGGTAATGAGGGAGTCTTGGGTTTAGACCCTCTTCTTTTTGTGCGGTCGGTACGGTGCGGTATGCTGAAATTGTGGAATAGTATGGTAAAGTTTGTGAAAAGTATCATTGATATGATAAGGTGATGAGAGAATGTGAAAAATAAAGGAGAAAAAAAGGAGAGAATAAAGTGATGAGATATATTGGTAATGATTGTGGTATAATGTGGTATAATGTACTACTAGAATATTAAGTAATATGATGAGTTGTAATATCGCATTGCACCACACCGTACAAAAGAACAAGTCCTTAAATAATTTACATTAGCTAGATATGCAAATACATATCATACATAGAATCACACTATTTTTTTCCCATCTAATTCATCTTAGACGCCGTTCTTTTGTGCGTTAACGCAACTAACAACAACGCAAATTAATGCAACTTACCGCAATATACCGCAATTACCATTACCTTTTTACTATTTCCACCGCAACTTACCGCAATCTACCACAACGCAACGCAAATGAAACGCAAAATACCAGTGCCTTAATATAATTTTAAAACTGGAAGGGAAGGAAAAAAATCTTGTAATAAGACAAATATCATTTTGCTCAAGACAAACCAAACCATGGTAAAAAGAAAAAAAAAAGAAATGGCCCCAGAACATAGTTAACCATCATTCTGCTCAAGACAAACCAAACGTGGTAAAAAAAAAAAAAAAAGGCCCCAGAACATAGTTAACTTGGTTGACACTACCCAAAAACCCACTTCCTAGCTCCACTTGTCCTGATAATAAAACAAGATTATGGAGGACATACACACTAATTTTCCACCAAAAACCAATAGAATTACAGAAATGATCGAGAAATATTACCAGTTTAAACTGGAGAAGATCTTTGGTAGAATCTGTCCTTTCCTGTTCATCAATCTCTAGTTGCCAGCATAGTTGTACTTGAGGCCTTGAGGGAGGGCATTTTCGTCATTCTTGTCTTTACAATTTTGTCCATTTCGAACGTCTCCTCAACAGCAATTTGTGCCCCATTGCCCTAAAGTAGCAAAGTGTGCGACAAAAATTAGCCCAAAACTGTTTCAGATGAGGGAAAAAGGAAAAAGGAAAACTAAAAAAGAGGAAAAAAAAGGAAAGTTTTTGAGACAGGTGTATAGAATGCTTTACAAATTACAATCACTAGTCATCTTCAAGTATCTTATCTCAATAAGTTCACAGGTTAACACCAATCTTGAATCATATCACAGAATAAACATATAACTCGATATATATATACGTGGTTGATCAATAGAGAATAAACATATAACTCGATATATATACGTAGTTGATCATCTTCAAGATCTATCAGGACTAACATATGATGTAATAGACTTAAATAATTTGAAACAAAGAACAAAACAATGTAGTTTCACCAAAATCGACACAGTTTTGGGTCGAACTGAGCTGAAGCTTCGTGAAATCAATAATGAGTGCATCTCATTGATTACCTTTACATTGTTGTGACAAATAAAGTCGTAAGATTCTGGTGTGATCGCTTCAAATTTAAACACCGTGTGCATGATTTTAGGCCAGAAAAGGTATACTATGTCGCCTGACTTGAACGTCTAGAAGCTGCTCCTATAAACCCAAGGGATGGATTCACCAGTGACGCGCTTCTCAGTAGGGTTCAACAGGAAGCCAAAATAAAACTTAATTCCACAGTTTAAGCAAAAACCAACCTCTGACACTTTAATACAAGGGGGCTTAATTAAAACTTAATTGTTCCTTTCCTATGGGTTGATTTTTTCTATCTTTTTCGGGTGGGTGGGTGGGTGGGGGGTTGGTAGGGTTTTTTGTCACTCTAAGTAGTTGTATCAAACTATGATCTCTCCTCGATTAATTACAAAACAATAATAACAACAAACTCTAGTATGGTCCGCTAGTGCGAGATTTGGGATCTAGATGTAGACAGTCTTCCCCCTAACACAACATATAAAACCTCCCTCCTGGGCTAGACAATGTAATCCAACTAATAATAACCACAAGATCCAACAAATAATGTCCAAGCATAAGGGTCTACTATATATTGATCATGTCACAGCAAATGACAAAACACCATTGCTCAAAGGCATCAACATCTAGATCTTTTTTTGTTAACAAATGAAATTGTGGTGGTCATTGGCATTGTATATATTGATGTGAACCCAGTCCAATTGGTGATCACAAACTGCATGACTTTTTATACATTTTGTTTGTTAATCTTTCTAAAAGAGGCTCATGTAATTGCTCTCCACAATGTGATCTTGGCACACCAAGGAACTCCACTCATATACTGAGATTCCTAAAGAGGAAACTTTGCTTCAAGTCAGAAATCAGCATAATGCACATTAGGAACTTGCTGATCCCAAGGACTTCCAATCATTTCCATACACGTGTCGGACGACAACTGGTTAAAATAGAGCCTGAGTAGGCATGGAGCATAGTGTCCTAAAGTTCTCCGGGTGACCACAAATATCTTCTATGTAGAGTATGGGGTGTTTGGCTACCCAGCTTTCTAGGTAGCTTTTAGCTTTTTGACTAAGATTAAAAAACTGCTTAAGCTGTTTGGTAAATAGTTTTTTTGTATTAGCTTTTTGGACCCAAAAAACTAGTTTTCAAAATGCTACTTGATGAAACTTTTTGAGGTAACTTTTCAAAAAAAGTTACTTTACCAAACACTTTTCCTGCAATCAGCTAACCTAAACAGCTAATCCAAAAAACTATCAGCTAACAGTTAAAAGCTACCAACTACCAGCTACCAACTGATTGCTAAACAAGGCCTTGATGAAGTTTTTTGAGGTAACTTTTCACAAAAGCTACTTTACCAAACACTTTTCCTGCAATCAGCTAACCCAAACAGCTAAAGTCAAATAACTAATCCAAAAAGCTATCAGCTAATAGCTACAAGCTAACAACTAACAGCTACCAGCTACCAGTTGGTTACCAAACAGGGCCTATGAGTAGGCATAATTTTACTTTGCTAGAAGGACCTTTGACTTAAAGTTTGCTCCCCTCAGTGGCATCAGGAAAGATCTGAGAGTACACCTCTCCAAAGTGTACATGAACAAAGAGTTGGACTAGTTTGCAACAGAGGCATCAGTCACTGGCCACCACTATCAAATAGTTAAGAAGCCAATCAGATTTCCTTTTCACTCGAGTGAATGAAGTTCAGGCACTTGGCAAATGTAAGGGTTTTCAGAGAGAAGAAAACAAAGGGTCTATCACAACATAAGATTTTCAAAGTGGATTTTGGACCCCCCATGAGATATTGTGTTCAATAGGAAAAGAATGGAGTATTTTATCATCTTGATTCTTGTAGAATGAAAAGGGGCCCAACAGCATCTGTGATTGTCCTTAATTTACCAACAATCCCAGGGTGGATCCAATCAAAGCAAGATTTTGGATGGGATATCCAAATATATGTAACCAAACTAATTAACTATCCTTGGCAAACAAATTGTCACTATTGTTAATAATGTTTATCACCAATAAAAGCAAGATTTTGGATGGGAGATCTAAATATATGTAACCTAACTTATCCTTGGCAAACAAAGTGTCACTATTGTTAATAATGATTATAACTAATTATTTCCATAAAGAGATATATGTGACATAAATAAAACGAGGAATGCATGCTTATTTCCTTCTTTCCTTAATCAAGAAGTAAAGGTTGTTGTCACAGGAGATTGGATTGGATAAAATGATGTTTGGATGGAGTGAATGGAGTGGAGTGGAGTGGAGTGGATTGGATTGGATAAGTTATGATACTTTTTTGGGGAATTGTGATTTTAGAGAGGATTTTTTTTTTAGAATTGTGTAAGGTTTGGATTGAATTGGAAAGAGTTACCGATCCAAAGAACAGGAGTACAACAGCCTGACTAATTGTCGATTGGAAGAGTCCCAATTCCAAACTTGAATGTCAGGGTCCATGTTAAGCTAAATTATTAGTTAGTCCTGGATTTGCATATCTAGATAGATCCAACACACAAATACTTTTGCTCTTTTTTTCCCCCCAAAGTCCCCTATTATCACTTGTATAGGTCCAAAAAAGATGTGTATGGGTTTACTTACCTATGTTATTGGTACAAACGATTTCATCTTAAATATCCACGCCAATTTTTGACATCCAAGAACGAGTATGAACCCTTGACCCTTCATTTTCGACCAAAGAAATATCATAAATTCAATAGTCCATCAGGAATATGGCCAACGGCCAAGTGATATTGATTTACAACTATTTCAATCTGAAGATGCTGTAAAACCATGCAGGCGAATGGGTGGGAGTGGAAGTAACTCAAGGATAGAAATATGTCAAGGAATTCCAAAAGATACTTAGATTAGGGTTTTCACTTCAGGGTTCTAATATAAAAGGGTTTGGAACATGAAATTTTTGAGGAGACTATGAAGTTCTTTTGTAAGATGTATTAATGTCCATCTATGAAGTTCTTTGTAATATGTGTTACTGTATTAACGTCCATCTATGGATAAATTGTAACCCCTTTATACTAGAACTCTCAAGTCAAAAACCCACTCGGATTAAGTAGCAACCTCACATTCATCTTTGCCTTTATTTTGCATATTAACTTTTTGCACAAAGTGGAAGTACACATGTGTAGCTGTCTTGTCTTGGCAAGACATGACTAGCTTTTTATGCTCCTTGATTTAAAGAGGAAAGGAAAAGAAGGGAAAAAGAAATCTACCATAAATGCCAGGTTAACTACATTATGTTAAGAGGCTCCTAAATTGGACAAGTGTGTTTGTCCTGATGTAGTTTACATAAGAAAAAACTGTACCATCAAATGATAACCATGTACTTCTGAGAATGTGACCTTGGCTTGAATGTGACCTTCCATTTTGGAGGTTATGGGGTCGATTCTCATAGCTTACAAGTCTCCTTGTATGGAGATGAGCAGAATCATGAACCAAGTCTTTGGGCTTGAGTTTAGGCTTCCCCCTCCCTCGTGGGTAATTGATGTATCTCTGAGATAGAGGCCCGGTTGGATGACCCGAACTTACCCTTGTAAAAAAAAATGTATTTTTGAGAACTAATTCAGTTAGGCTCATGTGGTTTTGGAAAATGAGATGGAACGCAAATTCGTCACTCCTTACCTATGTTATTCCGACTCTTCATATTACATGTTGTACCCGTGTCGGACCCTCGATACCTGGATAAGGGTACAACACTCGACACTTCAAATTAGAGTGAAAATATGCAAATTTTTCTTAAAAATAGCCGAGTCCAACACCCATATTAGTGTCCGATATGGACAGTCATACCTGAGTACAAGTAACATAGCTCCTTACTAATCTAGTATGAAAAGTTGTTCATCTCCACCAATCCCTCGCTTCATTTCCGCCCTCACCAATCCTCCCATCCTACTTAGCCAATCAAATTTACCTCCCATAAGGAAAATATTTTTGACAAAGCAATCAAATATTCCATAATACTTTATGTCTATCACCCATTCTTCTAATTGCATGTTTCTTTGGCTAGGTTGGATATAACTCTTCCAACTTATCATAATTTATCCAAACTTATCCAAACCTAACCAAACCTAACACAATTCTCCAAAAAGCATCCACTCTAAAAACACAATTCCCAAAAAAAGTATCCAAACTTGAAAATAACCTAAACAAAGAACAGGGAAGTCAAACGAAGGGTCGTGATTCATTTTAAATTTTTTTTTTCTCTATTCCATCTTATTTTCCAAGAACCGAAGGGAGCCTTAGTATTCTCTTAAATTGGGGTAGAGTCCAAGTTATCAAATATGGTTTTCTCCTGAATAGAGGAACATTAGCATCAATCCCAATAGCGGAACACCTGATGATGATTTTTTTTTTTCAATAATATTGTTCCATCATCTTAAACAGCAAAGAGAGATGGCTAACATGTTCTCTTCTGCGGTTGGCAAACTGCGGTGTCACAGCCTACTCAGTGACGAATATAGACTACGAAATTAGCGGTGTCCACTTGATAATATTTTGAATAGTTGGACTGTTGTGTTGAATTGGACACCCTTGTTAATATTTTTTCGGCATTTTCTAGGGTGTCCACTAAATATAAATATACAATAACCTCCTAAAATATAATAGGTTTCTTAAATTTTTTTCGGAGCTTGGGGTGTCCGTGGACACCTTCAACATCAATGGAGATCCGCCCCTGAGCCTACCGCAGTTTACCACAACCCACCACAAATATCATTCTACCACAATTCGCCACAACCCATCACAAATTACTTTTCCACAATTACCAATACAATATTTATATATATATATACAAAAAAAACCCAACACAATCTACCAATAACCCGCCACAATTACACCACAACCCGCCACAATTTTACCACACCATACCACAGAATACCACATAAAAGAACAAAGGCATAAGAGAATTCAATCTCCTGGCTCCTTCCTAATGCATTATTATTTACAATACCGAATTCCATGAGCAGGGGGTAACCTTTTTTTTTAGTGAACATCTTGTTTTAAGAGTAGTAAACTAAATTAACTAATAACATGAAAGAGTACAAGAAAGGAGACGAATTTAATGTACCTTAAGGCCATTGGTTTGTTGTGAGACTTGTTTAAAATTCCAATTCTCTATCCCACAGGGAGGGCTTTACTGACCGACACATAGAAGATGAGAGCTGCCTTTATGCTTGCAATTGATAACAGGCTTCTTCTTACAGCACGAACCAAAAAGAAAGAATAGAGAGGGAAGCAACAGTCAAGTCACAGAATAAATTACCTTTTGAATTCAGAAAAGCACAAGAAGGACATTAATAACTCCAGAACATGAAAACTTTGCTAACCACACATTGATCAAAATTCTTCCAGCGAAGTCTGTTGTTTTGTTATGTCAATTAAGACATAATATACCGAAAGAATAAAAAACACAGATAACACGTAAAGTCACCGAAAACTTTGTTAATTATGACGTGAGAAAATGGCACCCAAGGTAAAGATATCCTAACCACTCTCCTCTATTTCTCCTTAGGGAGTGCTACGATAAAAATGTCACCCAACTTTCCCATTTAATCGAAATTGTCATTATTTTTTTCAAATTATCGAAATTGTCATTATAGTATCTAATTATGTCAAAACTGCTATTATTACCTGTGATAATTGGTTACCGCCAGTTATTGGAAAATTTTCCCCCCTCCATACTCGGCTTCTTCTTCTTCTTCTTCTTGTTGTTACTCAGTTTCATCTCACTTGAATTCTGGAAGATTCTCAGGAAAAATGCACCTCTTATGTTTTCTTCCATGTCAATCGATCCATTCCTGAGTTCTTCAATGGCTTCCCGAGAGAAGTACAGATATCATTTTTTTTTGAAAGCTTAACCTGCAATAGCAGGTAAAACATGGGGAGAGTGGCCGTTTTGATTTTTTAGAAACAATAATGACATCTTTGACGATTTGAAAAAATTAATGACAATTTTGATTAAATGGGAAAGTTTGATGGCATATTTATCCCAACACTCTCTCCTTAGGTCCTTCCTTCACTTTCAACAGAAAACCGCAACAAACATACAATGTAAATGTAAACCCGTATACACCAATTTCAGTCTGTATATCTCCTTTTGTTACTTCTGTTATCCTTTTCCTTCAAACATATCCCTCATACACATAGTGCTTATTTGCCCACTTGTGCACACGAGGAAGTAACGACACAAACAGGAAATATTTTCCAGATGCCACAATTTTGTTTGGATTCCCATGAACTAAAACCCTGCAATAATAATATGCCACGCCAGCTTGATCCCGTCACTAGGAATCGTATTACTTGGCCTTACAAAGTTACTGTTTCTTTCATCCATTCATTTGCTGAATAACGGCAAATCGATGCTGATTGTCTGTATCATAAATAGTCTGACATACTCCCTTACCTCGCAAGGAAATACAAGTTTTTTCTCTTTTTTTTACCATATCAGCAGAAAATCTCACACCACTTGAAATAGTTGAATAGATGATGTTGTAGTACTAACATACTAACATTTAACCTGGATATAGGGAGTTCAAAAAGTTTAAATCATGTGGGATAATGACAGGATTACCTTTAAGGGAGTGTTTGGTAAGAACCCCAGGGAAATTTTTCCTATTTTTCTCGAAAATGGAGAAAATGGTGTGCCCATCGTGAAAACTTTCCCGAAGTCAACCTGCATCCAAACATGGGGAAAATAAGTCAACCCGAAAAAATTGACCATTTCTCTGGGGTTATTGACCAACCAAACGCACCCTAATATCATTATCCTTAAAAAGCATTCACCCACTCCATCAACCAGGCTTTTCATTGCAATTCAAACAGATTCCAACCACTCTTTGAATGGACATCCAATGTTTAAGTCCTATCCCTGAGTTCAAGAAGCATTGCGTCAATTTTTTTTTTTTTTATCAAATAATAATATTTACCATGGTTTTGTTTTTTTTTCTTTGGGGGAGGGGTAAAATGGGATGGTAATTAAGGGACAGAAACAAACAAAAGAAAGTGTAATAGTAAGGGGCGGAGTTAAAATGAATTCACGTTTGGAAAATAGATAACAATGTTGTAGTATTTTATACGAAAATGTACTTATAGATTACGAAAAAATTAAAAAAAAATTGTGCATGCAATATATTTTATATCATACACAATATTTTATATAGTATACATTTTAATATAAGGCTTATGAGCAGTTCGTATTTAAGTTTTAATATTAATTGTTGAATGTTACTAATTAGATGTAAATTTTTAAATACTTCTGTATTTAACCATATTAAATTTAATTTTTGAATTCGTCCTTAATAATAGTGCTGTAGGAATTGGAAATAGAATCACTAGATAGTTGTAGGCCTGACCATTTGGGCATAAATTGTCGATTTTGAAGTATTGATAAACATGAGAATGAGACAAACAAGAGGTAAGTCCATCTTTGTGGGTGACTTTCCTGCCTTTTTCTTTCTTTAAGTTACAAAAACTTGTAATGAATAAAGAATATGAACTTTATTGAATGAAAACATAGCCAACCAATTAGATGGAATTCTTGATATGACAGCCAGCCCCAGTGTAGCTCACCCTCATTCAATTTAAGCTCATCTCCCTCCCCTTGCCAACTACAACAATCTTGTTCTCAAGCTCCTCTCCTCATTTCTACTTTCTACCAGATAAAAAACAGTGCACAGTAACATTTCATACTATAGTTTCATTTTAAGTGCAGCATTGATCTGAATTCTGAAACAATAGCACAAACACATCAATGCAAGCTTTACCACCACTTCCATCCCATGTTACCCTGACCAAACCTCAAACATTTGATGCATCGATTCTTCAACACCGTCAGGACATACCAGAGCAATTCATGTGGCCAGACGACGAAAAACCATGCATAAACCAACCTCCAGAACTCGACGTTCCTCCCATTGATTTGGGAGGGTTCCTCTCTGGGGATCCAAGTCTGGTGTCGAAAGCAACTACAGTTGTTAATGAAGCATGCAAGAGGCATGAATTCTTCTTGCTTGTGAATCATGGGGTGGACAATGCGCTCTTAGCTGATGCCCATAAATATATGGATCACTTCTTCGGCATGCCTCTTGCCCTGAAGCAGAGAGCTCAGAGGAAGATAGGCGATCACTGCGGCTACGCAAGCAGCTTTGTTGGTAGATTTTCGACAAAGCTACCATGGAAAGAGACACTTTCGTTTCGATATTCAGCTGATGAGAAGGCCTCAAATATGGTCGAAAACTACTTCTTAAGTGTCATAGACAACGACTTTAGAGATTTCGGGTAAGAAGTGCTCATCATATTATGCATAGCTCCTAGATTTACCTCTCTTTTATCCTCAATTTGAAATATCGAATTCATGACAGGAGGGTGTACCAAGACTACTGTGAAGCTATGAACAATCTCTCGCTCAGGATTATGGAGCTTCTGGGAACGAGTCTAGGAGTTGGGCCGAGTTACTTCAGAGAATTCTTCGACAAGAATGACTCAATAATGAGACTAAACTATTACCCACGTTGTCAGACGCCCGACTTAACCCTAGGAACAGGGCCTCATTGTGATCCCACCTCTTTAACAATCCTTCATCAGGATCATGTGGGAGGTCTTGAGGTGTATGTGGACCAGAAATGGTACTCCATTAGTCCCAATCCTGAAGCATTTGTCGTCAACATTGGCGATACCTTCATGGTAATTACCCTAAACTCAACTCTTCATGATACAATTATGTGGAACCATCTCAACCAAAAGTTTAAATTGATGGTTGAAGCCCCAAGAATTTTATAGTCTAACACGCCCCCTCACACGAATGCCCTTTGGGCTTGAAGCGTGGATGCTGCAAAGGCCCCCTTCACCTTGCGCAAATGAATATGGGGGTGTTGAGATTCGAACCTGAGACCTTTTGCTCAGGTCTGACTCTGATCATGTAGAACCATCTCGACCAAAAGTTTAAACTGATGGTTGAAGCCCCAGGAATGACTTTATAGTCTAACAAATTCAAAGTGATGAACTGAATTTCAAATGTCTAATAAGGAATCTTGTGTTTGTTCAACAGGCTTTGTCAAATGGTATATACAAGAGCTGTCTGCACAGAGCAGTGGTGAATAGTCGATCACCTCGAAAATCATTAGCATTCTTTTTGTGTCCGAAAGGAGACAAAGTGATCAGACCTCCAAATGAGTTGATCGACATTGGGTCTCCAAGGATATACCCGGATTTTACATGGCCAGTTCTACTAGAATTCACACAGAAACATTACAGGTGCGATACAAACACTATGGAATCCTTCACAAACTGGCTGCAAGATAGAAAAGAAACATAGAGTGATAACCATGCAAGAAGTACATGAATGCAGCATGGATTATGCATTGTGGGACTGCATAAGGACAACATGAGAAAAGGGAGGCAGAGTTTTGTGTTTGGATTTTTGTGGGTCAGTGTAGAGAGAATCAAGATATCAAATATTAAAGAGAAGTTACTTTTTGAAGGAATAAAGAGATGATTATCTACCACCAAACTTTCTATGGTTGTCTTTAATAAGTTTACTTCAGTGTTTAAAGCTCAAGTCACCACCAAAAAAAACATGGTCCAACTCTTCATTATCTTGTCTCCTTATGGTTATTCAATTTAAAACCTCAATTAAGAACTCTACTATTCTCCAACAGCTAACTAAAGATGAACTTGATAGCGAACATCTAATGCTCTAAAATCATTTGACTAAATTTACTGTATTAGTAAGACAGAGGACCAATATATGGATGAGATGTCAAGATATAAAGTGTCAGGCATAAAGAACACACGAAAAAAAAAAGAAAAACAAAAAGAAGGAGCTACACATTGATTCAACACATCCAATCCCGCCAAAGCAAACTGTAGGGTGCTTAGATTTAGCAGCATTAAGTTTTAGAAAGGCGCATGTTTTGGACCTAGATTACAATCACTGATTTGTGTTTTAATCAAAGTTGTTAAAATCGGGATCCTAACTCGAATCCACGGGGTAGTTATGATCGAAATTAACCCATGTAGGATCGTGGATCGTGTGTAAATAGTAGAATCGTATCGAGGATTTTGGATCATAAAATCGTAGGATCGTAGATCATGATCGGGATTTTAATAACTATGGTTTTAATCCACCACAAACAAAAGCTAATAAAATACATATAAGACAATTGAATGCGATATCTTGCATCAGCTTGCTACAAGCCAAGCTACAAACAATGCCCAAAAGCAACTTCTTCAAATATGCATATGGTATTAGAAGAACATAGGCTCCGAACTTCCCCATGAAAAGAAAGAGTATAGAACAGTTTACTGGGACATTTTTGCAGTTGCTCTATATTCATTTAAGATGAATAATAGCCCTAAAAGTGACATTTTTATAGTGAGGAACATGGGAAAAAAAAGAGCATATGAGTTGAAGAACTTGGAAGGCAAAAAAAACAAAGGCCTCATTTGTCTAGCTTGATCATTCCTCCACATAACTCTGATTGCATTGAAGGTTACTCCATTTGATAGTACATCCAAACATAGAAAATACAGGTCGCTTAGTAAACTGTATTTTCTGTGCACAAACTCTGAATCATATTTCTATGGTGTTATGCATGAGGCATGCTTAAGCAACCAGAAGATAAGATGCAACAGAGTTTCATTAATCAAGTTGCATGGGGCTTCAGAACATGAACCCAAACTTTGCATAGTGGAAAGAAGGATGGCAGTTTACTTTTCTCTTTTCATAGGTTAACTTACAAAGATAAAAGGCTGTCAAAGAGATGTAAGAGTTGAAAGAACAATTTTCTGATGTTGGCATACAAGTTCAGACCCTCAGCAATTACAAGATGATGTCTATACTCTAGAAAGCTAAAGATGCTTCCGGATCCTAGTAATACTCCACTCTAGGGTTGAGATGATGCTATATGTTGAGTTGCTTAAGGAAAGAACTCCCATTTTCAACTGATTCTCTTCGACTTATGAAAATCAAAAGTAAATGATAATACATCCATGAATCTGAAAGCAGCTCACCTTTAAGTTAAAATTCCCCTCGTTTGGTTCTCTAAAAGACCACAAGTGGCCAACATGGATTGTGTTTTGCACCTTGTGTCACTGTAACCTACGTAGTTTTCACATTGTTTTGATTCCTCTTATTTCAGCAGTAAAGGGACCCCAAGGTTGCTATTCTATCTGTACTGAATGGTTTTGTGGAGCAGGGGCACAGAACTGAAGCCGCAAATCCAGATTTGAGATTCTTTTGTCCCCCACTTCCCCTCACCCGTTTGACGAACCTCATTCCGACGGCATATTGTAACAGCAACACCCAAAAATGGTGGTACAGAGTGCTTTCGAGTTTAACCATTGATATTGGCTGATATACGTTCATCTAATTCAATCCAGAATGGTCAGAGTATTCAAACTCAGTCTCTTGTAATCAAGATCTTCTAATGCAGCGGATCATATTGTAAAATTTTCAAAGGGAACAAAACGAAACCTGGAAAACTATAATGTTTTCCAATGTAATCTTCAGAACAAACAGCTGATTTTCTTTCCTGCACCTTCATCCAGAAGCAATTAGTAGTTTCAGAGAGTTTTGTTATCATCCCCGGTGAAAGGCCCAATATGGTGGCATCATACAAAAGCTATAGTGTATTTACTGAACACTGTCATGTCATTATGTCTAAGGTAGTAAGGTTTGTGACTAATGCTTACCCATAAAATTATGTACATCTTCAATGGGAAGAGGGGACCTCCTGTCAATCTCATGCATGGGGGTTGCAAGTGATTTGTACTGATCACATTTGTTTGATAGTATTGGTGGATCATTACACGATGGTGATCCTATCTATTTATATTCACATGTAGGACATGTGAGGTGGGTCTAGTTTGGTAGCAGCCCATTACAAACAAACACAATCCCAATGCTTGAAATGGTAAGAAAGATTTGCTGCATTCTGCAGTATAGTTACACTTACAGGAAACGGCAAATTGCCGAAGTTCTGGCCTTCTTAGTACAAATGAATATAGGCACATACTAAACTAATCAAAATATTACATTAATCCATCTTAAATACAGAGAAAATAGAGTATTTATACAGATGATGGAGTTGAATCCTAAGCTTGAATTTTTTCCAAATTACCCTTTCAAAATACCCTTCCCATATATGTATCCCAAGGGGGAGAGACCAAATGGGATAGAAGTATAAATTGCTGAAGTTAGTTATCTATTCAGTCTAACTAGATTGCAAATCTGGACACAACTTAAAGACAAATTGTGTTTCTATTCTGTTGGGGTTCACCAATGAAACAAATGTCCCACATTGGAATTCGGAAATTTAAAGTGAGAAGTCATGGTTTATATGTCAAGTGGGCTACTTCTCTTTAACACCAATTGATTTTAGGATGAAACCTCAATGAACTTGTTATCACGAGTCTTAGTTGAAGTGGGCTGCCACATTAGATTTCCCAAACAAGTGGCATCAGAGCCAATGGTTCGTTAGCTGGACATAAGGTGAAGGAAGGCGGTCCCATGAGTACCATGGACACAAGTAGAGAACACATGAGAACTGGCTTTCCTGAAGTAGAGTGGTGGCTTGAGACTCAGATGGAGTGGTAGAGTGGTGGCTTGAGACTCGGATGGAGTGGTATGCGGGCTCTATGGGGTACCGTGCGGCCGTGGTGGGCTCTTGCTGATAACTTGAAACTTCAGTAAGAAAGTGATATAACACACAGTAAACCACGTTACATCTGGATGTAGATTTCTTAATGGGTCTTACTTTCTCATCGTGAACTTCTATTTATGGGGGAAAGACTGCCTACATCTGGATCTCCCAGACCGTGCTCGAACGTGTTTCCCTGTGAGGTTGTTGTTGGTCTTACTTTCTCGCATCGTTATAACAAACTAGAATCAAAGCCATAGGGTTCCTGAATTTTAGTGAGAAAGATGTTTGCTTTGAACATAAAAATTGTCAAATTTACGAGGAACTGCTTTAGTCTATGAAAAATCAAAATGCGAGCACTATGGGTGCAATAATGATTATGGACGCTATAAGGAGTCTGATGTATGTAATGGAATACATGTCTACAAAAAATCAAGATCCTAGGCCTACTGAAGAAAAGGAATAGATGTCTTGAGTTCCTTATGATTCAGCAATAAGGAGTCTGATGTATGTAATGGTCTACACTATACTTAATGTGGCACATGTCGTTAATGTTGTCAGTACATTCATAGAAGAACCTGGAAAGGAACATTGATAGGTAGTAAAGAGGATTCTGCGGTACCTAATAGGTATGTCTAATGCCGGTCCCATCTATAGAAGTGATATACAAAAATTCGATGCCATGCTAATCAAATTTTGATTGTGCTGAAGATGCAGATTGCAAAAGGTCAATGATTAATTCTATTTTCACTCTTGGTGGATCTGTTGTTGGCTGGAAGGCGACTTTACGGTCTAAGGTTACTTTGTCTATTATAAAAGTTGAGTATGTGGCGTTGATGGAAACAATTGAGGATGGAATTTGGTTCAAAGGGCTTGTTAATGACGTTGGCTTACATCGTGATCACGCTACCATATACTATGATAGCCTTAGTGCGATATGCTTAGTCAAGGAGAAGGTCTACCATTAGAGGACCAAACATATTGATGTATAATGTCATTTTCTAAGAAGGCATTGTCTGGACTTGCTAAATGTTAGAAGCTGTTAATTTTTCCTTAAAGAGTTGTTTTGAGGTAAAAGAGATGTGGTGCTATTATGATGCATCTATTCCATTATGAGAGGATTCAAGTCAGGATGGAGATTTGTTAGATTATGTTTTGAAATGTTGTATCAGGATACATGATGTATGAAAAGGATAAGTGAAAGGTGAATGTGAAAGGTTGGATGTTAGGTAAAAGTATATGGAGCACAGACATGTTAGGTGGAAGTAGATGGAGGTTAGGTATTATATCTAAATTCCACCAATTGTATCTAAACCCCATCTTTTGTAGTAACAACTACTCATATGTAATTTATTTTTTTATTCTAATCATCGTCATCACACTAAACAACCAAGGAACACAAAGACTAAGCAACCAAAGAGTATGGTTGTGAGGTGAGCACACTAAGATGCAGGGCGTGCGGGGATATATCACCATGTGGGGGTCAGCGGGTATTATGCCACCGAGAACACCAAGAGGAGTTTCGTGTGAGTCTACACAAGACACCACCGGGAAAAACCATATTGGCATGTGTGAATAAGTGTAAGACAGTTAAGGAGTATATAAAATACCACTAGCAAAAATAGTGATATGTGTGTTAATTTCTTAACTCGTTCTTACTTTCTTGCATCCGGTATAACATATTCCAGGATCATTGGCGGATATACATAACACCTTGGGGGAATGGCGAAGATTAAATGTGGTTGGAACCTTATTGACTAATGATCATAATTTTAGGAGCCTACAAAGAAAATTTTATGAATCTACCACTATTCATGACCCAATATCTACTTAATAAGCCACCAAAGACTTTTCAGATTTCATATTCCAACCTTAGGTCATCTAATTATATTATAGCATATAACTCCAACCTTGTGGCAACTACTCTGTCAAAATCTTCTGGTGAGCTATTGTTCAATCTGACAGCTAGGAACGGTATTATCAACGTGATACTTCCTTCTAATTATTTAACCCATCCAAAATATGTTTAGACAACTTTGAGGAACAAATACCCGACCCACTAGCCATGTAGTTGTTATCACTAGTATACATAGATAATATATTATAGCAAAACAGAGGCCCGATGCTTCAAGGGAACAAACAAATTCCTACAGAGTTCAGATAAATGTCCCATGCCTAAGTCACCAATTCCATCTAATTGGCTGGCTATGCTTTATCTATCCACACATACTATCCCCCTCCCTCTTTCTCTATTCGTTTTCATTCAATAAAGTTCCTATTCTTTATTCTTTACAGGTTTTTGTAACTTAAAGAAAGAAAAAGGTAGGAAAGTCACCCACAAAGATGGGCTTACCTCTTGTTAGTCTCATTCTCATGTTGATCAATACTTCAAAATAGATAGTTTATGCCCAGATGGCCAAGCCTACCGCTATCTAGTGATTCTGGTCTTACGCTTTACTTCCCTAGTGCATGCAGTTGTGTGTGGTAGTAAAACAAGATGTCCGACGATTTCCGATTTCTACAGCACTATTACACTTTCTTTTTTTTTCTTTTTTTTTTCTTTTTTTTTTGTGGGGGGTTACCTTCTTTACTCAGATGCTATCTCCTTTCACTTTATGACTGTAAAACTATATACAATTGCCGACATGATTCTTTTGCAAAGAGCTCAAGCTTGCACAGGTGATGGATCATAGTAAACAGTTAAGGGTGACAAACTCAAATAACTCTTATATATGGTAAGGTCCAAAATGAGTTTACTCGGAAATTTTCCAGTTTTGCCATGAGATGAAATGAATCAAGCCATCAATGGGTGCAGCTTTGGATTATAGTGGCCTCCACCAAATTCATCTCACATATCGCCCTTCTTTAGTCATGGAATAACAACAGATGATTAATGCCCCATGAATCTGAAGACCGATAGAGACTACTTCTTTAGAGTACATGTGTCTGGGGGGAGACAAAAGAACTGGTGCAAAGATTAAAAATTCAGTTCAATCTAAGTTAAGATCAAAAATTTTCATCTGACCCTACTGTATTGATTATTTTTAAACACAGTGCATCATGAAACTAATCCTGATATGCAACAACATAAGAGATTTTATTAGTGTTTAAAACTCAGCATATAGTTTTAAGCTAGAACTAAAGGCATTTACAACTGAAAACACCTGCGGAAGCCAGAATGTACAAATTTCATTGACCCCGAAAGTAAATCATACTCAAATCGAATACTAAACAATTAAAACAATTAGGTTAATCTCGAAATGTTCAAAGCAAACAATTGAAAAGGTTACTCTTCATGGCATATTACGTGTGAAGCATTGGGCTAGGTTCATTTTGAAGTGTCATATGCCAAGGCAATGGACTTCTAAAACTGCCTTCAAATCATCACAATAAAGACCTCATGCAAGTGAAATTAAGGGCATTGGTCATCAAAAGAACATCATTTTTTTCAGAAAGACGAAGATATACTGAAATTCATAAAATATATACGTACTTGTAGCGGGTATTCACCAAATACTGACTGTCTTCTTTACTCTTTCAGCCTGTAGGAATCTTCAAATATCATTGAGACAGCTTTCAGACAATTGTGAAACAGCCTTCAGAGAATTGGACAGAGTTCAAATGCAGAATGTCGCCTCATCTCAGCAACGGATTCTGTCATGATCACATCCAGAAGCACAGGAAAGAATTTAGAGCTGACTATTTTATAGAAGCAATGAACAGGATATCATCAGAACAGCAAAATATTGAATCTGCAATCCATTAAGAGATATTCGATCACCCTCGACCATTCGTAGATCAATATGGATCAGTCTTGACTGTTTGGAGATCATTATGATTATGGTTATTCTCAAGCGAAGACTATATGTTACAGAAGCAATCAACAAGATATCATCAGAACAGCAAATATTGAATCTGTAATCCATTAAGAGGTGTTGGAACGTCCTTGACTATTAGGAGATCATTTAGAATATGGTTATTCTCAAGCGAAGACTATAAAATTCATCAAGTCCCCCATAATGCAGAACAAACAGATCAAATTGAGCAGCCATAGATGTCTATACACCATAATGCAGAACAAACAGACCAAAATTTTGACATTCAAAGTACAATTCATTCCATTGGTACAAAGTCAATGTCCTGGGACTATTTACAACTAGCCAATTAAGAATTCTAGGTGTTGGATCTATGCACGACTAGTACAGAGAAGTTTAGGCAATTACGAACAGTTACATTTACAGAAATCAGGACTTATAAACTGAAACAACTGTGCAGAGAAGTGTAAACAATTAGGAACAGTTTCATTTACAGAAATCAAGACTTAATAAACTGAAACAACTGTGCAGAGAAGTTTAAACAATTAGAAACAGTTCATTTACAGAAATCAAATCAGGACTTAATAAACTCAAACAACTGGAATCAAACATGGACGCTGAGAATGAAAATTTGCATTAAATATCCTCTCGAAACATTCTTAAATGTCACCAAACCGTCATTGACACCTCCAAATCAAACCTAAAGACTCCAAACACAACAGCAGCAACAAATTGAGCAAATTCAACAGAAAGCAATCGTTTCCTAAATGTGAAATCAAACAACAAGCACTTCATCTTCATCCACTGAAATCGAAGGTTAACCTTAGAGATGTTTGAGAATGATACCTAATAACCTAAAACGAGAGTCCCCGGCGACAATAATCCAATCAGCACGATCACCGGCGAAAAATATTCCGGCAGTTTCCGATCAACGTGACCGATCCGACCACCATGAAACGCGGCGAGAATCATCTTCGATTCGAGAGAGACGGAGGGAGGAACGAGAGGCAGAGCACCGTATCAATCAAGAGAAGTCGCGCACATTTTGCGCGCTCAAATTTGGTACAGTGTTGTCGAAACCTCACTATTCTCCCTCTCTTTTCCGTATGTTCCGAGGCCCTAGAATGGTGACGTTGGGCTGGGTCAGCCCAACTAATAAACGCCTGTAGTCATGTTAATTTGGACGGACGGCAGGATACGGGTCAGTCGAATATTATGATTGATGAAATATGGGTTGGTGTATTTTGGATTCAGATAAATCTGGACGGTATATTTCGATTTTGGGTTAATCCAATAGGTTATGGTAGTGACATTTTTCCGCTTTTTCTTTAAAAGGTTTTGTCACGAAATATTATTTTTTATACAATATATATCATAAAATATGATTATCTTTTAGTAATGATATATTATTGTAGATGTTTCAACTTAAATTAAATAAATAAGAAATGAATGCATTGCGCTTACAATTTGATAGTCATGAATTTCTATGAAAAGTCACAAATTCTAATAGACTTGAATTAAAAAAAATAAAGTTTTCGACTCATACGGGAGGTTTGGGTTTAACCCGCTAATTTACAGGTTTTCTAGGTTCGATTTTTTCGGGTTCGAACCGAGAAAATCGTGTTCAAACCCCGTAATTTCCGGGCAGGTTCGGAACCTAGACACTTCCACTGCAGTGTCCGAGTAGATACTCTTATTTTATCTCGAACCATAGTAATATAATAAAATATTAATTCTATTTTTGAATCATTTATTTCTCTTGAAATTTCTTCAATTTTTATTTCTACACACGTTTTTTTAAGAAGGTCTACAGTCATTATGTGTCCGACTGAGTCAAAGATTAATAGGTCTAAACACCTACTATTTCTGAATCTATAATTTTGGACCGCGGTTTGATCCAAATATCCCCAGCCCAGGCCCAGTGCTGAAACCTCGGGCAATATAGTATGCCAATGTATAGATTGAGAATTTGAGATGCATCAACATTCATACTTAACAATCCAGGTTGTAGTTGTACATAATTTGTAAGCTAGACAAATTTTTAATACTTTTTTACTTTTTGTTCTTCTTTCTCTGGTTGTTTTGTTTACATAGCATGTTACTACTTTTGATATTACTAACTTTATTCTTAGTTGGGCCCTTAAACTAAAATATTTTCATTTTAAATGATGGGACATGAGCACTTGCCCCTTGGACCTATTCGCATGACCCAGTCTTCCCCGAGCAACATATATTGATTTGAATGTTTTTAAACTCTTTTTTCCTTGTCAGTTTTCTTATTCACCATCTCTAGATTCTTTGCTTAGTGTATATGCACATTCATCGAGGAATCAACAGCGAATCTAAAAGGAATTACGAATTTTCAAATTGAAATGATACCCATAATTTAATCCCATAAATTAATTTATTTAAAGAATCCATGATTTGAGACTTATTCTATGTTATGGAAAGCATAAAGTAATGGGTAAGTTGCGAGACAATATTCACCACGCTTATATAATTAGTTCATTTTTGATTTCCTATCCGTTTGAATATCCCAAACTGGAACCGTCTCATTTGTTATTTGATTTTTATGGTTCGGTACACCGAATTTTTCAACTGGTAAAATTTTACAAATTGTTAGTTCAGTTTTGTCAGTAATTTATAATTCGGTTTGGTGGTTTCAAATTTTTTAAACAACCCTAACAAGCAGTAACAACCATAGGGGCATGGACTATAATTTTCAGGTGGAGCTAGAATATAGGGTCAGTATCAAGGTTGCTGGTACATAAAAGATGGTGGCATCAAAATTGGAAATAAAAACAAAAATGACATGCGTCTTACAGCAGAATGATTAATACACGTACTTTAGGTACATAAACTTGCTATGTATATGATGCACAAGTTCGACTCCTGACACCTCCCATTTATCTTCAGAACTCATACAAACACTTCCTAAAGAGCTCCACATCCTTCTTCAACAGATTGATCACCAGAAACACCCCATCCTTCTCCTCAGGCCCACCCACAAGGTACCCGAACCCCTCCGATCCACACCCCCCTCGGCCCGCGAACCTCGGCCTCCCCCAGCCGTAATCCGCCTCATAGAACGGAAACTTCAGCCACGAGCTCACCAGCATGTCCGGGGCCCTCATGTTCTGCCCCCCGAACCCCCTCCCCGCCGCCTCCTGGTTGGTCTCCAGGTGGTCGATCGTCGACCGGACATACTCCTCCGCCGTCAGCGCCGCCAGGGTCCGCCGTATCTCGCCCGCCACGTGCCCCAGCGGCTTCGACGTGGCGTCCCCGGCTCTTGCCATGTGGACGGGTTTGATGATGGCATTCCCAAAGAACCCGCGTGGCAGGGCCGTCAGACGGTGCCGGGCATCCGCGTGGACGTACAGCCGCACGTGCTGGTTGGGGGGAAGTTGGCGGGCGATGCAGGCGGAGCGCATCACGTGCGCCGTTAGGATGTCGTAGGTGCTGAGCTTGGAGTTGGGAAGGTCTGAGGCGGCTTTTTGTTTCAGGGTTGAAAGTTGGTCGGGGGTGATGTGGAAGATCGAGACCGTTGTGTCGCTTACGTCGGCGGGGAGTCCCCTCGGAGGGTCAAACTCCGGGTGTGGGAACGTGACCTGCACAATTACACCGTACGATGCATGTAATTATACAGTGCAATGCATGTAATGTAATTAGAACAAAGTCAATGCATTAAGTTGAGTAGAAGCATGATGTATTAAACTATATTATTATTATTATTATTATATATTAAGCTTAAATTAAATGTTATGACTATAACTAAATTATCGAAGTATATGAAGTTATATTTTATTTATTATTTTAATATTAAAAAGAATTTAAATAAGTTCTATAGAAATTAGGGGTTGATACTATTAAGATAATATTTGTGTTGTCACGAAGCATAAAAAATATCTTGAATAAAACTCATATCGTCACCTTTGAAAAATTTGCATGTATATTTCAGGGTATTACTTTCTCTCTATCTTAAATGAGATGAATGTAACATAGTGTATAAGAATTAATCTGACCTGAGGTGGGTTCCGGGGGAGCAGATATGGCTCCCTCTCATGGAATGGGGGGAGCTCGAGCTCGAGCTCCCCCCTCACCATCCTGGCCCATGAGTTGATGAGGTGCAAATAAGCCGACCCATCAGCCACCGTGTGGTGCTGGCCGAACCCTAGGGTCACGCCGCCACATCTAAACCTAGTCAGTTGAACCATCAACAGAGGGATCAACTTCAGCTCAACCGAATAGTCACATGACGGGATCACGAGCCGCATGATCTCCGGAGTAGGCTCGAAGTCACCGAACTCAGAAAGACAACGTCCGTTCTCTGCCTCGACGAACAGGACCCCCTCGGCGTTACAGTCGACCTCGAGCCGCCCGGTGGGGTCCACCGCAAGGCGGCCAGCAATGGGGTAGAAGGGGACCAGGACACGAGCGAGACTGTCCTTCAGAATGGCGGCACTGAAGAAGTTGTCGGAGTTGTTGTTGTTGTCTTTTGGGTGGTAGACATAGAAAGTGCCGTAGTGACGGCAGGGGGCCGCCACGTCCAGGTTGGATAGCCAAAGTCTTCGTTTTGGAGTCTCCTCCGCCGGCTTGACCATGGTGGACTTGATTACTTTGCTGCTCATTTTGTTGTTAATTAATCTGTGGTGAATTCTGCATGGTTCATACACAATGGTTAATTAATTCACTCGTAATTTGGCAGATAAGGAAGAGATCCATGCATGCATGCATCAAAGGATTTACTACAATAACGTACAATTTGCCATTTTTGGAGGGAACATTTGAAAATTTTGAATTCATACATAACTATTTTTATGAACAATTTTTTTTTTTATAATAAATTCAATATTTCTATCTTCTTGACTGATTCAATTTAGATAACGCACCATTGATTGACCACATTGAAATAGAACTGGTTTCAACACTAGTGTCACAATCCATTTTAAATATATTATAGATGATATGATTGAATTTTTTTAAAAAAATTCATGGGTAACTTCAATTTACCAAAATTTAATAATTTCTGCCTAAATTTACCAAAATTTACTAAAATTACCAAAGTTAACAAATTAAAAAAATAATTTTGATATATTAGTGTAAATTAGTCAAAAACTACCAAAACATACCAAAATTTAATTTTTACCCAATTATTTTTGCCCCATAATTAAATTTGACACACCCTAATACTATCTTCTCAACAGATTCAATTTAGATAAGGCAACATTGATTAACCACCTTAATCAATGAACTGATAAAATATGGAGTTGTCTAAATTCTCATTAGCTTTTCCCTCAATGATTCTTAGCCCCGTTCTTTTATTTTTTATTGAAAGTTAAACTTTCTATATTTCACCACAATTTTCCCCAACCCACCATATATAAACTTTTCTCAGCACATCACAATTTTTCCCAATCCACTACAATCCACCACATTTCTTTCACACCGCACCGCAACTCACCGTATAAAAAAACGCGACCCAAGCTACTTTAACATTATACAAAACTCAAAATGTAGCATACCTCAAGTAATTCGAGTTTGGGTGTTGGTGGCTAAAGATAAAGGAATAATTGGGTAATGGAAAAAGCTTTTGATTGATTGATTATGTTTGTTTTGCACAACAGACTTGAATTAATATGCAAAGTGAAAAATTCCTGCAAGGGTTTATATACAGTATCAAAAGCCGCGCCTGTACATAATCCAGCAAATTAATGGAACGATGATATTCACACCTATACAAAAAATGATTGTATACACATCTAAATTTGAAAAAATTCAATGTATAGACTTCATTCAAGGAAACTATTCCATGCTGGAGTCTCCGCATTTAGGTGAACCAATTGAAAAAGAAAGAGATATATAAATGAAAAAAGAATCAAAGAATATCAAAATTCAGACATCAATTATGCATCCATACAATGTAATAATCATATAGCAAAATGTTACGTGTAACTATCTTGAATTTCATTTTGAATTTGATATTTTGAAAGTTATTACAATTCAGATATATAAAAAACTATTTATTTGCATTTTTATAAATATAAAATTATTCATAAAATCTATGTTTTCTACTACAGTTGATAAAATTAAGTTATTATTTATATTTTTGACCTAACTAATATAAATTATATAAATATAGTTGATAAATATACATGTAATTACAAAAGAAATGTTATTAAAAGTTACAACAATGCAAATCATAAACAATCCATAATGATTTTTCAAGACACATGTCATTATCCTATCAAATTAATTATTGCCCTAACGCCCAATATGATAAATACATGCAAAAAAATTCTTACTTGACACAATAATTAAACAAAATTGTTAGAAAGATATAAATGATTATCCAAGTTTAGGCACTGCACAAAAAAATAACAAGAAGAAAAATGAAAACAATAGTAAGATAATGATGCATAAAATATACATGCGTGTCAATTAGATGAATCAAATATACATTTAGTAACTAATAAATGAACCAAAATATAAATGGTTGTATGCCACTGCTATATATGCATACATGTCTAAATTGTAAGTATTTAAAGATGGGTTGAACGTAAAATTTTGAATTTTGAATTTTTGCTACCTATTTGTATTCCAAAAGTATTTAAACACATTATTTATGTGTTGGTCAAACAATTTAAACATGATCTTTGGTTAAACTTTTTATTATTCATATAAAAATATGCATATTACTGACACACATATATATTCAATCATTGTATATATAAGTTGAACTCAAAATAGTTGTACTTGGGCTCCGTTATTTTATGAGGTTGGTTCGTTGTGATTCCACATCGTACCACAACTTTCCAATTTCTACCACAACCCACTGCAATCTACCATTTTAATTTTTAATTATTTTTTTATTAAAAGTTATATCAATCCATTTGAAATTATTTCCACCACAACCTTCCACTTCTACTATAACTTTCCACAATCGACTACACATACTTTTTAAATTTCCACCACACCGCACCGCAACCAACCGCAAAAAAGGAGCAGGGCCTTAGACAAGAATATTTTCATCTTTGACATGCTCCTTTTATCTAACATCTAAGATGCTAATGGAATGATTAACAAAAGAAATTAAATCAATATACCTTCATTAATGAGAAACATAATCAATTGCACTATCTATAAATCGATGATATTGTAGAAACACTGGGAGTGTATATTCTTTTTCTTTTTCTTTTTTTTTTTGGGATGGATGGGAGTGTATATTCAATGGAAAAGTAAAAGATTTAAACTTGAAAGGAATGAAGATGTTGGGAATTACCTTTACGACGGCCTTTTACCACCCAAGATACTTAATTTGACAGAGTGTGAGTGTTTCTTTCAAATCTATGTATGGATAGGGTTGGTAAATAAGTATACTGTATTCAAAATGGGGGGCATTGCCTGGTTTTTAGAAACAATGATAACTACTCGTTAACTGCCAGTAACTGTAATTATTTGATGCAGGGCAGTGTGCAGATTTGAACTTCAAACTTTTAATGCATTTGTTGACACTTTGGGAGGTGTTTTATACGTAGGGTTAATCAAAACATCGTATTAGTGTTATTATTGGTGCGAATGAATTGGATATTGGATGAAAAGTTGATGTTGATATCTTTTTTTTTCCAAGTTGGATAATTTGGACAAACCTAAATTCAGATCAATATTAGATTCAGTCAATAAAAATGGAAAATATTATGTCAGGATTTCTAGTTTAATTGAGCGCAGTCTCATTCGGACGAAAACTTTATTACTGACCTTGGTTTGTTCTGTATCAGACTGAAGCTAATTTTCGAATTAGACCGTATTTTGAGTTTTTGACAGTCTTATTTGCATGAAACGAACAGGGAGTCAGCCTTAGACCATATGCAACGGTGATCCTACATTTTGGAATGAAAGTGGGGTTCCATCCCTTTCACATCATCTATCATTCCTACTTTTTGGAAGTTCATTCCATTTATTCTACAACAATAGGAACTCAATCAACAATAGGAACTCAAACATACTTTTTCACATTAAAATATTTATTTTTGAAACTCACTTTACCTTAAATACATATTTTATCTTTTCTTTTGTTTTTAAAGTGTCCAATTTACACCATATATGGAATATAAAACTTTAAAAAAAAAAAGATAAAAAAGGTTGTGGCCTTAGCTCACTGCAGAGTTCCTTCCTTAGTGTGCTTGGAAAATCGTTCCCTATTGGAAGAGAACGTGAATGACGTGCACGAGTTCCAAGAAAAAGTTCCAGGCGTTGTATTTGCTCTTAGGGGTGGAAACGCATTACTTGCAATTTCATTCTTAATTGAAAAGATCGATTTGTTAACATAAGATTTATGTAGAATTTATAATGTGAAAAAGATTTACGTATATATGATTAGATAATTTAGTAGTATATTTTATCAAATTTAAAAGTAAATTTTATCACATATCCTCAATTGTATGAGATATATTAAACAAAAATGGATAAGATTCTTACTTAATTATCGCTCTCAGAACGACGATTAGCTAAACCAATAAAATTATTAATCCCTTCGTCCCTATTTATTTGTCCACTTAACTAACTTTTTGTTTCTGATTATTTGTTATTTTATATTCCCAATGTACCTTTTATCAATTTTATATTTATATTCTTCATCTTTCATAATTAATGCTTACCTGTTTAAGTAAATTTATAATTCTTCTATCTAATTGCATTGGTTATCTTGATTTCTCCTCAATCTCTCAAAATGACAAATAAAAAGGGAGGGAGGGACTGTATCATTTTGTTAATTTGTGTAGAAAAAGAAGCCTCAATCAACCAAATGTTGGATTGGGCTAATACATCAGAATTTTAAGGGGCCAGTAATGGCCCATCTAAAGTGGGCTTGGTATATAAGATCCAACAGATCTCTATCCATCACCCTAGTGGCCTATTAGAGCCCAAAAGTAAGTACTGGTGTACTCCCCTCAGCCTCAAATTAGGAGACATTCTTCACCTTGCCCCTTGTACTTAATTAGGCATCAAGACCCATGCTGAAGTCTCGATTCATGTTAGTCAAATTCGGTTAATGTTAAAATTCTGACAATGAATAAATATGCAGAACTAGTTTTGTTCCAGGTCAAAGAACTTAGACGGAGCTAAATTCGTGTTTGGACAATAGAAAAAGAGAAATTGTGTCCGAAAATTCGATCAATTGTTGGCTTTATGACACATGTAATTATTTTGATGATAACAAACCATAAAAGAAGTTTTATATATGAGGTTAGAATTGTGTTAATTATTATGTTATTCATATATGATACTTATGTTAGTCCAATATATTAATTTGAGAATATTTGTTTGGACCTCATCACACTACAATATTTAGGAGAGTAACTTTATGTGATATCATATTATTTGGTTGGACAAATTTGTGATATGATAATCTTGATTAATATTGAAACTAATATGGATATTAATTTGACTGGTTTGATCATGATTGTAACATATCATTCAAATATTTTTAGACTATGGTTAAGATCAATAATAATACACATGTGTAGTCAATACCTTGATTCTCTATGTGCTAAGATATATGCATCTAGATATTAATATTGTAGTATCTTGACTTATTTGGTGAGGTACATTATATAGAAGGCAACCAAGAAATCATGCTTGCCAAGAATCAAGAAGATCATATCATATGTCCATCCTTATGAGGATTATGTTGTGATTGATCAAGATTTGTCCAAGATTAGTCATTCGGCTCTCACACTATAAATACAAGGAGTTTTGGTCATTCAAGAATATAAGAGACAAGAGACAAGAGACTTACAAGAAAAGATCACACATTGAGCATTACTCTATCGTATTGTTATTGAGTTTGAAAATATAAGAGTTGTATTGATTATTAAGTTGAGTTGTTGAGATTATTATTATTAGGGTGAGGACTAGGAGTTGAGAGGTCAACTTGTAACACTTGATTGAGAGGCGATATCAAATGATGAGATCTTGAGAGTAGAGAAGGCTCTAAGATCGATTGTCAAGTCTATCCTAATAATAATTCAAGGTTAAATCCTAGAGTTGGAGAACTCTAGGCGGTGACGTACTCCGAAGTTGAGCTCGGAGGAACATCGTAAACAACTACTGGGTTTTGTTTATCTTTCATTTTCTGCACTTTATTTCTGCATTTTATTTATTTAACTAGCCATAATTCAACTTTCAAATGTCAAAATTGGATTCGGACCAAATAAAAATTTCTTTTGAGACGAGACAAATTCAACATTCGAATATTTAGATTGGACAAAATTTATTTTCACAAATGTTCGAGCATGACTTTTTGTTTTCTAAGAATGACCAGTATATAATTACTAAAGAAAATATTATTAAAAATTACAAAAATATTAATCATAGATAATTCATATCAAATAAAAATAAATAGGTGAAAATTCTTAGACAAACACACTTATCATCACCCTTACTTAAAACACACCAAATAAAATCAACAAACAAACACAACAAAGCAAAATGAGACATCTAATTAACCTCCTAGGCAAGCACACCCAACCATTGACAAAAACGTGCTCAATCTTCAAACAAAACTTATGAAACTCATTCCCATAAAATCTACTTTTAATCTCTTACATTATCTCACCAAGAATTGAATTCATCCGAATTTTCTTGCCATATTAATTTTATCAAGTAAATAGGCGGATTATTCAAATATGTAACAATGTACTATATATTAAAATTGTCACAACTCACAATCGAGTTTTTGCACAGAAGCACAAGTTTACACATGTCCTAATAATCTCAAATTAGGGTTTCACCTCAATAAAATAGAGACGTGTACATTATGATTGTACTACATAAGAAACTAACCATATACACTAAATCTTGTCTAATTTCATGCAAATCAAACATTTTCTTGTGCTCCTGTGCAAAACCACGTACGTACGTTAGTATCAACTATATACAAGATTTGAATTTGCTGTGTTAATAAAATTGGAGAATGTAGCTTATACGGCTTTTAACTCAACAACCATGAGGAACCAATAAAGTGAGATTCCTAGTAATATTTACAACTTACAACCCAAGCTGAATATTTGTTTCGTATTGAATCTCTTATTCTTGTAATTCTTTTCTTGTTGGCTAAGTTATTTTCTAACTAGCTAGCTTGTACAGGTAATGCTTTTTGTTTGTTCACTAGCTAGCTTGTACTGCTCTGTTTTATCTGATTATATAAAAATATTAAATTTGATGGTTTCATCAATAATTAATCACTTAGGCCCCGTCAAATTCATGGGTAAGTCTAACTTACCCAAATTTACTAGTTTTTACCTAAATTTACCAAAAATTATAAAAAAATAACCAAATTTAAAAAACCAAAAAAAAATTAATTTTGATACATTGACATCAATTTGCCAAAAGTTACCAGAATTTACCAAAAGTTACCAAAAATTATCGAAAATTACCAAAATTTAACTTTTACCCAACAACTTTTTACCCATGAATTTGATAGGGCCTACTCTATATATCTATATCGTAAGAGGTTCCATCACTTATCATTTCCTGTCTCCATGGGATAGACCACTCAGCTTGTTGGATTGCACTTAGATTAGGGATGGGGATGACAACGGGTAGGAGTCGAACCGAAGGTACTCACCTTCACCTTTGCTTCAATTAATAATCGAAGGTGGAGGTCACCTCCGAATCCAATTAATTGGAGGTGGGTAGACCTCTAAATCCGAACTTAATTGGAGGTAGCTAACTCCAACTCCGACCCAATTACCTTCGATTACCTCCAGTTACCTTCAACACCGATTAACTTTTACATGTTTTCGTAAAGAGATTTCCACCAAATCCGATTACCTCCGGTTAATATATCATACTTGTTATAATAAAGCTCCGATTTCTATTTTTTTATAAAAAAATTATATTAATTACTATAATCGGACTTAATCGGATCGGAGGTGGTCACCTCCATTCCCACCCCAGTTATAATTGGAGTCGGATTTTTTTAGTTGGGCTTGAATTCAGAGTTTTTGCTTTAGAGCGAATCGGATTGTTTCGAATTCGGATCTGACTGTCATCCCTAACTTAGCCCAGTTCTTTACCGATGTATAATTGTATATTAAGTTAAGTAAAGTAAGATAAGGAAAAGTAAAGAAAATAATATAAGTAGGTAAATGACATATTACTTATTTGTTTTTTTATTTTTAAATAAATTAAATTATGTGAGTTGAATAAACAATTTTGAATGTAAACTATCTAAAGATATTGTCTGGCTAGGTAATGTAAGACAAGGCAAAGTAAACTTTACCTACCAATCTAAAAACATGGCCTTAACATCTTCATCTGTCACAAGAAGTAAGACATTTTTTTTTTAAGTGTCTTTTGTTAGTTGGAAATTAAAATGCATATTTCGATTTTGATATATTGCATATAGATGTGTTCGACAATACAATATGCTATTTCTTTTAAAATAATATATTGTACTTTGGAGATATTGAGTTTTTAACAAAATTGTAGGTTAAATTTTTGTGCATAATTGTCCAAAAAAACACTTTGCGGCTTCTATGCAACACTCACTCCCAAAATACAGTATACTATCGTATAAGAAAATTGTATTGCATAGTATTATCAAATATCTCCAAAGTAATTAATATGATTGAGCTCCTGTTTGGTAAAACTAGAGAATTCAATACGGATAATTATTTTAGTAACAAGTAGCTTTTGAGGTAGCGTATAACTTAGTGTATTTTAGTGGATAATGGATAACTAATGTGTTAAGTGAAATTAACACTTAAGCATATTGATTGATCAAAGTGACTGCCATATATCGAAATGATCCAATATCGTAGCATGTACACTACAAAATATGGGGTCATTGGCAACTAGTGCTTAATTGTCTATTATTTTCTTTCAATTACTAGTACTAGTATAACCGTATTTTGTAGATTTTTAAATTTTCATTGTTTTTTTTTTACAAAGTTTAGCATGTGTTTCATTGATATCATTATTATCATCTAAGGCTTTTCTTATCCTTATTTCTTGTTCCACCATGCCATCAAATTTTAAATGTCAAACAATATAATATTATAATCGTTCATAAAATATAATATAAAAAATTATTTAGAAGCTTTACAAGTTGAGGATAAATATGGTTTATAAACCCCACAATTTGTAGCTTATGGAAACGTTTTACTTTCATCAAGACTTAAACTTTGATAAAAAGATTCTATGATTCTATGATTGGCATGATTGTCACCGGTCTACCACTCCGATAAAAAGGGCCACATTAGCGTCCGAAAAAGTACTCCTCATAATTAATACTAATGAAGATCATTTTCAATGATGAGCTTAAATTCGACTCGCTGTTGATATGATATGGAATGAAAATAAAATGAGGTTGTGTAGGAGATTCCAGTGGTGAGAATGAGACTTGGCTTGCAAGATTATCGGTGAAAGTCTCACAAGACGAATTTTATTGTGTGTTTATCATATCAATATTTTAATTATATTTTCCCTCCTCTCTTCATTTGCTTCATTTTCTTATCAATATAATCCGATTAACTATATTATTAAGTTAGACTCATTTACTTTTTAAAATTAATATGAGTCAAACTTATGCTCAATACTAAAATACTAGCTTAATAAAGAGATCAATTTTAACTTTGTTTATAAAAATCTATAGATTCCACCTCATTCAATAAGTCAAAGTCAAACTCACTGTTTCTAATGCGAACATTGCTTTACATGAAATATAATTTTATTATTGCTTTCACAATCACATTAATTCAGCATCAAATCCAACAAACAACAATCACATACAATAAACCCAAAATGTCAAACAAACAAAAGAAAAAAGACCACATTTAATCAAAACTCATAAAAGTACTTCTCAAAGAGCTCCATATGATGAGGCAAGAGATTAATCGTCACAAACAACCCCTCCTCCTCCTCCGGCCCACGCACCAAGTACGCGAGTCCCTCATACGTGCCGCCGCCTCGGCCGGCATACACCGGCCGGCCCCACCCGAAATCCGCCTCGTAAAACGGAAAAGTCAACCACGAACTCAGCAGAAGATTCGGCGACCGGAAACTGTGGGGCCCATGCGCCAGGGTGGTCAACTCCTTGGGATGCGTTTCGAGGAAATCTATGGTTGACCGTATGTACTCCTCGTCCGTCATTGTCCTTACAGTGTCGTGTATTTTCCCGGCGACAAATCCTAGCGTATTGCCGACAATGTCCCCAGATGTCGCCACGTAGAGGGGGGTAAAGACGGCGTTTCCGAAGAATCCAGGGGGTAAGGCGGGGTTTTTGAGGCGGTAGCGGCCGTCGGCGGGGATGTAGAACTTGACTTCCTGGTCGGACGACAGGCAGCGGGCTTTGCAGGCGGTACGGAGCACGTGCGCTGAGAGGACGACGAACGTGCTAAGTTTGCGGCTGGGTTCCGAGGATGTGGCGTGTTTTTTTAAGGCGGCGAGTTGGTCAGGTGTGATCTTGAAGGAGGAAATGATTGGTTCAGTATCACCTGTTTAATTATAGGTTTAGAGGAATACATTAGATTAAAATTTAGCCGTGGGTGATGTAAAACAAGGTTATGCAGAATGTTGTAATTTTGATAGGAAAATACAAATAATTTTGAGTAACAACAGGTCAAACAAGGCAAGAATGAGTAAACTTAACGAAAATGATAAAAATTGCAGGGTCATATATATTTTAAGTGTCTTGCTTTTGTATAAAAATTAAATATTTATAAATTAAATTGAACAAAAATATATGATTGACTTTTATATTAATAATAATACATATAAATGATATAAAATAACACTTTTATCTTTATTTTTAAAAATTTATAAAAAGCCATCTAAAATATACTAACGGATGAGGTTCATTTGTTAGGGTGTCAATTTTAATTATTGGCTAGCCAAAACATTTCAAACTTCTTTTAATTGATAATTAGTAGTAAATGTAAAAAAAATTGGGATTAAAAATAATAATAAGTATTAATTTTATAAGAACCAAGACACTGAGCAGTATCTTACCCCAGAACATATATCATCACTCATTAAGGTTATGCAAAATAGTGTAACTGTGATAGGAAAATATAAAAGATTTTGAGTAAGTTTAACATATTTAATTTTAAAAATATAGCATTAAACTTGATTTTTAATATGTATTTAGTTAAAATTTTGTGTGAGCTTTTTTTTGTATGATGAAGCCTAAAATTAGAATCAAATGTATGATAAACCCTAAAATAAGAATATAATTTTATTAATTTTATCCGATGAATAATTATACATATTAAAATATTAACGATTAAAGTAAATTAGAGTGACTACACTCACCTTGGAGTTCTCTAGTAGTGGGTGGATCAAACTCCGGGTGGGAGAACTTGACCTCCGGGGGGTTCCTCGGGAGCAAGTACGGCTTCCTCTCGAAGGTCGGAACTATATCCAGTTCCAACCCTCGAGCCATCCTCGCCCACGAGTTTATAAAGTGGAGGAACGCCCCCCCATCCCCGACCGTCTTATGGTTCCCGAACCCCAGCGTCACACCGCCGCATCTGAACCTCGTCACCTGAACCATCAATAGTGGCACCGAACCCAAACCCTTTTTCGAGAAATCATCGCAGGACGGGATGACTAGGCGCATGACATCGGGAGTCGGCTTGAAGTCCCCGAATTCAGCCAGCGAGTGCGGGGTCTCCGCCTCGATGAAGAGGGCCCCATGGGCATTGCACTCGAGCTCGAGCCGGCCCGTGGGACCCTCCTTGATCCGCCCGGCCAGGGCGTAGAATGGCACCAACGCCCGGCTCAGGCTCTCCTTCAACACAGTCGAGTCGAAGAAGTTGGTGACATCAGCGTGTGGGTTTGGTTGGGTGGCGGCGGTGACGTCAGCAGGTGGGTTTGGTTGGGTGGCGTCGGTGACGTCAGCATTTGGTCTTGGTTGGCTGGAGTCGAAGAAGTTTGCGTTGGTGGTGGTGGTGGTGGTGGTGTTAGTGACGTCAGTGTGTGGTTTTGGTGGGGTGGTGGCAGTGACGTCAGCGTGGGGTTTGGGTTGGTAGACGTAGAGGGTGCCGATGTGGCGGGGCGGGACGGTGAGAGCCAGAGGGTCGGTCGAGGAGTGTCCTCCGCCGGCCGAACCAAGGTGGTTTTGTCGATCATTATTGTTTAATTAGGGTTTTGTTTTAGGAGGAGATAGATGAGATTGAATTGGTGTGTTTTTTCTTATGGCTCTTTTGGTTCTCTTCTCTTGAGGTTGAGGGTTTCCACCAGTTTTCAAGGGTTGCTGGTGAGAACTAAAACGTAAAAACAAAATAATTAATAACAACAACAATAATAAATAATAAATAATAATAATAAAATACTACGTATGCATGTCTTGACTCTTGAGTAGCAGTTTCTTTCACTACTAGTTATGATATATAATAAATTTATTTTATTCATGATATTTTTAGTTACTTTATCCAATATTTTTTACATTATTCATACTTCCTATGTACCTTTATAATATATATTTAAAACTACATACATTTAATAAATATTGTGAGTGATGTGACTATAAACTATATTTAAAAAATCTTATTTTTAAATAAGTGACTTACATTTCCAAACATTATCCTATCCACCACTCTATCCCACCCTCCAACTATCTTACACTCTAAAAGAATATGACCCAAGTTTTGTAACTATTAAAATTATTAGTTTTTATTTGAATTTAGATACAACGATTTGTACTCTTAATGTCAAAATTTCTCAACCGAAAATATGTATGATGTGCACCGACCTTTACCAAATATATACATAATCTTTATTCATCCCATCCGACCGAATTTATAGGTTTGATAACATAATTTTCAATGATGTTAGGATTCATATTTATTGTATTCGAGGGAAAAACAACAAATTCACGTGTGAATATAAGCTACAAAACAAGTCGATTGTTATCAATTGTATTCAAGGATAAAATAGTAAATTTGAATGTGAACATAAACTACAAGACAAACTCTTGTTATTATGCTCCCCTTGTTCCATATTAATTGACATATTTCGAATTTTTTCACATACCAAGGTTTAACTACAAAACTATCCACATAAGTAAATAACACTATTTTCCAATGTGTTTTTTTGGATATTAAAGTATAGGCCGTGAGAGAATGTAAGCATGAGTAATTTTCATTAATTGAAAAAGAAAAAAGTTAACATAATTATTTAAATTAAAATAATTAAATTACGTATTGAAAAATGGAAAGTGACAATTATTTTGGAACAAAAAAGTTAATTTAAGTGTTAATTAAGGTTCATTCACGGTTTTCAGTATCAATATTTAATCAATAGTTTTTAACACAAAGCTTTTATCACACCATTTATTAAGAGATTAAGAAAGAAAAAAAAAAGAAAACAAACCGAAGGAAGGGCAGACAAGCAAGCAAATAACCATCAAAACACAACACTTTAAACAATTGTCACAAACATCAAGGCTAAGTGCCATTTCTACTTTAGTGAGGAAGATGATTACGTGTGTTTCTTTTTGAAGAGGAAATCCATAGGCTTGTTTGCGGTGGGGTTTCTTCGAACGAAAATGATAAATATCTTGATACAAAATGATTCTTAATCATTTTATATTTTTTCTAAATCATTAATAAAATTAAATATAAGTCTATTTAAATCATTCTAAAGATATGTTTCATTATTTTCAGGGTTACTACAATTTATAAACAACTTAAAAATAATTATTTATTTATATTTATTTCTTAAATATAAACTTATGTATAAAATGTGGACTTTCTACTATGATTGATAAAATTAGGCTATTATTATATTTTTTTCACCTAGTTAATAAATATTATATTATTATAATTGATAAATATATATAATTATCAAAGAAAATATTAATAAAAGTTACAAAAATGTAAAATATGAACAATTCATGATATTTAAGAACCATCTTGAGTCAAGATGATTATCATGGTCCTCGAACGAATGTGTTGCCGTTTTCCTTTGTCAATCTTCAATTGGATAATGATGCATATCTTCGGATGATTAATAACTTTTTTGAATTGTTTATATTTCATAATTTTGTAAATTTTGATAATATTTTTTTGAATAATTATATATATTTTTTTATCAAATATAAGAGTATAATACTTATTAGCTAGGTCAAAAATATAAATAATAGCATAATTTTATCAATCATAGTAGAATATGCACATTATAAGTTTTATATTTATGAAAAATATAAATAAATAAATATTTTTTTATTTTTTATAAGTTGTAATAATAATTCTCAACGCAATGAAATATACCTTTATAATGATTTAAATAATAATTTAAATATACTTACATTTTATTTTATGAATGATTTATATTAAATACAAGATAATTATTAACCATCTTGTATCAATATATTTATCATTTGCATATATGATCGTAAAAATTTTATAACAAGAAAAAAATACTTGAAACATATCTGTCCCAATATTTATATCATTTTCATAATAAATATATATTGGCGGCGAAACTCTTAATTATGACCATTAGGGGCCGTTTGGTATGGATTGGGAATGGGAATGAGAATTTATGATGGTACTGGGAATGGGAATGAGAATTTATGATGGTACTGGGAATGAGAATTAAGATGTCTTTATGAACTACCAACTTTCTTGTTTGTTATATGGTAATTGACATTGGGAATAGGATTGGGAATAAAAATAGATTTACTAAAATACCATTTTTATTAATTTATGAATGTTTTAATAAATTGAAATGGATGGAAAATCATAATTGACGCACATTTAATTTTAGAAAGCCAATTACCATATGGAAAAATAAAAAAATTAAAGTTCATAAAGATTTTTTCAAATGTGAGGTTTATTTATTTTTTAATTACGGTGAGTAATTAACATGCTAAAAAATTTTAAAACGTGAGGATTTTTTTTTTTAAATTAGGGTCAGTAATATTTCTAAAAATATTTATTATAATAGGAAAGGAGAATCAAACTGCTACCCTAAATAATTGTTAATCATAAAATGTTTTGGTTTATTTTTTAAAATTAGGGTAAGTAATATTTAGGGTAATATTGTAATTTAAAACAGACTAATGAATTTTCAAGATCAATTACCATCCCCCTCCCCCCATAATAATAGATTTTTGGGAATTCACATTTCCTACTCTCATTCCCATTCCCCATTTTTTTTTATTACCATGAATTAAACAAACATGATAATTGTAATGCTCACCCTTTTATTCTCATTTTCAAGTACCAATTTTCATTAAACAAACACAATAATCTAAAAGCTCTATACACAAGTGATATGATGGAAATTTTGCACATTTATAAATTTAACCCTAATCTTTTATAATTAATATTAACCTATTTTGATATGCTAAATTAATTTAATTTTAAAAAAAATTCCGTAAATTTAGCAGCATTTCCGATAAAGGTGTGATTCATAATGGAATTTATTTGCTAAACTTGTCATCAATTTTAGTAGACAAATTTCATCACAAATCACACATGGATCGAAAAAATGGCTAAATTTATACAAAAAGTTATTAAATTAAATTGATTCAAAATATCAACGTAGATAAATATTAACTCGATCAGTCAAGTCATATCAGATTCATAAATACCATAAAACTAAACATTGCTTCCGACCCCTCCATACTTTGCCTGAACGAAATTTCAGAACATGGGTTTTGGTTTTGATATGGTATGACGAAGTGGTGCACTTCAATTGAGACACGGGGTGATCAAAGGCTTGTTATTGAAGAAAGCAAGGAGGTTCCCCTTGGCTTGCTCAAACAGATCTTGAAGTGCCTCTTTGGTAGCAAACGCCAGATGCGGCGACAGGACGACGTTATCCAACTCAAACAGTTCTTCCGGCACACTGGGCTCGTGCTCAAAGACATCGAGCCCGGCGCCTGTGATCTCGCCCTCCCGCAACGACTTCACCAGCTGTTGTTCGTCGATCACGGGCCCACGTGCGACGTTGATGATCACACTGTCTTTCCCCAGCGCCGACAGAACATGTTTGTCGACCACGTGACGGGTGTCGGCGGTTAGGGCGCAGCACAGGATAAGGACGTCGCTGTTGGCGGCGAGGCCGTGGATGTCGGAGTAGTACGGATAGGGTACGGATGATGTCTTGGGTTGACGTGAGTGGTACGATATGGAGCACCCAAAAGCCTCCAATCTTTTTGCGATCCTAAAACCGATGCTTCCTAGCCCAACAATTCCGATCCTCTTGCTTCTCAACTGAAGTTGCCAAAATATAATAATTAGAACACAAATGATCTTACATGTCTTCAACTAAAAATTACACTTAAAAATCTCTATCCAAAAAGAATTACGTAGTACACTTAAGTCACATCATTCTCAAAGTCACATTCATATTTTAAATCGTCACAAGTTAATTGGTATGTTTCACTAATTCTAGGGCGATTACTGTTCATAAAATATTATATTTGTAAAAATATTTTTATTCATATTTTTCATAAATATAGAATTACGCATATAATATGTGTCCTCCTATATACTAGCTCTGTCCCTGATTAATTGTCCATAAAACTACTTTCACAAAACCAAGAAATATAGGGAATTGAGCAAAAGATTTATACATTGCCAAAAATGTCCTTGAAAATATCTTTAGAAAGGTGTAAGAAGTGCATATATTAGGGATAAAATGAATATTATAGTTATTGGAAATGTAAAAGTTAGGTAATTAGACAAATAAAAAGGGACGGAGAAATTAGTTAATTGGACAAATAAAAAGGGACGGAAGTAGTATATGTGATTGATATGATAGAGTATTTTTTCTTATTTTTCGATATTGATAAATATATATAATTACTAAAGATATAATTGTTCATAATAATAAAAAGGTATACGTTATAGAAAATAAAAAATATTCAAGAAAATACCTTTATCTCAAATATTCATATCCGGCCTCCTAATTGTACGTCGTGGAAGGCCTATAGATTCCACTATAGAAAATAAATATTGATCAATTTTGTAAAATTATTTAAGATCAATTTCTTAACAAATATTGACGATTTTTTTTTCATAAAAAATAGAATTTTGGAGAATTGAAAACCGAATTAACCGTATGAAATCCATAGGTTGTGAAAATTACGAATAGCAATACCCTGTTCCCCAAAGCATACGCCGGCATAACAGATCTGAGGGAACCCTCTTTCCGTACGATACGGTCGGCGGCGGAGACCTTCCAGAGGACATCAATCAACAGAGCCACCGCATAATCCGCGCAGTCATCCGAATAAACACTCCCAGCATTCGCCACCTGGATGCCACGTCGCCGGCACTCCGACAGGTCGATGTAGTCAACGCCGGCGCTCTCGGCCACGATGCACCGCAGCGAGGGGAGGTGATCCAGCACGCCGGCGGCGGTTATGCGAGATCCGCCGCCGGTGAGGATGGCGGACACTCCGGCGGCGGCTGCTTCAGACAGGAACTCGTGGGTGGGAAGCGGCGACTCGTAGGCTTTGAGGAAGGTGAAGTGGACGGAAAATTGCGGCTCGAACTGGGTGTACAGCCACAGGGGGTTCAGTATGAGGACTTTGGGTTTGGATTTTTGTTGTTCCTTCACTGCCGTCATTGTGTCGCCAAATATTAGTCACCAATGTCGACCGTTGAAAGTTTTTCTGCTTCGTCGTTTCGTGTTATATAGCATATATTGCTCACCAACAAGGCAACAATTAATAGCAAATCCATGATGATCATGTTTATAAGTTGGAAAGATAGTAAGATACTTCTAATTAAATGTTTTAAGTTGATTTAAAACTAAAAAGGTCTTTATAAAAGATGTTTAGATTTTGATACTCATTTGTTTCATATTAATTGTCGTCTTTGAAAATTATGCAGTCAAATTTCAGAAATTTTGACCATAATTGTTAAATAATACGATGAATTGTTGTATAAAATTAACACCATGCATTAGATTCGTAACGAAAAATATTATCATAAAAGTATAATATTGCAATTGGTATATAACATATTATGTAAAAAATTATCAATCAAAGAGTAACATTAAAAAGTAAAAAGTTATCATAATTATTAAAGTTAAAATTATTGATATTGAGAAATAGAAAGTGACAATTATTTTGGAACAAGAAAAGTTAATCTAAGTGTCAATTAATATGGAACGAATGGAGTACAAAACAAAAAAAATAAGCAAAAAAGGACTAGGCGTCAAAAAAATAAACCAAAAATGATACAGCAATAGTCTCCAAAAATGAAAAATGCTCAACTTAGATAATTGCTCTTAAAGAATTAGTCTAATCCAAAAAAAAAATTGCACGACACTTCAAAAGAGAATCACTCACTATATATGTCTTCATTAGGTTTTGGACAAACTTAACCTTCATAAGGTTATTTTTCAGAATTTATTTCTTTAAACGAAATGTTTTGAAATGTCGAGACTAAAAAATAAAAGTAAAAAATCACGAAAGTATGTTGAAAATCATAGGACAATAAAATGCAAATTTTCTTTTAAAACACTACTAGCAAGCTCAAACTGTCAATTTGTCAAACATCACATGGGGTAACATTATTGTTCAATAGGATGATCACCATATTTTTGAATAATTTGAACTTAAATTTACTTTAACAAAAACAACTAACAAAATAATCAAAAGCCAAATAGCTAAAAAACAGTCAACAGCAAAAAAAAAAAAAGATCAACAGTCAACAACTGGTTGTCAAACACCCCTTAATCTAACTTCTCAAGTGAACAAAAGTGAATTAATATTACACAAGTACTTCCATATGATTGTGATTAATATGGATTGAGAATCAACTGTTTTTTTTTTTGGATAATTGCGACCATTAAACCATTTTATTTCACTAATCATACGCGGAGTGCCATAATTACCATTAAAAAAAAAAACATCTTCATGTTATGTGTTTGCCTGGATTTAGAATGAACTTTCGAACAATTCTATGATGCTCATTTGAAATGTTGTTTCATGCATGGAACACCTATCATTTGCTAAGACAGCGTTTTAACTTAATAAAAATGCAATATATACTATGATCGTATAGGGTCTAAGTCTTGTTTTTCTAATATAAATCTTAATTATTGTTTTAATTGTAGATCTCTGATTAATTTTGTCAGATGTAGCATATGCATGTATTATATTTATAGGTTATATATAATTCCAACTTGATTTAATTATTGAGGGCTCTTATTAAGTACTAGCCCGTCCCAAAATGTTTGTCCGTTGATTAAATTTTGACTGTTAATTATTCACAAAATATAATGAGTTACAATATAAAATTACCATCATTGTAATCTTTAGCAAATTATCTTTCTAATGGTAGTGATTTCATATTTTAATTCATTATAATTTGTGAGTAATTAACAGTCAAAATTTAGTCAACGGATAAATATTTTAGGACGGAGGTAGTACAATACATGGTTTTGTCAAGGTGGAGTCTAAACATGCGGTCTAATAATTTGGTGTCTGTTTTGAATAATTTCTTGGAAAGTTCACGTTATTAGATTGTCATGGCTTGTGGCGTTAGAGATGATTAGACATAACAATTCCTTACCCGATCCGATAATCCGCCCCGATCTGTTTGAAATTTCTAGGTTTTGAACATGAATTTTTAAACTAAACGTGAAATACACCGAATATGATAATTAGTGGGTCAAACTCGACCCGCCCGTTTGACCAAAAAAATTAACTTTTTAAGTTCAACTTTATTAAAATTTGTAATTTTTCATTAGAATTTTTAACTATTAAACTATAAGGTCAACTTATGCGCAACTTATTTATTTGTTATTTCTCTTATTTAAGTAAAATAGTGGCAATAATCTATGTTATTAGAATATAATTATATTTTATTATGTATATTGTACAAAAAGTAGTATTTAGAGACAATTTTTTAAAAAGAAAAAACGGAAAAAAGGTTGCAATCATAATCGAAATAGTGATTAATAGTGATTAATATGGATTATGATTGCAACCTTTTTTCCGTTTGTTTAATTCGAAATCGAAATAAACCGCGAATGTTTAACCAAACCCGATATACCCGATATACGATCGACTCAAAATCTGGCCGCCGACCAAATTGACAGGTCTAAAGATGATATATGATTGGTCGGTTGAATATTTGATTTTTTTGATTGATTCAAACAAGTAATAAAATAATAATAAATCAATGTTATTGTACAAATTAAATTCTAGATTTTGTCTGAATGTTTTATTTGTCGGCCGATGATGATGCCATTATTAGGTCAACGGTGACCTTTACCTGCTCTCACCAGAAAAAGAAAAGTGTACCATAAAGGCTAAACCCTAAACACTTAATTCCATAATTAAAAAATAACTTGAAAAGGACTAACAGCTAATAGTGTAAGATTTACATTTTTTCCGTTGAAAAGAGAGAAACACAGCAATCTAGGGCATAATTGAAAAGAGGGAAATATCCTTTCTGCTAACTCTGTCCCTAAATAATTGTTCATTTGACTAAACTTTGACCGTTAATTACTCACAAATTACAATGAGTTACAATATAAAATTAATATTATTGCAATTTTTAGTGTTATATCTTTCTAATGGTGATAATTTCATATTATAATTCATTGCAATTTGTGAGTAATCAACGGTCAAAGTTTAATCAATTGGACAATTATTTAGGGACGGAGGTAGTATTTCCGCAAATTATACCATGCACCTTGACAGTATTAAAATAAGCCAATCTTTTACGAGATAAATTTATGTAAAAAATTATAAATTTAAAAAGAAATTGATAAATATTATAATAGTGTTGATAAATCTATTATAAATTTTATATAAATATTGATGAATTTCTAAAAATCTTAGTAGACCTATTCGTATTCCAAGATATACTACCTCCATTTTGTTTTATCTGTCGCCTAAGGAATTGTGGCAAAAATTTTGACCGTGAATATCTTAATTTGTATAATGATTCATCATACAAAATTGATATAATTATATTCGTAATAAAAAATACTATTAAAAAAGTATAATATTATATTTTTCTATAAAAGTTTTATATTAAAAATTATTGATTAAAAGTTGGCACTGAAAACCATAAATGACAGATGAAAAAGAACGGAGTGAGTATCATATAACAATTGCTCCCATTATTTCTCAGGTTACGACTTGCAATAGAAAGCCTTTTATCGCTTAAATTTTGTTACCATTACACAAATCTTCTGTTTTCACTTCATTTTAAACTTTACAAATAAAGGAAAAAAATATTACAAATTTGTTTATTATTATATGCTGGTATATATATATTTTCTTGATTTCAAACAATGGAAAAAAAATTATCAATTTGTGCAAACCTTTTTTTTCTGCCTTTTTTCTTTTTTTTTTTGGTTTTTCACGAACGTACACCTTTTCTAGAATTAAACATAACCTATCCAATAAAAATAAAAAGAATTAAACGTATATAATCTAGAGAAATTGTTCCACTTCCAATAGCATAGGTTCATATGCATGTCTTTGGTAAAATGATTTAATCCTTTTTAGTGCTTCTTCAAGAGATGTTGGGTCAACAGCAAAGGTTACACGAAGCCAATTCTTCATTCCCACGGCAATTCCTGCATGACATTATTTCCACTAATCTTAATTAATTACTCATAAATTTGTGAGTGGAATTCAATCAAAGGTTTCTTAAGTTTAATTAGAACTATTACGATACTAATTAATCTATCAATCAAAGTAGATTGAGTAAGCAATTTAACATTTGCGAGTTAATCCCTAGTTAGAATCTTGTAAACTACTCCCTCCGTTACATATTAATTGTCATTTTGTTGACTGTCACAGTCTCCAATGTTACTTTTTGATTGATGATTTCTCGTATAATATATTATTAACAATAACAATATTTTACTTTTATAAAAGTATTTTTCGTTACGAATCTAAAGGTACGGTGAGAATTTTATATAACAATTCATTGTATATATTGAGAAATTTATGGTCAAATTTTTTTAGATTTGACTGCACAATTTACAAAGACGACAATTAATATGGAACGGAGGGAGTAGGTAATCAGTGCACGCAAGAGTTTTATGTATGTCTCTTTTGAACCAACAACCAATTTGACCTAAGTTATTGTGGGGTCAAAAATAAACAAATTGATAAATATTTTACAAAACTGATTTCAAATGGTTTTTCGAAGGTTTTCTAGTTTGAGTTTGGTAATTGTCTAAAAAGGTTTTCAAGGTGATTTGAGAGGCTTTTTGTGGGCTCGTAACAATCAGTCTCTTTTTAAATATTAGTTCATGGAGTAAGACAACCTCCATCTAGATATCCAAACTAGGTTAAAAAAGAAAAGGATAAAAAAAGGAGGAGAAATGAATTTTTTTCCTGACCTGGAAGAATAACCACCGATTCCTCCTTTGCCAACTTAAAGCAAAAGTCAATGTCATCAATAATATCTCTTAATAGAGAAAAATTTAATTTCACCTGCGTTAATCCATAAAAAAATTATAACATGATTAGTTTATAGTCATACATTAAAATCCGCTCATCAATATTTTTTTTGATTACTCAAAGCCTAAAAAAGCAGAAGAGATAATAACAACGTTACAAAATCACCAACAGCAAAACGGCTAAACAAAAATCAAACTAAAACATCACAACCTATCAACTAGAACCCGCTCCTTAATCAGTGTCTCTTTAATTTATCGGAATAAATATTTCAAAAAATATAAAATGTAATTCTCACCATGACAACCATGGAACCCTGTGGCTCCTGTGGGCAAGTGAGGCAGGGGATTTTATTTATACCCTCGAAACACAGACGAGCTGTTTGCTTTAGGATTTTTAGGGTTTTGTTGAAGAAAACTTCGTCAGTTTTCTCCAAAATGCTTGGAACTGCTGCCTGAATAAATGTCGGCGGCCCTCCGTATACATCGAAGTACTTCTTCAGCCGCTCCATTATCTGATCGATTAATGCATGCAAATCCAGACATTATTTAATAGCAAGTCCAATATAATGCATCAAAGAGTTTCACAAAATGTAGGGTCCAAATTAATACTACCTCTATTACTGCATTACATATTATTTGTCATTTTTTAAAATTGCATAATTAAATTTAAGAAATTTTGACTATAAATTTCTCAAAATATATAATGATTTGTTAAATAAAATTACTACCATTAGATTTGTAACGAAAAATACTATTATAAAAATATAGTATTGTAATTGTTTATGAAATATTATATAAGAAATGATCAATCAAAGAATAACATTTGAGACTATAATAATCAATAAAATAATAAATAATATGAAATGGGGGAGTAGTTCTACTGACCCCACCAAAGTTATGGCTTTCTAGGGCCTTACATCTTAACTACAGTACTAGACTTTACAAAATTAAATACTGTCGTATCCCAACACTTGAATTGAAAAAATTAAATATGTGTTGTCATATCCGAACATTTAAATTTGTCAGACCCAAATAATCGAACACAATCATAGATTTTAAAGCTAAATTATCATGGATCGTGAGTTTGACCAAAAATTCGGACACAAATATATATTTTGTTTATATATATCCGAACTTCATTTTAATATGAATTCAGTTGCATCCTAATTTTTCCACCCACCCATAAAAAACGAGGTAATGGACATTAATGAACCTTAGGGTTTTTGAATTTGCCGTCGGGATCTGCAATGGCAAACCAGCCAAGTCTCCAGCCCGGCACGAGCCACCTCTTCGACAGCGAACCAAGGGTAAGAACAGGAGCTATCGATCCAAAGGTTGCCATTGCTACAAATGAGTTCTTTCCGAAAGCTAGATGTCCATAAACTTCGTCGGCTATCACCACAATCCCAAGCTTCTTTGCAGTTTCCGCTATCTGAAACAAAATTAATGTTAGTTCGAAATATTTAAGAGGGTGTTTGGTAGAATTTCAGGGAAATTTTGCATGGGAAAGATTTTTTCTGAAAAAATGTATTTTACAGTGTTTAATTGAAGATTCAGATTTCCTTTTAAAAATATTTGAAATATCTGAGTTATTTGTATTTGTAATTTTTTTGGTTTGTTGTATAACTTACATTAGGCATATTTTAGAAATTTTTATACATTGAATCCCATTTTTCATCGTGAAATTTTTTTCCTTACGTTTACCATAAGAAAATCTTTCCCAATCATCATTTTAAAACTTTAACGTTTAGGTAACATGTTTTCCATTGATAAACGAGAGTTAAAGATGGAGAAAGTTGGTCAACTTTTTAGCTGACCAATTTTCCAAGAGTTTTACGTAAAATTGTGGGTTCCATATAACATTACCGGGAACTCTCAAGCGTAATCATATATATAGACTTATGAATCTTTTTATTTTTCCAAAACCCTCATGTTTCACGACATGTAGCTTCACAATAACAGTATGATATAACTTGATATGATATGATATGATATGAAATGACAAAATTAAGCACAAGGCACAAACCTGTAATAAATGTTGATAAGAGTAGACATTTCCACATGGGTTGCCGGGGTTGATGACGACGATTGCAACAGTTTTGTCATCAGCTAGAGCTTCGACTGAATCGAGGTCAACTTCCCAACCGTTGTGGGAGAGAAGACCGTAATGTCGGACCTCGAGTTGCCTAAACGAAGCGCATAGCTCGTAGATAGGGAAGCCAGGTTTGGGAACCAACACATTGGCCCCCGGACGTTGAGCAAGTATGGAGAGCGCGATGTCTATGGCGTTGGTGCACCCTGATGTTACAAATACGTCGTCTTTCTCTAGTTCGTAGGGTAGATCACAAGACAAGTAATTCGCAATTGCCCTGAAAAGTTGGAGTGGGTTTTGGATTTAATAATTGTAAATGTGTTGGAAAATGTGAAATTATGGTGGGTTGTGGAAAGTTTAACTTTTAATAAAAAGATAAATTAAATTAGAAAAAATAGATTGTGGTGGATTATGGTAGGTTGTGGTGGATTGGTGGACTGTGGTGGAATATGGCAAGTAGCGGTGAGGTGTGCACCGCAACCTGCAGCCAGTCGCATAAAAGAACAGAGCCTTAGTTTGTTATGTTTGTCGGTGTTTTCATGGATTTTGGTGTTTGTTTGGATTTTTGTATTCTCGGTTTGCACTGTTCTTTTTCCATTGTTGTTAAGGGTGTGGTTTTTTGTGTTTGGGTGTTTTTAGTGTTGTTGACTCTTTTGCTATTTTGACCTTGGATTCGGTCTACAATTATCAAAAGAAACAACTATTATAGATAAATAAGTACTCTTTGTTTTATAATATTTGTTGCTATGGTATATGTATCATCGACTATAAGTTTGTTCATGTATATAATATTATTATTATTATTATTATTATTATTATTATTAAATTTGATGTAGAATTAGTTTTCAGATAAGTATAATAAAGTAACTTTTGGTGAAATCCTATGTTCAAAATTTATAATTAAAATAGTGCACTGAAAGTTGTGGAAAAAGTCAAAATGATCAACATTCTCTCGAGATTTTATCTGCTATTTTAATTTATGTGGCAGTCAAACTTTAAAAACTTTAATAATTAATTTTTCGACATTTAGAATAATGCAGAAAATATGGGCGGATCTCTTCACGGGTTCGGGATGGCCACGGCCGCCCTTAATCCAAAAAAATATAATTTTAATATATATAATTTCTGTTAAAATTTACGAACTACATATGTTTAGGAAATGAGTGTAATGATATATTGAGTACCCCTAATTTGAAAGTACAAATTCACCACTTTTATATATCATTTATAATTAAAGTACTTTCATATGAATATAATATAATCTTATAATTTTGGGTCATATATTATGCGAGAAATTGTTAGTAAAAAAACATTAAAGATTGTGGAAGATAGACCGTATTGACAAGGACGTAACTAGAGTAATTAATTACCAACAATCTCTTAGCTTAGTTAGTATCAATTGCACAGTGGTATCCCACAGATATTAACATCGATTCCAAAGAGCAACTCTCCTTCAGATAAGGATCCAGTGGATGACTTGAATTTACCAATATAAAAAGTTAAAAAAAAAGAGTAATTAGTCCCTCCGTTCCATATTAACTGACATCTTTGGAAATTGTGCAGTCAAATATTAAAAAGTTTGACTACGAATTTCTCAATATATACAATGATTTGTTATACAAAATTACTCCCATTATATTCGTAACAAAAAATACTTTCGTAAAAGTATAATATTGTAATTGTTTATAAAACATGGTATAAGAAATTATCAATCAAAGAGTGACATCAGAGATCGTGTTAGTCAACAAAATGACAATTACTCAATCCGTTCCATATTAATTGACATATTTCAAAATTTTTCACATACCAATGTTTAACTAAAAAAACTAACCATATGATTAACTAAGGTGTTTTTTCGGATATCAAGGTGTAAATAGTGAGAGAATGTGAGTAATAATAACTTTTAATAATTGAAAAAATAAAAAGTTAACATAGTTATTAAAGTTAAAATAATTAAATTAAGAATTGAGAAATGAAAAGTGACAATTATTTTGAAACAACAAAAGTTAGTTTAAGTGTCACTTAATATGGAACGAAGGGAGTAACTAAAGTAATTAATGAACTTACTGTCTTGTTTGAGGAAGACCGACAGTGGGAGCGTAGCCATTGAAGGAGGCAGAAGACAAAGTCTGCCAAACAGCCTCCTGAGCGACATGAGATGTACTGAAGCAAGAATACAAAGTGGGATCTCCCATTCCAAGCGAAATCATCTCCTTATCCTGACCGTCCATTTGGGACATAATCAACCCAATTATCCCCTTGATCGTCATCATGTTTTGTGGTGTTTTCTCATTGCAATCTGTCTGCTGCTTTTCTTGCTCTGATGAGTATATTCCCACCATTTTAAGTAATTATGGAGTGTTTGGGGAATTAAGAATTTCAGATGGTGAGAATGTGAGAAGGGGTGTCGCAATTTAAATACAGGCAAACAGGGTAGGGAGAGGAATGCTTTGGTGGCAAGGAAGATAGGATTCTTGATCTACTACTTCCGTTTTTATTTATCCGTCATCTACGAAATTGTGTCAAAAAATTTAAATGTTAATATCTTAATTTGTATAATGATTCATCGTAACAAAAATTTATTATTAAATTCATAATGAAAAATACTATATATTAAAAAATATTTATATAAAAATTTGATATTAGAAATTATTGATTACAAATTAATACTGAAAAATATAAATGACAGATAAAAAAGGAGGGGTACGTTATAACTTCACACAACATGCATGTTTTGATTTGGACCACACTGTGTACGTGTTAGAGAGATATTTGCGTGTTAACAAATTATGAATAAGACATGCAAAAATGTAAAGGCAACAAGCTATTCTATGAGAACAACTCCATTGATATACATGGGTCCAAATGTCCCATAACATAGTATATATCTCCAAGATTCAACACATTGCTTGCATGTGTAGAGATATTTTATTTCTTTTTTTTTTAATTTAAAATGGGATTTAGTACTCTCTCAATATGAAAATAGGATTATACTCTCGAGGGTATCATGCTCACGTAATTTCAGAATTAATTTTATGAGGATGTGGGTATAGTTTTATGAAAATATATGTATAAATTTAAGAGCATACAATTTTTATTCTTTGATCAAATATTAATATTATACAAAAACTTATAATCATGAAATAATGTTGGAGACTGTAATTGTTACCTTAGTCTTAAAATGTTTGTCCTTTAACTAAATTTTGAAAATTAATTAGTCACAAATTATAATGAGTTAAATTATGAAATTACCATCATTAGAAAGATAATTACTAAAATTACAATTATGATAATTTTATATTGTAACTTATTATAATTTATGAGTAATCCTTGGTTAAAATTTAGCATTTAGGACGGAGGTAGTAATATGAAATGATGGGAGTGTTATAAATATTGAAAAGAACTTTGACTTATGTATGAAGTATGAACTAAGGTTATATTTATATTTATAGTTAATAATTTAATATGGATGGGGCAGTGAATTCAAAATTATTGGGAGTGTTTGTCTACCCAGTTTTTTGGGTAGTTTTTAGCTTTTTGGATAATTTTTAGCTTTTTGACCAAGGTTAAAAAGCTACTTAAGGTGTTTGTTAAGTAACTTTTTATTTTAACTTTTTATTTTAACTTTTTGGACCCAATAAGCTAGTTTCTAAAAAGATATTTGATGAAACTTTTTGAGTTAGTTTTTCACAAAAAGCTATTTTACTAAACATTTTTCCAAACAATTAAAGCTAAAGCAATTGTCTAGCTAAAAAGTTATCATTCTGTGATTGCCAAACAGGGTCATATTGATTCGAGTGGACGCTGAATAATTAAGACAAAAAAATTGATGGTGGTGACGTGTATATTGAATCGTCCACATAAGTGCTTCTCTCACAAATCACAACCCTAATATATTGGAGAAAATTAATTAAATTCTAAATAGAGGGGAAAAAATAAATTAAATTTTAATGAACTCAAATCTTACTACCTGATTTTGACGATATGATGGAGTTGTGTTCGTAGAGGATTGGTGCAAGGTTGTCAATGAGAGGCGAATTATTACGTGCAGCTTGACTCTTTCAAATATACAGTTATATTTAATACTCCATCCGTTCTTTTTTATCTGTCATTTACAGATTTCAGTGCCAACTTTTAATTAATAATTTCTAATATAAAACTTTTATAGAAAAATATAATATTATATTTTTTTAATGGTATTTTTTATTACGAATCTAATGATATCAATTTTGTATGATGAATCATTCTACAAATTAAGATATTCACAGTCAAAGTTTTTGCCACAATTCCCTAGGCGACAGATAAAACAAAACGGAGGTAGTAATATTTAATGATAAGCATCTCCACCACTAAATAATTATCCATATTAATATTCCATAATTTTCCTTCTTTTTTTCATTTCTCTTAATGTCCTACATTGTTTCTACATTATTTCAAATATATATATAGTTATATGAAATATATTAATGATAAGCATCTCCACCACTAAATTATTCTTGACATTTCATATTAATTGTCGTTTTAATTAATATTTTTTATTTTATAATATTTATCATTTTATAATCTTAGTGATACATTAATTTGCCCAAAAAAAAGGTCGCAACTCTATTAATGAACGAAGCATGTAACTAGGTTCCCCCATACCATGTACAATATTAGAGTTATCAAAAAATTGCTCTGAGGTATTCTAACTTTCAGTGAAATGTTTTTCTGGTATCCCAACTTTTCAAAATAAATTTTGAGGTACCCTTACTTTTTGGGTTAGTATTGGGTTAGTAATTATTCAGTGTTTTTTCGACCATCAATTTTATTAAGTGACCAAAATACCCTTGTTCTTCCCTAATTGAAGAAATATCCTTGAAGAAAAATGAGGGTATTTCGATCACTTAATAAAATTAATAGCCGGAAAACACCAAATAATTACTAACCCAAAAAGTAAGGGCACCTCAAAATTAGTTTTGAAAAGTTGGAGTACCGAAAAATAGTTTCTCCAAATATTAGGGTACCTCCAAGCAATTTTTTGTAGAGTTTTGGGTTTATAATTTTGTATGTAAGCTTAAAATCTCTGTTCAGTATTTCATTTCGTTTTATGTGGCTCTTGAAAGTAGTAGGAGAAAATTAGTATCACAAATATGAAGAGTAACAAAATAAAGTGTATTTTACAAAAAAAAAAAGAAGGTAGTTTTGCTAATTATTGTTTGATTTGGTGTTTTAATAAAACATTTAAGTAATGTATGGCACGTGAAAAAAAAACTATTTAGTTTTAGTTATAGGTCAACTTAGGCCATGTTCTTTTATACGGTTGGCAGGCTACGGTGTCACAACTCACCGCACTTTGCCACAACCCACCACAACATACTAATCCACCACAATTTACCACAACCCATCACAATATTTCATCTCACTTTTTCCAATTATTTTTTCACATTTATCAATACAATTTACAATTATAAAAAAACAAAACCCTCCACAACTTACTAATAACCCACCACAATCCCACCACAATTTCACCACACCGCACCGCGCCATACTGCAGCCAATCGTATAAAAGAACAGGGCCTTAGTCCGGCTCATTCACCGATCCTTGTGATCTACTGGACACTGGTCTAAATTGTTGATTTAAGTAAAGCCCAAAAAGCCACTGTAGACTGTATTTAGCCCAAAAAAGAGCAATCAAAGCCCACAAAGAAACCTAGTGGCAGCCCAAGTAACCTCTACAAAGGGAAAATACATTTCCTCCTGCAATTTGTAGGCTGGAACAAGTTAAATAGCAAGGACAATAATATACTGGGAAAGGAAATTAGCATCAATAGACTCACAAATGTTTAAAGAGAGTATAATTATGGGCCTTTTCCCAAGTAATAGTCCGGGGGAAAAAAAAAGACTTTATACAAAGGGCCCATATCTGTTTATTCCTGGACGACTTTATAATATGAATCCTTTGCTCATGTACTATACATGGGATACATCATACATGGGATCCTACGTATTCTTGTATAACCATCTCAACTAAAAATTTAAGCTAATAGATGTTTTATAGGTTCCCTTTTACCCTTCCACAAATAAATGAGGCTGTTGAAATATGAACATGTGACCTCTAACTCAGTCTGATCAACCCGTTCTTTTATACGGTTGACTGCGGTGTGCCGTGGCGCGGTGGAATTATGGTGGGTTTGGAAAAGTTGTGGTGGATTGTGGTGGGTTGTGGAAAGTTGCGGTGGGTTTTGGTTTTAATAATTGTAAATGTGTTGGAAAATATGAAATTGTGGTGGGTTGTGGAAAGTTTAATTTTTAATAAAAACATAAATTAAATTAAAAAAAGTAGGATGTGGTGGGTTGTGGTAGATTGTAGTGGGTTGTGTGGAATATGACAAGTTGCGGTGAAGTGCGGCATGACAGCAAGACAGCCGCATAAAAGAACAGATTCTGATACCATATGAAACAATCTCGACCAATGGTTTATACTAACGGTCAAAAGCCCAAAAATGATTTTATACTTTAACAATCGTCGTCCATTGGTTTGCAAATGAATATACAATGACTGACATTTCTAGTTTCCAACGGCTCCATCTGTAAATGATTACACTTTGAACAGTCACAAAATAGGCCAAAAAAGATGGATTAGAAATGCAGGAAACAAGTAAATATGACAGCTTTCCGTCATTGCAAGAACATGGCTAGAATCACAAACCCTTGCCCTCCTTTCCAATCAATGCCATTCTTCATCAAGTCCTTTATATTGGTAATTGCTGGAGGAAATGATGTTTAATTTTGGACAGAGTAAGGAAAATGCACCAGAAACCAGCCAAAACAATCAAGACTAATCTGTAAAATACATTGGTAAATGGACCGTAAGGTAAAGTTATTGGTAAGTTTTATTTAATTTTGATCAATTCAAGCAACTTTTGGTAAGTTCTATTTACATTCCACTTTTACTAACGAATTTAACAGACCCAAATACCCGCCGAACCAATCAAGATCAATCTGTAATGTGTATGAGGAACCATCTCAACTAAAAGATTAAGCTAATGATTATAGACCTCCTCCAACTTGCGCAATTGAATATTGGAGGTGCTGAGATTTGAACCCTAAGACCTCTTCCTCAAGTTTGGCTCTGATACCATGTGAAACCATCTCAACCAAAAGCTTAAGATAATGGTTATAGGCCCAGTGATGGTTTTATACTAAAATACATTGATAAATGGATGGTAAGTTTAGTAAATCTTGGTAAGTTTGGCCAACTTTTGATAAATTCTATTTACTTTCCACTTTCACTAACAAATATTACATATCCAAATACCAGCCAAACCAATCAAGACCAATCAAGGAAAAGTACATTGGTATATAGATGGTAAGTAGAGTTATATGCAAGTTTCAGTAAATCTTGGTCAGTTTGGGTAACTTTTGGTAAGTTCTATTTATCTTCCACTTTTACTTACGATATTTACAGACCCAAGTACCCTAACATTGCACTTAAGTATAGTTTCAGTGTTTGCAATGATAGACAATAATCTAAAGCTGGAAAAAAAGGCAACATACTGACCTGATCATAAATGCTAGGAGCAGTCCCATTTGTTGTTCAATCAGCAACTGGAGTAAGCAAGGGCTTGTTAGAGAAGAAAGCTTGCAGATTTTCCTTCACTAGTTCAAACACATCGCGAAAGCCCTCTTTAGTAGTGTATGCTACATGAGGCGACAGAACAACATTATCCATGGCAAACAGCTCTTCTGGCACCCCCGGCTCTTTCTCAAACACGTCAAGCCCGGCTCCTGCTATCTCGCCTTCCTGTAACGATTTGACCAGTTGTCTCTCGTCGATTATGGGTCCACGTGCGATGTTTATGATCACGCCCTCCTTTCCTAGTGCTGAAAGAACTTGCTTGTTTATCAAGTGCCGGGTTTCGTCGGTCAGGGCACAGGATATTACAAGGACATCACTGTCAGCAGCGAGTTTGTGGATGTCTGAGTAGTAAGGATAGGGAACAGATGACTTCTTTTGTCTTGAATTGTATAGGATCGAGCATCCAAAGGCCTCCAATCTTTTCGCAATCCTAGAGCCGATGCTTCCTAGGCCGACAATTCCAACCCTCTTGCCTGCCAACTGAAATTTGCACGAATGACGGGGGAATTTCAAATGAAGATAAGCGAATTTGACAAGTTTTCTCATGGAATGAGCTCAAAAAAGGGCAATTGGTGGTAAGAAGATGAAGAAGAATATCTTTTATGAAGTATGAACTGCTATTGAGCTAACACCAAGAGCTTAGTGCTCTAGCGGGATGGGATTTGGAGGGATCATCGTCTCCAACAGGATTCAAATCTTGGTCGCCACAATTTCTTTGGTGGAAATTGTGGTTCTCCTAGAGGACCCTTGTGGGCCTACTTTCAAGGCTAGGTCTCTGTTGGGCCTAATTCCGTGCTAGTGTGAACCCCGGGATCTACCCCTATAAAGGTAGAGCATTCATTTGACATTTACAACAATCACGACACCTTTGAAGTTTGAACGCGGGATGGGAGATCCAGATATAGACAGTCTGGTCAAATTTAACTCTAGCTACCGAATTCTTAGGCCCGAAAAACCCATTAGGAGAAAAATAGTAATTTTACTTCAAGTATCTAGTCTTGTGCATGGTGTGGCAAATAAGAAAATAAACTCAAAGCAATGCACCTTGACAGTATACTCTCTGAGCAGAGACTAAGCCCAATGCAGGAGAAAATTGTGTGGTAATGCTAACGTCCTTGAGTCTCGCCCAAATAGCAAATCCACAACAAAGATTAGAAAACTTCGACGAATATTGAAAGTTCTCCAACAATTAGATCAATCAGGCCATTATCTACAACAAAACAATGAGTAAAATCTAATGTTCAAGTTTCACAGTAAACTCTAGAAGATGAACATACTTTCGAATTGTTTCATACATAACTATTCAAAAATCGAAGCATTTCTACATTAGATTTTAATATGTAATGTGTTCAAGTTTCACAGTAAGCTCTAGAAGATGAACATACTCTCGAATTGTTTCAAACGTAACTATTCAAAAATCGCAGCATTTCTACATTTTAATATGCATTAGGACCAGCATTTAATCTCAGATTGTTTAGTCTAATTCTTAATTTTGCACATTACCAAAAACCCTAACAAGCTCAAAGATCGACACAATTCAAACAATTTAATCATCAAACCATAAAATCAAAGGCAAATTACCCGATTACCGCCAGAAAACTCCGTCTGCGAACTCCAACTCCCGCTCCGTACGAATCGATCGGCAGCAGAAACCCTACGGAGGACGTCAATCAGCAGACCAACAGCAGAATCGGCACAATCGTCGGAGTAAACTTCTCCGGCGTACGCGACGGCGATTCCACGGCGGCGACACTCCTCGAGGTCGATATAATCGAGACCGGCGGTGGTAGTAACGATGCATTTGAGGGAGGGGAGGTGGTCGAGGACGTCGGGCCCGGTGATCGGCGGCACGACGGTGGTGACCATGGCGGAGACGCCGTCGGCGGCGGCTCCGGCGAGGAATTCGGGGGTTGGGAGGGGAGATTCGTAGGCTTTGAGGAAGTGGAAGTGGAGGGAGAATTCGGACTCGAAAAAGGGTAAGATCGGAGGGGGTTTTAGGAGTAGGACTTTGGGGAGGTTTTGGGGGTGGGAGTTAGAAGGTTCTGGAATTCTCTCGACCGCCATTGATGGGTTTTTCTCGACCACCATTGATGGAGGTAGCTGAGAGAGATAAGAGGTGGAAAATGGGCGACAACTGAACACTGAACAGAGATGACTGCTGGAGTAAAAAAAGTGTGGGTAAAGTTTAGCGAAAGCGCGGGATTTTTTTACAGTGGTACCGAACAACCACCATGTATGCTAACGGTAATTACGCCATGTCCCATGTTCATTTGCGACAATAACAAGGGTAGGTCAAAATTATGGGTGAGAAGCAGTTAGATAAAAATTAAATTTGGATATTTTTTTGTAATTCTTGACACATTTATGTTAATATATTAGAAGTGTTTTTTTGTTTTTTAACTTTGATAAATTTTGGTGAATTTAGATAAAAGCTGGTAAATTTTGGTAAAGTGAAGTTACCCATGAATTTGACGGGAAGGCCAAATGGTAATGTCTTGATCTGAAATAGTTAATAATTATCTTATATTTCATTTAATCACTTAAAAAATTAAATGTAAGTATATTTAAATTAGTATAAATGTATTTTTCACTACTTTGAGGTTTATTATGACTTATGAATTATATAAAAATAATTATTTACTTATATTTTTACATAAATATAAAACTATGTATCAAAGGGGAATTATTTATTATGGCTGACAAAATTACTTATCATATTTGTTAAGCTAGCTAATAATTTTTATGCATTTATAGTTGATAAATATATATAGTTATTATAGAAAATATTATTAAAAATTACAAAAATATGAATCATGGATAATTACTTTGAGTATCATTGTCCATATATATTTGAGTATTATTATATATTTCATTACTTTGAGTATTATTAAGAATTGTAAACTTCATAAAAATCATTATTTATTTATATTTTCGTAATATGTGTTAAACGTGAAACTTATCCTGAAACCATCCAGAATACATAACAAAAAAATTAAAAAAAAGTTAAAATTGATATTTCTTACATACAAAAACCTCATAGTATTACGTGAAACTATATGGTCCAGTTGCTTTATGGATCATCCATTGGAGTCAATAACTCTATCGTGCTAACCGACCCTCTTTCCTCTTGAAAAGCCAACATGATTGATAATTTTATTAAATCAATCATGAATTGACCTAGTCAGCTGAATCAACTAACCGATCCTAGTCCAATTATATAGTGCTGTAATGGGAAGCGAGTTTAAGCTACAAGATGTTCGTCCCTTATGAGAACCAATCTTGGCTCTTTAGGCCCTATTCTTTTATATGACTGGTTGACTGCGGTGCCACAACACACCGCACTTTGTCAGAACTCACTATAATTTATCAATCCACCACAATTACCATAATCCACCACAATCAACTTTTTCACATTTACCAATATAATTTACATTTATAAAAAATAAAACTTATCATAACTTACCAATAATTCACCATAATCCACCACAATTCCACCACATCCATCGCAATTTTACCACACTGCATTACATCATATCGCAGCCAACCGTATAAAACAACATGGTCACACATTAGTTATCACAGACATCATGTTGTGTAAGATTGTGGATAAAGTTGTATATAGGACACTACTTCACATTGACGTTAACAATTTGAATTCTTCTTTTCAGTTATATTATAATTATATATAATAAACAACTTTTTCTTGGGATTTGATTTTATCGGAGAGAAATAAAATAAAGTATTATGAATGTCATTTTAAGACATGTGCAAAATGTCGCATTATATTATAGAATTACAACGTCAGTGATGAATCATTTTAAAACATATTCAATTCAACTTTAAAGCATGAATAAAGCTGAGTCTGCAAACTACTCCACGGATCTCAACCCCCGAAATTTCCCAAACATTTCCTGCCAAAGAGAAAAAAAAAAAGACAAATTGTTGAAAAATGGCGATGAATAACAAAATCGACGGATCACAATCGCCGGCGGATTACGAGCGCCGCCGCAAAGAGCTGGAAGAATTCGACAACACGAAACTCGGAGTGAAAGGCCTGGTCGACTCAGGCATAACTCGGATCCCCCGCATCTTCCAACACCCACCCGACACCCTCATAACAACCGCCGACTGCCCCGACCCGAAAGACGCGGCGGTCGTGCCCGTGATCGACCTGTCGGGTCATGATTCAGACCTGATTGACTCGGTTCGAGAAGCGGCGGCGGAGTTCGGGTTTTTTCAGGTGGTCAACCATGGTGTTCCGGCGTCCCTCTGCGACCGGATAATCGCCGCCATCAGGGGGTTCCACGAGCTGCCGGCGGAGGAGAAGCGGCGGACTTACCGGCGGGGAGCCGCCGACGTGGGATTCTGTTCGAACTACGACCTGTACTGGTCGAAGGCTGCCAGCTGGCGTGACACGCTGGAAGTTCGGCTGGGACCCACTCCGATTGACCCTGACGTAATCCCGGAAGTTTGCAGGTGAGTTGAACTCAGTGTCCGATCCTTTGATGTTCGGTAGTAACTCCGTTTTTATTTATGTGTTACCTAGAAAATTATACTAAAAATTTTGATCGTTATTATCTTAATTTATATAATAACTCATAAAAAATATTATATTATATTTTTAATAAAAATTTTATATAAAAGATTATTGATTAAATATTGATCTCGAAAAACATAAGTAAAAAAAAAAACCGTACAACTCCATATGGGACTAAGGTGTCCATATATCAAAGTTTGTTGTCAAACTGTGTGGCTTCATCAATGAGGTTTCTAATATGGGACACTCTTGAATGTTGAAATCTCATTGATGAATTCACACGGTTTTTTAGGAGTTTTTTGAAATATAAAAAATAATAATTTATAAATATATAAGTTTATACAATTTCTTTGTGATATTATAGTAATAAATTTTAATCATCTCATTTTATTTCAATTTAATAATAGGGCAAGATACTTAAAACGTGTATTATTCCAAAATTTGTATCATTTTTGTAATTTTTTGGATAGGAAGGTTTTTCTTTAGGCTTAGATAGGAAGGATTTAGATAAGAAGACACCATGTTACAAGTAATGGCACTAGGGATGCGCCACGTGTTGGGTACATATTTTGACGGAGGGGATAATTTAGTCTCCATCAATTCTGTCAATGCCTCAAGGGTATCTTTCATGTATTATGATAGATTTTTATGTTGGTCCAAGATATTTGAGCATATATGACATTTATTAATGAGGTACATGTCTTTGATATTTATTATCAAGAGAATCGAGCTACGGATTGGTTGGCAAAATATAGTCTTTCTATTCAAAATGTTGTTATTCTTAATGCCAGTTCTAATAGGAAGTTTTTTGTGATTGTCTTGGAGAATGCTCTAGGTAGAATCTTTAAAAAAAGAGCTACCTAACGGTTCTTATATCTTTACCTTTGTTTTAAAAAAAAATAAAAAGACACCAACAAAAACTCAAAAAAATTGTAATAAAATTAATAAAATATCTTAGTGAAAGTTTCTAATAATTAATTAAGGGACTCTTTCCAAATAATAATCAATGTTTGGATGAGTCTCTCTTAGTATTTTCTAAGTCTCTTAAGTTAAGCATTATTTTCAAAACAAGTTCAACATTTAACATTATGTTCATGTTTAATTGTGCAACATCTCAAGGATCATTTTCCAAATAATAATCAATAAACGTCCTAATTAACCCATCTTTTTTTTTCTTTTGCCACTTTTAATTGGGAATAGGCAAGAGGTGTTGGAGTGGGAGAAAGAAGTAAACCAACTGGCAGAGCGTCTAATGGGCTTACTATCAAAAGGATTGGGCTTGAGCTCAGACAGACTGAATGGGCCAACCTACTTAGGAAGGAAAGGATTCGCGGGCCACTACTATCCAAATTGTCCTGAGCCCAACAAGACAGTGGGGACGTCTACTCACACCGATCCTGGAGTACTCACGGTGCTACTCCAGGATCAGGTTGGCGGCCTTCAAGTTAAACACAATGGCAAGTGGCTCCCTCTCCAGCCTCTCAATGGGGCCCTTGTTGTCAACATCGGTGACATGTTTCAGGTATGTACACTGTACTTTTTAGCTCCAATATGGATTGTCCGGGGTTTCAATCTCAACTCTTGATTGTTAGAGTATAAAATTATTATTAAACTTCCGACTATGGACTATCCAAGGTTTCAGTCCCAACTTCTGATTGTTAGATACTTTGAGTATAAAATTATTATTGAACTTCCAACTATTAGTTTAAACTTTTACGGCTCATTTGGTACTCATAATGGTAATAAAGAATATATTTACAAATTCTCAATTTCCATGTTTGTTACGTGGTAATTCCAAAATGAGAACAGGCAGGAGTATATGATACTACTGTTGGGAGAAGTACATACTTACTGAAATATTCTTGATTAGTTTAAATTATGAGGTAGTGTTGACAATATTAATTAAGAATAGATATAATATTGATATCTAACATTGGTTAATTGGTGAATTTCCTTTATGAATTACCAACTTTCCCGGGTAACTGGAGTTGGGATTTCTATTCCTATTCTCATTCCTCCACTTTTTACAATTCCCCCAAAATAAACACGCGAATACCTTATTGTAATTCTTTGCATAGATGATATCCAACGATGCGTACACAAGCGGAGAACATCGAGTGGTGGCAAATTCTTCAAGCGAGGCACGGGTGTCAATTGCTATGTTCTTTAGCGCCGGCATGAAGGACGATTGGTACGGACCTTTGCCGGAGCTCGTCTCCCCTGATAAACCGGCATTGTATAGACAGTTCAAGTTCTCCGACTTGGTTGCCAACTTCTACTCTAAGGAGCTCGAGCGCAACTCCATGACCAACTTCTATCGGTTGTAATCGATGGGGATTAATTCTTCTGTTTAATTTCAACTATGATTGAATTTTCATACTTCACTTGGCATGAAAACTAGTAATCAAATACATGTGTGTACATGTATCAACTGGCACTGTATTACTATGTCCATGAATGTTGCCTTGTTTTTTTAGGTGAGTTACGTTGTTACCTATTTTATCTAATTTTACCTATTTTTTCCATATTTAAAGAATCAAAACTTATCAATTCTTAAATTATCCAATCTTAGTTTAACTCAGATTTTTAATTAATAAAGATATCAACATATAAAATAAAATTAATTGAAGAACTTGATTTATTTAATCTTACTACTTGCTAAGAATCTAAGCCATAGGAAAACAAAAACCTCACCTTAAGGGACTAGGGTGAAAATTACAGTTGTAGCTAGAGCATTAACTTGTAAAAATACACCAATTAAAACTACCACGTTCTTTTATGCGGTAGATTGCGGTGCGTTATCATATCGCACTCTTTAATTTTCCATCATATTTCAGCACACCACACCACAATTATTACCGATATATCTTTTTCATTTTTCACTCTCCTCACTTAATTCTCTTCTCTACTTTTCATATTTTCTTAACCTAACCCACTTACCACACTTTTTCAAATTCCATCGCACCGCATCATTAACACACCACAACCAACCAGATAAAAAACGGGGCCTAAGCAAACAATAAAAAGCGACATGAATCTATGCACCTAAACATAACCAGCTAGAGAGTAATGAATCCATCAATTTAACAAATAATACACTTGGGAAAACTACTACTTCTTTTAGTATATATTCACTTCAAATTATTATGGCCAATCTAAATCAATTCTCATCTAGCACACACTAGAATCTATAAAACATATCAAAGTTTTCTCACAGGCCATCTAATTAAGTAGAAAGAAAGCAAGATCACACATATACTAGTTCATAAGAATTAATCCACAAGTAAAAACTAAACTAAAAGCATATGATAAGATAAACTAAAATCCAAATCCGCCCAGAAATTATTGATTTTGAATATGATTTAGGCATAATTCTTACATATGCCATAAAATTTAAGCATAGCAAAATTTCACCCCACACAAGCATCGACTCGAAGAAATTTGAAGGGTTTTGAGCACAATTTCCAAACCTGAAATCTAAAGAAATCCAAAACCAACCAGTACTGAAGTTGACCCAAAATCGTCCGTCCGTCCGAATTAACAGGTCTATAAACTACGCACCGTGGACGAGACACCAACAATCGATGACATTTTCATGGTGATTCATAGAAAGAGAAGTAGGGGTGTCAAAATCCCTAACTTGTTTACCACGGTAACTGAAGTAAAACGTCCTGTATTCCACCCCCATTTTCTGGCAATACTCAAACATGAGTTTCCCCAATGCAACGTTGCGTTTTACGTTGAAGGCTACGTCGTTTGCATGTTGCTTCTGCACCGTTATCTTCACCGTTTTCTCACCGTTGACGGCGTAGGAAGAACGATGACATCTGTCGATCTCGCCTGTCTCCTCTTTAACGGCGTCGTCGGCTGTGATTGTGGAACTAGTCGGAGAAGAGTACATGGTGGACAAAACCCTAAAATTGTTTTTTTGAAGCACAAAACAACGGAAATTGTAAATATATACTTTTTAAGTTGATGGGAATTAAATATTATAATTATAAATATGGATTGTTTTGATTTTTGAATTGATGAATATTGCATTATTGGTGAGTTGGACCTGCTTGTTTTTTTTTCGATAATTAGCAAGTCAAAAAGGCTAAGGATGAGTTGGGCCTGCTTGTAACGTTCTTGTGTACATTCATATTGTTATGGGCTCTAATGGTGATCACTTTAATTAACTGACCATTACGGATTTACGGTCTAATAAAGAAAGTGAAAAAATACTACTAATATGAATTTTGGAACAAGATACTTTTTAAGTGTCATGGCTACCTTATCATTAATGCTATGTTATTATATATTATAATTTTAAATAAAATAATATGATCGGATTCTATAACTATAATATTACATGTAAATTGTGTAAAATAATATTTTATTCTTTATTTTTTATATTTTCAAAAAGCGCCTTAAGGTTGCTTAACAAACAGGATTAATTCGGTTACGGTATAATTTGCGCTCATTGATGTAGTGAAAGCGGCCAAGATTTCTTATAATTAATAACTAATATTTACTATTAAAAAAATGGTGTAAAAATCATTAAAAACACTAAATTTGGAGAGGAGTACGGTATTACTCCTATCATCACCCTTATAAATAAAATAATTAAGTGTGTAAATTTCCTTACCATAGTAAATTTAACACATTTTCAAGAAATACATAGTTACATTTAGCATTCAATGGCCCCTTCTTTTTTTACCGTTGATGCGCCTTTACATAAAGAACAATATGAACATATTGATACAACAGTTACACTAGTACTAATATATCCCAAAGTTAACATATACACATTTTCAGGAGCAAAAAAAAAAAAAGGATCTTTGAGCTGTACGAGTCCTTTGTATAAGATACAACCGAATGTCTTTGTGGATGGTATTATACTTTTAATTTTAGTTGTTTGTAGTTTTCCTAGTTGTAATGACCTCACCATCTAATTATTTGAAAAAGAAACACTATACAAATTCCCTTCCTCGAGATTTTTCCTAACGTCATGTCTACCGAAAAGTGAACTTTACTATAGATTGGATGACCAATCAAGGCTGCTTTTAAATAATATTTTTATCTGGAGTTCTAGTCATTTTTTGATTTTTTTATTTTTTTTTTGTATTCGACTATATTTTATGTGGATAATTAGGTGAGAGTCTTCATGGAAGGATCCTCTAAATCTTTGATAAGTTAACAAAAAAAATGGGCTCACTATATTTTATCCTTATTTAAACAAAAAAAAAAAAGAAGTTATTCTTCTCAAAAGGAAATGGCCAAAAACTAGAAGTTAACAAAGTCTTTGATAAGTTGCATAGTGTAAGTAGCCCTTTTAGAGTCCACAATATCAATCCCATGGAACCCAACTTCATCAAAATGGGCTTCAACTTTTGCACCATTAGCCACCAACATTGTAACCAATTCTTGTTGCCTATCAACCATAGGATCCATACCATATCCAATGATCAAACACCTCCCTAGGTCCTTAACCTTGCTCATTTGGGCAACATCCTTCATTGGATTGCAATACCTATGATCCCTATCAGCCCCTTTTGGCAATGCCAACTCCCACATCAAGTCCCAACATGGCAATGGCACTATCTCATCACAAGCATACTTGAGCTCCGACTGCGTCCTCTGCATTCCGCTCACCATTGGTTGGTTCAGTATGATCCCTGCGACCCTGAGGGGCCGCAGGTCCATATCTATGGCCTTTAAGGAGGCGTTATAGATTATGTTTGCGCCCGAATCCCTGCCCAATAAGTAACACCGCGAGAAATCAGCATTGTCCCTCAACCAGCTATCGCCGTCAGGTTTGGACTGGTTTTGGACCCAAGTGAGCAAGTCGATGGCATCGTCGTACTGCGCCGGGAGTTTGTGCTCCGGGGCTAGCCGGTACTCCAGGGCTATTACTATGGCAGGGATTTCTCTCGCGAACTGGTTACATCTTTCGTGGCAAAAGACGCTGGTTACGCTATAATTAATGAAACCCCCGCTATGGAAGTAAACGACAATAGGTAGCTTAGCGGCACATTTATCGTTTGAGGGTGATTTGGGGGGAAGATACATTCGAAGCCATAAATTCGTCTTAGGGTTTATTGTGACATCCTTAGACGCCACGCTTTCCGGTTGTGAAGGGTTAGGGTTTGCTGACATTTGAGGCATGAATGCCAACCGTTTCAACGTGCCATCATCGTTTAGAGAAATTCGAAGGTGTTCGTACGGGTTAAATTTCGACATGACTAATGTAGAAATGTTTCAAGAAAGAAAAAAAAAACAATTGAAGTCATGAATATCATCAATCAAATACAATACTATCTCTATTCTTTCTAACAAAAAAAACAGAGTTAAGTTGGAGGCTAAGCATGATTTACGCATAGTGCATGCATGTTGGGAATCCATAGATATAGAGAGCTGAGAATTCACCACATAGATGCTGAAATCAAAAGGGGTAATTGGTAAAAGTAAAACACCACAATTAGACATTTCCTATATCCATTTCCAGGTTTACAAAAATAGGAACTGTTTTTGTAATCTAATCCTTTTTTTTTTTTTTTGTCATGAGACCAATTCTGTCAATGTATACATAACATCTAAAGTGTAGCTGGCAAAATTCGGGTCCTAATGATTTCGGATTCAGACAAAACTGGACATTGGAGGAAAACCTGATGACCAATACCCGGTTTTTTCACGTATTTTTTTGGGTCGGAGAAATTGAATAAGCATAAATTCGGGTTTCAAACAACAGAAATTTGAAATAAATTGTGTTTGACTTTGCAGTTTGATTGGCCCATATCAAAATTCGAACAAAAGTTATCCAAATTTATCGGGGTGGACAGATTTTTGGCAGCCCTAGTCCAAAATATCACATTCTTCTCAAATTGGTTACAGACTTTACCCTACAGAAATACAAACGTCCTTGTAGACACTAAAAAAAATCAAAATAGTGTCAAATTATAAAATAAATTAAGTTGATTATTTTAGTCGGTCCAAATTAATTAATTTAATTTATTTAAGTAAAATTCGCTCAAGCTGACTATCAAGTCAAAGCTTAAGCCAAGTCAAGGTCAAATCGACTCAAAGTCAACCCCAGACTACAAGTCAAAGTCGAATGGTTGTCGAGTTAACTCCAAACCTAAAGGCGGGACAAGACTACCTAAGTCAAAATCAAATGGAGTCTTAGTCAACTCAGCTCAGCGCGATCAGTCGAAGACTGAAGTCATCCAAGTGAGGGAGTCTCTCCTCTATAAATAGGACAACTCACTCTCATTAAAAGGGGTAGAAAAATCAACTCTCAAGAAGTCTCTCTAGAATTAAACAACAAACACATCAATATGTGTCGTTTGTTCTAGAGATTCAACACCCACTTGATCGAGATTCAAGCTGCATCGGCCCTCCTTTAAGAAGACTACAGAGATCGAATCAGAGGAATATTTTTATTTGTTCATCTTGTAACAAATATCATAGAGCTTGTACCCAAATTCTTTGAAATCAATACAAATTATATTTGTCCATTATTTTCTTGTCTTTATTTATTTTAAACTCGAAAATTTATGGTTACAAATTTTGGCACTACACTCATAAATTTTCGAGTCTAAAATAAATAAAGACAAGAAAATAATGGACAAATATAATTTGTATTGATTTCAAAAAATTTGGGTACAATCTCTATAATATTTGTTACAAGATGAACAAATAAAAAATCCTCCGATTCGATCTCTGTCGTCTTCTTGAAGGAGGGCCAATGCGGCTTGAATCTCGATCAAGTTTGTGTTGAATCTCTAGAATAAACGACACATAATGTAGTGTTTGTTGTTTAATTCTAGAGAGAGTATTGTTGAGAGTTTGATTTTTTCTCTCCTAATGAAAAGAGGTAGAGTCCTATTTATAGGGAAGGGACTTGATCTCTCTTTTGGGCTTTGGCTTACTAGCCTTTTTGGGCCGTTGTCCGGGCCTTAGAATTAGGTTGACTTGGCAGTCTATTTGACTTTGACTTGGTAGTCTTTGTGAGCCGTTGTCCGGGCCTTAGGTTTGGGTTGACTTAACAGCCCATTTGACTTTGACTTAATAGTCACTTTGGGTCTTGACTTGGTAGTCAATTTTACTTTGACTTGGCAGTCGTCGAGCTTTGACTTATTAACTAGCTTGAGCCAATTTCACTTAAATAAATTAAATTAATTAATTTGGACCGACCAAAATAATCAACTTAATTTATTTTAACTTTTGACACTATTTTGATTTTTTTTAGTGTCTACAAATTGCCCCCTCGAGACTAGGTCGCATACACTGTCAAGTGTTTGAGTGCGACTGACGTCTCGACACTTTCCTTTTAATTGTCGTGTGGGTTAGACTGGTGACTTGATCCGTCTTCTTGTCGCTGAAGGGTCATGTATATGGTCAACTGTTTGAACACGACCGACGTGTTGACACACCCTTTTTTATTTGTCTTGGTAGATTGTTGACTTATAATTTGTCGTTTTGTCGCTGGAGGGTCACATATATGGTCAAGTGTTTGAGCATGATTGACGTCGTGACACATATTATCTTGTACTTGTCTTGACAGCTGAACATGTCGGAAGGTCTCATTGCTCTACCGCTCATCTTTTGACATGTCCATATTTTTTTATATTTTTTTTTTAACATAGAGTCCAAAAAATGGCACAGTCAAATAAAATAATTGGGTTATCCCTTTTTCTTTGCATACTTTACATTGCTAGCTAATTGCCATTTGAAAGATTTGATCAATATTGCTTTCCTACTTGTGAAATTAACAAATCATAATAATATTGATTTCTTCCAAAATATAAGTGCCAAATAAGGAGCACCTTCTAAATCTCATGCTCAAAATCTTTCAACTTATTTTCCCAAATGTAGCTAGTCTCCTTTAAAAGCCATCAATCATATGAATGGGATTGGTGCTGTAAACGCTCCTTGCGTCGACCACTACTTGTCATAGCTCAAACGCTTTGTCCCCAACTTTTCACAGAGCAAGTATATTTTCCAATCATGTGTTCTTGTTCATGATCGAATATTGCTATTGGTGGTGATTAACCAATGTGTGTTTGTTCACCCATTATTTTATTGTAAGTGGCTTATCACGATAATCCACCAAATTATCAAACCCACACCAACCTTTCGTCATAATTCTTTGTCTTTGAAGATTGGAGATAAGACACATCACTCGTCTTCTGTTCTAATTTCCCATATGAACCTAATTGAGGTGTCACCATTCGTCAATGTATAGTCAATCAGTGACTATATTCTTCTTCAAATCCATGGCATTACAATAATTGGCCTCCCTTTGTATTTTTACTTTTCAATCGTTGGCGATTTCTTTGCAGGTATCAAAATCCGTGCATCACAATACACAAGGATAACGGGCTCGGCTTTAACGGGCTCCACTTTTGCGCAAGGAGTTTATCCTTGTTGGAGGTGAGGAGTCGGGAAATTTTTTTTAAGATCCCGGTACTGCCAAAGACAAGGGTTGCGAGCTCCGCTTTTGCGTAGAGGAGCTTGTCCTCGTTGAATTAAGGAGTTGGGAAAATTTTTTTTTAAGACCCCGGCACTGCCAAAGACAAGGGTTACGAGCTCCGCTTTTGCATAGAGGAGCTTGTCCTTGTTTAGGTAAGGAGTCGGGAAATTTTTTTTTAAGACCCCGGCACTGCCAAAGACAAGGGTTACGAGCTCTGCTTTTGCATAGAGGAGCTTGTCCTTGTTGAGGTAAGGAGTTGGAATTTTTTTTTTTAAGACCCCGAGACTACCAAAGACAAGGGTTGCAAGCTCTGCTTTTGCGTAGAGGAGCTTGTCCTTGTTGAAGTAAGGAGTCGGGAAAATTTTTTTAAGACCTCGGCACTGCCAAAGACAAGGGTTACGAGCTCCGTTTTTGCATAGAGGAGCTTGTCCTTGTTGAGGTAAGGAGTCGGGAAAATTTTTTTTAAGACCCCGGCACTGCCAAAGACAAGGGTTACGAGCTCCGCTTTTGCATAGAGGAGCTTGTCCTTGTTGAGGTAAGGAGTCGGAAAATTTTTTTTTAAGACCCCGGCACTACCAAAGACAAGGGTTGCAAGCTCTGCTTTTGCGTAGAGGAGTTTGTCCTTGTTGAAGTAAGGAGTCGGGAAAATTTTTTTAAGACCCCGGCACTGCCAAAGACAAGGGTTACAAGCTCCGCTTTTACATAGAGGAGCTTGTCCTTGTTGGAGGTGACGAGTCGGCTTACCCGGCGCATGCCAGAATGACTAACTCCTCTGAGAGTCCACAAACTTTTTTTTCTCCTTTTTTTTATTTTTGCAGGTTTGTGAGGCTACACAATGTACGTTGCTTGTACATCTAGATGCCGAAAGATGGACCTGACTTGAACATGTTGGCACTACACTCATGTAAATGAATGATTTAGGAGTTTATGAGATATATGACTTGAGAGTCCACGTACTTGATGACTTAAGAGTCTGGGATTCAGCTAACTTGAGAGCGTGCTTTCTTGGTCAATCGTGACTTAGAAGTCTTTTGACACAAATGTTCCTTTGTAGCGACTTGAAAGTCTTTGATAGCGACTTGAGAGTCTTTGATAACGACTTGAGAGTCTTTGATTACCACTTGAAAGTCGGTTCATGATGACTTGTGCGTCTTTTTCTTGTGATGACTTGGAACTTTGTCGATGCTGACTTGAGAGTCTTTTGGTGATGACTTGAGAGTCTTTTTTAATGATGATTTGAGAGTATTTGGTCATTTGATAGACTTGAGAGTCTTTTGGTGATGACTTGAATGTCTCTTTGATGATGACTTGAAAGTCTTTTTTTTTATGATGACTTGAGAGTCTTTTAATGATGACTTGAAAGTCTTTGGTCATTTGATAGACTTGAGAATCTTTTGGTGATGACTTGAAAGTCTCTTTTTTTTTTTTTTTGATGATGACTTGAGAGTCTTTTAATGATGACTTGAAAGTCTTTGGTCATTTGATAGACTTGTGAATCTTGTGCTTCAACTTTGGAGTCTCTTGATTAGGCTGACTTGGGAGTCATTAGTGGTGACTTGGAAGTCTATGACGAACGATCACTTGAAGTTTTTTTTTTTTTTTTTGTTATTTGAGTCCCCCTTTTTTTCAAGTGACTGCTCTTTGCCCCCTAGGGTGTCCGCTCTCCTTGCGCGCGTCGCATCTAGTCAGACTCGTCAGTATCTTCTTCATCTAGTGTGATTTTCCCTCCCTTCACTAGCTGCATGACTTTCTCTTTGAATGCTCTGCATTTCTCTAGTGGGTGGCTGACAATCCTGTGGTACTTGCAATACTTAGAATTGGTCACTTTTCCTACTTCTTCAAGGCGCTTTGGCTCAGGGAGTTCTATGAGTCCCTTCTCAAGGAGTTTGTCCAACATTTTTGGTGCATCAGAGTTAGAAAAACAATAGTTATTTTCTTCAATCACAGGGTCTCTTCTTGGTATGTCTTCATAAGCAATTGTAGAAACACTATTGTTAGAATGTTTTCCATGGTTGGCAATCGTAAACTCCATGTCATGAGCTTGTGTCACCAAGTCTTGAAAACTCTTAGGCTTGTTCACTTGCAAGGCATAGAGTATGTTTCAATCCATTCCTCGAGCGCACATGTCGACCGCAGAGGTTTCTGACAGACGATCCTTGCACATTAGGGAAAGAGCACGCCAACGGTTGATGTAGTCAACTACTGGCTCGTCATCCCATTGTTTGACATTAGTCAACTCTGTCATGCTAACGACACGACTTGTGCTGTAGAAACGATTTAGAAACTCCTCCTCCATTTGCCCCCAACTATCGATAGACCTAGATGCAAGGTTGGTATACCATTCAAACGCGGTTCCTTTTAAGGAGCGCACAAATTGCTTGACTAAGAGATCTCCGTTCGTGCCAGCATTGTTGCATGTCTCAACAAAGTGTGCGACATGCTGCTTTGGGTTACCATATCCATCGAATTGATGAAATTTGGGAGGTTGGTAACCATGTGGCATACGAAGAGTGCTTATTCTCTTAGTGTATGGCCTAGTGTACCTGTGAGTTCTTTGTGAAGCCTCTCCTAATTGGTCCTTGAGTGCCTTCGCGATCAAATTTTGGACTTGTTCTGTAGTCATTGAGCTTGTCGCTGATAATGGCTTGTCGCCCTTCTTAGACATGTCATTTTCAGCCTCACTTTCACTGGATTCGTTTTCTCCCTCTGCGTCTGAATATTTATTGAGGGACTTTGCTGATCGTTGCTTTAACTTCTTCTCCAACTTAGCAATCTTTTTATCTTGACGCTTGATTTGCGCGTCCTTCTCTTCGCTCTCTTGAGTAAGCTTCTGTAACGTGGCTTTTATATTAGTCATTTCTTCTTCTATAGTAATAACTCCTGTAACCATGACTGACATAGTAACAAGATCAGATGCCCTTGTTTTACTTCGAACTTCCCTCACCATGCCAATGGCCTCGTGTTTCATCTTCACATTTGTTGCAAGCTCTTCCTTAGGAGATTGATTGGTTGAAGCCTTTGTAGCCATATCTTATTCGTGGAGATGTTCTTGAAAGTCTTGATTTCAGAGATCGAGATGAGAAGTAGAGATTGTCCCACCGAGCGTGCCAAAATTTGTAACCACAAATTTTCGAGTCTAAAATAAATAAAGACAAGAAAATAATGGACAAATATAATTTGTATTGATTTCAAAGAATTTAGGTACAATCTCTATAATATTTGTTACAAGATGAACAAATAAAAAATTGTCTAATTCGATCTCTGTCGTCTTCTTGAAGGAGGGCCGATGCGGCTTGAATCTCGATCAAGTTTGTGTTGAATCTCTAGAATAAACGACACATAATGTAGTGTTTGTTGTTTAATTCTAGAGAGAGTATTCTTGAGAGTTTGATTTTTTCTCTGCTAATGAGAAGAGGTAGAGTCCTATTTATAGGGAAGGGACTTGATCTCTCTTTTGGGCTTTGGCTTACTAGCCTTTTTGGGCCGTTGTCCGGGCCTTAGAATTAGGTTGACTTGGCAGTCTATTTGACTTTGACTTGGTAGTCTTTGTGGGCCGTTGTCCGGGCCATAGGTTTGGGTTGACTTAACAGCCCATTTGACTTTGACTTAATAGTCACTTTGGGCCTTGACTTGGTAGTCGATTTTACTTTGACTTGGCAGTCGTCGAGCTTTGACTTATTAACTAGCTTGAGCCAATTTCATTTAAATAAATTAAATTAATTAATTTGGACCAACCAAAATAATCAACTTAATTTATTTTAACTTTTGACACTATTTTGATTTTTTTTAGTGTCTACAGTCCTTACATAAAAACTCGAAACACCGGCAAATAATATACGCACCGGTGCAGTCCGACTCCCAAAAAACAGGGTCAAAGATCCAAAAACAGATAAAGGAGTCACAAATATGCCACACAAAAGTAAATCCAAGGGGATTATATTCTTGTGTTTCTAGATGAAAGTTCTCTACTTGCATAAAGGGCTATAATTTTGACCACAAAGCAAACAGTTTTGCTTTAAGCTTAAGCTAATGAAAAAATAAACAAGAGAATAGATACTTGTTGGAGTAATTATGAGAGGAAAGCAGAGGTGGGGGCCAAGACTGAAACTTCTAACTGAAAAATGAAAATGCATGATAGTAGTAGTTGAGCAGCACAAAGGTCAGCCCTACTTTATATAAAGGGTTATGAGACAGACAACAAGGAGGAACAGCCAATACTACATAATAACATCAAGGGCCCAACAACAACAAGGATGGATGGATAATTCACATGAAAAAGCATGGTAATCAATTGCATCATGCACTACTCTTCTGCACAGAAAGAAATGTGTAAAATTTGATGATTGTGTTCTTCACCAACACTTGAAAAGTTGAAGCAAGTGTTTTTTTGCAACTTTTACTGTATGTTTCATCAATTTGCATGCGATTCATGAATGCTAGTTCCATACCGACGAGCTTTTAGCTCAGGTTGATATCTGATACAATGTGGTATATCACAGGTTCTAAGATTAAGTTTTGGGTGCACGCCATCCCCTATGGGCATGGGCGGATCCCATAGTCCTTTGGGGTGGCCACGGCCACCCATAGGCCAACAAAAAAAATAATTTTTTAGTTAAATTAAAGGTAAAAATTATGAATTTAGTTTATTCATATGAAGCGATGATAGTATAGTGGGCCTATTTCAACATCTAGGTCCCATCTTGTATTTGATAGATCCATTGGGTTTTTTCTAAAATAAAGGACCCAATATGGATGACTCAACTTATCAATATAAAAAAAATAATAAGTGGTAGTTCAATCTAAAAGTAATTTCAGTGACCCAGAAGAAATCCAAATCGATACCCATTAGCCATACCCGACGAGTCTCGCCCACGTAGAGTTTGGGTTTGTAATGTTGAATGTACATTATCAAATACAACAAGGTCCAATCATGTACAAACTTCTATGTTACTCGAATTTGGGTATGGGTTTCCAATATAGACAAAGATACGGGTGTCAAGACTAACTTTAAAAAAATTAAATATTTTTATTGTAATTTGAAGTATTGAATGTTGTACTTTTATCTGGATGTCAAAGGTCTCACACGAGTATAAATCACACTGTCGTTTAGTTTGAGCACGTATCAACCACTTGAGTCTTAAAGGATCACAATTGTGCCCCCAAGCTAACCAAAATTAGGACCACATCAAGAACATCTTGCCAACAACAACAAAGCAAAGATTTTCGGGGCCAAAATCAAGAAAAAAAACTTCCCTTTTCTTTTCAACTTCCACTTTCCTATTTGCTCGCATGAAAATTACACTGAAAACTATCATACACAGCAATACATTCCTTCTACAGCCAACGAGACTGAGATAGATACATGCTCGTAACATTACACTGAAACAAACAACCCCTAAAAAGAAAGTGAAAATCATCACTCAGTCAGTCACCGTCACCGGCCCTTTTTCCTTGACTTGAAGGCTAAATTGGATGGCGGCGATGGCGAGAACTCGAATGGCAAACACGGCGGATCAGCCGCCCCGAGGAGCATCCCGACAACCTCCCTCATGTTGGGCCGTTTTCCGGGCTGTCTCTGAATACACAGCAGCCCAATTGTGATACACAGCATGGCCTGATCCCTATCCAACCCCTGGATCTCAGGGTCCACGAGGTCCAACAGCTTCCCGTTGTGGGCCAGCTGCCTGGCCCACGACACCAAGTTGGCCCGCTCGAACTCCGACATCGGAGATGCCGTCACCTGCAGCGGCCGCCGGCCCGAGATGATGACTAGGACTAAGACGCCGAAGCTGTACACGTCACACTTTTCCGACAGCTGCGCGCCGCCACCGTATTCCGGCGCGATGTAGCACATTGTCCCCCGCATGCTCGGCGTGCTGCTGATCCCGCCGCTTCGGGGGATGATGTGGCTGCTGTCACATGCGCCGCCGCCGCCGTAATCTTGGCTGTTTCTCCGGCAAATGCGGAGCTCGCCGCTGAGTCCGTCGAGCCACCAATCGATACTCCCGAAGCTGCTCGTTTTCCGGCGCCGCTTTTTTCTCTCCGGGGCAACGAAATTCGAATCATCGTCATCTCTTTGCCACCACGAATCCGACCGGACGACAACAGTCGATTTTCCGGCCTTATTTTTTACGTTTTTCTTCTTCTTCTTCTTCGACAGTTCGTCGCAGAACTCCTCCTTCCACCATTCCCGGGGCTTTCTGGAACTGCTGTTCTTTTTTCTCCCGTCATCCAAAGAAGCCCACCATTCCCAGCGCTTCTTCTTGTTCTTCTTATTCGAAATTGGTTCGAGTTTGGTAGATTTTGTCGAAGTCGTAGGACCCCCGACCAAATCAGACGAAGTAGGTCGTTCCTTCTTGATCTCACTCCCGATCCACTCCATCACGTAATCCTTGACCCGACCCGAATCCGACCCAACACCGCCACGGCCGCCGCCATTGTTGTCCTGCTTCCACCACCAGTAATCCCTCCCGGAGGACCCACCACCGCCCTTTTTCTTCCCAATCTTATTACCGTTACCACCGTTGTTGGTATTTCCGCCGCCACTACTCTCGACACTGATTTTGTCCGGCCAACTTTCCGGCAAGCTGCTGGCCCTCTCGAACCCCTCCGACGGCGACAACAAATTACTCGCCGCTGGTGACCGATCTAGAGTGACGGCACTGTCTGTTTCCTCGACAATCGAACCGTTGCCAGATCCGCAATCATCATCGTCTACTTCGAGCAAAACCCCAGAATCATCATCCATGTCCTCGTTCTCATTCTCATTCTCGTCTTCTAAGATCTTTGCGAGTCCGAAATCCCCCAATTTGGCGTTGAATTCGTCGTCGAGCAACACATTGCTGGGCTTCACATCGCCATGAACGACGGCGGTCGATCCGCAGTTAAAATGAAGGTATTCGAGAGCCTTGGCAATGTCCAGTATGATCTTGAATCTCTTCCCCCAAATCAACATTTCAGCAGATTTATTGTCCAGCAGTTTGTCCTGCAGACTCCCATTTTTCATCAATTCGTAGACTAAAAGCTTCCTCTCCCCTCGGGACGAGAATCCCAGAACCGACACCAGAAACTCCGGCGACTGCGACGGCGCATGGGATCCAATCGCCGGCGATGGAGACGAGGAGATGATTCTAGAAGCGAGGGCGAGCTCGTTGTGAAACTCGCGCTCCCCCTGGATGGACCCCGCCGACTCCATGAGCTTGACGGCGACGAGTTCTCCGGTGGTCGGAAGTGTTCCCCGGTAGACCGACCCGAACCCGCCCTGCCCGACCCGGTTCGAGGCGGAGAAGGAGGAGGTGGCTTTGCGTAGGAGGGAGAACGGAAACCGCCGCAGCTTCGGAGGTTCGTCTTTTTCCGGCACCGGCGGCGCCGGAGCTGTGCGGCTGCGGGTGAGCTTCCGGTAGAGGACCGCGACGATGAGGAGGAGGGAGAAAGCGGCGGCACCGGCGACCAGGGGAGGGACGAGGTGGGAGCTCCGGTGAGGTACGGTGTGGAGACGCTGCGCCGGTGAAGATTCCGGCGACGGCGGAGGTTGCCGGGATGGCATAGCTGTAAATAGGGAGTAAGAGCGAGGGTGATTGTTATTAAGGGGTTGAGAAAAGATTCATTTGGTTGAGTTGAGAGTGAGATTTTCTGGTCAGTGGGTTGAGTTTACTCTCTCTACTCGGGAAATGGGGATAAGGCGTTGAAGAGGAGAGAGAAAAAGTGAGAGAGAGAAAGAGAGAGATGTTAAAGTGACAGGGTGGTGATTATCAGCATTGATGACTGTCACAGATGCGAACGTTGGGTTGGGGCCTGGGGGATTGATTTGGCTGTTTGGCATTGGATTCTTTGACGGCAACTGGCAAGGGGAAAAAAAAATGGAAGTCAAGTAATTACTGGTGGGTTTGACTTAATTAATTAAATAATAGTGGACCTTTAACAAATTTTGTCGATTTAGTTTAGGATATGGACTTTTAACCAAAAGTGGGGTGGCAAGCAGAAACATGCATGATCAAAAAAAAGATAATAGTCATAATAATAGTATTAGTAATAATAATAATAATACGCTTGACAAAAAGTAAAAACTGGCTTGATCAATGCCTAGGTTTTAGGCCCTGTTTTTTTTCTGCGGTTGGCAAACTGCGGTAACACAGCTCACCGCAGTTTGTCACAACTTACCGCAGTTTGCTACAAATCATTACTTTTCTCTCTCCTCACTCTTCTCTCTCTTCACTTTTCTCATCTACTTTTTACATTCTCTCCTCACCTACCCCACATACCAATAACCTACCACAATTCCACCACACCACACCGCAAAATACCGCAGAAAAGAACAGGTCTTTAATCTAATAAATAAATAAGCGTTTTTTTATATGTCAATTGAATAAAAGTATGTCAATTGAATAAAAATAGGCCAATTGGATGGAAGGAAGACCTAAGCAAATTTAAACAATTTCCATTAAACATAAATTTTTGTAGCATTAAAAATTCTAATTTTAATCATAAATATAGTTGACTTTAAGGGTGGAAAATAAATCATATATATAGGAAACTGATCATATGAGCATGACTATTTGATGAGTATGTGAACATAATTAGATAGCTGACAGACATCAAGTATTATTTTCGTGAATACCAAATATTAAAAATGAGCATCAAGTACTATTTTTATGGACATCAACTATGAACGGTTGACATCAACATTTTATGTCCGCCAAGCAAAACCTTTATATCACTTTTCTTATTTGATGTTTACCTTTCATACTTGATGTCAACAAAAATAATACTTGATACTTACCTTTCAACCATTATATATATTTAAAAAAAAACTTAAGTGATAAGAGATTAAGAAAAGATTAAAAAAATAATTTAATGCAAGTCTTAAAGTATATAAGGATATAGGTTGACTTATAAATAGTGGTGCTGCTGTAAGCTAAAAGGAAATACTCAATTACATATACATACAAAGGGAAAAAACATAGAATGGGGGAAAATATTATGGGGGGAAAAGGCACAAAAAGGGAGGATAAAGAAGATACTGTTTGTTGTCTTGTGCAAGTCATTTTCTGGTCCAAAGATAGCTATTTGTCATACCCTCATAGGTTCCTATACTATCCTACATCTTTCATATAAATGCATCATGATATTCTTATCAAACATCAAATTTTAAAGTTGATTTCCATTTTGAAAAGAAAATATCAAATGGGTTGTCAAAATACTAACTCCGTCTCATATTGTTTGTCCATCCAACTATATTTAAAATCCAATGATCATGGGAAATGGGGTGAAAAATGTGTAATGTACCAGAATTATTCTTACTTTTCTCATGTGAAGAAAAATAAAAAAGAAACAAAAGAGTATTTATTAGGGATATAATAAAAATTACAATCATTGAAATTATAAAATGGACAAACATTTTGAAACAATACAATTAAGTAGATGAACAAACAATTTGGGACGGAGTTAGTATATCTTTTAAATGATATCTTAAAATCGCACATAAATATAAAGATAGAGACATAGAACGTAGTTAACAACTTGAAAATAATATGCAATGGACCGACTTTTTAGGGGGTACAAAGGAACAGAAAAAAACAAGAACGTCATTGCCTAGCAAGCTACCATAATAAATACTATCCAAGTTTGAATCTTTGCTTCGGCAAGGTTTCAATAGAAATCTACAACTTCCACTAACGCAAGTTTGGGAGGGATCCAAATGTACATAGATCCTGGCCTCCTGGCCCTGATCTTTTGTTAGGTTAATTCTAACTATTTTAACTTATCTTAAGTTATCATAACTTATCTCAACTTAACACAATTCCTAAAAAAAATATCCATTCTAAAAACACAATTCTCCAAAAAAATATCATAACTTATCATAACTTATCTAAACCTAATTATCCTATAGTTTATCTGTTTTTACTTTTAGCGTGTTTGATTCTTTTTCGGAAAAATGTTTCTTAGAAAACTTTTACCTGAAAAAGATTTTTCTAGGAAAACTCTCTCGAAAATAATAATTCACATTATTTTATTTACATTTGAAAACAAGAAAAAGTTTATAGAAAATTTTATATGAAATATCCAAATAACCCTTATATATTAATTTATAAAATAGTTTTTAAAGACATTTTAGGAAGTAGATCTATAAAAACTTTCCTTTTTATCATGGGTAAAAAACTTTTCCGAACCTCCCATGAAAAATTTTTCCCCATTCACCATGTGAAAATAGTGAAATCCACTCTAAAACTTTCCTCCCCTCACTTTTTATTTTACAAACAAATATAGAAAAAGTTTGATCAACCTTCCCAAGAAATAGCTATAAACAAATACTCCCTTATGTCGTGTTCTTTTATGTGGTATTTTGCGGTATAACGCGGTATAGTGTGGTGAAATTGTGGCAGGTTGTGTAATTGTGACGAGTTATTGGTATATTGTGGCGAGTTTTTTGTATAAATATATAAATATTGTATTGATAATTGTGAAAAAATAATTGTGGTGGGTTGTGGTGAATTGTGGTAGAATGTTATTTTGTGGTGGGTTGTGGCAGAATCATGCATGATAAAAAAACAGAGCTTTAGTCAACCTCCATTTTTTTAACCTTATTTTCCCTACCTCCTACTTACCTTACATAGTTACATTGTATTTTCCTTTCAACCGAACAACCCTTACATTACCTTACCAAAAACAAGCCCATAGTCTTTCCCATGGACATTTTTATTTATTAGTTATTTTTTCGGGGGTGTGAGGGGGAGTGCTGAAAAATCTAAAATGTCTAAAAGCATAGTTGGAATAAATGTCTCCAACCACCAAGGTTCCATGGGGTATCATACAGCAGGAAAATCCAAAGCAGACAAATATTGCCAGTTTCAAATGCCAAAAACCAGTATCATGGCCTGTGACAGAAGGCAACAATAAACAACACTGTGCAACCAAAATAAAAATAATAATAATTCCCAGAAACTAATCTCTACAAAGTACAAACCAAACAACAGTTGAATTCATTTCCCAGATCACATGGCATCACATTTCTAGCAGACACTATCTACAAACATTCAACTATGACTGCTTCAACCCCCCGTTTTCCGGAGCCGGGGTGGCGGGCTCCACCGGTGTTGATGACCCGCTCTTCCGGCTGTGCGAGGAATGGCCCCCGGTGATTGTCCGGCCCATGAACCGCCCGGCCTTGGACAGCCCGCTGCCCACTACCCCAAGGCCGGACCCCACGATCCCGACCCCGGCACCGACACCAGTCCCCACCAGCCCGACACCGGAACCCACGAGCCCGACTCCAGCCCCGATGCCAGTCCCCACCAGGGAGACGGCCCCGTCCACGGCGTCCATGGCGCTCCCGATCAGGCCCGCCTCCTTTAGCTTCTTCTTCTCCTCGGCCATCCGCTTCTCTGCCTCCATGGCCGCCTCTTGCTCCTCCTTGCTGAATTCGTGGTACAGCACCTGATAATAAGAGACACACCTTTATCGGTTATTGATAGACCTATCAGTTTGGGTGACCGGGTGGTTTCGGGGTTGGAAATCGTGTTCAGAACATTTCGGACGGGTTCGAGTCCATTTTCAGGTCTGGTCAAACTCTATCCGGTCTAAATTTTTGGACATGGGTCAGAGAAAATCGAGTTCGAAACCAATAATTTTCGGGCGGGCTCGGAGCGGGTCAAGATTGACAGGTCTACTTATTGATCCTCGCAGTTTGTGGTTTTGGAATTCGCATCACGGAAAGACGAAGACCAAGGTCGGGTCGGATGCAGACCCGATCGGATCCCAGATCGGTACAGAGAATGGCAATAATTAAAGTATTCAGGCTGGACGGGGACTGGCAAAAATCTGTCTGACCCGATAACCCGGATTTACCCCACCCAGAAAGAACTGGGTATGGTCACCACACTTCTGTCAGAATTTAAAATCCGGACAACTGGTCCTATGACCGAATTCAAATCTAGGTCGTGTCTGGGTTAAGATAATTCGGATCCAGGTTGTTCGCATTTTAAAGACAATTCGGGTCTAGACAAATTCAGTCAATCGGACATGGGAAAACTTGGCTTTTGAATATTTTTTATCCAACTTTTCAAGAAATTCTTCAAAAGAATATTTTGACAATCGGTTTCGGGTCCAACAACAGACTTCCAGAGAAACATTTCTGGCAAGAAACTACAGTCCTAATTCCAGATAGCTCCAACTTCGGGATGAAGTCAAAGTGTCGGTAACAGCCGATCAATCGCTCGTACATTTTTTTTATGTCATTTGCCTCTTTAAAATAAGAGTAGTAACTCCAGAATGTAAATCTAATTTTGATGAGGTTAAAAAGAGAGTAATTTTGAAGAAGAATGTATGTGGGCACCTTGAGTGTAATAGTCCCTCTATCCTTCTTATCCTTGATCTTTGTCATATCATGTGATGGCATCAGTCTGAGTTCAAGTTCCTGGGCAACTTCACACTCCAAATCATTCAGAGCCAACTTTGTCACACCCAGCTTCTCATCCTGACCAATATTATCCTTGTCAAACACCTGCGTCAACAAAAATCGTCATCATCATCAATTCATCATCATCATCATCATCATCATCATCATCATCTTTTACTTCCTAGGTATCTGAAAGAGATCATCGCCTTCATCGGAAATCTCCAACGTACTACTGACTACAAATTTTAAACGTAATATGATATGAAGAATTGAAACATTAACTCTTACGAAGTGCTTCTCTATACGAATCTAGTGAATGTAATGTTATAAAATACTAGATAACTATATATGTGAAGAAACTTTTAGTTAAAGATTTTAAACTTAGACCACTGGCTGTCGTCGACATTGTCACGAACAGTGTCGCTCGCTGTCGACGACAATGTCACTGGCTGTCAACGACACTGTCGCTGACATTGTCGCTCGCTGTCGTCGACACTGTCACTCATATACCATAGTGACTAATATTATGGAATGAGACTAAAGCCCCATGCAAAGATGAAAGATGTGTCAAGTTTGCCTTTCAAAATCTGGGCTTTGTCGGAAACCTCCTTCCAGTTCATTGTAGCGAGTAACGAAAAAATGAAGAGAGCGAATGATCAGTGGGACAACACTAATCATTCTATAAAGAAGAGAACAGACTAAGACCCGTAATTCTGGATCATTAGAACTCATATTGCAGAAATATTTGGATCACTTGAAACCATCTGACTCGGAACTTTAAACTACCATGCTTTGATTCAAAATAGAGGGTGCAGTGATAAAAACTCAAACCTCAAGTATAAGTGACTGAGTCTCCTTATCCTCTGCAATCAACTCGAAAGTTTCGTTCCAAACAGGGTTCAGATTATTATCCACGACCTTTGTTTTAACCTTAAAAAGCGGCCGAATATGGAGGATTACATAGGGATCTGACTTTCCGATCAACTCCATGTTCTTCAAACCAGTGGCTTTCACAACCGTAACTGTCAATTTGCCCTGCGGTCTGAGCTCCAATTCACTGCAACGTAGCAGAATTATAAGATTAGAGTAAGAAACAGAAAAGAACAATACATGACGCACAGACAAATCAACACAATGGGGCATCACAGAACTTCACGAAAGAATGAGCAATGCCTAGCAGATTATTGCATGAGAATGCTATTGCTCGGGTCAGGAGTCAAAACGAACAAGGATGAGAAATAAATACCTAGAAAAAGTTCAACAAGAACAAGGATGCTATTGTGGGCATTTATGGAAATCCAAGAAATATACGCATGGACTCACCAATGCTTTCACAGCCGTGTTCTAGAACACGGATGGCTAACTTTTTGCACAAATTTAGTCTAGGTTTGGCTTCAGAACGCTTTTCTACAATATTCTCTATTTGTAACATATATTACTCGGGTTCTATGTTAGAAGTTTTCCACACATGGGGAATACTAGACAATCAGAAAAGGTTTCATGAGGATAGCCATGCTCGAGTGTTTGATTTGATACAATTTTAACCATTGTCTCTGGGACAAAAAAATGTTCACAAATTTCTGGTAAACATGGCCAAGTATTAGGTGACATGGTACAACTTCTGAAGAAAAATAGTCGAAGTAGTCAGAGAAATAATACCTTGTGTCGACTGGAATACCTCCAATCGGAACAACAATCCTGTGAGGCCACTGTAATGTGTCTGTCACAATTGACTCCACCGTATCCTGCACAATGAAACATAAACAGAACACACACAGTTTTGAGCTTAAATCATCTTGAAACGTTCAAAGTCGGGTCAAATTTGGGTCGGTCAATGTCAAATGCGAACGAGAAATTGATGTCTGGAGTCCGGACCCCTTTTCTCGGGTCAGACCAGATTGGACAATTCGGATAGGACCTATCTTCGGGTCGAAATCAATTCGGACAACTGAAAAAAGAAATATTATGTCCGAATACTCGGTCAAATCAGTCAATGCCGAATTCGGATGGAAAATCTATGGTCGGACCCGGGTTTTTTTCGGGGCGTACAAATTCAGGTATTCGGGCCAAACAAAATTTTGCAAGCTCTACGACCTAAGATGGAAGAGGCCAAGATACTCACTTCAATCAAGTCAGAGATACCAGGGAAAGCTGTTAGGCTTCCACCAACGGCTTTCAAAGTGTACTCAATCCGAGGTTTTGGCTGCAATATAATAAGAACGAGCATCAGTAATTTGACTCAAGAAGAAACCTAACTACATAGCTCAATAATCGAGAATGACTCAGGAACAATGAAACGATAGAAAGATAGCCAGGCATACGTCTGAAAGCAAAGCAACCACAACAGCAGAAATGCAAGGAATGTCTTCAGCAAGTTGGAATATCACACGAACAACTGTGAAAACTTGAAGATCTTTCAACTGCAATCAAGAATAATGCGGCAACGTTATCCACAAGGGTTACAAATGCAAGAAGGGGAACAAACATTGACAAACATATCTTAGTGCGAACAAATTCCAAGTTCCTACAAATTCATACTAATGAAAGCAACAGTATGAGTTCACAGACCCATCAACCGACCTGAATAGGGATAGATGCAACATGTGCAGCTTCAACAGCTAAAATAATATTTGGGTCACCACCCCATCGGAGATCAATATCCATGATAATCTGACTTTCCTTGAGGCTCTGAACACGAATACCTGGAATAATAGAATGAATACTAGTGTATAAAAAAAACTACCATTGGACCTTCAACTATCAACTTAAGTTTTTGGTTGAGATGGTTTCACATAGTATTAGAGTCAAACTGAGTCAGAGTTCTTAAGTTCGAATCTCAACAGCCCACGTATTTATTGGCGCAAGGTTAAGGGGGGCCTTTTGCAGCACCCACGCTTCAAGCCCAAAAGGCATTCGCATGAGGGACATGTTAGAGTATAAAACCATAGTTGGGTCTTCAACTATCAGCTTAAACTTTTGGTTGAGACGGTTCCATAATAAATAATGTACATGTAACATACATGACATAATACATGATCGAAAGCGTATATGAGCATGCATGATGTTCTTCCAAAAGTCTACCAAACAAGTATGTAGCAGTATTCTACCACTTTACCAACTAGGTTGGCATTATTAGGCAAAGCACATTCTAATGCCATGCATGCAAAACTCAATATAATTGCAGAGATGCAAACAAAATAAACCACATAGGAAAAGATTCAAAGGGCAAAAAAAAAGCACACACACTTAAAAAAAATCTGTTAAAAACCTTCTATTTTGGGGGCAACAGTGCCAAGAGTGAGCTTGCTGAATTTCAAGGAAGTAATTCCAGAAGGTCGATAATCTTCCAGAAGAGGCTCAACACTTTCCCTTATCACAAGCTCTGCTGCCTGAGGACAAATAAACACAGGATTAGTCATAAATGAACAGTGTATTCAGAACTTCAAATGGCAAACATACACATACTGCTGATTCTCTCTTCTAGAACGCACAACTTTCTTTCGCTAAAGTGATCAGTGACTGATATTCTACAAACCAAAACACAATCACAAAAAGGCATTGCATATCACATATTCAAATCAATCTGCTCCATAGCCTTAAACCTGCCCTACATGTACTTATCTACCTTCCAAACTAGACGTGAAAATGGGCTCATAAGAACGTCATGTCTGATGTTCACAAGGACGATGCTAGGAATATAATGGCAATGCATCATCATTCTGAATAAGAAACTATTATTCTGAAGTTCAAATTTTTATGGATTTGTCCACTGGCAGTTTTGTAAGTCGAATTTGTGCAACCTTAACCTTGCAAATGATCAACACATCTGCACCATTTCGCTAGTTAACATAGATCTTTGACTTAAGCAATCAGAAGCTGTGCAATCAAACACTCCAAATAATTTCAAAATGGTTGAATGTGCGTTGTGTCTAGCGTCCTGACATTGGAGGCCAATAGCCAGATTTCTTAGAATGAATTATGAAAGAAGGAAATAAGACCATAATACAATCTCCAATTGTTCCACGGCAAGGGAATCGGAAAATTCAAGCACATGCACAACAGGTGGAAGGCACAAAGGTTGACGATGACAACAACAACAATCTCCCAATGTAAGCACGCATAAGCATGGTCTGGGGACCCAGATATAGGTGGTCTTCTCCTCATGAACAGAAGTTCATGAAGAGGTTGATTTCTGCGGACATCAAAGTTGACAACTTTAATCTATCCAATATTATGTCATCAACCCTGTAGCATAAAGGAACTTACATCAGCTACGAACGGCCACAGCTTTGTCAGTTCTTTGTTCAGCCATTTAACCTGGAAAATTGGAACAAATTAGATTAGGGTAATAGAACTCAAAAGCATTTAAGCGTCAACTCCAACAGAAAATCTCTTAAGCCATATGCGATGAGTGCAAAACTTATGGAAAGACTGATATATCCACTTCATGTAGATTGTAGTTCATGGACAAATACATGGACTGGAAACATAATGCATGATACAAAAACATTTGATGTTGTGAAGATTTGTAGAAATCGAGTGGTCTGCATCACAAAATATGAAGTTTAAGAGAGGGGAACTAAAAGATGAAACCTGCTCAAAAACTGGAAACGAGATCCACTCTGGAAAGTTTTCACCACATATTTTCCTCAACTCTTCTCTACCGAGTGAAGCAAGAACTTTCAGGTCAGCTGCCTGCATAAAACAATAAAAGTAGTCACATTAAACAATAAATTCATTCACCGAAAGAAAGATTATTAACATCTCAAACAATCGGGATAATAGTCCTACGCATTTATCACTTGAAAAAGACCAACAGTAGTCACAGTAGGCAATATAAAATCAGAAGCCACTAACACAAAGCAGAAAAGTTCTCCATAACTAATATATCTTAGATGGAAAAGAAGAGCCCACCAATTCATGTTTCTTGCTTTAACATCCAAAAGGGTTAGCCTACTTTAACATCCAAAGGCAGAAACTCAATGTGAAACCTATCTACTCTTTCAAACAGTTCAACTGTTTTCAGATACAAGATGTAAGTCTTTCACCTTTGTCACTACATCTCTTTTTTCGATTATTCAAAGCCCAAAAAAGGTTGAAGAGTTCGCAACAAAGTTGCATACACTGCAGTAAACAACAGCATGACAGCTTGGGAAAATACAAAGAACACCAAACCATACTCAGCTAAACAAAACAAACAACATTTCACGACTAATCCTTTGCTTTGTCTTTCTCTAATCATAACGAAATGATCAGATATTATATTCCACAAGCATAACCCTGATGTAAAAGACCATTTCAAGGGGTGACTACCAACTCTCAATCAAACTCTTATGCACATCAAACTATCCACATCCAACCTTAGACACTCAGATTTGGATGCCAGTTATACATCTCAATCAGAACAAAAGTGCACATAAACCCTTAAAAATAGCCAAATCAACCCAATATATATGACATGCATCTTGAACTCATACTCCAACATATCTACAAGTGAACAATCACACAATTGAGAGTAAACAACCCGATATCTCCAAGCGAACAATCACACTATTCAGAGCACAAACTCCATGAGCAGGTAGTAAATTGCAAAATCAACCATCCTAATTCTTTACTGCCCTTATTATGGAGCAGATGCCCCCTACCCTAGCAAAATGAATGTCATGCTGCTCTCTAAAGCAGCAGTAAATCACCCAATTCCATGGTTGATTTGCACTTAAACATGATAAACTGCTCAAAAAGTGAACTATACTAGCAAACATTTGGTTGAAAACAAAACCTAAGCTACCCCCCCCCCCCCCTTCCCTCCCTCCACACACACACACACAAACTTCCTAGTATATGAAAAACAACCAAAGCAACCCAAAAAAAAACAGCCTCAAAGCCAAAGGGTGAGCAAAATCAACAATCAGCAACAAAAAGTGACCCAAATACAAAACAAACTTCAAAACAAAAAACAAAACCAAAAACAAACCTTGGCTATGCGTTTTGTAGAGCGATGTTGCATCATACGATGCCAACCAGCCATGATAGCAATCCCAAACACCATCCCCAACATAACTCCAGACAACAACCCCATTTTCCCTATTTTTCCTCCTGAAAAACCCAGATGAGCAGATTCAAAAACCCCACAACACAACCAAAACCCAGATCAAATCAAACACAAACAGGTGAAGATAAATGGAGAATATTGAGAGGATGAATAGACCAAGTAACGGATCAAAAAGGGGTAACTGAAAGAGTAAACCAAAAGCATTAAATTCTGGGATTGGGTGAAGTTTGATAGAGAAGGAGGAGAGATTGTATCAACCCTAATTTGCTTGAATCTGGAACTGGATAGAGTGAATGATAACAGTGTAATTAGTAGAGGTGATTAGTGAGTATCATAAATGAATGATCAATCATGGGGTGTTTGTGGTGGTGGGAAATCAGCCATTAAAGCACATATATCAATGGTAGGACAGACAAAGAGAGAGGGGTCAACTTCACTACAAAATATCCAAGCACAAGAAATTGAAATGGGAAATGGTTTGTGTTTTGTGTTGTGTAATGAAATTGTGAGATGAGATTATATGCTCCTTCCCACAACTTAAAATCTTTTCTTTGCCAATTCTTCCGTTTTAAGTTTGAATACTTAAACCCTTTTTCTTTCATGTGGGTGGTTTTTTAGGACATTAGTCGTTGATCTTTCCTTCCTAAATCCAAATTGGTCCAAACAATTACCACCAAAATAGTTGTAGGGTTTGATTTTGGTATGCTTTCAGTTTTAGTTTTCACTTTTCAGCCTTGTTTCTTTCATCTGATTTAAGATGACATTTATCAATTATTGGGATTCATATAAGGTAATTTGACCCATAATAATTTTAAGGAATTTGAAATGTCGATAAAATATTTTTCTATCTTAGTAAAGTATAATATACTTCAAAAAATGCAACAATGATAACGAAAAAGAACTACAATATTATGTTTTTAATACTTTTCTATCTTAGTAAAGTATAATATACTAGCAGTATGTACTTTTTCACTACTTTCATGTAGCAGTTCAAAATCAATTTCCGGTATCGGAAAGCTAACGTGGCGATTGGAAAATATGTTTATTCATACTTCAAAAAGGAAATTTCTGGTCGCCACGTCAGCTTTCCGGTGACGGAAATTGATTTTGGACTACTATGAAAAAATAGTGAAAAGTACAGATTACCAGTGACCGAAAAGTCACTTTGAATTATTTTCAATAATAAGTAGGGCTGGAAAAAATTTTTGGAAATCGGATAAAAAAAAACCGGAAACAGGCAACACCGAACCGGCCTAAAATTCCGGTGCACCGCACCGGAAAAACCGGATGCTAAACGGGGCGGTTCCGGTTTGGGATATTCAAATCGACGGGGAACCGCCACGGAACCGTTAATATAAATAAATATATATATATAAACTTTGGCTAAAAAAAAATCTACCCACAAATTAATACATAAACATTGTAAATTAACTTGTTAAAAAAATAGTGTAAATTATACCCATAAATTAATACCGAACTGTTAATATAAATAAATATATATATTTATTTATTTATTTTTATAGAATAGAGATTTTTTGATGTTGACAAAAACTAATGTGGTTCCGGTTCACCGGTGAAACCGCATCGTTAAATCCGATGCATCGGTTTTTAAAAACCGAGTGATTCGATTCCGATTTAAGGTTTTAGCGCACCGTTTCGTCCGGTGCACCGCTTCGAGACACGGAAACTACACCGCACCGCATCATTTCCACCCCTAGTAATAAGTCCCTCAGTACGGATTATTTGTGACTAAAAACCCTATTGATTATTACTCCATTCATTCCATATTAACTGACATATTTCAAAAATTTCACATACCAAGGTATAACTAAAAAACTACCCAAATAATTACATAGTACCATTTTTCAAGGTGTTTTTTCGGATATCAAGGTGTAGGTAGTGAAAGAATGTGAGTAAGGGTAGTTTTTATTGATTGAAAAAGTAAAAAGTTAATATAATCATTAAAGTCAAAATAATTAAACTAGGTATTGAAAAATAGAAATTGACAATTATTTTAGAAAAAAAAGTTAGTTAAAGTGTCAATTAATATGGAATGGAGGGAGTAATTATTAGTAGGTGATTATTATTGATGAACTATTAGTATATGATAACTATTAATTAATAAGTGAAAAAAGTGGTAAAATAATTATTGAAAAATGTAGAATAATAAATATTTTAGTTTTGTAGAATGAAAAATGAATAAAAATGACAAATGTTGTGATCAAATTTAACCAAAAATTATTGTGAATAAAGGTCCACCGTCAAGTTTTGTTTTGTGGTAAGATTAAGTTTACCCACATTTTACTACCTTTATCACATCATTTATTTTCACCTTATCTATAATACCATATATTTAAGAAAAAATGTGATTGATATAACTTGTCTTTAGGCACCGTTCTTTTGTGCGTTAACGCATCCAAACGCAACGCAAAATCAATAAAACCTAACGCATGGCAAACGCACGATAACGCAACTTATCACAATCTACTATTCATCTCTACTCACCTTTTTATTATTTCCTACCGCAACCCAACGCAATCCAACGCAACCCAAACGCAACTTATCAAAACACAAACGCAACGCACAAAAGAATGGTGCCTAAATCAAATTTATCCACTTTTATCCATGGTATTCATATTTTATCAATTTATTCGCACAATCACTTAATCAACCGCAGAAAAAAAAAACAGGGTTAAACATTTTAGAAGGAATTTGATTTTCCCTTATAATTGTGACATTAATATTCAAAACTTCAAATAGTTCACAAAAGTAACTTATTCAATATACTCTCCTCCATCCCAAATTAATTGACATTTTTTACTAAATTTTGACGTTAATTATTCACAAATTATAATGAGTTACAGAATGAAATTATTTCAATCGTAATGTTTAGTGAAGTATCTTTCTAGTGACGGTAATTTGATATTGTAACTCATAGTGATTTGTGAGTAATTTGAAGTCAAAATTTTGTCAAAATGTCAATTAATTTGGAAAGGAGGGAGTATTTTACGAATTTAGTATTATAATTTAAGCATTGTCCCTGTCATATATTTATAAAGTGTGGAAACTCATTCACTTGTCTTAACCATTACCCATTTTTGTCACTAGAGCTTAAACATTTGTCATCCTTTGAAATGTCAATCTCATTGAATTTCCCTATCAAAAAGAAAGAGGGGATGGGCACATTTTTAGGATGCAAGAATACAATTCCAAAGTTTATAAGAAAATAAATCTAATATGAATTGGATGTGCATTATAGCGTGCCACGTCCGAAACTCTCATTCCAATTGCATTTTATTAAAGGAAAGAAAATAAACAATTATTGTTTATCAGCTCTGTTTCATATTATTTATCATATTTGAAAATTGAGTAGTTAAATTTTTAAAAAAATTGACCATAAATTTTTAAATATATACAATAATTTGTCAAATAATTATTACTATTAGATTCATAACAAAAAGTATTATTTTAAAAGTATAATATTGCAATTGTTAATAAAATGTTATATAAAAAAATTATCAATAAAAAAGTGACATTGGATACCGTGATAGCCAGCAAAAGAACAAATAATATGGCATGGAAGGAGTACAATTTCATGGGTCATCTACTCATCTCTCATCAACTCATTATTCACCGGTAATTCCCAATTGATTCTAATGCCGAATGCGATTAGCAAAAATCTGTCTGACCCAATAATACAAATTTGCCTTATTCGAAAAAAAGAGTATAGTAATAGAAGTTTCGTTCAAATTTTGATATTGATCGATTTGATTGAAAATTCAACCACAATTATTTTCAAATTTCTAGCCGAACTCGATTTAACCCCGAATTTATGGTTGTCCGATTTGTCTGACCGAAAAATACGTGAAAAACCAAGTATTGAACATCAAGTTTTCGTCATATGTTCGATGTGTCCGAATACGAAATTATCTGGGCCTACCTGGATTTTTGTGAGCTCTAATGACAAGGGTCCTCTTCCTCAATTATTATCGTCTTATTCATTATTTGACTACTCCCTCCGTTCCATATTGATTGACACTTAAACTAACTTTTTTTGTTCCAAAATAATTGTCATTTTTCATCTCCAAACACTTAATTTAATTATGTTAACTTTTTACTTTTTCAATTAATAAAAGTTATTATTACTCACATTCTCTCACTGCATACTTCTTGGTATCCGAAAAACACATTGGAAAATACTGTTATTTAATCAAATGATTAGTTTTTTTAGTTAAACATTGGTATGTGAAAATTTTTGAAATATTTCAATTAATATGGAATGGAGGGAGTACTGTTTTTCAGTCTGTATGTATATTTGTGTGTGGAAAACCATTATACAAAGGAAATTATGGGTGTGTTTTGTGTAAGTGAAAATCAATTTTCAAGAAAATGGTTTCTTTTTAAAAATGATTTTATAAGAAAATAAGTTAATATTTTAACTTGTTTGATAAATATATACATACGCATATAACTTTCTTGGGCTGAATGAGAAAGAAAAGGAAAAGAGGGAAAGAGGAGCCAGGTGAGAAATAAATAGATGAATAGAAATGAATTGTTTTCACTAGAGATGTGAGCAAGCGCGAGGAGTAACACAAACCGTGAAAATGATTTTTTTTTTTAATGGTTAGACCTAAAAAAATAGTTTATAAAGGGAGCGAGAAATATAATTTTCAATGAAAATAACTTTCCCTATTTTTTGGCAAACAGTTGAAAATAAGAAAATCAATTTCAAAAATTCAATTGACCTCCCACCCAAGACGCCCTATAACTAATATCAATTTGTACCCTCTTATGTCTACCGTCTAAAATCATCTATGATAATAGTATTAAAAACAATACTTCCTTAACAAAAATTATTAACGAGAGTGTTTGGTAGGAACCTCAGGAAATTATGCCTGTTTAATTTTTCCATTCAATATATTGATATAGACTTGGGTCAGTTGAACATTGACTTGGATGAAGACTAATCCTATCATCAAGTGTCAACTATTATTACACTATTCATTTTTATTCACTAGAATACACACTAATCCAAATTTCACACACCCTAAAACTGAACATACTCCACAAAGTTTACCACTGTAACTCATAAGTTGACAACATAGGTGAAAAACACCAACTTCATACAAATATTTCGTCTATGAACATAGAAAAATTTACCTATATCCATAGTCTGTCAAACAACTATCCTGGAAAAACAAACCAACTAGGTATCAGTCATCAATTTCTCATCCGGTTTGTCCCGACCGGAAACGACCAAAACCCGGGTTTTTGACACGCCTAGGTATGCAAATGCAGCTCCCAACATTATCTTCTAGTCTAAGATCAAAACCCATGAATTACGTGCGCCGAAATTTTTGCATTGGTTGATGAAAGTGAACTACCTCCTTCCCTTGCTAAGCCTCTGCAAGTGATAATTGATGCTTCCCCACGGCTTTTTATTCTTTTGGGCAGCCTGCAGAATACGCCAACGATATAAGGCACACTTCAACATTACCGTGACAATAATTACATATTGTGAAATCAGAAGATTTCAAGATTACCTGAGCTTCCATACAGGTGCTCAGGATTTCCTTTTGACGGAGACATTTCTCATCATCGTTGTGGCAAAGAGCTAAGCAATTCAGAAATGATAGCATTTCTTTCATACAGGGTTTCTGCCGAGACATAAGTTTCTTTGGGTTAATGTACAGTCCCCCAACTTTCTTCCCCATTCTTGTTGTTTACTGGTTTCTGCAGTGAGTTTCATTGAAAGACTACCATCAGAACAGAATGATGACCATGATATCAAGGAGACAGGGTACGACACAAATGCGGTTCATTCAAAGATAACATCAACGTTTGATAATAGTGAAACTGGTAAAAAGGCTAATAATAGTTCAATAACAAAGGAACAAGATAAACAGTATCCCCCCCCCCCCCCTCTTGATGATAAGCTGGAGGGATCAAGGGATCCATACAACAAGCTCTAGCATGGGTCGATAACCAAATCCACTCGGCTTCATCATTTCATCACAATTAACTAGCGCTGCAAAAGTTCAGATGCAGCTCAAATTTAGTCGGTTAATGTCAAAATTTGGACGAGAAACTAATGTTCAAACCCGGTTTTTTTTTTCGGGCCAGACAATTCGAACAGAACGAAATCTGGGTCAAAATTGGGTTCAGACAATAGAAAAGAGAAATATTGTGTCTGAATATTGAGTCAATGTCAAAATTTAGACGAAAAATCTGACCAAACCCGGTTTCTCCGGGTCGGACAAATTTGGGTATTCGAGCAGGAATTAACTGTAAGGCTCTCAATGAACTTGCCTATTTTTTGATCATTTCAACTATAGCATGAGCTAACCAAATGCTCTATTTCTTTTGCCCTCCCCGGGGTATATCATGATCAGCCAGGACCATAAAAATCATCAGGTATAACCAAGCAGCAAACTCAGATATACCAATGCCAAAAGCGACAATCACCTTTGCGGAGAAACTGGATTCACACAGATATTTCTACAAGCATATCTATACCCTCAAACCAAGCAATACTGTTAAAGGCATTGTGTCTAATTCAGTTGGTCAAGCATCGCCCATCCAACGCCAGTAGATGGCAACATGCCCATACATGGGCAAAACTTTCAGTGGCCCGGGATAGTGAGACATCGATCTTAGGCATACAAGTTTAACACCCCCCCCCCCCCCCCCAAAAAAAAAAAACCCCCAAAGTTGCAGAAAACCGATTCACAAATCACAACCCTTGATTCCCTCTTTGTACCCCAAGATCTATGTATGTTACTCAAACTCAGGAATGGGTGTCCCACAGGGAAACTTCCCAAAGTGTCATACCCAGTATTTCCTACAAGTTTCGCTGATTTTCATTGCAATTTGAATTGTAATTTGTCATACTATTGTCCATATGCTAAGGTGTCCAACACGGGTTTACGGTAAAATGAAGAGTCAGAGAAACATAGCCCTAGATAATTTAACCATTCCATGACACCATGATCTCTGAAACCAAATCATGACACATATATTTACCCAAGGTGGATACAAATGTTCAACCTTGACACCTTGTCTTGTGCATGTTATAGAATACAGTAGAAGTAAACTTGCAGATTTGGCACTAGGCAATCAAAACGCCACTACTGTATCTCCCTGATCTAATTCTACCAACAACAAAAAAAAAAATGATAAAGCCTTATTCTTTTTCAGGAATTTCAACAAACACATGGTATGCATCCCCAATTCTATATTACCTACAAACAAATCCCATCAAAATTATAAACCCTAGCAAAACATACACAAATGGCAGACAACCAAAACCTACAAACACATAAAACAAACAAAGCCAAATGAAATCAGTTCTCAAATCATCGTCGTCCACATGGAAACAAGAGCACGATCACAAAGGCGAATCAATCGCGATAATATTTGGAATTTGGAAAATTATAACATTAAAATCATGAACTTCGAACATTAGAAGTACCATCAAGCTAGAAATGAAATTAGGGTTAAATTGATTACCGGCGACGGCGTGTAGCGGCGGCGTCTGCGGTGGTTGTGGCGGTCGGCGGAGATGTATGAGAGCTTAGTTTAGTCTCTGCCACGAAAAGGGTAAAAATCACGACGAAAAGACGATCTGGAAATTTCAACCCTACCCGTATCCGGTTTGGATGTTTTGCGGGCTTAAATGGGCTTAACCCAATAATAGCCCCATTGGCCCCAGCCTACTACACCAACAACAACAACCTCCTAAAATATATATATATATATATATATATATATATATTGAGCGTGGTCTCAAAAATTTAGAAATAAGTAGTTTTTTCATCAAAGAGGTGGTTACTAGGTGGCAGTTAATCAGTCGCCCGATCATCCAACCTTCTATCAAGATTCAAGTTTTGGTAGAAGCAGAAATTTCTTATTGAGTATAAATTGTAGGGTTGATGGGTCATGATTGTCATAGACTCCCGTCCTGTAAAGTTTGTTGGTCAAATTTACTTGGAGTGAAATAAAAAATGTAAACAACTCCACTTCAATGAATTACCGTTAACGGATAAGCTAAATTCTACGGATTCGCAACACCTTTTCAAAAACTACTTTGATAACTAGTCTGGGCACACAAAAAAACTCATAAAAAAACCTTTGAAAACCAATTTGAGATACAAATAAATTAAGAAATTTGCGGAAATATCAAAGATTTAAGATTCATACATGTATACTCCACATATTTAGGAATAGTTAGACGTATTTGTACAACACAATCAAATAGAAAAAACAAAGCAAATAAGCAACAAATCAAAGGAAAGCACATTACTCTATCGACAACTTTACCCTTCAAGCTTAATGTTACTTCTCCAAATATTTCTATATAATGTCATATCCTCCACTAAATTTAGGTAACTCCACTGACCCAATAGTAACCCCATTGGCCCAAGCCCAGAAAGAGTTATGGATTGATGGGTCAAGGATGACTGGGCCCTCATATGGGCTCCCACTATCCAATACCGTACATAATTATTGAGCATCATTATAGGGGAATGTTTGGGCCCAATGTTTTTCTTTCCATAATTATGTGACAAAAATATCTAAAACAATTGTTAACACTTTAAAATATCTAATTGGAGGAAGGGGTGGGGTTTTGTGATTAGAGGAAAGGACGGGGAATATCGGTTGTGACTTGCGAGGACGTTTCAACTACAAGGATTCTTATATGTGGAGGAAGTTGAAGTGGAAGCATGTCTCTTCGAGCTAAAAAAAAGATTTGCGAAACGGGATACAGGAACATGGAGGTTGAGGGAGACCGCTACAACATCATCTAGAAGCGTACAAGGCTATTTACAGGGCTTAGTAGCTCAGCCTTGATCACTGAGGAGATGCAGTCTCTAACGAGTCAGTCAAATTTTATTTCTTAGACTCATGTTAGTAGAGAGGGGGAATCGAGTAGCGCATTCCCTCGCTCAACTACAGGCTACAACCCAGCTATTCTTGTGAAATAATTTGATTGGTGAAAGGGCCCAAGTACATCATTAGCTTGGTCCATAATGATATATATTGTTGGGAAATTCAATTTGGTAGGCTTTAACTTTTGGCTATTTCAAATTGTCAACCACTTTTGAAATTATTCCAAGAGATAGACTTATTTTGGAAATTATTCCAAATGGTAGGCTTATAACTTTAAAAATTATTCAAGTTATCAAGCACTTTAAAAACTATTCCTAGTTGTCAAACACTTTAGATATTATTCCAAGTGAGTAGATTGTGAGATTGCTAAGGAGGGTTAAATGAAATTGAGAGAAGATAAATGTTTTACGAGCAATATTTTAACAACGGTACAAGAAGATGTTCACAAGATTGAATAATTTTCAAAATAAACCTATCATTTGGAATAGTTTAAAAAATGATTGAAAGCTTGGAATAAACAAAAGTTGAAGCCTATCAAATGGAATCCCTATATTGTTTCATCAATACAATAAAATAATTTGCCTGTTCTTAGGCTTTCCCTCATAAAAGAAAAAGAAAAACTCCTTTTTGTGTCATTTAGACCCTTCCCTATTATTAATCACTGTTTGTTAAAGTGTCATAAATCTCAAATTTTATGCATTAAAGATATCTTTGGGTAGCTGCTAGCTAGGCTCCAAAAGTTTTTTAAAATCCTGCTTTTTGATAAATACTTAATTGAGATTTGAAATTAAGTTAATAGTGTCCTTAATAAAGGGTCCCTCATGTTAGTAGCCTGGTAGGTCTCCCTTTGGCCCTGTTCGGCAACAGCGTTTGAGACAGCGTTTAGCGTTTTGACTGGTCAAAACGCTATTTTATCAAATTTTATGTGTTCGGTAAAATAGCTTATAATACCACCAAATAACGTTTGAGATGACATACTCTAAACGTTAAAGTTTCTTACGTTTGAAGGTTAGCTTTAAACGTTTTATATTTTCATTCCAATACCACCCTTCTTATTCAATTCATACTAAAATACAGATGCTATAAAATTTTTACTCACATAATGATTAATCTTCACTTTCCATGCAGCTCAATATGTCACCCACTCACCCCTCCCTCTGTCACTAGTTGTCATTATGTGAATTTTTTAAATTATTTTAATTACTTTATTAAATTACATATTCCAAACAAATTTTGTAAATCTTTCTTTTTTTTCTTAATAATAATAAATCTTAATTAAATAGTATTTTATTATGTGGCGATAAGACATCTATTTAAATTTAACTTGTCAATAATAGTTAATTATTTTTCTACATTATAGTAATAATAGTATTAAGAATAAGAATACAAATAATAATTATTATAATAATTATAAGTATGTCCTTTTTGGTCATTTTATGTTCATCAGTTAGTCAAACAGCTAATTTACCGAACACATTTTTCACAAACATCTATATAAACAGCTATCAGCCATCAGCTGCAATGCAACAGCTATCCGCTACACCAACTGCTATCAGCTATCTAAACAGCTATCCGCTACCTAATCCGCTAAATTTGCCGAACATGGCCTTTGTCTTGGCACAGGCACACTTGCAAGCTTATCTTACGGCTTGTTTGTTCTTTTGATGATATATTCATGTTGATTAATTAATGATTTATACGTACGTGGTTTAATTTATATTTTATACAATTAGGCCCTGTTCTTTTCTGCGCTATTTTGCGGTGTGATGTGGTGGGGTGTGGTGGAATTGTGGTGGGGTGTGGTGGAATTGTGGTAGGTTATTGATATGTGGGGTAGGTGAGGAGAGTAAATGTAAAAAGTATAGGAGAAAAGTGAAGAGAAAGAAGAGTGAGGAGAGAGAAAAGTAATGATTTGTGACAAACTGCGGTGAGTTGTGGCAAACTGCGGTGAGCTGTGGTACCGCAGTTTGCCAACCGCAAAAAAGAAGCCTATTTGTACAAGTATATAAGCAAGGATAAAGAAATTTATGACTAAATTCATAACAGCCTCCCAACAAGTGTCAAAAAGAAGGTTGACCCAATGGCTAGTGGCACTAGGTGGGAGATGAGGAGCAACACAAGCATTAAAAAAAAAAAACCAAGGCCCTATTGTTTTTGGCAATGTTAAGTTTATTTGTATTATAGACACTTTATCAATTTTATCAAATTATTTGTTCCTATTTTATTTACCTTATACTCCTTTTGTTCCATATTAATTGTTATCTTTGAAAATTGTACTGTCAAAATTTTAAAATTTTGACAAAAAAATTTTCAATATATACAATGAGTTGTTATATATATATATATATTGATGTGATTTGCATTTACTATTTTCTATTCATCTTAACTATTTCTACTTTCTTAATATATCTTCACTTACTTACTTGGTCTTGTAAAATTCAGTGGTAAACGATAGATATGGTAATGCTATTTTCGATAAGTTTTGTTAAATTTCGATAAGTCTTGGTAAGTTTCAAGTTGCATGCTAAATGACATTTTTTGTAAGTCAAAGTTTTGATAACCTTTTGATATTTCAATTTCTTTTGGTAAATTACAATAATTTTCAGTAACTTTTTATCATCACTCACCTATCATCCGATTTTACAGGTCCGAAGCTAAGATAGTTTAAGAAAGTTACCATTTCTTTCTTTTTTTCTCACAAGTCACGAGTGACAACTACGTTACCGATAAAAACAAGCAATTCGAACGGAGTTGAAAAAGACAAGGTGCAAAGTTTTCAGGTAAATTGCAAGGCACGAAAGGAGAAACCCTACAATATTCTGCATTTTACAGCAACAACTTTTGCATGGATTAAGCCAAGACAAATGCACACATTTTGGGTGGTTTTGTCTCCCCCACAGACTTCAATTCCATTTGTTTCAAACTGCGTAAATTTGGGGATGCAAATTTATATAAACAACTTTATTTATTTTAGGCGGTCCCATTAATTTTTTAATTTCCATTTCTTTATTTGATTTGAGTTTTCACATTGTGGGCCATGATAGTGGGGCCCAATCTGCTCGACCCAACCCTATTTTGGGCCATGATACTGGACCCGTTCTTTTATACAGTTGGTTGGTTGCAGTTCCACATCGCACCATAACTTTACATATTCCACCACAACCCGTCACAATTCACCACACTTTGATGATCCACATAGCCCTCGATTTATGAGTTATTTATCCATTATTACTTTTTTTATGCCAATGTTGATGATTGGAGATAACTCTCTTCAATTATTCTTGGGATGGGAGGGAGTAGGTTTTGCTTCATATTTGTTAATTCAGTTTTGGTTTACACGACTTCAGGTAGATAAAGCAACCCACCACAATTTACCATTTCAATTTTAATTTTTTTTTTATTAAAAGTTATACTTTATAATATACCAACTTACTTAACATTCCACAATTCACCATAATCTTCCACATTCCACCATAATTTTTCTCAACCCAATATGATTTTCAAATTTCCACCACGTCATACCGCAACCAACCGTATAAAAGAACGAGGCCTAAATAATTTTTTTTAATTTTATTTTAGGCGGTCCCAATAATTTTTTAAATTTCCATTTCCTTATTTGATTTGAAGTTTCACATTGTGGGCCATGATATGGGCCCCAATCTGCTCGACCCAACCCTATAATTGTTGGACCATTCTGTCTGTGACTCTGTCAATTCCTTCCTACTCACATGTGCTCATAAGGAACCCTTCCTATATATGGTTTCTGTATTTCTCAAATTTTCAAAATTATATATTTCATGTTTATACTAAATTCATATTTTAATTTACTTCATCATATCTTAATGTCCAAGTGGATGTTGGACTGTTGGAGCGGGTCATAACATATTTATCATTTTTATGAGTGATGTTAGTAAAAAACTAAAAATCATGTTTGAAAGTAAGTCTTTGGATAATTGGATCCAACCAACTAATTGTGTAGACAAAGAGACCAAAAATTATTGCATAAGTATAAGAGCACCCGCAATGGTGATAATGAGTTATACTCATTGAATGAGATGGAAACAGTATGATCTAAATTGTTTTCCAATAGTGAGTGTGAGTTTGATTAAAATAAGTAAAAAAAATGTGTAAGCCCCATATTTAATAGTTTAAATACACTATAAACAGAAATAAAAAAAATGAAAAAATATGTTGAGAATCTCGTCCTCGACCTTGCGAAGCACGAAGTTTTTTTCACCACCGACACTCGCCCACAGACTGTCTTTCTCGTCCTCACCCTCGCCACATCAGCATTATTTCAGTCTCAAACTCGCGCGTTGCGGATGGTCTAAGAATTATGAAGAGGGGAAAATGTTTGGTTCCAAATTTTTTTAAAGCAACTAAGCAAGTTAGTCCATTTTTTCAAATTGATAATTTTTTTATTTTTTATGTTTGAAAGTTCCAAATAGAAGGAAAAATGTAGTGTGGTGTCCATTATTTCACTCTAAAACTTATGGAGTGTTTGGTTTATGGAGTTTCCTAGGAATGTTTTTCAACTTTCCCAAATGCACCAAAATTTCCCATGTTTGATTGCAAAATAAGAATAGGAAAGTTTTGTGGTGGGTCCCAATATTTTTCCATGTTAGATGGGAAAATGTTTCCCATGGGAGGGGTTGGGAAAGTTTGTTTCCCATGGGGAAGGGAAATGATTTTAATCAAACTTCCCAAAATACCCAAAAAACAATTTTATAAATAAAAAAAAGGATATTGGATTCTAATAATCCCTACTATCACAAATTGTATGACAATAATCCCTACTATCATTTTAGATTCCGGTGGTCTAAAAAAAAATAAAATTGTATTGTAGTGGGACAAAATCAAGTGTATATGCTAAATATCATAGATTTTGTGTTGCATTTGATTCAAAACTTTGTATAACACTTTACCACATTTTTTTTAATGAATTTACAGCATTTTTTTCATTTTTTTTCAATTTTTTTTAATGATTTTTTCAATTTTATTTCTTTTAAAAAATCATAATAATTGCTCGGAATCTCAAAACAATAATTTTAAAAATGTTTTAGTAACTACACTTCGTTACCTATCTAGGGGTAGGAACCAAAAAAACAAAAACAATACAGGGTAGACATGGAAAAAATAAAAAGAATGTGGTGATGGATTTGGTACCACTACAATACAATTTTTTTTTTTTGACCACCAGAATAAAAAATGATAGTAGGGATTATTGGTATACAATTTGTGATAGTAGGGATTCTTTGAATCCAATAATTTAGACATTCCTACAAACTTTTCTACAAACTTTCCTATGATTTCAAATGTAAATCAAACACTGTGAAATATTTTTTCCCATGAAAAACTTTCCCAATAAAAACTTTCCCAGAGAAAATTTTCTCAGGAAATATTTTACTAGGAAAGAACCAAACACACCATTAACAAACAATTTTTCAATGAAAACTTAGGCCCTGTTATTTGGATTGGTAACTCTTTCCAATCCAATGGATTGGTAACTCTTTCCAATCCAATCCAATCCAAAGCTTACACAATTCTCCAAAATAGCGACATCTCTAAAAACACAATTCACCAAAAAAACATCATAACATATTCAATCTAATCCATCCAAATCTCATTTCATCCCATCTAAAGAACATTTCCAAATAGAAAATGTTTTATGGTGAAATTTTTCTTAGAAAAATCTTTCTAAGTAATTTTTACTAATCAGTAATTTTTATATAAGATTTTCTCATCATAAATTTTAAAATCCCAATCTCGATTTACAATCCTACGATTTTATGATCTAAAATCCTCGATGCAATTCTACTATCTACATTACGATTCACAATCCTACGTTGATTAATTTCGATCCTAACTACCCCATAAATCCGAGTTAGGATCCCGATTCTAACAAACTTGTCTGTAAATATCCACCTCAAAATAAATTTACGTGAGATAATCTTATACTTGAATTTATGTTTACCAAAATTCACTATAAAAAAGAGTACAACAGTGAAATCACAAAGTGAAATAATTAGAGAGAGTAATGAATAATGATGCATATAAATGCAAAATGGTCCTTTAGCCTGGCACTGGCATTCAAATTTTGAAAGAGAAAAAAGGTAGAGAGGGGGGTAGGGCCCACTTTTTTCAACTTTAATTTGGCAAAAGTCGCGTGATATCACTCACTCACTCACTTGTCTTCATGTTTAGGTTAAGTTTAAACCATTTAAATTCATTGCTTCCAGTCTTCTCTCCCAAATTTGCAAGCTTTAGCTTCTGCTTTTTTGTCATGAAAATGACACCCCTTTCCCCTACTTTCATCTATCATCAATTTTTATTTTCCCCCCTCCAAACACACCTTAGAAAATATGCTCAAAACAAGAGGAAGAAAAAAAGGAGGACCAGTTCAAATTTCCTTCCCTTTTGAACAATTCAAAAATGAAATTGTAACGTTATGCTATAGTTCTTGTATTATATATGGGAAGTTTATTGTAAGTTGTACTCGAAGTTCAAACGATTAGGCGGGGTGGTTGTACTTAAAACGGATTTTCACCAAGAGCTCAAGTTATAGTTGTATGCATTATGTAAATTGTCTTGAGTACATAAATTTTACGATAACTTAACAAGAGTGAACAAATGTTTCCACACGTTATCATCAATTTGAGTCTACCTTTATATAACTCAATTTTGATATAAAAATGAAAAATAGGTTCATAGGTCATGCCTCATGTATGCCACTAGCCAAAGATAAATGTTGGTATATTTGAATTCAATACCGTCAAATGAGAGTATATTACAGTCAATAAAACCAAAGTAAAAAGGGTATTGTCCAAGCAAATTATATGGTGTACATGAGTATATTGGGACGGTGGATGTAGGGGTGACAAAATTTTGTTTGAAACGAAACCCCAAACCTGGAAAAAACTCGGTTTGGTGCAAACCCGATTTTGACATTGATCGGTTGGCTAGATATTTGGACACAATAATTCTCGTTTTTTAACTGTATGAACCTAATTTTACCCGAATTAAGTTTAGCCTGGATTGTCCTTTTCGAAAAACTGGGTTGAACATCAAATTTTCATCCAAATTTGACATTTGGTTGAATTTGACAAACCCGAATCTACATACACCCAATTTTTGGTGGTGCTAGAAAAATACATGGATGAAGTGAAATTGATTAGAGGGTGTGTGGCTGAGAGAGCCCACCATAATCTTCTTATCCACCAAGAAGAATGTATGGCAGCAGGACAGCTTTTCAGTTGACCTAACGGTATACAACAATAGATAAAGATCGAATCTTTTACAAGGAACAAAGATACATACATCCACAAAATTAGCTGAAACTTAGGCACCACAGATAATAACCACAGAACCAGCAGCTTTGTATCAGCTTTTCTGTCCAAAACACACTTTTAACCCTAAAATTAGGGTTTTGATTTTCTTAGCTTTCCCAACCCCCAAAAGAACAGAAAAAAAGGGTCATAATTAGTGAGTTTCCAGCACTAATTTGATAGTAATCAAGACTAATCTTGCACTTAATTTGTTCTTGAAGATTCCTAATCAGATGGAATAAACAAAGATGATGGTTTCTTTTACTCAATCATTGTTCATTTGATGTAGCTGTACACATGCTCTGTTTCAATGACATTAATATATTACAACCTCCAACTTGGATGTATCTTATATGACAAACATACCAAAACAAATGCAAATCAGATTTAATATTGTATGTTACATATATATAATCTCATTGAGGAGGAAGGTTCTTCACATCCACCTTCACCATTATTGTGTCTTAAGATAGATAGATATCCATTGCCACATGAACAAAAACTCGAAATGATTAATTTCGAAAATCCTACGTGGAGTCCACTCTAATGGAAAAGCTATGTTACCGTCAATTTAAGAATGACCAATATATTATTACATTCATTGGATAAATATATATAGAATTATGTTGCAGCAAATAGGTCATGTCAATTCAGGCCCTGTTCTTTTATGCGGTATTTTGCGGAATGATGTGGTAAGGTGTGGTGGAATTGTGGCGGGTTATTGGTATGTGGGGTATGTGAAGAGAGATGATGTAAAAAGTAGAGGAGAAAAGTGAGGAGAGAGAAAAGTAATGATTTACGGTAAAATGTGGCGGGTTGTGGCAAACTGCGGTAGGTTGTGACACTGCAGTTTGCAAACCGCAGAAAAGAACAGGGTCAGTGGTGGATCAAGTCCTTCAAATTTAGGGAGCGTTTGGTTGAGATGTCCCAAATGCATAAATTTTCCCATTTTTGTTATAACATATAAATGAAAAAAATTTTAGTGTACGACCCATTATTCTACCCTAATGCCTAGTAAACATTTTTTAAAGAGGCCTTATGAAAAATCTTTCTCAAGAAACTAACAAACACACCATTAGAGTAACCAATTTACTATTACATTCATTAGATAAATATACAATCTATAATAGTTATCCCAAATTATACTAAAATTTATTTATTTATTTATTTTTTTGGATTTAGGGTGGCCATGGCCGCCTCAAGCCTAGAAGAGATCCGCCCATGCGTGTTATAAAGTTGTAAAGGTTTTCACGGGACATAGGTGTTACATACTTTTACATAATTTGTTATTTGACTTTTTATGAAAAATAAAATAAACATTGCAAGTTAATGAATGAAATGCATACAAAAGAGTGACTGAAAAAAAATGAATTTCTGTTTGAACAAAGTCCCAAATCTCTTCCAAATTGATAACAAGGAGGTATCATACAGGAATCCCTAATTCTTAACAAATTTAGAACACAGAAACCCCATGAAAAAAAACAGGAACCCGAAATCAAAAAACAAAAAAAAAAAAAGATTAATTCACACTACTAATCTAGCTAATTCTTGCCAAAGATGAACTCTAATGATTAGTCCCCATCAGAAACCGACCAAGTTTTCCAAACCTAAAATATAACAAACCCGGAACACGGGACATACCGAACCCGAATCAAAACTAAGTGGGTTTATTTTCATCACTGGAAGGAGGGGAAGAATCCAATGGGATTACCTGGTTGTTGTTGTTCTTCATATTCCCACCATTGATAACCAACTCCTTCAAAACCCTAGCTTTCTGTGCTTCTTCAAGCAGTTTTCTGTACATTTTATCCTCTGCGTCTCTCAGAAACTTGAATGTTGGAGGTGGAGAAGATCTCAACCTGTTGATCTCAGCTTCTACAACTGATGATTCAAACAAAGGGTTTTCATAGTTGTTGTTGTTTGAGCTCAATTTCAATGGAGGTGAAGCCATGGGGCTGAAGAATGGTGAAGATGATTGATGATCCAGTGCGACGAGATCACCCAAGCTCCGTGTTCTCGACCCTTTTCGATTGTGATGGTGATCGACAACCCTAGAGTTTGAGATTGATTTCCCATCGTCAGATTCCAAATCTTCCTTGGTTTCTTCATTGATGGTGAAGAGGAACCTCGGTGGGCCAACGAGGTTGTGGAGCCGCATGATCTCTGCTTCCACACCGTCTTCTCCTAGGGCTTTGAACACCAGATCTTTACCCAGTTCAACATCATCTGGGTCTTCATCATGATGATGATGATCATGATGATGAAGATGATTGGGTTCTGGGTGAGTGATGACTGAAGAGGGTTTGTCCCAACAAGAGAGATAGAACAACTCTTTGTTGTTGTGAGTGCTGTATTCTGCTCCTATTCTGTTTCTTTTGTTCATAATTCTCTGTTTTTTCCACCATAGGAGGTAGTAAAGCTCTGCCATTAGAGCTAACAGAAGACAACCAAACACCAAGCTTAGTACTATCCCTAACCCACTCAAAAGGGTCATCTTTAACTGACTTTCTCTCTGAAACCCAGAAAAATTTCAGGGTAGAATTCTCAATTCTGGTAGATAGATAAGACAGACAGGTTAAAATTGGAGAGAAGCTTCGAATTCACATTCTTCCATAGATTTAAGATGAGCCCAGATGGAAAAGAATCAAACTTTTTGCAAAGGGGAGGTTGAGCAAAAGGCTAGTTCATGTTACCCAGAACCTGTTCGACGAAATTCCCCAGTGAAAAAGGGATAACTTTATCTCTCTCCTTTGAAAGATTCTGGGTTACAAATGTAAAAGGGTGTGTTTTGGGTTAGGAAAGAAGCTTAGATTTTGGATTGAAAAGGAAGAGAAGTGAGATTTTCACATTCTGGGTGGGGAAATCTGGAGAAAATGTTACCTTCACCTAGCTTAGCTGCCTTCAATTTGGCATAAAAGACAGACAGGCACCCTTTTGAGGCCCACAAAGGAACTGTGAAGAAAATTCAATTTAGGGAGAAGGAGGGAGAAAGAGAGAGAGAGAGAGAGAGAGAGAGAGAGAGAGAGAGAGACTACAGAGAAAGAGAGGGTTTCAACTTCAAGCTGGCCATTATCAGAGAGAGAGAGAGAGAGAGAGAGAGAGAGAGAGAGAGAGACTACAGAGAGAGAGAGGTTTTCAACTTCAAGCTGGCCATTGTGTGTGTGTGAGAGAGAGAGAGAGAGAGAGAGAGAGAGAGAGAGAGAGAGGTTGGTGTGTTTAAGCAGAAATGAGGGGTTATGAAGGGCTAAAAACAAGGTTTGGACTCTATCTGTAAGAGACTGGACTGAAGATTTTGAAGGACTACTAACCCCGGAAAAAGGGAAAAAAGAAGAAAAACTATATTTGAATACTACCTCCCCCAAATTTGTTTAGTTGTCTAAATTTTAAGTATTAATTATTTATAAATTATAATTAGTTGTAATATGAAATTTATGTCATTTGAAATATATCTCTTTTAAAATCACAAGGATGTTAATTTTATATTATGTCTCATTATAATTTGTGAGTAATCAACGATTAAAGCTTAGACCAATTTGTTTTTCTGCAATAGGTAAATTGCATAAATGGTATGGTTATGGTAAATTGGGGAAAATGTGGTATGTTGTGGTACAGTATGGTAGGTTGTGGTAAAATTTGTGGTGAAAATGATTGATGTGATAGGTGAGGAGAAAGAACATGACTTTAGACAAATTGACAAATATTTTGGGACAGAGATAGTAGTTGTTTTATTTGCCATACTTGCACTTTGATCATATTTGATGTATTTGTTGTATTTGTTGAGTGGTCGTTTGTGCAGTTTTTGCAAATTATACTCCGAACTCTTTAACCTGATTTAAACTTTGAATAATAGGATTTAAAAGAAGAAAAAAAAGTAAAAAAACAAGGTTGATTAAGGAGGGTGGGATGGAGGAGGACTGGAGGAGTGGGAAGTGGGCAGAGTAATTGAGTCCAAAAAGTGGCAGCTCACATGGGGTAGCAAAGCGTGTGTCTTTGTCACCATTCATTCACTCTTAAAACCAAACCAAAAATTGATTTCAGAAGCAAACAGAAATGTCGTGTAAAGAATTAATCAACTAGTAACCACTAGTATTAAAGCAATTAGCAAGGAAGAAAAGCTGATCAACAATGACACATTAAAATTCATATCTGAGCTGGTGTTGTCATCTTTTATTCAATTTAACAATATAAATTATGATATGATCAATTTTTTGAATGAACATTCCTCTTAGGTATGGTAAAAGTGGGAAATATGATATATTACGGTACAATAATGATAAGTTATGGTAAAGTTAGTATTTATTCATAGGTACCTTAGGTTAATTTTAACCCGAACAAAGATGCAGAATGGTGGAACATGGATGAGTTTGGTAAAATAGCTCAAAGGAATTGACTAAGGACAAGAGACGACCCTTTTCTTTGAAATTGCAAGTAAAATTTTATTTATTTTTAATTTTTTATAATGTAAGTTCAAATATTCTTTAAGTGATATAACTAATATGATTCACTTTATCCTTACTTATTTACCATAAGTTCTACTATTTTCTACTGTTGTTATCTACTTCTTTTCTTAACCCCGAATATTTGCCACTGCTGGTTCTCCCCCATGTACATGACAAGCTCCACACCAAGCCTTTTTAGTTGTTACTTACGTCCATTTCATGAAAGATGTTGGGCCTAGTCCAATCACAATGAGTTTGCTTATGGGTTTAGCATAGTAGCATATGGCTCTTACACCAAGTCCAGCCCATTTGCCTTGGCTACCAATACCATTCTGTACTCCAAAAGATGAAAAATAAGCAATTGCAACTTTGGAGAATCACACACTTTGAAACTTGAAACTTAAAACTATATCACCAACATTCATACGCAAACAGAACAAAATCAACAAAACCAGCAAAATCCATCACCATTACAAAACAGAAATCCTAAATGTGGACAACGACATAGAAACCAAAGACCCCGCAGAAAAAACCCCGAAACATCTCACATCTCGGCCCAACTTAATCGACCTCCTCAATCTTGGGCCCAGCCCCACTTCCCCCCGCAGCAGGCCCATCATCAGCCATATCCGGCCCAGCACCGCCCCCACCCTGGTACATCTTCGCAATGATCGGGTTACAAATCCCCTCGAGCTCCTTCATCTTGTCCTCGAACTCCTCCACCTCAGCCAGCTGGTTCCCGTCGAGCCACTGTATGGCCTCATCAATCGCGTCCTCGATCTTCTTCCTGTCGTCGGGGGACAGCTTCGCGCTGATCTTGTCGTCCTTGATGGTGTTCCTCATGTTGTACGCGTAGTTTTCCAACGCGTTCTTGGCCTCGACCTTCTTCTTAAGCTCCTCGTCCTCCGACTTGTACTTCTCGGCTTCCTGCACCATCCGCTCGATCTCCTCCTTGGAGAGACGGCCCTTGTCATTTGTGATCGTGATCTTGTTCTTCTGACCGGTGGTTTTGTCCTCGGCTGAGACGTTGAGGATGCCGTTGGCGTCGATGTCGAAGCAGACGTTGATCTGGGGGACGCCTCGTGGGGCGGGAGGGATGCCGCTCAGCTCGAACTTGCCTAGGAGGTTGTTGTCCTTGGTCCTGGCCCTCTCTCCCTCGTACACCTGAATCAACCAGTTGTTATTTGTTAGTAAAATAGTTCTCACGCCTTTATCTGGTCACGTATAAGAGAAAGTTACAAAGAGAGGTTCTTTTCTGGTTCGATTTGTGATTATTTGGACATGGATCTTAATAGATTCAGTTCACAGTTCAAATCAGTTTTGGTTTGTTTTTTTGGAGGTCAGATCATCAATTTGGGCATCATTTAGGTCCGAGTTCAGTTTTTTTATTCGAATTTTAGGTCTCAGATCAATTTTATCAAATTTTGAACGGAATCAAATATTCATTTACTAGGAAATGAAAAAATTCTACTATAACTGATTTTTTTAATTTTTTTCTAATAATAATGGTTGCAAATTGATTACTGTTAATTTGATCAAGGTAAATCATTCTTTAAAAAAAATTATACATTAATAAATAAGATTAACTATTATTACAAGTTATTACTTAAAAAAAAGGGGGCAGTAGTAATTACCTGAATCAACACCCCAGGTTGGTTGTCAGAGTAAGTAGAGAACACCTGCTCTTTCTTCGTCGGAATAGTAGTATTCCTCGGAATAAGCACCGTCATAACCCCTCCGGCAGTCTCCAACCCAAGCGACAACGGCGTGACATCCAACAGCAGCAAATCCTGCACCTTCTCATTCCCTTCTCCGCTCAAAATCGCCGCCTGAACCGCCGCACCATACGCCACAGCCTCATCGGGGTTAATACTCTTGCAAAGCTCCTTCCCATTGAAGAAATCCTGGAGCAACTGCTGCACCTTCGGAATCCTCGTCGACCCACCAACCAAAACGACGTCGTGTACGCTGTTCTTGTCCATCTTGGCATCGCGTAAACACTTCTCCACCGGCTCCATGCACTTGCGGAACAAGTCCATGTTGAGCTCCTCGAAGCGAGCTCGAGTTATGGTCGTGTAGAAATCGATTCCTTCGTACAAGGAATCGATTTCGATGGTGGTCTGAGCGGTAGATGACAATGTCCGCTTCGCTCGCTCGCATGCGGTCCGGAGACGTCTCAGGGCGCGGGGGTTACCGCTGATGTCTTTTTTGTGTTTCCGTTTGAACTCCTGGACGAAGTGGTTGACGAGGCGGTTGTCGAAGTCTTCGCCGCCGAGATGGGTGTCTCCGGCGGTGGCCTTGACCTCGAAGATGCCCTCTTCGATGGTTAGCAACGAGACGTCGAACGTGCCACCGCCGAGGTCGAAGATCAGGACGTTCTTCTCGCCGCTGCTGCTGGCCTTCTTGTCGAGCCCGTAGGCGATCGCGGCGGCTGTCGGTTCGTTGATGATTCGCATGACGTTGAGGCCGGCGATGACTCCGGCGTCCTTGGTGGCTTGACGTTGGGAGTCGTTGAAGTAGGCGGGGACTGTGACTACGGCGTTCTTCACGGTCGTGCCGAGGTAGGCCTCGGCGATTTCCTTCATCTTGGTGAGGACCATGGAGGAGATTTCTTCGGCGGAGAATTGTTTTTCTTCGCCTTTGTAGTTGACGACGATCATGGGCTTGTCGCCTGGCCCCGGGATGACTTTGAATGGCCAGAGCTTCATGTCGGCTTGGACTGAGGGGTCGCTGTATCTACGTCCGATCAATCGCTTGGCATCTGGAGAGGAGCATTTGAGAGAGATGAATTAGGATGGTTTGTTTAAAGTTTGAAGTTGAAGGAATTAGATGTTTAACTTGCATCGAAGCAACTGATAATGTTCTAATTCTTAAGCGCAGATCATCGATGAGAACAATAGTAACAAGATTTCTACCATCTGGAAGTTGATACTCGAGACAGAGCAATTTGAGTTTCCGCTCATATTCAATTTTCAGGGACAGATTTATAGCCAGATTGTAATGGATTAACATCATTTACTTTCTGATATAAAATTTACGGCAGAAATCAAGCCAATCAAAGTTAAAAATAATTCATACACAAAAAACAGATGAATTGCTACAGAGGTGCACAAATTCATTCACAGCTTCTACATTCGGCCACCAGAAATCATCCATGAGTAGCATCTGATTCTAAACCAGGAACTAACAAACTAAACCTAAATCACATCCATAGTAAATCAAATTTCACGAACTAAATCAACCTGATTCTGAACCAGGAACTAAAAAACTAAACCTAAATCACATCAACAACCAAACAGAACAAGAAAAGATACAGAAAAAAAGAAGGATAACTTACCAAAAACAGTGTTGGTAGGGTTCATAGCAACCTGATTCTTGGCAGCATCGCCGATCAACCTCTCAGTATCAGTGAACGCAACATACGACGGCGTCGTTCTGTTGCCTTGATCATTAGCAATGATCTCAACACGATCATGCTGCCACACTCCAACACAAGAGTAAGTGGTTCCAAGATCAATTCCGATTGCTGGTCCTTCTCCTTTTCCGGCCATCTCCGATCAATCTCCGGCGAAAAACTCAACAAATTAAAATCAAACTTAGAGAAAAAGAAGATTGCAAAATTGAGAATCTCTTCCTTGCTTCGTAAGCTTTGCAATGTGATTGAATGATGTGAAGAAACGAGGGGGTTTATAAAAAGCAAAGAGCGATTTCGGGAATGTTCTCCAAGGTTCAATTGAATAGGAGCCGTTGGATTAGGGGGAGAGTAAACGTTCCCGCTTTCTAGGTCGACGGGGTTTTTTCTAGCTTGTTCGAGAAATTTCTTTTTCGTATTTAGAGGCGTTGTGTGCCATCCACCTGTAGTGTTATGCGCGGGGGTTTGATTGGATGGGTAATATCGACTTTTCGCCCTTAAGAGCCAACCGGTTGTGTTGGAGTTAGATATTTTTGCCCGGTCCAATAGGAAGCGGGCTTGTAATCTTGTATCACCCGGTAGGTATCGTCCTGAAACATTAAAATATTAAAAAAAAATGGTGTTTTTGGGCCTATGGAGTATGATTTAGTGCTTCCCTCTTTGGATTGGGCCCCTTTCATTGAGGGTTCGAGTTATTCTTTTTTCTCTAATGAGAATTTTTTTACTTGTCTATTTTTATATTTCGAGCTTCATATTTTTGTTTATAACAACTCATTTTTCGGGTGGTATTTGCTAGTAATTCAAAATCGAATTAACATCAATTAAATCAATTTTTTTTGTGATGTGTTTGTTTTTTTTGTTTAGACACACTTTCATTGTACATATTATCCTTAAAACCAATGCCACAACACAAAATATTTGAGTTTAGTTGATGTTAATTCGATCTTGGGCTACTGACAAATACCATTCCCATAGACAATGACGGATCTAGACCATTAACTTAGGGGTGTCCAATATTTTAGGGTTTTTGGGTTGTTACTGAATTGAATACCTTTTTATGTTTTTTGAGGTTTTTTTACGGTGTCCATTTGCTCCAATTAAAAAAATTTCTTTCGAATAACATTAGAAAATCACAAATTTTTCTTTGGTTAAGGGTGTCCATGGACACCCCTAGCCTTGCCACATATCCACCCCTGCCCATAGATTGAACTGTTATGTGTCAAATATGAAGTTCAGGATATTGTGATAAGTGATTTCGACATTGGAGATTTCAGAACCTGATAACTACTTCTGGGGATACATAACATCAAAATTCTATTGTCTAATGGTGCTTTTGGCAAAATTCGGAGAAATATTTTCTTTTGGAGAAACATGTATATACATGTAAACAACGAATTTCAAATTAAAATTTTCTCATCCACTACACTTATATAATAAAACATAGAAAAATTTATACTTAATAGAGGAATATGTATTTCTACTCAATCATATCATCAAACTTAATTTTGATAGAAGATATGTGTCCATTGAGAGATCAAGGCACTTGTATCATCACCAAATAGACTCAGATAAATATAAAATATATGAACCAACAATATTCCCATTAGAAGAGTCGCATAGGCCCCGTTCTTTTATATGGTTGGTTGTGGTTGATTGCGTTGTGATGTGGTGGAAATTTGAAAGTTGTGGTAGGTTGGGAAAAATTGTGGTGGAATGAGGAATGTTATGGTGTAAATAAATGTAAGTATGTTGTTAGATTGTGGTGTAATATGGAAAATTGTTGTGCGGCGTGAAATCGCAGTCAACCAGTCGTATAAAAGAATGAGATCTTAATATAGCACTATAGTATTACGAGAGTTGGACATTTATCATCATTCATCCATGTCAACCATTAGACCCCCATCAAAGCATTACAATTAGCTAACAAAGTATATTAGATTGGTGGGTCGGTGAACTCAACAGTATAAGAAATTTAGCAAATCAAGTATAAAAGAGGGGGGCGTTGAAAAAATGGAGGGGAAAAAAGATACAAATTATCAGAAAGAAACTTTTTTAAATGAAGAGACAAATAATACACTTGTCATCATGAATGAATCAAATTGAAACATCAGAGGCAATCTACTAGTAAGAGAGGAGCAAATTGGAAGAGTGAAGCCTCTGCATTCTCATCTGCTGATAAAACTTATGAATAAATCTCTCAGCTCTCTCATCAACAGACAACACATACCCATCTTCATTTCCCACTTCTTCTTCTTCTTCTTCTTCTTCTTTTTCTTCTTCTTCTTCTTCTTCAACTTCATATCCAATAACAGGAAAACCCTTGGCAACTTCCTCCATTGATGCATTCCGAAAATAAGCTTCACTTGCTCTACCTCTACTACTCTCAATTCCAGCTCTGAAGCAATCAAACACGACCTCCAACACCCTCTTCTTCCTCTGCTTGATCTGAATCAGAGGAGTATCAGACGGCGAAATCTGATACTCTCGAACGAACCCGTAGCTCTCGTAGTGAGTACTAAGGAGCTCGAATTTCTTCACCCTTCGAACTGATTTCCTCATTTTGGTTAATGAGATTGATGATATTCTCATCAAGTTTTTCACTTTCTCCAAAATGGGTGATCTTCTTTTCGGCATCTTTTATGGTTTTGGAGGGAGAATATCAGATGTATTTTTTTTCCTGGGTTTTGGAGGTATAAGTGTATAACTATGGTTATATATATACAAGCAATGCAATAGATTATGTGTGTGGTGCAGAAAAGGTGAATCAGAATAAAAAGGGTGAAATTAGAGGGAAGAGGCGGGGAGCTAAGCTGGAAAAGGTGAAGTGGTCGGTTAAGACTAGCCGTTATAGGCACCCCCGCCAGGTTGTTCGCTTTTTGTGCCTTGCGCGGCTCCTGAATTTGATCCCTGATCGACCTTTTTTCATGTGGTTTGTACTTGGCCTTTTGGTATTGGAAAATTGGAATCTAATAAATCAAACTTTTGGTCCATTTTGATTTAACAAACTAAACTTACCTTTTTGCTAATGTCATACCATACTTAACGTTATATTTTTTTATTGAACATGAGTCAGATTGGGAGAGGGCTGCCAAGTCATAAAACACAAGCTATCAACATTTTTCTTTTATTTTTTGGCTATAAAACAGTCCACCTCAGCATAAAAAAATTCCAAGTCATTTTTCCGGTGACCGGAAAGTGGTGGAGGTTCAATCAAAAAAATATAATGTTAAGTATGGTATGTCATTAGCAAAAAGGTAAGTTTAGTTTGTTAGATCAAAATGGACCAAAAGTTTGGTTTATTAGATTCCAATTTTCCTTTGGTATTAGTGCAGTAACTTATTTAAATCTTCTGATTATGGATGACTACTATATTATATTATTATTATATTCATCAAATATATATAAAATTTATAATATTTATACCAAATTATACTGTTTTTTTTGTTATTGATGGCCGTGGTCACCCTGACTTAACACTGGGATCCGCCACTGATTAGTGAACTATCCATCATTTTCAGTGTTTTCTTAAGAAAATTGATCTTTTTAGTGTCATTTTTAAAGCTAAATCATTGGAGATTCAAATTGATTTAGGTTTATTTATGTTAAAACATTGCATAGACTTCATTTTATTATTATTTAAATAAATAATTTATACAAAACTCGTAAAAGTAAAGGTTAGCGGAAGTCATCTTGAATCGAGATTCATATGCAAAACAAACTATTGTAGTTTAGCTCAATATATGGCAAACTCGAGGTTAGTTTGAGTCAAACTTAGAATTTAGATCTGGTCAATTGCAAAGTTCTGTTGAGATAATTCATGTCATTTGAGATGAGAGAGGAAAGGTCAGTAATTCAGATACTCAATGGATTAGCCATTCAAGTTTAGATATGGATACAACATATGTGTACAAATGAAAATCTAAACATATTTGCCTAAATATATGATTCAGTTAGACATGAAATTGCTAGATCTAGCAAAAATGACATAAAATCAAAAACTCGAACAGAATGACCCAAACCCATGCCTGAACCTAGATTCAAAAACTTATCCGAAAATGGACCGAAAACCTAAATCGAATCGAACTCGTGTAAAGGGTGCAAAGTTCAATGGAGTCTAGACTCAGATTTATCAGTCTTACTATGATCGAAAATAGTGGCAAAAACTATAAATGTGAGGAAAATTGTGTTTTAAAGTGTTAAGCAAGCAACATAGAGATGCAAGCAACACGAGAAGCAGTGCAAGCAGAACTATGGCAACAATCGTGTGCCTGTGGACACAACTTATGAATCACCTATGTCCTCAACTGTCTTAGTGGTGTGGTGAGATTTTTCGCCATTTCGATTGCATTTCTCACCATTAATGATGACTTTTTATGAGTTTTAGTTGAGCAATTTCTTAGTATATTAGCTTACCTAATCTTATATAATGGTAGATTGATTAAGCTTATTGCATCTCCAAATGACCCATAGCAATCGGTGTTGTAGACACATGAAAGGTTGTAATCCTCGAGTATTAGTGCATTCAAGGACAAAGCTTCATTAGGGAAGAACTGGATCACAAGAACCCTCAACTTTTCACGCATAATATATTTTCCAATGAATGGTATTATAAAATATGTGAGGTCATGATTTTAGTATTGTAGCCCTCCAAAACTTTTAATTAAGTTAGTCATTAACCATGAACACTAACTTCGTCTATGAATGCATTGTTCGTGGGTTTTCCAAGTTTGTGAGTTTTTAACTTGGATTAAAACATCAACTAAACCTTAATTTGAAATTTAATTCAACCCATATTCGAACTAAAAGGACCCATTCACGAGAACAAGAATCGACTATACTGGGCAACGGGTCATCTGGGTCTGGTTCAGTCTTGGTCAGCTCGAGTCAACAAGGTTTGGGTTAGGTCATTTTCAGGTCAAATTAATTCCGACCGCTTTAATTTTTGTCAGATAGGAGTATCGTTAAAATGGTCAATTTTGATAGAAGATAAAGTCTGAACGAATTAGATCCGACAGGACATTATCAAATTCGGATCTATTCCAATGTATTTAAGGCAAATTTACACTAATATATCAAAATTAATTTTTAAAATTTTGATAGTTTTTTATAAATTTAAATAAAAACTGATAAATTTTGATAAATTTAATTTATCGATAAATTTAATTTATCTATAAATTTGACATACCCTTAATTTGCCATTCTCAAATTTGGGTCGGGCTGGGTTCTAGTTTTGCCCCTTTTTTTACACGCGCACTAATCCAGTAATATTTTAATAAGCATAATTTATTATTAATTAATTAATTCTAGAACCGCCAAAAAAATAGAGGAAGGGAAATGAAGCGGATAATGCGTAGGATAACACACAACCGTAAGCAGCCCTTCCCACCATCTCTCTGTATCTCACCACTCACTCACTCAACTCCGCTGGTCCTTCTCTCTCCTCAACCCCAATCTCTCTCTCTTCCCTTCCTTGCTGATGACAATTTGAATCCTTCACTCTTCAATCTTCCAATTCATCCATGGCGAGAACCCTAATTTCATCCTCGCCATTCATCGGCACCTCTCTCCCTTCAAGAACGCCCAGAAATGGCCTCCTCTACTCACTGCCTCATCGAAGCAAGGTTATCAACACGACTGTGAAGTTCAGCCTCAATGAAATCCCTCCTATCAGCTCAATTGAACATTCGATTGATCTTAGTGAAGTTTTCACCAAGGTGGAGAGCTTGCTCTACACGCTCGCCGACGCCGCCGTGTCCGCCTCGCCGGATGCGGCTGCTCCGGTGCAGAAAAATGGCGGATGGTTCGGATTCATATCGGATGCCATGGAAGTCGTTTTGAAGGTAGTAATTTGTTCTCTTTATGTTGAATTGTTTACATGTTCTGTTGAAATAGTGAATTCATTCGGTGTTGTAAGTTCGATGCATTTAGTTAGTTTCTGAGCTGAAAATTTTGTACGTATGGAAATTGGATGCAAATTATGCTTTATCCGTTGTGTTTAGAGTTGTTGAAGATACTGTATTCTTGATATTCATTTACAATTGTTGATTTCATTTTGTTGAATTACATGCTCTGTTGATTTGGTTCGGTGTTGCAAATTGGATGAGTTTAGCTAGTTTCTGAGCTGAGGAGTTTTATACATGTGGAAATTGGATGCATATTATGCTTCATTTGTCCTGTAGTTGAATGATGTCGCCGGCTATAGAAGAGTTCTTGAAGATACTTTATCTTCATATACAATTGTTCATTTCACTTGTTGAATTACATGCTCTGTTGATTTTGTTCGGTGTTGCAAATTCGATGTGTTTAGCTAGTTTCTGAGCTGAGGAGTTTTATACATGTGGAAATTGGATGCGTATTATGCTTAATCTGTCATGTAGTTGAATGATGGCGCGGACTATGGAAGAGTTCTTGAAGATATTTTATATTCATTTACAATTGTTGATTTCACTTGTTGAATTACATGCTCTGTTGATTTTGTTCGGTGTTGTGAATTCGATGCGTTTAGCTAGTTTCTGAGCTGAGGAATTCTATACATATGGAAATTGGATGCATAATATCCTTTATCTGTCCTGTAGTTGATTGATGTCACATGCTATAGAAGAGTTATGGGAAGATACTGTATTCTTTGTATTCATTTACATTGTTGATTTCACGTGATGATTTGTCCATGAAAAGAAAATGTGTTGAATTGTGGGTACATGTAATCTGATGTACAATTACAACTATGCTTCATTTGTGGAAGCACTTGTGTTGTAAAATGGACACATGTTATGGTTATATCATATGAAATTCAATAAGAGATTCTTTGATGAGCCTGTCCTGCTTATTATTTATTATTTACTATTTACAGTCATTTTAACTTTTACCTGCATCTTTTCTTGATTTTATATAGGTTTTGAAGAGCGGGCTTGAGGCTGTACATGTTCCATATTCATATGGATTTGCGATCATATTACTTACTGTTCTAGTCAAAGTTGCTACTTTGCCTTTGACCAAGCAGCAGGTTTGTGTTTCCATTTGATCTCTGTCATTCTTTATGTGATGCTTATTACTGATTATAATATGCTTTCAGACTGATTTTCTTTAATTGAGTTTTCACCTTATTGGTTTTCACAAAGAAAGAAATTTGTAACAACATATAATGATCAAAGGTATGGATGTGAAATGCACAACTAGATCCCACAAAAGACTATATGCACCCCAAACACTAGCTTTCCATAATCAGCCTCATCACTGTTTTTCAGGGGGGTGGGGGAGGGGAGGGTTTGTCACTGAATTAGAAAAGAACAACTTCATTACCTTTGCGATAAAGTCTTCCTTGGCTATTGAGACAGTGGAGGAAGATAGGAGATGAGTGCTTGAGGGAAGGCATCTCTTAGAATTTATGTAAAGATTAGGGGTGAAAACAATATGAAATGGGTGCTTTTTTTATTGCAGTGCAATAGTTCTTCCATTTAGAAATCTGCAATACGTGTAGTTGAAAAGTCACATGCAGCGAAATAACAAAGCAGATTATAGATGAGCTATAATTGTATCCTTAGCTGGTGGTGGTAAAGCTTGTTGCTGGTATATATTTGATGTGAATGCACTTGAACATTCTTGCATGATACATGTCTTGCTGAGGATTTATAGGGTGTTGAAGTAATGATGGTGATCAGGGGCAAGGAACTAGAGAGAGTGGTCTTCAAGTCTTAAAAACCTTAGCCTCAAGAGTTGTTTCCTTGCATGAAGGATACTCCCTCCATCCCATGTTACTTGTCTTTTTTTTTTGGTCCCTTTGTCTCTGTTATTAGAGGTCGAGGCCGTCGAGCTTACTGTTGGCAGAGAGGTCTCCCTTCACACATTTCTCCATTCACAAGACTCGAACTCAAGACCTTGCTTAAGGGGAGCAGGTGCCAAACGGCCCAAACCACTTGAACCAACGTGTGTTGGTATATTATTTGTCTTTTTAACTAACTTTTTATTTCCCATGATATTTGTCGTTTTAGAATTCCAATGATATTTATTTATCTACCCAACTTTATCTTTTCTTTTTCATTATTACACCACTATTCTCTCCCTAGCACTACTCCCAAATACATCCCAATTACCCAACTAAATATGTCTGATTGGTTTTTGGGCTTTTCTCCAAAATGACTTACAATATGGGATGGAGGGAGTATTTTGTAAATCATGGCCAGGGGAGTGATTTAAAACTTTAACTAAACATAGACGTGGAGAACTCTCTGTTGATGTCGGTGTATGTACAAGGGTCTTGTAGCACAGTGCTCACTGAGGTATTGAATTGGTGTTGCGCGAATTTACTTGATTGCCTAAGTTCTTGTTGCCCTTTGTAAAGGATACATAATGTTTTGCTACCCTTTGTGAAGGACAGTTATTCACATTTATGAAAATTTATGAAAATGATCTTGTATATAAATGTTGAGGCAAGTAGGCAGAAGTGAGGCTATTGATAGCAAGGAACTGTGTTTGCTTTCACAGTGATTGTTGCTGATAGATAACATTTTTGTAGGTTGAATCAACCTTGGCAATGCAGAATCTTCAACCAAAGATCAAAGCAATACAAGAAAGATATAAAGGAAATCAGGTAACTACGATTTCCCAGTTTGGAATTTGTTTGCATCCTCAAGAAATCCTGCATAGTGGATTGAGTCCTCTGGTAACCAGTTATGACATTTGACATGCTGTTTGATCTTCATATGTATGTATATACTTTAACATATAATACTAAGTTAGGCATACTACTATACAAGTAACCCGTCAATTAGACTTTAGGAAAGAGGGGCAATTCAGAGTATGGATATCTGGCAAAGGTAGACACCAAGTGAACTGCTTTAGGTGGTAGCAACATGTCTTGCACAGGTGATGAAGTGTAGACGCTTTTGCTTTACACAGTCATCTTCTTTTTGTCCTCCTCTTTCTGGGGTACACACTTGTAAATGAGGATTAAATGGTACTTAAAAACTGTGTAGTTTAAACTGTGTAGTTTTTTGAATTTGAGGCTTGACTTATGGGTTCAATTGTTTCCTTTGCCAGGAAAGGATACAACTTGAGACATCACGTCTTTACCGGCAGGCAGGCGTTAATCCTTTGGCAGGTGATTTTTCAATAATGAGGTCTTACTTTAATCCTGTCTCTGTTAAGTTTTTGCTCTGCCAAGTTGCCATCATTTTTATTTGCTGGTATGTGCGGACAAAATGCCATTTTCATAGCAAAAGGTAAGTACATAGAGGAGTGAGGACCAATGATGGCAGTATGCTGTTTATCTAACTCGCTTGACTACTAACTGAAAAATTTGGAGAGTGTTTCAGACAATTTTCTATTTCCGTGCAGGGTGTCTTCCAACTTTGGCAACAATACCAGTATGGATAGGGCTGTATCAAGCTCTTTCAAATGTAGCAAATGAGGTGAATTGAAAAGCAAGATGTTAGGGGTTCCTAAATGTTTTCCTTCAATAGTATAATTCATGCATTGCTAATCTTGTGTAAATTTTCACTTGAAGGGATTGCTGACAGAGGGCTTTTTTTGGATTCCTTCACTGGGAGGGCCAACTACAATTGCCGCACGACAAAGTGGTTCAGGCATCTCTTGGCTTTTTCCTTTTGTGGTACTGTTTTGTCTGATCAGCAACTTTCTCCATTAATCATCTTTGTTAAGTAATCTTCAATTAACAGTAATGCTAGTTATAGATCTTTCTAACTAAAAGCAAATTTGTGCCATCAGCTGTGTTGCTTGCATGCAATGTAATTTATAGGTAGTTTGAAACTCTACAATTGGGATGTACTCTGTTGGTGAGCTACATGTTTGGGGGAAACAATGATCAGGTGCTATCCTGCTTGTGGCTTCCTTTTCCTTTTCCTTTTCCTTGCCTTTTTTTTCTTTTTCCTTTTCCTTTTCTTTTTCTTCTCTCTCTCTTTTTTTTTGGGAATTTGTTTCCAAGTCATGGAGTAATGGACAAATACTAACTAGTGGTTTACAAATGCAAAAGTTTGAAGTTTGCAAAATGGAGACTGAGGAACATGGGGTAAAATTAATGAAAGCCTTCAAATTGAGCTGTAAATGACAATGGAGTTCAAACATTGACTTCTAGCCTTGCTGGGAAAGAAATTTTCTTGTTGAGCCTCTTATATGAGCATTTGGATTTTAGAAAGATGATTCTAATTTAGTGTCCATTATAAAATTATTGAAAAACTCATAATTGAGTTCTGGTGATAGCCATAGAGAATCATTTCAGTTTTTTTTTTTGTGTAATTCGTGTGTCCTGGTTTTGTAGCTTGGATAGCCTACCTCTTTGTTTTGATCTTGTAGACTTTGCATGATGTAGGATGGTCATCCGCCCTTGGGCTGGCATGATACTGCAGCATATCTGGTTTTGCCGGTCCTGCTTGTAGTTTCACAATATGTTTCTATGGAGCTCATGAAGCCACCTCAGGTAAATAAACTCTATGATTGGCAATTTGCTTTTGTCCCCCCCCCCCCCCCAAAAAAAAAAAAAAACATTTATTTGCTTCACAGATTGCTCATATGCAACCCTTTTTTCCAGAATGATCCATCTCAGAAGAATTCACTTCTCGTCCTGAAGTTTCTTCCTCTTATGATTGGCTATTTTTCGTTGTCTGTCCCATCTGGATTATCCATATACTGGTTCGTCTCTGAATCCTTCTTTCCTTATCCATGTTATTTATCTGCTTGTAACAGTTCAATTAAAAATAGAAATGAATTTGATTCAGGCACAGGTTGGCCTACATCATCTAGAACATTAGCTTCCCTGATGTTAAGAAGATGACCATATCTGACAGTCAAATATGTGCAATCTGCTTATGGGGTGATTTGTCATTATGAAAGATCTAGACTAAGAATTTTGGTGCACAATAGTACAATGGTGGTAGGATTAGAGGGATTAATAGTATATAAAAAAAAAATGATTATAATGTAATATCGAAAAATAATGAAAGGAGTACTGCTGGTAAATGACTGATAGTAAGTGATATCACTAATAACAATCACGGCAATGATAATTGTAATGATGACGGCAGTGATAAAGAGACACAACGGGTAGGGAATAGGAACATAGAAATGAACAATTGGGGCAGGTTAATCCAATCTATGGCTGTTGCTTGTTGCTTATGAGATCAATTTTTGCATACACATCGCTAGCCGCCCTCCCATTTGTATGTTTCATTTGGGCCCACCAAAATAATATTTTGGTTAATCCCAGAATTGATTATGAAAGAACAAAACTGAAAACCCTTGTCCTCTATTGTGTCCAATGATTAGCTACCATGCTGGTGGTATCCATGTTGAGGATGTCGGCTACCAAAGCATGGGGGAGGGGGGGGGGGGGTTTGTTGGAGGAGTTTCTGCATTGAAATGTTTGATTAGCTCATAATTTTCTTGTGTATTCTGAATTTGGTGAATGTGATTTGCTGAGGTCTTTTAACTTGGTGTGTCCTGCAAACTTTATTTAGCTGTGGCTCTAATCTCTTAAGAAGTTATCTCCCACTCCCTTATTGGTGGCATGTTAGACTTATACATGTGAATTCATTGTGTCCAGTAGCTATAACCAGCATGTAGCTCTAACTTTTGAACAGTTACTTCCGTTCTGTAGCATGATTCTGCTTTATTCTGGGATACTTAAGTATTTGACTTTCCTGTGCTATATGGGCGGACAGGTTTACAAACAATGTCCTCAGTACTGCTCAACAAGTATGGCTGCGCAAGATGGGTGGTGCTAAGCCTGTTGTGAGTGAGAATGCCAGTGGTATTATAAGTGCTGGAAGAGCTAAACGATCAGGATCCCAACCTGCTCAGAGTGGTGACAGGTTTGGGTCATACTTTGGGCTTGAAATCCTTAGTCCTTTTCCTTGTGAAGTGCTTAATTTTGATCCTGATATTTGAAAATAGGTTTATACAGCTGAAAGAAGAAGAGAGAATGAAACAGGGGAGCAGAGCTGTGGCAGGTGATGGTGCTCAGATGCTAGCATCTGCATCCGATGCTGATGAGAACTTAAATGAGGAATCTAACGAAACGGTGAGCAACATTTAGTTCAAACGTTTGTTTGTGAAACAGGAGGCTTCAACTTTGTGTTTACTAAGTAGCTAGTGAGCTTAATACCCATGAGAGTAAAGTTCTCTTGTATAAATATGGTTTCAACTGTATCACCATTTTTTCCTTGTGTTCTCTTGCATTTGATGATGTTCTTCTGTTTACTGAATTCTTTTTGGCGGGTTTATGGAGTAGGAGGATAGTTATTACTTGGCTGTTGCCCTGTAAGAATAAACTTGATGTCTCTCCATAACACTACTAGTGCAGACCATATTCATACAGAAAAGCTGGTTGATCACTAACATGGGGAATTGTTTCCAGTGTCAAGTTTTGCTGGCCTTGGATAGTCAAAGGGTGGATTCTAGAACAAAGTCCACATCAGCTTTATTGCAATGCTTTATGCCATTAACTTGATTAACTAATTACTTTACCTTTGAATAGTAGTGTATGTGTAACTGCAAGCTTTAGTTTTTTTTTTTGCTTTCTAAATTTAGATTATAGATGGTCTCACTAACATTGCTGCATGTATAGACTGAACGAGATTCCAAAATGCCCTTCAGAATGATTTTTGTCACAGCTAGAGAATAGCAACCTATTTACTTCATATAATCATATGTGGTTCAGGGAGGTAGTGGAAACGGTAGTGCATTTTCTAGGGGAATGCATGTGGTAGTCAACTTCAAATACTTGGAAAGTTAGCATTACCATTGGGTTCGAGAAGAAATATATGAAAACTTTCATATAATCACTTGTCGGCAAGTTGCATTTTACGTGGTTTGATTTCCATGATTGCACTGTTTTCATATGGTAGAGGAATACGATTCTCATGTTATTTTGTCCCTTGAACATCAGAATGCCTTTATTTTAGCACTCCTTGTATCATAAAATGGGTTAAGTGCCTGTGAAATCTGATATTCCCTGTCTCTCTAGTCTCTGCACCTTCCTGGAATCTATTCTCCTCTAATTCCTTAATTCGGCTGTAATGGCTGAAACTTTTGAGTTCTACCATGTGATAATCAATGGCTATTCCATGCATAATGGTATACTGACGTGTGTGTGTGTGTATGTTTTTTCCGTTCTTTTTCTTAACAGGACGAACTAGAAGAGGCATATGCATCAAATGGTAGCAAACAGGTTCCCAAATATTCCACCCCGAAGAAAAGCAAGAGATCTAAGCGTAAGCGTGTGGGCTGAGTACTGCATGCTTTGTTCTGTATATTCAGATTCTAGTCACTACGGCAGTGGCCGCTTTGCTCCAGCTTATTCATGTTGATCTTCTTTGTTAGCCGGTATGCTAATTTGGCTGTGCGGCCTGTGCCCTTGCCATGTACGTAGGGCTGACCACAATTTTTGTCGAGCTGAATTGATAATATTGATTTAGAGTCAACAGAAACCATATTTGTCATATGCCATATTTATCCTAAATTGATTTTTCCTCTGTATATTGTAATAGAAGGATCTACTGTAGCAAGCCTTTGTGTAAGCACCTCAAGCAGGCAGTCCAAGAATGTGATTCTTATATTGACTAGTCTGTCTGGTAAAGAATAGTCATCTGAATTATCAGCTGCTGATGGGGTCTGAACATATTCTAACCAGGGAAAACATCGATATAGGCTACTTAAAGTGGGTGCGCCCCAAACACACACACACACAAAAAAATTCCTATTCATTTGTACAATGGGAATATGACATTTGGTAGATATGTTATTCTTTCGAGTATCCAGTCCATGCATAGTCACTGGGACATGTAAAGCAAGCGGCCTTCCTCCAATTCCCGCTGATTGTGTCGAGGTGAAGTTAGGAATAATCTCAATGGTTGCGCCCAGGCTACGAGCCTAAGACCTGAAGGAAGTTCTGTAAGTTGTGCTGCATGCTGCTATAATTATGTTCTTATAATTACTGCTTTGAAACTTTCTGAAGACCTAAAGATCTGAGCCTCATGTCTTTTTCCCTTATGTTTCTTTATTAAGTCTTAGCCCCACGCACAAAAAAAATAAAATAAATAAGTAGAGTATTAAGAGAACAGCCACAACATTCATACAGTAATGCCGCAAACTGGCCGCTGGAAATCTAATTCTGCTACATTCATGACTTTATTATACTAGTAGAATAGAATGGAACTCAATGCTTTCCCATCTTTGTACACCCACAATATCCTGATTTTCAGCTAGTAAATAGATGAGGCCTTCACTGTCTATGAAAATTCCTGCAACATCAGTTCTACAGTATTCTTGCAGGACAACATCCATTTTCTCATGGTTTTGTTGGTGGACGATGATTTCCAATTGGATTAGGTCCTGATGGGTTCTTGTGCATGCTTTTCTTGTCACCCTGCAAAACCATTTAACCTCATTTTTTGTTAGACAAAGTTCTTAAGCCTTCAGGTGACAGTGAACATAGAAAAGATCAATTGCCCAAATGAGAGGGGCACTACTTCTGCACATACCCAAGTGGGGAGTAAATGTTTGGTTGGCAACCTGGAGTTCGGGTGCAGCGATCGTAGATTTACAGTGACTGTGAGCAGCAACAAAAAAGGTAATATCGTTATTTACATCTATTTATGGACGCGATAATGTTATCTGCTGAGGTATTTGCAACTAATATCAGTAATTAAGTTTGGTGAATGGAGTTATAGGTTATAGTAGCTTACCTGATTGACTAGCTTGAACATTGATTGGTCTGCAATTGGTTTGGAAAGCTGTTAACAGAAAGCATGCTAATAGGAAGACAATGAATGAATCCCTCCTTTCCATATCAGGACTAGAAAGTAGCAGCTTGAACTGAATGAGCTTCAGAGATGCTATGTTGCCTTCACTAATAGATATATATGTATATCTAAAAATAATTTCACATTATTGTGAAAGTTTGCACTGGTTGCCTGGGGATCCTAGGCCTTTATATACTGGTACTGGGAGTGTTAAGACCAGCAGTCTCAGTCACACCTCCTTGTGAGTTGACTTCTTCCTGGTTATGATTGATCCATTAATAAAACCTTCGATTCTTGGATTTAGTCCTTTTTTAAAAGAATTTTGGGCGCCCAAGCACATTGGCGGATCTGGGGCTGAGCCAAGGGTGGCCACTGCCACCGGTAACACGAGAAAAAAATAATAATTCAGTATAATTTGAGATAAAAATTATGGATTTTTTGTATATCACATGAATATAATAGTGTATTGGTCACCCCTAATCAGAAGATCCAGATCCGTCACACCGCAAGCATATGTTTTTGGCTAGGGAATAGGGATTCAAGGACCCACTCACCTACATATGTCCACTGTCATCTGCCACTATTGGTGTTCTCTCAGCTGTCTTGTTGAGCATTATTTGGTAGTTTTTGTTGACAAAATGATGGTGCAAGAGAATATGAACATTATGTCACTATCTGATATTGTTATGGGGATATGCAGGGGCCGTCAGTGCCATTTCTTTTGAACTAGTGTGTACTCGTGCTCCCTCTCTCTCTTCTACCTGTAGGTGTTTCATTATATGTCATTATGGCTTTTGTTGAATTAGATGAAAGTAGCAATCTTAGTTTGATTGAGTCATTGAGCACTTCTTCATGGTCCGTTTCTTTCCATTTTTTTTGTGGTAAGAGCACTTCTGTCATGGTCCGTTGCGTTCATTATCAGTAAGCAATTACTCCCTCCGTTCCAGATTAATTGTCATTTAATAAACGTTACACGGCCTCCAATGTCCTTTGTCTAAGAATTTTTTTATAGTATATTTGTAAAAAAATTACATCATTATAATTTTATATTAGTACTTTTTATTATGAATCTAATGATAGTATTTCGTATTATAATAGAATATTATGTATATTGAGAAATTAATGGTCCATGTTTTTAAAGTTGACTGACGTGTAGATCAATGTGACAACTAAAATGGAACGAAGGGAGTATGTCAGATTAGTTGATGGAGTTGGAGGACTAAACATTCCCCCCCCCCCCCCCCCAACAAACACACACACACACACACACACACACAAACAATTCTCCAGCTCCTTTCTTCTCCCAGGACTTCCTGCACACCTGAAAATGTGCACAATTAGCATGATAAGGCATCCAAAATCCAAATGTATGTATAGAAAACTTCAATGGTAGAGCCTTAGAGGTAAGAGTACACAAGCTGCCCAGAGGCAGGGCATTGTGGTTGTCCATCTCCTGAATGGGCACTACTACTGGGATTTGAATCCTCAACTAACCCCTGATGGAGCCCATTTTGGTGGTTGAGCCTGGGAGATAAGGGTAGAAAAGCTCAGAGTAGAAACCTACATTGTCAGTGTTTGGTGGTTGATCCTTTCCCTCTTATTTGACTCATCAGGGACTTGATTCTGTTCACATTGGATCCCTTTCTTAGCAACTTCAAGCATGACATGCAACATGACTGAAATTTGATTCAAGAGTATCGTCTATGATATCGTTCGCTGTTCATGAGCTTCATGCTGGCGACCCATTTCCTGAGAATTGTCATTAATCCATGTATCCCCTGAGGACATTGCTAAGAGAGACATAGGGTTTCGGTTGGTATGAACTTTCATGGTCTGTTCTTAGGTATGAGAAGGTAGGGTAAAGTAAGTGATGGTAAATTTAGGTAAATTGTGAAGTTGAGTGTTGCAAATATAAGAAGAATGGATAAATTCGTATTGGGTAAGGTAAAGAGGACATTAACTTTTGAAAAGAACAGGCCCAATATAGTTGATATCTAATTCTCATGGCAAAATTGTTCATCCATAGTCGGTAACTCAGGCAAGTTTTGTCCCTATGAGAATAATGAAGTGATAATATCAGGGATGAAAAACTTGCTCTCTGCACCATATTCAACTATAGTCTGTATCCATAGATCGAAGAAACCCCGGTTTTAGTTCATGTAGTCCTCTTTGACCTCCTCTTTCGCGGGTTTACAGACCTTGGATCACAACTCTTATCAGGGATGAAAAACTTGCTTTCTGCACCATATTCAGCCTTAGTCTGCATCCTTAGATCGAAGAAACCCCGATTTTAGTTCATGTGGTCCTCTCCCCGAAACCCCCTCTTTCGCGGGTCTACAGGCCTTGGATCACCCCGCCCGGTATTTGGGGGATGGGAGATGGCAGGAAGCAGTGTTCAACTGTTTTCCTGTAACTGTGTGAGCAGCAGTATAGTATGTGGTGAAAGCCAAATATGAAAACTTTTGCCTGAAAGGAGAGTAAATGGTGGATTAGAGTAATAAATCTCCAATAATAGGGTGGGGAAAAGGTAATTGCTTTTCATCCACTTGCAATCATGCTGCTTTTTTAAGAGTCAAAATCATTCATAATAACTATCTGTTGAAGCAGATGTTGGGATGCTTCATCATTAGGATGCTTTTTACAATAAAGTTAAAATGAGTTGGATCTTTTGTCCTGGTACTAAATACTAATCATTTCTAAATCTTCACATGTGATTATATGCAATTAATTAGTCTTAGGCTGTGAAATGTTCCGGTTCGAGTCAGTTTAGCCTCGGGCATACCTTTTTTTTTTTTTTTTTGAGGTTTATTCTGGATCGGACAGTTTGAATGAACCTATGTCTGGGTTTGGACAACAGTTGTTAAGACCATTTTCTTTTGTGCGGTTTGTAAGATACGAAAATGGTGTGGCATTGTGAAATTGTGAAAAGTGCGATAAGATATGGAATGGTACGATAAAATTAGTGGAAAATGCGGTTGATGTAGAGAATATGAAAAGTGGAGGAGAAAAGTGAGGATTTATATTGATAATGATTATGGTAGACTGGGGTGAAGTGTGAAATATTAGGTAGTATAGTAAGTTGTACTACCGTATCGCACCGTATAAAATGATAGGGCCTGGAAATATTATATACACATACCTGACAAAGTTTGGCCATTGCCAAAATTTAGAGGAAAAATCTATAATGCCCCTGATTTCTTTTGACTGCCCTAATTGGTCCCTGTTTAACAATTAAATTCTGACGAAACGTTTTTTTTCATGGGTTTGGGCTGATGGGCCTAGTGTTTGGATTTAGGGCTTTCTGGACTTGGTACAAGTTTGCCTTTATTTGTCTGGACTAGGCTTATGTCGTGTTAACTTGTACTACTTCATTATGGTGCATTACTCATCACCAATATGACTTTGATATTTTCTGTTAATCTGTTATTATGCTGTTCTTTTTTTCCTTTTTTTTGTTTGTGTGTGTTTTGTGACTCTTATTCACTCCGTGAGGATACACGTATGGATTACATTTAGGCCATGGCAAAATTAGCGGTTTATGTAGCGGATAGCGGTTTAAGTAACGTATAGCGGATGACTGTTCAAATGAGAATTGTGTTCGGTAAATTTAGCGGTTCAATTAACAAATTAATGTAAATTGACATAAAAGGATATCAATAATTTCCAAATATATTTTTACCGAAAAATATGGAACGCTACTTCAAACGCTAAACGTTAACTTTATTAGCGTTTCACAAAACGCTCCTTAAATTGTTAAACGCTCCTCAAAACGTTAGCTTACCGAATGCTAATATTTATGCAATTAGATTTTTGACTTGGTCAAAATGCTAAACGCTACCGCAAACGTTACTGCCGAACACAACCTTAATGTTATTCAGTATTTGTTAATTTTGTTTTTACTTTTTAGGCTTTTAAACTTGATCTTTTGTCAAGAGTCAAGACTCTGAATCTGTCCCCAAAATCTATAGAGTTTACCTCTGTTGTTTGATGCTATTGAATTTTCTACATTAGCTGTCTTTATCCAATATAACTGATCATTAGTAGTGAGTACGAAGTAGTAACTGAATTATTCTATCTTGATATAGGACAATTCTGGCTTTTTTTTTTAAAATCCAAATAATAATAGGAAAAGAGTTCATAAATCTATGTTTGAACTTTGAAGAGTTCTTTGCAATCCAATTGCTAGCCTGGATACTTAGGTCTTCCTGTCATTGTCTCATTGATACTACTAGTACTACTTGCTAGCTAAGTGGCTACGGCCTACACGAAAGTGACTTACCCACGGGCTCTATGATCTAAAGTATTCCCTCTGTTTCGTATTAATTGTCAAAATTTTAACTTTTGTGATCTTTAATGTTATTCTTTGATTGTTATTAACAATTGCTATTCTATTTTTATAATAATATTTTTCGTTACAAATTTAATGGTAGTAATTTTATATAATAACTCGTTGTATATGTTGAAAAATCAATGGTCAAAGTTTTTTAAATTTGATTGCATAATTTTCAAAAAAGACAATTAATATGAAGTGGGGTGAGTAAAATTAGTTTGGAAACCTATCTATCCAATTATTCCTTAACTCGTACGTGTCTTAAGAATTAAGCCTCAAGACTCAATTCAACTTTAAAATTTAAACCTCCTTGTTATACAAGGTGGTAAAAGGCATTTCATTACGTGTATGACTATGAAGAATGCTTTGCAAAAAGCGAAAACTAAAGCATCATCATCATCCATGATCCATATCCAGCACCATGCATGCATGTCATGGTGCATTTTACATATCTTTCTCGGACCTCACGTAAACCAGGCATGTCCCATAAGATTCTCCATGCTTATTTGTTACGTGTCTTTTTCTTCTTTCATGCTTGCAAAACTCCAAATAATCTAACATCATCTTGTGTTTTGTGAAAAATATTTTGGATCAGCAACCAGCCAAAACATGCTGCCTTTAGGAACATGCACGTGAGAGTGAAGCATCTCCCATTTGCATTTTAATGCAAAGTAAACCAACTTTACTACTCCCTCCGTCACAAATTAATTGACACTTTAACTAAATTTTGGCTTTTAATTATTCATAAATTTATAATGAGTTACAATATGAAATTACCTCTATTATAATTTTTAGTAAAATATCTTTCTAATGACGATAATTTCATATTGTAACTTATTGTGATTTATGAGTAATTAACGGTCAAAATTTTGTCAAAGTGTCAATTAATTTGGGACGGAGGGAGTACTTTACCAGGCTAGTTAGACTGTAGAATCCTGGAATTGATTTATTGATGATGCAAATCTTATTACAAATTTCAGTTAAACCTTCTATGCAGAGGAAAGATGACCTATATATCGATTTCATCAAATCACGTGTAAGAGTTTGTCAAATCCATGGGTAAGGTAAGGTAAATAAGTTTTGATAATTTTTGATAAATTTTAATCATTTTTTGATACTTTTTTGGTAATTTTGGGTGAGTTTTAATCGATGTATGTGAATAGTTAACAAAATTTTAATTTCTTTCTATACATAATTTACTTACCAAAATTATAAATTTACCATTTACCCATGATTTTTACAGACTCTAAGTGGACTATATTTAGATTAGCGTTAGATAAAACTTTGTCCGGCCGAAAAAATGTATTTGGCTCCGTCTAAATTATCTGACAAAAAAAAAATGGTCCAGATATTAATTTTTTATTTGGATTTTGACATTGATCAAATTTAACCGAATTGGATCGATTTGAATTTACCTGGATCCTAACTTTTATCAACATTAATTAAGATCTATTATTGTTGTATGTATAGCTTTTTCAAACAATGGGGAGCCAATTTTAAATTAATCTAAACTCATTAGCCCAAAATAAACTCATTAGACCCTGTTTTTTTATACGGTGTAGTACAGTGAGTTACCACAACTCACTATACTATTCAATATTTTTCCACATTTAACCATGTTTTGCCATTATTATTATTGTTATATATCTTCACTTTTCTATCTCTTCACTTTTTTCCTCTACTTTTCATATTTTTTCTCCTATCTCGCACATCAACCACAATTTCTACAAACTTTACCGTAGCATTCCACACATTATCACGTTTTTCAAAATTTCACTACGTTGCACCATTTCCGCATCTAATCAACCTCACAGAAGAACAAGACCATAGTCGGATCAGTCCATTATCACTGTTGAGTAGTAAGTAGTAACATGCATGTCTGTGTTCCATTATGGTTTGGTGGGCATCTTGGACACGGATAATTTAACCCTACCCACCCAAAGAGGCCACCCAAGTCATATACAGGGAGCCCACTACACTACACAGCAACAACCCAGCACTCTGTATTCATTTCTGGCAAACTTCCAAAACAGAACCAAATACCAATGAGTTGCAGGCCCTAGTAATATTATCTGAAACCCCTAGGCAAAATTCCATGGGGAACCCCCCCCCCCCCCCCAAGCTATGTTGGCATTGGGCAATTTTAGGCTGTTTCAAATTTCAACGCCCCACTATAGAGTATTCCCGCTGCACCCTCTGGAAATTGCCATTTTTTTAGTTTATTTATCTTTGTTTGTTATTATTATTAATCCATGGATTGGATGGACCAGTAGATTCCAGAGCTATGTTTTGAGTCTTGGACCTTTGCCTGTTCCTATTGATCCCCTAGTTATGGACTAAAATTCATCCATATCTTCCTTGTCTTTGCTTACTCAGATTTTGTCACATTTGTCTTGTTTTTTTTTTTTTGTTTTTTTTTTTTGATGGGCACATTTGTCTTGTTGAATGGCCGGGTTTACACTAGGTGAGGACATACATCATTTTTATCACCAAAGTAAAAAAAAAAATTAAGATGGTAAATTGTAGTAAATACTCTCTTTGTTACGTATTAATTTTAAAGTGTATGATAGTTGGAAGATGGATAAAGTAGGATCAAGTAACTCAGCATCACGATGAAGGTATTGAGGTCCAAAATCAAATCCTGGATATTACCTTGGAATTTACCCTCCCTATTAGCTAATTGTGTGTTTGGTTGCATGACTTCCTGAAGAAAGTTAATCAATTTTCCCAAAGTTAACTAACTTTCCCATGTTTGGAAGTAAAAATAGGTTAGAAAAATTTTTTAATTAGGGCCCACAATTTTCACATTAATCATGGTGAAAACATGAGTTATATAAAAATGAGATAAAATAAGTAACATTGCATAAATAGAATAAATTTATCCAACATTAAAAAAAAGGTCCAAGTACCAAAAAAACTTTAGAAAACCTACAGTTTTGTCATAATGACTCAGCTTAACAATTGCAAGCACATAAAAAAAAATTAGGGGGCGTTTGTTTGAAAAACTTTCCCGAAAAAGTTTTGATGTGGGATCCATAATTTCCTTCACAAACTCAATAAAAAGTTTCCCAAGTGGGGCTATGGAAAGTACTTCCCCGAAAAATTTTTCTTGGGAAAGTCTTTCCCATGAAACAACCAAACGCACCTAAATTCTTTATTGTTTTTTGTTTTAATTTAAGTAAATACATGCCTCAGTTTAAGTACACAAAATATTACCGTAGATGTAAATTATACTTTTATTATTAATCTTTAGGTTGTTAATTCCATTCATGTTATATCCATTCATATCTAGGCCCTGTTTTTTTATGCGTTGCGGTATTACAACTTACCACACCATTTAATATTCTTCCACATTTTATCACAATCATTATCAATGTATCTCTTCGTTTTTTCTCTACTTTTCAAATTTTATATTCTCATCTACCACATCAACCACACTTTCCGCAAATTTCACTATACTGTTTCACATTTTAGCATATTTTTCACAATTTTTACCACACCATACAATTTTCGCATCTCACCGACGGCACAAAAAACAGGGCCTAGTAAACTTGAACTACATCATTAGAAAATAAGTTTTAAATTTGTAGACAAGCATTTTTATTTTACAATATCATAATTCATAAATCAAAATATAATGGATTGATGAAAAAACGTGTCTCACGCTCTAATGTACAGACCCCAAAGAAAAAGAAAACAAAACAATAAAGTAGTACTAATAACACAATCCTTTTTCATGAAAAAACGAAAACGTAAAACAAACCTTATCACTATTCACTGCTATCACCTTTCCTACATACCCCATTTCCTCGCAACTTTGCAGGTTGATTTTGAAAGAAGTCACCATTTTTGCCCCCCAAATTTCACAAACAGACACAACAACTCACTGTATAAAGCCTGCAACCAACAAAGAACCCTATGCCACCTCAAGGGCATTTCCGTCCTTAACCCTTATCCCATTCAAATCCACTACTTTTTCCATTATTCAAACATCAACCTCATCCATATTTTATATTAATTGTCATAATTTTAATTTTTATAATTTTTAATATCACTTTTTAATTAATAATTTCTTATATAATATGTTATTAACAATTATAATATTATACTTTTATGATAATATTTTTCATTACAAATCTAATTATGGTAATTTTATATAACAACTCAGACTTCATTCTTTTATACGGTTAGTTGTGGTGTGATAATGATGCGGTGCAATGGCATTTGAAAAAGTGTAGTAAGTTGCAGTGAAAGTTATGGTGAAATTTGATTGTAGTGTAATATAGTGAAGTGTGGTGGAAAATTAAAGAACGCAGTGCAATATCACACCACAACCTACTGCATAAAAAAAAGGGGGACTTCATTGTACATATTGAAATATTTATACTACCTTCGTCACTAAATGAATGTCAATTTGACTAAACTTTGACCGTTGATTATTCGTGGATTATAATGAGCTACAATATAAAATTACCACCGTTAGATATTTCACTCAAAAATTCGATGGTGTTAATTTTATATTATAACGCATAATAATTTATGAGTAATTAACAGTCAAAATTTAGTCAAAGTGACACTCATTTAAGGACGAATGTAATATTTAAAGTTTTTAAATTTTAATTATCAAATCCGATAATAATATGAAACCCATGAATCAAGATTCATTTATCTTTCAAAATTGCTCCACCCAAAATCTTGCAATATGTATTAGACGCACCTGGAGCATGTGCTCCAAATATTTGTGAGTAAACAATCAAATAAATTTGAGTACTCATAAATTTCAAAATTCTTGTCCTAGTCTTTGGTCCACAGCATTTTTTTTTTACCACACTCTTCCACTCTCCTTTGCTCACTCATTCCATTGGCTTCCATTTCAAAAACCTCATCCTTTTACTTGCTATAAATACCACCCTCCCCAGAATCAACCTACCAACATTTTCACCACCCTCATTTCAAGCTCAAAACCATGGCTTCCATCTCCACCACAACCTCATTCACTCTCCTCTTCTCCACCCTCTTCTTCCTCTCCCAAGCCCAAGCCCAGTCAGAAATCATCCTCACCGTCGTCAACAACTGCCCCTTCACAATCTGGCCGGCGATCCAACCCAACTCCGGCTTCCACGTCCTCGAGCGCGGCGGCTTCGCCCTGCACACCCTCACCCACCGCTCCTTCCGCGGCCCTCTCACCCACTGGTCCGGCCGCATCTGGGCTCGCACGGGCTGCTCCTACTCCGCCGGCCGCCTCCACTGCGCCACCGGCGACTGCGGCGGCCGCCTGGAATGCGATGGCCTCGGCGGCGCACCTCCGGCGACCATCGCCCAGTTCACCCTCCACCACGGCGGCGCACGGGACCTCGCCTCCTACGGCGTCAGCCTCGTCGACGGCTTCAACCTCCCCATGACGGTGACCCCCCACGAAGGCAAAGGTCTCTGCCCCGTCGTCGGCTGCCGGCACAACCTCCTCCAGACCTGCCCCGGACCACTCCGGGTGCACGGCGGCGGACACGGCGGAGGGCCGGTGGTGGGGTGTAAGAGCGGTTGCGAGGCGTTTAAGACGGATGAGATGTGTTGCAGAGGACATTTTAATAGTCCTCAGACATGTAAAGAAAATGGGTATTCGTTGTTTTTTAAGCATGCTTGTCCGGCGACTTTTACGTATGCGCACGATAGTCCGTCGCTCATGCACGAGTGTGCTTCTCCCAGGGAGCTCAAGGTCATTTTCTGCCATTAGGGTTTGCAGAAAGAAACTTGGGTTTGGAAAAAGGAAGAAGAAAAAATGGGATGAAAATAAAGGGTTTTGAGGTTTGTAGTTTGTAGTTGTGGTAGGGTTGTAGCTTAGGGTTGGTGCTTGTTTCTACCTGGTTTTGTGTCTGGTTTTGGATTAACATTGTGTAATGCTGTGAGAAATTGGTGATGAAATGTAATGGAATTGGATGTCGAGCTTTTGATTTGTGCAATGGGTTGTTTGTGTGTTCTTTGACTTGTTGCTTGGAAGAAAACTAAGGCCCTGTTCATTTATCGGTTGTTAATCTGTGTGTCACAATTCAACATACCATTACACGATAACTCACCGAAAGTTATTTTTTCAAATTTATTATATATTTTTAATGTAAATTTTCAATCCTTATTTTTTTTCAACTCACTTTTTTTAATACAATAGTTTTTCAACCACCTTTTTAATGATCAAAAAATAATACAATATTTCAACCTTTCAATTACTTTTTCACAATTATCAATACAATAGTTATATATATATATACTATCAATACAATAGTTATATATATATATATACAAAAAACCTCATCACAACTTACATATAACCCACCACAATTTCACCACATCATACCGCAACACACCACAAAAAAGAACTGGGCCTAATCGGCTAGCTGGAACAGGGCCTAAGATTGCATTCAGTATTGATTGCGGTGCCACCACATAACGCACTTTGTCAGAACCCTCTTCAACATATCAATCCACCACAATTCACCACAATAAACTTTTTTACATTTATTAATATAATTTACATTTATAAAAAAACAAAATCCATCATAACTTATCAATAACCCACGACAATACACCACAATTACACTGCACTGCGTCGTACCGGAGCGAACCATATAAAATTAAAAAAATTATTCAGATGTATCCTAACTTTTGATGAAATGTTTTCAGGTACCCCAACTTTTCAAAAACTCATTTTGGGGCACCCTTAAATTTTGGGTTAGAAATTATTAAGTGTTTATTCAGTCATCAATTTAGCTAAGTGATCGAAATACCCTTATTCTTCCATTTTTTAAGAAATACCCTTAAAGAAGAAGAATAAGGGTATTTCGGTCACTTAATAAAATTGATGACCAGAAAATCACCAAATAATTACTAACCCAGAAAGTAAGGATACCTCAAAATGAGTTTTGAAAAGTTGAGGTACCGAAAAATAGTTTCTCCACACATTAGGTACCTCCTAGTAATTTTTTTATATAAACTAACATGGCCGTGGTTAGTTTGTTTGGTACTAGCTTAGCCTTTCTACCATGCTTTCTATGTTAGACTAACATTGATGTGTATGAAAATTCAGCTTTTAATTTTCTTCAAGTTAATTTATATAATACATTTGATGATAGATAATATGAGTATTTTAATTATTAAAATTGGAATTTGACACTTATTTAAAAGTGACCGAATATGTGATGATTGTGATAATTGGTACGACTTGGTGGCTTTTGTTTTAACTTCTTGCTAGATAGCCAAGGGTGCGCCTTCGGTACAATTTTTTGGGAATTTGAGTTTGAGCATGGAACATAGGAGGTCATGTAGGGCTACAAAAGTGTCTGGTCTAAAGTTTCCAGAGTGCTGCAAAAAAAATGGCACTAAAAATTTTTAAAAAATCAAATTTGTCACTAATATTTTCAAATTGTCAAATCTGTCACTACAATTTCTAAATTTGTCAAATTTGTCACTCTTCCCAAACTCCACCTGCTACAGCCGGTTACATTGTGAATAAAAAGAAGAAACCCAACCCATTATTTAAACCCTAAAAATGCCATGGACGTTTCCTTAACCTGCTTAACTTCGTCCCTCTCCCACATTTCTGCCCGCCAAAATGGCGATTCACCGTCATCCTCTGCAAACAAAATTCATCAATCTTCATCGTCTTCCTTCTTTCTCCTTCTTCACTCCTCATCAATCTTCTTCACTGTTCTTCTTCTCGGTCGCCATTTTCGACGTTTTTCACCCAGTTTTTTCCATTTTCTTCGAGCTTCCTCTTCTTCGATCTTCTTCTTTTTTCGCTCATCTGGGGTTCAATTTCTGCAATTTCATCGATCTTCTTCTTCACCATCTTCAAAACAGTAACCATGGCTTATTCTGGGTCTGGATCTAGAAGTCAAAACTTCCAAACACCTCCACGAAGTTGTGTGAATTGTCACTATTTTCCAAAGGAAATCAAGGTGTGTGATTGTGGTCTAACCCTCCCGAGGTCCACCTCGAGGACGTTAGATAACCCTCTCAGACGTTTCTACCAATGTGTGAGGGGTACGGTTCAACAAGGTGGGTGTGGGATGTGGGAATGGGTTGATGATGGCCTTTGCTCAACTTTGATTGTGTATAGATGAAAATCAATGAAAATCACAAACATTAGCAGGGCACAAACATTGGCATTGCACAAAAATTGGCTGTTGTATATAGGTTGTGGTTGTTGTTTATAGATTGGCAGGGAACAGGGATTGTGTATACTGTTTTGAACAGGGAACAGGGATGATGTTTAAAAATTGCCAGGGCACAAAAATGAAACTGTTTATACATTGTGGCTTCTGTTTATACATTGGCAGGGAACAAGGATGGTGTTTTTTGTTGAATGTCGAAGGTGTTGGCTTCTATTGCATAATGAACCTGTATTCTAAGACCAATAGCTGGTGATGACCTCTCAAAATGAACAGAAGACAGTATGCATTGCCAGGGCACAAAAATCTTCTGGTGACCGTTTGATTTTGTTAGTATGATTCTTCTGGTGACTGTTGGATGTACCATTTCAGAATTGCAATAAAGTCATTAGTTATTACAGCTGATCAAGTTTCTTCAGTGCAAGTGAGTGTCACATTGCACACTCACATATGTCCATGAGATGCACACTTTTGCTAGGGTTTTCATTGGGTGTTCTTGTATATCAGAGTCCATTTAAACCAACACAATAGTTGAACCTAGCTTTACTCCCTAAAAAGAACAGTAGAATTGTTTTGAACATTTGATATATGGCCATTCAGGTGCAAACCAACATTCACTTTGCTAATTATGTATTACAGTACTTTAGGGCAAACCAGCATTCCTTTCATCTATAAAGAAGAAGATAGGTAAAAATGAACACCCCACCTGAAATAAATGAAACTAACAAAATTAACAGAAGATAGTAACAAGGAGGACCCAGTTCTGTTTACCACACACTCCAATCAGTAGCTAAAATACCCTGTTGAATCAGTTTTTATGGCAAAAAGCTAAGTCACCTCCTCCGTGTTTTATGGTTAGGGTTTCTGGGTAATGGCTTCAGGAAGAAGGAATGAGGTTTATGGAGGAAGAAGGAGTATGGAGGGAAATAACCAAAGCAATAGCAACGAACGAACTGCCCTTTTCATTTTTTAATTTCAAAAAGTTTCACAGGTAACCGGCTGTAGCAGGTGGAGTTTGGAAAAAGTGACAAATTTGACAAATTTAGAAATTGTAGTGGCAGATTTGACAATTTGGAAATATTAGTGGCAAATTTGACTTTTTTGAAATTTTTAGTGGCATTTTTTTCGCAGCACTCAAAGTTTCCATTCAAACCAACAATAGCAAATTATTAGAGTGTTTGGGTACCCAATTTTTTGGGTAACTTTTAATTTTTTTTGGATATCTTTCAACTTTTAAATCAAGTTTAGAAAGCTATTTGAGTTGTTTGGTAAGTAACTTTTTATATTAAGTTTTTGGACACAAAAAGCTAGTTTTCAAAAAACTACTTTTTTTAAAAAAAAATCAAACATATTTCATTGATAGCAAGTCGCAAGCCATACGACACTTACAATGAAAATCGTGATTGAACAATTGTAGATCTAAAACATAGATATGAAATTCAATTTCCAAATAACTAATACTAATCTTACTGACGTTCGGCTCCGATTTCTTCGATGACTCTGCATCTTTCCTCGATGATTCTGCATATTTACCATTGACGGAGAACCTCACAACCTGTGCTATAGCGATTTGAAAGTAGATCTTCATTCAACGTATTAGACCACACCAACTGAACAAAAACTCTAGAAAGAGACTAAAACCCTACATAAGGGTACAATAAAACTCTAGAAAGAGACTAAAAACTACTTGATGAAGCTTTATGATGTAGTTTTTCACAAAAAATTACTTTACCGAACACTTCTTCTGCAATCAGCTAACCCAAACATTTACTCCAAAAAACTATAACAGCTACCAGCTGGTTGCCAAACAAGGTCTGTATATTTATGTTAAATGGATATTGGCACGTTTGGTTCTTTTTCAGGAAAATATTTATCAGAAAAAACTTTTCAAAGAAAATTTTACCTATAAAAGTTTTTAATGGAAAAGATTATTTCGATTTGATTGGTTTACATTTGAATCATGAGAAAGTTTATAGGAAATTTTTTATAAAATTTGGTTAAACTTGTATGTTTCTGGAAAAGTTTATGTCAAGTTTCAAAATTATCCTTATTTATTAATTTATTTAATAGGGCTTTTATGGTTAGTTTTTGAAGTTAATACACAAAAATTGTTTCTCTTCCCCTTGGTGAAATAGTTTCCCAACCCCCTATGGAATCTATTTCCCCCTTGCAATAGGAAACTATTGAGTCACACCGCAAATAGTTTTCCAACCCCCTATGGAAACTATACATGGGAAAGTTTGGTCAACTTTTCCAATAAACTAGATCAACCAAACACACCAAAAAAAATAGTAACTGATTTGAAGGTAGTTTCATTGGGTGAAAAATATTTTTAGATTCTCATGTTTCTAGAATATATTTTAATGTGTCTTATAATTTAAGTTAATAATTATTTGAAAATTTTATACCATTCATTTATCGAAAATAAATCAAATTTGTTATAGAGGTTTATATCCTCCTAAACATGGTTAATTATTGTAACAAGTTACTTTGATCAACCTACATTTTTTTGAATTTTTATGATAAAACTAATGGTATTTTCACTTTTTAATTACGATAGTTAAAAAAAGTCAATTATGGTAGAATTTCCTTAAAAATGTTCAATTTTGTAAAAAATTATAACTTGACATATAGATTTAGTTATTGTAACAAGTCCTATGGTGAATATATATATTAATTTTAATTTTTAATGTTAAAATTAATGATAATTATACATTTCAACTACCATATTTGAAAAAATTCAACTATGATAGAATCTCCTTTAATTATTAGGCGATAAATTCGGTGATTTAAGTATATTTTTTGTAAGGTTACATGGAGTACTTATATGATTTTTTTAATATTGACTTTCGTCAACAATAAATATTTTGAAACAATTTGCCAGCAAAACTTTGCCAAAAACAAGTTAAACTCACCGAATCTGTCACGTAACAATGGTTAACTTTCTCTTATGCAACTAGATGACGACAAACTGCGAATGTGTTTACATTTTGTTTTTTTTTTTATTTCTACTAGCTTTGCCGCCCGTCCTACTGACGGGTTGCAATCCTATTCTTTTGTGATGTATGATAAATTTATCTTACTTATCATGTTATTAATTACTTTCTCCCACCTTTTTTTTCTACATTATTAATAATTCCTTACATATCTTACATAATATAAATTTAAAAATCTTACATAATATAAATTTTAAAATATTACATCATACAAATTTAAAAGTTCATATATTTAATAAATAATGTGACTAATATGACTTCGCTTTACTCGCAATACCTTAGTGAAATTTATAAACTATATATTTAAAAATTCATATGTTTACATGACGCGACTGATTCATAATCATTATCCAATTCGCCCATTCTATCTCATCTTATCCACCGTCCAACTATTTTATGCGTTCACAGAACAAGATCGAAATTTTCAAACTATTAAACTTATTAGTGTTTATCTGAATATATAAACACACTTGACTCGCATTTTTAATGTCACAATTGAATGAGTCGAAATACACATGACCTGTATTGGTGTTAATCAAACATACACACAATCTTCATTCAACCTGCCCACTCGAATTGATAGGACTGATAACATAATTTTCAATTGATGATATGATCCATAATTATTGTTCGAAGGCGAAACAGTAAATATGAATGTAAAGGTAAGCTATAAAGCAAACCGTTTGGTACCAAAGTAAAAAATTTAGGGGTACCAAAGTAAAATCCATAATGTGAATGTAAGTCACAACCTTTATGGGGTACGAATGAAAATATTAGAAATCTGAAAAAAAAAATCAAAGCAAAAAATAATAATATAAAAGGTGAATTGGTACAAAAAAAAAAAAAGAAAAAAGAAAGACCACTATGGGTCCATTCTTTTGTACAGTTTGTGTGGTGAGTTGCGGCGAGAATTGCGATAGATGAGGTAGGTGAGGAGAGAGAATTTAAAAGGTAAAGGAGAATAGTGAAGAAATATATTGATAAATGATAATTATCGTGGTATCGTGTGATGAAGTGTGGTAAAAATTAAAGAGTGCGGTGTGGTACTGAACGGTCCGAACTGTAATCTACTGCATAAAAGAACAGAGCCTAATGTATACTCCAAAAAAAGTACTCCAACTATAAAAAATAAGGATAATTAGAATATTTTTTTCATAAAAAAATAAGTACTTTTTAAATCAAATACTTACAAATATTACAAATTCACAAGTCTCTTCAAATTCAACCAATATTTTTTTTGTGGTTGCAAGTGTGAATAGTGTTATGAAGATAGATTTCCTACTATTTTAAGGGTTTACTCCAAAGATTTTATTTAACCAATAATTGTAATTAAGAGGCGAGTGAATATATACGAACCCGTTAGGTTCCTCTGGGCCTCTTGGCCCATGCATTATTTATTAGAGCTTTTTCCCCAAACTGATGAAAATTGAGTGGGAGTGAGAGAGAAAACCAAAAAAGAGCGATTCAAGTTGCGGATTCTCAAGCAACCCACTTCTTCTCGAATCTTCTCTTTCAGCAATCCCCAATCTCAATCCCAATCCCCAATCCCTAATCGCTCTGAAATCTCAATTTGGGGGTTTCTGTGATTCTATCTCCTCCCATGGCTTCGCCGTCTCAAGCATCTCTCTTGCTTCAGAAGCAGCTCAAAGGTATACGAACCCTAATTCATCTCAATTTCGATTGTTTCGTTCGATTTTTCGAACACCCTTTTAGATTGATCGTTCGATTTGGTTAATTGATTGTGTAATTCGGGTTTGAATTTGATTAATCGTGCAGATCTTTGCAAGAACCCTGTTGATGGCTTCTCAGCTGGATTGGTTGATGAGAACAATCTGTTTGAATGGAGTGTCACAATTATCGGTCCTCCTGATACCCTATAGTATGATTTTTGGCCTTCTTTTGTCGGTTTTTTTTTGCCTGTGAAGATTGATTCTTTATGTGTTTAGATGCATGTTCTAGGGTTTTGTTGAATTGGGATTCTGTTAGATGATCTTGGGTGTCAGATTAATTGTTGGGTCTAAACTGTTATTGGGTGTTTGCATTGCTCTTTCTTGGTTTTAGTTTTTGAGTTTGCATCTGTGTGTGTTTAGGTGCATGTGTTCTATGGTTTTCACGAATTGAGATTGCTTTGAAATTGAGTCGTCTTGTTGGATGATCTTTGGGTTGAAGATGAATTGTTGTGTCTGAATTGTTATTGGGTATTTACATTACTCTTATTGGTCCGATTCGTGTTCAATTCCTTTTGTTTTGTGTCTTTAGCTTTTCACAGAAGATCTTATCTCTCTTGGTTAAGATTGTCGCGTTCTCCTCAAATCTGATTAGCTAGTATCTGTGCCAATTGTGTACGATCTACTTATATGAACTTACTATCATTAGATCAGTGGTGAAAAATACCTTCACAAAAGTACAATGTTGCAATTTTGGTGAAGTGTTATGTTCAAAATTTATGATCGAGTTAGCGTATTGGAACCCTGAAAAAGTTAAGCTGACAAATATTGTGCAACTTCAAATCTGACCGATATTCTTCATGTAATAAACTAGTTTCAGCTGGTTGTTAATGCTGTGAAACGTTGTTCAATGCAGTGAGGGGGGATTTTTCAATGCCATTATGACATTTCCACAGAATTATCCCAACAGCCCACCAACAGTGAGGTTTACATCAGAGATATGGCATCCCAATGGTTTGTCGAAACCTACTTTGTCTTTTGTTTTATCATTATCTGCGCTACTATGGTGCTCATTGCATTCCCATTTGATGCTAAGTTGGTGACTGTTTGAAATCACAGTTTATCAGGATGGCCGGGTTTGCATATCAATCCTTCATCCTCCCGGTGATGATCCTAATGGTTATGAGCTTGCTAGTGAGCGGTGGAGTCCTGTTCATACAGTAAGTGATGTTTGTCAATAAAAAGTGGATTGTTACAATAGAATGTCTTCCATAGAATGTGTTAACAGTCAATATTGTGATACATATAGGTCCATCGGAGATTATTTTTGTTCAGAAACTATTTTTTTTTCCAATTGTTTGCTTTTGGGTTTTTGTTCCCTTTCTTCTTTTCTCAAAGAGGGTGTGAGGCGATGGAAGGGTTAGACACCTACACCAAGGTTATCTGTGATAACACAACATTGTTGTGTATTTAGTACTTTTTTGTGGGAAACGGCAAGAGAATTTCGTAGCATTACTAGAAAATCTGTTTGAATCGAGAACTTATGTTTGTGGGTGGAGGGTATTCGGTGAAAGGTTATGCAGACCCTGTTGTCCACCATTAGCTTTATAGCTTTTTGCACATATGCCGGGAAATTTCATATGTTGGACATAGTATGACTATTTGGACGTTACCAAATCTTTGACAGACTAGAACTGTTGTTGCTCAGTTAGAAAAGAATGAGTAGATACTGAGATATGTTGTTTGAGGGCGCGGGGTTGATTTTATGGAAGTTCTCGCCTTTCACCTTCTTCTTGGTTAGTATAAAACTCTCACTGGGCCTTTAACCATCAACTTAAGCTATTGGTTGATATGGTTCCACATGGTATTAGTACTAGGTTGAGTGAGAGGTCTTAGGTGCAAATCTTAATAGCTCCATGTTTATTTGCACAAGTTTGAAGGTGCCTTTGCAACATGTACCCTTTAGGCCTAAAGGGTATTTGCATGAAGGGGGCATGTTAGAGTATAGAAGTATCACTGGGACTTCAGTCATTTGGTTGATATAGTTCCAAGTTCCTCTTGGCTTTTCTTTTTCTGAAAAAACCCACGATTGTAATGCTTAGACTAAAAATTGACATTTCTTGTGGTAGGTTGAAAGCATAGTGCTAAGCATCATATCAATGCTTTCCAGTCCTAATGATGAATCTCCAGCAAATGTTGAAGCTGCTGTAAGTTCTATTTTTAGTTCATGCATTCCTCTATACATGATTTCAGCATTAGTCTGTTTAAAGCAGTTATCTATACGATTTACAGCCTGTTTTAGACTTGGAAAATCAATAGCAAGAAAAAAAAGAGGTGAAGATTGAAAGTCTTTTCCGGGTTTAATTTTGCAGAAACAATGGAGGGAGGACAGGGAAGGATTCAGGAAGAAGGTGAGCCGATGCGTAAGGAAATCCCAAGAAATGCTTTGACAAGCCATCCATCCATCAATCATCGATGATTATACGTCGAAATTTAAGAAGGTGCGGCGGTGTTGGGAGAGAAAAAGAGGGAAAACAAAAGGGGGATTGGATTTGATGCTATGAGAATGTATTTTTGGGTTAAAATCTGGGCTTGTTCTTGTTTAAATTTTATGATTTGTACTTTTATGCGTTTCTTGGGTTGACAATGACAGTGTTGGTCTGTCTGTTGCAAATATTTCAGATTGTTTCGGTCTTAATTAAATAGATAGTTGTAATGTTGGTCCATTCCTTTGCATTGGTCACACACAAGTAAGTAGTGTGTTCATTTCATTTGTTTTGTTCAAACAAAACTTGAAAAACACATTCTTCAATTATGGTAGTCATGGTTATAGTAAGTTGCAGTATTATGACCAGATTCAGAATTTGCTCTTTGACCTAATATGTTGTTTCAGCTCATCTTGGGACATACAAATTAGGGCATAGTGGGAGTGTTGCCTTTTGCCTTTTAGTTTACTTTTTTGATAATTGAAAGTTATTAAAGGTCAAAATTTGCATCAAAGGATTACGACTCTAAGAAATGGCAAAAACACGCAAAAAAAAAAAAAAAAAACAGCTAAAAGATGCAAATATCAAAACATGAAGCTACTTAAAAGAAAGAATCAACATAAGAGTTTTCACTTGTTCTTCACTAATATAACTTTAAAATCACAAATCTTTCTCACCATAATTTTCGAGCATGCAAGCACAACTTCAATATCCTTGAAGTCTTTCAAGTTTCGAGGAGCTTTATTAGTAATCAACTTAGCTTTTCGAGTACCTTCCACAATTAATTTTCCACTTAGATTTCATCAAAGCTTTATATCTCCTCTTACTTCTAGCTAGTATCAACTTTCGAATGCACCAAGATGAGATCCTCATAGCTTGGAGAAACATCATACACATATTGACAATATGTCTTCATTGCCCTTGGGATCATAAGCAAACAATACATCCTGTTACAAATGCAAAGCTGGTGAAAGTAAGTCCGCTTTGAATCCAAAGAAACATAGAGTCATCACCTTAGGATTGATTGGAAGAAGTCGTGACGACTTGGAACACGGTTACCAACTGCATCACAAGGCTGACCACAACTAAAGAAACGATAGATTTTGAAAGAAGTAGATTTCGAGTCGTTTCCATATTTGTGGTTTTGATTTTTGAATTAGTCCGTTATTTTTGAAATTTGCATGAGTCTAATATAAAAAGTATCGACTCATTTATTTTTATTTATTAAATTACTAAACTTTTTTAAAAATTGCATTAGTTGAATTACCTAAATTTTATAGTTTTAACAATTATAATACTGATTCTATTCTTAATATATAAACCTTTACTATACTAAGATAGTTTTAGTAGTAGTTTGCAATTTTTATATTTAGTTTTCAATGTTTGTTGATTTTGATAAACTAATTATGCAAACAAATAATTAGAAATAGAGTATTAATTAATTAAAGAAATAAACAAAACAAAACACACATGCATGCATGTATTTACCTACCCAAAGGAGGGAATAAATTCATGGAATTTTCAATTTCGAGTAAAAAAATAATCAACAGAACCTGATACATCTTGAAACCAAGCAAGGAAACCGACCAAAAAAGAAAGAATATATATCATCATAACCGGAAAAGGGTGAATCCAAAAACTTCCAAATTTCTCCATTAAAAAAGAAATTCCAATTCTTTCCATAAAAAATTAAAAAAAACTTCCAATTTCATGACATGGATGGTGGGGCCCTCCCTTCGGCGTAGATTTCACGCTAGTTGGCCCTCTAATTATTCATGGAGGTCGGCTAGATCTTAAGCATAATCATTCATTCGCCATGCAATGCAATTAGCACTAAAAATCAATTAAAAATTCAAATTAAACTTAATTTTAATCTTAATTACTACAGTACTATATATATAAAGAAAATTTGTAATCTACTCGCTACTGCAAATCTTGCAATCTGTAGACAGAGACTCAGAATTTTTCTCCTGAAACTTCAATGGGTTGTTCATCTTCTCAAGCGACTCTTCTTCTGCAAAAACAGCTCAAAGGTAAGAACCCTAATTTCAAATCAAGCATCTCTTCTTGATTTTTGTTTCTGGGTTTTATAATTCTGAAATTGATTGTTGTTGTTGGTTAGATCTGTGCAAAAATCCAGTAGATGGGTTCTCAGCAGGATTGGTTGATGAGGACGATTTGTTTGAATGGAGCGTCACCATTATTGGCCCTCCTGATACACCCTAGTATGAATCTTCTTTCTTCATCCTCTGTTTTTGTTCAAAGATTGTGTATCGATCTTTCTAGTTTAATTTGTTTTCTTCTTGATCTTGCTCAAAAATTCTGGTGATCTTGCTGTTTTGAATCAGCTTTGTTTTTGAATCAATCTTTCTAGTTTTAGAGAGGATTTGTTAAGAGTCCAGGGAACTTTCAGAATTTCATGGGAGATTTTCCTAGGAAAAATTCGAATGTAAAATTTTTCTCTAGTGAAGGTGGAAAATTGTGGGTGTTTCACAAGTTTTAAATGGGGTTTTTGGATGCTAATATACTGAACTTTTGGGGTATTGGACAATAATGAATTGAAGTTTAAATTTCCCTTACTTTTCTCACGTGAAGAAAAATAAAAAAGATACAAAATAGTATTTATTAGGGGTATAATAGGAATTACAATAATTGGAATTATAAATGGACAAACATTTTGAGACAAAAAAGTTAGGTAGATGAACAAACAATTTGGGACGGGGTAGTAGTTCAAATGGAGTGGATGGGGAATAAATGCACGTCTATTAGAAAACACTTCATTAAATAGACAAGTTATTATTGGTAATATTAATCAAGTATGAGCGAGGATAATATATATTGATACTTAAAATAACTTTAAGAAATTACGATTCTCCCCTTCTACTAGTATTTATTCTCGTTCTTACTATGGTTGTTTACACACAGCAGTTTAATTCTTTGGGAATTTGGTGTGATTTTTCTCATTTTCTGCAAATTTGTGCTGTTTATTGATACAAAAATATGGTTTTTTTACACAGTGAAGGAGGGTTTTTCACAGCCATAATGTCTTTCCCGGAAAACTACCCAAACAGTCCGCCAACTGTGAGGTTTACATCAGAGATGTGGCATCCTAATGGTGGGTTTACTCTCAATACTTGTAAATTATACATCCTTGATCTTAATTATCATCAATTTTGAGTTTAGTTTTAAGATTGTTCTTTGTTGGATTAATTCCATGCAACAGTTTATCCTGATGGCAAAGTATGCATATCAATCCTTCATCCTCCTGGTGATGATCCTACTGGGTATGAACTTGCAACTGAGCGATGGAATCCTATCCACACGGTAATTACTCAATTGTTATGAAAACTAAGGTGCTATTGTCTTCGATTCAATGATTCATGTTCGTCGTTGCATGAAACCGGCCTATTGATGCTGATCAACGATCGTATATATGCAAATCTTCAACTTTGTACCTATAGATAGAGCTGTTCCGAATTAGGGATTTGAACGCGGTTTGGGGAATCGGGACGTAGGGTAGACAATCTTATTTCTATGAACAAAAGTTCAAGTAGAGACTGATTCTGACGAATCCTGAAATAACATAGTTGTGTAATGCATGTGCGCAAATTCTATATTGGTCGGCCCAAGATGCGAAGATGCCCTATGTTTATGTCACGTGTCTGCCTAGCCCATTTATTTAATTACTTTCTGTTTTATATTTTTGATGTACCTTGTACTAATGTATATGATGATATGCATATCGATGCATATGTGTGAGCAGGTGGAAAGCATAGTTCTGAGCATCATATCAATGATGTCCAGCCCCAACGACGAATCGCCTGCAAATGTCGAAGCTGCTGTATGTTCCAACATGTCACTCGACTATTGAGAATTCGTGTTATACTCTGTTCTGAATCTGATGCCTATAACTTCGTTCGCTTTGGTCTTTTGCAGAAAGAATGGAGGGAGAAGAAGGCCGAGTTCAGAAAGAAAGTCGGGCGCTGTGTGAGGCTATCTCAAGAGATGTAGTCATCTTCATTCATTCATTGATTCAATTCTGGACAAACTCATTATGAGCTTAATCCCTCAATACCTAGCTAGCTAGTTTAGTCCCTTGTGTTACAACTTTTAGTTTCTACACAGTAATGTTTGTTAGATGCTGTATGTCCTTACTACTACAGCATACATTGATGCCATAACCATTGATTTTTGTAACAAATGACTTCTTATTAATTCTTATCAAGGCTAACTGACACCACAAATCACCATGAATTTTTCCAACATGTTTTATCCTCGCGGTTCGAGAAAACTGTACTTTAGTGGTACAAATAGTTATTTCAATCACGTTAAACCACACTTAACTATATATCCAGGGTGTTACAATAAAACTGACAAATTATTTGCAAAAGGAGAGCTCTTTATTGGCGACTATTACATAAGAAAAACAGTATCATCCCCTATGTTTCCCCAACTACAGGCCTGTATGCTATGAAATGAAGTGTGCGTAGAAGTGATTAATTAGGCTCTAACATGGCTGCCGAGTCTAACGACAAGGCCATCGATATCACGGACGTAGCCGACTTTCTGCCCCCATTCTTTCTGCTCCGGTGAACTCACCGCCTCCGCCCCGTTCTCCACTGCCCTCTGTTCCATCAAATTTTCGGTCAAATTTTTCAGTTCGAAAGAACATGTAGGTACAAACTTTTCTAGGTTGAAGAGCTTTTCTTATGTTGGTGTCAACATTTTCAATATGAAGGTTTCTGTTCGAGGTGGAAGTACTAAGCACGGTCATAATCATCTTGAATTTAAGATAGACTATCTAAAAACAATATATAAACGTATTTAAATTATCATACTACATGTTTCCTTTGATCAATATTACCACTTATAAACTCTATAAAATTATTATTTATTTATATGCTTCATAAATATAGAATTAAAACTTTGAATCAATATGATTAGGCTGTCATTTACACCTTCCAACATAGTCAATGAATGTTATACTTTGACCAATAGGGTTGTTCATAGTCCAGTCCGGACCGAAAAAGGGATTGGACCGAGGGCTGGACTGGACTGGACCGAGGGAAGTTCGGTCCAGTCCTCGACCCAAAAAATTTGATGTTCGGTCCTCGGTCCGGTCCATGAATCGAACTGAAGGACTGAAGTTACTAAAATTATAGGGTTTCCTTATGTATAGTCCAGTCCAAACTGAACCGAGGACTGGACCGAACAAAGTTCAGTCGGTCCAGTCCCGGACCGAAAAAAGTTCGATCTAGTCCTCGGTCCAGCTTAGTCCTCTAGTTCGTTCTTTGGTCCAATTCGGTCCAATCCAGTTCGGTCCGACTGGACCGATGAACAGCCCTATTGACAAATATATGTAACTATTAGAAAAAAAATAATTTAAAATCATTAAAATGTGAATTAAATACAGTTCAAGATAGCTATTAATCATCGTAATTCAAGTATCGTCTCATTGTCCTTTTCCATGAAAATTTTCATTCAAAGTCGTACTAAAAAACAGAGGGAATACCTTATAAGCAGCATCAACATCGTTATAGTCCAAGCAGATTTCCATAGGTGGACGTTCGCGTTTCGAGTGGGGGGTTTGGACCGAACCAGTGACGTCATCCGTTTCGTGTTGATGCATCGGTGTGAATGCTATTGTCGTCTGTCCACTCTCTAATTCTCCCCATCTATACACATACATGCATAGTATATGTAAATGCAATTTATACAAATCATATAAGATAATCCTAATTTGATTGATTAAGATGAAGATATAACCCTATTAAGTAAATAACTATTAACTGTTAGCTATTTGCATTGACTGTAAACTGTTTGCCTATAATTGTTTAGATTGAATGTTTGAAAAAAATGTATTTAGAAAATACGTGTTTGGTGAAGTTGGTTTGAAATTTCATTTATATTCTTAATAAATAGATATTTTAAAGATGATGTATGTGTAATTTTAAACAACTTTTAAGGGTATGTAAGATTCATGGTATGAGTAAGGTAAATAAATTTTGGTAATTTTTAGTAAATATTGATATTTTTTTGAAAATTTCAATAACTTTTAGCAACTTTGAATGAGTTTAAATAAAAATAGGTAAGTTGTTAACAAAAATTCAACTTTTATTTACTTTGACAATTTCTACCAATTTATTATTTAGACAATCTATTGAAAATTGGCTGATTGGGACAAAAGTCACAAAACAACCAATCAAATAATTAAGCTATTTGACAGATACATGAATAACCTATTTGACACCCAAATACATTCGACTTTTACAATAAACTACTACTTCCGTCCCAAAATTTTTTTTAGTCGACCGTTAGTTACTCTCAAATTATAATGAGTTACAATATAAAATTACCGTCATTGTAATATTTAGCAAATTATCTTTCTAATGGTAGTGATTTCATACAAAAAATTACTCTGAGGTACCCTAACTTTGTACCTCACTTTTGGTGAAATGTTTTTCTGGTACCCCAACTTTTCAAAACTAAGTTTTGAGGTACCCCTACTTTTTGGGCTAGTAATTATTTGGTGTTTTTCCGGCTATTAATTTTATTAAGTGACCAAAATGCCCTTATTCTTCACTTCTTGAAGAAATACCCTTGAAGAAGAATGAGGGTATTTCGGTCACTTAATAAAATTAATGGCCGGAAAAGCATCAAATAATTACTAACCCAAAAAGTAAGGGTACCTCAAAATTAATTTTGAAAAGTTAGGGTACCGAAAAATAGTTTCCCCAAATATTAGAGGTACATATTAGGGTACCTCTGAGTAATTTTTTGGATTTCATATTTTAATACATTTAATTTGTGAGTAATTAACAGTTAAAATTTAATCAACAGAAAAATATTTTGGGACGGAGGTAATATTTAATTAACCGTTTATCAAACAGGGCCATAGAAATTAGAGACAGGATGGATGGAGAAGTTAATTACCTGTGGGAATGATCTAGGCGGCGAACGTTGTAGCCGAAGGCTTTAGCGTAAAAGTCGACGGATTTGGCGACGTCTTTCACGTAAATTACTGTATAACCGAACACTGGTTTCAGATTTGAACCCATTTTTCAAAATTGAATTTGCTACGGTTGCTCGATTATTAGTGATCGATAGAGCCCAACCAATTTCATCTCTTTTGCCCTGCGTACGTCCATCTTGTTTGTACTTTGTTCCTATTTTATGTTAAGTAGACACGTGGCATCCATGCAGGCATGCAGAACACCTACACTACCACCTCATTATGCATGTGTAATGTGTTTAAGGTCATGTTCGTCGAAATTAGTATTTTAGATAGTGGATAGCGGTTTAAGTAATGGATAGTGGATAACTGTTCAAATGAGAATTGTGTTCGGTATATTTAGCGGTTCAATTAACAGATTAATGTGAATTGACATAAAAGCGTATCAATAATTTCCAAAGATAAAATTTACAAAAGGTATTTTTTGACCAAAAAATATGAAATGCTAGTCCAAACGCTAAACGTTAACTTTATTAGCGTTTCACAATACGCTCCTTAAAACGCTAAACGCTCATCAAAACGTTAACTTATCGAACGCTAATATTTATGCAATTAGAGTTTTGACTTGGTTAAGACGCTAAACGCTACCCAAACGCTATTGCCGAACACAACCTTAGTTAAATTTTTTTTAAAAAATATGGTCATGTGTATAATAGCATCCATTGATGAGTGATGACACATATCACTAGTTATGGACTTTTAGAGTGTTTTATTCTATGAATTGAAGCTACCGTTATTGTCATACATAGACACTACATGTGTGTCGTCTTCCATCAACTATGAACTAGTGTTTTATTGATTTTATATGTATTTATCCAAACAAATTACATTTTGTTCTAACAACGTTGTTAGTGACATATTATTAATTTGTTTATGTACTCATCAAGGGTACTCCATAACGAACAAAAGCAACCATGGATTATCATATTGATATCCATGGATTACATATATAACGAAACATGAATGCATATATTAAATCTTGCATGATGAAAGAAGAAAAAGAAGAAGAAATGGAGGAGGAGGTTCCATAGATGCCTCTATTTCAATTTCACTCTCCGTCTCTCACCATCTCAAACCCCAACTCCTCTTATCTCATCACTGATCTATCCATCACACAAGCGACTTCTTCTTCTTCTTCTTCTTCGAATTTTTCGAACGAACAACTTCTTCAAGTCACTTGCGCAACTGCATTGAAAAGAATACCAAAAAATGAAATTGTTATATGATACGCCAAATCACCATCACATATCTCACATATAATCAGTGGCGGATCTAGACTATTAAATTAGCGGCGTCCACTTAATAATATTTTGGATAATTGAACAATTGTGTTGAATTGGACACCCTTATTAATATTTTTTCGATATTTTTCTAGTGTGTCCACTTAGCATAAATATACAATAGTCTCCAAAATTATAATAGGTTTCTTAAATTTTTTCCGGAGCTTAGGGTGTCCGTGGACACCGTTGATAACAATGGGGATCCGCCCCTGCATATAATCACAAATTAGGCATTCAAGATCCACCATGTCCTCTGTCAATTGTGATGCTGAGCTATCCTTTGTAGTCAATAACCCAACATAAAATACGTCATTAAGGTGTACCTTTCTGTATTGGGCTAGTATCCTTCTCTCGGCCCAGGTATCGGGCCCAAAAAGGTACGCGGCACTTGGTAGGCCTCGCAACAGTTTCCCGCAATTTCCTCCGGCTACTAGGCAAATTGGTTTCTCAGATTACGATATTTGATCTGAGCGTGTTTTGGTGATGGCGATTGTTTCATCTGAGCAGTCAAAGAAATTTGATGCTGATCTTCTGTAAGTTCCTAGTTACTTCAATTATACTTGCTAATTCCTGCTTAATCTTTATTGGTCGATTCTAGCTCTTTATTTTTCAAGTAATCTAGTACAATTGAGTATTTTCCACAGATATTTTCTATTTTCTCGTAATCGGAATGATCGACGATGCAGAAATAGAACCAATTAATTTGTAGCGTAATCAAATCTCACTAATTTGTGTATTTCCATGGCAAATTTCAGTGATTATGCTCAATCTTAGGTTAAAATTCTACGCGTAAACATTGATTAGTGCTAGGTTTACCACCAGAGGTGATTCATGAAAGAGAAGCCCCAAAGTAACTTTCAGATTCGAGGATTCATTTGGAAAACCTTGGAGATTTCAGAATTGAAGGTATAGTATTAAGATTACTGTTTTAAGAAGGATTTCTTCATATTCTAGATGATCGAATTGGTCTTATCTTGCATCTTCTGTAAGGTATTAGGTAGCACATTCCTACAAAAGGTAATTTGAAAAATGGAGTTAATATTCATGGCATCTTTTTATCTTGATCAAGGTGTTGTTCCATACACGGTTCTGTTTACTAGCATTGTTGAGTGAAAAATGCATCTGATTCCTTCATCAGCATAAAGGCTTTTTGTTCACATTGGCTTTTGTTGAGGTGACAATTGTGACAAAAAAAAAAAAAAACAGCTATGCCATTTGCAAATCACTCGTGCTAGTAAATTTTCTCACGGGACATTATGAAGTTGTCTTGGTGACAAGCGATGTCGAACACTATGGTGGCATACATGATTCCATTATCATTTTTTGTCAGATTGTAAACCTTGTGTCAAACATGTAGTTAAAGTGAAATTTCTCCGTAAGTTTAATTCTTGGTGGAATCATAAAATTTCCCATTTGTGGAAATTGTGTGGGTGATGGGTCATGTTTGTCATAGCAGTTTGGTACCAACCCTTTGCCCCTGCCCTGTAAAGTTTACTAGTGATTACCCTTGCGATAGGGGCCAGTGCACGGAAACATTACCCAGTTCAAAAAATATATAGGGGATAGAATATGGAGACACATATCCATCCTATTCTTCTTTATTTTCTCACTTTCTTTGCCAAATTTTTATTCTTATTTGGGTTCTTTTGCACATTGGTACAAAGTGGACCAGGTCATGGACCCTGCAATCTCCTCCCTTTTTGCTTATTGGGGCTAACCCAGACTAATGATAGCTCCATGCCCCAGCATGCCAAAGTTCTGTGCAATGTGATAATAATGGTAATTGTTGTGATGTATAATCAGCTTGTGAGGCTTTCTTTTGGGTTTGTTTCAGGAGTTTAGGGAGGTTTTCCCAGCAGATTATTCCCACAAATTTTTTTTATGTAGAATCACACTCAATAAGATTCCTGCTTGTGCCTTACATGTATGTGTTATGGTCTATACCAATTGCTATATATTGGACATTTGGACTTGCCCACGTCAGTAGTATGGGCAATTAATGAGGGATTTATCGATCAAATGGGCTGTCTCACCTGACAGACTAGCCTTTTGGGATGAGTTCTCCTACTTGGCTTGACTCTTAGAAAGTTTGTTCGAGAAAGACCCACGGAAAATTTGGTGTGTTATTGCCTTGTTTTGTTTCATTAATCAGGTATATATCTAAAAACTGTTATAATGTATCGGATACAGTAGAAGAGGGACAGATGGTTAAAACTTGAAATCTGTCATAACCCCTAGTTGATCAAATATTATGTCCATGGTCATGGTCATCACCAAAAACATTATTCTCTTTTAAAGCAGGAATTCTATTTTCCCAAGAATTATTCTTCTTTTAATTGGGATGCATATCGTTCATCTCTGTGACTTAATCTAGCATTACTTGATTTTTTGAAAACAGCTATTTATCTTTGAACAATGTGGTAATATATCTGTCTCGTGGCAGAAATTTTTTGCCCTAGTTTGATAAATGTGCTGGATACTTGTTTGCGTCAAGGTAAATAATTTGTCTTAGTACTTAGTAGATCTAAAGGGCTTGATATATTTGTGTCTTCCTACCCTGCTCATATGAAAGGTCAGACTAATGTCAGCTCAGGGTCAGCTGGAAGTCATTTTGTCATTCTCAAGTTGCCACAAATTGTGTCTTTTTAATGCCTCATGCTTAGGAATGTTTGTTTGACTAAGTTGCCTTAGTTGCAAAAACAAGCAAAGGAGGGAAATGCCAAAATTTGGTGGCTTCTTTTTTCATTGCATGCATTCATTATTTGTTCTTTTTATTTTTTGTTCTGCTTCTTTTGAAGAAAAGGGGAAAGAAAAAGGAATGAAGGGAGTGATTTACTTCACTAACCCACATCATAAGTGCATTCTGAATGTGTAATCGATTGTTCAGCCGTCTCTCCACTTGCTATTAAGCTCTCTTTATATATAGTTTCCTATTAAGTAACTTTTACGTTTACCCTGTCAATGTCAGTCATTATCGTACATCTAAAAGAAATAATCATCTTCAATTTGTTGATAAGTTATTAAGATCAACTCTAAGTACATATTTAAGTGTTTGACAATACCATTACTGGAGACAGAAATACCTACCAAAGATTTTGAAATTTGAAATATATGTAGTTGCTCATGTGACATTAATATGTAGTAATTAATTTGTTTTCCATGAACACTGGCGGATCCCAGGGTAACTCAAGGGTGACCATGGCCACCGGTAAAAAAAAAGTCAGTATAATTTGGAATAAAAATTATGGATTTTATGTGTAGCTGAATATAATAGTGTAGTGAATACTCTTAATCAGAAGACCTAGATCCGCCACTGTCCATGAAGCTACAGTTTAGAAACTCTCCCTTGGTTATTCCTGTTTCACAATACAGGGCAATCTATAGCATTCTCTGTTGTATTTACCACGAGTGTTCTAAGCTGTTCGCTTCGTTAAATGCCTGTCAAAATGTCGAAGATTCAGTAATTGAGCTCATGGCCTTGCTTTTCTGTATATAACGTTCTTGTGGCGATCAATTTTCCTGCACAAGCAGTTCCTGAACAATGCATATCAGTCATTGTCATCTGCACCTTTTAACTCAAAATGTGAAAGCTGAAAGCGTTCTGGTAAACCTGTTAGAAGTTTCTTCAAGCATCTGTTGTTGGAATATTTTCTTTGTCTTAAAGATAAAGCACACACGCCTCAATTCACGCTCGAAATTAAGTCATCCATATTTGGTTCTCCCCAGATTTGCAATTTTGATAAAGTGCTTAAGACTATTTTAATCGCCCGCTAACACGTAGGGATTTGCTTTTTCCAGATTTGTGTTATTTTATAATTTGCTGCTTTTGCATTGCAGGGCAACTCTTGCTAGGAGTTACTGACTCTTCAGATTCTGAACAGATGTGGATTCTAATTCTTAATGTTAGGAACTTGCATGGGCCGCTTTAGACTGTAAGTTGTATATTAAAAAAAGATCGCCTTTTCTTTTCGTTTTCGTGCGATTAACATATCAGTTTGGAAGAATGAACACATGTCCTGATAAAATGGAAGATCTTTCTGCAATGTTCTTTGTTGCTAGTCGTTTTTTTTTTTTTTTTTTTTTTGTTCTTGTGCAACGTTAGCTGATCTTGTAGTGGTAAATGGCCATGACATTTCTGGAATTGAGCAGGAAATAACCATAAAACCAAAAGAAAACTGAAGGGGTCTCCCCTTTTTTTTTTCAACAACACTTAGTCTGGTCTAGAGAGATCCATATATAGACAATCTTACTTTAGCGTCCACTATTTCCTGCCGAGATTGGCTCTTTTTACCCAAATCAACCCAAATATATCCATTTCTTCTCATATTTTCAACACTCAATTTTTCATTGAAAAAACAAACATTCAATTGTTCTACTTTACCTAAACAAACCTAGTTTTACATAAAAAAAATGGAAACCCGAAGGAATCTCCCCTTTTTGTTGCTTATTCTGGTTAGGAAAAATTTAGATGTAGCCAGTTTTATTTTGGCATCTACTACTACCTGCTCTATTCTTTGGTGGGTCATTACCCTATTTACCCAATTCAACCCAAATTTACGTATTTCTTCTATTTTCATTTTAGAAAAATAGCGTCCAATTTTTCGACTTTACCTAAGCTAAGGGTACCTACGTACTTAAGTGAGGCGGCCATTAAAAGATAATCACTTGAATGAAACTACGAGTTGGATACCAAAAACTATCCATTGATGGCAAAGAAGGGGCTGCCATACAGCAACTTCTCTCAGCCAGTTGCCTTTGCTTACTCAGACCAAACATTTGAGAAAACAACATAATCTTTCTTGGTAGATATATTACATCTAGTACTCAAAAGTTATGTGATCTTATCCTGTCCTAATTAGTCTACATTTTATTTAGGATTAGATCAAAAGTTCACGTGCACGCCATGTCTAACTAGCTAGTGTGTCCTTGTGATGAGAAGAGCTTGTTCTTCATGGATTAGTATAATAAGCAAAGGAGCATTACTTTTAGGGTTATTGGAATAATTCCAACTTTGAGGCCATTTGGATACGACAAACGTATTTTTGAACTTTGGATTCCTATAAGATTGAATGAACTTTCACCGATTCAATTCTCGGAAAAGTGACTTCTGGTGGTGACCAAGTTGTTTTTTCTTTACATTTCACCTTTTACATAGTTTACGTAAGCAATCGCCTTTGTCAAGTCACTTTTCAAACGGGTTGAAATCGATGAAAGTTCATTCAATCTAACTGGATGTCAAGTATAGTTCGTCGAGCACAAATTTCAAATGTTAGTTCGTCATATCCAATGTGCCCTCACAGTTAGATTATTTAATTCCAAAAGCCCTTACTTTTAAACATGAGCATAGCAGGCAGCAGCTGCAGTTTGTAGGTTGGTTTGGCTAATTGGCTTATTGTCTTTCATTAACCCTATACTCTCTTTCTTTTTGTGTCTCAATGCCTTTTTTTCTGGGGATTTCATAGTGGAAAACAGCCACTTGTATAGTTGGTGAGAAGGGTCATATGTTGTACTTGGTGACAATGTAATAGCTTTTCACTCAAATACTGAGCCAAATTTAGCCCATTTTGTTGTGGTTGCTGGTTAAAGACAGTTAAATTTTGTGCTTGTTTGACAACCAGAAATCAACTTTAGGGAGGAATACTAGTGGGTTTCTAGTCATTTTAACATTTGCCCAAATTTTGGAGTAAGAAGTTGGTAAATTTCTGTCCTCTGTTTTCTTTCATGTTGTTTGGGATGTCAAAAGAAAGTGGTCCGCATGCCAGCTTAATTTGCTGCTTTTTGACTCATTTTAGCCAGGATTTTACTAGATTGAATTGTTGACTTGTACATGTCACCAAACAAGAAAAAGAATAAGATTATTGCTTTTGGTTGCTATTGTTTGTTTGTTAATGCTTTGTGTTAGAAAATTTCAGGGTAATTGCATTGTTATGTTGGATACACTGTTGACTGTTGTAATTTTTTAGATAATTAAAGCCTTCTTTTTTGTTGGGAAAGCTAAGGTTTAGTTTAAAAATGAAGGATTTCAAAGGTTTTGGTTTGCCTTTGGATGTTAATGTGGTGGCTTTTGGAGATTATTTTGCTTGCCTCATGTTACTCATGTTAGTCAAGAAATACATTTTATATATTAATGGAGCAATGGTTGTTGACAATCAATGGTATGATGTAGAGGTCCCAAATTCATATCTTATAGTATACTATATTCATCCCAATACAACTGTCTTCCACGTTTTTCAATATTCATCTTTATTCAATAATTTTTCACATGATGTTTAATTAAAAAAATTAATTTTTTTTCTAATACTCCATTTTTTATTACATGTAATATCAATTTTGCACAATGAATCATTATATATATTGAAAAATTAATAATTAAGATTTTCACTGAAAACGTGGTGCCACTTAAATAAAACGTCGTGAGGGAGTCCTAAATATTTAGGTCAGTGTATATGGCAGAGGCAAAGGGGAAACAGTAGAAAAGTCATTTCCCTTGCCACTAGTGAAAACGGAGTATACTTCTGTTTAGAAGGTGAGTAGAATTATTATCATTATATTCAAAAAACATTGTTACAAAAATATGATATTATAATTGTTAATAAAATATTATATAAAAGATTATGTAACATCTCGGGTATATGGTTAAGTGTGGCTTAATGGATTGAAATGACTACTTATATTACCAAGGTGTACCTTTATGGTGGCAACCAATCCTTGAATCAATTATCGCATGTCCGCGTAGGAGGCTGAAGCATGATTATCAATTAAAAAGTAATATTAGAGATCCTGACAGTTAAATAAAGGATAAATAATATGAAATGGAAGAAGTATTACAGTTATTTTAAAGAAGGGTATGTCTACCAGCTGGACGGATGCTATCTTTACAAAAGTAAAAAAGGCACTTGCCTTAATTTTTGTGCCATGTGTTGTGTTGTGTTGAGGGTTTTTTTTCTTTTTTTTCCTTTTTTTCTTTTTTTCCTTTTCTTTCTTAATTTCTTGATAAATTGTGTAGTAAAAATAATTTTTTATTTATTTTATCAACAATTTGAAAATGGGCTCATATCTAAATTTTTTTTTCTTTTTTTTCCTTTTCTTTGTTAATGTTTTGATAAACTATGTGGTAAAAATATATTTTTTTATTTTATCAACAATTTGAAAATGGGCTCATATCTAAAGTACTACTACCTCCATCCCAAATTATTTGTCCACTATTCCATTTTTGGATGTCCCAAAATTATGTCCGCTTTCCTAAAATGAAAACTTTTATTTTATTGAAATTACTAAAATACCCTTATTTGAATTTTAAAAGTACTTAAATATGAGAGGAAAAAGTATAAATAGTAGCTTTGAATTGTGGTATGGTGTGGTGTGGTGGAATTGTGGTGGGTATGGTGAAATTGTGGTGGGTTATTGGTATGTGAGGTAGGTGAGGAGAGAGAATGTAAAAAATAGAGGAGAAAAGTGAGGAGAGAGAAAAGTAATGATTTGTGGTAAAGTGTGATGAGTTGTGCCAAACTGCAGTATGCTGTGGTACCGCAGTTTGTTGGCCGCAGAAAAGAACATGACCTAAAAACTAAGGGTATTTTTAGTATTTTATTTCTAATTGAGATTAATTTATTGATTTTTTTTAAAAATGCGTGCTAAATTAAAGGGGATAAATATTTTGGGACGGAGGGAATATATAAGTAATACTCTCTCCGCTTTTTTTATCTGTCATCTAGGAATAATATCTTAATTTATATAATTATTTATCATACAAAATTGATGTCGTTAGAGTCGTTATAAGAAATACTATTAGAAAAATATAATATTATATTTTTTTTTGTAAAAGTGTTATGTTAGAAATTATTGATTAAAGATTGACATTGAAAATCGTAATTACCCTTAATTGACACTTAAACTAACTTTTTTTTATTTTCCAATACGTAATTTAATTATTTTAATTTAAATAATTATGTTAACTTTTTATTTTTCCAATTAATAAAAATTACTTATACTTACACCTTGATATCCAAAAAATACCTTGGAAAATAATGTTATTTACTTATGTAGGTAGTTTCTTAGCTAAACCTTGGTATGTGAAAAAAATTTGAAATATGTCAATTAATATGGAATAGAGGGAGTATAATAACAAGGAGTTTCTCTTGTAGTTTATGTTCACATTTAAATTTACCATTTTGTCTTCAAATACAATTGATAAGAAACGACTTGTTTTGTAGCTTATATTCATACGTGAATTTGTTGTTTTTCCCTCGAATACATTAAATAAGGATCCTAACATCAATTGAAAATTATGTTATTAAACCTATAAATTCGGACGGATGGGTTGAATATAGATTGTGCATATATTTGGTAAAGGTCGATGCACGTCATGTGCATTTCTGGTTGGGAAATTTTGACATTAAAAGTACAAGTCGTTGTATTTAGCTAGATTCAAGTAAAAATTAATAATTTAATTGTTACAAAACTTGGGTCATATTCGTTTAGAGTGTAAGATAGTTGGAGGGTGGATAGAGCAGGATGGAGTGGGGTGGATAGGATAGTGTTTGAAAAACAAGAGTTTTTAAATATAGTATATAGTCACATCTATACTATAAAGGTACGTAGGAAATATGAATACTGTAAAAAAATGTGGGATAGTTACATGGATAAAATAAATTTATCATATCACAAAAAAATATTCAAATCCGTCCGTAGGACGGGTACCATAACTAGTTTTAGGAGTTAGGACCTTTATCATTCAACTGAACAGGTTAATGGTAAGGGGAAACATGATAAATATTAGACAAGGGGTAAAGTCAGTTATTATATATAAAGATGCTCATAAATTACTAGTAGTTCGAATAATATAAGGAGGTCGTCATACTATTAATAATCAGGTCAATTTTATAATTTAATACATCGTGCTTGGAAAATAAGGTTGTGGTTATCTTTAGTCCACTTAAAGTCATGCCCTAGAAACTATTATGATTCATTATGCCAATAACGTTTATATATATATATATATATAGGGAAATTGGATTCTAAGAATCCCTACTATCACAAATTGTATGGCAATAATCCCTACTATCATTTTGGATTCTGGTGGTCAAAAAAAAAAAATTGTATTGTAGTGGTACCCAATCCATCACCACATTTTTTTTATTTTTTTCATGCCTACCCCATATTGTTTTTGTTTTTTTGGTTCCTACCCCTAGATAGGTAACGAAGTGTAGTTACTAAAATATTTTTTAAATTATTTTTTTGAGATTCCGAGCAATTATTATGATTTTTTAAAATGAATAAAATTGAAAAAATCATAAAAAATTGGAAAAAATTGGAAAAAATGTTGTAAATTCATTAAAAATCGTGGTAAAGTGTTATACAAAGTTTTGAATCAAATGAAACACAAAATCTATGATATTTAGCGTATACACTCGATTTTGTCCCACTACAATATAATTTTTTTTTTTTGGACCACCAGAATCCAAAATGATAGTAGGGATTATTGCCATACAATTTGTGATAGTAGGGATTATTAGAATCCAATATCCCTATATATATATATATATTTTACTTCTACCAAAGTTTGATACTTGGATATGTTTTTACTCTCACCAAGGTTTAATATTTGGATACATTTTTTTAATTCCCCCATGCTTTGAGAATAGGTTAGAAACTTGAAAGATAGAGGTGACAGTCAACTAGGTATATTTCGATGATTTTAAACACTTCGGGAAAAATTTATGTTTTAGGAAATGATCTAAAGTCTGCCAAGTGTCAAAAGTAAACAAATATGAACTCAAAGGTGCCAAGAAAATGTAGCAATCCTTTTCGCCACTTCATTTGTGAATATTTAATTTTAACCTGCTGCAATGAAAATACTAAAATGACAACAACTATGAATGTTGGTCCCCTACTTACGTAAAACATGTTTATGTACCATATGTACATCTTGTAAAATCCATTTCAAGAAGTTTCTAGTAAGAAGTTTTGTACTATGATCCCAAATTCATTTCACCTAAATCACATTCAAACTTACGTGCGTGGTAAAAGACCCTCTTGGATAACTAAGGAATAATGTTTATCTGGTATTACATTCCTTGTGAGAAACGTCGACAAGACTTGATTACCAATAAATTAGGTTAATTAGTTGAAATTGAATTTGTACATAGATGTAAGCTTAGGTTGATGGTACTAATCGATCTTAGATTATGTGAAGTCACTTTCTTATAAGTATCATCTCAAAACAACTAGAAAAGAACAACACATAACAAACGATGTTTACACTTGCAAGAATTCAGTTTAATTTCAAGAAATATTTGAGGCCACAAGAAAAAAAAACTAAAAGATTGAGCCAATCAAAGCTTCTTAAATCGAGGCGCAATGTATTTGACACTTTGATAGCATTTCTTGATTGATAATTTGGTATGTGACGACCAACTTGAAACAGGTAATCTCTTGGAGCTTGAAGACTCAAAATAAGAGGCATCAATGACTAGTGAAGCTGTGAAGGGTCTTGGAAAGATGTTAAAGAATAAAGTAAGACATAAAATTTAAGGGAGCCTTTGGTAAGAATTCAGGAAAAATTTTCCTACGAAAAATTTTTATTGAAAGCTTTCCATGGGAACTTTTTCCTAGGAAAAGCTTCGACATGGTGGGACATTTATAAAAATTTTCCAAGACATCTACAATCAAATATGGGAAAAGTAAATCAACATAGGAAAATCAACCGTTTCCCCAGAGTTTTTGACCAGCCAAACGCACCCTAAGTAGTATCCAACTTACGGCCATTGATGGTCAATTTTGTTGTTGTTTATTGTATGTCAAGTATTTAGCAACAATTTTTTTGGTCAAATACTAATTTTTGTTGTACTCCCTCCGTTCCATATTAATTGTCATACTTTTGACTTTCACGGTCTCCAATATCATTCTTTGATTGATAATTTCTTGAATAATATGGTATTAACAATTGCAATATTATACTTTGGTGATAGTATTTTTCGTTATGAATCTAGTGGTGGTAATTTTATATAGCAACTCCTTGTATATATTGAGAAATTTATGGTCAAATTTTTTTAAGTTTGACTGCACAATTTCTAAAGACGACAGTTAATATGGAACGAAGGGAGTATGTTAGTCGACATATTGGGATTTTTTTTCGATATTATAAAAAAATGGATGCTCACTTCATTTAAAGAAAATTACAAATAACTTGAGACTAAAAAAAATAATTTGAGAAGGCAAGACACATGATGAATGAAAGCAACAATTATACACGGCTCTATCTATCTCAATTAATTGACTCAATAATGAAACCCTGAAATGAATGTTGTGATAGCAACTTGTTCTTCAAGTGTTAAGTGTGTGTGTGTAGTATTCAATCAACTTGCATTGTAGAAAGAAATGCTAACACTTGTTGACTCTTCAATTCTCTAATATTAATATTTCTCTCTCTTTCTTTCTTTCTTCTTCCATTCATTTGATATGATGTTGATGTAGTTTATCCTATTGCAACAAAAGATATGGTGACAAATTTGAGAGTGGGGTACCTTGATGACGTTAATTTATGGAGGTTGGTGCATCTATCTATAAATAATTGCTTTGTTAGGTCTATCAAAGTTAGACAAATTTTGACTCTCAAATGTACACTATTACTATGGAGTACAATATTTACCAAACTTCAAATTTTATTAGAAAAAGAATTGTTGATATATCCCTGCTGAGCCTACAAGTTCAATTGGTCTAGGAACGAACTTTTTTCGATCCAACTTAGCCAACAAGTTCGTTTTTTGTTCTTTCGGTACAACCCTAATCTTCTCAGCCAAATCTATTCAGATAGCACCAAGGGGATGACAAAACTTGCACTAAAGCCGAGAAAGACTACTTACGTTAGTCATGGAACCAAATTATCAATCAAACTATCACAAAATAAAGAGATAATTTATTGAGATAACTATAAATAGATTCACTATCAAAATTTCAAAATTTTATAAAAACGAAGAACCTACTATTAGAAATAATGATTGATGGCAGTTTCTAATAAGGATTGGAAGATATAATTTCGAGTTCCGGAAATAGTCTCTCACAGCAGAAATGTAAGGTATTATTTGCTTATATTACATTTTTGAGGCGGGATCCTCCCTTAAATGCTCGCTTGTCAAGACGCTTTATGCACAGAGCTGTCTTATATTTAAGAAGAGAGAAAGGAATAAAGGATGGTTAAAGCATGTGTTTTAAATGTGGGTACATCATTATACACAAACTAAAATAACATGGATTTGGATTCGCATGACCTAACAAACAAGAAATAACACAAAGTCAAACTAGATGCAATATTCAGGAGAAGTGTATTTGGTAGTACTCCTTCAAGAAATATTCTGATTTCATTCCCTTATATATATATATATATATATATATATATATATATGATAATTGGATTCTAATAATCCCTACTTTCACCAATTGGACAATGGTGGACCGTACTTTCACTTTGTATTCTGGTGGTCCAAAAAAAATAAAATTGGATTGTAGTGGCACCAAATCCACCTCCATATTCTTCTTTTTTTTCATTCCTACACTATATTATTTTTGTTTTTTCGTTCATGCCCCTAGAAAGTTAATGAATTGTAGTTTCTAAAACATCTTTTAAATTATTTTTTTGAGACTCCGAATAATTATTGTGATTTTTTAAAAATAATAAAAGTGAAAAAATCGTAAAAAATAGTAAAAAATGAAAACAAATTGAGAGAAACGTTGTAAATTCATTAAAAAACATTGTAAAGTGTTATACTAAGTTTTGAATCAAATGCAACACAAAATCTATGATTCCCTTAAAAATATACCACTACAATCCAATTTTAATTTTTTTCGACCACCAGAATACAAAGTGAAAGTACGGTCCACCATTGTCCAATTGGTGAAAGTAGGGATTATTAGAATCCAATTATCCTATATATATATATATATATATATATATATATATATATATATATATACATATTCTCCCATACTTAAAATATGAATTACTAGTCCCTTAATAAAAGACAAACATACTTAGAATTAAATAATAATTATATTATCAAAAGAGAGAGATGCACATTCCCTGCTGGGGCTCACCACAATTGTTTTTTTTTTTTAAAAAAAAAGAAAATTGTAAATTTGGAGTTAGGTTTTATGTAATCCCATTGACATTTATAGAGAGTCTAATATATTTTATTATATAGTGGTATGTGCATGGTGACATCTAGTTTAATGACAACACAAAGGAAATGCACCCAAACACTTTGTCTCTTACTTTTAGCATCAATTCTCTACATGAATAATGATGAACCCCTCCAAACATATAGATCATAAATCTCCCTTTTTACCTTTTATTATTTAAATTTAAAAAAAAAGAGGAGTTGGTGAAATATGGCAATTTTATTTAATCTGAATAATTAATTAGCTCAGTAACTTTCATTTAGAATCTACATTTATGCTAATTTTTATGTTGTATAATAAAACAATTTTTAATTGAAAAAAGGAAATTAAATGATAAATCTGCGTACAAATTAGAAAGAACAAATTTAGATTATTCGTTTTAGACAGCAAGACTGTTATAATCAAAATCTCAACTAAAGTTATTATGATTCTTAAAGTTAAAATCATACCACCGGATCACACATATCAATCAAAATATTCTAATTTTTGTATGGAATAACAAAATTATTTTGTATTTATTATTTAGACGAAACATGTTAATTGCCAAGCATCCATATGAATGATCGATAAAGAATTATGTGACTGAACTAAGGTATATGTTGAAAGCAATTTGAGACAAAATACTAATTAGTGTTTGTTTGGCCTAGCTTTTGATAGTGTTTTTGGGCTTAAAAATCACAAACTAGGCCAAACAATTATTTTTTTAGAAGTTAATAATTGTTCTACAAAAACAGTTTTGGTCAAAAACAGTTCCAAAAGTAGAAGCAGTAAATTGATGTTTCTGCTTCCTAAAACCTAATGACTACTCAATATGTGAGATTCTATTGTGATAAGTTTCCATAATTTCAATATTCTAATTCCTATAAATATGGTATTTAAATATTTTAATATTATGTTAGAACATTTAATAATATTAATTATTACCTTTAATAATTTATATTATGTTGGACATTTTAATAATATGCTGAAACTCTTAAATATTTTTAATTATCTTATTTCTATAAAGATGGTATTTAGTAACTCATTGATATATAAGTATTTAATTTAAAGAATTTTATAGTTAAGTAATACCATACATAATTAAAATTAAAATATATGGTTATAACTATAATTATAAAAAGAGAAAATAATCTATTTAAAAAATAATAAAAAGAGAAAAATATAAATAATCACATAATAATTTTAGTCGAAAAAAGCAAATGATAATTTTGAAAAGTTAGGCTAACAATTAAATTTAGTAAAAGCACTTATATCACAAGTTTAGGGTTTAGGTTTGCCAAACACTTTAATTTAGTTAAATCTCTTATATCATAAGTTAAGCCAAACACTTTAATAATTCTCCAAAAATAGCTTTTGTGAAAACTGATTTTAAGAAGCAAAAACCGTTTTTTAGAAATTATAATTAGGCCAAACATACCCTAAATATGGCACATTCTATGGAGTGCCATATTTGGTTCATAAAATGATAAAATCATTGAAAAATAGTATTATGATTCTACACTTTTTTTGTCAAGTTATATAAACACTCTAAAATCTATTCTTTTATAGTAGTTAAAAATATAATTATCATTAAAAAATCCGAAGTTAAATATGTTGATCAAAGGGCTTGTTAAAAAGTACAACTGTGTCATTGAACTTTTTTTTTTTTAAGATATTCTACTATAATTGATTTTTCTTCAACAACCACCAGATTAACAAATACTTGATTCTATCTTAAAATTAAAATCAATATATATAAATTAAAGTAATTTCTTGCAACAATTAATCGTTATTGAGATATAAATCTTTGTAATTGATAAAAGTAATTATTTCACACAAAATTTAAAGCTAGCATCGTCATAAAAATTAAATTTTGCCAAATTTTGAATATATGAATATTGAAAATGATAAAGGAAGAAACCCACCCGAAAATCAAGGAAACAGACATTCCTCGCAACTAAATCATGTCCATTACTTTTAATTACTACTGTACTAAACAGCTAATTATTCTAGGACTAATTTTAACGTACTAAATTTGTCTTGATTATTAATGATGTCAGCCCACAAAAAAGTGGGAAATTACGTGTTTTGTGTCCATTTTTTGTGCATCAAAATTTTTACCTAACAGCACCCGCAATGGTGAGTTTGAGTTTGACTAATTGTACGACGTGGGATCTGTGGACCCCTATCAAAATAGTCAAAATTTAACATTTTATTTAGCTAGTTTTCCAATGGTGAGAATGAGTTTGACTCATATTAATTAAATTAAGTAAGTGGGTCCCACTTAAGAATATAATTAATTTGGTTATATTGATAAAAAATGAGGTGGAGGGGGAGAGAGAAAAAAAATATGATTAAAATATTAATATTTCTAACTCGCTTTCAAACTCGTCTCGCGAGACTGAAAGCGAGATACTCGCAAGACGAGTTTCATTCTCACCACTGAAATGTCCTACACGACCTCACTCCATTCTCGTTTCATGCCACGTCAGCAGTGAATCGAATTAAAACTCACCATTGCAGATAAGCACATATATTTAGTTATTCACAGTATAAAGATTACACAGAGATAGGGTTGTCCAAAATTCGGGTTGGGTCAATCTGGGTTTGGACCAATCAGACATCGAACGAAAATTTGATGTCCAATATCCAGGTTTTTGGAACATTTTCGAGATCGGACGAATCGAACAAGCATAAATTCGGATGATCTAAACCACGTTCGGACAATAGAAAATTGGAAAATATTATGTTCAATTTTTCAGTCAAATATAAAAATTCAGACGAAAATTCTATAAATATACCCACTTTTGTTGGGTCGAATTGTTTTTAGATCAGACATTTTTTGACAACCCTAGATAGAAAAATAGATTGATGACGCCCTAATAAACCTTTAACCAACTTGTGACCTAAAACAATCACCTTCGCAACAACTGTATGTACGTGGTGGGACTTCTTTTTTTCTTTTTCTTTTTTTCACATCAAGTGTCATATCAATCTCTTCAGTTTCACAAACATACATATATATATCAATGGAAATGAGTTTTCTTTAAAAAGAAAATTTCGTAAGAACTTTCCTTAAAGAAATAAGATATGTTACAATTTTTGTTTTAAATTATTATTTTTGTAATATATTCGAACCCAAAGAGCAGGGGGAATGTGCTGACGTTTTGAGCTTTCCAGCTTGCAGATTAGTGCATGGTAGGATTGCACTGTTTGTGTACATCAGTTTTTCAAACTATTTAATCATAAATTTATTTGGTTTTGACCTAACTAAATCAATAACCAAATATGCTCCTAAATGTTCGAGTTTGAGAATCGTACGAGCTTCTTGAAAATTCACAACAAGGAAGATAATGTGAAGTATTTTGAAAATATGATGATCGAAGGGTGAAAGTAACAGAATAAGAACACCAATGCAACTTCTTATTTTATGTAATTATGATTATACTCTTTTTCAGCTAATTTATTTATAGTTGCTTTAAATATTAGTTGGGTTGATAATTTGATATACTTAATTTTAAAGTCTTGACCCTCTTAATAATAAAAAATATATATATAAAAAAAAGCTAGATAGGGTTCACACTGATATGAACTTGTTTAAATTTGTTAAAACCTTAATTAAATTAAAGTATTTTTATATATAATTATCATTATTTCATATTGTGGGTCAGCAGAAATCAATCTTTTTGTAAACTTTAATTCAATGAAAAGATCTGATTATCTATATCTAAATGACTAAACAGTACCCAAATCAAGCATGCTTCCTTAGAAAGTTTTAGTTGTAATTAACAATCATCAGTATTTTCTGTGTCATCTATCTCTTATATTCTTCCTGATAAATAAAAAATAAAATGTGCTGGGTAATTTCCTTGAAGAAAAATAATAAGCTAGATAAAGTTGCTTTTTATTTTTTGAGAGTGTAAATAGTAAAATCAGAAGAACCGCAACAGAAAAGTGTGCATATATATGGTTGAACTTTGGAAAAGCAAGCGGTTATATCCTTGGAGATTGGAGGGGTGTGGTGATCCAAGCGGGTGCTGCAAATTATGGAGACTCCCCAATTATCGTTGCAGAAGCAAGAGCATTGCGTGATGGGTTAAAGGAAGCTATTGAGTTAGGCTATTCTCACATCGTTGTGGAGGGTGACAATCTGGTTGTGACTCAAGCCGTCCGAGGTAATTTTGCGATTCCGTGGCAAATCAGAAGTTTGGTGAATGACATCCGTCTTCTACTCTCTAAATGCAGTTGGAGTAATATTTCTCATATTTATAGAGAAGCAAATAGTGCAGCTGACTGACTTTCAAAATAATGTCATAATTGTCTAGTGACTGTAAAGTGGGAGACTATATATGATAGGGAGTTCAAGGATATTTTGTATGCTGATAGGATGGGGCGGTTTCATGTAAGAAGAAATCGTTAACCCCCTTACCACTTACCTTATTAAATATATTTATATATATATATATATATATATATGGTTGAACTTTCCAGCTTGCAGATGGACTAAGAGTCTAAGATAGTGGTATTACACTGTTAATACGAAGAGACTCCATAAACAATTAATTACTACAAAGTAAAATATAGTAATATTAATTTCTTTTGTGCTTGATTTTAATCGTGCAAGTAATAATAAAATCCTGATTGTGGGGAACAACATATACTTAACATCATCGATCGCCCCTTCTCAAATCTCAAATAATGACTCATTTGACAACCCTTGCTTTCCTCAGAGGATATCTATTTCTATTTCTAATTTTCAGCTTTTAATTACTCCCTCCGTTTTTTAATGACAAATTAACTAACTTTTCAAACCCAATGCATATTGGAAAAAGAGCAGAAAGTTTGAGAATGGACAAAAATAACCTTCCACTCCTTTTATCAATAATTTTGATGAAGAGAGAGAAATAAAAGAAAATTTTAAAAAATCAAATCAAATCAAATGCATTAATTAAGGGTAATTTAGGTATTTCAATTATTGAAATTGTAAAATTGACAAATAAAAAGAGACAGGGTAGTTAGAAAATTTGACACTCATTTAGGGACAGAGGGAGTATTTTATTTATAGAGCGAATGATGATACGGTGTTTTGAAACAAGACATTGCTTACGTATCTTGTTCCTTATTATAATTGTTAATCCTAATTTTTTTGACAGTTATTATTAATTAACAATTAAAAGAAGCTTGGAATGTGTTAGCTAAGCCAACAATTGAAATTGACACTCTGAAAATTAAATGAACCCCACCCATTAGACATATTTTAGACTTTTTTTTTGTAAATTCAAAAAACATATAGATAAAAGTACAATTTTATACCATTTATATGTATTATTATACTTATGGAAGTCAATCATGTATTTTTTTAATTTAATTTACAAATATATAAATTTTATGAAAGGCAACGTACACACTTAAGATATGTCCTGCGCCAATGTATTTATCATTTTCGTTTATTTATGTACGTTCAGTACACGCATAAACATAATCTTCATCATTTCCTGTTGTAACACCCCGGATATATGGTTAAGTGTGGCTTAAGAGGATTCAAATGATTACTTATATAACCAAGGTGCACCGTCTTTTAATTTATGGTAACTCATCTGTTGGGAACTCCTCAGATAAGCGTGCTTGGCTAGGAGTTGTTTCGGGATAGTTGACCTCTTGAGAAGTTTTCACAGAATGCGTGTGAGCGAGGACGAAACACACTGGAAAGACTCGTGATGATTTGTGGGGTCAATTAGCAATCTTTAAAGCAGTTATCAGTAATGTCTATGACCCGGGACGGGTTGGGGTGTTACACCTTTCTAAGTGGTTGCTGAGAAAACCCCACTAATTAGCTTCACTCTCTATCATTAATTAATATCATGAATAGAATAACTCATTAGCATTATCCTTAATTAACGATAACCTGTTGGCCTAATGACCATGTATATTTTCAAATTCCATGCATTTGTTCATTTCATATTTTCATGATTTGTATCATACAATAGATTAGGTATTTTAATTAGTCACGCTTCTATAATAATCTTTGTACGATTAAATTAGTTATTATTAGATAGCTATGAATTTCGTACGTTTTATTTGACAAGGACTTCACTTACAAATTGTGTGTTTAATTATAATGTGTAAATGTGTATATAGGTATTGTTGGGTATTACTATTGGTTGTATGCAATTTTTGGTATGGTAATATGTTCATTTTCTTATGTGTTCATATGTATATTTATTCTCCGTCTTAGATCGATCAGTTCAATGTAGCACAATCCTAATAATTGAAAATGAACTATTATGTCCCAATTCGGTATGCTAACAATTCACGGTTCTATAACATTATATATATGTACTATCTATCTAGCTACAATTATATATCTTCTTATTAACGAAAATGATGTTGATAATTATATTTCGCTTGAAAAAGACTTTACGTCCGTAGTTTACGGTGTATATGCTGTTTGGTATGTCTCTAAGGTTCCATCAATAGCTTTTGACGTGCTCAACATCAACTACGGGTACCAACTAGCTAATGTAGACAATTTCAATTAATTGAGTTACATACATTCTTAAGTTGCGTGTGTTTTTCAGATGATAATTTATAATTTGACTTGTTTAATGATTGATTAGTCTAACACATTACTTTTCTTGTAATAGTTATCGTTATCCAAGTCATTATATATATGGACAGTAACAAATATGATCAATACAAATTACTAAATAGATATATGAAATAAAATTGTATAGAAATTGTAGCTAGAATTGTGTAGATGTTGATATTAATATTTCATTGGTGAAATGAGAAAAGAACATCAATATACAGGCAGATTTGAAAAGGGAAAAATCAAATATTTGATATATCAACAACAACAACAACTTTTCAAGTGAACACGTTTAAAGCGCGATCTGGAGAATCCAAATGAGAAAAGAACATAAATATGTAGGCGATATGGTTGATTTCTGGGGACAAAACATCAGTTTGGAAGCCAAACAAGACAACAAAAATGACCCAAAAATAAACTCTGAAAACCAACTTTGAAAAACAATTTTAAAAAAGTAAAAAAAACTAAAAAAAATAATTTTTACTTATAGTAGTCTAATTTCAGTGATTTGATTCTAGCTTTTAAGAATTTTGTTAAATTTTTGTATAGACAATAATAATGTTGATATGTATGTTGTTTATACTTTTATACTGTTTAAAGTGGATGTTATTTTCTATGTAGTCACTTATCGATTATTCTATATGTTACCATAATAAGTATGTCAATTTTAAATAAAATATTGGGAAAAGGAAAGGTTAAAATTAACCCATGCATCACAAATATTTATACATGTGTAGCTAATGCAATAATTAAAGGCCAGAAAAATGTTAACAACTTACAAAGTGTTGCAAGTACCTTTCCGTAGTTTGCAATTTGCATACTTTTTTTTTGTTTTTTTTTTTTTAGGAAATGCAATTTGCATACTAATCCAACCAACCTAGAGAATGCTCATAGATATTTTTTCATAAGAGTGTAGATACATGTCTTGATGTTAGACATTACTTAAGTGTCTTCCTTCTTATGAAATTAATATATTTTATTATCTCTTTTAATTTCAATTTTGTGACAGTTACTATTAATTATCAAATAAAAAAAGATTGGAATGTATTGGCTATCCCAACAATTAAAATTGATACTCTAACAAATGAACCTCATCCATTAGACATGTTTTAGATTTTTTTTGTAAATCTTAAAAAATATAGATAAAAGTGTGATTTTATACCATTTATATGTATTCTTATTATATTTATATGTATGATTTTCAATTTAATTTACAAATATAGAGGTTTTTTATAAAGGCAAGGCACATGAGATGGGTCTTACCCCAAGATATATATTTATCATTTTTATTTTCATAAATATATATATATATATAAATAAATAATTACCAGAGAAAATATTATTAAAAATCATTAAAAAATGAATCTTAAGACTTGAAAAATTATGTTCTTTGGATTGGATAAAATGAGGTTTGGATGGATTAGATTTGATTGGATAAGTTATAATGTTTTTTTTTTTAAAGAGTTACCAATCCAAAGAATATGACTTCATTTTTCTGTATGTACGTATACAGTAAATCTAAAGAATCATTTAAGAATCCTCCATAAACCCTAGAACCATTTTAATTACACAGGGATTATTACCTTTTAGCATCGCCATTTCTTAAAATAGTATACATAACCCAATAATATATATTAATTAATAAATAGAAAATATTCTGTCTTACTTTTTTTTCAGAATTACTACCTTTAATTTTTAAACTCATGGGTACGTGATGACTAATGAGCCTTACTAGAAGTTTCCTGGAACAAGCTTTGATGTATCATTATCTCCTACTTTCTGTATAGAGTGTACGTAAATCTACACAAATCCTTCCAAGCCAATTAAACCCCAAGCAAAATAACACTTATGCATAACCTAAAAGTGACACCGATATACCTGCTCTATTTCAGATTTATGACATTTTTAAATCTAATACTGACATTTTAAATTAATATTACTCGCCCTAAGATTTTGGCCAATTTTATTTCACCTACTTTTTTCAGTAATTTTAGCAACGGTGAATGTGTGATTTGTGATGAAATTTATTTGTATATACCCTTCTTCAGGTCTATGACATTTACAAATGTGACCCTAGCGTATATAAATTAATATTTGCCCATTCTAAGCTTTCGACCAATTTCATTTAACTAATTTTCCTATTAGCAACGGTGAATATATGTGATTTCATCACATATTACACATTCACCAGAAAAGTTGCTAAATTTATCCGAAAAACTTAGGGCTGATAAATATTGACTCAAAAACATCATAATTGAATTTATAAACACCATAAATCGGATCGATTTTCCCCTATATATGTACATACATATATGCTAGCTACCAGAAAGATCCACTAATTCAACCCATAAATAGTTCTCATTTTGTCTTTATCATATATCTATTTTAGCAAGGTAGCTAGTATTAGATTTTATGATACATCAATTTTCATTAATTATGGGGGAATAGTAGGGTTTGAAATTGAACAACCCAAGTCAAGTCCAATACGTGATTTTACTTATCGATTCATGTTTATTAATTAACTTCGAAAGTGAAGTTTCTGCACCTTGTCAAGTGGAATGTATCCTGAGGCTGCAAATTGAAAGCGTAGATATAAGTTTTGTACGTACCATTGTTATATAATATAATGTATGATATTAGAATATTATCATATATCTGATACAGCTTGATGAATTATTTTCGTGCAATGAATCCAAACTATAAAACGGCGTTAATTATTTTGGCGTCATTTTCATGTCCTAAGAAAATTAATGTAAAAGAAACTTGTTAAAATGAAATTATAAAATTACTATGCTAAACTTACTAGTTCATTTGATGTCCACGAAAACAATATTTGACGTCCACGAAACTTGTTAAAATGAAATTATAAATTATAAAATTACAGCTTGATGAATTATTAGAATATTATCATATTTGATGTCCACGAAAACAATATTTGACGTCCATCATTCGTACTTGATGTCTACAATATATACCACTTGATGCTCACATGCTCACATGTGAGGATCAAGTGATATTTCTGTGGACATTAAATATGAAAGATGGACATCAAATACTGCAAAGGGAATATAAAGATTTTGCTTAGCAGACATCAAATGTTGATGTCCAATCTTCATACTTATTGTCCATGAAAACAATACTTAATATTCACCTTTCATAATTGATGTTGACGAAAATAATATTTGATTTCCGCCATAAATCCAATCATATCACATACTCGCACAAAATTTATACTCATATAATCAGTTCCATATATATATATATATATATATATATATATATATATATATATATATATATATATAAAATCTACCTGCATGAATGTCTATTTATCCCTAAACTATCACTCTATGAGCAAAAAAATCTTTACTACAGTATTACGTACGTAGGTACTGTTGATTAGGGCACACATAAGTCATAACTCAAAAGGCTAAATAAGTACGTGTACACAGCTCACTGAGTAGCTCCATAAAATGCCAAAAACTTACAGCTAGTATCGAATTTTCATTTATAAAAAGACAAGAAAATAATAAGGTTCCAATTTCCCTCAACCCCACGCAAAAAATCCTGAAACTGTTTGAAATTAGGACAAATAAAAGACCCTCAAAAACAACTTTAAGCAGCAGAAAAAATAAATCATTTTCATGAGAAAATATAAAGTGGGATCCACTTAGAAATGTCACCTTCCAAATAGGTTGGTCGTTCCCACTTACACATCAATTTTTATTATATGGTAATGGTATACAATACAAGATCTACTTAGGTCTATTTCAGTATTAAAATTTTCAAAATAAATTCATCAATAATTATTATAAAATTTAAAATATTATAAAATTTAAAATAAATTTAATAATATTAATGTGAAATTTGTTAATATTTTTAAAATTTATTAATTTTTCACCAAAATTCATAAAAAATTGATATATTTGAAGAGTTATGATAGACTTAATGTAAATTTTGGTATAAGACCGTTTCACATAAACTTATCGTGAGATAGACTTCTTATAAGGTGACCTTTTTAATATTTTAAAAATGATTTTGTAGTATAGATGTGACTAATAATTAATGAAGGGGTGACTTTCAATAAAGTTGAGATAAATAAATTATTAGTTACCCCTATATTTTTAAATATTCATCATAATATTATATATTTTATAATAAATTTACAGTGAGACGGTGTTATATACTGTATATGTAAGTAGGTCCATGAAGATGTATTGTATAGTTTGCGCTCACCCATGACATTCTCATGAATTCCTCCTCCCTACAAATACCCACCACCCTCCTCACATTCTCCCACCATCATCACCATTCATTCTTTATTTCTCTCTCCTGATCATCTCTTAATAAGAGCTATCTAGCTAGCTAAATACTCTCATTACTTGGTGATCAAGGCCTATCATTTTTCAAACCTAAGCAACCCAAATATTACACAAAAGATGATGAGTGATATTAATACAAAGATTATTAGTAGTAGTGAGCAGTACAAGAGGACGAAAGAAGTGTGGCGGTCGACGCTGCTCTCCGCCGCCCGAACCGCCCTGGCATGCATCATAGTGGGGTCCACCACCCTGTACGGCCCGGCCGCGTTGAACCGGCACGTGACAATGCCTGCGTTCGCCTACGTCACCGCCATCCTCATCATCGCGAACAATGCCACCCTGGGGGACGCCCTCAGGGGTTGCTGGCACGCAGCGTGCGCCACCCTGGTGAGCGTGGGGCCCGCGATTTTGTGTCTATCCGTCGTGGGCCCCACGCGGCTCACGGGGGCGTCTGCCGCCCTCGTGGTGGCGATCAGTGCCTTCTTCATCACGCTGCCCGAGTGGACCCACATCGTGGCGAAGAGGATCGCGCTCGGGCAGGTGGTGCTGTTGTATGTTGTGGGGTACATCAACGGGGAGAAGACGCACCCCATTATGCACCCCGTTGATGTGGCGGCGAGCACATCCGTTGGGGCCGTTGCCTGTGTGCTCGCCTTGTTCTTTCCTTACCCTCGTCTTGCTTACTGCGAGGTATGTGTGTATATGTCTACTATTACTATGGCTTTATTTTTTGACAGACTCTTGATTTAGTACTGACAATAAAATGAGTAAATCTTAGAGTAAATCTTAATGTTGATGATGATTTAGTGGAGTTATGCATGCATTATATGCACTAATTACAGTAAAATGAATAAATCTTAACATATATGGTGATTTAGTGAAGTTATGCATGAATTATATATATGCACATGTTAATCAAAATAGCACTCCTTCCTTTTGAAAAAAAAAACTAAAAAATCAACAAAATAAAGTTAGCTTAGTAGTTGGAATTTTATTTTGTAGTAATGTTATATAGAGTACTAGTAATAATGAAAAAGAGAGAACGATAAAATTGAGAACATATCATTAAAATTTCAAATGACAAATATTACAAAGAAAAAATTCGTTACACTTAATTAATAGACTCGTGATGTGTTTTTTCTCCTTCAATTATTGACATTGTAGGTGATGTGTTTTTTCTCCTTCAATTATTATTCATCGAATCTAACTCAACTTAAATTTATCGAAACCTATCATATTTTCAATGTCGTAAAATTTTTAACTTTTAGCTGAATCTATCAATACTTATTGTGTTCATTCTTACCTTACCTCTCCAAAAAAAAAAAAAGTTCTTAATGTATGTAATAAAAAAGCAACCCTTAAATTTGTACTTGTTTAATGAGTGAATGAAGCTTAATATATGGTTTGATGTGGGTATATACAGGTAAAAGAAAACAGCAAATTATTTGCGGAGAATGCATCGCAGCGGTTGAAGCTTTTTGTCACTGCATTTTGTGCTGATGACGTGGCAACATCTCAAGCGTTGATGTCTCAAGCTATGTGTTTGGCTGTCAAGGGACGTAAATTCCTCCAATGCATCAAGTCCAGACAGGTATACTAACCAGAACCTTCTACACTCCTCTGGAAGGAACCAAAAATAAACGTTACTATCATCAACTTAATTAAGTAATTAAGCTCTAATTAGTTCATTAACTGACTAATTATGATTTACTTTTCAGGAAAGTATGCATTTGGAGAGGTTTCCTTTCAAGTTCTTCAGGCCATACTGCAAGAACCCAGGAGACTTGTTTCAAGAACTCGAGATGCCTTTGAGAGGGATGGAGATCGCGCTAAGTAACACTTCTTCGATCCCCATTTCGATGTTGAATGAGGATTTTGAAGACGGAGTGAGCCAGGTTGAAGGAGAGATCGCGCGAGACTTGGAGATAATCAAGTCTCATTTGCCTTGTGAGACATCAACTGTGCCCGAATCTTCGAATTCGGGCCTTGTTATGGATGATGTCCTAGGAGAAAATGTTTCGTCGGATGAGAAAGATTTGCCCTCGTTTTTCTTCTTGTTTTGTTTGAAGCTTTTGCGCGCGCAATCGAAGGCTATGACGACTATGCCTATGGCGCCCAAGGGGGAGAAGAAATCGCCTCAAAAGCAGGAGCAATTGCGGTGTAGTGAGAGTGGGGAAGAACAAATGCAAAATGGGCCTTCTTTTTGGGCTTGGGGAAGTTGGCCCAATGCTCTTAGTAGGAAGAGGGTGGTGCCTGCTTTGAAATGCTCGCTCTCTTTGGGTTTTGCGGTGCTTGTTGGGCTTGCTTACAGCAAGCCCAATGGATTTTGGGCTGGGCTGCCGGTGGCTATTAGCTTGGCGGCAGTCAGGGAGGCCACTTTTAAGGTTACGAATGTCAAGGCCCAAGGGACTGTTCTTGGGAGTGTGTATGGAGTTTTGGGGTGCTTCGTGTTTGAAAGATATGTGAAAATACGGTTCTTGGCTCTCTTGCCTTGGTTTGTTTTCTCTAGCTTTCTTCAACAGAGCAAAATGTACGGGCAAGCGGGCGGTGTTTCGGCCATTATTGGGGCGGTTTTGATATTGGGCCGGGTCAATTTCGGCCCACCAAGAGAATTTGCCATCACAAGAATTGTGGAAACTTTCATTGGACTAGCATGCTCTGTCATGGTGGAGCTAATGTTTCAGCCCACAAGAGCTGCTTCCTTAGCCAAAGTTCAACTCACCAAAACCCTTGATCTTCTCCATCAATCCCTCTCGTCGATCGATCTTCGTAACTTCTCCAAAGAAACTCTCCTAGGGAAAGAAAAAGAGCTCAAAACAAACCTAGGCGATCTCAAGAAATTCATCGAAGAAGCCGAAGTAGAACCCAACTTCTGGTTCTTGCCTTTCAATAATACTTGCTACACAAACTTGCTTACTTCCCTCACAAAAATGACTGATCTCTTGCTCTTCTCGGCCCACGCAATCGCGTCCCTAGAAGGGCAAATCCGTAAATTCCAACTCACGGGTCACCAAGATGAATTGGACATGATTGATGATGACTTCCAAGTTGTGATGAACATGACAAGTTCCTCACTTAAAACCCTTGAAAAGATCACCTCAATCAAGTCACTCCAAACCCTCGAAAAAGACTTGACCAAAAATACCCCCAAAGATCGCGACATTGAGATGGGGACATCAGGTACAAATCAAATGATAATGAGCATGGATGAAAAGGAAATCGGGATGATTACAACATCAATTCTAGGTCATTTTAAGGAGGGTTTCGAGAAACTACAGCTCGAAGATGAAGACGAAATGAAGAGTACTCAAGTGGTGATGAGTTACAATGCACTAGGGTTTTGCTTGAAATGTTTGGTTAAGGAGACAAGAGAGGTTGAGAAAGGAATCAAGGAGCTTTTGCAATGGGAAAACCCTTCAAGTCAAGTTAACCTCAGTGAAATATCCTGTAGATTACAGGGTTTATGTAGTTAAACTTGATCATTAAGCAACAAGATTGGTTAATTAAGCAATTAGTTTGAATGATTAGAGGAAATCGCGCATTCATGAGGCGTAATTACATGATTGAATGCACGAGTATACCTCAAGGAAGACGAGTAGATATGTTGTATAATGTATGTATCAGTATAAGTTTTGTTGTATACTTACCTGAGATTCAGGAATTTATACTATGAATTAAGTACATTTTTTTAGCAGCAGGGAGTAATTTTGAGCCTCCATGTGTGATGCTTGCTTGCAATTGTAGTAAATCTAAGTATCTGACACCACTGTAGTAAGTTATAAGCAAGATTACTCGAACAAAATTACCTGCTGATGCATTTACAGAGACTTCAAAGCAATTAAAAATGTTGTGAGATGAGTAAAAATTGTTCAATTTTGTGGCTGCTGGGATTCGAGCCCAGGTCTCCACGGCCACAACGTGGAATTCTAACCACTAAACTACAGCCACATTCGGTGATTGATATCTTAATATTTTTACAATTTAATAAAAGCCTGCCCCAAAACTTGCCACAATTTAATGTAAACAAATAGATTTTCACTTGTCAAATTCATGGGTAAAAGGTAATTGGATAAAAGTTAAGTTTTTAGTAATTTTGTAAGTTTTATCAAATTTAGCCTAATATACCAAAATTAAAAGATTTATATTTTTTTAGTTTTGGTAAATTTGGTAAATTTTGATAGATTTAGGTAAAAACTTACTCTACCCATATTACCCTGTTTTTTACAAGCCCTTAATTGGGAAGAAAGGGTAAATAATAAAGTTAAATAATCATTTAGAAATAATATCTTATAGGGAAATTGGAATCTAATAAACCAACCTTTGAGGGTCCTTTAAAATAACGAACCAACCTTGCAAGCTAATTTACAACGAACCCACCTTAACATGTTAATTTTTCTAACGAACCTCCGGCGAATCCCACAGGCCGAAAAGCTGACGTGGCGGTGTTTTAGCAAAAAAATAAAAGAAATTTTTATTTTTGCTGAGTTGGATTACATAAATCAATTTTTTCTTTTTTTTTTAAATCCACCTCAACCCAATCCCCCTTTTTTTTCTCTCTCTCTCCTCTTAGATGTCAAGTGTTTTGGGGAAGAAACACATTAGTATATTAATTAATTTTGGAAATAAAGTGTAGAAATGAGATCTTTATACAGATATATATTTCTTTGTTATAATATGAACATATCATTAACATATACTTTCTCCGTTCCATATTAATTGTCGTTTTTGGAAATTAAGCAGTCAAACTCTAAAAATTTTGACTATAAATTTCTAAATGTATACAATGAATTGTTATATAAAATTACCACCATTAGATTCGTAACGAAAAATACTATCATACAAGTATAATATAGCAATTGTTAATAACATGTTATGCAAAAAATTATCAATAAAAGAATAATATTGCAAATCGTGAAAGTCAAAATTATGACAATTAATATAGAACGGAGAGAGTATAATACACAATACAATGGGATAAAACTTAAGATATTTTATTATATAAGAAATTGTTATGGAATAATTGTCATAAAATGATCTCATCATAACCTAAAGCAAATTAGGTATGGTCAATTGGTCATAAACTAATCATATTTGGTTATGACCATGACATTTCTTCTAAGTTCCATACAATTTGTTGGTTGCTTTATCCTAGTGTGTATTATCTAATTTATAAATTGTCATTTATGTTGTATCTAAAAAAGAGAAGACTGTCATCTCTATGAGTATTAGTATTTGAAATAGGTTTTATAATAGGTTTATGATTTATAATCCTATAATAATTACATGTGACATATATTATAACGGGTCATTTTGAATGAAAAACACAGAAAGTAATGTATTTCGACATGAAATTAATAAAAAAGAAATTGATTGAAAAATCAATTGAAATTATTAGTATTTATCTTGATATTAGTAAATGACTAATTAGTTACTCCCTCCGTTCCATATTAACTGTCATCTTTGGAAATTGTGCAGTCAAATTTTAAAAAATTTGACCATCAATTTCTCAATATATATAATGAGTTGCTATATAAAATTACCATCATTAGATTCGTATCAAAAAATACTATCATAAAAGTATAATATTGTGATTGCTAATAACATATCATGTAAGAAATTATCAATCAAAGAGTGACATTGGAGACCGTAAAAGACAAAATTATGACAATTAATATGGAACAGAGGGAGTACAAACTTTTAGGCATAGCTCTTCATCTAGATTGAGATTTGAGACAAAGATACCTTTCCTAATTAGTTACATTTTTTTAGTAGATGACTAATTAGTTGTCCTTTTTTATTTATAAATTGGGCATTTGGTCAAGAAAAGTTGGTCAAAGTTTTCAAGTTAACAAATTTTTTCATATTTAGTTTTTCATAATATATAAGAAAGTTTTAATATGTGACTCATTATTTCTCTCACAATTTCATAAAAAAGTTTCGGGCTAGGGAAAACATTTCCTAGGAAATATTCTCCAGGGAAATCTTTATCTGAAAAATCACCAAACGCACCTCAAGCTCTTTTTTCTTTATCTTTTACATTTTAGCCTTCTTATTTTAGTTTCTTTAAAACAATGCAGGAAACGCGGGATGAGAATTTAGGACATTTTTTAGATTCCGAAGGCACTTCCTCTCACTTTTTTTTTTTTTCTTCTTCTTCCGGATTTAAAAAACCCTAAGTTTGACCCCTTTTTAATTTCGTTTCTCCGATCGACGAACAAAAGGGCGAAATTCGAAATCTGGTAAGCAATGTGAAAACAAAGAAAGAAGCTAAAGAGTAGTAATCACTCAATATTTGTTTGTTAGGTTAGTGGATTTTATTTTGATGTCTTTATTGTAACCATCATCATGATGTTGATAATCGATCTTCCTTCCTTTCAAAGCTATAAACCTTCCCATTTTGATCGAATTTCTCCATGTTTTTGAACAGCAATTAATTAGTATTCAATCAACAATCGCGTAAGTCACGGTTTTCTGACGTGTGTTTGGTACCGTAAGTTTCAGTCTTGATCCCATCATACCTATATATACTCCAAGCTGTTTGATCGATCTTATTTCATTTTTCACTGAGCAAATTAGGGTTTCTTGTTCTTCTTGTTCGAAGTAATCACTCAATATTCGCATTTTTAAAAATTGAATAAATGTATTTTGCATTTAAATTGGTTTCTGAATCTTTATTGGATTGTTATGTTTGTGATTAGGTGTTGAAGTGATTGAGTGTGAGATCTGAGAAATGGCATCCAATGGGGAGAAGCAGTCAACCAAGCCACCTCCACCTCCTTCTCCTTTGAGAAATTCTAAATTTTGTCAGGTATATTGGGAAATATTTGAGCTTTTCTTTCTTTGCTTTGCTTGTTTTATTTATTGTTTGTGCAAAATTTATGATGAAGTTTGAAGGAAATGCATACTCTTAAAAAAAAATGTAGGTGGGTTTATTTGAATTGGGGGAAAAAGTGTGGATCACTTGGTGGGTTAATTTGATCTCCATTTTATGACACAGTTGGTGGATATTGTGCAACAATGTCAACCACTTGGGGGGATTTTTGGTTGTGTTTGTGGTATGTGATTGTGTCCATTACGAGACGGAGATGGTTGATGGAGTTGATGTGCATTTGTTCATGATAAAACTAGGTGGTGGAAATTAAAAATTGGGTGTGATGATGAAAATGGGAGAACAGACCGACACTTTGGGACGGAAAAGAAATCATTACTTTTGATTTCATTAGTTCTTTGGGCGACTCGATAATGTCTATGTAGAGCCTAGTTCCTAGGATTTCCTATTTGGGTTTTTGATCACTTGTGGAATGCTGATGGTGAAGCAATTTAGTTATTTTGTTGTACGCCATTTCTTTGCTGATCGTCGATGTGATAGGTGGTTGTGAACTGTGGTGTTGGAGGAATAGGGACATCACATTGATCACATTTTGACATAATGCTTTTGTGTTTGGTGTTTGTGTTTCCAGCCGAATATGAGAATTTTGGTAACTGGTGGGGCAGGATTCATTGGATCCCACTTGGTCGATAGGTTGATGCAAAATGAAAAGAATGAGGTAATCTGTTTGCTTGAGGCTCCGTTGACTAACAGAGACCCAGTTGGGTTGAAAGGCCATCGTATGGTTATATCATCGAACTAATCTTGTTGTCCGTACCGCCGTACGTGGTGCAGGTGATTGTTGTCGATAATTACTTTACTGGCTCGAAGGACAATCTTCGAAAATGGATTGGCCATCCTAGATTTGAACTTATGCGTCATGGTATTCATTCATGATCTCTCATTGTCACTTACTTTATATAGATTTCAATATGCCCATGCTTGTGTAACCTTATTGTTCAGTCCTCTGGGCTTGCTTTTTTTTCTTTCATCATGCAACTGTTCCAGGTCTTTGTGTCTGAAAACAGACTGCATAATACGGTAGACAGGACCTTTTCTGGTTTTTGGTGTTCCTGGTTGAACTTGTAATGATCTTTATATTTATGAATTTTGATAATTGGAAAAAAAAAATAGTTGCACATCGTAATTCAACTCTGCCTATCATGTTAGAACGCTCATGGAAACGTTCTGTCTTGTTCTTCCTGCTGTGCGTTCATTTACAATATCTTTAGCTGGGTGTTTTGCAAATGGAAGATTCATTCGAATTTTTTCTTGTCGACAGATGTCACACAGCCTTTGTTGGTTGAGGTTGATCAGATATATCATCTTGCATGCCCTGCTTCACCAATTTTCTACAAGCACAATGCTGTGAAAGTAAGCCTTTGACTTAAACTTGCATTTGGAAGGTATTTTGGGATTGAGTTACCTTCTTCAAAATGTGCAATTGGCTGTAAAATATGCTTCTCATTTTTTGGTTTGGCTTGTGCTATAGCTTGACTTTGTACCAATTTTTTGGACTGCTGCCCGAGTTGTGCATTTTTAAGCATCTTATGGGCCAGTGTCAAAGCCTGACTAATATTAGTCGGAGTTCCACTTTCTGAAAGACGGGCACATAATAGAGTCTAGTCCAATGACCTTCCTAAGTGGACTCTACAGGAACTGGCTCCCATTTTCAGTTACACAATATCCTTCACAACTTTAAGCGGCGAACAATCGAGCATCTCGGCAGACTATTGTGCGGTATTTAATATTTATATTCTATGGACGAAGCTGATCATTCTAGATCACAGTACATCACTGAGGCCTGGGATCTTATGCTTCAGATCCTAAGATATCAGAAATTAGGATTAGATATCATGCCGGATCCCACTCTCGAGAAATTTGACACTTGCTTTTGCTCAGGCTTGTGTTTTGGCTATAGATAGAAGATTGTTGTCCAAACCTTAACTTGTCTATTGTCGTTGTCTTGATTGATTAAAGGTTATTGTGCGCAATGACATTCTGTACATGATTACATTATAACCTCCACATACGCACTTGATATTGTGTTAATCATTATGTGTGAGCATCAGATTTTTCTTTGCGTCTTATTTGGAATGGAGTAGTTTGTAATTTATGCTTTTGACGCCTCACAGACAATCAAGACAAATGTGATGGGAACTTTGAACATGCTAGGACTTGCCAAGCGTGTTGGAGCTAGGTTATGATTTGCACTCGTCTTTTTTTTTTCCTTTCTTCTTTGTGCATCTGTTCATTTGTTATTGCTGAGAGTCTTTGCCAATCGAGTTTTCCAATTCAAACTTCTGCAGGATCTTACTTACTTCGACTTCAGAGGTGTATGGTGATCCTCTTATTCATCCTCAACCGGAAACCTACTGGGGAAATGTTAACCCTATTGGTAATGCTCTTACTGTATGACTTTACGATTTCTGGTTTGATATTGGTGCATGGTGTAACCCAAAAGATTCTCGATGATCCTCGTATTTTTGTAGCTTCTCATATTTTAGTTGGTTTATCTTCTGTGCTAATGATAATTCTGCTTGTCTATCAGGAGTCCGGAGTTGTTATGATGAAGGGAAACGTGTTGCTGAAACTCTGATGTTTGATTATCACAGACAACATGGGATTGGTATATGTTGTTGTACTTTGCCGAGATTGTACCAGATGGAATTATGGAAAGGTGTCCCTTATACCTGACCTTTCTTTGTGGTGTTTTTACAGAAATTCGTGTGGCCCGTATCTTCAATACCTACGGGCCCCGCATGAATATTGATGATGGCCGTGTCGTTAGCAACTTCATTGCTCAAGCTCTCCGGTATGAAGTTTGACAAAAGTTTAACCTTTGACTTTCCACAACCTGAGATTCATCTATCTGATCTGACTGGGTTTCTTGGTGTATTTTTCCATTCATAGAAATGAGCCCTTGACAGTACAAGCTCCTGGAACTCAGACTCGCAGTTTCTGCTACGTCTCTGACATGGTATGGAGTTGGTTGTTGGTTTATTGGTACAAGTTGCACAAATTTGGTGTGTGAACCTCCTTGAGTCTTACACAATTTCTATGATATACCAGGTTGATGGTCTCATCAGGCTCATGGAAGGAGAGAACACTGGCCCTATTAACCTTGGAAATCCTGGTAATCATCTGAACTTATTAAGGTTGAGTTTGGCAGAATCCGGGGAACAACTTTCCCGACTTTCCAAGGAAAAACTTTCCCACTCAGGAAAATGTTTACCGAGTTTGAGATTCAAATAATTAGCTCTAGATTAAAATCTTCCCATACACTAAAGTGCAACCCGAACATGGGAAAGTTTGCCAAAACAGAATTTTCAAACCTAATGCACCATAGGCCAAACTCTACTTTTTTTTTTCCTTTATATCACTATTGATATTTTTTGCCACTTCTTTTGCTGCTGATGATATCTTATCATTCAGGTGAATTTACCATGCTTGAACTTGCTGAGACTGTGAAAGAGGTAGGTTGCAAACATCTTTCTTTTCAACATGGCGAAGTGTACAAGTTTTCGTTACTTTTGAGAGATTATTGTTGCATCATTAATAATGTTCGCGGGCACAATGTCATTCGCATGGATTTCGAAATGTCGTTGTAAACTAAGAAATCTTACATTTCGGGTGCAGCTTATCAACCCAAAGGTGGAGATAGTGACAGTAGAGAACACCCCGGATGACCCGAGACAGAGGAAACCGGACATCACAAAGGCCAAGGAGCTTCTCGGGTGGGAGCCGAAGATCAAGTTAAGGGAAGGACTTCCTCTCATGGAGGAGGATTTCCGTCTCAGGCTCAATGTACCCAAAAACTGAAAGTCATTCCTACTATACAAGTGTTGGAGAGATGATTTCATATAAAGTACGACGAAGAGAATACTGAAGATGCAACAGAGTGTTGGAGAGATGGTTTACAGTTTACACGATTTTTTTTGTGAGTTTATTAAAGAGTTGATTTATGCCGCCGGGTTTTTCTTTCTCGATAGTTTGAAAAATAAACGAAGGAGAAGCATTGGTCTGTTCTCTCTGTTTTGTTTTTCTTCTTCTTCTAGTTTTTAGGTATCAGTGTGAGTAATGTACACAGTACATGAATTAGTAGATTACAATGGTGCGAAATTGGGAATTCATTGTGTTCAACAGTTTTACCTTAATGAATAGCATTGGCTATGCATATTGAGTATCGAGTACAGTCCAAGGCTTTCTGATGATTTCTTTTTCTTCTCTTTCCTTTTCTTTGTATTGTGCTTTGTTATGATGCATTGACATATACTTTGTATTAAGCTTTTATAACCCTACGCTTTTATGATCCGAAATGATGCCATTTATGATCCTCCGTTTTTAAGCTTTTATAACCCTACACTTGCTTTTATGATCCAAAATGATGATACGATCGATTCTATGTGGGTTGCAATTTGAAGTTTATGATCTGTAATTTGAAGTTTATGATCGATACCTTTGACAAAATGATACAATTCTACGTGGGTTAAATCCCAATTCTGACTCTGGGTTGTAATTTGAAGTTTATGATCGATACCTTTGAATACTTACGTACTTATGTGTATTCACTAGTTAAAAGTCTCCCAACTAGGACATTCTTTCTCATGGGAAAGAAAAATCAGAAACCAGCTTGTGGTACTTGCAAAACTATGAACTACATAACGAACTACCAGTCTACCAGCTGCTTCAAAAAATTATGAAATACACTACGAATTTCATACTAATTACATGAAATTACACACCTTTAGCGAAATATTGTAACTTCTACTGTTAATTTTAACAACAGAGTATCAACGATTATAGAAAATGTAAACCATTTGTATGTAAACACGATTATAGAAGCCAGAGCACATCAACATTACCTGAGTTCATCCTGTAATTTCTGCAAACATTTCTGGGTAGCCTGAGTTCAACAGTTCCTTAGAAATTACAGAATTACAACCTTACAATAACGCGCCAAAAGATATGCGAGGCTCAATCCATGAAGCAATTGATGTTGCTAAAAGAAACACATGTAATTCACAACTCAATTCGAAACATGGAGAAACTAAGAAGACTATCAAATTAAAATCAAAGAAGACGAATTCGTAAGAATGAGATATTCATTACTTGATTAAAACCACATAACCAGCTCAATTACAAACTAAAACTAAAACCTAAACCAAACCATACAACTTCCAACGAAATTCCAGATCTACAAACCTAAACCTAATAATCTCAAACCATTCCAGAAAACCCTAACAACAACCAAACCTCTAACCACCGAAACCATAGAGAGTCCTACCCTGCCTCTTGAGAGCATAGACAACATCCATGGCGGTCACAGTCTTCCTCCTGGCATGCTCAGTGTAAGTCACAGCATCACGGATGACATTCTCGAGAAAGATCTTGAGAACGCCGCGAGTTTCTTCGTAGATGAGGCCGCTGATACGCTTGACACCTCCACGGCGGGCCAGACGGCGGATCGCCGGCTTTGTGATGCCCTGGATGTTGTCACGGAGGACCTTACGATGGCGCTTGGCTCCTCCCTTGCCCAAACCTTTGCCTCCCTTACCACGGCCTGACATTGTTGAAGGATGAGAGAGAAAATGTGAAGGTGAAAGTTCTAGAGAGAGAAAGTGAGGAGGAGATGGAGGTTGTGGAGAGAGAAGGTGGGGGATTTGATGAGGGGGAAGGGGAGACGTGGGGGATTTATAGGTCGGAGGATTTGGGATTTGGGGGTGTGAGGAAGGACAGGTGTAGGGGTGGGATGTGTTGGATTGGATGGGTGTGGATGGAGATCCGTGTGAGTGGAGGACGGGGTTTGGGGAGCGTTGATTATGGAATGATCGACGGTGGGGATGGGATGAGGGGTTTGGTGCGGATTGAGGAGGGGAGGAGTTCTATGTGGCGCGGTGTTTTGAGAAAACACAGCGGCAAGTCTGGAAATTTTGGGCAATTGTTTTTTTGAAAATTCGAATTTTTGAGGAGATTGAAAGTGCGCCGGGTCAACCCGATCCTGAATCGGTTCTTCTCAAGATCATTATGAATATTAGTCACCAAGGTAAGACTTTCAAAATTCTGTCCGACCCAAAAAATTTGAAATGTTCGACTCGAAAAAAATTGGACATGACTATAGATTTTTCTTTCGAATTTTGATATTGATCGAATTGAGTTGACTGAATAATCAGATATAATATTTCTCTTTTCTATCGTTCGAACCCAATTATTACCTGATTTTAGCTTTGTCGGAATTGTCTGACCCTGGTAAAAATCGGGCCTGTAAATGATTTTTATCCAAATTTCGACATTGACCAAATTTGACCGGCCTGAATTTATCGGGACCCGAATTTTTGTCTAACGCTATATATGAAATGTACTCCGCCATCCATGGCCCTAGCTTTTGCTTGATTGAAGTTATCTATCTAAGGATTTTGGGATATTAATATACTTTTGATAGTAAAATGAATTTGAATAATCTTGAGTTAGTACTTTTGCTAGTAAAATGGGTTTTGAATAAAGTTTACAGGAACCTCTTGCCTGGTTGAAGTTATCTATTTAAGGATTATGCGATATTAATATACTTTTGATAGTAAAATGGATTTTGAATAAAGTTTTGAGCTAGTAATTTTGCTAGTAAAATGAGTTTCGAATAAAGTTTACAAGAACCTCTTTAAATGAGTTTGCAAAAGTGATCGCGACTGATGAAATCAACCGATACTCCTTGATGGTTGAGGAAATTATCACATTTGAGTTTTACCCAGCCATTCATCTTCGTTCGGAACTTCGAATGGTGATTGTATGGTGGTTGAAGACGACATTTTGGCTACGCAATCATTTCGCTTTCTGAATGCTCTAAAGAAGATAAGTAAATTTTTTTGAGCTCGCAGGGAAAAATAATGACTCTAAGAGTTTGACTGTTTGTCACACCTCGTCGAACTAAATTTATTTTAAGTGAAAATCCGTTATGAAAAATTTATTAACAAAATAGTTTTTGCCTTGGTTAAACATCAAAATTTCAAACCCAATATCGTTCCATTTCCACTTATTCATCCCACGATATATCACAATGATAGTTTTATTATAAATTTATCATTTCATGTTAACCCCAACACATTTCACCCTCTTCGTCAAACAAAGGGATTAGAGTGGATAAAATAAATTTGGCAAACATATGAGGGGGAGAACCTGGAGAACTTTAGGAATATCACAGTGATAGGTTGTTTCTCCATATAGCAGTAACCTTTTATTTCCTCTATATCATAACAAAACATTTTTTTGGGTTATAGGAATATAATAAACCAACCTATTGTCTTTTGATCTAACGAACGAATCTTTAACTTTTGTTTTCGACGAACTCGGCTCAAGACTCTTTTTTTTTCAACGAACCGCCACCGATTCAAATTCGTTGGAAGTATGACGCGGCGGTGACGCTTGCTTATGTGGAAGCCAGTGTACGTGTTTTAGCAAAAAAAAAAAAAAAGGAAAAAATTGGACTTGTGTTTTTTTGCCAATTCAACATTTTCCATTTTATTTAATTGCCACCACACCTCTCATTTTATCTCTCTCAAATGTCGATCCCCATCCCCAACCCCTTCTCTCTGGCTCCTCACACCACCACTCTCACACTAACGCCCCAACTTGAGCAGCACCACCTGACGACCATCGAGGTCACCGAACCAGTTGCCGCCTCCGGAGGCTATCACCAATCACCATCGACCTCCCCCCTCCTTGTACCTATATGTGTATGTAGGGGTGTTCATAAATAACCGCCCCAAAAAACCCGATCCGGAAACCCGCTACCCGGTCATTAATTTAGGGTACCCGACCCGGAAAAATCAATTTTAATCGGGTCGGGTACCCGCCCCGAAATATTTTCGGTTAATCGGTTCAGTTGCGGATCGACCCCTGGACGTTTTCGGGTACCCGAAATTAAATTTAACATTTAGGTCCAGATTTAATTTTTGCCTATCTTTTTCCAATCTCCAGTCATTGTCCATACCCAAATTTTAATATAGAAAAAACCCTAATTTATGTTAATGTTGGCGCTCAGTGCTCTAATTTCAAATCCTCCAAAGACTCAAAACGTATGGAAACTCAGTACCAGTGGTCCTGCTGGCCCAGTTTCAGAATATTTTTGAAACGTTTTTTTGCTACTGGACTGTTAATTAATAATTACAAATTAAAAATAACAATTGAAAACTCGTATGATTACAATTAATCGGGTTTTTTGGTTAACCGGTATCCGCCCCGAAACTTTCGGGTACTCGGAAGTTTCGGTTACGGTTACGGTTCGAGGGTTTGGCCACCCCAAAATTTCGGATACCCGAAAAATTTATCCAATCGGTTCGGGTACCCGCCCCGTAAACACCCCTATGTGTATGTCTCCCTCTCTCTTTGATCTGACGCAACCACCAACACCAATCACCACCACAACCGCTTCGCCCCATATGTTGTCGCCAACGCTACCATCGTCTCCGCCCAAGCTCGCTTGAAAACAGAAACCAAATGGGAATTTGGAGTTTGATTTTGAATTTCCAGGGGTTTGAATGGGTTTGGAGATGGTAGTGGTGGGGTGTGGCGGCATCGGTGGCAGCGCGCCTGGGATATGGTAGGGGGACCACTGGCGATGGTCACAATGGCCAATCTCGGCCCTGTTTTGATGTGAAATAGGGGTCGGACCAATTCTCCTATGCCTCCCTTGTTTTAACGTGAAGGAGGATAAAGAGAGATTGGGGGAGGGGGTCGGCCCGGAGAAGAGAGACAGAGATAGGGAGTAGGGATGACAATGGGGCGGATCGGGGATGTGGGAGTATATCCTCGTCCCCGTCTTCGCTCCCAAAACTCGTTCCTATCCCCGCTTTGGGAAATGATTTTTGCTCAATCCCCATCCCCGCGGATTCCCCATCACCAACGGGAAATTTTTAAAACTATTCAAAATCTAACCAAATTTTAGTTGGACCGGAATTTAAATCAAACCCATTTTTTAACATGTTCAAAATACAACGTATTTAATTTGTTTAAGCAATAATACATAAAAAACAAACAATAATACATCAACAAGTGTTATTCGGAAAAAAAAATACAATAATACATTCTCCTCAAGTGTGAATCAGAGTAGCATACATCTTCCTCAAGTTTAGCAACAAGTATAAAGTAAACTAAAAAATAATTATAATAAAGGTTATTTGGTAATTTTAAAATTTTCGGGGACGGGGATTCGGGGTTGGGGACGGGAATTTTCCCCGACGGGGAAAATGGGGATGGAGATGGGGAAATTTTGTCCTCATCCCTGCCCCGTCTCCGAGCAGATTTTGAAAAATCGTTATCGTTCCTGTCCTCATCCCCAATGAGGGTGGGAATTTATCCCTAGAGCGGGGCGGGGCCCTAGTGGGTTCGGGGATTCCCCGCCCCATTGCCATCCCTAAAGGGGAGAGAGAGATAGAAGCAAGGTGAGGTGGAGGTGGTGGTGGCCGAGGTCATGGCGGCGAAGGTGGTGGCGGCGGTGGAGAGGGGGGGGGGGGTTCAAGTGTGAGAGACAAAGCAAGAGAGGTGAGGTAGAGGTGGAGGTTGTGGCGCGAAGGTGGTCGCAGCAGCGGTAGTGGAGGTTGTGGTGGCAGCGGTGAGAAGGGGCTGGAGTGCGAGAGGAGAGAGGTTGAGGGAGGGGAGTTGGCATATATGAGGAGGAGGGGGAGTGAGTTGAAAAATAAAAAAATGACAAATGTTGAATAGGCAAAAAAAAAAAAAAAAAACACACATGCCCAAGTCTTTTTTTTTGTTTTTGTGCTAAACAACCCCCACATAAGCTATTGCCGCCGCCACGTCATACCTCCAACGAGTTGGACTCGGTGGCGGTTTGTTGGAAAAAATAAAAAGTTAAATTCAGTTAGTCGAAAACAAAAATTAAAGGTTGGTCCGTTAGACCAAAAGATACATATAGAATGGTTTATTATATTTCAATGACCTTTCTTTTCTTCTTCTAGCTTCACTTGAAAAAAGGCGACTTTTACTTTAAGACATGGTTCTATAAAACGGGCACAACCTACTAGAGTTGTTCATCGATTCAAAATTGAACCGAACTGAAAACAAATATGACATTAAACAAAACTGAAAAGTAGTCGAAAACTTTTATGTTTAAACCATATAAAATTAGCTGATTCGGAAAAATTGTATGAGAACCGAACGTTTTAGAATGTCACCTTCATACTGCCGTTGTTGTTAGGCATTGACCATTGCGATACTAGCTTACTACTATTGGTATTTTTGAATAAATCAAATAACCAAACAAGAACCGAATGAGAACCTTATTTATATATTTTTTTTCATCTGTTATTCAGTCTTTTCAGTTGTGGACGGAATAAACCGAAACCGGATAAAACAAAATCACGAATCGAAAATTGAGTTAACTGTTCAGTCTAGTTCAATTTTTGATTTTTTTTTTCGAATCAAAACCGAACAATGCACGACCCTACGGTCACTGCCACTTACAAACATTCGTCCGATGATTGTTTGGGCCAGGCCTCGGAGCCCATCTTTCCACCTCCTTTTCAGTAACTCGGCAACTATCTTTGCACGTCGGAAGAGAGGCCGAGAGAAAAAGAAAGAGAGCGCAATCGCAATTCTCACAGAAAGCAAAACAGCATTTTAGAGAGAGAAATGGCGGGGTGGAGGAAGTTCGATCCATGGCCGATTTTCTTCAAGAGAGAGTGGAATCGTAATTGGCCATTTCTCGTCGGATTTGCTATCACTGGCACCATCATCACCAAGTTCTCTCTCGGTCTCTCTGGTAACTATTTTTCCACTGTATTCTTCAATATTCGCATTTTTTGTTACTTAGATTCTCGATCTAATTTATGCTACGATTCGTGTTCAATCTGCAGAGGAAGACGCAAAGAACTCTCCCTTCGTTCAGAGGCATCGAAAGTATGTATCTATCCTCGTTGAATCGTTTTTGCCCAATCCAAACCCTAGATTTTCCGATTTAATCGGATGTTCACGTTTAGATCACTGATTTTGTGAATTATTACGTTTAGAAACCGTGTGAATTGAGTTGATTTTACATTTTGGAATCATTATAGGTCAGAGGAAATTATTCATGCATCTGGATTTTAGGATTTGCTTGAAGATTTGATTATTTTCTTACTAGGTTAGAGTAAGTCAAGGCAGGAGATTATTGGATGTCTTTTAGCAGTGGTAGATGAATGCCAGCTAGATTGTTGGTTCTGGAATTTTTGAGTGCTACCTCCGTCCCAAAATGTTTGTCATCTGACTAAACTTAGACCGTTGGTTATTCTTAAATTACATTGAGTTACGATATGAAATTTTTGCCATTGTAAGTTTTACTAAAGTATCTTTCTAATGACGGTAATTTCATATCATAACTCATTATAATTTGTAAGTAATCAATGGTTAAAATTTAGTCAAAGGACAAACATTTTGGGACAGTGGTAGTCCTATGAACTGAATTGTGTTATCGGGAAGTAGGCATTCATTTCGATTGTAAATTTGTGATGCGACTAATGACACTGATGACACTCCGTAATATCCAACCGGTCCGTTTCTGACTGGTGCATTAGTTCCATGGATTTTAGGCAGTTAGAAGTATATAGATGGCTGTGTGATTTGCGTTTTTGTTTTTCTCGTCATCACTACTAATAGTTTAACAGTGGAGTAAGGGAGATATTGCTAATATGGCAACCGCGAGATAGATAGCAGTTGATACTTGATAGAGGTGGCGGAGCATTGGGAGAATGTCGTATATCGAGGAACTTGTTGCCCAATGTTATAGGCACCTTTAGTCATTGTGTAGTTGGTTACCTTGTTTGCGTAATGTTTAATGTTGATGTTGTTATAGATAATGATAAGTATGTATACAAGACTTAGATGGGGGGTGTGGAGTTATTAAAGGTTTTCGGAAACTATTCTTCTCTCAATCTTTTCATAAAATCTGCTCATTCTGCCGGTGGAGCCAGCGATCCGTATGACACATTGTGTTGAAGTGTTTAACTTTTAGCATGATAGCCTGGGTCCTTTACCTCCAGGGTGAACCATACTTTTGGTTGATGTTGTGCCCTAGGTTGGATACTCTGTAGTGTCTGTTGTCTTTGTGCCCTAGGCTTGGATACTTCTCCCGATACTGACATTGAGAAACTATACAGTCTTTGTGTGCGTGCACGTGTGTGTGTGCAAGAGAAATTATGCAGTCTTTGTGTGTGTGCGTGAGAGAGAAATTATACGGTCTTTGTGTGTGTGCGCACCTGCGCGTACATATGTTTGTTCACATGTATTGGGTGGAAAGTTGGTGGATTGTGGTCTGTTTGGCTCTTCAGTCGAACTGAAGCTTAATGGGATTGAGAAACTCATTTTGTAAATTACTTTATGAATTTGATGTGTATCTAAGGTTGTTAGAGTCGGGATCCTAACTCGGATCCATGGGATAATCAGGATCACAGTTAACCCATTTAGGATCGTGGATAGGAACATAGATAGTAGAATCGCATCAAGGATTTTGGATCATAAAATCGTAGGATCGTAGATTAGGATCGGGATTTTAACAACTATGTAGTGTATAGATTGATATATTTTTGTGTCTCATATTAAACCATTGTCTATGTATTGATTGATATGTTCACCTGTCATATTAATACATTATTTTAACACCATCTCGATCTTTTGTTTTTATTGTCAACTTAACACCATGGTTTGATCATTTTGTATATTTCAGGCACTAAATGTGGTGGACATTTTTTGTTGCCCAACACAATCACTGTTTAGAGCCGATGAATAAGAGGAGTTCATTATTTCAGATTGTTTTTCATTTGGATATCCTGTTGGCTATCTTTTTTCGGCCATGATACTTTGGTTTGTTGTGTATTTCAATAATTTCTATTAGAACACACGAATGGCCAAAGTATGGTGGGTGTCGATATAATTTGATTTCTGGTTTAGGGTGGGTGGTGCATTGGCATGTCTGCCTTAAACATTGCTTAGCTAGTGATGTAACTCCTATATTTACCTTTGTGTAGCTCAAAATACTGATAGTTTTAGCTGCAATCATCTATTTCTTCAGGCACTTCTACGTCTTGTTTGCCTTGAATGTTTAATTCGCGATTCTTGAAGTGCTTGGACTTGAATGGAAGCACACGCGGTTGCCCTATGAATGCATCGTAGTTATTTTCTCTATTGACTTGCTTCCAATTAAGGCCCTGTTCTTTTATGCGGTATTTTGCGGAATGGTGTGGTGATGTGTGGTGGAATTGTGGTGGGGTGTGGTGGAATTGTGGTAGTTTATTGGTATGTGGGGTAGGTGAGGAGAGAGAATGTAAAAAGTAGAGGAGAAAAGTGAGGAGAGAGAAAAGTAACGATTTGCGGTAAATGTGGTGGATTGTGGCAAATTGCGGTAGGTTGTGGCACCGCAGTTTGCCAACCGCAGAAAAGAACAGGGCCTAAGGCTATATACGTTGGAGAACAAATATAATCTTCATGCCTTGTTCTTTCGCATTGCAGGCTACCAGCAAGTCAATTTTATCCACTCTTATTTAATTCTAATTTTTCTACCTATACCTAATTAAGCTTTTCTACTTAGGAAAAAAGTATTATTTATTTTTACCTAAACCTAATCAAACTTCCTGATTTTTTTTTTCTATTATGAAAAGGTAGCAAGAGTAAAATTTTATTTGGAGAACTTGTAGAAGCAAAACTTTAATGGGTTTTTGACCCCAAGGCATGATCCATAAAGCAAATGAACCATAAACTCATCAAGTTCTAAGTAAGACTGAGGTTTTAATTTGTGAGAAATATTAATTTTATTTTTTTAATGTTTTTGTTGGGTGCACTTAATATGGAACTTGGCTTGAAATCTTACAAATAAGAAACAAAAACATAGAAAAAGAAAAATCGATATTTCTCATAAATTAGAAACTCATAGTCTTACTTGAAACTTTTTGGTCCATTTGCTGTATGTGTCATTCCTTGGGGTTAATAACCCAATAGAGTTGACAACATTTTTCTCATATGGAATATCCGAATTGTCCGACCCGGAAAAATCCAAGTTTGGACATAGATTTGTCGTCCGAATTTTGACATTGACTGAGTATTTGAACATAAAATTTCTCATTTTTCTATTGTCAAAACCCGATTTTAGCTTCGTCCAAATTGTGTGATATGGCCCGACCAAAAGTATAATCAGGTCCGAACATGAATTTCTTATCTAAATTTTGAATTTGTCCGATCCAAATTGACGTGTACTTGAAAATTTGCCAGCTAACCCAACCTTTATTACTTGGCGCCTTGGGCCTGCGAAGTGGGATCCACAAAATGGGCTTATCCAATTGTTATGTAAATATCTGGTCCAGCCTTTGGAAGCCCATCATTTTTTCCGCGACGATTGTAAACTTGGTTGGAAGTTTCGGAAGGAAGAGAGCGACCAACAACAGTACAACACACAGTTCTGTCGAACATCGAGACTCCTAGAGAGAGAAAGAAGAGAGAGAAAAATGGGGTGGAGAAAGTTCGATCCATGGTCAGTTTTCTTCAAGAGAGAATGGAATCGTAACTGGCCATTTCTCGTCGGATTTGCAGTCACCGGCACAATCATCACCAAGTTTTCTCTCGGTCTCACCGGTAATTTTCCCCGGCGTTTTCTCTCTCTATCTCATTCGTCACTTTTTTCGCATTCTATTACTTTGAGTCTCGATCTAAATTGGTGTTGTTGTTCATCTTTCACCTGCAGAGGAGGACGCCAAGAACTCTGCCTTCGTCCAGAGGCACCGCAGGTATTATCATCAATCTATCTATTTATCGCTGGAATTGATTTTTGCCAAAACCCTAGATTTCACGCTGAGATTGAATTTAGGTTTGAGGATAAATGACTTGTGGATTGTTTGAGTATATGAATGTATAAGCCATTTGGATTGAATCAAATCGAATTGAATTGTGTGATTTTATATTGATATCTGGAGGTTTGTTGGTTGAGATGGACTGACATGGATTTTAAGCTCATCGTGTGGTACAACAATGATCCACACTGTGAAAACTCAATCAACGTGAAGAATAGTTGCCGGTTCGTCCTGATGAGCTTGAATCTTGCATTGTTTTGCTATAAGAATAGAATAATGGAGGAGATCACAGAGACAGATTAGTGAAGGTAGGTTAAGGACTGCTAGAGGGTTGATGTTGGAAATGGTAGCATATTGGAGCACTGTTTTAGGTCTTTGGGGAATTAGGTGTGGTTGTTGACTGTGAGTAGATCGTACGGATGAGTTACTAAATAAGTTGATCGTGATTCGTATGCAGTTTGCCCCCCTTCCAACTTGTGCGTTGGCGTATCTAGATTTAGTCAGTTTGAAAGATGTAAATAGTTTTACGGTAAGTCTAGATTTTGCCGGGATTTTCGCTTTGATATATGTGCCGGCTTAGGGTAGATTGCAGTCCCAATGCTCTTGAATGAGCAAGGTTGGACTGAGATGTAGGCTAATTTGGTCAAACTTTGGGAAAACAAGTTCAACCAGGCAGCTTTATTCATCTAACCAGCTCTCACACACCAACCCTAATGTGAAATTTTGATCTTGATGCAAGGATCACCAAAGCGCAACATGTTGATAGGAAACAAAGCTACCGATGAAATTTGACCTTGAACAAAATTGAAGTTGGACTCATCAAAGTTCCCAAACAATGTCAACACTAGCTAGATCTAAATTTAAACATTGCTTAGATACAGACACACCATCAAGCTGGACGCTAGGGCACTTAATCCTATCCCAGGATAAGAAGACCACTTATGAGTTTGGCCGGATAAGAAACATCATTAGATTTAGGGTGTGAGCATACTAGCACTAATGCACCTGATCCCATCAGAACTCTGCAGTTAAGCGTATTTGGGCGAGAGTAGTACTGGGATGGATGACCTCCTGGGAAGTCTTCGTGTTGCACCCCTTTCCTATCAAAAAAGAAACATCATTAGATTTAACACTAGATTCAACGCTAGGGTCATTTATTCACTCCCATGGATGATGAATCACTACCAATACAAGGTAGTTTGACATGCAACTCTATAGAAGCAAATGCACAAGTTGACATGCAATTCTGTATAATGCAAAATTACATATGTAGACACAGAATTGCATGTCAAATACCAAGTAGGATGCAATCTAAAAAAAAAGCTTGGAGAGTACTTTAGTGGGTGTCTTGTTTGGTTCACCAATTAGAAAGCACCTTCCACTATTTGGCCTTAGTCTTGATTTTGGAACTCGGCTCGCGATATGCACTGTGAGTAGAGCAAGGGATCTTATTTTTTTAGAACTTGGTTTTTATTTGAAAAAGCGTGCCTCGAGCAAAAGATCAAGTTGTTGAAATCGATCTTGCTTCCTTGATTTCACGCCTGGTTCCTTGATTTTTCCTTGGAATGCTTGCTGCACTTGGGATCCCTCATTGAAAACTCTTTTTTTAACTTTAACACTTGAAGTTCTAAATGAAACTCCATAAGCTGTCTTTTGCTAGGAAATTTCCAAATTGTGAAGAGGAAAATAAGTTTTGCCAAGCATGATATGGTGAATAGATTACTAGTAACTCAATAAGGAATAAGTTGCACTAAGGTGTATGTGATACTATGATGTCCTTGGATATATCCGTCACCTTCGTGTCTTCTAAACATTACTATTTAAAGGAAAAAAAATGCTTGTGTGGCAACCGTGGGATAGCTATTGATGCAGCCATGCAGGTGTTAAAGCACTGAAAATTATCATATGTTGAGTTTCTAGTTGTTGCATATTCTGAATGACTTGAGCCATGGACTAGTTGATTTGTATCACAATGGTCCGTACCCCATGATCCGCTATTCAGGAACAAGTGGTCTGAAGCTAAATTTGTCACATGAGTAGAAATCAGTGGTTAAGACTAGGTGTACCAGGAAGTGTTACCAGTAACTATTGGTTGTACACTGTTTGTTGTTTTTCTATGAGATAGCCGACATGTATCTGAAGCTTTAGTTGTGGAGGCCATAAAAGTAGTGGAGGAGAATATGCTAAACTAAGTCAAATACTAAGCATTCTCTAACATTTTCTGTTAAATTTTCAGCTGCTTCTAATGGAGCCAGTAATCTCTGTGCGATAGCTTGCTTTCCTCTTCTTCCTTTTTGGTCCCATTTATTTGCTCCCCTTGGGGCATAATATGGCTCTCTTTATGTTGAACTTTGGTTGATGGCAATCTTTTCAGTGACTCGGGTTATAGGGTTGGACCCCTCTTGCCCCGTAGTCTCTCATGTTTCTCTCTATCTTGGCCTGATTTGGAGAAATTTGTTATGGTCTTTGTGTGCATCCGTGCATGTCTATTCGGTGAAAAATTAGAGGATTTGGACCAATTTGGTCCATTTTTGTTTCTTCTTTGGTCTGATCAATTTGAATTTTATGTTTCGGAGTACAATGAGATGGAGAGACTCATTCCTGTTTATAACATTTCACCACTCCCTGTATTTGAATGTGTATTGATTGATATGCTTCCGCATCTCATATTAAAACGTCGATTCACATAATCTTGTTTTCGATTTTACTACTGTCAACTGGTTGATTAAATGTTTATATGTTTCAGGCACTAAAGATGGTGGTTAACATATTTTGCTGGCCTGGCTCAAGGACTGTTTAGAGCTTTTGAATAAGAAAAAACGCTTTTTTTTTCCATCTGAATTTTCATTTGCACGTCCTGTTGGCTATTTTCCTTGGCCATGATAATATGTTTTGTTCGCAATTCAGTCATTTCTATCGGCAACACTAATGACCAAAGTACAGAGGGCGTTGACATAATTTCTGAATGTTTGTGGTGCATCAGCATATGTTTTCCACCTCCTGTTGCTCAAAATCCTGAAAACTTTTTGAGTTAAACTAATTGCTGCAGTGGTGTATTTCTTACATTGCTTCTAGATCTTGCATTTGCTGAAGATTGCTTAATGATGATGCTTTGAGGGTTTAATTCATTAGTCAAAACTTAACTGCTCTAATCATGCCAAGCTCTCTTTCTTTTCTTTTCTTTCCTTTCCTTTTCTTCTCTTCTCTTTTTTGGGGATGAGGCAGACTTTAGTCATGGAGTGGGTGCTGACTGCCTGTTGTTTTTGACAATAGCTTGTGCATAATAATCAGGGAAACCCTATGTTTAGGCACTATTCTTTTGTGCGTTAACGCAACTAACCGCAACACAGATTACCGCAACCTACTGCAAATTACCATATTTCCATCGCAATTTATCGCAATCTACCGCAATTAACCGCAATGCAACTTACTGCACTACAAATTAAACGTACAAAAGAACGGTGCCTTAGTGATGTGATTACCTATATTTTTGTTGAGCTTTTATTAGCCATTGTTTGCAGAAGATTGCATGGTGATAATAGCTTGTGCATAATATTTAAAGGAAGCCTTTATTTAGTGTGATGTAAACCATGGATTTAGGCTTTGCTCTTTTGTGCGGTTAGTAAGATGCGGAGATGGTGCGGTGTGGCGAAATTTTGGAAAGTGCGATGAGGTGTGGAATGATAAGTTGAAGTTTGTGGAAAATGTGATTGATGTGGTAGGTGGGGGGAGAATGTAAAAAGTAGAGAAGAAAAGTGAAGAGAAAAAAAAAGTGAGTAGATATATTGATAATGATTGCGGTGAAGTATGGTATGATATGGTAAAGTGTAGAAGAATATAGAATGGTGTGTTTGACCTAGAGGTTTGCCTTACATGTTGTATAAGTTCGCTTTACTTGATTCTTTGCTGTTGCCAGTGGCCACCCCACTCTTGGCCCCTATTTGGATGAGGATGGCCTAGGCTAGACTTTAGTTTTGTGTTTCCATGTGAATAAGCTTCAAAATTCTTAGAATTGTTGGAGCTGCTGCATGTGAGCTTCAAGCTGAGGCTAGTCTAGTTGGAGCCTTGAAATCCCCCTTGGAAAGCGACATCATTGATCTAAGGGGGTTGAGCCAATTCTTTAGAGGGGTATGTAAAATCGGGTAAAGTTGTGGGTAAGATTGGGTTGAATTGGACAACGAGAGCTTTATAGTTCCAACTAGTTAGGTTATATTAATCAATCTAGGGGTTGTTGTGAGGTTTGATTTACATGTGTATGCATGTATAATTTGATCCATCTTGTTACTCTTATAACATTTTGCGATGTTTACAAATACGCACAAATTTGATTTTTCTTGACTAATCAAACACACATATGGGCCGTTGGTATTAAAGTGTGACATTTCACATGTCGAAACCATCACCATCAATGAGCCATTGTTGGCTAAACATCACATTTTACATCAAATGGGCACATAATATTATGCACAAGCTATTGTCACCATGCAAAACAATATGATCTAACGGAGAAGGTGAATGCAAATTGAGTCCTTCTAATAATAGGCCTTTTAAGGTCCTGTTTGGCAACCAGCTGATAGCTGTTAGTTTTTTGGATTAATTTTTTGGATTAATTGTTTGACTTTAGCTGTTTGGGTTAGCTGATTGCAGGAAAAGTGTTTGGTAAAGTAGCTTTGTGTGAAAAGCTACCTTAAAAGCTTCATCAAGTAGCTTTTAGAAAACTAGTTTTTTGGGTCCAAAAAGTTAATATAAAAAACTACTTACCAAACATCACAAGTAACTTTTTAACCTTGGTAAAAAAACTAAAAGTTATCTAAAAAATTAAAAACTACCCAAAAAGTTGGGTAGCCAAATACTCCCTTAATACCAACTTTCCAACACAATTAGTCAAACGCTAGATGACAAGTTGGTGGGATATTTGCGAGAAGGAAACAAAGGTCGAAAAAGTGGCGGGGATAAATGCGTGGGTTGGCCTTTCACTATTTAGGCCATGACATATATATTCAACTTGGGTCACTTTACTCCAAACTCCTTGGCTACTTCTTAACTTCACTTTTATTAAAGGGTTATATGGGTATCCTCACTATCAAATCATGTTTATAATTTTAATAATTTATGATTTTACTAAGTGACAAACCAGTCAGTGTCAAATCATATTTATAATCTTAATAATTCATGATTTTATTTATGATTTTACTCAGTGACAAATCATGTTTATAACCTTAATAATTAATGATTTTATTCATGATTTTATTAACTGACAAACCATGATAATAATTTGAATAATCTATGATTATTTTTTGTAAAATTTTCAGGACATCACAGGAAAAAAATTAAAAAATTTTGAAAATTAATTTTTTTGAAAAAACTATATCAAATCAGCCTTGGTGGTCGCCACATATTTTACAATTTAGGATCTCATTGTTCGCTTAATCCTTCATGATCAATTTGCTTCTTAGACCATCATTTAGGTCCCGTTCTTTTATGTGGTTGATTGCGGTGCGATACTGCACCATATCACAATTCTTTAATTTCTACCACACTTCATTCACCACATCACAATCTCAACCAATATATCTCTTCACTTTTCTCTTTCCTCACTTTTCTACTACTTTTTACATTCTCTCTCTTCACTTATCTCACATATCATAATTCTCACAATAATTCATCACAACTTACTGTAATTTACAACACTTTTTCAAATTTCAGCACTATTATCACACCGCAACTAACTGTATAAAAGAATGAGCCTTAATGTCAATAACGCTTTGCTCAAATCTGTGTCTTGGTGGCCCACGATTAACTCATCCCCTCTTTGCCTTTCTCCTATTGGCCAATCACCCATTGTTAGTGGTCCTCCTACGTGTTGGAAAGTTCACTTACTAATAATTTTTCTTGTTTGTATTATACTAAATTATCAACTATGGTTCAATATTTGACTGAACTCTTGATCAAAAAAAAAAAAAAAATTTGACTGAACTCTTTTCTATTTGTTTAAGGGAACAGTCTCATCTTAATATGGTTTTTTAACATTCCACTTTGAGATATTATTGGACCTTTGTCTATGCTTTGAATAATTGAAAAAATAGGTTTCAATTCAGATGGTAATGGAATAAAATTAAAATGTCGTACTAAACTTCATCTTCTTCTTTTTCATGAAATTGTGAGCAGCGAACGATTTATAATATTGGATCAATTGAAACCAATTTCTCTAAATTGTAAAATTTAAGGTGTAAGGCTAGTATATTCGATCTCTCCATACCCCATTTAGGGTTTTAGATGAGATTTTAGAGTTTTGGTTTTCACGTATATATTTGTTAGAGATTTGGACAAAGGATTTAGTCCGTATTTTTATATCTTACTAAAATGAAAACGGAATTTAGATATGGTCACCTTGCTAATATTTATGAGCATTTAGGTAGCATAATCCTCTCAAAATGAAATGAACAATGTCATCAAGTTTTGTTCCCCCCCCCCCCCCCATATTGGGGTAATGTATGATTTGATTTGATAGTAGCTTTTGATTGTTGAATTGTCAAAATCTTTAGGCATATTGATTGGTACATTAATGGCATCATCAAATGTGAATCAAGCATAGGGAAGCATTTGGCAATATGCAATTCTGCCAAATCATCATCATCTCATGCTTGTTGTTGCCCCCCTTTTCAAGTCCAAATCAGTGACTTTGAGGGTTAATTCAACATCTTTGTGGGACAAACAAGCATTTACTTCCACTCTAACCTCTGCCGTCCATTTCCCTTTAATGACATACTCCCATTACTATCCTTTAGGCCCTGTTCTTTTATACGACTCCATGTGGTATGGCGCGGTACGGTGTAGTGTGGTGGAATTGTGGTGGGTTATTGGTAAGTTGTGGTGGGTTTGTTTTTTCATAAATGTAAATTGTATTGGTAAATATGAAAAAATTGATTGTGGTGGATTGGTATGTTGTGGTGGGTTCTGACAAAGTGCGGTGTATTGTGGCACCGCAACCAGCTAACCGTATAAAAGAACAGGGCCTTAGTGGCATACATCCGATCCATCACACTGTGTATGATATTGAACATATATGAAGCCTAAATTTTTATGTAAGACGTACGCGCATGAACGGATAGTACATATAATATGTGTGTGTATGTATATGAGTGTTTATTTTTTCTCTTTGATTATTGAAATCCGTTATTATACACACGCATATATTTCACAATAAGCAATTTTTAATAGGTTGCATCTAATCAGTTTATTGAAAATTGGCTGCATGGGGCAAAATAGCCAAACCGAACATCTAAACAACCTATTTGACAGTCCAATAAACCAATTTTTGCAATAGAGTGTTAGAATGAACGGTTTACCAAAGGAGGCCTTTGACTATTCAATCTGAGTTGTAAGCTTATCTCCAAATTGGACAAAGCGGAAGCAAAGCGGAATTGATATGAAATTATGAATACACTTGGTTTTCTAGTTTCTACATTTATTTTTTTTGCCACAAAGCTAGTTTCTACCCTTATAGTCACTTTGCGAGATTATTTATTAATTACTGTCTAAGCCACTTGTATTAATGTCTATTGTCTAATTTCTATCCTAAATGTCTACCAAACATATCAAATTGAAGTAAATAATGCATTGAACCATCAAACACTACCTAAAAGTAACTTTTTTTTTTTTTGGTTTAAAGCACTCTTGCGAAAGATAAGTTAGATTTATCATTACTTAGGACATGTTCTTTTCTGCGGTTGACAAACTGTGGTGTCACAGCCTACCGCAGTTTGCCACAACCCGTCACATTTTACCGCAAATCATTACTTTTCTCTCTCCTCACTTTTCTCCTCTACTTTTTACATCTTCTCTCCTCACCTACCCCACATACCAATAATCCACCATAATTACACCATACCCATTACCCGCCACAATTCCACCACACCTCACCTCATCATTCCGCAAAATACCGCATAAAAGAACAGAGCCTTATTATACGATTTCCTAAAAAACACTTATACCAAACTTAAAATTTTAGTCATAAAATATCTATACCCTATTACTAACTTACTTAACACAAATTTTATCCTTATCTTTTCTTTCGTTATTTTACCTTACCAAACCTAATTTGATCCTACCACTTTGCATTACCATTTACCTGTAGAACCAAGTTGTCAAAAATAAAAAGAAGGCTACTAAAACAATTACTAAATTTTAAATCAAAGATAATCATATACTATTTGGCAACTTGGTTACAGATTATAAGATACTTATGACTTCACAAATATGATTTTTCTCGTGTATAATATTTTCCCCCTAAATCAAAGACTTTTTTTTTAATAGTGTCACATGATATAAGCTTGCAAAATTGGATTCACATTGTGCCTTATGACTCATGCAAGCCAAAGGATATATTATTTTACTCTTTTCTACGTTTTAATAAAATAGTATTACTTCCATCCCTAAATAATTGTCCATTTGACTAAATTTTGACCGTTGGTTACTCACAAATTACAATGAGTTATAATATAAAATTAATATCATTGTAATTTTTAATACAATATCTTTCTAATGGTGATAATTTCATATTGTAATTCATTACAATTTATGAGTAATCAACAGTCAAAGTTTAGTCAAATAGACAATTATTTAGGGACGGAGGTAGTATTTTTTTTTTGGTGCAGTTGAGGGGCAAAGCCCCTAGAAACCAAACAACTTAGACCCTAACATTCCTGAGCCACTGGGCTCCATTACAGTCTGCTACAAAATAGTCTAATATTTCCGGTACAGGTTCCGGAAAGTACACTATATCACAGTTTAAATTGCCTCCAATTCTAGCCAAGCCGTCTCCAACTTTGTTTGCTTCACGATGTGTATGAGAGATCAAAGACTTCCCAATCACGGAGGTAGTATTAAACAAGTGATACAACTTATGTTACTCACTAATCCACTAAAGTTTATACTTAAACTAGTCTTCTGACCCGTGCGTTGCACGGGACACTATTAGATCCATCTTTTTTTTTTGTTAAAATTATTTGTATGATAAATTTGTTATAACTTGTACGTTTTTAAAAATATGTTCTTTCTTTATTTAATGGAAATTTGAATATTTTTGTCAACTTCATTTAAACTCATAACTAATTTTACAATTGTTCTTTAATTTTAATACATAAATCCCTCTCAAATGAATGTATACTTATGTTATTACAAATTAATGCAGTTTTATTAGCCTCATTAGCTAAGAAGTTAGGAATTACATTATTTAAAAATTCTAAAGCAATAGTTCCTCTCTTTTTTAAAAAAAATAAATGAAGTAAACATTAACAATTCATAGAATGATGGTATGATTATTCATATAAATTGTTCATAATGCATATATATGAATTGAAGTAGAATATATACGTTAATGACAACTTATGACATTGTACCTCAAAAAAAAAAAAAACTTATGACATTGAACTCTTTGATTTTTTTAATTAAAAACTCTTTGATAGTCTTATTAGCCAACAATTAAATTAATAGTTTAGAAAAATTTTGTTTGAAAAAAGTTTAGAAATTACTTTAAGTAGACCAAGTGATCATTGGTAGATAGGAAAAAAGATAGAAATTTTAGGAAAATTATTGAGTAACAAAAATAACAACTTAAACTGCTTAATGAACAATTGTCTACACAAAACTAAATAATTAAATAGATAGAGTATGTATAAATAGAAAATAATTCATGGGTTATAATTTTAAAATATAATAAAAAAATGATATGCTATTTAATAGATGAAATCTAGGGAATATATATAACAATAATTGGTTATAACTTTAAAATTTAATTAAAAAATGATAGGCTATTTAATAGATGAAATGTAGGAGCTATATTAGATATTACTTTACCAACATATCCCACATAGACGAAAGCGAAGAAATATAAAATTGACTTAATATATGAAAGGATGTCAATTATTGTGATTCTATTGTTAGAAAATTGTACCAAGCATTTTAATCATCAACTCAAACATATTAATTGTGATCGTTAATAAAGCAAGTTTGACTATCTTACATATATTACGATGCATATGGAGGAAGAAGTTGAACACTTAAGGCTAAAAGTTGTCAAATGATGATAGAAAATGGTGGTAATTAAAATGAAGCAGAAGATTAAATAAATAATAAATATTTTTTAAAATTATAAACACCTCTATTTATATAAGTATGAAAATGCTTACTAAGATGATAAGATGTTTATATTAAACTAAAGTAGCTAAACTAAATTAAATTCTAACTAAAATAAAAATATAAATATATTACAATGTTATTTTGAATTTGTTAAGACAAATAAATTAAAATCCATTAGAACCAAACGTTACAGTGTTACTTATCATTTTGCTTCTCAATAAAATTGACCATTATGTTCAATCTTTAATTGACATTTAAATACATACATAAATTAATAGCTATATTATATTACTATGACAATATATATGCATATGATTTTGTAAAACTGAAAATGTGACAAATTCTAACGTGTCAATCAATTATTAATATATGACACCTAAAATTCAGTTCATAATATTTCATATGTATCAATTCTTTTCAATCAATGTTAACATGCAGTTTCATTACATTAACTAAATGTAAAAACGCAATAATCCAAGCATCTAAACAACAATGCATGTAGTTTAAGTGAAAACACAAACAAAATTTTAACATATTTACATATGTAGTGGCAATTAAAACATAACTTTTTTAGTTCAAGTAATACATAACTTCATGATATAAAACAAATCTACATAATAGTTAGTGGAACAAAGTTGATAAATCTTAAAATGATCGAAATGAAAATACAAACTCACTCTTTAAAGCAGTGAAGACACCAAATTGAAAGTAGGCTCATGAGCCAAACACGTTTCAACCTTCAAAATAGATTTGCCTTCTTCATACATTGTGACAATTCTTGCAAAATAGTAAAATGAAATGTATAATTATCAATCTTATTAATCTAACAACAGAAACTAATACTCAAGTTTGAAAAAAAACTTAGATTCGATATGATAATTGTATTGAAAGGACAAAGAATATATTTTTATCTTAAATGAGTAGGTTGTCACAAACAATTGATCCAACCATTTATACACCATTTTTTAGGATTTATACACAAATCGTTAAAGATATCAATGGACATCCATGAAGACATAATATCCATAGGTTACAAAATTTAATTTGAATACATTAACTCTATTTGTAACTTAAAATATATTAACTTATTTTGTAACTTACAACATTTACTATTAATAATTAATAATTATTTTATAAAATTTAAACTTGATATTAATATCTTTGTAATTGAAAAGGAGAACAGAAAAAACAATAATTTGTTTGGAGCAAATTAGGTTATATGTTGTATCTTAAACAAAATTTGAAAGACATTTTATGAAAGTCAAAGTTGATTGAAAGCCAATGCATGGCAAACGTTACAAACATGAGTCAAATGCTATATCTCCCTCCAAAAAAATGTAAATGAATTTAATATAATGTCTTTTCAAAGATAATATCACTTTAAAAGCCACATATTATCACCCTAACAAATGAAATTAATTTTCTCTCCTATTACTCTGTGCAAAGTCTAAATATTTTTTTAAATAGCATAAGTGGTCCTTTTATATTAACATAGTTTTGATATTAACACATTTTTTATGGATAGAGTTGGTTTGGTTTATAAATAATTGAATCTAAAATTGCCATAGAATTGCATTAAAAGGCAAAAGTCTCCTACGACGTTGGTAATATATTTGTGATACAGTTACCTTGTAATTTATTAGTTTTCTTTAGTCATCAACCGAAATTCCATAATTACATATTATGAGGTGATTAATTAATGTACCAAAAAGGAATTAATAAATTAATTTTTGAAGCCATTAACTAAAATTCTATACTTGCATATTATCAAGTAACTAATTAATTTACACCAAAAAAGAAACTGTTCATGAATAAAGGTAATTTGATTTATGAATAATTAAAAGAAACTCACCATATGGTTATATCTGAGGAGAAAATCCAAATATTGTGCTAGTAAGATATCATAGATACAAATCATATAATCATCTCCTAATTTGTGTACAAATTTTTGAAGTCGTCAAGCATACTTCTATACCTGCATGTCATCAAAATTCGCACTATAAAAAGTTAGAATGCAACAAAAAAGCCGATAGTGTATTTAAGAAGTATATATTCTAACAACACTTCCCTTTTTTATAAATTAAATTTCAAAGACTTCTATGTTTTTGCTTATATATCTTTGAAAATCAACTAAGAAAAAAAGATTGTGCTAATATAAATTGTGAGTGATGAGGATACCTTACTCAATGCAAATGTGCAATGTCTCATAAGTTGGTATTTATAAGAAAATGCAATGAGTCTTAGTTGAAGGAGAGAAAAGACAAATAAAGGATTAATAACAAAATTAATAATGAATATCATAATCAATGGAGCATAACCGTTATAAAAACCTAATGACCAAATTTTAAACACCTTGAAAAACGTAATCAGCAATTAAAGAGAGAGTGAGGGAAGGGTGAGTCATTTTAATTAACTCAAAATTGCGGTTACAATTCATAACATGCGGCATTCGAAATTTTAAATCAGAGTTAATCATATTTATAATATTTTGTTTGTTTAAAAAAAGGAAAAATAAAACATTTACTCCAAATAATGATGATCCATGAATATTTAAAGACTTTTTTCAGAAAAAAGCAAATAATAATAATTATAATTTTCCAAAAATACCCTCACTAAATCACACAAATTCCAACCCCGTCCTCTGTACCCAGAAATATAATGTTTTCCAAAAATACCCTTATAAAATCACACAAATTCCACCATTGCCCTTTGTATCCAGTTTTATACATATATCATATATATATGATATTTTAAAAGTAAACGGACCTCATTGTGGGAAACTATGTATGGATAGATTAAATCTAGTGATTTTTTTAATGGTAAGAATGATAGTCACATTTTCTACGAGAGTACATCCATAATATGAAAATGATAAAAACACGTACAAACATGGTCTAGATTATGATAATCAATTCATTGTCATATTTAAGCCATGTTCTTTAAGGATTAAATTAGGTAAGGTAATGAAAGTGGTAAATATAGGTAAATGTCACATTATCTGTATATATTTTATTTTTAAATAAATTTTATCAGTTAAATAAAAAATTTTAAATATAAATTATCTAAAAGTAAATCCTATTTTTTAGAATAATAAGGGTAAGGTTATGTTAGGTCAGACAAACATAATTCTATCATGCTAAAGAACATGGTCTTATTTATGAAAAGATATGATTAATAACAATTGGTATTGTACTAAAAAGTCCATTATAAATATCTTCACTGAAGTTACTAATATAACCCTTGATTTATTCAAACAAAAATGCTAATAAATTGAATTAGACCTATCAATCCAGACGCGTGAACAGTTTTGGGTTGGCGTTTGGTATGGGTCGGCTTCGGGTTTGCTTACGTTTCGGATTTGAAAATTGTGTTCAAAACCCTTCAAGGCTTCAAGCATGTTCAAGTCGATGTTCAGGTGGGGTTAAATTCTGTGAGGTCTAAATTTTTAGATATAGGTCGAGAAAACTGTGTTCAAATAATTTATAGAGGGTTCGGATCAGATCATTTGGTCGGGTCAATAATTAACAGATCTAAATTATACTAAATTTTCATAAGAATATAGCAAAATTACAAAAATACTAGGTTTTGCCTGACTAATCCCCTGTTTCGCACAAATTCTTCAAGACCAGCCATGTTCCAACTTCCACGTTGGTTTGATAATAACAGCCAACTTGCACTTTCATTTCATTTTCTCCCCTACATAAACAAAATAAAACAAAAATGCCAAGCACTACTTCACTGAAAAATGAAATGTATCATTTTTAATTTTGGATTATTTGGTTTTGTTTATTAAAATATTTCAAATTTTACTTTTGAATAATATTTCAAACTTTGTAGGCCATCATATTGATATAAATTAAACTCGGATTTTTCTACAATGCAATGACCGTTTTTTTGGTTTAAACACACTCCCATTCTACAAATCACCACAAAAAAATTATTGTTATAACATAGAAAAACATGAGTTTAATTGATATTAATTTGGTGTTGCACAATTAGGCATATTCATGTTAAAACTGAAGTTCGAGATATTCTGACAAACAAATACCAAAGTTGGGATTTTAAAACCTAATAACCTTTTAAGCCTTGTTTTCTTTTTTGTGCCATTGGTCGATGTGGGAGTGGTACTGTGAAATTGTGGAAAATACGGTAAGGTGTGGAAAAGTATGGTAAAATTTGTAGAAAATGTGGTTGATGTAGTAGTAGTAGGTGAGGGGAGAGGATGTGAAAAATAGAGGAGAAAAATAAGAAAATATATTAGTAATAATTGTGGTAAAGTATGATAAAGTACGAAAAAATATTAAACAATATACTCCTTCCGTTCCATATTAATTGTCGTCTTTGGAAATTGTATAGTCAAATTTTAAAAATTTTGACCATAAATTTTTTAATATATACAATGAGTTGCTATACAAAATTTTCAGCGCTAGATTCGTAATGAAAAATAATATCATAAAAGTATAATACCATACTAAATACATCTTATGAAAGAAAATGACCTTAATTTTTATTTTTTCCCCCCATGTTTGGAGCCCCACCCCTCTCCTTTTTCTCTTCAACTTCGTTCATAGTTCATTCTGCCTCGGCCCCCTTTCTCTCTTCTTCTGTTTTACTCTCTCCCCCTTTTTTTCCTTTTTTGTTCGAAAAAATCTTGAGATTTTGGCGAAATTCCGCCAGAGAAAAAAACCAGGGCGATCGGCGAATTGGGTTGCTCGGAGAGTTGCCGGAAACCACCGACCAGAGTTTGGCACGCCGGCGGTTGATTGGGAGATGGGAGTGCCCTGCGACGACACCGTTTTGATTGAGAAAGGGAGGAGGCCTGATGAACCCTGGATTATCACCGTTAATTGCCCAGATAAAACTGGTCTCGGCTGCGATATTTGCCGAATTATTCTTGATTTTGGCCTCTATATTACCAAAGGAGGTAGATTTCTTTTTAACCTTTGTATTGATCTTTGGGTAATTTTTTTAGGGTTTTTCTGATGTTGCTCGTCTGGGTAATTCTAGAATTTGTCTCTTTCTCGTATCTTCCATGTTATTGTTTTTGTTTTTTGGTATGTCAAGCTGAATTTGAATGAGTTCAAGCTTCCATATATGGCTGCTAAATTTTGTCCGGCCCTGAATACCCAAATTTACCCGACCCGTAAAAACTCGGTTTGGTACCAAACCCGATTTTAACATTACCGAATTGGCAGAATATATGGATACGATATTTCTCTTTTTCTTGTCATCAGATCCCCCGACCTGAATTTAGCTTCGATCGAATTGTCCGCCCCAAAAATATATTTTTCTTGTTCTCAGAACTCAGAAGTAAGAACCCTGATTTTGACCCGAACCTAGCTTCAATCTAATTGTCCGACCCAAAAAGAACCGGTTCCGGGACTGACCCAAATCTACCCGAACCTGAAGTTTTGCCGGAGTTACTTCCATAATTTAGTGTGTTGTTCAAAATATGTGTATGTATAATTTTCTGTCTGCTTGTTGGTGGGGGTGAATTGATTCAAGATGCAAATTAAAGCTTACACCTCTCAAAAGATCTTCTCCTTCGGCTTATCGGGTCGGTTTGAAGTAAATTTTACCGTTGTTCAGTAGGCTGTATTCATGTGAATCATCCGGATATCTGCCTTAGGAGTTAGTAGGATTCACGTGGTGGTTGTTGTTTGCCAAGTTTAAACCCCTATCCATTTGGGGGTTGGGGGTTTGTTAGGTAGGTAGAGGGTGATGGGCAACACAAGTTTGGTAGGGTTTTTATTGGAAGTTTGGATAGGGTTCAATAATTCTAGAGATACAATGGGGAATCCCATATGATATGGATAAGAATTCCATGTGAATATGTGATGATTGATCTTAGCTCGAGCTCAATGAAAGTCCGAATCTCGACCGAACCGAACATGGTTTGCTTCAGCTTTTTCTTTTCGTGGTTTCCGATTCAAGATTTTGATCGAGGGTTTTAATCAATATATTTCCGAAAAAGGTATAAAACTATATGAAAGTATTTTTCACTATGAATGTAATGATAGTAGTTTCACATAATAGGTCATTGTATATGGAGAAATTTGCAGTCAAAGTTTTTAACCGTAGACTCCTTTCCAAAGTGACAAATATTATGGAATGGAGTATCGTGTTGAGAGGGTTTATTTCTGAAAGTCTATGTTTTCTTGGACATCCTGTATTTGGTGTTGATGTATGTAGTTGACTCTTATTACTTTGAATAAAAGGGATAACATGTTTCGAGGGACAATGGTTCTCGATGAGTTTGAAGTCAAACTATAAGGATTTCCTTTTATGTTTGAAGTCAAACCGTTGGAAGCCATGTTGGAGTTTGGAGACCAAGTTTACGATTAGTGGCATTTAGTGCAAAGTCAAACCTTGCAAAATTTTAATTGTATTGGAAAGGGACATGCGAGGGCTCTTCAGTAGCTAATTCCAGCTCAGCTTCGTTGTCTATGAGCATGAGTCTAGTCAAGCTAAGGTACCCAAAATAAAGATGACAATCAGAACCGTAATTGGTTTTGCATGAAATTTTCTGCCTAGTGTACGCAACCATTTACATGCTTAAGCATGTTTAGATGTATTCGCCGTATATTCTGTTTGACAGACTAGTATTATTGATTATATCTTCTCATGGATTTCAGGATTTGCTATGTATATCCATGTGGGATGTAAGGAATTTTCTGACGATTATGATTCCATTATGTGACAGATGTCTCAACTGATGGAAAATGGTGCTACGTGGTGCTGTGGGTTATTCCTCATTCTAGCAGTCCTACGGTTAGATGGGCGCGGCTAAAAGAAAGGCTCATAGCAATATGCCCATCGTGCTCATTTTCATATTATTACAATCCACCCACACCACGCAAGCCGTCTCCACTATACTTGATGAAGTTTTGTTGCCTGGACAGAAGAGGATTACTTCATGGTAATAAATAATTCACGGTCATATTCTTTGGTTTAGATAGAGACCGTGCTTAACTGGTGTTAATATTATTGTTCTGTTTCTGTTAGATGTTACGACAGTTTTATCTGAGCTTGAGCTCACAATTGAGAGGGTGAAAGTGATGACCAACCCAGATGGAAGAGTTCTCGATCTTTTCTTCATTACAGATAACCTGTGAGTGTTCATACTTTTTGTTCATTTGGTTATCATTTGTCAAATTTCCCTGTTTCGATCTTTTCTTCAGTGTCTTTTTTTGACTGAGAATTTCTTATAGCATATTTTATCAAAAACTTACAACATTATATTCTTATGATAGTTTTTTTTTCCTTACAAATCTAATGATAGTAATTTCGTATAATAGAACATTGTGTATTTTGAGAATTTCATAGTCAAAGTTTTTAAAGTTTGAGTGACGTGTAGATAAAGGTGACAATTAATATGGAACGGAGGGAGTATTTGTTATTTATTCATTGTCGTGATTTTAATGCTATGGCCTTTTATGTCATCTTACCGTATGCACATGATTGCACCCCGGTCACCAAAGAAACAAAAATGGAAAGACATAGAGAAAGAAAAGAAGGCAGAGATTTAGTACTTTAGTGCAAAGGGCGGGTTGTTAGTGAAGATTCTGTTGTCTAACCGTGATTTTACTTTTACGCCACATCAGGGAGAAGCTCCACACAAAGGCACGACAAGAGGAAACTTATAAACAATTGCGTTCTGTTTTGGGAGATTCTTGTGTTAGCTTGGAGCTTCAGCTCGCAGATTCACAATGTGAAGTCCTCCAAGGGACCTCATCCATCTCCCCAGCTGTTGCCGAAGAGTTATTTGCGTCCGAGTACTCAAAGAAGGAGTGCCCCATGCAAGCGCTTAGCCCAGATATGACGAAGCTGAAAGAGGCTGTTGTCAATGTCGATAACTCTCTGAGTCCGAGCCATACGCTGCTTCAGATACACTGTGTCGACCACAAAGGCCTTATTTATGACATCATGCGAACCCTGAAAGATCATGATGTGCAGGTACTGCCTCTATATCTTTTGTTTTTTTCAGCGTCCTTCGTCTTTGTTACTAGAGATGTTCGTAATCTGGAATTTGTGTTTAGGTAATGTGACAACGGTAGCTTTAGAGAAATGCAGAACTTGCTCTGAAATTTGTTTTTTCCCACTTGGTCCAGGTTTCGTATGGTAGAATCTCGTCTGTTACAAAAGGACACCGTGATATAGACCTATTTATCCAGCAGGATGGAAAAAAGATTGCGAGCCCTGAGAAGGAAAGTATGTTGTGTTCCCGTCTTAAGATGGAAATGTTGCATCCTTTGCGTGTAATCATTGCAAATCGTGGACCAGATACTGAACTCTTGGTGGCTAATCCGGTTGAGTTATCGGGGCGAGGAAGACCTCGTGTTTTCTATGATGTCACACTTGCTCTTAAAACGCTTGGCATCTGCGTCTTCTCGGTGAGAATACAGCATTATCTTATATTATTATTAAGATCTTCCTTATATCTCCTAATAAATGATATTCTAGATATTTGCCCTCCTCGTATTGCACCGTTTTGGTTTTGAAAAGTGGGTGAAATTGTTAACGGTATGATAACTTCGATTCTAACCGCAGGCAGAGATAGGCAGATACTCTGCATCAGATCGGGAATGGGAGGTGTATCGGTTCCTTTTGGATGAGAATTGTGCCTATGCATTGCTATCTAGAGAAGCTCGGAATCAGATTGTCGACAAAGTTCGGAGAATGTTGATGGGTTGGTAACTGAATTAACTAACTTTGTCGTTGTCGAACTGGGGACATTGTGTTGATCCTGATGTATAGTGCATAGTAGCAAACTAACCAATGTAAAATCTCACTTCAAAGCGAAGGAATCCATTGCTTGGGGCATGCGATTCCAGTGCGCGAGTGTTCCTTTCATCTGCTCGATCTTTTCAACAGATTCAGGGGCTTGCATGTCCTGAGACCCAGCGAAAGCGGGACCCACATTGGAAGTTGTTGTGATGTGACATTTGCTAGCCGGAGAATTTGCGAGGAGGAGATGAAGTGGATTCAGGGATTTGGATCGAGTTTCGGGATGGTTGATGTATGGGTCATATGATGTTAAACATGCAATTATGATGTCCTCAACCTTTGCAGCAAGCCATTGAGCACATATATGGTAGGGTTGAAGTTGAACTATCATGTTGGGGTAACTGTGTAGGGATCTGTATATGTTGCTATGTGAAGAAATTATGGATGTTCATAGTCAAAGAGAACTGTGTACTTATGTCAAAGCTTAATTATATAGTTCTGATATGATTTTCAACTAATTTTGATATTTGAGGCCCTGTTGTTTTGTACAGTCCAGTGCAGTGCGTTACTACAATTCATCATACTACTAAATATTCTTCTACCCTTTATCATATCATACTACCATCATTATCGATATATCTCTTCATTTTCCCTTTATTTTTAACATTTTTTCTCATCACCTACGATATCAATCACACTTTCAATAAGTTTTACCATACCATTTCATATCTTTCTGTATTTTCTACCATAGTTACCAGGAACGCTTTTCAGATCGTTAGTCCCGGAATGTGGATCGCTAATTTTACACAAATTTAGTCTAATTTTGATTTCGTAATGCTTGTTCCCAAAATATGGGTCGTGGGCATATATAACATTTCCGGTAACTATGATTTCCATAACTTTACCATACTGCACAATTTCCGCGTCATACCAATCTCATAAAAGAACAAGTTGGTTGGTTTTAATGGTTATTAGTGACTGGCAGGTATGATATTGTTGAGAAAAGTTGACTTTTGGTGCTGACCTTGGTTTGTGTAAGCAACACCAACCTCTTGATGATTGAAGGGTTGTTTGTTTGATGTGATCAATAACTAATTTATTTCCTAATTTATTTCAATGTCCTCTTCAATGAAAAGGGGATATGCTTTAAGATGAAATTTGCCTGTTCTTAATAGTTAATAGTGACCAATAGAATATTTCCTTTTCATTCTTTTCTTTTTATTTTTTCCTTTTTATTCCCCTGGGTCCTCAAACTGTTATCTCCCAGCTGAAAAAAGGTGGAGCTCTCTAGAATTGTCTTCCTTTCTTAAATGATGAATGCTATAATAATATAGGCCTATTTGGCGTCGAGATAATAGCTTTAGCTGATATTGTTTAGTTGTTAGCAATTTGGATTAACGTTTTGATTTAAGCTGGTTGAAAAAAAAATGAAGCTTAAAAAATATCCAAAAAAGCTAATATGAAAAATTATTTACGAAACACCTTACTGACCTTAGGTAGAAACTAAAAGCTACCCTCAGAAGATACTAGCCAAACACCCCACCCAATAAGCTATATCAAGTAATGTAGAACAAAGTAGAGAACAAACGCTCAATCATACTCAAATTCATCCTCCATAAGTCGAAAGAAAACAGGGTCAGGTTGCACTTGTATTTGACATAAGTTGAAAGGAAAATAGAATTGGGTCATTGTAATTAATATGAGATTAAATATTTTTCTTACTATTCATTATAGTTTTAATAGAAATTAAAAAGTAGCATAAGCTTTATTAAACTCAATTTAATATTAATGGCAATTCTTTATTGTAATTATATTATATTTTACTAAAAGTGAAAAAACAAAGAAAATAGACATATAATAATTAGTGTTGGATTTTGATTACCACAATTGTTACATAAAAAAATTAATCAACAAATTTCAAGCTAGAGTTTTTATGAGACTAATTATGTTATATATGGGGTGTATTGAAAGATAAATAAATACTGAAATTTTTAATACAATTTTATTTAGAAATATAGTTTTGAATATATTTCATGACATGCATAATACAAATTTATTTTAGTTTTTTCTCAAATTAATGATTATAGAATAGGAATATTGCAACCTATAAGCACAAATTTAGTATGCGTTTATAACCATATAGTCAAAATCACTCTTACAAATATGAGTTATGATCGTAGAAATGTTCTCAATGGTATTATTTATTAAATTTAGATTGACGGCTGCTATAATTTACTCCTAAAAATAAATAAATTAGATAAATTGATTAAACCAAATAATACCATGGTACATTACACATGACATCAAAAACTATTTATGATATTTATAACAGCATGATAATCATTAATGACTAATGAGCCATAAGCCCATAACATAACAGTAATAATTGATTAAGGCCCTATTCTTTTCTGTATTTGGCAAACTGCGATGTCACAGTCCATCACATTTTTCCACAACCCGACACATTTTACCGCAAATCATTACTTTTTTCTCTCCTCATTTTTCTCCTTTACTTTTTACATCATCTCTCCTCATCTACTCCACATACCAATAACCCACCACAATTCCACCATACCCGCCACAATTCCACCACACCCCGCCACAATTCCGCCACAAGGCCTAAGAATGATTTCATATGTGAATGAAGCCATGAATAGACAACAATAATTGACACAAGAAGCATGATTCATATGGGTAAATAGTAAGCTATGTGTAATCTTACAGGATTATGCAAGTGGATCACAATTAAGCCCACATCTAATCTAAGCCATTGATGGAACAAAATAGCTACCATAAGATTTTTATTACACAATTATTACCATTACATAACAATAACTGTAAAATTTAAAATATTTGATTGTAATTTATTCAATATATGTAAATTTTTATTATATAAAATTACTACCATTATATTTGTAATAAAAAATAATATCCTAATATCGCAATTATTAATAAAATGCTATATAAAAAGTTACTCCCTTCGTCCCAAAATATTTATCCACTTTGATTTGACATGCATTTTAAGAAAAATTAACAAATTAATCTCAATTCATAACAAAATATCAATGATACTTAGTTTTAATAATTTCAATGAAATAAAAGTTTCTATTTTAGAAAATTGAACGTAATTTGGGATATCGAACCAAAAATGAAATAGTGGAGAAATAATATGGGATGGAGAGATATCAACCAAATAGTGATATTGAAGACCCTAACAATCAACTAAGTAACAATTAATAAAGGAATGAAGGAGTCATAGCACTGTCAAAATTTTGTCTGACCTGGAAAAACCCAGTTTTATATTAACCTGATATTGAATTAACCGAATTGACCGAATATTCGGACAAAGTATTTCCTTTTTTCTGTTATCGAACCCAATTTTGAGGCAAATTTTATTCCGTCTAAATTGTCTAGCCCCATCTAACCCGAAAAGAAACCCGAACATTAATTTATCATCTTAATTTTTAATGATGGCCAAATCCGAATTTACCCACTCGAATTTTTGCAGGAGGAATTGTTTATCCAAAAATAAAAATACACACGTGTCAATTTGGCTCATCTCCTGCCTCTCTCTCGTAGCTCCACATCAATGGTCATTCTCCGTCAGTGTTGATTCTGCATCTTCCACTTCTCTCATTATTATTTTCCGACTTCTTCCTTCTATCTCACGCCAAATCCATCCATCTCATTCAATCTACCTCCCTTTAAATTAATCCTTTTGCATATGCTGCAAATCTTTCTTTTTATCTCTCTAATCAAATCAAAATCCGAAGAAATTTCCAGAAAAACACAAATCAACAGCACGGTTGTCGGCCATTTGAATCCAGAACACAATCTCTGCATTTTGGCGTGTTAATGGTGGAATTTGGCGGAGATTATTAGGTCAGGAGGAGGAGTTAGGGTTTTGAGTTTGGCTCGAATGCTCTGTTATTTGCAGAAATGCAGCAAAATTCGGCGTCCAGAAGTCGTGCGTATCTCACCGCTCTCTCGCAGGAAATCCAGAAAAAGCTTCAACGAGTATGCTTCTGATCTGATTTTCGAGCTGAGGATTGGATTTTGTGTTGAGTTTTGTTGATGTTTACTCAGGTTGATGTTTTTGGCGTCATGTAATTTGTTATTTGTTGCTGTATTTGATGTGCAGGCAGAAGCTTCCCCTACACAGCGGCGCAATTTGTTGCAGGAATTGTTCGCTGATATAGCTTTGGAGATTGATGATCGCGCAAAAGGTGTGTATCTATCTGGATCCTGCAGTTTTTGTTCATGTGATGTTATTAAATGATTTTCGAGTGTGCAATTCAAATGTGATTGAGTTATTGTTGTCGAGCGAATGCTTGTATGATATGGTAAAATTGCGACATCTTTAGATTAAGGAAATGAAGATGTGTGGAATGTCGATGCTGGCTTATTGCTGCATTCTAGCTCAATAAATTTTTGTAGGATACAAGAAAGGTTCTTAATTAACTCTTAGCTAAGATGGTATCCTAATTAGGTTTAATATAGTGATTGTGCGTTCAGAAAATTAGTAGATATAACTGTCCTCTCTCGACCTCAAATTTGAAGGTTTTCACAATTCAAGAGTTAGTAGATACCACTATCCTAATGGTAAACAGTGTATAGTCTTCATATGTCCACATGATGCCAATATTTGTGGGGTTCTGGAATGACACTTGAAGCAAATAACATGGAGCTCGTAAGGTCATTAAGGTGATTGAAGTCATTTAGGAGAATGTTTTTGCATGCCCACGAGGGTTAAAATGGTATAGTAGTCAGGTCCACCATTGAGGTCAAAGCGTATTGGCAATGAATTTCATGAATTTGTATCGAAATGTAGGGAAGTAGCCAACATGTAACTCGAAACATCTACTCGAGAAAGTTCTATGGCGTTTAGGATATATTCTACACCGACCACTCCTTTGACCTCAAAACTAAAAGCTATTATCCATGATTTTCATGATTTTGGGGCAGCAACAAAATGGTTACTTCACACCCCCAGTCAGTTGAAGAAGCTCTAATGTCATTTTATCTGTTCTAGACAATACTCATGGCAAACAATGTATAGTTTGTCACTTCCATCATAATGTATAGTTTGAGTGGCTCTAGGGGCTCATTTAAAACAAATAACACAGGGGTGATGACATTATTAAGGTAATTGAAATCATTTAGGAAAAAAATTTACAAGTCGAGAATGTTACATCGGTCTAATGGTGATCATGACCTCAAAACTCAAGGCTGGTACCTATGGTTTTCTTGATTTTGTGACAAAAAGTGGGAAGTTGTCTGAACTTAAACTTAGACACCCCACTCACAGTTCAAGAAGTTCCATGTTATTTTAGATCTATTCTATATAGCCCTTATAGTAAACAACGGAAACTTTGTATATCGTAGCCATAATGCTCTTTTTTGTGGGGTTTTGGGATTACTCTTAAGTCGAATAACATAGTCTCTACAAACAATGATGTTTGCCGAGGTAAGGTTTCCTGCATTTATTTCCTGGACCCTCGAAAATGGGACCCACACTGGGAGTTGTTGTTGTACTTAAGACAGATAACAAAGATCACTAGGGTGGTCCAACCGTCCTGATCATTGAGGAACTTATTTCGAACGTGCAAAGTGGTCATAGCCATAGTTATCGGGGAAGAGGGGGGGGGGGGGTCACTACATACATCCCCTTGTTGAGAGTTGAGTCCAAGCATTTCGAAGCCGAAGTTGGACTAAGGCACCGTTCTTTTGTGCGTTGCGTTTGCGTTTCGATAAGTTGCGTTGGATTGCGTTGGGTTGCGGTAGGAAATAATAAAAAGGTGAGTAGAGGTGAATAGTAGATTGTGATAAGTTGCGCTATCTTGCGTTTGTCATGCGTTAGGTTTTTTTGATTTTGCGTTGCGTTTGGGTGCGTTAACGCACAAAATAACGGTGCCTAAGTTTGTGCAAAAACTAGCAATCCATGTTGTAGAACAAAGGACCCAAAAAGCATCCCTAGTAAATGTAGAGGGTTTCAACAATATATTTGTCAGGCCCTTTGTTTAACTTTACTCCCCCACGCACTATTCTGGAAGTTGGACATCATTTTAGATCTATTATAGGCCATTTGCATATGTGAACACTGTATAGTTTGTATCTCCAACCTATGTTACTCCGACTCTTCATTTTCCCTGCCGTATCCGTGTCGGACCCTTGACATTCGGACAAGGATACGACACTCGACACTTCAAATTACAATGAAAATGTATAAAATTTCTTTAAAATAGCCGAGTCCGACACTCGGACCCTTGATACTCGAACAAGGATATGGACACGCGTACCCGAGTCCAAGTAACATAGTCTCCAACAGAACGTCCATTTTTGTGGGGTCTGGAATGACTATTAAAACAGATAACATTCTGCTGATGAGGCAATTGGTGCAAGATGGTGAATTTGCACATGTATGTGAGCAGTCTGTTCAGGTGTTTTCGAGTATTAGAAGCTGGCTATTCCTAGTGCCTAGTAACTCAGTAACTGTGTCTCTCAGTGAGACTGGCCCTGTTTTGGCTTCTGTTCAGTTTTTGGTCAATTATTTTAATCCACCATTTGTGATGATTAGTTGTTGGTTCTCGACTTCATTCTTGAATTGCCTTGACTCTAATTATGCTCCTTTTAAGGTTTTCACCTACCTTTTCGGGTCTTGTGATCTAACTTTCTGCATTGAAACTTAAAACAGACATAATTCTCAGCAGGGGGGAAGATGCAATAACTGCAGCAGGACAGGGATCACAACTATGCTTCTATGATGTGCTTTCTTCTCATTTTGTTGAGGTGCCTGAGGATGGACAGCCTATACTTGATTTGATTGAGAAGCTTTGGAGCCAGTCATTTGCATCACACATATTTGCACTATTATTTCACAAATGGGTATGTGAACCTGCTAGTCATTATTGGTGACATATCTTTTGGCAATTATTTTCAAACTGAGACATTTTCAACATTAAAGAACATGATCATGTCAAACCTTTCACAAATTTAGATACTCTGTGTGGCATTGATGTGAGCTACAACTAAGTGCTTTGGTTCTTGCCAAAACTGGATTCTAGGTAACCAGGCTGATAGCCGAACAATAGTAGCGGAATAAAAATAGATAACTCGCTCTAAAAGTGAAGCCTATAGAGCAATAAAAGAGATCAGGAGTTTGGGAAAACAAGGGTAGGAAGTTCTTCAGGATTTGTCCTTTCTCCACTCCCAACTGTTTTGTGTACTGGTTAATTTGTTGTGGTTGTGGATAGCAATCCCATCCTTCATTGGAGTTTATTACTAGTCCATTTTCAATTGGTCTAAGTTTCTTTAGGTTTTTTTAAATTATTTTCCTTTTTCTGTTTGACCTTTAAAGGATTCCTTGGGTGAGTGATTTGTAGTGCCCAATTCTTCATTATCTTGAGGCTTCTCAACTGCAGCTTTCTTCATTATCTGAATGCTTAGGGTTTCATGTTTAGAGAACGGTAGTGGTGTTTACTTGCAAATATTTTCTGAATATGTAATGCCGGGTATCCCACTAGGTGCGGTAGTTTGCTATACTAAGTTTCTTCTGTGGTTTTTTCCCCGTTTTCTGACTGGGTCTTCTGTGATATTTATGATACATTACTTGTACATGCGCTTATGCAGTTGTTTGAGGTCAAAGTTGAAGACACTGAAAAGCTTCTTCGATATTCTTCTGCTCTCGTTCAGGGTTCTGCAAATGTTTTCTGGTATGTATACATACTAAAGCCTTGGGATGTTGGTGAACCTTCATGTCTTTACTTATGCCTTGGCTTATTAATCTGTATAAAAATTTTCATCTGTATGTCCTGGAATTTGCTAGCAGACATAATAGCTTAAGTTATTCTCACTTTGTTGATATTTTTTGTGTGCTTGACTAGCAAAACTTTGCCCATACACTAAAAGAGTGTTATACTTGTCAGGATTGATGTCCAGACTAACACAAAAAGATTCCAGTCACTCTTTTGTGTAAGCTTCCTAAGTTATCAATTTGTGTTGTCCTCATATAATATTCTTTAGGGTCTTCACCAGGTAATGCTTCTTGTTTTCCTCCTTTTCAGTATCTTCTTGAAGATGTTGCCTTGAACCAGTCACGGTTAACTAAACTTCCTCTTCAGGTCAGATTATGGCTTTTAATCTCACATGTTTAGATTATCCTGTGAGTGTGTTTCGAATTATTTCTGTTAATTTTTAATATGGTCTTGCCTGTTTATTTATTTATTTATTTTGTTTTGTTTCAGGCTCAGAGAGATCTGTTTCTTCTATTATCAAGATTTGTATTGTTCTATGATGCAGGTTGGCTTTTATAATGAAAATTTGTGTTTCACTGTAGCGAATTCAGTTTGCCCATTAATGTTCCATTATTTCCTGCTCACAGTTGACAAGCTTGGAAGCTTTTTGAACCAGTTTCCTACATTTCCAAATTCATTCTTGGTTGGTGGTCCAGCAGATATTTTCATTAATGAGCTCACCGATCAGGTAAGTTAGTAGAACCCGATAAGTTTTATATTCCGAGAAACTTGAGAGTTGCTAACTCTATACTGTCACTTCAGCTTCAGAAGTTAAAGGTGGAACCTGTACTTCTGCATTACTTGTCCAAAATTAAGGTTCTCCAAGGTATTCCTTTGCACAACTATGTTAATGCTTATGTTTGATGCACTTGCTGAGCATGTCATATTCAAAGTACATTGCTTACCGAATTCGGTTGGCCATGTCCAGGTTTGGAACTTAGAATGACAACTAGTACACGGCTCAAGACTTGCTTGTACAGCTTTACTTCTCCAGGAGGTCCAATGTATCCAACTAGAGCTGTTCGCCATGCCGCGTGGGATGCTTTGAATGCACTATTCCCTGTGAGTAATAACATGTTCTACATTTACGAAGTACACATATACACTGTTGCATTGAATAAGTGGAAGCTTGCTTATGTCATGATACTAGTACAGATGTATGCACATGCTTGTTTGGTATTTTCCCATTTTTCTGTTTCTTTTGGGGCTGTTGCTTTTGTTTCTTTCTTCTTCCTACCATTTGGGCTCTTAGGTGTGGACTGGAGCTTACATATAGATCCCGGGTTGTATGATCTACGTGGTATTTTCTGTATGGTTATATATTAAGCTGCTACATTACAAATTTACAACTATATGATCCAATTTCTGTACAAGCTATTGGCAATGGTCCATATGTGTGTAGTTGAGTTAAGCTAAGCTGGCTTTATGAGGCTTCAGAATGGTTAGGTTAAAACCTTGCACTAATTCAAAGCTTTTTGAGTTAGGTGTGCAAAGGTTTTGGAGTGAATAGTTCCAATAGCCAACAAAAATAACTGTTGGATAAATGCATAGAATAGCATAAAACTGGCTAAGGTCTCATCTATGGTTCTAGAAATGGTTTCTGGTATGCAATTTCCACATAAGTCTGCCTAGTGTAACACTGGCAACACTTCCACATGCCACAGGTTGAGGAAACAAGGAGGCTTTTTCATCAACTGTATGGAGTTCTTAGGTTTGGTTTAGAACCTTTAGAAAGTGCAGTATTGCTGAGTGACCATTGATGAGACTGCAAGCAATCTAGTTTAATTGTCTGAAAGTAAGCTGTGTTCATGGATGTGATGTGGACCGAGACTGATCTTGACATGTGCCTAAAAAGGTTGGCCCCGTTACGAATCAATAGGTGATAGGCATGATAGACCCTTGGCATCTCACCACTAATTCCTTTGATTAATGACTTTGCTGAGATTGAGAATTCAGTATTCTATGGTTGAAGGCCTATAGGCTATGTCACATATATAGCACTTTTCCACATGAAGGGTTGGACATTGAGTTAAGTGACATGTAGCCACCTTTTGCAATACAATACGCCCGGTTATCAAATAATCAGATTAAGCACGTAGTGAAGAGATGTTTTGGACTTTTAGCATATCTCTCAATAATGTGGGTCGCCCTTTGGTGTTATGGATGTAATGTAAGTGGATGCGAGTTCCTCGTCATCCGATATAGCAACTGACTATGACTTCAAAACGTGTGTCGTCCCTTATAAAGCGCTACTTCTAGCTGGCCTAAGCTTAGTTGATGATGGCCTTCCGAGTCTGGTGTATGCTTTCCTGGAAGCCCATACATCATACTGTAAATTGATTATGTTCTTGCTATGCCATTGTATTAGGAATATAGATCTTGGAAATCTTGCTAGTGTTTGACATGCACTTTATAAATTCAAGTGGCATCATGTACAATTCTGTGTTCTTTATTTTGAAATGTTGGTATTCTGAGATTGCACTGTTTGTGTTGGATGTGATACAGATAGGGCGGTATCCTCGGCATCTCATCAGTCTCTTCTTTCGGCTATTGTATCCATGGTACTGGCCGTCGTCCTGCTGGCATTTCTTAATTGCATGCATAAAAGCGCTGTTTTATTCCTTGATAGGATTACTAGTTTCGAGTTGGGAGAAATTGAGAAGACCCAAGAGTTCTTAGAGATCTAAGACGTTATATTGCACCTTTGAAATGCAAATGAATGAACTAGTGAACTTATGTATGTATTGGGCTTCCTGCCCATTCGTCGTCTTGTTCAATCTCCCAGATGTTTGTGTAAATGAGTACATAGTTTTTGCCGTTTTGAGTGGTTTGGGTTCTCACTACTATTTGCCTAGGAGTAGCAAATATCTCATTGTAATAACAGTTCGGTCGGTCGTTTAGTTACTAATAACATGATTGTAGTTTGATGGCAAATGTAGAGATGTTGAGCCTTCAAAATATTATCGAATATATCGTTGGTGAAAGTTTTTTGTTCACTTATGTTCAATGTCTTAGTTTCAGTGTAACGCAGCATAAAAGAAATCAGTCATTAGAAGGGGAAGAAGAGAAGCACAGTCTACTTATTGATATATGGATTTACATCCATAAATAATTCGATGTGATCTTGGCTAATAGATTTTTTATTATACTTCATGCTTTTCAACATGAATAATTTGATGTGATCTTGGCCAATAGATTTGTTATTATATTTCATGTTCTTCAATGTTGAATTAGGAATCGTGGAATACTAGCTAAAAAGAGTAGATGAATCGGATCCATGAAGTGTTAAAGGGTCGATAAATCGACAGCCCGCGTTGGCTGATTAATAACTTGAAATAAATGGTATTTCCTATTGTTTTAAACGCTAACCTTTATTATTAATACTTCACATCAAATAATTAGTATAAGTATTTTTTTGGTACAAATACATCTCATTTTAACTAGGTCAAACAGGTTGACCTATGTGGTCGACTCTTACGGCTCGTTAATACAAAAGGTCGACCTTGCATGACTAGTGGGCCAACCCAGCTCATTGCCCTTGCTTGATGTAAGAGGATCTTAACTCTTAACTATTTCCCCATTCACGTGTATCTATAAACTGGTCTATATACACTGGTCTATCTATGCAATAGATTGACGTACATAGTGTAGATTTGTTTTGTTTGATCAACAATTGCTTGTACATATTTAAACTCTTAATTTCATCATATAATCAAATTCATGCGAAGCAATGTTCATACATTTTTTAAACGCAAAGCACAACACCACGCGAGTGTTTACTAGTAGCAGCAACAGCAACAACAATAACAACAATAATAATAATAATAATAATTATAATAATAATAATAATAATAATCATAATTATAATAATAATAATAATAATAATAATAATAATAAGGTTAACACATAGAGGAGCTGAAATATGTAGGTAAGGTTTGCGAGCTGTCCCACTTCTAAAGACAATTGGAAGTTAGATGTATAGCGATTACTTCATCTTTAAAAGCATGCTTCAGGACAGTTGCGGAGTTGTAATTATGGAGAACAGAAAACGTTTCCAAGCAACTCAGGGCAGAAGCTGAAGCACCTATTCCTAAACAGTCAAAAACACAACTCAATTTCAAAGAATATACTTAAATTTGGAGTGCCAATAGGGAATTAATCATGTCAAATTCAACAGCAGACACCATAAAGCAAATTTACATGACCACATACTCAGCAAATTTACCTGACAAAGTACACCATAAGGGTGCATACTATCAGGACGTAGAGAACGCACTCAGAACTGAATTATCATCTAAAAACATAGGAGAAGTGCAAGAATAAGCAAGGCATGCTTACAAAGACCAACAACAGAACCATTCAACACTCGAGAGAGCTGTAATTGCTGTGCCATCCATGGCCATAGGCACAAACGGCAAACTACCATAATTCTTGTAATGCTAGAATTAAACCTGTAAGTAACTGCATCACCTTGCTCCACAGTCCAAAGGCATAAACAGAAATCCAGCCATGAAAATTATTGGACCACACACGCGTTTCACTTACCATGATGCATCTACTACTGTTCTTGCCATCATGCCAAAACCCTCCATGAAACCTGCTCTTCAATTTCAAGTTGCAGCTTCTGCTTAATGCTTGATGACCGATATCACATGATAATAAAACTATACATATAGATGCACGACTTGTAATTTTTTCAGATAGATTCACAACAACTACCCTGAATTTCATGTTCTCATGAGTCATGATGGATCATACTACTTGTAACCAACAAGCACCACAAGAGAAGTATTGAAGTCAGAAGTTACGACCTAGAATTAAAACCGGTGGAATAAAAACATTGCGGACGCCAAAAATTGAAACTAGGAGGAGATGTAAACAGAGACCTACCTCCCACCACTGGCCTCCTAACATCAGTGCAAAACAAGAGAACTTGAACAACTGAGAATATCAACTCTCCAAATCCGTAGTTCTAACCTCCATCATCTTGAAGATGCCTTTTCAATTGTTCCAACAGCCAAACGATCCCACTTCTTTGTGATATATAGAGGAAACAATGAAAGTACAAATATTCTATAGCTGGAGGGGAGCACAGAGATTGCCGTTCAATAACTGATTTTTAACATATCCATCACACGAAGTCAGGGACTTGGATACAAAGCTCAAGCATCTCACCAATATCCAACTAGTAGTGCCATCTATCTTCCTTTGCCTAAGGTGGAGCATAGGTGAGAAATAAACAAGATAGTTGAAGCCACCCCGAAGAACAGCTTCAAGTGCATATCATAGATAAAAAGACCAGGAAAGCAAAGCTGGGGTTGATTTAGTTTGTCTGCATAGCTTCTGAATGATATTTGTCTAACTCGGCATCCAAATCTTCCGCAGAAATCTTTTCATCACGACCTCTTCCTCCTCGGCCACGTCCCCTGCCCCCAAAGCCACGACCTCCGCGTGGACGGCCGATCGGACCACCTCTTCCTTGTCCACTATCACAGAGACAACAATAAAAACATCAGTACTTCAGAAGTCGAGTCACTTGTTAAATTATTCTGTGCATCTCTAGTCCCCATAAAATTAGCTACAGATAAATATATCACAAATCTAAACACCCATAGAAATAAACACCTTCAAGCAAAAGAAGATATGTTCACATTATGTATAATAGTATACTAGATTGTGATGGAACATGAGTCCAATATGTTGCCAAGCAAGAAAGCTTAGATGTTTATTCGAATTTCGAATGCATTAGGAATTCAAGTAATGAAGGAAAAGGAGAGCAACATATTATCTACCTTCGGGGAGCTCCAAATTGCCTTCTAGGAGCGGCATTAAAAGCTGGAGGTGGTGCTCCGCCAGTTGCAATATTTGTCCCTACGATCTCAATTTTCATAGGCTTTCCGTCAAGCTCTACATTGTTATACCTCTTGACAGCTGCTAAGGCATCTACCCTCCTTGAGAAAACAATTTCAGCAGTTCCCTTTGGGATGAACACAATCAGCATTTAGAACAACAATAGGTGAAAGAGAATTTCTTTACAGGAAGAAAGCACAAAATTGCAAGTACCTTTGATCTCCCACTCTTATCATAATGGATGCCATATCGTTTCAGATCACCAACCTCAGCAAAGAGCTCCTGTAGATATTTAGGACTACATAAGAAATATTCACAACTGATGAATCGAAAAACTTACACGGGGGAAAACACATGAACACGGTAATGGAGGAGATAAACTGGTAAAATATTATGTCAAAGAAACCACAAATCCTATTCTAAGTCACCAAAGGTGTTCAAAGCACTCCTTGTAACCTAGCTACTAGCCTACAGACCACATACATAGCTTTATATTCGCAATGAGGTCAACTCAAGCACCATTACAAATTAACAAAGTTGACATTTGAGAGAACCAGAGGCTCAAGCATATTGAACATCAAAGAAAACCAACATCCACATATTGGTAACTATGTGACATACCATTTAATCTATAAATTTCACAGTACAACACATCCAACAAATACAACAAGGTATAACAAAGAAGGATCCACAATAGATAATGATGATGAACAAAGAAGTCAAATCGCAAGCTTCTTCAATTAATCGACAGTAAACCACGAGAATAAAGGCAAACTTTCAACTAAAGTTTAATGTTTAAATCAACAAAGCAAATTCTACAACTAATTTTAGCAGGCACAGATCCTAAAGCTTGATGAAAATGATACTATTGAAAAGAATTTTACCTTGATATCGTCATTGGAGACGCCATAATCCAAATTAGAGATGTAAAGCTTCGTGCCGGTCTCAATCGAAGAAGCTCCACCTCCACCGAAACCTCCTCCGCCAAGAACTCCTTGACCTCCGAACATATCGTGCTGCCAAACCGTATCCGGAACCTGAAAACCGTATCGAATCCGGCGAAAAACAAATTAACGCCAAAACAAACAATCAGAACAAACTGAGCGAAAACCCTAGGGCTAAGATTCGGACCTTCGCCATGGGAGCAGAGTAAGGAGTTGCACGACTGGCGGCGCGATTAGCGAACCGACGAGCCGGACCTGGACCGCCGCCGCGACCCCGACCTCTTCCGCCGCCGGCACCGCCGCGGCCGGAGGAGGACTTGTTCATCTTGACGAGATCGTCGAGCGACATGTCTAAGCGGTTCGCCATTGACGCAGCTTCTGTGAAGGTTTCTAGGGCTCCGATCTGAAGGGCAGAGGAAGAGAGAGAGTGTAGGAAGGAGATGAATTTGGGAGGGAGAGAGAATGAAGACGGTGTGAAGAAAGTCGCAGTGAAGTGAATTAGGGTTGGCTTTCAAAATGCTAGATTTGGATGTTGTATTTTAAATGAGGGTTTCATCGCAAGTGGTGTCGTGGTGTAGTTGGTTATCACGTCAGTCTAACACACTGAAGGTCTCCGGTTCGAGTCCGGGCGACGCCATCTTTTTTAACTTTTCTACATTTCAATTCATATGCACTTTTTTACCTTTCTACATTTCAATTCATATGCATTCCACTTCTTTTTCAAAAAAAGGACAGATACTACTAACATGTTAAAGAAAAAATCGCTTATAATACATGTCTTAGAATGAAAATATATTACAAAACTATGTGTATGTGTATGTGTATGTGAGGAATAGAACATATTTTATTCAAATTTGGTCAACTATGTTCAGATTTCAGTTGCGGATTTAGGTCCATGCGTCATGATTATCCAATACATAATTTGTAACACCCCGGGTATGTGGTTAAAATGTGGCTTAAAAGGATTGAAATGACTACTTATATCACCAAGGTGCACTTTCTTTTATGGTAGCTCATCCGTTGAGAACTCCTCAATTAAGCGTGCTTGGCTGGGAGTAGTTCAAGGATGGGTGACCTCCTGGAAAGTCTTCCCAAGCAGCGTGTGAGCGAGGACGAAGCACGCTGGGAAGACTCGTGGTGATTTGTGGGGCCAGTCAGCGATCCTTGAAGCAGTTATCGGTAATGTCCACGACCCGAGAGGGGCCGGGGCGTTACAGATGGTATCAGAGCCGACCCGCGACCGTGAGCTGCGCCAGTGGACGGGGGAGCCATGGGCAGTCACCTAGCGGGGCAAAGATTCTGGATTGGATTGTGGCACAACGAGAACGTTGTGCGCTTAAGTGGGGGTGAATGTAACACCCTGGGTATGTGGTTAAAGTGTGTGATGATTGAATTATATATCATATTCAGACTTCAGTGGCGGATTTATGCGAAAACCACCCCTAATATATATGTAGATCCACCATCACCATATAATTAGTACCTGTGATGATTGGATTATATTGATACATGACATGAGTAGTTCAGTTATATTGAATTTGATACAAATTATTTGTATTTTTTGTAAGGACTATGCAAATAGTTTTATATCTTTTTGTAATGTTTTGAAAGCACTAGACAATCATAATGTTAAATATCGTATGGAGGCCTATCGACATTGTCACTATACATATACGCTATCTACAATAAATTCCACCTAAAATGGAAAAAAAAAAAAAAAGGAGATTTGGGAATCAAATTTATCAACGTGACTATACAGTATGAAGCACCTACAAAGTTTAAATTGCACTCTATATACCATGACTAGGATCTTAAAAGGAGAAAAAGAAATTTTAAAGAAAATAGGGCCCAACCGGGTTCGAACTGGTGACCTCTTGATCTGCAGTCAAATGCTCTACCACTGAGCTATGGACCCTTCACATGAAAATTGTAATCTGAATGATAAAGTTGACACCACCTTTAACATCTGATGAATGGAATTTTCCAGGTTGGCATGAAATCAATGATGGTAGGAGGTATGGCAGCAATTATCAAGCTGTCAAGATAATGATGGTAGTGCATCAGTGGTGGAAGCAATTATCAAGTTAACAAATAATTGATTTTATAGTCTAATTCTGATTTCAAAAATTGATATTTATACTTGAGGAGGAGCATGATATGATATAAGTCATATAACGATTCAATTGTTGTCGTGTGATCAAGGCTGTTAAAATCGGGATCCTAACTCGGATCCATGAGGTAGTTAAAATCGAAATTAACCCACATGAAATCGTGGATCGGAATGTAGATAGTAGAATCGCTACGAATATTTTGGATCATAAGACCGTAGGATCATTTATGTAGCTTCTCTTTAAACTTCAACAAAACATTGTTATACACTTTGTGATTAGGATTTTAATAACTATGCGTGTGATACACTTTGTGCATCGAGCTTCTCTTTAAACTTCAACAAAACATTGTAATTTCATTTATGTGGCTTTATTCAAGACATTACTCATATTATCGAGAACATTTTTTCAAAACAGAAGTAAATATTTAAAGAGGAACACAGGAAAGTACGAATCAAATAAATACTAGTATGTTACAAATGAATTACCCCATATTTTGACATTAGAACTATCAAATATGGGGTGACTTAATTGAACCAAAAAAGTATATAAATCATGAGTGGAATTCTGAGAAATCAAAATTACAAATGGCCAGTTGAGTTCTTCACTTTGTGTTTAGAACATTCTGTATATCTGTTGCAAATGCAGGATATGCTATACAATGTATATCTGTACATCTTATACAATGTATATCTGTACATCTGCTTTTGTAGCAGATTCTACCATTCTGAGAAATAAAAATTACAATTGCCAATAGTAAACTTGTTTTGCCAGAAAGAATAGTATATAAGTATATTCAGGATACTGTCACTTGTCTGCATTGATCAACATAGAAGCCAGTCGGACAACCACGACAAACTGCAGTGTACTTCAATGAACAACTTTAGCTGTCAATATCGATGGAGAAATTGAAGCACTCCGGATGAAAGTTGTAACTCGGTAAGAAGAAAGTCTTGTAAGAACATCAGCAAACTTATATAGTTGAAATAGATTTCACATCTCATGATCCCAGCAAACCCCAGCCAGCATAGGATCGTGGTCAAAAGGCCGTGGAGGATGGAATCAAAAAGGTCTTACTGCAGATGAACACAAAACTTGACCAATAATTAACCCCGCACGCAGTTAATAGTTATAGGCTGCTTCCACAGGGTTGAACAAGCCTGGTGTGAAACCAAGTAACATAAACTCTGCAGAATTTTAACACTGGACATAATTCTTAGATAATGAAAGAACATAATTCTTAGATAATGAAAGAACATAATTCTTAGATAATGAAAGCTGCCATACCATTCCTTTGGAGCTCGTGTAGTTCCGCTATCCGTTTGTAGAAACTGGTTAAGCATTCTCAGCTACATCAAACAAGTCCGAGCCATAAACATGAGATAAATTGACCATTTCCATCCCCATGCACTACCATGCAAAAGCAAAGAGCAAGAAGACAATATAATAATAATAAAAAAATAAAATGAGAGAGGGCGAGAGAGAGAGAGAGAGAGAGAGAGAGAGAGAGAGAGAGAGAGTAGGATGGGAATTAATCAGAATGGAACAGAACAGAACCTGTTAAATAATTGGAAACCCGAGCAACGACATCATCAGCTCAGCTGTGTTGTAATCTGCAACTTAGGTAATACATGGCAAAGCAGAGAAATAATATGCCCAAGACAAAATTCGTATGTACCAGATACACCTAGTCACCAATCAAAAAATAAAGGGTGTTCAACGGCATGTTCTAAAAATTTCATTGTGCCATACAATAGAAAATACACTAGCACTACTTGGACAAATAACACACAGTACGCATTTTAAGGAAAACACGCGAACATGAAACTCGGTAAAATTGCAATATTGTCCACTCAATCACTGGAATCATCATCTGCATTTTCGCGCTCTGTCACAAACTTCTCTATGAGCCTCTTACTCTCACCATAAATAACGGACTGCCTTGAAGAATCACCGCCAGTCTGGCCATCATTAAGAACAGGATCTGATTGGCAAAGAACCAGTGCAACACCTAGAATAGGAAACCAAAAAAGGTTGACAGGAAAAAGTTAGAAAGATCTTCAAAGAATCAAATGTGTTCTACAAGACATAAGGTACTCATTTGGCTAAACCACATCAATCTCTTCAAACACACTACTCGTCCAGGACGGTAACGTGAGGATCTCTAGAGCAGTCCTTTAACACCCTAAAGTATTTGAAAGACCCGATGGGAGCACATACGCCCCACTTCACAGCATTGTCTGAATACGCACAAAACCTAAAAATCATGTATATTTTCTTTCGTTTCACTTTTTTCTCCTTATTTTTTGAAGGGGGAGGGGTGACACTAGAATTGTCCTAAAACACCCACAAGCATTTGCAACTTCAATGCTAAGACAATGTACGTGCACCTCTTGACAGCACAATGTCCCCTAAGTAACAAAGTTCAATCAGTGTGCAAAGAACCAGGGCAACACCTAGAATAGGAAACCAAAAAAGGTTGACAGGAAAAGTTAGAAATTTGCAGGCAAAAGAAAGATCTTCAAAGAACCAATGGTGTTCTACAAGACGTAAGGTACTCATTTGGCTAAACCATATCAATCTCTTCAAACACACTACTCCGCTAGGACGGCAACATGAGGATCTCTAGAGTAGTCCTTTAATACCCTAAAGTATTTGAAAGACCCGATGGGAGCATATACTCCCCACTTCATAGCATTCTCTGAATACGCACAAAACCTAAAAATCATGTATATTTTCTTTCGTTTCACTTCTTTCTCCTTATTTCTTGAAGAGTGGGGGAGGGGGTGACACTAGAATTGTCCTAAAACACCCACAAGCATTATCAACTTCTGCAATGCTAAGACAATATATGTGCACCTCTTGACAGCACAATGTCACCAGGGTACACTAAAATCATGTATAAGATATAAAGCCATCACAGCCACAACAAATTTAAAGGAAACTATGAACAGTTGAAGAAATTGTCATACCTTCAGGCGTACACCTCCCACCAAAGCTACGCAATCCCACATAGTTTGCTTTTACAGCACCATTATTGTACACCAAGAGCGTGGGAAGATTACAGTCTGGGTAATTTGGAATACAATCAGTAGATATTATTTTGACAAACTTTGTTGCTGGATATCTCCTTGCCAACTCCTCCAAGCATTTCAAGAGCAACTCGCATGCTGCCAATCTGCCATAGTTTTTAAAATTAAGTCAAGGACCCGAAACGAAATAGAATGTTACATTAACTGCATGATCAACTTACAATAAAATCCCCACTCAATGAAATAGAAGCAACTTGTCCTAAATGTTATAACATGATGGGAAGGATTGTCAACTATTGTCTGGTTGTACAAACCATATAATTTACATTACCCACTCAACGATAAGACTTGCATGGCAACTTATGTGGAGTGATTCATTCAGAACACAGAATCACATGAACTATAAAATGTTGAATGCTATTACGGTCCAGTTGCTTCCCAATGGATTTATCATACCTACCTCCCCACACCTTGCAACATAACCTTGTGAAAACCTCATCTGTAGCCATATTTGCATCTAAGCATTCGTATTCTAACCAACCCCTTTTTGCAAAGGAAAAGGTCACAAGTGTTAATTTATCCTCATCTGTTTCCCCGTAACAAACTGGGTTCATGTGCTTAAAGCAGGTCTATGAAAAACATCTCCCTTCCTATAACAAAATCATGCAGATGAACTGATCAAACAAAATTTGACTCTTTCGCTGTTCCACTGAAGTGATTGTTTGCAGCATGTATCGTCCCTTTTAACCTCACATTACAGTTTAAGAGAACTCTTAACACTTTCTCTAGACAGTTACACATCCCCAAGTTGGATAGAAATATTAGTTCGATAATCCACATCCTTTCTTTATACTCGTTATAAGGATCCAAAAAAGGAACAAGAAGAGCCAATCTCAAAGATCAACACAGATACCAATCAACAACTTACCCTTCTTTGTAAAGAAGAACTACCACCCAAACTTCAGGCGAAGCTTGTGAGACTTCTCGAATGAAATCTGGCCCAGAAATAGGAATAATAGACCCAAATTTAGCAACTTTAACAGCTTCCTTCATCTCTGCCAACCTCTTTTTTCTGCATTCCATCACACCTCAATAACCATGGACATAATTAAATGATAGATAGAAAGAAGGCGAGTAGCAAGATTGGACCTGTATTCTTCAAGGAAGCGATCATCATCCAGATCATCCTCGAGATCATCAAGCTCATCCTGGGTCTTAGAATCAATCCAGGCTTTGTCTTTAGGTTTGGAAGCATCATCCTCTGCAGGGGTGAAAGGTGGCGGTTTGAATGCTGGTGGCTTCTCTGGAAGGTTGCCAAGCTTTCTCTGAATATCATCCCACTGCGTTGAGGCTCCTTCTACATCCTTGTACACAAAATGATAGTCTGCCATTTCTAGGAAGTTGAACTAACCAAACTGAAGTCGATCTCTTCCTCTTTGTGCCTGTCTGTAAATTACAAGCGTACAGAATTGATTTTAGGCGTGATTTTCACGAAGAACGCTGAGAATGATAAGAAAATAATCCAAAAGAAGGAAACTAAATGCAAAATTCTAAGTTCCTCATGATCGCCTTCATCTAGGACAGGATTAACGCCTTCTACCCCCACCCATCCCCTCCAGGTTTTGTAATTTGTACTACCAAACTGCATGCTACGCTACACCCCAATCCAACCCAACTCAAGCACCCCCCCCCCCCAAAACACACACACACACCACACACCTCACCCCCCAAAAAAATATACATATCCCCAACTGAGAAAGCTTGTAACAAAGAAAGGGGGGATATGTGTCCAAATGACTACATTTGCTCATGCTTTACACTATTAATCTCTAACCTTTGAAATGAAGTCGCACCGATATCATCTCAAAAATGTTCTTGTAACCATAAAACATCACAAAGTATACAACTATCATGGAAAACATCCAGCAAACACAAAGCCCCTTCCACTACTATCTAACACATAACAATTCTATCAATGACTCAATAGACAATCTATGGCTAGGGGAATAGTGGGTATTATCAAGTTTGGCACCCTCAACGTCTTATCATATGATAGTTAGAGACATCCACTCCATAAACCAAAACCAATACTCCAAAATCCCACCCGGGCAGGGTATGAAGGTGTTGGATGTAATAGTCTTAACCCAAAATTTTGCAATTTAGAGAGACCATTTCCAATTGACCCAAGATAAAATGCAACATCCAACTATATGTTCATAGTAAACAAACAGATGCAAAAATTAACCATATAAGCAGTTCCATCCTCCTCAAAACCACATCTCATCATCAACACACAATGACATTCGCCAAGCACGAAACACTAATCTAATTGCCAAACATCATTCCAAGGAAACATTGGCGACATGTGACATTCAACTCAATCATAGCTTGCCAATTTCGCATCTGTATCCCAGATTTACCAGCAACTACAGTGACAACCTCTTCAATGAGAATCGACGCAATGACCCAATTGCAGCTCACAGTAGTACTCATCTATGTAATATCATTCACAAGATCAATGGATAGTAAACAAATCTTGCAGATAGGGGTGGGGCAACTGGCCGGGCCCCACAAACCCAGATTTTAAAACATGAGCAAAATCACAAAAAATCTGATGCCCTCCAAATTGAACAAAAATTATCATCTGGGTCACAGTCAATTTGAAGAAGAAGAAGAAGAAGAAGAAGAACAACAACAACAACAACAACAAAGCGGAATTAAACATTAGCTTGCGAATTTAACATGCAAAAATTTTTAACTTTAACCTAAACCCTGTAGATGAAATCAATGGCAGTAACCCTAAATGGGACTTGCAGTTCATCAAATCTCGACCCTTCAAACTGCAATTAGTTTCGAAACTTGCTGATTCGAGTCGATTGAGGTGGTAGATCCATAGAGAGAGAGAATCAGATGGAGGAACTTGATTGAGTGCAGATAATTCATTCAATCTCATAGATAGGACTGAGTCCAAATTCGAAACATCAATTCAATCACATAGTGATGCCACATAATCTGAGTCGAATTATAAGCTTATTGCAACCAAAATTATGTAGATTTGCGAAATTGAGACAAATCTGCCATGACAACTTACCTGATTTTCCAGGAGGAGGTCACCGGGGGAATTGATTGTTGTGGTGCACTTGGTGAAGGAAATAAGATCAATCACTGGAAGACCCCGAGCCAGAATGAGATCGTTAACCGGAAGGATTTAAAATTGGAAGTATGGAAATCTCGTAGTTTCTTGGGATTTCTTTCACTTTTTAAAAAAAAAATGAAACTAGTCTTTTCCCATTCTTGCAAACGGGTGATAATTTGGACTTTGTTCTTTTGTACGGTTCTGCGGTGGGGTAATCGTGCAGTGCGGTGAAATTTGAAAAAGTGCGGCGAAAGTTTGTGAGTTATGGAGAGTTGTGGTAAAGTTTCGTCCTTTAATGCAATAAATTGCGGAGACTTCGTTCTTTCATACGGTTGGTGCGGTATGGTAATCGTGCAGTGCGGTGAAATTTGAAAAAGTGCGGTGAAAGTTCGTGAGTTATAGAAAGTTGTGGTAAAGTTTCGTCATTTAATGCAATAGATTGCGGTGTGATACTGCATCGCACTTTTTAATTGCAAAATATTTTTTTAGCGGATAAGTACAAAGAATTAGATCGTCCTTCTCTCAAGTGTTCAAATTAATCTATCTTCTAAGATGATACAAGATAGCTCGTAGTTCGTGATCTCCTTGTAAATCAAATTTGTATGAATAAGCTCAGCCTTAGCAAGTCAATATGTCGTTCTATTCGCCTCTCAATAAATATGATCATAACGCTCTGACCTCTCTCGGGTCGTGGACATTATCGATAATTGTTTTAAGGATCGACGACTGACCCCACGAATCACCACGAGTCTTTCCAATTTGCTACGTCCTCTCTCACACATTGCTTGGAAAAACTTCCCAAAATGTCACCCATCCTGAGACTACTCTTAGTCAAACACGTTTAATTGAGGAGTTTCCAACGAATGAGCTACCTTAAAGAAGGTGCACCTTAATGATATAAATAGTCATTTCAATCATTTTAAGCCACACTTTACTATATGTTTAGGGTGTAACAATGATGAACCAAAGAGAATTCAAATTGTTGGAGCATGTAGCGAATGTTATCCACAAGTGTGCTTATGGACCAAGGGATTCCGCAACCTCAACGCACCACCTCTATAACAATTTTATTATCTCTTTCCGCTATAATTTTGGAAACACCTTTTAACATTGCTTCCTTAGTGGCGTCACGCATTGCAATCGCCTCAACTATCATGATAGAAGCTTTCCCATAGTTGAAAGCTTGACAAAAAATATGAACACGCCTTCAGTCATAGATGACAAACCCCATGTTGTTCCTGAATTATTTTTGACCCCATCAAAATTAAGCTTCAATGCATTGGAAGGTGGGGCTCTCCAGAAAACCCAAAAAGAATTCGGGGGCAGCTTGTGATATTTTGATCCTACCAGCGATTATGGGAGAAATTGTCCGACCTCTATTTGATCATTCGATTTTTTTGGCCCTAATGAGGATACCCATAGGGTTAAATGACTTAAATCGTATATTACGGAATTGCAAAGTTAGTTATATGTGTGTACTCCATGATCCCATAGGTTAAGAAATAAGAAGATTACAAAATTATACATCCACTCTATTATTTTGACAATTGTATGATCATTTGTACATAGGAAAGAAAAATTATTATGCCAATGGTGAAATTATATTTCAATTTAATTTTTTAATTAAGGAATAGATGAGTAATTAATTAAGATGTTTCTATCATATTGAATAGCAAAATTTAATTCTCACATCCTATATATTGATGACAAATTTAACATTTTTTTTAATGACAAATTTAGGTGATATTCATAAAATAACTCACCTCGTTATCATCATTGTAATTTTACAAATGCATTCTTTTTAGATATAAATAAGATTGTGGCCGGGTTAAAATTATAATCCTACCTATGTTGTACAAGTATCTTTGATTCATACAGCATAAATTAAAATAAAAACTTATTTTGAAATGATATTTTACAATAATATATTATTGTGATTAAGACACCCAAAAAAAAAACATCTTAAAACCACTACATGATACCATTCAGGCATTCACCATACATTATAGTAAATAAATTTCTATTATTGTTTACAAAATTAAACACTCCTTCAAACCTACCTACTAATTTAGCTGCCAACTAAGTAAATTGAAAACTATTAACATTTAAAGATCACAACCTTGAAACTTGAAAGCTTCTATAATCAACAGCATAACATATGCAATTCCTCAAACTACAAATTGTCATAGAACAACAAATTACTAAAAGCCTGCTATTTATGACTCATTCTCAACATAAACACAATTACATTACTTCTCATAATCTCCGTTCTCTCACATATAGCATGATCCAACAACTGACAACATCTACAACAAACTTTGATCTAACCTTAACACGACATCTAAGTGGATCTAGATTAAGATAGTCTTCCCCATGCATGATCCAACAGCCCCAAGGAAAACATTATCAGGCAAATTAGCATGACATCAATTAATCATTTGGTTGGGAAACTTTTGAATATTTTAATGTGGGATCCTTAATTAATTCACTCACAAACTTAGTAAAGAATTTCCCTCAGGGTTAGGAAAAATCTTTCTCGAAAAAAGTGCAACTATCTCGCAATAAAATACCAGACGCTTCATTAGTGATGCGAAAAGCCCAAGATCCGAAGCAAGAGAGCAGAAGCAGCCACAATGAGAGCAGCAAAGAGAGTTGGAACAAACACATCGAGGGACGACCTCTTGACTAAGTGAGCTGGCAAACATATCCTCTCCCCCGGGACATCGAGCGGGATCCTTACGTGCCCGCCGCGTGGGTGGCACGTGCGTGACAATGGCGACGACATGCACGTGGCAGACACGAATGCAAGCTCCGGTGAGAACGAGGCCACCGATACAGTCAGTACCAACGCAACTGTCCAAACACCAGCTTGGATAAGCACTCGTTGCTGTCTTGACAGCCTATCGTGGATTGATTTCAACATTGAGGACAAAGACATTATTGGTGAATGTGCTCGCAAGAGGGCTCGGGTGAAGAAAAGTCTATGGTTTAAAGGTTATACCAGCCAAGAAGAAGTGAAGTGTTCTCTTTGCACTCTCTTTGGAGTGGTTACTATATTCTTTCTTGATGCTTTTTAATGGTTTCTTGGTTGTATCCTTTAACCGTTGTGGTATGATCTAGCTGTTTTTGTAGTTTTTGGGGATCTTTGTAGCATCTTTGATGTAAATTTTAGTTTTCAATGACTTCCAATCATCAGAAGAAAAATGTGATGTAGTTTTAAATGAGAGCAAATGTGTTAAGATGACAATAGAAAAGTGTATAGTTGGCTAGGTTTTGGGTTGTGATTTTTGAGCGGAATATCAGGTTAATTGGGAGGGTCACGCCATTCATTCTTCTAGCTCATGATGGAATTGAAGTACTACACGAATGTTTTCCCTACTTCATCGGTTACTTTTTGGCTATATTAGGATTTGCGTGCACGTAAAAAATGCAACTTATAACAATATGGACACACTCTATTTACACTCAAGGAAAAAACCCAGAAAAATAGCATTTGCAAACAAATAAGTACCTAACTACATCTATCATTCTATTGTTTGTTTTGATGTTCAATAGAATTCTAAAATTCACAAACTTATGCTACTAGACTCTGTTTCATTTAACTCATGGTAATTTAGGGCTCTTAAACTGTTGGACCCAAAAACATAACTCAGTCCAACCCAGAAAAAAAACAAGTACCATCATAAAAAATTGGGTTTTTGGCTTAAAATAATCCGATGTCGAAGGTCATTGGCTGAAAATAATCCAAACTCAGTTTTTGGCTGAAAATAATCCAAACTTTTAACCTATTTACTCAGACTAAGCCGAAGTCGATTTCCGACGTCGGAATTCTGACTGGGAAGCCTAAGCATGTGTTTCTTTATTTGATTTTGGTTTTAAATTTATGTTGACCGGGGTCTACATAAACTAACCACTCATTATTTCAACGCCAAAAATCGATTTCGATTTAGTCCGAGTAAATAATTTTAAAGTTTGGATTATTTTCAGCTAAAAAATGAATTTGGATTATTTTCAGTCAATGACCTCCGACTTCGAATTATTTTGAACCAAAAACCCTATAAAATTTCCATCCAAAATTTTACATTAAACAAAAATTCAATTTAAACCCAAATTTATATTTGATGGATTTGTCCGACCCAAAAAATGTTCCAAAAAAAGTAAAAACTGGATATGGAACCTCAAATTTTCATCAAGTATCAGATTTGTCTAAACCCTGTGCGGTGTCAAATCGCTAAGGAATTCCAAATGAAAAGCAACACTACGGAATTTCAAATGAAGAAACAAGTATCTTATATTCTGAATAGTGAACTACCACAGCTAGATATCACCAGTAAAATAAAGTGATAGATGATCTAGCTGAGATATCAAAATCCTAATACAAATAAATAATCCAATTTGAAAAAGCACAAGTTTCAACTCCATATGACCTAAATCAACATAGCAAGATGTCAAAAACAAGTTTGCCCCCATTTTTTTCACCAAGATAAACCAGAGAAACTGCAGAACACAGTCAGAGAATACAAGACCTTGAACATCCATACTTCTAAAGCTCAGATCTAACTTCAAGACACACGCATGAAACCAAATTCATAGATATAGATTATAATTAATTCAGCAGCAAGTATAATGAGCAGACAAAAGACATTTGCATTACACTATAAGATCAAAAGTCAGATCCACAGTTTCTTACATCATCAAATCCCTATTCAAACAACAAAATCCAAAAGAGGTAACCAGCAATTACCATTCACAACCAAAACACCCAACCTTTCCAATTCCACCACCAACCAAACCCTAATTTCTATCCTACATCCAAAATCAAACCCTAATTTCCCTCAAGCGCTAGTAAACTTGGTCACAGCCTTAGTACCTTCAGAAACAGCATGCTTCGCCAATTCACCAGGAAGAACAAGCCTCACAGCAGTCTGAATCTCCCGAGAAGTGATCGTCGGCTTCTTGTTGTACCTCGCAAGTTTAGAAGATTCCTGCGCAAGCTTCTCGAAAATATCGTTGATGAAGCTGTTCATGATGCTCATAGCCTTGCTTGAAATTCCGATGTCAGGATGAACTTGCTTCAAAACCTTGAAGATGTAGATCTTGTAAGTCTCGACGCTCTTCTTCGACCTCTTCTTCTTCTTGTCGCCGGCGCCGGCGTCCTTCGGGAGTTTCTTCCCGGCCTTCGGCTTCTTCTCCGCCGGAGCCTTCTCGGCGGCGGTCTTCTTCTCGTCGGCCGGCTTCTCTCCGGCGGGTTTTTTCTCGGCGGGCTTCTTCTCTCCCTTGGGTGCCATTGGAGTTGCAGACGGAGATTTTTGTGAAAGTTTGGTGGTTTGAAAAGTGAGATTTGAGAGATGAATTTGCGGTGGAAAGAGAGGATGAGGTGAGATGTTTATTTATAGGGGAGGGAAATGGAATCTGATTGGGTGGGGAGGATTGTGTCGGATAGGTGAGCTGGCGCTATGTGGTGCGTTGATTTGAGATTAAGAAACTGTGGAACGAATCGGACGGTTGGCGGGTTTGAGGACGAGGGTTTTCGTCTCCGGATCGGTGACGTGGCGGTGAAATTTAAACAATCTTGAAATTTGATTGCTCGAGTGTTACGCGGGAGAGAGGAAATATTTGGCTCCCTTGATTTCGTTTTCTGTGAATTTGAAATTTTTAATGTAGACGGTACACCGCTCTTGGAAAGTTGCTGGTAAAAGCTTGATTTGTTGATTTACCAATTCAAAGTTGAAAAAAATTAACTGTGTTAACAATTTTGTCAATATATATTACTCCCTCCGTTTCTTATTAATTGTTGTCTTTATAAATTATGCAGTCAAATTTTTAAAATTTTAATCATAAATTTTTCAATATATTCAATGAGTTGTTATATAAATTATCATCATTATATTCATACTTAAAAATACTATCAAAAAAGTATAATATTGCAATTATTAATAATTTATTATATAACAAAATTATCAATTGAAAATGATATTGGAAACTATACAAATCAAAATTATTACAACTAATATGAAATGGAGCGAATATAATGGAATAGACTAAATATTTTCTTTGTCTTCCTTGTTTCATGTTCTTATTCTTTGATTTATAATATGTGTGGTGGAAGTTGGGACTTTTCATAATTATAATCATTAAAAATATATTGCGAATTGCTTTATTTTTAAATAAAATATTCACTTTCTTCCATAATAATAGTCTATTAGTTCTTTTATAAATGTCTCAAAATGATTGACAATTCAACTGTATTTTATTTTCTTTTTTAAAGTTTTGTTGTTAGACCGACAAATTTTTATAAATGAACAATCATTATAATAAGAGTAAACAATCTAATATTTATGATGAACAATTTAATATATGTGGGAGAATAATCAGACTATTTGGAGCACATGCTCCGAAAGCACCTAATAAATTGCATCAACGAGGCTGGCGTATAGAGTTCAAGGTATACTAGGGAGACGATGGTGGTCAATGATGCAAGGGAGGGGTAGTTTCTTTTTGCTATGGTGTCATTTGACAACATATCTTTTTTTTAGTAAATATACCTTTTTGAAACTAATTAGGCCCGTTTTTTATGTGGTAATTTGCGACTCAATATTCTACTACACTTCACCACACCCCACCACACTTTACTACAATCATTACCAAAATATTTTATTAGTTTTATTTCTTTTTTATTTTTTACATTATCTCTCGTCACCTGCCCCACCTACCACAACCCACCACACTTCACCACACTTTTTCAAATTTCACTGCACTACACCATCACCACATCGCATTGCACCGTATAAAAGAACGAAGTCTTAGCATTTTTAATCAATTAAATCAGTTAATATAGTGTTTGGTAAATAGTTTTTTTAATTAACAGTTCGAACTCAAAAACCTCTTTCTCAAAAAGGCAATAACTATTTCAAATAACTTTTTAACAATAGTGGTTTCTGAAATAGCTAATTTATCAAACACTGTTACTACAGACCGCTAATCTAAATAGTTAATACTACTAACTCCAAATCGCCAATAATTGATTGTGAAATAGGGCCTATGACTACATGTAAAAATGTTCGGTGGTCTTTTTCTTTTATAAAATAACACCATCATCTCGAGGGTTGTTTGTCAAGTTATGAATTGCAGGACATATAATTTTGATTGGACAACTGTTATTAGATCTGTCAATTCGGTCGGCCATACATGTTTCGGATTGGTTGTATATCGGGTTTAGGTAACTACAGGTCGATCGCATTTCAGGTTCGGGTAAATAAGGCGGTGTAATTCGGTTTCAGGTCAACTGAGAAGGCCGCAAGCGCAGGGGTACGATATTACACGTCAAAGTTGATCCCACCGGGACTCGATTTAGCAATGCAGTGAACTACCCCTCTACATAATTGCTAAGTCAATCGGGTTTTGGTTTTTTGAAGGTTTTAGTAACTAATTGAAATTAATAAAAACAAGGAAATAAATATAGGGTTTAATCAATGGGGAAATACTTCTAGGGATATGTTTTCCTAGTAGTGAATTTGATCATCAAAACCTAGTTTGTGGAATTATTATTTAAGTGGAATCAATAATCGATAATTATTAGAATTATACCGCTCATTTGATGTTTAATATAATTACTTCAGTTAATCTAATTAGCAACTTTCGTATGCTACTGAAGTTAATCAATCCGATTATTCAATTATCAAAGTGATTTCCTAGTTCAAAAATTTGTTGGGAGGTGTCATACATTCTTAACAACTGATCATAGGGGGACCACATTTTTTTAATGCACTTAAAGGGGAACAAGTTGATAAACAATTGGCTGGCAGGTGACTTTCCGGCTATTATTTGCCGGAAAACGGTGACAGTTGAGTAAAATTATTTTTTTTTTGAATTTGCTTAGATTAATGCCGAAACTACCCTCGATTGCTCCTTCCTCCTTCCTTCATCCTTGACCTAAGTGTTTCATGGACATCTCCATTGGAGGAGAGCTCGAAGGTCGAATTGTTATGGAGTTGTTCAACGTCGTCCCCAAAACTGCTTAGAATTTCAGGGCTCTTTGCACTAGTGAAAAGGGTATTTCTGCTTCCTCTGGTCTTCCTCGTCATTACAAGGTCTCTCTCTCTCTCTATCTCTGTGTTTGTTTATTTTCATGGAGTATTTCTTGATTATCATTTTGAACTTCGTTGTAATGTTGACGAGAGAGGTTTCTTTCTGGGGTGTTTTTGGTAGTGTTGCGGTTTAGGGTTTTGCATTTTGTTTGTGGAATCTGAGTTTTGATGTTCGTGTAACTGTTGGATGGTGAAATTCGAAGATGGGTAACTTTATTCTACTTGATTTTAATCCGGGTTTCAGTAATATTGGGTGATATCAATGTAGAACAAAGGCTTGATTTTAATATGGGTTTCTTGATTTTTGTTTCTGTAATTTTGTTTTTCTTTGACAAAATTTGCCAAGGCACTGGACTTGTTCTTGGGTCCATCTGCTAATAAGATGATTAAGGATCTAAATCCCAGGCCTTGTCACAGCTAGCAATTTGGCATGGCGTTCGAAAAGGAGGCGATATGCTAGCACCCAAGTAGTAAATTACAAATGATCTCAAAGTCTTATTGTGAAACACAAACACATTTTGTTCTTCTTCAGTGAGGATAAACACAACAAAATCTAATCGAATGATTTATATCGACTGGAACTCAGTGGTACCGCTCTTGTTCTTCTTCAGTGAGGACAAGAGGATCTTCATGCTTGATGTCGTAAGGGCTACTGAGTTACATGTATGTTCTTGCCCTGGTGGTTGCATCTCTCGGGGATTTGATGAATGCTGATGTCTGTTTGCTTTCCTTTTTCTTGGTGATGTCTGAAAGTTAATTATTGCACCATTGATGAAGCGGGAAGTTCTTGGTATTCTCCTTGGTATTCCTTCTTCTTTTCCTAGTGACCCCTATTTTCTTGGTATTATTCTTTTCCTAGATTGGAGGGTAATATCAATTGCTTGTTTGGTTGGTATTTGATGAAGATGAATAAGAACTAAGAAGGTGGTGTTTGGTTGGTTAGTTGATGTTGGCTTTAGAGGAGGGAGGTGTATGTATGGCTTTTGACAACATGCCGTCTGGGTTTCGCCATTGATGAAGACACAGGCCAAGCATCAATTTTTTGAGGGGGAAAAGATAAGGGCTACCTCGTCTTTTCAGCTACCACTTCAAGGGTTTTTAAGACTTTTCATGTTTTCTGACTTAAAGTAACCGGAAAGTCACTTGCCAGCCAATTGTTTAACAACTTGGTTCCCTTTGAGTGCATTAAAAAAATGTGGTCCCCCAATGGTAAGTTGTTAGGAATGTATGACACCTCCCAGCAAATTTGGGTTTCCTAGTTTGCTAGTCTTTTTCAAATTTCGCAAAAGTACTAGGGATGACAGTCAAATCCGAATTCGAAGCGAATCCGATTCGCTCCGACTAAAAAATCCGAATTCGAATTCGACTACAAAAACTCCGAGTCCGAATCCGATTAAAAAAATCCGACTCCGATTATAATTGGGGCGGGTATTGAGGTGACCACCTGTAACGCAGGGTTAAACTCCACTTAGAGAACCTAAACCCGCGATTAGCGCAGCGGAACACCTTAGGTCGAGGCATTACCGCCGTCTCCCAAAAGAGACAAGGCAACAACATCAAGAACTTCCAAAAACCACAAGATACCTTAACAACCTTCACATAAAAACTTATACAATCTTTGGATAAAGTACAACAACTTAAACATAGCTTAAACTAGAACAACTTCCAAAAGATCCTGCTTGTCCTTGATAACCGATGGATTCCATAGAGAACTACCTCGAGAGCCTTGAACTACTTTGGAACTGACTTATCCTTGCCTTGGGAGCTCGAACCTCCTAAAACAAAACATTAAAACAACGCAAAAGTGAGTGGGGAAACACTCAAGATGAAACCTCGAAGACGTAAACCGCTCAAAAGCGGTTTGGTGCCGCAATTAAATTCATTTTGAAAACGGGGAAGGGGTTAAAATAGGACTTGAGTGACATGATCATAAACATAAACCAATAAATATAGAAAGTAGGTGGAACCCTTACGATCGGTGCAAGCACCTCACACACGCGTATGCCCAAGTTGATCTAAACTTGGAATGATTGACTGCTAAGCGATGACGACAAGCAGTCAAGGCACTCTGATCAGGAGTGCTAAAAACATAACTGTAAATATAAGCATAGAATGCGGGTCCACTATTAAACATAAAGACATTGTAAATCATAAAACTTGACATGGCGTAAATCGAATGAACCATGAATATGACTTAGATCATAAAGTGGACAATTTGCACCTTGAACGCTAAAGTCTTTAAGATGCACTCGGCTGAGACGGCTTTTGAAACTTGTCAACTAAGATAAGAATAAGGAGAAACGAAGAACCGAATAAAGTTCTAAATTAGATTCATAAGTTTAGAACTTAATAATTAAAATGAAGTAACTTTTGAGAATAAAACTTCAGGTTATAGTAAAATAGTGTTTAGAGCATAACTTGAGCTAGGAAAATCGAAACGGAGTAAAAGAGTACATCCCGGAATAGGGAAAAACATAATCTACAACTTTGTCGACAGAACCAGAAGCTAAAAATGAGTAGAAGGGCCCCAAAATGGGCCCGGACAGAAGCTGAGTAAGAGAAACTTTAAGCTTTTCGGGTTGGAAAATCATGAGGAATATGACGTAGAGGGTGATTTAAATAAAAGGGCTTGAATATAAGAGATTAAGCTTGAATCAATGAAGAATAGGAGGATCATAAATTGGAAGCTCGGATGCGAGATAATAAGCTCAAATATGGTTCGATAATATGATATCGAATACAACGGCGAAAGGAAGCAAGATAAACATACCCAAACGTGAATAAAAGCAAGCTTGGATTTATGAATCATGAAATGGGTAATGAAATGAGGAATGAATTGACTTAGACATTGGAGGTTATCAAGCTAGAAAGAGCTTTTAGCTAGAGCAAAGACATTGAATATGATACTTAAGAAATATAGGAATTAAGGACTTACTAACATACTAGCTCTTGAAGAGTACATATAAGACTTACTTAGGACTCTAAAAAAAGGTACACTTAGCCTTAACACATAACTCCATAATGACAATATATAACCATGACTCATTTATACCTAGAACCCCTCATTGGGTTGATTTGAAGCCCAAAAGCTAATAATTTACAAAGGTTATTTTGAGCAGAAAACCATTCTGGACAGCCCGGTTTCCCGGGGTCGTAACTCACTCTCTCGATATCGGATGACGAAGAACCATACCTTTCCTGAAAGCTTGCAACATGATCTAAAACTTTCATGTTTACCATAAAAACCAAAGAGGTCTCCAAAAGGACGAAAAACAACCCTCAAAACACTGACTCAGAATTCGTATTTAAAAACGTGAGGTTACGGTTTTGGTCGTAACTCGGGCTATACATGTCGGAAAATCGAAATTCCAAAGTCTATGGTTTGCTAACACCTTAAGCTATCCAATGGAGTATAAATTTGGGCAAAAATCTCACTTTTACAATTCTGTAAATTTCCAGAATTGAAAACAGTAGCTAAAACACCTAAAACTCATCTTTTAATTGGATTTTTTCACTCTTAATCTTATTAGAACTTAACCAAACTTCATCTAATCTTAATCCACCATATTTCCAGAATATAAACCATGAAAAACTCTTCATCAAAGGCCTTAAAACCCACATGCATTCATGGATTAAGCATAAACTCAACATAATAAACATGTTCTTGACCTCTAGTACATCAATCTCTCTAAATTACCCAAAATAAACATGATAACTCTTAATTTATAATTTCACAACATAAACTCAGCCCTTAAACACTTAGAACTCACAAGAAATCCACATGTATCAACATTAATTCATCATCCACCATGAAATCAACTTAAAACCTCACAAAACCCTTGAAAATCAACATGCATGTACTTCAAACCTTAACCCTAACTTAACCAAAACAATTATATACTTGAATTCATGAATAAAGAGAGTAAAAAAGATAGAATTTATAAAAGAAACATAGATTAAACATAGAATTTCAGATTAGGCATAAAAGGATTGAAATTAGGGTTTGAGAGATTACCCTTGGAGTTAAAAATGGATGAAAACACAAGAGAGAGGAAGAGGGGGATGCACTGCGCCGGAAACCGCCGCCGGCTGGCCGGAAAAGTGTCCGGAAACTGGCCGGAGCTGGCTGGGAGTGGACACCAAGAGGAGGGAGAGGGAGGAGTTTGAGAGTTTGAGAGTGTAGTGAGAGAAAATGAGATGGGTGTTGAATTGAGTTAAAATGAGCCTCCCACTTCTACTACTACTATTGTATACTCCCTCACTTAATTTAAAACACCAATACTAACTTAATTAAAATCTGAAAGTACAACTTTAATAAATTAGTTTTAAGTAAATAAATTAAAGGTAATTAGTTTGATTCAAATTTGAAATAAAAGTGAAGTGTTCCTAGCCCCCCTCCTAACTACAACATTTAAAACCCATTTAACACCATCATCAATTACCAATACTAATAATAATTACTATAAGAACCTTAATTAAAATAAGGTAAAATGATAACAATAGGAGTAAATATATTGTAATTGTTGTAGTAATTTGAAGTATTGGGTTTTTATAGGAAATTAAATATATCGGTAATAATTGGGTAACATAAAATAAAATACAATGACACTTGAATTTAAAATAATAAGGTGGAAAATTACCTCTTGAAATTATGTAAGGGAATAAAATGTAAGAAATTAAAATTGGAACGGTAAAATATATATATAAATCGAAACATGTAAATATTAATCGGTTCTCGGTAAATAAATTTATAACGTAAAACGTATAACCTGAAATACTTTAACTCAATGAACAAATATGTAAAGAAACCTTTAAGCCGATAATTCGACACCTTAGCCATCTCCTGCGCGAGACTTGTCACCGATAACAATAAATAAACAAGCAAGTCGATAAATAAATAAAGATAAACGCGAAAAATTTATAACGCGATTTAGATAATTACTGTGATTAATAAATAATTAAACATGATTTTGGGGTGGGTTATTACACCACCTCCGATCCGATTAAATCCGATTAAGTCCGATTATAGTCGATCCGACTAAGTCTGATTAAGTCCGATTATAATAATTAATATAAAAAATAATAAAAAAAATTAAATTAAAATGACCGATTATTTTTATAGTAGATTGTAAAAGTTTATTTTTTTAAATTTTTTTAAGGGAAATCGTGTATTACTATTAGTCATTAAGGTTTCATTTCATCAATTTCACTTCACCTGCCCTGCGCATCCCAGCCCCCGTCCCCCAGGCTCCCATCGTCCCCTTCACTTCACCGCGCTCTTCTGCTCTTCTCCTGCGCATCCCAGCGTCGTTACCACCATCATCCAGCACCTTCACTTCACCGTATTTGATTTCTTCTTCCGAGTTTCGAGTTATGAGTCCAACGTCGTTACCACCATCATCTCTAATTCAGTCTCCTCTGACCTTTGTCCTCTCTACCTCTCTTTGTCTACACCTGCCGTTTGGCCCGTCTCCTCTCTCTGTCTCAGCCGACCGCCGCACCGCCTCACGACACCTGACCGCGATGTTAGGACAACCGCACACAAACATTTTTAAGAATTATTATTGGTGTTTTATTTTAACAAGTATGATATGTAATCAGAGGTAATCGGAGTTAGAAGTAATCGGAGTCGGAGGAAATCATTTTATGGAAATGTATAACAGCTAATTGTAGTCGGAGGTAATCCGATTAGCTCCGACTCCGATTAGCTCCGATTGAGTTTGGATTTGGAGGTAGGTACATCCACCTTCGCTCCAATTAATAATCGGAGGTGGAGGTCCACCTCCAAATCCGATTAATCGGAGGTCGGAGGACCTCCACCTCCGATTATTAATTGGAGCGAAGGTGGATGTACCTACCTCCGATTCGCCTTCGACCCATTGCCATCCCTACGCAAAACGGTAGAAAAATTGGTAATCAGATTATTCTAATTCACCTTTCAGTACTTCTTAGGCTAGTATTAAATTACAAGTATTCAAGCGCTTAAATAATACCCATGAACATGTAAAACACAACTCTCTGTTGATTCAAAATGAGAATTCAATCACAAACTATGAAAATTTTAATCAAATAATATTGTTTCGGTTTGCAAATCTTTATAAAACTGAAATCTACTCACTAATAGATATCTGAAACATGATGTATCTAAACATGGTATTCAAACCTCAAAACGAAAAGGAGATGAAAAGGATGGAGCAATCTTCAAAGAGAATTCCACCAAGTCTTTCAATCTCGGTAGAAATTCCGTCGAATTTTCTCTTTGATATTCGCCTTTCGTTTTTTTTGATTTGATACAGAGAAGAGGTAGATGGAGTATGGAATGTTAGGAGATAAAGATAGATAGCAAAAGCTGCCCATTTTAGTCATAAAAAACCCCTAAAAACCGAAACTTTTATCTTTTCCCGCAAAAACGGTCGAAATCGCACAGTTGCGCAAAATTGCATGCCACCACTGATCGGAGAAACCTCTCCGGGCAACTCTGAGTAGGTGCTGTCCCGTATTTCCTTCATCCAAAAAATATGAAATTTTTATGGTGTTTCGGTTGTCCTTGGAGGAGGTTCGTGGTGCACTTGTCTTTACCAAAAATCGAGGGAATGTTGGTGTTTTGACTTCAAAACCTGCGAATTTGCATAAAATACAACACCAAGTGTAATATGGAAGGGGGGATATAAATCAATATTTTTAATCAAAGTCATCTTTAATCCACTATCAAAAGTCCATAAAATTCCAGATGAAAAATGCATCTATCATCAATCCAACGAGTAATGATTACGATCTTTTTTTCCATTTTTTCTTTTAAAAAAATTGTATCTTAATACTATTTCTTATACAATATACATAATAAAATATAATTATCTTGTAATAACGATTCATTATGTAACAATTTCAATTTAAATTAGAGAAATAACAAATATATGAGTTACGCTTATAACTTAATAGTTAAAATTTTCAATGAAAAGTCACAAATTTTAATAAAGTTAAACTTTAAAAATTAATTTTTCAAGTTTGACCCGTTAATTTCCGGGTTCGGCGTATTTCGGGTTTAGTTGAAAAAATCGTGTTAAAAGCCAAAAAACTCGGGCGGGTGCAATTTATCAGGTCCGATCAAAAATTGCCGGGTATAATTGTTGTTGTATTTAGCACGGGATGGGTGTAATGCAATCAATTGTGGCTTCGTTTTAGGACCATGGTACTGCTGCACGCAATGAGAATACAAAGCAAAGGTACTGCTGCTAAAGTATCCTTATTTGCAGCTAACTCAGGCCTGTTCTTTTCTGCGGTTGACAAACTGCAGTACCACAGCTCACCGTAGTTTGCCACAACTTACCGCAGTTTGCCACAAATCATTACTTTTTTCTCTCCTCACTCTTCTCTCTCTTCACTTTTATCCTCTACTTTTTACATTCTCTCTCATCACCTACCCCACATACCAATAACCTACCACAATTCCACCACACCCCACCACACCACATCGCAAAATACCGCAGAAAAAAACAGGGTCAGTCAGGGGGTATTCCAGGCTGCAATTTGAGAGGAGAAATCACTGTAACAGTTATGCACCAGGGAAAAGCTATTATTCTTCGAGTCCTGTTTTTTTCTACAGTTCCACGCTACACTAAACATATTTTTCCAAATTTACCACAATTTTTCCATACCATTCCATACTTTACTACAACAATCATAACTTTTTCTATCCTCTCTTTTCGCTCTCTTCTTTTTTTCTCACATACTTTTCACATTCTCTCTCCTCACTTCACCTATCACATCAATCATTCTTACCACAACTTTTATCATATCTTACCATACCATACCATATCATTTAGACATTTACCACACTCAGTTTGCCGCACAAAGAACAGGGCCTTAGGTGAATAGCTTGGTGTTTGTATGATCATACAAACACCAAGCTAGCCAGGTTATTTCAATCAAATCTCACTAAGGATCAAAGGAATCATATAAGAATTGAACCAAACATAGACACTCACATAGACCAATTCAGTACCCCATCATTGCAACTGATAGAACAAAATGTGCTATTCATCCCCACAAATGATACATACTAACAAGTATCCAGACTACAACAGCTTCTGGAACCCAGACAAATTAAATTCGTCGCACCAATATGTGTAAATCTAGATAGGAAGTAGCTCAAACTCAGACAACACAAGTACTATAACATTCAACATCCACATTGACAAACTATTAGGAGGTGCCTTCCTTTTCCAAGTTAAAAAAGATTGTGCAAGGAAAAAGAAGCATTTTCATAGATCGGATAGTCACTCCTCAGTGGGCTCGGTCCTTGAAAACATCGAGTCCCATCTCAGTTGGATCGGTAGCCTGCAGCTCCACCTGAATGCCATCCAATTCCCTCTTGAATCGGTCCTTAGAGCTCGCGTAAATCATTTTGCTCCTCACCCTTGCTGTGTCGGGAGACCTTTATAAAGAACATGAACCAGTGTCAAAGAGATCCCGGGTAAAGTTCACTGGTGAATCTACATTAACCTTTGGGGTAGCCAAGTCGGGATTTTTTAAAAAAAATGTTTAGGGTTCATATATTTATCACATTGGCGTTGATCCAAAGGCCTAGATCCGTAACCGGTAAAGTTGCACAAAGACTAACAGATGATGAAGAAACATAAAGTAAACATTACCAGGCAATGAAGAAGATTCTGCTCTTCTGGCAATTCTCCTCAGTCACAAAGTCAAAATCATAAACAGCATAACGACACTCATTCTCGGGAAGACATGCAGTGAAATCTTCGTAAGTTTGAGCTGGTTCTCCAAGCTTTTCAACCACTACCTCCTTAGCCTTCTCATCAATCTTATAAACAATAAATCGGAAAGTGCGTTTTTGCTTCAGTTCCAAAAATTTTAGCTTGCAGTCGTCGTGCACGGCCATACCTGATGCTGAGTTCGACTTCATATGGCACAAAAATAATCAAGTTAACAGCAGGATAACATCCTCATCACCACCAAACTAACTGAAAACAAGCCCACAATCTAGTAGCACACAAACTAGCAGTTGTAACAACTGTCACTCAATAGACAGGGCACTTTGAAGTTTCTTTAAGTCAAAGATTTGGAACTTTTCCACCAATGGGCTCAACTGGGCCCTACACCGGAACACCATCGAACAATGGGCAGGCAAAAATATACAACCCTGCTGGTTTTCCATAAAACCCCGCCCCCCTAAACTTAAATTTTCAACATGTATAACCCTAGTAGTCATCTAATGTACACAAGTAACTCTAACAACCACTACTTGGGTAGAATCACCAGTTTCGTCCTGCATCACTAATAACGTCACAACGGTACAACTCTAAAACTGCAGATACAGCCCAATATTACATCTTGAATTTGAATGCCAAAAAAAGGCCACAGAGCAGGCAATTTCCCATATTTATCCCGTTGCCTAGCCTAAATCTAACCATGCTCCATTTCCCAACACATGCATCAGAAGAAGCCAAAAACCGCAATGGCTAGATCCAGATGATGCAGAAGCAGACCCGAGTACATATTCTGCTGAGGCAGCGTTTGATCCAGATGACGGGGTGGCAATGGCTGAGAGCCAACTAGAACCACAGGTTCCACACACTGGACCGACACCAATTTGCTTTATTGGACCTTGACCCAGGTCTGAAAAGTTGCAGCCAGACTCACAGGTCCATGGGTCCTAAATGGGCTCAAGACTCCAAGCTATTTTTAGATATTATGACTCTTATTCCAACATAGATATGTAGGCATCAAATAGTGGTATTACCATTTGTCGATATGTCTTTTAGTATAGATAACAATTCTCCCTTCAGTGACGCAGGCGACCGGACATAGACTCTTATAATTACTTAGACATGGAGGCATCAAATAGTGGTATTACCATTCGTCCATATGTCTTTAAAGTAGTATAAATAACAATTCTCTTTTCAGTGACACAGGCGACCAGACATAGAGATGACGGTATGGGTGACGATGGGTTTCAGACTCGATCCAGATTCACAAGATTCAACAATGGATCCAGATTCAATTCTTTGGATCCAATGAATCTAAAACTGGACATGGATCCTCAATGGGATTTTATTAGATCTAAATCCAACCCATCTAAGACCCAAAAGATTCAACTGGATGAAATCTTTAACCACAACCCATGGACCCACTTGGGCCATTTCTTTCAGACCCTTCTAAAACCACACTAAAACCCTTTTCATTCAGAACCATCTTCGGTCAAAGTTACTACCTTCTTTTGGGTTTTAGACCGATGAAAATCCTCCTCTTTATTGTGGAGGTTAGAAAAACAATGAAGTTAACATTGCGGGAGTCTAGAAAGAAATAGGAAGATATAAGAGGATTTATTTTCGTAAAGCTAGTAACTTTGGAGTATGGACTTTTGGCTGAAGATAGTAAATGTAATAGCTCAGCTACAACTTTGTTGTAGTTACTCCGACAAATCCTTTTCAATTTCAGCTTGCAACGGTTATTCTATCCAGATTCATTTCATAGTTGCAATGCAAATCTAATATACATGAGTTGGATCCACTTGGGACCCATCAATCCATTGCATCTAAACTTTTTGGCTCCAGTGGATATCAGTTGGATCTGGATCTAGATCTATATAATCCAAATTGAGTATGGTTCCGGATGGGTCTAACCCATATTCGACCCATAGCCAACCCTAGATGCCAACCTTGCCACCAATGAGACATGTGAGAAAGAGTAAGGGAGTCAAAGAGATGAAAGTGGCTGTTGCAACTTAAGGGTTCAGTGAGTGAAGGGTTGAAGATTGCGAAGCATGCACGCACAAATGGAATAGTAAGGTTTGATGAGTATGCTCGGTGGAATAAGTTTTTTTTTTAAAAAAAAAAGTGGATCCAAGGTCTAAATTTGAGACCTAGATCCACACCCGCCCACACCTGTATAATTGGATGGTCATTTGCCAAGGCTACATCCAGTCTAGGACCACCCACGACCTTCCCTATGGGCGACTCTGAGTTGGCATATTTGATATAAGAATAGAGGAAACCGAATCATACAACTTATTGATGAAATCCTGGATATGGGAAACAAGTCAAGAAAAGTAGGACTACGAACCACCCATGACCTCTACAACTCATTTTAACAATATAACACAGACGAAAACCAAAAACCGAAAAAACAAGTGTCTAGAAACTCTAGATGAAAGCAGGTTTGTTTACATTGCAAAACAATCCATCCATGCAGACTATGCAGTCTTCCACTCTTCCTTTCACACTCAAGGCCTAAGTTCAGTATCATTTAAAAATAGCGGATTTGTGGGTCTCGACCAATGGATTGTAACAGGGCAATTCTTCTCACAATATCCAATATACTTCTCAATCCTAGATCTAAACACACAAGACTCTACATATATATCACCCACCAAAACCTGACCAGCATCATAGATCATAACATCATGACAGTATCCATATTCAATGCACCACAGGGCGACAGTAGGTAAAGCTTATTGCATCTAGATATCAATTAAGCAGCAGCATGCACAAATTGGACTACAACATCACCAACATAATCTCCACACACGAAGTCATCACTCGCATAAGTCACACTGAAAATCAATTAGCCACAGGTATCCTAAGAATCCCTAATCTTCGTCCAACTGTTGCTAATTTGTCCATAACCATCGATTACAATACCGTCAAAGTTTGCCCTAACTCAGCCAAATGAATATCTAAATCACTATATTGCACAAAATTCCGACCAAGAACACAACACCAAATCAAAACCTGAGTCTGAATACACCATTTTTGAGTGTGAATTTCAAACAGCTCGATGATCGAAAAATCCAATCGTCAAAAGCTGAAGATAAAAGCAGATCCATGCACTGCCACAGCTCGAGAAATCAAAATTAAACACCGAATTTCAAGAACACAATCCGAAGTGTTTCTATATTGCAAAAAATGGCTCGATCAATCACAGATCAACTAAAAAACACCAAAAAAACGAAGCTAGACGATACTGCTTGAGAAGATTTCAAAAAAATGGCAAGAAAACAAGCATTAGGATGGAGAAAAGTGCGAGAATTACCATGGTGGAGACTGATGAGTTGATGATCGTAGATGATGCAGTGATTTAGGGATAGGATGAGGGAATATGGGGGGAAGAGGAGATATAAAGCTGGTTTTTTGGGGTAAAGGAAGAACTGCGTACAAGTGAAGTCCGAGACGCGCCTCTGTATGTGTGTATAAAGAGAGCCCAATATCAATGGCTGTTAAGACGGGATCCCCCCTTTCTTTTTCTTCTTTATATTTTTCATTGGTTTTTTATCCACAAAAAATATATTATATCCGTTCCATATTAATTGACACTTCGACTAAATTTTGATGGTTAATTACTCATAAATTATAATGAATTATAATATGAAATTACTATCATTAGCAATATACTTTACCCAAAATACACTTTACCCAAAATTAAAATTGAGGTAGTTTCATATTGTAACTCATTGTAATTTGTAAATAATTAACGGTCAAAATTTAATCAAAGTGTCAATTAATATGAAACGAAGGGAGTACTAGTCAAATATTTTCTATATTATTTGTCCTTTTATTGTCACGATGTCCAATACCACTCTTTAATTGATAATCTTATATTGTACTATAATGTTACATCCGTCCCTTATCAGGTGTCATAATAATTAACTTTATAAGTCCAATATCCCTAGAAAATTGAGTAAAAAATTATACTTGGACAAATATACCCTTGTGACTTAGCATAAACTTTTTACTTCTTAAACTTTCTTTAAACTTTCAACACATCATTAGTAAGGGTAGTATGAATATTTTAATTGAAATTGTAAATTTGACACGTAAAAAGGTACAAGATAGTTGAAAAGTTTGAAATGAGTCCATTATTTTTCGATTATTTTAGGGACGAAGGTTGTTCTCCCTCTGTCTCTTTTTAAGTGTCAGAATACGTAACTTTGCAAAATCAATCCTCATTGGAAATAGAGTGAAAAATTTGTGTATAAACAAATACTACATCCGTTTCATATTAATTGCCATAATTTGACTTTCTCAGTTTCCAGTGTGACTTTTTAATTGATAACTTCTTACATAATATGTTACTAACATGAATATTATAATTTTATGACTAAATGATTTATCATCAATAAAGAATAATAAGTCCATTATTCAGTACATTATAATAACTGTCTCAACAAAATTCTTTCCACCTGAAAAGTTATTTACAAGTTTTTTTTTTTTTTTTGTTTCTCGATTGTTGATAGTCAAAATGTTTAAAGGTTGATAGAGTACAACAAACCGTATAATACAACAACAACCAAACACTTTTAAACATAAAAAACACAGCAAGGGCATTCACTTTACGACAACCAAAATCTATCACAACTCAATCACGCAACTAAATGATCAATAACTTCAGTTTGTTTAATCATCAAGGATTCACACGTCTATATCATTGCCAATAATCTCAATCATACGATCAATTTTGGCATCAATATCATCAAGACTGTAAAACTGGCCACACGTCTGTCCATTCTAACCTTCTGACCATTATTTTGGCCACAAACATGTTCTGATGCTTTTCCAGGGATTTGTGTTTTTTGAGTGAATGTTTTTTTGGGAAATTGTGTTAAGTTGAGATAAGTTAGGATAAGTTAGAAGAATTAGAACCAACCTGACAAAACAGGGTCATAATACCATAACTAACCATCAAAAAATATTATCCAAATAATAATAATAAATAATTATTATTGCGTTACTAATTTTTAAATAATCCTACTTCATGCAAGTTAAGAGCATAATTTTGTGTTAGAGGCCACTTATATTTTAGCAATCAATCTGGTCAGATGTAGGGGTGGGCAACACCGAGTATCCGTATAAAATTTAAGGATCCAGTCTCGGATCCACCGTGATTAGAACCGGATCTGGATATCCGAGTTGGAAACTCGCTATTATTGTCCAAATTTTTATACTTACATTGCGAACTGCTATTTGGAGATTTTAATGACATTGATCCATTCAGTCACTACTTTCAACTTCAATTTTGAGAGGTTTAAAAGAGAAGAAGGTATGTGGCAGTGAGGTTTGAATGAGTGGCGACTTAAATTATAAGCAAAATTAAGATTTCTCAACATATGGGCTTGGAACATGGATCTAATAGTGGATTTTAGGTTGATTGAGTAGTAATCTTCACTTAGTTTTAAGACCTAAAATAATTTTTTTATTGAATAATTATATTGATCCTGTATATTGGGTCCGGTTCTGGACCCTAGAGGTCAGAATCCAATCCCGAATCCAGATAATTAAAATTCGGATCCAGATCCAATGGATCCAACTGATTCTAGATTTGGATCCGGGTACTTGATTTTTCTGCTTACTCCTAGTCAAATGTTTGATCGCCAATTTCATATGTATAATATATCTCATGCGTACATACATGCACATAGACAAGTTCTCTATGGAACATTCATTTTACCGAAGACTTCCAAACACATCAAAAATTAAACCACTACTGATAGATAACCAACTCACACGCACGCACATACAATCTAGTCTCATATGAGATATTGTTTACATTGAACATCATTAACACAAGTTCACTTAAACTTTGCAATGAGTATTAACACAAGTTTATTTAACTTTGCAATGAGTACACATAGGAATACACATTTAGAGTTTTAGACTAAAGTCTTTAAGGCTAAGTCAAAGCATGGTTCGTTTAGTTCCAACTTCGAAGGAATCTCGTGCTTTCATGTGCAAATGCAGCGTCTAGTACCGTGGTGGCAATACCCTATCTTCTGCACGTGGCCAATCTCCTCGCAATGAAGCCTGCACAATGCTTCCCAACGAGGGTCCCAAGACCAACACATCCCCAGAGTATTTCTCCTTGCCCCAACAACTGCGACTGTATATATTCACACACATTCATTAGATACAAATTAGTCTTAAACTTTAGCGATGCACGAGTGTATTTAAAAATAGTTTAAGATTATTGTAAAATGACGAGAGTTATATTTATGGGTAATTAATTGTGTAGCAGAGCGAAAATTAGTGTGAGGAAGTTAATTAATCACTTTCTTTTTTAAAGGAAAACTATGATTTTTTTTGAAAGATCTACGAGTATGACTTTTCATGACCCCAACTTATTTTTTATGCGACTCATTTGATTTCCTAAGTCAAAATAATATTAGTTAACCAAAGGCTCTTAATTAAAATAATAAGTTTGGGAGCATGTTACACCGTGGTATATATTGGAACCACAGTCCAACTGCTGACCTTTATAAACCAACTAGTAGGTATAATACTAAAGAGGTAGTGCAATGTTAGGCTATTAGCAACCACTGTCGTCGTATGCGTACTTATTAAGTATTTTACATGGGCAAAAATTGCAGGACTGATTAGTCATATGTGTCACAGATAATTAGAGATGACAATGGATCGCAGTCGGGTTGGATTTGGGAACCTCCAACTCTAACGCCAGTTAATAATCGAAGCCAGGAAAGTTTGATCTCCAACGCCGAATAAACGGCGATGACTTGGACCTCCAACTCCGCTTATAATCGGAAGCATCGGAGTCGAAGACAGATGGAGTTTGGCAAACCTTAAAAAAAATTCACAAGCTCCAATACAGGAATTAGGGCTTCCATTCTCGGTCTCTACTGAGTCATGATTATATACATCACAAGCTCTCGGTCTCCACCAGGCCACAAGTGCATAAATATGTTTTCATAATGTTTTTCAATTTTCTTATTTTATACTATAATCAGATTTAATCAGATCGAAGGTGGGGACACCTCCAGATTCTCTCCGATTACATTCGCTTGGATTGAATTATTGCTATCGGATTCAAATTGTCTTCTTTTAGCCTAATATCAGGTCAAATTTGATTCGGACATATATCTGACTGTCATCCCTACATATAATTTAGTGTCCCAATAGTGGTCCAATGGCGGAACCGACCTACATGCCCTTATGCAAAAAAAGTAACAAGTATATTCACATTCAAACATAAACAACCCTATAGAAAATGTATCCAATGCATTATGCATGTATAAGACATGTATATGATACATGCAAAGAATTAACTAAAATCGAAAACATTACCATTTGCATTTGCTGATACAAGAGTAGAATGGAGGAAAAGAAGAGCAAATAAGATTGCAAGAAAAGAGGTGCCCATTTGTTTAGCCATACTATACCCTTATTTTCAACTTCTTTGTTTCTGATCTTTTTTGTGTGTAGGATTTAGCTCAACTTCTGCAAAATACAGCACTACATTTATAGGGTTCATGGTCCAACCAGTTGTGTCCAAAGTCAAGGACTAGCGTAGTATTTAATTAACCAAGTCAAAAAATTCAAAATGCCAGCTTAATCCATATCAATTTCTGATTTTGTCAACATATGTTAATTATTATTAAGGTCTCTATTAGAAAGCCGATCATTATAATTTATAAGTAACTTGTAAAGGTGGGTTTAGGACTAATTAATCATGCTTATAATCTTTCCTCTCCTTTTCAAGTTTAAACCCTTTATTCTTTGATGAGTAATGAATAATTAGAAGTTATCGGTTAAAGTATGTCAGTATATAGAGGACTAACCTTAGGCGCGGAAATAGGATCGTTTGCTGTTGTTGTACTCACAAAGTTGAAGTCGGAATAATATCAATCGATCTCCGGTGGCTATTAGAGTTGCTGGATAAGTGCCGCGCCGTAAACCCGAATCTCGATGATGGCAGACGTGTTATGAAAATCAGAGAAAGTGTATTTGGGAGATTACGTTATAACTCAGTTGTATCTCTAACTCATCCCTAATCACCCCTATAAGTTGTATTAACCTTACTTAATTAGAGGAGGTGATTATGGGGATTTATCAGTATTGTAATTGTGGTAATCATACCCATTGATTATTGTGATCGTTATATGTATGAGGTCAAATATCATTAAGGCGATAAATTATAATGAAAAACTAAGCATTGTATGGCAAGGACGATATTCATAACCATGACTGGGTGGCCAAATAAGAACATTGTTACAGAGCCCATATTTTGGGTTCAGAATGCTTCCACCGTTCTTTCTGGTATTTTTCGTGATGATCCGTTAGGTCGATCCCTTGAAAGAATGGTGAACTAGTAGGCGGTTGTGTATTATTTTCTTTTCGCCGGTTAAGAGAAAAAAAGAAGATAACTTGTCAGATAAAATCAATGAGAAACCATATTTCAAAAATTAAATTGTAAGACTATATTTTTTGATGATTTAGGTTAAGGGAGCGTTTGGTAGAAACCCTAGGGAACCCGTGGGAAGTTTTCCATGGGAAAAATTTTCCTTAGCTCCACAAGGAAAAAATTCCCTAGGAAAATGGAGAAAGTGGTGGACCCACCGTAAAATTTTTCCCAAGGTCAACCCACACCCAAACATGGGAAAATAAGTCAACCCAGGAAAATTATCCATTTCCTCGGGATTATTGACCAACCAAACGCACCCTAAATAAATTTTGATTAGTACTTTGAGAATATTGTTGGCGTGGAACTGGTTTCTTCTAGTTTTAAGTGTTATCTTGGATGAATTGCATCACGAAAATTTACAAATTGGGCCACCTTAATCTTATCCCCCCTTGATGGACCCAGATATCAATAGCATATGCAGCCCAATTTGTGGCTATTCCTTGGTCCAATTATGGGCAAATCCAAAAGAAGCCCATGAAGGCTCAGTCTCAACCCTGAAATCTTTCCGCTTCTCTATCCTCCGATTGGGAAAACTTTTTTTTTTAGCGATGACAAAAAAACCGGGTTCGAGTCGAATCAACTTTGGACAATTCAGACAAAATTCCTAAACTTGAACTCTGCCAGAAGTTCAAATTCGGACAGTTTGTGTTGTCCGATCGGACTCGAAATGTCTGAATTTATCTGAACCCGAATTTGTCCGAATATACGATAATTCAAATTTACATTAAATTTAGACACACTTTCAATATTTTTTTTCTTCGAATTTCATGGGTCGAACAATGTCCGAATGTGCCCGAATTCGTCTGAACTTGAATTTGACATAAAATTCGGGCGTCCGAATTTCTTACTCCAGACCCCGAACCCAACCCGATTTTAGGATAGGGCATAACCGAATTCTCCGAATTTAAAATTCGAACAAAAAATTGATGAGCGAACCTGATTTAATTCAGATCGAACAAATTCGGGTATTTGGGTCAAACAGATTTTTGCCAACGCTACTTTTTTGCATACCCATTTCCCGTTTTAAATAGTAGTAGTATGATGATTAGACTGTAAACGAGCCGAGCTCGAGCCGTGTCTCACTAGGCTTAAGCTCGACTCATTTAGGAAAAGCTCGGCTTGAAGCTTACCAACCTTTCAAAGTTTCTGAGAATTCTTTGAGGCGCCATGTCAAAAGGCTGAGGGTTCTTTAAGGCGGTTCCGTACTGGGGATGAGAGTGATGTTTGGTGTTCACTAGGGTTTTAAGAGTGACATTAGTGATAGTTATGAGGAAGAATGATTTTTCTCATGTAATTGAGTTTACTAGGATAAATTTGTACCTCTCTTATTAATCTTTTGAAAACGTAGAGATCTATTATTAGAGCATCCGTAATGATGAGTTTGAGTTTGGCTAATTGGATTATGTGGAATCTGTGGATCTCTACTAAGAAAGTCAAAATTTATGCCTCTATTTAGCTAGATTTCCAATGGTGAACATGAATTTGACTTATATTAATTAAAAAAGTAAATAGGTCATACTTAATAATATAATTAATTTGGTTATATTGATAAAAATGATAAAAATGAGGAGAGAGAGACAAAAATATGATTAAAATATTAGTGTGTTAAACTCGTTTTCAAACTCGTCTCGCGAGATTAACAGCGAGATTCTCACAAGACGAGTCTCATTTTCACCACTGAAATGTCTTACACGACTTCATTTCATTCTCATCTTATGTCATGTCAGCAGTGAGTCGAATTTAAACTCACCATTATGGATGCTCTTATACTTTGACCTTGATAGTGAAGGCTTTTCATGTTTGTGTCATCCGTGGGTTTTTCTCCTAGTTCTTGGACTTCTCATGCTTAAATCTTGTCTCCTTTATTTCTATTATTCTTGCATTATCATTCTCGATATCTCAAACATTAAATTTATTGCTTATTTCCATTACAAGTATGCCCTAATGTTTTCGCTTCCATAGTAACATTTCTTTCCTCTTTAGCTTCTATGTTAGAGATAACCTTTATGATTATCCATTATTTTTTATATTTCATAAAGCACTTAAAATATGATTAATGGATCTAGGATATCATTAGTGCTTATCGGCGTAACTAATGCATCCAAAGTTTTTTTTTTTTTGTAATTGATAATTAATATTTACTATTTAAAAAAATAGTGTAAAAAATCATAATAAATACTAATATGATGAAGAGTAAGATACTTTGAGTTAATATCATCACCAGTTTGTGAATACTCACAATAGAATTCTTAAGACCGCACAATATCAACTTTTCAACATGTACATCGTACATTTATTTATATATGGAGAGTTACAAATCTGGCATAGAAATTAAAGGCACACGACACATGATAATTTTATTACAATAATTAACACAAAGATGGAAGCAATTAACATGATTAACTCCACATCATTATTGAGCACAGGATCGTATGTAGAGAGATGGGTGGAAGGAGGAATTCCTTGCATATATATGGAGGCAGCCAGAGTTGAATGAATTGAGTGGTATGAAACTTTTAATTTTTGTCAGTTTACTGTATATTTTTTAATTTATCAAATATGTCACTCAACCTTTGTAATTTGTCAAATATGCGACTTCACTTTTAAAGTTTGTCAAAAATGCCATATAGAGCAATAGGTCAATATTGGTCCCGTTCTTTTGTACGGTTGGCTGTGGTGTGACACATACAGTACGGTGTGGTGGAATTGTGGTAAATCGTGACGTGTTTGGAAAAGTTGTGGTGGATTGTTGTGGGTTGTGGAAAATTGTGGTGAGTTTTAATTTTAATAATTGTAAATGTGTTGGAAAATGTGAAATTGTAATTGGAAAAAGTGAGACAAATTAAATTAGAAAAAGTAGATTATGGTGAGTTGTGGTAGATTGTGATGGAATAAGACAAGTCGCGGTGCGGTGTGGCACCGCAGCCAACCAACCGTATAAAAGAATATGACATAAGTTTTGTGACATTTTTTTGACAAATTTTATAAATTAAGTAGCATATTTAACAAATATCAGAAATTATGTGACATATTTGACAATTGAGCGGCATAACAGACAAAAATTAAAAATTACGTGACACTCAAATCATTTAACTATGGAGTAAGCTACCAGAGTCTCTTTCCACGGCAATGGCAGACCCTTGTTTCCCTGTGGCAATACCCACCTCTCCAAAAGCCCCTGCCCAAACAATGTGCACTGCAGGCAGTTATACTGCCAATTGGACCAAGCCCACGTGGCAACGCCCCGCCAATCTGGCAAGTTGCTAAACTTCTCCTAGATCCCATAACTGCAACATAAATTACAACATCCTTAGATTATCAGAGCATCTATAATGGTGAGTATGAGTTATACTCATTGGATAAGGTGGAGTCGGATTAATCGTATCCTGGGCAGGAGCAATGAACCTATTTGAAGTGGCTTATTTCGTACCAGAGAAGCCAATGTATGAACAAGGATTAATTTTACTTCCCCACTTAGCAACTTTAGGTTGGGGAGTAGGCCCCGGTGTAGAAGTTATACACTTTTCCATACTTTGTATCTGGAGTACTTCACTTAATTTCTTCGGCACTATTGTGGAATTAGTATGACCCGCAAGAAGAGTTAGAGTTAGACTTTCCTTATTAACTTGGTTTCCAATCATGGGCGTGAGTTTAATTAAAATAATTAAAAAAATATTTATGCCCCATATTTAATAGTTTAAAAAATGGATAAGGTAGAAGCAGTATGACGTACCATCCTTTTTCCTACTGTTTCAAAATGGTTGGAAAAATGATCGGATTACTAATCAAGTAATCGTATTCTCAACCATTTTCGATAAGTAGGAAAGAGATTGGTAGGAAAAATTTCCCACCATTTTAGGAAAAGTAGTTGGAATTTCCAACTAATTTTTCCGCCAAAAATAATGAAAATAGTTGGAAAATTAGAAAAATATGAAATGATTGTTAAAACAGTTGGTTTTAAAATGGTTGGAAAAAGTGATCGATAATACACATTTTTTAGAAGTGTGCGATCAAAGTTTAAAAATTTTGATCTTAAATTTTTCAACATCTACAATGATTTGTTATGTATTAGATTTATAATGAAAAATATTATACTAAAAGTATAACTTTACAATTGTTAATAAAATACTGTATGAGAAATCACCAATAAAAAAACAAACATTGAAGACTGTAACAGTTAGACTTGTCAATTCGATCGGGTGGGCGGGTTTTGGGTCGGTCGTATATCGGGTTTGGGTGTACTTCAGGTTCGGGTAAGTACGAGCGATGTATTTCAGTTTCGGGTCAACCTAACGGATTATGGTTGCGACCTTTTTCCGTTTTTTTAAAAATGATCTCTAAATACTACTTTTTGTACAATATACATAATATAATATGATTATCTTCTAGTAACAATAGATTATTGTAAGTATTTCAACTTAAATTAGAGAAATAACAAATAAATGAGTCGCGTTTATAGTTTAACATTTAAAATTTTCAATGAAAATTCACAAATTATAATAAAGTTGAACTTAAACAATTAATTTTTCGGGTCAAACGGGCGGGCCGAGTTTGACCTGCTAATTTTCGGGTTTGGTGTATTTCGGGTTTAGTTGAAAAAATCGTGTTCAAAACCCAGAAAATTTCGGGCAGGTTCGGGTAGGTTATTGGGTCGGGTCAGAAATTGCCGGGCCTAGTAATAGTCAACTAACATTTAAATAATATGAAACGGATGGAGTAAAATATACTCTCCCCTCTTCACTTTATTTGTTACTTAATCTATGCCTTAATTAAATTTTAAAAACTCTGACTATTAAATTATTAATTCACTGTATTATCATAGAAAAGTATTATCAGTGCATTTGTAAAAAAAAAAAACTATTGCAAGACTATCACGATAAAACATTGCGTTAGAAAATATCAGTAAAAATGGACATTAAAATTGTACAACAATTATTAAGGACAGATAAAGGGGTGTTTGGCTGTCAGCCTTTTGAGGTAGCTTTTAACTTTTTGTACTCTGTTATCTTTTTTATTAATGTAAAAAAGTTAAATGAGGCGTTTGGTAACAAACTTTTCATATTAACTTTTTGGACCCAATAATTTAGTTTTAAAAAAGTTACTGGAGGAACTTTTTTAGGTAACTTTTCACAAAAAACTAGTTTACCAAACACATTTTCTGCAATCAACTAATCCAAACAGCTAAAATCAAACAGTTAATCCAAATAGCTAACAGTTACAAATTAACAGCCATCAGCTACCAATTAGCTGTCAAACAGGGCCAAAATAGAAAGTTGGGATTAGAAAAGTTACCATCTTCATTTGCCAATCCTGGGGCACAATGGAGGAAAAGAAATGCAAAGAAGAGGGCAAGGAGAATAATGCCAACTTTTTTAGCCATTATTTTGAGTACTCTTAGGGTTCTTTGGTTAATTGGGAATAATTTGCTTGTTACCTCTTTTTTTTTCTTGGCCTCTTGTGAATAATTCCCAAATAGATTCTGTTTTTATAGACTCATAATTCAAGCCATTTATTCAAAGTCAAGGGAAAAATAACTAGTTAATTCCCCAGAGAATTCCATGTTTATCTCTATCTTCCTATGTTTTCATCATGACAATGACTATTATTATTTATTAATAAAAAGTCTTCATCGCAAATCGTTGAATTACATTTATATTATTATTTGTAATTGAAATTGAAATGAAGATATCATTTAGGCTGTGTTTGGCAATAGCGTTTGGGGTAGCGTTTAGAGTCTTGACCAAATCAAAACTCTAATTGCATAAATATTAGCGTTCGGTAAGTTAGCGTTTTGAGGAACGTTTAGCGTTTTAAGGAGCGTTTTGTGAAACGCTAATAAAGTTAACGTTTAGCGTTTGGAGCAGCATTTCATATTTTTCGGTCAAAAAATATCCTTTGTAAATTTTATCTTTAGAAATTATTGATACCCTTTTATGTCAATTCACATTAACCTGTTCATTGAACCGCTAAAATTACCGAACACAATTCTCATTTGAACAGTCATCTATTATCCACTACTTAAACCGTTATCCGCTGCTTAAACCGCTATACACTACAAAAGCCGTTATCCGCTATCTAAAACACTAATTTTGCCGAACAGTGCCTTAGAAAATGCGTTTAACATTCCAATGAAAAAAAATATTAAAATTGCTGATTTAAGCATCAGTACATCAAGTACTTGTATCATTTATTTTGAATAATAACATTCCAATGATGTTTGACATTTCAGAGTTGTAGAATGGCGCTCCGCGCATCTTCCGTTTGAAAAGATGTTTTTTCTTTTTATAAATGACTTTACAAATATAAAAAAAGATAAAAAAATATTTTTTGACTTAAGATAGTTAATAATTATCTTAAATTGTCTATATTTCACATTTTGTTAATTTTTAATAATGTTTTCTCTAATAATTATGTATATTTATTAACTACAAGATTATAATACTTATTAGCTAGGTCAAAAATATAAATAATAGCCTAAATTTATTAATCATAATAGAAAATGTTCATTTTATACATAGTTTTATATTTATGAAAAAATATAAATAAATAATTATTTTTACATTGTTTATAGGTTGTAATATCTTTATAATGATTTGAATATATTTGCATTTGACTTTATGAGTGATTTAGGGTGATATACAAGATGCTCATTAACCATCTTGCATCAATATGTTTATCATGTTGTTATTAAAAATAACTATTAAAGCGTAAGACCCACTCTTGGCCACAAAGATGGGAAGGAGGCTAGAAGGATTATCGTTGAGATCAAATATGTGAAAAGTTCATTTGATCGCTTAGATGAAGAAGTGCGCAGGGTGACAAAGGTTGGTCATACTATAAATGTCATTGGGGATGACAAAGAAATTGCTGCAAAACTATTCAAAGAAATGTGGCAAGAAGAAGAGAGGACGAAAGAAAAATCTTAAAAGTTGTTTCTTTTTTGCTTGTTTTGGTTTTTGATGCCTTTTTTTGTTTTTTTGTGTTGCCTTATATAATTATATGTGACTTTGTTGGAAACTCTGTTGCTCTATTAGACTTCAAATAATTGAAAAAAGAAAATTAAAATTGTTATTTAACAAAATTAAACATAAATATGAGTAGCAAATGGTACGTAGTTGAAGTTAAAGACTTAGAAAAATCAAAGTTACTAAGAAAGTAGTTTTATTGGAAATTAATAAAACAAAGATAGATAAATATCTTAAAGTGATACACTTCTCAATAAGCATCTTGAAATACATTTAATAAAAATTACTCTAATATTTATATTAATGCTTTCTTTTATTTTGTTTGTGAATTATTTATTTTTATTTAATAAAATTCCATCAAAATAAAAATGAAAAGCGAAATCCTTGAGTAATTTACTTCCCTTCTAATGATCAATTCCACTTGAAAAAGGAGAAAAAGAAAGTAACTTGAAATTCAGAAGAAATTCTTATTTATGTTTTGTTATGTTTAAGTATTTAAATTAAAAATATGCGTTTTGTTAGTTTGAAAGTTTTACGCTCATAAATTACATATTAACATTATTTATCTATGACTTTAAATTAATATTTTACTATAACTAATAAGTGATATTAGAATGACTTTTTAATAAGAATATGACTAATAATTTATTATGAGGTGACTTTTATCTGAGTCAATTTAAATAAATAATTAGTTACCCCTCTATTGATAAATAGTCACCACAAAATTATATGTCTTACTATAAATTTATGGTAGGACGGTCTTACATAAGAATTACTGATTTTCTATTTGTATATATATATTTTATATATGTGTAGAATTACATATATAATTTTAAGTCTCTGTTATAATCGGTTTAAGTAGGATATAGTTTTATCTTTATCGGCATAGCTGATATACACAACACCCTAAAAATTAATAAATATATAAATTGTTGACAGTTCAAAATATTTGAAAAGTATCTTGTTGCAAAATGCATATCATCATCCTAAATGAATGACGGTAAGTTTATGTTAGTTCATCATATCCAACTACAAATTTACTGTGAGATATATAATTTTACTATGATTATTTTATGAATACAGGGTGACTATTAATTTATTTGATGTGATTTTGATATAAATTACCTCTTAATAAATTATTAGTCAAATTCGTATAAAAAGTAATTCTAATATATTTTATCAGCCATAATAAAAAATGTCATTTTATAAGATGTCCGTGTCACGACCAATTTAGATGATAGTTGAAATAGTCTTAGCTTGTACTACAATTTGTGAATACCAAATACCAATACATCATGAGACCATTACAGTATGTAAAAAATTATTAAAAAAAACTCAAGAGACACGTAAATATTAATTATAGTTGAAAGAGTTTATTTTTAATTAATTAATTACTCAAAAAAACGCTGGATATATTAAATTACTACTCTCTCCATTCCATATTAACTGTCGTCTTTGGAAATTGTGCAGTCAAATTTCAAAAATTTTGACCATAAATTTCTCAATATATACAATGAGTTGCTAAATAAAATTATCACCATTAGATTCATGACGAAAAATACTATCATAAAAGTATAATATTGCAATTGTTAATAATATATTATGCAAAAAATTATCAATCAATGAATAACATTAGAGCCCATAAAAGTCAAAATTATGACAATTAATATGGAACGGAGGGAGTAATTATGTGTAAGCCTTAATTTTACCGGATTTCTACCTCTAATTTTATTGCTTATTCAAACTTATCTAACTCAATTAAGGGTAATATATTTTTTTTTTGTGCAAAGCGATTTAGCATAATATTGATTATATATATTGTTTTTTTTTTCTATTCATGACTTATTTGCTTAGTCTTCTTTTATTTAGATAATTTATATAAAAAAAGGTTTTCGGTTCAAAATAATCCAAAGTCAAGGGTAAGTGGTTGAAAATAATCTAAATTCACTTTTTGGCTGAGAATGTGCCAAACTTTTCACCAATTTACTCTGACTAAACCAGAATTGAATTCCGACGTCGCAAAACTGACTTGGCACTAGCTCTTGAAAAGTTCGGACTTGACTGAAAATAGTATAAATGGACTAAACCAGATATTAACCCACCACATCTTTGAATTTTTTTAAGGGTGTCAAGTCAGCTTTATGATGTAGGCATTCAATTATGGTTTAGTCAGAGTAAATAGGTTAAAAGTTTGACACATTTTTCACCAAAAAGTTAGTTTGGATTATTTTCAGCCACTAACCTCTAATTTCATATTATTTTGAGCCAAAAACCCTAAAAAAATGTGAGAGGTTTACATAAATTAGAGCAAAAGAAGAAAAAAATAGGTTTAACTCCACAAAAATTGAGTCGGTGTGTGTGTCTAAGTATTGTGTAGTTGTCTTGCCTTATTTCGAGTAATAAGAAGCGTCATTTTTAATATATCACGTGCTCACAACTTCTTAACAAGTGGTATTAGAGTAAGGTTATAAGGGCTTTGTTGAACTAGCATTCATTGTGTATGCATATATAGTATCGGACCGAAGCATACGGGAGATTTACTGGCAGAGTCACGGACTCTAATAGTTGTTGGAGTGTTTGATTTGGGACCCAAAAGTCTTAATTTAAGTGTAGAAGTGTAGGACTAAATTGTTACTATTATCGCTGATTTTTTTTTTAACGTCATGAAATTTCTTTAACTGAAATTGTCATATATTAGTATTTTAAATTACGAATTAGATGATAGTAGTTTCTTACTCCCTTCATTCTTTGTTATATGATCTTTTATCCGACTTTTCTTTTTACATATTTTCTTATGCTTCACATTCTTAATAATATATTAATAACAATTTTTTTCTATTTTATCCTTAAATATTGATTATAATTTCAATGACATATTCAACGACATATTAAGAGAAAAACTAAATGTTTATTTTAAAGGTGTATTTGAGTAATTTTCATATTAACTACATCATACTTTTTTGTAAGGGCGAGAAATTTTTGAGTTTTTCTAAGGATGAACTTGCTATTAGAAACAATCTGATCTATCTAGTAAGATAATCTCTCGCACATTTTTTTTGAATATATAAAGAGAAAATATAATTAATCACAAAGTTACCAAACTTGACACAATTTTTTATTTATTTCTTTTACACGCAAATACAAATTTATAAAGGCAGTCCTTTGTATAAGGAATCCACCTAATTCAAATCAACAAAGCACACATACTTAAGTACTTGACATAATCCTTTTCATGAGAGATCAACCTAAATTAACTCCTCAAACATAAATTTAGCTTATTATTATTACAATAGGAAAGGACACGGTACATAATAAGGTGGGCAGAATATATCTATACGTGTGTGCGCACACGTGTATGTATGTATGTAACATGAGGTCTACCATTTCCAATACCTTCTTCCATAACAAGTGCAAACTTTTGTAACAGCTTTACAATATCCACCGTGGATAAAACCCTTTTTGAAACAGTGAGTAAAGCACGCTCCATTAGCCCAGTCGCCCAACTGTTTGGGAACCGCCCCACCAATTTGACAAGTTGCTAGACTCCTCCTCGTCCCAACACCTGCAATTAAGTTGAAGTTGGTTATGTAAAAGTTGATTAAGTAAGGTTAAATAGATTTGGATAGATTTGACTATTTGAGTAGTTTATGATCCAAATTCTTCGATGTGATTCTACTATTTGCATTCCGATTCACGATCTTACATGGGTTAATTCCGATCCTAACGACTCTGTGGATCCGAGTTAGGGTCCCGATTATAACAACTTTGCCAGGGAGGAGAGAACGTTATGTAACGAGGGTCCCTATATGTATCTTTAACAATTATCATTTATATGATTGTGTTAAATCTCATCGTAAATATTGTATAGGTTATTATTATTACTAGTCTTCAAACCCGTGCGTTGCACGGGACAAAATCAATAAACACTTATTGTTGAGACAAAGTAAGACAACACATATAGTTAAAAACCTTCATCGTATCATATAATAAAATGAATGCATGTATAATTTTCTAATTTTTCACCAAAATATATTTAAATGTTGAGTTTATAATATGTAAATATACTCGTTATACTTTTTTCTACTACTAAAATCTTCCAATTAAATATTGTAAATCAATCAATCTAATGCAATTACAATTCAAATATGATAAAACAATATATATTAATAACTTGTAAATATTATTAACTTAAAAAATATTTTTAAAATTATATATATATGTAACGCCCCGAAAATTCAATTATAGAAAAGTCAAAGTCAAACTAGCGTTAACAGACAAAACTTAGCGGAAGACTTCAAATTCAGTTTGGGCGTCACTGCCGTATCCCCGAAGGAACACAAGGCGAGAAAGGAAAACACAACTGTCTGCTAACGGTAACTACTAACAACTCAAAACAAAACTTTAAGACATCATAACGACAACAAAATAAAAAGATTCAAGGACTTCTAGACTCGTCGTCCTCACTTCTAATTCCCGTCCCCAGCATTTAGATCTTCACCTGAAATCAAAACATTTCAAAAATGAGGGGGAAATCTCAATAATGTCTACCCCTAACGTTTAAAACAGTTTAAGTTCATTTCAATTCATTTTAGGGAGAGGGATCAAATCAAACGTTTTACAAACCTTTAACCCTTAACTGTTTTCCTCAACCCATCCATTCCATATTTTAATTTGCGGGCGGGATATCAAATCCCATAAAGAACATTGCCTACCAATGGCATCAAACAACTATCCTATATCAGGGATGAAACCCTGATCTCCTGGCACATAACCCATACAGGCATCAAATCCTGGTCTCAGGGTTATCACCCGCATGAATATTAGCCTCTCAAAGGCATCAAACAGTCGCCCACCAAGGGTATCATAACATCTATCCTATATCAGGGATGAAACCCTGATCTCCTGGCACATAACCCATACAGGCATCAAATCCTGGTCTCAGGGTTATCACCCGCATGAATATTAGCCTCTCAAAGGCATCAAACAGTCGCCCACCAAGGGTATCATAACATCTATCCTATATCAGGGATGAAACCCTGATCTCCTGGCACATAACCCATACAGGCATCGAATCATGGTCTCAGGGTTATCACCCGCATGAATATTAGCCTCTCAAAGGCATCAAAACAACAACCCGCTTAATGTTTCCACTTTGAATTATTAATTCATTAATCAAACTCATCTCACACTCTCAAGTCAAACCCAACCCAGATTATCAAAATCAATAATAAAACCACTAATAAAAGACCATCTCAATTTCTCCATTCATAAAACAAGGTACAACGATTACAACAGTTATCCAAAACAGATGGTCATAATTCCACCAAAAGTCCCCTTTCGGGATGCAATTATCAAAACAGATTAGAAAACATTAAAACACATTTAAAGAGCATCCCAGTGGGGATTAGAGCATAGACATTACCTGATATACTTCACAGCACAGCAAAAGAAGAACACACTTGAGCTCACTAACGTCTCGCACTAATCGGGCCTAGAATAAAAATAATTATCTAATCAAAACGCGTTCTAACGAAGTTAGTATTAACTATTAACTACCTAACCCATCCCCTAGGAACACTTAGGTTCCTATCATTTATAAAATTACACTTAACACCTCCAAGAAAACACATAACAAGATCACATATAGTTTTCACTCAACAATTCTTTACAAATAAAAGCAAGCAGAGGACAGATTATAACGTTCACATAAAACGGGTCACAACTTGACTTCCCGACATCCTACGGGTCTGGTTCTGGACTTTTCGGAAGCCTCAGGATGTCTACTAAAACTTCTATGTTGATGGATAAGCCCAAATCAGTCCCGAAGGACCCTAAAAACACCCGTCTTTCCCATTGGTCAAGTTCTGACAGGTTCTGGTAAAACGGTTATAACTCGGGCTATACAAATCAAACGTTCGATCCGTAAAATTCCTATGGTTCCTAACATCTAAGGGAACCTCCAGTCCAAAGGGTTTGATCAAAAGACAACTAAACTAACCGTGGCAACCCGATCTTTAAACACTAACGAAACTGTCCCGATAACGGTTATTAACTAATTTGTTATTTCGGTTCTAACCTTTACCAAAAAGGTCTTGGGGTTCTAACTTGAGCTTAAAACGATACTTAGAGTCTAAGATATAAAGTCCAACTTAACTTAGGTTCAACAATCAAACTTGTAGAAGTAAACTTATTAAAACAAGAACACCTTAATAAAACTTTAATTAAAACTTAAGTCGTACAATGAAATAAAATTCCTTTGAACATAAAGCACGTAAACAAGACTTTAAACACGAATTAGTTATAAGATTATAAGATTACAACAAGAATTTCACAAAGTAAAACAAAGGTGGTTAAACATGCGATTTCTTTAAACAAGAATCAAGAAAGACTTAGGTTACATGTAAAAGAAACATAAAGAACTTAGAAACATTAAAACTACCAATCAAGAATTCCAACAACTAATTCTTTTTACTAGACTCTATCAAGATTGAAGAATTACTAAACAAGAATTGTACTTTTATTAAGTCAACCTAATTTATCTAACAACTTTAAACATGAATAACCTTTAAAGAACTCAAGGAATATATAAAATAAAGTACAATGAACATATAACTACTAATCAAGAATTTAAGGTTTTATTAACAAGAAACCAACCTAATTTATTTAACAAACTTAACAAGATTTATTTTTAAGGAACAATAAAGAACATAACGATTTAATAACTAGACATTCAAGAATTAACATAGGTAATAAATTTCCAAATTCGTACATACAATAATATTGTGGTCTAAAAAGGTTCATAAAAAGAATATAAAGAATATTAAAGAACCACTTTTAAACCTAATAACCAACTATTACAACCTAATCTAATTACAATTTATAACATAAAATTACACATAACAATTAAGAATTTACACATAATTACAACAAGAAAAACAATTACAATTAATTTCCCCTAATTACAAAAATTACAGAAATTATAACATTAATATTACAAATAACAAAAATCAGATTTTAACATTAAACAAGAAAAGAAAAGGAAAAAGGAAAAGAAAAAGAAGAGATAAACATATTAGGGTTAGGGTTAGGGTTTACGTAGGTTAGGCAGAGGGGCTGTTTCCGGCGACGGTGGCGGCGAGCGTTGGTCGGAGGGCGTGCGTCGGCGGTCGCAGGTGGCAGGCGAAGATGGTGGCTCGTCGGAGGGGAGTGGTCGACGTCGATTTTTCCGAGCAGCAAATCACCAGCGAAACTAGAGCGGTTCCTTCGACTGGGCGACTCCGGCGACGTCAAGACGGTGGTGCGATGCTCGCCGGCGAAGGGGGTGGCGACGAGGACGTCGCTGGTGGCTGTTGCGGCGGGGCGGGGTGGTCTTCAGTGACCAAGATCGAGAGAGAAAGAGGGAGGAGGAGTGCGATTGAGAGAGGGAGAAAGAGAGCGTCGATGGTCGCGGTGGTTCGCCTGGGGAGGTGGTGGTCCAGCGGCGGTGGTGACGGTGGTGATCGTCCGGTGGTGGCGGCTGGGCGAAGCAGGGAGATCGAGAGGGTGAAAGAGAGGAAAGAGAAAGAGAAAGGAAGAGAGGGAGAGGTTTCGCGGTGGTGGTTTTGCGGCGGGGGTGGCGGCGCTGCGGTGGCTGCCGGTGGTCGGTGGTGGCGTCGGCTGCTGGGCGAGAGAGGAAGGGAGAGGTTGTAGGGTTAGGGTTTGGGAGAGGGATTAGGGTTTGATATGGGTTTAGGGGGGTTTTTTATACTAATACTCCAATTAGGCTCACTAATCCAATCTAATCCTAACCCAACCCATTTAAAACAATTAAAACCTGATTTTTTCTAAAAGCCCAATAATTCTAATAATAGTAATAATAGTAACCTAGTAAGGTCAGCACGCTATACTACTAACAATAATAATAATAATAATAATAATAATAATAATAATAATAATAATAATAATAATAGCATTAATAATATTCACATAACAAATAATATTCACGTAATTATTCATATAACACAATAATATTAATAGTAATACCAATAATAAAAAGAGTAAAATTAATAATACTAGACCCACAAAAATTACCGATATACCCTTGTTAGTCCCTCACGATCCTACGAGCTCAAGTGTTAGCAAAAATAAACACAACGAATAATAATAAATAAAGAAGTCAAACATAATATACTAACGACGTGACGGTCAACATCTTTGGATTTTTCGGGGTTTTACAATATATATATATATATATATATATATATATATATATATATATATATGCATTTAGAAAACTTGAGATACCAAAACATGTGCAAATTAAATGGATTCCTAAGATATGTATAAACAAATCGTTTAATGTGTTTTATATGTTAATATTTAATTACCAATTACATTTTGGATTCCTATTGATGTGAATAAAACGTAGTCACTCTAAAATGGCACAGTGATCTCATAAACATAATTAATAATTTAAATTATTGTGATTTTTTTCCAAAATAGTATATAAATCCAAAATTTGTACATTATAATGTGTGTTGTATATATATATATATATATATATATATATATATATATACATATATATCTATTTCCTTTATAAAAAATTATATATAAAATTGAAAACAATAACTCTATAGAAATACATTATATTCAATAGCATGGCACCCATGTTTGTCTTCATGAATATAAACATCAACACTACAATTTTAAATTCCAACACAGAAAAGAAAATTTGAAATTAATAAAATAAATAATTTTTGTTTATTTATATTTGAATCAATCTCAATTTTCTCAAATATGTATTTTACAATTTCTTTTTCCTAAAAATGATGCATTTAATTTGTTTGTTAATTTATAATCCAAATATCCATAAGATTTTATAGCTTTTATCATAGGCACTGTAATTTATATTTAACTTTTAAATTTAATATTATTGTATGTTAATTTAGGTTTTAAATCAAATCAATATTTACAATTAACAAACTATATACTTAACAACAAAACAACAAACATACATGATGAAATAAAATAAAAGAACACTATATATAGAAAAAAAAACAGATTCATAATTCATATCCACGTCCTACATACTAAAAACAATATAGTAACAAAGAAGAAAAAGAAAATAAAAAATAGTCTCTGAAATATAACCAGATATAGAACAACAACAACAACATACACTCACGATTAATATTATATTGACATTCTAAAATTTTATTATAAATGTAATTTCATAGTTGTAAAATATATGGATAATGTTAGATAAATCCATTCAGAATATTTTTCTTGAAATAATGTATTGTTTATTTGTTTTGGCCATTTATTTTCAAAAATCCACATACAAAGTATATATATAAGGAATGAATCATTTGAATCTTTTCTTATCAAAAACTCATAAAATAATTCTTTCACTATTCATACTCTGAAGTCTGAAGTATATAAGTAAACTAAATACTGCAACAATATTTTCTATTTATATATTCATAGTTCATCTATATATAAAAGAGATATTGATAAATATTTGAAAATACTTTAAGCATAGCAAATGCATTACTATCGTGTCCTTTACCTCGGAAAGTTTTGCCCAACATCTTTCTTTATTTGTCTGATGCCGACCTAAATCACTTCTTCTTTACTAAGGTTATTATGTATGATCGATATATATAAACTATATCAACCTTTTATTTTATTTTACACAAAATGTTAATTAGCAACTCAATATAAAAACAACTTAGAGATAATTATATATAAAAAGAGGAATACTTTAAAAATATCATACGTACATACCTGAAATATATAATCTTCCATTGAAATGTTGCTTTGCTTTAGCAAGACTCTTTTGATATACCTTTACGGTAAGGTTTAACAATCCATTTGTACTCTTTTGAAGATGTGTGTGCAAACTATGAATCAATGGAAACCCAATTCTCAAGAAATAGTGTATGAAAAATTGCAAGACTATATGCCTTGATTTTTTTCATAAGAATAATACATCTTTATAACTATTTTGAAGTTGAAGGTGAAAATGCATACTGAGCTTATGTTAGATAATGAATAAGAGAAAGTATTATTGAATGGAAGGATATATAGATATTGACCTAATAGAAGACAATATATATTATAATAATAAAGCGAAGGTTATTGAAGGGAGATGTATAAGTTACAAAGCAATAAACTATCAATTGGTATTATTGTCATTAAACATGAATAATTAAGCATTTACAATTGCACATAAGGTTATAACCGTACATTAAGGTGCAATTTAATGACAAATTGGAGCTCATCAACTACCTCTAATATCCCTTTTTTAATTTTAATGAAAAAAATCACAATTATTTGGAAAGAAAAGAAACACAGAGGGGAAAGGGGGAAAAAGAAAAGATAATAATTTATTATTTAGAATTTTGAAAATATATTTATTAATTTATTAGCTAATTCCTCTATTTTTTATATCAGCCATCTATAGTTCCGTATAAATATTTAAACCATTAATATTTTAATTTGTGGAATAATTCATCGTACAAAATTGATGTCCTTAGATTTATAATAAAAATTACTATTTAGAAAGTATAATATTTATATTTTTAATAAAAGTTTGTGACAAATTATTAAAATTGACCTCAAAAAGCATGGACAACAACTAAAAAAAATGGGCCTAAGAAAACAACTAAAAAAATGGAAAGAGTACTTCAAATGTTTCATTAGAAAGAAAAAAGTGTTTTTAAATTTAGGTGTGTACATGTAATTTTTCTTTTTACGTGAAACAAAGGTCAAATTACTGAAGATTTATCATATTACTAATTTTTCTCATATTAATAAATGATTTTATATATGAAATATAAATTTTTAGTTCATTTATATTTATATTTTTATATTTATATAATAATTAGCACTTCTTTTTAATAATATTATTAGTAACTTATCCTACTATTTAATACATAAGAAATTTTTTTTAAAGAAGTAAAATAACTAATTATAGCTTTCCAAAAATGCCTTCATCGAAATTGACGTATTATGATCCTATGCTATTAGTAACTCATCCTATCATTTAATATGGAGATTTTAAAAAAAAAAAAGTAAAATAACTAATTATAGTCTTCCCAAAATACCCTCATCAAAATTCACATATTACGAACCTCACCCTTTGTACCCAGAAATATATATATATATATATATATATATGCGTGCGTGTGTGTGTGATCAAACTACTTTGTAGTTTCAATTAATTTTTTAAGCGATTTTATTTGGATTTTGAAAAATGATTTTAGTAATTACTAAAATAACAATAACCAAGAAACATTATGTAGAAAATTACCCTAAATATATTATAGATCTTGGAAATATTTGTCTAGTTATTACAATTGAAAAGAATAATTAATTCCTTTAGTTACATACATATCATGTGGGAATGTTCATGAGGACTGATTTTATACTTTTCTTTTATATTTTTGTTCGATTATCCCAATTATATAACTTGTAAAAGATCAAAGGAATGTAATTCAAAAACACAAATATAGCAATACATAATTACTAATATATATAGTAAACATGATTAAATAAATATATTTTAAAGAAATAAAGCATACCTTTTGGTCGTTGTAATATAAGAATGATAATATGAGATGATATTCGGAGATATATTTAGACTTTAATATAAGGCGCCGTTCTTTTGTACGTTAACGCAACTAACCGCAATGCAAATTATCACAACCTACCGCAAATTACCATTACCTTTTTACTATTTCCCCTTTTTTCACCGCAACTTATCGTAATCTACCACAACGCACTGCACCGCAACGCAAATTAAACGCACAAAAAGAACGGTAAAGAAATCTTCAAAAGCAATAACAGATAATCATTCAAAAGAAACAAAATAGAGTATATATATTGGTTGATTTATCATAGGAGAGATGGATAATATTTACCTGGAGCGATATATAGTGTTTAGTAGGTTAAAAGCATCAGAAGAAATAATTTATGACCTATCAAAATATTTGAAATATAATAATATGGAAAAATAATTAAATAAAAGCCTAAGTTTGGTTTGTGTACATACATCGTTCTTACACAACCAACCTGCACTGTAGAAATCTACAAAATTGAAGCTTTTATAATGAGAATAATAAAGACATTGGTAGCCATAAAAGGAATAGAAGCATGGAAGAAAGGATAATAATAAGTTATAAACATGGTTAATGAAAGAATAATATAAACGAATGAAACGTATGGCGGCAGAATACATATGACTATCAAGATTCTTTATGATTAATTTTTCTTAACTGAGGTCAATTTATACTATCAATTAATATTTATTTTATTTTTAAAAAAATTAAAAATGATGAATTTTACTTTTCCAAAAATGCCCTTACTAAAACTCACATATTACGATCTTCACTCTTTATACCCAGAAATATATATATATATATATATATATATATATATATATATATATATATATATATATATATATATGATATATGATGATTACCTCCGTCCCGTTATATTTGTTCATTTACCTAACTTGAGAAAACCAATGTATATTGGGAATTGAGGTGAAAAGTTTGTAATTTGCCCAAAATACCCCTACTTTAATTGAAGATAATAGTTTTGAAATAGTAAAAGGTGAAAAATGAATTTATTAATTAGAGGGTAGAAAAGTAACTACAGTTGTTGAAATTGTAAATGTGACAAATATTTTGGGACAAAGAAGTTAGGTAACACGACAAATATTTTGGGACGGAGGTAGTATTTATTATTATTATTATTATTATTATTATATATGTGTTGTTGGGGTAGGGGGTGTTAATTTAACTTTATGCAATTCAAAATAAAGGCACATACATAAAAATAAAATTTAGGAATAAAGAAAAGTTAATTACCATCATCATTTGCTGAGACCAAAGCAGAATGGAGGAATAGGAATGTGAAAAAGAGGGCAAGGAAAGCAGTCCCTATTTGTTTAGCCATAATTACCCTCAGCTATTGTGTGATCTTAATTGAATTTCTCTTAGTTTTAAGGATTTTTTGAAACTAGCTTTTTTTCTTTTGTGATTATTTGATCAACTTCTCATGAACAACTTCTGTATTTATAGCCTCCTGGCTCAGTTTTTTTTTTTAAAAAAAAATTCAAAGTCAAGGGTAAGATAATTAATTAATTTGATAAAATATGTCCTATTTATCTTTATCTATATATTTATCTATTTAATTATGCTATCACCAATTCACCATGATATTGACTATTATTAATTAATTAACTAATTAGTAGTCTTTTTACATATTAAACCAATATATCAAAAGTTTCTCGATCATGATTTTCTCAAGACATGGACAGAAATGGTTCACCCAATTTCCCTCAACCGCTCCACGGGCGACCCAGATAAAATTTTGTAGATATTTTGAGATAAAATAGACTTAGGTAATTGATGGTAGAATTGGCAAGATTAGATGTTAGCAAACTAAAGGTCTTGTGTTTAAGCATATCCTTCCATATTTATTACTTCCTCCGTTCTTTTTTATATGTCATTTACGGTTTTCAGTGTCAATCTTTAATCACTAATTTCTAATATAAAACTTTTATAAAAAAATATAATATTATACTTTTCTTTTACACGCAAATACAAATTTATAAAGGCAGTCCTATGTATAAGGAATCCACCTAATGCAAATCAACAAAGCACACATACTTAAGTACTTGACATAATCCTTTTCACGAGAGATCAACCTAGATTAACTCCTCAAACATAAATTTAGCTTATTATTATTACAATAGGAAAGGACACGATACATAACAAGGTGGGCAGAATATATTTATACGTGTCTGCGCGCACGTGTATGTGTGTATGTGACATGAGGTCTACCATTTCCAATACCTTTTTCCATAACAAGTGCAGACTCTTGTAACTGCTTTACAATATCCGCCGTGGATAAAACCCTTTTTGAAACAGTGAGTAAAGCATGCTCCATTAGCCCAGTCGCCCAACTGTTTGGGAACTGCCCCACCAATTTGACAAGTCGCTAGACTCCTCCTTGTCCCAACACCTGAAATTAAGTTAAAGTCGGTTAAGTAGAAGTTGATTAAGTAAGGTTAAATAGATTTGAATAGCTTTAAGTAGTTTTTGATCCAAACTCCTCGATGTGATTCTACTATCTACATTCCGATCCACTATCCTACATGGGTTAATTCCGATCCTAACGACCCCATGGATATGAGTTAGGATCTCGATTCTAACAACCTTGTCAGGAAGGGGAGAACGTTATGGAACGAGGGTCCCTATACATATCTTTAATAATTATCATTTATGTGATTGTGTTAAATCTCATTGTAAATATTGTATAAGTGATTATTATTATTATTATTATTATTATTATTATTATTATTATTATATATGTGTTGTTGGGTTGGGGGAGGGGGTGTTAATTTATTTTTATGCAATTCAAAATAAAGGTACATACATAAAAATAAAATTTAGGAATAAAGAAAAAAGTTAATTACCATCTTCATTTGCTGAGACCAAAGCAGAATGGAGGAATAGGAATAGGAATGTGAAAAAGAGGGCAAGGAAAGCAGTCCCTATTTGTTTAGCCATACTCTCAGCTATTGTCTGATCTTAATTGAATTTCTCTTAGTTTTAAGGATTTTTTGAAACTAGCTTTTTTTCTTTTGTGATTATTTGATCAACATCTCATGAACTACTTCTCTATTTATAGCCTCCTGGCTCAGTTTTTTTTTTTTAAAAAAATTCAAAGTCAAGGGTAAGATAATTAATTAATTTGATAAAATATGTCCTATTTATCTTTATCTATATATATATATATATATATTTATTTAATTATGCTATCACCATGATATTGACTATTATTAATTAATTAACTAATTAGTAGTCTTTTTACATATTAAACCAATGTATCAAAAGTTTCTCGATCACGATTTTCTCAAGACATGGACAGAAATGTTTCACCCAAGTATTGAATATAGTTGGGATTGGGAATGATAGATGACGAAGTATTTACCATCAAGGACGGAGCTCCTTGAGGGCAAGAGGGGGCAACCGCTCCTCCCGGGGGCGATCCAAATAAAATTTTGTAGATATTTTATTTTGAGACAAAATAGACTTATGTGATTGATGGTAAAATTGGTAAGATAATATGTTAGCAAGGGTCTTGTTCTTTTATACGGCTGACTGCGGTATGACGCGGTGCGGTGTGGTGGAATTGTGGTGGAATTCGGTGGGTTCGGAAAAGTTGTGGTGGGTTGAGGTAAGATGTGGTTGGTTTTGTTTTTTAGGCACTGTTCTTTTCTGCAGTATTTTGCGGTATGGTATGGTACGTGTAGTGTAGTGGAATTGTGGTGGATGTGGTGGAATTGTGGTAGGTTATTGATATGTGAGGTATGTGAGGAGAGAGAATGTAAAAAGTAGAGGAGAAAAGTGAGGAGAGAGAAAAGTAATGATTTGTGGTAAAGTGTGGTGAGTTGTGGCAAACTGCGGTATGTTGTGGTACCTCAGTTTGCCAACCGCAGAAAAGAACAAAACCTTAATAATTGTAAATTGTGTTGGTAAATGTACGTGAAAAAGTAGTTGAAAAAAGTGAGATGAAAAGTTGTGGTTGATTGTGGTGGGTTGTGGTAAATTGTGTTGGATTAGTATGTTGTGGTGGGTTGTGGCAAGGTGCGGTGGATTGTGGCACCGCAGCCAGCCAACCGCTTAAAAGAACAGGGTCTAAATGTCTTGTGTTTAAGCATATCCTTCCATATCTATTAGATACTTTCTTTTATTTTTTTTTTTACTTTTAAAATTTTTAGTTTCATACTCTGTTGTTTCATATTGTCTATTTATCATTATTTCATTAAATATTTATTTTTCCAACCCGTTCATATCCTTCCATACATTTAGTTAATATTTCTGTCTCCCTTGATATTAAAGACTAACTTCGTCCTTATTTACCACCCAGATTAATACATCTTAAGCATGAAAATATCATATGCAGCTTATTTCGATTCAAGCCCAACTAAAAGAACATTTCATATTAGTCATCTCAAATGTTATCATGATCATGATATATGTAAATCATATTGTCAACTTGCAAATAAACCAGCAAGAAATCATTTTCAATTTTTCACACTTTGTTGCAAAAAGTGAATAGCCGTACAAACCCTAGTACGAAACAATATAGATATTCAATATTATTTCATTCGAGACTTGACTATGAACTATGAAGGGTAGAATATAATTAAGCTAAAATATTGTTGAACAAATCAACAAGTCACAAATATTTGACCAAGTTTCTCCCTTCAAGCAAGCATCAATATTTTAGAGCAAGTTGGAAGTAACAAGTTTTGCAAAGAAACAGGATGTTTGATTATAACATGTCTTCTTGGGTTGCAATTAATTATTACTTTCCAATTCTTTTCGGCTTTTATTAAGACCCTATTCTTTTAAACGGTTGGTTACGGTGCGGTATAGTGCAGCCGATGTGGTGGAATTTGAAAAAGTGTGGTGAAAGTGGTGAAAGTTGTGGTAGGTAGGGTATGTTAAGAGAGATAATGTGAAAAGTAGAGAAGAAAAGAGAGGAGATAGAAAAACGAAAAGTAAAGGAGTAAAAGATTATATGATTTAAAATTTGACTAATACATATATAGATCAAAGTAAAAGATAAAATGGGAATTAGGGAATAGTATTTAAGTTTGATATATACTAGGTCAAACCTTTCAAATAATAGAATATGAATGTTAGAAGAATGAAAATTTTAATGTCGAAAATTCAAGGCAACTAATTTAAATGTATGGGACTTATCCTTGATAGCATACAGTTTATAAACAAATCTTTTAATGTATTTCTTCTTTTTTTAATGAAAAATAAGCTAATTCATATATACAATTTTTTTTTTTGTCAGAAATAGACCATATCATTCATAAAGAGAATATATCAGTTTACATATACATGAGTTTACTTCAAAAACCCGTAAATATAATCTCAAATCATATCACATCGTTTTCGTATAAAGGAGCTTCATATGTTAGTATGAGATGTTATTTGGTCAACTTACGCATAAAAGGTTGAATTTTTTTTAAGATAGAATATTATCATAAATAACATCAATTCAATTTGATGACCTAATGATTTGGCTCTCATATATTATCAAATATAATTGTACTAGTCATCACAAAAAACCACTAGTTTAGTGTATCGAATAGTCGGTCAATGATATGCAATCATTGGAATAACATTCTAAGTTTGACATTCATTCTTATCTCATGGGTATGACTTATGATAATTGGAGTTGTCAATACCTAGGTTTAGGTTAAATTTGAGTTCGATAATTGGACATATGAAACAAAAACGGTTAAATCGATCTAAACTTTGTTGGAACTTTCATTTGGACACCTGGATCAAATTTGGGCTCAGACTCAGATGTCCGATGTCCAAATCTAGATGTTCAAATTGAGTTTATTTTAATATATAATTTGATTTGAATCATATTTAATCAATACGTATCATAACAGGATATGAATGTCAGATATCTGGACCTGTATGTCTAAATTACGTTTTTCACCCCTTTTAAGCCGAAAAAATAAAAGTAGCCTACAATAATCTAGGGTCAAACAATGTTCAATGGTCTAAATTTGTTTGAACCCGAATTTGTCTTCAAATTAGGACAAACTAGACCCAGATTGTTTAACTCGAACCTGACTCAATTCTCAATCTGGACATCTTGATTGTCCAAATTTGAATGGAAGAAGTTTGTCCATGCTCAAAATTTTTCTAATCGAGATGAATTGAACTTTTTAGCAAAACAGTTTTTTGATAGCCCTAATGATAACTATTTGTCATAAACACATGCAACTTGTTTTAAGCTTATGGGGAAGGAAATATTAAAGCGAACTTGCAACAAAAATAAGTAACTTTTTAAATGATTTAGATATCAAGAAAAATAATGCAAGAATAATAAAATCAGAGGGAGACTACATTTAATATGGGAAACCCAATAACTAAGGTAAAACCCAACCGATGGTGCAAACACAAATAAACTTCACTATAAAGGTCAGAGTGCAATAGCAAATCTCAACTCCTTGATGAGATCAGTAGGAGAAGTACAGATCTACCCTAGTAAACCCAATTATATGAGAAACATCAGTTTCCTCAAAACTCCCACGAACACATCTCTTCACACCTAAATAATTTATAATACAATTAAGAAACAAATCATGTCGTAATTATTTGACAGATTTTATGACACAACATTCCCAACAAACATCCCCTAGCTTGGACTAAAATCGGCCAATGCTCAAAAGCATCCACCCAATTTGCTTGAATCGTCATAATCCAATTTGCAAGTTTAGTTTCCACTTTCCACCATCTCGAATCCAATTTTGCCTTTAAACTTCTCGAACTAACCATCCTGTCACCATTGCTCTATCACCTTGGGATCTCACAACCAAATTCCTCCTTGAATTTGACTGGATATGCTTTGATACCACTTGTTGAAAAGGAATACATTAGAGCAAGCTTGTAACAGAAATAAATAACATATTAGATACTTCAGACACCGAGAAAAATGTAAGAATGACAAAAACAAAGCGGGTCTGGATTTGACGTGAGAAACTCAAGAGTAGGAGAAAAGCCCACAGACAACGCAAACACGAGCAAACTCCACTGTAAAGGTCAGAGTAAAACAACATATCTCAACTCAGTCATGAGATTAACAAGAGAAGTACATATCCACCATAGTAGACCCAAATACATGAAAACTCAAAAGTTTCACTCACTAAGGCCCTATTCGGCGGACAAGTGTTTTAGATAACGGATAATAGTTTATATAGCGGATAATAGTTTAAGTAACGGATAGTGAATGACTGTTCAAATAAGAATTGTGTTCGGTAAATTTAGCAATTGAGTTACAAATTAATGTGAGATATGAATAGTTTTCAAAGATAAAATTTTCAAAGAGTATTTAATTATTTTTTTACAATATCCACCGTGGATATAACCTTATGCGAAGCAACTACTGAAGCACCGGAGGCTAGCCCAGTCGTCGTATTGGCCGGGAATCGCGCCACCAATTTGACAAGTCGTTGGACTTCTCCTTGTCGCAACACCTGCAATGTGCAATTATACTTATTCAATAAATGAAGACTTTGTTTTTTTGATAGGTATGAAGAGGCCAACTGAAATAAGATTGAGTATGTTTAAATAGATTTGAGTAGGTTTAGGTAGAAATAGATAATGAGTTTTTTAGAAGTATTAAATTTAGGGTATGTTTGATTGGGATGAAAATGATTTTCGCATTTTACGGTGGTTGATGACTAGAAAATGGAGAAAACCATTTTCCAACAAAATGATTTACCCGCACCTCTTCGTAAATTGTTTTCTTGACTTTAACCTAATGAAAACCATTTTCTCCCTCTCTCCTCTACTCTCTCTCTCCTTCTTCTTTCGTTCTCTCCTTCTTCTTTCGTTCTCTCTCCCTTCTTTCTTCTATCCATCATTCTCTATCATGCACCAATATAAATCTCTCTCTCTCTCTCTCTCTCTCTCTACAAAAAAAAATATGCATGCTTCCACGCATATTTGCCAAATAAATCGTGCAAATTCTTACTATAAGCAATGACCACGCTTACTACGAGTGGTTAAACGGTAAGCACGCATATAAGTGTGTTAGCGCGTTGTAAGAGTCTAGCCACGCTTATTAAGTGAGGTTATAAAATGCTCCCAAACAAACCTATATTTCCACATATAATATGCGTGGCAGACGACAATTTTACATTATAATTTTTTTTGCAAAAAAAATAATCTTTTAATTAGGTATCAGGTTTAATTAAGGAATTAATTTAGTCTTGAAAATAATGAAAACTTAAAAGAAACATTATGGAATATTGAATTTTGGGCGCATTGATATTAGAAGCCAAGTGGTATTTGTGTACATATAGTATTATATTAATTTCAAGAATATTTAATAAATTGTAATTATAATTTTTTTAGTTAAAGCTAAATAGAAGATAAAAAAAGTCAAGTGGTATTTGTGTATATATAGTATTAAATTAGTTATTAGAATCAAATAATCTTGTATACTCAAGCGGTAAGCGTTTGGTTAGTCACACATTCTTATGTGTTGTGGTCGAGGGTACAAATCTACATTCAAAAGAAAAAATCATCATAGGTGGAGAGCTACTCGTCTGTGTACGCTTAATAAGCGTGGCAAAGTTGCTCCATGCACGCTTATTATGCGTGGCGAATTTATCTTGCCACGCTCAAAATTTTCCCCACACATTCCCTTTCCACGTTTATCTATCCGTGGTAAGGAATCTCAGCCTCGCTTATAGGTGTGGCTAGAAGTTGTTTTAAGCGTGGAAGGACTCTTTTTTGGTAGTGTCTCTCTCTCACTGTGTGTGTGTGTGTGTGTCCGTCTGTCTGTCTCTCCACCACTCTCTCTCATACACCTATTTTAATATCTCTTTTCTTTCTCTCTCTCTCTCTATCTCATTTTTCTCTCTTCCACCACTCTCTCTCCTGCACCTGTTTTAATCTCTCTCTCTCAATCTCATGTTTCTCTTTGTACACCACTCCCTCTCATACAACCGTTTTAGTCTCCCTCCCTCTAACCCTCTCTCTTTCTCTCTTCATCACTCTCTCTCATACACCTGTTTTAATATTCTCTCTCTCTCTCTCTCTCTCTCATATTCGCATTTTAATCTTTGTCTCTTTATTGTCAAACAGGTAAAAGCCGTTTTCCACGAAAAGCATTTTCCTGTGTACCAAACAGGGGAAAGTATCAAATGAAAACTCATTTCTTAAGAAAATCATTTTACAAGGAACACCATTTTCTTAAACACACCCTAAATGTAAAATGTCACCTTAAAAGTACGAGGATTATAATTATATCTGTAACAACCCGCCCTAAAACTGTATTAATTAATGTACTAGTTGTCGTAATTAGCTAAATTACGTTCTAAATTTTTTTCGATTTTATCTAATTTATTTATGTAGTGGTGACAAGTCTCGAGCAGGAGATGGCGAAAGGTGTCGAGTTATTGGTTTAAAAATCTTTGAATTACTCAATTCACCCGATAAGTTAAACTGTTTCGGGTTTTATCGTTTACGTTATTTCTTTAACCAAAAAGGGGTTTAATTATTTCACTCCTTAACATTTGTATTTTATTATTCAAACCTTAATTTATTTGGGTTGTACCCTTTTTATTTATTTACAAGTAATATTTATATTTTACCTATATAACTCCTCTTTAATTTAAAGTTCCAATTTATTGTACCGATTTGTTATCGATTAATTTTATTCAGTACAAACTAATTATTTCAATCTAGTATACCTACAATTACTTTACTTAGCTTAATGTTTCTAATTTTATTAAGCCCCTAATTGTTGTCTTAAGTTAATTAGTGAATTATATATTAGTGTTAGAAGGGGGTAGGGGTTCATTTTACATCTTCTAATTTTCAAACACCCCCCACACTCCTCCCTCTCTCCTCTTCCACTCTGCCGACCAACCCCCCCTGCTGCTGCTTTTCCACCGCCGTCCAAGGGTGGCCGCCGGCCACTCCTCCTCCTCTCTTGTGTTTTCATCAATTTTCTTCCTCAAAGATAACCTCTCAAATCCCCAATTCAAATCCAATTAAACCCTAATCTGAAATTCATGTTCTTTTTATGTTATTCTTGCAATTTCTATCTCTTTTATACTCCTTTAGCATGAATTCAAAGTTGTGGTTGTATTAGCTAAGTTAGGGTTTGAATTTGGGTTGAATGCATGTGAGACTTGGGTTGTTCTTGAGGTGTTTTAGTTGAAATTTTGTTGGATGATGATTTTCTCTTTATGCATGTGAGTTTAGTGAAGAAACAGTGAGTTTAGGGGCTGATTATAAGTATTAATCATGTTAAGCAAGTGTTTCCATGCTCTAGTGTTATAAATTGAAGAGTTTTCATGAAGGAGGTGCTAGTTTCAATGTTGTTCCTAATAGCTTGTTGAATACATGGTTGCGTGGAAGGTTTAGGGATGTATTTGAGTAAGTTTTGAATGTTCATTTATGGAAATATGATAAATGTTAGCTAATTTGAGGTTTGGTTGTGAATTGGTATGATTTAGAAGCTTAAACAAACATTAGAAGTGGGATTAAGGGCATTAAAGTTTCTGCTTGGGAATCTGATTTTTACAGAGAATTAAGAGTATGTTTTTAGCCCAGATTTATACTCCATATGATAGTCTAAGGTGTTAGCTAACTATAGGCTTTGGAATTTCAAGATTCCGACATGCGTAGGCCGAAATATGGCCAAAACCGTAACGGCCCGAAACAAAATACGTTTTCTGAGTCAGTGATTTGAGGGCAGATTTTAGTCTACTTGGAGACCTTATTAGTTTCTGAGGTAAACATGAAAGTTTTAGGTCACGTTACAAGCTTTCCGGAAAGGTATGGTTTGTAGACATCCGATATCGGGAGTGAGAGTTATAAGGTCGCGAATAAGGGTTGTTCATAGAGGCTCTGCCCAGAAAATTTAGTAATAAATTGGGATTTTGTGATCCAATGACAATCATTTAAATGATTCTTTTTATTGGAGACTCTTTGGTCAACATTAGGATATCCAAGGAGTGTTTCCCTAAGTCGAAAATGCTATCTTTTAAGGGTTAAGGTTATTTATCAAAATTATAATTATTATGATCAAGATTGATGGTTTAAATCATATAGTGATAATCGACCTAAGGATGGGTTGCGGATTGCATCAGTAGCACAAGAGCTCTTTGAGGCCTAATGATCCTAGGATTTAGTCCTTCACCAATTCTTAAATCCAATTCATCATTCAAACACTTCAAAGCTCATCAATCTATCTCTATAAGTTTTTCTTCGTCGCTTAGCGACATACCAAATAAAACCAAAGACACTCCGTAATCCTTATTCTAACTTCTCGTTTTCTTAAATTCCATTCTCCATCAATATAATTACTTTAAGTCATTTCGCATACTAAGCTACCATTCGTTCTTGTTCAAGTCTCTTTATGAGTTTCGTATCAAAAGATCAAACCGAAAGTTTTTAGTTTCCAATTTACAGCTTCAGCTTCTGTCCGGGCTATTTTCAGGCCTTTCCCTTCATTTTTAGACCTCGGCCATGTTTTCAAAGTTGTAGATCATGATTTTCCCTATTCCAAGAAGTACTCGTTTACTTAATTTCGAGTTTTCTAGCCCGAGTTTTGCTAAAAACTTCATTTCTTAAAAACCTGAAATTTTATTTCTAAGTTATTTCATTCTTAGTTCTTATTTTACTTAACATTTGAAACTCACTAAGAACTTTATCCGGTTCTCCATTTTATACTTCTCTTATCTTAGTTCCCAAGCCGCCTAAGCCATCCCAAGGCCGAGACGCACCGCCTAACATCGCACCGGTTCAAGGTACGCAAATTGTCCAACTTTTATCATTCAAGCATGTTACGATGCTTATTAATATCAATTTATGTCATGATATATGTTATACATTACTATTTTCAAAAGTGGTCCCGCCATATTAGTATAATTCTAGCTAGTCGTGTAGTGCTAGCCTTTATTCATCTATAGGGTGCTCCTGATCAGAGTGACGGACACAGTCGATGTTCGATCGCATAGCATGATCCAACCCAAACTCCAGATCGGTTTGGGGCGTGCGCGTGTTAGGTGCTTTGCACCAGATCGTAAGGGATACCTCTCTATTTTCCTATGTATATGTTCAGGCAAAAAATTATGGTATTTTGTCTACACCTTTATATTTAATTTAGCTTAAAATAAATATTAAATTAGAATTTTTACGTAGTTTATTTGAATTTTGCAGGTTGATAATAAAGGATGAAGAATGGAGGAGAAAAGGGCTAAAAATATAAGTTGGTCTGATTTAAAAAGAGCTGGACCTGATAATATTGTACAGTTGGGCCGAAATTTAACTAAAGGCTCCAAAATTACTAAACCCCAAGCCACCTACTTCTTAATACTAGCTGGTAAATCACGTGTCATCCTTCATCCCCTTTCTCTATCTCACCATCATCCATAACCCCTCTCTTTCATCACATCATCATCAACACCAAAATCAGTTAGCAAAGGACCGAGTCATCCCAGCCTTGCGGACTACGACGCAACCGATACCCACGTCAACAACCCAGTTTGTGAGCAGTGAAGATAGGAAACTCTCCAGATTTTACGGAAGTTAGTAGTTAGGGTTGGGACTGAATATGTGTATAAATAGATGGGTTGATGGTTGTACAGGATATCATCCAATTTTGTTTCTTTCAATTTTCCAGCTTCCGTTTGTTTCTTGTACGGTATCCAGCTTCTAGCCTTTGCTTCTCAACAATTTTTCTGGTTTTTAAGCTGCTTTGTTTGGATTCAGTGTCAATACAACAAATTTGGTTCACATTCGATCTCCATCTTTTGTTTATATTCATTTTTACTTGTGCTTCAAGCTCCCTGTTTCCTTGTTTACATTCTCTGTTTTCTGATTTCGATCGTTAATTTTCGGTCTAGTTTCTGGGTTGTTTTTATTTTTTTTTTCATTCCTCCTTTCTCTTTTAATCTTGTACTGACTGTTTGAGTTTTTTTTTTTTAGTAAATTAAGTTTGATTCTGAGTTTGTTGTTTTTAGACTAATTTTATCCTCTGTTTCTCACACTCTGTTTCATGGTTTACAATTGGGTTTAGTTTTCTATATATATATATATATATATATATATATATATATATATATATATTCCCCCCTTTTTGTTTCCCTTTTGTCTCATGTTGAAAAGAACAAACAATAATTGTTTGTTTGTGAATTGAAACTGATAGCTACTGAGTTGGACGTTAGTTTCAATGACTGATGCTTCCACTTCAAAATTTCTTTTTTTTTTCCCTCCCTTTTCTTTTTATATATTATCTTTAGCATTACTTTAATGGTCAATGAAAGTTGTGACTTGTGAGTATACAATCTATGCATACATGATACATATATATATGTTGTGTTTATATTGTTATAACTTTCGTTAGTCAATTAATTAGAGGTCTTGGTAATTATTATAATTAGTATTAGTTTTTGTCTTATTGATTAATTAGATAATAGTTTCTTTTATTGTTTATTTCTTTGCGAGCCTTTAGTTAAATTAGTTCAATTTGTCAATTAGTATTTATAAGTTTGCTAACTGTGTTGGTTAAAGTTTGATACTTCCGTCTTCGTGGGATCGACCCGTATTTGCCGGACTACGCTACAAGTGGACACCGTGCACTTGCGGTCAACAATTCAGAATCAACAAGTTCTTGGCGCCGTTGCCGGGGACGGTTAGTCTTCGATTTACCCACTTTTATTTAGCAAACTTATTATCTTGTCTATTTCTTTAGTTTTTTTTATTGTTATTATTCTTTGTTTGTCTTCTTTATTTTTTTATTTTATTGATTAGTTAAATTAGATCACTTTTATTGCTTTATAGTTTTTTTTTAAAAAAAATTGACTGTAGTTGTTGGACATTGTATGAGTGTTTGGGTTAGAGATCCTAAAAGAAGAAGACTTATTAGGGTTGAACCTAAATCTGATAAAATGGCTGAACAAGGAAACCAAAAAGCTCTTAATGATATTTTTTACCCTCCTCGTTCAACAATACCTTCATGTTTTAATGTGCCTGACCTTGGAAACAATGTGAGCCTTGAACTAAAACCACATTACACTCAAATGCTTCCTAAATTCACTGGAACTGAAGATGCTTATTTATTTTTGAGTGAATTTGAAGAAGTGTGTGCTATGATGCATTTTCATAATGTTTCTGTTAATGTGGTTAGACTGAGATTTATTCCTTTTGCTCTGAAAGATAATGCTAAGAAATGGATGTATAGTTTGTCTGCTAAGTCTATTGCTACATGGGATGATTTTGTTAAAGTCTTCTTGCGTAAATATTTTCCTAATGGCAAAAGTGTAAAATTAAGGAATGAAATCAATCAGTTTGTTCAGTTAGATAGGGAACCATTTTGACGTTGCATGGATAGATTTAAAAACTTGTTAGCCCAGTGACCCCACCATGGTTTAGAACAATGGCGTCTGTGCCAAATCATCTATGAAAGTCTAGACCAACAAACTAGAACCATGCTAGAGTCTATGTGTCAAGGTGGATTCTTATCTAAGGATCCTAAAGCGGCATGGGAATTTCTAGAAGACCTAGCTGAAAAAACAATGCAGTGGGAGACCACTAGGGATGACAGTTTAAGCTTTAGAATCGCTAGTTCCAAGGGGGGTATGCATGTGGTGTCTGACTTGAGCCATATAGAGTCTAGGTTTGCAGCCTTAGAGAACCAGTTAAGAGAGTTGACTATTCCTCAACCAAAAAGCAGTACATGTTCTTGTTGCCAAGCCTTAGACCATACCTTGAGTGTTTGTCCTCATTATGCTTACCAACTGTCAAATGCAACTGAGCAAGTGAACATGGCTTACCAGAGACCAAGAAATGACCCTTTTGCCCCGACCTACAACCCAGGGTGGCGAAATCACCCTAATTTCTCTTGGAGTCAGGGTCAGAACTTAGGAGGACCTAGCATACAAACTGGAGGGTTTCATGGAAACACCTCGCCCCAACCACCTCCTCACCAAGGCCAACCTAGACCACCTCTTGTCCCAGTTGCTCATACGCAACAACCTCCGGGCTATAATGAGATTGATAAAAGATTTAACAATCTAGAAAGATCCCAGAATAGCTTAGAGAAGGCAATGAGAACCATAGCCGAACAACTGTCTCAGCTAGTTGTTGTCAGTAGGGAAAAAGGGACCTTTCCTAGTCAACCCGAGACCAACCCGAATATAGCTTCATCGTCCACACGCCCACCAGTCCATGATAATAATGTGAAAAAGGTCAATGCAATCACCTCACTTAGGTCAAGTCGTTTAGCTGGTCATGATGTGCAAGACCTTGTGGATGTGCCCATTGAACTTTCTCCATCCCTTCCTTTGTCTCCTGTGACTGATTCTGTTAGTAAGGGTGTTACTGATGACATCCTAGTTGATATTCCCCTTTCCCCACAACCTGACTTAGATGACCCTAAGGGGGATAAGCAAAATGAAACTAAAAAGGGGGATGATGTGCCTGCAAATGCTGAGCGGGTTCACAAACCTACTATCCCTTTCCCAAGTAGGCTAAAGAATAAGAAGGACCAGACCCATGTTGATAAGATTAGAGAGACTTTCTCTCAAGTCAAAATCAATATTCCCCTTCTTGATGCGATCCAACAGATGCCCCCTTATGCTAAGTTCTTAAAAGAGTTGTGCACCACCAAGAGAACAACCCAAGTCCCAAAGAAAGCCTTCTTAGCTTCTAATGTGAGTTCCATTATCTCGCACCAAATCCCTCCCAAGTTTAAAGACCCAGGTTGCCCTACTATTTCCATAGTCATAGGTGACCAAACCATCCATAGAGCCTTGTTGGATTTGGGTGCAAGTGTTAACCTACTTCCATACACCGTGTATGAGAAGTTGGGATTGGGACAGTTGAAACCTACCAAGACCATTCTCCAGTTAGCTGATCGTTCTACTAGAACCCCTAGGGGTGTTATAGAGGATGTCTTGATTAAGGTAGGTGAGTTCATTTTTCCTGTGGACTTTGTTGTTCTTGAGACTGAGCCTGTTGTGAACCCTGAGACCCAGATACCTGTCATCTTGGGTCGACCGTTCCTAGCTACATCTGATGCTGTGATTCACTGTAGGAATGGTATGATGAAGTTGTCTTTTGGAAACATGACTGTTAATCTGAATATTTTTAGTTTGCAAAGACAACCTGCTATGTTTGATGATGTGTCTGACACTGTTAATTGGCTAGATGTGTATGATCATCATGAGCTTGAAAATGATTGTTGTGATGAGATTTATTCCCTCCCCCTGAGTCTATTGATTCCCCTCCCTCTGTGACACAAGATGCTCCCTCGTTAGAGCTCAAACCTTTGCCCGATTCCCTTAAGTATGCCTTTTTGGGTCCGAATGAGACTTTTCCTGTGATTATTGCCTCCAACCTGAGCCCAGACCTAGAGCGTAAGCTGATGAAAATACTTAAGGAGAACAAAGAGGCCATAGGGTGGACCTTAGGTGACATTAAAGGTATTAGCCCCTCCATTGTCCAACATAGAATTCATCTTGAGGATGGTGCTAAACCTCATAGAGACCATCAAAGGCGTCTAAACCCAACCATGCAAGAAGTTGTCAAAAAAGAGGTCATTAAGTGGTTAGACCAAGGGATCATTTATCCCATTTCTGATAGTGAGTGGGTCAGCCCTGTTCAAGTTGTACCTAAAAAGACCGGTGTTACCGTGATTAGGAATGATAAGAACGAGTTAGTTCCCACTAGAGTCCAATCTGGGTGGCGAGTTTGCATTGATTATAGGAAGTTGAATGCCGCCAGTAGGAAAGACCACTTCCCTCTGCCTTTTATGGATCAAATGCTTGAGAGGTTAGCTGGACATAGTTACTACTGCTTTCTGGATGGATACTCTGGCTACACCCAAGTTTCCATAGCACCTGAGGACCAAGATAAGACCACGTTCACCTGTCCCTTTGGTACTTTTGCCTTTAGGAGAATGCCCTTTGGTCTTTGTAATGCTCCTGCCACTTTTCAGCGTTGCATGATTTCTATATTTTCTGATATGATTGAGCAATGCATTGAAGTGTTCATGGATGACTTTTCTGTGTTTGGTTCCTCATTTGATGACTGTTTGGCTAATCTGACTAAGGTATTAGAAAGATGTAGGGAGAAAAATCTGACTCTAAACTGGGAGAAATGCCATTTTATAGTGAAAAAGGGAATAGTTCTAGGGCATATATGTAGACACCGAAAATGGGTCAGACAGATTTTCAGCTTAACCCGGGGGACGAGATAATGAAGGTTCACGCGGATTTCCCTAGTTTGGGCCAAAATTGAAGACTGGCCCAAAATATTGAATTTGCGCGGATTTCCGGAATTTGAAGCCAAAATATGAAATTTGCAGATTTTTATAATTTGGGCCAAATTCGGGAGGATGGCGCGGATTTGCTGGTTTTTTGGGCCAAAAAAACACAAAGTTGGGCGGATTTATGGAATTTGGGCCCAAATATGGAAGGGCGCAGATTTATCACATTTGGGCCAAAATAACATGATCCGCGCGGATTTCATTAATCTGGCCCAAGTGGAGAGAGCCAAATCCGGATTCAGGCAGGATCCGGAAATCCGCGCAGATTCGGGTCAAGAAAGATGGCGCAAATTCAGAGCAGTTTCTCCAGCAGTTATTCGACAGTTAAGTTAACCAGCCAACTCCCCCATAACCGCTGGGAGTTGTGCGGATTTCTGCGAAGAGGGAGGCAACTGCTGCCAACTGCAAACACCGGTTGCTTATTTAAGGATCCGCGCAGATTTTTTTTGAAGGAAAAAGGGGAGAAGGGTTTTGGAAAATTTGGTTTTTGATCCGAAGAGGAAACTGAGAGCACCAGGGAGAGAATTCTGTTATTACAAGCTCTGGGCTGTGAAGGTTTCCCGGGCCGTCTTCGGACTCCGAATTTTACCCGGCTGCACAGGTCCACGCGGATCTTGGTATACCCCTACTGTTTCTTTCAGTTTTGAGTTTTTCTTAAATGATGTAACAATGTAAGCCCGACGCCCCGTCCTATGTTTTTTTTATTTTGTTTTCTTTACTTTGTGCGTTGATACTAGCTCTTTATCCTTGTCGTTAATTCAATTGCATGTTTTTTTTATTAACTTTGTGACAACTTCTTTTATTTGTTCCTCATGCAAAAACCCGACCTAGTAAAGGCCGCTTCGGCGGGCGGTGCAAGGGCATTACCCTACACCGACACCTTTACCCCCGAATCCGAATCTCGGTTCGAGACCGGAGTCATCTTTATTTTTGTTAATTTTTATAAAATTAACTGGCGACTTCTTTATTTTCGGTATTTTAGTTTTTTTTTTCATCCGATTTGTATTTTCGTATATATGAGCGATTTTCAGGCCTGTTTGAATTTTGGGCCGGAAAATACCCTTGATCCATCAGCGAGATCCGCGCAGATTTGCTTGATGGGCTCGTGGTATTTTCCGTCTCTAATTCAGGCGAGTCGGCCCTAAAAGACTAAAATTTGAGGCGCGGATCCCGTTGGTCGCCTGGTCCATTTTTTTTAGTTTTTTTCGGCCTATTTATCCTCATATGCCCGGAAATCTGAATTAGGCGAGATTAAATAAAATACCACAATCCGAAAACTTCCTCGAAAAGCCAAAAATCTTAAATTCGTCCCTTTTTAAAGATAAGCAACCCTACGTCGAATCGACCCTCCGTGGGGGACCGTGCCCTCCGGGGCCGCGGGCCCTACAGTGGCGACTCCACTGGGGACTTATAAGAGGGTACAACTTGAAAAGTCGGGTTTAGCTTTTTTAAAAAAAAAAAGTTGTCACGTTTTCTTAACTTTAGGCATTATTTGCATCTCACGGGCCTTCCCCTTCGTCGGGCACACAAGGTACCGTTTACGAAAATCCTTACTTACCATTTCGGGAAAAACATTAGCCATTCAACTCAGGTGGGTCCACTTAGACCTTCACCGAGCCGGTGATTGTTTTTCCCCCTCGTGCCATACTCCTTAATCCACTTGATTAAAAGGAGCAACCCGGGGGTACTAACCTTCCATGCACCCCATGGAGGCCAAATACCCGGGACACGAATTAGGAGCCGGTAGTGAATCGACCCTTAAACTCTAACCGTAGGGCCTTGGTTAGGATTGAACTGCATTTGTATGCTATGAGTTTTTCCCTATCCTCGAACCCGAGACCATGCAATAGTACTTAGAGGAAAAAGTTAAAAATGAAGTCTTCTTTCATCTTTTCTATTCTGTGTGACGGACCTTGGTTTAGGCCCGACAGTAGGCTTGAGCCCAGAAATCCGCGGGGATTCCTGTTGTGCTCGGCTACTGACAGGCCTAAATTGGGGGAAGGTCGGTGTCTGGTCAGAAGTTGGCCCACATAGGACTCAGATCCAGGGAATCCGTGCGGATTCCAGGTTGGGCCCGGGTCACATGTGGTCCAAATTCTTCCGGTTTGTTTTCTTTTCTTGTTTTTCTAAACCAGATTCAGGCCCGGTAATGGGCCCCCCAGAAATCCGCGCGGATTTCTGTGGGGCTCGGTCATTGTCAGGCCTGAATCAGGCTGTCTGTGTGTTAGGTGTCGGTCGTTGTTTTTTTTTTCCCTTTCTTGTTTTGTGTTTGGCTGGGATCTGGGCTTGGCAGTAATTTTGAGCCCGGAAAATCCGCGCGGGCCTCACTGGGCGCAAGCCCGAGGATCGCGTGGACTCTCGGGCTCGATGTTGCCAGACCGGTCGGTCGTTTTGGGTCTTCGTTTGTGTTTATGTTTTTTCCCTTTTACATAGAATCTTGGTGTTTCGAGTCCGAAATACATTTGGGCTGTCTAAAGTCGTTGGGCCTCATGAGATCCATGCGGATTTTGTGAGCGGGCCTACCCTTTGTGTGGTCCAAATGGGTTTCTAGTTAGTCTAGTCTGCTAGATTAATATGTTTAACCCTTATGAGAGGCCTGAGTCCTTTCGGGATTTGGTCCGATAAGGTTTAAACATGTTATTTCGAGCCTGAGTCCGCATTCTGCATAAGAGTTTTATTCGAGCTTCGCATATGATCTTGAGCCTTAGTTCGATTATTCGGAGTTTAAATAGGATTCATCATCCATTGCATGTTGTGTCTTTAGGAGGGCGTTGAGCTGAGTCTTTGAATTCCTCCACCTTTTCAAGACAGGATAGGTTGGTTTCGGGTTTATCAACGGGACGAAACCGGGCGTTTGGAAACCTTCGATATTCATTACGACAGTAACGAAGACCGGGTATCATCCGAGGTAACCAATCGAGGCGGCGAAGGGACATCCGAGGAGTAGTTGAGAGTTTAGTGATTAATCCATGAAACCATGTCAAACCCAAATGATGGCGCATGGGTCAACCACACGCGGTGATCTTTGGGGAGGAAGTCATCCCACCACCACCACCCGGCTCAAATCGACTTGGAGCAATTAACCAATGTGATTCTAAACATGCAAGTTTCGATGAACGCTCAGCTGGAGGCGCAGAACCAGAGAATCGACGTTGTTATCCATGCCATGGAGGAGGCAAAGAACTCAAATGTGAAGAATCCTCCCATGGGGGAGGTTGATCAATCTGGCAGGGAGAAGGATGGATCAGTCCACGGGGTCTCAAATTCGAGACTAGATCGCATCGAGCAGATGTTGAAGGAATCTACTTTGTTCAACAACCAATTTATGGATGATGTCGGTTTTACACCGGTGCCTCGGGGAAGGCTTCCCCCTAAGTTCAACATGCCAGACATTAAGTTCCACGGTGTTGAGAGCCCTCATCAGCATGTAAGGAACTTTCTAGGGGCGATGACGCTGAAGGGGGTAGAGGAAGACATCTATCACATTATTTTTCCTTGGACTTTGGGACCTGATGTTATGAAATGGTACAACACTCTCAGTCCAGCCAAGACTACACAATGGAGTTTGCTTTGCAAGGAGTTCTTACATCAGCACTCCTACAATGTAGACATGCGGTCACTTTAAGGGACATGGAATTAGTGAAGCAAGAGGAGAAAGAATCTTTCTGACTACTTTGCTCGGTGGAGATCAAAGCGACTCAAATGGTGGACCGACCATCTGAAGAGCACCAAGTAGACATGCTTATTAGAAGTCTACAACCGTCATACAACGCTCATTTGAGGTTTCAACCCCTTAAAGATTTCGCTACATTAAGACTGGCTGGGACTAAAATAGAAAGTGAGTTTGCTAAGGGAGTTGCAACTGGGGGCTGGAAGAACACCTATACTAACAGGAAGTCGGCTGGCCCATCTGCATCCAACAACAAGGGAACGAGGTGAATGCCTCTGACGCTACACTGAATACACCCCTATAGACACTACGTACGCTCAAGCTTTAGAGCGTCTCTTAAGCAAGGGAATGATTACTCTTCCCGACTTAAGGCCGGAGCCAAAAGAGAAGCCACGGAATTGGGACGCCGGCAAGTTCTGCAAGTACCATAGGGCTCGAGGGCACGATACCGAACAGTGCTTTACTTTGAAGAACAGGATGGAGGAGATGTTTAGGTCCAAACAACTACCCTTACCGAAGGCACAAAAACCTAAAACCTGCAACACAAACAATCCACTAGGTTCACTGCGTATATACACGCGTGTTTGAGGAATGCGAATGGGATCCTCGGATTTCATTGCGATGCAAAGAAGTCAACTTACATCATGCATTACTTCACGGAGGCCATGAGGTCAACGGTTTATGGGCTAGTGACGAGGAAGATGTCTATGGTGAGCCTCATGCGAGAAGGCCATGCAGGCGACTTTTGGGATTACGATGGAGACAAGGACTTTTGGGAACAAAGAATCGGAGAGGTCAAAACTCGGATGTTACTTTCCTAACAAGGTCGAGCGCCATAATCATCAAGGAGGCCCTTCCCAAGTCGACCTCAAGACAAGGGGAAGGAGAAGGTAGGAGAGGTGGTGATCCCCGTTCCGGAGGAGGATTTGATGTTAAAGCAGTTGAAGAGATTGAAGATGGATGTTACGGTATGGCAATTGTTGGCAGCTTCACAAAAGCACAGGCAAGCCCTGATCGAGGCTTTGAGCAAATTGGAAGTATCACCTGAAACTACGCCCGAAGAAATAGTATCTTTTGTCACATCCGCGGGAATACCATAACTTTTGGTGATGAGGATTTGCCTAAGGAAGGTCTTGCACACAACAAGGCCTTATACTTGGCGTGGGTTGTGCGAAGGTGATACCCTTAGTATTGGTGGACAACGGATCTACGGTGAACATCGTCCATGGAGGGACACGGAAGGCGAGGATTCAATCCCATCACTTACCCGGAGCCATTCAACTTAGGGCCTACGACAACACTCCTAGGCAATTTTGGGTTCATTGCATTCTGGAATTACTATGGATACAATTTCCAACAATGTTGAGTTTCTAGTGTTGGATATTCCGGCATCATTTAACCTTTTGTTAGGACGCCCTTGGTTGCATGCACAACAAGCGGTGTCATCTACTCTACATCAGAAGGTGAAGATGATGGTTAAGGGGCAGGTGGTAACAGTCGAAGGGGAGGAGTTGGCAGCTGTGATTACTTCAAAGAAACCTATGATCGAGATAGAACACAACTCGAGGCGAGGAGTTTCACCATTTCGATATCGTAGCTACCTTGGAGAAGGAAGAAGCACCTTTGGACTTCGATCCTTATTCCAACAGGAAGGTGAACGCAATTTTGAAGCAACATGGATACTTTCCCGGGTTACCTTTGGGAAGAAGAGCTCAAGGACCTACATCTTTTCCCTTGACTCAAGGAGGGAGCTACCACTTTGGTTTAGGCTACATTCCAACAGAGGAAGAGAGGAGATTAGCTAAGAAGATTAGGAGAATTAGGAGAGGTGAGCCAATATCGCTTTATAGCACAAAGCCGTATCCACTCACGCTTAATGGCCAGTTCATGAGGGAAGGAGATCCTTTCCCTTACTTTGGTTTTCCGGAGCCCTACTATTTGAAGAGCAAGGGCATCTTAGTTCCAGGTTTAGAGATCTTCAACGACTGCATGCTACTCGAAGAAGAATTGTTCACACCTGCAAGGGAGAACAAGACCCCACTAGAATGGACTCATCTAGCAGGGAGTAACATCTTTGGAATGTTGTTGGTCGAAGCCTGAGAGAGGAGAAACCTGTGGAGGCACTTTCCTTGGCCCTATCAAGCATGGATTTCGATCCTACTAAGCTCATCGCTACATGGGGTCAGGAAACCAAGCAAGTTACCTGGGTGTCGGCCAAAGGAGATAAGGAGTTTGTGTTAGCTTTAGGAGAATCAGTGCTCGGGTCAGAGTATAGTGTCAATCCTGTTGTTGTTCCATTTTCTGAGTCTGTCTTAGAGTCAGGTTTTAAGCTTAATCAGTCTGTTGCATCTACTTCTGGGGGGTCTGTTGAGTCACCTATTGATGTTCTTGTTTCTGAATTCAATGAAATGAACTCGTTTGCTTATGACTCTTCTTATCCCCCGTCCCTGAACTGCTTCGCCTCTAATGAAAATAATCAAGATGCTGTAAACGAATCAGAAATTCCTAAAGATCTTTTAAAAGCCGTAGAGAAACATGAAAATCGAATTTCCGTAATTGAAGAAACTATAGAAGTAAATCTAGGTACACCCGAAGAGCCTAAATCAACCAAAATTGGGAAATTTTTAACCATCAGGGAGCAAGAGCACTTTACTCTTCTCTTACGAGAATTTGTAGATGTCTTTGCCTGGTCATATCAAGATATGCCAGGTATAGACCGAGAAATAGCTGAACACAGAATTCCGCTTTACCCTGACGCTAAACCGGTTAAACAGAAGCTTAGGCGGATGAAACCGGAGTGAGCGTTGAAGATTAAGGAGGAAGTCGAGAAGCAGTTGAAGGTAGGCTTCATTAGGGTGTCAGAATATCCACACTGGATAGCTAATGTAGTCCCGGTTCCAAAGAAAGATAGGAGAGTTCGGATGTGCGTAGATTTTAGAGATTTAAACAAGGCAAGTCCGAAGGATGACTTTCCTTTACCTCATATCGATGTTTTGGTAGACAACACCTGTGGACATGCCCTTCTTTCATTTATGGATGGGTATTCAGGTTACAATCAGGTAAAGATGGCTGAAGAGGATATGGAGAAGACGACGTTCATCACACATTGGGGTACATTCTGTTATGTAGTGATGCCATTCGGGTTGAAAAATGCAGGGGCGACCTATCAGAGGACAGCCACCACATTATTGCATGATATGATGCATAAAGAGGCAGAGGTTTACGTAGACGACATGATCATCAAGTCCGTTAACCGTGACACACACTTGGATAGCCTTAGAAGATTCTTCCATAGGCTGCGGAAATACGGAATGAGGTTAAACCCTCAGAAGTGTGCTTTTGGAGTGACGTCAGGCAGGTTATTGGGTTTTGTAGTGAGCTCTAGGGGAATCGAGGTTGATCCAGCAAAGATCAAGGCGATACAGGAAATGCCACCGCCTAAGACAGAGAAGGAGATAAGGGGTTTCCTCGGACGATTGCAGTACATAAGCCGGTTCATTTCGAAATTAACCATGATTTGTGACCCTATATTTAAGAAGTTGAGGAAAAGGGTCAAATCTGAGTGGGATGAAAAATGTCAAGCAGCTTTTGACAAAATTAAAGAATACTTGGCTAATCCGCCTGTTTTAGTTCCACCAGTACCTGAAAAGCCTTTATTGTTGTACCTAACAATCACTGAGTCAGCAATGGGGGCTATGCTAGCTCAAAGATACGATGGCGAAGAGCGAGCAATTTACTACTTAAGCAAGAAATTCTTGGAATATGAGACCCGGTACTCCAACATTGAAAGATTGTCCCTTGCCTTAGTTTGGGCAACGAGGAAATTACGTCACTACATGCTTGCGCATACCGTGCATGTGACCGCATTCATGAATCCTCTCAAGTACCTGATGGAACAGCCACTGGTCAATAGTAGAGTAGCTCGGTGGATGGTTATGTTATCGGAGTTCGACTTACAATTTGTTCCACAAAAAGCCATAAAAGGAAGAGTAGTCGCAGATTTTTTGGCAGATTTACCTGTTGAGGAGGCTAGTGAAGAAAAGTTAGATTTTCCCGATGAAGAAGTATTTCAAACACAGAAAGAAACATGGGAAATGTATTTTGATGGAGCTTCCAACCAAAGTGGATCTTGTAGGAATCATTTTGATTTCACCCGAAGGAGCCCATACTCCTATTTCCGTGAAGTTAGATTTTGAGGCGACAAATAATGTAGCTGAATATGAGGCGTGTATCATTGGCATGCAGGCTGCCGTGGAAATGGACATAAAGTGCATAAGGATATTTGGTGATTCGAGCCTTATAATAAATCAAGTGTGCAATAAGTGGAGGGTGAAGAACGAAGCTTTGGCACCTTACCAAGCTTACGTAAGGGATTTAGCAGAACACTTTGATCAAGTAGTGTTCACCTATTTACCTCGGGAGCATAATGAGTTAGCTGATGCATTAGCAAAGCTGTCATCCTTGCTAAATATCCCGAGAGGAGTTGTGTCTATGCCGATATGCATAGAGAGAAGAAGTCAACCAGCTTATGTTTATTCTTTGGAAGTTTGTGAGATAGACTCGACTTGTTGGTATCATGACATCTACCAATACCTCACCAAAGGGGTTTACCCTGAGGATTCTACCACAAGATCACAAAGAGCAATCAGACTCTTAGCGCAGTATTGTTTGATTCAGATCAGTTGTACAAAAAGACGGACATGGGTATCAATTTGCTTTGTTTAGAACAGAGTGAAGCTCAGAACTTGATGAAGGAAGTTCATGGGGGAGAATGTGGCCCGCATATGAATGGACGGATGTTGTCCAAGAAGGTTCAAAGGATGGGGTATTACTGGTCGACTATGGAAGCTGACTGTCACGACTATGTAAAACGGTGCTACAAGTGTCAAATCTATGCGAACTTGCAACACCAACCCCCGTCATTTTTGACCACGTTAACCTCGCCATGGCCATTTTCAGTTTAGGGCATTGATATCATAGGGAAGGTGACTCCTAAAGGAACGGGAGGACACGAATATGTGCTTGTAGTTATGGACTACTTCACAAAATGGGTGGAAGCGGCATCCTATGCTAAACTAACTTCTAAGCACGTAGCCAAATTCATACTTAGAAACATAATATGCCGTTATGGGGTTCCACACGAATTGATAAGTGATAATGGGGTTCACTTCAAGAAAGAGACGACGGAATTGTTAGCAAAATACAAGATCCAACATCGTAGATCTTCGGTATATCGACCTCAAACCAATGGAGCGGTTGAGGCGGCTAACAAAAATCTCACTAGGATAGTAGAGAAAATGGCTTCTTCTTAAAAGGATTGGCCTGATAAACTACCTTTTGCCTTATGGGGTTATCGAACTTCTATTCGTACATCCACCGGAGCAACTCCTTACTCCTTGGTATACGGAATGGAAGCGGTATTGCCAGTAGAGGTAGCAATACCGTCATTACGGATTATAGCAGAGAGTCAGATTCCGGAAGCGGAATGGGCTAAGGCTAGGTATGAAGAGCTAGTCAACATCGATGAAAGAAGACTCAGAGCCATGCACAATGTCCAGATATACCAGAATCGTGTGTCCAGGGCATTTAATAGGAAGGTCAAACTAAAGGACCTTGGAGAGGGTGACATGGTTTTGAAGGAGATACGGGCACCTATTCAGGACCCAAGAGGGAAGTTTAGGCCCAATTGGATGGGACCTTACATCATAAAGGAAATTCTTCCCGGAGGGGCGGTAAGATTAGTAGATCTGGAAGGGGAAGAATGCGTTCAGCTGACAAACTTAGATCAACTTAAGAAGTTTTATGCATAAAGGGTAAAAGTGGACATAGCAACTGGTAATTAAAACCAGCAACTTTATAAGAATCAGCTACTGGCCCATTTGTCCAGCAACTGATTTACTTTTCTTGAACTACGATGGCCTGATTCCGCACATTGTGGATACGTAGGAAGCTTTCTGAAAAGCCCGGCCTCACCAATTGAAATTTCCCTAATTTTTGACTTTCTGTTTTAAAAGCAACATTGAACTCTCGCGGGTTCAATGGCACTTGAAATAAAACATAAGGCTCGATTTTTCAAAAATCCAAGTTCCAGGAGATCTTCGCGGACCTTCAGATGTCAAAATTGGACTTTTTGACTTTAGGTTTTCCCGGTTCATTTCAATATTGGGCTTTGAACCCTCACAGGATCCGCGCGGATTTTCTTGTTTAAGATACTCGTATTCTATTTTGGAGCCGTTTTGGGCCAAATCCGCGCGGATTCCTCCATTTTCGGGGCCAAAGTTTCTTCGGTGATTCTATGCGGAGTTACGTTTTGACCTGAAGTACTCAGTTTGAGAGCAACTCGAAGCGATCCGCGATTCATGTTTTTGGACTTCCTTTGTTTTCAAATTCTCGCGATCAGATACTCAAAATACTCACCGATATTTTCTCGGCAGCTTAGCGTAGATGCGCGGAGTTCACCTTTCCCCGGCTTGTTTTCTTTTTCTCTTTCTTTCTCTTTTTTAGGTTTCCTTCATAATGTGAAAGTCTGTGCGGATTTCACATTATTTTGAGGGGAATTAAATTTTCTATGTGCAGAAATTCTCGCGAATTTCACATATATGGTAGAAAATTCTAGGGAATTTCAAGAAATATGATTCTTTATTATTATTTCCAAATAGCAAAAAGAAAGAGCATGCGAATTTATTTGCTACTCAAATCGTTCATCAGCATCTAAAAAAAAACGAAACACACTAAAAAGAAAAATACAAATTTAAAGGCAAGCAGCATCAGTTCTTCAGTCCTGTTTAAGCTTCTTCTCAGCTTCAGGAGCAATACTAGACCTTGACCCTTCACCCTGTGAGGATGTTCTTCTTGGCCTCTTCTTGATGTTCGAGTCACTGGGAGCCTTCTCTTTATCTTTCCCAGTTGTTTCTGTAACTTGCTGATGTGGAGGGTCGTCAGGCCTAAGTTCCCTGGTTACCACGGGCCTTTCCCTAGGACGTATTGTAGTAGTTGGAGGGCGAGTCCTAGTTAACAATGGGTCAATTCCTCTTCCCTCTTGCTCTTTTAGCCGTTTCCTGACAGTAGGATCAGTCTCTGTTATCCATTGGCGGTACGCCATAGATACATATGTGCTTCCTCCTGTTGAGGGAACAGTGAGGATAGGTCTGTTCATCCAGTAGTCTTGCCAGGATCGAACTTTAGAAGCGTCGTTGGTGATGGCTTTAGGGTTAGGAGGAATGCAGTCTAGTGAGGGGATCCATTGCTTCCTTCTGATTTGACGCCTGGCTCGCTCAGGGAAGTAATAGGTTGTATGTGTTAAGCCCACAAGTCTCACGAATGGGCATCGATGGTCGACGGTGACTACTTCTCTTATTCTCCACCAGGTAATGTGCCACTTGATGATCATTTCTTCGATGAACCATTTCAGCCACTTGTCCGTCGAACGTTCCTTGTGTTTGCGGGTACGTTGGCAAAATTGGGTCATCCGGAAGGTAGCTTCATTCTTTGGGGGCGCCAAGAAGCGGGTATGCTCCATCAACCATATCTGCAAAGAAGAAGAGAATTAGATGCCGATAAATCAGTCCACGCGGTTTTCGGGGACTAAGTCCGCGGATTTGTGAACGATGAATTGGGGTAGGTGCGAAATTGCATGGATTTCGGAGAATTGTAGAAAATTTTACCGGCGGGGGCTTCAAAATTCGCCAGTTCGATTCATAAAGCCGATCCAGTACGTGATAGTCTCACTACTATCATCGGTGCTAGATTTTGGTCATCGCGGAGGCTTTCGCTAATGTTGATCAAAGAAGCAGACTGCCATGCCGCCATGGTAGAAACAAGCCACCTAGTAAGCATAGGGTTAGGGCCCTAACTTTCTCTCAACGTGTTCGCTTCTTTGAACATGGAAATTAAGGGCAGAAAGTTCACTCTTTCACCCTCTAAGATTTTCTCTAAGTCATTTCTTCCTAAGCCTAGGAGAGAAGTGTACCTAGGTGCGGTATTTTTGGAGGAAGTTGGGACGACTGGTGTGGAGGTAAACTTAAAACCTAATATTGCGCCGAATTCTTCAGGGAGAGGACACAATTCTTTTTCCCCAAACCTAAACAAGTGGAGTTCAGGTCCTGCATTGAAGGCGCTCTAAGGAAATCCCACATTAACCTTACTTGCCTGTGCTAATTAGGGTATGTAAGTTGTATCTTTTCAACTCTTCTTTCTCAGCGAATGAAAGAGAAAGAATCCATTGATCGAGCTCTTTTTGGAAAGACATGTTTTGAAAGAAGGGGAGACCGCAGGGATTTCTATGAAGGCTGGAAGCACAAAAGCTAGGAGGGAAGGTGTGAGTTTTTAGGGAGAATTTGCGCAGATTTTATAGTGCAGGAGTTAGGAGTGCGACGGAATTCCACGAGAACTTTGCAGTATCACTTTCGACTGGAATCAAAGACTTAATTGGGAGTTGCAATCCGATACAAAGTCTGCGCGGATTTGCTAGCTGATTTTTAACAGGACTCAACTTGTGCGGATTCTAATCATGTGGGAATGGCGCGGATTTTTGAAGAATTCTGGCCCGAATGTGTCGTCGGGTTGGCGCGGATTTTGACTGGGTCGGGTCTCAGACTGGCGCGGATTTTTGGTAGGATTTAGGCTTGAATTTATCTGGGCCGACCGCAGAGTGGCGCGGATTTGGGCCGATTACTGGAGATGGCGCGGATGTGGGCCAATTCCTGGGAATGGCGCGGATTTTTGAGTTTTGGGATTGTATTGAATCTGCGTGGTTTTAGTAATAGCATTTGTATGTTTCCCGGCTTTGTTCAAAAGTTGTTAGTTTGGGATGTTGTAAAAAACTTGATTGTCCTTGATAATTTATGGAATTTGTTCACTGACCACAGCTCCGCTCCTGTTTCTTTTTTTTATGTTGCATTGCATATGGTTTTGGTTTTCATTTCTAAATAGATAAAGATAGGTGAATAAAATAAAGTTTTTTTTTTTTTACATAAGCATTGCATTCATGTTAAGCATTAATAGGGTAAGTTGAAAATTCACAGAGTCGATCCTCTAAGCATTATACATGGTCTCTCCCTCAATCATCTTCTTCATCGGATACCAAATCTATGTAGGCGGGGCCCGATGGGCCGTAGTGTCGACCGGGTTGAGGTGTAGGGTTCTGCCCGGTGAGGAAGCTCCATCCACCGGCCGCCCAAGAAGAAGAAGGTTGATCTTGCTGATATCCTCCAGGAGTGAACTCATTTTGAGAAGAACTAGGAGCATCATATGTATGAACTCGTCCAGATTCGTCCACGTGGAAGGAACCCGGATAATGCCCTTGCAAAACAGGGGCTTGCAAGACCGGGGTTAAGCTCCAGTTATCGCCGTATTCTTGTTTAACTGGTTCTTCTTTACTTAGAAAATATGAAGAAGCAGAGTCGAAGAAACCAGTGTTGCTTGAGGAATGCATGCTAGGAGTAGGGATTTCGGGTTGAGCTTCCTTGAAATCTACCGGTGCTTGATGGAAATCACCTGACCATCTCCGTTGGGGGTAGTCAGAGTACCCTTGGGACAAGGACATACTGCCGAAGATCTGATCCAATATAGAAGTATCGGAGGCCTGTGAAGCAGCATCACTTTCACTTATATACCTCCCATAGGCACGTGTTCGGGATGACCCTCGAGCACCGGCAAAACTCATAGTACTGGAAGACCCGATAGAGTGATCGGTATCATCTTCGGGAATGAGGGGAATGTTGGGAACGTAGCCATGAGACTGAGTTCCATAGGTGGTCATCCCGATGCTATTACCCGAGGGTCCTGCGCCGCTACCTGAAGGGCCTGCGCCTGGTATCATATGAAAACCTCCTCCTCCCAAGTCAATGTCATGGTCGCTTTCCTCTTCTTCATCATCATCATCATGTGCATGGAAAGCAAGGGGTATAGCTCCGCCACCGCCCATGTTGTGGCCATGAGCATTGTTGTCATCATCATTGTCATCGTCATTGTCGTCATCATCGGCATCGTGACCTCCTTGACCCCTACCATGGTGGTGGTAATGACCTCCTCCTCATGGTTGTCCTCTACCACGACCTCCACCACGCCGAGGCCCAAAACCCATTCGACGCCGATATCGTCTCTGCATGTCTTGAATTTCATCACAGAGGCCGTATATAAGGGCAATGGCCTCCATGGTTTGTTCCCGACTCCACTGCAAGCAGTTTTCTTTTATAAGGATAAACACTTGGACATAGGGTTTATTCATTACTTTGAAACTAAGGGTCTTACCCCAGGGCTGTTCGAGGACAAAGGGAGCTCGGGGCAGTTTCTACGACGACGTCTGAAACCAAGTGGGTTAGGGACTGCTGGTGTTCCAGTGCCCTGCAAATTAACCAGGGTTAGTTACAACACAAGGGCGAAAGTTGCAAGGAGTTCTTACAGTACTCACCATGCGTCCCATGAGGCGTGGTCGAATGGATGTGGCATAGTTGGCCCCCATGATCAGCAAATTTCCAATGGGAATCCCCATGAGATTGAGTTCAAGTTCATCGAAAGTCAAGGAGCGGGGGTAGAACATCTTGGCCGGTGGATTAACTGGTACCAGCGGAGGCCATACATGCATGCATTGGTGGGTGACCCTTTTCCCGCAGATCATATGAAAGTAAAGGGCTTCAAATAAGATCCTTCAGTTCATGTTCAGAATGTATCGAGGTCCGGTCGATCTTCCAGAACCTCGTAAGCCGCCTAAGGGTCCAAAGCGCACTAAACACGCGTTAGTGGTGGCTTGATAGTTTTAAAAGTCGTCGTTGGAAGAAAAGGAAAGGTCATACCTGTCCTGGATTATTCAGTATGCCTCGGAAGAGCTCCAGGTGCTCTACCCGACGTTTTCTAACCAGCAAATCGTCGCGCCCCCAGCGAAGGGCGATTGGAAAGACATCACCAGCATTAGATTGGGGAGACAAGCCCTCGAAGTATTCGTAGAACCATATCTGCAAAGAGTAGGAATTAGCTTTCAAACTACAATCAGGTAGGTAGATGGCAAGGGAAAAGGAGATACCTCGATGACTTTCCACAAGCCAGACAGATAGGTGTTGTTCTGCTCGAGTTTTGATTTAGGGACCCGCACACCCGAACGGAGTCCCCGGAAGAGACAGGTATAAGCTGCCGCACCCCAAGCTAAGTTGGAGAGATTATCTAGGTCTGCCAAATTACCTAGATAGTGGAAGAATACGCGACTACCACGGTCAGCAAAAATGGTAGTACACAGGAAAATGGCAAGTATCACTCGCCGTCTTTGTGCATCAGTGTACATTTCGTCCCAGAAGTTGCCCTTCAGGACCTCATCGAAAAGAACGGAGTATCGGAAACTCCGTGTGTTGTGTATGGTGCCCATGACTGGGCCGAACAGGGCTATTTGTTGGGCTTTGTCGTGGCCCAAGTCATTGGAGTACTGTAGGGGCACCCCGCCGAAAGATAACCCCGTAATCATGGCAAAGTCAAGGGGGGTAATGGTCATTTCATACTCTGGGAAGTGGAACGTGTTGGTTGTATCCCAAAAACGTTCACTTAATGCACGCACTACGCAATGGCCAGTAGGCTCGCGCATGGCTTGTAGAGCGTTGAGAAAATGGCTAAAACCAACTTCCCTGATGGTATCTTTCGCTGGAAAACCCAATTGTTCTAGCTCGTCCAGCAGTCTCGTCACCTTACCGATTGCCCCACAGGCCTGGATATTATCAGCCTGCAAGGTAAAATTATACATGAGATTTCTGAGTGGAATTCAAAGTGTCATAATTAGTGAAGAAAGTGACATACCGTGACTTGGGTGGTGAAGTGAGAAATATGTACATCGCGACAATAAAGGAGATCTTGGCCATCCCATGGATGAGGGCCGGCCCAGTCTCGGCTCATGTTGCCCTTTTGGGCTAAGTCAGCGGCCCAAGCTTCCTTCTTGGGATGATATTTAGTGGGTTTTGTTGTTGGCATGGTGGAGTACTACAAGAAAGACTCAACTCAAGTACAAGATTATTCAATACTCGAGCAAAGTCGAACATTAGAAAAATGTAAGTTTCTACGCGGAATTGAACAACCGAAACTGAAGCAGTTTTGGGCCCATTTGGTTGGATTGGCGCAGATTTTGGGCCGAAACAATTTTGGGCCCATTTCATGGGAGTGGCGCGGATTCTGGGCCGAAGGATTTTTGGGCCTATTGTGTTGGGCTCGCGGTTACATTTACATTGGGCGCCAAAGCAATTTTGGGCCAATTGGGATTGGCGCGGATTTTGGTCCAGAGGATTTTGGGTCTATTTCTTTGGGCTCGCGCGGATTTTATGTCAGTTTTTGGCCGAACAATTCTGGGCCCATTTTTGTCGGGTCTACGCGGATTTAGGTTATTCCAAATTTTGCACAGACAGGGGTCGGTTCAAATTTAAGTAAATTCATATCATGTGCGGACAAGTCCAAAACTTAATTGAATTTAAGTTCAAGACTTCATAATAAGTCCATGGGTTTGAATAATTCAACACAAGATTTTTTCACCCTACACATATACAAGCTAATTCATGCAAACTCAACAAAATGCAAGAAATTAAGCGAATTTCTACATATATACCTGGTGGATACTTGAGTGAACTTGAAACTTGTGAAAACATACCTCTTTTGAAGGGATTTGCGCGGATCTGAACTGGGTAGGATGTTCAAGCAAAGCAGCAGGAGTTGCGCGGATCTGCGTGGGATATGAACAAAATTTTCAGCTCAAGTGTTTACAGTACAAAGAAAATGGCCCGAAAGTGACTCAAAAACTATGAGAAGGGCGCGGATTTTTCTGGGTTTTAAGGAAGTGTTGAGTTTTGGGGTTTTCAAACAGTTGGAGCTTGGTTGAAGATGGCCAGGAAAATGCAAAGGAAGTGTTGAGTTTTGAAGAAATTTGCGCGGATTTCTTCACATACTCAGATTTCTGTACATAAAAGTTGGAAATTCGAACAAAATGGCTCAAAAGCTTCTGGAGTTGCGCGGATTTCAGCATTTGAAGAAATGTCGCACGGATTTTGGCCGGGTACCTGAGAATGGCACGGATTCCTCAGGGTGGAGTCGGGATTTACCTGAGAATGGCGCGGATTTCAGCTGGGGAGTGTGGATCTGGTTGGTCTCACGCGGGTTTTGTCCGAAGTTGGTGTCTCCGGGCTGCTGGGCTTTGCGTGGCTTTGGTTGGGAAATGGAGAATAGAGGTGAGATGGAGATGGAGTTGTGAGGTTATAAATGGAGATGACGAGATAAGAGTGGATGGAGAGTGAGTGGTTGAGTGAAGAGTTGAATGACAAATAGCCAAGGGAGTATTCTCATTACTAGTATTTTTGTCTTGTTTTATTTTCTCTTTTATTACCTTATTTTTTATCTGTGTTTCTTATTTATGCATCAGAGTACTTACAAATTTGTCCTTTTCAGAAAAGAACATAACAAGCCTGGGCAATATCCAGCAGTCAAGCTAGCTATAAATCAAAATTCCGGATGTCTTTCAAGCTACCCTTGAATAGTCAAAAGCCTGGATGACATCCAGCAAACGAATCAGCATCGGACTACCTCCGGTCAGAAGCCCAAGCTACCCTTGGATTAATCAGCCTGGAAGACCTCCAGCAATCAAGTTAATAATTCGGACTACCTCCAGTTGGCTACAAAAGTATACTTTGACTTTCGTCTTACTCAGACTCGGTCAAAGTGAGGGCTATCTGTAGACACCGAAAATGGGTCAGACAGATTTTCAGCTTAACCCGGGGGACGAGATAATGAAGGTTCACGCGGATTTCCCTAGTTTGGGCCAAAATTGAAGACTGGCCCAAAATATTGAATTTGCGCGGATTTCCGGAATTTGAAGCCAAAATATGAAATTTGCAGATTTTTATAATTTGGGCCAAATTCGGGAGGATGGCGCGGATTTGCTGGTTTTTTGGGCCAAAAAAACACAAAGTTGGGCGGATTTATGGAATTTGGGCCCAAATATGGAAGGGCGCAAATTTATCACATTTGGGCCAAAATAACATGATCCGCGCGGATTTCATTAATCTGGCCCAAGTGGAGAGAGCCAAATCCAGATTCAGGCAGGATCCGGAAATCCGCGCAGATTCGGGTCAAGAAAGATGGCGCAAATTCAGAGCAGTTTCTCCAGCAGTTATTCGACAGTTAAGTTAACCAGCCAACTCCCCCATAACCGCTGGGAGTTGCGCGGATTTCTGCGAAGAGGGAGGCAACTGCTGCCAACTGCAAACACCGGTTGCTTATTTAAGGATCCGCGCAGATTTTTTTTGAAGGAAAAAGGGGAGAAGGGTTTTGGAAAATTTGGTTTTTGATCCGAAGAGGAAACTGAGAGCACCAGGGAGAGAATTCTGTTATTACAAGCTCTGGGCTGTGAAGGTTTCCCGGGCCGTCTTCGGACTCCGAATTTTACCCGGCTGCACAGGTCCACGCGGATCTTGGTATACCCCTACTGTTTCTTTCAGTTTTGAGTTTTTCTTAAATGATGTAACAATGTAAGCCCGACGCCCCGTCCTATGTTTTTTTTTTTATTTTGTTTTCTTTACTTTGTGCGTTGATACTAGCTCTTTATCCTTGTCGTTAATTCAATTGCATGTTTTTTTATTAACTTTGTGACAACTTCTTTTATTTGTTCCTCATGCAAAAACCCGACCTAGTAAAGGCCGCTTCGGCGGGCGGTGCAAGGGCATTCCCCTACACCGACACCTTTACCCCCGAATCCGAATCTCGGTTTGAGACCGGAGTCATCTTTATTTTTGTTAATTTTTATAAAATTAACTGGCGACTTCTTTTTTTTCGGTATTTTAGTTTTTTTTCATCCGATTTGTATTTTCGTATAGATGAGCGATTTTCAGGCCTGTTTGAATTTTGGGCCGGAAAATACCCTTGATCCATCAGCGAGATCCGCGCGGATTTGCTTGATGGGCTCGTGGTATTTTCCGTCTCTAATTCAGGCGAGTCGGCCCTAAAAGACTAAAATTTGAGGCGCGGATCCCGTTGGTCGCCTGGTCCATTTTTTTTAGTTTTTTTCGGCCTATTTATCCTCATATGCCCGGAAATCTGAATTAGGCGAGATTAAATAAAATACCACAATCCGAAAACTTCCTCGAAAAGCCAAAAATCTTAAATTCGTCCCTTTTTAAAGATAAGCAACCCTACGTCGAATCGACCCTCCGTGGGGGACCGTGCCCTCCGGGGCCGCGGGCCCTACAATATAATTTCACAAGAAGGGATTGAAGTTGATAAAGCTAAAGTTGATTTGATTTCCAATCTTCCCCCTCCCACTAGTGTGAAAGACGTTAGGTCATTTTTAGGGCATGCAGGATTTTATAGAAGGTTCATCCAGGACTTTAGTAAAATTGCTAGACCCTTGACCAATCTTTTAGCTAAGGATGTGCCTTTTAACTTCTCGGAAGAGTGTATAAAGGCATTTACTCGGCTGAAGGAGGCCCTAACTTCTGCCCCTATCCTCCACCCTCCCATCTGGGGAGAGCCCTTTGAACTGATGTGTGATGCTTCTGACTTTGCTGTAGGGGTTGTTTTAGGACAACGTATGGATAGGAAACCCCATGTCATATACTATGCTAGCCATACCCTAAATGCGGCCCAATTGAACTACACTGTGACTGAGAAAGAATTTTTGGCAGTTGTGTTTGCTTTTGAAAAGTTTCGTCCTTACTTGATTGGCTCTCGTGTGATTGTTTATACTGACCATGCTGCGCTGAAACACCTTCTCTTCAAGAAGGATGCGAAGCCTAGACTGCTTAGGTGGATTTTGCTTCTACAAGAATTTGATTGTGAGATTCGGGATAGAAAAGGTTCTGAGAACCTGGTCGCAGATCACTTATCCCGAATCGTTGTTGAACATAAGAGTGAGTCCCCTATTTCTGAGTGCTTCCCTGATGAGCAACTACTCATGGTCCAATCTGAACCATGGTATGCTGATATTGTCAATTACCTAGTTACTGGTGAGGTACCCTTAGGCTGGAGTAAGCATGACAAGGACAAGTTCTTTTCTTTGGTGAAATTTTTCTATTGGGATGACCCTTACTTGTTTAAGTATTGTTCAGACCAGATCTTTAGGAGATGTATCCCTGATAATGAGATTAGGAGTGTCTTGTCATTTTGTCATGACCAAGCTTGTGGAGGACATTTTAGTGGGAAGAAAACAGTGCAAAGTCCTTCAAAGGTGGTTTATACTGGCCTACTTTGTTTAAGGATGCCCATTTGTACTGCAAGAGTTGCCCTAGGTGTCAACAGACTGGGAAAATCAGTAGGAGAGACATGATGCCCCTTAACCCAATTATTGGGGTTGAGATCTTTGATGTTTGGGGGATTGACTTTATGGGACCGTTTCCTTCTTCTTTTGGGAATGAGTATATTCTTTTGGCTGTGGACTATGTGTCCAAGTGGATAGGGGCAGTGCCAACCAGGTCAACTGAGACCAGAGTAGTTTTGAAGTTCCATAGGGAAAACATTTTTGCGAGGTATGGCATGCCTAGGGTTATCATTAGTGATCGAGGTACCCATTTTGACAATCGCTCCTTTGATGCATTGTTGAAAAAGTAATCTATTGTACATCGCTTAGCCACCCCTTATCACCCCCAGACTAGTGGCCAGGTAGAGGTTTCTAACAGACAGATTAAACAGATTTTGGAGAAAACTGTGAATAGAAACCGAAAAGATTGGTCAGACAAGCTCGTTGATGCTCTTTGGGCTTATAGGACTGCCTTTAAGACTCCTTTAGGCATGTCTCCTTTCAGAGTTGTCTATGGTAAGTCATGTCATCTTCCTGTAGAGATTGAGCATAAGGCTATATGGGCACTAAAGACTTTGAACCTTGACTTAGAAGCAGCTGGGGTAGACAGAAAATTGCAGTTAAGTGAGTTGGAAGAAATAAGGATGGAGGCATATGAAAACTCTAGAATTCATAAGGAGAGAGCCAAATTGTTTCATGACAGGCACATTCGAAGAAAAGAATTTTTTCCAGGCCAGAAGGTGCTGCTATATGACTCCAAGCTACACCTTTTTCCAGGTAAGTTGAGATCTCGTTGGACAGGTCCTTATATTGTTTCTCATGTTTTTCCACATGGTGCTATAGAAATACAGGACCCGACAACAGATTCGCAGTTTAAAGTCAATGGTCAAAGGTTGAAGCCATTTTTGGAGTTACCTGTTGAGGAAAGAGAAGTAGAGTGGCTGATGCTCTACAAACCACAATATGGAGACTGATAACATAGAAGACGATTGCTTGGATGCACCCAGCATTCAACCCGGTTCTATTGCTCCTTTGTACATAACCTTATTTATTTTTATTTTATTTTTTATTTTATTATTTATTATTTTTTATTTGTTTTTCTCTTCATTTTTCCCTTAGTTTATTTTTATTGTTATTTTATTGCTATTTTATTTTATTTCCGTATGCACCATTCTTATGCTTTTTATGCAATGGGGACATTGCAAAATTTAAGTGTAGAGTGGGGGTGTGTGATTTTCATCTTGAATTCTTTTCCCTTTCCATTTTCCTTTTTTTCCTCCCCTCCAAAAAAAAAATTTATTTAAAAAAGATTAAAAAAAAAAAAAGTTTTTGGGAGGTCATATATTAATTTGATTGACTTTTGACCCCTCGTGTCTAATTTGTTAACGTGTATATAAACAAAATGTATATGATAGACATTGGTTAAATTGTGAAATCTCATGTTTAATCTTGAACCCCTCATATTAGAGCGAGTGTTTGACTATGGTAGATGAACCCGTGAGACTTCGAACCTATATGACTAATACATACATGTTAGTCTTTTTGTTCATTTTTGAGTGTGACTCTTCCATAGTAACATATCTCTAGAACTTGGTCAGTCTCTCTTCGAGACCATATATGGCATTCGCATTTATAACATGATAGAGGCATTCTTTGTTTCTAAACTACATGAGCCAAAAAGCCACCTTGTGACATTTTTAGTCCCTTTTTATGACCCTAATGAGTCTTTACCTCATAATTGTTGCACTTATTTATTAAGCCCTTGGCCAAAACACATTCCATATCCCTAAACCAGGTCTATTGGAGCAACTTTGTTGGAAGAGTGATGATATATGGGAATATATAAGTGGTGACATTTTTGCCTCATTGTTTAATTCAGAGTATTGGTTGGAATATCTTGGTTTGAGTTGTGATATCTTTTTCCCCATGCCATTCTCAGTTTCATTTCAAAAAAAAAAAGAAAAAAAAGAAAAGAAAAGTTGAGAATAAAAGAGTGGCATGAAGGGACTTCAAATTATTTTTAAAGCTCATCCAAAGGCGCTGAAATTATGGATACATGGTAGCTTGAAGGGTGTTTATGGAAATTTGAGGTACGGCTGGAGAAATAAGTTGCGCTCCATTAGCATCTTGGCTTTTAGCTCCATGTTTCCTAAATGATTTCCGTCCCTTACCTTTAACCCAAGCCTCCATTACAACCCTTGAAAGTCCTTTTGATTATAATTGCATTTTAGCCTACTAATGGTGGAGAATTGAGAGTATAACCAAGCTTATGGTAGATTGTACTAATGGAAGAGAATTTGAGAGAACCTCTACAAAATTTAAACACATGAGTGTGAGTGTTCACTGATCCTAAAGTGAGGTTCTATCGGTCAACACTTAATCTACATAATGATGAAGTGATAGTTGATGTGTGGATGTAAGCAGTGAGACCGTTGTCTTGACTTGTACATTTTGTCTATATGCATGCTAACAATTGGGTTTCTTGGGTAATATTGTTGATTAAAATATGTATATTTTCCTTCCGTTTTTTTTTACTTCCATATTTCTTAGTCTTTTATTTTATTTTATTTTATTTCTATAGTTTTTATTTTCTTTCCATTTCAAAAAGAAAAAAATTAGATTTTATGGGTATATCTTCTGCAAACCCTCACGAGACCTACTCGTCCACTAGGAGGAACCTAGGGGTTTAAAAGGGCTTGTTGCATACGCTAAATGCAATCGTGACTCCTATGAAAGTGAGTTAGAATTTTTGCCTTCCTTATTTGATTAATTTTTCTTTTTCTAACTTTTTACTCGAGGACGAGCAAACTTTAAGTGTAGAGTGTTTGTTCAGGCAAAAAATTATGGTATTTTATCTACACCTTTATATTTAATTTAGCTTAAAATAAATATTAAATTAGAATTTTTACGTAGTTTATTTGAATTTTGCAGGTTGATAATAAAGGATGAAGAATGGAGGAGAAAAGGGCTAAAAATATAAGTTGGTCTGATTTAAAAAGAGCTGGACCTGATAATATTGTACAGTTGGGCCGAAATTTAACTAAAGGCTCCAAAATTACTAAACCCCAAGCCACCTACTTCTTAATACTAGCTGGTAAATCACGTGTCATCCTTCATCCCCTTTCTCTATCTCACCATCATCCATAACCCCTCTCTTTCATCACATCATCATCAACACCAAAATCAGTTAGCAAAGGACCGAGTCATCCCAGCCTTGCGGACTACGACGCAACCGATACCCACGTCAACAACCCAGTTTGTGAGCAGTGAAGATAGGAAACTCTCCAGATTTTACGGAAGTTAGTAGTTAGGGTTGGGACTGAATATGTGTATAAATAGATGGGTTGATGGTTGTACAGGATATCATCCAATTTTGTTTCTTTCAATTTTCCAGCTTCCGTTTGTTTCTTGTACGGTATCCAGCTTCTAGCCTTTGCTTCTCAACAATTTTTCTGGTTTTTAAGCTGCTTTGTTTGGATTCAGTGTCAATACAACAAATTTGGTTCACATTCGATCTCCATCTTTTGTTTATATTCATTTTTACTTGTGCTTCAAGCTCCCTGTTTCCTTGTTTACATTCTCTGTTTTCTGATTTCGATCGTTAATTTTCGGTCTAGTTTCTGGGTTGTTTTTATTTTTTTTTTCATTCCTCCTTTCTCTTTTAATCTTGTACTGACTGTTTGAGTTTTTTTTTTTTTAGTAAATTAAGTTTGATTCTGAGTTTGTTGTTTTTAGACTAATTTTATCCTCTGTTTCTCACACTCTGTTTCATGGTTTACAATTGGGTTTAGTTTTCTATATATATATATATATATATATATATATATATATATATACGCCCCTTTTTGTTTCCCTTTTGTCTCATGTTGAAAAGAACAAACAATAATTGTTTGTTTGTGAATTGAAACTGATAGCTACTGAGTTGGACGTTAGTTTCAATGACTGATGCTTCCATTTCAAAATTTCTTTTTTTTTTCCCTCCCTTTTCTTTTTATATATTATCTTTAGCATTACTTTAATGGTCAATGAAAGTTGTGACTTGTGAGTATACAATCTATGCATACATGATACATATATATATGTTGTGTTTATATTGTTATAACTTTCGTTAGTCAATTAATTAGAGGTCTTGGTAATTATTATAATTAGTATTAGTTTTTGTCTTATTGATTAATTAGATAATAGTTTCTTTTATTGTTTATTTCTTTGCGAGCCTTTAGTTAAATTAGTTAAATTTGTCAATTAGTATTTATAAGTTTGCTAACTGTGTTGGTTAAAGTTTGATACTTCCGTATTCGTGGGATCGACCCGTATTTGCCGGACTACGCTACAAGTGGACACCGTGCGCTTGCGGTCAACAATTCAGAATCAACAGTATATATATATATACCATGTCTACTTTTATAAGTTTACATCTATGCCAAATCCATTTAATGCATGTTTAGCCCCGTCCCCGTTTTTAAAATGAATTTAAATGCCAGCACCGAAAACCGTTTTCGAACGGTTTGACGTATTGGAGGTTTGTGTACTGAGTGTTTCCCCACTCACTTTTGCGCCTGTTTTAAATGTTTTGTTTTAGGAGGTTCGAACTCCCAAGACAAGGGTAAATCTAGTCAGAAGTGATCCGACCCAAGCAAGGTAGACTCTAAGGTCTTTCGCGAGATGGCAAGGGCGTTCAGGGGGTTGAAGAAGTTGTGGAACCTTCCTATTAATATGTTTATGTACCTTTTTCAAGTGTTGTATAAGTTGTATTATAAGTAGGCTTTTGTTGGAATTAAGCTTATATTTCCTTGTGGTTTTGAAGTTTTTGGTGGTTGTGTTGCCTTGTCCCGAGTGGGGATGGCGGTAATACTCCAACCTAAGTGTATCGCTGCGTTAATTACAGGTTTGGGATCATAACTAATGATTTAATCTTGTGGTTAAAAGTTGGGGTGTTACAATATCCTTTTCATAGTATCAATCCATCACAATATATAAATAATTGTATCCCTAATATCAGTCCATCAGAATATATAAATACACTTCTAATATGCATTTTATTCATAGAAATAGAGTTTTTTTTTTAAAGAAAAAAAAGGGTAAATGGTTTTGTATTTAACTAATAAGTACATTTTCAATCTTTATGACCTGATGTCGCAATTTGGGCTGGATATTAATTATCAGCCCATTGTAAGCTAGCTCCTTGAACATGCTATTGTGGTGTGGGCCGCATGTTTGGACAGTCAAGGGGAGAACAAAGTCCAACAAGGAGGATCCACTAGCGTCTTGTGCCACAGTTGGCCCACTTTAATCTACCATAGTAATATTTTTGTTTTTCCTCATACTTTTTTTCAATAACTTTTTTTTTCGATAATTTTTGATAACGAAAAATGAACGTTGCATAACTGCATTGAATATTTGTTGTTGGTTCTATCGCTTCAATGCATATAATTGAATGTCATAATTTATATTGTATCAATTCACGAATGAATGTATTTTTCTTTGATTAACCTATGAGCATGATACGTAATTTATAAATTTCACCATCAACTTAGAATGTAGTTGGGTCACACTTTACAAATCTTTTATTTTTCGCAACTTTTAGAAATGACATAAACTAAGAAAGAGTGCATAGCTACGGGCAAATAAGGAAATAGACGGGATTTTTAGGTACACCTTGATCGGTTTAATAAGGTGTTTCTCTACCATCTTTTTCGAATATAAAACGAAAATTAGGGATGTTTAGACTTTGGAATAATGAAAAGCTATCATGATATATATATAAAGATTTGCCCAAATTAGAAAGGAAACGTTTAGAGGGAGGCATCCTTTGACTTTTTGCATACAATGTCTAACATTTTTTTTTTTGCATACAATATATCTAAAGATTATGGGATGCAGCAGTATATATCTAAACATATCTTTAGAATGATTCAAATGCACTTATATTTAACTTTATTAGTGATTTAAAACAAATGTAAGATGGTTAAGCACCATCTCGCGTCAAGATGTTTATCATTTTCGTTTAGTCAATAGTTTACCAAGCACTAAAATCTATAAGTAATGTCATGCCACACCTCGATCCAACTTAACTACTCCCTCCATTTTTTATTAACTGCCAGTTTAGATTTTGTGTCAGTCAAATTTTTAAAGATTTGACCATTAATATTTCAATATATACAATGTTTTATTGTATGAAAATACTATTGTTAGATTCGTAACGAAAAATACTATTATAAGAGTATTATATTGTCATTTTTTGATAAAATATGCTATGAAAAATTCTCAGTCAAAGAAGAACATCGAAGAATGTCTTAATGTTTATTAAATGACAAGTATTGTGAAATGGAGGGAGTAATATGCATCGATGAGCATTTGATCTAATTGTTATGAAACCCATCACAACAACGAGCTTAAATTGATGGTTTTATATTTAATTAGATGTCGCCGAGATTCAAACATAAGATCCCTCACTCAATCTTAACTCTTACATTATGTGAAATAATTTCGACCAAAAACTTAAATAAATAGTCAAAGGACCAATAATAATTTCAGCTGAATTGTGTTTCGAAAGCTACTTATATATAAAGCATTCTTTTCAAGGAAATAAATGTGCAAAATATTGACCCACTTGATTAGCGGAAAGCACGTCCGGAACTTAGACCCTTTCTTGTCAACGTGCACAACAATCACTTAGATATGTTGTTGACCACTTGAACTTACGCCATGGTTTCTCATCTATAAATACCCACACTTTCATGATTTCATCAGTCACCCTCACAAAAATATCAGCTAGATTTTCCCTTTGATTAATTTTTAGTAACTTAAAGTTAGCCATGGCTAGGGCAAGATCCTCGAGCATCGTGCTAGCCCTCGGGCTCATTTTGATGACCCTGGCTGGCGAGTGCCATGGCAAACTACAAGTCGGTTTCTACAAGGGGAAGTGTGGCAAGGTCGATGTTGAGGCTGTCATCTTTGCCGTTGTTAAGAAGCATTTTATGCAGGATAAGGACACTGTTGCTGATCTTGTTCGTTTGCATTTCCATGACTGCTTTGTTAGGGTATGTACAGTTATGTTCATTTTGTATTTTTTTTTTTTGATATGAATGGTTTGTGTTTAAGGGTAAGATTACTGCATCTAATCCTACATGTCTTGCCTAGTAGTGAGATTTCATGGCATTGGATTTAGATAGGTCAATTCGTTAATATCCACAATACCTAACACGAATTCATTTGTGTGTAATGTGTGGAAAGGGATGTGATGCCTCCATATTGCTAGATGGCCGTAGCGCAGAGAAACTTGCGCCACCCAATGGTAGTGTGGACGGTTATGACATCATTGAAGAGGCAAAGGTTGCCGTCGACAAAAATTGTATGGGAGTTGTCTCTTGTGCTGATATCATTGCTATTGCTGCTAGAGCTGCTGTCTTCTTGGTAAGTGATGATTTGAACCCCCTTTTCTTTATTTCTTTTATTTCAATGATCTTTATAGAAAAGTCAACAACCCATGGCTCTAAGAAATTTGTGCTGAATGTATATATACATAGGGTGGAGCAAATTGGTACAATGTCGAGACAGGAAGAAAAGACGGACGCACCTCAAGAGCCGATGAAGCCCAAAGGAGTCTCCCAGGGCCAGGCATCCCTATCCCTCTTGCCCTTCAAGTGTTTGCTCAAAAGGGGCTAAACAAGGAAGACTTTGTTGTCCTTCTAGGTATGTGAATTTGGCAATATCTACAGTATTGGACTCTTTAACTCATTAGTCACTCATAATTTATAACAATCACATGAACAGGTTGTCACACTGTTGGAACTGCACACTGCGGCAACTTCCAAAGCCGTCTCTACAACTTTCGTGGCACAGGAAGGTCCGACCCAACCATGAACCCTACCTTGCTCACAATCCTAAGGAAGAAGTGCCCTAGGAATTTTATCGCTAACAATGAAGCATTCCTTGACCAAACTCGTGGAAGCGAGTTCAAGATGGACAATGCTTTCTACAAGGCCATCCTAGAAGGCAAGGGTGTTCTCGAAATCGATCAACAGATGGCAATCGATTCGAACACAAGGAGCTTAGTACAAAAGCTGGCTTCTGACCCTAAGCTATTCGCCACCAAAATTGGTCCATCCATGGTCAAGATGGGAAGAATTGGTGTCATCCTCAATGGTGAAGTCAGGAGAGGAACTTGCAGAGTTTCGAACCGTCGTTGAGTTCTAACTATAATCCAAACAAGTCTAACTAAAAATTTGATTGACACATTATATTTGTTGTGTGATTGTTTTGATCACTTGTTCTAATTTTGATTGTTTTATTGGTTGTTTAATTTAATTTGTATCGTTCATGCTAATTGTCATAATTTTGAGTTTTACGCTTTCCAATATAATTAATGTCACTATTTGATTGATAACTTCTTATATAATGTGTTATTAACAATTGCAATATATATTATACTTTATTGATAGTATTTTTCCTTACGAATCTAATGACGGTAATTTTTATATAACAACTCATTATATATATTGAGAAATTTACGGTAAAAAATTTTAAAATTTAACTGTACAATTTTAAAAGACGTCAATTAATATGAAACGGGTGGAGTAATTTTCTAACCATGCATGAAGACTAGTAGCTGAAAGCACGTTGATGGGTACATGGACCACTTCTACCCAATGTGCACACCGATGATTTCTCTTGTCTAGGTTAAAACGTCGTTTTCAGGTAACTATAATCTATAAATACACATCAAGGATCCATAGTTTTTCTTCACCCAAGAGATCATCAAGTAATTAGCATAGTAAAGGGTATTTGCCTGCATAGGCCATGGCAAGGTTAAGATCTCAAGCAATCTTAGCCCTTGGGCTCCTTTTGATGACCCTTGCCGGCGAATGCCATGGCAAACTAAAAGTTGGTTACTATAACTGGAAGTGTGGCATAATCAACGTCGAGGCAGTCATCTGCGAGGTTGTCAAGAAGTATTCTCTGAGGAATAAGGCCACCATTGCTAATCTTGTTCGCATGCAATTCCACGATTGCTTTGTTAGGGTAATTTTCTGCGTTTCTTTGGTGTCTAAATTGACTTTTTAACATGGTTTCTCGAGAGGTTTTATGTGGGTTCGCATGAACCAACATCTCCATTATAAACTTCAATCCATGGGGAGAGGCTGCCTACAGCTAGATACCTTAGATCATGTTCAATTGTGTCTCCCAACGAGTTTGTTGTTGTTGTTGTTATCATTACTTATATACGTACCTAAGGTAATTATGTGCATGCATGCATGGTCTACTCTATATCTTTATTGACATATTTGCATTCATCATAGTGCAAGTTAGTCACACTATCAAATACCGAGCATATATTATTCTAACACTTCCATGCATGTGTGTACATTACGTGAAAAGGGATGTGATGCATCGATTTTGCTTGATGGTCGGAGCTCAGAGAAAGCAGCAACGCCAAATCGTAGTGTTGGTGATTTTGATCTTATCGAAGAGGCAAAGGTTGTCGTTGACAAGTTCTGTCCGGGAGTTGTTTCTTGTGCTGATATCATTGCTATTTCTGCTAGGTGTGCTGCATACATGGTAAGATTTCAATAGGCATGTACAGACAATCAAATTACTATTCTAGTTTGTAGCCAATGCGCGCGCTCTAGTAAATTGTTCAGTAGTTCTAGCCAAAGCTCAGTTTTTATTTCTTGTTCCTAAGAAAATATGTATAACTTTCCTTGGTACGTGCCATCTAAAAGTTGATGTATACGTACGCATGTGTAGGGTGGAGCAAACTGGTATGAAGTAGAGATCGGGAGAAAAGACGGTCGCATCTCAAGGGCAAGTGAAGCCTCTAGGGATATCCCAGGGCCATCCACCCCCATCCATACCGCGATTAAGCTCTTCGCTCAAAAGGGACTCAATAAGGAGGCCTTTGTTGTTCTTCTAGGTATGTGAATTTACGATCAAAATCACTATACATTCCTCTACTAACCGTGTACTCACCCATAGTCCATAACATTGTGTACGTACATATCTACAGGTTGTCATACAGTTGGAACAGCACACTGTTCTGCCTTCGAAGACCGCCTCTACAACTTCCACGGTGCTCAAACGTCGGACCCTTCCATGCACCCTAGCTTGCTCTTATCCCTAAAAAGGATATGTCCTCGCGATGCCAACTCCCATGCTCAAGCCTTCCTTGACCAAACTGGCGGAAGCGAGTTCAAAGTGGACAACGAATACTACAAGAGGATATTGAACGGTCGTGGCATCCTCGAAATCGATCAACAAATGGCAATCGATTCTAGCACGAGGAGCATAGTGCGAAAGATGGCTTCTAACCCTATATTATTCAAAGCGAAACTCGGTCCAGCCATGGTCAAGATGGGAAGAATCGGTGTTCTTCTCAATGGGGAGGTCAGGAGGGGAACATGTCGACGTCCGAATTAACGGCTATGTAACTACTATAACTACCCCAACTACCTTGTCCTGTGTTGGTGGCAACAACCAATATACTCTATAATGAGTTTGATATGTACTTACGTACGGCTGTATTGCATACGTTTTCGGGATAATTTACATACGGAAGATGATATATATCTTGAGTTGTCCGCATTTCCCATTTTTGTAATTTTTAATAATATTTTCTCTAATAATTATATTTATTCATCAATTATACGAGTATGATACTTATTAGTTACGACAAAAAATATAAATAATAGCCTGATTTTATTAATCATTGTAGAAAATACATATTTTATGCATAGTTTCATATTTATGAAATAAATATAAATAAAAAATATTTTTATATTGTTTATAAGTTGTAATAGCCCCAAAGTAATGAAACATATCTTTATAATGATTTAAATATACTTATATTTAACTTTATTAGCGATTTAGGTGAAATACAATATGGTTATTAACCATCTTGCGTCAAGATGCTTATCATTTTGCTTTACCTAGACATTCAACTTAGGGGTGTCCAATATATTTCTTATTACATAAACGTTTTTGAAAAATAAAATAATAAAATTTAAATAAATATCAATAAAAATAAAAAAATATTAAATGACATATTCGCAAGCTTAACAAAATTTCACATCATCATATAAATATGCCTGCCAAATAAATTAAAATTTCAAACATTAAGTAGATATTTATATTTAAACTACCCGTTCCTTTATGCGGTATATTGGGCGTGATATCACACTGCAGGGTACGTACCACAACTCTTTAATTTCTACCACATTTCATCACACCACACCACAGTCATTACAAATATATCTTTTCATTTTTCTCTCTCTTCTACTTTTCACATTCTCTCTCTTCACCCTACTTACCACAATTCTCACCACAATTCACCACACAATTCACCACAATTCACCACAATTCCACCGCACTGCACCATTACCACATCACAACTAACCGTATAAAAGAACGGGACCTTATACTGATACACAATTACCAAATTCATTGACCTACATTTTTTGTTAATTATAAAAAAATAATTTGGTACTCCCTCCGTTCCAACTAATTTGTCCACTTTATACTTTTTCATGGTCTTCGATGCAACACTTTTAATTACCACTAAGTTTTTACATTTTATTTTAGCAAGACTAATAATATTGTATTCAGATAAAAATATTTGTAACCACAAATCTAATAGTGGTAGTCTTATATGATAACCCAACATAAAATTTGATAAATTAACAGTCAAAATTTAAAAATTTTGACCGAATTAGTCATACTTGGACAACTCATTTGGGACGGAGGGAGTAATATTTTAAGGTTTTTGAGTTACAACTAAATTAGACATCCCTATTATGTTTTTTGAGACTTTTTTACATTGTTCATTTGCTCCAATTAAAAAAATTTCTTCCGAATAATATTAGAGAATCACAAACTTTTCGTTGGCTAAGGGTCTCCATGGACACCCCTAACTTGCATGAGATCCGCCTATGTTAACATATATCTTCATTTAGGTTTATGACAATTTATAAATTCAACTCTAAGTATTTTAATTTAATATTTACTTCCCTTGACATAATGAATCAATTTAAATTGGCAATCTTTCTGGTGAATTTGACAATTTTTCTAGTGAAGATGTGATTTGTGATGAAATTTATTTATAAAAACTGTCGTCAATTTTAGCAAATAAATATCATCACAAAATATTCGTTCACCGAAAAATTGCAAAATTTACCGGAAAGACTGCTAAATGAAATTGGTTCGAAAGGTCAAGGAAGGTAAATATTAACTCAGCAAGGTCAGTGGTGAAATTATAAATGTCATAAATAGGGTTTTTGACTCAAAATAATCCGAAGTCAGATGTGAGTGGCTGAAAATATCCAAACTAACTTTTTGGCTGAAAATAATCCAAATTTTTCACCTATTTACTCTGACAAAACCAGAATTGAATTCCAACGTCGCAAAATTGACTTGAAACCCTTAAAAATTTCAAAGATGCAGTGGGTTAATATTATTTTCAGTCGAGTCTGAACTTTTCAAGACTGCCAAGCCAGTTTTGCAACGTCGGAATTCAATTCTGGTTTAGTCAGAGTATAAATTGGTGAAAAGTTTGGATTGTTTTCAGCCAAAAAGTTAGTTTGGATTATTTTCAACCAAAAAAGTTAGTTTAGATTATTCTGAGCTAAAAATCCTCGCAAATATGAAGGGAGTATGTGCAAATTTTCAGCGTTTCCTTGCTCTGTCGTGTTGTTGGTTTTAAGTAACTGTGATGCTATGTGTGTTTGTTGGGAAATGATAGTGTGTGGTATTTGGCCCCAACAAACATGCTAAGAGATGTACCGTCTGGTGTTTTTTTTGGCACTTTGATAGGAAAAAGATAGTTTCATTTGGCAAACATTCTCATTAAATTTTCTTGATAGAGACTTCATACTTTTTGATTATCTGTAGCTTTAAGGATAGGGGAATAATGAATCTAGGTAACAATAATTGCAAAAGTTTCTCGATATTGACTAAAATTATTTTACAAAAAATGATTAAAGAATGATCAACAAGGGCAAACACTACCCCTGTTTAAATTATAGATTTTTGAATGTCAATAATACCAATTTTGAGAGTATTGAGGACTAATAATATAGATAATTAATTTTCTTGGACAATAACAGTACCAACTATCGAACTATTTTTCCCCAATGGTACATCATCGAGTTGTTAAAATTTTAACTCATTAGGAAGATGACGTGGTTCCATGATGTGTGATATGGAAGGTAGATTAGTGTCCACCTCAACATTTTCTATATAAACTCTGCATTCCACATCATATATTATGGAGTCACGTCATCTTTTTATGAGTCAAAACCACACCAAATCTGTGGTGTACTGTTGGTGAAAAATATGTCGATAGTTGGTACTGCTATTGACCAAGAAAATACTCAATATTATTAGTGTTCAATACCCCTAAAGTTGATAATATTGACGTCCAAAAATCATTAAATTATTGTTCCTGTATATTACATGCAGTTATTATAGAGCTGTCATAATTTTGTCTGACTCGAAATAACTGAATTGTATGACTCGGAAATGGTCAGGCCCGGAGATAAATTTTTCATCTGAAATCTGATACTGACCAAATATTCAAACATAATATCTCTTTTTTATATTGTTTGAACCTGATTCCGACCGGAATATAGGCATCGTCCGATCTAACTTGAAAAAATCGGGTTCGAACATTAATCTTTTGTCTGAATTTTAACATATCATTGACCTGCCTGAATTTGATCGAGCCCGATTTTTTTTTGCAAGCGCTAACAATAAACATTTAAAATTTTAGGCATTATTTGTTCGACACAGATAAATATACAATAATTTATTATATGCAATTGTTTTATATATAGTACACCTTGCCATAAATTTCTTCTCCCCCAATGTGTTAAGTTCCAAAAAGAATTGATCAATGTCCATTTTAGAATTAAACGTAATTTACCAATATTTTACAAGTTCATCAATATTTTTATATCAATCAATTTGTTATAAAAATTGATCACATAAAAAATTAACCTATTTTAGTTACCCACAATATATAGTATAATTTACGAAGGTATCCACATCAGCTATGTAAATAATTTCGCATAAAGATAAATGAAAGACTAGTACTTGAATTTATAAAACATCTACGTCATTGTTAAATATATATGTTTGAAATTCAGGGGAAAATACCCTGATTACAAAAACATGAAAAGATCAAAAGAACGAACAACGAACTTAAGTCATTGAAGACTTTTTTGGACATATGAAACCAGAAAAGTAGTGTATAAAGCAATTATATAGTAGCAATTATGCAAAACTCATCGACGGTTCGAAACTCGGCAAGTTCCCCTCCTGACTTCACCATTGAGGATGACACCAATTCTTCCCATCTTGACCATGGATGGACCGATTTTCGCGGCGAATAGCTTAGGGTCGGAAGCCAACTTTTGTACTAAGCTTCTTGTGCTTGAATCGATTGCCATCTGTTGATCGACTTCGAGGACACCCTTGCCTGCTAGGATGGCCTTGTAGAATGCATTGTCCATTTTGAACTCGCTTCCACGAGTTTGGTCAAGGAATGCTTCGTTGTTAGCTATGATGTTCTTAGGGCATGTCTTCCTTAGGAGTGAGAGTAAGGTAGGGTTCATGGTTGGGTCGGACCTTCCTGTGCCACGGAAGTTGTAGAGACGGCTTTGGAAGTTGCCGCAGTGTGCAGTTCCAACAGTGTGACAACCTGTTCATGTGATTGTTATGAATTATGAGTGACTAATGAGTTAAAGAATCCAATACTCTAGATATTGCCAAATTCACATACCTAGAAGGACAACAAAGTCTTCCTTGTTTAGCCCCTTTTGAGCAAACACTTGAAGGGCAAGAGGGATAGGGATGCCTGGCCCTGGGAGACTCCTTTGGGCTTCATCGGCTCTTGAGGTGCGTCCGTCTTTTCTTCCCGTCTCTACATTGTACCAATTTGCTCCACCCTACGTGTGTATATATATATTGAACGTGAATTTCTTAGAGCCATTGGTTTTTCTAGTTTGAGAGGAAATTTTTTGAAACAAAGGAAGCTGAAGGAAAAGGGAGCTCAAATGCATCACATACCAAGAAGACAGCGGATCTAGCAGCAATGGCAATGATATCAGCACAAGAGACGACTCCTGGACAATTTCTGTCAACGGCAACCTTTGCCTCTTCAATGATGTCATAACCGTCCACACTACCATTTGGTGGAGCTGTTTTCTCTGAGCTACGACCATCTAGCAATATGGACGCATCACATCCCTTTTCGCACATTACACACAAATGAATCGGTGTTAGGTATTGTCGATGTTAACAAATTTACACTTGACAAGTGCCATTATCCAAATCCAACGCTCTAGAATCCCACCAATAGGCGAGATATGTAAGACATGATGCAGTAATCTTACCCCTAAACACAAACTATTTGTATTCAAAAAAAATTTACAAAATGGACGGAATTGTACATACCCTCACGAAGCAATCATGGAACTGCAAACGAACAAGATCAGCAACGCTGTCCTTATCTTGCATGAAATGCTTCTTAACAATGGCAAAGATGACAACCTCGACGTTAACCTTGCCACACTTCCCCTTGTAGAAACCGACTTGTAGTTTGCCATGACACTCACCAGCAATGGTCATCAAAATGAGCCCGAGGGCTAGCACGATACTCGAAGATCTTGCCCTAGCCATGTCTGATGCTAATAATACTACTCTTTACTAACTCTAATTAGGTAAAGAAATGAATTGATTTTTTTTTGGTGAAGAAAACAGTTGAACCCTAGGGGTATTTGTAGTGACCTTGAAAGCTAAATTGTCAACGAGATACTTTGCAAATGGTGTGCACGATGGAAAATATATATGAAGGGGTCTATGATTCAATAGAAATCAGTAAACTTGCACTAAACTATGCTCAAGTGATCCAACCATAGTTATTAAAATTCCGATCCTGATTTACGATCCTATGATTTTATGGTCCAAACTCCTCAATACGATTCTACTATTTACACACGATCCACGATCCTATATGGGCTAATTTCCGATCCTAACTCTCCATAATTTCGAGTTAGGATCCCGATTTTAACAACCTTGGATCTAACATTAAAGAGGAAAGAAAATAGTTCTACTTATTCCCATAATTAGTGGCTGCCAACGAAACTGATCATTTTGAGTATTTACAAAATATAGTAAGGTTAAAATGTTTCTTTATTGGTCAAGAGACAAGATTGAGAAACAGACAAGGTAGACCAAAACATATCCGCATTATTCTATCATTTTTGTGGTTTTTTTTTAGTAATGCACTGTTTTTCACTTTTCTTTTCTTGTTCGGGTCTCTATATATATATTGAAATAACCCTAGAGGGGGGTGATTAGGGTTATGTAAATAATCCTACACTTTAATCAACACAACTAGGTTAATAACACTTTTATATAATGGAAAAATACTTCTTTATTATGAAACAAAAGTGCTTAGAATAAACGAGGTTACAACTCAGCTGATGAGAAGACTGTGAGGTCCTCAAAACAACTTACTGGACAGAAGACCTTGCAGATGTCTTTTGTTCTTGAGGCCTCACAGAAAAGGCAGTTACAAACAGAGAAGATGATTTCAACGTGAGGCTTCTTCCTCACTTTACTTAGTCGATCCTAGAGTTCCTCACTAGTGACCTCACTGGTTACACACAAACTCACCACTTACACTTGTGGTTACACTCAGAATATTATCACAATATTCCTACACTCAGAACTTTCTCACATAAAGTTCCTACTCTGATTTGCTTGCTTGGAAATCAACACTTCTATAGAAGAGGTTGATCGTATATATATATTGCATGACTTCAAACAACAACGGTATCTTTCCTTCCAGTGAGGATTGTTGCCTTTCTTGAATTATTCTTCAATCTTCTATATGATTGTGATTTCCATGATTTCCTTCCTTTCATTGGATATATGAAAATAAGGATATTATTTGTTATTATGAAAATAAGGATATTATTTGTTATAGCATCAATTTAGAAAAGGCATGAGGGAATAATATTTAGGATTTAGAAGATACTTCCCTTAAATAATTTTGACCACTCTTTCAAACAAAATATTGCTGGAGCTTGGAGGTCCTTGTCGTTCGCTGTGATGAGGTCCTCAGATCTGACTGAGATTCTTCATATATATATATATATATATATATATATATATATATATATATATATATATATATATATATATATAAATATACATATACATATATACATATACGTAATTAGAAGAAATCATGTGAGAGATAACCTTTTGTAAAATGTGAGAAATAATATTGTAAACATGATGAATTTCAAAATAATATGGACATAATTTGTGTGCCATGTCCATATAGATCGCATTCTAGCTATGTTGATCTACACAGAGTATGTACATTTTGAAATTTATCATGTCCATATATATAAATGTGTATATAATTAGAATAAATCAATTGAGAGATAACCTTTTGTAAAAATGTGAAAAATAACACTGTGAACATGATAAATTTTAAAATAGTATGGACATAATCTATGTGTCATGTCCGTAGATCGCATTCTATGTTGATCTATATGGAGAATATACACATTAAAATTTATCACCTTGTGATAAAAATCATCTCTCTTACAATCACTACGATTCTCTACGTACACTATATACATACATATGCGAATAAGAAGAAGAAGGGGGAAAAAAAAGAGGGTTGTGGATCACGAACTAAGCACCAACTTATTTAGTCTACTTGGATGTGGCAGGCACACTCTAATATCCAAGTATACACGCTTTATAACATTTTAGTTGTCAACCACTAATTAGTTATTTTCAATTCAAGTAATTATTTCCCCAAGTGAACCTAAACTAATTTTCTAATGCAATAACATAGACCCCTTCTTAATTACCTCTTACTTTTTATGTATCAACATGCTCGCCATTTTGTATATCATCTTAGGTTTCTAGTAACTAACTATATATACCCCCAAGGATTCATTGTTTTTCTTCACCCTAAAAACCAATATTTCAACCATTTTTTGATTTCTTCCTAGCTAGCTTTGATATATAGCAAAGAGTTAGAATGGCTAGGACAAGATCCTCGGTCGCGGTGTTAGCCCTTGGGCTTCTCTTTATGACCCTTGCGGGCGAGTGTTATGGCAAATTGCAGGTTGGTTTCTACAAGGGGAAGTGTGGCAAAGTCGGTGCTGAGGCTGTCGCCCCATTGTCAAGAAACATTTTTTTAAGGATAAGGACACTGTTGCTGATCTTATTCATTTGCATTTCCCCGATTGCTTCGTTAGGGTAAGTGCTCATTCGATCCCTTGTGTATTTGTAATGGTTTTGACTTTATAAGAGTTAATCAAGTAATAAAGCTAGGTCGTAAGGTAAGCCTATCGTATAATATGTGTGTGTATTGTGTGAAAAGGGATGTGATGCATCGATTATGCTTGAGGGTCGCGGTTCAGAGAAAGCTGCAGGAGCAAATGCTAGTGTTCACGGTTTTGAGATCATTGAAGAAGCCAAGGTTACTCTTGACAAGAAGTGTCCAGGAGTCGTCTCATGTGCCGACATTATTGCCATTGCTGTTAGAGCCGCTGTCTTCTTGGTAAGCCATGCATTTAAATCAATCATATTTCCTTCAACTTTCTCAATATATTTCGACGATTTTTATACAAAAAATGTACTACTAAAAATATGTGTATTACCAACCACTTTTTTCCCACCAATTTAAAATGGTTGGAAAAACCAACTATTTTAGCAACCATTTGATAATCTAACTATTTTTCAAAAAATTTAGTGGGAAAAATGGTTGGAAATTCCAACCTATTTTGCTAAAATTGGTTGGAAATTTTTCCTACCATCCTTTTTCCTACTATTTGAAAATGGTTGGAAAAATGGTTGGATTACCAACTATTTTTCCAACCAATTCCAAATAGTAGGAAAAATGATGGTAGGAAAATTTTCCAACCATTTTAGCCAAATTGGTTGGAATTTCCAACCATTTTTCCTACTAAATTTTTTGAAAAATAGTTGGAATATCAAATAGTTGCTAAAATGGTTGGAAAAATATGGTTGGTAATACACATATTTTTAGTAGCTAGTGATGTATGAAATCCCCCAACGACTCTAAGAATCTATATTTCACGTACAAATATGTAGGGTGGAGCAAATTGATACAATGTAGAGACGGGAAGAAAGGACGGACGTATCTCAAGAGCCGATGAAGCCCAAAGGAGTCTCCCGGGGCCATCCATCCCTATCCCTCTTGCCCTTCAAGTGTTTGCTCAAAAGGGGCTAAACAAGGAAGACTTTGTTCTCCTTTTAGGTATGTATAAATTTGGCAATATCTAATTAATTCTACATTTAAAGACAAAAGGTATTAGATTCTTCAACTTAGTCCCCATAATTCATAACAATTGCACGTACAGGTTGTCACACTGTTGGAACTGCCCACTGTGTCAACTTCCAAGACCGTCTCTACAACTTCCGTGGCACAAAGAGGTCCGACCCAACCATGAACCCTAGCTTGCTCTCAATCCTAAGGAAGAAGTGCCCTAAGAACATTATCGTTAACAACGAAGCAAACCTTGACCAAACTCGTGGAAGCGAGTTCAAAATGGACAATGCATTCTACAAGGCCATCCTAGCAGGCAAGGGTGTTCTCGAAGTCGATCAACAGATGGCAATTGATTCTAAAACAAGAGGATTTGTCCAAAAGCTGGCTTCTAACCCTAAGCTATTCGCCGCGAAAATCGGTCCATCCATGGTCAAGATGGGAAGAATTGGTGTCATCCTCAAGGGTGAAGTTAGGAGGGGATCATGCCGCCATTCTAACCGCCACTAAGAAACTTGTCTCATTGTTGGGGACAACAAGCAAACTACTCTAATTTGATTGTTTTATTGATGGTTTAATTTTGTTTAAGCAAAGTGTGATGCAAAAAAGCAACTATGTATGTTGCTAGTATGTTTTTCATTACCAAAGTTTGCCTTTGAAGTTTGAACCTTGTGTATCAATTCATATAACAATCTTTTTTGAAAAAAAAATCTATATATTCTCAATCATCAACTATAACTTTGTGGTTTTATGTCTGTGTTTCTCTTGTTCTTCTCCGAAAAAGTGAAAGTAGGATTATAATCCCGGGACTGGAGTACCATGCCCTCCGAATGAATTTTATGAACATATGAGTATACTTTGATGAGCATATATATATAAATATATAAAAGACCATGATAAACATCTTGCCTCAAGATGCATCTTGAATTATCTATATTTCACATTTTGTTAACTTTTAATAATATTTTCTCTAATAATTATGTATATTTATCAACTACAAGAGTATAATACTTATTTGCTAGGTCCAAAATATATAAATAATAGCTAATTTTATCAATCATAGTAAAAAAATGCATATTTTATACATAATTTTATATTTATGAAAAATTATAAATAAATAAATATTTATATATTGTTTATAGGTTATAATAACCCTCAAAGTAATGAAACATATTTATAATGATTTAAATATACTTACATTAAATTTTATAAGTGATTTAGATGAGATGCAAGAAAGTTAAGAACCATATTGAGGCAAGATGTTTATGGTTTTCGATATATAAATTTATGAGCCATATATGGCATTGTTACTTAATTAAGATTTATTATTTCAATTATAAGACACATTTATATTTAACTACAGCTAACGCGCCTACGACTAACGTGCTAGTGCTGTACTTGGAATATTTTCGTCCAACAAGTCATATATTTCCCTCATTATGTGAGGTTGAATTGAAAATAATCAAACCTCTATGTTATTAAAATCCCAAAATATAATTTGGGCTTAATTTAATCCAACAACTAACCCAAAAGAATCATCTGTATATTGAGATTGAGGTTTTTTTCGAATAATACTCCAAAACTCATATCATTTTTTTGAACAAACCAAAAACCATAACAAGGTTGAAGCGTAAATTATATTATATAGCATGGTGGACCTATTTAAATTCACCACATGTATTAAAATAGGTCAATTTTTTGTGATGAATTTCTAAAAAAATAATAAAATTTTAAAATATTGATGAATTTGCAATAACATTAATAAATTTATGTGAATTTTATAACAATTATGGATGAATTTATTTTAAAAATTTAATATTTTAATGGGCGTAAATAGGTCTCCGTGATGTACCATATGACAATTGACAATTGACCTGTGAACATTTTATCCTGCTGTTGCTTTCGTTGTCAGCCACTAATTATGGGAATATATTCAGGTATGACAAACAAAAAATTAATCGTAGATATGCCAATATTTGGGGAAACTATTTTTTGGTACCCTAACTTTTCAAAACTCTTTTTGAGGTACCCTTATTTTTTGGGTTAGTAATTATTTGATACTTTTCCGGCCATTAATTTTATTAAGTGATCAAAATACCCTTATTCTTCTTCTTCAATGGTATTTTTTCAGGAATGGAAGAAGAATGACATTTTGGTCACTTAATAAAATTGATGACAAGAAAAACACATAATAATTACTAATTCTAAAATTAGGGGTACCCCAAAATGAGTTTTGAAAAGTTGGGGTACCAGAAAAACATTTCACCAAAAGTTATGGTACCTTAGAGTAATTTTTTGTATGACAAATTAACTCTTAATTAACTATCCGATGTTCTTTTAGTATAAGGTTCAAAGGAGCATAGCTTAGTACAACTGTACAAGTTGCGAACCAGTGATCACGTTATTACAATTAGACAGTAATTTATTCCAAGTTATAACTAATTTCTATTGAGATAGTGACTCCTTCATGTACTCCAACATGCATGCACACCAATTTTAAGTATCTCGTTGACAATTTAGCTTTCTAGGTAACTACATATACCCCTAGGATTCAAAGGCTTTCTTCACCAAAAAAATAACCAAAGAGTACTACTTAGAATTGGCCATGGCTAGGGCAACATCTTCGACGGCGGCTTTAGCCCTAGGGCTCCTTTTCATGGCCCTTGCCAGCAAGTGCATCGATAGCCTGCAGGTTGGTTTCTACAGCGGAAAGTGTGGCACGGTTGATGTCGAGGCTGTCATCTTTGACATTGTTAAGAAACATTATATGGAGGAGGAGAACACTGTTGCTGATCTTGTTCGTTTGCATTTCCACGATTATTTTGTTAGGGTACGTACTGGATGGTGGTCTATTATGCATTCTTTTATTTTGTAGTTTTGATTTTGTGCGAGTCATGGCCTTAATACTTCGTATGTGTGTAATTGTGTAAAAAGGGATGTGACGCATCGATTTTGCTTGACGGTCGCACCTCAGAGAAAACTGCAGCACCAAATGGTAGTGTTGATGGTTACGACATCATTGAAGAAGCCAAGGTTGCTGTTGACAAGAGTTGTCCGGGAGTTGTCTCGTGTGCTGATATCATTGCTATTGCTGCTAGAGCCGCTGTCTTCTTGGTAAGCCATGCATCTGAATCCATCACGTTTCCTTCAACTTTATGTCTATATATGTATCTTAACGATTCTCGTTCTAAAAATGAAAGTTGTCGATGGCTCTAAGAAACATATGTATGCATACAAATATGTAGGGTGGAGCAAATTGGTATGAAGTAGAGACAGGAAGAAAAGACGGACGTATTTCAAGAGCCAATGAAGCCGAAAAGAGTCTCCCAGTGCCATCCATCCCTATCCCTCTTGCCATTAGTATATTTGCTCAAAAGGGGCTAAACAAGGAGGACTTTGTTGTCCTTCTAGGTATACATCTGAATTCCAATTAGAATTAAACCTCTATTTGCTATATTGTTCTACTTCTTGCACACCCTTAACCCTAATTAATTCATAACAATCGCAAGCACAGGTTGTCACACTGTTGGAACTGCACATTGTGGCAACTTCCAAGACCATCTCTACAACTTCCACGGCACAAACAGCTCCGACCCAAGCATGAACCCTAGCTTGCTCTCAACCCTAACAGAGACGTGCCCTAGGAATACCATCGCCAATAATGAAACAAACCTTGACCAAACTCCTGGAAGCGAGTTCGTGATGGACAATGCTTTCTACCAAGCCATCCTAGAAGGCAAGGGTGTTCCCGAAGTTGATCAACAGATGGCAATCGATTCAAACACAAAGAGCTTAGTACAAATGCTGGCTTCCGACCCTAAGCTATTCGCCGCCAAAATCGGTCCATCCATGGTCAAGATGGGAAGAATTGGTGTCATCCTCAATGGTGAAGTTAGGAAGGGTACATGCAAAGTTTCTAACCGTCGTTGAACTCTTACACAACAAAGAGACTGTCTAACTATAATTTTGCTTAACTTTTACTTGTATTATTGTTTCATCCACAATTTTAGTTGGGCGATGATATGTGTCTTGCCCCAAGACACTGTTTAAGTGTCTTCATTTTCATAAAATTAATACTTATTATCATTTTTAATCCCAATTTTTTTTTATAGATATACTACTAATTATCAATTATAAGAAGCTTGGAATGTGTTGGCTACGCCAACAATTAAAATTGACACCCTAACGAATGAACCTCATCCGTTAGACATATTTTTTACTTTTTTTGTAAATTTTAAAAATATAGATAAAAGTGTGATTTTATACAATTTATATATATTATTATAATTATAGAAGTCAATCATGTAACTTTTTTCTAATTTAAATTATAAATATATAGGTTTATTATAATCACAAGACACGTAATATGTGTGTTACATAAAACATTTATCATTTTCCATATTAGTTTGATTGAGAATTCAAAACTTTTTGTTCAGTAATCTTTTGGTTGTTTGTGTGTTGGGAATTATTACGTAACTAGGGTCTTTGGAGTTTGGACCTATGAGATGTAATTCTTACTAAATGCGGTGGAGTTACTATACATTAACAAAGATTTAATTTACATTCTTATTGCAACATGTTTAATGTTTATGAATGTTTATTGCAACATTTTTATAAATGTTTACGTTTATGTGCCTTTTTACTAATCTTTTTTCGATAGTTGCCTGTCAAATTCATATGTAAAAAGAAGTTGGATAAAAGTTAAATTTTTGTAAATTTTTGTAAATTTACTGTAATATATCAAAATTGATTTTTTTTTAAACTTTGGTTATTTTTGGTAAGTTTTAGTAAATTTAGGTAAAAATTGGTAAATTTTGGTAAAAATGAGTGATAACTAATGAGTAGGAGAGAGATACAGATAAGAGGAGAGAGAGGGAGAAGTGAGAAGATAACAAAATTTCAAACAAAAATTCAACATTACATTTACTTTAGGGTATGTGTCAGGTAAGAAGAAGTAAAAATTCATTCATTTATACAACTATTTGCTAAAGTGGCCACCAAAAGCTAACTACTTAATGCTTGCCACCTCAGGCCCTGTTATTTAGTGTGATTTCATACCACATCTGTCATATTTTTCCATGTTTATTACAATTCTTCCATATCATAACATACTATATCATTCCACATTTTATCACAACTATCATAACTTTCTCTCCTTATTTTTTTCTCTACTTTTCACATTCTCTCTTATTACCTACCACATCAATCGTTCTCACTACAAATTTTGTCATATCTTACCTTACCATATCACATTTTCCACAACATTACCATACCATACCATTTACCACACTCAATTTGGCGCACAAAAAAATAGGACCTCAATTGTTAAGAATCTTGTTTCCTAAAATTTCTCAAATAATTGACCATATAATTTATTTTCTAATTATGTTAGGACATATTTAAGCTTCCTTATTATGTCGATATCTTAATTATATTAAATTTGGTAAATCTAATCGGAGTGATAGTCAATGTTTATCTTTTTATATATTTCTAAGTTGTTGAAGGTATTATGTGTATCAAGAGAGAGCATTTCAGGTGTCTTGTGAATAAAGCAGTGGGTGCCTCGTGAAAAGAGCATAAGGTGTCTCATGGAGAGCACCATGGCTGAAAGACTGAGGATTCATAAGAATGCACTAGTGTTTGAAGAACTATTATAATAAGTCTTGAGAGTGTTGTTCTTCACATGTATAATGGAACATATTTGTACTTCTTTTATTGATCTTTTGAAAGAGTAGAAATCTGTTCACGAGGCAACTGACCCAAAAGTAACCTGAAACCGTCCAATCACCCAAATGACCCAAAAGCAAAACAAAACTCAACCTGATAGAACCTCACCTGATCCAACCCTACTAAGACTCATCCAAACTCAACCCAAACCCAAACATGTACCCAAACCGAACCGAATTGGTTGAACCAAAGCCAACACAAACCGCTCTTCAACAACCTAAATCCAAACCGATTCACCCCATTGTCAGGTCCACGCATCACTCCATTTTTTTGTGCAATTTACTGATCAGGAAAAACAAAATATCCATGTCACACAAATTTAAAAAGAAATAATAAAACAGATTTTTTTGATTTGTACATCAGATCCCCACCAAGATACGTAGCTGTGGAGTCTCGTCTACTGACAGTGACAGACGTGAATGTGAAAAACAAAAATGAAAAAAACAAACAAAAAAAACGACTCCCGACATTTTCCTCCTCCTATATATAAAAACGAGAACGACGACTTCACCGATTCACCGCTGCCAACTTCGCACCCCCACCCACCCACCACCATTACGACTTTCCGAATCGCAACCCTCGATTTTCTCTCTCATGGAGTCCCGCCACCCTAGACGGCCTTCCGGCGACCGCTTCCTCGCCGCCTTCTCGCCGCCGTCCACCGCTCCTTCCTCCGACGCCGGCGTCGGCCACGAGCTCAGCGAGGACGACGTCTTCTTCGCTGGCTCTGATTTCTCCAGTCCTCCTTCCACCTCCACTTCTCCTTCTCTCCACCACAATCACGGCAACAAGTCGTTCAAGTCCGTCGAGAGCTTCGGGATTCTCGCCGCCTTGCCGGAATCCGGCGAGGATCGCGCCGGCCGGTCGGTTTTCAACCACAAGCCGCTGATTTCGTCGCCGCCGGCGGTGTCCTCGTCGACGAGGATGATTCCGGTGGCGTCCAGGCCGGCGGCGAAGACGACGAAGGCGGAGAAGCAGTTTCTGTACCATCAGTCGGCGCCGATGAACGTGCCGATGATGCCGGCGAGACAGAGACGACGGAGTAAAGGAAGTGCGTTTGGATATGAGGATAATGAGAATGATGATGGTGATGATGATGATGATGATGGAGAGATGCTGCCGCCTCATGAGATTGTTGCGAGGCAGATGGCGAAATCGCCCGTGCTTTCGTGCTCGGTGCTGGAAGGCGCTGGGAGGACGTTGAAAGGGAGAGATCTGCGTCAGGTTCGGAACGCAGTGTTTCGCCAAACAGGTTTTATCGATTGAGAATTTTACTAGATCGTTTACTAGTTAGGTTGATTGATTGTTGTTAGGTTTAGGTTTCGTAAGCGATTTCATTCATATTTATTTGCGGAATTGGGGGTATTGGGATGAAGCTCTTTGAGTTTTCCCGTGAGCTGTGACAATTGTGATTGTTGAGAGTAATGAGAGGTGATTCTATGTTGCAAAATTGATTTTTGCGTAAGACAATAGCTACCTCTTGGAAGCATTTGAGTATTATTCTTCTTAATTGTGGTATTGTTCTTCATTTTATCAGGTTTATTGGCTCTTTATGTGAGTTCGTGTAACTGTGTGTATCTGAGTCTGAATGCATTGCTCTCACCTTCACCCTCCAAATGCATGTAGATCAGGAGTTGAATTTGTGATTCGATTGAATTTAAGTCTAATTTTGGTCCCATAATTGATAGCATAAGACATCAATACAGGGATTGAAGCAATTTGTACCATACAATACATTCAATTTCCTCTTTTGAAAAGATACGCTTCAATGAATAATTGTCCAAAAAATGATTGGATCCTGTACAGTATTAATGAATAGTAACCAAGGAATACCCCCCCCCCCCCCCAAAAAAAAAAAAAAAGTTCCCTCAATTTTGTAAAAATTTTGATTAGTCCAGGAATGCACACCATCTATAGAATTATCTACCGCAATCATGGAAAATAAGCTGCTGCTTGAGGAAGGTTATGCATTGCATGAATAAAAACCAGTTATGGTTCTGATTTGTGTCCAAGGATATCTGAAGATTGCTGCAACCTCTTTAGTGAACATCTGAGGATAACTTGTTGACAACTCACGGTAGATTATGTCTTAGTATCTTGAATTTGCATTTTGGGAAAATCAAAATAAGTGTTGGATGACTTTTGGGCATCCAAATTTTAGTTGTTTTCCAAATTATGAAGATGAAGACTAGCAGAAGTTCGTGAAGGCATTTTATAGTTTATACTGTTTGTGATTTGTTAAAATGAAAATTAGGAACTCAAGTAATCTTGTATAACTGATAGCACGGTACCCATGTACTGGCTTGACAAGCTCTCAATTACAAATGAGCTCTTACCTTGTTGTGGACATTAGATAGAGATATTCATATTCTCAGTTACAAAGTTTACTTAAACTTTTCTGTTTGCATCTTAGTTTCTGATCCAAGATGCTTGATATATGGACTACTCTGTTGTATTCAAGCTTAGGTTTGGTTTGGTTAACAATTCATGTGAATATGGAGGGAATCATGTGGTCAAGTATTTCAATTTTTTTCCCTGTCAAAAAATAGTATGAGGGTTTGAAATACTTGGTCCATCAAACAAGATCGCTAGTTGGAGGACGTGATTGTGTTGAGCAAGGTCTATCTCGCTTTTGATACTTGTAAGATGCTCTCTAGGTTCCTGTATTAGTTTTCTTATTGTCGGTTGGCATTTGTTTTCACCTTTTGGTGGCGCCATCTTGCCCTTCTGGTCGTCTGTTTGGTATTTTATGTGAAACTTCTGGCATCTCTCTTGAATGGGCTGCTATTTTTTGCCTACCTCACTTTTGTTCTGGTGGCTGTTAGAATTTTGGAGGACTATTATGTGCTGTCCTTTTCGCATCTGAGGTGGCTGTCTGAGCATTCAGTAGATTTCATGTTGGCATTACTCTTACAAAGCAATGATTGTGCTGATGGTATTCTGTAACTCTGGTAATCTGGTGCTAACTGCTGCTAGTGGTGTTATCACTCGTAAGCAAATTTTCTGACGATTTCATGGTCAAACCTTTAATGATACCCTCATACATAATTCATTTGAGTGATCCTTTAATCATTCCATTTTACTGTGTATCCACTAAACAAGATTACCCCCTCCCCACCCCGCCCCACCCTCCCCTCATTTGGATGGGGAATAAAGTTGCTATGAAAATGGGAAAACAGGGGAAGAATAATGATTTTTGTCAAGTTGTATTAGACTTTGGGGCATCAGTGTATACTAGATATCTGCATCAGTTATCTTTTGTTTGACCCTTGGAAAATCACTAGCGTGCAAGTAGTGCCAAAAGAGCAATGTATGGCAGACAAGGAAAGTCATACAACTTTGTGAGTGGTATCTTCGTATGAAACATTTTCCAGGTATACCAGTACTTTCTACTCCATATTGAACTCAGGAAGAATATGCTTGTTGGATGATTCCCATTCTTGCATTTTGTTTATTGCAACATAGCCATGCCAGAAAAAGTCTCATACCAGTCTTTGTCTTTTTATTCTTTACTCAAATCCTGGACTCAGAAGCATTAGATGATGTTATTGAGATGCATTGTTACAATTCTTAAAAAGCACTGTCACAAATACTATAATAGCTTTCTGGCTTAGGGTCAGTTTGGGAGACTGGTATGGAAGAGTAAGGGGGAGTAATTTATCCCCCCCCCCCCCCTTTTGGTCATAAGACAATGGAGGAAGAGTAAATAAGAGCGAAGAGGAGTCCCTCTGACCCTTCCTTATTTCTCTTTACTTACATCTCTCCTTAACATCCTAATTCTGGGAATAGGTGGCAGTAAGATTAATATCAAAGAATATATAGATATGTTGATTAACTTTTTACTAACTACTTTTTATGTTATTTCAAATACATGTAATTATCTGCTTACTCTTTCTTACTCAATGGAATAAACTTCTAAACTCTCAATTTTTGGTAGACTATGAACGCTTATTTACTCCCTGTGGCGCTTACACTCATTTGCTATTGTCAGCTATCCTGCTTCCATTCCAAAAAGGCCATTAGAGGGGCGTAGTATTCGATTGATTGCATCCTTCGTTGGTGACATTTTGTGATAAGACGTTCTTAAAATGTGTAGTTGTTCTCTTTGTCAGTTTCAGGAAAAGTGAGATACACTGCAATCTGCATAGTTTGAAGAGTTTCAATTGATTTCCTCTGCTTCGAGCATAAAAATGCCCTTGTTTGGGTGCAAACTTCGAGTTATGGTGCAACTCAGAGAAATGTCCCCTCTATACACTCTTAACATATGAACAACATGACACTATGAACAGATGGCTTCTGAAGTTGGAGAGCACCAGTTGATTACTTGCACCTCTGCAAGGTGTTCTGCAGTACTAGTATATTATAATTTCCTATAGGAATTATCATCAAGTGTCTGAATCAGAAGAGGTGAAATAGTTGATAGTTTGCTAGAAGTTTGAAGCTCTGAACTCTAAGGTAACTGAAGAGTCCAGAAGTGAAGCATAGATGATAGTATCCTTACTGAGGACATTAGTGAATAGGAATTGCAGTTGCAGTTGATCTTACTTGCTCCTCCCATTCTGTCTGCATTGTGTGGGATCTTAATTGCAGATGATAGTATCCTTATGTGGCCCCAGTTGCCAGTTCCCAGGTGCTGGTAACTATTGAAAGTATGCTAGCAATTGAGTGTTTGTGTTTTGAGTCCAATTCCAAGGTCCATAGTCCTAGTCTGAGAAGTTGAAGACACAGAGTCAGGGCAGTGTGCTTATTGTTATCCTTCTGCAACTTATCAGGTGTTGCAGGGTGTTATTTAGATTAATATTGTTTATTTATTTTCTGTAGTGTGTGAAAAGAAGACAATGATTTGGTTACTATCTTATTTGAATGATGTTAATCCAGTCATAAATTAGAACTATGAAGGTTTATTGTAGAACTGTTTATCATGTTAACTACTAATGGGTGTGTGCTCAGTGCTCTCCTGGGATTGATTGAGATTTATTGTAGAACTGTTTATCATGTTTTGGTACTATTTAGGTTCAATCCTGAATTTAACATGTGATTATTGCAAATTTGGGCAGAGCGGCTTGTCTGATCTCTGTAATAATATGCTGATAGAAGCAATATATCTGATCTGAATGTTTGCTAGTTTGTTGATATTTAGGTACTTTGTATTTCTTAAATAAATAATCTCCTTCATGAAAGTTGCTGTGGGGTGCTGAAGATTATCTTCTTCTCCAGGTGTCTTACATTTCTCTTTTGTTGTGTGTGTGTTTTTTAATTTTCATGGTGTTTGACAGCTGGTCCAGGTAAATTTCCCCCCATCTCTTTTACTAGCATATTTGATTGGGGAAGCACCAGGTAAATCATTTATTATCTTTCATACAGCCCTGCTCAACTATATTTACCACATTGAACTGTTGTGTTTGTTGGTCACTTTACTTGGTCTTCACTAGGGAGAGATGGAGAAAGAAAGGATATTGTCAGACTGCTGTTATAGTTTGGACTTAACAGTAATGTGCATAGTACTTGTGAGCTCTTTTCAAATGTTATCTTCAACGTCTGTCAGTGGCAAACAGTCATACAACCGCATTAACTTTTTTTGCCTTCTGTTAAATTTTAAAAAATGATCATTTATTACGTGCACCCTTGCCCATGATTGCTTGGATAGACCTTTACAATTTCTAACGGCTGTTATGAATTGCCTGTGATGTATGATCAACTGACCATGTATTAATGTTGGATGACCAGATGTTATTACATACAGACATAAAGTGCTGGTCACTTTACTCACCCCCCCCTCAGTAATTTCTGCTGCTGTTTTTACCATGGAGTTAGGAGGTAGTCATTTGTCATGGTATTAAACAATGGACCTACTTCCCATGCTAGTTGGCGCACTAAATTTGTTGAGTTTATCTTTCGTATATGGATACAGAGATGCTGAATTTGTAGATAATGGATACGATGCTTGCCAGTGCAGCACGTCTCCATATTTATCTTAGGCGAACCTAACACTACTAAGTTTGGTCGAATTTGTCCCGAAACTTATGGTGCGCATGGTGTTTGCAATGGCTAACTTTTAAGCTTGGTTTTAATGTGTTATTACTTATTTCTTGCTGGTACTTACTGTTTACTTTCCCTTCCAGCCACTGTCAGTGCAATTCAAGCAAGTGGATATACTGGATAGTGTTAATTGTGGTCTGTTCCCATCAGGTACTGTTACCTTTCTTGACATTTGCATGTGCTGAGAGTTGAAATGGAAGGCAATCAATTTAATAGGGGGGATATGATTGTCACTGCTGTTTATTTACAAAATGGCATTGTAGTCTACCATTCTTGAATGGGATGGGTTGCATTGGACTGTTGCTACGATGTTCAGTATCTTTGAAAGGTTGAAAAAATCTTGGGGTTTGGTAATGTATTTATTCATATAACAAGTTCAAAAGTTGTAAATTGGTCAGAAAATGCTTCAGTCTGAACACAATCCATTGAATAAACTTGCCGTACACCTTAATCTGGAGTTCTATGGTATAATAAATGCATGAGAGCATCTTATCCTGATTGAAACTTTTTCTCCAGTATCCCTTTTGATGTTCTTTGCATGCCATGACAAACTAGAAATCGTAATAGAAGTATATGGTTCTCCAAAATACAAACATGTGTAGATTTTCAAACGCTAAAATGATAATATAAATGCATACATACTTAAGCGAGTCCAATTTGTCTGAAAATTCCGACCTAAACCTAGTCCATCCTAGTATATAGGTCATGTTTATGAGCTGTCCTAAGTAAATTCCTTTTCCCTTGTGGGTGTTTGTGTCTCGTGAGCTTCCTGCTTCCAGAAATGAGAATGATAGAAGGCACGATAAGTGCAAAGATGTAACTAAACTCTTATGACAAGTAACTCGTGAGTGACAATGAAATGGCTTGCACTTGGAATTGCTTCTGTTTTCTTGTGTGTTATTTCTGGAAGGTGTTCGCCTAGGAACAGATTGAGTTGCCTTAGTGATTGCTCTAGCAAAGGAGTCCAAGAGCTCTGTTTTAAAAACTCAGTAAAATGTGGATATCAAATCTTAAATTCTTCAAAGACTGACCTGCACTGTAGGTTTCTCTAGGTAGAGGAGAACATGACTATTAATGATTCCAACCACTTCTCTTCTCACTGGGCACTGTAAAATGTAGAAAGTATTGGTTGAAAAGTGAACACATTTGTTATAGAATATATCCTCATAATGATTTTGAGATATTCTTAGCTGCTCATGATGTACACAACTTGACTCTAATAAAGGTTTCATGAGAGTTGAAATTAGTAAGTTCCATCTTAGGTGTTGTACTCCCTCCGTTCCATATCCAAACCTCCTTCTTTAACTAAGAATTTCTCATAGCATATTTTTATCAAAACAATACAACATTATATTCTTATGATAATATTTTTCGTGATGAATCTAATGATAGTACTTTTGTATGCTAGAACATTGTATATGTTGAGAAATTAATGACGTCAACAGACAATTAATATGGAACGAAGGGAGTAATTAAGATTTTGGCCATTGGTTTTCGAAGCTGAAATCCTTTATGTAGATAGCATTGTGGATCATCGACTTAATGAACTTTATGACAAGAACAGCGGGGTGGGAGCTACTGAGGTGACCAGCAAATCTATCGTGAAAGTGACTGCAAAGATCTTTTAGAATGGGGTTGGTAAATTTGCAGTGTGTTGTATTGTAGATAAGCAGACTTCTGAAGAGAAGGTAACTTGCGTAGTTTATGAGGTTTAGGTGTATTTCATCCGTCATGTTCAGCTACCCCCTTCACAACATTGTAGCTCTCTTTTTAGTTTTCACCTTTTTTTTTCTGAAAAGAGAGCTACTCATGATAATTGGATATTGATCAGGGGCGTTTGGTTGGTCAAAAACCCTGGAAAACGGTCAATTTTCTGATGTTGACTTATTTTCCCCATGTTTAGATACAGCTTGACCTTGGGGAAAACTTTATGGGAGGCCCACCATTTTCTACATTTTCCAAGGGAAAATTTCCCTTAGGGGGGCTAAGGGAAGTTTTTCCCGTGGAAAATTTCCCATGGGAAAATTTCCCCTGGAAAAGTTTGTTTTGCCAGCAAATCTGCTAGTCTGATTGATTTAATTCTCTATCACTTGCCAGAAAACCAGGTCACACATTGGCAAGTTTAATTACAACCTTATCTCATACTCAGTTAACTACCTGTTTGGATGCTTGATATTTGGCAGAATTACTGTCTTGATGGCTCATCTAAACCGAGACAGAAACAGATAATGTCAATATATTTATGTCAAATGTCCTACATAGGTTATATGCCTCTTTCTTGTGAAATCTAGTTGGTTGCTGGGTACTTGTTTCTTTAATTCCCCCCCCCCCCCCCCTTTTTTTTTCCCCTTTCACCATGCATTGTCATCTGTTCTCTTGTCAATGAGAAAGAGAGTGGAGGAAATGATGCCATGGGGTACGAAAACAAGAGGACGGGTAAGTCGCACAAATGGGTACCACAGGACCTACTAATACTGGTGAAGAGACACTCGTCTCGTTTCCGGGTTACTAGAGGCAGTGAGTAGTAATTGCATCAGGCAGAGGCTCTCACATGAGCCTGAATCTCTGTCTGTAACTTTGAAACTGCATTAATTTCACACTACGGTACTTTACCATGACACTACTGCAGGAGTCATATGGTTCAAGAGGAAATCTTGAATCTTACTGCTACCCAACCACTTACTCAAGCTTTGGGTCCAGTTCATTCAATACCCATACCATCCCTAACTGGACATACTTGGCTTCTCTATTAATATACGTCGCTCCGATGCTACCTTCCGTGCAGGTTAAAACACATTTCTCGGTTTACAGCATTCTACAATTCGGCTGCTTTTATGGCGTTTCCTCAGCTCATTACCGTGCTCGTGTTAGCTCTGACTTTCTCGAGGGTGGAGCTCGCCTTCTGCTCCGTGGTGAAGGGCTCGGTTATGTGCTCCGACTGCGGTCCTGACTTCGATTTCTCTGGTATGCTTCTCTATCCTTATGATGGGTGGTAACCCTGACTCTTTCTTTGTTTGGAAGAATGTTTGACAGCTTTTCAGTAGTTATTATATCTACAGCAGTTGTTTTGTAACTCTGTATTGCATGACCATATCAGTTTCTTGTTTTCATATCATTATGTAGTGTAGGCTGTGTAACGAAAAATACTATTATAGAAGTGTAATATTGCAATTGTTGATGACATATTTATGTAAAAAATTATCAATCAAAGAGACACATTGGAGACCGTGAAAGTCAAAATTATGACAATTAGTATGGAACGGAGGGAGTAGATAATTATATATACTGAGAAATTTATAGTCGAATTTCAAACTTGGTGCATGTATTATATGCTGTGGCTACAAGTATCGTGGAAACGGAGGAATTACTGATTTTCTAGTGCCAATGTAACTTTTAAGTCCCATGATTTTGTGAATTTTCCCCCTAGGTTTAGGCATAAATACAAATATGCTCATATTGTATCGTGAGTAACTTTTATACTCCCTCACCTTCAAATACGGGCAACGGTGAAGCTTCAAGTGGGCTGGATGTGGCCGTGGCCCCCTCGTTCTTTTGTGTATAACTAATTTTCAAACATTCAAGTATCATAAAATGTACAAACTTAAGTAGAATTTTAGCATTATGACCCCATACAATCTTGAACCTAACTTATAGCTCTGTCCGAGACCTTTTTTGGCTTCACCCTTGCCTATGGGGCACTGTCCATGTGAGTTTAGGCCCTAATTTCTCCATGCTATAGCACATGACTTGACTAGTTCTATACCCATCCATGTCAAGGTTGTCATATATCTGATACGACAAAGTCTTGCTGTCAAGACCCCAGATTTGTCACTGGAAGTCTTTCACAGTTGCATGTTTTTGCTGTCCAACGACGACCAATACGTACGAACCAAACTCACGGTTTTCCGGTCCCCCCCCCCCCCTTTTTCAGGAATCAGGGTTCTAGTAAAGTGTGACAAAGTGAAGAAACTGTCAACAGCAATAACCGAAACAGACGGCGCTTTCAAAACCGATCTCCCATCAGTTCCCGCAACCTCTGAAACGTCTACCGCACCCAACTGCCTGGCAAAGCTGCTCGGTGGCCCGAACCAGCTCTATGCTCGGAGAAAAGACATGGTTTCCGAGATAGTCACCGCATCAGCACAAGGTGACGATGACAAGAAGAACACTTATTACACCCTCATCTCGCCTCTCTCGTTCTCGAAAACGTGCCCTGGGAAGTGCGACTCGGTCGGGTCATCCAAGACAGTCGATTTCCCCTTCCCACCGGAGTACGGGCTCCCGCCCACCAGCTACTACACCCCTTTCTTCCCTATCATCGGCATCCCTTGATTATGTAACTAGGTTCTTAATTATGTAATTGTAGTTGGGTAATTAATGTGTAAAGGGCAACCGAGTAAAGAGTTGTCTACTGTGTTACGCATGTTTGTGTCTTTATGTATAATTAATCAATCCTTAGGTGTGTACGTAAGAAAAGTAGTAACAAGTACTAATATGCTAATTACAGTGTGATTTCTGTGCTTAATAGTTGCAGTTATGTACTTAGTCTGGTTTTATGGGGCCCTAAAAAGAAGGGAGAGATGAATGGTGGACCAAGTCCAACATATTGTGCACTAATTTGTAGGAAAAGTCCAGCGTAACTTTAACATGGAATTGGTATAATTGATCTGATTGAAAGATCCAGGGGCAGAATATATCGAAATCTTAGGCAGCTATCAGAATGGTCCAACTCCCGTCAATACACTCAATCAAGAAGCTTGGTCTTGACTCTTGATAGATAGGGTATTCATATTTCTTGACCTAAAAATTTAGTCAATTTTTATAACTTTTGATAGCAAGTTCTCAATATTTATGAAGATTTATTATGTACAGTATTATTATTAGATTTGTAGAGAAAATTGTTTCAGAAATATATTGCTTCAGGGCCCATTCTATTATACGGTACAGCACTTTGCGATACTGCAAGTTACCGCAACTCACCACAACTTACCATAATCCACCACAACTTACCACAATAACTTTTTTAATTAATATATTTTCAATACCCACTTTTTAATTTCCACCACAACTACAATTTACCGCACTTTACCACACCGCAACTTACCGCATCGCAACAGTACCGTATAAAATAATAGGGCCTGAAGACTGTAAAAGGTTTAGAAGTGAAATATAATAGAAATGGCAATAACAGTTAAAGACTTCGGTTGAAATTTTGTTAGGTCTTAGGTTTTGCTTTCCTCCCTCCATTTATATTTTAATTATATATTAAATAATTCAAGAGTGGTGTGAGATTTGTACTAGGACATCTTTTAAGTGTTTTGTTTAATGTAAAAATATATATTATTAATAATATTAATATGAAATAATGATATAATTGAATTTCATATGATAATGCTATATAAAATTATATATTTTTACATAATTATTTAGCTTTGTCAAAGCGCATAAAATATGCATAATAGATAGCGTTGATTTGATTAGAGTGTCATTTATATCTATGGCGTAGTCAATAAATGGTAAATTTCTTATAAGTTATAATCGATAGTTAATAATTATTATAAAAAAAAGTTAAAACATCATTATAAATAGTTATTTGATGAATAAAAAAGATATTCAAAAAGATTTTTACACAAGACACTTAGACACATATCATCATCCAATGAAATTTTAAGTTACAATTTGTGGTTGTTTGTCCATAACAAAGGATTTAACCTTATGACGTTATCTAGGACGTATGTACGTATGTCTTACTACCTAACTTTTATTGTTTTATGAAGATTAATCTAAAAGTACAAATGGAATGAAGACGCATGTGGAAAAGAAAAGGTCAAATAAGAATATAAGATGTTTAGTTAAGGACTTAAGATTGACTTATGATATAGCCTAGGATTAAGATCATGGAGAGCAAAGGATATACTTTTCTCCAATGCAATAATGATGGTTAGACTTGGTCTGATTTTGCAAAACAAATGCATTAATGGGGCAATTTTTCCAGATAATCATCATTTTCACCTCCACTATTTGATGTTAATATCTCCCAATTTCGTTCCAACATTTAGGCCATATTCTTTTATGTGACTGGTTGGCTGCGGTGTCACACCTCACCGCAATTTGTCATATCCCACCACAACCCACCAATTCATCACAATCTACCACAACCCAACACAATCTATTTTTTCTAATTTAATTTATCTTTTTATTAAAAGTTAAAACTTTCCACCGCCCATCAGAATTTCACATTTTCCAACACATTTACAATTACTAAAATCAAAACCCACCACAACTTCCCACAACCCACCACAATCTACCACAATTCACCACAATTCTACCACTGCACCGCGTCACACCACAACCAGCCGTATGAAAGAACGGGGCCTTAATACAGTTACTCCCTCCATTCCATATTAATTATCTCTTGACTTCATTATTTTCTCTAACATACACAATATTCTAATATACAAAAGTATTATAATTAGGTTCATAACATCAAATAATATCATAATAATATAATGTTGTAATTTTTTGATAAAATATGTTATAAAGAAAAATGGGTTAAAAAAAGTCTGAAAATTAAGTTGCGTGCTTTCCCAGTGAAGAAGAAATTCTTAGTTAAAGAAAAACAATGGGACAATTAATATGGAACGTAGAAGGAGTGGTTATTACTCCTTTTGCTCCATATTGACTATTACATTCATCTAAGTATCAGTCAAATTTTAAAAACTAAAACCATTAAGATTTCAACGTATATAGTGTTCTATTATACAAAAATATTGTCTTTAAATTCGTATTATATTGTAATTTTTTAATAAAAAATACATTATAACAATTCTTAATTAAAAAATAACATTAAATAGTGCACCAAAAGAAAAGGGGAGAAACTATCTAGAAAGGATATAGGAATACTAACAAAGAGCAGCCCTTGTTTTCCAAAGCCTTTACTTGTTCCTCTTCCTCAGCTGGTATATTGTAAATTTGTTATGGTCCATAAAATGGAGCTTTTTTGTTTATTTCTCTAACCTCAAAATGATTGCCTAGACGCGTAGTTAGCCTCGTGTGGCTTTCCTCTCACAATAATTGCTAAGGGATAATATTTTACGCCCTACCTTTAAAGTCACATTACTTTAAAATAGGCTAAAGTACGTTTGATGTAGAAAAGTACTTTTTATTTTGTTTTTAAGACACCAACTTGTATTTTTAAAATTTTCGAATTAGAATAATTTTAATTTTTTTAGTTATAACATGCTATATGATTTAAAGTTAAAATACATATATATACTCCCTTCGTACCATATTAATTGACACTTAAACTAACTTTTCTTGTTCCAAAATAATCGTCAATTTTCATTTCTCAATACCTAATTTAATTATTTTAAACTTAATAATTATGTTAACTTTTTACTTTTTCAATTAATAAAAAAATACTCATACTCACATTTTCTCACTACCTACACCTTGATATCCGGAAAAACATATTGGAAAATAGTGTTATTTAATTATGTGAGTAGTTTTTTTAGTTGAACCTTGATACGTGAAAAATTTTGAAATGTGTAAATTAATATGAAACAGAGGGATATATATATATATATATATATATATATATATATATATATATATATATATAAAATCTTCACCCTTACTCATTATTCCTAAGTTGTGAGAATGTACGATAATTTATACTTTACCTCTTATAATATTTCTTTTGTTAATAGATATTAGTTATCGTTTGTGATTTTTTTTTCTGTATTAAGTTTCCACCTACATAAAATATATTGCACCTCCCTATACCTTTATTCATCCATCACAATTATTATCCTTGATATTTCATGAATACGTCTACTTGCATTACATTTATGCTTTGATTTTCACTCCAACAATTGACAATAGATCTTAACAAGGTCAATCCTAAGTCATAACCGTAAATTATAAGCATAAATAAATCCATAACTGTAGGATAAATTGATTACATCATTGCTATAGAGGGGGATGATGTCAAAATTATGATTATATCGAAGGAGGCTATCCCCATATATAGATCGATCACTGTCCAGTCTATCCCCAGCACCTCAAGTCATTTGGATTTGAAAGGGCCCTGACTTTTTAGAAACAATTAATCCAAAAAGCAAGGAATAGGTCAAGACCTTCCTTCATATCTTCATATTACTTCCCTTATTTGTAATTTGTAAGTTAGGATACGTTTGGTTGGTCAAAAAATAATTTTTATATTGACGTATTTTTCCTTTGTTTGAATGTGTAGATTGACTTGGGAAAAATTTTACGGGAAACCCACCATTTCTTACATTTTTCTAGGAAAAATTTTCCTTAATCTTCAGGGGGTTTAAGGAAAACTTTTCTAGAGATAATCTTTCCCATGAAAATTTTTTTTTAAATTTTTCCATAAAAAAATTTTCCTTGAAAAATTACTTTGGAGTTTCTCCGAACGCTCATTAATCGAGCATACCCGTAGTAGATAATATCCTACTCATGACTCATCCATAAGAACAAGTTTGTGGCATAAGTTTGTTTGTTTTATTCCAGTAATTAGTATTTAGACAATAGAAAATAACAATTAATATAGGATTTTGTAACTTTATTTAAGGACTATTAATTGAAACTTAGAATTAATATTTGTTTATATTCTCACATATCCTCCTCATTATGTATAAATATTTTCTTGCAAATTTAAGTGTAAATATAGCCAAAAAAAAAAAAGCTTCTTATGTATTGGTACAATATATACATCAAATCATGGATGTGATAGGGGAAGCTAAGAGCAAGAAGGAAAACACAGTGAGTGTACTATTATGTACGTCTATGTCAAGTACCATTTCATGCAATGACTATGATTTTTTTCCCCAATGACAATAAGATTTTAAAATACACGAGAAATGAAAAAGAACTCCACAAATTGTGCTAGCAAAAATCGGGTTCAGGTTAATTTGGATTGGACAAATTCGGACGAAAATTTTATGTTCGGACCCGATTGCTCAATTCAAACGAAGCTAAAATCAGGTTCAGATAATAGAAAAAAAGAACATTTTTATGTCTAAATAATCTGTCAATATCGAAATGTGGACAAAAAATCTATATCCAAAACTCAACTTTTTTTCGGGTAGGATATTTTAGATATTTCTAATTAGATAAAATTTTGTTAGCTCCGTGGACACGTTAAATACAGTGATATATTAATTGATGTGGTGCACAACTATCGTAGGGTATTGCCGTATTGGCGTTGCCACAAATTAAAACCTCTTGAGTCTTGACTGATTCAAACAAAGACTTGACAAAATCCTCCACACAGAAAAAAAAGGGAAAATAATAATTATTAAGCATGTTTGGAGCGAGGGAAACAATCTCGTTGGTGACTTGTGTTTGTCTCGCAATTTCTTCTCCCAAACCGCGTGCGCAGAAGTTTCAATGTTGATGCAATATTTACTTTTTTGCCTTTTAGTCTTAAAATGCATTAACTAGCGGTGATCAATTAAGCTCTGTTCTTTTCTGCGGTATTTTGTGGTATAACACGGTATGGTGTGGTGAAATTGTGAGAGGTTGTGGTGTAATGGTGGCGGGTTATTGATATGTGGGGTGGGTAAGGAGAGAGAATGCAAAAAGTAGAGGAGAGAGAAAAGTGAAGAGAGAGAAAAGTAATGATTTGTGGTAAAGTGTGGTGGGTTGTGGCAAATTGCGATATGCTGTGACACCGTAGTTTGCCAACCGCAGAAAAGAACAGGGCCTAAGATCATCCACAATAACGACATTCATATTTTATTCCTATTAGTATATCTCTGTTATCATCAAAATTAATAACATAAATATTAAGCAGTAATTGACTCTCAAAAGGACGTTCAATCCCACAATAAAGATATAATTTCAACGGTACAGATAGACTCCGTACTAACAATAACACTTTTTATCTTTAATTTATATTATATTTTCATTTTTATTATAAATTAATTACGTCTTAAATTATAAATTTAATGTAATAATTACATTTAATAATACTAATTAATTCTAGTTTTTTAAGTAAATTTGATAAATCAAAAGTTGAATGTATGCTTTGTTCTATGTGTTTGTTCTATGTAATTAATGTTAATTTTGAAAGTTAATGTAATTAATCTTAATTGACCATAATAACTAGCATAGGATAATTCTGACTGTTTCAACTTAACTTACACATAGGCCCAAAAAAATACTCTTAATTTTAACAGCCAAATCTAATTAAGTATAGATTAAGTTTGATATTGTATTTTCTTTGAAGTTTACTGTGCTATATGTCAAACAATATTCATACCCGAGTACTTTTTAGATATTAATATTTCTCTCCCAACTTGACGAATATAAAATAAAATTGAGCAAAGGCTAAATGGTCTTGTAATTTTTACTTTTTCGGTTCTTTCCTTCCCCCATTTGGCACCGTTCTTTAGTGCGTTAACGCAACTATCCGCGACGCAAATTACCACAACCTATCGCAACTCACCACAAATTATCATTACATTTTTACTATTGACACCACAAGTTAACATAATCTACTACAACTTACCGAATCGTAACTTACCGTAACACAAATTAACGCAAAAAAAAAAACGGTGTCGCCTCACATGTGGGACCAAATTGAGTTTGGAAAATACCCCCAAAAAAAAATTAAGTGCCAATTTATTCCCACAAAATAATTAATATGGGACTTTTCTTCTTCCCTTATTGTGGTGGTTTAATGGACAAGGACAAAATTGTCTTTCACCCATCCTTACCCCTCCTTTTTCAAGTCAATGGATGGCTCATATATAAGTGAACCCCAACCAAAGTTATAAACTTATAATCTAATCTCAAATTAAAAAGAGAAAAAACAACAAGTAGAGTTTGCTATTAACATCAATAGATGATGATGATGGAAGAAGAGGTGCTTCCACCAGGGTTCCGATTCTACCCAACTGAAGAAGAACTCATCTCCTTCTACCTCAACCAAAAGCTCCATTCTCTCAATCCCGACCTCGATCGGGTCATCCCTTCGATCGATTTCTACAGCTTCGAACCCTCTCAACTCCCTGGTAAGTGGGTTGTCATTCGGGTGTGATAATATAATCGGGTTGATTTGTTTCAAAATACGGGTCGCTTTTTTTTTTTAATCTGGGTAATTTAGAATGATCTTACTACGCAAGTCCATGTTTTAGGGCTTGCGTAGTAAAGCTTAACGGGTCAAGGGAAGAAGAATTTAGGCTCAAACTGTAGTAGGGTTCAGTAGAACTCCATATAATTAAGGAATAATGTAAGTAATGAGAATCGATTCCATTACCTTGAAGTTGAAATTCTTTATACCATGTGAGCTACATGCATGTTTTAAGCATTGGATAATAATAATAATAATAATAATAATAATGGGTCACGTACATGTAGCTTTGGGTCACTTTAGTTTATAGCCTATAAATTTGGTGGACAAATGAGATTAGATAACTATTTACAAAAATTTATCAGAACTAACAAAATTTATCAAAACTTACATATTTATCGATACTTATTTTCTCTTTAAAATCCATTATTTTATTCAAAATTATCACTTTTCTCACTACTTACCGAAACTTGCCTTTATTTATTAAAAATTACCAAAACATAAATTTTTGTTGACCCACAGAATTTTTGTGTAAAATAGGGTTAGCAGGGGAGCTATGCAATGGAGAGAGGGAGCAGTGGTTCTTCTTCAGCCCAAGGCAAGAGAGAGAAGCTCGAGGCGGGAGGCCTACCCGGAGCACCGGTTCCGGCTACTGGAAGGCCACCGGCTCGCCGACTTACATCTACTCGTCGGAAAACAACAAGGTGATCGGCATCAAGAAAACCATGGTTTTCTATAGAGGCAAAGCTCCCACAGGGAGGAAAACCAAGTGGAAGTTGAATGAGTATAAGGCCATCAAACCTCACCAACACTTTTACCCTTCACCAACCTCGAACACTATTCCCGAGGTATGTCTGTTTTTTCGAGTACATGAAAATGTTGGGTAAAATAAGCATCGATAAATTTAGATAAAAGTTGAAAATATGAGTAGAATGATTAACTTTAGGTCGGTTTAACCCGTTACGAAACAGACCTTATGGTAGGGAAAGTTTTCAGCATTTTTTAAAATTTATTTTTGGAAGTAATTTTGTTATAGTTATCGATTCAGTTACTAATAAGAAATTACGAAAAATTGTACAAATGATTGCACTACAATCATTTATGTACTTTCTTAGTACACAATGTCTTCAAAATGGATTTGAATAACATGGTAGCGAAAGCATCTATAATTCTATCCTTGTTTTGTAATAGAATTTTCAGGGGAAAAAGTCTAATTTTTATTTGGCGTCGACATAATTTAAGAAATATATTTAATCTATTTGCTAAATTTAAAATATTGAGTTAATTAAATTTTCAATTTTTTCTTATCTTTTTGTAAACTTCGTTTAATATAAATCAGCAACGTAATAGAGAAATCTTGAAATCCATAATGAATAATTTTGTAGATTCTTTGTAACAAAGATGATGCTTAATTACTTGGAAAAAGTGTTATAATACAATGATAATTCTATTTCCTTTCTGTTTCTGTAATTTTAGTAAAATATAGCATAACATCAACTTGAAATATTTTATTAAAACTTAATTAATTAACAATAAATATTTTATAATTCACTCTCTTTTCTATATTTCATCATTGAAACTTTAATAAAAACATAAACACAATGTATTTAACTAAACTAGGTGGAGTTGCAACAAGTTAATTACGACGATTATTAATTTTTCTTTTTAAGGAATACCAATACTTATGATTATATATTTACTTATAATTATTAGACTATTTCATTTTAATATATTTATAGATTTGATGATGATTTGATGATCATCGCGCAGATGCAGCATGAGCTGAGCCTATGCAGAGTGTACATAACCTCCGGGTGCGCTCGGGCGTTTGATCGAAGACCTCCAGGACGAATGCTAATGCCGAACTTAAACATTACCGGTGCTCAAAATGATCTTCCTAGAACTGATATTAATGGAGATCAAATGGTTCATGAAAATAAGCCGATTTTTTCAAAGAATAATATTGTGCAGAATAATACGACGACGATGTTTTCAATGGAGAAAAGTAGCAGCTCATCAGCTGCGAGTTCGAATTCCGGGGGGAACAATTGTCATGGCATCCTACAGGTTGCAGATAAAGAGGTTGCTGAGACTGAAGATGATCATGGGATTGAGATTACAGTTGAAGATGTGTTGGAAAGTTTTTCGACTTTGGAGCACTTTAGTTGGTTGTAATCGAACCACTGACACCGAGGATATCGTTATGAGTTATGACTTATGACAACACACGTCATGAAGTACAAATCACATACGTACTAAACATATAAGATGGTTTAGAGAGGTCTAAATATTAACAATTTTATTACCCTGTTCTTTTATGCGTTATTTTGCAGAATGGTGTGGTGAGATGTGGTGAAATTGTGGCGGGGTGTGGTGAAATTGTGGTAAGTTATTGGAATTGTGAGAGAGAAAAGTAATGATTTGCGGTAAAATGTGGTGGGTTGTGGCAAATTGCGGTAGGCTGTGGCACCGCAGTTTGCCAACCGCAGAAAAGAACAGGGATGTCAATATATTGTATTAGGGTGTTGAATTTTTCTTTAGGGCTTATGGGAGAAAAATAGAAAAATTAGAAATTAAAGTAACATAAGACACTTAAAAAAAACACACAAAAGGAATAGTTTGTATGATAAAAATTGAAAGGGTCTACTTTCTAGTGTGGAAAAAAAAATAGGTAGGTTGTACATAGAGTTTCTTCATTTCATCTACCTTATATGATAAGATTATCAGTATTGATTAAGATTCATCAGTATATATGAGTACTGATCAACATTGATCAACAGTTCAACACCTTATAACATATTAATGATGTATTTTTTACAATTATATGATTAGTTAAGTATCTCTTAAACTTTTACTGTCGTTATTGTGCTTTGAAAATTAGTTTTAAAATTATTGTTGGTTAAAAATTAGATAAAAGGTATTTGAATCAAATACAAATGAACAAGGGAATGGAAGAGAGGTAAAATGTCGTCCTCCCCTCCCATCCCTTCACCCCTATTTAGGGTTAGGGTTTGGGGTTTAGTGTTTTAGGGTTTAGGGTACAAAATTGCATGTGGTCTGAATGTGTATTCAATGCTTTGAGAAGGGCAGAATGACAAAATTGGCATGTGGGTTAGAACTGTAACCTGAACAACTTAAAGTCTTAAACATACGAGCCATATTTATGTTCAGACAGCTAATCAATTCACTATTGGCCCATAAAAGGTTGAGCAAGACTCCCCTAAGTTCGTTCTACGAAATGTCTAACGAGTGCAACGAAAACACCTTTTACAAAGGAAATAAGCTCGAAAAGGTCAAGAAAGAGGGTCGATACAAGAAACACATTAATCAGATAGCATGAGAAAACACATTAATCAGCAAACACATGAAAGTTTGTTTGTATCAGTGAAGCAGCACATAGAAATATACTCAACCAAACGATGCCTGTTGTCGTCTTTGCTGAATTAAAAGTGACTGCACAAAACTGAAACCATTTACATGCACAAATGGTGATCTCTCTTGTACTGTACACCGGGCTGAGTCTGGCATACTAATCAACAAGTATCGCAGAAAGTGTCACCATGTTTTCATCTTACCTGAATAGCGATTTGGAGACCACAACTTTCTTTCTTAATACACTCAACAAATAGAAAATATAGGACCACTCATTGCACTTTCCAACAGTCAACTCACGCGGAAGTTGTTCACATACACAGCTTCAGTTTAAAGATTACGCCTGCAGATCCACTGATCTAAGATCTGCAACTTGGTAGAGTGATACCTCCACAAAACGCGGCGATTATAATGTACAGAAGCACGACGAACAAGCACGTCAGCCACATCCTGTAAGGACCAAAAGTTAATGTGTTATTCTTGTTTCATTTACCAATCCATATAGATTTTCAAATACATCATAACCTAGGCACACACAAGGGGGCATATAAAGGCTAAGAAATGCCCACCAATGCTAACGTAAAGCCAAATGATGAACTGAATTGAGCTATTTACACTGACAATTCAAAAAAGGTGCATCCACAAGAACCCAAACATCAAGTACGCAATTCATTTTTCTGGGATGCTGAGTAAAACCACTCGGTAGTGCCCCTTCCTGAATTCAGACTATCACATGCAATGTTTTCTTTCCATGTTATGGGTATGTAGCTTTCTCATGCAGAAGGGAAGATGACTCTCAATGTCTAGATAATAGTTAGGGGCAGTGAATCTTACAGTAGCCTGGCATTTTTCATCCAAAGTGCACGGCGAAGGCGTTGTGACTGTTTCCTGAAATGGAAAGCATTATCTTGCATCGTTGCAGTTTTGTCTACAAGGAGCTCAATTTTGTCCCCTCTTTCCAGTATCTTCTCAATGTTGTCCACCATTATAGAGCGGATCTGGATGCATCAGTAAATTCTTCAGAAAAAGTACATAAATGCACCTCGCAAGTCACAAGAGGATTTCAATACTGAAGAAGTTGTTGACTTGACAGCAAGGGAGTTTAGAAAAACTAGTCCTTCATCAAACAATTGGGTACAATAATAATTAAGTATTAGATAAGAAAAATTGAAGTCTGTCCGAATCAGCCTCTTCATGCACTCCGGTGCATTTTATTTTTTTTTGGGTGGGGGGGGGGAGAGGGGGGGTTGCCTATATCTACCTAAGACCTCGCGTTATACTGGAGTTCCTTCTTGTTATTGTTGTTGTTGCTGCTGTTCTAGTTGTTTATAAGAAAGATTGAACAGCCGGAAAAACCTGGAACTGGGTGCGTTGCCTAGCTTGCTAATGGAAATTAGGGATTGGTGAGGATATAACGGTTACAAAAGGAAATGGAGGTGAGAACACCACCTGATCCTACTTTATACAAGGGTGCACATGGTAACCAACCATGATCACAATCAGTACAAACTGAGAATAGTATGCCCTACCGCAATCTATCTCCTGGAAGACAAACACTTACGGACCTATGGTGTAGCTATTCTCCTCGAAGGCACAATATGAAACTAGCTCAAGCAATGCAAAAGGAAATGTACAAGCCATAACCAAAAGAAAGAAACCTCATGTCAACAGATAAGCATAAGAACTTGCCTCATTAACTTCCCCTCTAACACGATTGATAGTATCTGCTGAGGGGCTGCTCGAAAAGAACTCCATCTGCTGATGCATAACTCGAGAGAACTCATCATTCATAGCATATGCAGGCGCATTATATGCAATCCGGCCGTAGTTTTTCATGAACCGCATATGAATATCCTCCAAGTATGAGAATGGGATACGTCCTGGTAAACAACAAGCAATATGCAAAAATAACCAGAGGAACTAAACAATCAAACAACATGAGATGGTCTTTAACAACTACCGCACTTTTCAACCACAGAACATAAGTCTCGGATTCTTGCAGAAAGGTTGCAGAATAGAAACAATATAAAAACGGATAACTCTATCTGCATTAAAATGGCGGGACAACAATATATATATCTTACAGATCAAGATGCTGGCCTACTATTTTACAGGAAACATCAGTAGCGTATGAATCCAACTCTAAATTGTCATCTGAATCAAACGGCTTAATTGTAAGATGAATGTCTCTAAGTTATAACAGAACAATTGATCCTGGTACGTCGTTTGAAAAGCTTGAAAGACAGAACTCCACAAAGGTGGTCTGCTAAGTGCTAATTGGCCAGCAGATACATTAACCAAACCCAAAGTTATAAGGTTGATCCAATTTGCAGAGTTGAAATCACTTAGCTTTCACAAGAATCTACTTATATTTGCTATCCTGGCCTCAACTAGATCAATAAGATTCAACCCACCACCCACACCAAACATAAATACTGCAATTTCTTAATAAAGAAACAAACTTGATTCATTTATAATGTATTTCATACACAACATGGGCTTGAGCATTGGCACACGGATATGTGTATCCAGATATTATTTATGACAACTTCAGTAAAAGCTCATAGTTGGACTTGCTTTCACCTGATCTTAACAAAGGGTTACTGGTGCCTCAACTATTTAATCATTCACTTATCATATGCCTCAAAACAAAACGGATTTCGTAGATTACTTGATTTGATCCTCGTATTCACATAAACCCCAAAAAACAAAAATCCCCCCCCCCGGCACACACACACAACAACAACAAAAAAACACCTCTACCCAATTTAGAATGCAATTTATTACATGCTCCATGAGTTTATGCTCCAAATAGCAGCAATGTTCACTTGCAAATTCTTGATTGTTCACTTGCAAATACTTGATTGTTCACTCTCGATAATGTAATTGAATTTAGAAGCAAGAAATGAAGACAACCACAAATCTGAATACCCCCTTCTTTTTCTTCACCCATTAAAACTAATTGCAACATTAATCCACAAGGCATTAGCAATTCAGCATCAATCACAGCAGTTCCCCAAAAATAACATACTTAAACTCACAGAAAATGCAATATAAAGCGCATTCAACTATGACGAACCAAAAACCCTAGAAACGAATTGAGATAACAACAATGGAGGAAGAGAGGAAATTACTGCCGAAGGTGTCGTTGGCCATACAGAGGAAGGTGATTCCGTCAGCCCTAAGAATGTGAAAGATGTATCGATCCTGAGAAAAACAAAGCCTGGAATCAGCATCGGACGGAAGCTTCTCGAGAATACGGCGAGCGACGGCGCCGGTGTTGCCGGTGACGGCGCTGAACTCGGAGAGGACGGTGGTTCCCCGAGCAACCACCGCGTACAAAATCGCCATCGCCGGCGATCGATCGATCGCCTCCGATCTCTGTGTGTTTTCCGGTGAGAGAGAGGACTGTGGAGCCCGCGAAGACGCGACGGTGTGTTTTAGTTTTACCGCTACTCCTCGGGTTGTGGGATGATATGTACGGCGTGGAAAAGTTTTTATTATAAATTTGCAAAATTAGATTGGACCAAATAGACTCCCTTGTCCCTAGTACCTCTCTTTTGTTTTCTTTTTTCTTTTTTTTTAAATAACTACTCTCTCTGTTCCATATTAATTGTGATAATTTTGACTTTTACGATCTTTCAACGTCACTTTTTTATTGACAATTTCTTACATAATATTTTATTAATAATTGTAATATTATACTTTCATGATTGTCTAACGATGCAGGCCATGTTCTTTTCTGCGGTATTTTGCGATGTAGTGTGGTGGAATTGTGGTGGGGTGTGGTATGTGGGGTAGGTGAGGAGAGAGAATGTAAAAAGTAGATGAGAAAAGTGAAGAGAGAGAAGAGTGAGGAGAGAGAAAAGTAATGATTTGTAGCAGAAATCATGCGGTGAGTTGCCTAAATCGCAGCTGATGAAAAAACAGGGCCGCAATATGAATATCCGAAAAATGAAAGGGTGATATAAATGACACATTTGACAGTAATTTCCTCATTCTCTGTTATTTAATATTTATGACCTCAATTCGTTTCTAGAGGTAATTTTGGGAACGATTCTAGTTGTTGATGTTAGCACTTGCATTGATATTTAATTTTGATAAAGTTGTTTGTGGAAAAGAGATATGAGGTTTAGGCCCTATCAAATTCATGGGTAAATGCAATTTACCCAAATTTACCAGCTTTTACCTAAATTTACCAAAACTTATCAAAACTTACCAAACTTAAAAAAATAATAAAAAAATTAATTTTGACATATAGACATCAATTTGCCAAAAGTTACCAGAATTTACCAAAAATTACCAAAAGTTACAAAAAATTTAAATTTTACCCAACTGTTTTTTAACCATGAATTTGACAGGGCCTTAATGTGAATATGATGATCAAATCAAATAATCTACATAAATCTCTTCTATTTTGAAGCATATGATATGTGAATTCTTAAAGAGTTGAGGCATTGATATTCATTTGTTAATGTCACATGAATAAGATCTATTTTTGTAAGTTATAATAAATAGTATCTGTAAATACCTATAGTCAATTCTTTCATTGCAACCATTCAAAAAGCTCAAGCTAACTATTTCTATAACTTGTGGTACATCTTACACTCTTACCCAAATTCACATTAAACAACCCCATTTTGTTTTCGTGTATAAACGTTGAGTCGAAACACTTATTACTATAAATTCTATCAAAAGGGTATTAGGAGATCTCGAATAAGCAAATCCTAGCATCAAGCTTGCATCATCTCCCTCCACCACTTCAATTTTAAGCTCAATGAAGTCACCTTGATAATGAAAAGTTGTTATTTAGAGTATGGAATTGTACCATTAATTTGAGAGGATTGAGGGATTTGATGACAAAAAAAGGTTCATCTTCGCCGCTACCAGCGCCATTGGATGATTACAGTGGTAGCAATGAACATTATCTTGTAAATGAATTAGTGATGAAGCAGATTGAATGAGATTTACGCGAATAAGAAATTAGAGGAGATTAGAGCATCAACTAACTGTGAAACATACTCTAACTCAACATCTAAAAAACTTTGTTGAATTTCACATTTCAGTGCGCTTCAAGAAAGTTAGAAGCTATTGTTTTTGTGCACATGGAAATCCTAATTGACAGCATATTAGCAATTTGCTTTCTCAAAAGCCTATTCCAAGCGTACTGTTAGGTTTTTGGGTGTCTAGAAGGAGTTATGTTTTATAGAGATGAAGGAAGAATTATATGAAAGGAATGGTTTTTATTATTGATGGAGGGAGAAGTGTTTTACAATGCTTGGTTGTTTTTTTTGTTGTTGATTCATTACAAATGGTGCCCATCGCCCATATTTATACTTGTTCTAAGGAGGTGAAGATAACAAATATCTACTCTTAACCTCCTTAGTATTTTGTCCTTTTCTTCCATAATATCTCTTAATTATTATCTAGATTTTTTCTTTTACAATGTCTTGATATTTCTAGAATACCTTACAATAATCTCCTCAAATTATCTTTAGATTTTTTAGTAGAATCTTCTAATAAGATTTTTCTAGATTAAATTATATTTTTAACACTCCCCCTTAATCTAGGAAAATCTTGAACTTCGATCTGCTCCCGGAAGTAATTAAACTTCTCACTTGGAAGCGCTTTTGTGAATATGTCCGCCAGTTGTTCATCTGTTCTGCAAAATTCTAGCTTGATTTCACCTTTATCCACGAGTTCACGAATGAAATGATGTCTAATCTCAATGTGCTTTGTGCGACTGTTAAATACCGGATTCTTTGTCATTACTATTATTGACATGTTGTCGCAGAAAAGTGTTGTTGGTTCTTCATCCCCTTGCTGTAGATCTTGTAGTATTCTTCTCAGCCATACTGCTTCACATGCTGCACTTGTAGCTGCAATGTACTCCGCTTATGCAGTTGACAATGCTATGGTTGGCTGCTTCTTGGATGCCCAGGAGATAGCCTTCGAACCGAGTTGGAAAAATATCCACTTGTACTTTTTCTATCGTCGATGCATCCAGCCCAATCACTATCTGTATACCCCTTAAGTTTGGAGTCTTCCTCTGTTTTGTATAGAAGACCGTAACTCTTCGTTCCTTTGATGTATCTCAAAATTCTTTTAGCTGCTATGAAATGAGCCTTACTTGGCTCGCTCATGAATCGGGAGACTATGCTAACCGCATGAACAATGTCTGGTCGAGTGTTTGTTAGATACATTAATGAGCCAACCAGACTTCTATAGAGTGATCCATCCATCTTTTCCTTACCATCATTTTTGGAGAGTTTTTCATTTGTGGCCATAGGGGTTGATATTGGCTTACAATCCAACATATTGAATTTTGGAAGAAGATCTTCAATATATTTCTCTTGAGAAATAAAGATCTCACCTGGGTTTTGCTTCACTTGCATCTCGAGAAAGTACTTCATGAGGCCCAAATCCGTCATCTCAAATTCAGCCATCATATCCTTCTTGAAATCTTGAATCATCCTTTGATTTGTGCCCGTGTATATAAGATCATCAACATAAAGGCACAAAATTAGAAGATCTTTACCTTGGGTCTTGACATATAGGGATGACTCGCTTGGACTCTTCTTGAATCCGCTATGAAGGAGATACCCGTCGATTTTACTATTCCAAGCTCGTGGTGTTTGTTTGAGACCGTAGAGTGCTTTCTTGAGTCGATATACTTTGTTTTCTTCTCCTTCAATCACGTACCCTTGGGGTTGCTCCACATATACCTCTTCTTCAAGCTCGCCATTTAGGAATGCTGACTTGACATCTAGCTGATATACTTGAAGTTTTAGTTGTGCTGCAATGGCAAGTACAGTTCTTATAGTCTCCATGCGTACTACTGGAGCAAATGTTTCGTTGAAGTCGATTCCTGGTTGCTGTGAGTACCCTTTGGCAACCAATCGAGCCTTGTACTTATGTATTGAGCCATCCTCGTTATATTTGATCTTGTACACCCACTTAAGCCTAATGACATCTTTATCTTGAGGCTTCTCCACAAGCTGCCATGTGTCATTTTTCTCGATCATTTTGATTTCCTGGTCCATAGCCTCGATCCATTTCTCATCTTGTGATGCTTCTTGAAATGTTGCTGGCTCGCTGGCGAAGAATGTCGTAATTACTTGGCCACACTCGTAATCTTGTAGATAAGCAGGTGGACGTCTTTCTCGTTGAGATCTCTTGATAATGATGTGCATCATTTTGCTGCTTGCATTTTTTTCTCGAAACTTCATTTCTGCCTCTTGGTTGTATGTGCTTTAAAGTTCGTAGATTGTATCTCAGTAATGTATGTCTTGAACTCATTGCATTAAGCTTCTTACAAATGGTCCTGTTGCGGATTGCCTCACTGCTTGATGTTTCTTCTTCATGCTTCTCCTCCATTGCTTCTTGTGTCTAACATTTTTCATGCCTTGAACTTTCCACTGATTGAATTCATTCACTCTTCCCAAATATATTGTTGTATGCTTGTTGGGTTTTGTTGATTTGTTGTGTTTGGGATACTTTGTCCCAGTTGGGGGAACCTGGCCATATGTTGGCGTCCTCCCCATTTCATGAATTGGGTTGGCTTTCTTAGTTGGCCACCCATGAATTGTTGATTAGGTTAGACTTTTAGTTAACCTTGCTTGGTTAAGGAAGGTGTTCATGCTTTTTAGCAATGAACAATTTTTTGGTTGGCATTTTGGCCATGCTTGGTAGAATGTATGGGAAGAGTTGTTGATCAATGCACTTGGCTTTGAATGTGGAGAAATATGTTGAAACAATGGAAAATGATTTTGGGAAGCATAGAAAAGATTTTCTTACTGTAGCATGAGTAGAGATGGAGGAGAAAGGATCAACCTGAGCTCTGATACCACTGTTAGGTTTTTGGGTGTTTAGAAGGAGTTATGTTTTATAGAGATGAAGGAAGAAGTGTATGAAAGGAATGGTTTTTAATATTGATGGAGGGAGAAGTGTTTTACAATGCTTGGTTGTTTTTTTTTTTTTGTTGTTGATTCATTACAAATGGTGCCCATCACCCATATTTATACTTGTTCTAAGGAGGTGAAGATAACAAATATCTACTCTTAACCTCTTTAGTATTTTGTGCTTTTCTTCCATAATATCTATTAATTATTATCTAGATTTTTTCTTTTACAATATCTTGATATTTCTAGAATACCTTACAATAATCTCCTCAAATTATCTTTAGATTTTTTAGTAGAATCTTCTAATAAGATTTTTCTAGATTAAATTATAGTTTTAACACACTAATTGTAATGCCCCGATACATGGCTAAAGTGTCGCTTAAAAATATTGAAATGACTAATTATATCATCAAAGCACACCTTCTTTTAGGAAGCTCATCAATTGAGAACTTTCCAATTGAACGTGCATGACCGAAAGTAGTCTCAAGATAGGTGATTTCGTGGGAAGTTTTCCAAACAACATATAAGCGAGGACGAAACATGCTGAAAGAACTCGTAGTGATTTGTTGGGCTAGTTATCAATTTGTAAGGCAATTCGAGGTGGTGTCCGTGGCCGGGGAGGGGTGGGGTGGGGTGTTACACTAATTATCACACATCGCGTTAATGTGCAAATGTCTATTGCTCCAATTTCATTGGTGCGTTAAGGGGACGTTTTTGATTTGCTGTTAGTATAATTACTGTTCATGTGCTTTAGCCGTCTCAATTGAAAAAAGTACCCGCCCCTTATAAGCTTCGTTCTTTTATACGGTAGGTTGCGGTGCGGAACCATGCCGCACCACACCGCACCGCACTATTTAATTTCTATCACACTTCACTCTTCACCGCACCACACTTGACAGTTGACATTACAATCATTATCAATATATATCTTCACTTTTCTTTATCTTCAATTTTTTTATTCTACTTTTTATATTCACTCTCATCACCTATCTCACCCACCACGACTCTCACCACAACTTACCACACTTTTTCGAATTCCACCGCACCATACCATTACCACACCACATCAACCGTATAGAAGAACGGAGCCTAAATTATACAAAATTATTTATTTAAATTTTTTTACCAACAATTTGTGAAAATACACAATAGCACTCCTTCTATTCTTCAATATCTATCCTTTTATTAACTTTTTATTTTCCACAATATTTGTTACTATACAATTTTAATATATCATTAGTGTCTGCTTTTCCAACTTGGTGTGTGTTTGTTGCAAACAAAATCATTTTTTTGGAAAATGTTAAGAAAGAGGATATCTTACTTAATAGCAATGACAATTACTCTTTTAGGGTTAGGGTGGACATGAGAGGATGCTAAATTGAATTGTGTAATTAGCTTGGGTAGGAAAAATAGACTTTCTTAAAGTCGGACTAAAAAATATAATTTACATAACGAGGGGTCAAATGATATTTCCTATAAAATGATTTTTACTGAAAACTAATTTTCCCCATTTTTTCATATCCAGTATACCAAAAAGTAAGAAAATAAGAAAATGTTTTATTCAATCAAAATAGAAATAATTATTCTTTGATGGAAAAAATAGAAATAGTTCTCAAGGAGAAAAATCAGACAAGGCAACCGACTTGTAGAGAAAGTCACCAAAGAAGGAAAAAAAAAAAAAAACATACTGGGGAAGCAAAGTAGGGGAGAGAAGAAAACCTAGCAGAGTTCCAGGCAGCAAAGCATTTTTCGTCAACTTTTTACTCATCTATACTTCAATTCAATCAATCGAATCGATCGAAGCACTCTTCAATTCTTCATCCGGAGCAAATCCAGCAACAATTCATTTGATTGATTGTATGTTGAAATTAGGTCAAATTCACGCGAGGGTTTCTTTCTAGGGTTTGTGATGAAATGAAGCCAATTAGGCTTCCTGATCCTCCGACTAGTCCCAGGGGCATGCCGGAGATCTTCGAAGGCGGGCTTTACGGTGTTATTCGACGTGCTGTTATCATCGGAAATGGCTTCCCTGGTGCTGAAAGTCAGTGTGTTGGTTTGGTTCGTGCCCTTGGTCTCTCTGATAAGCAGTTATTCTACGTAAGTTCTCTTGTACCAGCTCTAATTTAGGGTTCATTAATCTTAATTTTGGTTGATTTTGTTTGACTTTCACTGTTATGCTGGATAGTTTAGTTCATGCCGTGTATTAACTTTGAGATGTTGGAATTTGTTGTTTAGGAGAACACATTTATGTAGAGGAGCAATTTGAATTGGAGTATATTGTGAGTGGGAATTTGGGATGGGAGGAATTGGGGATTGGAGAGGAGGTTTGCGATTGATTGTCGATAGATTTGGTGGACTATCCCAATTTTAAGTATATGAGATTTCTTAGTATTCCTGATGATTGAAATTTGCTAACTGTAGATTTACGTGATCGTATCAGAGACTGACTCACTGACATGCATTGAGCCATATTTCCCACCATACCTCTCCATTAGATATTGATAATCTCGATACTGGGAGGTGATGAATTATTTCCCAACATTGAATTGGAGGGTTATGGATGGATTAATAAAGCACTAATTTACATTGGCGTGTGATTAGTGCTTACTTAGGTGAATTAGGCCATTATGCTACCTAGAAACAATCACTATGGGAATAGTGATGGGATTTAGGGAGTAAGCATCAAATCCTTAACTCTGGCGAGAGGGATTTGATGCTAATTTATCTGCCTACCTATGAATCACTCCTAAACCTATTTACCGACCCTTTTTTCTCTCATTAGGAGGCCCAGTAATACCCTCGAACCCTTTTGCCTTTTCCTTTAGTCCAGAAGTTTTTCAGAAATACAAAATCATTAAACAGTCACAACTTCTACTTATCTCTACTCTAGTATGTTCAGGTGGGAATGATTTTCATACTAAGAAAATATAAACATATGAAGTGCGTTCATGTTCAAAAGGCATGTGCCTTCGCCATGGAGCCTGCACCTAGGCTTTGGGACCCCTTTCGCGCCTTGGGCTTTCTTAGTCTAGGGGTGCATAGGCATTCAAAGTAGAGGTGGTAAACCTTGTTACCTGTCTGGGGAGAACCGTTTCATGGTTTCTTCTCTTTGTTTGCAGCGTGTTACAAGGCCTAGAGGAGGAATAAATGAGTGGCTTCATTGGCTCCCTGTGTCTCTTCATAAAAGGCTATATTACATTGTAAGACAGATTTGTACTTATTCACATGTTATGCTTACGTCTGGGGAGAAGAAAATTGCCTCCTTGCCTTCAGCGGATGGTAGCAATGTTGGTTTGTCATCCATCTTGGAAGCTGATGTGAAGCAGATTGTTGGCATGGCACGCAAGACTTTTGAAAGGTATCCTCTCATTACTCTGAATTTTATTGGTTGCAGACATATCTGGTAACGGCTCATTGTAATACTTTACCTTCTAGTAATACCTGACAAAATTCAAAACTGACCCGTAAATTACCCAGTCCAATTGCTTGGGCAAAGATGCGACAGAGGGTCCACTCTATTTGAATCCATACCCAACTTGATCCTACATTCTTTTCCAAACTAAGCCCTACCTAAGGTTTTCTGCAAGGTGGCATTTCTCTTCTTTGTAAGGTGAGTTTTTGGACAAAGATCAATCTACACAGAATGTTAACCAAAAAATGTCGCGACCCAATTGCAGACCGAATTTGTACCAAAATCTCATTGACATGTATTTGAGGAGCTGACTTCTGCCTGACTTTAGCTGAATGGCTGAACTTAAGCCTGTTTCTTATAGAACTGTTCAAACTCCAATGCTAGTGGCATAAACTGTTCATAACCATCACTGATCCTGATCCTGAACTCATTTGTATATGTAGAATTTTACAGGGCATCTGTGATTGTTTTAATAATAGCCAGTGCATTTGGAGTTTGTGAATGCGCAGCTTTGTAACCTTTGTTTTATGTGTATCTTTGAGACCCCGGTTTTTGCCTAAGCCCCCCCCCCCCTCTCTATTATTTGGTAACATCTTATTCTTATTTCATGCAATGCCTGACCAAACATCCATTTGATGTAGGGAAGGACCTTTATTGGTGGTTGCATCTGGGAGGGATACTATATCTATTGCTAGCTCCATTAGGAAGTTGGCATCAGATTTCGTGTTTGTTGTGCAGGTTCGCCACTTCCGTTTCCTTTTTCTTGCCCCTTTACATTATACCCCACCCCACCCTAATCCAGGAGAAGATTAGTAACTAATGCGCATTTGGCGCTGTCTGAATCACATAAATAGTTTCGACAAGGCTATTCTCTTAGAGAAGTATTCACATATTTTTGTCTTACAGACATTGAAACAAGTTTGACGCTAAGCTATTTTTCGAATTACAGATTCAGCATCCAAGAACATGTTTGGAAAGATTTGACATGGTCATCACCCCTCAACATGATTATTATCCTTTGACTCCTCAAGGACAAGAAAAGATTCCTCGTTTTCTTCGGCCTTGGGTCACCCCACGTGAACCCCCTGGGAAGAATGTGGTACGCACCTTGGCCTTGGTTGCAATTATTTTTTGTCAGCTTATATATCTGTTGGATATTTTAGATTTTGGACTGTTCTGATGGTTTTAGACTTTTAGTGTAGATCATCTCTAATTGTCACATTTCATGCAAATTTCGAGTTTAGGTACTTACAGTTGGGGCCCTTCATCAAGTTGATTCTTCCGCCCTTCGGAGTGCAGCGAAGGTGTGGCATGATGAGTTTGCTGCCCTGCCCAAGCCATTGCTTGTGGTCAATATTGGTGGGCCGACAAGTAATTTCCACAATCCTTCCTTTTTTTTTGGGTACTTCCAGTTTGATTCATGTTTCTCAGTTATGTGTTAAGGGCCTCTTTTACATTCAGAAAGCTTCTAGGTCTAGTCTTTGGTCTTGTTTTTGTGATGGAATTGAGCTCTTATTTGACCAAATGATTATACCAGGCCATTGTCGGTATGGTGCTGATCTTGCAAGACAGTTGGTAGCCTACTTGCAGAATGTTCTCTTGAGCTGTGGTACAGTGAAAATATCTTTCTCAAGAAGGACGCCAGAGAAGGTATTTCTGCTTGTTGTATCTGTACTTTTGCACTTTTAGGCTACTTGGTTTATATCTATTTACCATTTTTCTTTTATTAAAGGTTTCCAGAGTAATAGTGAAAGAACTTGGAGATCATCCCAAAGTCCTCATATGGGATGGCGAAGGTAACCATAATTTATCCTGATTGCAACTCGAATATATATTCAGTTACTTAAGAAAGCCAATTAACGGCTCCTACCTATTTTCAGAACCAAATCCACACTTGGGAAATCTGGCTTGGGCCGATGCTTTTGTCATAACAGCAGACTCTATCAGTATGCTGAGTGAGGCTTGCAGTACCGGGTATGTTTTAGATTATTGTGATTTTTTTTGGCTAAGCAGGTGAAAGTTTCATATTGAGATATCAGCTTTTTGTATTTTACAGAAAGCCTGTTTATGTTATTGGTGCTGAGCGTTGCACGTGGAAGTTTGCTGATTTTCATAACAAACTCAAGGAGCGAGGCCTTGTTCGACCGTTCACTGGTTCTGAGGATGTAAGTTGGTTATGACTAATCAGTAGCCTGGTTTTCGAATATGGCGTTATTGATGCATTGGTAGAATTGGCTAATGTGTTTCATATGGAAACTTGGTGGGGTTACATTTTATCTTGTAATTTTTTTGTTCCTCCCGTCTTTCTTGGCCTCAAAAAGTTTAGTTGAATTTGGATCAATGAATGGATATGGATATACTTCTGAGGCTCTGTTCTCTTTTTTCTTTTTATCATACTTATCAAAAGTCATGATAACGGTGACCTAGTGTTTTTCTTTTTCACCCGCCTTCTTATAAGCCAATTCTCTTGACATTTCAGCTATCAGAGAGCTGGAGTTATCCTCCCCTCAATGACACAGCAGATGCTGCAGCGAAGATCCACCAGGCACTTGCACAGCGGGGATGGATTGTGAGGGCATAGAACAGATGAAAGGCTTACGATCATTTGCAGTGTTTTCCCAGATGTTCAATATGTGAGATCATGAGAAGCATGATTTGGTTTTATCCTAAACATACAGCCGATACACGAGCAAAAATCTCAGTCAGCCTAGGTTGAACAGGTTGATAGTTGATAGTTTCATATTCTTTTTGTGAGTTGTCCTGTGGGTTTGCCTTTTTGTGTACAATAATCAGGCGAGTTTGCGACTTGTAAAGCACAATTGAGGGTTGCAGCTAAACATTATACATATCTCGATTCATAGACTGTACATGCTAACGTCCATGTCTTTACTTGGGTCTTCTGCAGTTGTGTTTTTTGGGGGGTTAAAGGTTTTTGAGCTCTTACCTTTTGGTCTTTGTATACAATTACAACAATTACATTTACACTCATGGTTTTGGCTTCTGAAAGATTGAAATGTTTAAAAGGAAGTACATAGTAGAATGCAGATTGCTTGGATTTTTTCAAGTTCTATCCTTCATGCATAAGAGTTTAAGAGACATTGTTGCTAAGCTGGGAGAACGCAGTAAAATTGTGTCGTGTTTTCTGTGAGTGCGCCATCTTCTATCGTTCCTAATATCGACTATGTTGTCGGAACTGGTTCGACCGGTCCAACCGTGGACCGATCAGTTGACCGGTCCGATTCTAGGTTTGACTCGGGGAGCTGGTTCAACCGGGTGACCCATTTTGGTAGTTTAATTTAAAAAATCCGGTTTTTGGCCGGTTCATTCCGGTTTTCACCTGCTCATGCCGATTTAATTACTTTGGTTCTTTGATTCTTTTGGAAGTATATGAAAATTTTTGTAAATCGTGGCTGGTAGGGGCGTTCATTGGGTCAAACCCGGACCAGACCGGAACCTGAAATAGCAAAAAAGTTGGACCAAAGATCGGACCGAAAACAACCGGTCCCAACCCAGACCAACCCGATGAGCATTTGGACCGGACCAACCCAAACTTGTTTGGACCGATTGAGATCTTATTGAAATTTTTCTGATAAAATTTGTAAATAGACAAATTAAATAATTATGTATGTCTATTGTTAGGAAGCACATTTATTTTGGTATTGTAAATAGACCTAATTTATGATATATAATATTAAAAGTTGACAATGATAAATTGAAAAAGATACATTATATAAAAGTTTACCAAAATTTAATCATTGTTTTCCATTTACGTGAATATTATATCAATTTAGGACTTAAAGGATCATTAGATTTAGGAAATAGAATAATCTTTCTAGGCTATAATAATATGATTTTATGGTATAAAAATTTAAATTTTATAATAATTGGGTTTCCGGTTCGGGTTTTTCCGGGTTTAGACCGACCCGGACTGAAACCCGAAAACTAAAAATACTTGGACCGAAGACCGGACCGGTTACCATCCGGTCCGGGTTTTTTGGGCTAACCGTATCGGACCGGAATATGAACACCCCTAGTGGCTGGTTCATGCCAGTTTTACCGATTGAACCGTGAATCGAGTCACCTGGTCTAACATTATCAAACCGGTCCGACAAGTTGAACCATTGACCCACTGGGTCAGCCAGTTCGGTGACCGGTCCGATTCTGACAACACAACATATCGATGCTATATTGAGATTGAAGCAATGTGACTGTTTCAGCATGCCTTAATGCAACATGGACATGCCATTTAACTTAGCTTATCACCAAAGCTTGGCTTTTGGGTTTATTTCTGCCTTCTATGAGTGATTCCAAGAGATTATCCAAATACTGTGATAAAACAATGATAGAAGGCCTCACTAGTCACAACTCACAATATGAATTATTTGCACAAACCACTCTTTAGTTCAAAATGGAGCAAGTTTAAGTAGTCAACAACTCCTCTTCCTGTATTTCTAGCTACTCCAATCTCCTAATCTATTTGCCAACCCAACCATCATCTTATCCCTCCTTTTCCCCAACTATATAACTCTCCACTCCTTCCTTTTCTAACCAATCTCAAACACACTCTCTTCTACATTCACAACCTCCCCTCTTCCCACAAGACAAACACCAGTACATCAGCAACATTCAGAAAAATGTCGCACCAGCAAGAATCAACAACCATCCTGATCAAAGAGGGAGCGCACAGATCACCCGGGAAAGTGGGCTTCGCGGGCCCCATGGGAGGAGGCACGGGCGGGTCAGGAGCATTGAAGCGAGGGAGTGCGATCCTGGATTTCATTCTGAGGCTGGCAGCCATTGCTACTTCCCTTGCTGCTGCCGTTGCCATGGGCACTACTGATCAGACTCTACCCTTTTTCACACAGTTCTTCCAGTTTCAAGCTCAATACGACGATTTCCCTGCTTTCTCGTACGATCCCCTTCTCAACTACTTGTTTACTTCTATCGTATACTCGTAATATTCTACTATGGTATCGAATTTGGACCGTCGTGTTATGTGTACATACATATGCTGATGCAATTGTAACTGGTGTTGATTATTTTTCAGGGCTTTTGTCGTGGCGAATGGTATAGTAAGTGGCTACCTGGTTCTCTCCATGCCATTCTCCATTGTCAGCATCGTGCGCCCTCAGGCTACCGGAATCAGGCTCCTCCTCCTCATCTTCGACACTGTACGTAACAACTTCATCCTCTGACATGTCCACAACTAACTGTCATACGATATTCCTAGCGTGGGTCCCACTTTTGCAGGGTCTAGGATCACAATGTACCCTATGTTTGAACCAAATGTGATGGTTTTTTCTGACAGGTGGCAGTAGGGCTGATATCAGCCGGAGCAGGAGCAGCAGCCGCCATAGTCTACCTGGCACACAACGGAGACAGCAAGACTAACTGGGTGGCGATCTGCCAGCAGTTCGGGAGCTTCTGTCAGCGCGTCAGTGGAGCTGTCGTTGGTTCCTTCATCGCCGCCTTCATCCTCATCCTACTTGTCATCCTATCTGCATGTTCCCTCAGAAGAAACTAATCAACAACCCCATCATGTTAACTCAATTGTGCTTTGATTAGCTTTCTGTCTTCTTAGCTTGGCCTATGTTGTATATGTTTGTGGTTGGATCAGTTTGTTGAATGGAATGGATTGTATGTGTATTTTTTTTTTGGGAAGTTTCTTCTTCATTTTGTATGATGAAGTGTTTTTTCAGTTACAACATGTGAAAATGTATAAGAGTTTGTAAATTGTAATCAAGGAATGAAATTATTTCCTTCTATGTGGCACATCTTGGGATTAAGTCATTGTATTTACATTTTATGATAAGGTTAAATAAGGTACATTCGCTTAAAAAATAAGAAAAATAGTTAGAAATATTATCAAATTAGATAGACCTGATCAAAGTTTAACCCGTGTGGGTAAAAAAAAAAAAAAAAAAAAACTAGAGGATCCTTGACCTGCATGCAGGGTCGGGGAGCCATGGACCATAGGTCCATAACCCTGATGGTTGAGGGTTATGTTTGCTTATCAATTGATTCTCAATTATTAAAACCTTACAATTTTTTAATATACATCAGTTTATTAAATAAAAGTTGAAATTCTTAGAAAGGTTCAACATAAACTTTTTATGTTGATTGTATGTTCATTGAGGCCTTGAGGGTTTACCATTATGCTTGATTTTCTTTTTTAAGAAATAAAATAGAATGTTTTTTACCCTACCATTTGCACCCAAGAGCCAAGAAGAATGAAAATTTCTAAAATTTTTGTTTGCTACCATCAACTTGAACATTTCTTTTGGCGGACAACTTCTGTTAGGTCAACTTCTCTATACATGAATCTGAACTTGTCTAAATACGAATTTCCTCATTTTCTGCATGAAATCAGATCAAGATAAAAGACACTAACGAAAAATTCTTGAAATTGCCAATTGAGTGGCTCTGACACCAATCTACTGACTAGATAAACAAAATCATAAGTGGATAATCATTTTCAGACTTGTAATATATAATCATTTTTACAAAAATAGGATTACTAATTTAAAACAGCTAATGATTCGGTACAACACTTTTTTTTTCTTCTTTAAATCAAACTAGGTTTCAACCCGTGCGATGCACGGAGCATATTAAAATAGTTATTTTAAAAATAAAAAAACTCAATAGAAATTGTAAATATAATTTGCGTTATGTTGCAGTAGAGTTGCGGTAAGTTGCGTTGCGTTTGAGTGCGTTAACGCATTAAAGAACGGGGCTTTAGAACTATTATTCCAAAATAATTATAATTATTTATAGTTGCACCAAAATATAATAGTGTATTATTATTATTATTATTATAATTACTTGTATGTTGTTTTTTTTATTTTTTATTTTATACATTCTGTCAGTTTTTTTGGACATGAAATTCTATTACAAACCAACAAAGTGGAATCCGAAAAGGGTGACAAAAAATCCAAATTAATTCCAGCAAGGAAATGACACATGTTTTATTCCCCTGCGTCACTCTTCCAATAAAACCACGACAAAACTTATCCTGCCATTTTCCACAACCAACCCTCGACAATCCTCCACCGTCGAAATCCGCCACGTGTGCCACCACTCACGGCGGCGCATCCGCCACGTCAGCCCGCCCGCCCGCCCGGCCCGACCACCTTTTCCCCACACGAATCGATCAACACAAACACAAACAAAACTTTCCGATAAATAAATACATTTAAAAGGAAAAAAATTACTCACTCTTTTGGCACCCACACACACCCACACCATTTTCAACCCCCATCTTTCTCTCTCTTCTTCTCTCCTCCACCACAAATAATATCTCTCACTCTCTCCTTCGCTGCTAAGTTTTGTTTCTTTCCTCCCTTCTTTCTTTCTTTCTATCTTTCGTTACCCTATTTTCCCCCCTTTTCTCAGAAACCCTAGTCTTCTCATCTCGTCTAATCTCCAGCTTCTTCAGGTCAGTCTTTCTTCCCTCTTCTCTTTGATTTCTTTTCAATTTAGGTCTTTCTTGTCGATTCGATTCTTTCTGGGTTGTGGGTGTTATCTGGGTTTCGAGATTTTGATTCATACCGTATGAAAATGATTTGAAAAGGGGTTAAAGATAAGGGTTTCTTGTTCTTTTTGTGTGTTTTGTAATAGGTGGTGATTTAATAGGGTTAAATTGGGGTTTGAAATGGTGGGTAGGGGGAAAGTTTTGATCATGTTGACTGGGTTGTAATGGGTTGTTTGAATTGATTTGATTGCAGATTAAGGGTTCTTGCGGTTTGGGTTTGGAATTCGTGTTGTTTAAGAGGGTTTATTTTTGTTTGGTTTTTAGTGATTTGTCAGGGGGAAGAAATTGAAGGGACAATAAATTTGACTTGTGGGCTCTCATGAGAATTCTCAGGGGAATGCAGAGATCGATTTGCATTGAAAAATACCTCAAGGCAACAGAACCCTGCTGCACTAGGTCATTCTGCCCTGGCATTGCTGCTACTGTCCCCAAAGTTAGGACCCGGAATAAACCCACGATTAAGGTTTTCGAGCTCTAATATTCGTGGTTCGCTTTTGGCACTCGTTCACAACATCATACATTGCGTGATCCGGGTTTGGGTTTGGGTTTGATTTTCGGTTGTAGAAGGGAGAAACGATGACACGAATCTTGGTTCAGCGCGGGTCTGGGAGCTTGTCCGGTCAGAACCGGTCATCGGGCCCCGGTTCCGGTTCATTGAGTGCATCGACTCAGCCTCAGAGTCAGAGTAAGAGTGTTCCTCCCCAAGTTAATCCTGAGGAGAATAAAGAACCGGCGATTGTGAATGAGTTGCCTGAGTACCGTGTGGTGGATAGTAGTAGTGGGAATAAGACCCTGAAATCTGAAGATTTGTCGTGTGAAAGTCCAGAGCAAACACAAACACAGAATGTGGATAAAGATACCCCTGATGCCGTGAAAATGGAGGAGTATGAGGGTCAAGTTGATTTGGTGACAGGGCTCGGGGAACTAACAATCACAGAGCACAACCCAAACTATGGGAGTGATGGCTGTAGTAGTGATAATAATAAGCAAAGTGGTAGTTCTGTTACGGCTGGGAGCTCGCACTCGCAACCCCCGCCCCCTCCTGTTCCACCCCCAAAACCGTCGTCCGGGTCAAGCTCTAATTTGAGGAGAATTGTCTCAGGAACTTCGGGCTCTCCCCGGATTGGACCGTCTAGGCGGCCAACTGGCTGGCCCGCCCCGGCTAGGACTTCGCCGACTGAGTCAAGGCCTTCTTCACCGAGGTCTCATGGTGAAAGCGAGGGTTATAACAGTGCTGATGAGCAAAATCCTTGTTTTGGATCCTCGATTTATGATCTTGTGAGTAACTCTTAACTGTGAACATGGTTAGTAGGGAACATTTGGAACATGGAAAAGGTTAATGGGTTAGCCTGTCTATATGTGATGAATCTAAGTCATAGAAGAAGGAATAAAAACTTTTGATTAAGTGTCTTGGTGTCTTGGTGAATGAAGGAGTTGAAATGTGTTTGTCCCTACCCTCTTGCACACATGCTTAAGCTCTGTGGCCTTGTTTATGTGCATGTGTCAGACTGTCAGTCATTGCTTTATGTTGCATAGATTTGCAAGAATAGAAGTGTATGAATCTAAGGCCTTGTATATTCTTAACATCTTTTGTTAATCTGCAGAGCTAATCTTGGGTATATAATTGTCTATGGAGTTAATATTTTGTTAAACTAAATGGATTGTGTTTCACTAAAGGTCATTTATCCCATATACTGTAAAATAGGCATCTTATAAAGGTTACATGTGGATATCATTTGGGCAGGGATGACTATATGTGCCGTTTGACAACTGAATTACCATTCTTTTTTCGCTAAGAAAATATGTTATTGCCTCAATTTTGTTTGGTTCTTGATAATCGCCTTTCTGTTCCTCAAACTAGTGGGCCTATTTATAACTCTTGAATGCGGGGTTTCTCTGTAGGTAGTTAAGATTTATGGAGCCTTACCATGCAATTGATCCGGATTGTCCTGTTAAACCGTGAGAAGAGATGGAACCCACACATATTCACATATTTTGTATATACCTGCTTGTATTTGGTGACCGCAATCTTGAATTTGAGCTAGTGTTAGTGCTTATGCTGGACTATTCGTGTATTGAAGTTGAACTGCATTTTTCCGAGGATCTCGATATTATAGACTCCTGATATTGGTGCTTCTGTTATTTCTGAGAATTGGTTATTATGCACTTAACTACTGTTATCATGCGAACTTTACTGAGAAAGCCTTTTAACTTCATGTGTTTCCGCTCTATGATTTCTGAGAATTGGTTATTCCATCCTTTGACTACTGTTATTAAGCACTTTAAGGTTCAGTCTTTTTTTTTCTTTTAATTACCTTCAACCGGTGACTTAATTTTGCTATTTACCCTGATAAGTTTGCATTTGGCATGTGCATTAGGAACGAGAGCGGCAGTTTGAGATTGATATTAGAAGAGCCAAAGGTTTGGAGGTTAAGAGAATGTTGGCAGATGGCAATTGTCTGTTTAGGGCTGTCGCTGATCAAGTGTATGGGGATTCAGAGGCATATGATCTGGTCAGGCAGATGTGCATTGATTATATGGTAGGTAGGATCTAACCATTTGCTATGACCTAAAACCTCCAACCTTGATATTGATGTTTTCTGGTCCCCCAAAATCTCCAACCTCATGGTATGGTGAAATACTGTCCTATGCACCTGTTTTGTGTGGATTTTCTAATCTAGACAACCAATTATGTTCAAATGTTATCCGGGTCCAGCTCGTCTGGATCAGTCCAAATTGGGGTACAATTTGTGCATCTGGACATTTTAGTTTTGTATGCTTCCTCTATGATTGGCTTAGGAACTTGGGTCCCTAGGAACCAATTTGAAATCTGAGTACTAATTTTACCCTTTAATAAATAACTTTGTAATCAACCACTTTTGACATTTGATACTTTTTTTACATAAATCTTTGTGCTGAGTTGGTTTCTCCACTCTCTAAAAATGACGTATGATAAGAGATGGAGGGAGTACATTCCTGCGAAGCTAATGCGATCTAATATCTATTTGCTGTCGTATTGACCAAATGCGTTCCAATTCCTATCGTATGCAGGAACGAGAGAGAGATCATTTCTCACAGTTTATTACCGAAGGGTTTACATCTTACTGCAAGAGGAAACGTAGGGACAAGGTGAGTTCGTCATTTCATGCATGTCGTTTTCACTTATAGTTATAGCCATGTCTTTCTCAAGATGCATTTAGAATCCCATTTTCCCGCCTTACTTGGAAAGTGAAATGATTTGTGAAATGGAAGCCGATGCTAAAACCCATATAGTCACCCGCTCTGTGTTTACTGATGCTTGTCTCGTGGAAATTTCCTGTCTATGTATGATCGATAATGATTATTTTCTATGTTGTATTTTATGCGGCAGGTTTATGGAAACAATGTGGAGATCCAGGCCTTGTCAGAGATGTACAACCGACCCATCCATATTTACTCTTATAGCACAGGTGTGCAGTGCTATCTGATTCTGACCAATGAGTTGTGCAAAGTGTTGTTGCTTTAGAGATGTTACCTTACTTGCCGCTGATTACGATTCTTTCGAAATGCAGAGCCTATCAACATCTTTCATGGCAACTATGACACAGATACACCTCCTATTCGGCTGAGTTATCACCATGGGAATCACTATAATTCACTTGTGGATCCTCGTCGGTTGAATGTTGGGGCTGGGCTTGGATTTAGCTCTCTTCGGGGGGTAAGTGAAACCGTGAGATTTAGGTATAAACAACCATATCCATGTAATCACAAACATGGATTTGCGAATTGCAAAGATTTACGACTCCCTTTAAGGGCGTAGAAAATTCAATGGTAAATGGGAGTGGGTAAATATCTACCAAAAGTTACCGAAACTTACATGTTTACCGATACTTAGTTTTTCCGTAAAAGTATTAGTATCACTTTTTCTTATCTTTATTTACCAAAAGTCACCAAAACTTAACTTTTTCCATACAATCCATTTATCAACGAACTTTAACCTAAATTTTAAAACTGTTCCTGTTTTATTGTGGAGGTTGGGTGTTAAAGGTTTGATCTCATTGTTTCTTCCTTACAGAGAAATGTAGACAAAGATCAGGTGAAAGCAGCTATTAAAGCTCAACAAGATCAACAGCTAGATAATGTCTGGATTCTGCTTCTTCTTTTGTCCTAACAGAATATGTTATTTCTAATCAAATTGTGAACTATCATTTTTACTTTTTTAGAATGTTTCTTTTTACCCCTGCAGGCGTTGTTGGCTGAGGGGCAATTTTACTCTGACCTTGAGCTCACAGAAAAAGAAATTGAATGCATGGTAATGGAAGCTTCTCGAGCAGAGTATCTGTCCGGCAATAAATCTCATCAATATATCAACCCTAGGGAATCTTCAACATCTGGTGCTGAGCCATCGTCATCTGGAAGCAGTAAGCAATCATCTCCTACTCTCGACCATCTTCTTTCATTTGTCGCCTTAACATACGAGTAACCATATCTGAGTGTTCCAGTTGTTGCACATTGAAATCCCCCCCCCCCAAAAAAAAATCCGAAACCTTGCTGTTCAATTTCATCGGTAAATTGTAGGTAGTGAAAATTTCGCCAAACTTACCCAAATATACTGAAACTTACACTAACAAAATCTTTATTTGGCTAAATTACTAAAACTTATCCAAGCTTACCCAGATCTATATATAATTAACACCCAGCTCGGCATGGCTGTCATCCAACACCCCCGCCGCCGCCAAACACCCACAAACAAAATCTTTATTTAGCTGAACAAAAAACGAAAAAGAAAAAGGAAATAAAACGTTTGGCATCAACTCCTAGTGCGGGTCCTGTATATGGTCAGTATAAGGAGATCCAAATGTAGGCAGTCTGACAGTGACACATTGCTTTGAAACACACAAATGCAATCCAAAAAAGAAGGCATGATGAGTTTTCGGTCTTGGCTCTTACGTCGAATCGTTGAATTTGCAAATGCTAATCTTGCTAGTCCTTACGAGTTGGGTTTTGAATGGGAAAGTTGCAGGGGCATCAGGGAGTGAGAACGACAAGGAAAGCGAGACGATAGTGAGCAGCAGCAGCATGCAGTTGATGCTGTCAATGGGTTTCAGCTATATGCAGGTGATTGAAGCATACAGCATCTTTGGGGACGACGTCGACTCCATGGTTTGTTTCCTGTTGGAGACTGCCAGTAGCAGCAGGCGCAGCAAGGGCAAGGCTACCGAGTGACTTTGATTTTCTCATCTTATATGCTGCTTACATAATGCACCCCCCCCCCCCCCCCAACAAAGCTAGCTGTCTTGGCAATTGTAACCTCTAGGATTTCAGCTATGAACTTTGCTACTAATGCTTTCATGTAGGACTTATGTGGTCTACTTGAATAAAAGTTTTTACGGTATGGTTGGTAATGTCGGGCGTTTTACAGTTTTTTTGCTTGCTGAATGAAGAGCTTGACTCGTCCCTAAAAATAATGAGTCTTGTCGAGTGAAAAGGATGATTACTTTCTTGAGTTTCGGCTATCTGCAGGTAATCCTGATTTGTGAGATACCCAATTAATCGTCGATGTACATTTTGGCTGGTTTGTCTCCCTCTTGCATTTTTGCTAGCATTCCTTGGTCAAGCGACAGTTCATGTTGGTTCTTTTACCAAACGTCACCTGGGCTTCGTCGTTAGTTTCTCCTTTCTTTTTTTGCCCGACTTGTGCTTTAGCATTCGAGCTAGAGTGACCTTGTGAGCATAGGGAAGATCATTTCCCAAAGATCATCCTTTTCTTTTTGCCTGACTTATGCTTTATCAAAGATCGTCCTAATTACATTTTCAAAATAATGGCCCGTATCTTTTTGGAAGAGCTGCCATCAACCTTTCTTATCAATGAGACAATGACAAATTGACAATCCCCAAATTGATTAATTTCTTTATATCGATCATTAGCTCGATTCCATGAGCTTTTTCACAAATAAAGTTATCTCTTAGTAAGTAAGAACTTTAGTATATCCTTGTATGAGGTTTTTAGTCTAGCTTCTTAGGGGAGAGAGGTCCGTTCAACTGATACAGTAGAGTACTTTCAAAATGAAATCGATTTTCAAATTGGTAACATAATACATATTGTGAGATTTTTCATTGACAGTAAAGATGTAAATTCATCAAAAGAAAAATTATGATAAGACGTGTATTGATTAATTAAAAGTAGTTTATATCTATTTTTTTTCAATGAAATTGTTGTTTTGATTTAACAAAAACTAATCTCTTTTCCGAGAGGAAGAAAAACTATTTCTTAAATATGCTACCTTATCGTAATTTTCATCAAATTGTTTTCTTTTCTGAAGAGATTTTGTCAAAGCACCGGCAAAAATTTGGGTGCCATAAATCTAGTCAATGTCAAAATTCGAATGAAAAATTGATGTGTAGATTTTTTTTTGGATGAGATTGGATTAGATCATCCGGACAGAACTAAATCGGTTCAAAATCAAGTGCAATCAATAATAAAAGAAAAATATTGTTTCGGAATATCCAGTTAATGTTAAAATCGGGTTTGGTCTAAATTAAATTTCTTTTAAATCGAATAAACTCGGATGGGAATAAATGAATAATATATGGGATAAAATTTTGCATGCACTAATTTAGATTTCAATTAGTAATGGGAAATGAGGCGCTACGAGCGTAACACGAATTGTTATTCTTCTTCGTTTCCCTCTCTGTGTCTCACGCTGACACACATCGGCCTTGTGAATTTCCAGTGCAAAATTCGAACCCTAGCTTTCTCCAAATTCTTCATTCGTTCATTCGTGAGTGTGCCTGTTTCTGCAAGTAATCTTCGCCGTGGTCTAATTTTACGTGTATGCCCTTAAACCCTAACCATTTGTTTGTTTACTGCTTCTGTTTTTCTCGCTGGATTGTTTCTAGTTCTTCGCCATTGTTGCTCTATACTGCTCTGATTAGTAAAGTTCACGAGATCCCTTCTTCTGAGTTTCTGACTGATTCGAGAGCTTGCAAGGATCGATTTTGGTTGACTTAGGGTTTGATAACTTTTACGTTGGATTGTGTAGTTATGTGTAATTATGGAGGTTCTTGTATGTTTGGATTGGATTTATTGGCTAATTGAATGCTTTGATTAGTAAATGAGTTGGATTATTTGAAATGGTGAATCATGAATTTTGATAGTTTATGACTTGGAGTATGCGAAATTGTGAATGTTGATAATTTAATTTTTTTTCCCTTAATTTGTGCTTAGAACGGAGAGAACTTTTAGCAAATTATCATTATTCCCCACACCATTGACCCAAATCCATGGTCTGCCACTGGGTTTAACAGCAAGACTTCCCTAATCTATGCAGTTTTGCTTACATTAGTTTGTCGTAGATTGAATATGATTAAGTGCGAGAATAGGACTAATGTTTATTTTTGAGTTCTATTTGATGTTTATGGGTGTTACGTCGGATTCTTTCTTGAGATGCTGTGCGAGTGAACAACACTGAATCTAAACTTTTTCATTTGAAGTTAAGACTGAATCAAGCTTGTGTCAATAATGCCCTTTCCTGATTTCTGAATAAATTCCGTGGTTACTATTGAGTTTTGGGAAGTAGCTTTTATGGAGATCTGTTTCATTTGAAATCGATTTTTAAGGGATTACTTATTGTGCCGCAGATGCCATTTTGGGCCCAGAACTCTAGCTTTTGATTCTCTTGAACAATGTCGTGGCACATGATATCGAGAAGAATACACACCTTGCCTTATGCATTCAAGAGAGCAGTATTAGCTAATTCTCAAGTGCAGTAAGTCTTTTGCCATTATCTTATTTACTTAAGTTTTGCTGAGAGCTTGAATTGTAAAATACTTGTTCATCATTGTCCGTTTATTCATTTTTTTTCACCCACATTTCTTGTAGGAAAGAATTTCAAGTTATAGCAACCAGTTGTCATAACATTACATCAAAATGTGGGTATAGTTCATGGCCAGTCAACAGACGGCATCATCTTTCTCCTTATGGTGTCTATAATGTTGGAAGAGCTTTCTCATTTGAGACAAGACGGCACTATTCTTCTAATATTTTGCAAGAGAAGAAATCACGAAAAATGCTGATATACTTGACTGCATTGGTTTTTGGAATGGTGGGCTGTTCGTATGCTGCTGTCCCTTTGTATAGGAGATTTTGCCAAGCTACTGGCTATGGTGGGACTGTTCAGCGTCGTGAGGTCTGTATTATTTCTGTTGTTAATATATGACTTAATAGATCAGCTTTGTCACAGACTCACATTCGTTGCATCTTACGGCTTCAGTGTTGATTTCTTGAAGTTCTTGTTGCTTTTCTTAGACTGTGGAAGAAAAGATTGCTCGGCATTCTAAGGATGGCACGACCACCAACAGGTCTGGGATTTTCCTCTCCGCAAATTCTTTATCCTTATCACCTGTGCATTACAATATTTTAAGATTGTCTACCACACATCCTATTACATGAAGTGTACAACTGAAAGAAAGGTATGTGGCATGCCATACGTAATTCAACCATGTCGGAGGTACAACGATATAGGAAGGACAAGTGAAGGTTTACAATAGTATTTTAAGTTTCTTGGGTTCAAGCGAGTGGGGTGGAGGATGTGTTGTTTACTTGGAAGAGAAGGATGATGAAAGGATGGTTTCGAGGTGTGTGGAATTTAGTTCTTTTAACCATTAGATGGGCCACATGGAAGGAAAGAAATGGACGGATCAATTAGTGATTTCAAGCTTTTCCTTAAGGATGTTGTATAGTTGGAGTTTGGTAATTAAGGATGACAGAAAATTCAGTTTTTTGGATTTTGTATATATGGGCGTGGGCGTGCGTGCATATGTATGTATGTATGTATGCACTCAATTGCTTAGAAATTTCGCTCCTGGAAGAAGCAGCTGTTATGTGATACTTTTCTTTTTACACAAGTACCTTTTCATGTATCCAATATGAAGTAACAGCTCTTCACGGTGGAAATAGGATTATGCAGATGAATTTCGGAGCTTTATGATTTTTTAACTGAAGGGGGCAAGTTAGTTTGCCCAGGTGAAGTTTAATTGGCTTACCAGTTTCTGTTTTCTACCATCCATCTTCTGTTACAGAGAAGTTGTGGTTCAGTTCAATGCTGATGTTGCTGATGGCATGCCATGGAAGTTTATTCCTACTCAAAGAGAGGTGTGTTCCTTTGAACCCAGTTACAAACACCCCCCAAAACAAAAACATTCAAGGTAATGATGAATCTTCATTTCCTTTGCAGGTTAGGGTTAAACCTGGGGAAAGTGCACTGGCATTCTACACAGCTGAAAATCGAAGTTCTGCTCCTATTGTTGGTGTCTCCACTTACAATGTTACACCCATGAAGGTAGTTTATTCCTTTGTGACGACATTTTACTAATGTTACCTCTGCTTGCAGATATGGAAAATCCAAAGCTTTCATGTTCTTGCAGTTCTTGTTTCACATTTACCTTTTACCTCTGCTTAACCATAAAATCATGCATCTTTTAGTGCACTGAAACAAAAATCTTCACAAATGTGTCCTCTACTTTGTTCACTCTGGAGTAATAGCTTAATAGGTGTAGTCCATTAGAAACAACTATTAGGCTAGGGATACGTACTCGTGTGTGCGTGTGTGAGCCCACTGGTTCCTATCTCTGGTAACCGTTAGCCAGGTCTACAGGCTGGGGATACTATATAACAACCAAACTATTTCTAACAGGCACAATCCATCAACCCTACAATTTCCACGCATTAAACTTTTTTCTCCTACCAAGTTTTTTTTGATCCTCAGAAGATGGGGCGGTAGACAACTAAGCTACAACCACTTTGGTGTGATGGTGGCATGGATATGGTTCTCTCTGTCATGCCCTTAGGGCAGGAGTTGACATTGCTGGTTTAGTTTGGTTGATTCTTGCTCCGTATATCGTATATTTTATTATGTTTTCCCTTTCTACCGAACTTTTTGACCTTAGATAGATGTGTGCATCGCAGGCTGCTGTGTACTTCAACAAGATACAGTGCTTTTGCTTTGAGGAGCAGAGGCTTCTGCCAGGGGAGCAGGTCGACATGCCTGTAAGTCCTGACTTGGTCTCTAAACACAACTTCATTCATTTCCCATCTTACCTGAAGTAAATCGTCTGATCGACCATTACAGGTATTCTTTTACATTGATCCCGAGTTCGAAACTGACCCCAGAATGGACGGCATCAACAATTTGATCCTATCATACACATTTTTCAAGGTCTCAGAGGAGTAAAAACAGCTCAACCCGATAGTCGATTCTCTACAATAACTCGCTGGAAATCCAGCAGTACACGGCTACATGCTGATCTTCGGCTAGTATTAGTCGTAACTCTGTCCGTGGAGCAAGGATTCATCGGGATTGAATTGGGGAGAAGGCTTTCATCCCAAGGTTTTCATTTGACAGCTGAGATTTTTCATGCCATTTATGCATTAAACATTCATACTAGAACTGGTCTTATCTTGTATCCAATCACAAAGAGAATTAGGCATTTTGATCCTTTTTGTGTCTTGTGTTAGGATCCCCCCTTCATTTTTCCTTTGTATTGTACTGTTATAAAATAAAAGCAAAGCAAGGACTAAAATGAGACTCTGAAGTATAAAAGTGTACATCCTATAAGTATATTTGTAAGCTATTCTTTGGAATGCTTATTTTTTGGAGTCTCTCTTTTGGAGCAACTACAATCTCCAAGGAGCATAGAAACACATTATTTTCCATTGGGTTTTTGGCACAAAATAATCCAAAGTCAGAAGTGAATGGCTGAAAATAATCCAAACTAACTTTTTGGCTGAAAATAATCCAAACTCTTCACCTATTTACTCTGACTAAACCAGGATTGAATTCTGACATTGCAAAATTGACTTGACACCCTTAAAAATTTCAAAGATGCAGTGGGTTAATATTATTTTCAGTCGAGGCCGAACTTTTCAAGGGCGCAAGTCCAATTTTGCGATGTTGGAATTCAATTCTGGTTTAGTCAGAGTAAACAGGTGAAGAGTTTAGATTATTTTCATCCACTCACATCTGACTTTGGATTATTTTGAGCCAAAAACCTTCTTCCATTTGAGCTAAAATTTATGTTTTAATATTAAATTTTCACATGTAAAATACTATATTGTTTAACTATGTTCATGGAGCATAACATACTTCTTAATTGCACATTGCTTATGTAATCTCATGAATGTGGGTGGCTAAATTCCTAACTTAGATCAATGATTTGCAACTAGCATGCTTAGTGCCTTAGATAATTGTAATTATGCTTCTTTCACTATTCTAACATTTGTTCATCAAATTTCTATCAAGTTATCAATGTCGAGTTTATGTGAGCTAGAGGATGTCTAATCTTTGTCCATATAGGAGTGTGATCATGACTGTCGGTATGTTGCTCAAGTGAATCTCTGCCTAATGTTAGTTTTATCTGAATTGTTTATGTGATTACTTGTGTTCTTGATCATCAAATCGTCAAACTGTTATCTACTTAATTCAAAAGGATATTGACTTTAGACTATATGCAAGACTAACTTATGTAAATACGACAACTGTATCTCCTACCTGTTCTTTTATACAGTGGTGTGTTGTGGTACCACAACTCACTATATTACTCAATATTCTTCCATAGTTTACTATACTTTACCACAATCATTACCAATATATTTTCTCACTTTTCTCCTCTACTTCACATCCTTTTTCCTAACCTACCACATCACCATATTTACCACAAATTTTACCATATCATTCTATACATTTCCGCACTTTCCGCAATTTCAGTGTATCGCATCATTTCTGCATCTCACCAGCCGTACAAAAGAACGAAGCCTAAAAGTACAATATTACACAATTTGTACTGTAATATATTTAGAAATTGAGGGAGCACAGATTAAGAATTTATGATTAGAGTTGGAGAATTTATTATTAGAGTTTGGAGAGGGGGAAAAGGGTGAAACCCTCAAAAAAAGAAAAAAGAAAAAAGAAAAAAAGAGTGAAGTTGGACTGTAGATGAGAAGCCCAAGTGCCCAACAGACATCTGAAAGTCGGTTAGGGGCACTTTAGTCATTTACTTCTGGCATCATCAAATGTGAGACGAAATGTTGCCTGACAGAGTCGGAGAGAGAAGCTTGTTACGCAATCCCACCAAAACCTAATTTAGCCGGAGCTAGGGTTTGCGTCTCATCTCAATTTCCCTAATTTCACAATCATAATCAAAATTAAACACCAACAATATGTCGCAAAGTGGTAAATTGATGCCGAATCTAGATCAGAACAGTACGAAGCTTCTCAATCTTACTGTTCTTCAACGAATCGATCCTTTTGTTGAAGAAATTCTCATCACTGCTGCTCATGTTACCTTATACGAATTCAACATTGATCTTAGCCAATGGGTATCTACTACTATCACTATCTATCTCTCCCTTTCAATTGTTTCTGTTGATGATTTGATAATTTGATGTTGAGTATCTGTGTTTTAATTCTGCTGCAGAGTCGCAAGGATGTGGAAGGATCGCTTTTTGTTGTGAAAAGGTTCTTGATTTCCTCCTTTTGTAAGAGAAATGTCGATGAATTGGTCAATTGTTTTGTATTTAGTTTGAATTTTCGCTGTTTGATTGCGTTTTGCTTAGCTTATCAGCTAGGTTGAATGCGTCTTTATTGAACTGTTCTTCTGAATGAATTGTTTGTTGGTATCAGGAATACTCAGCCTCGGTTTCAGTTTATAGTTATGAACCGCCGAAATACAGGTTTAAAACCTTTCTGAGCATCTCCATTGTTTTCTTATGAATGCAAAATTGTTGTCTGTAGTTATGCTCATTTCATTATCAGTTGATTTAGCAAGTGGCATTGATTATGTTTGTAAACGTGACATTTAAGTCAACATTTAGTATTAAAGACTATTTTTACATTTATGTTGGTTTATGTTGCATGTTAATATGGCATGAATTACTTTCCATTTTTATGGCTTGTGAATTTGGATAGGATCTTGATTGGATAATGTGATTATCTTTAGTTTCCTCGTCGTATTGTAAATTGTATTTCCTCGTTGATCGCATTCATTTTCTGCTATTGCTATTCATGTTCTTGAAGGGAATCAACAATCGGTCCCTTGCATGGGCAAGGAACTATTTTGCTGAATTTCCAATTTTCCATGGTAGAATTGCCTTTAATGATGTAAAAGTGAGGAGTTGAAGAATGTGTACCTTTCGAATCTTGTTTCTGTGCCCTTTACGGTCCATGTGGTTCCGTTTACTATGGTGTTAACCTCAAAACTTAATAAGCGTTGTCATTGATCATGCAGAAAACTTGGTGGAGAATCTGTTGGGGGACTTTGAATATGAAATCCAGGTGCCATATTTATTATATCGTAATGCTGCTCAAGAAGTAAATGGTATTTGGTTCTATAACGCTCGTGAATGTGAAGATGTTGCAAATCTCTTTGATAGGTAACCTAAAGCTTTTCACTTTGATGTACATCATAATGAGATTTACGGGATTAAATCCCTGACCATAAATTCTGTTCTGTTGTGCTTCTTCAGGATACTCAATGCTTATGCTAAGGTGCCTACTAAGTCAAAAGTGTCTTCATCACAAAGGTGAATTCTGATTTATTCTTTTAGGTAGTAGCTGAAGGATGCTTTGGTATTTTGGAGTTAATATGCGAATAACTAATTCTTAGCCAATATGTTGTAGCATTAATAAATTTAGTCAATGCCTCGGGGGGCTATTTTACAAAACCTTTCTTTTTAGGGCATCTTTCTAGTACAGGGATGCCATACACTCATACAGTAATGGTGGGTTCTACGTCAATTCCTTCAGATTGTTTGATTGATCATATCTTGACATGTATACTGCTGCAGTGAATTTGAAGAGCTGGAAGCCATCCCAACTATGGCTGTCATGGATGGTCCACTGGAGCCTTCCCCACCAACTACCGCGAACGTTAATGGTGCTCCTGATGATCATACCTTTATAAATTTCTTCAGTGTGAGTCTCAGCTTCTGTCAACTTCAATTCTAGAATGAGCCTACAATGTTTATCCTCACATAAACTTGCTATGCATATGCTGCAACCTACTCATCCTTAATGCATGTCTACAGTCAGCAATGACTATTACAAATCCATCAGTCCCACCGATCAATGAAGAGCAGCAATACAAACCTCCCCCAGCAGCACTCCCTACCTGTCCATCAAATATTCATCCTCTAGCTCCATCTCCCCAAGTACCATCATCGACATCCGCGTCTTTATTGTCTCTGCTCGATTCATCTGAATCAAGCAACAATGACAACAGAGGAACAAACCTTGTGAAACCATCATCTTTCTTCAGTCTACCTGCAGCCTCTTCACCATTGATGATGGCATCTGCAGCAGCTTCATCTGTACCAACGGCACCTCCATTGCAGCCACCTTCGAATTTGCAGCGGCCGTATGGTACTCCAGTACTGCAGCCTTTTCCTCCTCCAACCCCACCACCGTCACTAACTCCAACTTCCTCCAGCATCCCAAACTATGGCCCTGTTATCACTAGAGAAAAGGTCCGAGATGCACTTTTGTTGCTTGTTCAGGTATGTATTCAATTAATATGTTCTTAAGAGGGGTAAAGTAAGATTGGGCAAGTTTAGTAAAGTTGAAAAGTTGAGCGTTAAAAAGTAGAGTAAAAGTGAGTAAATTTGGGTTGGATGGATAAAGGAGTATTGACCCTCTAAAGAACACTTAGACTATTTACGAAATTTCCTTTTAGATAAAAAGTTTAAGCCGAAACGAAGATTAGTTCTTGCAAGTGATCAGATTGCCTTGGATTCACATCCATACCATTCCGTCTGTGTTCTTTGTTTTCTTTAGCACTTTTTTTGGCAATTATTTGCACTTATATTATAACATGCTAATGTATAATTCCTTGTATGTTTGTACAGGATAATCAGTTTATCGACATGGTGCATCAAGCATTGTTGAATGCTTACCAATCTTAGAAGCTTCCACCATTATATATCTTCTCTTGGGTTGCAGTGTGTTAGTGTTATGTATATTATGAATTACAATGAATTATGGCATAAGAAAAATTAGCATAGTGAGAATGAAAAAACTGTTCGAGGACTTTGCTGAAAGTATCTCCAAAGTAATTACTCATCTGTATGATGTGCTTATGCCACAGTAGAAATTTGAGGATCTGTAATCATTTGGCAGAATGTACAAATAACAAATAATCTGGAATGTGCTGATTGCAATTTTTTTACAAAAATCTCGAGTATGTAGAAGCATATTTCATTCTTAAAAAATTGCAAAAATCTTGAGAATTGTTAGGGTTATGACTTGGTGAGATAGATTCTTTAACTCAATTTGTTTGAGGATGTTAGCAGAACTTACAAGGCATAATAGAGCAACTTTTTGATATGAATGACCAATAACTTATGAGGGACACAATAATCTTAAATGAAGTATTAGTTGCCCTTGTTTTTATCAGTATTCAGTAAGTCTAAGTCACCATAAAATTGAGGCATTATCACACCAAATTCAGACGTTATCACACCAAATTGAGACTTACAAGGTTATGGGGCTATGATTATGATGTAGCAATAACGTTGTCGGCCTTGTACAAGAGAGTTGAGACTATGCTACAGATGGAAACACAACTCAATCTGTACTTAATCCATCCCTTACGCATCCTAAGATTCGCTGACAAAACTCAATCTGTGCTTTCGCATCCTAAGATACATTCTATACTGGGCTTGCCGCGGAGCTTGGGAATTGATAAGTTTCTTTACCGACAAATGCACAGCTGAAACTCCTATACAATAAGACAGACTAGAGTTGAGCAGTGTCAGGCATTGGAGCTTTCTTAGTCATCATCAGGAAAGATGAGTAGCAAATCTTGATTGTCCCTGTAAACTTGAATGAGAGCAGCTGCTTTATATGCAAACAATCCCAGCATTGCAGGCACAATCTGACAAAATGAACCAGATGAGCTCATTAATAAAAAAAAAAAGGAAAATTGGATTGTAGTAAACCGAACTATAGGGGTTGGGACAATAGTAAGCCGATCTTTAGAAATATATTACAGTAAGCTGAACAATTTGACCCTCAGATTCCAGTGCACCTACAAAGAAGTTGAAGCTCTTTCTATCTATGTGAAGCCATCTTTGAATGGTTTCAATATACCTGGAAATCGAAAACATCATTGGCAAAGTTCCGGTGAAGCAGGATCCACAACCCGTAAATTGCTGCCGGGATTACCAGTCTTGGAGATGAAAGAGCGATTCCGCTACCCTTTACTGTTTTTTCTATGAAGTCCTCCAAATCCTCACTTCGTATGCCAATTCTGTTTATTGTCAAAACATCGAGAGAGGAAACAGGAGAATTAGACATTTCAGTCCGAGTACAATGACATGAAATTTCACAATTAGGAATATATTTTGGCAGGCTGAGGATAGTACTTCTTTTGTTTCTTTTGCAGGAATATCTGAGGGACTGAATCCTTGGATATGCCATCTGCATGCCGATATAGGAGTTGTAGGTACAGGCAGCTGCATAAAAACGAGTCACATATCAGAAACAAGTCCCTGAATTGCACATTGAAGAAATGATTTTTTTCACATATATACCCCTTGATGACGATGTTAAGTGTAACTACAAAAGTATACATGTTTGCAATTTAACTTTCATACGCCTCGCCTTTATTACTAAATACACCTATACAGATTTCCAACAAAAGCATGGTTTTGAGACTTGAATTGACCAAAATGCCTTTGTCAATGTGTTTCGAGTAAACTTTGCTGGTTCCCTTTGTTTTTATCTTCGTTTTGTTTAGGGGTTACTCAACCTTTTTGTTCTAAGTTGGGATCCAAAAACTAGTTTGCGGGGTCTAATGACCGAGAAAAAGGGCTTTACCCCTTACCAGGAATCCAGAGAAAACATGTTAAATCAGTACAGCAATTGGAAAAAAAAAAAGAAAAAGAAAAAATCCACTGACCTCAATCCTACTCCTGAAGCATAGCTCGCAGCTGCCTACGCAGAAAACACAGGAAAATATAAGAAGCATAATCTGGTTCTGAAAAGCAAAAACATTAGTACAAAGATACCAATGATCATTGATCAACAAGCATTAATGAGGCCTTCACAGAAGAGTAAAATTCTGTAGTCAAAAAGTGACAGGATAACAATAGCATCCAGATGCAATACATCCTCAGCCTTGATACAACAATATACAATAATATTCATAATTTGACAATTGCTAGAATTAGCACATAAAAGACATGTAGCTTAATTGCTAGAAGCTTGCTTTCAAATTTTACCAGTAACATCAACAAAACTGTATCTTTCCTTAACTTTACCTGGATTGATAAGGTTAATAAGCAATATCCAGTGCATGCAGCTCCTACTCCAACAGTCATAAACAGAAGTTCTCTCTTCAACTGGAAAATCAGCGTAACATCAAAATCAGCATCATTTTGAACATAATAATAAGCCATTGAAACAAGTAAATGAACAACAAGCTGCAGTTTTTTATCACTGTTCTGGCAATGTCTTAAGGTTGGTTACATGCACCGACTATTCAGTAACTTTTGAAACATGCTGCACAGCAATCTAATCTAACGACATTGACAAGAAAGTAGGACTGGAATCAAGAAACTGAATGCTTGCCAAGTAACAGGTTCTCAAGGTGCTATGCACAAAAGAGAAAACAGAACAATTATGATCATTAAACTGTCTTTGCATGCAAGTCGATGGCCTTACAGCTTCGTATCTAAGAAGGTTGAGCCTCTTTCTTCTTTCCCTATTGTCCTGCACTTCCTGAAAGGAGAGGTTGAATCAATAAAACAATTTGTGAATCTTCAAGATGTAAAATGATACATAGCCTTGGAGTGTGCATGTGATATATGACCAAATCGGACCTTATTGGTAGGCTTCTTGTTGACCGGCGCAGATGCTTCACCTTGCAACCATTCTTGAGTTTTCTTCAATTTTAGAAAGCCTCCTTCTGGTTCATCACCCAAGACCTATGATGTTTAGGGATCAAACAAGTTAAACAACAACAGTAACAACAAAGTCCAACGTGGGGTTATCCATTTTGGGTTTTTTTGTTGCCCCCCTCCCCCCCCCCCCCCCCCCCCACAACACACACACGCATGAGCATGGGAGTGCATGGAGAGGTTGGTTCCAGTGCACCAAAAAATGACCTTTTGTAACCGATAACAAAACCAAATCGAAAATTGGATTAGACAAATTAAACCAAAACCAATACTCTGAAATCCCACCCAAATGGGGTATGTACCGGCCAGATGTAGCAGTTTTACCTCTAAATTTTGCAATTTACAGAGACTGGTTCAAATTGACCCAAGATTGGATTAGACAAATTAAATGTATGAGACAAATGATTGGTAAAAAATGGTTCGACTAGAAGGTTAAACCAAATACTCTTGTCCAAAGAGAAATGCCATTTTCCCCAACATCACCACCCGAATTCCTCACATGTACAAGAGAGCAATCTAGGGAAAACCACAACTCAAGCAAATTTAAAGAAGCAACCCCTATTGACTTGAAGTTGTTCGTTTAGCCCACAGAGAGATTTAGAAGAGCATGTAATACCACTTCAACAGGTTTGAATCTCTCAGCCATTTCACTAGCTTCTGCATCGCTGTATTTTACTTCCCTCCTCTGGAAAAGGATATCAGAATATTTCGCTATAAGATCTCCGCTTAACTGCCTTTCCTGGAAAAATTCTTCTAAAACATCATCCTCTGCTCGTTCGGTTGCTGGCATCGAACATAAACAGAAAGGAAACAAGCACGAATTAAAGAACAGCCAGAAGCAGCTTATAGGTAATGCTCATTGAATTAGCATCATCATACTTAATGAGGGACATATCCAATTGTCCCCACACAATCTTCCACTCCCAAATATGGTTAGCTTAATAAGAATTGAATTGTTCCACAAAAACATCTTTTGATGGGTAGCAATGATGTAAATAACAAGCCCCTTAAGCCCTGTTCTTTGCAAGGGTAAACTCCCCGCGACATTTTTCTACCTACTCCTACTCAATTCTACTTCTTCTACCTAAACATACATATTGTTTTTAATGAGACAAGTAACAGCCACATAATCAATAGGATTAATTCCTCATTGATGTGGCAGTTACAACAATCATAAAATCTCCATTAATCACCCTTCCTATTAAGTATGTTTAGTACTACTTAAAGGGATGATTTTGGGGTTGCTGATAGAGACTAATATACACACAATTGTCTACTCAATAAACACTCTCTTTGTGCTCTTACATGGTCTACCATCACAAGACTCGGGTTTGCGGTGTGGCAATTATCCGGTGACTATAGTAGCCACCGGAGATCGATTGATATTGTTCCAACTTCAACTTCGTGGGTACAACAACAGCAAGTGATCCTATTTCCGCACCTAAGGTCAGTCCTTATAGTTCAACAATACAAAACTTTTCTACTTCTAAACCAATTCATTACCTATTTCTACCTACTTCTACATAAACTATCCAAACCTAATCAAACCTAACAAACCTTACTTACCCAAGTTCCAACGTACCGTACCTACTTCACTATGATCTAAAACAACATGAGAGAAATTGAATTGGGGAACCTAAGGAGCTTATAAAAATACATTTGATTAACTTGAAGACTAGGCACTACCAAAGGCAATGCAGGTAGATGGGAGGGGAAAAAATGAATTCTAAAACAAAGTGATAAAATGACAAATTACATTGAACCCAGTTGAAATTAATGAATAGCCTAGTACAACATATCATCACCAGCTCCAGATGACAAGAAAAATTTCCAGCTTCCTCAAGCTATTCACTTATGAATTATGAATATTTTTGCAGCAAATGAAACATCATCTAAAATTACGACGCCCCGCCATTAAAATCATCACAAAATTCCATGTTTAGCATCCGCATCAACTTGTGCGCGCAATTTCAAACATTCAGACAGACAATATGACAAGTTTTGAGAATGAATGTAAGATAAGAGTAATTACCAGAAGAAGGGGTCTTGAGAACGGAGATTGTAGGAATTCTGAGCGTTGAGGATTTGGGAGAGAAGAACAAACGGTGAGTGGGTCTGATTCCACCGAATAAAGGGGTGTTGTTGGTGAATTGTAGCCAACTTACCCTCGATAACGTCGCCATTGTTGCACTACTCTCTTTCTCAATCTATCTATCTTTCTGCTCAGTGTGCTAATCAGAAAGATGAATGGGTAGTTTTGTTAAGCATGGTGAAATGTGGGCAGCTTCAATGGTGGGAATATCACTGGGTTTGTTCTTCCGAAGTGGGGTTCGGATAAGAGTTTTTATCGGGTGTTATTAGCAGCCAGTGGTGTCAACTGGCAACTTGCAAAGAGATTAACCGGTTAACCATGTCAATCATTTTTACCGGTTAAGGCCTTTAGCATAACCAAAGCTTGGCTCCAACTTGGGTCAATTTGACTATTTGAGTATTTTGTTTCTTAGTTTTTCTGCTCGCCCACAGGATAGAGAGGTTATATTAAAGACGTATTCAAAAAAGTATACATGTTTTTTTGAGGTCAGATCGTAGATAAAATCTGATGTCATGCTTACCCAAACCTTTCTACAAAGCGTCGATGGTTGACTATGAGCTATTTCATGCGCTACTTTGTTCCCCTCCCTTCTAACATGAGAAAAGCTAACAAATTAAAATTCATTACAAATGGTAAAGATGTTGTGCTACAGTAATAAAGATTTGTTGTTGTTTTCTAGCTGTCTGCTTTGCAACCTTCTTGATTAATCCAAGGGAATCTCCTTCAATGATGAGTCTAGTATAAGTATAACTCAACTTTCTTGCTTCCTCCACCGCCATGAGACAAGGCCGGAGTTCTTCAATTTGTGCTCCAGCAAAGCCCAACCCCCGCAATCTCAACCGTTCCCATGTTATCTCGGACCACAAACCCCCAAGCATTACCCATCGCCCCCCACCTGTCCCCCATCAAAAATTACTTTCGCAAACCCGGGTCCAATGGCCGCCACATGTTGTCTAGCTTCTGTGCCACCCTCGTTTGGATTTTCGCAACTGATGCTCTATAAATTTTCACCATTGTAATTGCTCTACGGGCTGCTTCAAAGGAAGGTCATTCATTGGCTTCAAAGATGAATTTATTTCTCCTGTTCCAAATACACCACATCACACCTAAGAACTCACCCAGCTCACCTCAATCTAGTTGATTTGTTGCACTTTCGAACCAGTTCATCATGGAGCAGTCAAGAGTATTCCAAAGTCGGTCCGTAAATTTGTTGTTGGCCCATATCTCTATGGCAAAAGGGCATTGTGACAAAATATGTAGCTCAGATTCCACAACCGCCCCACAAATAACACATGGCATTGACCAGCTTGGGAATCTTCTTGACCGTCTTTCTCGAGTAGCTAGGGCCCTCGCCATGGCTCTCCATCCGAAGACTTTGATTCGAGGGGGGACATCAAGGCTTCGCAGCCTCTTCTAGGTCGCCTTGTTCTGATCATGCGCGGATGACGGGCTATTGAAGTTTTTCAGTATCTTAGTCACATAATAGTCCACTTCACAGTGTAGATGCCATTGGCTGTATAGTGCCAAGCGAGCATGTCTTTCGACCATATCCTGCAGAGAAAGAATCTTGAGGATGATCGCCGCATCCCATGTGTAACGACCCGCCCTAAATCCGTACTAATTAAGACCTTAATTACGGTAATTAGCTAAAATACGCTAATAAAATTTTTTATTTTCACGATATGAATATTATTATTGTGGTTATTGCGGTTGTTACTTCTATTATTTATTTATTTATGCGTGACAGGTCTCGAGCAAGGCGATGGCTAAATGGGTTGAATTTATGTTATCCTGGATTTAAAGTTATAAATATTATTATGAGTTTATGAATATTTTTTACGATGAGTTATATAATTTATTTTATGGTTCTCAATTTTACGCTTTTAAACCGAAGAAGGTTATATTAATTTCAATTCCGTTTCTTTTACGATTTATGTTACCCAACCTTCCTAAGTACATTTTATTGCTAAATTCATTTTATTAATATGTCATACCAATTTATTTTATGTGGTTTAGTACTAGTTGATTTTACCCAATTTATTCCCAAGTAATTTTATTTAATTTATGCTAAACTATTTTATCAAGTTTTATGTTAATTAATTTTATCTAGTTTATTACCAATTATCTTACCTAGCTAATTTTTAATTGCACCCTTGTTAGCCTAGTTACTAATTAGAAGAGTGTTATAATTGGTGTTTTTAATTTAATTAAGGGGGAGTGTATTTATATATATCAAGGGGGTTAAGTTAGAATGATTTTATTTTATTTCATTTCAACACAATTACAAACTCAGCTCTCCCTCCCCCACTCTCCTCTGCCTTGACGCAGTGACCCATCCGGGCGTTTTCCGGTGACGGCGCAGGTGGCTGAGCCCTCTCCTCCACTCTTCTCTTGTTTTCTTCTCCAATTTCTCTCTCAAGTGGTATATATTCAAACCCTAACTCAATCCTATCTCTTCTAATCTGATTTTTGTCTTTAACTCTGATTATTCTTGTTGTTTTCCACCTCTTTTATGATTTCTAAGCGTGAATTTATATTGGGGTTAGGTTAGGTAAACTAGGGTTTGAATTTGGGGGTGATGCATGTAAATTTGGGGTTGATTTTGAGTGTTTGATGTTGTATTCTTGTTGAATGTTTGAAATAGCTTGTTGAATGATTTTAAGTGTTTAATTTCTGGAAAATCCATGGAGGTTAGTAAATTTGAAGTTTAATTGGGAATTGATACAAATTGGAGACAAGGAAAATCATGCATGTTGGTTTAGAGGGTCAAATAAGTTTCTAGGTACAAACCTGATTTTTACAGAGGACTAAAAGTGGGAGTTTAGCCCAGACTTTTTACTTAAAAAGATAGCTTAAGTCATTATCTAACCATGGGCTTTGGAATTTCGAGAATCCGACATGTGTAGCTCGAGATATGAGCGAAACCGTGAAGGGATGCAAAGTATATACGATTCTGAGTCAGTAACTTGAGGACTATTTTCCGTCCATTTAGAGATTCTATTGGTTCCAGTGGTAAACATAAAAGATTTAGGTGACCTTTTAAGCTTTCCGAAAATGTATGGTTTGCGTTCATCGGATATCGGGAGTGCAAGATATAGGGTCGGAAGTGAAGCATGTCAGTTGAGTTTCTGCCCAGAAAATATTTTATAAATTTGGGATTTTGTGACCCAATTCCAATCATGTAAGGGATTCTAATTGTTTGGAGACTCTTTGGTCAATATTAGAATATTCAAGAGGTGTTTTCTAAGTAGAAAATGCTATCTTTTGGAGGTTAATGTTACTTATCAAAGTTATGTTATCATAGTTAAGGTTGAAAAATTAAGTTACATAATGAAATAATCGACTTTAAGTTGGATTGTGGATTGCATCATTAGTATAAGAGCCCTTTGAAGCATAATGATCCTAGGACTTATTCCTTCTCTAATGCATAATTCCAATTCACCTTTCAAACACTTCCAAAATCCATTAATCCATCGTTATAAATTCTTCTTCGTCGCTTGACGATATATCCGAAAAATCAAGAACTCTCTAATTACCATTCTAGCCTTTCATTCCTTAATTCTCCATATTCCATCAATATGATCTCTTCAAATCATTCTATAAGTTGAGCTATTCATCGTTTACTTCCAAGTCTTTATGAGTTTCGTATCAAAAGATCAAACCGAAAGTTTTAGTTTCCAAATTACAGCTTCTGTTTCTGTCTGGGCTGTTTTTCAAGCCCTTCCCTTCATTTTTAGACCTTGGTCATGTTGACAAAATTGTAGATCTTGATTTTCCCTATTCCGAGAAGTACTCGTTTGTTTAATTCCGAGTTTCCTAGCTAGAGTTATGTTAAAAACTTTATTTCTTAAAAACCTGAAATTTTTCCTTCTAATCTATTTCATTCTTAAATTCTTATTTTACTTAACATTTGTAACTCACTAAGAACCCTCTTTGGTTCTCATTTTCTACACTTCCTACTATAGTTCCCAAATCACCCAAGCCGTCCCGAGCCCGAGGCACGCCACCAAGTTTTCCTACTTTCCAAGGTACGCAAATTGTCCAACCTTTATATACTTCAATGCTTATTATTTATACTTCAAGTCATAATCTAATGCTTTCCATTTTCATTAAGTGGTCCCGCCATTGTACTTGCAGCTAGTTTAAAGGTACTAGCATCATCTTTTAGTTGCTCCTAATCAGAGCGTTATAGACCTGGCCAGTGTCGACTGCCTAGCAGTCACCCAATCCAAACTCCAGATCAGTTTGGGCATGCGCGTGTGTGAGATGCTTTGCATCAATCGTAAGGGATACCACTCATTTTTCAATCATTACAAGTTTATCTCTTTTATTTACACATATTTATCTATGCGGCAATCCAGTTTATTCATGTTTAAGATCCCCTTTCCCGTTTTCAAAATGAATTTAAATGCCGGCACTAAAACCGTTTTCGAACGGTTTGACGTGTTGGAGGTTTGTGTACTGAGTGTTTCCCCCACTCATTTGCGAATGTTTTGTTTTTAGGCGGTCTGAACTCCCAAGTCAAAGGCAAAGGCAAAGACAAGCAGAAGTAGTTCCTTTCATCCCTGCAAGGTAGTTTTATATGGTGGTTGTTGGCCGAACCTCGATGGTCTTCGTGGGTTTAAAGACTAAATCATGTTTTGGAAGGTTTAATGTGTGTTTTGATGGTTGTATTAAAGTATTATTTCGATGTTTGGGTGAGTGTCATGTATGGGGTTTAAGTGTAAGTTTAGTTGATGGTTTGTGTTGGTGATGAGTGTGTGCCTTGTCCTTAGTAGGACGACGGTAATACCTCAACCCGTGTTTTTCCGCAGCGCTGTTCACAGGTTTTACAAGTAATTAATGGTAATCTTGTGTTTATGGGTGTTGGGGTGTTACACCATGGCATACACAACTCACATATTTGCTCTTCCCTCCTCTTTATCAATAAGGTTTGAAACCTTCAAATGTTCATTGACTGTTGAGTTCCTCTGGATCAGTTTGAAAGTGATAGGCCTAGGGATCACTATAAAAAAAAAGAAGAACTAATTAGGATTTCACTTCTTGAAGTCATGAGAAAATAGAATTTTACCAATCAGGTTTTGAAAATTGAATTTACTCTACCTCAATTTTAAATTAACTAATAAATATTACTCTTATTTTTTTAACATCACACATTAACTTATTAAAATAAAACTGCATACAGCTTATTATTATATTTTTTTTCTAACTTTTAATGAATTAGTTTTTCCCTTCAAATAAGCTTTTTTCCTACCTTTTTTTTTGTTTTGTTTTTGCATGGAGATTTGAGGGGAGATGTAGCAAAGTAGGAGTAGATATTTACAGTAGTAATTTGTTCCAAGATTAGCTGCAAATTTGGAATCTTGGGGTTTTAGCCTCTGTGCAGTCGCTGCTGGCAAAATTATAGGGTTTTGCTGGGTTTCTCCAAAACCCCTCAGCAACACCTGCAAATCGAAACAAAGAAGAAGCAGCAGAAATGGGGCAATTGAGCACAGAAGATATCCTCAAAGACAACAACACACGCGATCCCAATTCCATAACTTCTCTCTCCCTCACTCACAAAGCTCTCACCAATGTTTCCTGCTTATGCGACTTCAAAAACCTCGAGAAACTCGACCTCACCTTCAACAACTTAACTTCTCTCAAGGTTCGTTTTCCTTTCTTTCCATTGTTTTTAAACTTTTCCCAGTTTGATTCGGATGTCCAATTGAAATGGGTATTCGGTATCATCCCCATAGGTGTTAACTTTTGTTTTTCCCCAATTTACTGAATTAGGGTTTGGAGTTGTGCCTCAATTTGAAATGGTTGAAAGTGCAACAGAACAAGCTTCAGACCTTGACTGGGATTGAAGGCCTCACTAATCTCACTGTAAATTAAGCTCTTACTGTTTTTGTATGTTGTGTTGGGCATGTCATAAATTGGGAAAAATTCAAATGAGATTTTGGTTTTAGGTGTTGGATGCTGGAAAGAACAAGCTGAGATCAATGGATGAAGTGAAAAACCTTGTCAAATTGCGTGCATTGATATTAAATGGTGAACTTCTTTGCTCCAAAATAAGCTGAGTTTATGCATCAAGTGAGTCATAAAATGGCTACATTGTGAACAGCTAATTATTGGATTGTGTTTCAGATAATGAGATTACAACTATTTCCGGACTCGACCCGCTCAAGGAGTTGAATACACTTGGTATGTACGATAATTTATGTCTTTTGGTTAAACAAAATCATCTAGATAATGGGATGTCATTGATGTGTTAAGTTGTATTTGTTCTCATGTGTATATATTGGTTGAACTTTATAGATTGATGAGAAACAAATGCTATGTTTTGTGGCTTGTGTTGCCATCCCGCCTTGGGAGTAGTGATACAAGTGTTTGAATCAAAGATTTCAAATTGCTTAACGTTACCATGTTTGTTACAGTTTTGTGTGAATTGAAGTGTACAAGTTAATTATATCACAGTTAAGATTTGATTTTGCGTGTGCATTGATAATAGTTTACCGAATAAAAGTTTTCTCCCTTCATTCTATGTCTTGATGAGAATGTACTCCCACGAGCAAATAGTCACACAGTTTGATCTCTTGACTTTTGAATTCTCTAATACAGTTTTGTCTAGAAATCCAATCCGTAAGATGGGCAACTCACTAGCCAAGTTGAAATCAATTGAAAAGGTAACCGCTGGTTTGTTTAGTGCATGCTCCTTCAATTCACTTGCCAAGTTGAAATCCTTATTATCTTTCTTGGTTGGACGACCTTCAGGTTTCGCTCTCCCATTGTCAACTAGAAGCTATCGATCCTTCAATCAAGGCTTGTACCGAGTTAGAGCAGCTTCGTCTTGCACACAATGATATTAGCGTACGTACTCATTCAACTTCCTTTTTATAATATGTGTCTGTGGTTGCAATTTATTAGATGCTCCTGGAGTTTGAGCTCCAAATAGTGTGATTATTCACTTGCAAATATCCAGGAGTATAAACCATAGTTACCGGGAACGCTACATATGCCTGCGACCCGCGTTCCGAAGTCAAAACTAGATTAAATTTGCGTAAAAATTAGCGACCTGCGTTCCGGGACTAACGACTCGGGAAGCTGGTAACTATAAACTATGGTATAAACTCCAGGTGCATGTAATATGTATTGGTCAATGGTGGACAATTGGGAGCGTAATCTCTAATTTGGTTTGGCGTTTGTTCGTTTTCTTTCATTCTAATAGTGTATCCCTGCTGAGCTGGGTCACAACAAGAAGCTTCGAATTCTTGATCTCGGAAACAATGCCATCTCAAAGTGGCCCGATTTGGAGGTATTCTTTCATGTTCATGTTCTAGTGTTTGCATGAGTAAAGTCCCGTTAAATGTTTATTCATGCCGTGCCTGCTTTGTTGTCTTGAATTTGTAACTTTGCAGGCACTTTCTTCGCTTGTTTACCTGAAAAACCTGAATCTATTGGGAAATCCCATAGCTGAGAAGGCGAAACTGTTGAAAAAGGTTCGAAAAGTTTGAGTATTTATTTAGTAATTCACCATTACCGTCTACAATTCTGCATGAAGTTTGACAAGTGCATATTTTTCTGATTGCAGATCAAAAAATTATCTCCAAATTTACAGATATTCAACGCTAAACGGATGGACCAATTGCTCAAAGCTGAGACAGATAGCAAGAACACTGATGCTTCCTCGGGTGCTGCAACGGATGACTCGAAACAACAAAAGAAAACAAAAAAGGGCGATGTTGCTAATCCGTTCGATACAAAGTCAGTAGAGATCGCAAAGGCTGGAGACCTTGATGAGGTAAGAAATGCCGGAAAGAATGAAACGAACAAGCAGAAGAAGAAAAAAGAGAAACACGCAACAGAGGAAAAAGCACCGGTTGAAACCGCGGACAATCCAACAGAGAAAAGATCGAAAAGAAAGGCAAAGAAAGCTGACATAGACGTCATCGATGATAATGAAACCCCATTCGCCGAACTCTTTGCCCACGATGCCGAAGATGATATGAAATCCAAACAAAAAGGCGATCACAAAGCCATTGATTCAATCAGTGCCCTTATCACTTTCCCAGGAAAGAAGAAGAAGGCGAAGAGTGAAGTTGTCCGGGGAGCTTCTGCTCTCAAGTCTCTAACTCCAGCACCTGAAGTTGGATTGGGTGGACCCTCGACATGGGTCTGATTATTGATGATTTTACAGTAAAGTCGAGGTGAATTGTATTCATGTCTCACGAGACCTGTCACTTCGGGCGGACGGGTTAGTTTTCGTCGGGTTCGGGTTTTGGTTTATTTTGGGTTTTTGGGTTTGAAAATCGTGTTTAAAACCCTAAACTTTCGGGCGAGCTCGGGATGATTTTCGAGTCGGGTTAAATTCCAACGGTGTAGAGTGTAGGGAAGGGAGTAGCTTCAGCTATTATTGCCTTAAAATTTTCTCCCACACCCTGTTTCAATTTAAGTAATATGACATATACTTTTAAAAATTATTCATCCTAATTTAATTACAATTTTGATATTCTTTTCTTGTATTCTGACAACCATCATGTTTTTATCTTCTTGATTTTGAATTTTATGTGTGAGTTTAGCCTCATAAACTAGAGTTGTAGCTAATCTATTAGCCCGTTAGTATCTCTCTGCAGGCTATTAATTTTTTATTTTTATTTTAATGGGATCATATATTTATATCTCAGTTGTCAGTGTCACTCAGCACACAGTTGTGGATGTTAAAAGCTGAGGCAATATCTTGTTCTTGTAGATATTTTATTATCTTACAGAAAATTATTATTTTCGAGTAAAATATGATGCTAATACTACAATAATAAAAACTAATATTACATTTCAGTAATTCTTATGTGAGACTATTTTATTATAAATTTATTTGTAAAATGTATAATTTTGTAGTATCTTTTTATCAATATAGTGGTAACTAATAATTTATTTGGAGTGATTTTGACAAAAATTGTCTATTTATAAATTATTGATCACTTTTATATTGATAAGTCATTCTAATATCTCAAAATACGTTTATGAAGAATTTGTGCTTATATTTAAGTGACATTTTATGATAGCGATCAAAAATCAAAATAAATACCCAAGATATTGGAGGAAAAATCATGGCCAGTAATGCTCCATATGTCTCTGTCCAACTCACAATAAAATTTTATCCAGAGAGAATCCAGGTGGCAAAAACCCATTGACTCAAATCCATCCATGCAATCCTGCCTTACTGTTTTACATGATCCACATCAAACCCAAAGGTGTTCAACTAGAGTGTGTGTATATGAGCCACAACCTTAAGAATAATAATCCTCAGGAAAATCAAAAGCAGTAAAGAGAAGAGAGCTTAGGTAGAGCATCAATGGCGGCCAACTGTAGCTTTGCAGCTTCTTCAACTGTGGTTGGTCTTGGCACCTCCACCCTCTCTCGCTCTTCCTCTAACTCTACAACCCTCTCTTCTGGTAATTCTCTCTCTATCTCGTTTGAGTGTTTTTTAGGAAATTGGGTAAAGTAACGTAAGGCAAGGTAAAGTAAGAAAAAGATAGGATAAACCTAACGTAACGTTCTAAAGAATAGGGTATGGGTTTGATATGAATGATCAAAGCATGTATGAATTAATGTTATGTAATAATGTATGTACTGCAGGATTCTTGAGATCCAAGGTAGCTGCTAGGAACCCCTTGAGACTTGCTTATGCTGCTTCCGGAGGAAGGTTTACTTGGTAATTTCCTCTTTTCATTATTCTGCTGGAGGAAAGGTTACTTATATTTGGATCTTACCAGACTACGCATTAGTAGCCATCTTGGTTTCAGCTGCATTTGTATTAGACCTTAGGGTGGCCATTTAAAAAAAAATGAAAAAATCAGTATAATTTAGAGTAAAAATTATGTATGGTATGTTTGCTAGATCAGTGTAATAATATATTGGACACTCCTAATTTAAAATTCTAAATATGTCACTGCTTGGTTTCTTTGGGATGAGACAGTTCTCATAAATATGTGCTGATTTTCTTTTCTTTACATCTTTTTGGAGTGGATATTTAATTTCACTAGTAAGATGTATTTGGTACTTTAGAGTTTAATTTAGAACATATTAAAAACTTTCACAAAGCTAATTCTGAATGGATGTATAATTTTATGTGTGGCATGTAATTTTCTCTTCAATACATAATGTCTACCAAATAAAACAACGTCCTTTTAATTGAATCTTTCCATGCTCTACATTAATCGGACTCCCACTAGGGGTTTATTGAGCAGGAAGATTCATATAACTAAGCCAACTTGAGATCCGACATATATTTATGTGTGGATATATGTCACAGTCGATCTTAGTATTAATTTTATAGATGAGACGGTCTCATTCAATTCAATGTAACTTTAGGATACGAATAATAAATGGATGTATAATAACGATGCAGCTTCGAGAGGAACTGGCTAAGAAAAGACCTGAGCGTGATCGGGTTCGGGTTGATAGGGTGGGTGGCTCCATCAAGCATACCAGCCATAAATGGGAACAGCCTCACTGGTCTCTTCCTCTCCAGCATTGGCCAGGAGCTCTCTCACTTCCCCACTGGCCCTGCCCTCACTTCCCAATTTTGGTAACTTTTCATTATATTTACCCGCGTTTCGTAAATAGATGTCGGTTATTGATTGTTTACAGTTGATTGTTTGAATTAATTGTTTAGATTGACTGTTTGAATATATATATATATATATATATATATATATATATGGTCAAGTTTAGCTATTTCTGAATGTGACGTCATAAATGTAATTTTGGACAAGTTTTGGGTGGATGGTCATTTCCACGATCTACCAATTCTAATAAGTTGTTCATTTCGGCCTATGAAAATTGGCTGTTTGAACCCAAATAACCAACTGAATATATAGAAGTTGTTTGTGAAATACTTATTTGACTTTGTCAAAATTTTTCAATAATACAACTTTTATCAATAGGCTGATGAGAGCGTTGTTTACTAAAACACCATTATCTATCAGAGTATGATTTAAGGGATGTTTGATTAGTGTTAGCAGAGCTCGTTGGGATAATTAGGCTACATTGTATAGATCTTAATTAGTTGGATAACAGAAGAGGGGTAGTCAATTGATAACAAAAGAGGGGTAGTCAATTGTAGAAGCAAAAGATTTTCCATTAAAGAAACTGTACGATTGATGAATCATGTTTGTCATGGTCATTTGTTAGTTTGATATCAACATGTTATATTGGTTATCCCCGAGTATGGACTTTAAGGATCTAACGAAAGAGTCAAATTAACCTTATTTAAAATTTTGTAAAAGAAATTAGTTGGATAAAAACAAAGAAGCTAAACCAGGAAGTGAAGGCCATTGCTTTTGACTTGAATGCCACTTCAGTTATTAGAGTGTCTAGTGGACTTGTGCATATTTAGGTCATGTACTCATATACCAAAGTTCTATGGGTATTATGGGTCTAATAATGTTCTAAGTGTACTGGACACTCTAATAATTGCAGTGGAAGATGTCAGATGTCAAAGGAGCTCTTAAGCTCAATGGCCTCTTATTATAATGGAAGTGATAAGAACTAAAAGACAACTAAAGATGTATTTGGTAGTTCTTTTGAAAGATTTTCTTAAAATTTGAGAAAATTTTTTCCTATCCTTGTTGGAAAAAAGTTTATTAACTATTTAAAGAAAAAAAATCCCATCAAAACATATAAAAACTCACTATAAATTTTTTCTTAAAAGATGACTTTTGATTAAAGAAACCCTTAAAAATATATATCAGTCATCCTTATATATATAAAAACTCACTATAAATTTATATGTCTCATGATAAATTTACATGAAATTATTATGCATCAAATCTATTAAAATATTTATGAGATGGTTTCAGCCAAGATGAATTAATTGATGGGCTCTTAGGGCTTCAAAGGGCATATCAACCAGTCCAAATATTGGACTTTTGGAAGCCCATGGCCCATTTATGTGTGGAAGCCCATGGCCCAAATTCTATTTGGGCCTATTGGGGCTTGTTTTGGACTTTTGGAAGACGCGGCCCGAACTTACATTAAAAGTAGAAGAGAACTATATTACTCGTTTTTAGATCCAACCTAATTGTCATTTGCTTTATAATCTTGTTTGGAACTTTATGGTCTATTTGTTTCATGGGCTATACCTTGGAGTCGATAACCCTTAAATATTTTTAGGCAATGTTAGATAGCTTTGATTAATGACAAATCTAAATCGATTAAGTATAAAATTACCATAGCGCATGTGTAATTAAAAACACGTTACGTAAATGTAATTGTAAAATTGTATAGATACATCAATTAAATTACTGACAATGGAGACAATTTTCTTTTTTGTGGAAAAAAGAAAGATAAGATAAAAGTGTAGGTAGCAAATGTAAAACTGATGAGCTGATAGTATTTTGCGGTAAACAAAATATATTCCCTTCATTATTAATTGTCATAATTTTGACTTTTACTGTCTTCGATTTACGTTTTAATTGATAATTTCTTTCATAATATATTATTAACAATTGCATTACCAATCTAATAGCAATCTAATGGTGGTAATTTTATATAACAACTCATTATATATATCGAAAAGTTTATAATAAAAAATTTTAAAATTTGAATGTATCATTTTCAAAGACGAACATGAACCGAAGGTAGCAGTTACTATTGTGAAAAATAAGCTGTAAAATGTTTTACTCCTTGGAATAATTACTATTTCGTACTGCTTTTGAGGTTGGAAACTGTTTGGAAATTGTAGTTGTTGGACAGCTGTATATGACTGCAAGATATGCTTGTTGGGGGACAAACTTGATCTCCTACAATCCTAAAATTTGCCAATTTGATCGGTTGCAGGTTCAAATTCTAGGAATTTGTAATCTTATTTGTGGTCTTTTTAGTTTTACACCCCCCAAAAGAATAGACATTTGGATAAATAAGAAATTGTAGATATATAATATGAAGCATAATAGTCATATACACACAATTTTAATATTCTTTTTCCAAATATAGGTGACAAGTTTGCACTAATAAAATTTGGTTAAACAAATACCTTAATTTATGGCTTACTAGAATCATAAGGTTGCGCGGTAGAAACATTGACTATGGTGCATTTGGTTCAAAAACTTTCATTAAAAAAAAAACTAATCAAAATTTTCAAATTGATAATGTTTTCACATCTGGGTTTATATTTAGGATGAAAGAATTATGATGTTTTCATTGTTTCACTCTCGAATTCTTTTTTCAAAAGGGAGTTGAAAAAGTTTTAATAGAATCTTTTTCCCAAAACTCTACCAAACCCGTATAATTATTGATTTTTGTTTTCAAAAGTGCACAATGATCTAACGTATAAAATTGCCTATCATTAGGTTTTTAGTAAAAGATACTACATAAATGTGTAATGTTCTACAAATAATTGTTCCAAAAAATACAGTGACAGAAATGATGACCAAATCGTCAAAATAGAATATGATAATTGAGGATATAGCATCTAAGTAAAATGTAATTAACTTCATATGAATATAAACTTTATCCGTAAGTAATATAATCTCTAACATTGAACCATCCTAATTGTTTAATACTCCCTCCGTTCCATATTAATTGACATCGAAATTGTGCAGTCAAACGTTAAAAATTTTGACTGCAAATTTCTCAATATATACAATGATTTATTATATAAAATAACTACCATTAGATTCGTTACGAAAAATACTATCGTAAAAGTATAATATTTGTAATTGTTCATAAAATATTGTATAAGAAATTATCAATCAAAGAGTGACATCGGAGACCGTGATAGTCAACAAAATGACAATTAATATGGAACAGAGGGAGTAGGTCTCTAATCTTTTCTTTTACCAAAAAAATTGTATAAATTTTCCCCAAAAATGTATAACTTTTTGTGATCGATTAGCCTTTTTTTGGGTTTTTTTTAGAGGGTTGGTTGCAAAATTATGCTACTATATAAAGTGCTATGCATTAGGGTATATAGGTGAATAAATGCTGAATTTATAGTTGGTAGGCCAGAGGCAAATAATATAGGCCGGTGGAACTCTATATTATGTCACATGAACATTTACAACCCCAAACATACAAAATCAACAAAAACGAGTACTAGCATTTGTTGCCTTTCATTAGTGGCTATAGATGCATAGCCTAAACCTTAACCTCATAAAGCCTACACATTTTGGGTGGTGAAACCACCAACGTACGTATCCATTCTGCATGCCATACAATCTACTACGTATGCATTGCTTACTCCACACGTAATGCTCCGTCCACCTTCAAAGTCCATTTAAGTAGCGGATAGTTATTTAAATAACAAACAATGGATAACTGTTCACATGAGAATTCTATTCGATAAATTTAACGGTAGTTGATTAATGTGAGTTTACATAAAAATATATGAATAATTTCCAAAGATAAAATTTTCAAAGGGTATTGTTTGACCAAAAAGTACAAAATGCTGCTCTAAACGTTGAACGTTAGTATTGAGATTCACCTATGAGTAAAAATGTCCCACATCGAAAAAGTAAAGATAAAGGTGTATATATGTCAAGTGGGCTACTCCTCTTAACACCAATTGGTTTTAAGATGAAACCTCACTTAACTTGTATATCATGTGTCTTGGTTGAAGTGGGTTCCCTCCTTGGATCTCCCCAACAGTTAGTTTTGTTAATGTATCACAAAACCTTAATCAAAACGCTACCTTACCGAATGCTAATATTTATGCAATGATCAGAGTTTTAACTTGGTCAAAACACTTAACACTAAACATTACTGTCAAACACAGACACAACTACACCTATGGCTAAATATGACAAGCGAAATCAACATAAACAATAAAACCAATTATCATTATTATCAACCACCTTTTAATTTGGGAACCACAATATTAAGGGTTGGGACCTCTTTGGGATGAGGTCCCTATTTGGAGCAAGGGACCTTCCTACATTAAGAAGAGTAATAATTATGTCATTAGTGCAACTCCTACATGAGATCCCTCTCACTAGATACTAGTACAGTACTTTGCTTAGTTTGAACCAGTGCAAGTGCATCACTATGTAACATTTCCACCAATCAGTGCTTTTCTTCTCTTTTTTTTCCTTTTTTTTTTGCATTTTTATAACAATTTTTTTTGTGATGTAGTGTTACATAAGTTGTGAGATCATAGATCATATCACAAACGATTAAGGAGTATTTTCGATCCTTTTTGAATTGTATTTGTGGCAGTGGTTGAGAATTAAGGGTGTGGGTCGAATTTGTGGATTAATTATGGGTAGGTAGAAATTGATAGATAAAATATATATGGGCTGGTAAAGATTCAATCTTTAACAACAATTTACCTATATTTATTAAAATTCATTCAACTTTTTTCAAATTAACCAAATTTATCCAAATTTATCACTAAAATTTAATTTTACTTTGTCTCAATTAAGTAACCCATGGTTAGCATAATAGCATCTCGCAAATTAGTAAAGTTTTTTTTTTGTTTAGATTATGTGTATTATTGTTTCTCTTTAATTAATATATTTAACTTTAATTTGATTTAGAAGTGGAAGTTCAGTATCTAACCCTAATTTGTGTGATGCAATGAAATATATAGGTTGTGGATGGTATTGTGGCATTTGGGTCTTTTCTTGACCCTCACATTTGGGCAGATTGGCTTCAAGGGCAGGACTGATGGCTACTTTTGAGTTTTGAAGAAGATCCATTTCTCTTTCTCTAAGATAACCTAAAATTAAATTAATAATGTTTATGTATTATACATTTGGTTGTATGTACCTTGATTATGTTAATTAATCACTTCCACAAATCCTCACCATGCCTTCTCTTATATATTGCTCATCATATATGCTAATAAATTCTTATTTTAGTTGGTATCCGTTGCATTATGGTATCCCACAGATCCCGATGATCGATATCAATTCTTGGGAGTAGCAACAAACGTGCATGCCTAATTTCCTCAGTGAATGACCCGACTAATCCATGTAAAATATATATATATATATATTGCTCATCATCATTCAAAAAGTATAGTTGTCTCATTCAACCTAATAGTAACCCACAAAAAGGAGATAATTTTAAAGGTGTTTAATGGCAGTTCATTGATCCAAAAAAGTTTTAGGGACCCCTACCATGACTTGTTTCCTCTAAGGGTTTTAATATTCCCAATATTTTTCCAATTTTATTGGTGGGTATGTTGTGTTGTTATGTTTCTAATTTTATAATAGAAAAGGGCAAAAGCAGAATATATTCCCTAGTCATATATCTCTCTTCTTTTGATGAAAAAGAAGTGAGCATGAAGAAATCAAAATAGAAGCACAAATAGTAGTATTTGTAATTACTTTGGGGAGTTGTTTTTCAAACAAAGCTTTAGAAGATTGAAGTACAATTCAACATCTAATCTAACCAAGCAATGATGATTGAATGAGGTACTCAAAGTCCTAGCTTCAAAATAAAAGTAAAAGCTATTGGTACTACATATTAATACCAAAATGAAAATAAAGGTGTCAATCACCTTTTGTTTGACTGATAAGAGGTTCACCTTCTACCTCAACTCTTTAGGGTTTGCATATCGGGGAGCATTTTTTTTTGTTCGGAGAATGTTGTGGGCAAGAGTGGGACTCAGCTTTGGGCCATTGACACCCTCGTTCTCTGTCTGCTACAAGCCTGTTGGGTTATTTCCCTGATATAGAGATCTAACGGGTTAGACTGCTTACCTATGTAAAAAAAAAAAGTGAAAACAAAGGTGATTTACGTAGTCTTATTTTTCATCATTGCATGTTGTGGGTAGGAGTGAGACTCAGCTTTGGGCCATTGGTACCCTCGTTCCCTGTCTGTTACAGGCCTGTTGGGTTGTTTCCCTGATATAGAGGCTTGACGAGTTGGACTGCTTACCTATGTAAAAAAAAATGAAAATAAAGGTGATTTACGTAATCTTATTTTTCATAATTGCTATGTCATGTTCTTTTATGCGGTTGATATGATGCGGTACGGTGAGATATGATAGGTGACAAGAGATAATGTGAAATCTAAAGGAGAAAAGTAATGAGAGAGAAAAGAAGATATATTGGTAATGATTGTGATAAACTGTGATATGATGTGGTAAATTGTGGAAGAATATTGAGTAATATGGTGAATTGTGGTACAACATCGCACCACACTGCACCGTACAAAATAACATGGAATTTAGATTCAAATTAAACTACAATATTTTTTTCTCTCGAATTTGTGAATTGGAGTTAATTCAAAATCAATTATAATGAACCAGATTGAGAATTACGCCTTATTCCCAAGTTAAATTAGGAATGCTACTGAATTAGTTCCCTTGTAAATTTGTACTAGCATTTATATAGTTTAAAAGAACTTTTTTTATTAATTACTTTCTACCATAATATGTAGATATTTTATACCGACATAATATTATTTTTTTAATAGATTGAGGACATATATTTGTTGCAAATTGAGTATAATGTATCATCGCCTTACTTTTTAGTTGAGGTGGGTCATTCCATTTATTCTCACACGGTATCAAGAGCATAAGTTTTCTATCATGCTCTCTTATTTTTCCTTTTTTCCAATTTTTATATTAATTTTATTTGTTTTTTGTGTTAAAATCACTTAATTTACTTAATTGACTAAAATTATATATATTAATTAATTAATTTTTGTCTTTAACATAACTACAGAGTGTGAGTAACTTTCTTCAATACTACCTCCATTCCATATTATTTATCCTCTTTAAAAATTGTGCAGTCAAATTAAAAAAAAATTGATCATAAATTTCTCAATATATGAAATGATTTGTTAGATAAAATTATTATTATAAGATTCGTAATGAAAAATATTATCCTAAAAATATAACATATTGCAATTATTAATAAGATACAGTATATTATAAGAAATTAGCAATCAAAGCGTGACAATCAACAAAATGACAAATAATATGGAACAAATGAAGCTAATAATAAAATTATTCTTTTTTTTTTCTTCTTCTAAGGTAAAGCAATCAATATCTTGTGAAACAAATAGTTTGGAATAGTGCATCTTTATTTTAATGGACCACCAACACATCATTATCAACCAGAAGAACTCAAAAATCAATATAATCTTATTGCCCCAAAAAAATAAAAATAAAAATCATCCTTAAAATTACTGCAACTTGAATAGGAGATCTTTCTCTTTACAGCCATTTACGATCCCTAGACCCTAGTCATATTTTGGTCCCCCTCTTTTTTTCTTTTCCTTAAATGCAAAAATCAGTCAAGGTTTTGGTAAATAAAGTATCTGGACTTGCTTTACTTTGCTCACTCCAGCTTAACTTTTGTATCATTCATATTAAAATTAAAATGAATTTCATTTATATATGTATCAAAGTTTATTTTTACCATTCATTTTTTTATTTAGTATAAAATTATAAAATATATTCTTTTAAGTATAAATTAGTTTACAAAAATTTTAAAAATTAAATACCTTTACTCTAAGTCTTAGCTCAATAAACAATCATATTTTTGAAATTATTTATTTTTTAAATTTTATAAATAAATTATAATTAGAAAAATATATTTTCTAATTTTGTATTAAATAAAAAATGAATGGTAAATATAAAACTTAACACACATATATATGGATAAGATTTAGTTTACTTATGGTGGTTGTCAATCGAGACAACCACCATCAGTTTAAGTTCTGGTAGAAGCAAAAATTTTATGTGATAGTTAATAGGATGATTATCTAAATATTCAATCTTTGGCAACCATCTCAATTATTCAACTTTTCCACCAAAGTTTAAGTTTTGGTGGAAGCAAAATAAAAAATTATATATATATATATATATATATATATATATATATATAAATCATTAGATTGAAATTTTGGGATTGATGATGGCTATGCTTGTTATGGGTAGCTTGGTATGGTGGTACCTCTCTCTCGACCTATAATTACTGGTGAGCGAATCAAATTTGTTCGGAGTACAAAGAATTTTAAGAGGACAAAAAATTTGAGAAATTTAAGATTAAAGATTGAGTTTAATTTTAAATGGCTAATAATAATGATGATGGAATATTGGAGTGAATTGTAGATTAAATGAATTGAAATAGAAACAGACCGTCCAACTAGACTAATGTGATGATATTCTGATTCTCATACTTGATTTACTTTGCAATTTTAATCTTATTTGTTTAATATTTGTTTATTTATTTATTTGCACAAATTAAAGACTCATGGTTTACTTTGCTTGCAAACCTAGCTTAGTTTTAATTAAGAACATTCCATTCTCATCAGGATCATGTGGTCTGCAGTTCAGTGAAACCCAAGGCATCATAGCACAAGCACCCCCAAGCCCAAAAAATAAATAATTAAAGAGAGTAATAAATAAATTAAATAATACTAGAGAACAAAAACAAATGCAAGTTATTTATAGGGAATCAAATAAATCTTGTGTTCTAATAAGTAATAATCTTGCAAATTAAAGATTCTTTTAATTTGCTAGAGTACTATTTCGTGTCCTATAATAAAATAACATTTTTTTTCTCAAAAATCCCATATTTGTAGTATTATTTATGTGACTTCAATAAAAATATATTAAAATTTATGCAGCTACAAAAAGGTGGTATGGTAGAAAGGTTATCAAATAGGGTTTTCACTGAATTTCTATGCTAGTGGAAGTAAAAGATTCCCCCACGTAAATACTATGGGTTTATGGGTCATTTTTGTGAAGATCAGTTTGATATTTACCATTTATCTCTGATCTGTCAGATTTATTGGCGATCATTCGCGAAAGAAATTAAAAATTTATTGGATGGATCATATTTATCCAATTTAAAAATATATACATTTATTTAATTGGATATATTCTAGTATGTATAGTAATCATTCAAAAAGGACTAGACACTCTAAATCTCTTTTTCTTCTTCTTTTAAAGACCTAGACACTCTAAATTTTAGGAAATAATGTCCATTTCAAGTGTTAAAGCCTAAAAGTATTTTAATTGTTATGACTTTTATTAATTTCTTATGTTAAAAAGAAGGGGGGGCGGGGACACCCCCACAAAAATGCTAGAAGCCTAACTAATGCTAGTGTTAGCATAGCTTAGGTATACTATTTAGTTTGATTGGCGGCTAGCTTTTTTATTGATGAATTTTTACAAAATATTCTCCCTTTGTATTTTATATGTCACTTTGTATTTGTATACTTAAACATTAAAGTTTTGAATATTAATTTGTTAATATATGCAGTTTTGATAGATCTTGATTTAAAAAAAATGGCCAAGGTTTATATCTTATATTTTATCAAAAAATGATAATATATGTACAATACAACACTTTTGATATAGTTACTACTAGCGAATCCTAAGTTTAGCCAATAGTGGCCACAACCACCTGTAACACACAAAAAAAAAAAAGAAAATTTTACCATAGTTGAATTTATTTTCATCTATGGTAGTTGAAAGTTTCTTAGTGTTAATTTGAGTAAGATAAATTCCATTTGTTAAAATGATTTATGTACCAACACATACAATTAACTATTCCAACAAGTTATTTTGATCAAAATAAAATCAATTTCAATATTTTAGGGTAGAATCAATAACATGGTACACTTTTCAACTACGATAGTTGAAAAGTTCTAATTATGGTAAAATATCCATAGAAATATTAAATTCTGTGAAAAAATTATGTCTCGATGAAAGTCATTACTTATTAGAACAAACCACATTGATCAATATTATTAATTTTGGCCTTTTAGTGGTGGAATATACTTTTTAACTACTATAGTTGAAAAATTTTCAACTATAATAAAATTATAATTCAGTGTAATTTGTGATAAAAATTATAAATTTTAGCCTAGCTACTAGTGTTACAATTCTTATTCAACCAACGTGACAAATATCATATAGTGGGGAAATATGTTATTTGATTTCAACAATAATATAATGTTTGAAATTAGAATATACAAAATGTGACAGAGAAATAAAATGAGTAGTTTATTTTTTATGTATATATAAAAAAAGGGAAGATGATATAAAGGGTGGCATGGGGTGATGGGGCCAATGGAGGATGGTACAACAATACAGTGTTGCGGGGTCGACAATACAATTGGCCTGTCATTTACATTTATTATTTTCTACATGAATTACTAACCAATCAAAAATAAAGTTAAAACCCCCAGCAGAAATGAAATTCAATAAATAGATGCAATAAATGAATAAATGAAAACGAAAGTAAAAGATTGAATAAAGATTAATTGCAGTAGAAAAAAAGAGTACTGGTGGGGACCACCCCCTCGTGGCTGTAAAATATGTGGTTGGATCTTTGTTTGTATTATTGTTGCCAGTGGCTTTATTCATACTGTTCTTCCACATCCTCAATTTCCTCACCGCCCCATGCCCCTCCCTACTAATAAATATATATATATCTGTGTGTCTATATATATATATATATATTCAATGATTAAAAGTTAAAAGACTTAAAAGTTCATAGATAATAGTAAATCGCATATAAAATACTCCTTCCTTCTCATATTATTTGTCTCTCAAGACATAATTTACAAAACCATGAAAACTTTTAATTTGCATTAATTTACATTGTTGGAAATGAGAAATTTGTGAATAAAATAGTGAATAATAAAGAAAAATGGTGAATAAAAAAGAAAAGTTGAAGAAAAATATGTACTTAATGAGGTTAATTTGATAAATTAGTAATTAATGTGTTATTAGAAGTGTAAGATGACAGATATTATTGAAAAAAATAAAGTTAGTTAAAGTAACAGATAATATGGGAAGGACGGAGTAATAGGTAAAATTTTAAGATGAAATTTTGTTCTTTTATACGGATGGTAAATTGCATTTGCAAATAAATTGGTAAAGTGTGGATAAATATGATTAAATTGATGGTATAGTTGTTGGATAGCTTGGATAAATATAGTTAATTATGCATTTTTGAGTTTATTTACATAGTATTTGGAGAAATACGATAAGTAAAAAATAGTGAGATAGGAAAATGATGTAATAAATAAATATAAATATTGCCAAGAAACTTTACCTTAAGGCAAATAAGAAGGGGGCTTGAACACATCCCTAATATTTTTTTTCGTATATATTCCTCATCAATAATTTTTTGCTTATGCTCTTTATGCTCAAAAGTATTACTGTACTAATTTTAACTGATTCACGCTGAGCATTATAGGATTTATAGCCTTATAGGGAGAGAGGGCATTTTTGTTTTTAACTATTTTTGATTGATTGGTAGATAGATAGATTGGGATGGGGCTCCGGGGGGATCCACATACTTTTTTTTTTCAAACAAATGGTTAAATGGCTAGAAGCATTATGCAAAAATTAATGGTCAATATTATTGAGTTGTCCCACATCGGTTTTTGACATCCATATTGTGGTGTTTGTAATGGGCGATCAACCTCCTAAGTGCTTTTAGGGTTGAATTGAAACAATCTATTATTTCACATGGTATCAGTAAAGTCATTGATGTTGGTAGCGCATGATTATCTGCGCCTCGTGGTGAGGGGGGGGCGTGTTGAGTTGTCCCACATCGGTCTTTGACACCCATATTGTGGTGTTTATAATGGCTTGGATGCCTCAACCTCCTAAGCTAGCTTTTGGGGTTGAATTGTGCTCAAATCCATTATTTCACAAATATTTATCAAAGTAGATATAATTTTAAGATGGAGGTAATATATTGTACTTCTCTAAAATTATTTTATTACAAGTCTAGTAATGATTATTTTTAATGATGCTTAATTAAAGTTAGAAAAATCTTACCTAAATTATCGAATGCCACAATAATTATTTTTAAGCACAAGAAATAGGTTTTATATCAAAGTGGATATATGACACTTTAAAAGATATAGCTGTTTCATCACATATCGTCTTACATCAAGATGATTAATAATAATTTTGAATTGTCTATATTTTATATTTTGATAATTATAAATAATACTTTATTTAGTAATGGCACATATTTATAAAAAAAAAAACCATAGTATTTATTAGCTACATTAACAAATATAGGTGATCACGTAATCATACCAAGTATAATAATTTATGCAGAATTCTATATTTATAAAAAATATAAATATATATAGAATTGTTTTTTTAGAGTTTTTAAATGGTAATAATCCTCATTACCTTTATAATGTTTTTTTTTTTTTGGTAACAAGGGACCCCACCCCCTAACGAGTCTAGTAAACTCCGACCCATGGGAATACTCTGCAACTCCAAGTGAGCAGACAAATCTAAGAGCATAGGGGCAAATTGCTTCCGAGAAAACTCGAGCATATGAACTCAAGCTTTCCCATTGAAATGCCCTTACCACTTGAGTTAAGCCTCATGTAGAAAAATATATAGGTTTTACTATCTAATTAGCCCCCAGCGAGGATCGAACTCGCGACCTTTTGCTTACGAAGCAAACTCATTACCACTATGCTATGGAGGCAATAAATAAATTTTTATGATGATTTATTTATACTTAACTATAAATTTTTAAATGATTTAAGTGAATTCAAGATAGTTTATAATTATCCTAATTCAAAACGTTAAATCGCTTTCATGTGTGGATATATCTTTTATTATAGTAACCTCTCAAAGGGAACATCATAAGAGGTTATAAAGGGATGAAAAATTGTGTCTTTCTAACTCTGAAGTCTGATTCTTTAGCGTGGTAAATTAATGAATTGAGGGATATGTAAGGTAACATGGATAAAATTGGATAAAATGGATATTCACAATGTAAATAAATAAAATAAAGTGTAATAGATAAAAAGTAATTAAACCACCACACAAAAGTCTTACTAAAAAATCATCCAAGAGTATTTTTTTTTTCAATTAGTTTTTCCAAATATATTCAACAAAGTACTCCTAAAATTATTTCTTTTTTCTAAAAATAATTTAAAAATAAGCCAAAAAGAAAAAACTACTAGAACTAGCTAACAAAAGTTTGCTATGCCTGATGAAAAAAAAAAAAGTTTGCTATGCATGACAATCTCACGTGCATGCCACGTCCTTCCATTCCTCATTTCCTCCTCATATATCAAATAAATCAAAGTTACAAGTCCCTCCAATAAGCAATAATAACTGACAAAATTTTATCTGACTCGAAATATTAGATTCAGACATAGATTTTTCACACGCATTTAATATTGACTGAATATTTAGGCATAAATTTTTTTTATTGTCCAAATCCGATTATGAAGAATTTCGTAATTATCCGACCCGGTTTAATTCGAATAAAAACCAAGTCTAGATATGAATTTCTCATCCGAATCTAACATTGACCAAATTTAACCGATCCAAATTTGCCCGGACCCAATTTTTTTATCAGCCTTCACCTTTTCATATTTGTTTATAAATTGAAAATCATATAATCTCACTCTCTCTTTCCCTTAAACTTTGATTTCCCTCTCAAGACATCCAAAAACCAAGCAAAGTACCCCCCAACACCACCCCACCTTCCCAAAACCCCAAATCAAGTTCACATCTTTCCACTCCCCCCCAAAAAAATCACTGATTTTAAATAAAATCACCCCCAAGTTTCCCTTCTTCTTTCATAAAGTCCCATTGTAGGGTACCCTCAACACTACTACTACACCTTCATCTCTCTCTCTCTCTCTCTCTCTCTCTCTTCTCCTTTTGTTTTAGCAAACCTAGGTTTGATCTTCTGCACTTTTAATGCAAGATTGTCCTGTAATCCTACCCTCATCCCCTCCCTAATCACACTTCCAATATAAATACCCAGAAAAAAAATAAAGAGAAGCTCCCTATGATCATCATCACATATTCACATCCATCTTACTCATCCTGCACTTCAATCCCTTGAAGATTTGAACAATGCCAAGGCAGAAAACAACCCAGATTTGCAAAATCAGAAAGAGGGTTTCATCTTCATCTTCATCTTCATCTGCTGCTGCTAAGAATTACAGATTCAAGAGGGCAATTTTGGTGGGTAAAAGAGTGGGCTCCACCACCCCTGTGCCTACTTGGAAGGTGATAATGGGAGGAAGTTCAAAGACAAGGTCACCTGCTGTAGAACAAAAGTTGCAGAATTTTGAAGTAATTGGTAGTAATAGTAACAGTCATAATCATGGTAATTATAAGGTGAAGGAGGGTTTTTCTGCAAGGAAATTGGCTGCTACTTTGTGGGAGATTAATGGGTTGCATTCTTCTGGGGAGACTGAGGATGAATTTGAACACAGAAGAGGAGGAAGAACTCAAACTCATAGTCCTGTTTATGAGGTCAGAAATTTGATTTTTACCCTCTTTTTTTTTACCTTCTTTTTGTGGGTTTTTGGGGTTGTTTTCAAGGGTGGTGTAGTTTTTTAGTCTGAGTGATTTTGGTTATGGGCAGAAGGTTAAGACTCAGAGGAGAAGATCTTCATCAGCTTCACAGAAACTTCAGATCACAGAGTATATTACAGGTGGAGGTGACCCAGCTGCCAAATCCAGCTCCATTGAGGTGAACTTTCATGTTTTGTTGAGGAAAACCTAAAAAAAAGAACACCCATGATTTGAAAATGAAATCTGTGTTTGTTTTATTCACTTTAATCCTCTGAAATTTGCATGTGATTTGTGTCAATTTTGGGTGTGTGGTCACAACAGCTGTAGTATGTAATGAGTAATCTTCCTCCTGATGCAATCTCTGAAAATCCTGACTGTCAATTTTGTCCAATTTATGGCAAGGAAAGCAGGAGTTGGTGCATTTTTGGGACCAAATTATGATCTCTACCTCACTCCTTCACTCACCTTTTAGTTGAAAATGAAAGATTGACAACATTTTTATTCATTTCCTGATCTGGGTTTTGTTTCATTTCACATTTTCATAGGTTCCAAGCCACATTCAAGGAGAAACCACCACCCCTACAAACTCAAACATCATAAAAACCCGATTGAAGGATGTCAACAACAGCCTAATGACATCCAAAGAGCTTGTCAAAGCTCTGTTCAGAATCCTCTCCCAAGACACCCACCATTCCTCAGAGATAACCCTGGTTTCTGCCCTCAAACTCGAGCTGGATCGCGCCCGTCTTCAGATCGATCAGTTAGTGCAGCAGCATCGGTTTGATTCGACGCAGACAGACACCCTTTTGAAGCAGTTTGCAGAGGAGAAGGCGTCGTGGAAGATCAAGGAGAAGGAGAGGGTCAAGGAGGCTGTTTCGTCGGTCTCTAGGGAGCTCGAGATTGAGAGGAAGTTGAGGAGGCAGGCTGAGAGGTTGAACAAGAAGTTGGGTGTCGAACTGCGCGATTCGAGGGAGTGTTTGTCGAGGGTTATGAAGGAGTTGGAAGGGGAGAAGCGGGCGAAGGAGATATTGGAACAGACTTGTGATGAGTTGGCTAGGGGGATTGGCGAAGAGAGGGCGAAAGTGAGTGAAGAACTCGAGAAGGAGAGGAAGATGTTACAGCTTGCTGATCTGTTACGCGAGGAGCGTGTTCAGATGAAGCTGACAGATGCTAGGCATGAATACGAGGAGAAGAATGCGGCGTTGGAGAGGCTGAAGAGCGAGCTCGAGGCTTACTTTAAGATGACAAAAGACAACGACGATGATCAACGAGAAGGAAATGGAAATGAAGAAGAAGAAGAGGAGGAAGAAAGCGAGCTGCATTCGATTGAGCTGAGCATGGACAACAACAACAAGAGCTTCAAATGGAGCTTCGTATGCGAGGGAGATTCGAGAAGGCCGTCTGTGGAGGAAGTGTTCAAGGGGAGGAGATCGCTGTCGGAAAAAATTCAGTGGGAAAACATCTGCCTGCACAAGACGACTTCGGATGGGAATGGTATAGAATGGGACTTTAATGATAAAAAACAGCCTAATAATGTTGTGCAAGAAGAAGAATCCGGGTCCGAAATTAGTCCAGCCATTTCTACTGTGAAATCATCCAGCAGTCTACGAGAGGCGTGCACCGCCATCCTCAAAGACTTAGCTTCGAGAAGAGACGGTGTTGTCAAATAGACCCGGCAAAACTGACCCGTAATACAATTTCAAGAACGTGAAAAACTCGTTTGTCGGGTCTACTATATTTGCAGAATGAGGGATGATTTGTAGATTTGTGATCAAGTTATAAAGGGCTTGTTCTGTTGTCTATTTCTGCATCCTCCTGGGTAAAAATGCAGCTTGCATTGTTCTATATTTGAGTTTTGTTTTTGGTTGCAGTTTTTAGAATCTGTTGGTAAAATTAAAGATGGGGTGGGAATATTTGTTACTGTAACTTGACATACTGAGAAATTTTGTATTATGTGAATAGAATTACTGTACAATTATATGTAATGTGACATCTCACATCAGTCTGATTATAATTTAATGAATATGATTCTTCTTTCATGTAATGCCAAACTGGGTTTACAGCCTTGCAATGTTCATAACACTTTTTTTTCCTTGATTGTTTATTGAAATTATCAAAAATATTAATTAAAACTGTCCTTACATATATTATGTATTCACCTAGTATATATATTCACCACATAAATAACTAGCAATGTAAATATATTGTTGATGTCATCACACTCTCCTTATTATTTATATTTTTTTGAGGTCCACTATAATCTTGAATTTATCAACTCGAAAATATGTACTCCCTCCGCTTCCGTTTTTATTTATGTGTCACTTAGGAAATTATGTCAAAAATTTTGACCGTTAATATTTTAATTTATATAATGATTTATCATACAAATTGATGCCGTTAGATTCGTAATAAAAAAATACTATTAGAAAAGTATAATATTTTTTTATAAGAATCTTATTTGAGAAATTATTGATTAAACATTGACATTGAAAAAAGTAAATGACAGATAAGAGAAAGGGGAGTATATGTATAAGCAGTGTTGGAGTGAATGTGAAATAAACATAACAATTGATCAACTCGAAAATATGTACTCTCTCGTTTCGTTTTTATTATGGAGTCACGTCATCTTTTCGATTTATTATGGAATCACGTCATCTTTTCGATTTATTATGGAATCACGTCATCTTTTCGATGAGTTAAAACTAAAACAATTTGGTGGCGTACTGTTAGAGGAAAATAGATCGATAATTGATGTTGACATACTGCCAGTGTCCAAGAAAATGATATGTATTATTAGTAGACCTGTCAATACGGGCGGGCGGGCGGGTTACGGGTCGATCGTATATCGGGTTCGGGTAAATACGGGTCGGGTGTATTTCGGGTTCGGGTAAATACGGATCGGGTGTATTCCGGTTTCGGGCGGTTTGGGTCGGGTTTACGGGTCATGACCACCCTTTTTCTCAGTCACTTACAACTAATAAAATTGATTATAATTAGTCAAAGACGCCTATGTAATGTATCATTCCATTCCAAGTTCGATCACCATGATATATCATAGTTGTATTGACATATTAATATACACCTAAAGGACAAAATTTAACAATCTTCAAGTCTACAAGTATTATGCGGTTTACATCAACAATCACGAATAACAATACTTATGAAATATATAGGGTTTTGGGATGCTAATATACTAAACTTTTGGTGTATTGGACAATAATGCACTGAACTTTGACCTTTGACAATAATACACTATTTTACTGAAAGAGAGGAGAGATGCGGGACTGCAGGAGTTTGAGGGTTCACTGAAAGAGTGAGTGAGTGAGTGACAGTGTTAGGGTTTTATTTTGGTCATTTGTTATTTGATTATTTCATTTGTATATCTCTCTAGGCATAGCTTTCCAAAACCACCCAATATTTTACTTTTGGGCCTTAATTTTCATGGAATGGGCCCATTTTTTTGCACAAGGCCAAAGTAGACATAACACTTAAAATTAAAGTGTCTGACCCAACGGGTCGACCCAAACCTAACCCAACCTGACCCGTTTTTTACCGGGTTCTTTGGGTCGGGTCATTTTCGGGTCCCGGGTCGGAATTTCGTGTTCAAAACCCACTTTTTGCGGGTCGGTTTGGGTCGGGTTTCCGGGTCGGGTCGAGAATTGCCAGGTCTAATTATTAGTGTCCAATACCCTCAAAGTTGATATTATTAATGTCTAAAAATCCATTGAAAAATTAGTAAGTAGTGTTGGAGTGAATGTGAAGTAAACAATGTTCAAAGTAGAGCTGGCAAAATTTTGTCCGACCCGCATTACCCGAATTGTCCGACCCGGAAAAAACCGGGTCTGGACATAGATTTTCTGTCCGAATTTTTATATTGACCGAATTGACCGAATATTCGGACATAAAATTTCTCTTTTTTCTATTGTCCGAACCCGATTTTAGCTTCGTCCGAATTGTCCGACCCGATTTGACCCGAAATAAAACCGGGTCCGGACATAAATTTCTCGTCCGAATTTTGACATTGTCCGAATTTGTCCGACCCGGATTTACCCGGACCTGGATTTTTGCCAGCGCTAGTTCAAAGATTCGGTCTAATCAGAATGGATTAGCATTAGCCGTTCATCTCAACAACCCTAACTTCAATAATTTTACTAATTAAGTAGGGTAGTTAATCAAGTTAAGATAGTATTATTTCTTCAAGATTAGTAGCTGATCTTTGTTTCTTTCTTATCATTATTAAATTTTTTAAAAAAATGGGGGGTTGATTGTGCATGTGAGTGGTAAAGACATACTCACTAGAAGCCTGGCATGTCTTAGTTGGCTCATTAATGAAGATTGGAGAAATTGAAACAATACAATCTACCATGTTCCCCCCCTCCCCCTCTCTTGTTCACTCTTTAAACAATTCTTAATTTTGTTAAATGGCTTGGAGATTGAAAATGATGTGTTTGATAGACTCCCGAGATGTAATTTTATTGAAAAATTTTCAGTCTATTCTAGATTTTGAATAATCGAAAAAAAAAACACAAAGATATATACAATCCGACAATCATAGTATCAATTTCAATTTAATAGAGCTAATTTTTGAGTTTGTTGTTATTATAGTAGGACTGGTTTTTCACAGAAACTTTAATGATATGTGAGATTAGAAAGATTAATGAAAAAAAATTGACAACAAACAATTGGACAATATAGTTTTACATAATTCAAAGCCAAAGAACCTATTGAAAGGGATTAATTTGAAGAGACTTTGTGGAAAACTCGTATGATAGACTAGATTAACATGCGCGCAAAACGATAAAGATTGGCTGTTATATAGGCTTTATTTGTAATGATGAAGAGATTGTAGCGAAACTTTTCAGAGAAATGTGGTAAGAAGAATGGAAAAGAAAAATCGAAGAACAAATCTTGAAAGAGGTCTATTTGCTAAATATATGCTTTGGCGGTGTTTGATGTGTTGCTTTTTGTTGTCTTGCTGCTGCTCTTTGTAGTTGTATGCGACTTTATTATAACCTTCAAACCGGTTAGACTTTGAATAATAAAAACAAGGGAGGGACCATTCAGTTTTATATACCATCACAGCAAGTGCCTTTTGATAAATTTTTTAGCATCAAGTAGCTAGTTATATCAAAATAGGATTACATGATAAGGGTTGGAAGTTGAGTTAGTTGGGTCAAAATGGGCTAGAATGTTGACTTTTTGAATTCCAAATGATAAAATCATGTGAACTCAAAACTTAACTACACTAATTTACTAATTAGAGAGAGAAACAGAATCATTATGGAATCATTTGCTTATAGGTCTACACCTAATGATTTACACCACCTTGATTTTTCAACTAAAAACAGGGGGAAGAATTATAAAAACAAAAACAGGAACATTGGGGAAATCATTTGGCATGTGAGACAATGGAAAAAGGGTTGGGATGTGCCCTAGTTAGATAGAAAGGCATGTGCATATGACTATGTTGCATAATTGCATGCACCAAATTTTTGGTATTATGTTCTTCCCCTTCCCCTTTGTGCATTTTACTTGTTCATCATCATTCATCATTCTTTAATGAATGAATGTTTTAATGGCAACTTATTAATGTATCCATTGCATTATTGATTTGTGGGTCGATCACAATTTTGGATGGACTCCCTTTGGGACATGTATATGCCTGCCCAACCCTATAATATATGATTATGACATGTATATGGAAACGGTAAAGAATATAAAATCATCACTAGACCTTCAACCATCAATGTAAGCTTTTAATTGAGATGGTTTCATATAATATTTAAGTCGGCCTGAGTAAAATGTTTCAGGGACGAATCTCAACACCACCATGTTTATTTTCGCAAGGTAAAAGTCTTTGCTCCAACTGCGCTTCAAGGTCAAAGGACATGCGCATGAGGAAACAGGTTAGAATATAATGCAATCGTTGGACTTTCAACCATCAACTTATATATCGTCGCTTTGTGGGTCGCTCACAATTTTGGATGGACTCCCTTTGGGGCCTATATATGCCTACGCCTGCCCAACCTTGTCATATATGATTACGACGTGATATTATAGGTTCGTGGAAATTATGGTAAAAAAAAAGATGAATGAGAGTTTATGAGTTCAAATTCGAATATGAATGATTAATTATTAAAAGTAACAGCGAATGTTACGTTGTCTTTTTGTATATAGCTCGTGTACTTTTATGAAAGAAAGTGATGGAGCTCTAACATAAAGTGAGTTGTTTCGTGACATGAAATTATACATGATATAAAATATTTCAAGCGAGGGTTTTCTGAAAAAAATATATATTAGTAACAAATTCAATAGAAATATATAACTTTCACTATTCAAAGTAAAAATTAATTTTTATGGAACACTAAATATCTTAAAGCTACACCTCCACTTAAAATAATAAGGGTGTAAAATTAAATTAGACAAGTAAAGTAGTAGAGGTAAATAAGTATCACATTGCCCTTCGTTTTTATTTTTAAATAAATTTTTTGAGTTGAATAAATAATTTTAAATATAAATTATTTAAAAGTATAGTCTTGTTCTTTTGGATGACCCTGTTCTTTGGATGAGTTATTTTCAAGTCAGGATAATTAGGTTTGGAGAAGTTAGGATAAGTTATGATGTTTTTTTGGAAAATTGTATTTTTAGAGAAGATGTTTTTTGGAAAATTGTGTTAGATTAGGATAAGTTAGGAGAGTTAGAACCGAACTGACAAAAGAACGGGGACAAGAATAAACTTATCATACAAAGCTAAAGAAGAGGACTTGATTCTAACAATAGTGTTATCAAACTTCAAGTATCAGAATACATTGGTTACCTCTAAAGGACTTCTAGAGTACGCATTTGGAGTTAGGTTTGAGTCACTCACCTATAAACCCTCTTGACTATCAACATCATTCTTCCTAAGAAAAGCCTCAAAGATTGGTGTAGAAAAAATTTAGAATGGTACAATCGGTGCCAAAAACAACAGACCCCCAATATAGTCCTATTAACATGTCTAAGGAATCCAGACATAGATAGTCTTTTCTCATTCACGGAAACGCATGAAGAGACTGATTCCAGCGAACATCGGTGACAAGAAAAAGAATAAACCCTAATACACAATCAACCATAGTTATCGAGATCACTCTATACCTCCACAACCCACGTGCGGGGTAAAGCGACCAATCCAGAGCCAAAACTGAAGTAAATTTATACGGGTAAAAAGCAACAATCTACATTCCGAACTAAACGACCCCGGGAAACGTTCATCGTAACTTTGCAATGAGTGGTAGAGGGTTCCAGGCATCCTAAAAGAATGTTGGATTCCAATCCCGACCCAACCAACAGCCTAAAATCAAGCAAAAAAATTCTAAGACACCATGATGAATGTGAAGAAGATCCAAGTCAAAAGTTCCCCAAAAACCGTCCAAAAGAGGTGTTAGTTCCCTCGATTCTGACACCAACAACCAAACAAAACTAAGGTCTTCAGTTCAGCGTTTGAGCTGCCTAATAAGATCCCTACACAAGATGTATTAACAGTGCAAATTCAGAAAACTCCGACTATGTGGGGACTGAGGTTGCAGAAATAATGAAGCCAGGAGGATAATTATGCAATGAAGTCAATTGGATATGACAGAAAAAAGCAAAATTCACCCATCAATGGACTTCCAAGCTGTAGATGAAGTCCAGTATTCGCAACCGATCTTGTCAGTATCGAAAAATAACAATACACGGTAGAAGTTCAGAATTCTGTACAGGAATCGTATAAACGTTGCTATCTTAGAAAGTGACTGATTTCAAAAGACCGTCAAAAACTCTGCAGATAGTAAAAAGCGTGTTTTGAAACACAACTTCACATAATCTAAGGTGAAAGTGTGCAGTTGCAAATACACAGAGGAACCAAAGAAATAACCATGGAATTCTTGCCGGAAAGTTCAAAGCAGTAAAAAAACAAGTAGATCAAACAAACAGGAGTATCCACCATCAGTGCACTAAACTACAATTCCACATGCACGGTGTACGTATTAAACGTACAGTTTTTGATCCGTCCAAACATAGTGATGGGTGTCTTTACCCAAATTGACAGTAGTTCCTTTATTTGATAAGGATACAAGCACTTAAGTTTGCATATACAGCGACAAACGATAACAGACCATAGTGGGCGATGCTGACAGACAGATCATTGCAGGCACGTATGAAAGGTGTAGATTACCTGATTATGATAGGAAAGTAACACAGAGCTGTCACATACGGTGAAGAAGCATATCTTGACAAGTAATCACAGTGCGGTGAAGAAATTACGACCCTTGATTGATGAAAATCTGCTCAGCTGCAGTGACGCAAAACAGAAACATTATCGAAAAACAAGAGTCCTCGGATCAAGTCCCATGAACCTGGCTACTACACCATGCGCTAGGATATCTCCGCTGAATGATTTGAATGTCCTGTTTTTGGTCGTTAGTTTTTGTTTTCTGTAACAGTACATGTAAAAGTGATGGGAATGAATCATGGAGGATGATTAGAAGATGCCACGAAGATCAAAACAATACAGATATGGAACATCTCCCGTGGGCAGAATCTGATCTATATGATTCTACTGTGTACATTGTACACTGCCCAAGATAAGAGGTTGTCTAGGAGGATTGACAACAAGACCAGGACACCCTCATGTTTGATGTCAGATTCATAAAGATGGATGACCCCGTGCGCAATAATTCCATAAAAGCGACTGATAATGACTGAATCTCATCCATCCACCAACGAAAAGGGAGTTCGATTCAAAAGGGAGAGACCGAGAGACGAAAACCAAGTGAATAAAATAAAAGAGATGTAAATCTGACTCAGATCGAGAGAACTTTCATCCATATGTTCTGCATCATGTAATGTATTCCTATACATACTTAAGACAACAAATATCAAGCATCAGGCAACTAGACACGTCCAAGTTGAGGGACGGGGATGGCACCAAGTGAAGGCACTATCTTACGGCGACAACCACAGTGGGATAAGTTCCTCCTATCATGAACTAATCATGAATTAGGATTTCAGCTTAGGAAACAAAATCAAGAGACTCAAAATATAAGTGCATCAGAATGAACATTTACTGCTTATAACCAACTAATTAGGGTCTCATGGAGACACCGTGTGCTGAATTCATGGGTAACTTTTTTTCTTCATTCACACTTCCAATATCATACTTGCCCTTGAACCAAAAGGTTGTAAACTCTCAAAAGCAAAGATATTTTGCATTTGTACATCCCAGATACCAACATAGAAGAATTGTCCTAATAGGGAAAAATAGGAGCAACCTCTCTCTCTCTTCCCCCAACACAAACACTCACAGTGACAAAGTTTTGGGTTGATAAGTAGACTCCTAGAATATAGAATTTGGAACTGATTATAGACCTGTTCCGAGAGAGTAAACTGAACATTTCCACCCATATACCCTACTTTCCTGAACTCCGAGCCATGGGTTGAATTTAGAGATTTCTACATATTGTTTTCCCTGGCCATTCTCTACAACAAGTAGACAACAGAATCAATCACACAATATTCCAACTGTTATCCATTCTAAATGCCTCCCACTGAGTCATCATCACATCGTAGTATTCCTTCACACATTCATACACCACCATCATAGTGACGTTGAACTTATCTCATGATTTGATATCATACTCTTCTGATCACTAATTAACAAAAAGTTTTCAAGTTGGTTCTCCAAGTCTCGAAATCCTACAACACAGTCCATATTGTAGGTGACAATATCAGATGAAAATGAAATGAAGTGATATCCACTCACAACCCTTTCCTTCTTCCAATGAACGATACGATATGACTTATATGTTCCAATGACTGCTACGATAAGACTCGACTCCCATGGATGGAATGGACTCTTGCAATTATGTTGATTTTGCAGGTTACAATCTTATCGCAGTTAGGCGCAAGCCACTATCCGAATTAGGAGCTTTGGCAGCAAAGATAAGAAAGTATCATTTAGGGGGAGTCAGTTGATGCCATTATTACTTACAATTGGGGGTCATTTCATTTTTCTTTGTGGGGGAGTCCATGTCAATTGTATTGTAAAGATGGATGCTCTCACTTCCTAGTGCACCAGTTGACAACTTGACAATCAGTAAGTGCATGCAGAGAAAAAATCAACATGCTTATCATCTCCCACAATTTCCTAACCAACCATCAAGTAAAATGGTAGTGGAAAGGCTGAACTAAAGAGTTCATTCATGATATTGAGATTGTTCACTATTGACTATATGCTCTAGGTGTATCCGTGTATGTAATACATATTGAGGGGTGAGTTAAGAGGAAGCGAACGGTAACTTGGGAGGGGAGCCAATCACCTGCCGCCACATTAGGTCCAAGTCACTACCCACTGTCCTACACGCTGACGGTAGTGCTCTAACGCTATTCACAATCACCAAGTGCCATGTAACTATATAAGCACTTGGGACCATGTTGAAGTATGATTATTAATAGTGTTAGCCAAATCAGTGACAAATTGAACCCGCTCGCAACATTTTATATAAAATAATAAAAAATAATTTTTACTATATTATTATCTCTCTATCACTCTACTCTTGTTCCTAGGAACACATGGCCATTTCCCACGATTTTTCCATTTTTTTTCTTTGCCTCTTTCTAGGTTCTCCCTCCTCCATGTGTTCTCCTCCACAAGAGACTACCAATATTCATAACCTAATCACTATGAGGAGGGGGAAGGGGAGGGCAGGGGAGAAAAGAAATGAAGAAACATTATGTCCATCAGTAAATATGCAAAGGGAAGAAGCAAAAAAGTACTTGCTAATTTTATTTCAAGAATAACCTTATGTACAAAATCAAACTCTTTAACAGTTAATACAAGAAAAGAAATTGAAAAAGCATGATACTCACAAAGGCCAGATTTGTATACAAACAAACACAACAGCAGATTTGATGAAGAACAGACATCTATCTGTGAGTGTGAGAGCCTTCAGATCTTTCAGATTTCTCAGATTCTGATGTGAATGCAACAGGGGTAGTAGGATGGTCCCTCACAGTCAAGCTAAATACCTCAGGTCTTGAGTAATGACCAACCACATCAAAATCAAACTTTGCGCGTGCGATCTCTCCCAAGTCTGTTGATCATTAAGCATAAAAGTTATCAGCTGACTGATGGTACAACACACTAAGGCTCTGTTTAGTTCCTAAAAAAGGACAAGGAAAGAAATCTTTTGTGTCTCCCCGCTAATTTAGTATAACAAGTTCATTTTTCTCTACCAATCCTTCACTTCATTTTCTCCCTCCCCAATCCTGCCCTCCAATTCAGCCTATCATGTTCTCTCAAATCTGAAAGTAAATTATCATTTGAGACATCAATCAAATTTTTAATGATGTTTTCCATCTAACTCTTATTCTTCCAGTTTTTTGAAGCCACATAAGGAAAGTCAGTCAGTTTCAAACTTTGTTTTTCCTTTCCATGTGACTGCCCAAGAACCAAATAGCCTAAAAGAATAGTTTTGACTTTTAAGTATGCCAAGGAAATACTGCTGCTAAGATATGTTAATTAACAAAGACTATATGTTCAAGCATTTGACTTTAAGGAATGAGCATACCAAGATCAGCTGAAATAAGGGCCTCTCCTTCAAAATTAGGTCCAGCCAGGACAGTCCCTGACGGTGATATTATTACACTGCCCCCGGCACAAACAACGGTGTCAGGATTGAGATCCTCTTCCACACCAGCGAAGACATAGTCAGGGGGAGGAGGATAATCCTTCCTCCGACAAAATTGATTGGCTGACAAAACAAAACATCCACCCTCGAGTGCAATATGAGTCATTGATGCTTGCCAAACATCCCTTGCATCAGCAGTTGGAGCACAATATATTTCAACACCTAAAAATTCATGAAGTACGATAAGTTAGGTTCACATGTCAAAGATATGAACTGGACCATATGCAGATAATAAGATACACAAACTTATTTGTACTCTTTAATAAGAATCAATCAAAATTTGACGCATTGACATTAAATCTTGCATGCAAATGGCAGACAACTAAGACACCGGGGTGAGACGGTGAGTAGTAGCGTTCTTTTGTCATGGATTATGAAGTTAAGTTCCCAGACTTACCTTACATTTTGAGCATCTAACTTCATTATGCGAGCAATAGGTTATACCAAAGAAAAAGAAAACAAATACATGGCAGGTAAGCCCACCTTTGCCATACATTGCCATCCGGAGAAGAGGCATTCTGTTTTCCCAGCAAATGGCTGCACCAATTTTACCAATTGGGGTTTCATAGACTGGAATTGTTGATCCGTCCCCAAAGCCCCAAATAATACGTTCAAGTGCTGTTGGCATGACTTTCCGATGCTTTCCCAGGTAACGCCCTTGAGAATCAAAAGTTAAGACCGAACAATACAGTGTGTATCCATCTCTCTCTATCACACCCATTACCAAATACACCTTGTACTTTCCAGCCATTGTAGCCAAGCGGTCAACTTCAGGGCCTGCATTCATGTGCATCATGGGAAACCATACAAATTAACCTCAAAAACAAGATTATGCATAAGACACTATTTCCCAGTAATTTGGGTGTAAAGGTCATGAAGCAGAGGCAACATCGATCTCTTCCAGCATAACAACCAAAAGGCATTCAAATCGCATAGAAGGTTTAACACATGGTTCTTGAGAACCCTCTCTCAAGTTCAAATTAATGTAGCATTGAATCCCACAGGACCTGGGCACATAATATCATAAGATTTTTACAGGCAAACAGGCATCTAAGATTTCATACTGACACTATTTCAGTAAACACTGATGCAATCATATTTACATGTCCAAGTAACCATACATACATGTAAACAATTGCATTGGACAGGAAATGAACATTGATTGATGAGGAATGGTTTAATCAAGCGGTAAATTTGCACACGCTACTAAAGGCCCCTTACAAAGCTGTTTAGCTTCGGCTTCATCATACTAGAATATGCCTCACCCAGAAAGAAAAAAGATAGCACAAGCTTTTGACAAGTGCACTCATAATGATCTTGGAAGCTCATCGCAAACAGGTCTAGCAAGCTCGGAATCATAGGTAATTATCAAATTTTCTACAGATAGTCCAGATAAGCCCTTAAAGAGGATCCTTCATCACAAATGACCTAATAAGCAGGGAATAACATAATATGGTCATGGTTTCTGTCAGGAATCCAGACCCATTAGCCTAAGGCAGAACTTTGGATGTCTTCAACATAAATTTCAAAGTCATGAACCACAAACTAAAGAACAAGGTTAATGGCACTAGAATGTTTCATTAGAGTAAGTAGATAGAATATAAAACCCAAACCTAGACGTCAAATAATTAGCCAAATCCATCACCAAACAATGCCAACAATCAACAACAGCTTCTAGTCATGGACCCGGAGATGCAGGGGTACACACTTATATTTCTTTAAGAAAAAACAGACAATGGTCTATATTCTAAAAGGACTATCACACTAGTACATAACATGGACTAGATCTTCAGATCATCTTGAATTTACGCCCCAATACATATAGAATAAAATCTTTCAGGAACCTAAATTGATGTAATGACTAATGAGTTCACAACTTTTTATCCCAAGATGGCAAGATCCCACCTAATGGATGTTATCAAGGATCCGATGCATGTCCCTTTAATCCTAAATTTTGATAGAACACACAGCCCCAACAGAGGATATAAACCAAAGAAAAGAGGAATAAAAGTAAGGCTAAAAGAGAATAATAGAAAGAACCTAGTAATTAGTCCAAACAGGATTTGGAGGACGGAGGGGACTATGGGATGAATAAAGAGATCAACAATTCTTACCAGGGACATCAATTGCAGAGGCATGATATCTTCGGAACTCTTCCTTACCCTTTGCTGTCCTGTTACCAATTGCGACTCCAAAATTTGAACCGCGTGGGTAACCACCAATAAATGCCTCAGGGAAGACAACCAACTGTGCTCCATAAGAAGCTGCCTCGGCTAACAACCTTTCAGCCTTATCTGAGGCAATAATAGAGTCAAAATCAGGAAAAAAAGAATCACTTACTCAGTTGCAATTTCAAACTCTCAACTGTAATCAGTCACCGGATGCACTAATCAAAGAACAATTTCTTTTTTCTATGGTTCAAATATTTGACATGAAAGAGGATAGAAAGATAAAACATAGAAGTTGTTAATTTATCTTAGAAAGAGTTGATATATGCATGTTCTAAACATTGGTCAAAATCTGACCAATATAGACAATAAGGGAGGGCAAATTGTCAATTGAGAGTAAATCGGCATGCTCAATTGCTCATTAGCTAAACGGGCACACAGCTCATATCTGAAAATTGGAATACTCCTGACTCCTGAGAGTACCATGCTCCCATACTCCAAAGTCTGCCTAATTATGAACACTTCCTCTAAAATTTGTAAGCATTCTAGTGCCATTTTATGAACATTTTTCAATGAAGTTTTTGAGTAAAATTTTCATTCTTATATTTCATCTCTACTTTCCCTTTTATGACCATATTTTTGTCTCCTTATATGACCATACTTTTCAAATTTTATTTATTTTTATTATCATTATTAGCATGTTCTGTCTCTAGAGTTTTATGAGCAATTGAGCATTATAGTGCAGTTTTATGAACACTTTCCATGAGGTGTATGAGCAATGTAATCAGGGCACACAATGCTTCTATACTCCCGGGAGTATAATCCGAGGGTTGGCTCATAACATCTGTCATTTTCTCATCATCCTGCACACAGTCAGCAGGCACTCCATTTTCTCATCCCTCTTCCTCGCTCACACAATGTATCCTGCTTCCATCACCTGTCTCGCATTGTTTATCTCCACCACATTCTCTCTACTGACTCTATCACTCTCTGTCAAGGTCAGTTAACCATACAAATGCTCAGCTTAATACAACCTAAAGACAAAAATGGCACCCATTTCAGTCAAAATAACACGTCACCATGGAAAGACATAAATTTTGCAACCACACCAGCCTCCGGGTGAGCAAACGAGCATATTTCATCACACCTATAATGTTTTTGCCCCCTATTGCCCAAATACAAATTTCACTCTCCCAAACTCCACATCTCCAAGTAACATAAGTATTTCCATCGCCATCTCCAGTACATATTCAACAGCAGGCAACAATGCGGCCACAAAAACAATCTACTTCAAAAGTTCTAACCAAAATAGAAGTAGTGAAAAAAATTATACACTACTTCCAACTGAAGTTCTAAACCATTAAATTACAAACAAAATCATGACCTATCACCAAACTACTTCGAAATGAACTCTAGCAGCAATCACAACCACGATTAACCTAGCGATACTAGCCTTGAGCGACTAATTTCATGTTTAATTACGCATAAATCAAGTTGAATTGCCTAATTTCATGTTTAATTACGCATAATCGAATCATCCAGAATTGATTAACAGAGATAGAGAGTACCGAGGGTGGCGGGAGTGTCGTAGAAGACGGTAGAGGCCTGGACGACGGTGGCGCGTACGACGGGGGCGTCGGCGACGGCGGCCATTTCAAGCTCGGCGATGATAGGGCTGTCGGAGGCGGCGGAGGAGTTGGTCGGAACTAAAGCCATTTTTCTATCTCCGGCGACTTGAACAGGAATAGTTGAAGTTAAGCTCGCAGTATTACTCCCTTGCATACTTGGAATGTAGAATCAGTGGGTTGAAAAATGGAATCATCGGCCGCCTTCTAGAACTATATGTATATTTTATTCATTGGGATAAAATAAAGACACCCGTTGGTGGGGCTTCATCAAGGATAACCGCCCATTCAGTGGTTGACACGTGTTGATACGGTTTTAGTAATAAGTTATAGTATGAAATTACCTCCATTGTAATTTTTAGTAAAATATTTTTCTAATGACAGTAATTTTATATTGTAACTCATTGTAATTTTTGAGTAATTAACGATCAAAATTTTGTCAAAGTGACAATTAATTTGGGACGGAGGAAGTATCTTCATATGTTCAAAGTTGTAAAAATCATGTATTTCTTTCAATTTTTAAGCAAATGAATACGAATCTACCACAAAAAAACAATGTTTAATGGATTCAAAGTTGTAAATTGATTATTGTCGGATTTTTGGATAACTGATTGGTTATATAAATTTTTCAACCTTCGATTCATATCCGATCCGTGATCCAAACAAATTGTTAAATTGGTTAACTGATCTGCCAACTTCAGTGTATTTTACTATGTATTTCACTTATCATTATCAATAAATATAACCTCATTATCCATTAAAATATTAATGTCTAAATTTAATATTCCTTAAATCAAATATACTCATTATTGATAGTGGTCTTAAAATTTATCCTTAGCCTCTGCATTATTGACATGGTGAAGGATTTCTTTTGGAGACTTTATTTTAAAGCCACTTATCTTCCTCGAAAGTTTTTTTTTTTTTTGTAGCTAAGACATAATTTGGAAGTAAAAACGAGCTAAGGAAGAGCTTTTTCCCTAGCTATATTAGTCCGGGCATGTGCTTCCTTAACTTCCAATCTAGGGACTTTCTTAATTTTACAGAAGGAAAAATTGAAGAGAAGTAAGTTGCAGTAACTAAGAACATTAAAACACTCTAGTCGAACTTGAATCATCCACCTATGTTAGGAAGATGAGCTAAGGAAGGACTCTTTTCCTGAGTATGTTAGGGTATGTCCTTCTTTGACTTCCAACTTAGAAACTTTCCTAATTTTACATAATAAAAAAAAAAATTGAAGAGAAGTAAGTTGTAGTAACTAAGAATATTTTTTTTTTCGATAATTAAGGCCAAAGTCAAAGCCAAAACGGCAACAAAGTTCAAAGCACCAAAAACACCCATACTAAAGAAGACACTAAGCAACACCATGCAGGAAAAGGAACAAAAGAACCACAAAAAACCACACCTAGAACCAAACACCAAAACCGACTCAACAAAACTAAATCAAGACACCACCAAAACAACCTAAAAACAGCAAAACAAACGCACCAACCAAAGAAATCACCATGACCCAAACACGAACACACAAAAACCCCCTTGAAGCTCAAACTACCCCTTCAACCCTTATCTTCATCGAACCTCTTCTTCTTTAGCAGTTTTATAGCCGTCTCTCGGTCTTGTAGTATTTTCAAACCACCTTTATTACTCATGTCAACCCTCTAAAGGTTTGTACTACCTCGGTTGAATCAGTGTTGATGATGATGTTGTTCAGGCACTTCTCATTCGCTTTCTTAAGAGCACTTTCCACTGTCTGTGGTTCCATCTTCTAGCAGAGTGTCCCGGCTGCTATTGTTCTAATTATTTCTCTTTTCGACCTTATTGACATAGGATCCATTCTACACTATTATGTAAAATATATTTGTTCCAATCTTCCAGACCCATCACATTGGAATTCTCCGTCAATTGCTTGGGCCTCCCCCTGTCGAAAGTACATTAAATCATTAATTGTATTATAATGATAAAAGCAATGCAAATTATGCAACCACCATTGATGTCGATTTGGAAGAAATTTATATTCAAAAAATCTGTGGGGGTTCCTATTCACATGAGTAACATGAGTTCATAGTACCACATGATATGGTAATCATTTTCTAATAGTCCAACGTATAACTAATAATGTGAATATGTATGACCGACGAAATTAGAATACCACCATTTCCAAGGGTATTCTTGTGCCTTTTTTTAAACTTGAGAGCTGTACTATAAAAATAAAATAAAAATTAAAGAGATTAGCATTGTAAAATTCTGTAAAGATTATGATTATGAACTTCATCTTTGTAAAATAGTATAGGTTAACTTGAATTAGAGGATAGGGTTAGTATCACCTTCATATACAATGGTACAATATATTTATTGACTAATAAATTTATCCATAGACTGTAGTATAATTTATAATAAATTTACAGATGGACTCTAGTATATATTTTATAAAAAAATATTTCATAGTCTACTGAAAAACTTTATAGATTTTCAAACAACTTTCAAATTTATCGTTATTTCAGGCTCTACCTATGGAACTTAAGTACTACGTACAAAAGTCAATTGCCTAAGTGGCAAGAGTCCACCTTCTACCCCACGTGTTCGAATCTTGGGGACAACATTTCTCTCTTACCTTTCGAAGAGTCCTGCGGGTTGGAGTGAGGCCCATCTTTGGGCCATTGACATCTTCCGTCACGGTCCGTTACAAAAGCCTGTTGGGTTATACCCCTGAGATAGGGGCCGATGGGTTGGACTATTACCTATGTTAAAAAAAAAAGTACTACGTACAAAAACAAAAACTAACTAGTTGGAAATTAAAAAAAAAGTACTACATACAAAAACAAAAACTAACTAGTTGGAAATTAATTCATTTTTAGGTATATATTTTACCAAAATGATACGAGTCTTAGGAACAAGACACTTTTTAAGTGTCTTATCTTATTACTAAAATTATATGATTATATATTAAATTGAATAGAATGATATGATTGAATTCTATAACAACAATATCACGTATAAGTTGCATAACATTATATTTTTATCCATTTTTTTTAATTAAAAAAAATGATGATTGAAATATACCTAACAGATTAAGTTGATTTGATTAAGGTAACATTTCTACTCATTGACATAGCCAATACATTCAAAACTTATAATTAATAATTAATACTTGCTATTAAAAAGAATTAGTATAAAAATTCTAAACAATATTAATTTAGAGAAGGATAAAATATATAAAAAAAAAAAATTTTGAAACAAGACACATATTATCATCCATATTTTATGTGTGTGGTTGGAGCACCAAATATGCAATAACTAATTAAATAATAAAGAGGTGCCTTTCTTGCATAAACAACTTGGAAATAGTGCATCCATTAAGGTCCTGCTATTTTGGGCAGTGGGTTAGATACGGAAATTGTGCGATATGGTAAAATTGTAAAAAACGTGGTAAGATGTGGAATGATAGAGTAAAATTTGTGAAAAGTGTGGTTGATGTAGTATGTGAGTAGAAAAAAATATGAAAAATAGAGAAGAAAAGTGAGGAAATATATTAATAATGATTATAGTAAAATATGGAAGAATATTAAGTGATATGGTGAATTGTGATACCGCACCAAACCATATAAAACAACAGACATGATCTGTTTTTGGGAAATATGAGATTAGAGTAGTCCAACATACAATACATATAGATTATTATTATATTATTTAATAATCTAAAACATAAATTATTATAATCCAATATAAAATATAAGTGTCATGCATGAGTACAGATTTCCGAATCCCCGAGTATAGTATCATATTAATCACGATTCATGTGCCATTTCTTTTTGTGACAAAAAATAAAATAAAAAAGAACAGGTTAAGAGTTATGAATCACGATTCATATTAATTACTTCCTCCGTCTCAAATTGTTTGTCCATTTTATAATTTCAATGATTGTAATTCCTATTATACCCCTAATAAATACTCTTTTGTTTCTTTTTTATTTTTCTTCACATGAGAAAAGTGAGGGCAATTCTGGTACATTACACATTTTTCACCTCATTTTCCATGACCATTGGACTTTTAAATATAGTTGGATAGACAAACAATTTGGGACGGAGGTAGTACTAGTATAATCATGTGCCAGTTTAAGACTTAAGATACATAGTATATGATTCTATTATACTAACTCCGTCTCATTCTATTTGTCCATCTACCTAACTCAAGAAAACCAATGTGTATTGAGAATTTAGATAAAAAGTTTGTAATTTATTCAAATTACCTCTATTTTAATTGAAGATAATAGTTGTTGGAATTGTAAAAAATGATAAATGACTTTATTAATTAGAGGTAGAAAAGAAATTACAGATTTACAGTTATTGGGATTGTAAATGGGACAAATATTTTGGAACAAAAAAATTAAATAAAAAGACAAATATTTTGAAACGGAGTTAACATGTCACCAACTTTTGTCTTTTGTTTGTAGAGCAAACTTAAAAGGACCGGTTTCTGGGAGTGTTGAGCCCTGCATATCACAATTGTCCAACCCTAACTAGTTTTCCATAATCAATCACTCCGTTATGGCAACCGCAGCTTCTTTCCTCTCCACTGCTGCTAGAAGGTAACCTACTTCATTTCTGACCCCCTTCTAAATTTAAATGCTCCATGTCTTCTCCTGTTATATTTTTATGGTAATATTTTTCATAATAAAATTGATATAATAATTTTATGTTATAAAGATATGTTAAAGAAACTATGGATCAAATTAAAGTCTTTAATTTTTAACTTACATAGACCACAACCAACGAGAGATTACTACACAACTGATCAATTGTTAATTAATCTGTATTTACGATTGTTGTTATCTTTTTAGATTATTGAAAGCCAAAAAGTTTGTAGAAAATAATAAACCGCATACAAAACATAAAAAAACCATCTTCGAAAGATAAATGTTACAACTAAATAGCAAAAAATATAAATAACATAGAAGGACTTTCGCGCCCACAACAACATAAGAAAACCTTCACATCTCAATTATAATGTAAGATCAATAACTTCAGTTTGGCGGGTCAAATACTATTTATTTAAGTTTTGAAAATTTTTGATAAATCAGAAGAAATTTTTCTATTTAAAATTTATCTATAAATTTGACACACCGGAATGTAGGTTGGAAGGCAAGGTAGCTCTGATCACCGGTGCTGCCAGCGGCATCGGTGAATGCACCGCCCGACTCTTCGCCCAGCATGGGGCGAAGCTCGTGCTGACCGACATCCAGGACGACCTCGGCCGCTCCCTGGCGGCTGACCTCAACTCCACCACCCCGACCACCTACCTCCACTGCGACGTCACGGATGAGTCCCACGTGGCATCCGCCGTGGACCACGCTGTCTCCCAGCACGGCACCCTCGACGTCATGTTCAACAACGCCGGGATCGGCGGCCGCAACCCGGCCGCCGGCATCCTCGACACGACCCAGGACGACTTCGAGCACGTGGTCCGTACCAACCTGGTCGGCCCCTTCCTCGGGACCAAACACGCCGCCCGTGCCATGATCCCCAACGGTCGTGGCAGCATAGTCAACACAGCCAGCATGGCGTCCGTCGTGGCGGCGCTCGTGGGGTACCCGTACACGTCATCGAAGTTCGGGGCGGTCGGGCTGACGAAGAATGCGGCGGTGGAGCTCGGGCGGAACGGGATAAGGGTCAACGCTGTGTCGCCGTACTACACGCCGACACCGTTGACTAAGAGGATTTTGGAGAAAAAAGAGGATGAGGAGTTCAGGGAGCTGTATTCGAATCTGAGGGGGCAGATTTGTACGAGGGAAGGTGTGGCGGAGGCAGTGTTGTATTTGGCAAGTGATGCTGCGCAGTATGTGAGTGGACATAATCTGGTCATTGATGGAGGGTTTTCCGCCATGAATGCTGGGTTCTGCATCTATGATTGATTAAGGCTTGTTTGATTGTATGTGGTATTGTGTTGTTACCATTTTTGGGTATCCGTGATCGAATTGAATAAGAGCACCCTCTTTTCTTCCCCCTGCCTTTATAGCTGAGAAAAGCTAACCGGACATTATTATCGACCTGAACCTAATATGATATTAAACGGGTTTAGGTAGAAATTTTCAACCCGTTTAATTAAATGGGTTGACACGGTAAATCCGTTTAATTAAATGGGTTAGGTTCAGGTCATGATTTTCGACACGAAAAAACACATACTTAACACTATTAATTAGACATATTAAATAGGTTAAATCATTTACTCGATAATTGTTACCCAATTATGTCATTTATCAATAAACTTAGGTGAAAGTTACATTAAATACTCTTTGAAATATACATAAGACTTGTAATTTTAACTTATATTTATCTTTGACTGTGAAAAAATATCTCCTTATATATAACTCAAATTATATCACCACACAAATTGTTGAGTATGATATGTCATTATTTTGATCCCACAATGACTTGTTTCGTATAAATGAGTTAATAGTTAAATGGGTAAACATGTCAAAATAAGGTCAACCCGTTTAAAATTTAAACGGTAAATGGTTTTAATTTCCAACCCGTTTAATAAATGAGTTAGGTTTAGGTCGGAAGATTTTGAACCCGTTTAAATTTGACACGAACACGAACCCGACTCGACCTGACCTATTAGCCACATGGGCCTGCATCATATCAAGTCTACTTCACTAGGGTGATGATAAGAGTCTTATATCATCGATACGACTGCAATGGTGAGTTTAAATTTAAATCATTGCTAATATGACATGACAGGAGAATGGAATGAGGTCATGTAGAACATTTCAGCAGTGAAAATTATATTTACTTCGCGATATTCTCGCCGTCAGTCTCGCAACACGAGTTTAAAAGCGAGTTTTAACACACTAATCACATTTTTTCTTTCTTCCTCTACCTCATTTTTAGGCCCGATTCTTTGAATGGGTTGTTTTTCAAGTTAAGATAGTTAGGTTATGATAAGTTAGGATGCTTTTTGGGGAATTGTGCTTTTAGAGTATATGTTTTTTTCTGGAATTGTGTTATGTTATGATAAGTTAGGTTTAATCTGACAAAAGAACAAGGTTTTAATCAATATAACCAAATTAATTATATTATTAGAACTCATTTACTTTTTTTAATTAATCTGAGCCAAACTTATGGTTAGCATTGGAAAACTAGTTAAATAAAAGGATAAATTTTGACTCTCTTGGTAGGGGTCTACATATTCCATCTCATCCAATTAGTCAAACGCAAATCACCGTTACAGGTGTTCTTATCCTAAGATATTTCTTAAGTATCTTATTCTTCGCCAAATTAGTATTTTTAATGATTTTTTACACAATTTTTTCAATAGTAAGTATTAGTTATCAATTATATGAAGTTTTGGTCGTGTTCAATACGTCAATGAGCACCAATTATAAATTAATTGAATCTACACTGGTGGTTAGACTTATTTTAGGCATTTTTTGAAAATATAAAAAATAATGGATAAAATTATAACTTTATGTAGTTTATATGTAATATTATAGTTATAGAATTGAATCATATCATTTTATTTCAATTTGACATATAATAATATAGTTTTAATGATAAGGTAAGATGCTTACAAAATATATTGCCCCAAGATTTATATCATTTTCGACCTAGCAATATTAGTACACTAGTAGTACTTAGACCCGTGTGTTGCACGAGACGCAAGTAAACCATACGTATTATTGAAAGTATTACTCAGATACGTTTGTGGTTTTTCAAATTGGGTTTTTCAAATCATTTTGGTTTTGAGTCCTTTTAAATCGTTTTCTAAAGATTTTTGGAACATGTTTTTTAAGATTTGTAGGAGACAACCTCTCCATGAACTTAAATTCACATAAGAAGGTTGTGTCTATGTTTAGACCCCCAAATTACACTCAAATATATTTTTTTTTTGTAAAGGTTTGTTATTGTTTTAAAAAGATAAAGTATCACATGATATTGTATTTTTGGTGTAAATATTGTTTTTTAGGAAGGTTGTTTATTTGACTAGATAGTTAAATGTTTGGTAAATTAGCTAACTATCTAATCAAATAAACAACCTTCCTAAAAAACCAATATTGACACCAAAAATACAATGGACCAATATCCTGTGATAGAAAGAGTAGGAGAAGAAAGGAGAAGAAAACTAGAGAAATAGCGACACACACAAGGACTATTTGTCAAAAATGAACAATTGCTAGTATCCCATCTCACTTTATTTGTCAACATCAATGATTTCATTGAATAAGAAACCCCTCCCAGTTCCCACCCTTCCTTTTTTTTTATTTTTTTTTTAAATTTTTGGATGATAATATACTGAAATTTAAGAATATTAGACAATAATGCACTGAACATTTTTTTTAATTCTAATACACTGAACTTTAAGGGTATTGGACAATAATGCACTTAGAACAATTTCAATAGTGGTTGACGCGGTGACGACCCTATTTTGAAGTGTTTGTTTTTTGATTTTTTTTAAAAAAATTTTGACATGTAAGAAAGTATGCATAAAAGAACGGGGCCTAAGTAAATGTTTTTCTTCAATTTTTCTTTTTTGTTTTACCTTTTTTCATTTCCAACTATATATTTAATAAAAAGTGAAAATTTTCTTAGTTTTGTGAATTGTGTCCAAAACGACAAATAACTTGGAAAGGAGGGAGTACAAAACTCACACACCCCTTCTCAAAATCTCACAAAAGCTTTCTTTTTCAACTTTGTGGGGTTAATTACTCGTTTGCTTTTAAATCATGCACTTTTACTAATGTCGCGTTTTTCATAATAATTTCCATATATCGCTCTAGCTTATAATAATAATAATAATAATAATATTAACAAAAAAATTAATAATAATAATATTTACAATTTATTTATTTTTTTTAAAATTGTAATTATTTTTTTTATTATTATTGTTAATATTATTATTCTTCTTATTATTATTATTATCATTATTAATATTAAATTGCAATATTATTATTAATAAATTAACGGTTTTTGAAATTCAACCTAACTTTCAATGTTATTATTAAATTTAGGTTGAATTTCAAAAATCGTTAATTTATTAATAATAACATTGTAATTTAATATTAATAATGATAATAATAATATTATTATTATTATTAATAATAATATTTACAAAATTTTTTTTAAAAAAATCCGAAAATACGATTCTTGCCGCGAAGCGTGCGGCATTGATGCCGCGCACTTAGATCGCGGCAACATCACGGCCATGCCGAGATCTAAGTGCGGCACCGCACGGTGCCGCCACCGCGTTCGTCGGCAACCGTATTTTCAGAATTTTTTTTTAAAATTTTTTTTGTAAATAATAATAATAATATTAATAATAATATTTATATTTTTTTTAAAAAAAAAATCCGAAAATACGGTTGCCGCACGAAACGTGCGGCAACCGTATTTTCGGGATTTTTTTTTAAAAAAAAATTTGTAAATATTATTATTATTATTATTATTATTATTATTATTATTATTATTAGAGAGAGAAATTAGAGAGGAGAGAGGAGTGAAAAAGGATAGGGGTAAAATAGTCATTTGGGGGGGCGACATTAGTAAAAAGGGGGGCGACGTTAAGCAATGCCCAAATTTTAATATTCAAATTTTATAAATTTTATAAACGAAAATGATAAACATCTTGACTCAAGATGGTTCTTAAACATCTTGACTCAAGATGGTTCTTAACCATCTTGCATTTTTTCTAAATCACTAATAAAGTTAAATGTAAGTGCATTTAAATCATTCTAAAGATATGTTTCATTATTTTTAGGGTTACTACAACTTCTAAACAATTTAAAAATAATTATTTATTTATATTTATTTCATAAATATAAAATTATGTATAAAATGTGCATTTTCTACTATGATTGATAAAATTAGGGTATTATTATATTTTTTGACCTAGCTAATAAGTATTATATCATTACAATTGATAAATATATATAATTATTAAAGAAACTATTAATAAAAGTTACAAAAATGTGAAATATGAAAAATATAAGACGGTTAAGAACCATCTTGAATCAAGAGGGTTATCATGGTCCTTTTATAAAATACACATAGCTAATATTACAAGCAAAAAATAATTTCATACATAAGAATATAATCCTGTAACATTTGCAAAGATTTACTAAGACTCATTTCTACAGCCTCCTGTGAGTCCTGATGAAGTTAGTAGTATTCAACCTTATTACAGCTGAGCATGCATACACTCCACTCAAACACAACGCCGTCGTCACCATAAACAACACCTTCCACTGTCTTCCCTGCACAAGTATGGCGAACCCCGTCGACAAAAGCGCGACGACAGACAGTGCATTTTTCCACGCTTCAAATGCCTTGACAACTTTGCTACACTCCTTGCAGTGGATAACATGTCGGAAATACCGGTTGGTCAAGTTCGGAGCATACATAACTCCGAGCCCACCTTTGGCCGGGAACGAGGCTGATTGGGCCGCAACTAGTCCAGCCGGCGCGTGTTCCACTACTGCCGGAGTCTCGGGTGGCGAAACTGTCGAGTGTCCGAAGTGGTACGGCATCCCGTGGCCCACCTTATCCATCCACTTCCTGTACTCCGCCACCCACGTGTCGGATGACTTCAGGTTTAGGTAGAGTTCCTTCGTCGGGACCTTTTCTTTGATCAGAACCTCGTTTTGGGATGATAGGAATCCCATGTCTTGCTCAAACACTTTGCACGCGTTCTGGTGGAAGTACCACTCCGGGAAGAGCTTCGCGACAGGGGATCGCATTGTGCTGCCGAATCTGACGATCAGTAAGGATTTGCCCTGTCCGGATGGGGTGCAGAGGAACAACCCTGTAATTGTAGGCAAGGAAAAGAAATCAGAGTTGGGTGAAATTCAGACAATTTGGACATTCTAGTAATATTGGAAAATCCGAACCCTCTTCAATTACTAATCCGGATAGAATCATTCAAGCCAGACGCAATTGTTCGAATGTATGATTTGTAACACAATTTTTTGACATTTTCTCTAAAATTGTGACTGGCAAACAAACCCAGTTGTCCGTTTTTTTTTCAATTTTTTTTCTGCAAGATTTGATGAAAATATGGACATACCAAGTATGCTCATATTCAAATCCGGTTGTCCGTTTCTTTGAACTTGACTGAATTCAAACTGTCTTTTAAATCCGGACAATGTGGACCTAAATTATCAAACCTAAACTCACCCTGGATTTAAATTAAGACATGCATGACCGATTGTCTGAATTTTAAATTTGTCACCTTGGTGATCATTTACGAATTATTGAATCTGACAGATTTTTGCCAACCCTACCTGTAAAGTAGTGCTTCTCTCCTTTCTCGTTGACAATCTCTCGGTTGTTCTGGAGTACGCAGGGGGCATCAAATCGGAGGAAGTTTGCAGGGGAGTTCTCGGACAGTTTTCCCCAGCGGCCAGCGAACCCGCGGTGGGTTCGCTCGGTGACCTCGAAAAGCAAGGGCTGGGCATCCTCTCGCTTGGCGGACCAGTCGGTCCGGTCGTGGGAGATGGGTATGTGGGCCGGGTCCATGAGATTTTCGAGTAGTATCGAGTGGTCGTATGGAAGTTCGTGGGTGGTGGAGATGTCTTGGAATCCGGGTCGGGCGAAGTTCTCGAACCAAGGGAGTTTGTTAGGATTGGGTGGACTTCGTTGGGACATCCAAACCCAAACAACCCCTTGGGAGTCTCGAACCTCGTATGTCCGAATGCATGCTTGCTTCGGGATTTTAGCTCCGGATGGAAGCTGTGAATTGGGGGCAAAAGAAGAGAAACTTGTAAGAAAATACAATCTACGATTAAGGTAGAGTCCATTCGATTATTGACAGATAAATGGAAGGAAAGGGGTGCTTGGCAAACACAAGAGACTAAAGTAGATCGATTCTTTTCTGCGGATGGTGAGTTGTAATTGCAGATAAGTCGATAAAATGTGGATAGTGTGGATAAAGTGTGGATAAATGTGGTTAAGTTGATGGTATAGTTGGTGTTGTAAGATGGTATGTGAAAAAGAAAAGGAATATATTTTTATGTAGGAAATTAATGTTAGAAAGTAGTATTTGGGTTTGTTTAGATAGTATTTGGAGAAATGCGGTAAGCAGACAGTAGTGATGCCGGAAAGTGGTGTAGATAATGTGGATAAATACGGATAGCGTGATAAAATTTTACCTTACTAAAGAAAAGAACATGAGTGTTACATGACCATATATAAATTGGCTTCTGGTAGGCCTAATATTTCATTAGTTGGGTATTAGCACACATCATAGCATGACAAATTTATTTGCAGCAGTTCAAACGTTTCAACCATTAGATTGTGAGATATCAAACTATGACAATCCACTAAGTTGGATAAAGGTGTACTGTTATCCAATAGTTTCACAATTTAATTTACTGTAATTTTAAAGATCAACTAACCCTCAGACATAAAGTATGGTGTACTACAATCCAACGCTTTTTTAAATTTATCTTTCACGATTAAATGGAGTGGAGATAATAAGAGGGTTAAAAAGGATGAACCTGAGGTATCTTGACGCATTTGCCCTCACCTTCAAATTGCCAACCATGATATAAGCATTCTAGCCTTCCATCAACCAGTTGTCCTTCTGAAAGCTTGGCAAGCCTAAATCAGACAATCATCCATCTGATAAGTTCCTTTTTTTTTTTAAGTTTACATCAAAAGATGCAACTAACTATAACAAACAACATGACAACGAATAAAAACAACAAAACACAAAAAACAATACAACGAAGCGGTAAAATATGCAATAAGCAAGCCTTAAGAAAGTGAAAACAAGCATCCCTTGCGACATTAGATGTGGATCAAACTCATAAGATTGCAACACGCTCATATCAGATCCTTCAAACGAGTCTTTCTTTCCTCTTGCATCATCTTTTTAAGATCTCTTATTGTTATTGATGTCTCTTTATAGTCTGTCTCTGGAAACTCTAAATCAATATCAATCTCTAGCTTCACGAGCTATGATGTTATTCGTAGAATGATTGTTTTGCCAAATTCGACTGAACTAGCCATTTTAGTCTTCCTATCTTCTCGGTCAGCTAATCGATTATATTCCTTACTAGGGGTGTTTAGATGTAGACATGAGTATACTTGGTTTTTCAATACATTTTTAATCAAATTTCACAAGGAAGTCTTTTTGAAAAAAAAAAAAAAAAAACCCCAAACAATTGGGTTCCTTTCCAGTCACACAATTTCAAGGAAAATGTCAAAAAATCATATTACAAATCACGCATTTAGATGATTGAGTCTAGACATCAGACCTCTGTTTCCATGATTCTATATCCAGATTAGTAGCCGAAGAGAGTCTATGTCGGATGTCCAAATTGTCCGAATATTACCCAACTCTGATATTTGGTCATGCTATTGCTTATGACCATTGGCAAATATAGAAAATCATGGACAAAAAAGATACTTACCAGGGGGCAAAAGTTAACACGACATGAATCAGATACGAAATAAGGCGGGTTGTGTCATAAATTTTGAACATGTTTAATTAAATAGGTTAACACGCGTAACCCGTTTAATTAAATAGGTTAGGTTCAGGTTGAATTTTCTGACACGAAAAATACCTGTTTTAACCTGTTTAATTAATTGGATTAGACAAGTTGACCTATTTACCAATTTACCAGTTTATTTTTTAAACCCTAACAAAATATTATAGAAAGTTAAAAACAACACTTTTAGGAGGGAAAAAATTATTTGAACTATAAAGAGAATTAATATTTGAAATATAAAAGGAATTAATATTTTAAAATGTTGATTTGATACTTTTAACATGGTAAAATGTTAAATTGCCATAATAATCCAATGCAGATCTTAATAGGTAAACTCGACCTGATACAAACCCGATTAAGTTAAGCGGGTAAACGGGTTGATACCAGGCCAACCCATTTAAATTTTAGTCAGGTGGAGGTGAGGAATTTTCAACCCGATTATTAAATGGATCGGGTTAGTGTTGGGTATTTTCAACACGTTTCATATTGACACGAACATGAATAATACCCAACACGACCTATTTGACACCCCTAATACTTACCCCTGTTCTTTGGATTGGATAAAATTGGGTTTGGATAAATTGGATTGTATTAGATTTAATAAGATGATGATTTTTTTGGGAATTATGTTTTCAGAGAGAATTTTTTTGGAAAATTATGTAAAGTTTGGATTGGATTGAATTGGATTGGAAAGAGTTATCAATCCAAAGAGCCTTATGTTTGGAAAAAACAAATGAATAAGATTTAGGTACATAACGTAGCCTACATTAGGTCCCAAGTATGAAATTCTGATTTGTAGGTCATAAAAGCTATGAATCAGTTGTCAGTCCAAAATTAGTTCCCACGTACAGTACAATATTATGTGGTCACGGCCTCCGAACCATCCACACACATGACTGACATGAGCGAAGTTTTTCATGGGGTCACAACTTGGAAGCCAACCAAATCATTAATTAACACACCCTATGGCAGAGAAAAAGAAAATGAAAAACACACGGTAAATTTTTTTGGCTAATAAATATTAGCATTATATTTGACAATTTCTGACCCGACTCGATAACTTGATTTGATGACTACTTCAAAGATTGTTGACTAGTTCCATAAATCACCATGAGTCTTACTGGCGTGTTTCGTTCTCATTCACATGCTGCTTGGAAAAACTTTCTAAGAGGTCATCTATCCTAAAACTACTCCCACTCAAACACACTTAACTGAAGAGTTTCCAACGGATAGCTGTACAAGTAGTCATTTCAAACCCTTAAAGCCACACTTTAATCAAACATTGTAACACTGAAGTGCAACTTCTTTTATGATAGCTCATCTGTTGAGAATTCTTCAGTTGAGTATGCTTGGATTGGAATAGTCTCAGGCCTCTTGAGAAATTTTCTAAGGCAGTGTGTAAGCAGTAAGGAAGTATGCTAGAAAGACTCGTAGTGATTTGTGGGGTCAGTCAGCGATCCTCAGAGAAGTTATTAGTAATGTCTGCGATTCGGAAGAGGCCTAGGTGTTACAGTTAGTATCGGAGCCGACCCACGACCGTGAGCTGTGTCAGTGGGTGAGAGATTCATGGGCAGTCACCTAACGGGCAAAAGATTCTAGAGTGAATTGAGGCACAATAAAAGTGTTGTACGCTTAAGTGAGGGTGACACCCCAAATATATGGTTTGTGGTTTAAAAGGCTCGAAATAATTACATATATCATCAAGATGTAACTCATCCGTTTGGAACTCCTCAATTATACGTGTTTGGCTGGGAATAATATCAGGATTGGTGACTTCTGAAAAGTTTTCTCATGCAACATGTAGGCGAGGATGAAAACAACAACAACAACAACCTCCTAGGTGACACGTTTGAGCGCGGTCTGGGGATCCTAATGTAGGCAATCTTACCCCAATGAACAAGAGTTCATAAAGAGACTGATTCCGACGGATTCGAAGCATACTGAAAAAACTCATGGTCATTTATGAGGTCAATCAGCAATGGTTGAAACGATTATCACTAATATTCGCAGTCTGAAAGGAACGAGGCGTTACAGTAAAGCTATCTTTTTTAGGTTGGACTCGGTGAGATAATTCAGACAATTGAAATATAAAAAAAAATAGTGCTCCAATCTTGGAACAAATTCTTAATATTAAAACTTTGACAAAGAATTTACAACCATACACAATCTTTTTCAAGTTGGTGAATATTAAAATTCGGGTTAGACAACATTTCAGGAGCGCGCTAACACACAATCCACAAATTGCAGCCAGAACATTACTAGCTATTATATTTCTATACACGAAGATCTCCCTTTTACTGTGACTGATATGCATGGCTGGATGATAAACAACTTCATCAATAACCTCAATCCAATCAATTCACCATTTTAACCACAAAAACTGAGTTTGAATTCCGAATCAGGGATAAAATAGGATATATACCTGTGTGGACAACGATCTTCATAGCATCTGAGTTCACCTTCACCATCTCGATACAGAACAAGCTGCTTGTGAAACACACTAAGACCCAAGGGAGCATCTTCTGGAACATTCTTGGTCAGATACAGAGGATACCACTCTTCCGTCCAATCATAGTCCGCCACCTGTCTCTCCCCTCTGACCTCAGCTTGGCTGGCTGGGCCCACAAACACGTCATCTTCTTCTTTACTTGCTGCAATGTTATCTGCTGCAACTGCTTGAAGGGGGTTCCTTACTGATCTGGGTTTTGGGTTTGATGAATTATTAATAATATTGTTTCTGGGTTTGAGAGAGATAATATTGCAGAAAACTGGGTTTGATGAATTATTTTTTCTGAGATGTGTGAGTGAGGAAAAGAGAGGGGTTTCTGGGTGGAGGAATGTTGATTGGAGTTGCAACATTGTCGTTGTGGGATAAGAACGTAAGACTAATTGGTATGGGAAGAGTATAATTCAAGTTGGAGTGGAAGTAAAGAGAATTAGAGAAGAGAAGAGAGACACGATAGACTGAGAGAGAGAGAGAGAGAGAGAAGAGAGTAATTGGTACTGCCGATGGCCACACATTAGTCTGTCGAATAATGTCCCTCTTGTTTTCCAGTTTGTCAGTCACAATAATCCATTCATCCAGTAGTTTCTTCTATTAACAATACTAGAATATTCTTGGATTATAATCCCCTCTATTAACAATACTAGAATATTCTTGGATTATAATGATTATAATCCCCTCAATTGATATATATTGATATACAAAAAATTACTTAGAGATATTCTAATATTTGAAAATATTACTCAAAGTTTTAAAAATTTAGGGTACTAGAAAAACATTTCACTAGGGTACTTTAGAGTAACTTTTTGATATACATACATATATATATATATATATATATATATATATATATATATATATATATATATATATATATATATATATATCTGAGGATATTGGATTCTAATAATCCCTACTATCACAAATCAGATGTAATAATCTCTACTATCATTTTGGATTACGGTGGTTCAAAAAATAAAATTGTATTGTAGTGACAAAATCAGTGTATACGCTAAATATCATAGATTTTGTGTTGCATTTAATTCAAAACTTTGTATAACACTTTACTACGATTTTTAATGAATTTACAGATTTCTCCCAATTTTTTCAATTTTATTTTCAATTTTTATGATTTTTCAATTTTATTCCTTTTAAAAATCATAATAATTGCTCGAATCTCAAAAATAATTTTAAAAATGTTTTAGTAACTTCTGCTTCCTATCTATCAGGGTTAGGAACCAAAAACAAAAACAATATGGGTCGGCATGGAAAAATAAAAAGAATGTGGTGATGAATTTGTACCACTACAATACAATTTTATTTTTGTTTGACCATGTAATCCAAAATGATAGTAGGGATTATTGTCATACAATTTATGATATGATAGTAGGGATTATTAGAATCAATTTCCTATATATATATATATATATATATATATATATATATATATATATATATATATATATATAATTGGTTTCTAATAATTTTTATTTTCACCAAATGTATAATAATATCATAGATTTTAAGTTGCATTTGATTCAAAAAATAGTACTACCTTCGTCCCAAAATATTTGTCCTTTTACCCAACTTCGGCCCTGTTCTTTTATGCGGTATTTTGCGGAATGATGTGGTGAGGTGTGGTGGAATTATGGTGGGTATGGTGGAATTGTGGTGGGTTATTGACTTATTGCTATGTGGGGTAGGTGAGGAGAGAGAATGTAAAAAGTAGAGGAGAAAAGTGAGGAGAGAGAAAAGTAATGATTTGCGGTAAAATGTGGCGGGTTGTGAATCATGCAGAGATCATGATTGATCTGCATTTACAACCGCAGAAAAGAACAAGGCCTTCTTTGTCCCAAAATATTTGTCTCATTTACAATCTCAACAACTGTAATTCATTTTCTACACCTAATTAATATATTCATTTATCACTTTTTACAATTCCAACAAATATTATCTTCAACTAAAGTAAGGGTAATTTGGGTAAATGACAAACTTTTTACCTCAATTTTCAATACACATTGGTCTTCTCAAGTTAGGTCGATGGACAAATAAAATGGGACGGAGGTAGTGTAACACTTTACCATGAGTTTGAATGAATTTATAATGTTTCCCCAAAATTTTCCATTTTTTTACGATTTTTCATGATTTTTTGTTACTTTTATTTCTTTAAAAAAAATCAAAATAATTGCCCAAATTCTCAAAAAAGTAATTAAATTTTTTTAATAACTACATTTCATTAGTTTTATATGGACATGAATGAAAAAACAAAAACAATATGGGACAAGAACGAAAAAGAAATAAGGAAAAATTGAATTTAAATAATCCGAATTTTGGTTTATAACCTAGAATTAATAATCTGAACTTTAGATTTATTTCTCAATAATGTGAATTTTAGGCCTATTGAATTTATGTAACACGCTATTGAGTTAAGGCACTGTTCTTTTATGCGGTACCACACCGCGCGGTACCGCACTATTCAACATTCTACCACACTCCATCATACTTTACCACAAATCATTACTTTTCTCTCTCCTCACTTTTCTCTCTTTTCACTTTTCGCTTCTACTTTTTACCACAACTCACCACACTTCACCACACTCCACCATACTGCAACTACACCGCACCGCATAAAATAACAGGGCCTGAGAACTAAACAATTTGATGGCGTGCTGATGTGGCAGCGAAGGAACGTACGTTGACCTTTTCTAATTAGGTCAGTCAGCTTTGATTTGTCACATCAGCCTCCCCATTTTCATTCTTTCTCTTCCAACCTCTTTCTCTCTCTTCCTTCTCCTCTACTTCCCTCGAGCCTGCAATGACTTCTCCCTCTCCTCTCTCATTTTCTTTCTCTAATCCATCCTCCCTCCCTCTTGCTCTTTCTTTCTCGTATCCTTTGTCATCTCCTCCCTCTTTGCTCAAATTTTCGGTCAATAACTAGCAAAAAGAAATTATTAAAATATAATAATGCCAACTCAGCAATATGAATCTCATTTTTTAAATACAAATTAAGATTTCATAGTCATATAGAGACATTTCTGTTAATTTGGTTTCAGAGTCTTCTTTCATTATTATTTTCTTTTGATGATTAAGGGCACATTGTAACACCCCAACCCTTAACCACAAGATTAAACCACTAATTATGATCCCAAACCTGTGATTAGCGCAGCGAAACACTTAGGTTGAAGTATTACCGCCGTCCCCACTCGGGACAAGGCAACACAACCACCGAAAAAAATTCAAACCACAAGGAAATACAAGCTTAACTCCAACAAAAGCTAGCTCAAAAAATACAACTTATACATCACTTGAAATAGGTACATAAACTTATTAATAGGAAGGTTCCACAATTTCTTCAACCCCTGAACGCCCTTGCCAACTCGCGAAAAACTTTAGAGTCTACCTTGCTTGGATCGGATCACTTCTGACTGGATTTACCCTTGTCTTGGGAGCTCGAACCTCCTAAAACAAAACATTTAAAACAGACGCAAAAGTGAGTGGGGAAACACTCAAGATAATAAACCTCCAACACGCCAACCGCTCAAAAAGCGGTTTCGGTCTTGCATTTAAAATCATTTTGAAAACGGGGACGGGGTTAAACACGTATTAAAAGGATTTGGCATAGCCATAACATATAAAAGTAGACATGATATATATATATATATATATATATATATAGAAAATAGAGTGGTATCCTTACGATCTGGTACAAAGCACCTAACACGCACACGCCCCAAACCGATCTGGAGTTTGGGTTGGGTAGTCATATCTTGATCGGACATCGCGAGTCTAGGACACTCTGATCAGGAGCATCATATAAATGAATAAAGGCTAGCACTTCACGTAACTAGCTAGAAATATAATAATATGGCGGGACCACCTTTGAAAATAATAATGTATAACATAGATCATGATATAAATTGACATGAATAAGCATCGTAACGTGCTTGAATGCTAAAAGTTGGACAATTTGCGTACCTTGAACTGGTGCACTGTTAGGCGGTGCGTCTCGGCCTCGGGATGGCTTGGGCGGCTTGGTAACTAAGATAAGAGAAGTATAAAATGGGAACCGAATAAGGTTCTTAGTGAGTTTCAAATGTTAAGTAAAATAGGAACTAAGAATGAAATAACTTAGAAAGAAAATTTCAGGTTTTTACGAAATAAAGTTTTTAGCATAACTCAGGCTAGAAAACTCGGAATTAAGCAAACGAGTACTTCTCGGAATAGGGAAAATCATGATCTACAACTTTGTCAACATGGCCGAGGTCTAAAAATGAAGGGAAGGGCCTGAAAAATAGCCCGGACAGAAGCTGAAGCTGTAATTTGGAAACTAAAAGCTTTCGGTTTGATCTTTTGATACGAAACTCATAAAGAGACTTGAACAAGAATGAATGGTAACTTAATATGCGAAAAGACTTAAAGTAATTATATTGATGGAGAATGGAAATTAAGGAAATGAGAAGCTAGAATAAGGATTACGGAGTGCTTTCGGTTTTATTTGGTATGTCGCTAAGCGACGAAGAAAAACTTATAGAGATAGATTGATGAGCTTTAGAAGTGTTTGAATGATGAATTGGATTTAAGAATTGGTGAAGGACTAACTCCTAGGATCATTAGGTTTCAAAGAGCTCTTGTGCTACCGATACAATCCACAACCCAACCTAAAGTCGATTATCACTATATGATTTAAACCTTCAATCTTGACCATAATAATCATAACTTTGATAAATAACCTTAATCTTTAAAAGATAGCATTTTCAACTTAGGAAACACTTCTTGGATGTTCTAATATTGACCAAAGAGTCTCCAATAAAAAGAATCCCTTAAATGATTGGAATTGGATCACAAAATCCCAAATTTATAAAACATTTTCTGGGCAGAAACTCAACTGACATGCTTCACCTCCGACCCTATATCTTGCACTCCCGATATCCGATGAATACAAACCATACCTTTCTGAAAAGCTTGCAATGTGACCTAAAACTTTCATGTTTACCACAGAAACTAACAAGGTCTCCAAATGGACGAAAAATTGCTCTCAAGTCACTGACTCAGAAAACGTAATTAATTTTGTGTCGTCACGGTTTTGGCAATATCTCGGGCCACACATGTTGGAATCTCGAAATTCCAAAGCCTATAGTTAGCTAACACCTTGGGCTATCCTATGGAGTAAAAATCTGGGCTAAAATCACACTTTCAAACCTCTGTAAAAATCAGATTCCCAGACAGAACTTTCATGCCCTTAATTCCACTTCTAGTGTTGGTTTAAGCTTCTAAATCATACCAATTCACAACCAAACTTCAAGTTAGCTAACATTCATCATATTTCCAGAAATAAACACTCACAAATTACTCAAATGCAGCCATAAACCTCACATGCAACCATGGATTACAACATGCTATTTGAAACAACATTTAAACTAGCACTTTCTTCATGAAAACTCTCCAAATCATAACATTAGAACATAAAAACACTTACTTAACATAATCAATACTTATAATCAGCCCCTAAACTCACTGTTTCTTCACTAAACTCACATGCATAAAGAGGAAGATCATCATCCACATAATTTCAACTAAAACACCTCAAGAACAACCCAAATCTCACATGCATTCAACCCAAATTCAAAACCTAACTTAGCTAATACAACCACAACTTTGAATTCATGCTAAAGGGGTATAAAAGAGATAGAAATTGCAAGAATAACATGAAAAGAACATGAATTTCAGATTAGGGTTTAATTGGATTTGAATTGGGGGTTTGAGAGGTTACCTTTGAAGAAGAAAATTGATGAAAACACAAGAGAGGAGGAGGAGTGGCTGGCGGCCACCCTAGGACGGCGGCGGGAGGCGGCGCCGGTCGCCGGAGCCAGCAGCAGCAGCAGCACCGCAGAGGGAGGAGAGGGAGAGAGAGGAGGGGTGAGGGGGTTTGGTGTTTGGGTTTGAAATAAAATGAATCTAAGGCCCCCAACTCCCTTATAACACTAATATACTCCACTCCACTTAACTTAGGACAATAATTAGGAGTTTAATAAAAATAGAAACATTAAGCTAGACAAAATAATTGTAAGTATACTAGATTGAAATAATTAGTTTGTACTGAATAAAATTAATCGATAACAAATCGGTACAATAAATTGGAACTTTAAATTAAAGAGAAATTAAGTAGGTAGAATATAAATATTACTTGTAATTAAATAAAAAAAATATACAACCCAAATAAATTAAGGTTTGGATAATAAAATACAAATGTTAAGGAGTAAAATAATTAAACCCCTTTTTGGTTAAAGAAATAACGTAAACGATAAAACCCGAAACAGTTTAACTTATCGGGTGAATAAAGTAATTCAAAGATTTTTAAACCGATAACTCGACACCCTTTGCCATCTCCTGCTCGAGACTTGTCACCGCTACAAAAATAAATTAGGTAAAAAATCGAAAAAAATAGAACGTAATTTAGCTAATTACGACAACTAGTACATTAATTATTACAGTTTTAGGGCGGGTTGTTACACACATGGCCCAAACACAGCCATACAGGCCGAAGAAGTCTACAAATATTGGACTTCATGGTCCAATATTAACACTTTAACTATATGTAGATCCTGTTATTTGGATTGGTAGCTATTTTCAATCCAATCCAATCCAAATCTTATATAATTCAAAAAAAAAAATCATCTTTAAAAATACAAATCCTCAAAAAAAACATCACAATTAATTCAATTCAATCCAATCCAATCCAATCCAATCCAATTCAATCCATCCAAATTTCATTTTATTCCATCCAAAGAAGAGTGTTGTAGTATCATATACCTCATTCTATTTTTTAAAAAATTTAATATGAGGAGGCAGAATTGCTCCATTTCTTTTCAATGTTTCACAATTGACTTCCTAATGAAGCTACAACTTCAATTAACTCAATCCCTTTCTGTGCTCGTTTCAGGATAAACAACCCCCCCCCCCCCCCTCCATACATATCAACATGCATGCTCAGCTAACACTAACACCACCTTCTATAGTCTCCTGTGATTCCTAATAAAATTAGTAGTATTCAACCTTACTACAGCCGAGCATGCATACGCTCCACCCAAACACAACGCCGTAGCCACCATAAACAACGTCTTCCACTGTCTTCCCTGCACCAGAATCGCAACCCCGGTCGACAAAAGAGCCACAACAGACAGTACATTTTTCCATACTTCAAACCCCTTCACTGCTTTGCTACACCCTTTACAATGAATAACATGTCTATAATACCTGTTGGTCAAGTTCGGAGCGTACATATCTCCAACCGCGCCTTTTGCAGGGGACGAAGCAGACAATGAAGATACTAGTCCAGCCGGCGCGTGCTCCACAACTGCAGGAGTTTCGGGGGGTGAAATTGTCGAGTGTCCGAAATAGTACGGCATCCCATGGCCCACCTTATCCATCCACTTCCTGTACTCCGCCACCCACGTGTCTGACGACTTCAGGTTCAGATACAGTTCTTTCGTCGGCGTCTTTTCCTTCATCAGTACCTCGTTTTGCGACGAGAGAAACCCCATGTCTTGCTCGAATATTTTGCTCGCGTTCTGGTGGAAGTACCACTCCGGGAAGATCTTCGCGAGGGGGGATCTGACTGTTCCCCCGAAGCGAACAATGATCATGGACTTCCCCTGCCCTGTCGGCCGACAGAGGAAGAGGAAACTGAAGTAGTGTTTCTCGCCTTTGTCGTTGACTGTTTCGCGGTTGTTTTGTAACACGCAGGGGGCGTCAAACCGGAGGAAGTTGGGCATGGAGTTGTCAGATTGATTGCCCCAATGGCCGGCGAACCCGCGGTGGGTTCGCTCGGTGACGTGGAAAAGCAGGGGTTGTGCGTTTTCTCGTTTCGCGGTCCAGTCGGTCCGGTCGTGGGAGATGGGTATGTGGGCCGGGTCCATGAGGTTTTCGAGGAGGATGGAGTGGTCGTAGGGGAGTTCGTGGGTGGTGGAGATGTCTTGGAATCCGGGTCGGGCGTAGTTTTCGAACCATGGGAGTTTGTCTGGGTTGGGTGGGGTTCGTTGGGACATCCAAACCCAGACAACCCCTTGGGAGTCTCGAACCTCGTATGTCCGAACGCATGCTTGCTTCGGGATTTTAGCTCTGGATGGAAGCTGTGAGTTTGGAGAACATGAAACCAATGAGGAAATGTTAGTTGGGAAAAAATATGAATCAAATTAGGCCTGACAAATCTAAAACGAGATCCGAACCATGAACCGAAAAACCCTACCCAAAACGACACTCGAATGGATTATTCGCTCTAGACTCGAACCCGCAACCGATTGGAATGGCAACTTGAAAAGTAACCCGATTGAGATCCACTCGCAAATTACTCAAAAATCAAACTAGAACCCAATTGGGACGGACCTCACTTGAACCAACCTGAATAAAATTCCCTCAAAGTCAACTCGTACTCTAACCCGTAACCGAACCAAGCCGAATAAAACTCACCCAAAGGCAACTCATAGTCTAACCCATACCAGAATTCAAACAGAAATTGGCTGACCCGATGCCAACCCAAACCGACATTCAACCCACCTAAATTCAAACCTGAATTGATTTAACCCATTATTAGGTCTAATTAAAAAGGTATGCAATATCGTCTAACGTAACTTTGGAACATAATTAGAGAAAATGCAGAGGAACAGACCTGAGGGATCTTGACGCATTTGCCATCACCTTCAAACTGCCAACCATGATACAAGCATTCTAGTCTTCCATCAACCAGCTGCCCTTCTGAAAGTTTCGCCAGTCTATACCAGAACACAATCACTAATACCCATCAAAATTTTAGCAAAAATAGACCAATTTTTAGCAGACAGCATATATATGGATCATAATTTAATTTACATTCATGAACCCATTAATCAATACTTTGCATAAACACCTCATCTTCAATTTCATCTGACATCAATTTTGATAAGATATATACCTGTGTGGACAACGATCTTCATAGCATCTGAGCTGACCTTCACCATCGCGATACAGAACCAGCTGCTTACCGAACACCGTAAGACCCAGCGGCGCATCTTCTGGAACATTCTTGGTGAGATACAGAGGATACCACTCTTCTGTCCAATCGTAGTCCGCCACCAGTCTCTCCCCTCTGACCTGAGCTTGGTTGGCTGGGCCCACAAACACGTCATCTTCTTCTTCTTCTTCATCACCCACATCTTTACTACTGGGTGATCCTGTAGTTGCAACAGCCTCAAGGGGTTTCCTTACTGATCTGGGTTTTGGTTTCAGAGAAACACAGACAACTGGGTTTGATGAATTGTTTCTGGGATGTGTGAAAAACAGTGGTTTTGAACAAGCTAGGGTTTCTGGGTTGAGGAATGCTTGGAGCTGCAACATTGCCATTGCCATTAATTCGATCAATTTACAAGAAACAGAAAGAGATAGAGAAAAAGGGAGAAGGTTGAAGTGTGGCAATGCTCATGGCCACACACTATTGTCTAGGATAACTCTCTTCATCAATGTCTTCAGTGGCTTGTTTTCATTCATCAAGTACAGATTATAATCATCAAGTATTTTCCTTTTTTGATAATTGAAGTGGTCCAACATGCCACCTAGAATAGACCGTCAATCATGATAACCAAAGGGGTGTAAATGAGTCGAGCTGAGCTGAGCTCAAAGATTATAAATCTGGCTCGGATCGGTAATGAAAAGGCTAGGTTTGGGTTTGGGATACTTATAATTTTATATTGAATTTATGAACTAGAGATTGATTATTATGTTACTGTCTTAAGAATATGAAAAATATAAGAGCAAATGTAAGGATGATTTTGTTTTTGGAATAAAATTGGTGCTCCCTTCCTTTTCTATCACTTATAATTTCTATTTTTTTGGAACTTTATTTCATTTATTCTATAATAATAGGAACTCATTTTTACACTTTACTATAAAATATTTGTTTGACCAGTTTATTTTTTTCTTTTTACTTATATCAATGTCATATGTCACCCTTTAATTTATTTAAAAAGAAAATAATAAGGAACTCTTCGACGTTCCTGGAACATGTGCAAGTACTTTTCATTCCCGAGTGTACAAAAACTCAACCTCAGACACATTTGCCAAGACATACAATCCAATTGCTGCATGTGGTCTAAGTGAAGGTATCATAAGCTTTCCAAGACTCATATCATTTTGTTTTATTATAAATTAATTTATCTGCACTTTTATTCGGTTGATTTTGATCTTTTTTCCTTTGACAAATGCTATACCAAAACAATATTAGATTTCTACTAAAACTTTTACATGTAACACGACATATTAAATGAATAGAAGACAGTAGTCATTTATTACAACTTGTATTACACGAAATGGGCTCCAGTGTTGGCAATCATATTCATATATGACGCCAGAGCAACCACGCATCAAAATATCTTCACATTTACTTCTAAACATACGTAAACCTATCAAATTAAAATATCTTCATGACCTCTTATTACTAAACATATTGCATTCTGAATGAGTTGAGGGGAAGAAGAAGAAGAACCAGCAACCAAGGATTCAACATGGGGACTATCTCTCTGCTATCGGCTGCTGCCAGAAGGTATGTATATCTATATGTTTGCTCGATAGTTTTTCTTTGGGTGGATTATTATCGCTTTATCCAATCCAATTATGTAAGAGGTGGTAGTCAGATGACAATCACCTCTATCATTTAACCTTCCCTCTAAGGTTAAAGTCTTGCTGGAAATAAAAATTTCCGGTTCGGTCGAATTATGGGGTTGATGGGTGTCAGTTATTGATAGCCACATAATAAATGGTTGTAAATGAATCTTCATTCTTATACAAATACAGTTACTTCCCATTCAGTGTGGGATTCATCAGAAAAGTACTTGTATATATGTCTCTCAGCTCGCGAGAGACCTTTAGTATTATGGCAAAAATTCAACCATTATCTGTTCTCTCTCCCCTGTAAATTACCATCAAACTGTGAGAGGTTTTGGGGTGTGATTTTCAAGTGACTCTGGTTCTAGTAGCTACCGACGACATAGATAATATGGGTGTGACTCATTGTTAATTTGTGGAACAAGACTCGGTAATCAGATCCCGCTTCCACATTTTAGAGATATTTCTCATATCAACTTACAATGAGGAATGCATCCAGGCTTATAAAGCTTATTGATGATTACCCATAAAATAAGTGGCAGTGATCGAATGGGTCAAATTTACCCGAGAGTAGTAAAAAAAAGCCTTTACCCAATTCCTCCCAAATTTACGACACTAACTTTTTAATTTTTATCAAAACCTAACTACTTGATGATTCTTTTTAGGTTGGAAGGAAAAGTGGCAATGATCACTGGAGGGGCAAGCGGCATAGGCGAGTCCACTGCTCGGCTATTCACCCAACACGGTGCCAAAGTGATTATCGCCGACATCCAAGACAACTTAGGCCACGCCGTCTCCAAAGACTTGGGAACATCGTCATCATTCCTCCACTGCGATGTCACCAACGAAGAAGACGTCAAGCAAGCCGTGGACTTCGCCATCTACAAGCACGGAAAACTCGACATCATGTTCAACAACGCAGGCATGGCGGGGCCCATGATAGCGAGCATTACGGACACGGATACGGCCCGGTTCGAGGAAGTGCTCCGGGTCAACCTCGTGGGCCCCTTTCTGGGGACCAAGCACGCAGCTCGAGTCATGGTCCCCACAGGCCAAGGCAGCATAATCACCACGGCTAGTACTAGCTCAGTCATGGGCGTGGAGAAAATACCGCATGCCTATGTGGCATCGAAGCACGGCGTGGTGGGCCTCGTGAAGAACACAGCTGTCGAGCTAGGCCGGTTCGGGGTCCGGGTCAACTGCATCTCCCCGCACGTGGTGCCAACACCTCTGTCGAGGAAGGCGTTGGACTTTGAGAACGACAACGAATTCGATGCCAAGATTTATTCGAATCTTAGAGGGTCAGTGTGTAGGAAGGAGGATGTGGCCTATGCTGCACTGTATTTAGGAAGCGATGAGTCTAGGTATGTCAGCGGACATAATCTGATGGTTGATGGCGGATTGACAATTGTCAATGCTGGGTTCGCCAGTCAATGATCAAAGCCACTCCAGATTGATAATCTATTAGGGTGCGTTTTGTTGGTCAATAATCCTAGGGAAATGATCAATTTTTCCAGGTTGACTTATTTTCCCCATGTTTGGGTGTGGGTTGACCTTGAGAAATATTTCCCAATGGGCCTACCACTTTCTCCATTTTCCTAGGGAAAATTTCTCTTGGGGGGCTAAGGAAAAAAATTTTCAGGTAAATCTTTCACATGGGAAAATTTCACCGGGAAAAATGTCCCTAGGGTTCCTACCAAACGCTCTCTTAATGGAAACTCAATTATTACTCTTTCAAGATGGTTAGAGAATTCGACATTTATTTAGGGCCGGAGGTAGTACTAAAAAAATGTCCTTTATATTGAATTACCGGAAAGTTAAGATGGTTATTAATTAATCATTTTGATTCAAAACACATATCATTGTCTTTTTTGTTAGAGTTTGCAAAATGATACTTGTGTTAAATCAAGATGGTCAATATTCCTTTTGTTTCATATTTTTGTTCTTCTGTTGACTGTCATATCTTCAAGGTTACTCTTCGATTGATAAATTTTTATTGACAATCACTACAAGATGAACGCTCAGACGCGACCGTCCGTTGTGACCATTCAGTCGCATTTTTTTTTCGGGCGACCATTCATTTGCGACCGTTCAATTGAACAAATTTTGTGACCGTTAATTTGTGACCGTTCAATGAACAGTCTCAAATTTTGCGACCGTTCAATGAACGGTCCCAAATTTTGCGACCGTTCAATTAAACGGTCGCGCGTTCGTTATTAAATGTCAGATCGAAACTCCCCCTTCCTATTCCCTAATTTCCTCATCTCTCTTTTCTCGATTCTTCCTCATCTCCCTGATTCCCTCTCTTTCTCACTCTTCTCTTCTCCATTCCTCTAAACACTAAAACTGATCTTCATCACATTCTCTTTCTTGTCACATGAAACCCGACATGCAACACAAAAGTAGCAAGATCGAATCTAGGCCTCCATCTAAGTGTTCACAGGAAGAGATCAAACAGTCGAGCTTTGTGGAAGAATTGAGCAATTCAAGTATAAAAAGGGAGTAGATAAGCCGAATTGAAGAAGGTGTAGACGGTGTGAAAGATTTCGTTTTAGGTTTAGGGTTTACATTAAATTTAATTTCGCATATTTAATTCAGATTTTTTTGTTTAACATCTTATAATCTTGGATCTTAAGTTCATGTAATCATATCTGAATTTTGATACTTTCAAAAGTTTAATACATTATCTGGGTTGATTGTTTCTCGTTTCTTGTTTTTTATTTGCTCAATTTCTAGGTTTGTCATGATTTTCTGCGGATGTTTTATTCGATTTTCTAACGTTCATGTTCAAGTTTATGGGTTTAATATGTTGGGTTGCTTGATTCATGTTCATTTTTCCCTTCTCCCTTGTTCTGGATCTAGTTTCAATTTTTTGATTGGATTGTAATTGGGTTATTATTCCGAGTAATTTTGTTTGAAAAAAGAAATTCGAAAATTTTGTGACCGTTCATGAACGGTCGCTCCGTTTTGTGACCGTTCATGAACTGTCGCCCCTTTTTGTGATTGTTCATGAACGATCGCTCCGTTTTGTGACCGTTCATGAACGGTCGCAAATTAGTGACCGTTCATTTGAACGGTCGCCTGGCCCCTCAAACGACCCTTCAGACACGACCGTCGTGAACGGTCGCGCGCCCTCTGGTGCGACCGTTCAAGCCTAACTAAGACCGTTCACAACGGTCTTATTTTTTAGACCTTCTTGTAGTGAATTACAATGTTATATATTTATGATAATATTTTTCGTTATGAATCTAATGATAGTAATTTTGTTTAAAACGTTATGATAGATATTGAGAAATTGATGGTCAAAAGTTTATAAATTTAACTGCAATATTTTCAAGGAAGACAAGTATATGAGATGGAGGTATTAACTCTTTTGAATTGTCAAATATTTTTATGATTTTAAATTATTTTTTTAATTAAGTAATTACATATATTTGTCAACTATAAGAACAACATATTTATTAGGTGTATTAACAAATAGGGAAATTCCATTTGATAGGTTTCAATTTTTGCCTATTTCAAGTTGTCAACCCCTTTTTAAACTATTCCAAGCGGTAAGCTTATTTTGAAAATTATTCCAAATGGTAGGCTTATTTTGAAAACGTTAAAAATTATTCCAAGTTTTATATCACTTTAAAAACTATTCATAGTTGTAAGACACTTTAGATATTATTCCAAAATATTCAAGTATGAGAATAATAGAGAGAGCTAAATGAAATTGAGAGAAAATGAATGTTTTGCGAGCAATATTTTAATAACGGTATAAGAAGAAGCTCATCAAATGGAATAATTTTCAAAATAAGTCTACCACTTGAAATAGTTTAAAAAGTGATTGACTAGTTGGAATCGACAAAAGTTGAAGCCTACCAAATGAAATTTCCCATTTTTTTAATATTCCAACTATTTTTCTACTTTTAAGTGGACAAAGTGGTTGGAAATTCAACCACTTGCTAAAATGATGTGAAATTTTTCCTACCACTCATTTTTCTATTGTTCGAAAATGGTTGGGAATCTGACTGTTTTTCTAACCATTTTCAAACAGTAGGAAAAAGGATGGTAGGAAAATTTCCCCCACCATTTTAGCAAAAGTTGTTTGAATTTCTAACCATTTTTCTAGCCTAAAATTTGAAAAATAGTTGGAAATTAAATTAAAAAAGAATATGAAATGATTGTTAAAACTATTGATTTTTCCAATCATTTTTAATTGGTTTGAAAAAAGTGATTGAAGGTACCCATAATTTTAGTAGTGATTCATGGATATCTACATAACATGATATTGTGCTTCGTTTCTGTTCTTGTCATCTCCTTTAGCATGGGATTTTGGTCTGTAATGTGGGTATTCACTTCAATCACTTGCAGGACATGGCCATAATATGAAAAGATTGCAGCAATGTGCAATTTATCTGCACTCTTATCAAGTTGATTTTGGTCTTTTCTCCTTTGACAAATGTTGCCATCTTTAGAAATTATACATTCAAATTTCAAAAATTTTGACCATAAATTTCTGCACATATACATTGAATTATTATATACAATTACCATCATTAGATTCATAACGAAAAATACTATCAAATAAGTATAATACTGGAATTGTTAATAACATATTATATAAGAAATTATTAATCAAAGAATAAGATTGAAGACCGTAAAAGTCAAAATTATGACAATTAACATATAACGGAGGGAGTACATTTTTACAAAGACTTTTACATGTACCACGAGGTTCACGACATATTAGATGAATAGAAGACATTGACAGTAGTCATTATTTATTACAACTTGTATTACTGGAGACAAACCAGTCAATTAAATTGATGAATATAGTACATGATAGTACATGAAATGGGCTCCAGCGTGGCCAATCATACTCACTTCTTATTACTAAACATATGCATTCTGAATTAGTTGAGGGAAAGAAGAAGAAGAATCAGCAACCAAGGATTCAACAAAGTCGAGTTATTTATTTATCCATGGGGACTGTCTCTCTGCTATCGGCTGCTGCTAGAAGGTATGTATATGTATATATTTGCAGGATATATAGTTTTTCTTTGGGTGGATTATTATCGCTTTATCCAATTCAGTTACCTAAGAGGTGTTAGTCAGATGACAATCACCCCTATCATTTAACCTTCCCACTAAAGTTAAAGTCTTGATGGAAATAAAAATTTCTCATTCGGTGAAATTGTGGGGATGATGGGTGTTATGACAAAAATTCAACCATTATCTGTTTTCTCTCCCCCGTGAATTACCATCAAATTGTGAGAGGTTTTGGAGTGTAATTTCCCGGTGACTCTAGTTCTAATAGCCACCGACAACATCGATAATTTGGGCATGGCTCACTGTTGATTTGTGGCACAAGACTCGACAATCAGATCCCACTTTCGCGTTTTATAGGTATTTCCAATACCAATTCACAATGGGGAATGCATACAGGCTTCTAAAGCTTAATTATTGATGATTACCCATAAGGCCATAAGATAGGGGGCCAGTGATCAAGCGGGCCAAATTTACCCAAGAGTAATAAGAAAAAAAACCTTTACCCAATTCCAGCCAAATTTACCACACTCAACTTTAATTTTCTTTTTTTTTGAAACCAAACACAACGATTTCATTAATAGCAAGTCATACGTCACTTACAATGAAAATCGTAATTGAACAATTGTAGATCGAAAACATAGATATGAAATTCAACTTCCAAATAACTAATACTAATCTTACTGACTTTCGACTCTAATTTCTTTGATGATTTGCATCTTTCTTCGATGACTCTGCATCTTTCTTTGATGACTCTGCATTTTTACCATTGATGGAAAACCTCACAATTTGTGTTATAGTGATTCGAAAGTCGATCTTCATCTAACGTATTAAACCACACCAACTGAACAAAAAAAAACTCTAGAAAAGACTAAAAACCCTAAATAAGAGTACAAAAAATCTCTTACAAAAAAAGAGATTAACTTTCTTTAAGTAAACGTAAAACTAAACTAATAATAATTGGGTAAATCAAGAAATTGTAAACTACCATCGATTAAAAAGAATCGATGGTAGCCTTAGAGAGAAAAAGAAAAGAGGAGGCTAGGGTGTTACAAAAGAAGTGACTAACTTTTAAATTTTTATCTAAACTTACTCGATGATTCTTTTTAGGTTAGAAGGCAAAGTGGCAATGATCACCGGCGGGGCAAGTGGCATAGGCGAGTCCACTGCCCGACTATTCACCCAACACGGCGCCAAAGTGATTATCGCCGACATCCAAGACAACTTAGGCCACGCCGTCTCCAAAGACTTGGGAACATCGTCATCATTTCTCCACTGCGATGTCACCAACGAAGAAGACGTCAAGCAAGCCGTGGACTTGGCCGTCTCCAAGCACGGAAAGCTCGACATTATGTTCAACAACGCGGGCATTGCCGGGCCCATGATATCGAGCATTACAGACACCAACATGACCCGGTTCGAGGAGGTGCTCCGGGTCAACATCGTGGGCCCCTTTTTGGGGACCAAGCACGCAGCTCGAGTCATGGTCCCCGCGGGCCAAGGCAGCATTATCACCATGGGTAGTACTGGCTCGGTCATGGGCATGGAGAATGTACCGCATGCCTACGTGGCATCGAAGCACGGCGTGGTGGGCCTCATGAAGAACACAGCCGTCGAGCTGGGTCGGTTTGGGGTCCGGGTCAACTGCATCTCCCCACACGTGGTCCCAACGCCTCTGTCGAAGAAGGCGTTGGACTTTGAGAAGGACGACGAATTCGATGCCAAGCTTTATTCGAATTTTAGAGGGTCGGTGTGCAGGAAAGAAGATGTCGCCTGTGCTGCACTGTATTTAGGAAGCGATGAGTCTAGATATGTCAGTGGGCATAATTTGGTGGTTGATGGTGGTTTCTCAATTGTCAATGCTGGGTTCATCCCTAGCATCGATGATCAAAGCAACTCCTGATCGATAATCTATGAATTGAAATTCAATAATTACTCTCTCAATACTTTATCCATCATAATTTTCAATGTATCATTTTAATTTTCAATGTAGTACCGATCAATTAATTAATGAATGATGATACAACTTAAGTGTCTTGCTTCTATTGAAATTAATACTTACTATCATTTTTAACCTCAATTTTTTTGACAATTACTATTAGCTATCAATTAAAAGAAGCTTGAAATGTGTTGGCTTAATTAAAATTAACACCCTAACAAATGAACCTCATCCGTTAGATATATTTTAAACTTTATTTTGTAAATTTTAAAAAATATTGATAAAAATGTGATTTTATACCATTTATATGTATTATTATAGTTATAAAAGTCAATCATATAAATTGTTTTCAATTTAATTTACAAATATATAGGTTCTATACAAAGGCAAGACATTTAAAATATATATTGCCCCAAAATATTTGTCATTTTAGTGAAGCTATCAGACAAGAAGGGCTCAATGTCGCCAATCATACTTGCATGCAAACAAGAAAAAGAAGGATATATCACGTACGTACCTATGAAGCCAATGCTATCCACATATCAAAATATCTTCACCTTTACTAACATATGTATATTGGATATAACCTATTGGTAGAGTTAAGTGAAGAAGAAGCAGCAGCAACCAAGAATTGAACAAATTAATATTAGCTGTATTTCCATGGGGGCTCTCTCTCTACTCTCCGTCGCCGCCAGAAGGTATGTATGTATATGTATGTATATATTATTGTTGAAATCAAACAACATATTTTCCCACTATATGATATTTGTCACGTTCCAAGCTTTAATTTATGTATTTTTAGAAATTAACTTCTCCATAAATTTTAATTTATAAAGGTAAGGTTGTTTATATCTGAATCTCCAAACCGCATTGTTAAGAAAATAGTGCATTGGAAAGCAGAAACTGTATGTTATGGGACAGAGGAGGTGTATGTCCACATTCTTTTCTTTGTTGGATAGTTTTGGTGCATGCAATTATTAAGTCAAGTGACGTCACATTGATTCATTTTAGGCTGGAAGGCAAAGTGGCAATGATCACCGGAGGGGCAAGCGGCATAGGCGAGTCCACTGCCCGGCTATTCACCCAACACGGCGCCAAAGTGATTATCGCCGACATCCAAGACAAATTAGGCCACGCCGTCTCCAAAGACTTGGGAACTTCGTCATCATTCCTCCATTGCGACGTCACCAACGAAGCAGATGTGAAGCAAGCCGTGGACTTCACAGTCTCCAAGCACGGGAAGCTCGACATCATGTTCAACAATGCGGGCATTGCGGGGCCCATGATACCGAGCATTACAGACACCGACACGGCCTGGTTCGAGGAGGTGCTCCGAGTCAACCTGGTGGGCCCCTTTTTGGGGACCAAGCACGCAGCTCGAGTCATGGTCCCCACAAGCCAAGGCAGCATAATCACCACGGCTAGTACTAGCTCAGTCATGGGCGTGGAGAAAATACCGCATGCCTATGTGGCATCGAAGCACGGCGTGGTGGGCCTCGTGAAGAACACAGCTGTCGAGCTAGGCCGGTTCGGGGTCCGGGTCAACTGCATCTCCCCGCACGTGGCGCCGACGCCTCTGTCGAGGAAGGCGTTTGACATTGAGAACGACGATGAATTTGATGCCAAGATTTATTCGAATCTTAGAGGGTCGGTATGCAGGAAGGAAGATGTGGCCTATGCTGCACTGTATTTGGGAAGCGATGAGTCTAAGTATGTTCTGGTGGTTGATGGTGGATTCACAATTGTCAATGCTGGGTTCGCCCGTCAATGATGAAAGTCACCCCTGATTGATAATCTATCAATGAAAACTAAATTATTATTCCCTCCCTTGATCTATCCTGTATTGTCGTACTATATATCACTTTTAACTTATCCTAACATATCATATTAAAATTTTAAACTTTAGCATAATATATTTGATAATATTATACAAGTATTTTCATATTAGAAGTATTTTATTAGATTTTTAAATCATAATATATCTATCAGGGTATTAGATCCAAATACATCAACTTTCATTCTTGGACGACCAACCTTCTCAGATGGAATGTTAGTTAGAAGGGACAAACTTGGTCAGGTGACTTTGACAATTCTCATTTATCACACCTTGTATTACTAATTTACTTGTAGCTAGAGACAATACCAGTCATAGCCCTCTTATTTTATACGACTGGTTGCGGTGTGGCACGGTGCTATGTGATGGAATTGTGATGGGTTGTGGAAAGTTGTGGTGAGTTTTGGTTTTAATAATTGTAAATGTGTTACAAAATGTGTTGGTAGATAAAGTTTAACTTTTAATAAAAAAATAAATTAAAATGAAAAAGAAGATTGTGGTGGATTGTGTTAGATTGTGGTGGGTTATGATAGATTGTGGTGGGTTATAGCACCGCAGTCAACCAGCCGCATAAAAGAAGAGCGTATTAGTGAAGATATCAGACAAAAGGGGCTCCAGTTTGGCCAATCATGCTTGCATAAAACAAGGGCTTATCACTTACGTATGAACCCCATGCTATCCACAAGCAAAATATCTTCCATCTTTTCTAAACATATATATGTATTTTGGAGGGGTTGAACCAACAAGAATAAGAAGCAGCCACCAATCAAGGATTCAACAAAGTCCATGGGGACTGTCTCCCTACTCTCCATTGCTGCTAGAAGGTATGTATGCATATATATATATATATATATATATATATATATATATATATATATATATATATATATATATATTTTGATATATCATTTATACAGTGATGGATCTTGACCTTCTAATTAGGGGTGGCCAATACACTAGTATTTTATATAATAAATATAAAATTTATAATTTTTATTTCAAATTATACTTATTTTTTTAATTTTTTAGGGTTAACGGTGGCCACGGCCACCGTCGGCGTGACCCTAGGTCCGCCCATGCATTTATGTATGTTATTATAATTATAGAAGTTAATCATGTACTTTTTTTTTCAATTTAAATTATAAATTATAGATTTTATATAATGACAAGACACTTAATATGTCTTGTTCAAGACATTTATCGTTTTTTTATGTCTGTATACCTCCTCTGCGTCACAATAGTCTTCACTATGGTACATGTACAGTCAAAGTTTTTATTTTCTTTAATTATAAATTTATCAATATATAGTTATCTATCATATAAAATTACAATATTAGTTTCATAATAGAAGATACTTTCAAAAAGGCATAAGGTTGTACTTTTTTGATAAAGGTATTACGTTTAAGATTTTTGTTAAAAATAGTGTATTAGAAAGTGAAAATCGTACGTGGAAAGGTCAAAGTGACTTTTTTTATTTCCGCTTTGTTTTCTTATTCTTTGTTGGATAGTTTTAAGTTAAGTGGCGCTTGCATTGATTCTTTTTAGGTTGGAAGGCAAGGTGGCGATGATCACCGGCGGGGCGAGTGGATTAGGCGAGTGCACCGCTCGGTTATTCACCCAACACGGCGCCAAAGTCAACATCACCGACATCCAAGATGGCTTAGGCCATGCCGTCTCCAAAGACTTAGGAACAACATGAACATTTGTCCATTGTGATGTCACCAATGAAGCAGATGTCAAGCACTACAACATGGTAACAAAAATAAGACCGTTATGAACGGTCACAATTTAGCTTGAACGGTAGTTCTGGGGGGCGGGCGACCGTTCATTTGCGACCGTTGGCGACGGTCGCCTCTGAATGGTCGTTTGTGGAACTGGGCGACCGTTCAGCTGAACGGTCGCCCATTTTATTTTATTTTTTAAAAAAAATTTGTCGAGGGTTTCTGGTAATACAATTTGTCCAGAATATATTTGAAGTATAAGTGCCAAACGGTCACAAAATGAACGGTCGCAAATAATAATATATATATATAAAAATAAACGGTCGCAAACAGTACCATATATATATATATAGTCAACGGTTGCAAGTCAACGGTCGCTAGTCAACGGTCGCAAAATATATTACATATCTGACAAGTTTTTAAAGTTGTCCTCAAAAACACTATGAAGAAGGGGGGTCATTAATGAAGTTAGAGGGAGAGAATTGACCACTGGAAGGCGTCACTCTGCATTGTTGATTTTGTTCTACTTGGGACAATCTTCCTTCTAGTTGGATCTACAGTTGATGGTATTGGGAGACTTGACTCTCAAAGACTGTTGTTCAACAACATGGAAGCATAGCGGATGGGGTAGGCGGCGGATGAGGAAGAAGAACCACGACCATTGTGGCGTGCATAGCGGGCGGCCTTTCGTAGAACATGCCCGTCGAGGATCGTGCCATAAACGGTGATTCTTAACCGAGAACCCACCAGCGACATTGTAGAACACCGCGTTGGCTTCCACAGTATTGGGCTCCAAGCCCGCTGCAGATACTTGCTCAAGATATTCATTCTGCAAATTATCAATATTAATGATAATTAGTAACCACAACTAAACGTAAAGCAAAGTGGTCATGTTGTTTGTTGTCAAAACACATTATCAATAGATGCCACAGTTAAGGTAATATAGGGAGAGTTACATAGAAATTTCGGCAGAGTTTCCTTTGTAATATGGACTATACCAAATTCATAATACAAAACATTAACCTGCAAATTACAATATAAACTCAACTTGTAGAATAAAGGGTCACATGCCCACTTTACCACAACGAACATTTGAACATATACAATCCTATCGAGCCACACGCTCGTTTCTAAACATAAGTTACACACACCCCAGAATTTCCAACTTCCAACAACAATTCCAACACATACAATCAAGTTTCAATATACGGCCACACGCCGATTAATCCTATCGAGCCACACGCTCGTTTCTAAACATAAGTTGCACATTCCAACTTCCAACAACAATTCCAACACATACAATCAAGTAACAATATACGACCACACGCCGATTAATCCTATCGAGCCACACGCTCGTTTCTAAACATAAGTTGCACATTCCAACTTCCAACAACAATTCCAACACATACAATCAAGTTTCAATATACGGCCACACGCCGATTAATCCTATCGAGCCACACGCTCGTTTCTAAACATAAGTTGCACATTCCAACTTCCAACAACAATTCCAACACATATAATCAAGTAACAATATACGGCCACACGCCGATTAATCCTATCGAGCCACACGCTCGTTTCTAAACATGAGTTGTACATTCCAACTTCCAACAATAATTCCAACACATACAATCAAGTTTCGATATACGGCCACACGCCGATTAATCCTATCGAGCCACACGCTCGTTTCTAAACATGAGTTGCACATTCCCACTTCCAACAACAATTCCAACAAATAAATTATTAAACTAATTTTAGAAGAAAATGACTTACATAAACTTTGACCGCCTTCGGGTCAGTCCATTGCTTGTTGCCGTGGGCGTCTTGTTTCTGATGACGATCTTTGTATGACGTCGCGGGATGGATGGATCCGTCACTAGCCTAGGAATATATTTAGAAACATTACATATATTACGATAATTTGTATTGATGAAAACGTCAAAGTTAAAGATGATGGGAGGCTTACCGGTTTTCGCAGTATTTCTGGCGGACATCGCCCCACCGTAGTGCTTATTAAGTCGGGGCTTTGTTCCGATTCACCGTGTATGCCTCGACCCGACGCTTATAGGCCTCTTCCTCTCGTTTAGCCCACATCCTCGCCCGGATTTCATCTGACAAATGGGGGATTGGTTTGTTCCTTGGGGTATGTTTCTCCCGGTAGACCAGGCCCTTAAAGAGGTCGCTAAATTTGCTATGCCACATGTTGAAGACTTCCTGAGCCAGGTCCATTTCATATTCGAAACGTTGCTATACAATAACAATTAAAACAATTAAACACATATTTACTGTCCCATATATAATAACGAAATCCAAATAAAATAATTAGGTTCCAAAGGATTGTATTCTTACATAGAAATATGACCAATAAACCATTTTCTCACGATCTTTCATATCACCAGCACTAAGAGCCTCCCCTTGGTAATGAGATTTTAGACTATCCGACACGACCTTAGTAACCTGTAGGGCCCGCGTCCCGGAGGGCACGGTCCCCCACGGAAGGTCGAGTCGACGTAGGGTTGCTTATTATTAAAAAAAGACGAAATAAAGAAATTTGGACTTTTCGGTAAAAGAAAATAAAATAAAAAAACGACGAAACAAAACAAGGGATAAAAAAGAAAACTGGAAAAGAAAAAAACGAAAAAAAAAAAGAAGAAGGGGGCGTACGACCGGATCCGCGCGGATCCGGTACCCACCCGAGCCAAAAAACTTGAAGTTGGAAATAAAAGAAAAAAAAGCAGGCCAAATCCGCGGATTCGGTCTCATAAACAAACTAAAAAAAAAAAACCGAAAAGGAAAAAAACTGAAGTAAAAAAAAAGGGCCAAAATGAACGGATCCGCGCGGATCGGATCTAATTGGTGGAAACAACTTTTTTTTTAACGGAAAGAAACGGAAGAGAAAGCGAAAAAGCGGCGGGCCAAACAAGGTCGGATCCGCGGATCCGAGCACTTGTTGGAGCCAAACAAGAGAGAAAAAAGCGAAATGAGGGAAAGCGAAAAGAAAACGGCCCAATTGTTCGGCACGGATCCGCGCGATTCTTGGGTCAATCCTCCACTTTTCTTTTTTCCGACCTTTTTATAAAAACAAAAGAAATAAAAAAAATGGAGTCGCCAGTTAATTTTGGTAAAAATTAACAAAACTTTGGAAAAGAAAACTCCGGTCTCGAACCAAAAAAACGGGTACGGGGGTAAAGAAGTCAGTGTAGGGGGTTGCCCTTGCACCGCCCGCCGAAGCGGCCCTTACTAAGTCGGGTAACATAATTAAAAAAAAGAAAAGTTGTCACGTGTTAGGAAAAGTATGCATGCATTCAAATGAAAATATGGAGTTCACATAGTGAAGTAACGAAATGTAAAAAAACTAAACTAATTTCAGCGGGCGGGGGCTAATCGACTACATCGTTACAAATTTTATCAAATGAGACTAGATAGTGATAAAGAAAAGAAAAACGGAAAAGGAAAAGATTCGGGTTATACCCGACTTGGCGCGGATCTGTTTGGAAAGCGAGGCCGGTGGTCGAATTCAAGTCGAAGCGATGGCGGTTGGACTCGATGGCCGGCGTGAGTGAAGCGGGAATCCGCGGATTCTGTGTGTCTCAAGATCTGGAAAATCCTAAGCTCGCGGAAAATGTACGGATAAGTTGCGAATTCTCCCGATGCAAAAAACCAACCCCACATAGATCCGCGCGGATCTATTTATACACATCAAAAGCGACGCCGGTTTGATGGCGGTTTTGGCGATTGAAAACGATTCTGGCGGTTTGGCGGTTACACAAATCCGCGCGGACCCCTGGCGGTTGGGCGGCTTTTTGGTAACCGGCGCAAACCGTCAGTCAAAAGCGGTTTTGGCTGGATCCGCGCGCCTCTGGATACCCAGTACCGGATCCGGATCCGCGCCATTCTCTGACGGGTCGGGCGAAGATCCGCGTGATACTCTTTCCGGGTCGGAAATTTCTGGGCCAATCTAAACAAATCCGCGCGGACCCAAGAAATTTGGCTCGGTTTTACAGAATCCGCGCCGTCTCCTGTTTTTGGCCCAAATGTAAATCTGCTTTGAGCTTTATTTCGATCCCGGGTTATGGTAAACATCTGGAAGACCTATTTTCAATGTCTACAGATAGCCCCCACTTTGACTGAGTCTGAGTAAGACGAAAGTCAAAGTATGCCCGAGAACTTTTGCAGCCAACTGGAGGTAGTCCGAATCGTTAACTTGATTTGCTGGAGGTTGTCCAGGCTTGAGCAATCCAAGGGTAGCTTGGATTTCCGACCGGAGGTAGTCCGATGCCGATTAATTGCTGGATGTTGTCCAGGCTTCAACTTTCAAGGGTAGCTTGAAAGAAATCCGGAATTGTAGCTAGCTTTGGTGCTGGATATTGTCCAGGCTTTGATGAGTTTCTCGGGGGTAGCCCGAACACTTCAATGTGGAGGTGGTCCACCTGAGGTTGCTGGAGATCGTCCTAGCTTTGATGAATTTCTCGGGGGTAGCCCGAAAAATATTGAAGGATTGGTACCTACAAGAAAATAATGAAACTTATAAGTATCAAGGAAAAGTTAAATTGCGGGGTCGCTTCCCCTAGAAAATGATATTCATTTTTTATATTTTTATTTTTTATTTTTTTATTTTAGTATGAATGAGGATAGTGAAAGAAATCCTGCTATCCAATGAGAAAAAACTCCCTGTCAGCGGATGGTGGTTGACGAGGAACTCAGGGTTCCAACTTGATGATGGAGGATTATCTGGTATGGAATCAGCATGGATCGGTTTCGCCATGTTTGTGCCGGAACCTTTAAGTGTCCTGCTTGAGTTCAATTGGTCTGCCATATTTGACAACATAATCCTCGAGGAACTCGGGAGTCTGACTTGATAATCTGCGAGGAACCCGGCGGATGCACCCTCTAATTATTTCCATGATTATCCTGAGTCAGATTTAGGATAAATCATTGGCTTGTGTTGACATTTAGTGAAATCGTTGAAGATTTCTGCGTTAGGATCAACAAGGACTTGAAAACTCCCCACTATGTTTCACTTGGCGAGTCCACGAAATTCTGCAAAAGCTTTGCACCCAATTAGAGCCAACTGAAGATATGCTCATGCTTGAAGTCCGGCTCGATCGTGAGATGTTGGTGTAAGCTCCACTATCTTGTTGGGCTTAATCGAATCGAAAAGTTTTGGGATATGCCTTGCAAGATTTCACACTGCTTTTCATTGCCCATGAAAGTAGGAATCTTGGCGATCGTGTTGATCAGACAGCTACCGGCTCTTGAGTTCGGCAATGATAAATCGGATCTCCATGGATGAGCACCGAGAACATGTATAATGCTTAGAACGTTTATTTATCTTTTGCAATGCAAAGACTCTATGATGTTAATGCACTTATGCAGACTCTTTTAATCTATGATGATGCAAGACACACATACAATGCATAAGAAAGTCTAAGTATTGAGCTGTGGTCGATGACTCTTGAAATATCAAGACGCTTTAAATGGTGAGAACCAAAATTCGACAAGCATTTTTAACTCGTAAACTCGGCTTCGAGCCCTCCTCTAAATATGTGATGAATCTAATCCATGAGAATTGACATCCTGAAACACTCTAGTTGAACCTCGAGGGAACCTCGAGAGCTTAGATCAACATGGAGTCTGCCACGACTTCGGTCAGGCATAAATAATCGACGAGAGAAGAGGTTTGAGTCTCTACGGGTCATAAAGTCCGCGAGAGCTCTTATTTGCAAGGATTCTGCTTTAATCTGTTTCAGCACGACCTGGAAACTGGATAAGATCCTTTTGTCAAATTACTTAAAAGATGATTTGTTCAATTATTTGGGCCGGACTTCAAAAGCTTCCTACGTATCCACTTTATGAGTAGAATCAGGCCGTCGTAGTTCAAAATGGTAATGTAAGTATTTAGTTGCTGACTTAATAAGTCAGTGGCTAATAACTTGAGGATAGTTGCTGGTTCTGATCACCAGTTGCTATGTTTGACATTGTCTTTTAAGCATAGAATTTCCATGGACTCCATGAATGAGAAATCTGCTAAGATCTTCAAACCCGAATTGATGTGAACATGCTTTTACGAAAGTTGTTCCAGGACTTGGCTTCTAATGTTGGGCCATGTGTTGGACATGCTTTAAAAAAGTAGTCCAATTATATAATCAACTGAGGAATTCTGCCGTGAAAGTATTCGAACGGTCAATCTGCCCCGTAAGGGACCATAAGGACTTGGCTTGTGAAGAACATGCTTTAAAAAAGTTGTTCTCTATGTAAAGTGCTGCTAGCAGAGTTGATGATGAACATTTGCTCTTGAAAACCCACGGGGACTTTTATTTAGCTTCCCAAAAATTGTTAGGACTTTCCTCGCGCTATAACTTATCGCCCGTGGATAGTAGAGTTTGATCTTGCTATCCCATGAAAGATGAAGAAAAGCGACAAGATTGATGTGTCATTTCCATGAGAAGAGGCGAACGAAATGCCTACTCTTAGGCACCCTAGATTGATCGCTAAAAGGTGGGCAAAAGGAAAAAGATTAACTTTGGATACAACTCAGAATGAATTATATCCTGACAAATTTCAATTGAAAATGAAAACAGAGAGAAAGAAAGCTCCTAGTTTTGAAAGGAAGACAAAGGGAAACAGAAGCCCCAGTTCAAAAGAAGACATACAAAGGGGAAGAGAAAGCCCCGAGGTCCATGAAGAAAAGCTATGAAGAAGGTGTGAGACTTCACGAGCAAGATTAATCAATGACGATAAGACCAATGAAAATGAGGTGCATAACAGACTCCATAAGGTCAAAAATCATTTCGAAGCAAACTCTATTTCAATACTATGAGCATAAGACCAAGACACAAACCAGTTACACTATATTGTACCTCTAAACAATCATGTATCGCCTTAACAATTGATGAGCTAGTGAAGCTAGTAGATCCTCACTTTAGGTAATGGGGAACACTCCTCTCAGTGTTTAGAAATATGAGGGTTCACTCAGACTCATTCCAATGCATACAACTGCCATAAGCTTGGCAAGACTCTCAACCCTCCATCACTGAGGACAACATGCAAAAATGCTAATCATGAGGACTTTCAAAAGGTTGTAATGGGGTTCAGGCTAAGGTAAGGAGGGAAATCATTTGGAAAATGTGGAGCTAAGTAGCCAAGTACCTAAGGAGCAACAACATTTCCATTACACGCAGCATCTCCACACTGAACATTAAAAGAGCACAAAACATCCATAACACAAGAAAACCGGGATAGAGTACCAAATACAAATCAAAACCCAAAATTAACAAAAAAAAAAAAAATAAAACTTCTCTTCTTTCCTTTTTTTCTTTTTCTTTCTTTTTTTTCTTTTCATTTTGCTTTTTATTATGAATTCCTAATTTTCAACTTTTTTTTTTTTTTTTACTGAATAGCATGAATATCTAAAGAACAACTCAAATCCCAGTAGTTACAAGTTATAACCTTTGGATAGAAAGGATATTCAACAATGTACTTCCCTTATAGCAACAAAAAAAAAAAATTCACTCTCAACAATCGACCATGAAACTGCCCCATACAACTGAACTGTTGCTCATTCTATCTTGGCTAAAGGTAGGAAATTATGTAAAGGCCAAGGGTGTGCACTTATAGGGTAAACAACAAGACAGGAAAAAAGGTTAGCAAGGGCTTGCAAAAAGAGGTCAAAATGTCAGGTGGCTATTTGGCTATGTAGCTAACAAAAGGATGCCTCAATCATTAACACAATGCATATGCCAAATGTGATTTTAAGGAAGGTCAAGCCAAGTTCTGCAGATGCACACATGAAAGAGTTACACACAAAAAGAAAATGAGACTATATATAATGAATAGTCTATGAAGGCTTAAAAACTCACGGGTTATTCTACTAACCCTTCAACTAGCTCAAAAGATAGACAATTACTAAGATTCAACAGTCATGTAAGAAGTACTCAAGAATAAAAAGCTTGCACAAGGTAATACAACTCAAAGTATTTCAACTAGATAATTGCTTCGACTTGTTTAATGCAATGCCCCCAAACTCTGTGACGCTTGTAGAATCACCGGTCTCCCAACTTCAGACGCATCCTTTTCTTGAAAGGTACTCTAGTGCTTAAGCACATGGAGTGTTTCCCTTGCTAGGCAGGAAGTTTGCTTATTGGTATAAGTGTTCTTCCAGCCCCCAGTTAGCCAGTTCACTTTCAATTTTGATTCCAGCCAATCGTAGTGATGCAAAGTCCTTGATGGGTTGAAACCTTAGATGGGTGTTGTACAAGGGTTGTAAGCCTTGCACAAGCATATCTACTTGATGTTCCTCAGAAGGTCGATCTACCATTTGAGCTGCTTTTGCCCTCCATCGAGCGTAGAAGTCAGAGAATGTCTCTTCTTCTTCTTGTTTTATGAGCTCCATGTCCCTTAAAGTGACGGGCATGTCAACATTGTAAGAGTATTGGTGTAAGAACTCCTTGCAAAGTGTGTTCCATCGTGAGGTCTTAGTAGGACTAAGTGTGTTGTACCACTTCATAACGTCCGGGCCTAAAGTCCAAGGAAAGATAATATGGTAAATATCCTCCTCAACTCCTTTCAGCGTCATAGCCCCCAGAAAATTTCGCACATGTTGATATGGATTCTCAGTACCGTAGAATTTGATATCGGGCATGTTGAATTTAGGGGGAAGTCTTCCCCGGGGCACAGGTATGAATCCTACATTATCCATGAATTGATTGTTGAAGAGAGTGGATTCTTTCAACATCTGTTCAATACGGTCTAGTCTCGAGTTCGAAATCTCGTGGACCGACCCGTCCTTCTCCTTTCTTGATTGCAGTTCATTCTCACCCGTAGGAAGATTCTTCAGGTTTGAATTTTTCACTTCCTCCATAGCGTGTACTAAAGCATCTATCCTATGGTTTTGTGCCTCTAACTGAGCATTCATAGTGACTTGCATGTTTAGGATCATGTCAGTTGCTCTATTTCAGCATTTGGAGGTGGTGGAGGAGGAACTTGCTCCTCCACAGAATCACTGTGAGAATGGTCTTCAGGATGATCTCTGCTAGGGTCTGACATTGTTTTAAATGGGTCAATTACCAACTTCTTCGTCAGTCGCTTCTTCGATGATCGGTTCGGATGATGGTAAACCTCGATTTTCGCTACTGTTGTAGTAGGCGTTAAAAGCTTCTAACCGGTATGCCTCGCCCCTTTGATGTACTCGAAACCAACCTATTCCGTTCGGGAAGATGAAGGAATTCAGGACTCAGCTCAACACCGACTGACCAAACACAATGCATGTTATGGATGAAGAATTCTATTTGAACCCCGAATGATCGAACTAATAGCTCAAGATTATATGCGAAGCCCAGATAAAGTTCTTATGCAGGATGCTAACTCACGCCCGAGATAATATGTTTAAACCTTACCGGACCGAATCCGAAAGAACTCAAGTCTCTCACAAGGGTTAAACATATTAATCAACCGGACTAACCCGACTAGAAACTCATTTGGATTGTACAAAAGCGTAGGCCCACTCACAAAACCCGCTTGGATCATGTGAGGCCCGACATCTTTATTTAGCCCAAATGCATTTCCGACCAACTCATAAAGACTTATGCTAAAAACCAAGAAAAACAAAAGAAAAGGAAAAAACTAAACCTCAAGCAAGACTCGAGAAACCAAAATTTGGGTCCGCAGTACCGAGTCTTTGAACTCACATGACCCACTGGGCCTAAGCCCTAGCGAGGTCTACGCGGATTTCCCGAGCTCAAGGCTCCTGCCAGGCCCAAATTAAGGTAACCTCAAAACAAAAGAGAGGAGAAAAAAAAAACAACAAAAACTAAAAAACATTAATTTAAGGGAGGGAAAAAACGGAATTTGGATCACGCGTGGCCACCCTGGGATCCGCGCGGATCCTCGGTCTGAGCCACATGGGCCAAATTCAGCCTGCATGCAGCTCACCAAATTAGGTCGGCCCGGTGGCGAGCTTCACCAAATCCGCGGATCCTCGGCCGAGACCACCGGGCCTAACCCGGTCCGACACAAAAACCTAAACAAACCTTCACTTTTTTTTTGTTTTACTTTTCCCCAAACATTACTGCATGGCCTCGGGTTCGAGGACTGTAAAGATCACATAGCACACATATGCAGTTCCACCCTAGCCAAGGCACTATGTTTAGAGGTTAAGGGTTAGTTTACTAACGCCTCCTAAGCTCGTGTCCCGGGTATTTGGCCTCCATGGGGTGCATGGAAGGTTAATACCCCCGGGTTGCTCCTTTTAATCAAATGGATTAAGGAGTATTGCACGAGGGGAAAAAACAACCACCTCTGAAGGTCTAAGTGGACCCACCTGAGTTGAATGGTTAAAGCTTTCCCAAAACGGTAAAATAATGGTTTTTCCTAAACGGTACCTTGTGTGCCCAACGAAGGGGAAGGCCCGTAGAATGCAAAATATGCCTAAAAAAAAAAAACGTGACAACTTTTTTTTTTTAAAAAAAAACTAAACCCGACTTTTCAAGTTCTTACCCACTTATAAGTCCCCAGTGGAGTCGCCACTGTAGGGCCCGCGTCCCGGAGGGCACGGTCCCCCACGGAAGGTCGAGTCGACGTAGGGTTGCTTATTATTAAAAAAAGACGAAATAAAGAAATTTGGACTTTTCGGTAAAAGAAAATAAAATAAAAAAACGACGAAACAAAACAAGGGATAAAAAAGAAAATTGGAAAAGAAAAAAACGAAAAAAAAAAAGAAGAAGGGGGCGTACGACCGGATCCGCGCGGATCCGGTACCCACCCGAGCCAAAAAACTTGAAGTTGGAAATAAAAGAAAAAGAAATGCATCGAATCCATGGATTCGGTCTCACCCAAAACCAAACTAAAAAAAAAAAAAAACCGAAAAGGAAAAAAACTGAAGTAAAAAAAAAGGGCCAAAATGAACCCGGATCCGCGCGGATCCGGATCTAATTTGGGCCGGAAACAACTTTTTTTTTTTAACGGAAAAGAACGGAAGAAGAGAAAACGAAAAAACAGAAAGCGGGCCAAACAAGGTCGGATCCGCGCGGATCCGAGCACTTGTTGGAGCCGAAACAAGAGAGAAAAAAAAGACGAAATGAGGGAAAACGAAAAGAGAAAACGGCCCAAATTGGCCTGGACATGATCCGCGCGATTCTCGCCAACTTGGGTCAATCCTCCACTTTTCTTTTTTCCGACCTTTTTATAAAAAACAAAAGAAATAAAAAAAAATGGAGTCGCCAGTTAATTTTGGTAAAAATTAACAAAACTTTGGAAAAGAAAACTCCGGTCTCGAACCAAAAAAACGGGTACAGGGGTAAAGATGTCAGTGTAGGGGGTTGCCCTTGCACCGCCCGCCGAAGCGGCCCTTACTAAGTCGGGTAACATAATTATAAAAAAAAAAAAGAAAAGTTGTCACATGTTAGGAAAAGTATGCATGCATTCAAATGAAAATATGGAGTTCACATAGTGAAGTAACGAAATGTAAAAAAACTAAACTAATTACAGCGGGCGGGGGCTAATCGACTACATCGTTACAAATTTTATCAAATGAGACTAGATAGTGATAAAGAAAAGAAAAAACGGAAAAGGAAAAGATTCGGGTTATACCCGACTTGGCGCGGATCTGCTGGAAAACGAGGCGCCGGTGGTCGAATTCAAGTCGAAGGCGTATGGATTTGGACTCGTGTAAAACGTGAGTGAACGGGAATCCGCGGATTCTGTGTCTCAAGATCGGAAAATCCTAAGCTCGCGGAAAATGTACGGATAAGTTGCCGAATTCTCCCTGCACCAAAAACTAACCCCACATAGATCCGCGGATCTATTTATACACATCAAAAGCGAGATCGGTTTTCTGGCGGTTTTCGATTGAGAACGATTGCAGGGCGGTTTGGCTTACACTGAAATCGCGCGGACCCGCGGTTGGCGGCTTTTTGTAACCGGCGCAAACCGCTACCAAAAGTTTTACCGGATCCGCGCCATTCTCTGACGGGTCGGGCGAAGATCCGCGTGATACTCTTTCCGGGTCGGAAATTTCTGGGCCAATCTAAACAAATCCGCGCGGACCCAAGAAATTTGGCTCGGTTTTACAGAATCCGCGCCATTCCCATTTTTGGCCCAATTTTCAGAAATCCGCGCCGTCTCCTGTTTTTGGCCCAAATGTAAATCTGCTTTGAGCTTTATTTCGATCCCGGGTTATGGTAAACATCTGGAAGACCTATTTTCAGTGTCTACATAACCTCAGGCATTGAGATCCTACAAGAAACGAGCAACAAGTGAGAGAGGCGCAATATTTATTAATTATTATGTATTGACTAAAATTAAAGTTGACATACCAGTCTTCCCCCCTAATGAGGAGGATTTTCGGGTCGGATGGGTCGATAGGATTACCGGGCTGGATCTTCTATAGAGGGGATGGTGGGGACATGGCGTTTTCTTAAGCTGCACTATAATAACCAATAATTGACCGCACAAATAATGAATTTAAAATTATTTTACATTTGATGCATGCAGTGAGTAATCGAATAACAACCATGAAAACAAATTAAATTATAACCAAACAAAATAAAACAATAAAATTCTAAATTGTTAATCGCACAACGTAATAAAACCAAATGACAGTTCAAACAAAAGAACCTACACGTGCGACCTACTCATCATCATCATCACTAAGCAACTCAACAAATGCGGCGTTTTCCAATGCTTCATTTCCTTCTAAATCATCGTCCTCCACCCTCTCTAGTATACCCCGATCTTCTCCTTTTTCATCATCACTAAATAGTTCGTCTCCCGAGCCATCTCGATCGTCAAGTAGGTCGAACTCAGCAAGTGATGGGGGGTCCACATTGTTGTCTTTCTGAAATGCTCCATCATGATCATCGAGTCCATCTATTGTTTGTCTTGCCTTAATTGTCGCAGTAGCAGTCCATGATGATCTATCCTTCTTGGTTGTTGGGTAATGGATGTACACCACTTGTGTAGCCCGAGATGCCAACACAAAAGGCTCATACACCCTATACCTCTTTGCTTGGTTAACGCCAACAAGCTTGTAATGATCATGCACGATCGCGCCACTGACCGGTCGAACCATTCAACCTTGAACAAGTGGACTTTGTATTCCCTACTACGCCAAAGATAAACTAACTCAATAACCTCTTTCAAAATCCCGTAGAAGTCAGTTCCATTCACCCCTTTGACACACACCCCATAATTTGCATTCGTTGTTTTATTATCGGCACGATAAGCATGGAAATTGAAGTTGTTAATGTAGAAATGAGCCCAAGATAAAACATCCTTCCTAGGGCCATTCGCTAAAGCAGTAACAACTTCGTCTCCTTCACCGGATGACAAAACCTACAACGTTGTTTAATAATTGCGAAATTAATCTCATGTAACCTATGTTAACCAATAATTTAAAACCAAACAACTCAAATTGAATGTTAACCTTTCTTCTCAGCCAACGGGGGAATTCTTTGCGATGTCTGTTCCACAATTCACCATGCGGCGTACGTGGATACAAACAGGCCATCTCTTCCTCAAATTGACTGAAATAAGTCAACATAGGTGAATATTCTACTGGATAAATAAGTTATTGATAATAGAAATGCCAAGAGGATAATGTTATTACCCGATGAGAGTGTCAATAGTCAAGAGGATAATGTTATTACCCGATGAGAGTGTCATTGTTCCTGATAATTTATGGCTGAAAAAAACTTTCATGAGTCTTACCGACTCTCCTTTTATTTGTCTGGTTCCCAAAAAGTAGCGCAATCTCAGCAGTGAAATTGCGCGAGGTCTATAATGCTATTGGAGTTAGAAGCATCTCAGATTCAATACAATGCAGTGTTTCATTATGCAGCACTGGGGCACAAGACAAGGCGGGAATGAGAGAAGCTTATAGTAAAGGTCTAATAGAAATTGTGTTTCCATTAGACCTTTTACTATCGCCTTCTATCATTCCCGCCTGTCTTGTTACCCACCAATTGCACAATGGAAACACAGATTGCCGAATCTGAGACGCTCTAACTCCTACAAAGACTATAGACCTCGCAATATCACCGCCGAGATCGCTACTTTAAGGAAACCAGACAAATAAATTGAGACTCGATGCGACGCATGAAAGTATTTTTCACCATAAATTATCGTGAACAACCACACTCTCATGGACACTAATGTAACCACACTCGACCACTTTTAATGACATCTACAACTAACATACTAGAACTATAAATTACCCTACTTTCTAATAACTACCAAAAGCATCCAAACTCAACACTTTTCTATGACATCTACAACTAAGCTATATATGTCAATAATCAAGAGGATAATGTTATTACCCGATGAGAGTGTGATTGTTCCTGATAATTTATGGCTGAAAAAAACTTTCATGAGTCGTACCAACTCTCCTTTTATTTGTCTGGTTCCCAAAAAATAGCGCAATCTCAGCAGTGAAATTATTGCTGAGATTGCGCTACTTTTTGGGAACCAGACAAATAAATTGGAGACTCGGTACGACTCATGAAAGTATTTTTCAGCCATAAATTATCAGGAACAACCACACTCTCATGGACACTAACAGAACCCACACTCGACCACTTTTTATGACATCTACAACTAACAAACTAGAACTATAAATTACCCTACTTTCTACTCTAAACTACCATGACAACTAACCTATTTACTAACACTAAACTGGTTGTTGAGTACTTAAGCTAGCAAAGGGATGTGACATAGTTATTTATAACTCATGTCTTCATTTGGGGTTATGAATAATTAAGATAGCAATTAGGTTGGATACGAAACAAATTTACGCTAACAACTTCACAGATTAACTTAATTAAAGGCATGTCTCTAAACTTCAATTCACCCTTGTTGTGACGAACAAGTTGTCTGAGTTATATGTACGAGAAATCCACCGCTTGTGACGTATCAAATGTCGATCGTTGTGCATTTAGCATCCCAACCTCCTTTAAAACGAACACCCACGAAATCAAGATTGAGTTCCTGGGTGTTCATTTTATTAGTGATTGGTATGCTACAAACTCAACGATCGACATTTGTTTTGCCGCAAACGGTGGATTTCTCGTATGTATAACTCCGACGAATTGTTCATCACAACAAGGGTCAATTGACATTTAGAGGCTTGCCTTTAATTAAGTTATCCAACAAAGTTGTTAGTCGCGTAAATTCATTTCTAATCAAACATAATAACTAACTCATTTACTAATAACTACCAAAATCATCCCAACTCAACACTTTTTTCTAATAATGGTAGATTTCCATGTCGTAGAATCAAATGAATTTTAAGCGTGCTAAAACAATTATATACAACATAACTAACTAAACATTCTTTACACATGTATTAACCTAATCCATACTAATTTACGCATGCTCATAATTTATACACATAAACATACAATTAACAATTTTCATAACTAAAACAATAAATATTACAAAACATTACTAACTAATACAAGTAACATACAATTAATACGAAAATTCAATAATAAAACACAATTAACACAACAACATACACATAAACATACCATTAAACTAATTGACAAATTTCACCACATACCTAACCTAATTAACATACAATACTTAAAGAGTAATATAACTAACCTAATTAACATACAATTTCACAACATATCATTAAACTAATACAACTAACACAAAAATTATCCGAATAAATACTAATTATTCACTCAAATTATTCACAAATACTAACCTAATTAATGTATGCTCATAATTTATACAAATAAATATATAATTAACAAAATTGACAAATTTCAAATAATTTACCGGAGAACGACGCAGCGGCATGTGAGCGACGGCGAGCATTACAGCGACGGCGACAATGACGCGAAGGCGGACCAAAAAAGTGGCGATTCCGGGTCCGATTTGCTAGCAAGAGGGAGGGCTTATGTTGTTATTAACCATCAAAAACTTAGAAGAATTGATAAGGAGGGAGAAGAGGAGGACTTACCGTCGTCGGTTCCGGCGGAATGTGGCGGCAGGCGGCGGTTTCCGGTCCAATTCGCCGGCTAGCAAGAAGATGGAGAAGAGTAAACGGGTTTTGAGAGTTCCGAGTTGCGCAATTGAATGAGATTGGAGCCGTTTGACAGTATAAAAAGGCGAACGACCGTTCACTTAACGACCATTCAATTGAACGGTCGCTAGGTAACATCGCAAAGAAGAACGGCCGCTCACAGAATTCAATTTTAACGCCGCTAGGTAGCACCGCTCAATCAACGCGGATTTCGTGAACGCATCGCTTTCAGACGGTCGTTATTTCAGCGACCGTTCATTAACGGTCGTTTATGAACGGTCGGCCGCCTCTTTCTTGCGACCGTTTATTAAACGGTCGCTTGAAACGGTCTTATTTGGCCTGCCATCTTGTAGTGAAGGATGTTGTGGACTTCGCCATATCTAAGTATGGAAAACTCGACATAATGTTCAACAACGCGGGCATTGCGGGCCCCTCGGTATCTAGCATTACAGACATGGACAAGGCCCAGCTCGAGGAGGTCATTCGGGTCAATCTAGTGGGCCCCTTTTTAAGGACCAAGCATGCAGCTCGAGTCATGATCCCATCTAGGCAAGGCATCATAATCACAACGGCTAGTACGAGTGCAATAGTGGGTGCGGAGACCATATGACATTGCTACGCGAGCTCCAAGCACGGCGTGTTGGGGCTCATGAAGAACACAGCCGTGGAGCTGGGCGGATTTGGGATCCGAGTTAATTGTATCTCCCCCTATGTGGTACCAACGCCTTTGTCAAAGAGGACATTGAACTTGGAGGATGATGATGAGTTTCATGCCAAGATTTATTCGAATCTTAAAGGGTCGGTGTGTAGGAAAGAGGATGTGGCCCATGCTGCACTGTATTTAGGGAGCGATGAATCTAGGTATGTTAGTGGCCATAACTTGGTGGTTGATGGTGGATTCACCATCGTCAATGCTGGATACACTCGTCCTTAATCAGCTGGGGAAATGAGTTGGGTCGGGTCGAGTCAAGTTGGGGTTCAGCCTATGAGGGGCAGGGTCAGGCCGGATTAAGGTTGACCGTTAAAGTTGTCGGTCAAGTTAGGGTTTTCTAGCAAAAACATAGACTAATTTGTTTTGACCATGAGCTGAAATAAAGTGTATTTGTCTAAAACAAAATAGTTATACTAATTGCAATATTGTTTAGTTTGTGAAGCATTACTAATATATTTAAGAAAATTAATATTTAAAATAAATATGAAAATTAGATCATTGATGATTGGGCCGAATTTACCCAAAATTTTGCCAGCGATAATAAACCCAAAATGAAAACGAGATGCATAGGATGACCCAGCAACGGGAGTTGGGCTTGACGATTAACGCTAGGAGGCCCAATAACACATAAACTTGTCGGTCAAAATGTCAAATAACACGGACAAAGAAAAAAATTTTAAAAAATAATTTCCATAACAAGTAACCAAGAAAGAAGAGCTTTCTGCATCAGAAACTTAACACTAGAAATATTTTACCAGTATTTGTCATTGTCCACTTAAACCCCCAAATTTCTCACACCAAAACATAAATTCACCATCCATTCCTAAACTCAAATTGAATCTCAGACACCATATTCAATCATTCTGCTGTGTTCGTAATTCTTTGTAACAATATAATTCAATTGCAATTTCGGAATTTTACGTCGAATTCATGCCGGCCATTTCTTCTTCCAATTCGTAATCTTCTTCTTTCTCTTTACCATTTCTGCTAATTCAATCGCAAATTTAGGGTTTCTAGTTCCGCAATGGATTGTGTATGATTACGTTGCTTTCTCTCCGTCTTTTCGTGTTTTCTCCCGCTAATTGCGTTACATTATTGAGTTAGGGTTTGTCCTCTGCGATAATTTTGTTTAATTTTGGATTTTTGATGTGGCAGGTGGTGTAATCGATTGTAGTAAGAACTAAGAAAGCAATGTCAAGGCCAATGTTGCTGATGTTCTTGTTAATGATACTGATAATTACTTCCCAATTCGAGTGGAGACAGCAGTTAGTCACTGATGTTGATGCTAATCACAATTTGTCTCAGAAACAGCAGCGCATTTCCAAGAGGGAAGAAGCTGTTAAAGAAAAGGTAATCGAATTTGTTAATTATTTCGTTTTCTATTTGTACTCAAATCCCCGTTTTTTGCTACAATGTCTTCCCAATATTATTGTTTTAGGTATCTGGGCATTCTGATCCATGATTGGAGAGTTGAGAAAATGTGTTAAGATAAAGTTTGTGATGATTTTTAGAGAGACTGAATTATCTGAACATTGATTGGGTGAGGTGCGAAAATCATAGCAAAATGAGCTGACAGCTAGCAATAACACTGGTTAAATTAGTGGGTTTCTTTTGCTCCATTTTTGTAAAAGTCGTAGCAACAAGATGCAAGCAAATCAAACTAGCCATTGGCTTTGTTTGCTCAGAGCAAGATTTAGAACAAGAGGTGAAAAGATACTACTTTTTTTAGGATGACTCAGAGTCCAAGATGGAGGGAAAGAGAACATGAAGATTTTGGAATTCTTTGTTGTGCTGATTAAAATCCATTATCATACCTCTGTATAGTAACCACATGATGCATATGACTTGATGAAGTTTTCATTTGAGTTGTTGTTGTAGTCGTTGTGTTTTTTACATATTGTGGGCGTTAACATATGCAAGTGTTTCTGAGAATTTTTCAATTACTGTATCAAAGAAAATGAAATCTATTCCTGAAGTATCGCCCTTGCGAGGTTTTTCAGGGAAGTTGGATAGACAGGTCAACAAATGCAAACTAAGTTGATTATCTAGGATAAATAATAAGTGAGAATCCAAAGTAGAATGCGAAATCTTATGTTTAAGCATCTAAAAAAGTCATGCTATGCTTTCTGTTCTAAGGCAATGCATGTCCTTTCTACAATATGAAATAACTTTCTTGGATTACTTTGATTACGTCACATTCTTTCCCAAGTTGTTGGTGGGAAGAGCATCGCATTGATTATTCATTATATGCTATTATTGTTGCCAATATCTTTCGTCCTTGGATGCATTCTAGCTACTCATTCCTTCACATTCACTTTTCATGGAGAATAGTTAGTATCGGCTGCATGTTTGACCATGTTAGCTGACTTAGAGTAAATCATGACCTGATCCCTGATGAACTCCTTACTTAAAGTCGTTGCTGTGTTAGCCTAGTTTCTTGTCGGCTTAACCAATGTTATCTAGGGTCACTAAAGAAAATCAAACACTGGGAAGTCATTTGTTGTTACTGATATGCATATTGTTTTCGGTTTTGTAGTCTGATAAATTAGACGGGAAGTCAGGGGATGGAGGATACTTCTCTTTCTAATGTAATTTTCATCTTTTTGGAATGGCTAAGTTATCTTATAGATTTGCTTTTGTGCTTTTTGTGCTAAATTGTATGTGTATATTGTGCTCTGTTTGTCTCTTACTCTTGTTGAGGTATCAAAGATCCAATGCTGTTTACTCTTCTCATTTCTATTGTGCTTGGAAATATGTGAATGAATATATGAAGAATGTTATCCAGCTGTAGTATTTCATTACCATTGATTTGTATTTGTGTCCCCTGATGTTGTCCTAGTTCTATTATGTCAGGCTATCTTTTGGAGCTGTTGTCAAAATATGTGTAAAGTTTCCTAAACAATCCCCAAGATATTTGGTGAACCGTTTGAGTCAATCTGTGTCTATCAGCAGTATGTTTGTGCACATTTGTGTCTCCAACTCTCCATATGTTAGTTCAGTGCAATCCCCACTGGGGTTCAATTTTTTTTCCTTCTTGGGATCAGGAATTCATATTATTTATGCATGGAAATGGAATAATTATAGCATTGATCTGTTGGAAACACTTGTAAGTAATAGAACCACATGAGTAGTTCACATTGAAAAGAAAGTATCAAAGTATTGTCTAGTTTTGGGTACACTTACACTAGGCCAGTTCTTGAAAGGTCAAAAAAGTTACCTTAGAGCTTGTAGGAATACCAAATGGGAATTTGGTGTAGTTATTGACAAGGAAAGAGTAGTTGGTGAAATAACTAAGTCTTGTAGTATAAGGTATTGTGGTTTGGATATGTACCACTACATAAATTTTGTCTTGAATTTACTGAATAAGGGCATTGAGTTCCCTTATCAGTTTCTGTTTTTTTTCCCTTTAGACTAATGTTCACCTTCTAATCTGCCAGTTTTTGGGCCAGTGACCCTTATTACTATCTCTTTTCCTGCCTTGTTTTGGGACAGCAACTGTCATCCCCCACAGGAGTGTCTCCTCCTTTTATCTTTTTTGGTCTTTGGGGTGGGGATAATTATCGTCTCCTTATGGATATGTATACCCAATTCATAGTATCTGCTTGTCGTTGATTAATGGCACCCTGTTGTTTCATGCTGGATAGCAGCTGTTTCAGCAAGGTGTTAATAGGAGAGTAGACTTCCTTGTGTCACAGAGTTAATTTGTGAAAGTATTTTTAAGTTGGGCATCATTTGAATAGGTCAGTCTTACGCATCTAGGATTGCCCATCATTACTTGGAATACTATTTTAATACTGGTGCTGTTTTGTTGTCTTCGTAATTGGTTTTTTGTTTGTTTGTTTGATTCCACGTTGTGTAGTGCTATGATGAAGATGATTGTGGCCGAGTAGATTGACATCTTGTTTTTAGTTCTATTAAATTATATGTTTTTATGTTATATTGAATTACAAATAATTCTATGCCCTGCTTCTTTGTGGCATATAGGAATGGTGCTTTTATTTGTCCTCAATAAGTTGTAGGTGTACATGACCGCTTAGTTTAAAAAAACACGCATGTAGCGCCTTGATGGAAAAACCCATACTTTTTGGTACTTCAAACTAAGGTCAAAACTTGTCTTTCTGTGAAATCAGCCCCTCTTATATACTTTTTTTTTCCTTGATGTTTCTTTGTGTTTGTTATATTTCTCTCTCCCTGTCTCTCCATCTCTATCTTTCTCTAATTTATTCTTTTGTGCGCTCCTAGCACAAGAGAATTCAAAGTATGTGTTAACCTTTTTTTTTTTTTTTTAAATAGAGTTGTATCACTTTCTTAATGTTGTATCTAACTTATTTTCATAAAAATTATTGTCCGGAAATGGTTCTAACCGTAAGTTTGCCTCACATCCTAAAAGACCGCATAACTACGCATGACCGGCAGTTTCATTTTATATAGTAGGGGCAGTGCTAAGCTAGTTATGCGGTCGTGTAGAATCCAACTCTTACCCTTTTTGCATGTCTTTACGCCTAAGAGTAGGTATCTACATTATCCTGTAATGGAACCTTCGGACTCATTACCCTGTATTGCGCGGAACAGATTATTTTGTCCCAGGAGAAGAGCATCCAGAAACTGAATGAGCTCGTGAGGAGTCTCCGACAACAACTGTCGGAGTGCCACAGTAACAACGGCACCACAAAAAGCAGTTTAACCAATCTGACAGAAAGCATCATAGAACTCGAGCGCCAACAGTCCTTAGAAGATTAAACAAGAGGTTCACTACTCAATTATTAGATTCATTTCCAACCGTTTTATGGATCTACACGAGTCTGTGCCCTCTTGTCTCCTTATGTGTAAATCAAACGATGCTGTCTAGAAGATTTCTTAGGTGCACAGAATTTACCTGTCTGAATGAAGATAGTATGTATCCACAAACGATGACCAAGATGTAACAGTTGATTGTTATATATGAAGCTCATTGTCGAGCATGAAACTACTGTATTATACGGATTCTTCTCGGAAATCTTCAGTAGGAAAGATAGCAGAATGGTAAGCTGAGTTTGCAAAGTTTCAATTTCTAATGTTTGTTTATAACTTGATGTAAACTTGTCCGTGTGTAATTTGAGCCTGATTTCGACTCAGCTTTACAGTTGTTTCAATTTGTTTAACTCGACAAAATGGTAGATAAAATGCGTTGTCGAAATGTCAAGACTTTATTTACAGGTTTTGGAGAGAATAAATTCGGAGAAGATCTTGGTTAATCAGAGCAGAATATATTCGGCTTTTCTTGGTAATGATAATATATTCTCAAGTTTGTGACGCATCCAAGAAAAAAATGCGTTATCATCTATGAATTCTTAGGCAGCTATTGCCTATTGGTTTTGGATTCAGGTTCTTCAACTCCCCATGACAGCATATTCGTTCCCCACTTGATTTTCCCGTACACGAAAACACGAGGAATATTGTAAGCGTATGGGATCCTTGAAAGTATAAGTCATTGGTCATGTTCGGTAAAAAGCATTTTTGTTGGTCCTGTTAATAAATTTGGTCTAGGACTGTTAATAATCCGGTCCGAATCGGTTGACCCAAAAAACCCAGACCAAACTTGAATCGAATGGTAACTGATTCGGTCTTCGGTCCAATTTTTCATGTTTTCAGGTTTCGGTCCAGATCGGTCCAAACCCGTAAAAACCTAAACTCGGACCGTAAACCCAATTATTATAAAATTTAATTTTAATCAAAAAAAATTATTCATGATATTATAGGTGTTAATTATGCATATCAGAATAGTATCACCTAAAAAAACATTATATTCTAATTCAACGCCCTCTCCCATTAAAATTAGAAATATAAATATTTAAACATGTACTTATCATAGTCTAATTTTGTATAAGTTCACGGAGATGGTAATTAAATTTTAGCCAACTTTGTTTGTATTTATGTGTGACTACAAAATTTTAATATTATTATGTATTCTACCATATTATTATAGCATTTAAAATTTTTATAATTCATTACTTTCTAAAGTTTTAGACCATTATTCCATAAACAATAACTTACAATACAAAAACAATGTAGTTGCTAAGGTCATACAATAATTAACTAATTGGTCATTTTACAAATTTTAATAGAAAATTTTCAAAAATATCTCAACTGGTCCAAACCGGTCTGAGTTGGTCCGATCCAAATCCTAATTGGGTTGGTCTGGGTTGAGACCGATTGTTTCCGGTCCGGTCTTTGGTCCAAAATTTTTGCTATTTCGGGTTTCGATTCGATCCAGTCTGATCTGAGTTGGTCCGGGTTTGACCCAATAAACACCCCTAATTTGGTCTATTGGAAGATTTGACGAAGTTGAATAAGGTTTTGTTTTTTATTATTATTCAAAGTATGAAAAGACTGAAGAGTATCAAATAAAATCTTTAAAATAGGGTAAATAGCAAGATAACATGACAACCAACAAAGAAATATATCGTAAAAAGAGCTAACAAAAGAATCAAAATTATTTATTAGAAGATACATTTTTTTTCTCTGTGTCATTTCTCTTTAAACAATTCCATTGTAGTCATAGGCTCCCAACGAATGAATCCAGTACCAACCAAACTTTGTCACTTTACGCTCCATGACAAAGTTGAAAAGGTTAAATGGAGTGTTAGGAAATAATAATAGTCATTCGACCGGTCTATCAATTATATTTATGGATATCTTCCGCTCCCCTTGTTGTTTTTTCCCCTAGGGGTGCTAGAAAAACCGAACCCAAAATTGAAAGCTTACGAATTAGATTAGTAAAGTCGGCTAACCGTTTGGTTATTTTAAAATTTATTTATGGTTTCAGTTAATCAAGCTGTTTTTAACCTGTTTTAGCTACAGTTTGACATTTTTGCTAAACCGTTAATCTATTTTTGAAATTATAGTTAGGCTAACTATGATAATTAAAAGGAAAAAGAAAAGTTTAAATTAAAGCAATCTAATGATTAAAAAGAAAAGGAAAGGTTTAAACTAAGCAACTTTTGTCAAATGCTTAATGTAACACCCCGCGCCTCTCCCGAGTTGTAGGCATTACCAATAATTAATTAAAAGATTAACAATTGGCTCAACAAATCATCACGAGTCCTTTCAATGTGCTTCGTCCTCGCTAACACGCTATATGGGAAAGTTTCCTCGGAAATCATTCATCCTAAAACTATTCTTAGCCAAACATGTTTAATTGAAGAGTTCTCTAAAAATTAACTCCCTATACAAAAGTGCACCTTATGAATATAAGTAGTCCATTTAATCTCATTAAACAACACTTGTCACCACATACATGAAGTATTGCAATCACCCTCACTTAAACGTACAAGTCCTCGTTGTGTCCGAATCTAATTCAAAATCTTTCTCTCGGTAGACAGTGGTCCACGGATCTCCCGTCCATCGGCGTAACTAGTGGATCGCAACTATCTACTTAAATGGGGGTGACTGTGACACCCTGATTATGGTTAGAAGTATGCTTAAAGGGTTTTAACTAACTACTTATATCATCTAAACCCTAAATGTACCTTTTTCAAGGAAGCATAAGTTGATAACTTCCCAGTTTAGGAGTAATCGCAGCCTGCAGGATGAGTTACCTCTTAATAAGTTTCTCCATGCAACGTGTGTGTGTTTTGGGGGGGGGGGGGGCAAAGCAAGTTAAAAGGACTTGTAGTGATTTGTCGGAGCAGTCGTCGATGCTTTAAGCAATTATCGGTAATGTCTGTGGCCAGAAAAAGGCTAGACGTTACAAATGGTGTCAAAACCGACCCTTGATCGTGAGTTGCGCCAATGGACATGAGATCCATGGGAAGTCATCCGATGAACATAGTTATTAAAATCGATCCTGATTTATGATCCTATGATTTTATTGTCTAAAATCCTCGATATGATTTTATTATTTACACACGATCCACGACCCTACATGGGCTAATTTTTGATCCTAACTTCCCCATAGTTTCGAGTTAGGATCCCGATTTTAACAACCTTGACAGTGGGGCAAAGATTTTGGATTGTACCGAGGCACAACGAGGACGTTGTGTGCTTAAATGGAGTAACTGTAACAGCCTGAATATAGTCAAAAGTGTGGTTTAAACTGTTTGAAATATTTGATTATATCATCAAGATTCATCTTCCTTTCTAGAAACTCATTTGTTGAGAACTCTCCAATTATTTGGAATAGTTGATGTGTGATTTTGTAGAAAGTTTTCACAAACAATATATTATTTTTAGGAAAATTTTCCATCGCTACAATCCATAATTTCCATCCGGACCATGATAGACATCTTGACTCAAGATGGGTTCTTAACCATCTTGAATTGTTCATATTTCACATTTTTGTAAGTTTTATTAATATTTTCTTTAATAATTATATATATTTATCAATTATAATAATATAATACTTATTAGCTAGGTGAAAAATATAATAATAGCCCGATTTTATTAATCATAGTAGAAAATCGACATTTTGTACATAGATTTATATTTATGAAATAAATATAAATAAATAATTATTTTATATAGTTCATAAGTTGTAGTAACCCTGAAAATAATGAAACATACATTTAGAATGATTTAAATACATTCACATTTCACTTTATGAGTGATTTTGAAAAAATGCAAGATGGTTAAGAGTCATCTTATGTCAAGATGTTTATCATTTTCGTTTCCATTAATCACGTTTTTTTTTTCTTTGACCGCGTTCTTTTGTGTCCTATTCTCGTCCGATATTCGAAATTTCGACATGGTTGCCTCAGACCACCATCACCACAATCCTCTGTCCCCACACCACCTCCTCATTTAATCTGTTGTCTTCCTCTATAAATTGCCCTACACAAAATCTTTTCCCCTTTTTAATTCATCTCTTCAATTTGATCAAACACCCAGTTGTAGCAATCGATCAATCATCATCAATGGCCGCAAACTATGCTTCGTTGTAGACTGTACAACTTGTCGCTGCAGCTTTGACGTGGGTCTGAGCTTAGTCCACTTGCCTGCTAGGTGTTCGATGAAATTCCCCAGTGAAGTTCGTACCCCAAAACTCTGTTAAACTTTGTGTTTTTCATACTGGGTTGCCCTGCTTTGGAGTTGATATTCATGGATGAATCGATTAATGCTGGTTGTGGGGAAGTTTGTGATCGAAACGAGCAAGATACCCAGAGTTTGACATGTTTGGGAACGATTTCATGCACAACTTTCAACATTCTTGCCCCCATTTACAAGCGGCTTGGTGGAGGGGTAATTGTTTCTGCTACATGGTTTTGTTCTTGTTTTTTTCTGCTTTTTTCTCCTTCTTTTGTGAAATTAATATATGGGTATGATGTGTATGTCAATTTTAGGTACGTGAAAGTGAGTTTAGGGAGTCTTGGCATAGTAGGAATGAAAGCATACTAGAGACCCTGCTTCGCTTGAAATCATCAGTTATATGCTTACAGGTTGCTTTTTTCAATTTTTGATTTCAAAAATCATATGGGAGTTTCTTTTTTTACTGAATTATTAGAATCATTGTCTTTGATTTTGTGTCCCTTGTAGGAATTTTGGGTAGGCAATGAGGAGCTAGCAGGGATGTATCAGAAAAGGCTTCATGAAGTCGGGTATCGAACTTACCAGCTTGCTCGAACAAACGACCGCGGTGATGGTAATATGCTTCTCTCAATCAAAATGCCTCCATTTGTTTTGTATGTGTTCATAATTTCTAGCACAATGTTTTGTTTATAGTTCATTGAGTGGCCATACTTTAGCAACTACATACTCACAAGTCACAAGTCACAAGTCACCACCTTTAGACCTTAAGAAATAGCTTTTGAGTATGTTCCTTTATCAACTGATGTGTCATGGAACTTATTTGCTGTGTTAGATTCTTATAATGGGCTGTGACTAGGGAGGTGATGTGTATCACATTGCTTTATGGCTTACATGGGTGGACTTTGCATTCTAAGAAGATGCTATTATGATTGGATGCTTATTCCTTCACTTAGTGACATGGTTGAACTTTATAGTATTGTTTTGCTCCCTTACTTCTAAAAAAAGGAAAAGGAAAAAGTATGGAGGACAGTTCTCATGCATTTTGACTTGTACGCAGTAGCGAAGCTATATTGAGTCAAGGGATGTCGTAGAAGAATGAATATATGTAATTGCTTACATGAACATCTTGAAATCTATATGGGAAACAGCTATTCTAAGCATAGGGGTTATCAATATTGTATCTTGTATCATTACTCATTAGCTATCTGGTATATTACATTACTGCTGAATTGGGAAAAAAAAGAAAGATTATGTGAGAACGATGTCTGCTTTCGTTAGGATTATATGTCTTGCTGTGTTTTTTAGCCTTGTAATGGTAGCTGGTTTCAGGTCTTCTAACAGCAGTGCATCAAAGCAAGTTCCGCGTGTTAAATTACAGGGAGTTGTTATTCAATGACTTTGGTGATCGTGTGGCACAGATTTTGCATGTTGAGCTACACTGCAACTTCTCGAGCAACCCTGCTGTCAACATGGTAAAGGAAGCTATAATTGTTAACACTCATTTGATATTTCCACACGATGCTAGGTACTGTATCTTGCGGTTAAAGCAGGTATACCACTTCTTTCCATGAGTATAAAGCTCTTTGTTATGAATGCGTAGCAAACATCGTATCAATTGTAAAGTTGTGATGCCTCGTGTAGGTTTACAAGATTTTGGAGTATCTTAAGTCATACATTGACAACTATGGACGTCCTCTGCCTGTCATTCTGTGTGGGTATGTTAAGTTGTATGATCATAAACAACGCATGGACTGCCACATTTTTATGTGCTTTTCCTGCAATGATCTTTCCGGTGATCATTGCCCTGATCTAGTGCATATATGTGAGCAGGGACTGGAATGGAAGTAAGAAGGGCCATGTGTATAAGTTTTTAAGATCACAAGGTTTCTTCTCATCTTATGACGTTGCTCACAATCACAAAGACGAAACTGAAGAGTCCCAGAAGGTATCTTTGGTTGGTTGACTTGTTTCCTTTTTAAAATACAATGGTATGTTGGTCCGCCCACTGAGCGCTCTCTACAGGGCGTAGACCCAACGGGTGAGAGAACAAAGAGCCAATAGGTTCAACGAAGAGTAGTCGTGTATCCTGAAAAGTTTCTTCATGGGGTCCTTTGAGAGTATTAACTATGAAGCATAAAGCAATGGGGTCCTCTTATATAATTCTTTTTCACCCAATTTTCTCATGGTGTCATATAGAAAGATTTTTTGAAATGGGTTCTTGAACCCCTTACTATACGATGTAGTTCGCCTCTGGTGAAGACCTAGCCTTAAAAAGAGGCGCACAAAGAACCACAAGAACACAAACAATTCCCACCATAAAAACCGTGGGCACTAGGGTTATATACATGCTCATTATGAGAAGGGGTCATTCAAGCGTATCTTTGTTCTTGGTTCAAAGTATATAAAGGGTTACAGCAAAATATTGGAGGGTTTGATTGCAATTTGCATGTGCAGTGGATCAGTCACCGCAACCACAGAGGAAACATTTGTGGAGTGGACTTCATATGGCTCCAAAATCCCCAGATATGCCAGAAGCCCTTGAAAGATAGCTTTGTCGAAGCGATTTTGGGAAACATCAAGGTTCTCTTTTCACCAAACTATTCTGTTTCTTTGCTTTTTGGGGACGGTTGTAAAACTTACCTTGTGTGGTTGCTTAAATCCAAAGAACATGCTGCACACAGTCATCAGAGATGGTGGTCAGATACCAGAAATCATGAAAGCAAAGACGAATGGCGTAACCTACTCTGATTTCTGCCAGGCACTTGTGGAGGTAATATTTGATCCCTCTGTTTCTGGCTTACCGAGAATTCTTTGTGGAGAAGAAAAAGAAAAATCAAGATAATTAAACTATGTTGCTCCTAATGCAATCACCAGCTGCGCGTAATTAAGCACCCTTATGCAGTCCTAAGTGATGAGGATGTTAAGGAAATATGGGATCAAATCGATGCAGATGGAGATGGGATTGCTAATGCTTCAAACTTTGAGGTAAATCTTGTTCCCTCCGTTCCGTATTTGATTTTGTTAACTACTTAGTTGCTATGGATACATGCAGTCAACCTTTGCAAATGTTGACCATTAATTGTCTAATAATGTATACAATGATTTGTCGTAAATGGATAACGTCAGAAATTGAAACTCAAAGTGGTATTCTACAGACCGTGAAAAGTCAAAAGTGACAGTTATTGCCGAACAGGAGTACTCTACTCTTTTGTTTGATAACGATACTTTCTGATGTGTGTTTTTTTTTTTTTTAAATGTAGACGTTGTGGGACCTGTGTGGGTCATGGCAACACGAAGGACAGAATGAAGACTTTGGAAGGAAAAACGAGGAAGCTCCACATACGTATCCATATCCATATCATGGTTCGGGTACAACAATCGGTTTTGTTGTGAAGAAGGCGAGACTGTTCCCTGCAGAAGCTGAAGAAGGGATGTGGCCGGAAAACTACTCGCTTTCCGATCATGCACTTCTTACGGTCGAGTTTGGTGTCTTGGAGATGCATTTGCAATGCAAGTTTTGACCCTTAAAAATGTACTCTCACAATGGTTACTTTAATTCCAAACTGTGTACATGTTATGCTTATTTCTAAGTTCTAATATATATAATGCAGTTACTGTGTGGAGGTCTTTTTTTATTTTTGATATGATATGTGATGCGGAAATGTGTGTCCAATTCCAGAATTCAGATTTCAATCATCTGGTCGTTGCAAAATTATGCTAAACTCAGTACAATGCAAATAATCGAAAATAGGAAGGTAGAAATAAAAAGAGGGCCCAACCGGGTTCGAACCGGTGACCTCTTGATCTGCAGTCAAATGCTCTACCACTGAGCTATGGACCCCTTGATGCCTGACATTCAATTACTTTCCATTTTTTATAAATTCATATAATTGTAATTATCTTTATTAATTTCTAGACACGGATGAACCTTACTTTGTTCTCCAATGTGAAATAGAATTAATAGTAGATTGTGATAAAAAAGTATAACTAAAACTAAAACTTAATATATAGGTATGTACGTAGCTACATCTAGTATAAAATAGATTATGATTATCAAAATATGATTTCGAGTTATTAACTAAAACTTAAGATTACTTTACTATACACTTTGGAAAGATTAATAATTTAATATATAGGTATGTACGTAGCTACATCTAGTAAAAGTATAATCATAGTCAATTACTCATATGAGGAGGGAAACTTACATTTTTTTTATATGTATTTGAGTAGGGTTTTTTGGAATTTTCATATAACCAGAAAATTTTGAAAGAAGTCAGCTAATTTTTTTTATTTTTATTTTTTTGTAACAGGAGGTAAGAACAAAAATTTTAGGTAACTCTTCTTTCAAGTGATCTATCAAAGATATCATCACTAAGAATAAAAGAAAAAGACCTCGACGGACTGGAAGTCCAACTTAGGCACCGTTTTTTTGTAGGTTGCGTTTCGATAAGTTGTGTTTGGGTTGCGTTAGGTTGCGTTAGGAAATAATAAAAAGGTGAGTAGAGGTGAATAGTAGATTGTGATAAGTTGCGTTATCTTGCGTTTGCCATGTGTTAGGTTTTATTGATTTTACGTTGCGTTTGGGTGTGTTAACGCACAAAAGAACAGTGCCTTATTACTGACCGAAGACAAAAAGGTCAGCTATTATATTTCGGACACTTACTTTTATTTGGTGAAATAAAATTTGGGCCATTGCCCACCAATTATAGAAAGAAATTATCAATCTTGATCTAAATAATACAAGTCATTACAAATATAGCATCAATGATTTTATTTATTTATTCATTTATTTGTCTGTTGCTAATTGCATGCTAAATTCTAAGCTATTAGGGATCTGTTTTCAATCAATCAATCCACTCATTAGAATAAATTATCTATAGGAATCACAATAACTACTTGTAATGGTAAAATTCAAACTTGATCATAAACCATCATGATTCATGAATTTGTGGAATGCATCTTCTTGGAAGTCAAAATAGGTACTAGTGTTAAATAGATTTCCTACACATGAATTAATTAATTAAGTTGAAAATTTCACAAATAATAATGATTATAAAAATAGGATCCATGTTGATGAACAATTGAACATGCATGTTAGGTTGGGTAGATGACCGAGACAACTAAAAATTAAAGGATCATCATTAACATTACATTAACATTCATGACATTTAGTTAATGGTTGATCTTATTGAGATCATGAGACTTAATTAACCCTAGCTATACATTTGACTTAATTAGAGATGCTCCCCCAGTCCACATGAACGAATTACTACCAAAAATTCCAAATGATGGAGTTGTAATTTCCTTATGAACACATGATTATATAATTAGGAATGAGATTAACATTAATGACTACATTAATGAAATCACCCCTCAGGGGTCAAACTTGGACACCTCAATGTACCCTTCTTTGACCTGGATTATGCCATTGCTATTGCAGTAATTTTACAATAATTCCCTTTCATATTCAACTTTAGTTTGCCCTTAATTTTCCCTTGTTTTTTACGCGTCAAGATTCATATTTTAACGAATGCCTATGGCAATTTTTATTGATATGGTACATACAAATTCAATTTGTCAAAAGTTTGTAAAAACAGGGTGACGTTCTCTTATATAACAATCGTACTTATAGATTAATAAAAAATTTAGAAAGATTGGTTTCTATTCATTATGGTGATTATCATTCGACTTATATCTATATAGATTCTAATGTTTAAATTTTCTATCATTGTTACTGTATTATCAAGTTCCTTGAAAGTTTGTTGTATTATCAAGTTCCTTGAAAGTTTGTTGTTGTTGTTGTAATCGTATTTTCAATAATGTAAACTTTTTATGGAGAAAAATTGATTTGGGGGTTTACTTTGGACATGCTTGACGACCAGCTAATAACTGGTAGTTGTTAGCTGATAGCTGTTTGGATTAGCTATTTGAGTTAGATGATTGCAGAAAAGTATTTGGTAAAGTAACTTTTGTGAAAAACTATCTCAAAAAGCTACTTACCAAACAGCAAATGACTTTTTAACCTTGATCAAAAAACTAACAGTGTCCAAAAAGCTAAAAGTTACAAAAAAACAGGGTAGCTAAACACCCCAAAACTTTGAAGGGAAAAAAAAAACAAGATGGGTTTAATTATTTTGTACCATAAATATATGGAAAGGGGAAAAGCAAAGGTGGATGAAGAAAATGTAACAGTGGTTTGAATGTAGATATATGAATTAAAATGCCCTCGGGAGATGGTTAAGATTGAAATTTTGGACTCATTATTTTAAAAAGAAAAAAGAATTAAATATTAGTAGGTGATTATAAATAGCACAATTTTATTTTAATTACTACAACTTATTTCCAGCATAAATGAGATGATAATGCAGTACTGAGAAAATTAGGCGGCATTAATTAATAAAATAATGACAAGAAATTAAATCATACAAATGGTTTTTTGGTATTCAATAAATTTAGATTTAAAAGCTGTGTTGGCTTAGTTTTATCCCCACATTCGTCTTTAATATGCAATCCCTGTTATGTAGCCGGAAATTATGAGTTTTGCTTTTTACAGCTGCCTTTCTTGTGAACTCATTAATAATATTTATTAATTTTCAATAATTATAATAATTAATTAATTAATTAATTAATTAAAGCCTATCTACAATACACTAACCTACACTACAACCTCCTCTCTCTCCCACTTATTAATTTGAGGGGCTACTTTTATTTTTATTTATTTGAATTATATTATATGTTAGCATTGCATGCATTTGTTGGTATATTTCATTTTACAAGAGAATTATGGCCCTTAACTAACCTAACTATTAAGAAAGTGAAAGAAGTTGGTCATATTACTTTACAAACGAGAAAACGATGAGACTAGTAAAAGATAAGTAAAGTTAATTAGGATGGAAAATGACTACTTCTGTTTATGCTTTTATCTTTTCCATGTTTTGTACATTAAAAGTTAGTTTAAAATCGGTAAAATATTTACGGTAAATAAGAAAGTAACGGTGGAACATATTAATAGATAAATATTCAAAGGATCAAAGAGCAGAAAAGCAATGATGAAGATCGAACTTCCTAGTTTCTATGTTTTCGATTGTTGCTCATTTTAAATAGATATTAACTTTTGTAAATTTTTCACCTTAATAATAGTCCGAAAAGAACTAATAGCATAAAATATATAGAACACCACACTATTGATACTAGTAATCATATAAGTTACTAATAATAATCATAGAAAATTAGTATTAATGTAATAGCATAACCATAAAAGGTTGAGCAAGTGCCATGTCATGCAGTCCAAATCTTCAAACCGACCTAGTAGGAGTACAAGAAGAACCAGAGACGTTAAGCATTAAAAAAGTGGTTCGACGATGTTGAAAGCCAAATTTTTTTCTACTACTGGGAGCAACTTGTCATCTTCGGATTATTGTTTGGACCGATTGACGATTGATATCAACAATAAAGGCGGCTTGAAAATCTTGCAAGACCGAGAGATAAACTGCTCAATGAGGAAAGGTTGGCAAAAGTCAAGGCCTGATTGGTTTGCTTGTCCCTGGAATGTGGGATTTGAGCAACGAGGGTGGCCTGAGTTTTTTACAAGCTCGAGATTTGGCGATTAAATTGCTACAAAAGGAGCGGTTGACTTTCCCAATCCCTGTTTGGGTCAAGTTGTTTTTGTGCGGTGTTTAGTTCCTTTTTCCCTTGGCCCGTTTCCGTTTGTGTTGTTTTTTTTGTGTTCTTAGTTTTTGCCTTGCAGCTTTGGTATTAGTGGCCTGTTTATATTCTATTTGTGGTGTTGTTATCCTGGTCTTTTTGTGTTGTATTGGTTGTTGTAGAGTCTTTAGCTTTTGTGTGGGTGTTGTTGGTGTTGCGAACTCTATTACCATTTCAATCGACTTTGACTTCGGTCTCAATTATCGAAAAAAATGGGCTTATGTCTCCTTTGATGGACCGGGTTGTTTTTTGGTCTAATCTATTAATTTGCAATCAGAAAACCCATCAAAACCAGAGCTCTTTTCATGAAGTATTAACAAGAAGATGACGTAAGAGGTGGAGTCCATGTTGAATGGATATGGCCACCATAAATTAGAGGCCGTTGGATGGGGGGATGGTGACGTCAGTGGAGGGATGATGCATGCTTTTAATAAAAGGAGGGTGAGTAACTCGCTTTGATCCAATGGCTGCAGTTAATACTAATTAATGGAGGGGACGTTAGCTAGCTACTTGATAATAATAATAATAATAATAATAATAATAATAATAATAATAATAATAATAATAATAATATTCATTAAATTAAAAATCCATTTCGGACAGATCCTTCTTCAATAATCTTTAATAAGGTTAGTTGAATTCCAATTTATGAATCCCATAAATACTACTTCCTCTGTACCCATTTAATCTCCCCTCCTTTTTCTTCACTTCCCCTTTTTTTCTAATCAAATATAATGAGGTATAAATATTAGCTTACATACCAAGTACTATAATTTAAATTACTGTCTCCAAGTACTAGTGTTAAGGTAGCAAATAATGAGTATGAATTTACCCAATATTAGTCACAATCTTTAGGTTTGTTGTTTGGGATCGGGTTTATATCTTATTTCTGCACCTTTCTAATTTCATGTATTATTAAAGTTAGACTGAACAAGAGGTCTCGAGTTTGAATCTCAACACTTCATGCTTATTTACGTAAGGTAAAGAGGGCTTACGCAGCATCCACACTTCATAAGCTCAAAGGGCATTCACGTGAAGGAGCATATTAGAGTATAAAATCATCATTGACTTTTGACCATCAATTTAAGCTTTTCGTTGAGATGATTCTGCATATTTAATTTAAATTTTTATTGATACTTTTTGTGTGTGGGGAGGGGGGAGTTTTGTATATTTTTAAGTTGGTCATGCATTGAGTTTCCTATTTCAAGGAGGGTCCAGTGTGCGAACCCATCCATTGTGGGGGAGGCATATCGGTTCTAAAGGTCAGTTGTTGCGCAATACATCCTATACCTATAAAGGGGAATGGATCGAATATGTTGATCTAGAAATGGATCCCAGGACATGTTGTATACCATACTGCAGTCGTGAGCTGAGAGTTCGTTGATAGCGAGTATCCTTTCATGTATTTGAATTGATCAATAAAAAAAAGTTTTGATGAACCATCAAGGCAATATATAATTTCTTATGATAAGAGGAAGTTTATCCATTAAAAAAAGATAGTTCAACATGATTTAAAAAGCTATGTTTTATTTCATCTGACTAAAAAATATTCCCACCATCTCATAATAATCATTGCTATTTGACTATACAATTCTAAAACATATAGTGACATGTTTTATGAAATTACTATATATTGTGAAAAATATGATTAATGTTGTGGAACAGAGGGAGTAGCAATCTAAGTCTAAGTCCAACACCTCAAAAGTCTTGGTGTAAAATGGAGTGTTGAGGCCTGATGTATCGATTTTACTTTTAAATAAGGAATTTTGGATGCTAATATACTGAACTTTTGAGGTATTGGATAATAATGCACTGAACTTTGACCTTGGACAATAATACGCTAAACTTTGGGGGGTGTTGAACAATAATGCACTCGAGACAATTTCGACGGTGGCGAATTTGGTGACAATCTTACGTGACAGACCGAGAAGACAAATATTTTTGGACCAATTCATCTCCTCCACCCACTACATAGGATTGCCACCAAGTTAGTCATTGCCAAAATCATACTGAGTGCATTATTATTCAACCCCCAAAGTACAGTGTATTATTGTCCAAGGTCAAAATTCAGTGCATTATTGTCTAATACCTCAAAAGTTCAGTATATTAGCATCCAAAAACCCTTTAAATAATGAAATTAGGAGAAGTCGGTTATCGTTTTCATCTTTCAGTTAAGCTCCCGGTCAAGCTCTAGAAAGAAAATCTATGCTTATCACGAACTAGTCTATTACTTGATCCCTTTCTTTGGGTTTGTACTTTGTACAGATTGTTAATGGTTATTTATAAAGATTGCAACCTTGGTAGAAATAATAAACAATATATATTAATGAATTGTATGATTAATGAATCATATTTATCATGACCAATTTCATATTTACCGCATATAGTATTTGTTGGTAAATGTTATTATAAAGAAAAGCTTATTAGATAAAGATGTTTAGGGGTGTACATATTTCAATCCGGATTGGAAAAAACCTGTGACTCAGACCGGACCGGACATGACCCGGACCAATCCGGTTTATATATGTTCGGTCCGGTCTCTGGTCCATAATTTTTATATTTTCGGGTTTCCGAGTTGGTCCAGTCCAAACTCTACAATAATTAGGTTTGACCGGTTAACCCAGTTTGTTGGATGATAGAAAAAAAAAGTATAAAATAGTAAGAAAATATAGTAGTACCATAGAAGATGAAAATGCATGGTCAAAGAATGATGCAGCACCATTGAAAGCCATGGGAATGGTGTCACCACCGTATATGGAGAGTGTAACTGCATCCTCCCTCTTTAGTCTTCGCAATTATAGCCACCATTTAATTACACCGCTGGAATTGAGACCTCATCATAAACCTTAACAAAATAATAATAATAATGATAACAATAATAATAATAATATTATTATTATTATTATTAATCAAAATATCATTATTATCGATCATAAATTTTAAGTCAATAAAGCCCCAGTGAACTACTAAGCTAGCTCGTACTTAAAAGATTATAATCAATTTGAAACTTGAATTTATTACACGCTTAAATTGCAAAAAATTTTCTTTTATCGTATATGCTTAGAGCATGTATAATTTTTTATTTTGTTATAGCAAGCATGTATGGTTTTTATATTATGTACAAGTTATTAAAAAAAGAAAAAGAAATTGGGCCGAAACTATATTAGTGTCTTGTCTCGAAACAAGGTCTTTGTATATAAAGTGATTAAAAAATGGCATTTTAGAATCTAAAAGAAATTGATCATAGAGAGAAATTAAAAGTGTTCAATTAAGTGATCATAATAAATTCATATTATCTCCCTTCTTTTTTTTATCTGACTTTTCTATTATTCTTTTTCATTTTCATATTAATTATTACTTTAATTTGTAATTTCAATTATATGTTACTATTTTTTTTTATTTCATCCCGAACATTAATGAATAAAAACCAAAATTCTTTTTATATTTGAATAATTATCCTATTAACCATGGCCAATAAAACAGATTGAGTAATTCATAAACCTCGATCACATTGAGCAAGAAATAGAATTAGGATTTAGGATTCCAAGCCAGAATTTGTTGTGATAGGGATCTGTGCGATCATCCTTCAAAGCTAAGATATCATACTACTACGTACTTAACCCTTCTTAATTATTCGACACACATCACCCAAATATTTTTCATAAAATATTTTTGCGGCTTAAGACCATGTTCTATTATACGGCTGACTGCTGTATGGCGTGGTGGAATTGTGGTGGAATTGTGGTGGGTGTGATGGAATTATAGTGGATTGTAGTGGGTTATTGATAAGTTGTGGTGAGTTTTGTTTTTTATAAATGTAAATTGTATTGGTAAATGTGAAAAAGTTGATTGTGGTGGGTTATGGTAAATTGTGGTGGATTAGTATGTTGTAATGGGTTTTGGCAAAGTGCGGTGTGTTGTGACACCGCAACCAGCCAGCCGTATAAAAGAACGGGGCCTTACCTCCTCACAAGTATTTTCTCTCTTCCATGTTAATTGTCATATATTTGATTGTCAAGTTGTCACGCTTTTTATGTTTTTTTTTTCATTGGGCAAATCATGATCTGACAAAGATACCGCAGTTTGCCACAACTCACCACACTTTACCACGAATCATTACTTTTCTCTCTCCTCACTTTTCTTCTCTACTTTTTACATTCTCTCTCCTCACCTACCCCACATACCAATAACCTACCACAATTCCACCACACCCACCACAATTCCACCACACCATACCGCAAAATACCGCAGAAAAGAACATGGCCTTAATATGATTCTTTAATTGATAATTTACATTATAATATTACATTAACCATTACGTACATATTTTATAATAGTATACATTTTTCGTTACGAATCAAATGATATTAATTTTATTTATTTTTTTTCCAACAAAGACAGAAAGAGAAAAGACAACAACAAACGAAGCAAAAACACAAAACCAACAGGAAAACTAGGTGACACACCCTAAGCTACGAACAACTTGCTTAGCGACTTCATGAGCTGGGTGAACCAGCTGTCTTGAAACCTTAACTATTCTTCCATGTTCAAACTTCTTGGTCGCATCTCTGCAACACCATGCTAGGGACCTGCAATCCGCAGGTGCCCTGTTTAGATTTGAGAAATTTATGTAACAAATAATTCTATATATTGAGAAATTTATGATCCAAATTTTAATATTTGACTATATAATTTTCAAAAACAACTATCATTGCCAAAGTCCAAAGTCCTAAACATTGACTTCTACAGTTGTACAATTATTTCGTATAGTACCATTGCCATAATTAATTTGCTATATTTGCTTATTTTTATCTAATCAAAATTTCCATTGTTTTTCCTATAATGAAAAGATTTTTAGTAGAGCGCTTATTGACTTATTGTTAATCCAATGGATGTAGATAGTGTTTCGGATAAACGGAAATGACACCTTTTAAGCGTTTTACTTTAGAGAAATGATAAATGTTTTGGGTAAGTGTCTTGTGATGCTACAAAATCTATATATTTGTAAATTAAATTGCAAAAAAATGACATGATTGACTTCTTCAACTATAATAATATATATAAATGTTATAAAATCATTTTTTTATCTATATTTTTTAAAATGTATGAAAATGCGTCCAAAATATGGCCAACGGGTGGGGTTCATTCGTTAGGGTGTCAATTTTAATTGTTGGCGTAGCCGATACATTCCAAGCTTCTTATAATTGATAATTAATAGTATCGGTCAAAAAAATTGAGGTTAAAAATGATAATAAATATGAATTTTATAAGAGAGAAGACATTTAAGTAGTGTCTTGAGGCAAGACACTTATCATCACCCCTTACTTTACTGTAAAATTTTTATTTTTAGATAATATGAAAAAAGATTATATGATTAACTTCTATGACTGTAAAAAATTATATTTTAAATTCATAAATTTTAAATTTACGAAAAAGAGTTCCTAATACCCATCGAATGGGGTTCATTTAATTAAGGCGTTATTTATAATTGTTTGTGTAGGTAATACATTCTAAATCTTCTATAATTAATAATTAATATTGTACCTAATGTAAAAACTATAATAAATATTAATTTTATAAAAAATAAGACGTATAAATTATATCTTATTTCAAAGACATGTGTTATATATTGTCCTTAGAAAAATCCTAAGGTTGGTGAGATGGAAAAACGAGTTATATTACGTATGCTTTGGTTATGTGGACCTTTTACTCACTTTCACTTTAGTACCATGTTAATCTAAAATCATCTTATTTAAAATTCAAGATGATTATTGAAGCCGATCCAATGATAATTTTATATCTAACAAGTGATATGAGAACTTTTTATAACAAGGGTAAATCAATCAATGACAAATAGTAATACTTTACGTGTTTTTCTCTATTTTGTGTATCGATAGCTTTCTAAGGCCCAAAGTTGGATAGAAGTGCATTAGAATTTGCTTACCTATTAATTGAACTTAGTTAAAGGATCATTGGTATATTTAGTAATATAGATAATCTTATACGTACATATTTAATATATTCCTTTCGTATCAAAATAATAGTATACCTTAAGAAATAGCTAAATAGACATTAAAAAAAATAGATAATTCGTTGTATTATTTTAGGACATTAATTATTTATTTAGTGCATTGTACTCTTTGTGTTAATTTTAGATGAAACTGAACAACTTTAATCCTAAGACAATAATACGTCAATATAATAGCTAAATGAACATTTAGGTTCCAATTATTTCTGAGAAAATGAAATAGAAAGAAAATTTAGCTCCCTCTTCATGATTCTAATTTAAAATTTATATTTTTTAATTACTTATCTCTCATTTTAACTTCTCCCTCCTATTAGGATTTTAGGTCAGCCTATTATATATATATTTTCTTCCAATTTTTCCTCAAATTGGAAAGGAAAACATTATTGGCTAATTAAAACCAATCAAAAATCTTCATAACATTTTCCACCTAACTTGATTTCATTCTGAACATCTTCTCTAAGCCAATAAAAAAAAAAGAATAAGATTCCCAAAAAGAATCATCAGTACAGAAAGTAATGAAGTAATGTACAGTATTATTGTTCAAGTTATTGGATAAGTATATATAGATTCTTACATTTTCTGATGGCTTAAACAAGACAGTAAGACACACATGAGTTAGTTAATTAAGAAGTTGAATGTAAGTAATCATGTCAATGTAGATCTTCAGTCACTTCATTGCTGTAGCCTAAAAATGGAGCAATCTCTCAATTACCACACTTGCACCCTGTCACCTTATCCACCAAGTCCGATCTCGACTTTCTATTTAAGGGTGACCAATACATTATTATTCCCTCCGTTTGTTTTTATCTGTCGTCTAAGAAATTGTGTTAAAAACGTTAACCGTTAATACCTTAATTTGTGTAATGATTCATCATACAAAATTGGTATTATTAGATTGGTAATAAAAAAATACTATTCAAAAAGTATAATATTATATTTTTTATAAAAGTTTTATATTAGAAATTATTAATTAAAAATTGATACTGAAAACCGTAAATGACAGATAAAAATGAACGGAGGTAGTAATTCAAACAATTGATCGGATTGAGGTACCCCAATATTTGGAAAACTATTTTTCGGTATCCCAACTTTTCAAAACTCATTTTGAGGTACTCTTAATTTTTAGATTAGTAATTATTAGGTGTTTTTCCTATCATCAATTGATTATAAGTGACCGAAATATCCTTATTATTCTTCTTCAAGGGTATTTCGGTCACTTAATAAAATTGATGACCGGAAAAACATCAAATAATTAATTACTAACCCAAAAATTAAGGGTGCATCAAAATGAGTTTTGAAAAGTTGGGGTACCGAAAAATAGTTTCCCCAAATATAAGGATACCTCCCGAGTAACTTTTGCTATTAATTTATATATAAAAAAAAGGTAGCCCAGTACACTATTATTTTGTATGATAAACATAAAATCCATGATTTTTATTTCAAATTATACTAAATTATTATTTTTCTTTTTACGTTAATGGTGGTCATGGCCACCCTCTGCATACCCATAGATCCGCCAGTGCAAGTCCCCCGGTCTTTGCCGAAGAAGATCTATAGTTATGAGTAAGCGATTTCCGTGCTCCATGTTAAAATTAGGAATCTTCTTTCATCTGTTAATTAGTAATTATTTTCCCATATGTTAGGACAAGTTCCTAGTTCATTAATCTTTCATCAATATTGTATGTGTAGTCGACTTTTAAAAGATTTGATTGCAAATTTCTTAATGTGTAATGATTTATCATGTGAAATTAGTATCGCTAGATTTATAGTGTTAGAAAATATATATATATATTGTACCGTTGTAACTAGTACCAAAAGAAATTTTAAAAATTGATGTGCCTAACTATATATCTAATGTATGTGGCGAAACGAGTTATTTCTTAATATAATCCCTTTCTTACGTTTAAAAAAAAAATATATATATATATATAGCGAAACAATTACATATTTATTAAAATTTGGACTAAAATTCTGGTGGATCGGACATACAAAAATAAATTATGTTATTAGTTTCACCCTTTGAAGGGGCAATAATGTGAGGTTGATTGATAGAAAATCAAATAATGTATGTACCTATGAAATAGAAGAGACATAAACATACATGTACTTCTGCAATAACAAAAACCATAGATGCCATTGATGGAAGCTCAGAGAGCACACTTGCATTTCATCTACGTACGGTACGTACGTGCAATATTTTTCATACCATATATCCTTATCCTTCCTTCCCAAATATTTTCCATTTGTTAATGTTTGTCATCTCTTATATATATATTTTTATTTGGCTGATAATTTTTCACATAACAAGTCACCAAAAATTACAATATTATGTTTCTTTAATAGTAGTTTTTGTTAGAAATTATTCGATATATTTCATATTAATTGTCACTTAGTTGATTGTCATGGTCTCCAATGTTATTATTTAATTGATAATTTTTTATATAATATTTTGTTAATAATTTTTTATATAATATTTTGTTAATAATTGTAATATTATACTTTTAGGCCTCGTTCTTTTGTGCGTTAACGCACCCAAACGCAACGCAAAATAAATAAAACCTAAGGCATGATAAATGCAAGATAACGCAACTTATCGCAACTTATCAATTCCATTTATTATTTCCTACCGCAACCAAACACAACCCAACCGCAACTTACCGAAATGCAAACGCAACGCAACGCAAACCCAACGCTCAAAAGAACAGGGCCTTAGGATAATATTTTTTGCTACAAATCTAATGATAGTAACTTTATATGATAAGTCAATGTATATATTAAGAAATTTATGGTCAAAACTTTTAAAGTTTGACTACATTTTCAAAAACGATAATTAATATGGAACAGAGGAAGTATTAGATTTTTGAACATGCAAATGATTGTTTAAAGAACCAACCCAAACTTACCTCTATAGTAATTTAGTTAGTGGACAAATAGAGTAGGTACCCAAGAGAGCTCACTACTACATTTGGTGACATTTGATATGAAAGCTAGGGATATGATTTTGATTACACTATACTTAACCTTAGGTAATGTATTTAGTCATGACAGAGAAACTTTTGGAAAATTTAAAGTTTGGTGATGACAAGTTGACTTTTCATGGATGTAGTAGGTTGCTTATCCAACTGTTCAACTTCAGGAGACCCCAAATATTGTTTTAAATCTTTTAATTTCTAGTCATACAGGTTGATCAAATTAAATTATTAAATTAAAATAAGAAAAAAGTCAGTCGAATATAATGTATATTAATAGTAGTAAGTAATAAGTAATGTTAGTATATATTTTCAGCTAATCTCAGCCTTCCTATACTCGTGAAAATTCAACAGAAATGGCATGGAATCATCAACCTTTATTTTTGCATGAATGGCCGCCTTAATTCATTTCTACTCCCATCAGTATCAACACAGTCAAAGCTACTTTTAGAGTTCACTCATTTTCTCCTTTTACTTCCTATTTAAGGAAAAGGGGAAAAATAATCAGATTTAAGTATTGAAGAAAATTGTTTATATACTATGGAAAAATTTATAGTGATTATCAACTTTTATTTTCATCGTTCATTTTTTTATCTAGTATAATGTTATAAAATATTTTTTTAATTTAAAATATTTTTTAGAATTTTTTTAAAAAATTAAATATCTTAATTCTAAATTTTAGCCTAGTAAACAACCATATTTTGGAAAATATTTATTTTAATTTTTTTAAATAAATTAAAATTATGAAAAATATATTTAATAATTTTATGTTAAATGAAAAAAATTACAATCGAGATAAAACTTGACACATATACAAATAAGATTTATTTAACTACCATAAATGTTGTAGAAAGAAAAACATATAGTAGGCTGGCAACGACCCAAGCCGACCCGAGCCCGAGCTTGGCATGCTCGAGGCTTTGCTTGTAAGCTACATTGCAAGCTTGGCTCGGCTCACGAGCTTGGCAAGCCTGAAAAGTTAGGCTTACGGCTTAGCTTGCCAAGGCCCGCGAGCCCTCACGAGCTTTAACAAGCCCATATTTGTTCATTGTTAGTCATTTTGTTGACCTACAAAGCGATAATAAAGAGTAACTCTTAAATTAGAGAATAGTAAAAAAAACACTTATAACAAAGTCAAATAATGATATAGGATTGAAAATTAATTAATTCAAAATAACAATTATAGGATATAAAATAAAGTAATCTTTTAGCATAATGAAAAAAATTTGTGATTGTGGATTTATAACACATAAAAAAAAATGTATCAAAAGCACAAGTTTCAATTCATGTGAATAAGGTAATTTTATTTTGGAAATTGTATTATCAAACACAACATATTTCGTCCAATTTTCCATTTTCACGAGCCTTACGAGCTTCACGAGCCAAGCTTCCCTGGGCTCGGCTTGGCTTGTTTATGTGACGAGCTCGAGCACGAGCCGCCTCGAGCTTATTGCGAGCTGAGCTTATCGAGCTTCCCATCGAGTTGGCTCGCGAGGGCTCACGAGCCGGGTTGGCTCATCGCCAGCCCTAATTATATAGTATTGGAATTGAATAATGTCTACTTTGCTCAAAAAAGGTAGATTCCATTCACAAATTATCTAAAATGAATAATTAAATTGTGAAATGTCATTATAGATTTTCTCCATCTATACGGGATTTTCTCATAATTAGTAACATAAATATATGCATCATAAATAATTTTGTTTGTATTCGAGTGAAAAATTATGCAATCTACCAAGTAATGATTTTTTTGCTTTTTGAGATCAACCATCTAATGATATTAATATAAGATATCATGAAATTTTCTCTAACATGTCGAATATATGCAAAATTTTCTCTAATATGATAAGATTCATCAATCACAACAATTCTCAATATATTATACTTGCGCGATCATTATCATCATCATTATTATTATTATAATAATAAGAATAATAATAATAATAATAATAATATCATTATTATAATATTATTATTATTATATAATAGTAATTAAAGTTTCATTTTGTCAACTCATAAGTAATTAAGTTACTGTTTATCATTATTAATATTTTGACCAATAGTAAAGATAGTTGATGAGTGCACGTTAAAAAATTATGACTAATATAGTTCATGTTGAACGATGTTGAATTTGAAATCCAGGGAGAGGAAATGTTGAATATGACTCGTATCATTTTCGTAAATAGAGGGAGAATTCAATAATTATATCATTTTATTTCGATTTAACATATTATAGTAAGATTTTGATAAAAGAGCAAGATATTTAAAAGTGTCTTACATCACAATTTATATCATTTTCGTAAATAAAGAGCTATCATATATGAGTTTTGGACAAGACATTTCTTAAATGTCTTGTTTTACCATAAAATCTATATATTTGTGTATCAAGTTCAGAAATAAAAAGGATATGATTGACTTTTATAACTATAATAACACAGGTAAATTTTTTGATAAACAACACAGGTAAATTGTATAACATACACTTTTTTTGTAAACTTAAAAAAAATTATGGATAAAAATGTTATTTTATAACACAGGTAAATTGTATAAAATAACATTTTTATCCATAATTTTTTTTTAAGTTTACAAAAAAGTGTATATGATATCTAGAATTTTTTTTTTGTAAATTTGAAAATTATAGATAAAAATAATATTTTATACAATTTATATGTAATAGTATAGTTATAGAAGTCAATCAAATCACCATTTTTCAATTTAATGTACAAATATATACTCCGTAGCTTTTATATTAAGACAATACACCTAAACAATGTCTTACCCCAAAACTCATTATCATTTTAGAATCATAAATTGAAATTTATCCACAATAAGATTTTCAAAACTTAATACTGTAGAAAGCATAGTACAATAATATATTATCTTGACCAAGTGAAATTCTATTACTTGATTAAACATAAATTTTGTTATTCCTAAAAAAAAGTTAATTTGACTAATTCATATCCACCTCTCACGACATCAATTAACCTCTGTAATTGTTATATAAATTTTATATAAAGAGAAAATAAGTATGTTGTTTTAAATCCTGTTTCTCTGAGAAAGTTGTTTGATGAGTTTAGACTTATAGAAACGTGTATATCTTTCTTGAAAACAAGAAAATGGATTAGCGCACCTATATTTTGAATTGTGAAGTTTGGTCGAAAATTGGACAGAGCTGAAACTACTAGTGAAATGGATGAGTTGATCATGAAGGAACGGAAATTGATGTTTCTTGGACAAAATATTGAAAAAAGAGTGTTTTCTTAATCCAATAACGGCAAAAGAAAGGTCCGGTAATGAGTTCCAGAATTTAAAAAAGTTGTTGGGGACTTTAGAGGTGAATACGAATAATTTTGTCCCTGACCAATTGGTGGGTAATGAGAGGAGTGATATTGTTGGGGTTAAGTTGTTCGTTTAAACAATTCTAATGCTTCGTTTGTTATGATTGCAAATGTTAGAGATGATGATAGTAAAAAGATGATAGTGAGACAACTTGATGTGGGTTAAGTTGTTCGTTTAAACAAGTTAGACAAAGGAGGATGAGGAAACTAATAGACCCAATGGCATTTGGTGAGGCAAGCTAGACGAGTACAAGCAAAAAGATGGAGTGAGACAACTTGATGTGGGGGCTACATGACCATTGTAGAAGCTAGTGAGGAATGAGGAATCTAATGAGAGCACCTATAGCAACGATATGATTGCAAACAAAATGGTGAAGATTGATGATAGTGATTTGAATTTATTGAAAACATACCATAATGATAAATCAATAAGATATGTTACCAAGAAAATGCAAGCAAAGAAAGGTCCATTCAAACGACTAATCTTGAAGGCATCGCAACCTTTTGAAATTGGATGACAACCAGCGCCACAAGTGAAGCCTCGTTCAATTCAAATTGTCATTTGCCTTTTAGGTTTTTGTGTATTGTTTGCTTTGTTGTTTCATTGTCTTTCATTTTTATTGCTTGACGATTATTTTTGTCAAACTATACTACATGTATATTACAAACTTCCCAGTCCAGTAAAAGATATGAATAATCAAAAATATAATATAAAACTATCAATATTAAATTCATAACTAATGGTGCGTTTGGTTGTTTTTCGGAAAAAACTTTCCCTAGCCTCCCCTTGATAAATTTTTTATTGAGTTTGTAAGGGAAATTATGGGCCCCACGTCAAAATTTTCATGGGAAAATTTCTCAACCGGACATGGAAAAAATTTTCAACTTGGAAAAGTTGAGAAAACCAAATGCCCCCTAAAATGTTTAGTGCAAAGATTTCTCAATTTTTAGTGCCACAAAAATAATTAAAATATTATATTAAAAACCATAATATTTGGAGAGAGATATTTAATTATTTGGAAGGGAGGGAGGGAGGGAGTATAAGAAACACGAGGAAAGAGAGGGATGAAGAGTTTGGGGAGCAAGATGTCAAACTCAAACAATCTACAAAGTACACTGTTTGACCACCTTCCTTTCCTAGGATTTTCTGCACCTTCTTCGTAGCCGTTAGAGTCAAAACCCCATTCATGTTTTTTCTTTCTTTTTTTTCTTTAAAAAAAAAAACAAACCCTGAATTATACTATCAACAATATTTCTGATTGTTTCATCAAAAAAAAAAAAAAAAACTTAGCTGATAAACTAGCTAAGCAGCAAACCCAGATACAAAGATGTAGCTCCAGCCATGAGACCTCAAAACCAGAAATTGTAGAATTAATTAATTAATTAATTAATTAATTAAGTGAGGCGGTAGTATTACGATAAATTTATATGACTTACGAATTCATAAATAGTGACCACAACGTTATATGTATCATAAATTTATAATAAGACAGTCTTACATAAGAATTATTATTTTTAAACTAAGCAAATGATTAATTAATTAATTAGCAAAATAAATAAAAATGAGAGAAGAAAAAAAATGGAAGGGCAATAATAAAGCAGAAGGCAACAAGATGTAATGAATGAATGAAGGCTCCCAGCAGCTTACAGGCGCACGCAATTACTCCCTAATCTCTCTCTACAATTCCGATATTTATATTTTTATTATTATTATTATTATTGTTATTGTTTTCCACTCTTTCATTAAATATTTTTCTAAACTGCATTTAATTTTACACTCGTCTTCTTCCTCTTCTTCTTCCTCCTCCTCCTCCTCGTCCTCCTCCTTTCTTCTTCCTCAATATATTTTCTGGATCTCTTTTCTTTTCTTTTCTTTCTTTCTTTCTCTATACTATTCAATTCAACTGAATCCAATTGAATTCACTACTTCAATTGAATTGAATTCAATTGAATACAATCCCCTTCCCACCTCCACCAGCTCTTTCTCTTTCTTTCTCACTTTCTCTCTCTTACTCTCTCTTTCTCTCTCTTCCTCAATTCCTATCCAATCTTTAATTAAGAATTTAAGACACCCCCCCTCTTCTGTTCAACCCCCCCTCTATATAATGACCTTCACATGAAACTATTCCCAATCCCAATCCCAACCTCTCCTCTCTTCTCTTTTTTCTCTCCTAATTTTAATTTCCTCCTTAATTCATCACCTAACCCTCTCCCTCTCTCTCTCTCTAGCTACATACTCCGGTAAGTCTCTGTTTTGAAATTTTGATTCGTACCCTTTTGAGAACTCGCGATTTCGAGATAAGGGTCGGTTTTGATTCTGAATTTCGGTTGTGTTTTGATTGATTTCGCAGGTGGTATAAAGATGAGTAGTAGTAGGAGGAATACTAATAATAGAAGAGGAAATCGGAATCAAGAGCTGGAATTGAAGCTGAATCTGGCGGCGGCGCCGGCGAGGGGGAGGGCGTCGACGTCGTCGGAGTCATCGTCGTCGCCGTCGCAGTCGCCGCAGCGATCGTGTGTGTCGTCGGAGGACGGCCTGAAGTACTCCAGCAGCCCGGAGGCGACGTCGATGGTGTTGGTCGGATGTCCGAGGTGTCTCATGTACGTCATGCTGTCGGAGGCTGATCCACGCTGTCCCAAATGCAAGAGCACCGTCCTCCTCGACTTCCTCCGCAACAACCACCACCAACACGGCGGCGCCGCCGTCAACAACCACCGGCGCGGCCGGAACTAATCCCGCCGTCGATCCATGCTGAAAAAAAAAAGGGAATTAACTTTGCTATGGCGGTTAATTCTCTCTCTCTCTATCTCTATCTCTGTAGTTTGTTAAGAAGTAGTTAAGGAGTTTGTTGGTTTGCTTCTCTCTATCTCTATGGTTTATCTCTCTAGAGGTGCTGTTTGGTTGCATATAAGACGGGGAGGGTAGAAATGGGGTAAAAACAGAGTGGTAAAAAGTAAAAAAGGAAAAAAAAAAAAAGAGAAGAAGAAGAAGGTGAAGATTGGATGGTGGAAGGTGAAAATGAGGGGTGTAAATTTTTGTTTTCCGTCTTCTTTGCAACCAAATGGAAATTTCTTCATTAATATTTAATGGGTTTTTAATTTAGAGTCTCTCTACTTGTTTTTCTTGGGTGTGGTTGCCATAATTAAGGTAGTTGTTATCTTTAATTTTGCTTCTCTCTCTCAAACTCTAACTCTATATAATGTGGATACAATAATTACTTTCCTACAAATCCGTGAATGAAATTTGTGCAATTTGAAAAGAACGAAATTTAAGTGATCATAAATTTCTTTGACTAGGAAAAATATATTGATTTTTATAAAAAAAATGTTGCTGCATGAAATAATAGAACGACGGGGGTAACGATTGCTAGCGCAGAAGTTTGTTATGAAAAGTCAAATCTTTTTTTAATTTTTTTTAGGGTTGGACCTGTGCGGCAAGGTAGGGATCGCAAAAGGTTTATCGGTCCAAAATCAGGTGATTTGAGTTGAGGGTCTAACATCTTAACACCTTTATTAACATAAAAAGCGAGTTGAAAGTATAGTAAGGATATCCTGAAATGGAATCGATTTAACAGAGTTTAGAGGGGAATTAAGAGAGGCAAGGGATAATCACCTACTAATGAGTGTTGTTAAGAACATAATTAAGTGAAGAGATAAAAGTAGAAAAGAGGGGGGAGGAGGGAACCGTACACGTGAAGGTTTATAAATGCTAAACTAACTGGCTTCATTGCTTAATTAATGGGGGCAATTAGCATACTAATGGCTAACTAATCCAAGTTGGGCCGTACTTAAGAAGAGGTTGGGGGCAATTAGCTATGTAATTAATCACTAATTAATTAATTACTTGGTTGATGAGGCCTGTCCCAACTCCCCAAGTGACAACTGCTTCTATTCCACATGGACCACAATATATATGTACTCATAAAATCTGTTTGTTAACCAAGTTATTATTTGTGCTTAGGCCCAATTCATCAAATATTGTGATAAGGAATAACATATCCAATTCGGCCCAAAGTTTAATAAATATAACTGCAACGACTAATATTCAGGAAAAGTATGTATTAATGCGGTTTCGAGGTTTTTATGTAGCCAGTTTTTTCTTTATATACTTCAGTTTATAAAGAAATTGATTCTTATAAACCCGCAGAAGAAAGAAACATTTCGAAATAATCAATTTTTGATATGAATTTTGTTGAATATCGATAATTTTTGTGATGATATAATCGAGTTATTTTTTGTATTGAGGGGAGGTTATCAAGGGTACATCTTCTTCTTCTTCTTCTTTTTTTTTTTAATAATAGGTGGTGTGTGTGGTACTAAAGTTGTACTTTCAATATTCATTCCTATTAAACTACGGTGGTCCAATGTCAATATACTTCGATAAGAAAATTCTACCAATCATAAGAATGGGCTCGCCTTTAACTTTGACAAGGACAAATCAACTATTGGTCTATTATATATGGTCCACCTTTTTATTTTATCGCATGGAAATCTAAAACATGCATGCACATATGTTCCAAATTTGATTTAATTTACCAAAACGTGGTAGTCGAGTAACAATTATCCTCATTTTTCATATTTTTCATTAAGGTTTAACTTTTGGTGGAAGTAAAATATTTTTTATTAATGAAAATTGTGACGTGAATAGTTTGGTACTTTTCTTCTTACTCTCTGATCCGTTAATTTAGCTGATAGTTATCAGTAAAATAGAGCATAAGAAGCGGCCCGGTTTTACCTGATCTAAAGAAAAATTGATGAAATTTTATATATATTCAAGTGATATAGGTATGAAATTTAGAGGTCATTTTGCGGCCTCGATCTTTCTCCTTGTTTTTATTAGGTATAGTAAGGAGATCACTTGATTGTGCTCGTATTTTAGAAATAATACTATTAAATTCTAAAAGTCAACTACAAATATAAATATCAAATAGCTCATAAATCATAATAAGTATGAGTCATTAACCCTATAATTTTGACCCTCATGCATCATATACATTTGCACTATACCACTTCTACATAGCTTTTCAAACATTAACAACTCTTATAGTCTTATGGACTTCTGTATATATAATTTTCTAAATTACTTTTTCGTGGGTATAGTCTCTCTATCACATGGTTAAATTCTATCATTATTTTTATAATAATTTCAAAATTCTTATCTATTTAACTATGAATAGTATTAAATTTTATCTATTTCCTTTAAAATCAATATAAAATAGTTCATTAAATAATGTTCTCTTAAAAAATTTCATTCTAAAAAAGGGATAATAGATACAGCAAGGAGTGAGTAGCTATATGATAAATAACTTAATTTTCATTCTTAAATAATGTTCTCTCAGTGAAAAGTTGTCAGCAGGAAAGAAGAAGAAGATTAAGGAAAGTGCAAGAAGAAAAAGAACCTCAGATAGGTTCTTATCATCTTCTACAGAGGGTAGTGTTCCTTTCTAATTAGAATGGGACTGTGGATCAAGCAGGTTTGAAGGGATGGGTCCAATTTACAGTTTTAATCTTCTGTGAGTTGTGATGGCTTTTCTGACTCTACTCCACTTTTGAGATATGTTGTGTTCCAGCTTGATTGATGGCCTCGATTTTCTGCTAGTTCAGCTCTTCTTGTGTCTTCAGGTGGGGAGTTGGTTTTGAGTGGGTGGTTGCTGCTGTTCTGTCAGTTTCACTGTTTATTCTTTGTTCCACAAAATGGACGACACTCTTGATTTAGAATCAAAAGGTTTGGTGGTGTATTATGTCTTTTGGTGGTGTGCTTGGTCCTTCTTCTGGCAAATGCTGGTTTTGGTGTGATTTCTTAGTCGGCTCCATCACATTCTCAGACTTCTTCAGATGTCGTATGCATTATAACTAATCTGAATCAAGTTCTCCAATGAAGTGTTCTCTTGGTTCAATCTAAGGTGGTTTGGAAGTGTTAGTAAGTTTCTTTGTTGGTTGTTATCATTTCATTTTGTTTGGCTGTCTTTGTAAGCCCTTCCTTTGATTTGAATAAAAGGGTCTCTTGATCGCAAATTATCAAAAAAAAAAAACTTAATTTGTTATTATAGTAAACTTTAAATGGGCCATTTTCAGATCAATCTTTCAATGAAAATAATCTTATACTAAGATAAAGACTATCTACATTTACATCTCTTTGAACACCGAGATTATGTACTGTAATAAGTGCAAGTTTTAAGCAATCAATGGTACTATATGGTGATAACATGATTGTTGTCCAAATATAATTATATTTGGGTAGTTGGGTAAGAAAATGGTTCCAACAATGAGTTTGTTGAGCTAAAATGGCCTAAAACTTTAAGTACTAGTTCCTTTCATTCATTTAAGTAGTGATTAATTAAATGAATTTATATCAAACTAGTAGAAGATGGATAGATAGTAGTACTAAATACTAATGCAATTCAATGGTAGTAGTAGTAGTAATATTGTATATGAATTATTGAAATTAATTAATGAGATGTTAATTGCTTTGAATATTTCTACAACCATTGTATTGTAATTTCAATATCAATTATTTATTACTATTTAATAATTATAAGCTAGAAAAAGAACAATTAAATTTCATCATTACTCAAGGTGACCCCTCCTCCTTGAATTGAATTGAATTTTCATTGATTCATATATATTGGCATATTTTTTTAAATTTTTTTTTATCTAGAAATGCAGAAAAAATTGTACCCACCATCATGATTTTATAGCAAAGTATGGATCAATGGAGGAGTACTAGTACTAGCTATTTAGTGCTTGCTACCCCCATGAATATGATTACTTTCCATCTAGCTCACAGCTGACTGCTACCCATAAGAAAGCCCATCAATTTTATTTTTATTTTTTCGATGGATACTACATCCGTCCCAAAATGTTTGTCAGATGACTAGATTTTGACCGTTGATTACTCACAAATTATAATGAGTTACAATATAAAATTTCCGTCATTGTAATCTTTAACAAATTATCTTTTTAGTGGTAGTGATTTCATATTTTAATTCATTATAATTTGTGAATAATTAACAGTTAAAATTTTGTCAACAGACAAATATTTTAGGACGGAGGCAGTAGCTAATTATTTAATTCTATCAAAGTTCCAACCTAACTACTTTAATCAAATTTAATTTTAAACCCACCCCTCATTGGATCACTTTCATTGCATAATCACGATCATATCCCTCGATGATATCAATATGTAAATGTATTTAATTAGTGCATTCATTAATATTGACGTGTCAATAGTAACGCAACTTTAAGGGATTATAGTGTTTTCCTTCGTGCATGAGGTTTGAGAGGATTGAGTTTACTCCTCTGCTAATATGAGATTTCAAAGGATCTGATATAGGCAGTCTTCATCAATACATAAAACTACGTAGAGAATGCATCTCGAAAAACTGACCCAGCGTCAAAACCTGAACCGAAAAATCGAATTGGCTTTCGAATGGATAATTGGACATTGACCTGAACTGAAAGAAACCTAACCATAAAATTGATCCCAACCGCAGCCCAGAAATATCTCTCCCGAATCAACCCAAAAATCCCATTAGAAGTCAACCCGAATTCATTCTCGAACTGAATCAAATTTGGTTGACCAATTTTTAATCGACCTGAATCCGAGCTGATTCACCTAATTGCCAAATCTAAATTGAAGAGACTGATTCTAGCCGAAATCCAAAAAAAAAAACCTTTTAGAAACCAAAGATAAAATATCATTTGGTAAACCAGGAAAATGAGAGAATAGAGAGAAAAATTGTGGACTATATCAAGGTGTATGTTAATTGATCTTGAAAATTTTAAATAATGAGATTGTAGTGAGGAACGGAGGGAGCGATTGGTAGGTCATATTTGTTTGCGTTTGGATTTTGGCAAAAAATTTATAAGGGATTCAAAAACTTCTCGCTTTCATTTAGGAATATTACTTCGAGAGTAGGGAAATTTTTTTACTTCAAGAGCAGGGAAATTTTTTTCTATTGAAAAACTTCTCCAACAAAAATTTCCCTAAAATAATTCTTACAGAACGCTCTCCTAAAAAAATAGACCTAAAACGCAATTGTTACACAAATAATATTCGGAAAAAAGATCCTAAAGACATTGAAGAAGACTATTTCCGATGATTAGTCAAATAAAATAAATTATGGAAGAATTAATAGGGGAATTAATTAAAATGAAGGAGATTTAGAATTATAAATAGAATTTGCACATGTATGTTTTTATGAGTCCAACAGTTAGCAGCTGTACTCCCATATTTATAATGAACACTTTATGGCATGCAGCTCTTCTGGTGTATTCTCTTTAATTTTCACTCTAGCTAGCAATATTAAAGGCTCCCCTTCTTTAACACCACCTTTATAATTATTATTCAGACCTCAATAACACCCAATACATTTTTTCATTTTACCTTTTTAATCACTCACCAGTTTTATGGAATTACCTGCACCCATTTATCTTTACTTTAATTTGTTCACCATGTGGGTGTATTGAATAAAAATCTCCAAAGAAATAAGATAAAAAAAATAGATGTATGGGTAATCGCGAATAAATGCGAGTTATGTTGATGACTTAGAGCTGGCATAAATTGACCTGACTTGAACTCATCCGAAAGTTTAAGGTTAAGTCCAAAATTTCCAAATCTAAAATATAAATAAACTCGAAATCGACCCATACCGAACCCGATCTGAAACCGACGCAGGTCTAATTGATGTGGAGATCAATAGAGTCAAGACTTTTTTAATAGTTTGATGACTTTAGTAGCTTGGAGGGCAAGGATTTTTGCCCTAGGTTTTTTTTGGCTATACCTCCTTATGTATATCCTAACTGTCGAAAGCATAAGTGCGTATTTCATAAAGAGCGTCACTAGGTATCTCTTGAAGAACAACCAGAAAAGATGATTGATTGTCTCCTAAAGAGCACCATAGAATGGGTGACGTTGTATGGACAGTATAGTGTGATTGATAATTAGGAGGCTAATCACAATATGTTTTAGAATAGCCTTTGTAAGTTCTATGAATAGTCATTGTAACGTACACTTAGATTGTAAAATCACTCAAAGTATTAATGCATTGTTTGTGATTTTTTGTGATCGACTTAAATTTTTAATTTCGTCGTTAAATCCTTATATGGATCTTATTTTCTTTCTTATTTTTCCGTACAATTTGTTTGTAGAACCAATTCTAGATGCTTACAAATGGCTGATATACTAGTTCTAACAACTAGTTTACAAATATGTATTCAGCATCAAAAAACCTGACGAGACAATGAATTCTTGTCCTAAAGAAGTCTTCGCCCTTGTGTAGCAAGGAGCGCATTGTTAAAAACATCTAGGCATCGAATTTGCCTCCGAAGCATTTCGGTTTACAGAGAGAGGTCAAATACTTCCTATGAATCTTTAGTTCACCATCCTTAGATGACCCCCACTAAAACCTAGCATACATCATGTACATGTCATCAACTAAAGTGGTAGGAAGTTTAAAGATATACATGGTGTAAGTGTTAGGTTTTAGGTTATCTATTTCCTAAACAGATACAGATTAATTGGCGGAATATTATAACAGTTATAAACAATTAATCAACACAACTGCAGAGGCTTTAGTAATTATACCTGATCGCTAATTCTTGCTGAAGAAGATGTTGACCTTCCAGATTCCAACGCTGAAACCATCTACTGAAAAATCCACGCAGCACTCCGGGAACCCGATTGCTAGATCGACCCGATCGAGACGAATCTCAATCTAAGATGTATGTGAGATTGTTTCGGGAAACAAAGAATGTTTACTGAAACTAGAACTGCAAACTAAAAGAGAGAGGAACTCAGGAAATCACCCTGGTATCTCTCTAAGAGTCTTAAGCAGTTGGTGGTAGAATAATCTCTCCCAGAGACCCCTTTATACAGTGTTTAGAAAACCTAGGGAAAAGGGTTCAAAAACCCTAAAGGGCCGAATTAAAAACAACGGCGCCTTTCTGAGCCCAACACGGTCCGTGTTGAAACAACACGGTCCGTGTTGGACTCCAGAAGGTTCAATTATTTGGCCCATGGACACCACGGCCCGTGGTGTCTTAACACAGACCGTGTTGGGTCAACACGACCCGTGTTGAACCCAATTCGGTCCGTGTTGGGCTGATTTCTCACATAAATCAATTTCCAACTTTTCTAAACGTGATACAATATCATTTAGGTTACATACATTGTTCCAGGGCACTGACTTGTGTGACCCAGTAAGACCAAATAATATAGTTGTAATTAAACATATTTAATTACTAATTATAGAGGTCTCTAGCAAGACATATAATTACTATATTACTTTGGTTTAATCTTCGTGTATATCGAACATTGTCGGGACATTCCCAACAATCTCCCACTTGTCCCACAAGTGTTCGATTCCTTGAATTCCCTTGTCACTTACTGTCTCATGTTCGGATAAGGTAAGCTGATGTCATCCTTATGTAAGGTCCGAAACGTTCCTCGATCTCCGAGTTTAGACTTTGAAAAACAAATGATCAACTATTGATTCAATTGAGCTCAGCCAAGCATTTTCAGTCCAATCTCACCGAGTGGCCAACGAGACAACTGTCCCTGATAGGGAGGACAATGCCATCTTGTTCAGACACACATTCTCACATGATCCAACTATAACCCAGACACCGCCTTTATAGCCTACGGTTACGAAAGGCGTTTGACGCGCTCCAAAGTCACAGCAGACCATGTAGTCTATGTATTGAACTCAGGATTTAGGAATTTTGAGTAGTGAGAGCTCTTATGACATTCCTAACTTAAAGAGCTCCCACTGCGGGTCAGTTCGGTAGTTGTTCTCAACAATACCCATGTGATTGTTTTATGACGTCAATACGTCAATATGATCATGAAACTCGATCATCACTTCAATTCTACATGCTAATTGTGTTAATATCATCACTGTCCCTACGTGATAATACAATCAGGAAACAGGTCGACGATCGGCCAAGATTAGCGTTATCAAGTTCACTAATGGGGTTTCAGAAATCGGACCTCATCCAATTTCCCATTTTGAATGCGCTAACCTTTTTGGACATTTACATAATTCTAAACCACAATTGATGTAAATTTTGGAATCTTATTCTTAATGATGAATCAACAATGTCATAATTCATGAACAATTCATGTAAATTTGGCTTGTTAATATTCCGGAATGTGTTTAATACCTATTGCCCATGCATGACTATCATACTATAACTACAACAGGGTTTAGTACATAATACTTGCAATGAACCTCGTACATATACCATCTCACTAATGACCTTTCATATGGGAAGATATTTCCGGAACACATGTTTGGATTCATAGTGAGCTTCAGTTCCTTTGCTTGAGTGATGACTCCTATCAACAAGGTTCTCTCGCAAGGCTAGAAACATCACCCAGTTCTAAAAACGAACTTCGTAATCCTAACAGTTTCTGCCACAACTTCTAAAGTCGTGTCATACTTATCTTGTAATTAACCGCATGTCATGTTGGGAACTTCTTACAGTTCACCTCAATACCACTCAATACAGATCGTATAATTTTCTCTGACCTTTCAGATAATCATATTTCTCTGCATGAGTGTAGCATCAATGTAACTCTTCACACTTAGCTTTGATCAACCACTTTAGACTTAGGACACATCCTTAGTTTTGCTTATACATATACAATGTATATGTTATGTTGGACTTTGAACATCTCATGGCATACATTAATCTCACGCTTGAAGCATGAGTTATATGTCATCCTTAGAACTTCTGATTGTTTTGAGACAATCAAATTCCGTAAGGATATGCCACGATTTATGGAAATTAATCCATTCTCGGAGTGAGTTGAACTATTCAACACCTAGTTAACTTTGATTCAAACAATCAAAATCTTTAATCTATCATTATAGATCTTGTCTCCAAGAAAATTCTTAGCCCCACCAATCCTTCACTTTGAAAATTATTTCCAAGTCAAGCTCAGTAGAAGCAACATTGGAATATTCTTCTCAGTAGACAGTATGTCAATCACATACAATATCAGAAAACGCATTGCTCCCACTGAACTTCTTGTAAACACAATATTATCTTTGGCACGTCCCAGTATATCAAACCTTTTTGATATCCTGGTCAAGAAGGTCAATGATTCCAGCTCCTAGAAGCTTCCTTAAGACCACAAATGGTCTCTTGAAGTTTACAAGTATTCCAACAAAAGACTACTCAGTTGTGTCAAAGTACACACCTTTCTTCAAAATCTAATTTTGAAGTCAGTCTTCATGTCTATCTTAATGAACCCATGTTTTGCCTTAAAACCCTCCTATGCCTGATGGCTCACACCTTCAGACAAATCAACTGAGTTCTAAACTTGGTTGTATACATGGAGTCCATCTTAGACCTTATGGAATCTTGACTTGCTAAAGCTTCTTTGTTGTAGATAGTCATTACTTTCTAAAAGTAACATCTCACGCTCATCCATAGAAGATCGATATCTTTGTGGCTGACGAAGTTGTTTACCTGACCTTGCTTGGAGTAATGTTCATGACACCTTCTCCTCAACGTTTTGAGAAACTTCAACTGCCTCAACCTTGTTCTTAATTTCCCGACCAATAGGAAAAAATTTGAACAAGGATCAAGTAGCGGAGTTTCAGGTGATGGTTATAGTGTTTTGTGTCTCTCGAACTTCGGTAAGTTCAAAACTCTCCCACTCTTTCTTTTAGAGAATAACATATTCTCTAAGAAGAAAGCATTTTGAGACACAAACACTTTCCTCTACAACATTTTGTAGAAGTGATACTCCTTTCTTTCAGAAAATGGTTCAAGAACCTCTTTTCTCTAGTGCTTCAGATAATCTTTATTCAGTAATTAGAGTTATGGTTAACTACGTGTATCCCCAAAAGGTAATCGGCAATGTTGACTCAACCATCATTGATCGCGCCATATCTAATAAGTTGTGATTCCTGCTCTTAGATACGTCATTGAGATGTCGTATTCTTAGAGGAGAGAGTGTCATGAGACAATTCCATATTCTCTGGAATGGTCAATGAAATCTTTGGCTCAAATACTCACCTCCTTAACCTAATTGAAGGGTTTTGATTTTCTTGCCAAGTTGGTTTTGTACTTCACTTTGAAACTCTTTGAACATTTTCAAAGGATTTGGACTTGTGGCGTATTAAATAGATATACCCATATCTACTAAAAAAAATCGTCACTGAAAGTGATGAAATGTACAACAAACCTTCTTCTAGCACTAGTGCTCATAGGCCCACATACATCAATATGTTTGCATCCTAATAAGTCATTAGCTTGTTCACCAATTCCAGTAAGAGGTGATTTTAGTCATCTTACCCATCAGGCATGCTTTACAAACATTGAACTTTTCAAGGTTTATGTTTTCCAAAATCCTGCACTATGCAGCTTTCTGAATACATTTCTGATTAATATGACTTAAGCTTATAGTGCCAGAATTGTGTTTCATTTGAGTCATTTGTTCAAACTCTTGGGTCAATCATTGGCATCGTTTCGATCGTATCTAGGTGCTCTCATAGTTTCGTCAAAACTACTTCATTTTGGAAATCTTTAAACTATTTTAACATTCCAGCTTCAGATGAATCTCACAGACATGAATCACCATGTGTTATTTTATTCATCTTTGAAGATTTGAAGTAATCCATCTCTTGTACTTGTGCTCAATTGGACTACATACATCCATATGCATGAGTGTTTGTTGGCACGTTCACCCTTTCTTGTAAAAGATACAGTCATGCTTTGCAGGCATCACATGTTTCAAACTCTTATCATTCAAAAGTCTATCACTGTGACGCTTCTAAATGCGCTCTGGTTTGCATGACTTAATACATAGTTACAAGTTTTATGTTTGAACATGAGTTATTCCTTTTAAACCTTTTGTTTCAATGTGTTGGGTGTGTTTATCCGAGATCCTCTCTCTCTCTAATTGAGAGTAAGAAATCAAATTTCTACTTATAATGAGAACATAGAATCACCTATATATTTCTCTTATAAGTCTTGAGGAAATGGATAAGCAACCAACTCTTCATAAGGAACTACAACTAATTGCATGTTCCTATTTGTAGGCTGACTCTCATCCTTCAAAGCACATCTACTTTGCTGTAGATACTGCACATTTGTATAAATGTGAGTTTCACAGCCGGTATCTTATACTCAAAGTGGGTTTAATAAGGGTAGTGTGTACCATATACGCATTTGCCTAAAATTGAAATCATATCTCAAATCTTTCTTACAGCTATTCACGCTCCCAGTGTCATATATATATGATCTCGTTATTAATCGGTTGTTGTCATTGGTTGGGTATGTACAACTGTTTTGTCCTTACCTTTCCTTTGACTTCTTGTCTTTGATAGATTTCTTAAATCTTATTTTCCTTTTCACTAAAAGACTATCTTTGGTTGCCAATCTTTTGGCTAAATGGGATCTGAGGTTTCTCATGTTTTTAAAATAGTCAAATTATTTCAGAACATGAGTGCCATCAATTGGCCTTTATCTACCTTAACCGAGACTATCTGGTTATTGATTTCATATTTGTCAACTCTAACTAGTTCGATAAACTTGTTTTTGAGTTGGTAATATTGAAATCTTCCTCTAATCTTCAAACATTTTGAAGTTAAAATTGTATGAATACTATGACATTACATGTATTCATTTGACTTGATTGACCTCTTAATATTGATGCCTAGCTCAATGTTATATCAAAGACATATTTCTTTTAATCGCCTTCAAGACAATCTTGCAATGGCAATGCCAATTAAGGAATTGGTGTTAATTGTTTTTCTCTTTCTCAAGGAGAAAACAATATTTTATTAGTGGTGGATGTTTGAGTGAAAAGACATAAATAATTTTACGAGACAAGTTGGTTCATTTTAGTTATTATTCATCAAAAGAAATTAAACTAATTTAATTTCAAATCAAAACACTTTATCAACTCTCATTTAGTGTTTTAATTTACCAAGACCCACAAGACTCATGGGCTCAAGTGGACTTTGGCCCAACAAAACTCGATCCCATGTTATCTTTGGTGGATCATCTTATGATCGATCATTCAAAATGACTCTTGGCAAGAAATTTGTATCGAATACAATATTTCTCTTTCTCTGCTCTTGGCCCAAAACTATTTTGATAGCCAATTTGAATTGACCTAGCTCTCACCCTACTTATTAATGATGGACAAATAATTCGCTTTGACTTTCTTTATTTATCCATCTAAGTGGTGTTTCGATAGGTTGAGCAATAATTCATTTTGAGAGTAGGTTTTATTATCCTAAGCATGCAATTCTAGGTGAACTCTTTCGAAAAGCATAAAAGGAATAATAAAACATGCAATAACGAATTTAAAGCATAAATAAAACCCCTAGTATGGCCACCTAGACTTAATCAAACTAATTTAACTAAGCCTTGATAGTCTTCAAGAAAATCTTCTTGGGTCTTGCAACTTCCTTGGATGGGCTCCCACTCGAATCGACACCTCCATTGTTGTTGGGCTGCCATTCAACTTGTTGTCTTCACTTATAACAAATTTACAATTTGGACCTCACAATTGAGTCCTTACATGAATTAAAAAATAAACCTAACTGAAATTTAAATTTAAAATTGAATTCAAAGACGATACGCAGACCGGTAAAACTGACTATCTATGGCCATACTAGAAGCACATGCAAACATGTAATATTGCAAAAATTATATCAAATATAACACATGCTTAAATAACAAATTATAAAGGCATATATATAATTGCAATATAACACATAAGGAAATAAATAATAAATAAAAATTTCCTAAAAGGTTTGCATGATTAATATAATAAACAAAATCCAAATTTTATCTTAGTTACCTAAACAGATTTAGGATTTTATACCTATGCATACAAAATACTTGACTTTCCTAAAATCAAGGAGTCTAAAAGATACTATATCTTTCAAAGATATTGTAGGTTTCCTAAATTTTACAAAATAATAGATTTTTATGCCCATTATCTGATTTAGTAGTAATAGGATTTCATAATTAATTTCTAAAATTAATTACAAACCCTAAAATACACGAATTCACCAAAATTGCTGGCAACACGGTCCGTGTTGGATCAACACGGTCTGTGTTGCTTCCCAGTTTCGGTTAATTTCGTGAATAAAAAAACTTAAATAAAAATATCATAACTTATCGAATTTAATAAGATTTCATATCATAGTGTTATCTAATAACCCAATATGAATAATTTCCAGAACTTTTAACAATTTCTAAAAGATTGTAAAACTTTAGGGAATTAAACTTTTTAATTCTCCATTTAAGAGGAAAATAAATAATAATAGTCCGATAAGTCTAAAAATCAAATTTTATAATTTTTCCATACAGTAGGTTCATCCAATATGCTACTGTAAGAATTTCAGATTTTTATCAAATTTTGAAAGTTAGAATAAAATTCAGAAAAGTAAACAGTTATACTTTTCTGTTAATCTGAAAATTAAAGGAAAATTAGTAAATGATTTCGAAAATTCCTGATAAATTTATCCACAACAAAATGGTTATCCAGTAACCTACTGTAAAATTTTCAAAAAATTTGCAAATTTCTATAAATATACAAAATTCAGAGAAGCAACAAATTTATTTCTCTGAGATCTGAAAATCTAAATTAAAAAATATAATTTGACCGGATAAATTAACGGAAAACTTTTTCCCTAAAAGTATGATTATCCAGTAACCTACTGTAAAAATTTCAGAAGTTTTACAAATTTCTACAAATTTATAAAATTCAGAGAATTAAACAAATTTTAATTCACTTCAGATCTGAAAACTTAATTAAAAAACCATTTTAATTGGGAAAAATCTACAAAAATTAAGAAAAGTCCAGAACACTTCCAGACACCTCCAGTAAAAATTTCAGAAATTTTCGAGTTCGTTTGATATTTTATTTCGATTTTTCATATTTACCGTAAATAAACTAAATCAGAAAATTAGTTCTACAAAACCCTATTTTACGAATTTAAACCTATTTCATGTATTGCCTACTGTTTAACAACATTAAACGTGATTGCTTCTAAAATATTCAAAATTAAATCGAGTTCATGCTATATTTAACAATTAAACAAACATAAAATCGATTAATTAAAGGACATAAAAAAAAAATAATAACAAAGCATGAAATTTTACAATAAAATCTCAGATTTATTATCATGAATATTAAAGTTTAAAACTTTCATAAAGATTCAAAATTTTAGGCATAAATCTATTCTAGCATATTCATAATATAATTCAACTATTGACAAAATTAATTATGAATACAAGTACAATACTTTAGCTGGTGGCTCTGATACCACTGTTAGGTTTTAGGTTATCTATTTCTTAAACAGATACAGATTAATTGGCGGAATATTATAACAGTTATAAACAATTAATCAACACAACTGCAGAGGCTTTAGTAATTATACCTGATCGCTAATTCCTGCTGAAGAAGATGTTGACCTTCCAGATTCCAACGCTGAAACCATCTACTGAAAAATCCACGCAGAACTCCGGGAACCCGATTGCTAGATCGACCCGATCGAGACGAATCTCAATCTAAGATGTATGTGAGATTGTTTCGGGAAACAAAGAATGTTTACTGAAACTAGAACTGCAAACTAAAAAAGAGAGGAACTCAGGAAATCACCCTGGTATCTCTTTAAGAGTCTTAAGCAGTTGGTGGTAGAATAATCTCTCTCAGAGACCCCTTTATATAGTGTTTAGAAAACCTAGGGAAAATGGTTCAAAAACCCTAAAGGGCCGAATTAAAAACAACGGCGCCTTTCTGGGCCCAACACGGTCCGTGTTGAAACAACACGGTCCGTGTTGGACTCCAGAAGGTTCAATTATTCGGCCCATGGACACCACGGCCCGTGGTGTCTCAACACGGACCGTGTTGGGTCAACACGACCTGTGTTGAACCCAATTCGGTCCGTATTGGGCTGATTTCTCACATAAATCAATTCCCAACTTTTCTAAACGTGATACAATATCATTTAGGTTACATACATTGTTCCAGGGCACTGACTTGTGTGACCCAGTAAGGCCAAATAATATAGTTGTAATTAAACATATTTAATTACTAATTATAGAGGTCTCTAGCAAGACATATAATTACTATATTACTTTGGTTTAATCTTCGTGTATATCGAATATTGTCGGAACATTCCCAACAGTAAGTTGGGACGGCTATCGCCTTGATGAGCACCTCCTTCCCTGCTCTAGATGGTGGTCTCTACTTCGATCTATTAAGTCTCTTCCAATATCCTAAAGAGCGATTAATATAACCTTCATTTTTGCTCCTCCCAACAAAAGTTAGGGCACCCAAATTCTTCATGTTTGTCAATAATTCTCATGTTAAGATAGCTAATTCCTCTCTCTTACCCGCGCCGACACCCTTACTAAATGGCACCTCCAACTTATCGAAATTAACCTTATGGGCTCATGCTCTCTCATATGGGTTCATGATCTCAATTCTCGACTACTTACGAGCATTCTTGAGTCGTGACTCTAATGAAAAGAGTAGACCATCGATAACTCCTAAATCTATAGATTTTCTTAACAATCCTAGAAAAACCTTGTCTATTACAGAAGAATTTTATTCTCAACATGTTAGTGATTAACTAAAATAGTTCACTCATTGATCCCCTAAAGATAGACTGACTTATTTGGGTATTGCTATATATCCCTAACTAGGCTAACATCAACATATATAACTATAACATATACTGTGGGTCCATCATTAAATTAAGTGAAAAGCTATCCTTAATTATCAACTCAAGGGATGGCAAAGACTTTGACTTGAACACGAAAAATTGATCTTATATATGTGTGTTGTATCTATACTATACATCACATCAGAGTTGCAAGAAAATGAAATTAAGTATGAATATATATATATATATATATATATATATATATATATATATATATACATGAGATAAATGAAGAATAAAAGAAAATCATATAATGTTGTACATAATTTGAGCTACTCTGATATTTATCCAGTTACGATCAATAATTAGCTTGTAAATTCATAGTTTTTCCTTGAAAGAGCTACCTAACAAGTTTTACATATATAAAATACGAAAATGATAAATGTTTTGGGGAAGATATATACATCTTTAAATGATAAATGATAAATAAGCCATATCATGCGTGTAATTGTTTTAATATTATTCTCTATTAATATTGAACAACAACAACAAAAACCATGTTTGGCCGTGATATGGAAAATTCAAATATAAACGGTCTTACACTCTTACCATATGAATAAAAGTTCATATTTTATTCTCTATTGTTGGATTTGTGTGGCCCGTTGGATCCGCAAGGTCCAAAATCAGGAGAAGGAGCGCTACCTGCGCCAGAAAAGACGTCAGAGGCGCCTCGGAAAGAGAAGATCGGACGAAGTTGGGGGCGCTATCCATGCAGGGACGCTGCCCGCGCCGAAGAAATGTCGCCTGCACGTATGGGGCGCTGCCTTTAAGTGTCGTGACTCGCGCTAGAGTCCCTCTTCAAGTCTGTTACGACTTCTGATTATTTTGAGTTTTAATGTAACTCTGATTTCTCCTAGACGCCCTGTAAATAGGATTAAGTTTTTTCCACTTTGACCTCACGGTGGCATCAGTTGATCAACGGCGATCGATTAGATCGGAGATAAAATATTGAGAGAGGTACAATTTCACCAATATTTTCTCAGTGGTATCCCGAGAGAGATCGTGAATTGAGAGTTTGAGAGATTGTATTGTAATCTCCATTGTTGATCGTATCACACTATGTGATAGTGATCGAGTTCTATTCCTCCCTCCTCATAGTGAATTATTTTCTGGTTGTCCCCGTCCGTGGGTTTTCCTCCGAGTTCTTCGATTTCCCACGTATACTAGTGTTTGTTTTGTCACTTATTTTTCCGTTCCTAAATTTTTTCGTAATTTTCGTCGTCTTGTTTTTTCTAACCTTGCACTTAGGTCATGTTCTTTTCTGCGGTTGGCAAACTGCGGTGCCACAGCCTACCGCAGTTTGCCACAACCCGCCACATTTGATCACAAATCATTGATTTTCTCTCTCCTTACTTTTCTCCTCTACTTTTTACATCCTCTCTCCTCACCTATCCCACATACCAATAACCCACCACAATTTCACCATACCTGCCACAATTCCACCACACCTCACCACTCACCTTATTTTCCTAACATCTATTAATATAATAGTAAAAAGTAGTATTTTAACACAATGATTCCTGTTTTCAAGAAAAATAAATAAAATGATCCCGACTTAGTAGATCTGATCTATATATAGTTATATACGTGTGTGTATGATTTGCAAAATTTCATTAAATGTTGAAAAAATAATGTGGTTAGAAAGAAGTAGAAGTTTAGAATAGTGAGTACTACTGTGCATGGGGTTGTATGTAGTAGAGTAGGGGACCAAAATCACATTCATTGACTAGTACAGTAAAAAGTCAAGCATGCTGCAGTGTATGGAGGATTATATTGTATCAAAATCAACGACACAAAACATTGAAAAATGATGATAATAACTTCATCATTCAAGCTCTGAACAAAATACAGCTCCTTCTTGGGATTACGTGATTACTTTCCTTAAATATGATTATGGATTCAGATTTCTGAATCTGGAATTCAATTATTTCTGCTAATTCCATTGATTAGTGTGTTCCTTTCAATAAACCCTCGCATGCATATTGATTATTCAGGGTATATTCCATGCCGATTCCAGCCAGATAGATCATCCAGATCTTACATGAAACACCAGCGAGTTTTAGCATATATTGATATTGATAACTAACTAACTATTGATTGATCTATAATATATAGTTTATGAACACTTTGTCTTTATTCATCTAGGACTTATAGTTATAGTTTGAGGGATAAATTATGTTGAGCTATGCTAAATTTGAGGTATAATTAACTTAGATGGTACTTAGAGATCGATAGGTATTCAAAACCCTTGCGTTAGGTAAGCTTGATACTTTTGTGGTTGTTCAAGAGAGCGTTTTTTTTTTTCGATTATTGAAAGCCAAAAGGTTTAAAAGTTCACAGAGTACAACAAACCGTATAATAAACAACAAACAACCAGCTCCAAAAGATAAAGGTTACAATCAAACACTGCTAAATAAAACCAACACAGCAAGGACGTTCACACCCACGACAACCAAAACACTTTCACAACTCCATCACGATGTTGAAAGATAGTTTCCACGTATACAATTTACAGATATATTTTTTTGGAGGGGGGGGGGGTAAGGATGGATACAGTCACCCCTACCCATAACATAATTCCCTTTGTGACACAAGAAATCGACATCAAACTAAGTTAATTCCTGTCTATTCCCATCTTAAATAATCTAACCATGATCAAGATTTCAAATGTATATGACACTGAATTGCCTAGCTAGAACTTCTATAGTGTTTTAATTCAAGTAAATGTGAGATGATCTATTAGACCTAAGTTTAGGGCATCCTATCAAGATTGTAGCAAAGCAAAGGGTGGCGAAAGAACGGGTGGACGAGATAAATATCATCTTTAATTCGAAAGGATCTATAAATGATTAGGATTGAATTGATCGGCACACAGTGGCGAAAGAACAAGTGGACATGATCGGACCACAATGTCGTTCGATTTTTTCGCATATAACTAATTTTCTAAATATACGCTATCATAGACTATACAAAATTTAGTTGAGTTTTAATATTATGACCCTCACAAAACATTGAATCTAATATGTGACCTCTTTCATGGTCATACCTGACTTCGTCCCTATTTACAGGTGTGACGTTAGTTATTTGTTACATGAGGTAAACTTTGAAATATTTTCAAACCACCTCAAAATGGGACATGGTATTGTATGTTTGTTGAATGGGAAGTTGATAAAGGGTGGATGAAGAAGAGATGGTGACATGAGAATATGAGATGAGATGCTCCACAAAGAGTGGTGAGGAATTTGGGTATCCACTTTGTAATGTGATTGATAAGTCTCCCAAATTCACATTTTCTTATGACCCTCCACTTGTTTACACCGGCCCACATCAACTTACCCGAATCTCCACACCGGCCCACCTCTTCACCTTCTTTTTCTTTTTTTTGATGAATGAATTTGACTTTTTTTGTTATATATACGTTTATATTTTATTAATTTATAGTATTTTACACTGTTTTGCGTCAACAACAATAATAAATTCCAAGAAAAAAATATGTTTATTATGTTGCAATTTACAAATTAATATATTGTTTAGATTCATACTTATATTACATTTCATTTTCTGTATTAATGTTTTATAATTAATAGCTCTATTGCATTTTTTCATTCGTATATTTAGTAAATATCTTATAAATAATAACTCCTTCCTTGCTACTATGGACCAACCATCATCTACCAAAATCCAACTAGCACCCCCGAAACTGCAACCCCTAAGTGACTGCCACATTCATTCACGACTCTTTCTTGACACTGTTGCCAAGCCCTAATCACAACCCAACACCACCAACCGAAAACCCTAACCCGTCTCACCTAAACCCATCACTCCTCCGCCACCGCTGCGAATCAAGGACCATCCACCGAGTTCGACCACCACGCCGCAACTACCAGCTCTCGAGAATCCTTCCCCACCATTGTCGCCACAAGTCATAAAAATGGATTGATGTTGTTTTAAAAAATACAATTTTTTTTTTTTGGAAAATTGGATAGTGCACCGTATTTTAGGTTTTGGGATAGTGATAAATCAAACTTTAAAATTGTATCGCAATAAGTCAAATTGTGAACTTACTAGACTACTGTAGCGCCCCAGGCCCCAACCCCTCCCCGGACACGGACATTATCGATAACTGCTTCAAGGACCACCGACTGGCCACATAAATCACAGCGAGTCTTTCCAACGTGCTTCAAGGAGTTCCCAACGGATGAGCTACCTTGAAAGAAGGTGCAACTTGGTGATATAAGTAGTCATTTCAATCCTCTTAAGTCACACTTAACCATATACCCGGTGTGTTACAATCACCCTCACTTAAGCGCACAACGTCCTCATTGTGCCACAATCCAATCCAGAATCTTTGCCCTGCTAGGAGACTGCGCGCCAATGGATCTCCCGTCCACTAGAGCAACTCACGCTAGGGAGTCAGGTCTGATACCATCTGTAACGCCCTGGCCCCTCATGGGCCACATATATTACCGATAACTGTTTCAAGAATAGCTTACTGACCCCCCAAATCATCACGAGTCTTTCTAGCGTGTTTTGTCCTCACTCACACGATGTCTATGAAAACTTCCAAGGAGGTTACCCATATTGAGACTACTCCAAGTCAAACACGCTTAACTGAGCAGTTCTCAATGGATGAACTACCCGAAAAGAATGAACATCTTGGTGATATAAGTAGTCATTTCAATTCATTTAAGTCGCACTTAACCATATATCTGGGGTGATACAAAGAAAATAACATTGAAGGCTATATAATAGTCAACTAAGTGCATGTTTGGCTAAATTTTTTGGGAGCTTTTAGATAGAAGAAGTTGAAATTTAGCAAAATATGAAGATTTTCTCAAATATTTCCAAACTTTGTAGAAGTTAAAATTACCTTTCAAAACCCTTTGAAGTTTAAACTGCACGCTGTAAATTTTAACTTCTAGTTTCTTAGGAGCTACTAAGAAAATTTAAGGAATTTAATTTTTTCCCCATATATATATACGAAAAATTTATAGTGATACCATGACAATCACCACAATGGAAACAATGTTTATCCGTACATATGTCAACTTTTATCTTCGTCATACATTCTTTTTATTTAGTACAACATTATAAAATATATTTTTTTAATTAAATTTATTTTATGAATTTTTTAAAATTTATATATTTTAACTCTAAGTTTTTGCCTAGTTAGTAATCAATCATATTTTGAAAAATATTTATTTTAAAAATTTTAAAATAAACTAAAATTTGAAAAATATATATTTTACAATTTATATTAAATAAAAAAGTTAACGGCCAAAATAAAATTTGACACATGTACGAATGAGATTTATTTTACCAAAAAAAACAATGCATAAGTGCAATAAAAAGAAGTATTTTGGGAAGCGTGAAAGGGCAAAAGCAAAAAAAGAAAAAGATTCAAGAATCCACAACTACGGAGAAATCTTCAAAACAGGCAAAATTCTCATCATTCTCTACGCCAATTTTATACGTCTTTTTTCAGACCTCTCTCTCTCTCTCTCTCTCTCTCTCTCTCATCAGCTTCTCCTTCTGCAGCCCCTTTCGATTTCGGTTTCGATCTCGCCGGAAAAATGACGATCGGTTCCGGAGGTTCCAGCGTCGTCGGTAAGCTACCATCCCCTTTCTTCACTATTTTCAATCTTCGTTCTTTCACTTTCAATCTTTGCGATTTTTTTTATCCTCAACTTGCTATTTCTCGTTGATTGTTGCGTTTCCATTGTTTTCTGTCAAATTGAATGCGTCGGAGTTGGATTCGTGACTGATCACCTGTTGTTTCCTTTCTATAAGCGCATTTTATGTGTTGCTGGTATGTTGATTTTCCGATTGAAGTTGAATTTAGGGTTAATCTGATGTTAAGTTAGCTTCATCGAATTTGATGGAGAATCGGTTTGGTTTTAGTTGATTTTACTTTCTTTCGAGCATATTAGTTGTCTGAATTGACCGATTTTAGTTTGCATTCTACTTTTGGTATCTGATTATTTAATCGATCTTTCGAAAATAGAACTTGCTTGACTCTTTTGGCTGTTCGTCTTCTTGTAATGTAGTCAGTGATTATTGACTACTTTTAGGTGATATTGTGGATAGTATTTGTTTGAATTCCGTTAATTCATGTCTGAATGCACAATCTAATCAGACTAGTTATTAATTTGTGTGATCATTTAGTTCCGAGAAACTTCAGATTGTTGGAGGAGCTCGAACGCGGTGAGAAGGGGATTGGGGATGGCAGTGTCAGCTATGGGATGGATGACAGTGATGATATCTACATGCGCTCTTGGACGGGCACCATTATTGGCCCTCACAATGTGAGTTCAGTTGTGGTTTTCGCTGTTGTTAGGTGGTCTTCTTTTAGACACGATTAGACTGAACTTTTCTGGATGCATTCTGTGGATATTTATTTGTGGATCATGGCTGCTGTCTATTGCTGGATTTAGCCTTGTAATTGTGAAAAAGGACTTCTCTGATTAGCTACAAGCCTACAATTTTCGACATCATGCTCAATGGTCAATATAGTACCATACTTTGTATTGTATCAACATGGTTATGTCTTGGCCACAGCCCACAGAGATGTTATGTTTTTGGCTGATATGCTTGGTGTTGCAGATATGTAATATCAATGTTTCTGGAATCTAATGGCTCTCATGTAGAACTATCTTCGCTTTATGGTGCAAGCTACACTATTGTCTATCATCCTCTTAATTAAAGTAACTTGCAGTTTCACCCATGATGATCTTCTGTTTTTCAAGTCTTCTTCTTTATGGTTTTGATAATAAACTCACACGGTCTCACGCCTCTGCGGTAATTTTAGTAACATACATGTAATGTGGACCTAGGTGTATGTACTGGTCCACATGTCTCAATAGATGGTCATATGATACATGGGAGGTCTAAAGAATAAACTATGGCCCGATATGATTTCATTAATTTGTATGCACATATCTAGTTCATTGTATTTGGTTTTCGATCATATAAGTGGGTTCTTGACAGATTCTATTGCTTTCTGAAAGGGAAGTATTTTTGTCTTTCCTGATAATTATTATTGACCATTGTAATCTGTACAATCTTTTACCAATGTTTTCCAGAGTGTACACGAAGGCCGCATTTATCAGCTGAAACTCTTCTGTGACAAAGATTATCCGGAGAAGCCCCCTAGTGTTCGTTTTCACACAAGGGTGAACATGGCTTGTGTCAATCCTGAGAGTGGAGTGGTAATGTTTGTTAACTTATCCTGAATAGTATGTAGAACTTTGTTTTTTGGTCTTTTCTCCTATCTTTCCTGTCCTATTGGGGATGAGTGCATAGTCTTGAAGCATGCGTGTAATTAATGAGAAATTGAGAATGGTTCATTACTGATTAACGTAAGATGGTTGTCACGCAACAGAAGAAAGAAGTGTTTATAGTACGAGAAAGCTGTCTTTCTATTCTCACCAAAACAGGTTCACGTGATCGTCAATGGCATGCATGAGCAATTTGTGGGAACCTTAAATAGGAAGTCATATATAAATATAGTAACTGACTAAAATTGGGCTCTTGACGACCTTTCGGTCTTGATTCTGAAATCAATTTGCTGATGTTAGGTTACCGTGCCAGTCTCTAGTATTTATTATCCATTCCCTTCACAGCTTGTAAAGTTGGCTTTTTTTTCTTCAGGGGGGGGGGTTATTTGTTGATTGAATAGTGAATTGCCAATTTCCTTTCTTATTTTAATGAAGGGTCGGTAGGCCCGCCGATCGGGCCCCTATCTTAGGGGTAACTACGAATAAGCTTTATCTGCCACGGATAACGGGTACCAAACTGCCCGTGACAAGCATGACCCATCATGCCCTCAATTTCCACTCAAGAAAAAAATATTTTTTGCTTCCTCCAAGAACTGAACCTTGGTGGAGAGTTGGGATGATGCGGGTAAGTTATCAACATGGCAACCACCTCTTTGGAAGTGAATTGTTGATATGCGGATATGCAGTGCAAGTTTTTAGGTTGTAGTGAGTAGGTAACTAGGTCTCTTCTTGAAGTGGAAGGACTAAGTTTCTATGACTTGTGAGGTTTGAATCCATATTTCATCTAGTGATATAATGCATGTCTTAAGAGTGTGACGAAGAATGAAATGTTTGACAGGTGGAGCCAAAGAAGTTTGGGATGCTGGCAAGTTGGCAGAGGGACTACACCATGGAGGACATTCTGACCCAGCTCAGGAAAGAGATGGCTGCGCCCCACAACCGGAAACTTGTTCAACCCCCGGAAGGCACCTATTTCTAGGGTTTGTCAAGGAAACTCTCATCTTCCTGACTGAACTGGGAACCCTTGAAAAAACACACTCGAATGGCCTTAATATTCCATACATAGTTTAGTGATGTTGAAGTCTTGATTGTGGAACTTCTGGAAGAAAAAAGAAGCATGATTCGAGATTGGGTTGCTTATCGATATGTAGAATCAGATGCTTTTCTTCTTTTTGGTGTGTGTGTGTGTGTGTGTTTCTTGTAAGGCAGCTTTAACTTTGAACTTTTGAAACTTAAATGTGGAAAGCTTGGTTTACTGAGCATTATCTCTGGTAAAGCCCCTTTGGCTTTGTGCTTGTTCAAGTGCTTAATCAACATATCAAAATCTTGCCAGAATTTTGACCAAAGATCAAAAGATCGGGTCTATCTTTTGTGTGGGTGGTTCATCTAATCAAATTGTCGAAATTGTTGAAGCGTGTAGTTGTATGACGTTGGCTGATTTGCTCATGAGCATTCATCAGCATTGTTGAACTTATGATAAGTTGGGATCAACAAGGTTTCAATCAAATTTCTCAATTGGTGTTTGAAGTCTAATAGTTGTACTTGTGATAAATTGGAATGAACAAGTTTTCATCCAATCTCTCACAATTGCGTTACTCCGTGCATCAAATGGATTGGCTTTGCATCCGAATAAGCCTAGTTACTTTTTGAATCAATGAAAAGTACAAAGTTTTTCGAATGGATTTATTGGTGAGGATTCTGATACAACAACAATCTCTAATGTAGTTTTGTGAATGCAAAGTCTAGAGGGACCATAAGTAGATAGCCTTCTATCACGCATGAAAATGCACAAAGAGGTTGATTTTGGCAGACTTGTTAATAAAGTTGATACTGTCACGACTCGTGCATGCAAATGTAGTGAAGATTGGATGTGATATAAGCTTCATTTGTGGTGATTCAAAGGTAGTGGTGGAACATTTTAAAAAGAAATGGTTAAAGGATACAATGACAAGGACAAATGGTCAGTCTTAAGAGATTTTTTCATGTAGCTTTTGTATTTGATGATCTTTGAAGTTTTATTTTTTATCTTTGTTTGGAATTCAAGTATTTGTTACTTCCGTGGTTTGTGCATTTTCAATATAAATTCGAGTTTACTTTTATCTAAATGAGAAGTTACTCACTTTATTCCTTAATATCTACTATCATTTTTTATTTTCTATAGTCATTGAGGTAAAACTTTCAACATAAATTTTCAAAAATATATTTTCAAAAAAATTATAAAATTATACGTTGTATACATTTTCCACATGATATATCATTACACATTTTCAGAAATTTGCAATCAAAACTTTTAAAAATCGTATACACAGAACTGAGGACAACAAAATTGAGGACATTCAAACCTGACCTTTTGTTTTCAATGTCCTATATTTTTTTTATTAACTGATTACCCAACATCCAACTTGAAATTCTGAGAAATTTCTTCCCCCAAATGGAACAAGTTGATGAAATCAAAATGGACTAGATTAATATTATTATGGCCTTACGGGTCATGGTTATGTATGTATGTATGTATGTATGTATGTAACTATGTATGGTGAGCTATCATTATCAACTTGACTGAAATCGAAGTTTACGTACACCCCTCAACACCAACACCCCCCCTTACCTCGTGACCTCCTCTGCCTTTTTTCTACTCCCATTGGTTTGCTCTCTCTCTTCTCTTCTCTATCGCAAACCCTATTTCACATCCAATCCCCAATTCGATTTTTAGAATGACGATTGGCTCCGGAGGATCTAGCGTTGTTGGTAAGCCACCCCTCCACCCTTTTCATTTCGTAAACCTTTCGAATTTTCTCTCTTGTTTGAGCTTCGAATCATCTTTCATTCTTAAATTATGGGTGTGTGTAAGTGTTGTTGTTTGAGTAATCGCGTTTTGGTTCATCTGGGTGTTTTTCTAGCTTGTTCTTTGTGTTTGTTGTCGTGTTTGATTAGTGAAGATCTAGTTAGGTTTAGGGTTAATAGTGAGATGCTTCTGAGTTTTCTGAATTGAATTGAATTGGGGATTTGTTTATCGGTTGTTGGTTTGGTTTGTTCTCTCTGATTCGAGCAGTTGGGGAAGTGGGTCATGAAGAAAGAAAAGACCTTGTTGTTGTGATTGTCTTGAATTTAACCCTTTTGGGATAATAGCTCATTTATTGCTATAACTGAATAATGTGCTCCATGCAATGTAAGATATGTCCAGTTTTAAAGCTGGGATCTTGTTGATGTGGATGTTTATTGCAAACTTGCATTAGGAGCAGCACAGTTTTGATTGCAGGGTTGTTGGTGTACCCTTCTTAATGAACCGCACTATTTCTATTTTCTAGCTTGAAATCAAGAAGGTCCTTAATTTCATCAGGATGTATCCTGTATTATCTATCATCAATTATGGTTTAAGTGTTGCCTATACATCATAATTACCAGGAACGCTTCCCGGGTTGTTTGTCTTAGAACGCGGGTTGCTAATTTTTACACAAATTTAGTCTACTTTTGACTGTGGAACGCTTGTTACTGGAACGCGGGTCGCAGGTGTATGTAGCGTTACCGGTATAGAGTCATTACTCATACCAATTACATCTGAAAGTGGTGCCCTAAGTATGGAGGTGGGATCTACACCTCCTTCTGAAGTGGAAAGATTGCCTATAAAGTCAGTGATGGAGGTTATATAGAATAGCTTTCTCAGTATATATTGATTATACTTGAGAAAATGGATTTTGGCATTGATCTGTTACATGTTTCCGAATTCATGGGAATTGGGAACGATGAACACCTTTGCTTTTTATAGGGTTGTTGGGGTTTAAGATGTTGGTTGCAAGTTGTAATTGGTTCTGAAAGTATTTATGTTACATCTATTTTTGGATATTGTCCAGCATTTTGGCCTATTATTTCTATAATCGTGCATGTCTACTTGTTCACCCAAATGATTTTTTCTGTGTATTGTATCAAAATGGTGTCATGGGATTGATCTAGTTATGATCTAGACAAGACGGGCCTCTCAAAATTTATGTTTCGTTGTATCAAAATGATGTGCTTGTTGTTGAGGTGCATTTTACTCTGTATACTGTCTTGCCGTCATGTAACAATCGTTGAACATTCACAAATACATGATAGTATGATACCTTTTTTTTTTCTAATGGAAGGTAGGCATCCTACCTGATATATTTACATCTTTACTCATATTATTGATGTGCTTATACAGTCCCAAGGAACTTCAGGTTGCTGGAGGAGCTTGAGCGTGGTGAGAAAGGAATTGGAGATGGCAGTGTCAGTTACGGAATGGATGACAGTGATGACATTTACATGCGCTCGTGGACCGGAACAATAATTGGTCCTCACAATGTGAGTTGTACATCTCTTGATATCTTTAATGTTTCCGTCGATCATGCAGTTGTAATATTTTCAGGTTACTCTCACCCTAGGAATTAGAATGATTGAGTTATAGAGAAACCAAACTTCATGCGTGTAGGTTTCGGCTTTGTATATACTAACGTGATTTGGTTGAAGTTCTTGGTGGACATCATTTAATTGACCATGGTGCATTTAGTAGTCATTATGTCATTTCCTCATTTGTTGTATGATCTTGGAGTACTCCAAACTTTTCTTGTATATAAGTCTTATTTGAGACCGTCTCACTATAAATTTGTAGTTAGACGTATAACTTTGTAGTGATTTTTCTATAAATAAAGGAGTGGCTAATAATTTATTTGGATGACTCTGATAAAAGTCATCTATACTTTCGTATTAAAAAGTCATCATAGAATCACTTATTAGTCATTGTAAAAGATTAAAAAGGTCATAAGCAAGGAGTCCGTCTCGCGATAAGCTTACGTGAGACGGTCTAATACTGGAATTTGCGTTATATATTTGTATGTTTATGTGAGACGGTCTAATACTGGAATTTGTGTTATATATTTGTATGTTATATTTCTTTTGACTCCGCCATAGAAAATGTCTGGAAACATCCTCCATGCCGATCTCTGCCTCTGCAGTGCATTCTTTGAAGGCAGTTTCAACTTTCAAATAGTCCTCATCTCATATACCAGTTTCCATTTGAGGAAATTCCAAGTGGTGCACCTCTGTTTTTTTGCATTTTGCGAATAGTCAATGGTGCCGCTTTAAAATATACGTCCAAATGTTGCCCATCTGTTTTGTCATTTCCACGACTTGAAATCGAAACACCTCCCTGGCTCCCTTACAAAACATCTTCCTCTGAAATAGGAATTCCACCTCAAAGTGAAATCATTCTTGAATTTTTTAGGTTGATTCGTGGGTGAATGCACAAAATCTCATCTAGTTGAACCCTTCCCCAATTGAACTCTAACTCCTCAAATCTCATATAGTTGTCATCCTCCATCCCAGATCTGGAAATCTTCATCTCCTAACATCCCAAATCTGGAAATCGTCATCTCACAAAAATAGATGGGTAAATGACAGATGAACATACATCTGCACACTTTGAATGCTTATAGTCCATTAAATGACTTGTTGGTGACTATTTCATATTGAAAGTTGGACGGAAATATTGATAGGATCAGTTTTTAGTAACTACCATTGATCATCTCAGAGCTCGTGAATGCATTTGAAATGATTGAAGTGCACAGTTTATGTACATGGACATGCTCAGCTAGCTCAATGTAATGAGCAACGTTAATCGGCCAAAAACTAAATACACAAGCAAAAAGCAAATTAACGGTGTTATGAGAGTAAGTGAGGGGGAAGGTCACGTGGTGGAATATGACATAATAGAGGGGTACCATTTGGGCATGTATTTGAAAAGGCACACCATTTGAAAAATGCAAAATTAGAAGTGTACCACTTAGAATTTCCCTTTCAACTTTCTTTACACTGTATCCTCTTTCCTAGCATCTGTATCTCTCGTTCATTATGCTGATATCGTCGACGCCTGCCTCAGGCGCAGAATTTTGTATTTTTCTGAAGGAGTTGTCCATATCGTCACTCAATTTTTGATTGTGGATATTATTATCATTTTTCATCTATCTGTAGTTTTTCTGAAGCTTCTTAATGGTTTTTGGTCAGACTGTACATGAAGGCCGCATTTATCAGTTGAAGCTGTTCTGTGACAAAGATTACCCAGAGAAGCCTCCTAGTGTTCGCTTCCACACACGGGTCAACATGTCTTGTGTGAACCCTGAAACTGGAGTCGTAAGTTTTCTTGACTGATTAATTAATCATCACACTTGGGCTTAAGGTATTTCGTGATAAATTATAGTGAAAGCAGGGAATCCTGCCTGTCTCCTTCCTTTTTAGGGTTTATATGATGCATCATGCGTATGTTTAGTCAATCTCTTTTGACTATTGCTTTGTATTGAATCAAAGCACGATTATGAGTGTGGTAGTGTATGTGTGGCACCGGATATCTATAGATAACATACAGCTCATCTCATGAGAGCAACATCCCGGTATCTGCTCTTCAATCATGCAACTTGTTGTTGTCCAACTTGTTTGGGAGAGAAGAGAAGGCAAACCAATACTCTTTAAGAGTGGTTCGATAAGGATGTGCATTATTATTATTGATACCTACAAAGAATCAAATGAATAACTTGTGGATTCAACAATTAAACGCCTAACCTTTCCTTTTCTCTCTTTGTCTAGATGCATACATGTACATGTATGCTGGACCAAACATGTGTGTGAGATATGTCCTTGTCTCCATATGCATTAGTGAATATCCTTTCACATCAAACCAATGTTTTGTTCATACATCCTGTTTAGGTTCTCCAAGAGATCGGTGGTTTGGTCTGGTTCAAGTCCACTGTTGTAATTCCTAAAATTGTAAGCTTGAGTCGTTTAGCTTTATTCATTGAATCGGGGACAAATATGGCATCAATCAATCAATCAATTTGAGCAAGTTAGGTTCTTTTTTTTCAAGTTTGTAAACCTAGTCCTCGCAAAACTTTCCTGAGACCCGATCCAAATGACTTGAACTCGCATCTAAGAAACTTCACCTGAAAGTGGATCTGAAAACCGAACCGAACCCAATCAGACGACACTCAAGAAACTTCACCCGAAAGTGGACCTAAACCCGAACCAGACCGAATCTGATCAAAAGTTTGTTTTCAAAGATGCTTCTTTTTCGGTGAAAACCATATTGGACTGAAATCAGTTCGCCTTAACCGAAGCCACCCGACCCGGGACCAAACTGAACAGAAACATCGATTGACTTGTAAATCACCCTACTTGAAACTCAACCCTACCCAAACCGAACGACCGGTTGGCAGGCCTATGTAAACCTTTTTGGGTATGATTAGTCTTCGCCTCTGATCTTATGGTGGAATTGTGTCTGATGGATAATGAACTGAAATGGGTGTCAGGTGGAACCGAAGAAGTTTGGTATGCTGTCAAACTGGCAGAGGGACTTCACCATGGAAGACATCCTGACACAACTTAGGAAGGAAATGGCGGCTCCCCACAACCGGAAGCTCGTCCAACCACCAGAAGGGACCTACTTTTAGCCGTTCCCCATTGGCGAGATTGACCGCCTCGTCAACATGTGTTTCTGGGTTCGAAAGGTTGCAACTCGAGTCAAGTCGAATGGTCTTATAATTTGCCTACTACAACTTGATTGTTGTGTAATCTATACTTTATGGTCTCATCTTGAATGAATATTAATCCTAGGAAACCCCTAAGAAGATTCTGCGAATGTCCCTTGTTTATTATTAGTACTGCTGCTATTGTGTACAATGGGTTTGTTGTGTTTTCTTGTAAGATGGATTTGACTTAAAGACATATCAAGTTACGAGTCAACAAGAATGTGAAGTCACTTGTTAACCGAGTTATTTGCTTCACTTGTTTGCTATTTTGTTCTAAATCATGTTTTTTTTTTTTTTTCCGATTATTGATAGTCGAAAGGCTTAAAAGTTTACAACCAAACAACAAACTCATAAAAGAACAGCAACTAACCAATCTAAATCATGTCTTTTGTTCTATTGGATAACATTTCACTATTGTCAAGGGTGGATTCAGATATTAAAATTAAAATTGGAGGTGTACACTTCATAATAATGAATATTACATATATTTGAAAAATGTAATTCTCTCAACATATAATAGGTTTTTTTTTTTTTTTTTTATACGGATAGTTAGATTGTTTTATTAGGATATCCTTACTAGTATTTTGGGCATTTTTTAGGATGTATACTCAATATAAGTATACAATATTTTCCTGATATAGAATAGATTATTTATTATTTTTTTTTCTAAGTTTGGGATATGTGGACACCCCTAATGCAGCCCAATCTAACTGTAGTTTTGTGACTGTTGGATTCGGTGAAACTATCCCTATAGCATAATACAAAAAATCCACCAGCATTATTTTCAATACTATTAAGTTTTGAGAGTAGTGATGATTCATGAAAGTAGGATTTTTGGTGATTCAATTTGGGATCTTCTCATGTGTTGAATGAGTAGGAGAGAGTTGAGTGAGCTCCTAAGTCATGGGAGAAAAATTATAGCCAAATCACAGCCTTTTTTGGACAATATTGATGAGCTTGGGGGCCTTTGACCAACTACCTTTCAACTACCTCCCGTCCTCCCAAAAGAAAAAAAAGAAAAAAACACAAACCTAATAGAAAATGAAAGAAAAAGGAGTCAAGAATAAGAATGTAGTGATACAGTTGAATTGGTCAATGCATGGTGTCTATAAACAATTGATCAGAAAAAATACAGTAATAATTAATAAACATGCAAATATATAGGAGCAAGTTGGACTTTGGAGTGTCTGAATGTTGATGGTCAAATGAATGTTAATATGGCGGCGCAGGTGCATGCAAGTCAGTACGTGTGAAATGTGTCATGAAATACATGAACCTTTGCCTGCCTACACACCCTTACACATTCACTTGCTCTTTTTACCTTCATCCATCCCAAGTGACACCATGTCTAAAAGTATGAAAATATTTAAATTGGTTAAAACTTAAAAGTGTTCATACAAGATAGAGAATACAGATATAAATCATATTCTTTAAGGGCGTAGGATTAAGTTAGATAAAGTAAGATAATGAAAGAAAAGTAAAATTTGGTAAGAAAAGTATTACCTCCGTCTCTAAATGAATGTCATTTTGACTAAATTTTGACCGTAGATTACTCATAGATTATAATGAGTTACAATATGAAATTACCACCGTTAGAAAGATATTTCATTGAAAAGTCCGATGGTGTTAATTTTATATTGTAACTCATTATAATTTATGAGTAATTAACGGTCAAAACTTAGTCAAAGTGACACTCATTTAGGGACGGAGGTAGTAGTAACGATATATAGGTAAATGTTATATCATCTGTTTCTTTTTTCAATAACTCTTATGTATAATTTTATGGTGACTTTTTATAAATAAAGGGATGACTAATAATTTATTTGGAGTGACTCTGATAAAAGTCATCCCTTGATAAATTATTAGTCATATTCGTATTAAAGCTCATTATAATTTCACTTATAAGTCATATTGTATTAACAAGACTATATTTTTAGATGGTTTATAAATAAATTTTTTTATTCAAATAACAGAATTTATTTAAAAATAAAAAAGAAATAGGTGATGTAATATTTACCTATCTCAACTATTTTACTTAAATTTTCTTACTTAACTCTATTTTTCCTTATCTTATTTTACTTACATTTAAAAAGAATATGTCCTTAAATCTCATAGGATGTTAAATTTGTTTAAGAAAAAACTCTATACAAAGAAACCAACCAATATTAGTGTGATTGTTGTTGGAAAGAAAGAAAGGAATTTAAGAAGTTACCTACAAAACATAAAAAAATAAATATCATGCAATCATTGTAGAATTCTTGGTAGATCAAGTTGGATTTGCATATATTATCTACTACAACTACTAATGAACACTTGCCTTGAATCATCCACAACCCAACAAAATCCCTTTTTTATTCCAAAAATAAAAATCCCACTTATTACAATATTACACACAGAGCAAAGTATGGAGAATGGAACCTACGCGCCTGCCATTAATATTTTAATCCTAGATTAGTTGCTTACTTGCTTATCATTACTCGACATCTCCCTTTCCATCCTTTAAAAAAATAGACCTTAACCTAAAACGTGCATCAAATTCCAATCAAATCCAAAGTATCAACAATTCCTGAAATCATTAGTAACGATGAGTTTAAGTTTGACTCAGGGCTAATATGATATGAAATGATAATGAAGTGAGGTCATGTAGGATGTTTCAGTGGTGAGAATGAAATTTGATTTACGAGACTGATGATGAGAATTTTACAAGATGAGTTTGATCATGAATTTATCACACAAATATTTTAATTACATTTTGTTTCATCTCACCTCATCTACCTTATTCTTATCAATATAACCCAATTAACTACTCTCTCTGTTCCATATTAATTGTCATAATTTTGACTTTCATGGTCTCCAATATGACTTTTTGATTGATAATTTCTTACATAATATGTTATTAACAATCACAATATTATACCTTTATGATAATATTTTTCGTTACGAAACTAATGGTAGTAATTCTATATAACAACTCATTATATATATAGAGAAATTTATGTTCAAATTTTTGAAATTTAACTGCACGATTTTCAAAGATGACAATTAATATGGAATGAAGGGAGTATATTATAATTGAGACCCACCTATTTTTTAATTAATATGAGTCAAACTCATACTAACCTCTAAAAAATTAACTAAATAAAAAAAATCAATTTTGACTCTCTTGACAGCGGTACACAGATTCCACCACATCAAATGAATCAAACACAAACATATAATTAACCACTTAATTCCTCAATTAGCACTAAATAAATTAACATCCACCACTACAGTGTACATACAACTAGCAAGAATTAGAATTAAACGAGTTCCCTTTGTAAATAAAGTTGTCTCTTTCCGTTTTCTCTTCTTTGCGTGGAAACAAGCGCGTTGAATTTAGACTCTCCTCCTTCCTTCCTTCCTTGAACCGACAGAGCAGCCTCCTACCTTCCCCACTTATATAAAACCATCTCCTCTTTCCTCTTCTTCCTCACTCATCATCATCATCTTCTCACTATTTCTTCTGTATTCTTTTCGAAATTCAAACATACCCACTGAAAACTCCTCTTGTTTCTGCAAAACCCACTCAAAATTCAACAGATTTGAAGTTTGAATCAAGCAGCAGCCATGTGTATGCAAAACCCAGATCGCAAATCGAAGAACATCGTGATAAGGGAAGTATGGGCGTCGAATTTAGAGTCGGAATTTGAGTTGATCAGGAATTTGATCGACGATTTCCCGTTTATTTCGATGGATACGGAGTTTCCCGGCGTGATCCACCGTCCGGCGAACTTCAACCACCGCCGGCCGTCGGATCTGTACCGCTACCTGAAATCCAACGTCGACGACCTCAACCTCATCCAGGTGGGGCTCACTCTCTCCGACGGCCGCGGCAACCTCCCTGACCTCGGCACCGGCGACACCCACTTCATCTGGGAGTTCAACTTCTCCGACTTCGACGTGGCGCGTGACCCCCACGCGCCGGACTCCATCGAGCTCCTCCGCCGCCACGGGATCGACTTCGACCGGAACAGGTCTGAGGGGCTCGACTCGGCCCGGTTCGCCGAGCTCATGATGTCGTCCGGCTTAGTCTGCAACGATTCCGTCAGCTGGGTCACCTTCCACAGCGCGTACGACTTCGGGTACCTCGTCAAGATCCTCACGCGCCGCCGTCTGCCGAGTCGACTCGACGAGTTCCTGGCGGTGATGAGGGTGTTGTTCGGGACCAGAGTTTACGACGTCAAGCACATGATGCGGTTCTGCGGAAGCTTGTTCGGCGGTCTGGACCGGGTCGCCAAGGCCCTGGAGGTGGACCGGGTTGTCGGGAAGTGCCATCAGGCCGGTTCGGATAGCCTGCTGACGTGGCAGGCGTTTCAGAAGATGGTTGAGGTGTACTTTGGGAACGACGCGCCGGAGAAGTACGCCGGAGTTCTGTATGGGTTGGAGGTTTATTGACTGATTTGATTGATTGATTATGATTAAGGAGGGTTTAATTGAGGATTAAATGGTTGATTAATTCTTTGTTTAGCCACAGAGTTTGGCAATGTATTTAAGCTTGTACATTGGCATAGAATCCATATTCAATCAATATTAAATCTAAAAATTTGATGATAAGTTGTTGGAGTTCATATAATTTAGTACTTTTTGTTGAATGTTTGTTGCATAATACAATCAATAATCAACATAAAAGGGAGAGAATCCACATTAGATATTGTATAAATCCTCAATGTAGGAAGTCAATATAGGAAGTCAATCCTATCTAATTTTGTTCATATTAACCGACAAGACACTCCTGTATCAGTGAGACTATATCGGGATTTGTAGTTACCATTATGGTTGTGGTATAGGCGTATAGCATATAAGACATTAAGACAACCATTAATCCTAGTAGCTTGTTTGCTCGTTATAAACTTGAACAAAACATAAAATTACACCAAAAAGAGATTAAAACAAGACAAAAGCATTAGCTAAAAGACTATGATCTTAATCATATAGAATAATTGTAATTAGATTAAAAAACTAGCATTTAATGATATAGAGTAATTATAGCAACGTCCAAGAAAAACATGATTACAAAATTAAAACATAAATTTTTAGACTTAAGTTGCCAAAATGAAGTGGAACATTTAAAAATCACGTTTTCTTTCTTTCTAATCATTATAATTATTTTGATAAAATATTGGGGTAAATCATGTGACATGTCTTTTATTTTTATTTGGTTGATTTGTCTTTGCCAAGTATCAATGACCTAGAAGCGACCAGAAGCAGTCAACTCACAATTTGATTGACTAGTTCATAGTTATCACTTATCAACACGTAATTTCAAGTCGACTGGCTTGACTTCAAATACTCTACTCTCTACATATTACAGATTGCTCACTTCCAAATAGGGTCAAGGCCTAAATTGATTACACATCTCTTGGCAATGGTCCAAAGCCCAAACCGATTACACATCTTTAGAAATAGACCAAAGCCCAAATCTTAGATCCCTCTATTTTGGTGGGCTAATAAATAAGTCCCCAAGAAGGTGGGAGTAACTCTTAACACAAACCTCTTTCACAAAAGCCCCATCATTCATGCATGCATTCACTTTTTCGATTAGCAGTTAAGGGTGTGTCAAATTTATGGGTAATTGAAGTTGGGTAAAAATTAAATTATGATAATTTTTTTATAAATTTTGGTAATTTTTATCAAATTTACGCTAATATATCAAAATTAATTTTTTTATTTTTTAACTTTGATAAATTTTGGTATATTTTTTGATAAATTTAGGCAAAAAATTGATAAATTTTGGTCCTGCCATTTAAATTTGGACGTGGGCCCCTGCAGGCCAATTGCGAGCTTAACCATTAAATGAATAACGGGTCATTTGAGGTATGCCTGCATCTCACTAGTACCTACTTTGCTCTTGCCTCCATCGCCTTTGTCCTTTCTCCTCCCTCGCACGACGACTCATGACGACTCTCGGCGACTGGCGATGGTTGAGCAAGCTTGACTGCCGGCAACTAGAGACGATCGGAGATGAGTAATCTACCTCAAGGTACCCTCTCTGTTGGTGGCTCGAAAATGTCTTCATAGTAGGTTTTATCTAGGATTTTCGTTCTTGATTTTAGGATTTTGGTTGTCCATAGAAATTTGAATGTGTGAATTGAAATAGGGTTTTTAGGGTTTTGGGTCGAAAATATGGGCGTCAAAATGGGGTTTAGGTTAGATCTGTTGTTCTTGCTCGCCGTTGCTCTTTTTTCTGCCTATGTTCTCGACTTCTTGCCGATTTAACTCTCTCAAAAGTTGATCGTCACGTAAGTTTCTCCCCCCTCTCTCTCGCAGTCTTGTGTTTCACATTTGGAACTCCGTACTCTGACTTTGCATCCATCAAATATAAGTGTTGATCTGGGTTTTAGTGTAATTGTATATAGATGTTGTATTGCTGTGTTATGAATTATGATATCTTGTTGTTTATTGGATTTCGAGGTTAGATGTATGTTTTTGGAATTTGGACATAAATGTACAATGGTCTGCATATTAGGGCATTTGTGTCTACTGTCTACAAACTAGGGCAAATGTGAGACTGAATTATCTTTCTCAGCTTATAGATTTGTAAATTGTAATCAATTGGGAAATTTGATACAAAATTAGAAATCCAAGATACTAATAAGATCAAGTTAAATTTATGTAATTTAGGGATTGATTAATTTGATTTGTTGTTGCTTAGGATATCCCCAATGGTATTCTTCAAAATGAAGAACACCAAGTACATGAATAAATTTTATTTAATATTTTTCTTTCTCCTAGGACTCTCTATCTCTCTACTTCCCATATCTTTTTCTCTCTCCTACATTCTCAAGAACACTGAGTATACCTAAGGATGCTTTTTTTTTCCATTCTCTCTCCTTCATTCTTGGTGTTTTTGAACACCATTGCTGATAGTCTTACATATGCTATTATAAATTGGCATATTGTGGTGGTTTATGAATTGATGGCTTGCAAATAGGCAGTTATTTATGAGAATACAGGATCATAATTCTTCCTTTAGAATACAAGTGTAGATTTTAAAAAAAACCTCTGTCAATCCAACCTAAACTCAGCCCAGCCCATTTAGGACCCATTAGTACCCAACCTATTTGAGCCTAGTAAAAAAACCATCTGCCCAGCCCAGTCCAGCCCAGCCCGCTTGTGTGTGACCTAAACTCAACCCGTTGCCCAGTTCTACCCTAAACACAATCATTATGAAAATAATGGATAAAATTTTAAGAGATTTTGTGGAAAAGAATTTCTAAATATCCAAGGTTTTCATTCAGAATCATTATGGCTGGTTCATTTCCTTACCAAATGCCTTGATATATATACGCAAAGGCTATAAAAAAACTTCAGGAAATTAAACTAAATCAAAGGTCATAAAGACCGCAACATATATTTGATCTAATGGTTAGGATTAAGCTTAAAAAACCATAAAAATCAAAGGGAGATATGGGGCGAATATTTTGGCCAGTTCAAGGGGGAATGGGCAGACAAAAACAGTGGGAAATGCCACAAAAAATATGAAAACAAGTACTCCATCCGTTCTATATTAATTATCATCTTTGAAAATTATGCAGTCAAAATTTAAAAATTTTAACCATAAATTTTCTCAAAATATACATTGAGTTGTTAAATAAAATTACCGCCATTAGATTCGTAACAAAAAATACTATTATAAAAATATAATATTACAATTATTAATGACATATTATGTAAGAAATTATCAATTAAATAGTGATATTGAAAACCGTAAAATTTAAAATTATGATAATTAATATGAAATAGAGAGAGTATCAAAGGTAGCGAGTATTAGGTTCTCTTCATTTGTGATTAATTCCACTCCCACTTGATGACTTGGATGTAAAATTTGCTGGCTCCCAGAGGATTCCTTGTTGCCCGAGGTTTCTAGAAATAGAATCAAACTTGGTCAATTCCAATGTAGGGTGAAATAATGATCAAAATGCCCCTATCCCGAAACGTTACTCGATTGAGACAAAGTTTGAAACCAAGCTTGGACATGGAAGATGATTATTCTTTTCCGACCTTCTTAGATCCCAGACGACTTTGTTTGGCCTCGGGTAACTAAAACCAACCAAATGATCGAAATCAAACCTTGATCAAGTAAAAATATGAGTTCAACATTTAATTTCTAAGTAGATCATTTCTTAAAATTTTAACTTACTGTAAAGACATTTCTCCTCGTAATCAATAGAACCTAGGGAATGATATGGATTAAGTTATTAACGAGAAGCTAGGGGTGTCCATAAAAATCGAAAACTGTGAACTGAACCAAAGAACTAGAAAAGTAGCTGAGAAAAGTCAATTAGTGGTTTTCCAAACACAACTGTTTAATTAACTGAACCAAACATTTAGAGTTCGATTACATTTCAAGGGCCTAAAGGACCGGCTAATCGTAGTTTAACCAAACTAATTAAACTAGTTTGAATTAAAAAAGGTGCATAAGTGCATGAAAATTGATTGAATTGTCTTTTATTATTGGATTGGTTTTTATTTTTGTAATTTTTGGTTCAAAATATATAGATTGTGTACTTATGGAAAAATGGTCCAATTTACTAGGTCCACTCAAAGCATGTGTTTCAAACTCTATGATTGTTCACTCTTATTATTGTGATTGTTGGCTTTTATTATTATAATTGTTTACTGGAGTACTCCAAATATCATAAAACACGTGTTCCAAATACATATGATAATATTGGAGTATTCCCGGTGTATCCTACTCCTTGCAGGCTTGCACCCTATTTTGCAACAAGCTTTTTGAACACGTGTTTCAAGTTTTCCCCCCCCCCTTTTTTTTCAGTGAAAGACTGTCTTCTTCAAACTAACCACTGCAGACGTGAAGTAGTGATGTAGTCACTCACAGGCTGATTTTATTGTTAGTTTGAAAGAGGAGGAGGTCCCATTATATCTGTGATTATATCAAACATTCTGTTCTGTAGAAGCAATTAATAATTAATTGGTTTGTATTTATATGGTTGGTAACTAACATATATGCAAGTTTTTCAACATAAATTTGCTGAAAAATATTATTTTACAGAGAAGATAGGTGAAAATAGAAGCAAATGTGGAAATGATAGTATATATGACCACCATTAAATTCACCATGGATGATACTTTCTGGTTTTGGGGTATTTCGTGCGAAGCTAATGCTATTCGCATTTGTCATGTTCATCGGCAAATTAGTAGAATATAATTTTTATTTTTCTAGACCATCAAAATACAAAAATGAAGCAAAGATAATTGACATACAATTACAAAAACAGAAAGTAAAGATTATTAGAATCCAATTTTCAATGTCATTTTATTTTATTTTCCTTACCTTTTCTCTATGAACCAACCTTATTATTTTATCTACTTTAATCGTACCACTCTAGAGAACAGGGTCGCCAGAGGGGAGCAGCTTGAAATTAAGGCCCTGTTCTTTAATGTAGTGCGGTACTGTAACTCATCATACCATTCAATATTCTTTTACATTTTACCACATTTATTACTAATATATTTATTTATTTTTCTCTCTCTTTACTTTTCTGCTATATTTTTCACATTCTCACTTTTCATCTACCACATCAACCATACTTTTCACAAATTTCACCATATCATTCCACACTTCACCTTACTTTTTTTTCTAATGTTATGAAGCTACCATGGTCCATGAGATTATGGCGGTTGAGCTACTTACCCATACTTAAACATTCAGTATTTGGAAGACATAGAATTAAATCCCAAGCAAATAAATCAATTTAATTAAGAGCCAGTACATGACAGATAGCCAATGAAGTAGATGAAGCAAGCTTGTAAAAGACCCCAGCTATGGTGATTAAGTTATTAATTATAATTATGTCATCATTAATTAGGTGTTACATGCATATATATTGTATACCTGGTAGTTTCCTTGTTGAAGTCGATGAAGAATCCGTACAACTACGGGAGAAACATGATAAACGATACAATACAATGCAAGCTTCTTTCATACTTGATAATTACTCCATCCGTTCCAAATTAATTGTCACATTTCATAACTTTACATATACTATTGTTTTAACTAAAAAACTACTTAAATGATTAAATATCACTATTTTCTAAGGTGTTTTTCGCATATCAATGTGTGGGTAGTGAGAGGATGTGAGTAGGAGTAGTTTTATTGATTGAAAAATTAAAAAGTTAACATAATTGTTAAAGATAAAATAATTAAGTTAGGTATTGGGAAATGGGAAGTGACAATTATTTTGAAACAAAAAAATTAGTTTAAATATCAATTAATATGGAAAGGAGGGAGTACCACATTTAATTACTTTATAATTTCGGGGTTGAGTAACCATCTTTCTCAATCTTCAGACTTATGTGATGTAATTACTTCAGAATTATTCAAATGTTATACGCCAACCTAGCTTATGTGTAACATCTTCGTATTTGTTTTTTGGGCTAATGATCGATAAAATAAACAATCAAAAATTATAACCGATCTTAATCCTTGTTAATTACTCCTTTCATTTCTATTTCTTTGTCAATGTAAATAAATTTTTGTGTCTAATTATTTGTATTTTTATTTTTTTTAATGTAAATTTTATTAATTCTTCATCTAATAATCAAAAAAATTAAGTAATCCTATTCATTTTCCCATCAAATTTATGTGTCAGCCTTGGTATCCCCCAATTCTCCAAAAGTGGCAAATAAATTGAAGTGGAGGCATGACTAATAATTTTAGTTCAATGTAAGTAGCTAATTTCACATTTATTTTCCTAAACTAAAACATGACATCCAAATCTTATAGGGCTGCCAAAAATATATAAGGGTTCATGTTATTTTGGTTATGAATGAATTGGACATATAAAGAGAAAGTTGATGTCTGATACCTAGTTTTTTTGGGTTTAATCAGGGTGGGCGAACTTAAATTGGGGTTCAATTAATCAATAGAAATGTGGAACATATTGTGTTTGCTCACCAACAATAACCAGTCCATATTTAGATTAAAAATCTATGATCACATCCAATTTTATTTGAATCACACTAAACCATATGTGTGCAGTTGGATAATTTTTTGACATCCCTTAAATCTTACAAGGGAAATAAATAATCTCAATTAAGATAATTATATCTTTTAGTAGTAGTTGCAAGTAGACACCAGTGAATTGATTTCGAAAGATAACATATTTCAAAACCCTTATTAAAAAGGATAGATCGATTTGTGAAAAGTATTTATTTATAATTTTTCGGCTCATAGGATTATATAATATTTCATATACATATATATATATATATGCATCGATCCATTTGGTTTTTGGGTCAAAAGCTTGCTTAATGAGATTGCAATAGCAGAATTAAACACACTCATTATAACTCGATTGATTAATTAGCTTAATCATACACAATTCACTTTCTGTCATTTCACAGAGTATGTCAGGGTTCACTTTCACATAAAGCAGTTAGTCAAACTTGTAATTATTGTCTTAACCGTTATTATCTCGTTATCACAATGATTATAAGCAGCAGATAATTGTAATTCACACATAGATGATGGAATTTTGGAAGCATATGTAGGAGAATGTCCCATGCATGCATCAACATGATAAAAACATTGAATTAGGATGAATTAGGTTAAACTAATCAGATAAAATTCTCAAGAAATACTATGCTAATTACAGCTTAATTATACTAATTAAAAGTTCAAACCCATTAGCATACATACTAAGGGCCTGTCAAATTTATGGTTAAAAAACAATTGGGTAAAAGTTAAATTTTGGTAACGTTTGACAATTTTTTGATAAATTTTGACAAATTTACGCTAATATATCAAAATTAATTCTCTTTTGTTGTTTTAACTTTGATAATTTTTGGTAAGTTTTGATAAATTTAGACAAAAATTGATAAATTTTGATAAATTGAAATTACCCATAAATTTGATAGGCCCTAACAGTGAGTAAATTACATTTACCCTACCTGACATTTGTGTTAATAATTTTTGCACACTCGACATTTGTGAAATAATTTTCACGTTACCTGACATTAAGTGAAAGTGATTTTTTTAGTGGCAAAATTCGGTTACTTCTCATCGAAAATTAAACGATGGAAGGGTAATTTAAGTCATTTCCTTCTCAATATTAATGGACAACATGATACATTCACATAGTCATATATGGACATATTGTATTTCTGATGAGAAGTGACCAGATTTTACCACTAAAAATCACTTTTACTTAACGTCAGGTAAGGTGAAAATTATTTCACAAACGTCGGGTGTACAAAAATTATTACCACAAATGTCAGATAGGGTAAATGTAATTTACTCCCCTAATAGTAGTTAATTGTAATGATCATGCAGTACGTGGTTGTTTGGACTCAGTTACCCTCCTGCCAAGTAACAGCATACTTAGGAAGCACTCCACCTCCTAGTGATGATATGATATGATATGATAGGGTTTCTGACAATGTCAGAATGCATATGTACGATTCTTGCACATTCTCCAACCACAACCAAACAGGGCCTACCAGTGCAGTAGGAATACACTTTAAGCACATATTTTGTCAGTATTTTGAGTGTCGTTTCAGAAATTTCTCATCATCCAATTTTTCACTTTACATTCTGCGTAAAGATACATGTATACTTAGCTTCTCTTTAACTGTGCTGTTTTATTTTGGTATAATGTATTTGGATTATCCTTTCAAATTTTGATATTGGCCCTTATCGATAAACAGTCTATTCATTGGCTTATTGCAAAAATTGATTTATTAAGGGGTGAAATAGGCTGTTGGGGTGTTTGGTAAACAACCCATTCTATTAGCTTATTGGTCCCAATAAGCCATTTTTCAATAAATGGTGAGAATTTATCAGAAATGGCTGATTATGGAAAAGACGTAAAAGACCATTTTGTCCAAAAGTTGTCTAAATTTACACCATATGTCATCCTAAAGTTAAAAGATAAATATTTGATGCATATTTATCATATTAGTGATAAAGGGTATAAATGGAATTTTAGCAAAAAAATTTTTAGAATCAGCTAATTTTATCAATCACAACTTTTCCAAACAGCCAATCTAAACAGCTAATACAAACAGCCAACAACAATCAACCAATGCAATCAGCCAACAGCCAACAGCTATCAGTTGCTTGCCAAACAGGGTCATTGATGAATACAGATGAGTGGTTCGTCCACTACTATTGATCAAGGGCATGATGGTGAAGATAATCAAGTGGGTTATTCCTCATCTGAATTAGGAGATTATTTGGAGGATGACTCCTTGCCTATTGAGCCAGACTTCGATATTTCTCCTGGGATTGAGGATTTCTTTCCTGGGGGCTTTAAAGTTCATTCTAAGCTTAAGAGAAAGGAGAAAACAATGTTGAAGGCTAAATGTCTTATGGTAAATGGAGTTGCATGTGTTAGAGTATAAAATCATTCCTGGAGCTTCAACCATCAGCTTAAGCTTTTGGTTGAGTTAGTTCTACATGGTATCAGAGCCAGACCTAAGCAAGAGGTCTCAGGTTCAAATCTCAGCACCCCATATTCATTGCGCAAGGTTAAAGGGGCCTTTGCAGCATCCACGCTTCAAGCCAAAAGGGCATTCGTGTGAGGGGGCGTGTTAGAGTATAAAACCATCCCTGAGGCTTCAACCATCAGCTTAAGCTTTTAGTTGAGATAGTTCCACAGCATGCAAAAATATTTCTTTAAGAAATTCAAACCATTTTGGGAAGAAGAGGAGTGGATCAACTGGATCGGTCAATCCATAATGAAAACTTGAAGACGCACAGACATGAGTTATCTTGAGGTTGTGACAGTGTTTGGGCATCTTTTGAGATGTTGTATAATTGCATGGAGATGTTGATTTTTGTTTTTTTACTGTCGTCTTTGCCGTCGAACATGTATTATCCACTGTAACAACGCTTTGAACCTTTTAACTTTCTTCAGACTTATAATAATCTAAAAAAATACTAGTGCCAAGTGATGTTAATAAACTAAATCATGATCCGGGTCATCAATAATTTTTTCAATTATTATTTGGGAGAACTCGTAAATGTCAAAAATGTAGGGTATAACAAAATAGTCATTAAAGTATAATAAAAACTATTACTCAAGCAACACTACAGAAACCAAAAGAAGTCAAGAGCAATCGATAAAGATAAAATTTCATAGCAACAAAACACTATTAAACATTACTTTTGAGTCTTCAAAAAATGTTCAGTGCTCTTTACTCTGTCTCCTGATTAACAACTTTAAACCAATTCAATAAAGATGAGTGATACTGATGAGAATATATTAATTAAGTTCAGTGTGACCAACATTTATTATGATGGGCTACAAAAAAAAAAATAATTATACTAATAAAGTTGAGAATTCAGTTTGTGGTGTTGAAGATTTTGGCCTACATTACCTAACTCCTCAATCTCCAATCCCTCATACGGCAATGACTTCAGCCATAATTTCCTATAACACCAAACCAATTATATTAAAAATGCATCTTCAAAACATTATATTAATTATGTATTTATGTTTGAATCCAAGTCATATATCACTGTCCACTATTTCTAATTCAAATTTCATCACTCTTTCAACAACAACAACCTCTCAAATAGCACATTTAAGCATGGTCTGAGGATCGTAAAGTAGACAGTCTTATTCCATAAACAAAAGTTCATAGAGAATCAAATTTCATCATACACTTTATTCACCCAAAAATCTTTCATAAAGAATTACACAATTTAGGTTGTGTTCGGCAATAACGTTTGGGATAGCGTTTAGACCAAGTCAAAACTCTAATTGCATAAATATTAGCGTTCGGTAAGCTAGCGTTTTGAGGAGCGTTTAGCGTTTTAAAGCGTTTTGTGAAACGCTAATAAAGTTAACGTTTAGCGTTTGGAGTAGCGTTTCATATTTTTCGGTCAAAATATACCCTTTGTTAATTTTATCTTTGGAAATTATTGATACCCTTTTATGTCAATTCACATTAATCTGTTAATTGAACTGCTAAATTTACCGAACACAATTCTTATTTGAACGCTATCTGCTACTTAAAACGCTATCCGCTGCTTAAACTGCTATACGTTAAATAAACCGTTATCAGCTATCTAAAACACTAATTTTGCCGAACAGGGCTTTATTCTAACTCAAATTTGTGATAATTTTCTTATCTTCGACTGGTTTTTCCTTTTATTTTACGTGTTATATGTACATATACAAGCCTGCAATTAATCCACCACTAATTTGAATGAGACAATCACACTCAAGAATTAGTATGCGGATTGAACAACCTCTAGCTACAAATATGTAATTAGTTTGACCATCTAATTAACCACAATTCTAATCACTACTAGTATTTTTTTTAAAAAAAAGAAAAAATGAATCTTAATAATCTCTATTTTCAACTTTTGTATGCTAATAATCTATACTTTATTTTTATATTATGGTGGTCCGAAAAAAATTATATTCTAGTGGGACATGATCGAGTCAGGTGGCGGTGACTTGGTGGAAAGTTGATGTGCCAAACACACTCTTGCCAGTATACGTCAACTTTTTGCCGAGTCACGATCACCTCTTGACTTAATGATATTCCATTAAAATATAATTTTTGGGACTATTATAATATAAAAATAAAGCAAAAATTATTAGCGTACAAAAATTAAAAATGGGAATTATTAAAATCGGATTTTCCAAAAAAATCAGCATCACCCGGGGGAATAGAAGGTGCTTGGCACGTGAGAAATGAGCGCGATCACATGGGAGACGACGAGGGCTGTTCTTCACACGTGTGACGACGGTTGCCGGCGCCGTTCTGATCCTCGGGAAGATCAGAGACGAGGGAGTGGCAGACGTCGACGAATGCACGGAGGATGAGAGGGCGGTGCGCGGCGGCGTTGAGGCGGAGGAAGCGGCGGAGGAGGTGGTGGAGATCCTCCTGCGTGTAAATCTCCTTCTCCATGATCATCTGCATCATCGACTCCCGGAAATCCTCGTACGGATCCTCCGACTCCTTCACCACCGGGATGCTCCCCTCGATCTTGTCCGCCGGGCTGGCGCCGCCCGCGGACCCGGTCTGCTCCGACGGGCCCGGGCCGGGCCCATCGGAGCAGTAGTGGACCGCCGGGGAGAAGGTGGCGGACGTCTTGCCGCCGTCGGAGGAGGAGGAGGACGGGGATGGGCTGGGCCTGGGCCCGGGCTTCGGCATGGGCTGGTAGACGTCGGAGCGGCCCAGGTTCGAGTCGCTGCAGCCGCACCCAAGGCTGAGGTGGGCTTTCAGAAGGCTTCTGAGGAGGTTTTTCCGACCCTTGGTGGGGGACATGGCGGCGCCGGCGGTGATACGGCGGCGGAGACGGTGGGGGAGGAGATGGAGAGGGGATCAAGATGGAATGTGTACAAAAATGGAGGTATATATATATTATATAGGTGAGAGGGGGATCAATTCATGTGGGACATTTGATTGAGAAGCTAGGCTATTAAAAAAGCAAAAGCCTTTGTATCTTCAAATGAGGTAGTTCTATTTATTAGGGACGTCACTTATCATCACATTTTTTGTAAAAAAATAATATAAATCAAACATTAGTATGCATGTGAACTTGGACAAAGAGAGTAATACAAGCAGGTTAAAAACAGTTTTATATAAAAATTATGAATTTATATATGTTGCCAAAAGAATAAACTAAAATATATAAGGTCTTTTTTGTCATTATATGAATGTATTAAAAAATAGTTATATGTATAAATTGGTTATAAAGAAAAAAGATATTTGTCCTCTTTAGTGTTTACTGATATCGATCATTCCATAATCTTAAGTAATGTAACTTACCTACAATATTTTTCATCTATCTCTACATAAAGGACCTAAGACTATCTAAATTTCATAATTTTTTTTTATTTCTAAAATAATTCATTATTTATTTTTAGCTACTCCTACATAAACTATACCCAAATCTACTCAAACATATTCAACATTACTATCTCACTAATTTTACATATCCATGAAAAGAACAAAATGGTAGTAGGTAAAAATTTGTTGATATGAGTCTTATGGTAACACTCTTTCAAAGTGTTTCTTAATATATATCCTGATTTTTAACATATGCTTTATTCTATAAATATACTCTAATTGAATGAACTTCATTTTAATAAGTTTTATACATGTTTTAACAATTAAAAAATATATAAAATACGAAAGTAATATTATTAGATTCGTAACAAAAATTATTATCCTTATAATATAATATTTCAATTGTAAATATAATATACTATAAAAAAAAATTTAGTCAAAAAAACATCGATGGCAATTAATATGAAACCAAAGCCCAAAGGAGAATTATATTTATTTATGGTAGATATTTTTTTTCATATTTATTATGCAATAAAATAGATTTCACTGTAAGGTAAAACACTTACTTAAAAAGTTTCACGTGACAAAAGTCATATCATCTTCCTAAAATATATCTTTTGGTAATGCGAAAAATAAGTGTTCAATATACTGAAAAGTAAATTTTATTTGTGCCCAAATACTAGTACAGTCAGTAGTCTATAATTTAAACCAAATTTTGAAAAAGTCCAAATTGTTTCGAACAAGATGTGAATAGAGGACAATAATCACAAAATGCACGTATTTAAAAATCGATTCTTAAACTAAAAGAAAACGTTGATGGTTGAATAAAATATTACTTACTAGTAGTTTATATAAATCGATAATTACGGATAAAGCATTAAATTTATGATGAAAAAAGCATTAAAAATAATTGAAATGGGAATATTTGAAGCAGGGGGCGACTTTACGAAAACTGGCCGTGGATGGGCCACGCGGAGCGGCAGCTGAGTAGCTGACCGTCGTCCTGCCCGCCGGCATAATTAAAAATAAAAAATTAAATCTGTAAGCAAATTAAATAATATTAGTCCTCTTAAACATATTTCCTTAAATTTGTTTTCTAGCTGGAGATTGGAGTTGCATAAATTCGGCACTACCAACTGCAACTGGCTTCAAAATTTATTTTTTGGTCAGAATAGTTCATATTATTTATAATGAGCATATATCAGAGTATATCAATTTACTTCAAACAAAACCGATAATTACAATCTTTAGTTGTTTCATAACGCTTTGCAATGAAGTGCATTTTTTTCTAACCAGAGGTAGGATGTTGACCTCCATTTGCTCAAGTTTTCATTTTAATGTAATTCCAATACACTGTATTTCCCCACTATAAGAAGAAGGTTTCGCAATAAAACACTTATTGATAGAATTATTGATAGAAAGCTTACTAATTTCAAAGGATTTTGCTCTCCGTTGCTTGTTCATGATCTTTTTCGTACTGTTGCTCCTATTTGGAGGGTGCTGACCATGTTTTGAATATGGCTTACTCTTCGAGGATTGGGACCGAGACTTAAAGATGATGATATCTTACTTCGTGTTGCTTGATATAGATTTAGTTTATCTACTCCAGCTTGGAGGGAAACTGGCTTCGAAATTGAAATAGATTTTTGTCAAATTTGGCAACCTGACCTCTTTTTATATGCATATTTTCCTAAGTTCAGCAAATATATGTTTAGTTACACACCTGATCTTGACCTTTTTTAAGCTTGAAGAATATATAGTATACCAATTTGTAGATATTAAGAATTTATGTCTCCTACTCTTTTTTTCTTTTGACAAAGTAATATATAAGCTGTTTATTTTTTCCTGTATTTTATTAACATAGCATGTTAGGTTTTTAAATATTACTATCTATATTTTCGGTTGAAATATTTTTTATACTATTATGTATATTCTCAGTTGAGGATTATAAACTAAGATAATTTGTTTTTTATCTTTAAATCGTAAGCTTTGAACGGTTGCCTCTCAAACCTACCCAGGAACATGGGTCCATGGCTATTTAGTCGTGACTCGTGAGCATCTAAATAAAGTGCTTAATTTTTCATAAATGGGAGAAAGTGTAAATATAGTCACAATGACAATAACAACAACATAGTATAAAATAATAAAATGATTAATATGCTATTGAGGAACCGTGAGTCAATAGTCATGATTTGCTATTGCTCGGTAGGTAATTACACATGCATGCTGCTAATTAACTATTCTTTTCATCAAGATATTCATCGAATGGGCTAGTGGAGTGAGGAGGATGTGTAACACAAACAACCACTTAGACAATGACGGAAGGGTGATCACTATATTTTTATATTCATCAGATATCTATGAAATTCATAATTTTATCTCAAATTATAGTAAAATTGTTCTTTTACCGGTGGTCGTGGGCCTCGTGGCCACCCCTAAACCTTAAACCCTAAGTGTTAGAGTATAAAACCATCATTGGGCCTACAACCATCAGCTTAAACTTTTGGTTGAAATGGTTTCACATGGTACTAGAGCTAGACCTGAGTTAGAGGTCTCAGGTTCGAATCTCAGTACCCCTCATATCATTTAAGCAATGTGAAGGGGGCCTTTGTAGCATCCACACTTCAAATCCAAAGGACATTCGCGTGAGGGGGCGTGTTAGAATATAAAACCATTATTGAGCCTACAACCATCAACTTAAGCTTCTGATTGAAATGACTCCACGCTAAGAACCTGCATATAATAGCATTACTCATGAAATCAACCCTTAAAAGGTTAGTAACTACTAACTTGTGATTGTTGTGAATGCCTCAACTCTAGCTAGTAGAATTAGGGTATAGAGTGGTACATTAAGCACATGATTTTGCTCAACTCCTGTTCTTTTTTTCAATTCAATCCGTACAAAGGTTGATGAGATCCGAGAAGTTCCAATATTTCTTAATTGGCTTTGGAAAGGAAAAAAAAAGGGGGAATTCATTTCTAATAAGGTTTCAGATTGAGGGTAGGGTATCAAACCATTCGCAACAAGCATAATGACCCGTTAATTTTATTATGGAATCATTTTAACTAAAAGTTTAAGTAGATGGTTGAATGTGCAATAATCATTTTATATTCTGATATGCCTCATCACACAAATGTCCTTCGAATTTCAGGTGTGATTGTTGCAAATGCCCCTTCACCTTGAGATATAAACATGAAGGTGTTGATATTCAAATCTAAGACCTCTTATTCAGTTTGGATCTAATATTAAAATCATCTCAATTAAAAGTTTAAATTAATTGTTAAATTTCCCATGATGATTTTATATTACTCCTATTACACTATAATTTTTTAATGAAAAGATATTTTAAATCTATCAAAATTAAACATTGGTAAAGACATTTATAAGATAGAGGTAATTGCCAATTTGATAACCATCTCTTTAATATATTTTTTGTCCTTTCCTTAAAGATTCCAATAAATCTTAATCCTTGGTGGGAATTGAAAAACTTCAAAAATGGAGCCCTATCATATTCCTATTTGCGTCTTGTGAATAAATAAACTTAAAACTAAGGCCTTTGTTTTATACCCTCGGTAAGATGTAAAAATGGTGTAGTGTAATGAAATTGTGACAAGTGTGGTGAGATGTGGAATGATAAAGTGAAATTTGTGGTTGATGTGATTGATGTGGTTAGTACTGGCAAAATTTTGTCCGACCCGAAAAAATCGGGTTTGGTCATCAAATTTTTGTCCGAATTTTAAATTCGGACAATTCGGTCATGTCTGATTCTGAAATCGGGTCGGGTTCGGGTTTGGGGAAAGAAATTCGGACGTCCGAATTTTGTGTCAAATTCGTTCGACAAATTCGGACAGTGTCCGAATACTCAAATTCGGACAAAATATTGGAATTATGTATATATTTAGTGTAAATTCGGGTTTGGTTATATTCGGACAAATCCGAGTTCGGACAATTCGGATTCGGGTTCGGACACCATAAAACGTCTGAATTTGAAATTCGGACAGGGTTCAGGTTTGGGGATTTTGTCCGAATATCCGAATTGTCCGAACCCGGTTTGACCCGAACCCGATTTTTTTGTCACCGATTTTGTCCGAATATCCGAAAAGTAAAAGAGAAAAGTGAAAAGAGGGAAAAGTAAGAAGATATATGATATTGCTTTTTCACATCAAAGAAGAAGTGAATAGCTTTTTGGGTGGTTTCTTTGCAGTCCGTAGGTGTTTATAGTTGTCTTTTAACAGTTGCAGTTTATTTTTGAGTTTTGTTCTTGTTGTTTTGTGGATTTTCTGAAGCATCTTTTATTTCATGTTTTATAGTCGTTTTGACTTCCAACTATAAAAAAAAGATATATTGATAATGATTATGGTAAAAATATGGTATGATATAGTAAAATCTTAATGAATATCGAGTGGTACGATGAATTATAGTATCATACCCCACAAAAGAACGGGCCTAAAAAGGGAGGAGGGGAAAAAAAAGAGGGAAGATGAATTAAGTGGAGAAAGGAGTGAAAACGTGGAGTGAAAGATAGCCATATCCATATGGCCCAAATCTCAGCCCGAATCCAAATCGCTTCAGTCAATAGGTGAGGAGAAACACTGGTCTCAATCTATGGACAACATTTGTGAATTCTGAGCAACCAATTTCAGGATGCCTGCTCATCCTCTAATCCTTTCTTCTTCTTCCTCCATTTCTGCCAGACTCCATTTTTTCCGCCATGTTTCTTCACTTTACCCACCACCCAACAAATCCTCTTCTCAAAAACTCCATCAAGTAAGAGCCCTCAAAGAAAAAACTTCTTCTTCTTCCTCTTCTTCATCTTCTTCTTCTTCAGTTGAGGAAGTTACCACAAAGTACGGCCTCGAAGCTGGTCTCTGGAAGGTAATCCTTTCCATTAACTTCTTCTTCTCCTTCTTCAATCTTCTTATGCTTCAAATTTGATGTATATATAAGTTATTGCTCAAATTCTGGGCATTCTGTTTTAAGTAAAATACTTCCGAATCTGAATCTGGGTAAGTTTTGAATGCAGATATTCAGCTCCAAAGAAGGCGAAGAAGATGAAAAAACTGGACAAAAATCCAAGGGGGAACAAGCAAAGGAGCTGTTGGCTAAATACGGGGGAGCTTATTTGGCAACCTCCATAACCTTATCTTTGATTTCCTTCTCTTTGTGTTACGCTCTTATCAGCGCTGGTGTCGATGTCTCTGCCCTTCTTCAGAAGGTAACACTTTTCTCTTCTTCTTCACAAAATACGAACGACAAGAAAAAATGGTTTAATTTGCGACATTGTTTCTCGTTTTGTGACATTGAAAATAGGTGGGAATTTCAAGCAATGAGACAGGGGAGAAAGTAGGGACATTTGCACTGGCATATGCTGCACACAAGGCTGCATCCCCCATTCGGTTTCCTCCCACCGTTGCACTTACTCCCATTGTTGCTGGTTGGATTGGAAAGAAAGTTGATAAAGAGAACTAATCATCTGTAAAACTTAGTTATGTATACATCAACATTCATCAGAGCTTCTGATAATGGAGTTTTGGGTATCCCTTGTCTATGTAATCATATGTTAGAATATGTATGTATGTATCATAGAGAAACCTGAAACAAGCTATGCTGTTTGTGTCATGCTGCAAATATATGGTTAAATCTGCTTAAACGGATTGAAGTAATTATTTATATTACTAAGGTGCACCTTTCTTCTAAAGAATTGATCCAATGAAAACTCTTCAGTTAAACATGTTTAGATAAAAGTAGTCTCAAAATAGGTGATCTCCTGGCAAATTTTCCCTAATAGTGTGTGACAACAAAATACACTAAAACAACCCATGATGATTATCGATTCGTAAAGTAGCTCTCAATGATATCTGCAGCACCATGGAATTTCCTCATCATATGCCCAATACAATCTGCTATCATCTGTCATATTCTTCTTCAAAGAAAATGAATTCACAACGAAGAGTTTTGTAGAATGCAAATTGAATAGAGTAAAGCTACTCAATGTTACAAAGTGTTCAACTTTACCTCTAGGAGACAATTCACATGATCTGGTTAACTAAACCAGAACCAACCCAGATGACAACAGCAGTTTTTTACATGATACACCAGCAAAGCAGAGCTGGTGGCGATGCATCTGGTGGCATTTGCAACCTCAATCTCATATCTTGTCCCAATGTATGTCACTCGCTAATGCATCCTTACACAAGAACTGGGTATTCTAGGAGAACACTAATCTACGCCTCAGTCGATAACTTGGGGGGTAAACAATTATCAATTATGTTCCACCGGACACTCAGCCAGACAACAAATGTACAACTAAAAAACAAACAGAGCCTACAATGATCCCCCGACATTATTTGCTGTTGCGCCGAGTTCATATAGCTGCTGGCTGTACAATGGATCAGCAGCCAACTCTCCCCTCAATCTCATCTCATCGTGCTTCTATGCCTTTTGAGCTGTAATGCACATATTGAAACACCCTTGCAAGTCTTTTGAAGACAACTCCAATTCCGGGATTGAACCAGAGGATTGTGACTTTCATGACAGCGGCTGGATTAGACCAGGAGTCAGCATGGTCCACACAGATCACGGTGAAACATACCAGAGAAATATGCAATAATCTCGATCATTTTCCATTAGTAGCATTAGCAGGAGGCACTTGTGTTGCATTTGCTGATGGTGAGCTGTGTGGCTGTGCCTGTGGGGTGCTGACGTTGGCCACAGTGTAGTCTTCCGGGATGGTCCCTAGTTCATTCCATTCAACCCCAGCTTTGGTTCAGTTAAGGAATCCTATTCATGTGTGTTACCCAAATCTGTAAGACCATGAAAGTAGAAACAGATTGGTTGCAATTTCAGACCGTTGTGTGCTCTGCTGGTCCACCTTCCCCTCCTTCGAATCCCTTGTGAATGGGTTGAGTGGAGGGTTGGGCCTTACGAATTATGGAAGAGGTTGAGAGATAAATTCAAGCCGAAAGAAGAAAAAAAACACAAAAAGAAGAAAGGATACAGTCTGTTCTCCACATGTCTGTGATGCTAACATCTGTGTCAGAGAGCAACCAGTAATCTGCATCACTCTGCAAAGGGAATGCACAATTCAGACCGTAAGCTACTTATGCAAAACACTTAAAAAGGTAAGCAGGAATTCTATACACTATAGCAGGGGGTACTGAAATAAGTTCAAAATTACAGAAAACAATTTATTTAACATTCTTGGTATTCATAAACACAAACAGAGAAGATAGTCCAATCTATAAATAAGATAGTGAACGCCTCGCCAATTCAATCATCTAACAGTTATAAGGAAGCGATTTAGGACTTTCGGACTATAACGAGTAGTGAGCTCAAAAGCCAAACTTACATCAACTTCAGGTACTATCTTCATGATCCCACTGACAAAGTCCTGTGAAGAACTGGCATCTGAGCACATCCTATGGGTTTCTTGTCCTTGCATTTTGTTTTCATTGGTTTCCACCGAAGTTGTTGCATGTTCCTCATATCCCGAGGTGCTTGGCAAGCTTAGAGGTGCCTCGCTGCCATTGATCTCCTCAAACTTCTCTTCAAATTGACTGATTGTTGGCAAAAAAGGAGTAAATTATTCAATGCCAAAAATGGGATTGAGAAATGAAAAGGGCAAGGTTACCACTTTCGAAGGAAGTAACATGGAAAGAAGAAGAAGAAGCAGGGGAGGGAGGGGGGGGGGGGGCAAACAAGCCCAGTGCCCGAAGACTAGCGCACCATTGAAAAGTAAAGTTGTATCAACTGGACATTAACTTTTGCCTTCATTATATCAGATCTAAACTCAGAACCGGCAAAGCATGTATCTATGAGGCTACAATAATACAAGCACATGCATTCAAACTGAAGTATATGCAAATGTGAAAAACCAATAAATGACAGATAAAAAGCACCGAAGATACAAAGAAAACTGGAAATCATACCTGACAAGGTAGACATCAATAGGACCCATTGTGCTCCTAAGAACAATCCTATATCTTCTCTGGGGATAATCAACAGCCTAATAAATGAAGTGCATGAAAAGTCAGATACCTCATAAACTATTCAAACGCCGAAAACCAACCCAAAAAACTTTTAATTACATTCTGAACTTACCTCATCTGGATCAGGAACCTCCAAAGTTGTTCCATGGGGAGCTTTGATTGCAATCAGCGTCTCGTTCTGTCATAACCCATAAGCATTAGGTCAGTTTTGTGAAACAGAAGGATAACTTAGGGGGGAAAACCATCAACAACAATCAACACTTTAGAGAAAGTGGAAATATGCACCAAGGGGTAAGGGCTATTACAAACCTGAAAACAGGGTAGCCCTTTTATATCATCTTCAGTTACAAAAAGCCACCTGACAGATGTCATAACCAACACACAAGCATGTTAAAAAGAGACTCTTGCTTTCTTGTTAAAGTTAGGAACAAGATAAATCAGAGGGAGGAAGAACAAAAGAAGATGAGGTACTTCTGATTATTTTCATCTTCGCTCATTTCTCTCAATCTTTCTTGCATTTCCCTGTGACAATCTGAAGGGTCAGAGTGATTCGAATGTCAGGAAATCAACAAGACAAGACTACAAAGGATGATATCAAATAACCTTATCCGCTCATCCAATCTACGCTCTTCCATTGAAAGGTTTTCGACATCTGCCTGCAAAATGATAAATACAATGCTAACACCAAAGACAAATAATACACATGACCAGAACTGTGCAGTACATATTTTACTCAGTTGTGCAGCATGCATGCAGGTAAAATAGTTTTATAGAGCGAAAAATGGAATTCAGCAATAAATACCTGCAGAGTAGTAACACTATCATCAGCATCACCTGGTCTTGAGACATCAAGTCCCCTGATCAATTAGTCAGATCATGTTCAGCACATATATGGATATTCACTGAATTTAAGTTCACATCAAGAAGCATGTAACAATAATCAAAAGGAGTATGGCTTGAACTCTACTTAGAAATACATACTTCCACTGTATTCTGTTTTTCAATTTCTTTTCTATAAGACCGATACCCTCTAGAACGTTGGTGATATCATAAATCCTCCTCTTTTGGACCTGGCAGGGAAACAACAATGATTATCAGATTAACTTCAGGATAGATAAGGCTCAAGCAGGTGCATGTTGCTGAAGAATACCTCCAAAGTATCAGCAGCCTTATTTAAATCAAGAATACCATCTTCAGCACGCTTGATTAGATCAATGAACTTCTTTGTCAAGAGTCCTAGATGATACGAGAAACATTACGAATTATGATCAGTCTAATCATACAATCACAGGCAGATATAATACTGTAAATCACTGCCTAAAGCTCCATGAATGATTAGATTGATTACCAAGGGAGCTATCATAGCGACAAGGACCAACAGGAGTGAGGCTGGCTGGTGAACCTGAAATTTGAAAAGGTGGTTAAAATAAAATGTAAAGTGTATAGCTGATAAAATTCCATGTGGATTTTTTGTACACTACACCCTCAAGAGAACTGTACGAACTAAAAGGAAATGCATCATGTTACGTCAGAATGAATCATTTATGTTATGGCAGCTCTCATTGACCAGTAAACTTAACATGTAAAACATCAGCACTAACCAACATTTGACATGGGAGTCTGAGGTGCAGCTCTATTGTTTTTAGTAGCCCGTGAGCCTCTTTGACCCTTGCTACCCTTTCCAGATACAGGTGTTTGTAGAGGGCTGCTAACAACTTCTGTATATGCTGAGCTGGTTGCCCAATCAGTAGACTCAGCATCAAACTCAGAAGCTTCACTCTTCCGCTTCATAGGCTGAGGAACACCAGATTGCCAATAAAAAAAAATAAATAAAAATGGGTGAGAATGTGCACAAGCTTGCCAAAAACAAAGTAAATCATTCGGTAAAGCAATATAATCCTGATGAAAATCCCAGGCGTTTAGTAGGAAGCATTATATAAAGAAGCCCATTGAGAATGTCCACTTAGAAAGTTACACAGATAAAATTGCTCCAATTAAAATAAAAGGGAGGAAAAATATGGAGAGTGTTTGACTCAAAAGAAGCACAGATGCACACAACTAAGAACATTGGCAAAAATGCAAAAATATGAAGATCCTCAACGAATCAACGAAAGTGTGGGGTCCAATAAATGAACCCAAATGTATACAGATATGAAAATATCAGCAACCGAGGGGAATAAATGAGCCACATCGAGTATCAACTCCACAATCTTCAACTCATAGCACAATGCACACTTCATATACTAAGGGTGATTCGCTGGTCAAATCAAATGTGCAACTGTTCCTCAGCAATACCTCCCACAAGTACTTTCCAATGTCAAGCAACACATACTTCCAATTACTTCTCATCTTTCTCGACAAACAATCCACCATTTTTTCCATAATGGAAGGGAATATCAAGACATTTTCAGGAACACCAACTTTCAGGTATGAACAAGACGAAAAAATACTAAGCTTAAGAAGCTAAGCTCAATATCAGAGTGAAACTGCAGGTAATAGGATAAGAGGAAGGAATCAAATCCCTCGAGACGTAGATAGCGATCGGATATATGAGTGGGTGAGCAGATGAACAAGAGAAAGCGAAAAAACATAAAGGGCCAGGCTTGCCAATGCAGAAAGAGTGGAAAATAAAAGACAGTACTGAGCATATGTGCCCAATGTCATTATAACAAGCTACTAGCAAAAGTAAGCTCTACATAGATTTCGCCCTCAACTCTTGCCAGACACACTACGTTCCCCAACATTTGCATTTGTTCTCTCAATCCTCCAATGTGCAAGTTGCTCCAGTTACTGCACTCATGCATAATTAGTCACAGGACTCACATCCATATTTATCGCAAACAAAACATGGTTCATACAACATCCACAAAACAAAGCCGTCACACAAACACATCCCACAATTACACCAACTTATCCATGATAATACATTGGAGGAAATGGCATCTATGTTACCCAAGAGATGATATCAAAGAACCTGATTATGACTTCAACAATCTGTGTCACACTTCAATAAACAAAAAAAAAACGCTATTCAGCGGAGATCAAAAGGTCGCGATTGAAGAAGAAAACTCCTTTCAGATGCTACACTAAATTAGGTCAACAGAAATGTGATAATGCAATTCACAAAAGGCCAATCATTGACTTCACAGCAGCTCAACCGACACCCTAAACACAACAAAATCAAACCCAGAAATTGGACAACAGTAGCGACTATCAAACACAGAAACCCATCCAACTCACAAAAACTCGTTCATTTTGAGCGCAAGAAAACCAGCTAATCACAATCTGAACAGAAACCTTAATCAACAAATTAAGCACATACGAAACACAACAAACAACCATCCACTCAAAATCTACACTTTGAATACTAAACTAACAAAGATCCCCAACTCAATTTCCCCGTAACATCAATTCTTCAAAACCCCGCGCAAAATCAAACACGATTAACAAAGATAAGAATCAACGCCGAGACTCACAGGCGACTTGACGACCATAGCTTCCGGCTCCGGCGGGACCCGATGACCGCCGGCGAAGCGGTGATAGTCTCCAGGCGACGGCGCAAACGGCGGCTTCATGTTCGCCGAGAACGGGAGCTGGCGTTTGGGCGGAAGCGGCGGCGGCTGCTGCTGTTGCTGCTGCGGCGGCGGCGGCTGATTGGCGGCTGACATTTCCGGAAGGCGAACTAAACCCTAGATTCACCGGAGGAGGGAGGCGATCGGAGCGAAGGTTGAGGTGGTGAGGGTTTGGTGGGGTTTGAGGTGAGGGTTTTGAGGAAAAGTGAAATTGAGGAGAGAGGATGGACGACGGAGGGAGGTGGCGGAGACGGTGGAGATCGGAGGAGGGAGGGCGGATCTGGCGGAGGAGACGGCGGAGGCGGTGGCGGAGAAGGAAGAAGAAAACGAGGGAAGGGGAGAGAGGAGGGAATTTGGTTGAGGTTCGGATACCAGATGTGGAGGGAAGCACTTACAACCCCAACTTCTTTTAATTTTCGTCCTTCTTTTTCTTTTTTTGTTTTCCCTTTTCTCCCTTTTTTTTTCATGTAATTTTAATTTTTTTGTTTTTTTAAAATTTTTATAAAATTAAAAAAAAGAGGGAAATACCCGCGATTGTTATTGTATGTTCTCTTCCTACCCTATGATGGCCAAAGGGTAGCATCGTAGATTTGACATTGAGATGGAATCTTTTTCTATTTTGGTTTTGATATTAAAATTATTTTTGGTGCAATAAAAAATGATTTTTGATGCCTTGATATAACTTTGAATATTTATATAGATATGAATGATATAAGTTAATGGATAAGAAATGCTAAGTCGAACACTGCCTTTTTTTGGAAATAATTTCATTATTGAGTATTTTAGGGATTATTTTTAATTGTAGAAATTAATTTATATATAATTAACAAATTAACACGTTTAATTGCATGTCTATATAAATAACTACCGGAAATCGAATGAAGAAGTGAAGCATGGAGAAAGAAAATTTCATACTTGTCTGCTGCAGCCACTGCCCACTGAACAGTGAGTGCTACAAATATACTAGTAAAATACAAACACAGTAAAAGTTTAAGAAATATAAAAAATATGCATAGCTCAACCCTACTGGTAATATCTCACACCCTCACCCAATTGTTTTAATCATAGCTCAACAGATACCATTATCAAACCAAGAAGGGTATGTACCAAACTATCTATGATATATATAATCCACCAATTCCATAATTTTCATTTAATAAAATATTTTTACTTCTACCAAAACTTAACCTTTGGTACATATATGTTTGATAATGAGGTAATTGCTCTTTAGCTACCACCACTTCGATTTCTAGATTGTATATTTGCCATATGCGGATAATAGTATATTGATGATTCCTCTAATAAATTATAAGTTGAATGAAAGATTCTCTTGCTTACAATTTTAAATGTTGCTAAACATGACACTGTAGACTGTTGTGTGTTCACTAATGCAAGAAAGGATACATTTTACATAAATATTAATTTTCTCAAAAAAAAAAAGTAGAAAAATAATTCAGTATTTTTTTAACCCAAAATAATTCAGTAATCAAGGTTATAGTAGCACTAGTATTTTGAACAAAGAAAAGAAAATGTATAATTCCCGCCTTTATCCGAAAATAGGAAAAAGGAAAAGGACAGAAAAGAAAAGACGGAAGAAGTGGGGAGAAGGAAAGCACGTGAAACAGGCGCGTAGACGTACACCACGTGCTACTCAGCTAATGCGCTCCATAAAATAAGGCCCCACTCCAGACCCGACCCGGCCCCAAACCCACTCCATATGGCGGGCCGGGCTATTGTCATGTGGGCCGGGCCATCAGGCCCGTCCAATACCACTCAGCTCAAAATGACCAAAACAACACTCTACATCGTTTACATTTGTCCATCAATACTTGAGAAAGTTTAGCTACGCACCAAAACTGAAAATTCACATCACATCAGATGACCAAGTCACTGAGAATTTGACACTAAAACAATACCGAAGCTTCGTACCAAACGGTAGTATTAGCGTTACAGACATGAATACACGATGCGGAATGAAGTCGTCGGTAGTGTAGAATAAGGTTAAAGACCATAGGTTTCTTGGACCTTCGCTTTTTTCCGGGCCAGGAACCGTTCCTTCGCTGCAGCAAGAGCGTCCTCGGTTTTCTTGTGATGGTCCCGCTTGGGCTGATCGTTGGGCTGTGGGTCCTCCTTCGCAGAAGTAGGGGGAGGCGGGCCCGGGCTTGCAGACGGGCCGCCTGGGCTTGTCTCGGATGGTTCTGGTTGAGGCCGTCTGTCTTCTGATCTTGAAGAGGAGGAAGCCGACGCCCTGGGTGGGCTGGCGGATGTGGATGGAGCGGGACCTCGATCCTTGCTGTGCCTCTCTGGATCCCTGAGCTCTTGTTGAGGGCCAATTGGTTCATTGTCCGGCTTCTTCGGCTCTTCTTTGCTGCTCGCAGCGGCAGCTGGTTCTTTTTCTGACCTCTCCGGTTTCTTTGGCTCGGGTTTATCTGAAGCTCCAAATGCGACGTTTTTTGCAAGGTTGAAGTAGAAATCTGTCAGATCACATTTCTTGGTCACCTGAAAAAGTTGAGATAACAAAACCAATAAGTTATGCTTCAAAAAACATGTCTAAATGCTTGCAAGTGCATCATTATTGGCTGGGAAGATACATTGTAACTCAATACTGTGTAGACATAATATTGGGAGAAACTCTGAATGTATGACTAACAAGGAAATTTTGTCTAAATGCTTCATTCAGACTACCCAGGAAGATCGCATAATAGGAGGAAGCTCGACAGCTACTCGGCATCTCAGGGATCAAGATACCATTTGACTAATCAGAATACTAGATATAAAGAATCCAGGAAGCATATGAACAGTACTATGTATTAACAAAATCCTGTGTTTGGCAGTTAAGAAACATCAAACATTTGATGAGTGCAACTGTGCAAGACATCTATCAGAAATGCCGAAACAGCAATCAGAAAAAGGAGCAGACCAAACATATTTACAGTTAAGAACATAACTATAATGGAAGTTAGCAATCACAATATAAGAGATGATGTTCTGCTACCAACAGGTTGGAGCAAATAGGAGGATATTCGACTTACATCATCCCTCTCTTCACGGAGCTCACGCAAGCGTTGTTCTTCCATCCACTTTGCCTGCTCTGCAAGCTTCCTTTTGTAAGCACTTGTGACGAACTTGTCTTTATCTGCAAAGAGATGGTCATCTTGGCTTCTCTCTTTGGCAAGCTTCCTCTCATAAACAATCTCATGCTCCCGTTCTCGTTGTTTGGCCTTCTCCATCAATGCTTGAATGTATTTTGGCTAAAATTTTGAAATCAATGCATCAAAATAAAGCAAACTATAGACACATAACTGAAGACTAAATTGCGCACACAACAATCAAAACAATGGAGGACAATAAAGGATTCGCTTGCAATGGGTTTACATAACAGGATTAAATACAACACAATCCCCTCACCCGGGGAAAAAAAAGGTACATGAAGCTCAGCAGCCTGGCCCATGAAGAGAACATGTTCACCTGTTCAATCAAGGATTCAAAGGCACACATAACTTATTCTTCACCCCCCCCCCCCAACGGAGACAAAGAAAAGGGGCGTACAGGTTTGAAGACTATAAAATAATTAAAAGTTGCATTAAAAGGAATCCTCACGGGTACCCCAGAACAACTGAGCACCGTGATAGATGTTTAGAAAGCCTAACAGATTCAAATAACGGACACATAAAAGAGCGAAGACACTCATATTCCAAAATGACTTGTACATCCTAGCATTCCCTCCACTAATATGATTAAATATGAAGAGCCTATCAAGAAAGGACGACACTTTTCTGAACAATCCACGATCCTAAAACAAAGGCTGGACAAATCCCGCCACACTAGCTTGGCGGGTTGCTACACATTCTAGAGATGTCAGCATCCTGACAGTTGTATGGAACTGGAGTTACTGGACTATCGATGTGCACAAATTAAAGATTGCAAGGGCATCAAAAGCAAGTGGTCTTGAGTCTCAACTCAGGGTGAAATGCTACATGTAACAGGTGAAAAATCTGAATATTTTGATTCTGCTTATATCTTTCTTCTCAGTATTCAAATCCGGGAAAACAACAGAAGTATGTCCAAAATTTTCAGGAATCCTATCCCCTCAATTCAATTCACACATCAATTTGCTAAATTACAACCAGAACAATCCAATTCATCGCATTGCAAAACTTTTTCTTCAAATTCAATATCCCATGAACTACCCAACTGCTTTTTCATCAAGTCCAAGTCCAGTTGGAGCTGCATCAGGTAACAATCATGAACCCCATCCAGAGCAACATACTGGTAAACAAAATCAACAAAATCATACCACAATTTCCATAGTATAAGCATAGGAGTCACTCGTATAGCACATTCATAAATGAATCAATGATCAATTTCATTTAACTAAGTACTGATAACAATTCTCAATAGAAATCAATCAGAATCACGAATACACCGAACTATCACAATTAATCTAGACGAAGAGGAAGATGAAGTAGACGTACCTGACGTTGTTGACGATCCTGAGCTTTAGGCTGAACAACTTTGGCCTTCATATCATCATAAACCCCATCATAATCAAACACTGATGGATCCTCTTCCAATGCTTTCTTATGTTGCTGTTCGACCTGCAACAATTCACGAAAACTCAACATCAATTTCGTGCCCTAATTTCAAACTATCAGCACCCAAATTAGGAAGAGAAGGAAGACATACTTCTTTGAGAGACTTATTCTTGGTGGCCTGGCGAGAGATTTCTTGTTCGACATCGTCGTCGTCGTCGTCGTTGAATCCGGCGGGTTTAGGGATCGGCGGTCTGACATGCTGCTTCTTTTGTTGGGATTTCGGAGCCCTAAGAATCAACCCGTACTTCTTATCTTGCATGATTTTTGAACTGAAAAGCTTCTCTAGGAATTGTAGATTTGATAGCGGGAATTTGCAGCTGGGAAACCCTAATCTGAATTCGTGCAACTCGTTAATGGCAGGAGCAGAGTTAACCCGGCGAGTTGGGAGCTCTATCCCGAACCACGAAGATGAAGTCCAATATTGGATTTACCAAATTGGATCATTGGCGGAACCGCTTCTCTTCTGGGTCCTGAATACCCGACCCTTGCGCCTTATTCCAACCGTTTTCTAGCGTTAGTTAAAAATTCGGGTCGAACAAATTCGGTGAAGGGAGATGATAAGTGTTTTGCCCTTTATGAAATTCATACTTATTATCATGTTTAATCCTAATTTTTTTTAACAGATATCATTAATTATCAATTATAAGAAGCTTGGAATGTTGTTGGCTACGCCAACAATTAAAATTGACACCTTAACGAATGAATCCCATCTGTTGGGTATATTTTAGACAACTTTTTGTAAATTTTAAAAAATATAGAAGTCAATCATGTATTTTTTTTCAATTTAATTTACAAATATATAGGTTTTATATCATGACAAGACACTTAATATGTGTCTTGTCCAAGACATTTATCATTTTCAATTCGGTGAATATGGAAATTCTGACAAAAAAATTTTGGCTCAAAATAATCCGAAGTCGGAGGTCATTGGCCGAAAATAATCCAAACTCACTTTCTAGCTGAAAATAATCCAAACTTTTAACCTATTTACTCGGACTAAACCGAAATCGATTTCCGGCGTCAGAATTTTGACTGGGTAGCCGGAGGACGTGTTTCTTTAATTGATTTTGGTTTTGAATTTATGCTGACTGGGGTCTATATAAGCTGATCAGTCAAAATTCTGACGCCGGGAATCGATTCCGGTTTAGTCCGAGTAAATAGGTTAAAAGTTTGGATTATTTTCAGCCAAAAAGTGAGTTTGGATTATTTTCAACCAATGACCTCCGACTTCGAATTATTTTGAGCCAAAAACCCAAAAAAATATGTTCAGATGGGGCAAATCGGACAAAGTTAAAATCGAGTTCGAATAATAGAGAAAAGAAAAATTTTATGTCTAGATATTTTGTCAATATTAAAACTCGAACGAAAAAACTATGTCCAGACTCGATTTTTCAGGGTTGGACAACTCAGTTATGTTGGGTTGGACAAAATTTTCTCAACTCTACCGTTTTCAAACGGTAGAAAAAAAGGTTTGTATCAAAAATTTTCCACCATTTTAGCAAAAGTGCCTGAAATTTCTAATCGACTTTCCCGCCTAAAATTAGAAAAATAGCTGAAAATATAAAATTATTAAATAGTTGGTTTTTCCAATCGTTTTAAATCGGTTAGAAAAATTGGTTGACAATACACAGATTTTTAGTAGTGTTTCTTTTTTTAAACTTGGGTAAATAAGATTAGTCATCAAATCTTCCGTTGATTTTATTTCTCACTAGACATGGCAAATAGTACTGTCTTTCAACTATGTGATTAAATTTTTGATATCGCAGACAATCATATCAACATCTTAAGGGGTGTGAACGACTTCTTGAAGAGCCTCAATGAGAGCAAGCCTATCTCTTTTTATCCAAATTCTTGAGAAACCTTCTAACACATTGAAAAATTACTAAAAGAGAAGTTATCAGTTTGTTCTTTATATAAAGGGGTTAGTAAGGTAGAAGTAAATAAATAAGTCATGTAAGGTAGAAGTAAAGATAAGTTATCTAAAAAAGATGGCCTAATTCCCAATTCTACTAAACTAGCTTATGACTTCAGCCTCCTCTTGTATTTTTGTCTATAGAGAATCTTAGTGTCCATCTTCTTGGAGGGTTGTCATTGATTATTTTGTTGATGATAAGCCTCAATTTTCTTGATTTCTACCTCAATTATTAGTTTGATTTTACGTTTACATAAAGAAAGTTAGTCTTTTCTTTTGTAAGAGTTTTTTTGTACCCTTATTAAGGGTTTTGAGTCTCTTTCCAGAGTTTTTGTTTAGTTGGTTGTACCCTTATTTAGGGTTTTAAATCTCTTTCTAGAGTTTTTGTTCAATTGGTGTGGTCTAATACGTTGGATGAAGATCGACTTTTAAATCGCTATAGCACAGGTTGTGAGGTTCTCCATCAATGATAAAGATGCAGAGTCATCGGAAAAAAATGCAGAGTCATCGAAAAAATCGGAGCCGAACGTCAGTAAGATTAGTATTAGTTATTTGGGAGTTGAATTTCATATCTCTGTTTTAGATCTACAATTGTTCAATCACGATTTTTATTGTAAGTATCGTATGATTTATTATTGATGAAATCGTTATGTTTGGTTTTTTTTATAAAAAAGATAAGTTATCTAAAGTAAGGTAGAAAAGATAAGTTATCTAAAGCACAATCATGTGAATTCAGGTAGAAGTAAAGAAATAAGTCTATATGGGTAAATTTGAGTTAGAGTACTGCATTTAAAAAACATATCCTTTCTCTAAAACTATAGAAGGGTAACTAAAGCACACACTTGCTTGCAACTTCTCAATTGAACCAGTTCTTAAACTCTAGAAGGGTTGAAGCAATATTGTCCAAGTCAAAATTCAAAAGTTTATAAGTTTTTACGAAACCAATTTCTTAGCCATTGCCTAGGAGAATAATGTTAATCTATCTGAATTCCATGACAATGGGGATCATTAAGAAATTATTCTTCTTAGTTGGAGTATTACTGCTGTACATTTATTTATATGAAAATAATAAACATCTTGCTGCAAGATGATTCTTAACCATCTTACATCTCATTAAAATCACTCATTAAATTGAATGTAACTATATTTAAATTATTATAAAGGTATGTTTCATTATTTTGACGGGTATTATAATCTAGAAATAATATAAAAATATTTAATTAATTATTTATATTTTTATATTTTTTATAAATATAAAACTATACATAAAATGTGTATTTTTTACTATGATTCATAAAATTAGCTATTATTTATATTTTTTTGAGCTAGCAAATAAGTATTATACTCTTGTAATTGATAAATATACATAATTATTAGAGAAATGACATTATTAAAAGTTAACAAAATGTGAAATATAGATAATTTAAGAGGGTTTTTTGGATTTTGGACTTTCAACTTTGGGGGTATTTATTATTTGATACCACTCTTTTCAAAGTTTATTATTTGGACCCTGTACTTTGTCTCCGGTGACATTGTGGACATTATTATAGCAGTCCGGTCAAAAAAAGCCATTAATTAAGTTTGACTATTTTTTCCTTCCAACTTTGTCCTTTAATTAATGATGAACTTCCAAGTTTGCCCTTGATTTATTAATTCTTTATTTTCCCTTCACTTATTTATTACTACCAAAATTCTCACATTTTAAATTTTTTAATTTAAAAATTATTAAGAACTTCAAAATTTTAAAAATTACAAATTAAAAATTAAAATAATAAAACAATTAAATAGTTAAAAAAGTTTAAAAATAAAAAATTCAAATATAAACTTAAAATTTAAAAAAAATTTAAGATTTTGAAAAATTAAAAAATGTGAAATTATCAATTAAAAAATGTGAAATTATAAATTAAAAAACGTGAAATTATAAAAAATTAGCAACTAAAAATTAAACATTAAAAAATTGAAAACTAAAAAATTGAAATTTTTCAAAAATTAAAATAAAAAAATCAAAAATCAAAAATCAAAAAAATTAAAATTAAAATTAAAATTAAAATATTAAAAAATTTAAAATTTTAAAAATTTTTACAATTTTAAAAATTAATAATTTGGAAATTTAAATTGAAAAATAAAAATGATAATGATAATTAAAAACTTAAAAATTAAAAAATTAAAAAAATTAAAAATTAAAAATTAAAAATTAAAAATTAAAATTAAAAATTAAAAATTAAAAATTAGAAATCAAAAATTAAAATTAAAAATTTTAAAAATTAAAAATTAACAAAAGTCAAAAACCTTTAAAAATTGATAAGGGCAAATCAGGAATTTTATGTGCATTTTGGCCTTTTGCCGGAGTAAAACTTAAGATTGGGCTAGATTTTATGGGTACCCAAAGTACAGGGTCCAAAAAAACAACTTTGAAAAGTGTGGTACCAAATAATAAATACCCCCAAAGTTGAGGGTCCAAAAACCAAAGACCCTAATTTAAGATAGGTAAGATGTATATCATGGTCCTTATTTATAATGGCTCAAATTAGCATCGTAAAATGACCAAGAAATTCCATCGTAGTATTCCTATCATTTAAAAAGCTTGTAACACGGGAAAAAGAATTGCTTGAAGCATAACTATTAAATAGCATTGACTCTAGAAAAATATATGATTATGATTCACCAACTATTGACTAAATTAAACAATTGAAAATCCATAGAATATACTCCCTCCGTCCCAATTTAATTGATTTTTTGACAAAATTTTGACGGTTAATTACTCATAAATCACAATGAGTTACAATATGAAATTATCTTCATTATAAAGATACTTTATAAAAGTTTAGAATTAAAGTAGTTTCATATTGTAACTCATTATAATTTGTGAATAATTAACGGTCAAAATTTAGTTAAAGTGTCAATTAATTTGGGACAGAGAGAGTATATATATAATTGGTGTCAATACTCAAGAGTCAAAATTTAAATTTTTGAACAAAGATAATATCAAACATTCGCATATATAATCGCATCTTCTTATTGCCTTCATCCACAACATACATTTAATTATATTTTGGATGTTGTTCATCCTTCAAAAAGATCCTCCTGGACCTCCTCATATCACTATATATATTACAACAAATTATTTCCTCCATTAATTGCCACTCTTTTTTTTTTAAGAAAAACCCTCTATTTCCAAACACTCATCATTATTAGCAAATTGTAATTTTACATTCTTTAATCATTAGATTTGTAGTTGGTCCTAGCAAAAGTTGACCCGACCAGAAAACGATCCAGTTTTTTAAACCTAAAATATTACACTCGACCCAACCGAATTGACATGTCCATTTACAGTAATAAATATTTTTTGTAAGAATATTAGAATTAGAATATATACTAGTAGCACCAACTCTTATGTAATTAAAATACCAGTTTTAAATATTTGACAATATAAGGAGCAATACTAATAGAGTAATAGCACCAACTCCTTATCTGATTAATTAATATGTTAATTGACTTAAAGCCTTCGCTTATGTACCAAGTCAGTGGATTGAACGTGTGGACCAGCTCATAATAAAATACTATGAGTATAAAAGATAGAAAACTCCAATGTAGTTTGACAAGTAAACTCATTTGATTTGATTTACATAAATATGTAACATATATATATATATATATATATATATATATATATATATATATATATATATATATATATATATATATATATATAATGAGCTTGTAGTTTAAACGACATGAGAGTAGGAAGTTTATCCGTTCCATCTTGATGATCACAATTTCCTTAGTAGGATCTATCGATGTCCATGAGAGGCTCCTTAATTGTAGGTCTCGTGACAAATTTATTATGAGATGCTCAGGTGCATGACTTTATGGTGATTAGTTTTGGAAATTCGGACACAGTCGATCAAATAAATTATAGGCAATAGTAACCTTTGTGCTCTTTTTTAAAACCAATATCAAATTTTTTATAAATTTATATATCAACAAATAACATTATTTATTGTAATAAGTCATTTGATAAATATTTATTAATTTCAATTTTTTTAAAGTAGAACTAAAAGCTACTATACATTTCAACCATCATAATTAAAAAATCTTTTCAACTACAAAAGACTCCCATGAATAAATTGAAAAACTAATTCTTATGTTACTTGTGCAGCTGTGCTAATTAAGAATAGATAACACTAGATAGATATTAACTTCCTAGAAAGCACCCGTATTAAAGTACATGCAAAGGACAATTATCAGTACTAGCTAGTTCGGTAATCCCCCCGTGACCATGACCAACAAGACAACAACCCTCTTACTTAACGGTTCCACTATAACTTAAAAAACACGAAAACAAAAATCAAATCACTTTAATTAATTAATCCTGTATGATTGATCAAATATATAGGTTACCATCATATATACCATGCACATATATTATATATATAAATCACACAGCAAATTAAGGCTAATCAGCTGGGTGTTAATGCTAATCATTGACCTAATCAAAATCAGACATCCATGGCGTTCTCCAAGCCCCGGGAACACATTGGCGGCATGTTGACGATGATAAACAAGAAGAAAGAAGACAGCCGCCGGTTTGTCCGCCCACCAAGCTACGTCAAACTGAAAGGCGGCTGTGAAAATGATGACGGCGACGAGTGTGACGGCGGAGGAGGACAAAGCGGCCGCGAGGGGCAGACCCCGAAAGGTCACGTCCCGGTGATGGTCGGGAAAGAGGAGACATCGTCGAAGCGGTTCGTGGTCCCCACGAGATTGATGAAGGATCCAACCATTGCTGATTTGCTGGAGCAGTCTGCAGAGGAGTTTGGGTATCATCATCAGGGGGTTGTTCAGATCAAATGTGATCCTGGCTATTTTGAAGCTGTTTTAGGTAAGTTGTCTAAGAGAAAATGAGAGGATATCATAAATATTATATATATTATGATTTATATGTATGTATCTTTGTATGATTGATGAAATCTTGGATTTATTGATTTTGATCCATTTAGTTAGTGAGAGAGACCAATTAATATAATTCTGCTACCTTTTGCAATAATACACTTGTAATGTCAACAGATGGAGGATCAATGTTGTTGGTGTTTAATTATTGTAGTAGTGTTAAGCTAATTAAGTATATGATCAAGTTATTGATAAGGTATGATTGAGTTTCGTCTAATTTCTCCCTATCGAATTATGGTCAGGTCGCAGACTTACAGTGTATGAAATACATAATTAAAAAATATCATTATCCTCGAAGTTAAAATTGAAATAAATGTACATTTGACTGGTTTATGTTTCCATCATGGTCGTATTAAGTTGCATTTGAAAAAGAAAAAAAAAATCACAAGTAGAAATTGCACCTATACAGTTATATAAGAAGAATGGTATACATGTAGCAGCTTCTTCTTCTTCTTTTTCTTTTTCTTTTTTCTTTTTAACAAAGAGGTCGGTTAAAGTAGAATTGAGATACAAAATGTAAGATTAGTTATAGCTTCAACTTCAATTAACCTTTTGACTATTTGGGAGTAATCAAAATGCGTATAATCCCATGTTCAACATTGTACCACGTACTTGTTAAGTAGATATGTAAGCTAAACTAAATTAAATGTGAAATTATAAGCGTCTTTCAAAAGGATTAATAATCCCAGTTGAATTTCACTTACGCTCAAAAAATATAATATAGACATATTTAAATTATTATAATGGTAAGTTTCGTTATTTTGAGGGTTACAACGACTTATATGCTATATAAAAATAGTTATTTATTTATATTTTTTCATATATATAAAACTATGCATAAAATGTACGTGCATTTTTTTTACTATGATTGATAAAATTACGCTATCAATTATATTTGTTGACCTAACTAGTAATTGTTATATTCTTATAGTTGATAAATATATATAATTACTAGAAAAAATATTATCAAAAGCTAGAAAAATGTGATTTATAGACAATTCAAAATGGTTATTAACAACCTTCATTCAAGACATATACATATCATTGTGCGACTCATAAACTGTACCCTAACCCAACCTAATTAAAAACTTTGAGTTTTGATTTGTGGTAAAGTTTGTTTGTTGAAATGACTACAATTTTAACAAACAATATAATTTTCATTTCAAAACACACTTTCACTAGAAAAGTTGCTAAACTCACAAAAAAATTGTTAAATTAAATTGGTTTAAAAGATTACAACAACAATAACAACCTCCCAGATGACATGTTTGAGCGCGGTCTGGGGGATTCTAATGTAGGCAGCCTTACCCCATGAACAAAAGTTCATGGAGAGACTGAAAATTGGTTTAAAAGATTATGAAAGGTAAATATTAATTAACTAAAAGATGTTAGGGTTGGATGTATATGTTAGGATTCTCAGAGCGTAGTTAGCAGACAAACAATAATAAGGGCGAAAAATAAATAAAAATTCGACACAAAGAATTAACGTGGAAAAACCCAAACCGGGAAAAAGAACCACGAACGATGCACTATCAGAGGATTACAACAGTGTTTCAGAGATTCCCAGACCTCTACAATCTCTCACAACCTCCCTAAAGTTACAACCTGAGAACTGATGAGCCTCACACAACTCCCTCAGGGACACAGAGATTACAGGTCAATCTCTTGTGGTATAAGATGAAACACTCTCAATTGCTATGGTGTATCATAAGGAGAACCTGACCCCTATATATACTAGAAGGTACAGAAAGAAACCCTAGGGTACAACCTAGAAAATAGCCATCGCAAGGAAAAACACAACCGTGGGCCATCAATCACGGCCCATAAAAAATAACACGCGGAAGCCCTCAGGCGCTGGCAGCGGGCAAAAAACGCTGACAACAGGCGCCAAATTTCCAGCCTTGGACAAGACGGTGGCAGTAGGTCCGGGCGCTGGCAGCGCTTCTTTCCTTCGATCATCTTCCTTCTTCGGCTCCTTCTTCATTTGGTCTCTATTCCTAACAAATTGGTCTTCATACCCAACAATATAGTATAAATGTGATAAACATGAAAGAAGCTATGTGTAAATTTTCTCAAATTCAATTTTATCCTTCAACTTTAAATGACACTTTCTGGTCATACTATATAAATTCTCAAATTTCTGTTGAACGAAATTTCACGATCCAGTCAAAACTCTACAATTTACTTATTCGATCTTTTCATTTGAAGTCTTTAGAAGACTTGAAAGTGATGAACAATCCAGATTCGCAGTTGAATAAATTGATAAAAAACGAAGGACAAATTCAACTCATGACGACTTGTTCGTGTTGAATTTGTTGAAAAGGAGACTTTGAAGTGAGAATATAAGCAAAAGAAAATGACGAGTGAGTACTTGATCATATTGTTTATTCGGATTAATTATTCCTATATTTGTGGCATAAAATAATTAAGTGGCGCTTGCATCTTATACACAGGAACTCGACCAACCACATAATAATTCTAAAAAAAATATTAATCTGAATAACTCAATATTTGTTGAAATCATAAAGCATAATATGATCTCATATGATCAAAAATTCAAGTCAATTAGGTACAAGCATAGCTGCCACTTTCTCATTCGTTCTGTAATATTAGAGGGGTGTCATGATTATATTTGATTAATGTACAAAATCATAACTGAGTCTTTAACTATCAGTAAAACAGGACAATTATCCCCTCCCCAAAAAAAAAAAAAATCCAAAGAAAATTTGATATTAAGTAAGTTATGCCATATACTATTGCATGATTTCTGAAATTGATAGAATTGTTAATCATATATTGTATTAAGTCTAAGATCCTAATTAAGTTCAAATCTTGATGTTACAATTTGTCTCACTTTTTAGTTTTTTGGAAATAAAATAACAGGCCTGTCATATTTGTCGAATTCAATCTCTTTTATTATTAATTCCATAATTTGTTGTTGTTTCATAATAATAATAATATTATTATTATTATTTTATTTTAACCGTTTTCTATGATAACTATATCCATTATATTTTTCATGACTTATTTTTACATTTCAAGCACAAATTATTTAGAATGATGATGTATTAAATTATTTATTGTAATTTAACTTATGAAGTTAGAGCATGTCGTGTACTGTAACTTTTCTTAGTTGTAAATTAAAAGTTCATAGCCACATTTATATCAAAAAAAATCGTTATTACTGATCATTTTTTAATAATATATTGAATTTTCGTTAACTATATATAAACTTAAATTGTTATTACTACCTCCGTCCCAAAATATTTGTCTTATTTACAATTTCAACAACTGTAATAACTTATCTACCCCCAATTAACAAATTTATTTTTCACTTTTTACAATTTCAACAACTATTATCTTAAGTTAAAGTATGGGTATTTTTGGTAGATTACAAACTTTTTACCTCAATTCCCAATATACATTGGTCTTTTCAAGTTAGGTATATGAACAAATATAATGACACGGAGATAGTACATAACAATTCAATTGTATTTATGAAAATTATTTTGTAATTTTCAAAATTTTCTAATTATTTATAATTTATTACAAAATACTTCAATTTAATATGTTGGACCCTTGACATTAACTCTAGCTTGCTTCGTCCCTAGGTAGCCATTTGTAAATCATCTTCATTCTCCTGTGAAACACATTTCCCATAATTATTGACCGGCCAGATCAACACTTAGCTCTTTATAAATAGTTATTAGAGAATTTGAAATTAAGCCCTTTAAGCAAATAAATATTTTCTGATACCATTATATACGATTCTTAATATATTTTTTTGTACAAATCTTGGGTGTGAATTATATATATGGTCAATTTTACTTGTATAATTGTATTACAAAAATATTATATATTCTTTTACAAAAAAATTGAAGACTTTGGGTCAATCTATGGGGCGAATAAAATGTGAAGAATTGATTATATTAGGGTTTATATAATTTTGAAATTAATATTAGAATTCATACTTATTATTGAAGAGCAAAGCAACTAGAGAGATAAATTTTACTCCTCATTTGAACCTTCAAATTTCATCTCCTCCAGTAAACTTTAAACTCACTGCATGTGTTGTGTGCATGTAAAAAAAAGACACCAAAAAAGGAAAACAAAACTATTACAACAGGCAAATAAATATCTGATAAACTTTTAAGAAGCATTTTCCATGCATGTGTTAGGTGGAGTTGATATTCTTTAATTCTAAACTATTCTACGTACGTACCTGAATGTTGAGCATGACAACGAAAATAGTAAGCGCATGCATAAATGATTTAGGCACCGTTTTTTTTGCGTTAATGCAATTAACCGCAACGCAATCTACTGCAACCTACCACTATATACTGCAAGATATTTACCTTTTAACTATTTCCACTGTAACTTAACGCAATCTACCGCAATTAAACGTAATGTAACGCAACTAGCAAAAAAACGGGGCCCTAGTCAAACAAGGAGTACTTGTATTTATTTTCCTTCATCTCTTTCTTCATTCTATGTTATTTGTCACCTTCTAAATTATACCAAGTTAAATTTTAAAATTTTTGAACATTTACTTCTCTAATATATATAATAATTTATTACATAAAATTATTATTGTTAGTTTTGTAATGAAAAATAGTATCTTAAATAAATAATATTATAATTATTAATAAAAATATTATTTGAGATATTATTGATCAAATAGTAATATCAAAATTTGTTACGTTGCTATACTGTGAAAATATACTGAGTAATATGGAATGGAGGGAGTATGATTTTTAAAATGAATGAGTTATACTGGTCAATGATTGTTGGATTAACAAACTTGAGCTAATCAAAAGCAAAATAAAAATTATATGAGTATACATATTTTAAGGTTGTGTTCGGCACTAGCGTTTAGCATTTTGACTGAGTCAAAACGCCATTTTATTATATCATGAATGTCCAGTTAAGTAGCGTTTTAAATTAATAAATAGCGTTTGTTGTAGCGTTTGAAAGTTTTTACAAACGTTACCCACAGTAACGTTTGAGATGCAAGGTAGCGTTTGAAAGCTTCAAATTCCATGGCTACCCTTTGTAATTTATGTTAATATATCACAACCTTTCTAGCAATATTTCCATGCATGCTGCCTCCGGCCCATAAGTTTAATAAAGACCGGCTGCGCCACCCTTTTGCCCACCACTACATCCCAAACTTTTTCCCAATAAATAATAATAAATAATAAATAATAAACACTAATAATAATATTATAGTACATAATTATGTTGATAATAATAATAAATAAAGTAATTAATAATCTAAAATCCCCTTCATGTTCAGTATGAAGGAGTCGAATATAGCAGTCCTATTTCTAAATTTTGCAATTTAGAAAAACTGGTTCTAGGCTTCTAGTTGGTCCAGATTTAGAAATCGTTTTCAACCTACTACTCTATGAAAAAGAAGAAAAGGATATTCAATGAAACATTTAATTTTAGTCGATTCTAATTAATCTAAGTTGAATTTTTTTTCAACTATCAAAATGTATTTTTGATGGATGTAATAATAATGACAACGACGATAATAATAATAATAATAATAATAATAATAATAATAATAATAATAATAATAATAATAATAATAATAATAATAATAATAATAATGTCCTTTTCGCTCATTCTACATTTATCAGCTAATCTAACAGCTAATTTTACCGAACATAATTTATACAAATAGCTACTTAAACAGCTATCAACTATACACTAAACTGCAATCGCTATCCGCTACTCTAACCACTATCCGCCACCCCAACCGATATCTGCTATTAAATCCGCTATTTTTATCGACCAGGGTGTCTTACCCTACTATTAGAATCTTATTAATTATGAAAATTAACTTATTAACATTTTTATGAAACAAACTTAGTTAGCATTCAAAACTCATGTACCTTAATTACACCTCACATGATAATTGGAACAGAATTACTCTCCTTGTTTTATATTATTTGTCACTTTAGTTAATTCTTTTTCACTTGGCAATATTTGTCGTTTTACAATTTCAAAACATATTAATTATTACTAATTTATTAATTTTGTCGCTTGTTATATAATTACTTTTCAACGTTTTTTCACCATTTTTTACGCTCATTAATTACAGGAAGCATGAAAGATGAGATGACCAACACTCAGTTTACACATCTTTGATATTAACCACGTATGGTTGTAGAGCAATGCATAGTTGTTAAATTAAGGCTCCGTTCTTTTATATGGTAGGTTGCCGTGCAGTACCACATCGTACTGCATCTCTTTAATTTCTACCACATTTCATAATAGCACACCACAGTCATTATCGATATATCTCCTCATTTTTCTCTCTCCTCACTTTTCTCCTCTACTTTTCATATTCTCTTTCCTCACATATCCCAACTTACTGCAACTCTCACCGTACTTTTTCAAATTCCACCGCACCTACCGTATAAAAAAAACGGAGCCTAAATTACACTAGTATCGTCACATATATCTCAAAGACTAGTAAATGTAGCATGGACCGCTCCTCGTCACATCCCTGTGTCTATAACTATTCAAGGGAATCTCACTTTCACATTGCTACAATTTTTTTTTGGACTATTGGTAGTACCTATGTGACCCTCCCATCTTGTCTCCATCCCCAACAAAAAATGACCATTGACGGTCACTATCAATCTACATTCTCCAAGTAGGTGTGACAATGGGCCGTGCTAAATTGAGTTAGGAACTTAGGATCAGCCCATTAACTATATAAAATCGAGTAGGGTCAAAGTTTATCTATTGAAGTCGTGTGTTAGGTTAGATTTTCCAACTCAAAATAATGATTGGACTGTTGGTAGTCCCTATATGACCCCTTTAACTGTTGGGTGTGAAGACCAAACTAGGGAATCAAGAAGGAGACAAGACGTCGCCAGCGTTTGAATGGAGCTACCAGCGCCCCACGCCAACACCGCTAGGTGCTTCCAACGCCCGAAGGAGACGCTCCCAGCGTCACAGTCAGTACACGCTGGTTTTCGCACGTTGCCAGCGCCAAGGAGCCTCCCACCAGCGCCCTTCGCCGGGTTTGCCCGCGGCCAGCGTTTTTGGACACTACTAGCGTCTGGGTTTTGCGGTGCACCACTTTGATGGGCCCGTATGTGTGTTATTTTCTTGTGCGGCAAGTCTTCAGTATTTTAGGTTATTATTAACCTAGTTCCCCACTTGTATCTCTAAAATAAATTGGGGTCAGATCCTTCCCCAAAATCATCAAGTGAGAGAGAGAAAACACAACCAGTGTAATTGTAATCCTTATATTACTAGTGCATCGATTCCGTGGTTTTTTTTTCCCGCTTTAGGTTTTTTCCACTCTAAAATTTCTGGTGTCAAATTTCTTATTTCTTTTCCGCTATTATTTTCTATTGTTTGTGGTTTGCTTGAGTACTCTTCGATCTTAACATTAACAACCTCATTTACGTGGGTCGACCCTCTTGACCTTATGGAACCCGACTCATTATCTTAGATTCCATATCTGTTGAATTTTAGGCTTACTGTATCATCCATCTATCCATATTTTTTATATTGAACTTAATGTTGAAGCTAAGAGAAATCCACAAGCTAGGAGCAGTGATTAAGAGTGCGTTTGTTTAGTCAAAAACCCTGGGGAAATGGTCAATTTTCCCGAGTTGATTTATTTTCCCCATGTTTAATTGGTTGTACATTGACCTCGGGAAAGTTTTTACAAGGGACTCACCATTTGCAAGGTTTTCTAGGGAGAATTTCCCTTAGGGAGGGTTAAGGGAAATTTTCCCGGGGAAATATTTCTAATGGAAAACTTTCCAGGGAAACTTTTTCCCGGGAAAAATTTTCCTAGGAATCTTACCAAACGCACCCTAAATAGATAAGTTATAAGAGATCGGGAAATATAAGTATCGTATAAGTACAATGAATTGAACATGATATACATTAAAAATAGACTCATAAAGAGTTCCCCAAAACATACATATCCATTAGTAAATTATGGTCGTTGAAATATGAATTTTAGGAGAAGATAAACCTTCATCACTCATAATAGCTTGAGTAAGCGCCCCTTAGGTCAAGAGAAATTCTTGACACTTCTGTTGAAATTTACTTATCATAAGTACGAAGTCTTACATCAACAATTTAAAATGAAAGAACATGAAATATAAATCAAATGACATACTGTTCTTAACACTAATTGATTTACGATACTACCATAAACTTTATTTAAAGTGGACTTTCACCTTAAATCTCGTGAACATCCACTAGTAGAATTGGTGCCCAAAAACGTCTGGAATTAGCGTCTGATATGGATGTAAACAGAAGCCAAAATGGTTTTGGCGTCTGACTAAAACGGACGCCAAAACCTAGTATGTCATTTTTAAAAAAACGTATGTAATTGGCGTCTGTTTGAATCAGATGCCAAAATTATTGCAGACTACGAGGGCTGTGTCAGACCAAAATCGGCATCTGTCTGGCATAAAACAGATGCCATTTTTTATGCAGAAACGGCGTCTGTTTCATCCTAAATAGACGCCGATTTTAGGTTACAGAAACAAAAAAAAAGCGTGAATTTCAATAATGAAAATAATTAGAATAAATAGTATATTTTGAGTGTTCTAATTATAAAATAAAGCGTAAAAATTAAATTTTTGTATTTGTAATTAAATTGTTTAATAAGAATTGTGGAGACATTAATAATGAAAATAGTAATGAAAATAAATACATTTTATATAATAATAAATGATATATATTTGCAATTCATGTATGTACAATTTCATATATATATATATATACATTTTATAGAAATAACAACAATAAAATGATAATGAATATATATTTTAACAAATAAAAAAATATAATACAACTTTATTAATGATGATTTTTACTAAATTAAATGATACAAACAAAATAAAAACCTAAATTACAATTAATATATGACTTCAATATTTTTCAATCTTGATTTTTCAATCTTCAATCTTGTATCTTCAATCTTCACTCTCCAATGTTCAATCTTCAATTGTAAAATTTCAATTCATCAATCTTGGATGGATTTGAGGTGTTTAGAAGGTTAGGGGAAATGAGAGAATTGATGAGAGAAGATGAGAGAAATGTAATGGAGATGGGTGGGAAAAAATTCGGAGGGAAGTTTGAGGGCTTAAGGTTTATATAGGGCTGGCAAAATGGCGTCTGTTTTCCCGCCAAACAGACGCCATTTTCAATTTCAATAATTTGGGCGTCTGTTTGGCGGTAAAACAGACGCCTAAATTGCGTAAAGTTTTTAAAAAATTTCGCCGCTGGCTGGGGCGCGCGCTGCTATTATTATTATTATTATTAATTATTATTATTATTATTGATATTATAATTGATACTATTATTATTATTGATACTATTACTATTATATATTCTTAATTTTAGTTATAACTAATTATGATGTATATATGTGTATATTTTTTAGGTATAGTTAATTATTAATTATTATTATTGTTAGTTATATTGTATTTTTTTGTAGGTAGATAATTTAATTTATATATATATGTTTCACTCTCGATTATGTTGTTAATTATAATTATTCTCATGTGTACGTACATGTTATATGTTAATTAAGTTAATTAATTAATTTGTACGTATGTGCGCAAACATAATGAAAAATATTTCGATGTTTGGATTAAATAATGTACTAGCTAATAAGTATGAATGTAATTAAGAAAGAGTTTAAATGTTCATACAATGTAAAATATAAACACAATTAAAATGATCGATTAATGTCGTCACACGGCGGCGGCATCGTCATCATCACTTTCGCCCTCCTCCTCATCGTCGTCATCATCACCCTGATTCTGGCGTTGTGTATTCTTCGAGGCTATGGAATAGGTATTGGCCTCCTGGGATACAACGACAATTTGGAAATTAAAGATATGAAATACAATCAAAATGAATTAAGTAATTATTGGAACGTGTAATTAGTAATTTAATTTTATGTTTATGGAAAAAAATATGCTTACCTGGGTAAGCATATAACGAGTCCTCGGGAGGAACGGTGGGATGAGGTTGTGGGGTTTGAGAGACGGGGGTCCGACGAGAAGCTGCGTGCGGGCGGTGGAGGAGGTTGTCCAGTTGTATGGCACTTGACTTCCGGAGGAAGATCCAGAGGAAAGGGCTTGCCACTCGACTTGTTCTTCGCAAGATTCTTTGCATTTGCAACATTTGTTGCATTACTTGTTGCCTCACCTTCTCTTCCAAGGCTGCGTCAGATCGGCGCCGTTATTCCTCTAATTGCCTCTAGAATTGTTCCTGCAGCATGCGCTTATCTTGTTCGCGCTGTTGCCTCTCTTCCTCAAGTTGACGTTGAAGCTCTCTGTTCATCTTCGTAATAGAGGCTCGGACGTCGACGCTATCGGTGTTATTACGACGTCGTGGATGTCTCCTCGATGAGATGTGGGGGAACTGCGTCTTCATAGCTTCCCCCACAACCCCCATGCCCACGACGTGTCCCCGACTTTGCAGTTGTTTGTCCAACCAGAACTCGTCTCCAGACATAATGGGAGTTTCTGGTTGACCGTCCTCCCGTTGCTTTGCCTCCATCTCTCTTCTGTACGATTCATAATTACTATGCATCGTCTCCTGGTCGATACAAAGAAAGAGTAGTTGGAATAAGCGAATTAAAGTTAATGTTCATACGTGTACGTACGATTATAATAACTTAAATATTGGATGATGAAGGTACTTACCCCAAGCTGGCGTAACCTGTCGTGCACCCACTGATTGGTGCCCTGCTTCATGTGGGTCGCTTCGAATTGTTCCCATATGTCAGGGTCTTTTCCATCGTTTTTTCTTTCTGTACGTAAGTGCGAATATAAATTAAACGTTAAATTAAACCATAATTAAAGTCATTCATAGTTAACTTACCAACTTCTCTCTGACGATACCGAAGGAAACTGGGCCCCTTGTGTGTGATGGTGGGCCCTTATCTTGGTTCATTTTCCTCGCCTTGCTCATATTCTTGCTCTTCTCGACGAATTTGGGGTCTTGCCGATAGGCAATGAATTTCTCCCAAATCTCGTCGTCGACAATCCATTTGGGTTTGCCCCTCCCCGACAACCATCTTTTTTTGGATTTGCCGATAGAGTCGGCGTACTGTTTTTGGGCCCTCCTAAGGAACCAATCACGTATATAGGTCTCGTGTTGGTCCTCCCACCAAAAATTTTTCTGCATTCAAACCATACATGAAGAATTAAACATGCAAATAAATTAAACCATATATATCATAACTTTGAATTAATAAACCACGAAAAAAATTTGGCATAGTTTCCCCTATAAATTGACAATTATCCCCCATTGCACTATACACTAATTCATATTAATATATATGAACGGCCACACGCCGGATAACCATACACAAACATACACGTACGCATTATATATATACACCAATATGAAAGACAACGTACGTATGCAAAAATCTAAAGAGATAAAAATGTGAGAGTTTTACTCTGAACTCGTCGTATATCAAATCCACCGTCCTCTTGGGCACTTTGCTCCATACCGGCCAGAACCCTCGAAAATTCTGCTTTACTATGTCCATGATGGCCCTGGTTGCGTGTGCCCCATATGGCGCCACACTTAAATCAATTTGAAATGAAACATCGATTAGATTGAGGCATACAAAATTATATATATTTAAACACAAATTAAGTTATAAATGCATAATCAAAGTTCAGATTGATACTCACGCGCCATTACAAGGTCTAATGATGAACCTCCCATCCGGCGTTTTTGAGCGTCGCCCGAACGTCGATTGAATTCGATATCGTTCGAGATATCGTTCCTCGACGTTTGGGTAGTGTCGCCTCCTTCATCGCGCCCACCTGCTCGCCAGGTTCCATCCCCTTCAGTTTGGTTACCCCCAACATCAGTTTGGTCACCCCCAACATCAGTTTGGTCACCCCCATCATCAGTTTGGGCCCCTCCCTGAAGCCCCTGAGTATAAAACTCGCCCATCGTCTCCTTCCCTGCTGGCACAGTACTACCCGCAAAGAACGGCATGAGCTCCAGTGTGGATGGGTCTAGCTGTGAAAAGAAGTCGTAGTTGCTTCCCTCAGGTTGAGAGCAGCTTCATGGCCTGGATCAAACTGGGAAATGTATGGAGTCTGTGGGGCCGATGAAGAACCACCCCTCGCATTCGGTCTAGACCCACCACGGGTCCGAGGTCTGCGTGATCCGTCTCTTCCTGACATAATGCAACTGCAAAATAAAAGTAGAATAAACATTGAGTTAGTATCAGGATGCACGAAATAAAATGGTTGGTAATATGAACTAGTAACCACTCCCAAACAATACAATTTATTAAAAGAGACCGACAACACATTGAGGTAGAATATGAAAAACATTGAATTAGTTTCACTTAGGCACACAATCAATTCGTTTCACTTAGAAAATAGAATACATAATATGTGTTCGTTGAAGACAATTGTAACACAACCAAAATTCGAGTACTATATTGTTATTTAATAGTCTTCGTTGTCTTCATCGTCCTCATCATCGTCACCATCATCATCTTCGTCATCCTCGATGTCTTCATCGTCCTCATTGGCTACATCAGACGTATTACCACATATGTCCGCCACGTCCCTCCTTGCATTTCCATCATCCTTCGTTTTGCCGTCCACCCCCATCACCGTGTTTACGATGTTGTCCACAAAGTTCTTCTCAATGTGCATCACATCTAAGTTGTGTGGAACCATGTGATCCTTCCAATAAGGCAACTCCCAAAATCTACTTTATTTTTTCCAATTATGAGCATTCTCTCTGAATCCCGGGACAACAAAGTCGCCATTGGTAGTCACCTTGGGGAAGTGCTTCACCTCTTCGTAGATTTCATAACCGTTTTTCCTACACGGTGGGGCAGTTCTATCTGGGAAAGTGTGCCCCTTTCGAAATGCCTTTCGATTTCTTCTCAAAGCATGCCCCTTTGCAAGAAACTGTCGGTGACAGTCAAACCACGAGGCTTTCCTCCCATGCAAACAGGACACGACATAGCACCATGTGTGCTCCACCCAGAAAGCATGCCAAGGGCCGGAAAATCATTCACCGTCCACATCAAAGATGCCCTCATGTTAAATGCATTATTACATGCAATTAATTAACATACATGCAATTAATATAATTATTCATATTTATATTTACCACAAAACATAAAAAAATCAATTTCTAAATTAACATACATGCAATTAATTAAATTCAACATACAAAACATATTTTAAATGCATTATTACATGCAATTAATTAAACTAATATAAAACATACAAACAATATTTAAATTCAATAATTCCACATTACAAACACGATTTTCACGCTTAAAATTCACATTCAACATCCAAAATATATTACAATTCATACAAATTCACTAAAACAACTCAATTTTTCAACTTATATCTACTCAACTAATATCAAACTCAACAAAAACGAAACAAACATACAAATATTCAAACTACTCGTCTTTTATCATATTTAATCTATTATTTAATCATTTCATAATATTAATCATAATATAACAGATCTGAAACAAAAATAACTGATAAAATTACCTGATTTTTGGTTGAATTTGCGCCGTGCACCGAGTTCTTCTCCTACTCTCTCTCGCTTCGCTCCTCCTCTTCGACTGCAAAAATGGCAAACACCCCACCCAGCCCTAATTTTTTCTAATTTAAACAGAATAGGCGTCTCTTTAATAGCTTTAATAGACAGACACGACACGACAAATCTACAACCACGATCGCGCGTGTTTTTTTAATTATAATTTCACAATTTTGGGCGTCAGTTCCCCAGAAAACAGACGCCGTTTAAAAACGGCCTCTCTTTATTGGGCAACAGACGCCCAAAATTGCTTTTATTTTTTTTTATTTTATTTCAATTGTTTAGCGTCTGATGTTTAAAGAGACGCCAATTTTCAGACGTTTTTTGGTATGAATTCTACCAGTGATCTTCTACATACAGAAATTTACCATTCAATCTTTAATTATGGTGCAGGTGTATGTCCAATCTCACAGTTTGCTACTTTGGCAGCTTTGTTGATTTCACTAGCCTTTAAAAACTATTGGTGACAACTTTAATATATTCAAATTATGTTGTTGATTAAGGATGGTGCTGCCTGTACGTATGCATGCATTGATGATTGTCTGAAGTGAAGTCCAACAAATAGAATAATTCTATAGATTAAAATTAAACATCTTACATCTATCAATACTCACATGGAGCTAGTGACCTTGCCATCCACCTACATTATCTTAATTGGGCCTATTTAATGTGAAATCCAATACTAATCTCTCTCTCTCTCATTCTCTCTCCCTCTCCTTAACTTTGAAGTTTTCTAGTGTAGTGATTGGTATGCAATTTTCCAAAGGTAAATGGAGTCTTTGACAATATATATATATATGCTCTTTTTGCTTTTATATAAATCTTTTGTAATATTTTTAATGTAGGGTTACTGGCTCAGTCAATCAGAAATTTATTTGTTCAATTTATTATACCTTGTCATATGATGTATGTCTTTACATGACCCATTTGACCCTAAAGAGAGAGTGAACAAGAATGATATATATTTTTTGATTATTTAAAGTTTAGAGTAGGCTAAACATAATTAGAATAAAAACAAATTGATACATTGGAGTAGCTTGTAAAATTAAAATTATTAACAAAAAGCTCTCAACAACACGGGAGATGAAAACCCATGAAGCAACTTCAAACATCAAACAACTTTAGACTCTTTAATGTTTAAGCCCGAAAATTACATCAATTTTCAAGTTTGTCCTTTATCCAAAGACTTTCTCGTTTGAAGTTTCCTCTTAAAATACTATGCCCATAGCATCTTCACTATTCTACATGTCTATTGATCACTGATCTGGCTACCAAAGCCAGTGGTTTATGTAGTACATTGTTAGCCTTTGTATGGCATCTTGGTTCTAATTTCTAAAGTATGGAGCTTTACTGCATGACTAAGTTATTGTAATACATGCAAGGAGTCAAAATCACAAGACGCCTAGCTCTAGCTGCCTCTGTCCCTCCCCCTCCCTATGGTGGTCCACGTGATTCATAAAACACATGAAAACAAGACACTCACTCATCTTTTAGCACTTTTGGACTTTCCATAGGTCTACTATATAACCCCCCACAAACCCCCAAAATGATTTCCCAATTGCCACCCCTTCCCAATAGGCCAATACACACCACAACATGGCCAATCTCATCCCTTTCCTCCTCCTCTTTCTCTCTCTACTTTCTCTCTCCGCCGCAACTTCCACCCTCACACTCTCACACTCCCCCATCAACTCCCACCCACAACCACTTTCCTCCGACGACATCTACCGCCGCCTCACCCACTTAGCCTCCGCCTCCTTAGCCCGAGCCCACCACCTCAAAAACCCCAAACCTACCGCCACAACTGCCGCCGCCGCCGCAACAACCACCCCTCTGTACCCACACTCGTACGGAGGCTACTCAATCTCCCTCAAATTCGGAACCCCGCCGCAGACAATCCCCTTCGTAATGGACACCGGAAGCAGCTTCGTATGGTTCCCCTGCACGCATAACTACGTCTGCAAAAACTGCTCATTTTCCGATCAAAATCGCATCCCTACTTTCATACCCAAACTGTCCTCCACCGCGAGAATCGTCGGCTGCCGGAACCCTAAATGCGGGTGGATCCACGACCCGAATACCCAAACCCGGTGCTCCGAATGTGATTCTAGGTCTTCCAACTGCACCCAGATCTGCCCGCCTTATTTGATCGTATACGGGTCGGGTTCAACGGGCGGGCTTGCCCTGCTCGATACTCTTTACTTGAATGGCCGTAAAGTTCCCGGATTCCTCGTCGGATGCTCTCTGTTTTCTTCCCGGCAACCCGCCGGAATCGCCGGGTTCGGGCGGGGGGAAACCGGGCTGCCGAGTCAACTCGGGCTGAGTAAGTTCTCGTACTGCTTGGTGTCCCACCGTTTCGACGATACCCAGATGTCCGCGTCGATGAACCTCACCGGAAATTCCATCTCCGGCCAGAAGGTCGCCGGAATCCGGTACACCACGTTTCTGAAGAACCCTGAAGTCAAGGCCAAGAAGCGGTACTCTGTGTACTACTACCTGGGATTGAAGAAGATCATGGTCGGCGGTAAAAAGGTGAGGATTCCCCGTCCGTACCTTTCTCCGGCGGATCCGTACATCGGCAACGGCGGCGCGATCGTGGATTCCGGCACAACTTTCACGTACATGGCTCGGGAGATCTTCGAGCCGGTGGCGCGTGAGATTGAAACGCAGGCGAGCGCGTATAGGAGGGCGAAGGTGGTCGAGGAGTTGACGGGGCTCCGGCCATGTTTCAACGTCTCCGGCCTCAAAACGGTGTCGTTGCCCTCGTTGAAGTTCAAGTTTAAGGGAGGGGCAGAAATGGTATTTCCGCTGGAGAATTACTTCTCCATCGCCGGAAATTCGGAGGCGGTGTGTATGACGGTGGTGACGGACCCGCCGGGCCGGGAGGAGCTGGGCGGACCGAGGATTATTTTGGGGAATTTTCAGATGCAGAATTATTATACGGAGTATGACTTGAAAAATAACCGGTTTGGGTTTATGCCACGGAAATGTGTGTGAAAAAAAAAACCAAAAATTATAAGTTATGGGTTTGGTGAGATAGTTTTGAAGAAAAAAAAAATATCATAGCTTAATTTGTGCAATTGTCTATTATGATTATGAGAATTAATTTTGTGTTATGTGGGACATGGTAGTGAAAATAGTGATAGCATTTGGGGATTTGAGCTCCATTTTCTAATTTTAATTTGACTTATGAACTTGTTTTAAAGTTACAAGTATATTGAAATCTTAGGACAAGTAATAATATATGCACCTTTTCATTTATTTAGGACAAGTAATAATAAAATAGGGACAAATGTCAACTAAAATAATATTGAAATCTTAAGTTGTAGTATATCTAAAACAAAAGTCTCATGCAATTTACATATTTTGTTGTGGTTAGATCATTTTCATAGTACAAATACTGTAGATGAACAATCATCCAATTATTTTGAATGACTTCATATTTCGAATCAAGCATTTTTCTTGTGTGATTATCAATGTGCAATGTAAATACTAAATAACATGCACATTGGTAACTAATGGATAACAACATTTTCTTTTTATTCCAGTTAAATATGAATTAAAAAAATTTCAATTGAATCAAATTTAATATGAGTAGTCTGAACTTACTTTCTTTTCAATTTTTGATATAGGATTTTTCTTTCAAGTTCTATATATTATTTAAATAAATCTAATTTCAACTCTAAAGTTATTTTGAAATTTATTTTTGTAGCACTTATTATAATTAAAAATTACTTTTTTGGGTTCTATATCTAACTTAATATAATTTCAAAATTTATTTTACAACTATGGTAGTTCAAAATAAATCTAACAAATATGTAAGAGTATAAAACCTAAAAAGAAACATCCTAATAAACAAATATGTAAGAGTACAAATCACAAAAAGAAACATCCTATATTTTTTTTTACCTTAGGACATTTGTGAGTCTTTACCCTAATGAATATGTAAGGGTATAAAACCCAAAAAGAAACATCCAAAAAATGAAGAAAAAGGGAAAATACCAATCCCATTCCTACTTTTTAATTTCCATGAACAAAGGGATTTTTTTTTTTTTTGAAATTACATAAACTTGGATGTTAAGTAATTAGATAATGCTTGTTTCCTTTTCCACCCAATGATAATTATTATTTGAAATTTGTTCAGTAGTATATTACTTTAGAATAATGGAATACTTTAGAAGTGGAATAAAATGGATGCCTCAAATTAAAGCTTTAGTATTTTACTTTGAGCATAAAAAAGCAATGTAGATAGAGTATGCTCTTTTGCTGGATCAAATTCCTTGAGTAATAGTGGGTGCCATCCACTTTGTCTAGTACAACTTCTTCATTATTCTCTCTTGCATTTGGTTCTCCACCTAACAATGAACAATTAGTGCCCATCTTGAATGATTATGTGTAATTATGATTGTCTATGTTTCACTAAACCATAATTATCTTGTTAGCTATACTTATTGGTGATCATAATACCTTGTAATTTTGAGTTCATATGCTATTTACGTACAGTAAAATTTTATTAATTTTTTTTTAAAATAATAGGTAATAAGTTGATAGACCCCTATATTAGAGGAATATTAGCCCAACGGGTCTTATAACGAATAAGGGACGATGATGTCAAAGTTCAAAGCTAGCCCAACGGACCTTACAACGAGCAAGGGATGGGGATGTCAAAGTTCAAAGTTGGGCTCATTCTCACCCATAACACTCCACAAACTGGTAAGGAGTTTTCCCCTCAAGATTCAATCCTAATAGAGAGATGAGAAGGGTCGATAAACAGTGACGGATCTACGTCTTTTGATTAGGGGTGATCAATATACTATTATAAGAATTATTATACTGAATTATTATTTTTTTTCGTGTTATCAATGGTCATGACCACCCTTGACTTTGCCACAGATCCGCCAGTGCCAATAAAACAATTTATTTTATGCTATTGTTAGTATCTATAAATATAATGTTGTCACTATTCAATTATTTGTATAAATTTCATTGTACCTAATCTCTTTACTCTAATGATAGTGGTATAAAGTTGTCCACAATTACCAAATCCCAATCAGCAAAGCATATATATCATAGATTGAAGCATGCCAAATATCAAATTAGATGGTTTGTTTTATATATTATGGTGATAAATTTGGTACCTTGGAGAAAGGCATAAAAGATGTCATTAAAACTTATCATTATCATCTTTTTGCACATGATGGACTTACTTTGCTTTCATAATGGACGTCAACCAAGCCATTGATTTAATTGATTCATCTAACTTTGCTAATTTTTCTGCTAACTTATCCATACAAGTCTTAATCCTTGCTTACTCTTCTTTAGCTCAATGATAGCCCAAGTTTACTCCCATGCTTTAGTTATCTATTTACTTACGCGACAAACTTAGATATAATCCTGTGGTACCGCAACCCTTAGATTGCGGTCTAAGCTTGGGGATTTCCGTGTTAACTTTGAGTGTTTTTATTGGCTGAGACTTTTCTGATGAGATTTTTACCTTTTAGAGTCGATCTAGATCATGATGCGTCATGATCTTAGGCCTGTAATCCAATTTTCATGGTACTGGAGCTTAATTTAGTCTTAAACAAAAAAGAATTCTCAAATATGAAATGAACTATTAGAGTCAACAAAACATAATATGTAAAGCGGTATCCTATAATATTCCATAAAAAAAGGTTCATAATATTGAAATCTACATCCTATTCTCTGTTTTGGGGTGATATAACTGAATTCCTTGTCATCCTCCTTCCTATAATATGCCTCCTATTTATTTCCTTACCCTTCATACTCTTTGAAAATACAGAGAAATTGTCTTGGAATATGACTAATGTAAGATAACAATGATATGTATCATAAATAAAGACATTTGTTAAACATTTTAGATAATGTATAATTTATATTTTTCATAATTTTAAATAGTAAGTTTTACAGAGTATATTTATTAATTATAAATGCACAACATTCATCAATTGCATCGGCAGATATATATATATATATATATAAAAACAATCCAAATTATATAAGCTATCCTAGAAAATGCATATTTTACGCATAATTTTACATTCATAAAAAAGAAGTATAATAAGATGGTTAACAATTATATTGAATCGTAACCGGTCATTATCAATGTAAGATACCTGTTGCGATGCACATCCCTGATCCCTCTACCAAAGTAGAAGCATAAGCATTAGCAACAGCAAGAGAGGCATGTCTGTCCAGAATAGGGGAAAATAGAGGACATGTACCACATGGATTTCAGATGATAGTGTACCATTATATAAATTCCACATTTGCACTAAGTTATGTTAGCAATAGATAGATAAAATGCAGTAAGGTAGCTAGGTTCCAAGGACATCATCATGCATGAATTGATCTTGCAGTGAACACTATGTCCCCCTGCTAATGGATGCCAAATTGCCAGCTTTCTGATGTGATGACCCAACAAATGCCCTTCTTGTATTGGTATGGTGGTGACTCTTAAGGAACCCTCAACAATGGGCAATTATCAATTTTGGTTTAGGGACATAAGCCTTTCATTTTCTTGCCATCTTTAATTTTGTCCATGTAATTGAGGTTGCACATAGCATCTCAATCTAGAGAACATCTGCAAAATGGCACTTCTTATGCTATTCATTTATGGGTTCAGTAGCATTGATCTAAGGCCTGTGATTTCAACTTTGTCTGGGTGACAAAACAAGCATTGCAGAGGTTGTATTCACACATTTCTGGAAATAGTTCTGTATATCTGGACAGATTGACAGTGCAACAGTTTCCAACAACTCAGTGATTAGGGAATATATGTACACTAACAAAGTAACTAAGTTGATTACTAAGGCCTCAAAAATAGCAGTTTGGTTATTATAATCACAAACATAGCAGTTTAGAGCCTTAATCATTCATTCAACTGTTTCAGGCTTTCAGCTAAACTAGTGCAACTATTTTCTTCATTCAGGATTGGTCATTCCAACCAAATTGAATAGCAAAAACCAAAGTTTGAGAAAGAGAATTTGTTTGGGAGGGAGGTGCTACTTTGTTCAATGACTGCAGTGTTCACATTAACAAGTAAACAATGGCACATCTCAGATCACACAACCCTGTAGATTTCGGATAATATTGCACAATACATGTCAATCCTAAGATAATTGCAAAATGGCAATTCTTATGCCTTAATCTAAGGTCTCTGATTTTGAACAAGCATGCACATTTCTGTCACCAGTATTCTGTAACTTATCTGAACAAACTAATAGAACTCAATATCTAAGACTAATTAGCCCAAGAATGGCACACAGAAAGTGCAATAGTAGGCCTCAAAAACAGAAGCTTTTGCAAATATAAACATTTTCTCCTTATTTCAGGATCACTATTTTTTGCCATGTAAGATCACTACTTGTGTTTGAAACTTTGTGTTTCTGAGCAGGCTGATCAGTAGTAATTCATCAAGTGCATAGCTGCCTGGAATTTTTGCTTGCTGCAATACTATTCTGGACACTAATTACCTAGGGAATTCATCTTCCATAAAATGCTACACAGGACTTCATCATATGTTGAACTATTGATCCTGGATATGTCATTTCAATAGTATACCTTTTCATTAAACCAACAAAAATCAGAGTTTCAGATACTCTGCTCAATCACTGCACATTCATGTTGGCAGGTAAACAATTATACAAAAAAGCTTCTTTTATTATTCACTATTCAGAACAAGGTTTTACATTCGCATCTCACTGCATATTCATACCCATCATACTAACTTTTTTCATCCCCTATACAACTATTTTCATCATTTTTTTCCCCAAAAAGACAGAAACAGGACACTGCAATAAGATCATTGAACAAACACAAGACTTCATCTCAGAAAACTGCTTAAACTTAATCAACTTCTTCAATCTTAGGCCCAGCATTTGCATCAGTCTGAGCCTGTCCATACCCAGCCTTTCCAAACCCACCTCCAGGCATGTCTGCAGCAGCACCTCCACCCTGATACATCTTCGCAATGATGGGGTTACACACCCCCTCCAACTCCTTCAACTTGTCCTCCAACTCATCCACCTCAGCCAGCTGGTTCCTGTCGAGCCACTCAATCGCCTCGTTCACCGCCTTCTCGATCCTCTCCTTGTCCGCCGCACCCAAATTCCCGCCAATCTTCTCGTCCTTGATCGTGTTCTTCATACTATACGCGTAGTTCTCCAACGCGTTCTTCGCCTCCACCTTCTTGTTCACCTCCTCATCCTCCGCCTTGTACTTCTCCGCGTCCCTCACCATCTTCTCGATCTCCTCCTTGCTCAGCCGCCCCTTGTCGTTCGTGATCGTGATCTTGTTCTTCACCCCCGCCGTCTTATCCTCGGCCGAAACATTCAGAATGCCGTTGGCGTCGATGTCGAAACAGACACTGATTTGAGGGACACCACGTGGCGCCGGAGGAATGCCCTTGAGCTCGAATTTCCCGAGGAGATTGTTGTCCTTGGTTCGAGCTCGTTCGCCCTCGAACACCTGGATGAGGACGCTGGTTTGGTTGTCTGAGTAGGTGGAAAAGATTTGCTCTTTCTTCGTCGGAATCGTCGTGTTCCGGGGGATTAACACCGTCATGACGCCCCCGGCAGTCTCGATTCCGAGACTGAGCGGGGTGACGTCGAGGAGGAGGAGTTCCTGCACCTTCTGGTTACCCTCGCCGCTGAGAATGGCGGCCTGGACGGCGGCGCCGTACGCTACTGCTTCATCTGGGTTGATGCTCTTGCAGAGCTCCTTCCCGTTGAAGAACTCCTGCAACAGCTGCTGGACCTTCGGAATCCGGGTCGACCCGCCAACCAAAACAATCTCATGGACCTGACTTTTATCAATCTTGGAGTCCCGCAAACACTTCTCAACAGGCTCCATGCATTTCCGGAAGAGATCCATGTTTAATTCCTCGAATCTAGCCCTAGTAATGGTCGCGTAGAAATCAATCCCTTCGTACAAAGAATCGATTTCAATGGTGGTTTGAGTGGTTGAAGAAAGCGTCCTCTTCGCCCTCTCACAAGCTGTCCTCAACCTCCGCAGAGCTCTTGCATTGCCACTGATGTCCTTCTTGTGCTTCCGCTTGAACTCCGCCACGAAGTGGTTGACAAGGCGGTTGTCGAAATCCTCGCCGCCCAAATGGGTATCTCCGGCGGTGGCTTTCACTTCAAAAATCCCTTCCTCAATCGTCAACAACGACACATCAAACGTCCCACCACCAAGATCAAAGATCAACACATTGTGCTCCCCAGATCTGGACCCCTTCTTATCCAAACCATACGCAATCGCCGCCGCAGTGGGTTCGTTGATAATCCTCATCACATTCAACCCGGCAATAGCTCCGGCGTCCTTCGTCGCCTGCCGTTGAGAGTCGTTAAAGTACGCCGGAACAGTTATGACGGCGTTCTTCACCGTCTGACCCAGATAAGCCTCGGCGATCTCCTTCATTTTTGTCAGCACCATTGATGAGATCTCCTCGGGGGCAAACTGCTTGAGTTCGCCCTTGTAGGTGACCTGGATCATTGGCTTGTCGCCGGGACCCGGGACCACCTTGAACGGCCAGAGCTTCATGTCGGACTGTACGGATGGGTCGGAGAATCGCCGGCCGATGAGACGCTTGGCGTCGAAGACGGTGTTCTGGGGGTTCATGGCCACCTGGTTCTTGGCGGCGTCTCCGATGAGACGTTCTGTGTCGGTGAATGCCACGTAGGATGGGGTGGTCCGGTTGCCTTGGTCATTGGCGATGATCTCGACGCGGTCGTTTTGCCATACGCCTACGCAGCTGTAGGTGGTGCCGAGGTCGATGCCGATGGCCTTTCCTTCAGTTGCTGCCGGCATTGTTATTGATGGAAAAAATCAGAGAGAATTTGAGAGTTTTGAATGTGGATTTTATTGTTGAAGATGAGAGCTTCTTTTTTGTGGTTGGTTTGCTGTGTGATTTGTGAACTGCTGTCTCGGTTGGGAGGGAGGAGGAAGAGGGTGTATATATACATTGCAGTGAAAATTCTGGAGATGGAGAATTCGAGAAAGAAGAGATTTTTTTTCTGGGGTGGATTTCATGGGAGAAATTTCGAGAAACAGAGAAAAAACAGGGGGGAGGAAGAAGAAGGAAATGAGACACGCGGAAGTTATTAGTTTTTTGAGTGAGAGTCTGGACTCTGGAGTGTTCTGGAGAGCGCGGGAATGGTCTTTTTTTTCGCAGTTTTTTGGGGTGATTATGAAGATATTTTTAGGGTTGATAATTGACTGACCATCACTGGATATTTTTATTTTTCTTACAAGTTTTAATGTGTATGTATTGGTTCAGCCTAAAAGAATATTGGGCCCACAATTTTTAAGGTAAAGTCTGTGATTAGACCCATGGGGTTGCATCATTGAGACCTGCTGGAGATCCATCAACTAACAGGCCGGGCCGGGCCCATAGTGAACTCACACTCTTTTGTATTGGTACAGAAGAATCGACTCCCAACTAACGTTCTAGAAGTTTTTTTTTTTTTTTTTTGGCAGTATAGATTGAGAGTACAGCAATAAGCTACATTGTTAGATAATGGCTCATTCCATGGCTTGAAGTTCTTGTTGACATAGAAATGTTAGGCAGCCACTCTTTTTGAAATAGCCTTCTTTTTCTACATCTCATGCCCTGCCTTTGGAGGTGTGTGTATCCCGTCCCAAATCTGTTACACTTGAAATTTTACTTACCCTCCTGCAAGTGGGAGTGGGTAGAACCCTTCCCAAAGTTGTTATAGTTGTAGACCATCCTACCCTATTTCTTGTACCAAAAGTTAGTCTTATCTGAAGAAGAGTCCTATCACTTTTGCAACCTCTTGTAGATTGGCGGCATTTGTCGGGAATCTTGATTGACATAGTAGCAGCATTGCAACCTATTACAAACTTATGAACTATTGGAGGTGATATGACCGTCCAACTTTCCTTCGTGGAACATTCTTTCTACACATTGTCTGAGTGTTAAGCCTCAGAATATTGTGAGGTGGTGGCATTTTCAACGTAACTTTAACTTTTAATTTCATAAAAGTGATACTGAGGGGATAAAAAACTTCAATATGATTTCCTATGAACAGTCCTTCATACGCTTCTGTATTCACTAATAAGATTTGACCATCTTGTCGTTTAGAGAATTTGAGCGTAAACTTGACTTTTTTTTATGATACCTTCTGAAAATAAGTTGTTTGCCGGAGATTCCATTGAGCTACAACTACCCTATCCTCCATGTGCATCGTGGTTCTTTAATTTGCAACTAGATAGCAATTGCGTGACTCAACAAGACCTATCGATCCCTAGGTAATGTGCTAGAGAGCCACCCCTTCTTTGACCTGATTCACTCCTCTTCTCTTAAAAGATTCTTAGCCGACTACACCCAAGTGGTTTGTGGGTAACAGTGACATTTTTTACTTTTTTAGAAAGTTAAGTGTCATTTATTTTATTTTCTTGGTAAATTAAGTAGCATTATTGACAACTTTTAAAGATCAGTAGCACATTTTGGCCCTGTTCTTTTATGCGGTATTTTTCGGAATGGTGTGGTGAAATGTGGTGGAATTGTGGTGGGGTGTGGTGGAATTGTGGTAGGTTATTGGTATGTGGGGTAGGTGAGGAGAGAGAATATAAAAAATAGAGGAGAAAAGTAATGATTTGCGGTAAAATGTGGTGGGTTGTGGCAAATTGCGGTAGGCTGTGGCACCGCTGTTTGTCAACCACAGAAAAGAACAGGGCCTTTATTAAAAATGGAAAGTTGAGTGACATTTTTATCTTAGCGCTCCCTTCATATTACTCCATATATTTAGGCCCTGTTCTTTTGTACAGTTTCACACCTCACCTAACATATTTTTTCACAATTACCACAATCCCTCCATAACATACCATATCATTCCACACTTTACCACAACAATCATAACTTTTTCTCTCTGCTCACTTTTCTCTTCTACTTTTTACATTCTTTTTCCTCACCTACCAAATCAATCATGCTTACCACAAATTTTACCATATCTTTACTATATCATATCACACTTTCCACAACATTACCATACCATACCATTTACGGATTTACCGCACCTAATTTATCACACAAAAGAATAGGGGTTAATATTTTCGCCCCCTTCACGTTAAAGGTTAGCTTCGTCACTGGTAATAAGTGATACTTTTTTGAATAGCAATACACAAAAAAATATATCTTCCCCAAAGATATATGGCACATAAACTTGTTTATTGTATATGTACTATTTATGCTTGTGCAGTGCTTAGATAACACTTATCGCCCTGCTATGTTTGGGCCACAAGGCCCACACCCGAAATCTTGGATTATCTAATGTTTCAATTGTACTTCTATGGACCCAAATATTGGAAAAGTCCAAAACCTGATGGCGTGGGTCCAAATGTGGCCCAAATAAGGATGTACGACCCGGATGAAAGCATCTCGGGTCTAAAAAGTGAAAACTGAAGAGGGCCACGCCAATGAGTGAGGACTTAGTTAATTTCATCTTAGATGCCACATGAATGTTTATCGACCTTACATTTATATTATCTTTTGGTAAAAGTCCGAATTTATTGACCTTAAATTTATAATATTTATCAACTATGTCGATAGATATAAAATGTTTCTTAATCACATCGATCATAGTATAGTTAATACAACTAATGAACTTTTAGCTTAGTTGATATCGACACTATGTTATTTCATAGGTGTTAGGATTGACTCTTGAAAGTAAAGAGCTCAATGATTAATTTCTTACCAATAAAAAAAAAAGAAGTAGTTTTGATATGATTATTCATTGTAATAATCCACAGAATATTAAAATACTCCCTCCGTTCCATATTAATTGTCATAATTTTCACTTTCACGGTCTCTAATACCACTCTTTGATTGATAATTTCTTGCATAATATATTATAAACAATTGCAATATTATACTTGTATGATAGTATTTTTCCTTATGAATCTAATGGTGATAATTTTATATAGCAATTCATTGTATATATTGAGAAATTTATGGTAAAAATTTTTGAAATTTGACTGCACAATTTCCAAAGACGACAATTAATATGGAACGGAGGGGGTATGTCCATTTTTGCCCTGTTCTTTTCTGCGATTGACAAACTGCGGTGCCACAGTCTACCGCAGTTTGCCACAACCGACCACATTTTACCGCAAATCATTACTTTTCTCTCTCAAAATTCCAATAACCTACCACAATTTCACCACACCCCACCACAATTTCACCACATCATTCCGCAAAATACCGCATAAAAGAACAGGGTCTTAATAATTTAGATATTCATTAATATAATTTTTAAAAATTAATTTAAGAATGAGTCAAGATGATTTGATTGAAGAAGCTTGTATTTTTGCAATTATTTATTAGTATTTATGAATTTGTCCACACCCCACAATCCACATGAACAATTCGGAGTAAAACTATTCTAGAAAGGACTAAAGAGATACATGAATTAATCATGAATGTGGAGATGGCAAGTGGAGACTAGGAACGAACCGACCTATTTGTCATTTGGCTGGAAAAGAAATGAAAAGTGATGTCCACCAAACCCCAATAATTTCAGCACTTGCTACAGTACTCATTACACACTCAACACATCACCATTTTCCTCTCTTTGTTTGGGTAAATATATTATTCTATAAACACAAATCCTGTGGGATGGATACTGGATAGAAGAGGCTACAGTTTGCCCGTGGGTTGCTTTTTATCTAAACTATAATAAGCTAGCAAAGTTGGCTTTTGCCTTCTCGTGCGAAAATGAACTCACAAACGTACCTAACAGGCTTAATACTGTTCCTATCTTTTACCCAGTTAAGGAATAAAAAAAGGCAAGTACTTTGTACAATAATGTCTTCATTAATGACAATGTCACTGTAATTATTAGCCTCCTATAGTAGGATACCTATTTACACTGAGCTCGTATTCTATAATGCGGTTGGTAAACTGTGGTGCTACACGGTACTGCAGTTTATCACAACCCACCACATTTTACCGTAAATCATTATTTTTCTCTCTCCTCACTTTTTTCTCTCCTCACTTTTCTCCTCTACTTTTTACATTCTCTCTCCTCACCTACGCCACATACCAATAATCTACCACAATTCCATCACACCCCACCACAATTCCACCACATATGTTAGAGTTATGTAAATCTGTTATAATTAGTCGTTCTTCTAGGGAGTTAGTTATAAGTAGTTACAATTAGCTATTCTTGTTTTCTTGTATTTTCTTATCCTATAAATACTTTACAATCCTCCTGATGTAAATCATTCAGTTACTTTTGCATTCTGGAATAATACTCTTCTTTCTTCCTGTAATTCTCTTAGTTCTTCATAATCAGTATTTCTATACTGGTAACATGGTATCAGAGCTGCTTTGATTCAGCTAAATTCTGCGCGTGTTCGTTATCTGGAGTTTGAGTTTTGATCAATCAGGTTTTCTCTTTCTAAAACCTTTTATTGATCTTTTTTTTCTTGATATGGCTGTTCCGGTTGACAACACTGCTCTTTACGATGGAAATGTAAACGATCCTTCTCATGTTCTGTTTCTTCATCCTTCTGACAACCCTAACAATGTTCTTGTTAGCGAATTGCTTAATGGAGAAAATTATGGTCATTGGAAAAAGGCAATTGAGATAACTTTAATTGCTAAAAACAAGTTAGGGTTTGTTTTGGGAACTTTTAATCGTCCTACTAATGCTCAGTTCATACCTCAATGGGAAAGGTGTGACAAGATGGTGCAATCTTGGCTTATGAATGCTGTTATTTCTGATATATCTCAGAGCGTATTATTTTCTGCTAATGCTAGAGAGGTTTGGGTTCAACTAAGTCAGCGTTTTGGAGAAGCTGATGGAACCAAAATTTTTCGTGTTCAACGTGATCTGGTGAATATTGCTCAAGGTCATCTTTCTGTTACGGATTATTTTACAAAAATAAAGAAGATGTGGGATGAGTACAATAGTTTGATTACTATTCCTACTTGTGCTTGTGGTGTTACTTGTCTGAGTTTTGAAGCCGCTCAAAAGTTAATCAAAGATCAACAATTGATGCAGTTCTTGGTTGGTCTTGATGAGAGTTATAAAGTAATTCGTGGTAATATTTTGATGATTAAACCTTTGCCCAACATTGATCAAGTTCATCAAATTGTTTTGCAAGAAGAGAAGCAAAGAACTCTTTCTGGGAGTTCTCAGATAAGTTCAAATTCAATGGCTTTTAATTCTCATATGTCTACTATGGCTGTTCAGAAGCCTTATTATTCGAATTCTTCATCAAAATCAAGTTCTGGTTATAGACCAAGTTACAATTCTACTACTTACAATCATCCAAGTTCTGCTGGTTATAATTCTGGTTATAGTCAGCCTGCTAGTTACAATTAGAATGGACATGCTTCTAATTCCTTCAACAATAATCAAAGGCCATTTAAGCCTAATTCTCAAGATAGAAGGGCAACTATGTTTTGTGATTTCTGCTAGAACACAGGACACACAATACAAAGGTGTTACAAATTGCACGGTTATCCACCATGCCATAAAGCTCTTAGGGGCAAGAAAATAGTTGCCTTAGCACAAGATGGCACAGAAGAACATGTTTCTTCACCTTCTGCTACACCTGTTCTAACTACTGAAGAGTATAATCAACTTATGCAACTCATTCACAAACAACATGTTGATTCTAGCAATAATAATTTCAATGATAATGGGGCTTCTGGCTTCTTCGCAGGTACTTCTTTTGCAGGTAACAGTCAAGTTTTAATAAGTAAGAATTTCTCTTGGATTATTGATAGTGGTGCTAGCAATCATGTTACTCCTCATTCTTATCTTCTTCATGATGTTAAGCCTTTATCTAAACCATCATTTATTATTATGCCAAATGGAAAGAAAGCTTCTATATCTCATTTTGGTTCTCTTTTTCTTACTTCACACATTACTCTTCATGATGTTTTACTTGTACCTGATTTTCAGTTTAATTTGTTGTCTGTACATAAACTCGTGCATCAGTTAAAAGCATCTGTTATTTTTACTCCTACTAACTGTGTTCTTCAGGGCCCTACAACTCGGATTCTTCTTGGTAAGCAAAACAATGGATTGTATCATCTGAAGCAGCAACAACAGAATCCTTCTGTCAGCATCAAGAATCAGTTTTTTGCTTGTTTTACTTCTGCTGAGCTTTGGCATTTTCGTTTAGGACACATATCTTTTGATCAACTGAAACATACTGGTGTTATATCTGATGTTAAACATAGAAACTGTCAAATTTGTCCTTTGGCAAAGCTTCATAGAAAACCTTTTTCTTTAAGTGTTACTAGGACTAAAAGGTGTTTTGAGTTGTTACATGTGTATATATGGGGTCCTTGTCCTTCAAAGACTCATGATGGATTTGCTTATTTTCTTTCTGTAGTAGATGACTATTCTCGTTCTACCTGGGTTCACTTGATGGCTAATAAAAGTAATACAGTTTCTTTGTTACAATCTTTTATCTTGTTCATTGAGAAACAGTTTGATACTAATGTCAAGATTATTCGTATTGATAATGGTTTAGAATTTAAAGATTCTGCTATGTTGAAATTTTATGAGACAAAAGGCATATTGCACCAGACCACATGTGTAGACACTGCCCAACAAAATGGCATTGTTGAGAGAAAACACCAACATATTTTGCAGATTGTTAGAGCTCTTTTATATCAATCTAAGTTGCCAGATAAATACTGGGGAGAAGCTCTTCTTACTGCTGCTTATTTGATTAACAGAATGCCTTCTCAACATTTACAAAATAAGAGTCCTTTTGAGATTCTTTTTAATTCTAAACCCTCCTATAATCATTTGGGAGCTTTTTGGTGTCTTGCTTATGTTTCTACTTTGAGAAGAAACAGGAATAAACTTCAATCTTGAGCCCATCCTTGTATCTTTCTTGGATATCCTCATGATAAGAAGGCTTACAAATTATTGGATTTGATCTCTAAGAAGATTGTATATTCCAGAGATGTTACTTTTCATGAACAGATTTTCCCTTATCAAGCATCTACTGCTACTACAGATTCTCCTTTGCCTATCATTATAGAGTGCATTCCTGATACAGAATTTTTTCATAATTTTGAAGAACAAGCTGTCAGCACTTCTCTAGATATTAATACCGACAGTAACACTACTACACAGCAAGATTCTCCTTCACAGCAAGATTTCACACATCCAGATTCCCCTACACAACAACTTGATCCTGCACAACAAGATTTTTTACAACAAAATGTTGCTGCAGATGTTCAAACTGATGTTTTTGAGCATCACATTGTTCCTACTGAGGTGTCACAACCTAATCAAAATATCAGAAGATCATCAAGAAACTCCAGTAAGCCTGCTTATCTTCAAGATTATGTCTGTGCTTTTGCTGACATAAATTTGTTGGATACTGGTTATCGTGTTTTTTAGGCCTCCTTACAAAAGTATGTTGAACCTACTTCTTATGAAGAAGCTGCTAAGAATCCAGATTGGGTTACAGCTATGGACAAGGAGGTTGATGCCTTAATCAAAAACAATACTTGGGGGACAGTAGATTTACCACCTGGAAAAAAGGCTATTAGTTGCAAGTGGGTCTACAAAGTAAAGCTAAAAGCAGATGGATCTCTAGAAAGGTTTAAAGCTCGTTTGGTCATCAGAGGCTTCACCCAACAATATGGTATTGACTATCAGGAAGTGTTTTCTCCTGTTGTTAAAATGTCTACAATCAGAACTATAATTGCTCTTGCAGCTTCTAAGAAATGGCATCTTTCTCAACTTGATGTAAATAATGCTTTTCTCCATGGGGAATTAGACGAAGAAGTTTATATGCAGATGCCTAAAGAGATTTCCAATCCTTTGAATAAAGTATGCAAACTGCGTAAGTCATTATATGGTTTGAAACAAGCTAGTAGGCAATGGTTTGCTAAGCTAAGTCAGACCTTAATATCTTTGGGGTATCAACTGTCTAAAAATGATTATTCATTGTTTTTGAATAAATCATCTACAGATCTAACTATTATTGCAGTTTATGTTGATGACATATTAATTATAGGTTCTAATGCTGCTGAAATTGATCATGTCAAACATCATCTTGATGCTCTATTTGGGATAAAAGACCTCGAAAGGCTCCATTACTTCCTTGGACTGGAAGTCACCCATGTTCCTGAAGGGGTGATACTATCACAGAACAAATTCACTAAAGACTTGCTCAAAGCTGCTGGAAACTTACACCCTGCTTCTGCCCTTACTCCTCTTCCTCTAAATTTGAAATTAGATCCTGATGAAGGAGATCTCTTATCCGATCCTTTGTTTTACAAGTCCTTGGTTGGCAAAGCAAATTTTTTAACTCATATAAGGCCAGACTTGAGTTATACAGCACAGGCTTTGAATCAATTTATGCAACAACCAAGGTCATCTCATTTCAAAGCTTTGCAGCATACACTAAGATACATAAGAGACACAGCTGGACATGGCATCTTACTCAAAGGATCGGACAAACTAACTGTAAAAGCCTTCTCAGACTTAGATTGGGGAGCATGTTCATTTACAAGAAGATCTGTTACAGGATATCTTATTCTCTTTGGAGATTCACCAATCAGTTGGAAGAGTAAGAAGCAAAGTACTGTTTCCAAATCTTCTTCTGAGGTAGAATATAGAGCATTATCACAAACTTCCTCAGAAATAACATGGATTGTCAGATTATTAGAAGAACTTGGAGTACAATCTTTGAAACCTGTCAGTTTATATTGTGACAATCAATCAGCTATCCATATAGCAAAGAACCCCGTTTTTCACGAAAGAACTAAACACATCGACATAGATTGTCATTTTACAAGAGAAAAGGTTCTCGAAGGTCTACTTCAGTTAACTCATCTTCCTACTGACGAACAGTTAGCTGACATTCTGACGAAGATCTTACCATCACAACAACAAGCTTATCTTTTATCCAAGCTTGGAATGGTTTTACACCCTTCCAAGCTTGAGGGGGGGGTGTTAGAGTTATGTAAATCTGTTATAATTAGTCGTTCTTCTAGGGAGTTAGTTATAAGTAGTTACAATTAGCTATTCTTGTTTTCTTGTATTTTCTTCTCCTATAAATACTCTACAATCCTCCTGATGTAAATCATTCAGTTACTTTTACATTCTGGAATAATACTCTTCGTTCTTCCTGTAATTCTCTTAGTTCTTCATAACCAGTATTTCTATACTGGTAACAACATCTCACCGCAAAATTCCGTAAAATACCGCATAAAAGAACACGGTCTAAATATATCACCCTCTCTTCATCGATAAGTTGCTGTATATTTATAGACGCTATAAAGATTCGTAAAATAATAAAAAATTTCGATTAGTTCTTTAGAGGGATAACGGTAAGGTTGTATCAAGTAAAAATTGTCAAGTTTAGATAAAATTTAAAAATTAAGAGTTAAAAATATAAAAATAATGAATACACATGTTGAATTAGATAAATCAAAGTAGTGATAACCAATGTACCCTTAGTCTCACTTTCTCATCTTGTTCACATGTAATGTTCTTTGATGTAAAATCTGTATGATTGACTTAAAAAGTACTACTAAGATCTTGTTCTTTAAAATAGTAAGTTAGGTTTATCTTTACTTTTTTGTTTCTCATCAAATTTACTTTAGCTAACTTAATAAGTTAATCTTACTACTCTAAAGAACCCGAGTCAAATAATATGATGTGTCCGAGCTTGACTTACTTGCTCATCTTGAGGATTCCATCTTTGAGGCTTTGAAGAGCAAAGCCAGGGGTAAGAGAAAGTAGAACATGTTAATGAAAACTAAGTGGCAGCGTATCAGAGAAACAACTTCTAGTGCTGTTCGTAACCATAAGGATGGCCAGAAAAGTAGGATGGCCAGAGGGGCGAATAATGTGGAAGTTGACAGTCTTGATGGTATCGATGCTGAGATAGATCGTTTAATAGGGATTATTGACAATGATATTGACGTGCGATTTCCCAATGTTCAACCAAATTGATGTTTTGATCTTTTGCAGCGTGTTTGAGTTGTGTTGATTTTGGCAGTCATGGGCGTGACCACGTGATCGTCCTTCTGTGTTTTTATGTTTAGCATAGTTTGGTCATAATTTTTCTTTCTGAGGTGGTTGATGGCTGTTTTTTGCGGTTTGCTGCGATTTGTAAAACTTTTAGCCTTTTAACTACCAACGATCGGACAAATAAATTGTAAATTTGTGAGGCTTTGATTAGTCAATTTGATGCAACCTATCTCGGACACTTAATTATGTGGGTTCAAATCAATTGGAATCGAACTGTCTTACATTAACATCAAAATCAAACATTATTTGTGGTCATTAATGTCAAGACAGAGGGCGGACCACAATGTGGAGAGTTTGGCAAAAGGGGCCAAAGATTAAAGAGGTCATTAATTTCAGAGAAAGATAATCAATGTAAAGATTAACGTGAGAAGCGTCATTAGTGTCTATAACCCAACAAACATGATCCCACACATACGCTACCATCTACCACGTAATATGCTCCACTCATTTTTTTACTCATTTTTACTCGTTTTTAATATTCCGATTAGCTTTCTTTAATATATTAATTAATCTAGTGATTCTAGTCATAACTTAGTCAACGTAACCTTGACCTAGATACTACTGTGTTGGACTTCTCCAGCACATGTCCACACTCCTGAGATTTACCTAATTTCTGTTCTCTGTTCATAATCATCACCCTATAAAGATTTTTTTAAAAAAAAGTGTTGTAAGTAACAAATGCTAATTAAGAAGGTTCTCCGAATTTATTTGTCCTGTACCGTTGCAAGAAATAAGGGGGAAAAAGACTTTTTGATCCATTGTGCCGACACTTATTTCTTTTTTTCTCAAAATTGATCAAGTATTATGGGTTAGAGAAGTAAATTAGGAAGGCAAAAGTATTGATACATATCATAAGCGTATGTTCTTTTGAACGGTTGATAAGATTTAAACCGCGAGCATTACCAATAATTACTTTAAGAATCATTGTCTGGAAAAGTATAGCAAAATGTGAAAGAATAGTGAATAGTATAATAAGGCAAAGTTCTTTTGTGCGTTGCATTGCGTTTACATTTCGATAAGTTGCGTTTGGGTTGCGTTAGGTTGCGGTAGGAAATAATAAAAAGGTGAGTAGAGGTGAATAGTAGATTGTGATAAGTTGCGTTATCTTGCATTTGCCATGCGTTAGGTTTTATTGATTTTACGTTGCGTTTGGGTGTGTTAACACACAAAAGAACGGTGCCTAAATTGTGATACCGAACCTCATCCTATAAAACAACAGAGCCTAAATAATTATTAAATTTAGCTTAGATTTTAGTTTTTAGTTTCAACCATCAATTATGTTGAAAGAAAATTTATACTTGTAAATGATCACGCAGTCACTAATCTCTAATTTATTGGCTCTTTAAGCGTCATACAGCTTTTATCAACCCAATGTGTATCATCCACCTAATTGTCACTAGAAAGTAGAAAGTTGTCCCACCAATAACCAAAAAGTACTTTTAGTGAAGTGAAGAACAAACTATGCTATAGATAAAAAGAGGAATAAATTAGAAAATTGTTACAAGAATCTTCATATCAAATACAGTAATAAAAACACTACATTATTCACATGGTATTTTTTGAAATTTGGTAGAATTAACTACTCGATAGTAACCCTTCAAGTCACATCAGAAATGAACATTGAGAGGCATATTCTACCAAATTCTAGAAAGGTAAAAAAACCAAAAAACGTAACATATTAAAAAAAAAGTGAGTTAATGCTATGATGTCATAAAACTCTTAACTTTTATCAGTTTTGTACTTTTCAAATATATCAAATATATCACTTAATTTCTAAATTTTTTTCAAAAATATAATTTGGAATAGCAAGTCAATATTAAATTGTGTCCTAACAAATTTTAGAAATTAAATATAATAGTTCACTATCAAAACTAACAAAATCAAGAACTATATGGCACCCAAATTATTTAACTCAAAAAAAAAACCTACTAATATGATGAACAAATTTTAAAACCTTGCATTGATTTTTCACCACCATCCATGATGTATCACCAAATATATATGAGTGTACAATTAACCTTGGTTTATCTGGGCAATAAAATAAACTAAACATAATTAATTAACAACATACTTGATACTTAACCAAACTCTATCTCACTCCATCATAGTGAGACATCCGCATGGCAGCTGCTTGCCAGCTGGTACTTCAGCGCCGGCCCGGACCCGACACTAACTCCCGTAGATCTGGAACCGAAAGTCAGATACGCCGGACAGTTGACAAATAGGTGGTACTTCCCGGAGATCCATGTCCCAACTTTCCACTTCACCCTGCCGTCAATCTTGATGTTCATCTGGACAATCCCTGCGTTCTGGTCCTGCAGGAGGGACAGCGCCAGGTACGGCGCCACCGGTACGGAGTTGCCGTACAGGAAGGGGGACCACACGGAGCTGTCCTTGTGTCCCTGGTAGGTTGTCGGTAGGCGGGTGGCCAAGGTGACCTGCTGGTTGTGGTAGGAGGCGTAGACGTCGAGACGCTCGTAATAGACGCCGATCCGTTCGTTGGGGTTGTGGGAAGACAGGGTGATCTGGAGCGTCGCCGTCAGGATGCTGGGGGTTGTCGTCACGTTGAGGGCGTACACCGTGGCGTCCTGGAGGATGAAGTGGGGCTTTGTCGGCCGCAGGATCAGCCAGACTAGGAACACGATGAAGAGGACGATGAAGATCAGGAACAGGATCCCGCCGGCGATGCGCTTCGCCATGTCGCCGCCTCCGCCGCCCTCATCGTGCCCGCAGTCTTTGGAAGTCATGGTTTTAGTTTTTTTTTCCTTTTTTTTTCTTTTTTTTTTTTTGGTGTGTGGGTGAGGTGATGAAGGAGAGGAGGAGGAGAAAGGTGGGGAGGCAGAGGAAGGAAAGGGGGAGGAGAGAATGAGAAGGGTTTATATTGTGTAGGAAGGTGGGATGAAAAAGTTATGTGAAAAGAGAGTGTGTGTGTGTGAATTCTGAAATGTTAAATGTTTGTTGTGAGGGGAAAAAAGATTGCATTTTGTTTACTTTAGACTTTAGAGATCGTTTGGTGAAAATAAAGGAAAATATATACTTTGGAAAGTTTCTTTGAGAAAAATATTTTGAAGGAATTATATTTTATAGTGTTTAGTTTAGATATTGAAATTCTTGAAAAGTTATACTGTGTTAAAATTGTACTTCCTCGTTTCATATTAATTGTCACTTAAACTAACTTTTTTTGTTCCAAAATAATTGCTATTTTCCATTTCTCAACACATAATTTAATTATTTTAACTTCAATAATTATGTTAACTTTTTACTTTTTCAATCAATAAAAAACTACTTCTACTCACATTCTCTCACTACCTACACCTTAGTATTCGAAAAAACACCTTGAAAAATAGTGTTATTTAATTATGTGGATAGTTTTTTTAGTTAAACCTTAGTATATGAATTTTTTTTTAATATGTCAATTAATATGGAACGGAGAGAGTAATTTTTTAAAGAAAAAATATTTAGAACATTCAAATTATCCTTATTATTTTCTATATCTTTTTTGGATTGTGTAGAAGTATTTTCGAAATTTATTTTATATCATATTCCTTAACAAGTTTCGTAAAAATTTCACCTATCTCTCCCTATGTAAAGTTTCCAGCTTTTGTATCTTATTCACAAAATTATGAACTTTTTAAGGATATATCATATAATCACTACTTTGTTTTCAACAAGTTTTGTAAAAATTTCACTTATCTCCCCCTATGTAAAGTTTCCAACTTTTGTATCACACGATTTCTAAACCCTAAACTCTAAATAATCTCTACTTTCAGTTTTTGTATGCCAATAATCTCAACTTTGTTTTTTTATTATGGTGGTCCAGAAAAAATAATAATTGTATTATGGTGGAAAACCATCGAGTGTATACCATAAATATCTTAGATTTTGATTTGCATTGATTCAAAATTTAGTGCAACACTTTCTCACAATTTTTAATAAATTTACAACATTCAAATTTTTTCGATTTTTTCGATTTTTATTCCTTAAATAAAATCATAATTATCGATCAGATTCTCGAAAAAATAATTTTAAAATTCTTTAGTAAGTACAATTCATAACCTTTATGGGGAGTAAGAATAAAAAATAAAAACAATACAAAACATGAATGAAAAAAAATAAAAAAATGTGGTGAGTAGTTTACTAATAAAATCCAACCGATTACAAGTATAAAAGTTGCATATAAAATTGATTAGAGTCAAGAAGATCGAAACTATTTATTCCCACTGCTATAGATTATTTGTTATTTATCTTACTTTTATGATTTTTGATGATTATTCTTAGGTTCTATTTTTTTATGCGGTATTTTGCAGAATAGTGTGGTGAGATGTGGTGGAATTGTGGTGGGGTGTGGTAGGTTATTGGTATGTGGGGTAGGTGAGGAGAGATAATGAAAAAAGTAGACGAGAAAAGTGAGGAGAAAGAAAAGTGAGCAGAGAGAAAAGTGAGGAGAGAGAAAAGTAATGATTTGCGGTAAAATGTGGTGGGTTGTGGCAAATCACAGAGTACATGTGCATGCAGCCACAACTACTGAAGAACAGGGCCTTAGATGAATAATTTCTTATAATAATATTCTTTTCACAATTATAATATTATATTTTTGAAATAGTATTTTTATTACAAGTTAATTGTAATACTTTCTCCGTCCCTAATTGTCAACATAACTAATTTTAGAAGTCCAAGGTACACTGGAAATTGAGTAAATAATTGGATTTGGACAAATATATCCTTTCACTTAGTACTTACCTTTTATATGTTAAATAATATATTTAGACTTCCAATGTATCATTAATAAGGGTAAAATGAGTAATTTAATCATTGAAATTGTAAAATTGACAAATAAAAATAGACAAAGTAGTTAAAAAATTTGAAATTCATTTAAGGACGAAGCTGGTAATTTTATATAACAAAAGATCAAAGGCCATAAAATTTTATTAAATATAATTTTTTTTAAGGTGACAAATAATATCCACGTTGGAGGATGTGAGATGTAGAGATGTGGGTGGTGGAAAATGATGGAGCATGTGCGGGTGATGGATCATCATCACCTTATCCTTTCGATTCAACTGTTCAAGTTTATGCATGTACCTTCTCATAGTTAACTTTTAATAATTTTAATTTTTAAATGTATATAATAATTATTTTTATGATTATGTCATGTTGTTTGGATGAGTTATTTTCAAGATAAGATAGGTAGGTTGGGATAAATTAGCATAAATTATGATTTTTTTGAAAAATAGTGTTTTTAGAGTGAATATTTTTTGGAAAATTGTATTAGATTGAAATAAGTTATGATAAATTAGAAGAGTTAGAAGCAACCCAATAAAACAAGAGAACCTTAATATATAATACCATATTATTATAGAAAATGATTAATTTTTTAAAAAATATACAGTAGCATAGAGTGTTGGACCGTGGACTAAAATGGCGAAGACAATGGCAGGAAATTAAGCGCCCTCACGAATCATGATGATAATTACTCCCTCCGTCCCAAATTAATTGATATTTTAACTAAATTTTGACCGTTAATTATTCACAAATTATATTGAGTTACAATATGAAATTACTTCAATTGTAATTATTAGTAAAATATTTTGTAATAATGATAATTTCATATTGCAACTCATTGTAATTTGTGAGTAATTAACGGTTAAAATTTTGTCAAAATAACAATTAATTTGGGATGGAGAGAGTATATACCAAAAAAAAGTGATGTGTGGAAGTCTGGAATTGGCACAAAACTACACACCGACCACTATGTGAATTGACTACGCACAATATCAAGAGTGGGTGTGATGCTGCTATGGTGTGTAGTCATATGTAACATGCTAAGCCAACTTTCTTTTTATACATGAAATTTCGATGCGATAAGTTGCGGTGAGTTGCGGTGGGTTGTAGTGGGTTACGGTAAATTGCGGTGGAAAATAATAAATGGGTTTGATATATAAAAAGGTAAATAGTAAATTACGATTGATTGCAGTGAGTTGCAGTTGATTGCGGTAGGTTGCGGTGCGGTAAGTTGCGATACTGCATAAAAGAACGGTGCCTAAGGGCATATAAAATTCAAATTCATAACTAAATTGGGTTTGATAATTTTTTTATTTAAATTTATTTAAATTTATTAAAAATTATCAAATTAAAAAAATTTAAAAATTAATTTAATGAATTAGGTTAAATTTGATAAAAATTATCAAAAGTTAACAAAATTTTAACTTTTACCTTCATCACATTTTACCCATAAATTCAAAAACTACAGTGTGTAGTATGTAACAACTACTACACTGAAAATGAGAGATAATTACATTTACCCTACCTGATATATGCGGCAATAATTTTTGCACACCCGACATTTGGGAAATAATTTTCACCCTACCTGATATTTAGTGAAAGTGATTTTTAGTGTTAGAATCCGGTAACTTGTCATCAGAAATGGAAAAAAAAAATAATACCCCTATATCACTATGTGAAATTATGATGCTGCCCTTTAATTTGAGAAGGAAAAGACTATGTTGGAGAGTAGAAGACAGACATGATGTTTTGGGATGGGTTAGGTTTTCATTTTCTTGTATGGGAGGGTGGGCCGGGGAGAAGAATCAGTGGAGTTGTTGGGTTTTAAAATGCCATAACAATTAATACTAAGGGTACAAAAATCATTTCACATTTAATTGAAAGTCAAAGGAAATAATAACAAGGGTATAAAAGTCACTTCATATTTAATTTTTTACAGCTCATCGGAAAAGTCAATAAAAAATCAATTATAACAAACCCGAGGGGTTCTAAATTTATGACCACTCAAATGTCAGATAGGGTGGAAATTATTTCTCAAATGTCAGGTGTCCAAAAATTATTACCACATAAGTCAGGTAGGTAAATGTAATTAACTCCTGAAAATGATGTACATGCTATATTGGTATGACTTTTATAAATGTCTTTTTGCTTGCATCACAATCGATCTTCATCGGTGTGTATAACTTTTGTGATCTTTGCAATTAGAACATATGCAATATAAAATTTCATCAATGAAATTTTTAGTTTCTCTCTCTCAATTGTCACTCTCTTTTTCTCAGTTATCAGCCTTAATTAATGTAACAACTGGAATAAAAAAGATCGAAGTTTAAACAATATAGTTCTTCATTGCGCTCTTAGCGCTTTAAGCCTTTAACCTTACTATTATTGCACCCAAAAGAAAAGAAAAGAAAAAATAAACAAAGATCTTTTATTAATTAACAGTACAACAATAATTCTAGGGGCGTGACTTTGACTTTGACTTTAGAAACCCTGCAGTATTTGTTCACTGCAAACTTTTTTCCTTTTGTTATTTACAATTTTCTGATGGTCCAGCTGGGCTGCAAAGAGTAAATGCATGCAGCATATATATTGCGATAATTCAAACAAATTTTCTTCACTGCAATTTGCACTGAAAACACAAAAGAAAAAAACAAAACTTCATATGTGATACACGTTTAAGTATTTAGTATATCAGGATAAGAATAAATACTTAATTTTCGCAATATCAGGGCCACATCAAATAAGTAATAAAAAAAATGAAATAAAAAGTGAGATTGAACAGTTCACATAATATTCTCATTTAACTTGATTAATATAAATTTTAAGTGATACCAGGGTGTAGGGGTCCCATCGAAAAGTACTCAACATGGACAGGGAAAATGGCATTTTTGAGGCTCTAATTGCCTTTCTAGAATATCCCATTCATCTCTCATAACAACCCAATAGATAGAGTCGATAAAATTTTGTCCGACATAAATATTTAGTTTTATCCAAATTAGAAAAAAATCAGGTCCTATATAGATTTTTTGTATAAATTTTAATATTAATTGAATATTCATATATAATATTATCTTTTTTCTATTGGTTCGAACTCAATTTAATTTTTATCCATGAAAGAAATTGGGTCAAATTTTGTCCAAATTTTGACATTAACCAACCTAAATTTGACCTTAACCTAATTTTTTTGATAGCACTACCAACAATGTATGTACAAGACGGATGTTAATTCATTGATAATCAAGAAAAAAGCTACAAAAATAATTCATGAATGATGATGACATTTCCTATCTTCCATTCTCTTCGCCAATCAGTTTTCTTTAATTGCCAAAATTAAACACAAAAATAAATTGAAGACGAAAATTCCTGGCAATTTCTACCCATTGCAAATCACCATCAACAATACCTTGATAAGCCTAGTATTTAACCGTGATGTATAAATGGTTGTGGGTTGCTATCACCATTTATATTTCGATTGTGCCATGTAACGTTTCTCTTGCTTACTGTCCTCACCCATACAAATTCAAACACCTATAAAGTACAGAAAAATTAGACTTTCTTGAACATATACATGAAAATCCAACGAATTAATTTGAATGAAAAATCAAATATAATGGTCTTCTTACCTATGATATTTGAATTTGATTTTTACACGAATTTACTTATGTATGGATTATCTATACTCAAACCCGGAGAAAAAGTTAGTAATCAAACACCAATTTTTAGCAAATTTTGTCATTGGGCAGTTTGATTAATCCACATAGGGCTATAACTGAAATGAGCCGCTCAAGTTCGACTCGGTCAAAGCTCATCTCGAGCTCGATCTGACCAAAGTTTGGCTTAGCTTAGATGTCTGCGCTGAGTCGAGCCCGGGTCTAAGAGGGCTTGCCTAGGCTCGTTTAAGTATTTTAAGTAGGAAGTAGGTTATGCTTCATGAATATAGTTAATTATCTATTAATTTAGAAGTTTAAAATTTAAGGTATTAGAGCATCAATGGAAATTTATTTTATTTTTGTATTGAAGGGTTTTAAATTTTAAAAAAATAAAAAACATAACATCCGATCCCGAGCTCAGCTATATGAACCGTGCCTGAGCCCGAGCGTTGACTTTGAAAGCTCGGCGAACTTGGAATTGATCTTTTCCTAACCGAGCTCAAAGGGAAGATTACATACTACAAACCCGTGAAAGGTAAGAATGTGCCTTGTTCTTGAACATATCAAGGACCAAGGGAAAATAGTGCCCAGGAGTTTCTGTGGTATTTTAGATTACCCAAATCCAACTATATTTCAATTTCCCGAGGAAAAAAGGTAGACAGAAATTTAGAAAAATCTTTCCTTTTCAGTTGATTGTGATTTGTGGTACCAAAATCAATCTTTTTTCGCAGGGGAATGGGAAGGGAAGTGGAATCTTGACAAATTTTGTGTTGGGCAGAAAACAATGGACTCAAGATTAGGAAGGAATGGTCCCAAACCCTTATGGCCCGCCCATGCTTGCACTCCCCAAGGCCCAAACGGCCCAAACCCACGTAAATAGCATACAACCGCCATAATTTTTTGGGTTATTGACTATCAAGGACGGCCCATCAAGCTTATTGACCTAAAGTTACAGTTGAGTCCTAATTTTTATTAAATGGTAGGACTAGGACATGTTTAATGTGATGTGGTTGCACAAATAGAAAATATGTTGAGAAACTAATATTTTATACTAGAACATTATATACATATGTTGAGAAATTAATGACGTCAAAAGACAATTAATATAGAGTGGAGAAAGTCCGCGACCTTATGATCACACGACAACAGCTCAACCGTTGTGTCAAAAGTCCCTTTCACACTACCTAATCGAAAACAAAACAAAAATCGAAAAGAAGGAACACAAAGAAGATATAATCAGGGGTGTAGATGTTTGATGCCGTCAAAGTTTGAACAAGTAGATTGAGGTTATGTTATTCATGTGGAAAAAGGGTCATCAAATCTGTTTGGATCTTTTGTATTTTATGTTTTTTTAAATGCCGCTTCAGTTGCTGTTTCTTACAACTTTATTGAGTTCCTTTGTGTTCATTTTGAGCTCAAACAATAATAATAATATATAAAAAAAAGATAATCAAATCTCGACATCTCATGTAAGATGATGATAATGATGATGGCATTCACTTCCTTCAACTTTCCAAGTAGTTCACATATTTCTCATTCATAAACGGTAATCAAACCTGGAAAAAGTTAGTCGACTTGGAAAAAAAAATACTACCTAGCTCATGAAAGAACCCTAGAGGGGGGGTGAATAGGGTTATGAATTTTTTTGCACTCAAGATCACAGAACAAAGGACGTTAATGCCTTAATATTTTCAGATTAAGGTTCAAAACAGTTTGGTAATAGCAATCAAATAAAGGACAATAGATATCAACTGAATAACCTCCTTTATTAAGATGAAAACTGTTTGAAGCGGAAGTGACCTAAGGTAAACGTCCTTAGGTTCACTTAGAACCAAGCGCCTTGCTAAGGACGCTTCTTATTTGTTGAATGATGAACACCCACCAAAGCCTTCGTTTGGTGTTAACACTATTCAAATCCTAAGTTCGTCTAGGATTTGATTACAAGAGTCTAACACAGTTCTAGATCCGTTAAGAACTTGAAAGCACTCTTTACAAGAAATCTCACATACAAAATCACTCAAACAAAAAACACAATTCTGTTTGATACACCCTATTTCATCCGTGGAATAGTTGAGTTTCCTTGAGCATGGTTTCTTCTATTTATGCCTTGTCAACGGTATAGAGCCGTTTGCAAATCAGATATCTTCCTTCCTTGCGCTGAATGATAACTTCCTTAAATTGATGTTTCCTTCTTGGTCTTGATCCAGAATCTCTTTCATTCCTTGATTTGCCGTTTCCTGAAATAAAAAGATATCAATTAGTTTATCTTATTTCAAGAAGTATGCGTCTGAGATTTTCCAGAAGATTATTTAGGAGATACTTCCCTAATTTGGTTTTTGCCCTTCTTTGGTCTTTCACTTCGAAATTATTCCCTTGCTGCGGTTGCTATGACGTTTAGATAAACGTCCTTATTCCTGCATAGGCCAATGTCCTTTGCATAGGAGGATCCTTCAATCTCCCCCTTTTTGAGTGAAAGACAAAATTCCATAGCAAGCAAAAACAGTATATGCAACATACAGAGAAACATATGCATATCATGCATATTACAAAATATGCATATTAGTAGAGAGCAGTATAGTTAATTACAGACCCAAATTCAGCAGAGCAAAAAGAACATAGCGCAAAATAAGGTAGTTCATCTCCCCCTTTTTGGCTTTCACCAGAAAGGAAACAGGAGGAATGTTTGGCACAATTGTTTTAGAAAAAAAACTTTAAGGAAGGGGGACAGTAGAAGTGGCTGCATCAGGAGTTTGGTTGGGGTCAGCCATCGGAGAAGTGCATGGAGTGGTCTGAGTGGTTGGAGGAGGCGGCAGGGATGAAATGACATTATGGAGAGAGGTGATGGCAGACTGGATAGATGCATGCACATTTTAAAGACCTTGGATTTCTTGGTGGAGAGTGAGGATTTCACTTCGGAGGTTGGAGACTTGGGTCTGCAGGTTGTCCTGAACGTCTTTGGCAGCGGTAGCAGAAGAGCTCTCATGAGCAGCCTTTATCTCATCTGAATGAAGCCAAGTTCCATCATCTTGTTGTTGATAGCCTAGACTCTTGAGCAGAGGAATGCCTATGTTGGAGATGTGGACAGGAACTCGTTCTGAGGTAGGTAGAGGGTCCATATAAGCGAGAAAGACCTTGGTGAGGAGGTTGCTGTAAGGTAAAGGGCCAGAGGTGGAGGACGCTGCCCGAATGAGGTTGGTGATAACAATTTCACCTATCTCAGGGTGTCGATCATTTAGGATGTTCAGAAGGAAGTAGGCGCAGGCTTCGTTTAAGGTTTCTTTGTTCGAACCACGGGGTAGGATTGTGCGAACAATGGTATAGTAAAGGAAGCGGGCCTCAGAAGTCAAGGCAGTGTATTGGGCGTTTTTGTTTCGGAGTGACGACCATACAGTTTCAAAAGTTCTTGCTTTGGGTCAGAGGGTAAAGGAAGGGGAGATTTGGCTATACTGGGAGTGAGATTCAGAATTTTCTCAACAAGATTGGCAGAGAGAAAGATGTCAGTACCTGAGACTTTCAAATGAAGGGAAGTTCTGCCTGGATTGACCACAAGATTTGCAAAAAATTGGTGAACAAGGGATGGGTAGATGCTTTGGTCACAGTTGAAGAACGATTGACAGCCGACATCCTTCAGGGTCGAAAAGGAGGGAAAGACTTCAATGAGGGAGTCCAAATCGACAGTATCACAGCACAACAGTGGACGTTTTGCAAAGAGTTCCAGACGTTGGGAAGGGGTTAGTTGAAGAGTGGAGGTGGAAGGTGGTGGTATGGTAAGTGCATCAGAGGAGGAACTGTGAGAGTTGGTGTGTAATAACCCGCCCCGAAATCATGTTTAATTAAGAGTTAATTACCGTAATTACCTAAATTATGTATAAATTTTTCGCTTTTACTTTTAATTATTTATTTTATCGGTGTCAAGTCTCGTGCAGGAGATGGCAAAGGGTATCAAGTTACGGGTTTACAAACCTTTAATTTATTTTATTCACCCGTTAAATTAAATTAACTCGGGTTTTACCGTTTACGTTATTTCTTTAACCAAAAAGGGTTTAATTATACCACCTCGTAACGTTTATATTTTATCATCCAAACCTTAACTTATTTTATTTGGATTATATTTATTTTATTTAAGTACAAGTAATATTTATGTTCCATTTATTTAACTTTTCTTTAAATCAAGTCTTAATTTATTTTAACCCAATTGTTACCGATTAATTTTATTAAGTACAACTAATTATTATTTAAACCTAGCACCTCTATAATTATGTTACTAAATTAAAATTTCAGATTTTAATTAAGTTTAATTAGTATCTTAATTATCTAGAGGGACTCTGTATTAGTACTAGTATTAGTTAGGGGCTCATCTTATCAATTCAAACTCCCAACACCCCTCACTCTCACTTTCTCTCACTACAACATAAAAGGCCTATGCTAACAGCCAAAAACTGTTGTCTTAGGCCAAAGGCAACGGTATTTTGACCTAAGCCAACAGGCATGGGCCGTTGCAGATACTGCCGTTGCCTTTTCCAAAGGCAACGATATTTTGGCCTAAGGCAACGGTTCCTGTAAGAGGGCTCAATAAATGCCTAAGGAAACGGTCCATCTAAGGCAACAGTCTAGTGTTGTTGCGTTAACAGAAAAGACAACAGTCTAGTGCTGTTGCAGTAATAGCAAAGGCAACAGGCCAGTGTTGTTGCATTCATAGCAAAGACAACAATCTAGTGTCATTGCATTAGCAGCAAAAGCAACAATCCAAGGTTGTTGTATTAAAGACAACAAAGGCAATGGTCCAATAGTGCTGTATATTAAAGCGACAAAGGCAACAGTGAAGTATCATTGCAGTATAAACCAACAGAGGCAACAATATTAAAAGGCAATGGACTGTTGCTTTATCCCACCAAAAGCAACGGTACATTAGATGTTGTATTTCATAGCAACAATCTACTATTGTTGCATATGCTTATTTCCAGTACCTATTCAATATTTATAATTGATTACCTGTAATGATATGTAATACGAAATAATATACATATGACAACAAACATCCAAATGCTATTAATATCATTGCTGGATCTCATTACAAGAGTCAAAATATGAAATAGGTTATCCATATAAGACACAAAAGAAATTAATAAGAAGTATCAAGTCCAAAATAGTATATCTAATAATAAAAGTTTATCTTTGAAGATTATACTAATATTATGACACGATCCAATATAGATAAATAACGATCTAGACAATTCATCATATTAGCTCTCCATTTTCACCTTCATCTTCACCATCACCTTCATCTTCTTCCTGGGAAAAAGAAAACAAAATACTTAATATCAATTAGTGCAAATTGTAGAAAACACACTTAAAATTAGTAACTAGTAGGAAGTATTAAGCGACAAAAATAGGATGCTTTAAAGGTTTAGTCCTGCTTTCACTTATCAAATGGTAATCAACAGGATATCGGACACAAACAAGAAATGGTAATGACGACATCTCGCAAATGCACCGGAAATCTCAAATACTACTTTAGAGTGATCAGTCAACAAGCTCCACCCCAAACAGTGGTTTACATGATACAGGTACCGTACGATCCAAATGAAGGTAGTAGAATAATACACGGCTTTCTTACTATCACATTCACAATGAATAAACAACACCATTCCATATGCAACATAGACATGGAGACCTAGTAGCTTTTCTCAATTGTTTCGTAACATATAACTTCAGTTTGACTTGTTCTATTTTTAAAAAAAAGGAAAAAAAGAAGCAAGTACATATTTATATAGAACACTTACAGTGAACATCAGTATCCCAAGGAACAACATCACTTATCTATGGTCGAGAAATGGAGAAGCATTAGTTCTTACCTGTCTAATATGTATTGGTCGCTCTCTCATTGGTAACGTATAATACAAGTTCTTCCTTTGAATCACTATAGTTTCTCGTAGTTGAGCTCTGCAGCAGCTTTTTGCTCAACTTTTCTCGGTATACTTCAAGGCACTCATTGTAATTACACCATCACAAGCAAACGACCAAAACAGATTGGATACGATAAAGTCTGCAAGAAGGTACCTAAGATGGGAGATATAAAAGAAATTAGATTTCAGAGAGTTATACCTTATTATTTTCTATTGATGACCAATTGTAACATAACCAATAAAGCGATTAAGAGCTAGCAAAAGTAATTACTATCAACATGAATGGAATTAGAGTTAGCTACATCCTACAACTTACACCTACTATTATTCAAAGTCCCAAAATTCATGCTGCTAACTTATGATGATCATTTCTTGTTCATGCATAAATCCTACTCCAAGCAAATATGTTCATGTCGGATAAGAAAAATAATTAAACCAAGAATTGGATCGAGTAGATAAACAATTCTTGACAATCAATTTAATTGAACTAATCAAAACTGGGTAAATGACACAAAGGGACACAATGACCAACTAAGGCTCATCAAGACAAGATCGTAAACGAAAGGGAATCAAGCAGATAAGTAATTCCCTGTTCTATTTTCCTTCTCTTTCAACCTATCATGTGGAAATTTGAGGTACAAGGCTGAAATTGATGGCTAAAATTACTGGATTGTAAGATTCATCAATTGGATGTAACGACATCTTTTTCTTCTGTGAAAAACATCATATATGACAAAAACTCCTCACAATATCCTTCAAATAGTCCAATCAAAAATACCCAAAAAGTTATTGAATCATTTATTCATTCAAGCATGCCTAGCTTGGGAATCCTAAAGTTGTATTAGAATGACAATAATTAGGGATTTAGGATGCAATGAAGACACTTACCACTGACCCATGAGAACCCCAGTACCACTACGCAGCAGCTCCCCAGTAAAAGCAAACCCCTAATAGATATGTAGATTAGAAGAAGAAGAAGAAGAAGAATTAGAAGATCATTAGCAAGAGTATTATGCAAATCAATATTAACGAGTGACTTCACCAAGTATGTGACAGCACTTCAAAACTGTCTTGATCAACTATCCAACATCACTGCAATCACTGAGTATGAGCGCATACCAACCAGTAGGTAGACCAAATAAATAAGGGAGTAATTATGTCCAGGAACATACTTCATTGGAAGAACCGAAGAAACAAAGGGTGAATGGCAGCAAGAAACAAAGGACCAAAGAGGAAGATCAGTGAATCAAGAAGAATGGTTCAGAGTTGAATCAATCAATCAATCATAAAATTAGCTATAACAAACTTAAGACAAAATACAGAAGATAGAGAAGAAGAATTAGAAACCTGAAACACTTGTCCATTTGTATTGTTAGACCACCAACGAATAACTAGGATCCAAATGCCTCTCCTAACCTTCCTCTCTGTGATTAATTTGGTTCAACTTATGCATTGTGATTGGGAGATTTTTCTCGAGGTTGATTTTGGAAAATTGTATTCGTGAAATCTAGTACCAAAAATCCGACAACATTCAACGAGCATCGATCAAGATGATCGAGCGATTTTGTCAAGACGTGAAGGCCGCTACCTACTTGTCGAATTTGAATCGGTTCAACTTTCATTAATCCTACGTTGTCCTCGTTGTTGCGCTATTTTTGATCGTGTCCCCGATTTAATCTCGCTAATTAACCAAATCTAGTATGATTTGTGCTATCTTATCTAAGACGTGACAACTTATGCCTCGCTTCCCATTATTTTCCGTAAAATTATTCATATAAGATGAACTCACACAGCAACAATCAAAACCCAATATCAAATCAACTAAATTTGTGCTAAACCGAACATGCAAACAAGAATTCCCATAGATCCCATCAGACAAAAACAATTCCCACCAAAAACAACCCACACTGTTTGGCATTGAAAAAGAAGAACCAAGCATTCATTAAGCAAGCATAAAAATAAAAATAAAAACCTAATTTCATCCAAAAACAAACAGAAATTGCTGAAATCTACAAGAACCCCAAGAATCGAGATGCCCGTATAAGAAATTGCACTAGAAACCCGTAAATTTGAGAGGAAAAAACAGATTTGAGAAGTTAAGAAAGCTACCCACTTCTCGAAATTCGATCATCTTCATTCTATTCATCTTGCAATATACGCCGTATTCGAGTACTTTGTTGCTCGCACCTCGTGTAATTAGCTCTGAGATTCGACCCTCCGGATGCATCTCTATCATTTGATTACGCACTACCTATCACTAATACTCGTTGGCTGCTTTTGCTGTATGTTCAATCCACGGTGGAGAACCTCGACTGTGAGTTTTGCTCTGCTGTGCGTACTCAATAACTAGGGTCATCCGAGGATGGATTCAGGAAAATCGCACAAGAAAAACATTGACGCCTTTTCGTAAATGATGACAGATTGGGAGGCGAGGAAATCGTTTGAAATGGAGAAACCTGTGGATGAGAGAAAGAAAGAGCTGCCAATGGAGTGAAATGGAGAAACCATTAGAGAAGAAGGTTGGGGGAGGCGAGGAAATCGTTTGAGAAATGGGAAAAGCATTAGGGTTTTCAATTTCATGAGATTTGTGCGATCTGCCGCGGAAAAGATTGAAATGGGAAAAGCTAGGTTTGAGAAATGAAAATTTTCATTTTTCAATCTTCCGCGGGCTCTTGTGAAATTTGGGCCAGATGTGCGCCTCGGTCATGTATAGGCTACCGCGACATTTAGATAAATGCTGCCATAGGGTATTCTTAGTGAGCCTTTGCCCTGACTTAGGCAGCATTTGACATAAATACCGCTGGATAAATGCCACTAAAGGCTAAATTTGTTGTAGTGTTTATATTTGAATATTCGGTCAATATCAAAATTCGGACGAAAAATTCATATCTAAACCCGGTTTTTTCGGGTCGGATGGGTAATTCGGGTCTGACAAAATTTTGCCAGCTCTTGTTTTATCGCCCTGTTATGCATAATGTGCGACAATAAAAAATTTTGATGCACATAAGCTATGTATGGACTACAGAAAAAAAAACACAGTCGCCCATAACATGTACTCATGAGTCATGACTGCAAAAATTATGTTGACTCCAAACAATAAAAAATCGTCGCCCAATGACAATTTTCTTGTAGTGTGTAGAAGTAGTAGCAGCGTAGTGATAGCGATAGCGATGAGCAGTGATGGCGATGAGGAGTAGCGATAGTAGTAGCAGATGAGCGATGAGCAGCAGTAGCAGTAGGAGTAGTAGTAGCAGTAGTAGTAGTAGTAGCAGCAGCAGTAGTAGTAGTAGTAGTAGACGCAAACTTATTTGTAGACGTCTTTCGCTATCTGCTCCCCCCTAAAGTATTCATTAACGTACGTACACCCTGCAAGCTAAGACCCCCTTGGTGGAGCAATGTACTCGGGCCTTTTCGACAGTCATCAACTAGTATGTAGACGTCAAAGTGTCCTACCTAGGAGAAGTAAGACAATGCGTGTACTTATTTTGGCTACTCAATGTTACGTTAATTCCAAGAAAACAGCAAGGCGTCCTTTAATTGGGCCTTGCCGTATTTCCAAGTCACCCACCCTAGCTTCCATCTTCTCCCTCCAGAGTTCGAATCCTCCGAGGAGCATTCCTATTTACCAAGATCAAGAGTATGTTGACGAATATAATAATAGGAGATGTGGGTCTTGTATACGACGTTGTGACATCCCTTACCCCTGTTCCCTATGAACCGTTGGGTTAGTATTCCCCTGAGGTAGGGGGCTTAACGCATTGGACCACCTAATTACGTTAAAAGAAAAATGAAAATAGTAAGATACGTGTTTCATCTCATTCGTTAATGTTTATTATTATAAGTAGGACGCTAAAGGCAGCTTTGTATTATTTTTTATGTTGGAGGAGGGGGTCGACTGGTACTATATGTTGGATTGTGAGCACAAAATTTATGATATTGTTATGATACCAAAACACTAAAATAACCACAACTTAAAATATATCCAACATATGAATTTTTTTTGTATTTTCAATTATTCGGATATATTTAAAGCAACATTCTTATAAAAATTGCCATAACATTAAAAATAAGCAACTTCATTAGAAATGTTGCCTTTGTAATTTATGGCAACGATCCCATAACTGTTACTATGGAATCTTAGTCGCAACGCTGATGAATCTGTTACCTTTTCCTAAGCAACATTCCTATGCTGTTGCCATAGCATTATAATAAGCAACGCCTCTAGACATGTTGCCTGTTCCAGTTAAGGCAACTGTTCAAGCTATAGTATAGCCGGGGGGTTTAATATATCGTATCCACAGGGAGTTGGGGTACTAAACCTAAAAGTTATCGAACTCTCACCTACTAGGTCTAGATTTCACGATTTTTGAGTTTTGGAAACTACACTAAAAAGACATAATAAAAATCACAAACAAAAGAAGAAAAAGGCTCGGGGGTTGATTTTAGCCGCCTAAAGAAATCAAATCAAAGGAAAATTGAAGGGTTATAACTAAGCTAGGAATGGGTCATTACTAAAACTCAATCACTCTAAGCACCCTCTTCCAAAGGTAACATTAGATTAACTTCCAAAATCTTACCTCTCATTTTCATGAAGACTAAAACCTAAGAGTATAAAGTGTAACAAACCCTAATCAAATCAATCCTCAATTTCATGAGAGATAAACCTAATTATCCCACTAAAACCTCACACTAATGCTTTAAGGAAATCTAGCAACATCTCAATTAACTAAACTTCCACAAAAGATAGAAAATAATGATGGAAAATCCTAAACTAAGCTAATCATTCCAATCCAATCAAACCTCAAATTAAATCCCCAATAGGAGCCTTAATCACCCCCTAACCTAAAATTAATTACTCACTAATCATATTTATTAATAAACTTAACTAAACTAACCTAAGACTCATCTAACTATAAGGACACTAAACTAAGCTAAAGGCCCAACTAACTAAGCTAGCCCAAATAAAACCTAGGCTTAAATTGACCCAAAAGAGGACTTAACCTAACCCTATGGCCCAAATAAGAAGAGCCTAACTACTCACTACTCAATCTGATTCAAATAACAAAACCAACCCAAATCCTAACTTGACCTTGACCCAACTAATCTAATCAAAAAGCCTAAACTTGAACTCTATAAAACATCTAATATTATTATACTGACATAATAAGCTACTACCTAAATCCAACTTAAAATCAAAACTACAAGGTAAACCTACTGCTATGACCAAACCCTAACACCCTTTGACTGAAACAAAAGAACAAGAAACGGGAAAGAAAGAAACAGAGAGACAGAGGGAAGGGGACGAACAGGGGAAGAAGTAGAGGAAAAGAAACAGGGGATAAAAGAGCCTAAAAACAGAGTAAAATCATCATGCAAAACAAACCTAATAACTCAAACTATCAACAATAACTAAAAATATGCACAAATAAACCCAGAAATCACTTGAAGAAATTAACTAGAACAAGAGCCAAAATAATCGAAAATAAAAACCAACTGGACAAATCTTGAACATAAACAAAACCCTAATCAAATACTGAAATCCAAACTAAACAATAATTAAATGACAATTAAATCTAATCTAACCCTAAAACTAACATCTAAGAACAAACCCTAAGATTGATGGAGGCCTGGGTTGTCACTTGCCCAAAACCAACCATGAAAACTTCAATTCTGGCCTTCTCTTCTTTATATACTCGATCTTCATCTTTTCATTCTCGCATCTTGGCCGTCGATTTTCTTCAGATTAGACGATGGAGATGGACCCGCAGGTGTATGCAACGGTGGTGGTGGAGGTTTCTGAATCTCTGCTACTGCTTGTGTACTTTGAGTCTCCCTTTCTTCCCAAATCTGGAAAAGACAAAGAAAAGAGTGAGAGAGAGGTTGATATCGTGAGAAATTGGAATAAGAGAAGAGAAGAGAGAAGAGAGAAGGAGATGGATGATGATTGAGGTGGTGGGTTGTGCTCGTGGTGTGGTCTGCGCAGAGGAAGAAGACAAAGAGAAAGAGATGGAGAAAGGGACGAAGGAAAAGAATGAAGGAAAGGGGAAAGAGATTAGGGAGAATTAGAGTTAGGGTTTAGAGAGGAGGGTTAGTGGGCTGGGGTTAGTTGGGTTTTGATAGAAGGGAATTAGGGAAGTGGGTAGTGGGTATTTAGTTGGGCTGATGGGGGAATTAGGTGGGATTTGGATTTGGGTTTCACGGGTAAAGTGGAACAATGGGCCAAAAGAGAAAGGAATTGGGCTAAGGGGGAAAATGGGTTTGACGTGGGATTAAACTGAATAGAATTAGGGGGAATTGGGTTGGGTAGGTGGGCCGAGGAAAGAGATTGAGAGGGAATTAGGTTGGACTGGAGTTGTTCTTGGGTTAGAATAGGTTTATGTTTTTATTTTATTATTATCAAAACTAATAATAATTGCTAATAACAATAACTAAAATACTAAAATGACATAAAAACTAATAAAAATATAGAAATCAACAAAAACATAATAATAAACCTAATTTAATTATTAAAACAAGCAAAAAGTCATAGAAAAGAGGGATACAAATCATGCAAAATGCGGAATAATCAGCAACGGTCCCTTAACTGTTACTACGAAAACTATGCAACAAATAAAGCACTGTTGCCTTAGGGTATATAAGGCAACAATTCTTATACTGTTGTAATCTGAGGCGTTGCCTTAGGCCCTTTATGTTGTAGTGTCTCTCTACCCCTCTGCTCCTCCCTCTGTTCTGCCGTGACCAGCAGCCACGCCGGCCACTTTCCGGTCGCCGGAGCCGGCCGCCGCCGCCACCATTCTCCGGCCGCCGCCCTCCTCTCCTCCCCTCTTGTGTTTTCATCAATTTTTAACCTCAAGGGTAATCTCTCAAACCCCCCCCCCCCCAATTTCAATTCTTTTATACCCTAATCTGAATTCTATGTTGTTTATGTGTATTTCTTGTAATTTTCATCTCTTCTACTCTCTTTTAGTATGAATTCCAAGTTATAATTGCATTGGTTAAGTTAGGGTTTGAGTTTGGAGTGAATGCATGTGATTCTTGAAGTGTTCTTGAAGTTTTCTTGGTGAATTTGTGTTGGATGATGTTTGAATCTTGTTGCATGTTAATTCTTGAAGAGTTTCTGAGTATTTAAGGGCAGATTATAAGTGTTGATTTTGTTAATTAAGTGTTGTTAAGTTCAAATTATATGAATGGGGAGTGTTTTTAGTGAAAGATTGCTAAAGTGTGCTAATTGTGGTGAATCCATGGATGCATGTAGGATTTAAGGGTTTTGATGTTGCAATTGAAGTTACAATTTGGTAATGGCAACAAGGCTTTTTGTCCCACATTGGTAGAGAAATCAAGTTGAAAGTGGTTTATATATCCCACCACACTTAGTAGTATTAAATAAGTGTAAAGGGGTATTTTATGGAGGAAGGTATGGCTTGGGACACCTTTAAAAAAGAATTAAAGAATTAAAGATCATGAGGGTTCCACATATTTATTCATCTATCTTTACTACATTGTTATTCATGTATGTTATGTATGTACTTCATTTCAGGTTATTGGTTTTACTCCCCTTCCCTTGTTTTCAAAATGAATTTAGATGCCGACACTAAAACCGTTTTCGAACGGTTTTATGTGTTGGAGGTTTACGTACTGAGTGTTTCCCCACTCACTTTTTGCAATGTTTTAATGTTTTGTTTTTAGGAGGTTCGAGCTCCCGAGGCAAAGACAAATTAGTTCCGAAGTAGCTTCAATCGCGTGAGGTAGTTCCTAAGTCACGTTAATGGCTGGGAAGCCGGATTGGCAGTGCTTGGAAGACTCTTATGGTTTTTAAGCTTATGTATCCATAAATTCAAGGATTGTATAAGTTTGTACTTATGTTTTGGGTTTGGAGTTTAGCATTTCTCTTTCTTGTGGTTATAAAGTATTGGTGGGTTGTGTTTGCCTTGTCTCTTTCGGGACAGTGGTAATACTCCGACCTTAGTATTCCGCTGCACTAATCACAGGTTTGGGTTCTAATTGTAGTCTTAATATTGTGATTAAGGTTGGAGTGTTACATGGTGGAGTCAGGAGGAATGGGTGAGGACTTACTGGAGCGAGTGCGTTTTGCAACTCCAGAGGATGTTGCTTGTTTGATTGCAGGTCGCTTTCCCATGGTGAGTGGTGAAGATATGAAGGAATGAGGAAGATAGAGATGGGTGGTGGGGATGAGTGAGTGAAAAGCGCAAGGGGTAGGGTCAGTTAAAATAGGAGGGTGAAAGGGTAGAGGGGGGAAGGTTGGATGTGGGGAAGGGAAAGATAATAATGAGAGAGAGAGAACGGTTATCGATAAAAGGAAGGAAGGATAATTGAGAATGGCGGTTGGGATTTTAATGGTGATTTGACGGAGGATTTAAAAGATTTTGAAATCCGCAAGAATGAAAGTGAGAGACAGGAAAGAAGGAAGGAAGGAGAAGGAAAAGAAAATTTACAAAAATAACTACGAATTATTAGGAAAGTATTTTTGAAAATAGCGGTTACCCAGAGCAGTTATAGAATGAACTGTCTGTATAACTGTTTGCCAGGAGTTTATATAAGGATGCTCAATGTGGTTCCAGGACAAGAGTGCCAAGGACCTTTATGAGCAGAGAAATTTAGTGAACATACCTGGTGGGCGAGTTCCTTTGGCTCCCCCTGCAAGGATGAGCCTTGACTCCCCCTCAACTAGGCACTCGGTTGAAGCATGCCAAGCTCCCTTCTGTTAGTGATGAACTGCTCAATGGGGAGGGGCTTGGTGAAAATATCTGTCAGTTGTTGATGTGTGGGTACAAAGTCTGTAGTGATATGGCCCTTGTCCACGTGATCTCTGATAAAATGATGTCGTACTTCAAGGTGTTTGGTGCGTGAGTGTTGAACTGGATTTTTTGTAATTTGGATCGCACTTTGATTATCACATCTAATTGGAGTGCTTGAGGTTTCGATGCCAAGGTCCTTTATCTGTTGCTTGATCCATAGAAGTTGGGGCAACAGCACCGTGGCGATGTACTCGACTTCACGTGGATAGGGCAACAGCATTCTGCTTCTTTGATTGCCAAGATATGAGTGATAGACCTAGCATTTGACATCCTCCTGAAGTGCTTTTTCGATCCGTTCTTGATCCAGCAAAATCGGCGTCTGAATATCCAACAAGAAGAAGGTGGTTGTTGCTAGGATACCATAGCCCAAGGTCCTTTGTGCCTGCAAGATATCTCATGATCCTTTTGACAACAATCAAGTGAGATTCCTTAGGGGAACTTTGAAAGCGTGCACATACACACACACTAAACATAATGTCTGGACGACTAGCAGTTAAATAGAGGAGAGATCCAATCATACCTCGGTATTGTTTGTCAGAAATGTCCTTACCGTTTTGATCGTGATCAAGCTTTATGGTGGAGGACATTGGAGTGCTACAGTGCTTGACATTTTCAAGCCCATATTTCTTGAGGAGTTCTTTGACATACTTACTCTGATTGATGAAGATACCATCTTCATGCTGCTTGATTTGCAAGCCGAGGAAGAATCTAAGTTCTCCCACAAGGCTCATTTCAAACTCCTTGCTCATAAGATCAGAGAAGTCCTTTACTAGGATTTCATTAGTAGCACCAAAAATAATGTCATCTACATAAACTTGAATAATAGTGGAGTCCTGACCTGAGGTTTTGATGAACAGTGTTTTGTCTATGAGACCTCTTGTGAATCCATTTCTTAGAAGAAAGGAGGTAAGTCTCTCATACCAAGCCCTGGAAGCTTGTTTGAGCCCATAAAGGGCCTTCTGAAGTCTGTAAACATGAGTGTCTGGATTTTGTTGTTCAAATCCTGGAGGTTGTTCCACATAGACTTCTTCCTTTAGATATCCATTGAGAAAGGCACTTTTTACGTCCATTTGATATAACTTCATGTGAGTTGATGCAGCGTATGCAAGGAGTATCCAAATGGCCTCTAGTCTTGCAACTGGTGCGAAGGTTTCTTCATAGTCAACGCCTTCTTCCTGGTTGTATCATTTGGCAACTAGTCTTGCCTTGTTTCTTGTGACAGTGCCATGTTCATCTAATTTGTTGCGGTAGACCCATTTTACACTAATGACTGGATGGTGTTCTGGTCTTAGGACAAGCTTCCATACTTTGTTGTGCTCGAATTGGTTTAATTCTTCTTGCATAGCTAGGATCCAGTTGTTGTCCTTTAGCGCTTCTTCAGGTCCTTTAGGTTCAATCTGAGAAACAAATGCATGAAAGGCACAAAAGTTTCTAAGAGAGGATTGAGTTCTAATACATGTTTCCAGACCTGAAAGGAGATTATCAGCTGGATGAGCAGGTTTGAACCTGAAGGTCCTTGATGAATCCTCGGTGTTTTGCTGTGCAGTATCGGCCATTTGAGGAGTTTCTGTTGGGGAAGGTCCTTGTCCTTCACTTGAGGAAGGTCCTTGTCCTTCTGTTAAGGAATGCTCTTGTTCTTCATCATGCGGAGGTCCTTGAGCTTCATGTTCCTCATGTTCTAAAGTTGATTGCATGTTGTCATAAGGAGGAGGTTCTTCATTTTGTTGCAAAGGACCTTGCTGAAACATGCGAGGGATGTCCTCGTCATCATCGTCTTGAAGAATTTGGAATTTGATGGAGGACCTTTCTGATGAAGTGGTGGAAGTTTCATCGAAGACAACATGAATTGATTCTTCCACCTTTCTGGATGCTTTAATGTAGACTCTGTAGGCTTTGCTGGATAATGAGTATCCTACCAAATTCCTTCTTCACTTCTTGGTTCAAATTTGCTTAAAGCCTTTTTGTCGTTGTTGTGAACGAAGCATTTGCATCCAATGGCCTTGAGGTGGGCCACATTTGGTGTTTTACCCTTGAACAGTTCATAGGGTGTCTTCTTCATGAAGGATCTTATGGTGCATCTGTTGAGAATATAATTTGAAGCATTTATAATTTCAGCCCAAAGAAAAAGGGGCAGATTGTTCTCACAGATGATTGATCTGGCCATGTTTTCCAGTGTGCGGTTCTTCCGTTCAACCACGCCATTTTGTTGTGGTGTCCTTGGGGCAGAGAAGTTATGTGTAACCCCTTCTTGATCACAGAATGTTCCAAATTGATCTCGATTATCAAACTCTTTTCCATGATCTGTTCTTATGGACACCAGACTAAGTCCTGTAAGAACCTTGAGTTGCCTATATAATTTCTCAAACTCTGGGTAAGCCTCTGTCTTATCCTTCAAAAATAAAACCCTGGTAAATCTAGAATAATCATCAACAATGACTAGTATGTATGAACGTCCTCCTAGACTTTTGTATGGAATTGGTCCACAGAGGTCCATATGCAACAGTTCTAAACATCTAAAGGTGGTTACTTGAGATACAGGTTTGAAGGATGTTCTGTTCTGCTTTCCTCTAGTGCATGCATCACATACCTTGTCACGAATGAAATTTTGAGATGGTAGTCCTCTAACTAGGCCTAGGCGTTTTAGCTTTTGAAGAGTTTTCATGTTCATATGTCCTAATCTACGATGCCATAACCAGGTTTCATCTGATGCAACTCTAAGACAGGTAAGGTCCTTTGTCATATGATCACTGAGGTCAATAACATACACATTGTTCATCCGATGACCTTTAAGGACTATTTCATGAGATTCCTTTTCTAAGACACATGAGTTCTTATTGAACCAAACTTTATAACATCTATCACAAAACTGAGAAATACTTAAAAGATTGTACTCTAAACCTTCTACATAATATACATCATTTATACAGTTGACTGAATCCTTACCAACCTTGCCGATTCCAAGGGTCTTCCCTTGGCTTTTGTCTCCAAACGTTACCTTCCCACTTCTGATGTCCTTGAGTTCTCTGAATTTGGTTGGATCTCCAGTCATGTGTCTCGAGTATCCGCTGTACAAATACCAGAGGTCGTTGTGAGCCCTGAGGCATACCTGCACTGAAGGACATTATACCTTTCTTTGGACCAGGAGGTTTATGAAAGGTTTCTTTGTTTGGGGGAACTGGGTTGTTGTTTGGTTTCTTTGGAACCCACTTTGCTTTGGTTCTCGGTTTTGGTATAGGTGTGAGTTTATGAGTGGGTAAGATTTCTGGTTTGGTTCTGGGTGAACCAGGTTTATCTGTAGAGGTTTTCTTCTCAGGATTTATGGTAGAATGAACTTGGTCTATTTCTTGATTCAGAATGGAATTCAGCTCTTTTCGGTTCTGTATCATTTCATTTCTCATGCTGACATTGTTAGAGGTAAGGTTTTTGATTATCTCCAATTGAGTTTCTATGGTTTTGGAGTTTGTTTCAGCAATTCTAGTGAGATATTGTACTTTGTCGGTGAGGGTTGCAATGTAGTCAAGCAAATTGAGCAATCTTGATTTCAAATTATGTGAAGGACATTTTAAAAAGAGATTTGTAAATACCTCATCATCGTCATTCGCCTCTGTTTCATCTGCTTGTGTTTCTGTAAGGTCCTTTGCCATGAGACAAAGGTTTGCGATTTCCTCGGATTCACTTTCACTTTCACTGCCTTCACTTTCACTCCATGTGGCAACCATGGCTTTGCTGCTCAATCTTTTTCCTCTGAAATCGCTTTGTTCCTTGACTTTCTTCACATGAGGACATTCCGCACTGTGATCTGTTGCACCACAAGCAAAGCATTTATATTCATTATCATCCTTGGTTTGAATTTTACCTTTGGGTGAAGGTCGTTTGGAGGATGATTCTCTCAGATAGCCACGGAATCTGGGATTCTTTCTGTATAGTCGTCTGAAACCTTTAGCTAGCATGGCCATGGTTTCTTCATCATCATCCTCTGATTCTTCTTCTGGTTCCTTGGGCTTTTGAGGGCAATGTCCTTGGTCTGACTGCCTTCAGACAGTCGTATCTCATGTGCAAGAAGTTTGCCAATCAGCTCTTCTATTTTCAAGGTCTCTAGATCTTGGGCTTCTTCTATCGCCGTTACTTTTGGTCCCCACTTGTGCCTAGGAAGACACTGAAGGACCTTGTTCACTTGTTCTTCATTGGAATAGGATTTTCCGAGGGATTTGAGATGGTTGATGATTGCACTGAATCTTTTGAACATTGACTCAATGGACTCGTTTTCTTCCATCTTGAAGCCTTCATACTTTTGAACTAGTATGTTGATCTTGGTCTTCTTTACTTGGTTTGTTCCTTCATAGGTTGTGACCAAGTAGTTCCAAATCTGCTGAGCTGTATCAAAATTAGACACTCTTTCAAATTCATTAGAGTTAAGACTGCAAATTAAAAGATAATGTGCATGAGTATTTTTCTTTGCTAGCTCTTTTTCTTCAGCTGAGTACTCAAATCTTGGTTTATCACTTGTTGTTCGATCTGCAGCAGTCGTCTGGGGAGTAGGGTAATTCCCTTTGGTGATTACATCCCAAATGTCCTCATCTTGATTTCTCAAGAAGATCTCCATTTGGCGTTTCCAGATTCTGTAGTTGTCCCCTGTCAGTAAAGGTGATCTGTTCCATGAACGTCCTTGACTTGAGTCTCCCATGTTGTGATCTCCCATGATCTTTGCCACAGAGCGATTAGTCTCTAAATTTTCGGTGGACCAGGCTCTGATACCAATTGAAAGAACCCTAGAGGGGGGGGTGAATAGGGTTATGAATTTTTCTGCACTCAAGATCACAGAACAAAGGACGTTAATGCCTTAATCTTTTCAGATTAAGGTTCAAAACAGTTTGGTAATAGCAATCAAATAAAGGACAATAGATATCAACTGAATAACCTCCTTTATTAAGATGAAAACTGTTTGAAGCGGAAGTGACCTAAGGTAAACGTCCTTAGGTTCACTTAGAACCAAGCGCCTTGCTAATGACGCTTCTTATTTGTTGAATGATGAACACCCACCAAAGCCTTCGTTTGGTGTTAACACTATTCAAATCCTAAGTCCGTCTAGGATTTGATTACAAGAGTCTAACACAGTTCTAGATCTGTTAAGAACTTGAAAGCACTCTTTACAAGAAATCTCACATACAAAATCACTCAAACAAAAAACACAATTATGTTTGATACACCCTATTTCATCCGTGGAATAGTTGAGTTTCCTTGAGCATGGTTTCTTCTATTTATGCCTTGTCAACGGTATAGAGCCGTTTGCAAATCAGATATCTTCCTTCCTTGCGCTGAATGATAACTTCCTTAAATTGATGTTTCCTTCTTGGTCTTGATCCAGAATCTCTTTCATTCCTTGATTTGCCGTTTCCTGAAATAAAAAGATATCAATTAGTTTATCTTATTTCAAGAAGTATGCGTCTGAGATTTTCCAGAAGATTATTTAGGAGATATTTCTCTAATTTGGTTTTTGCCCTTCTTTGGTCTTTCACTTCAAAATTATTCCCTTGCTGCGGTTGCTATGACGTTTAGATAAACGTCCTTATTCCTGCATAGGCCAATGTCCTTTGCATAGAAGGATCCTTCAGCTCCGTCCCAAAATATTTGTCTTTTGACTAAATTTTGATCGTTAATTGCACACAAATTACAATGGGTTAAGATATGAAACCACCGCCATTAGAAAGATACTTTAGTAAAAATTACAATGGTGGTAATTTCATATTGAACTCTTTATAATTTGAAAATAGTAAACGATCAAAATTTAGTCAAATGACAAATATTTTGGGACGAAGGTAGTAGTACAACCAAACACACTCTAACTTCACTTAGCCATTGATCACACATCAACAACCATTTGCAGGGTTTAACAATGGTAGGCTGGCAGCTGCATATTTAAGATAGCTTCCAACTTTGGAGTAATAAAAACAGAGTATAGTTATACTGATTTGATTTATAAGAACCCTAGAAACTGAGTTGCAGCAGAAAAACCACAAGATGAAGCTATGATTACTCACTCACTCGCTCTATTTATTACTCAGGCAATTCATCCCAGAAAAGAACCTGAAAATTGAGGATAAATTTCCAAGTTAGAAGAAGCTAAAGAAACATCTGCATACTGGTAGAACAGGTTTCCTTAAGTATATTGTTCAGCACTACAAAGATACATGGAGAATCCATCAACAAAACACAAGAGAACACTGTGTTGATCACAGCAGTTCAGAATCAGATGCATTAAAGTGCATGCATGCATGCATGCAGCTAATTCCTCGTAAAGAAATGTCACATTTTGCTCTTTCTCCAAATCTATCAACCTTAGAGAATCTTGCATGGGACTCTGTTCATGCTACATTTGAGGACAATATGAATCCATCCTAAAGTGGTTATTCCAAGTGAAGAAGAGAATACATGATCAACAGGAGGAAGAAGAAGAAGAGATATATACTAACCTCACAGAATTGGTTCATCAATCCAATTTGCAACATTCATATCGTACAACACATAAAAAACCACACTCAGACCATCTGCAACGGTGAGTTTGAGACTAAAATGAAGCTGATGTGGCGTGGACGAGGACGAGAAAGACAGTGAAGCGGCGAGAACGAGTGTCGGTGGTGAGAAAAACTCGAACTCGTCCTCACCCATCTATTTTTTCATTTTTTTTATATTTTTGATATATTGTATTTAAACTATTAAATATGGGCTCTACACATTTTTTTATTTATTTTAATCAAACTCACACCTACTATTGTAAAGCAAGTTAATATGGAGAATCTAACTCTAACTTTTTGGTGGGTCATACTACTCCCACCTCATCTAGTGAATATAACTCATGCTCATCATTGCGGATGATCATACGATCAATCTATTTCTCTCTCTCATTAGGCTGAAAAACAAAGAAGCAAAAGAAACAAAAAAAATCACCTGATTAATGAGCGAATACCCCCATCAGACATCTTTTAGGCCCACCGGAGAAAATCCCACTACCATCAACTTTCATCTTCACCGGCAGATCTTCACAGAAAACCATAATAAACATCTGACCAGGAAACCTCCACCCTCCTGCGGCCTTAAACCTAACATTAGCAAGCACTTGCGCCCGGAATTCAACACTCCCGTTCTTTTTCCGATCGCCGGCGAAATCACTCGGAATGTAGGACGACACACCCACAGCCATGGCTTCCAATCTAGACTGAGATTTCGGACCCTGATCCAACGGCGGGAGTTGGTTCTGGGCGATCATGGAGGATCTGTAGAGGACACGCGCCTCCACGTCGTCGTAGAGCGTGTGGTACCAGCGGTTAGGGTTTGCGACGGTGAAGTGTAGGTTGAAGGTGGTGATCTGGGAAGAGGAGGCGTTCAGATTGGAGGCGGAGAGGGAATCGACGGTGAAGATGGGGGCACGTGGACGGAGGACTATAAACGCGGTGGTCAAGATGGCCCCGATGATGAAGGCGCTGACGAATATAAAAAGCAAAACTTTTTGCTTAGTTTGCATTGAAAAAGAAAAACAAACTTCATATATGTATCATTCAAATTTTAGTGCTCCTCATTTCTAAACAATTGTTTTTTTTTTCTTTCAACGAAGTTATTTTTTTGGGGAAGTACGGATGTGTTTGGTATAATAAATACTAGCCTCCGTGTTTTTGGAGGGCTGCCATCGATTTATTTGTTGATGGTAAGTCCAATTTGATTGATTTCTATCCCAATTATTAGTAGTTTGGTTTTATGTTTTCACAAAGAAAGTTAGTCTCTTCTTTTGTAAGAGTTTTTTTACCCTTATTTAGGGTTTTTAGTCTCTTTCTAGAGTTTTTGTTCAGTTGGTGTGGTCTAATACGTTGGATGAAGATCGACTTTCAAATCGCTATAGCACGGGTTGTGAAGTTCTCCATCAATGGTAAAGATGCGGAATCATCGAAGAAAGATGCAAAGTCATCGAAGAAATCGGAACCGAACGTCAGTAAGATTAATATTGGTTATTTCATATTTGGAAGTTGAATTTGATCATATATATGTTTTAGATCTACAATTGTTCAATCACGATTTTCATTGTAAGTATCGTATGACTTGTTATTAATGAAATCATTATGTTTGGTTTCAAAAAAAAATGATGTATGTATTTTTACTAATTTAGACTATGTTCTTTTATACGGTACATTGCGCTACTATGACCCACTATACCACTTAGGGTGTGTAAAATTCATGGGTAAAAAGTTGTTGGGTAAAAGTTAAATTTTTATAACTTTTGGTAAATTTTGATAACTTTTAGCAAATATACGTTAATATATCAAAATTATTATTTTTTTATTTTTTAACCTTGGTAATTTTTGATAAGTTTTGATAAATTTAGGCAAAAACTGAAAAATTTTAGTAAAATAAAGTTACACATAAATTTGACTAGGGATGGCAACAGGGCGGATCGGGGATGGGGGAGTATACCCCCGTTCCTATCCCGCTCCCAAAACTCATCCCCATCCCCACTTCAGGGAATGATTCTTGCCCCATCTCCATCCACGCTGATTCCCCAATGGGGATCCAACGGGGATTTTTTAAAACTATTCTAAATTTAACTAAATTTTAATCGGATCCGGATTTTAATCGAACCCGGTTTTTAACATATTTAAAATACAATGTATTTAACTTGCTTAAATAATAATACATCAAAATCAAACAATAATACATCAACAAGTGAAAATAAATTGGAAAAATTACTACTTTGTCGTTCCCATTAACATATATATTAAATTTGAATAAAGGTTATTTAGTACTTTTAACATTTTCGGGGATGGGGACGGGGATGGGGAAAATTTTGTCCCCATCCCCGCCCCGTCCCTGAGCGGATTTTGAAAAATCGTCCCCGTCCTCGTCCCATCCCCAATGGGGGCAGGGTTTTTTCCCTAGAGCGGGGTGGGGCCCCGACGGGTTCGAGGATTCCCCGCCCCATTGACATCCCTAAATTTGACAGACTCTTAATATTCTTCCACATTTTATCACACTTTACCGCAATCATTACCAATATATCTCTTCATTTTTATTTTTATTTTCACTTTTCTCCTCTGTTTTTTAATTTTTTTTCCATCTACCAAATCAACCATACTTTCCATAAATTTTATCAAATTATTCCACAATTTTTTGCACTTTCCACAATTTCACCACACTACACCATTTTCATCACATTTTATCAACCTTACAAAAGAATCACATTTTATCAACCGTATAAAAGAATAAAGCCTTAATTGGTTTAGATTCTATTCTTTTATACGGTTGGTGCGATATGGTGAAATTGTGAAATATGTGGTAATAATAATATAAATTGAAAGAATAAACAAAAATTGAAAGAATGAACACAAAGAAGATACAATAAGGGGTGTGGGTGTTTGATATGATGCCTCAAAGTTTGAAAGAGTAGATGGAGGTTATGTTATTTGTTCGGCCTCGTTTCGAGCCGAATTTCTTCTCTTTTATAGGGTATATTTGCTTGTTTTAACCCCTATTTATATATTAGATATAATGTTTTGGTGTTTTGTAGGAAAATAAGAGAGTGACCTAAAATGGAGCCAAAACGGAGCAAAAACTCACCAACTAAAGGGTAGAGGCAGAAGGGTTGCTCGACCGAGCAGCATGTTGGCTCGCCCGAGCAACACCTCTGGAAGGACAGCAGGATCTGCCGACCGATTTTGAGCCAAGAAGAGGAGAGACAGAAAGCTGGCTCGCCCGAGCAACACACTGGCTCGGCCGAGCCATGCTTCTGCACAACGACCGTGAAAAGTTCGAAAAATATGGCTAAGGCAATGAAGAAACAGAAGCCCAGCTCGCCCGAGCAAGGGCCCTGCTCGCCCGAGCTGATCTTCTGAGCTGCCGAGGAGAAGTTACCAGGGAGGCAAAACACGCCCGACCAGAACACCTGCTCGCCCGAGCAGAATTCTGGCTCGCCCGAGCCAATTCGGTTTTCTGCGTACAGGCTGGAAATGAGATGCTGCGTTTTGTGCAACTAACTTGGGTCATTATAAAAGCCTTAGCTGCGACTCCATAAGGAATATTAGATTAGAATTAGCCTAGGTAGTTTAGGAGTAGAATTAGATTTAATTGCTTTCCTTTATTTGCTTTAATCTCTCTTAATTGTTCTTCAAGTTTTCAATTGTTCTTCATTGTTCTTCAAGCTTTCATTGATTTCTAGCATTTGTATTCAAACTTTCTCAAGCTTTCTCAATTCAAGCAAGTTTCCATTAAAGTTTTTCAAGCTTTCTCTCTCTTCTCTCTCTCTCTCTCTCTAATTTCCATTGTTGACTTGTTTTCCAAGCTTTATAGTGTTAGCCACAATCAACTCCATTTTTAGTGGGGAGGAGGGTCAAGGAACTCCAATTCTACTTACTAGTGAGAATTTGGGGGATTCTTGGTAATCCAAACCACAATTTCTTGTTTGTTCGGGGGAAATTCAAGTGTTGATTGAAGGTTTATTGAAGATTAGTCATCAAAGGTATAATTTCTCGTTCCCAATTTCATTGTTCATTCATTGTCTTCATTCATGCCTTTTAATTGCCTTCATCTTTAAGTGCTTTCTTTATTACTTTCTTTTAATTGCTTTCTTTATTATTATCATGTCTAGGTTAGATTTAAATGCTTTCTTTACATAATTTATCGCTTTCCACACTTGAGAAAAACCCATTTACATGAACCGATTACCTTAATCAAGCCTAAACACCCATCCCTGTGGACCGACATCCCTAACTTATAAAACCACAAAAATTACATCCGAACATTATTCATGTGGAAAGAGGGTCATCAAATTTGTTTGCATCTTTTGTATTTTATGTTTTTTTTTTGGTGATACTTCAGTTACTGTTTTGTTTTGCTGTTTCTTACAACTTTATTGAGTTCCAATATGTTTGTTTCGAACTCAAACATTAATAATAAGAAAAAGAGGGTCATCAAATCTCAGCGTCGCATGTTGGATGATGATAATGATGATGAGTTGATGACATTCACTTTCTTCAACTTTCCAAGCAGTTCACATCTTGACAGTCCAGACGACGACGGTCGGAATTGATGATGAATGTGGCGTTATTGTACCATAACAAAAGCCACTTCCTTGGTTGTATTTGCTTGAATCCTACTTATTTCCCGGAGGTTGTTGACGTTGTATTCAAAAATTTCCAAAGATATTGCTCGGGCTGCATTGAAAAATTATGAACACCGCATAAAATATGTCACATTCATAAAAGACAATCAAATATAGAAAAATCAATCTAACTTAAAAAAAAATAACCAAACACACTCTAACTTCACTTGAGTCATTGATCACACATCAACAACCATTTGCCAGGTTTAACATTGTCATGCTGGCAGCTGTATAAAAAAGCTAGCTTCTAACTTTGGAGTAATAAACCCTAAACCACAAGATGAAGCTATGATCACTCAAACAAGCCCTTGTGTTTATACATTACTCAGGCAATTCAAGGTAGAAGAAGCTAAAGAAATGTTACATTTTTCTCTTTCTCCATATCTATTAACCTTAAGGAATCATGCATGGGGACTCTGTTCATGATGTATTTTATGAGGACAATATGAATCCATCCTAAAGAGATTATGCCAAGTGAAGAAGAGAATATATCAAAAGGAAGAAGAAGAAGAAGAAGAAGAAGAAGAAGAAGAAGAAAAAAAGATACTAACCTCACAGAATTGGTTTATCAATCCAATTTGCAACATTCACCAGGAGCTACACAACACATAAAAACCATACTCAGAGACAATCAAACTATTTCTCTCTCCCCCCTCTCTCTCTCTAAACATTGAGTCTACCAAGATTCCAGATTTAAGGGAGCGTTTGGTTGGAAATTCCGAGGAAAAATTTTTCATAAGAAAGATTTTTGTATGAAAATTATTTAGCTCCCCAAGTGAAATTTTTTCTACAAAAATATAGAAAATGATGGGCTTCCGTTAAAATTTTTCAACGCCAACCTACATTTAAACATGGGATTATGAATTTATAGGAAAATAAGTCAAGTTGGAAAAAATGACAATTTCCCCAAATTTTTGATCCACCAAACAAAGGCAGCCTTGGAAAAACAAGGGTCGTGTTTGGCAACTAGATGGTAGCTAATAGTTGTTAGTAATTAGTTTGTAACCGTTAACTATTTGACTTTAACTGTTTCGATAAGCTAATTATTGAAAAAGTATTTAGGCACCGTTCGTTTATGCGTTAACGCACCCAAACGCAACGCAACTTATCACAACCCTGCCGCAACATAACGCAAATTACCATTATTTTTTAACTATTTCCACCGCAACGCAAACGCAACGCACAAAACAACGGTGCCTTAATAAAGAAACTTTTTGTGAAAAACTATCTAAAAATTTATTTGAGAAAACTTTTTGAAAATTAGCTTATTGAGTCCAAAAAATTAATATGCAAAGCTTTTTGCCAACCAACTCAAATCACTCTTTCATTTTAATTAAAAAAAACTAATATAAAAAGCTTGAAGAAAATTACGTGACTTTCCCCAGCACACATGTTGTAGGCCCACCAGTGTGGGTCCCACTCCCATCGGCCTTCATCTTCACCGGCAGAAGATCGCAGAAAACCCTAATAACCGCCTGGCTAGAAAACCACGACCACCACCCTTCGACGCCGTTAGACTTAAGAGCAGCAATCACTTGTGCATCCAATCTAACACTTCCGTTCTTTTTCCGACGATCGTCCAAATCGCCGGCCAAATCGCTACCAATGTACGACGACACCGCGAAAACCTTGGCTTCCAATCTGGACTGAGATTTCAGACCCTGATCCCACGGCGGGAGTTGGTTCTGGGCGATCAGGGAGTCTCCGTAGTACACACGCGCCTGCACGTCGTAGTACTGCGCGTAGAACTTGCTGTTAAGGTTCGCGACGGTGAAGTGGAGGTTGAAGGCGGCGGAGATCTGGGGAGAGGAGGCGTTCAGATTGGAAACGGTGAATGAATCGATGGTGAAGATGGGGACACGTGGGCTGAGGAACAGGAATCCGATGGACACGATGGGCAGGGCGATCAAGGGCCCACCGAAGGTGATGATTGAAAAATAAAGAAAACCTCTCTCTATTACTTTGCATTGGAAAAGAGAAAGAAACTTCTCTCGTACTTTGCATGAAACAAACTTCATGAGTGATTCAAATTTGGTGCTTGTTCTTCCTCAACAAACAAAATAAGAATTAAAGAATTTAGTGCTTGTTGGGAGTAATTTCTATTTAAAACAACTTTTAAAAAAAGTTGTTGTTGGAGAAGTACCGAGTCCCTGTTATTTAGGGATTCGGGTGGTAGAAGTTGAGCAAGGTTGGTAGAGAAACGAAAAGTGAGGAAAATAAAATAAAATGAGATTAGTTTGAGTGATTTTAAGTCATTCGGATAACATAAGGTAAGCTAAGCGAATGATAGGATAAATCTAACTTACCATTCTAAAGAAAAGAATCTAAATTTTTAGGCCTAAAACTTATAATATAAGTGATTTTAGCAAGTTAGAGTGTTTGACCAAATTTATGAGGATATAAGTATTTTCACTAAATTATTATGTTCTTTTTAGAGTACAATTATGATATAGTTATTTACATTTTTCACTTTTTATTAATTTTTAAATAGATATTCCTATATAATTATAGTTGTGATTATAACTATAATTGTATATGGTACTACTTAGTTGTAAAATTTTGTAAATTAAATATTTACATATTAATAATTTACTAAGTACCATCTTTGTAGGAATTAGATAAATAAAAATATTGAAAAGTTTCAACATAATATTAAAGGTTCTAGCTAATATAATATCAAAATATCTACATACCATTTTTATAGAAATTAAAATATCTTTAATTTACATACCATTTTTATGGAAAAGTTTCAACATACAATTTATGATCAAAGTATTGCATTGAATACCCTGTAATATCAAAAGAAACAAATTATTTGAAACGGAGGAAGTAATTTTCACATGGCCACTTTTGGATCAAAGCCACATCAAAGAAGCAGCAAAGAAAAAAATGAAATAAAAAGAAGGAACAATTCTCATATTATTCTCTTATTCTCGTTTGATGCGTCGTCCGTGTAAATTTTAAGTGGTACTCACTCCGTTTTATATTAATTGTCCAAAATGTTGTCTTTGACAAAGAATTTTTTATAGTATATTTCATCAAAAAATTACAAAAATATATTGTTATGATAGTACTTTTCATTATGAATCTAATGATGATACTTTCATATATTAAAACATTGTATAAGTTGAGAAATTAATGACGCGTTAGGACAATTAATATGGAACGGAGGGAGTACTAGGGAAGTAGGGTTCACTTCCCGTAAAAAAGGAACCAAATATGAACATGGAAAATAATTTATTTAAGGGTTGCATTTGGTTGGTCAATAACTCTGGGAAATGGTTAATTTTTCGAATCGATTTATTTTTCCAATGTTTGGATGTAGATTGACCATGAGAAAAATTTCACAACGAACCCACCATTTTTTCCATTTTCCTAGGGAAAAGTTTCTCTTAGCCATGAAAAACTTCCCTTGAAAAAATTTCCCTAGGGTTCACACCAAACACCCCTAAGATTAAGGAAAAAAAGCTAGGAGTACAAAAATAATTCAAGAATGATGATGACATTTTCCTTCCTCCATTGTCTCTTAATCTCTTTACCAATCAGATTTCTTTCATTAATAAAAATAAAATAACAAATGTCTTGAATTAAGGCCATGTTCTTTTTCTATGGTTGGCAAATTGCGGTACCAGAGCATATCGCATTTCACAACTCACCACACATTACCACAAATCATTACTTTTTACATTCTCTCTCCTCACTTTTCTCCTCTACTTTTTACATTCTCTCTCCTCACCTACCGCACGTACCAATAACTTACCACAATTTCACCACACCACATCACACCACACCACACCATACCGCAAAAATACCGCAGAAAAGAACAGGACCTAAGATGATTAATAACCTGGACAATTTGAATTTCTTCTAAGTTACTACCTCTGGCCCAATTTATTTGTCCTTTTACCTAATTTCTTTATGCCAAAATATTTGTCTCATTTACAATTTCAACAACTGTAATACCTTTTCTACATTTAATTAATAAACTTACTAATCATTTTTTACAATTCCAACAACTATTATATTTAATTAAAGTATGGATAATTTGGGTAAATTGTAAATTTTTTACCTCAATTTTCAATATATATTGGTATTCTCAAATTAGGTAAATAGACAAATAATTTGGGACGGAGGTAATACTAAAAAATATTAAATAATGGGGTGCATTTGGATCAGTGGAGAGGCTGCAATATTAAGTAAAAGTTCTTGTTGCTTTGTTATATATATATGTTTGCTCCTTGATCGAGTAACAGGGGATCGGAGAATATATGGAAATATAGTAAATTTCATGAGATTTATCTCGTGAAACTCTTCTGTTAAGTTTTGAGTGACTTAGAAGAAATTTTGTCCTCAATCAATTACTAGCCTTAAAACATGAAGGCTCAAAAATATTTTGTAGAAACATGAGGACTTAAAAGTGGATATGATTATGAGGTACCCCATTTAGTCATTCATGCAAAGGCATGACTGATATTTTAAGTTGTTGTGGGTATATGCTAGGGCTCACATTGAGTGTTTATAGTCTAGAGTTGGCAAAAAATTTATCTGACTTGGATTATCCGAATTGTCCAACTCGGAAAAATAGAGTCTGGACATAGATTTTTCGTCCGAATTTGGATATTGACCGAATATTTGGACATAAAATTTCTCTTTTTTCTATTGTCCGAACTCGATTTAGCTTCATCCGAATTGTCCGACCCAGTCTGACCCGAAATAAAATCGAGTCTGTACGTGAATTTCTCGCCCGAATTATGATATTGTTCGAATTCGTCCGACCCGAATTCACCCGGACCCAAATTTTTGCCTGCTATAATTTTTACATTGATTCAATTTTATTGCAGTAGCCCTGTTCCATTTAAATTGAGATTTTGAGTCATAAGAGGATTTGCCTGTTACGACGTAAATGAGAATCCGTACCTAGACCCTTCTAATGGGTTTGTTTCAACACAAATGCCAATAACTCATTTTATCAGTATAGATATACAGTACAATATGTAGGTAGATGCTTAGGTTTGGTTTTTTCGGTTTAGGTCTCAGGTCAATTTTGCCCGCCACAAAACCAAAGGATTCAATTCGGATTTAACGGGTGAATCAGTTCGCATCGGTTGAAGATCGGTTCGGGTTGGCTTCGAGTCAACCCATTTCAGTTCGGTTACGGTTTCGAGTTGACTCCAGGTGAGTCTTATTCAGGTGAAATTCTTTCCCGTCGGGTCTTGGTTTGATTTGGGATCATTTGAGTCGGGTCACTTTTCAGGTTGTGATCCGTATTGGTTTTGGGTCAAAATTGGATCATCTATTCGAGTTCGGGTCTCGAGTTAGTTTTGCCAGGTCTAAGACTCATATTAGAGTCTATATATAGGATGCTAATGATGCTACCATCATTCCACAATACCAGAGGATGGCATACTCATTTTGAGGATGTTACCATTGTTTGCGCAGTTGCCCTGATGTTGGATGCTGTGCTATCCTTCTTTAACTTGTTTTGTGTTTGTGTTTGGCTATCCAACTTTTGCATGCTTTCTGGTGCTTTCCACACCGAACTTTGTACTTGTGCCTTCGGCATACTACCTAATCGAAAGCAAGATGAACTCGAGTCCCAACTTTAAGATAGAAGTGTTTCCCGATCCCCATTCAATTCTTAACTTATCAACATCCATATTGAAAAGAATACATAAAGACGACCCAATAAGGAGTGTTTCATGCCTCAAATTTTGAACGAAGTAGGTTGAGGTTAGGTTATACATGTGGAAAAAGAGTCATCATACATTCATATCTTGCATCTGACGTTGGATGATGAATTCTGATAATGACATCGATTCCATTAACTGTCAACCTTTCAAGTCGTTGTATGCTACGCTATGATATGATGCAATCACACCACTCATACTCATCATCAACAACACTTTTTGTCATCCCCCACCCTCCATTATTTTACAACCCAGCCACTTCACTAACTTCAGCTAAGTCACTTGATCACGAAATCAACACCCATTTGCAGAGTTTAGCGATGCGAGTTTTACAGAAGAATAGCTTCCGGCTTGAGCAATACAACAGAGTTTCGTTGTGCCGATTCGATTGAGAACCGTAAAAAGTCAGATGCAGCAGAAAAGCCACAAGAAGAAACCATCACCCCATCAGCCCTTGTGTAAGAACCTAACTGAGGATTAGGGTTGTTCATCGGTTCAAAATCGAAACCGAAAACCAAATAAGAGGTCAAGTCCAAACCGAAAATCGAAACCGAATTAAATGGTTTCGTCCAATTCGGTTCTCGGTTTATTTGGTTCAAAACTGAATATAGCACACCTCTATTTGGGTTTTTCATCGGAACCGAGCCAAACCAATCAAACCGCATTAGGGGCTAAAATACAAATCGAATAAAACAGGTTCGGTCCTCGGTTTATTCTGTTCAAAATCGAATAATGCACACCCATATTGAGGATGGTTCCCCACATAAGGAAGCAGGAAGCTAAAGAAAAAACCATATACAAGATGTTCAATATGCTACTGGAGAACAGGTTCCCTAGGTATGTTCAACACTAAGAGAGAATTCGATCAGTCACAAACCTTGGGGAAATTGGTCAATTTTCCCATGTTGATCAATTTTCCCTATGTTTGGTTGTACTTCGTCCTTGGGAACAATTTTATAGCGGACACACAATTTCCCACCTTTCCTTAGGGATCCCTAGGAAAAATTTATCTGAAATTCTCACCAAACGCTATCTAAAAGATATGAGGGAAATCCATGTCCTGATTCCATCTATCCTAGTTAAAGATATACACCTCTTTCCCATTCACTTCAGTATACACATTATCTTCCAAGCTGACATCCATCAGCACAACATAAAAGAGAGTAACCTGTTTGCCACAGCAATTCAGACCCTTTATAGTGCATATTCTTTTTCTCCAACCCATGTCAAATACAGAGCAAACACCCAAATATCGACACATTCCAACCCATCATTCCCCTTGTCACATTTTCTTTTTCTCCAAATCTGTCAACCCTAACAAATCTATTTCAAACCATGTAACATACAGAATTTAGTAGAAGACCAAACCATCCCCCCCCCCTCCCCCCCTCCTTTTTGTGTAAACTTTGTGCAATCACAAAAACACAGAAAATGCACAAATGTGATATGTCCAACTGTGTGTTCTAATTTGAATCCCTTTCTTCACTCCAAGCTGGTCACACCATCACAGGGTCTCTAATCAAATTGAATCTGAATCTTATGAGGTCATTATGAATCAATTCTAAACAACAATACCGAGAATAAACCCTCAAGAGAAACATTTGAACGCAATTCGGGGATATAAATATACACAACCTTGCTCCATGAATTGAAGTTCATGAAGAGGCGGATTCCAGCATGCAAGACGAGAAATGATACCACGCAGGTCCATACCCATTAATCAAGGAGAGAATATATCAACAATAAGAAACTATGCAAAATTGGCTCATAAATCCTAGCCAAAATGCTCAGGGAAATGATGATTCCTATACAAGAAAACCAAATTAATCTATCTAGTATATGCCTCTGTACACAAACTCCCAAAGCTATGGTGTCTATGACCATGGTATATTGGTTAAAATTTGAGCATTGTTTGATTACCATTCATCATATCACACATCATAAAAGATGCCCACGGCCTGTGCTAAAATTACCCACCTCAAATTTGATCAAATTAGCCAACTTTCCTCAATTACAATCCAGAAAAAAAACCCTAAACACAATCAGGATCAAAAGGAATCCAACAATCAAACAACAACCCAATACCAATTTGCAACACAAACTATACAGATTCTAATTAATCCAATTTCAAACATTCATCTGTATCTACAAAAGCACATAGAAAGAAACCCTACTCATAGACAATCAAAGTATCCCTCTCTACCTCTCTCCCACCCTCAGTACACATCAAGACTAACCAACATTCAATCAGAAGAACAAAAGAATCACCTGATTAGATCCCGACGGCACATCTGCTAGGCCCACCGGACAAACTCCCACTCCCATTGGCCTTCATCGTCACCGGCAAATCGTCGCAGAAAACCCTAAGAAACCTCCGGCGAGCCCTCCACCCTCCGGCCTTAAACCTAACAATCGCAAGCACTTGCGCGTCGAATTCAACGCTCCCCTTTTTCCGATCACCGCTCAAATCTGCGACCAAATCGTCCCCAATGTAAGACGACACCGCCACAAGCTTGGCTTCCACCGGAGACTGCGATTTGGTCCCCTGATCGAACGGCTGGAGTTGGTTCTGGGCGATCAGGGAGGATCTGTAGAACACACGCGCCTCCACGTCGTCGTAGTAGACGTGGAGTTTGTGGTTAGGGTTTGCGACGGTGAAGTGGACGTCGAAGTTGGCGGAGATCTGGGACGACGAGGCGTTCAGATTCGAGACGGAGAGGGAATCGACGGTGAAGATGGGGACGCGTGGGCGGAGGACCAGCCACACGATGAACAGGATGGTACCAAAGATGATGAACACGGCGATCAGCGCGGCGAAGAACCGGCGGAAGAAGGTGGCGCGTGGAGGCGTGTACTGCGGCGGCGCGTAGTAGGGGTTGTGGTTAGGGTAGTAATAGTTGGAATGGGGTTGGGGTTGGGGTTGGGCCGGGTACCCATTTTGAGGTCGGGCGGGGTACCCCGTTGCGGTGCCGTTGGTGGGGCGATTCGGGTCCGTCATCGGAAAATGGCCGGAGGTTTTAGGAAGGGTTGAACAGGGGAGAAGAGAAGGCTTGTTTGGTGAGAAAGTTGGGGAATCTGAAAAGTATGAATAGTGGGGGGTTTGTTTGTGTTGGGTTTATATGGAGAAAGAAGAAAGCAAAGTTCTGGAAAGTGGGGAAGAGATTTCGTCCAAATGAAAGAATTGAATTTGATGCTAAATTGATAGCATAGACATGGTAAGGTGCTTTCTGGGTTTGGGATTATTCTTTTAGGCTAAGCAACCAACCACACTAGCTTCTCTTTGTTTTTCTACTTGTTTCTTATTGATGTTCATATATTCTTTTTTTCCATTTTTTTTACATTAAAAATGTTGAGGGACAAAGTATAATTCATAAAAAAAATATTAGTGTAAAATTTATATTACTAATTATTAAATTTAACAAATGATATGATTAAATTTTATAACAATAATACTACATATAAAATGTATAAAATTATGTTTTATCTATAATATTTTAATTTTAAAAAAGTCTGAATATGTTTGACGGATAATGTTGATTGATTAGAATGTCATTTGTATTTGTTGACATTGCAATGCATGCTCAACTTCTTATAATCGATAATTAATGTCAATTATTAAAAGAAATAGTGTCAAAAATCGTTATAAATATTGATTTTGTGAAAAGTAAGCCACTTTTTAAATATTTTGTGGAAAGATGTATCATTGTCTAACAAAAATGTTCATACAAAGTAACTCACTGTATATAAAAAAAAACAATAACCATGACAATCTTTATTTTTCCTCTCAAAATTATTTAAAGTTTTCAGGCCTAAGAGAATGAGAGATTACCAATTTCAAATATTCTTTTTCGTTTGGGTCACCTTTGCACACATGCATATCTTTGGTTCCTTTTTTTTAATATGGTTTAGGAGATATTCCAAATATAGTAGTTTTAGATATATAAAAAAAATCTCAAAAACTCTTTATATTATCCAACAATAAAAACAAATTTCAATATGATCTCGCTAACGTGAGGTTTAGAGAATCCAAACATAAGCAGATTTTCATCACATTTTCCACAATTTCTTGACACGCACTATTTCCACAACTTACCAACCACACAAAAGAAGATAGCCTTCATGTTGAGTTTATCCTTCACATCCAAACTTACATCTCTTACTTTCAAGCGCGCTTCCTTTCGAAACTTCTCATGATTTTGTTCTCTCATCAAACAAGGAAGACAAATTGAATAACGTAATCGCTGGTTCAAGAGACCTCTAGAAACATATATAGTCCTTGACCATATGACATGGGAGTTAGTTGAATACAGATGAACGACTTTTTAACATAATGACCTTCCTCATCATCATAATTCATAACTCATAAGAGGGTTGTCACTCTTATTTGAGAGAAACCCAGCTTGGAAATTTACTACTAGTATAAAAGATCCTATATTATTGCCTCAAACTAAGTACGATTTAACAACCTATTACTAATTTTAACTCAAATTTTTGTTAAAAGATTCATCTTAACTGACAAACAAAAGAATTGTAAGACCAATTCAAAGAACATGAAGGATATAATTGACCAATCCGTTGGAAACATTAGTTAGTATTTGATAATTTCTTAACTGAGAAACAAAAGAATTGTAAGACGGCTCACCGCCGAAGGAATCCATGGAGGAAGACCTATGCACACATAATATAAGGTTGGGTTTTATATATGCTACACCTGATTTTGTCTCAAACTTCTATCTGAATATAACTGCTGCTATTAATGTTAGTTAATATTACATCCACATAAAAATGCAAGCTACAAAGATGGGAATTAGGAAATAATTCAGACATTCATATAAAATTTGCTATACAAATGCAGTACAGCATATTGGTACATCCTCCCACAGATAAAAACACAACCTTATTCAATCCGTTTCATCGATCACTATGTACAACAACATGCTGTATCAAAGAATGGTAAAAAGAAGGGGGCCGGCTCCTTAGTTGGAAAACTCCGAAAGTGGAGGTGAAAAAAACATAAATATCGATAGTTAAAAAGACAGAAAATTGACTTGAGTGTATGGACAGAACATTGTGCACACATACAGTACCTGGAACTTACCGACGCAATTTCTGGACCGTTATCATGATAATGATGCTCGAGAAGAGTCCTCGATCATCATCCCCTTTAGACTCCTGGCCAACCATATCGCTGTCTCCCTTGGGGAAACCTTGTCTTTTCCGAATGGCTTCAACACAACCGCAAGTTCGTCCAACCGGTCTTGCTCCAGCAACTCAGCAGACAGTTCGAGCAGTCCTTCCAGTGCTTCGGCCCTCTGTCTGAATGACTTGACATCCATCACTTCTTTCGCTGGTGATTCCCTCTCTTTCGGGCATGTCTGAGATGTTGTCACTTGCTCGGTGTCTGGTTTTTCTACTGCTGTCCCGGTGTTTTTCGTGTTGATTCTCTCAGATTCACGACTTTCTTGAGGGCCTGATCTCATGGGTAGTGGATCCGATCTAGGAGGAAACACGGGCTGTTCGCTGTTTGATGGAGGTTTAATGGAGGCTGCATTGATGGGCATCCCAACGACATCCATGTTTCGCTCAATGGTGTCTGGCACTGCTTGCTGTTCATTCCCAACTCGGACGTTATTATGCCGAATGACATGAATGGGATCATTTGCAGCTGCTTTTGAAGGCAGTGAATTCTGCATGATGAACATCGCGTCTTGCTGGATGTTGTTTTTAGCAGATGAAACCGGAATGCTAGAAGCCATGTTGTCTCCCCCAATCAATAACGATTCCTTGACGGTAAACTTGTCATGATTTACAGATGATGGAGATGCAGGATGTGAGCCCAGCATGTGATCAGATCTCCCATTCAATCTGGTCGTAGAATAGTTATCATTGTGTATAGAAACTTCATCAGGACTCCTGAAACCCGGCTTCAACGATGCGTCAGACTCAGAAACCATGTTATCAGCAACAGAACCAACGGTATAATACTCAGGGTTGATCTCAGAGTGCGAGCTATCAGTTGTCGCATATGATAAACGGCGACTATGGCCATAACTTTCTTTGGGCAAATTATCCTGTGTTCGTGAGTGAGAGGAAAAGGTAGGTGTCTCAGAAACCCTAATCTCCGCATCACAGCCAACATTACGATTTTCAGAGTTGACCTCGGCATCAAATGGGTCAGCTGCTGCATATGATAGTCGCCGACCATGACCAGAGCTTTCCTTCTGAGAACTCTCCTGGGTGCCAGATACTGGGCTAGAAGAAAAAGAAAATATTTCAACATATCTTAAATCACCTTCGTTTCCATGCCCATGAATTTTTCCTGAAATATTTCCAGCCATCTTGGGGCAAAAATGAGAAGAGGAAGCACTACTTGTTCGATGTGATTCGATATGATCAGCAAGCTCACCACTCGCCCTACTAGACGGGTGTCCGGGAATTTCAGGGTAAAGACAGGAAGCAGAAGCACTACTAGGACGGAACGATTCCAAGTGCTCAGCATGGACAACAGCATCACGGTAATGCACTGCCCTGCCCGAGCTATTATTTTCAGACATCTTAGGGTTCACAATAGAAGCAGAAGCACTGCTTGGCCTATGAGATTCAAACTGCAGCTCAGGATGGGTCACTGCTTCATGATGATGGATACCCTGTTCCACTCTACTGCGAAATGGGGTTGTTGCATCGTCAGAGAGCTCGAATGCTTGCATAGATACACAAGATGACACAGAATTGTTGCTGTCAGCCCGAGTGGGTTTTGGAGGGGCCCTCTTACTTCTCGCTGTTTCTTGTTTAACCTCCTGAGTAGGGGAACTTTTGTTCACTACGGCAGTGCTTTCAGATTCTAGAGCAATCTCACTGGGACTAGCTTTAGTGGAATCATTCACTGCATTTGCACCATCAAGGCCAGCTTGCCTTATTCTGCCTGGGAAGGAAGGCCGTCTTGCCAGGTTCGAAGGCGGGGTTTTCTGCCTTGGTCTAGCAGCAACGCCATTTCCATCTTCAGCAATTTGTTTGGTTGAGCCAGGTGAAAGGGCAACCTCATGTCTGGGCTTAGTCTTAGGGGAGGACTCAATTAATGGTAACTGCAGAAACACAGAATCAAATTAGCAAAGTTTTCCACTACATAAGAATCAGTAAGGAAAATTTATCATCTTTAAGACCTGATGCTTCAGAGAGGGCGATGCTTGAGCTCTTTTCGCACAATCAGAACTGGTCCTTGCAGGCACTGCTATAGGAGAATCAGCTGCAGGCTTGACAGTTGGAGGCACAATAGTGGGCTTGGAAATTTTAGGTGGCGCTTCCGTATTTGCTCTTTGGATAGTTCTTCCTCGGCTGCTTCGCATGGGAGAACTGTTTTCTCTAGTTTTACCTTCCTTTAGAGACATCAAAATATTTTTGATCATTTTTGGCTGCTTTGTTTCAACATTGGATTTGGGTTCATCATTAGCCCGTTTCATGACCTCCTGCTCATGCATATCAGCACCAGACACAGTAGTGCAGTGTTTTTGATCGTGTTGTGGTGGTGTCTCATAATCAACTTCATCGTCAGAAAGGATGTCTGTATCAGTGCCTTTGTTCTCGCAGTACACCAAAACTGGAATGTTCTTCTCAGTTGACACTGAACTGTCTTTATCACTGCAAGAACTGTTACTGTTGTGGCTTTCAACCATGGTTTTCCGTCCTTCACGAGCAGCAGATATCGGCTTCTCAGGGGATGGGGAGCTTGCTGGTCGGTACATATTGACATAAGGCTGAAGGTAAGGGTGCTTCAGAATCTCTGACGCCTGTTGAAATCACATGAATTGATCATAAAAGTAAAAAACTAAAAAAGAGTCCCCAGGTCCCAATTCCATAAAAAAAAAGTTTAAACAGATGAAGTCCATACATTGGTCGGTGCTCAGGATTTTTCCGCAGCATTCCTTTGATCAGAGTTTTCCTGAACATAAGTTTTTGGAATATGAACAATTACCACATATATGCTCGCAGACAGAGAATGTTCAACAAAAGATATTGTGAAAAAGAAGTTATTGGTTAAGTACATACTACAGAAAAGAGTCACAACTTACAAGGACGGAGAGTAACACGAAGGCAATGGACCCATGGAGGATCGATTTATCTTGCTAATGAGCCCTGCCATATCCTGGGACAAAATTATATATTTATGGATTATAAAGTTAGCAACAGATTCCAGAAAGATGAGGAAATTTGAAAAGGATCATACAAGATGTCAAAGAAAAATAGAAGAGTAATCAATTAGCATTCCACTGTAACCAGGACTGTCGGGTTAACAAGTTTTATGTACCAGGGCTTTTTGTACAGGTTATTAAGTTAAGTGTACCAGGTCTCTCCCGTGAAAAGTTTTTCAAAAATCTATAACTGATGCCTCGCCAAACAACCCACATGAATAGCAGATGTGTGATTCACGTCGCTCAAGTGATTAGTGTAGCAGCTAATCAGTTTATACACATGCAAGTCTTCAACAACAATCATATAGTGTTGATTCCTAACCAGTAACTACTAAACACAGATATTTAGAAGGCAACAGAACAGCTTAAGATAATAACACAAAATATGCAAAATCGATGAAACATTGCTGCTCTCGAACAACCCAGACGTAGAACTTGGAAGATGACATCCCCTCTCCAGATATGATATGTAATAATTTTAAAGATCCTTGCTAAAATGCACAAGCACACTAGAGTTAGAAAACTCACAAAAGCTTTAAATGCAGGCCGATGTGCTGCCATTTCATACACACAGCAACCTGGTCAAAACAAGATACAGTAAGCAACATTGTCTACAGCTACAGCAGGAATCCTTGCAGAACCAGCAAACAAATTTGCATACCTAAGGACCAAATATCAGATTTGAAGCCATAAGGAATGTCTGCCAGTAATTCTGGACACATGTAATTCGGTGTTCCGACCACCTGAGCACACATAAGAGGAATATAAGCATCTGCTGCTATTAGCAAAGTTTGTAAGGAGAGGGCGAAGTACACGAGATACAGAATGACACAGAGTGGCAGCAGCAGCTGCTTACCGAAGAAGCTAAATCATCTGCTTTGAGGGTTTTAGCAAGCCCAAAATCCCCTGTGAAGAGATCCAAGAAATAGGTTTTGTCAACATTCAATGGCAACACATGAATCAAACCAAAACCTAAGAGCAAAATTACCCACCAAGGCGAACATCCTGGTCTTTTGTCAGAAATATGTTCGAACACTACAAAATGAACATGTAACGAATTAGCTTACACTCCATGGGAGTTGACAATTAACAAGAAGAGAACACAGAATCCATATATGTACATACTTTAAGGTCTCGATGGAGGACATAATTCGAATGCAAATAGTCAACAGCCAACAGTAATTGTGTGAACCACTTGCAGAGTTTCTGAAGAAATACCAAAAAACAAAGCATCAACTCAATCACAACTTAGAAATAGAAAGACAACCATGAATTTTAGTACTAATACATGACAAGCATCTACCTCCTCAGGGAAATATGTACCATTTGCTTTTTTCATCAACTCAGCCCTATAATGTTCAATCAACAACAACCATATCCATATTATTCAAAAAGAAAAAGGAAAAAACTTTCAACTTTTGCATTGTTTGTTACAAATAAAATCAGAATGTACTCACATGTCTCCACCTTCACAGTAGCCCGTGACTATACAGACATAGCAACCCTGCATTAGACAAATTCATACTTTTTTCACAAACTAAACATCGGACAATACAAATTCAAACCTACAAAAGAGAGAGAGAGAGAGAGAGAGAGAGAGAGCTAACCCTTACCTTCTCGACCCATGCTTCTTTGAATTCAACAATAAAGGGATGTTGAATACGAGCAATTAACGCCATCTAAACCACAATAACCACATAATTAGGTTAAAATCACAGCAAATTAACACTTCGAATTCAATCGAAGAACCAAAAATTACCTCTTGATGAGCAGATCGACGACATCGCTCAGTCTGTCGAGCAAGCCTAATCTTCTTCAACACATACCTGCAGAACAATCAAATTCAAATTCAAATACAGAAAACAATCAATCAAACTTAAAACAAACAATCAACTACAAACATCATACTTTTTCTTCTCCAATTTATGATGAACAAGAATGGCTGCTCCAAATGCTCCTCGCCCAATCTGCTCCATGATTTCATACTGATCCATCCTGGATTCCATCTCTACTTCCCTAGATCCTCTCACTATCATAAACCTCGATATTGAGATCAATGCATTTGATGAAGTTGCAGAAGATCAAAGAGGTTCGGAAAATCGTATTAATAAATGATTGAATTGAATACAGTAACGGATGTTGGAGCAAATGCAAGATTAAGACGACATTAATGTGGATAATCGAACCAACTTTTCATCAAATTCCTAAGCGAATTGGAAATCGATTTCGATGTGCTTGCATTTCTAAACCTCTCTTTCTCTCTCTTTCTCTCTCTCTCTTGACTCCTCACACTGAGAGAGTATTTCTCTCTCCTCCCGACAGCTCGACTGAGCTCAATTAATTTAATTAAAAATGTGGTGTGGTATACTAGTAGTGCTACTCCTTTTCTTTTCCCTTTTCTTTTTTTGTTTGAGGGGGAGAAGAGTGTAGTGGGGCTCGCAAAAAATTTGGATAGGTTAAATTTGATCAATGTCAAAATTCAGATGAGAAATTAATATTTAAACTCGTTTTTATTCTTGTCATATCGGGTTAAATAATTCGAACGGAGTTAAATTCAGGTCAGACCAGATCGGACAATTCAGACGGAGCTAAATTTGGGTCAGACTGAGTCGGACAATTCGGACCTAACTAAATTTTGGTCAAACCAGGTCGGACAATTACGAAACTAAATTCAGATCAGAATCAGGTTTAGACAATATAAAAAAATATTATGTCCGAATAATCGGTCAATATCAAAATTTAGACGAAAAATTTGTACCTAACCCCAATTTTTTCAGGTCGGATAATTCCAATTTTTCGATCAAACAAAATTTTGCCAGCTCCCCCGAATGTACCAATTTTTAAAGGGCTTACTGCACAGAATGGCAGGAAGGAAGTACGGTTACGAGGAGTAGTTTAATTGAATGAATTAATTAATCAGGGTTAATTAAGAGTTAAACAGAGGTTGAGTTATCTATACTGTGTTAATAGAGACTAATTTTGTAATCTTACCTGCCACTTAACTAAAGAATATGCTCCTAATTAAAGGGTACCACCTCTTGAATGGGTAAGTAGCACTTTAGGCGTCAAATATTATGGATACTTTCTAATTGAAGAAATTTGAAGACTTCACTTTGACATATTATACTATTGTGATTCCCTATCAAATATTTGAAACCATTTTTGGCTTATATTCCAATGCATTATGAGAGAATGTTTTTCATTTAATCTTTCAGGAAGTCATTTCAATATGGTTGTTATAGTTATTTCCACAACTAGTAATTATAAACATTGATAAATGTTAGTAATTGCATGTAATTATACCAACACTAATGCATTGGATCTCATCAAAACTTCACAGTTATCTCGTTCAAGCGGGATTTCGGACTATTGGTTTAATAAATGTTAGTAATTGTTGATGAATGTTGGTTACCACAACATGCATGTTATTGAATAACTAAGGACCTGTTCTTTTCTGCAGTATTTTGCGGTATGGTGTGGTGAGGTGTGGTGGAATTGTGGTGGCTGTGGTGAAATTGTGGTAGGCTATTGGTATGCGGGGTAGGTGAGGAGAGAGAATGTAAAAAATAGAGAAAAAAAGTGAGGAGAGAGAAAAGTGAGGAGAGAGAAAAGTAATGATTTGTAGTAAAGTTATTCAAATATCTTACTATACATAAACATCCACACACTCCATGTATACACAAATTTTCAGTCTGTCCGTTCTAATTTAGTCTATTTATAAAGTTTTCATCAATTTTTCCATCATCTTAGATAATTGAGCTCAAGTAATGATGATTACGACCCTAGTGTTGTTTCCCCATTTTTTATTTTTTTTTTTGAAACAGAAGAAGAGATATATTAGTCGAAAGTCATTACACCATCATAACCAGGCACAAAAAACTCAGACCCAACTATGAGAACATACAAATTACCAAGATTAGGAAAACACATAATTAAGCACACTAAATCTCCTACACCTACTAATGCCTATATCATACAAGGAGATGTACAAAATAAAGGAGATCCAATAAGCTACAAAAACACCCATCAAGACAAACATGGTCCGAAGGGAGACCAAAAGACTAGACTTCCACCAAAAGCAAACTTCCAAACCACCATCAGACCGGCCCAAAAACCACAAAGTCAGGCACCCAACTTCATTCAGAGTATTCAAAGTCACGTTCCTCCAGCATCTATTGCACTTGTTTATCATAGAAGAAGGTTTTGATGTCAAGTTCCACAGCAAGACTCATACACTTGGGGATTTGGTTATAGGATAATGACCGCCTCCTTTTGCTCCACAAATTGCTCAGCCAGGACAGTAGGGGTCAAGTTAACATACCTTTGAACCAGATTGATCTCAACATTCCAATCTCTGGTCAAAAGGCCTTTGATTTCATCAATCACATCCAGAAGTTGAGGCTCCAGATCCTCAGGGGGATTCCTCAGGGTCTTGATAATCCTTTCCTCCAGGTCCACCTCAATAGGAGTGTACCCCCTTTCCCAGGCAAGGTGAATGATCTCGCGCAGGGTAACCATGACATTTTTGAGGTTATTGTTTTTTGAATCGGATAAAGAAAAAATTATTAGAACTTAGGTAGGTCTTTTGTCAAAATATCTCCCTAAATTATTGACACGTGATTACGTGAAGTAGAAGAAAAATTGGAGAAAGGCTTCAAATCATGGTCTAGGTTGGTCATCCAATTTGTTGTTGTATTTTCATCCTTATTTCTATCTACATTTCTATCTACTTGGCAGAAACCATAATTTTAATTGCTTTGTCATCCTAGACCCGCCTAAATTATAATCTTCAGACTCCAAATTATTTCACAATTTTTTCAACTCATGGTCACCCCGTTTATGATCTCATCTACAATCGCCCAGGTGCCGAAAAACCTAACCTCCACCTATTTTTGCATCTCAATAGAGGGGTTGTTATCAATCATTTTGATCGATGGTAAACCTCGTTTTGATTGATTTTTTAGTCGATCTATAGTTTATTTTAATTTTTATACAAATAATGTCTATATCTTCATACGTAAGAGTTCTATTGTACCCTTACATGGGATAAGTAGCGTCTCATTTTGTTATACTCATGTTCAATATAATTGGTATGATCTATTATATCAGATGAAGTTCAATTTTCAAATCGCTATAATACAGATTATGAGGTTTTCAATTAATAGTAAAGATCAATACATATTACATGCTCTTGGAGCATGTGCTCCATGTAGGAACGAGTGAACAATTATACCATTGAGAATGAACAACGATTAAGTATGAGTGAACAATTATACTATTGCGAGTGAACAATAACCATATTTGGAGCACGTGCGCCAGAAGCATGTAATAAATTGCAAAGATGGACTGTTTTGAGAATTCATGACAAGACTGTACTAATTGTAGAATCGAATGTCAATAAGATTTATACCCGTTATTTGAAAATATGTACTTACTTTACAATTGTGCTTTCACGATATTAATTTTTGTAAGTGTTGTTTGACGTTTATTGATGAAATCACTTTATTTCCTTCAAAAAAAAACAATAGATATCAATAATTCTAGGTAAAATATTTAATGCTATGTTTGTTTGGAAAAAAAATTCGGAATAATTAGTGAATTTTTACTAAATTAACAAAACTTCTCATATTTGATTGTACTAAGTGAATGAGAATATTTGGATATAGAAGTAATAGAACATATCACTTCATTTTCAAACTCAATAAGCATTTTCCCTAACTTTAGAGAAGAGTTAAAAGAAGTTTTTGCTGAAAATATTCTTTGTACATGAAAAAATCTTTCCAATAAAACCATCATACGCATTAAGGCCCCGTTCTTTTATGCGGTAAATTGCGGTGCGGTACCGCACCACACCGCACTACTCGATATTCTACCACACTTTACCGCACTTTACCACAATTATTACCAAAATATCTTCTTACTTTTCTCTCTCTCCTTACTTTTCTCCTTTATTTTTTACATTCTCTCCTCTCACATGTTCCACCTCCCACAAATCTCACCATAACTCACCACAATCTACCAAACTTCACCGCACTTTTTCAAATTCCACCACACTATACCATTACTATACCGCACCGCACCATATAAACGAACGGAGCCTAATTAAGTATGTACATATATATATATATTTAAGAAGTACGACTTTTAATTGCTGTGCTTGCATTTGAACAACATCAAATTGAAGGATCAACATCAACATACTATTTTGAAAGCATTTTATTGGCGACAACCATGAATAAATACGAAGAAAAATCTAACAAACAACCCAATTAAAAGCGGTCCAATGGATGGATTATGCATCACAACCATGCAATTTTCATATATAAACTAGTGCTATATATCCCGTGCAATGTACTGGATTATTGCCAATTATTAAACTATCAAGAATTATGTGTATCAAATATTTTATGACAGAATATGTTTGTTAAACTTATGAAAATTGAAATAATTATTCATATATATATAATAATATAAATATTTATCAAATAACTATTATCAATTAGTGAATGAAGTGTTGTTATTATCTATTAATTATAATATATTTTCTGAACAAAATATGTAAAATTTTTATCATTTGTTTATTTTTCATAATCATCGTATAATATATATTAATCTCATAATAACTACACTTTCAAGATGATTGATATAATATTATTTTTCTATGATGTAAAAGTTTTACACTGATTTTATTTATAGTAAATTTCATAATTATGATGAAATAAATAAATCATTTTGATAATTGTAAATTTTTATAGTTAATTTATTTAAAGTGGTTTTCATAATAATTACTCCCTCCGTTCCATATTAATTGTTGTCTTTGAAAATTGTGTAGTTAAATTTCAAAAATTTTGATCATAAATTTCTCAATATATACAATGAGTTGCTACATAAAATCACCACCATTAGATTTGTGACGAATAATACTATTATAAAAGTATAATATTGTAATTGTTAATAATATATTATATAAGAAATTATCAATCAAAGAATAACATTGGAGACCGTGAAAGTCAAAATTATGACAATTAATATGGAACAGAGGGAGTATGTTGTAATAAAGTATCAATTAATTTTCTTATAGTGATTAAGCTCTTCAAAAAGTAAAATATCAACTCAACATAGGAAGTTGAAGGGACTTTAATTTTGAAGTTGAATTTTAATTTAAAAAATTTAGAATTCAATTTATTACATTGGAGTGTCACATGACAATTTGTTAGATACATATATTTTGTTTTAATATAATTAATAGATAACGAGCAGTATAATTCAAGGAATTGGCGGTATACATTGATTGGTAGGCCGTAGGGCATATTAGCCAGTGTTATTATTCAAAGACCGAAAATGGTTTCACTTCCCACACCCCCAACAAATCCAAGTGTCCTACTACCTCTAATTAGGATCATTATCCATACTAATAGTAATTTGAATATAACTAAAAACTATGATAAATAAATTATTAATAATAGGATCGATAATGCATGGGTGTTGATGAATGTTGAATTAATTATATATAGATTTATAATATATTGTAGAAAGGAAAAAACAAATTTCATATAAAATTATATTGGGAAATTGGATTCTAATAATACAAATTTTTTGTTATAGTAGACTAAATAATATAAAATTTAGATTTTGGTTCTAATTAATATGAACTTTTGCACCATAGTAGATTAAATAGTACACCACCGAGTTAAGTTGAACTTAACTCGGTGACGCGCTGACGTGGCGGCGAAGGAGGTGTACCTAGTCAGCTTTGACTTTGCCATCTCATCATCCCCATTTGTCCAGTCAACTTTAAGCCTCATCATCAATGGCAGACTCTCACTCCCGGCATCCTCCATTCCTCCTTAAGCTCCTCCAATCCATCAGCTCCTCCAGGTCGTCGGAATCCTCCCCCCTCTCCCCCTCCTCTGCCGCTGATGACCTCTGGCCCAACCATGGCTTCCTCCTCCAATTCTCCGACTCCAAAAACTCCACCTACATCTCCCTCTCTGACAGGGACAACGACCTTATCCTCACCAACAAGATCTGAGGAAGAACAACAACGAACAATAATGAACAAGAAGAATAACCCCCACCAAAATTTGAGAAGAACTCGAAGGAGCATAATGGCAGAAGTATGAATTTGAGAGGCTTTTTTCCAACCTAAACCAAGCCAATTTCACAAACTCCACCAAAAGTTTCTACACACGCTTGTCTCTCCTTTACTCTTCATTTGTGCTATCTTCCCCCCCTTTCCTTTCAACTTTTGGGAATCACTTCAGAACCATTGCTTCAAATAAGATATGAACACTTGCTGCATTTTGCTTCCAATCTAAGATGATTTTATAGTTTGTGTAGTTAGGAATTAATATGGCATCCCCAACAATAAGCCAAAGGCCGGCTCGACGGCTCTAGCTCTGGCTCCGACTCCGGAATCAAAAGCAACGTCATCGACTTCTTGGGCTAAGCAAACTGGTTTTCAACCCAAATTCTCAGGCGAGGTGAATGGCAGTAATTCGGGGTAGTCGGGTCGGGCACGGGCACAGGCACTACCTTCCACCAATAGAGCTCCAGCCAACAAAGAGCCGACGGTGAAGAGAAGGAGGGACTCCGATGGTGGGTCCTAGTCTTAGTCCCAGAAGGGGTTGAATGGAGAGAGAAAAAGAGGGAGGGACTTATGTGGATAATTTTAAGCTGGTTAGACACTTCTCTGCCGCCACGTCAGCGCGCCACCAAGTTAAGTTCAACTTAACTCAGTGGCGTACTATTTAATCTACTATGGTGCAAAAGTTCATATTAATTAGAACCAAATATAAAGTTTATATTATTTAGTCTACTATGACTAAAAGTTTATATTATTAAAATCCAATTTCTCAATTATGATTAATGTAAAAAGTTATGGCGGATTAGTAGGAGTAGTTATGGAGAGTAACATTATATTGTGGCATAGAGGGGTGAGTGGCTTTAGATTCAGAACTTGAAACCTGACCGAAACCGGTCAAACGGGTAAGGGTAAGGATTATAAAATTCAGGAACTTGTCAAACGGGTAAGAGTCTAAGGTTTCTAAACTACTACCCTGAATCAAAATCGGGAACCTGTTCATTTACGGTTAGGTAAAAGGGGGTGAGGGTATGGGAGGGTTCATAAGGGTAGACTACTTACCCCTACTTGGGAAAATAATTTGGAGACTTCATAAGAGTAAAATGTTAATAGACATATTTGTCCTTTCATATTAGAATTATTGGATGATAATACACTGAACTTTAGGGGTATTGGACAATAATGCACCGAACTTTTTTCTTGGACTCTAATACACTGAACTTTGAGGGTATTGGACAATACTTTTCAGACCAATTCAATTTGGTGGTTGTGGTGTCCTACTTTGAGATGTTATTTTTCTATTTTTTCAGAAAAAACTTGTGTCGTGTAAGAAAGTACACATAAGCAAGATGACTAATATATTTTTTTGGAAAAAAAATTGAAAAACGATAACTCAAAGTAAGACAGCCACCGCATCAACCACCAGCTGAATTGGTCTGAGTGCATTATTGTCCAATACCCTCAAAGTTCAGTGCATTAGAGTCTAAGAAAAAAGTTCAGTGTATTATCATCCAATAATCCTTCATATTATATGTAATTCAATATAATACTCATATATTTGTTCTAATACTCGTTCTCTTTCTACTCTCCCCCCTCCTCTCTCTCTCTCTCTCTCTCTCTCTCTATCTATCTATCTATCTATCTATCTACCCCTTCCCTCTTCTTTCTCTCTCTTTGTACTCTCTAAACAACACGTTTCTCTCAATATACTATCTCTACCCTCTTTTTTTTCTCTCTCTCCACCCTCTCAGTCTACTCTCTCTCTCTCTCTCTCTCTCTCTCTCTCTCTCTCTCTCTCTCTCTCTCTACCACTCTATCTAGGGGTGAGCGGGACCAGGATCCCGGTAATTTTCGGAGGTCCCGGTCCCGGTTGTAACCGGGAGCAAAGATTATCTCCCGGCCCTGGTTGTGACCGGGAGTAAATATTTGTTCCCGCTCCCGGTCCCACTGGGACTGGAAATCAATCAGGAAGTTTTGGTCTCGGTTTCCTTTTTTTCACCCATTATTTGCTTTAATTCCATTAAAAACCAACAAAAATTATACAAATTTCTCTAATTTTACAATGTGGGCGCTGGTTTGTTTACATAGTCACTTTTTCCCAAATTAAAATTATGCAATATCTAATACATAACGTTTTTTTTTTCAGAAAAATATGCAAAGTTGGAAATAGTAATAAATAAAATAAATGTAAAGAACGAACATAAATTAAATTAAACAAGTTTATCAATGATCAAGAAGTCCACTTGATTTATTTAATTAAATTAAACTCGTCTCCTCTTATAGGAGTGTATTGAAGCTCTCTAGGAAAAATAGATAGAAGAGATTGATGTGGTGTGGATAAATGAAATTCAACCACTATTTATAGAGGTCTTTGGAGTATTCAAACTTGCCAAATCATTAAGATCTTAAGGATGTGTCTAATGGTCATTAAGGATTAATTATTTGACTTATTTCTCAGTCAATAATAATCCCTGATAATGCTCAAGATAATCAATATCCGGGGATGAATTAAGGGATTTCAAAAAAAAAAAAATCTGACTGAGCATCAACGCGATCTATGTTGGACCAACACAATCTGTGGTGATCAGCCACAGTCCGTGTTGACCCAGTAATACAACCGTGTCTTACCTGACACGGTTCGTGATGGGTCCCTTTTGCTTATTAAGCTATCTTTCGACCTCCCGGTCAATTATATGCTTTTATTTTACACCCTTATCTCTCTTAACTCTTGAAATACCCCAACATTTTTTGGATGTGAGGGGTTGTTCAGCATACAATGCAAAATAACTCGATTGGAATTTGTCTAGAAATCCCTAAATTTAGAGCTGACAAAATTTTGTCTGATCTGAAAATTTTGAATTGTTACCTGGAAAAAGCCGGATTCGGATATTGATTTTTTTTGTCCGAATTTTCATATTCACCAAATATTCAGACATAATATTTCTCTTTTTCCTATTGTCCGTACCCAATTCTGACACGAATTTAGCTCCGTCCGAATTGTTTAACCTAGTCTGACCCGAATAAAAACCGAGTTTGGACATGAATTTATCATCCGATCCAAATTTTGATATTGATTGAATCTGACTGACTCAAATTTACACGGAGCTGAATTTTCACCAGCAATACCTAAAGTAATACGAGTCTACCCCAAAAAAATTAATTGCTTTTGGAGGTTAAAGTAATCAGCACATTATTCTACCTTAAGAGAAGCTATTACCTAAATGATAGATCAAACGATACTTAGATATAGTAGCCTATACTAAAATACTAAATGATACTAATCAGCTAAATAGAACTGGATGCTGATTAGATTAGTGATTAGCACTGTTTGAAGAACTTTCGCAACTTTATAACACTGCAACCCAACAGGTTTTGTTTAATTTCTTTTGTCATAGATAATGTTGTTTAATTACTATTTACCACTATTATATTCAATGCTCCCATCCAAAGCATATATCTATTCTTTATCATGTACAGGACTATTATAGAATTCTATGCTGCTAAGCAAGCACTCAGCCATTCACTATATATGAAAATCAACAAAAATCACTTGTGAATATGGGGTTAAGCCAATGGTAGCCACGATCACCGGTAATACGAAAATAATAATAATTCAGTATAATTTAGGATAAAGTTTATGGATTTATGTAATTAGAAGACTTAGATTCGCCATATACAAAAGTACATCTATATTTAGATATTTCATAATCCATGGAAGTGAGATTGACATTATAAATTATTTACATCAAAAACCATAAAAACTAAATAATTTTATTATATTAAAATGGACAATGCTAATTTTTAGCAATTTTTAGAGGTACATTAGGCAATCTTATATTAAATTGTAATTTTGAGGGAATGAAACAATTGAACTCCACCCACTAGTGAACTATTTAGCTGCCTATATATGTTGAGAGCATTGGGTAGTGAGATTAGGTATCTAACTAAAAGCTAATGAAGACAAATAGATAAAATCAAAAATAGGCAAAGATCCTTCCTGAAAAATCTCAAATAAAAAGGGTCCTGTTTTGATTGTCAGATTATGGTGTTTGGCATTGCTATTGCCATGTGACCTGCACATGCCATGCCCTTGCCTTGTAAATTAATGTACTGTAATGTAGTGATCATATTAATAATTTGCAATTAAGTTGAGCCCTAAGTCCTAACCATATTAGGTTTTATTTGGCATCTTTCTACATCATATACTCAACTTGCTCACATGCTAATTAAAAGCTTTTCTCATTGATTTTTCTCATAATTGTTTATGACTTAGGAGTTATGTTAGTTGGGCACAAAAAGGGCTTTTTGCATTTTGGACCCCGAATTTTAGGGGTATTTACATTCTGAACCCTTGGTTTTCAACTTTAACATTTTGAACCTTAAAGTTTGTAGGCTGAAAAAAAGGACCCTAAAGTTTGTGAGGTGAAAAAAGCTCGTTTCCCGTTCTTTTTCTTTCCATGTTTGAATTTCTCTCCGATTGACATCAAACTTCAAGACTAAGGTTAAAACCGATATTAAAGTTATAATAAACCTCTTTTATTCATGCTGGAGTTACTTAAAACCAATAGCTTCAATATTAGTTTTAACCATAGTCCTAAAGTTTGACGTCAATCGGGAGATAAATTCAAACATGGGAGAAAAATAAAAAATGAGACAAGGGCCTTTTTCTTCAGTCCACAAACTTTAAGGTCCTTTTTTATTCAACCTATAAACTTTAGGGTCCAAAATGTTAATGTTGAAAACCAAGGGTTCAGAATGTAAATACCCCTAAAATTCGGGGTCCAAAATGCAAAAAACCTCATATTCTTGCACATTGCATAATTCAATCTCTTTCTTTTTTAGGAATCAAAGTCACATCATAGCAATCTTAGTTCAAACTCTAACACCATTGCTAGGAAAGGAGGCTTTCCATGGCCTTTAGTCTACAAATTAGCACATAAGAACACACACATGTACACAACAAGAGAAATACCAACATATCAAATTTACGTGGAAACCCCTCTCAACAAGGGGAAAATCACGATCTTGTAAGAACCAGCTCATCCACTATAATAGTAGAAGATATAGATTACATGGGTACACACATTCACAATACTAAGCTTCTCACTATCCTCTAATTAGTGTTTGAGTCTCTTAGACCCTCCCACAATTCTATTTTTCCTTGCAACACACCCTCCCCCGCTCATGGGTACCTGAGATACGTCGGACAATCGTCCAATCTCACAACACCACTCAGTCACTCACAATCTTTCGCGGATCACAAAGATCCCTCTTTACTCACTTGGATCGCTTGGAATAGCTAGACAACATCAAACCCCCATTTATATAGGAGTACGTAATGCAACTTTTCATTCTTCATACGATGAATCTTCCATCAATAAGATTTAATGAGTGACTTTCGACCTTCCAAAATTTCAACCTGCCATTAGTCTTTTGACACATTCATCATATATTATAAAAAAAAAAAACTGGAAAGTTTTTTTCATCGATCCTAAAAAATAATTATGGGACATATTCCGAACTATAAAGTGAAATTTAAATATCTTATTGTAGAAGTAAATAGAATCACGTTGTCGAGTCTTGTCAAACGAACAATGTGATCTTCTATCTTGAGTCCATGAACCTAACATCTCGGAACGATAGCTACCAATTACGGAATATTAATAATGTCCTCACCCCAGACCCTTAAGCCATTAATGGTGGGTTTATATTAGAGAGAAGACATTAATATTCCTCAATGTTATTTTGGCAAATACCACCTAGATATGCATTTTTTTAGGGTTGGACTTCATACATTTATATCCAATAGAAGTTCAACTTAGCTAAGAACTCCTTACCTTAGCTGAAATTATTACTTTTTATCTAAAGACTCATACACTTTGTACATCGTCACGTCAGAGAACTTTTAATTTGTGCTGAAGTGACTCGGTATGGTTTACTACAATCCCTTGAGTTAAGAGTTCGAATAGTTGTATATGGTACATTATTTTAAGTAGCACGTGCAAATTAAAATAGGACTTTTATAATCCAGGCCAATTTTATTTATTCATGGATAAATATCTATTAGTATGTTATAGAGTGATGAAACAAATCTTCTTAACAAATTGACAATCAAATTGTTTTAGATGACAATCAAACATGTAGCATTTTCATTTAGGTAATTAGATTCCTTTCAACTATTTTCTTTGTTTAAAAAAGATTTGGAGGGTAAGAAAATGAACATTTGGTGTCCCTACCCTTTAAAGTTATGGATGGGTACAGCAGAAAGAATACCTAAAAGTTCAAAAGATAGGAAAAGATATGCAAAAACTAAAATATAATTAGACCTCCATGAACCCACCTTCACTTCACTAATCTTGTTGCTATTAAAAACCCAACGATGCAGAATATTTCGTGTTCGTGTTGCATTAATACATCATGCTACAACTGTTGTTCAATTTGTGTACGTATTGTCAAACCAATTAACATCCCTATAAGTTCAAAAAATTTAATAGTATAAATAGAGATTTTAATATATATCCAAAATATGATCATATATAACTTATTAAGCATTTGACATGATAATAATTTCAATTTATCAACCGCATTTTTAAGAATAATCTAGTTGAACATATTTTTATAAGAAGCGATGTTTGAATATGTCATTTATTTTTGCAAAATATATAATTGTTTTTAAATTCATTATAAGTATTTATATAATACATTTTAGACTTCATGCTTCAACATGGTTCAAGATGGATATCATAATATATCTCAAAAGAGTACAATTTTAAGATAATTTGGCACAATAATATATACTATAATACATTTAGTCTCCAACAATATAAATCATTATTATATCATTGTATTTGAACATGAATCTTCATTCTTCAACATGATTCAACATACTAGAATCACTACTGAATTACAAAAACTTCAAAACATCAGTAGTTTTTGCAAGCAGTAACAAATGATTAATGAAAGATCATTTTCTTAGATATGGACAGCTAGAGAAAGAGAACACAATGAAGCAATGATTGGGATTAGTAATAACTAAGAACAAATGCTAAACAGATAAAATTTGAGCAATGTCATGCATAGAGAAAGGGCATCTCTAATATAATACACACACATTATTGATTCATATATATATGTAGAAATGAACAAAAAGGAAATAAGTTTTAGCTGTTTTGCATGCATGGGACTCCATTTAATTGTCTTTATTTTTCTTTATGCAAACTTTAAAACACTGCTTCAATTCCCATTTCTCAACAACTCTGAGAGTGGGCCAACTCCTCATAATTAACTTCAATTATTAGCATAGCTGGGTTTGTGATTAGTGTTCTTGGCATAGCATTCATGCCGACAATTGGCTGAGAAATTAATCCCTACCTTAATTTTTAATGCGAATTTTTGATATGGTGTTCGATCCTATGTGGAAGATTATATTTGAAGAAATCACTAAAATTTGTCAGATATTGATTAAATTAATTATTGATACAACACAGATATGAAGAAAATAATGCCAATTTTGGCCTTTATTTTCAATTATTATTAGAGTAAAATTCAACAAAAGTCAAAATGTTAATATAATAATTAAATTATTATAAATACAAATTGTGGTTGAAAAGAAAAATTTAGGGAAAACAGCATAAATGAAGACAATTACTTTTAAATATTCAATAAATGTTCAACATAGCTGCCTTTGTATTAGAAACCTTGAAACCTAGTTGATTTTCAATTTTCATCGTATCGAGTAACTGACAAAACTAAATACTATCTGGAGTTGAAATTGAGTCACTTAGGTCAATAGAGTATCCAAACCAAATTTTCTTAAGAAAATTTCAAAGCGTATACTTTGATTGTTGTTGAGAGTAAAATATGAAAGATATTTTATATGAAGTGTTAAATTGTATAGAAATGAAAGAAGAATTTATACTTCTCGTAATTAAAATACTAAATATAATAACTTTTAAACATTTAACTCAAGATAAAACTTCATATATATATATATATATATATATATATATATATATATATATAGGCTAATATAAAATAACTTTTAAGAATAAATGTGTAGACATATATTTTGTATCCTAGCTCTTAAGAATAAATACTAATATGCTATGCATAGATTAGTGCCCTTGGTTGTCCCAACTTGGATTTCTCCTGCCCTCATGCAATTACCTATTGCAAAAGCCAAAATAAATTTTCTTTTTTTAAAAAAGAAAAAAGCGCACTACAAGAGCATGGTATATATGGATCAATCACTGAGCCAAGGCCCAAGTGGCAATTCTAGGGCCTTAGGTATGGTAGTATTTTCATGGAATTTGAAATCAATCACTGGGCACAGGCCCAAATGGCAATTCTTAAGGTGATGGGCTGAAGGAGATATAAAGCTCAATTTATTGGCCTAGATTAAGCGAAGTTATAATATATTCTTGAAAGTGGTAACAACATTCCGTTGTAGTCTAGCTGGTTTGGATACTCGGCTCTCACCCGAGAGACCCGGGTTCGAGTCTCGGCAACGGAATTCATTATTTTACCATAAATTACCAAAAATTACTGAAAATTACCAAAATTACTTAAAAACACATGACATGTGTAAAGTAGATTTTTTTCATTTTTTCCTTTCATTTCAAAAACACAAATTTACCCATATAAATTTACCAAAAGTTATCAAAAATTACCAAAAGTTACCAAATATAACCAAAATTCATCATTTACCTTACCTCAAGATACCCATAAAATTTACAAGTACTTAGCTCCACAATGTACAAAGTGGTAACTGGTTGCTGCACAGTGCACACATATATTTGTAACTGTACCATTCAGTATTGAACTCATTGTAAAAATACTGTAGTAATCTAGATGGGGTATTTCTTTTTGAAGAAGAAAAAAGATCAAACTTCAATTCTTTGAATTTTAAAATGTATAAATATTGTAATTAAGTAAATTTTTAAAAATAAGTATCTATCCGGATAACATGACAAATTAATATATATTTAGAGTTTTTATGGCATGCATTTTCATTTATAAAGAAAGTTTTTTAGATTATATTGGGCTATCAGCAGTATAGTTTCAGTTAACATTTAACATTTTGGTCAAGTCAATATTCTAATATTCGGTAAGTTGGTGTTTAAAATAACGTTTATTGTTTCAAGTAACGTAGTAAGAAACGTTAATGAATAAAGTAATTAAACGTATAGTGTTTAGATTAATATTTCACATTCTTTGGTCAAAAAATACCCATTAAAAATTTTCTCTTTAAAAAAGATCCATATAATTTTATATCAATTTACAATAATTAGAGATAACTCAACCACTAAATTTATCTAACACAACGTTCATTTAAACAACTATTTTCTACTTAAACTATTATCTACTGCCTAAACAATTATTTGCTACCTAAAACTATATATGTTTATCGAATTGCTAACTTTGCTAAACAAGGCCTTAAGCATTGTTGTTCCCACTTCCTATCGCTTTCTCAGTCCTCCAAGTTCTTTCTCTTTGAGATGTCTTCAAAAGCATTCTATAACATGCTTGTTTAGGAGAAGTTGAGGTGGAGTGAATTGGAAAAATCGAACTTTACGTGAATATCCCTCTCATGTTAACGATTATACATGTGTATATGTGCGTGAATGCAGAAAAAAAAATGTATGTTTCGAGATGGAGGGAACTAAGTTGAGTGAGATTGAATTCACTTGAAGGGAATGAAAGATGTAACATGATAAAGGTAGGATTTTTTTTTCATATTTTTTGTTTTTTTGAGAAAAACCGTCAAAGGAGTGAAATTATTCATTATTATTCAAGAAACAGTACATGTCATTTTGGGCCAAGGCTAAGGATTCTTCGAGACCCTCCTCCAACCAGACTCGAACAAACGAGCTGTAAGGCTGAAGGTAAAAGCAAGGTAGTGGGCTACTCTATTCCATGCTTTGGTAACATGATGCCACGATATATAGTTAAAACTTCTAGCTAAGATAAGAATTTCTCCTATAAGGAGTCCTATCGTACCGCTATGTGTGAAGCCTTTTTGGAGCTTGCTTATGAGAGATGCGCAATCTCCTTCTACCATGAATGACCTAAGTCATGACTCCCATGCACATTGCATCCCGATCGAACAGACATGCTCCCGCCTCCTGATCAAGCTCGGGGGTAGAAAATCCTGGTGTCTGTTTAATTCCAGCCACTACGATCTCTCTTTCATGGTCTCTTACACCGAACTCCCAACCTTTGCCCCAATCTCCAAGCTTTCCAACGTCAAAATTTAATTTTAGTTCAACTTGCTCGCACTGACTTGCATTAACTTGGGGTTCCATTAAAAAATATAATGCATATAAAAAGTCTAAAAATTTAGAGTATATAGCCTTTTGAGTTCAGCTTGCTGGTACTTGACATGGATTATTTCATTTATTTGTAATGACAGAAGAAGTGGCAATTTAATTGATGAGTGGATGGCGTTAAACATAATTGCAACTTGCAAGGAAGAGGGAAATGAATAGTGTAAATAATTAGAATTTGAATATAGATTAATGAAGTAAAAGCTTTTGGTTAATAATGTGACAGTAGTAGGCACATCAATCAGTCTCCTTTTCTGGTGCCACAGAAATTATCGATATCATACCTGCATGCAACTAATTATACATCATTATCCCTCCATCTCCAGCTGTATACATGCATAAACATAAAGTCGTCGTTTTGGCTGCTCATTTTGTGCGTCTTCTTTTCTTTTTTCTTTTTTTTTTTTTGAACCGGGCATAGGAAGGTTATAAGTGTCGAGGGTTTTCAGGGAGGTTAACTGCCTACTGCAATTACAGCGGAAACAAAAAAATATGACGGAGATTACAACAAAATTTTAGAATAAAATAAAGCGACAAAACAAACACCAGATTTACGTGGAAAATCAAAGAATTTGGAAAAAAAACTCACGGACGCGACAACTGCCAGAAAATAATCCACTATGAAAAATATCTCAATCTCTCAACTTGCAATCTCTCTCGGGATAACAATGGTGAAACTTTCTGAAAAATATTGGTGAAACTGCTCTCTCTCAATATTTCTCTCTCAATATTATCTGATATAATATATAACGGCTTGGAAGGAAAATAGGTTAAAATATTAGTAACTCACATCACGACACGAAAGGAAACTGACGCGGACTTGGCAAGGGGACTGAGGCGCGGGAAGCGTCTCATGAGACCGACGGGGCTCAGCGCTAGTGGCGCCTCGGCTCTTCAGAGCGGGTGGTGTCACGCAGCTAGCACCTCTGGCACGCTTTTTCCTCCAACTTCTGTTGGAGGCGCAGGTTGCGCCCCTTCGTATGCGGCCTGCGCTTCCTCCCTTCCTAACCGTTTTGGACCATAAAACCCAACAATATCAACATTGGACCATGATCCGACTTTCATTACTCCAAATAACCACCTCGATTGTCGCCATCAACACGCCCCTCCGCAGGGCGTCGCCCCGAAGGGTTCTCACATACTCATTACTCTAATTAAGTCAAAGCAATAATCGAACTTAACTATAGATAAACGCTTGGTTAGCATGTCTCTAGAGTTCTCAGAAGTATGCACCTTTTTCCTCACATTTTCGCCTAAAGCAACTGTATCTCTGATGAAGTGATATATGGCGCTTATATGCTTGATTTTCAAATGGTAAGCGTCATTCTTTGTGAGATGAATAGCATTCACACTATCTGAATAAACCGCATTCTCACCATGTAATATACCAAGTACCAAGCTCCATGACCAAACCCCTCAACCAAATAGCCTTTTTCACCCCCTCTGTAGCAATAATATACTCACCCTCATTAGTAGAAAGGGCTGCTATAGATTGGAGTGAAGCCTTCCAGGACATTGCTCCATTACACATAGTAAACACATACCCTGAAATTGAACTTTTCCTATATAAGTCTCCACCATAATCAACATCCACATAATCTGCAACATCAGACGCTGCAACACTGCCTCTATCATACAAGATGTCATTCTCTAAAGTGTCATTTGCATGCCGAAGGTCCACTTTACTTCTTCCCTAGATTCTGCATATATCTACTCACCACACCAACTGCATGGGACAAGTCAGGTATAGTGCAGACCATAGTATACATCAAACTACCAACTGCACTAGCATAGGGAACATTAGACATCTTCCTAATCTCCAAATCAGATGTAGGGCAACACTCAACAGGCACCTTGAAATGAATAGCTAAAGGGATTGAAGCTGCCTTACAATTTCTCATATTGAACCCGTCCAACACTTTTTCAGATACCTCTTCTGAGACAGGAACAACTTTCCTACCTTTCTATCCTTCTGTATCTCCATCCTAAGGATCTTTTTTGCTGCACCAAGATCTTTCATCTCAAACTCTTGACTGAGTTGAGATTTCAGCTTCCTCATCAATGACATGTCCCTGGATGTTATCAACATACAACAGTAAATATATAAAAGTCCCATTCTCAAATTGCTTGAAATACACAATCCTTATGTACCCTTGCCCAATCATAATGGTGTCAAACCTTTTATATCACTGCCTAGGTGTTTACTTAAGACCATATAAGGACTTCCTCAATCTGCATGTACTTGTTCCTCCTTACCAAGAGCAGCAAAACCCCCTAGTTGCCTCGTGTATATCTCTTCCTCCAATTCGCTATGAAGGAATGCAGTCTTCACATCAAGTTGCTCTAACTCCAAGTCAAACAGAGCATCATAGACTAGCAATGTGTGAATTGATTCATGCCTCACAACTGGCGAGAAAACCTTATTACAATCAATTTCTTTTCTCTGGTTGCAACCTCTAACCTCTAACCATCGATCTGGCTTTCCACCTTTCACTCTCGACATTGGGAATACCTTATTTTTCGTGTACACCCATTTTGCAGTAAGAGCCCATCGCCCTTTAAGTAACTCATACAACTCCCAAGTTTGATTCTTCTACAGACTCTCCATCTCTTATTGCATCACTCCTATCCAATTTGAGGAACTTGGACAAGAGATAACCCCGATAGGTAGAAGGTGTAACACCGTTAGGAATTTCCTCTGCAACACTCAATGCATAGGAAATCATTGCAGTTTTTTCCTCAGCATATGGAGCTGGTCTCCTGATCTCCCTCATAGGACGATCTCTTACTATTAGCCTCAGGCTCATCAATCTGAGTTGTCTCAGAAGCAACATCAACTGCCTATTCCTGATTGCAGGTTCTAGTAGCTCCATCTTGAGCCTCAACTTACTCCACCTCGAATTCAGCTCTCTTAGTATCCTCATTGTGATTACCTGCACCATCAGAAGTAACAATAGATTCCATTCCAGATAACATAATAGTTTCATTAAAGGTTACATCTTTAGACTGTATGAATTTCTTCAAGTCAGAACACCACATTTTGTATCCCTTTGACTCAGACCCATAACCTAAAATTAAACATGGATTTAACATCCCTGAGAGACAACTTTTCCTCATTCACAAGGGAATACACAGGACATTCCAAAATTTTCAAATTAGAATAATTAAATGGATTACCTCTCCATACTTCATTTGGAATCTTGAAATTAATAGAGGCATGAACTTTCTCTAGGAGTGACCTGTTAATCCTCTCATCTAATCATTTTACTGAGGTTTACCAACCAAGATTTGATGCCTAACAATCTTGTGCTCCTCACAAAATCCAGTAAACTTAGAATCAACAAAGTTCAACCCATTGTCTGTCATGAACTTCCTTATTTTCCTGTTCGTCTGATTCTCCACCAAAGCCTTTATCTCAATATTAAATATAAAAGAAGATAAAGTAAAGAGTCGAGTGAGATAGGTGAGATAAAGACCATGTTTTTTAGATTAGTAAATTACAATAACTCAATATATAATTTGAAAAATTAATGGTCAAAATTTAAAAGGTTTGACCTCATTAGTCAAATTAGGACAATTTATTTGAGACAGAAGGATCGGAGTATAATATTATAAATTTTGTTAAGATATAATATGAAAAATTAATAATAAAATATTGTATTAAAGACCATAAAAAAAATAAAAAATTGAACATTAATACTTTTGGAAGCAGTAATAACTTGGGGGCTAAAGGGATCGAAGACATACATACATACCTTACATATTCCCACTAACCTTATATGCACTATCTAAAATATTTCCGCCTACATCATCTAAAATATGCTTGTTTACATAAAATATCTTACATACCAATATTTATCCGATTTTCCCTACTTTAGTCCCCGTCCTTTTATGCGGCTAGTTGGTTGCGGTTTCACACCGCACCATAACTTTCTATATTCCACCACAATCTATCAATTTATTTACAATTATTTATACCACAATATTCCACAATCCACTACAACTTTTCACATTCTACCATAACTTTTCCCAACCCATTATAATTTTCAAATTTTCACCGCACAACACCGTAACCAATCATATAAAAGAACTCATCTTTTACCTTTAGGTGTTAACATATACTCCCTCCGTTCTTTTTTATCTGTCATTTACGGTTTTCAGTGCCAATTTTTAATCAATAATTTCTAATATAAATGTTTTGCAAAAAAATATAATATTATACTTTTTTAATAGTATTTTTTATTACGAATCTAATGATATCAATTTTGTATGATGAATCATTGTATAAATTAAAATATTAACGGTCAAAGTTTTGGCACAATTTCCAAGGACGACTAATAAAACCAAACGGAGGGGAGTATATGTATACATATTACATGACATTAATAATTGCCCCATTTTTTTAAAAATATGCGGTGATTTACTATAATGATGAGGAAATAGGATGAGTACTGTTAAGCATAGTGGAGGGAAATGACGAGAATGGGAAAAGAGTACAGAATCTAGTCACATATGCAGGAGGGCAGTGTGGTCAATTAAAGCACAACTGGGGAAATATTCAGATAAATTCGTAACAGATAAGAGTATACTTAAACACTTGAGAGGATGTGAATCCTTGATGAACACGAACAAGGCAATGTTGCTACGTTTGGCTGGCAAATCACAAACATGGAAACTTCCTTTTCTGATCTCTCTCTGCTCATAAAATCCCCACCGCCATAGATTACTTACAGTTTACAGCCTCAGCCTCATCATTGCTGATGTCACTACACATATTTGGCCCTACCAAATCTACTTCTCCCCAACCTTCATCATGCGTGCAACCTCTTTATTTTACAATTTTAATTATTCATAATCATAGATTTTTAAATTTAACGTTGGTTTCAATTTTTTGTTAATTTTAACCTCTTATTGTCTTTAATATTTTAATTTGCCTTGAATCTTTCTTTTCTTAAGATGTACTCTTATTTTACACTTGGGCCATGTTCTTTTCTGCGGTATTTTGCGGTATGGTGTGGTGAAGTGTGGTGAAATTGTAGTGGGTGTGGTAGAATTGTGGTGGGTTATTGGTATGTGGAATAGGTGAGGAGAGATAATGTAAAAAGTAGATGAGAAAAGTGAGGTGAGAAAAAAGTAATGATTTGTGGTAAAGTATGGTGAGTTGTGGCAAATTGCGATATGCTGTGGTATCACAGTTTACCAACCGCATAAAATAACGGAGCCTAAGCTCTTTTAGGGTAAATTTTAAATTATTTTCTTCTTTAGGAAGAGCATCAAACTTGTTACAGTTCCCTTGGACAATCAATCTAACCTTGAATCTTGTTAAGGTGAAGCTTGGTTCCAAAGATCCATTTCCTAATTTCCTTAGGATGTACTCTTACCTATCAAAGAAGGACTATATCATTCCAACTTCCTTGGAACTACTAAGTACTAACCAACTACCTTGATCCTTCTCGAAATTCACACACTCCTTAATCCTCAAAACTAAATACATTCCCCAAGTATAACTTCACAATATTTAGGCACCCAAGTACCCAACTGAAGATTCCCCCAACCGAATATGTATTTAAGGTTGGCACCTGTTGAGGAGATCCAAAGGGACAGTCCACTTCAACCAAGGCCCATGATACACAAGTTAAGTAAGGTTCCATCTTAAAACCAATTGGTGTTAAGAGGAATAACCCACTTGACTTATATATACCATGTGCTTTCTCTTTACTTTTTTGATGTGAGACATTTTACTCATGGGTGAATCCCAACATCACCCACGACTCATTTGAATTGAGAGTATGAATGAAGAAAGTAAAATTGAGACGAGGTGGTCTAGTAATCGATCGTCACGTAACCTAAGAGAAAAAAAAAAGTGAAAATGAATTGGAGCACCTGAAGACGGCGATGTCAGAATTCAGTCTGATCTGGAGTTGATGCTGATCGCATCTCTGTATATGTAATCGGCATGCATTAATTTATTAATTAATTCCATCTGTATATATCTGAGTATATATCTTCCCTGCATAAAGTGGGATTTATTTTTCAAATAATTCTACTAAGTAGCAGTCCAGTACCAGATATGGCTGCACCATGCAATCATTTGATATCCCCTTTATTATATTCCCCCCTATCTAGCTACCCTAATTCACCCCCCAATCTCTCTATAAATACAACCCTCTTCTCTCTTTTGCTCTTCACCCATCCCTCTCTCTCTCTCTCTCTCTCTCTCTCTCTCTCTCTCTCTCTGCTTCTGATCATCTGAAAATAGTAAAACACAAGTGCAAAACTTCTGCTTACATTAGCAAAGATGAACAGATCATATGGTACATCTACTACTTGCATGCTCTGCATCATCATCATCATCTCCACTCACTTTCTCATCCACTCTGCTTCAGCTTCTGCCTTTGGTATCTCTCTCTCTCTCTCTCTCTCTCTCTGCATGCAATGCATGCATGCATGTATATAGTGACTAATTTTAAACTGCATGCAATGCATGTACATGACACAGAATGCACACCTGGGTATGGATGTTACTATCGCTACAACGAAGCTGATGATGATAACTTGTATTACACCAGAAAGGTATCCTTGTTTAATTGTGTTTTAAGTTTGCATGGTGAGTTCTATATTTGTTGAATTTTAACATATTTGGGGATCAATATTGCAGATGCTGATGGATTTGAAGGTGTCATCAAGCAAGACACAGTATGTGCATGGAAGGGGGAAGATGAATGATGAGGTGGAAATGAGGAATGTGCCAGCTGGACCAAACCCAATGCACCACAATAGTGGCCCACAGAAGAAGCCCAAGATTAGTATCCCATAAACATATGAGTTAATCATGGTCTGCCCAAATCAATGCTCTTTCACTTAGTTTCTAGTTTCTGTTTTAAGCAGTAGAAGCCAGCTATATGAACTCTAGTTAAACAGTTTTTTTGGAGGTTGATGTATGGCTATTGGCTTAAGTTTTTACTCCCTTTTCTTTTTCCCTTGGTTTTTTTAATTAAGTTGTAACTTGTAAGTCTAATTTATGTGAAATATATATATATTCTCATTTTGTGCTTATGTTTTTGTCTTTGAGGAATAACAACAAAAAATACAGCAATAATAATAATAATAAAAATAATAATAATAATAATAATGAATTGAGTAAGGGAAGATGGAATAGGGGGTATAGCATGAAAAGGGAAAGGTTGAGGTGACATGAATAAATAAAAGGTGGTACTGCAGGAGGCTGATAAAGAAAAAGTAAAGAGTTTGACATTTAGTTATGAGTCCTTGCATCAGAGATATCGATCAATGATCACTTGAAGATTTTCAAGTGTCAAGTCAACTGTGATTAGTTTTGCACACAGCTTCTCAGGCCGGATTCCTTCTCCATTTCCAACTGGATTAATTACTCCCTCCTTTGTGAATTAATTGTCATTTTATTTAATTTCGACAGTTAATTATTCATAAATTATAATGGGGTTATAAATTTATGATATAAAATTATATTCATTATAATTGTTAGGAAAATATCTTTATGATGACGACAATTTCATATTATAACTCATTATAATGTGTGAGTAACTAACGATCAAAATTTAATTAAAGTGACAATTAATTTGGAACGAAGGTAATACTACATTTCAACTCATCACCTACGGGTAATGATATTTGTTTAATTCCAAAACATGGTTAATTGTTTTACTTTTCACCAAATTATTTTGAAAATTTGGATTCTAAGTTTTGACATTAATTTTTTAAAGTATTAAATATTAATTATAAGAAATTTTAAATATAAATGATATCATAATCGAATCAACTCCTTCCAATGTTAGATACTTTTAGAGATTTTTTATCATTTTGAAATTGATCGATGACAATTTTTTTTTCTTTTTTTCGATAATTTGCAAGCCAAAAAGAGGCTAATGGATGACAATTATAGTGTTACAAATCATATTAACTTGGGCCATGTTCTTTCATGCGGTATTTTGCGGAATGGTGTGGTGAGGTGTTGTGGAATTGTGGCGGGTATGGTGGAATTGTGGTAGGTTATTGGTATGTGAGGTAGGTGAGGAGAGAGGATGGAAAAAGTAGAGGAGAAAAGTGAGGAGAGAGAAAAATAATGATTTGTAGTAAAATGTGGCGGGTTGTGGCAAACCACGGTAGGTTGTGACACCGCAGAAAAGAACAAGGCCTTAAGTGTCTTGACTCATTATTGTATCACCATATAATTTTCTTGAGTAGTTTTTTTTTTCTTTTAAGTTTTTATAAGATAACTAATGAATTTTTTAACTTGACACTAAATTTCAATAAAATAGTGTTTTGACCGGCCAAAATGTTAAACTCTATTCTATACACTGTTGCCGAACAATTTAGAATACTATAAATAACTTGGATGATATAGGTAGGTACTCCAAAAAATATCATGACCCTGTTTGGCAACTAACTAGTAGCGGTTAGCTGATAGCTTTTTGAATTAACTGTTTGACTTTAGCTGTTTGGGTTAACTGATTGCAGGAAAAGTGTTTGGTAAAGTAGTTTTTTTTTTTTTTTTTTGTGAAAAACTACCTTAAAAACTTCATCAATTGACTTTTTGAAAACTAACTTTTTGGGTCAAAAAAGCTAATATAAAAAATTACTTACCAAACATCTCAAGTAGCCTTTCAACCTTGGTGAAAAAGCTAAAAGCTATCAAAAGAACTAAAAATTACCCAAAAGATTAGGTAGCCAAACAACCCATATGACAATTGATAATGCTATAAATAAACATAATTTAACTTTTACATGCATAAATTCATAATGCTGTGGTATAACAAAATTAATCAAATATGAAAGTATCACACTATGGTATTGTTTTTGGATTAGATAAGAATTGGCCCAACGTAAGACCTAGATAGCACTTCCAAAGTGATTTTGATGCCAGGAATAGTAATAATTAGAGCCCAAGGGCCTGAGTGCCCAACCCAACCCAACCCAACCCAACCCAACTCAATCATTTTCAACGTAACACAGTTGAATTACACTTCCCAATTTCAGAAATATTTCTAAATTCTCATAAACTAGAGACCAAGGGTGCTGGAAAGCTCAACTCTTTTTGACAAGCTCGATTTGTTACACCGGACTCCATGGCTGATGTATGGAATGTATGAACGATGCATCTGCCCCGTGACATCCCTTCTTACGCTTCCCTCCTGGAACTCTGTTCCACCGCCAAGAACCTCCCCAATCTCCACCAACTCCACGCCCAGATCATCAAGCTCGGCATCTCTCACAATGACTTCCTCCGAGCCAAGCTCGTCTCTGCGTACGCTTCCTGCGCCCAGATGTCCGATGCCCACTTCATCTTCTCCCTTTCCCATCGCCAGTCCACCTTCCTCTACAACACCCTCATCAGAGGCTACGCTTCCATCAAGCTTTTCCATCATTCCCTCTCCATTTTCAGTCGCATGCTCCTCGCTCAAAAACCCATCGATCATAACACTCTGCCTGTGGTGCTCAAGTCGGTTGCCGGGCTATCCCTCTTGCGGGTCGGGCGGCGGGTTCATGGGTCGGTTTTGGTTCGTGGGTTTGGGTCTGATCCAGCCCATTGTCATGCTCTGATTAGTATGTATGGGAAGTGTGGTGATTTGTGGGCTGCACGCAAGGTGTTCGATAAAATGCCTGAGAGAGGGGTAGTTTCGTGGAGTGCCATGATGGATGTGTATGGCATGCATGGGATGTGTGGTGAGGTTTTTGGGTTGTTTGATGGGATGGTAGGGTCCGGTGTTTGGCCTGATGGGGTGACGTTTACTACGGTTCTTATGACGTGCAGTCATGGCGGTTTGGTGGAGAAGGGGAAAGAGTTGTTCGAGATGATGAAGGAGAAGTTCGGGTTGAGGCCGAGTATGGAGCACTATACGTGCATGGTTGATATGCTGGGAAGGGCTGGGAGAATCGATGAAGCGAGGGAGGTTATTGAGATGATGGAGATGGAGCCTGATGAGGCTCTATGGAGGGCATTGTTGGGAGCCTGTAGATTCAGTGGAATATCTAAGATTTCAGTCAGGGGTAAATTTTTGAGCCTGTCAGAAGATTGATGAACTGTGTATTATCAGTAGAAGAGCTACAACAACAAAAACCAGTATAGCTCGCTAACGCGGGGTCTGAGAGATCCAAATGCAGGCGGCTTTTCCCCATGTACGGGAGTGCTTGCGCATGAAGAGGCTGACATTCTTTTAGAAGAGCTTAAGATGAAAATGGCACAATATTTTGTAGCAGTCGACATACATGAATTTGGTGCAACATTTGCCTTTGTTTGAGATTCTCTGAGATACAGTCTGTACCTTAGAGTAACTGTGTATGCATTCTATAAAAGAGTGGTTACAAAGTACAAGATTCAATTCATCAATGTTCTTTCTATGCAAAATTGTGCAGATTACAGCATTCCTCCTTACAATCAGATTATGTTTCTTCTGCCATGGCTTCAGGAACATAGCCGCATATCCCCAGTTCATATGACAGTAGCTCCAGAACACTGTAAACGCAATCTGTCTCTGAATGTGATCTATCGCCTGCCACAAATTCATGAATGCTGTCACCGATTTCAATCGAACTAATTCCTGGTCTCTTTTGGATCCCTCGGGTCTTCATTTTCCTTCTAACTTTTCCCGCTCCAGCCCAGCTTCCAGTTGCAGCATACATATTAGCAAGCAGCACGTAATTGAAATCAGAATCGGGATCCAACTCCAACAGGTACTTCATCAACATCTCTGCCAAGGCAAGGTCTCCACTGTTTCTGCAAGCAGCAAACAATGAACCCAGGACGACTTCGTTTGGCTTCATTGGCATGGTTTTTATGACATTCAGTGCGTCGTGTAACCTCCCTGCTCGGCTATATAGATCAACTAAGTATCCATAATGCTCAATTCGAGGAGAGATTTTGTGAACTCTCCGCATTTCATCAAAGAAATCAAGCCCTTGGTTGATCAAACCAGCATGGCTGCAAGCAGTGAGAGCTCCTGTGAAACTCACTCCATCTGGGTTGAATCCTTCGCGCTTCCTCCTGTGGAAGAACTCCAGTGCCTCCTCGACGTGTCCATTGGCAGCAAATCCACCAATCATTGAATTCCATGTCACCAAAGTGCGACTCGACATCTGCTCGAATATTTGACAGGCGAAATCCACACGTCCACATCGAGAATACATGTCTATCAATGTGTTACACAGACGAATATTATGCCTAAATTCCTTCCTCATAACAAACCTATGAATCCACAACCCCAAATTCAGTGCTCCTAAACTCGCACAAGCAGAGAGAACAGCAATAATTGTTACATAATCAGGCTCAACCTCACAAATCTGCATCTCATAAAACAACTCCAGAGCTCTCTCCTCAAGACCCTTCTTCACAAACCCACCAATCAAAGCCGTCCAAGAAATCGCATCTCTCTGAGGCATTTCATCAAACAGCTTAACTGCATCCTCAACCTGGCCATTCCTCATATACCCATCAATCATGGTGTTCCAAGTGACCGAATTCTTATCCCAAATCTCATCAAAACATCGTCTCGCTAAGCCCACAAGGTTGCATTTCGAGTACATATCAACAACAGCAGTGCCCACCTTGACATTCCCCCTGTCCAACCCTAACTTTCGAACGTAGGCATGAACAGCAGGCCCGAAAAACTGCCCCTGAGATGGGAAATGGGCGCACCCAGAAAGAAGAGTGATGAAGGTGATGTGATTAGGGTCGATATCAGAGAGTCTCATTCGAGTGAATTCCTTCATGGCCTCGGAAAGGTTGCCGTTTTGGCAATGGCGAGCGATGGAAGAGGTCCAAGGGACGATGGGGTCAACCTGTTTGTGAAATTGCCGAAGAGAGGCTTTCTTTTGTGCAGTGGCGGAGGCGACGGGGACCGACGCCGGAAGGAGGTAGCGAGTTGACGTTGCTCCGATGTCCGGCGGTGCATTTGGAGGCGAATTTGGCGGTTGACGGGTTGGCACGGGACAGTTCATTTGGGCCTTCAGTTTTCCTTCAAGAGTTGAATTTTGGGCGGACTGTTGGATTTATATTAGGACCGTTTGCCAGCCTTATTTTTCAAGATTCTTATAAAGTTTATATTTTGATGGAAATAAAAACTTTTCTATATGTTAGACGCATTAGTTAGTGAAAGCTAAAGAAGATTCTACAATAAATCGTGAAAAATACAAGCAAGATTAAGGGGACACGAGTTCAAACACAAACATTCTTAATCTTGAAGGAGATACAAATTTAACAGATTGATGGGTCATACTTATCATCGATTGTTTGGTATCTATCCCCTGCTCCTCTACCTATACCATGGTTACCCCTGGACAGGGCTCGGTAGGTAGTCTGTTTTACCCGCTAAAAAAGATTACCCCGTTCTTGTATGCGGCTGGCAGGATGCAGTGCGCCAATGCATTGTAACTTTCCATATTCCACCACAATCCGCCACAAACTACCACAACTCACCACTATCTACTTTTTCTAATTTAATTAATTTTTTTTATTAAAAGTTAAACTTTCTATATTTCACCACAGCCCACCGCACTTTCCCCAATCTACCACAACTTTTCTCAACCCACAACAATTCACCACATTTCCTCCGCACCGCACCGCACCACAGTCAGCCATATAAAAAGAACGGGGTAAGGGCATCTATTTTTATCTAAGTTTATTGGGTTCAATCTTTTCTAGTAAAAAATTGTTAGGATTCAAAGAGAACTTGTGTAGAAATTCAGTGAATTGCTGTAAGAGTGTGCACAAATTCCCATTCCTACTTCCAGTCTGATTGATCAACAGATATTGTTTTTGCTATATACAAACTCATAATCCTATCAGTCTATCACTGAAATCTCTCAGCTGAACTTTACCCGAGCCATAATCACCACCAAACGATCAAAATCAAGGGCAATCAAACCGAAAGCACAAGCGTTCCAGCAGGAGGCCCCCTCTCTGGGCAACACATATTCTCTAGTTGATTTCCTTGAGAAACGGGACATTCGATTTGAAATATTGTTTCATAGCATTGATAACTTTGACAGAGAAGCTCTCGTCCTCAGGGTAGTAAGCTATGGGATCAGACAACAGAGGGTTTGGAAGATTAAGTACACCTTCAAGTGTTGCATGAAGGCAATAAGCTGCATATGTCAGGTGGTATCCTCCTTCCTGCACTATCAGAAGCTTTCCTTTGGAATGCCTGTCAGCCAGCCCTCGAACAATCCTTGCAACTTCTCGATATCCATCCATAGTCAAGCATTGTCTTCCATTTGGATCGAACTGGGAGAAAAGCACAAGAGATAGTTCGTGATTGTCACAATATGCAGGAAGACATACAAAGACACAATAATCATACCGAGATCTATAGCAACTTACAGCACTTGAATCCTGTCCCACGACGAGAACAATCACATTAGGATCAAACTTGTCAACCGCTGGAACCACAATCTCCTGCATTGCATACTGATATGCACGATCCCCGCTCCCATTAGGCAACGGTAAGTTCATGTTGTACCCAAGCCCGTCTCCCTCACCAAGCTCGTCGAGGGTCCCACTTTGCGGGTGGGACGGGCCCCACGAGCCGTGGTTCATATGGAGCGACACGGTGAGGACCTGATTCGAGCGGTAGAAGCCCTCAGCAGTGCCGTTCCCATAGTGGACATCAATGTCAATGACAGCAACCCTCTGACAGCCTTCAGATAGCGCTGAATGAATAGCTAGACCGGCATTGTTTAGGAAGCAGTATCCGTCTGCCTGGGTGGGCTGAGCGTGATGACCTGGCGGTCTGACCAACGCGTAAGCAATTTTGGCATGCTCATTGTCGAGGATGTACTTCATTGCTGAGATTGTAGTGCCGGCTGCAAGGAGAGCGGCTTGCCACGACCCGGGGTTTAGGAATGTTCCAGCACATAGCAGCTTTCCTCCAGCTCGGTCCGCTTCTTCCAATTCCTTGATGTATTCTGTATCACATAATGCACCAGACAGTAAACTCATGTGAGCTATTCTCACCAATGTGTGCTTCATCAGGTGTACAAACCAGTTGTCAAAGCACTGTCAGAAGTCAGAACAAACAAGCTGAAACACAAATCATTCTTGATTCTGAATTGTTGATTTCAACAAAAGACAACAATGTAATATTTGATTACCCTTAATCAAAAGAAGAAACACAACAATAAAGGACAGCTCTCAGTGTAGGCCACGCATTCGTGATTATGAGGAGATCCAGATGTAGGTGGCACAAATACTACTTGTAGATCCTTAGTCACAGCATGTCGTATCAACTATGAAAGATTGAAAGAAAATGCTCATATTTCTAAAAGCTAAAAGCATTCAATAATACCCCTAATGGACTATAATCACAACAAAGAATCTGCTTCTGTATACCTTACAAAGCTATATCATGACAAAGAATGCTTGTACAAACCCTGAATCAATTCACACACTCTTACAAAGAATGCTTGTACAAACTCAAATTGTAAGTGCAGAACTTGGGTAGAATTTCACTATAATCATGACAAAAATTCCTTGTACAAACCCTTACAAAGCTATACACAAGAACTCCTTTCAACACCTTGATTATGAGTGCTATGAATCAATTCACACACCCAGCAAAACAAGCTAAAAACAATCTGATTCTGTATACCTCCAAGACACCAATTTTCTAAACATGGGCAGAAAAACTGTAAACTCTCGCAGTAAACTAAACCAAAAGTAAACAAATTCGATTGAAAAGCAAACACTACAATTGACAGATTGGGCATAACCAAAAATAAAGAAATTCGCAAAAGAGGGGTACCTGAAGAGTGGAAGGAAAGAAGCTGAGAAACAGAAGCAGATGTTCCCTGATGCCAGGAAACATACGGAGCAATGGGGCCCCGTTTAAGAATGGACACCATGTTTCGGACCCTATCTGCATTTTCAGGGTGGTTTTCGAGGACATCAAGGAAGCCCGGGTCGGATCCTGTATCGAATACGCCCCGACCCGTTTCGTGGTTCAGCATGCCCTCCTCCCAGAACACGTGTAGCTTCTCAGCCCCAGCCATGGCCGCCATTTTCAGAGAGAGATTCAGAAGAAGGGAGTCAAGTAGTTAGTCAACGGTTAGGATCAATGTGGTGGACCTGTGGTAGTACAACGGAGTTGGTTCGGGTCGGGCTGGGATCCATAAGCCCATGTTATGTTCTGGGCCGAGGAGTTTAAGCCTGTGTAATATGCGTTATGGGTTCCAACACTTGCAACTTGTAAACAATATAAAGTTATATGTAATGTTCAGGTTTCACTCTAATATTATATAGAACCATTTAATCAAAAAAGTAAGTTGATAGTTGAAGACATAGTAATAGTTATATATTTTAACACTTACACCTTGTAAATAATATAAAAATGTTCATTTATTTATATTTTTTCATAAATATAAAGTTATACATAAAATATACATTTTCTTCTTTGGTTGATAATATTAGGCAATTATTTATAATTTTTTAATCTAGTTAATAAGCGTTGTACTCTTATAGTTGATAAATATATATAATTATTAGAAAAAATACTATTAAAAATTTAAAATATGGACAATTTAAAATGGTTATCAACCATTTTGAGTCAAAATAATGAAAATATATATCATTGTCCTTTTGAAAAACATCCCTCGGAAAAATACGTAATTCACAAGAATTACAGTAAACATCGTAAATTATTAAAAAAAACAACCTATCGATAGGGTTCAATTGTCACGTACTTGTCTTTTCGGTCATATCGTTTCCTCATCAACTTTTCCATTTGTTGGAAGATTTGGAACGTACGCAAGCAGCCTGTTAGAGTATAAAACTATCACTGAACTTCCAACGTACCATCGACTTAAATTTTTAGTTGAGATAGTTTCACATGGAATTAAAGACAGGTTGAACAAGGGATCTCAGGTTCGAGTCTTAACACCAAATTATTCCCTAGATTGACTAATTCTTTTAAAAAAATAAAATGATAATAAAACGTCAAACGACAATTACAATGAATGTCAAACGACAATTATCTTCAATATATCTTCCTGCCTAACTGATGTTTTGTAAAATCTTACATGAAATAGACCTTACAAGTTTATAATAATTTTGAGTAATTGAAAAAAATATACATTATCCACAAACCTACAATATTTACAGCCATCAGCTTGTTGATAGCAATACTAGCTAGAGAATACTAACTAATTAACTAGACGAAGATGATGAGGACGACGTACGTACGTACCTACGGTGTCCTTACCTTGCTTCTAACATACATAGAGCCTTCATTTCAAGCTTTTTAGCAAAATATTAATTACCAGCCACTTGTCTAGTTCACTATTGGTACCCTCGTTCAGTTGATCAGTTCCTTACATCCTGCGTAAACTTTTGTGTCCACAAACGCATCCTCTTAATTTCCTCCTCAAAACACCCTTTGATTATGACTTCTGAAATTAACCACTCATCCACTCCTAATTCTCTCCATGTTTGACTTAATTTCTTGTTATGATCACTGTTTCTATCAACATATTTACCATGAAAATTTTCCTCCTAATGAGAAAATTAAACATAATGTTACTTGAATTTTGGTGGTATTCTTAGGAAAATTATCTAAGGATGCGTTTGGTTGGTCAAAAATTTTGGGAAATTTTTGTTTTCCTCATGTTTGGATATAGGTTGACTTAGGGAAAAATTTTACAAGAGCCCCACCATTTCCTACATTTTCCTAGAGAAAAGTTCCCAGGGGAGGAAAGGGGGTAAGGAAAACTTTTTCCGTGGAAAACTTCCAATGAAATTTTTTTTGTGGGGTTCCTACCAAACGCTCCCTAAATCTAGCTCACACGTTTGATGTAAAAATCTAGCAATTTAGGTAAGGTAATTAATGAATATGTAAACTAAATGAACCACATGTACGTACATATATATTTTCAATAAATTAAGTAAACCATCATTTCGGCATGAAAGAATGTTTATCCACTTTAGAAAATTTGTTAACTAGGACATCAAGTATATCGTGGAAAATTGAGGGTTTCTTCCTATTCTTAAAAATGATTTTGTGAATCACCCCATTTGAATTTTGAAAATTTGCTAACTAGGACCTCTCTCTATATATATGTACTTAAAAATATTTCTCTTAAAAATGCTCATTTACAAGTGTTCTGATTTGGGGAATGCATCCCCCACTTGTGCTAGCGTTTGTTAGTGGCCATTCTGAATTAGAGAGAAATCGGTAATTCTTTAATTTCTGTGTTTTTATTAAAATTTCAGATTTGTATATCTTATAAAAAGATTGCTTTTGATGTCAAGTAAACAGTAATTATTTACTCTTTAGGAGCAATTTTGTTTTGCCCTACGTTTGTATTGTGTCACGCCCTTACAATTTTTGTCTTTGGTCAAGTTCTATTTTTGTACTATGACGCAGGGCGTTGTCTCGATTTATAAGGCACTGCTTTATTCGTCACAGATGAATAGGGTTGGGCTATAGCTCGAAAATTATCGGAAAAAATAACTTTTCACCATACACGTTTTATTTACACGGTGGTCATTGTCGATGGCCAACACTGACTTTTGTGTGTGAGATGAATTCGAGTCAGAACATAGAATATGAATACAAGTTGTGTCAAGTAATTTCCCTTTCCTACGATACATATTAGAGCTCTGGAATTTAAAAGAGTAGTGGATAACGACTAGTTCAACAACTCCTTAAAATGGACAAAACATACTAAAAGTAGTAGAATAATCAATTTATCCTAAAAAAAAGGTAAAGAAATTAAATGAAAAACCACAAGTCATATTTTTCTTTCCAGATAATTCCATACAAAAATAAAACTAATAATTAGTCCAAATTTACCTATAATATATGTACGTAGTGCATGCAGTCAGCATCATGCATGCAATTGGCACAAACGCGTAATGCTATACTTTGATGTTTGCCCGATAATGCTAATGCTGGCTACGCAAAGAAATTAAGCATAGGATTGTCACCTACTTGTTAATGTAATTTTCATTCAAGTCTAATGCATGGTACACCAATTTTGACAGCTTTACCATTACAGTTTAATTTGCGTTCATTGTTGGATCGCTTATTATCTAGAATTTATTCAACTGATGAGCAGCCGTATTTATTCATGGTGCGTTTGTAGGATCATGTCATATCATATATCACATTAATCTAAATCAAAGAATTGGGGAACATAGTAGCTAGCTAGCCATAATATATTTGCTTACTTAGCTAGCTATATAGTTTGTGTTTGCCATAATATGTAATGGAGATCATAGTAACTAACATGTATTTCATATGGTGTTTTGTTGGATGTAACTATGGAGCAATCTCAACCAAAAGCTTAAGTTGTTTTATATATTCTAACACGTCCTCTCACGCAAATGTCCTAATCTTTGGGTTTGAAATGTGAATGCTACAAAGACTCCCATCACCTTGCGCCAACGAACGCAGGTTACTGGACTCAGAGTCCAATGTCCTAACCACTATATCGATTTGTTGATGCAAGTATATATATTTACATGTTTCATGGCTAGATCATGGTATAAATTATTAATTAATGATTTTTGAAAATTTTAATTGAGCAAAGGTGGATAGGGAAACAAGCCTTGTGAGGACTTTGTATGGATTTTGGGTTAATGACTCGATTTGTGGTGAATAAAATGAGCTGATTGCCTCAAATTATCGGCAAAAAAAATATAATTGATGACATGGGATCAAGAGTCGATGAGTTATGACTATGTAACTTCAGAGGTTTTTCGCAATGTAAATGAGGATGATCCGGTGGATGTGGATTGTGGAGACATATAAGATTAGATAAAATAAGGAATGAAGTAATTTGAGTTAGAATGAGAACGGTCTCCATAAAGGAAGAGATAAGGGGTCGAGAACGTATATTTGTACACGCTCTAGTTTAGAGTTGAGAAAGAATTAAACAAGTGCTTAAACACAACCTGTTTAGTGCATTCTAATCAAAATGTTTTCATTATCCAAAATGTTTTCTCAAAATTTTTGTGGATTTATTAGAATTATTTTCTCAGCACGAAGTAATTACTATCGATGAGATAATTAGACGACCTATAATTATATTTTTCTAAACACTATGGGAGTCACACTAAAAGCTATTCTTATAATTATTATAATATAATTATATGAAATTATACGTACAACGTATTATACTAGTGTATTTTAAGTAGCAAACCAACCATAGCAAAGCAACTATCAAGTAACTTTAACAAGAAAAGTTGAAAGCACATGATATGGCGAAAACAGGATGAAAATAATGTACGGAAACATGTGATACCCATTCATATTTATCATTAGTGAGAATATCCGAATAATCATGCCCACCCACATCACTAAACCAAAAGCAAGTATTACTGTTAAATTAAAAAATGTGAATTAGTGTAAAACATGATAAAGTTAATTAATCCAACGTTGCGATGGTGGAAGTTGCCAAGAAAAATCTTCAAAAATCAAAAATTAATAAAATACAAAAAGAGGATCTTTTGAACTTGTACTAAGAGCACTGTGGATCATACAATGTGGGCATGCTTGTTATGTTACTGTTAGGTCAGTCTCAGCCACTCGTATTTTTCTTTTTTTTTTTTTGGGAAAATAGTTTATATTATGAACTAGCTCGAAACTTCCTAATTATTATGGTGGATTAGTGGACATGCAATCTTAAGTGAATGAATTTATCAAATTATTATTGTGATGTCGATTGGAAGAGAGATCTAGCTCAGTTAAGGGAGGAGAAAAATAATCTCGAAGTTTAAATAGATCTTATTGATTCATTTTCGAGTAGGGTTTAAATTTTCTCTATTTCTCATTTGACGGTCTTTTTGGATCCCCTAGTTATTTAGTTGTTTCTGCCTTTGTCTTGGTGTCCTTTAGTTTGGGAGGTTGTTTGATTGTCATCTATTTTGATGTCTTTTGGGTGTGTTCTTTCTTGTTTTGCTTTTGATTGTTCTTGGTGTTGCTTTGATGTGGACTCTCTTTATCGTTGGATTTTTTTATAGGTTTGTACCTCAAAATATCAGGAAAAGAAAAATTAATGATATCTAATTAATACGTGATTTCATTCATATAATACATATATAATCGGATAATCCTTATTTTTTTATGTGATTATATTAATTTTTTTTGGTTAAGGGTGGTAATAGTCACCCTACCATATATACATGCATAGAGATCCACACATGATATGAACAATTAATTGCTCAAGGTATACAACCGTGGATAGCTTATGCTGATTTTGTAAGTGAACGTCTTACTATCTTTTGCTTTAATTCTTTTGTACATTTGGAGATCGAGAAACTGTCTCCTATGAAACACAGTAACACACACATATATAGCGAGTTAAAATTGAGGAAAAGATTTATTAATAGCAAAATTATACACAAGAATGCATATGAAAATGTTTGATAACCTATATAAACAACTGCGGCTTGATATATCAAATAGTTAGAGATATGATAGATATTACTTCCAATCAATTCAAGGATGAAAGTGTATATCACGGGAGTAACTATACCTTGATATGACATAATTAAGTTTAGGTCATAATCAAGTACATATCCCTAGGTAATTAAGAGGGTAAGTAGAGCACGTAATTGCATTATATTTTTGAGTGGCTGACTTTAACACCATATGTCACTAAGTGTACTTTCAAGTACATAAATCATGACTCGTGGAATTTTTTTAGGTGATGTTAGAAAAAGTAGTCCTACACCGTACCACTAAATTGACTTTAAAATTACAAAAAGCAATCAAATGTATATAGGCAAATGAGTGGTGAAATGTGTTCTGCCACAAGATACTTAGCTTTTACTCCCTCTGTCCCGAATTAAATTCTTTGGACAAAATTTTTATTATTAATTATTTACATATTACGATGAATTACAATATAAAATTGTCTATCATTAGAAATATACTTTACTAAAATTTACAATGGAAATAACTTCATATTGCAACTCATTGTAATTTATTGTTAATAAACGGTTAAAATTTAGTCAAAATGTCAATTAATTTGAGACCAAAAGAGTGACTATTATGATTTTTTATTTTATTTTATTTTATTTTATTTTTATGACTAGTATTAACTACAAGTGTTTTAATATGTATTGGTTATGCCAACTATAAATGATATTATAATCATATTAATTTGATCCATTGTACAAATTTTATTCTTTTGTTTTACAAATTTTAAAATTTTATATATTAAAATATTTTTATATAATTTATATATGATATTATTATTTATAAAATTTAATTATATCACTTCTTTTCAATTTCATATATAACATCATAATTTTTATATTAAAACATATGATAAATGTCTTATCTCAAGATTCATATCAATTTCATACACAAATATAGCAATAGGACAATGATAACCATCTTGAAAATGTGCATAATTCAATTTTTGTAATTTTTAATAATATTTTATCAAGTAATTATATATATTTATCAAATATAAGAGTATAATATTTATTTGCTAGGTCAAAAAATATTAATGATAGCCTAATTTTATCAATCATAGTATAAAATACACATTTTGTTACATATTTTTATATTTATGACAAAATATAAATAAATAAATAAATAAATAAATATTTTTATATATATAATTTATAAGTCATAATAATTTTTAAAGTAATGAAACTTACCTTTATAATGGTTTAAATATACTTACATTTAATTTTTGGAGTGTTTTACATAAAATGCAAGATGATTAAGTACTTAATCTATAGGTTCATAATGATCATGTTGCGTCAAGATATTTATCATTTACGTAATAGCACTCTATAGGCTCATGTTGTGAAGTGCGTTAAGCACCATCAATTTTTGGTTTCCTTTCACTTAATCATGATTCCCTATCCACTTGATCAGATTTTGGCCCCCTTTTTACGAATCTGTGTCTCCTTCCTTATCATGTTATGTATATTACTCTAAAAAGGGTTTATATCAGTTTTATGCCATTTTGTTTTCAATTAAATAACTAAACTCTACACTGTTTATATATATATATATATATATATATATATATATATATATATATATATATATATATTGAGAGACTTAGAGCATCAATAGAATTCCTAGCTAATCCATCGCATGTTTTTAATTGTAATATATATAAAAGTACACAACAAATAAATACATAAGTAAAACCCTACAGAACATAATCCATGATCGATGGGGCATGCATGAAAGCGTAGGGTACCAAGAAGAATTACATATAAAAATAATTAAATAAATTAAATGATAATGATATGTACTTGAATTAAAATGGATAATAATCATATTGAATTATACATAATTTATATTTTTTAATTTTTTTTAAATAATATTTTCTCTAGTAATTACATATATTTATCAATTATAAGAGTATCAAATTTATTAGCTATGTTGGCAAATATAGATAATAGTCTAATCATATATATTAACCATAATAAAATGCATATTTTATATATAATTCTATATTTATGAAAAAGTATAAATAAACAAAATTATTTTTATATTGTTTATAAGTGGTAATAACACCCAAGATAATGAAATATATATTTGTAATGATTCAAATATGCTTATATATATATATTTTAAAGTGACATAAATAAAATTTAAAATACTTTATAGTCATCTTAATTTAAGACATTTATCCTTTTAATAAATCAAATAACCCATATCAAAAGTGTGCCTTATATACATAATATTAATCTTTTAAGAAAAACTTTTATGTTTTATACATAAAAGCAATATTGAAGAACTTGTTGAAAAGGCAGTAGAAAAGTGGGGATAGATAAGTGAGTGGAATTGAAGTTGTTTGGTGATAAGAGTAGTTGTGTATAATATGTTGTAGTGGGAGGTTGAAACTTTTAAATGTGGTCAGCTTAGCAAAAATTGTCGTTTTTGTCTGATTTCAAAGCAATATTTGTCGTTCTTTTGTCTTTTTCAGGGTATAATTGCTTCATGTGTCTTCTCTTCAAAGTCAACGATATCTTAAATTTTCTGCCAACTTCAAAAATTTTATGTCCAAAGTAAAAGTATTATGGCTTGAGTTTATGTATGTTTCATTGATTCAAATACAAAATACATTAGATTCTGTTTATCCTAGTGGGATTACAGGTTATATATATATATATATATATATATATATATATATATATATATATATATATATTTTGTTATCAAAAATTTATATCAAGGTTAATTAAATTGGGATTATATAAAGGGTGATGATAAGTGTCTTGCCCCAAGACACTCCTTAAATGTCTTCTCCCTTATAAAATCAATATTTATTATCGTTTTTAACCCCAATTTTTTTGACAGATACTATTAATTATCAATTATAAGAAGCTTGGAATGTGTTGGCTACGCCAACAATTAAAATTGACACCCTAACGAATGAGCCCCATCCGTTGGGCATATTTTAGACGCTTTTTTGTAAATTTTTAAAAATATAGATAAAAGTGTGATTTTATACAATTTATATATATTATTATAGTTATAGAAGTCAATCATGTAACTTTTTTCCAATTTAATTCACAAATATATAGGTTTTCTATAATGACAAGACACAAAATATGTGTCTTGCACAAGACTTTTATCATTTCCATTATATAAATTAGTTGGTCTAAAATATATAGAATTTTGAGTTAAATGTTCAATTCTTTTGGGCCAAATGGGGCATATAAAACTATAAGCCTAAAAAGGTCTAAATAGAATTGGAGTGATTAAGATTACCAAAATATTATGTTCAAGTATATAAAATTTAGAAAAAAATTATGATTGTGCCTTCCGATTTGAATTAGACAAATTATAATGTTGGTGAAACACCCCGGATATGTGGTTAAAGTGTGGCTTAAGAGGATTGAAATGACTACTTATATCACCAAGGTGCACCTTCTTTTATGGTAGCTCATCCGTTGGAAACTCCTCAGTTAAGCGTGCTTGGCTGGGAGTAGTCTCAGTATGGGTAACTTCCTGGGAAGTAGGGTTGGCAATGAGCCGAGCCGAGCCGAGCCCGAGCTTGGCATGCTCGAGGCTTGGCTCGTGATCTACATTGTAAGCTTGGCGAGCCTGTTTTGTTAGGCTCGTAGCTTGGCTCGCCAAGGCTCGCGAGCCCTTACGAGCTTTAACGAGTCAATACTTGTTCATTGCTGTTCATTTTGTTGACCTACAAAGTGATAGTAAAGAGTAACCCTTAAAATAGAGAATAGTAAAAAAAAAACAAAGAACACTTATAACAAAGTCAAATAATGATATAAGATTGAAAATTAATTAATTTAGAATAAAAATTATAAGATATAAAATAAAATAATCTTTTAGCGATAGGGCAGCCCGGTGCACAAAGCGTTCCCGCAAGCTGGGGTCTGGGGAAGGGTCCCACCGTAAAGGTATAATGTACACAGACCTTACCGTAAAGGTGTAATGAAAATAACTTATGATTGTGGATTTAGAACACATGAAAAAAAAAAGATGTATCAAAGGTACAAGTTTCAATACATGTGAATAAAGCGATTTTATTTTGGAAATTGTATTATTAAACACAACATATTTCATCCAATTTTCTATTTTCACGAACCTTACGAGCTTCACGAGCCGAGCTTCCTTGGGCTTGGCTTGGCTTGTTTATGTGACGAGCTCGAGCCCGAGCCGGTTCGAGCTCATTGCAAGCCGAGCTTATCGAGCTTCCCGCTGAGCTAGCTCGCGAGGGCTCATGAGCCGGCTTGGCTCATTGCCAGCCCTACAAGGAAGTTTTCCCAGGTAGCGTGTGAGCGAGGACGAAACACGTTGGAAAGACTCGTGGTGATTTGTGCGGCTAGTCAGCGATCCTTGAAATTGTTATCGGTAATGCCCGCGGCCCGAGAAAGGCTGGGGCGTATATCAAATTTTGCCAAAATAGTAAACATGCATACCTTATATATATTATCGACAATGACATAAATCTTGACACAAAACACTAATTAAATATTTTGTCTTACTGTAAAAGTTGTAATATAAAAGAATTTTATAAATATAATTTCATGTATTAATTGTATAAAATTGTAATCAATCCATCGTATTTTTTAAATTTATCAAAATTGGATGTTAAATATAGATAGTCGGCAACATCGTCATGTATATGCACGTAACCATCGAATATTTAAATTCTTATAATTGATGATTAATCAAAACCATAAAAAATAATGTTGAAAATTCTAACAAATACTAATTTTACGATATAGAACCTATTTGTAATCTTCAGTATCTAAAATCATTATTATTCTTGTAAAAAAATCATTATTATTGAAGATAATTCGTGGAAACTGAGTTTATTTCTGTCCATGGTAATCTATTTTAAATTAATGATACGTGCTTTATTGACCATATATAGACAGTGTGTTTTCATTAATAAAAGAGAAGTAGCAATTTTCTTCTTGAATCCCATATGATACTTTGATACTTCGAATCTAACCTGGATATGAATTAGGCCAGGTGCCACCACTTAGTTCTAGTCTTTAAGCACCATGTTTTGTCAAATTAAACGCCTTCAAACAAAGAATCTTACGTTAGCTTAAATTGAATGATTGTTGATAATAACATCACATTGTTTTTATTATAAAAAAGTATTATAATATTTATCAATAAAAAGTTTTTAAAAAAAATAATATAACAAAACAAATTCTACAAAAAAAAAAAAATTACATTCGTCTTGTCCCTAATTAAAAATAATAATGATTTTATGAAATTTATGAATTGTACAGCCCTCAAAATAATAAAACACATATTTGTAACAATTTGAATATGCATGAATATATCTTATAAAGTGATTTAAATGATTATAATTGTTTTTAGTAATACTTCCATCTCTAATTATTTGTTATAGTTTATCAAAACCAATAAACACAGGAAATAAGGTGAAAAGTTTACAAATTGTCAAAAATACTCTTGAAAATACCATTAAAATAAGGTAAAAAGCTTATATATTTATTAGAAATAGAATAGGTATTTTTATTGTTAAAATTGTAAAAATTAATTAATTTAACAAAGAAAAAAATTTTTAAAAATTAGATAATATAACAAAAAAAAGACTAAGATACAAATAGTATTTTTAAAAAATTATTTAGAGTGAAACAAAGCTGATCCATTTCAATAGGCTATGATAGTCCAACAATCCACGACAACTTAAGACTCCACAAAGTCAAGCAAAAAATTCATACATCAAGAATGTCAACAAGAAATAGATGGAAGACACCTACAAAATGAGTAAAACAATTTTATTAGTACTCCGTCGTTCTCTTTTTATCTGCCACCTTATGCATATGTAGATTAGATTTTAAAAATTATGGTCATTAATTTTTTAATATATATAGTATTTTATTATATAAAAATACTATCATCGGATTTGTAACAAAAACTACTAATTTTGTAATTGTTTGATGAAATATTTCGTAGGAAATCATCAATCGAAGACAGTGGCGGATCTTGGCATTCTGTTTAGGGGTGACCAATACACTATTATTTTATATAATCTATAATAATATAAAAGTAATATATTCGAAATTTGAAATACTCAACCCAGAGTGATTATAGGGGTTATCGGCCAATCAGATTAAAGAAAAAAATGGATTTAAAAATACAGTAAAAAATTCCCGCCCATGAAATAATAAAAAAAAAATTGATTTAAAAAAATAATAAATAGGAAGTCTAATCATATTAAGAGTCTACCTTATCTAATTAGAAATCTACTTCCCAACCCAATTAGGAGTCTAACTCTGACCCAAATCTAATTAGAACTCTACTCTTCACCCAAATCTAATTAGGAGTCTACCTCCTGACTTAATATATAAACATCAAAACATCTTTCATTCTCTTCCATTAATCTATAACCTATTAACATTTGAAGCAACCATTTAATTGTCCATTTTCCCAAAAGGAAAATCCTCTCTCCATAATAATGTTTCCGTAATGGACCCCTTGCTTTTCCTCCAACTCTAATGTTATTACTACTTCTTCCTCTCTATAATTTTTTTGCAATTGGGCGAGAAATTTGCAGTGAATGAGGATATGGTGTGAATTTTGGATGAATTTAGGGTTTGAAGTTAAAATTTGTGTAGAATTCGTACACAGAAGTAACATATTTTATGGTTTTAAGGTCCTATGAGCGTGTCACATCTGTGCTGAAATAGTTGATATTGATCGGACATGATAGTCAAGAGGCAGTGGTCGGGTGTCCAACGATAGCGAGGGGTGATTTCATCATGGAAGATGATACATCAACAGTTAGGGTTTTCCCCCATTTTTTCAATTACGAGTTTCATTGTATTTTGAGTTTGATTTCTCAGTTAAGATTTTTGTTTTTTCTTAACTTTGTAATTTAGATGTTGAATCGTCATATAGACATATTATGTCTTTTGACGTATCAAACATCAGAAGAAAATGTAAGCTTGAGAGACCACAACACCTCAAGTTATTATATTGCTTATATGTGAACACCTTAAGTCGTAATTGATGTATCCTAACAATGAATGGTGAGTTTGTGTTTCTATAGTTATCATTAAGTTTGTGCTTTATACTTATAATTTTTCATATAATGTTAATGAAAAGGTGCATGACATGTGTTCGGTTGTAATTTTTGTGGTTTTATAAGTTAAGGTTGTCGGTCCACAGGGATGGGTGTGAGGCTTGATTAAGGGTAATCGGTTTGTGTAAAGGGGTTTTTCTCAATGCGGAAAGCAATAAATTATGTAAATGAAGCAATAAACTAATCTAGACAAGATAATAATAAAGAAAACAATTAAAAGCATGAAATCAAATAAAGCAATTAAAGCAAGGAATGGAAATCTAGAATGAACAATGAAATTAGAGAGAAGAAATTATACCTTTGATGACCAAAATCTTCTAACCTTCAATCTACCTTTGCAATTTCCCCCGAACAAACAAGAAAATGTGGATTGGATTACCAAGGATCTCCCAAATTCTCACTAGGAAGTGGAATTGGAATTCCTTGACCCTCCTCCCTACTAAAAGATGGATTTGATGTGGCTAACCCTAGAAAGCTTTGAAATCAAGTCAACAATGGAAATTAGAGAGAGAGAGAGAGAGAGAGAAAGAAGAGAGAGAAAGCTTGTAAAACTTCAATGGAAATTTGCTTGAATTGAGAAAGCTTGAGAAAGTTTGAATACAAATGCTAGAAATCAATGAAAGCTTGAAGAACAATGAAGAACAATTGAAAACTTGAAGAACAGTTAAGAGAGATTAAAGCAAATAAAGGAAAGCAATTAAATCTAATTCTACTCCTAAACTACCTAGGCTAATTGATAATTTAGATTAATACAAGTGGGTATTTATAGAAGAAGGAAAAATACAACCCAAAACCCTAGGACAAATCGCAGCACGCGCGTCTGCAGACAGAGTGGCTCGGGCGAGCCACCCTCTGGCTCGGGCGAGCCAGGCCCCAGAAGCCTGGCTCGGGCGAGCAAGCGTTCTGGGCAGTTTTTCCCTGCCGACTTCAAACGCGCATAACTTCTTCATCCGAACTCCGTTTTAGGCCCGTAAGATATCGATGGAAAGCTCTCGGTGTGTACTTTAAGCTCCCAAAATTTCAGAGCTATCGGAGTTGTAACGAAAGAGTTATGACCCAAAGGGTGAAGGCACACGTATTTCAAACCTTTAAGTTTGTACCGTTCCCCTGTTTTGCGCCAATCTTGATATGGAATTTCCGACTTCGGTTTCGCCTCGGCTCTGGCTCGGGTTGACTTGGTTTGACTCAGATCTCGGCTCGGGTTGACTTGGTTTGACTCGGGAAATAGCTCGGGATTCCCTAAAAACCTTCAATTATGCCCAAACTTCTTCTAACTCCTTATTTTCCTACAAAACACCAAATCATTATATCTAATATAAATAGGGGTTAAAACAAGCAAATATACTCTATAAAAATGAAGAAATTCGGCTCGAAACGAGGCCGAACAACATGTACCTTACTCATCAATAATGATAGAATTGATATACTTCAGTTAAGAGATTCATTTATAATATATGGTTCTTTTATTTTCATTATTATGGATAACTACCTATAAGGTTTTAAGTTGGATTGTATTTTTTTTCTACTTGCAACTTATTTGTTATAATATTGATTTGAAAATATCATTTATTTTTATTTACTCTAACACTTTTTACAAGTAAGATATGTGTCATACAATCCTTGGAACAATTTGTTTATATGTTTATTAAACGACGTAATATAATTTACATTGTGGATAGATTTACTTTCCGTTTTGTACATATATTTATATTATATATAGGGTTTTATTATTAAATTCAAGAATTTATTTTTTAATATAACCGTGCATAGCACGGATTTAACACTAGTAAACATAAAATCCATAATTTTTATTCCAAATTATACTTAATTTTTTTAATTGTTTTTGGGTTAACATGGCCACGGCCACCGTCGGGGAAGCCTTAGGTCCGCCCATGACTGAAGACCGCGTCTTGACTAATATAATGGGAAAGAGAGAGTACAATTTTTTGATAAAATTTTGTAATTTTTTGATAAAATATTTTGTAGCGTAATTTTTGAAACTTTCAAAATGACTTGGAGTAGTTGATTACGTATTATTTCATTATTTATTTTCTAATAAAACTACAATCATTGAAACGAAGTTCATAGAGAAGATAGCGTGTAGAAGAGCGACGTTGGTGCGGGTACGTAGTTGTACATACAATTAATGGTGATCAACATCATCGTACTTGTCACATATTATTAATTGGGACCATGCAAATGATTTACATACAGTAATTACACGTATTATCGAAAATTACTGCTACTATCATATATTACTCCATACTTAGATAAATTAGTCATTACTCTCTACTAAATTAAATCATTACGCGTAGGATTTTTTTACGTATGAATATCTACCAAATATGTGGCTGTGTTCTTCACATTGGTTATTTGTAGTTAAATTCATTTTCAGTGCAAGTCGTTGTTATGGTTTAGATGTTGGCGGTAGAAATCAAACTGATCAAATTGAATCACTAGCTTTTATTTATACAGTTAAGCATCCTCAGGGTGTATTTGGTTGGTCAAAATCTTTGGAAAATGATCAATTTTTTCAAGTTCACTTATTTTTTCATATTTGATTGTATATTGATCTTGGAAAAAATTTTACAGGAGAATTTCCCTTAGGAGAGGGTACGTAAGAGAAATTTTTCTCAGGCAAATTTTTCTCATGGAAAATTTTTCTCGAGAAAAATTCCTTCAAGGTTTTATCAAACGCCTTCAGTGAAATCATATCGTCTATTGCCTTTTAATTAAAAGAAAGTATTATTATGAATTTTGGCCAGGCGTCAGTATGTGTGTAGGAAGCATATATTGTTATATATGATAAGTATTGTAAAATTGAGTGGATATCAAATTTACTATGTAGATTATAACTAACTGAAGGTTATATATGATTATATCAACTTTACTGTAGATTCTAGAGCAAGCACTCCAACACACCTATTTTCTAACAAACCCAAACTCAACAATTTAAGCTTTTTCTAAAAAAATTAAAAATTGTTCATATCCAATTCCACAAAATGTTTTTATTGGCATGCTTGGGATCCACATAAAAATCTAGTGAAATCCTCCAATGTGAACAACCATGCATTAATATGTTTAGATTAGGTGAGATCCAATTAAATTTGTACCATAATTTTTGTTAGCATTTATTAATTATCATCTAACATGCATGTTCAATCAGTTTCATAAAAATTGTATAGCATTTTAAAGTAATGTTGCATGGTCAGTATATAGAAGCTGCAGATCAAAATAGTTCTTACTATTTATGTATACACGGGTGAAATATTACCAATACATATATATGTAACAACAGAAAATTGATTTTATCTAATAATTACAAAACCTCAGTCTTAACATCTACGCCAAGACCTCATTGGAAACATTATATAGTTTTCTTATGCGGTGCTACTCTTGGATTTTGAATCCGATTGTGATGAAATCTCTTCCTCTAATACATCATTTTCTTTGATCTCATCCTTAACTATAACTACAACATGCTCGCGATCCGGCGATGGAGTCTCTAATTTCTCTTGATGAACACCGTTCTCTTTGACATCATCTTTAACTACAACCACAACATGCTTAGCCTCGGTACTCATCTCAAGCCCTTGTTTCTTTTCTTTGGTTCCCTTCACCCCATTCGCGAGCTTGAAATTTGCCATGGAAGCTAACTCGTTTACCTCCTTCGATAAACTTTCTACTGAATCCACAATATCTATAAGTAAAGAAGCAGCTGTTGCGGTCGGTAAAATATCAGATAGGGTGAAGTTTTTCCATAGATCTCTTGTTTGAAGCAAAGATTTTAAGTCGTGTGCAGCAACTTTTGCTTTGTTAATGTGTGATTTTGTTGACATAGTCCTTTGCATTTTCTTGATCTCTAACGACAACTCCTTCAACGCTTTCCCTAATTCCGAGCTCAATTCTACACATGCTTCCTCTATATTTTCGTGGATTTCCACGGGTATCTATTTCCAAATCAAAGTATAATTTGGATTAGATTTTTTTTTTTCATGAATCAATGCGAGGTAGATATAAAATCAAACTTAATTAGTGAGATAGATGCATGCGTAGACATAGTACATACTTGGAAGTTGGAGTCGAGGTAGGTGTTAAGAGCGTCAACTCTATAGGCACACTGTCGAGCTAGAGCTCCAATCTTGAGGTATTGTTTCCACGGATGGCGGAATTTAAACCGACCATGGCTTGGCTCCCACGCTGCTAAATTTGCCTACAACACGCAAAATATTTTATTACTTAACGTGTCAAGGAACCGATTCTATTCGAAAAAGATAAAAAAGGACATAAAACTATCATTGACCTTTATCGGTCTACATTTTTAATTAAGATGGTCCAATAGAAACTCATATGAATTGATTTTATCTAGTTGCACAATTCTCGTATGAATGCTAGGATTGAATATCTATAAATGATGGATTTTGATTTAGGTATTCAGGTTTTTTAGGAGTTTCCTCTAAAGGTATATATATATAGTTTCATATGTAACGTAAGAGACCAAATAATTGCCTACCATGTCCTTTTCCCAGGGTGTGAAGGTGGGTTTATTAATTATTTCCTCATTCTTTATATCCCAAAAACCAAAAATTAGTAATTTCAGCATAACCAAGAGAGATATATCAATTAAACTAAATTAGAAAAAGGAAAGAAATTAAACTAGCTAGGTAGTATTAATTAATTAGTTAATTACCATAGTTTCTTCTGAGGCTTTAGAACCAAGAACACTCTTGTATTGATTGCGAAAAGACTTGTTCTCCTTGGTCTTCTCCTCTGTAGCTCTTCCATTGAAATACTCTTCCCCAAATCCTGCAGATTTTGTATCCCCCATTTCCAATGAGTCAAGCAATCATTTACTACAAACAATTATCACACCAAAAACATACAACTTCGTCTCAAAATATTTGTCAATTTTATATTGTAACTCAAAGTACGCAAACGTACCTTCTAAGAAAATGCCTAGCTTGTTGATGTTGGATGCGATGAGATTGTGCAATTCAGCCCCGCTCCAAACAGGGCAAATGCAGACGCAGATCAGCATCGCGATCCAACACCCGATGATGATGGTGCACAGCCGTTGCTGCGCGATCCGGATCACCTGATCGTCTCTGTAACCCGACACCGACACCAAACAGAAGGTCAAGATGAAGATGACGAATCCGTAGTCGTATCTCGCCTTCATCTTTGGGAAAAACCGCATGAATGTCATCACTCCGGCTGCACATACATTATCATCAAATTATAATTTCAATTCGTCGTCGTTAATTTATGGATCCATTAGTTAAACATAAGAGATGGTGTTGAATTAGTGGATTACGTACCAACTAGGAAGCCGAAAACGCCGAGAAGAATAGGCTCCCCTGTTTTGCCAGAGAGACTAGCCAAGTGATGGGCTGACACCCCTAGAAACCCCGCTATGCAAGTCGCCATCATCCGGTTGAACCCTTTTCCTAAGGTGGCTCCTACAACAACAACCAACATTTTTTAATTTCATCCCGATAAAGGTTAATTTGAATTCAGCGTGCGGCCTGTAAATGAGTTTTCTAGGAAAAATTTTACTGATAAAACCTTTCCCACACTATTGAGAGAAATTGTGTTGAGTTTGCCGTATCTACCTAATACAATCAAATATGAGAAAATTGTGCACATGATTCATTGTGTTTTATAATTCTTATCTTTTTGTCAAAAATTGACCCAAAAATTATTTTTGGGTTAAAATTATTACTGAACTTGTAAAACTACCACAGTAAGTTGTTATTATAATCTTTTGTAAATTTATATATATTTATTTTTAAGAAATGCAAATGTGACATTCATAAACATAGCTTACCAACTGAAAACTCGAAGACAACGACGACAGTCAAAACAGCCCACATAGCAGAGACGCCGAACCCTTTGTAGAGAGGTTGGAAGTAGTAGAACAAGGAGACTATGGTGATGGCTAGCCCTACTTTCAACGCATGAACAATCCTTCTTGGATCCTCTTGTCCCAAATTTTTCACCGCGAGGGCAAAATTGGAAACTTTACCCATTAATCTCTTAGGAATGGACTTGATATGTTCCCATGCAGCATGAGTCTCCATATTCTCTCTCTACCAGCTTTCTCTCTCTAGAAGCTAGGAGGAAGTGAGGAATGAAGAGGAGGAAGATGAGATGAGTTGTGTATGTTGTGTTGGTGGAACCATCTTTAGTATCTCACCCTGTATTTATAGGCCATCCAATGTAGAATATCAGAATTAATTATGCAAATAATAATAACATTAATGAATATTAATTATTATTAAAAAAGGAGGTTAGTGGTGTCGTTTTAAATGTTGTCAGAAAGACAGAAACAGAGGGAGGGAGGATGGAGTGTGGGAGTGGTGACTGCGCGCTTACGAAGGTGGACAGAAAGAATTAAGTGCGCTTTTTTTGTTAATCACTTTCATTTGCAAAAAAAAGGAGAAATTAAATTAAATCAAAACGGGGTCAAAAATATTCAGCAATTTGTGTTAAAATAAATGATAAAAGCAAAGAAATATATAAATCAGTGTTTTCTTTTTTAGTTAAGGAAAATTGGAGAGCCGTCTACCTGACAGTCCACTATGACATGGTTATTTGGGCACACCATATATATTTAAATATGCTAATTTTTTATATGATTAATTTTTGTAAAGTTTGATAACTTCAAAAATTATTTATAAATTTTGTAATAATATTGATTTATTTTTGATAAATTTTATATTAATTAATATTGATGAATTATTTAAAAGTTTAATACAGGTGATGTATCTAGGTACGTACACTAAAGTCGACCGTATAACGTATTGACTAATATATGTGTATAAATACCATAACTGGTGCAGTGGTGCGTACAAACTAATGTGAATTTACCAATCTTGACTTTCTTATTTTAAAAATTGTCTTGTTATTTATGGCTGCATGGACCTGCGGGAAGGGTAACGAAGTAGAGTCGAGTTTGTAGACTTCAACATGAAGTCATCTACAATAATAAAAAGCACCATCATTCCCTATTCTTTGGATTGGTTCAAACTATTTAATCCAATCCAATCCAAACTTTATTCAAATCTTACACAATTTCCCAAAAAAATATTCCTCTTTAAAAATACAATTCTCCAAAAAAATATCATAACTTATCCAGACCAATCCAATCTAATCCATCTAAACTTGATTTTAACCAATCGAAAGAACAAGGCTCCTATAACCAAAATTTACCTTTAAAAGTTTTGTTAGTAGTTGACACAAAAAAAAAAAATCTAATTCCATATTAAACAAAGATAATTTTAGGTCCTGTTTTTTGGGATGACAAATGAAATTTTTATCCAATTTTACTTATCTTTATACCTTACTTATTTACCATACATAGCATACTTTTTGGGATGACAAGTGAAATAATTTATCACAATTTCTTTCCCATTTTCACCGCATTATTAATTTTAATATTTAAATACTATATATAGTAGCTAGTCACACTAAAAAGTTAAATGTAAAAGATCATATCACAATAATTAGGCTATATTTTTTAGAGTGGTAAGTTAAGTTTATCTTTACCTAATCTTACTTAAAAAATACTTAGATCAAAGTCAAAATTTTATGATTACCTTTCCTTTCCTTTCCTTTCCTTAAAAAAACCTTACTTGATCCTACTACTCTAAAGAACATATATGGCCTTAACTCCTAGAGTTGTTCCTTACCATAAAAAAAAAGGCAAAAAAAAAGTATTCTTCCTCACACGTGATGTGATCGTAATGGATATTGTAGCTGGTCTTAAATTATCACTCGCAGACGGGGTTTTGTATCTCACATACAACTATTCACATTTCACAACAACGAAGCTTCTTGGAAGTCTAATTTGACTTCTTCTGAAGCGCCACATAAGTTGAAGAACTCTAAGAGTTTCAGAGTGGCGATTGATCGAAAGAAGGCTCTAGTGAGAAAGACTTGTGGTCTTAAGGTTATTCCATCAAAAAGAAGTGATTTGGTTTTCTTCTTTTTTGGGTGGTTTTTTTTATAGCTGTCTTCAGTTGTGTTCCTGGCTCTACTGGTTGTAACTTTTTACCGTTGCTGTTTGGCTTTTTTGGTTTGCCTTTTGCTGTTTTTGTTGTTTTGCGGATTCTTTGTAGCATCTTTGATGCTGTAAAGCCTTTTCGGCTTCCAACTATATAAAACAAAAACAAAAACAAAAAAAAAACCAAAATGCAGCCCGCAACATATGATCCACATGTGAATGGGAGAAGAAAGGAAGTACTGTGGAAAGTCTGAAATTGTTGCTTATGGTTCAATATAATTCATTGTTGCATTTATGGGTGGTCAATAATTGAATATATAATTAATAAGCAACTATGTATGTTAAGAGATGAAGCTAGCAAGCTAGGGAAAGGTAATCTCAAACACGGAAGATGAATACTGATTAGTAGTGCATGCAGATGCAGTCCATAATTACCTGAGGTTGATCAGCTTGCAATATAATTTTTACGATCAGGTTGCAATTTTTACTGCTCCTGCTAAGGGGTGGTTTAATGGACGAAGAATGTGAACATGAGACAATGGGAGTACGGATCGGAGGCATCATTCATCATTCAATAATTAATCAAAATCACATTCCTTGCCTTATGTTTTTTAATATAGATGAAAAATATGATTTTCTCTAATTTATATGTAGGTAATATATTTGTAAAATTAAATATATCATTTTTTTAATTTAATTTAGTTAGACATTGTTTTTCTGGTGGTTATACATGTAGAACAATAGAAGTTGGGTTAAATAATATTGGATAGATTTAGGTAGAAGTATGTAATGAATTTTTTCTGAAATGCAAAAATTTAGGTGGTTTATTTAGATAAGACTAGGTAAAGTTAGGTTGTACATAGATTACAGTGTGAAAGAACACGTCTTTAATGTGCAATAAGTGTCTTGTATGGAGCATGATTTACACTAAGCCAAGAAATTCAATAAGTGTCTTGTATCATAGCATTATTTTCATTTGAAAAATAAATGGGGATAATGATGTAAGCGTAGTACAAAACAATTTTTAGAGTCCTTTCCGTCATATTGGCAAACTTTGATTAGTAACAAAGAAAGTGAAGAGGTTCTAGAAAGAGAGGGGACCCTCTCTGTCTCTAGAAACCATTAGACTAGAAATGAAATCTGGTTAGATAGAGCTCCCCCTCCCCCTCCCCCTCCCCATCCCCTTCCCCTCTATCTATTTGTTTCGGAGAACCTTTGACCATCTCCATGCTTGGAGAGTTAGAATATCGATCAGGACAGATCAGATGTTTTAGTGTGTAGTTCTTTGTTACTAATCAAAGTTTGCTTCTTTCCCAACCCTTTTTGGAGGCTAGGTTTTTAGTTTGAGTTTTGTTTCTGTTTTCATCAAATCGGATAGATCGGGTCATCCCAATCCGGAGTGACTCATCTTCACTGAAGCGGCGGAAGTGGATTCGGCATAGTCGGAGTTGGGTTTGACGGTGCCTAGCTTGCATCCCTGTCAGATCGATCGGAGACGGGAGCAGCGTGAAAAACGGCCAAGTCGGAAGCTGGCTCGAGATCCTCGTCGCCATAGACTCCCCCGAGATCCTCGTCGCCGTCGTCGGTTGCGGCCTATCAGCGTCTTTTCCATCATCGCCGTCGACGACCAAGCCTGGCGGGGGTCTTCCTTCTCCGGTGTTGCCTTTATTTCAGATCTGGGATTGGGCCTAAGAGTTGCAGATGCAAGGAGTTCCCAAATAGTGTTGGAGTTTCCTAGGTCTCATTTTGGTCTTCGGTCAATTTGAATTTCCCAAAATTGTACTACCTCCGTTTTGTTTTATCGCTTAGGAAATTGTGGCAAAAACTTTGACCGTTAATATTTTAATTTATATAATAATTCATTATACAAAATTGATATCATTAGAAATGTAAAAAAAATGATATCATTAGATTCGTAATAAAAAATACTATTTAAAAAGTATAATATTATATTTTTTTATAAAAGTTTTATATTAGAAACTATTGATTAAAAATTGGCACTGAAAACTGTAAATGACAGATAAAAAAGAACGGAGGAAGTATTTTATTTTTTAGCTTTTGTCCTTTTTTTATTTTTTTATTTTTTTTAGTGTAAGTTCTTGTCCCACTTAGTTAGTTACTTGATCTTGGAGAGGAGGTTTCTAACCACAGATTGATCCCTCTCATCATTTACTCTGTAGGGGGTGGACCTTCCTTTTTATTGGAATTCAAAAAAAAAATATTGATATGATTTTCACCTCTTATAGTTTTTAATAACTATATATGCCTATTAATTAATTACAAAGGGGTTATTAGCACAATTCATTCGGTACATCACCACCACCACCAACAACGAATCTCATAAAGTCCCGCTAATGCAAGATTTGAGGTGGTCTAAATGTAGGTAATTCCTCCCCCTCCCCTCCCCCCCTCCCAATGTATGAAGTGCATTCTGATTCCAACGGACCAAAAAAAAACTTTTTTAAAAAAAAGGACACATCAGGGAAAAAAAAAACCAAGAGAAATTGAGAGAAGGAGGCTTTAGACTTGTGTGCTCTTTGACCGGACAATTCAACTAAAGCATCAATCTAGATTGATAAACATTGACAAACACAAGGAGACCATAAGAAACACCAAGCAAAGTCAAAGTAAGACGTCCTACTAGCAACTTCACACCCTCTCACCCAACAACCTTATATATCCTAACTCGCCAAACACCTCTATTAGTGTGTTATCCTTCATTAAACCTACGTGCTTCAAATCAGATTTGATAACCTGCTTCATTGACTTCTGAGTCCTATGATATATAGTCCATGTTTTTTGGATTGGTAACTCTTTCCAATCCAATATAATTCAATCCAATCCAATCCAAACCTTACACAACTCTCGAAAAAAGCATCCTCCCTAAAAACACAGTTCCCAAAAATAATATCACAACTTATCCAATCCAATCCATCCAAAAGTGATTCCAACCAATCCAAAGAACAATACATAACCAAATGATCTCTGTCTATTCTCACTTAACTTATCCTCAATAGAGGTCACCCCTAACTTCTCGAGATATACATCGTTCCTAATCTATCCAACTCGGTGAACCCACAAATCCATTGAACCATCCTCATTTCAGCCACATTCGAGAATGCACCTTCTTTGTAGTCCAACATTTTGAACCATACAACATTGCTGGTCTGACACGATACACCTCACCTTTCAATTAAGTAGGATTCACTTATCGAACAACAATCCTGAGGCTGCCTTCCACTTGTGCCAACCCACGTTAACTCGATATGTTATGTCATTACCTAACATCTCCATCACTCCTGAGGCTGCCTTCAACTTGTGCAAGGTCTCCAACTAAACCTTTTACCTATTTTAGACAATCAATAATCTGAAATCTAGTGTCTAAAATCGGTAAATAATTTAGTTATAGGAAAAGGTCAAAAATTTGGAATATTAAAGAAAAAAAAATCAATTTAAATTATTGTCAATCAATGATCGAGACCAAATATGATACTCAATACTTTTCCATTCGAATATCTATATCTATTTTCCCAATCATTATTTCTAGGTTTTCCCTCTTTAATTAGTTAAATATCTAACAAGATCCATCTTTTGGTCGTCATATCCATGATAATCGTTGTGAAACTAAGCAAATCTAACAAGATTATTGTGGAAGAAACCAATTAATTAAAGTCACCCAAAGTAGGCTGCCCTTATCCCTTTGGTCTCTAATGCCATCTAGCTACTAATCTTCTAGACGATGGCCAAATTATAGGACAACCTCGTTATTAATTGCATGCATTTTCTACTTTGCACTTTGCATGCAGACATTCTAAACAGCTCAATTTTCCCACTAATTTCAGTCCATTTTGACTGGATAATGAATTTCCACGAGCTTTGAAACGTTGGGAAAATCCATAGTTTATAATCCATCTCACAATTTAATAGGGTACTTTAGCAAACACTTGCATCTTACAAAACCTTAGATATTAGTTTTTAGTTAAAGTGGATTCTGCAATCATTAATTAAAGAATGAACATGCCCCATTAATCCGTCATTTTTAATTGTTAATTATGTTATTAAGCAGCCTATAACATGAATGAAAATTATAATAGGGGCGGATGACAACTAATGGCCCATTAATTTGGGGTTGTTTGTTTTGATAAGTTATTGTTATTAGCAACAGTCTGTCGCACTTGGAATTCTTTTGAAGCTTTTATGGTCAGACATTTGACTAATTTTCCTCTTCAATGCACTAATCTATAGTTTGATTACCATATTAATAGAACTTAGAGACGTAGCAAGTGGAACATTTTAATTTAGTTGCACGTCTATGTAGGGTTTGAGGGTAATTCTTATTCGATTGAATAATTACTTCTCTTTGGTTTAGGGTTTTTGAATTTTATAACTTTTCATATCATTTGAAGTCATGGACCAAATTAAATGCTTATATCATTTGAACCCTTGGACCGAAATGCATATGAAATACTGTTCCTTGGAATAGTACTGAAATTAATGTTCAATTGAACAGTACTACACAGTTTTTGGGGTTTTTCACATTTAGGGTATATTGATATATACTTATTTTCAAAATTAAATATGGAGTGATGCTATTTACTTGTCTAGATGTAGCAATTTTATCAGTTGAGTTGAGTATGAGTTGGGCTAAGTTTGAGTCAGTAAGGTTTAGGTTGGATTCGGCATGAGTTGTTGGTTTTTTTTTTTGTTTGGATAGGATTGACTTTCGGTCCTTTCGATCTAGTCTCATCCGTTCTAGTCCTGAACCGATGCTCACCCTTAGAAAGTTGTATGGTGTTGATTTGATCCTTGAAACTTGAAAGTTTCATGTGCTAAGTTGATACAAAGAGTTAATGAGTTTTATTTGGATATTTGCTATGATTTTTGCATCCTATGAACATAGATTTTCCTTGAGCCTTTCTAGGTTAATAAAAATTCAATCTCTATAGTCTTACATTAGATCATTAAAACACATTTTAAACATCTTTCATCTTATCAAATTGATATTTATTTTGAGTTTTTATTGTGATCAGTTTGATAATTATGGTTAAGTATCGATAAGAGTCCATCTAGCATTTATTATAGTGTTGTTTTCAAATCCCTATGTTGGTAGAATAATAAAAAAAATGATAGGGATTGTCTAAAATATGATAGTATAGGTTGAATCAATAGGTTCATGTACTCTTGTGCATAGTAGAAAGGTTGTTTACATTAAAATTTCCGAAGATATTGTGTAAGTCGGATCACACTAGAGTTTGTTGTTATAGTATCTATATTTGGAAGCAAAGCGATTAGAGCACACGTGCAATGGAATTAACATACCAGATGTTTCAGATATCGAGATAAATTATGCAAGAATAACAAACACAAAGGGAGACAAGATTTAACGTGGGAACCCAAGAGCTGAGCGAGAAATCTACAGTGACACAAACACGAACAAACTCCATTATCAAAGTAAGAATATAATAACAAATTTTTACTCTTTCAAGAGATCAGTAGGAAAGGTACAAATCTATCCCTGTATACCCAATTACGTGAGAAGAATTCCACTTTATCTCGAGACTCTCATTATGACAACTCTTCAAACCCTAATGAATCCATCTGCTCACATCTCCGTTCTCCCCCTTAAGGGAGATGCCTCAAGGAATCCTCAGCCTTTCTGCCACGGTGCTCTCAATGAGACATTCAGTGCTCTCTCCATGACACACACATAATACCTTCAGCAGCTTGGGAATATATAGCAAGACAAGCCTTGGTCACCACTTCAATTAGATTTTCCAAATCCGATATAATTAGGAAATCCAATATAATAATAAACACAAAGGAGATAGGATTTAACATGGAAAACCCAAGAACTCGGCGAAAAAATCCACAGTGGCACAAACACGAACAAACTCCTTTATCAAGGTACGAATATAATAACAAATCTTTATCTTCCAAGCAAGCAGTAGGAGAGGTACAAATCTATCCCTGTAAATCCATTTACATAAGAAGAATTCAACTCCCAAGACTCTCATTATTATAATTCTTCAAACCCTAGTGAATCCATCTCGCATCTCTATCCTCCCTTTTAAGGGAGGCGCCTAAAGGAATCCTTAGCCTTTCTGTCATGGTGCTCTCAATGAGACATTTGGTGCTCTCTCCAACGAGGCACACGTAATACCTTCAACAAATACTTGCTTTGGCCACCACTTCAATTATATTTTTCGAATCCGATATAATTAGCGAATCCAATATAATAAGGAAACCTGAAAAATTTCTTAACACAATGAGAAATCAAATCATATGTAGCCAACTTAAGAGAGGGGCACAATATTCCTAACAATCTAAAATATGGTAATTAGTAAATTTCATAAGGGTTACATAGCATTTCATTGTATCTAAAATATTATAATATAAATATATACTTCAAGACCTCGTTGGAAACAAAGTAAAGTTACAAGCTACCACTTTTCGATTATGAATTTGGTGATGAAATTTCTTTCCCTAAAACACCATGGTCTTTGATAACATCCCTAATTTTAACCTCGTCATGCTCAGGCTCCGGTGATAGAGTCTCTACTTCCTCCCGATTATCCTTCTCTATGATATCATCCTTGACTATAACAACATGTGTAGCTTCAATACTCATCTCAAGCCCTTGTTTTTTGTCTTGTGTTTCCTTTACCTCATTCACGAACTTGAAATTTGCCATGAAAGCTAACTCATTTACCTCCCTCGATAAGCATTCTAGACAATTTACAATATCCATAAGTAAAGAAGCAATTGTCGCAATTGGTAAAATACTCGATAAGGTAAAATCTTCCCATAGATCTCTTGTTTGGAGCAATGATTTTAGGTCTTGGGCAACACCTTTTGCTTTATTAATGTGTGGTTTTGTTGACGTAGTCCTCTGTATTTTCTTGATCTCCGATGATAATTCCTTTAATGCTTTGCCTAATTCCAAGCTCAATCTTATGCACGTCTCCTTAACATTTTCTGGGATTTCCACAGGTATCTGATTCCAAGAGCAAAATTATAATTTGGATTAGAAGTTTTCTGATGAATTATTAGAGTATTTTGATTTACTCACAAATATCAAACTTTATTAGTGAGTTGTTTTTATGCATGTTATACTGTATATAGTACATACATGGACATTGGAGTCGAGGTAGGTGTTAAGAGTGTCAACTTTGTATGCGCACTTTCGAGCTACTGCTCCAATCTTGAGGTATTGTTTCCATTGATGACGAAATTTAAACTGGCCATGGCTTGGCTCCCATGATGCTAAATTCGCCTGTAACATGTAAATTATTGCATTAGCTACTAATTTCACTTATAACATGTAAACTATTGTATTAGCTAGTCACTAAATCGAGGAATGAATGATGCTATGAGTCTTTTATGTCCCACAAGAGAAAGAACTAATTATTTCAGCATTACCATGGTTTCTTCGGAAGCTTTAGAGCCAAGGACAGTATGGTATTCATAGCGAAAAGACTTGTTCTCCTTGAGCTTCTCCTCTGTTGTTGTTCTGCAGAAGTACTCTTCTCCGAATCCTGCGATTTCATTTTTATATTTTTCTCATTCCCAATTCTAATGAGTGAAGAAATCACTTACGCTATCTGTAATGGTGTTCAAAAACACCGATAATGGAGGAGAGAGAATGAAAAAAAGGAAAAACAAAAAAAAGGAGGCATTCTTGAGTATGACATACGTCCTTGAGGAGAGAGAAAATGGTATGAGGAGGAGAGATAGATAGAGAGAACAAGGAGAGAGAAAAATATTATACAAAATTTATTTTATTTTAACTTTTTTTGTACTATTTTAATAATTATATATTACTCATTCCCCTCCATTCATCAACTCATTCTTCACCATTAACAATGTCCATTCTCCATTATCTATTAAAATAATATTAAACCTACTATTCATATACTTGGTGTTCTCTATTTTGAAAAATACCATTTTTTTTATGAGAGAAAAATACCGTCGAGGATAACCTTAATGATAACCTTAGTGATCCAAAATATCCCTAGTATAACATGGCATGGAAGCAACGCCACCACAAATTCAGGTTTGGTTAAATTTGGGTCGTTCAAATTTTGTCAATATAAAAATTCGGACAGAAAATTTATGTTCATACTCGATTTTAATTTGGGTCAAATCGGGTCAGACAATTCGAATGGATCTAAATCTGGGTCAAAAATCAGAATCGGGTTTCGACAATAAAAAAAAGGAGAAATAAAATGGCTGAATGTTCAGTTTATTCGGCCAATATCAAAATGATGAAAAATATATGTGCAAACCCAATTTTGTCACGGTCGAACAATTTGAATTTTTTAGATCAGACAAAATTTTGTCAGCTCTACATGAAAGGAGTATAGTTTAAGAGCAAGTCCGTAAGTACTCCCTCCGTTTTTATTTATCTATCGCCTAAGAAATTGTGTTAAAAACTTTGACATTAATATCTTAATTTGTATAATGATTCATCATACAAAATTGATGTCATTAGATTCGTAATTAAAAAAATACTATGAAAAAAAGAATAATATTACATTTTCTAACAAAAAATTTATATTAGAAATTATTGATTAAAGATTGATGACACTAAAAACTTTAAATGATAGATAAAAAAGAACGGAGGGAACTACCTTCTAAAAAAGAATCGAGTTCGGATAATAGAAAAAGAGAAATATTATGTCCGAATATACGGTTAATTCAACCGATATCGAAAAATTCATGTCCAAAACCCGCTTTCTCTAGAACAGACAATTTGAATTTTTTCGGATTGGACAAATCTATATCATAACCCGAGTCTTTCGGGATCGAACAATTCAAACTTTTCGGATCGGACAAAATTTTAGCAGCTCCATAAGGAGGGAGTATAGTTTAAGAGCAAGTCCATAAGTACCTTCTAAGAAAATGCCGAGCTTGTAAAGATTGGATGCAATGAGATTGTGCAATTCCACCCCGCTCCAAACGGGACAGATGAAGACACAAATCAGGAACGCGATCCAACACCCGATGATGATCGTCGACAGCCGTTGCAGCGCGATCCTGAGCATCTCATCATCTCTATAACCCGACACCGACACCAGAGAAAATGTCAAGATGAAGATCAGGATTCCATAGTCATATCTCGCCTTCACTCTTGGGAAAAACCTCGTGAACGTCATTACTCCCGCTGCACATTGTCATAACCATAATAATTTATCATTAAATAAGACTCGTATCATCACCCATTTATATTAGAGACGGTGTTAAAGTTGGTAAGTTGGTTAATGACGTACCAACTAGGAAGCAAAAAATGCCGAGAAGAATAGGCTCTGCTTTGTCGCCGGAAAGACTAGCCAAGTGATGGGCTAACACCCCTAGAAATCCCGCTACACAAGTCGCCATCATCCGATTGAACCCTTTCCCTAGGGTCGCTCCTGCAATAACGATCAATAAAAAAAATTTATCAACTTGGAAAAATTGACCAATATTTTTAGAAGATAATTTTTTGATAGACATACCAACTGAAAACTCGAACACTACAACAACAGTCAAAACAGCCCACATAGCAGAGTCGCCAAACCCTTTAGACAAAGGTTGGAAGTAGTAGAACAAGGAGACGATCGAGATGGCTAAGCCTACTTTCAAGGCATGGATAATCCTTCTTGGATCCTCTTGCCCTAATTCTTTGATTGCGATGACGAAATCAACAATTTTAGCTGTTAATCTCTCATGCATGGAGTTGATGATCATATGTTGCCATGCATGAGTCCCCATGATGCCTCTACTCTACAAGCTAGCTTGGGAGGAAGGTGAAGTATGAGGAATGAAAGGAGTAAGGGTGAAGGTGTGAGAATGAATGTACTTATAGGACAATCAATGTAGCATCAAAACTAATTAAGCTAATGATAATTATTAATTACAGTATATTAATGGATGATTTTCTTTACATTTTTTTTTAAAAAAAGGAGGTGAATATTATATGGAAGCGTAGTGGCCGGTGTCGTTTTGAACGTTGTCAGAAAGACAGAAACACAGGGATGATAGAGTGTTGGAGTGGTCACTAGACTCACTGCTAACTATACTTAATTAGGATTAGGAAGATGGAGAGGATGAATTAGGTGCGCTTTTTTCGTTAATCACTTTCTTTAAAAAAAGAGAGGGAAATAACCCAACATGTCTGTAATGGACGGGGAACGAGAATGCCAATAATCCAAAGCTGAACTCCACTCCTACCCACATCATTCTCCAAAATGATAAGAGAGGAACGGTTCCTGGAAATCGAACTCTGAAAAGCAGTCAAAGAAGATGAACCTCTTACCACTCAGACAAGAAATGATTGGCTTGCTTCGACCGCGTGTCTATGTTCAACTAATAAAATGAAAGTATATAAATGACATAATTAAATGAATAAACTTAGGTTAACGCAATGTGGAGAACCATCGAGCTGTTTGAAAGGGCGAACCAGCTGTTGTATATGTTTTTGGGGGAGGTCTTTTGTGGGGTGATAAAACATGGTGCAATATTGTTGGTGTGTGCATGATTAAACTATAATTCATTAAGCTTCAACCTCAAGATTTGTAACTAATGCGTCCTTCTCTGCGTTGTCTCTAATGCTAATTTATTTGGTTGCTTTGATACCATCGTCCATGTCAATTATGTAGCGTATTTTGTATTTTGGACCCCGAATTTTAGGGGTATTTACATTCTGAACCCTTGGTTTTCAACTTTAACTTTTTGGACCTTAAAGTTTGTAGGCTGAAAAAAAAAGGACCCTAAAGTTTGTGAGGTGAAAAAAAACCCGTTTCCCGTTTTTCTTTTTCTTTCCATGTTTGAATTTCTCTCCCGATTGGTATCAAACTTAAAGACTAAGGTTAAAATCGATATTAAAGTTATAATAAACTTCTTTTATTCATGTTGGAGTTACTTAAAACCATGCACTCAGGGGTCTAAGTAGCCCCGACATGAATTAGAGAGGTGCATTATAACTTCAATATTAGATTTAACCATAGTCCTGAAATTTGACGTCAATTGGGAGATAAATTCAAACATGGGGGGAAAATAAAGAATGAGACATGGGCGTTTTTCTTCAGCCCACAAACTTTAAGGTCATTTTTCATTCAACCTACAAACTTTAGGGTCTAAAAAGTTAATGTTGAAACCAAGGGTTCAGAATATAAATACCCCTAAAGTTCTCTAGATCTCTTTTTATATTATTCTCTTATATATTAATATTTTTTTCAGTGCACTTTACAATTCAAACAATGTATTAATCACAACTTTTTTAAAGAAAAAATTACTCTTAATATTCATTAAATAAAACATCAAAAGTTAAGCATATGCAACTAATTATTTTTCTAACTACCCTATGTTTTTTGTGATAACTTCCCTAATTAAGTACCTTTACAAGTCATAAAAAAAGAATCGATAAAATATTTTCTTACAATCAATGGTTTATCGATATTTTTACTTAAGTTTATTTTTTATTCTTATGCTTAAAATACATTTAAATTTCTACTGAAAATGGACATACAAAATTTTGTTGTATAAATTCTTGGAATTCAATATAACTATTATGTACAGACTAACGTTAATCTACCAATCTTTAACGTTTTTATTTTGTTTTGTTTTTCCTGTAGAGTGATAATACATGAGTTATCCCATGTTGATTATGATATTTGAACGTTAATTTTTTCAGTAATTTATGTAAGCTATGAATTATACTACCCTTAAAACAACAAGCATATATTTGTAACAACTTTAATATGTATAAATACATTTTTTTAAGTAATTTAAGTGAAATTCAAGACATTATTATAATATCATTTTCATATAAATAATTTGATGACCAAATACGATATATACTCCGTATATTAGTCTGTACAATAGGAATAAAATATATAACAACAATGAACCAAATGCCTCATAAAAAATTTTGATATATTTTCCCAATTACTTCCTTTTATTTTTGGTGGTCGTATCCATTTTTTAGTCGTCCTACCCATGGAGATAATCGTGGAAGCAAGCAAATATAACAAGATTATTGTGGAAGAAACCGACTAATTAATTAAGCCACCCGAAGTAGGCTGCCCTTATTCCTTTGATTTCTAATGCCATGCATCTACTAATCTTCTAGACGATGGCCAAATTATCAGACAACCTTGTTCATTGCATGCATTATTAGCTACTTTGCATTTTGGACGCAGGGATGGTTCTAAACAGCTCATTAACTCACTAATTTCAGTCCATTTTGACTGGAAAACATATATAATTTCCACGAGCTTTAAAACGTTGGGAAAAGCCATAGTTTATAATCCATCTCTCAATAAGATTTAAACTATTGTTAAAATTAAATATTCATTATCAATTTCATAGTGGCTTTCTATTCAGCTTTTAAGGTACTTATATCTTACATAATCTTAGCTATTAGCTTTTAGTTAAGTGGTCCGTCTTTTTCAATTTTAATTATCTTTTTATGCAGCCTACAATACGAACGAAAATTATATTAGGGAGTTGTGTCATGGAATTTTCCGGAACCATCTGGAATGTCCCGGAATATTCTAGAAACATCCGGAATATTCCGTATCTTTCATGAGGTTTCTAGAATTCTCTAGACTATTCTAAAATTCCCTAGAATTCCCTAGAGTTCTCTAGAATTCCCTAGAGTTCTCTAGACTACTCATGAATGTCCTAAAATATTCTAGAGTACTCTACACTTATATAGATTAATATAGAAGGTTCTAGAGGCACAATATAGACCGTTAGATCAAATCAATCTCCACCGTCCATTGAGGAGGTGGAAGTGTATAAATACCCCCTTGGGGTCTCATTTGTAACCATCCAACAATTGGAAGCAATACTTAAAAGCATTCTCCCAAACACACTCTTGTCTCTCTTCTTTGTTTTCAAAGCTTTCTTAGTCTCTTATAGTCTAAGTTAAGCTTGTGAAAGGCTTACTAGCAAACTTCTAATATAAAATCAGGTTAAAGTTTGCTAGCGCCGCACGGGTGTTGTACAAATTAAAGTAACCCCGTGACATTTGGTATTAGAGCCTCGGTTTTGAGAAATTCGTGTGCGGGAGAAGTCATGTCGAGTATGGCCGAGCAGGGCTCCAAGAAGGGCAAGGGGAATGAGGAGAGCATGGAGAACCCGGGACATGTCACTCTTGATGAAAGGGTGGCCGAGGTGGAGGATACCATGTCCCACCTAGTGAAGGAAGTCGAGGCCTTGATGGGAAAGGCCGAAGACACGGAGGAATTCGCTTCTAAGGAGGAGTTGAAGGAATTCCAAGATGATGTGCAAAGCGCCTTTGATTCTCTCAAGGCGGAGCTTGTTCATGGGGATGATGCTCTCAAAAAGGAGTTGAAGGACTCCAACAAAGCCCTTAGGAGGGAGCTAACTGATTGCAAGTCAACAATCGAGTCTCTTTCCAACAAGGTGGAAGAACTCGAGTTGCAATTGAAGACTTGCATGACCGTGTTGGTTAATGGTGGATGCACTCGAGAGATTTCCGTCTGCAAGAAGGATAACACTCCTCCTCATCCCTTCTACAAGGGGTCGAGGAATGCTCGAGAGATTGATGACTTCATTTGGAATGTGGAGTCATACTTTGAGTCCAATGACATACTAGACGAAAGGAAGAAGGTAAACACCGCTTCCCGCTACTTTAAAGATGGTGCCTTGATATGGTGGCGGCGCAGGTGCGAAGATGCCACCACCGGTACATCCGATCCCATCACTACCTGGGATCAACTTAAGAGGGAGCTTAAGAGGCAATTCTATCCAGAGGATGCCGAATTCGAAGCCCGCACTAGGCTTCGACACCTCCAACACAAGGATGGACGTATTCGGGAGTACGTCAAGGAGTTCCAAGAACTCATGCTGGAGATCACCGACATGAGTGCCAAGGACAAGTTGTTTATATTCCTTGAAGGATTACAATTGTGGGCTAAGATGGAGTTGAAGCGACAAGGGGTAAATGATATCAATTCAGCAATTGCTGTTGCCGACACTCTGCCCGAACGCAGGCGAGAGTTCTCCAAGGGACCAAGTACGAGGCCAAGTAACAATGGCAAAGGTGGGGGAGATCGAGACAAGTCACCCAAGAAGGATCGACCCTTCAAAAGCCACGACAAGGACAAGGGTAAAGGCAAAAAGGATGACGCTCTGAGGAGGTACTCATGCTTCTTATGCAATGGGCCACATCGGGTTGTCGACTGTCCTATGAGGGGAAAGATTGCCTCCCTCGTAAGGGAAGAAGAAAAGAAGGAAGAAGAGAAGATGATATCTTCTCTAAAATTCCTTAGCGCCGTCCAAGCTAAGGTCGAGGAAGGATCCCATGGGCGCATGTACGTAGAGACACACATCAACGGCAGACCTCTCCAAGCGTTGTTGGACACAGGTGCAGATACGGTCTATATGGCCAAGGAGCTTGCTGATGAGGTGGGGCTCTCCTACACCAAAACTAAGGGTTTTGTCAAGGGAGTAAATGCAGAAAAACTCCCGATCTATGGAGTTGCCAAGGATACACCCATTCACATCGGGCAATGGGAAGGTAAGGCCGATATCACTGTCGCTCCCTTAGATGACAAGAAGTTCTACTTGGGAATTGATTTCTTTGTCAAGGCGAAGGCCTTCCCCATCCCCTTCGCCAACATTATGTGCATCATGGAGGAAAAACAACCGTGTGTCATCCCGGTAAGGACGGACATTGATGAGGGAATGATGTTATCCGCCCTTCAACTCTCTAAGGGAGTGAAGAAGAAGGAGCCTACCTACTTAGCCACTCTTAAGATGGAAGAGGGTAACAAAAAGGAAGCTCAAGTACCCAAGGTCGTCCAAGAGGTACTTGACGAGTTCAAGGACATCATGCCCGCAGAGTTGCTCAAGAAACTTCCCCCAAGAAGGGAAATAGATCACGAGATCGAGTTGGAGCCGGGGGTCAAACCACCCGCGTTTGCTCCCTACCGAATGGCACCACTAGAGTTGGAGGAACTAAGGAGACAACTCAAGGAATTGTTGGATGCCGGGTACATCCGCCCTTCAAAGTCTCCTTGTGCGCTGGTCCTATTCCAAAAGAAGCACGATAGGGCACTTCGGCTATGCATCGATTATAGAGCACTAAACAAGGTAACCATCAAGAATAAGTACCCCATTCCTCGTATTGATGATTTATTCGATCAACTTGGAGGAGTAAGGTATTTCACCAAACTTGATTTAAGGAGTGGGTACTACCAAGTTCGCATAGCCGAAGGAGACGAGGCGAAGACGGCATGCGTGACCCGCTATGGATCCTATGAGTTCCTAGTCATGCCGTTTGGGCTCACAAATGCCCCAGCCACATTTTATACCCTCATGAACAAGGTACTTGCTCCATTCCTTGATCACTTTGTAGTGGTTTATCTCGATGACATTGTCATATATAGAAAGACTATGGAAGATCATGTGGGGCATTTGTGGCAAGTGTTCAAGACACTTCGGGAGAATGAGCTTTATGTGAAGAAGGAGAAGTGTTCCTTTGCCCAAGAAGAAGTACCATTCTTGGGCCATATTGTGGGAAAAGGCAAGCTACGCATGGATCCGGGCAAGATCAAAGCGATCCTTGATTGGGAGCCACCAACAAAGGTCACTAAGCTAAGATCATTCCTTGGCTTGGTAAATTACTACCGGCGGTTCATCAAGGGATATTCCGCTATCGCCGCTCCTCTCACCGACTTGCTCAAGAAGGGAAGAGGTTGGGCTTGGAGAGAAGAAAGCCAACAAGCCTTTGAAATTTTAAAGAAGGTTGTCACGGAAGAACCTGTTCTAGCACTTCCCAATCTTGGCAAGCCATTCGAACTACACACCGATGCTTCTGACTTCGCCATTGGTGGAGTGTTGATGCAAGATGGCCATCCCATTGCCTATGACAGTCGGAAGCTCAATGACACCGAGAGGCGGTATACGGTACAAGAGAAGGAGATGTCCGCAGTTGTGCATTGCCTTCGAACTTGGAGGCATTACTTGCTCGAGAGTAAGTTCGTTATCAAGACAGACAACATTGCAACAAGCTACTTCCAAACTCAAAAGAAACTAACTCCCAAGCAAGCTCGATGGCAAGACTTTTTAGCGGAGTTTGATTATACAATGGAGTATAAGTCGGGTCGTGCTAACTTGGTAGCGGATGCTCTAAGTCGCAAAGGAGAGCTTGCCGATATTAGCCAACCTCAAAGCAACCTACGTGATCGAATCAAGGAAGGATTGGAGCATGATTCCTTTGCGAAGACCATCTCCAACTTAATTAAAGATGGCAAAACAAGGAGATTCTGGGTTGAAGATGGGTTGATTCTCACTAAAGGCAGGCGAGTCTATGTTCCTTCATATGGTGGCCTTAGAAGAGAAGTCTTGAAGGAATGTCACGACAGCAAGTGGGCCGGGCATCCAGGTACGCACCGCACACTTGCATTGGTAGGCGATTCCTACTATTGGCCTCAGTTGAAGAATGATGTTGAGGCATATGTCAGAACTTGTCTTGTATGCCAACAAGACAAGCTTGAGTAAGGAGTACCCGCAGGACTCCTCCATCCACTTCCCATTCCTAAGAGACCGTGGGAAAGCATTTCCATGGACTTCATCGTGGGGTTACCCACGAGTGAAGGATATAATTGGATCCTTGTGGTGGCGGACCAATACTCGAAGTATGCCACCTTTATTCCTGCCCCCAAGGATGCACCGCTGAGCAAGCCGCTCAACTCTTTTTCAAGTATGTTGTGAAGTATTGGGGCTTACCTCGCTCGATCGTGAGTGATCGAGACACTCGCTTTACGGGGCGTTTTTGGACGGAGTTATTCAAACTCATGGGTTCCGAGCTTAACTTTTCCACCAGCTTCCATCCTCAAAGTGATGGACAAACCGAGAGGGTGAACGCACTTTTGGAGTTGTACCTTCGGCATTTCATGAGTGCCAACCAAAGGGATTGGGAAAAGTTGCTTGACGTAGCCCAATTCTCCTACAACTTGCAGAAGAGCAAGTCCACGGGCCAAAGTCCATTCGAGATTGTCACAGGACAACAACCGTTGACACCAAGCACTATTGCTACGGGCTATAAGGGTCCAAGCCCACCCGCATTTTAGTTTGCCAAGCATTGGAATGACCAACTTGGGGTGGCGCGAGCTTACTTGGAAAAGGCTTCCGAAAAGATGAAGAAATGGGCTGATAAGAAGAGGCGCCCGAGGGAATTTAATGTTGGTGACCTCGTGCTTGTTAAGCTCTACAACCACGCGAGGTTAGAAGGGCGACATCGGGGCCTACTTCGAAGATACGAAGGACCATTTCCCATTATCGAAAAGGTCAGAGAACAGGCTTATAAGGTGGAGTTGCCTCCCAGGATCAAGTATCATCCTATCTTCCATGTAAACTTACTTAAACCTTACCACGGGGACCAAGATGATCCGAGTAGAAGCATATCTCAACGGGCACCAATGGGTATCAAGGTCCAACATGATAAGCAAGTAGAGACGATTCTTGCTAACCGAGTGGTGCGCCAACCAGGTCTACCTCCGAGCACGGAGTTACTTGTCAAGTGGAAAGGCCTTCCTAATAGCGAATCAAGTTGGGAGCCTATCCAGAACTTATGGCAATTCAAGAAGCAGATCCAAGCATATGAGGACTTGAAGGCAACGAGGACGTCGCCGGATTAGGTGGGGGAGAATGTCACGGAATTTTCCGGAACCTGTTGGGAATGTCCCGACGATGTTCGATATACACAGAGATTAAACCAAAGTAATATAGTAACTATATGTCTTGCTAGAGACCTCTATAATTAGTAATTAAATATGTTTATTTACAACTATATTATTTGGTCCTACTGGGTCACACAAGTCAGTGCCCTGAAACAATGTATGTAACCTAATTGATATTGTATCAAGTTTAGAAAGGTTGGGAATTGATTTCTTTGAGAAATCAGCCCAACACGGACCGAATTGGGTTCAACACTGGTCGTGTTGACCCAACACGGTCCGTGTTGAGACACCACGGTTTGTGGTGTCCATGGGCCAAATAATTGGACTCTCTGGAGTCCAACACGGACCGTGTTGATTCAGCACGGACCGTGTTGGGCCTGAGAAGTGCGCCGTTGCGTTGAGTCGGCCCTTTAGGGTTATGAACCCTTTCCCTAGGTTTTCTAAACACTATATAAAGGGGTCTTTGGGAGAGATTATTCCACACCAACTGTCTAAGACTCTTAGAGAGATACCAGGGTGATTTCCTGAGTTCCTCTCTCTTTTAGTTTGCAGTTCTAGTTTCAGGAAACATTCTCTGTTTCCCGAAACAATCTCACATACATCTTAGATTGAGATTCGTCTCGATCTGGTCGATCTAGCAATCGGGTTCCCGGAGTGCTGCGTGGACTTTTCAGTAGAGGGTTTCAGCGTTGGAATCTGGAAGGTCAACCTCTTCTTCAGCAGGAATTAGCAATCAGGTATAATTACTAAAGCCTCTGCAGTTGTTTGATTAATTGTTTATAACTGTTATAATATTCCGTCAATTAATCTGTGTCTGTTTAGGAAATAGATAACCTAAAACCTAACAGAACCATCTGGAATGTCCCGGAATATTCTAGAAACATCCGGAATATTCCGTATCTTTCATGAGGTTTCTAGAATTCTCTAGACTATTCTAGAATTCCCTAGAATTTCTTAGAGTTCTCTAGAATTCCCTAGAGTTCTCTAGACTACTCATGAATGTCCTAGAATATTCTAGAGTACTCTACACTTATATAGATTATTGGATACTTGTATAGAAGGTTCTAGAGGCACAATATGGACCGTTAGATCAAAGCAATCTCCACCGTCCATTGAGGAGGTGGAATTGTATAAATACCCCCTTGGGGTCTCATTTGTAACCATCCAACAATTGGAAGCAATACTCAAAAGCATTCTCCCAAACACACTCTTGTCTCTCTTCTTTGTTTTCAAAGCTTTCTTAGTCTCTTATAGTCTGTTGTACAAATTAAAGTCACCCCGTGACAGTAGGGACGGAAGACAACAAATGGCCCATTAATTTGGGGCCCTTTGTTTTGCTAAGTTATAAGCAACAGTCTGTCGCACTTGGCATATATATTTCGATCTACATGGGATTTGAGGGGAATTAAAAATAAGAAAACTTATTTATGATAAAATTAACGTAAGAATTTTTTCGAACAAAATACATTTTTTTTCTTTTGAGGGAGCAAACACAATACTTCTAACGTGTCTTAGTGTAAAGACTATAATAAAACATTTGGCGGGGAAAAATAAAATATAATTGAATTGTACAAATATACTAGTACAACATGTAATTAATTGTATAAGTCATATTTTCACCAATAACTTTAGAAATTTATAATTAAAACTATAAATAGCATATCTTAAATGGACTGGTTGATTCAATTAGAATGTCATTTCCATTCCTTCACATGTTGGACGGAAGCCCTTTGTAATTGGTAATTGATTGATAACTATAAAATTCGATGTCAAATATCATAAGAAATATTAATTTGACGTTAAGAACAACACTTAAAAATATCTTGTGACAAGAATCACATGACCGCTCTTTCTGATAATACAACAACTCTCCGTATGAATTTTGTTTGTGCTTGAGCAAATTTTACAAAAATTTTGATAGTGTTGGAAGTAACGAACGATGAGATGGAATAAAAGGAACCACAAGATGGGGGATCAACTGGGTGGTTAGGAGTCGAGGTCAAGCCGTCTCCCCTTAAGACTTATTCACTAGACCGTGAAAAGACTCAAGGGTAAAACCTAACTTGCTTGTAAGCAAAGTTACAAGATTTCTCAAAGAACTCAAAGAGTTGCTGCAGTCAACACCTTAAGAGTGTGTTGAATGCTCTCTAGAAAGAAGATGAAGATAGATGAGGGTGTGGATGAATGGTGAATTCATCCACCTTATATAGGCACACTTTGGAGTCATAAGGTGGTCAAACATTCCTAAAGCATAGGGCATAATCCAAGGGATTATGTTTGAATGATATTAATGAGAAATCATGACTGATTTCTCAGTCAATATCATCCAAAACCATGACCAAATTCATTTCAACACGAGGCATAAATCATGGGATTTGAAAATCAATCCCGTCAGTGGCCAACACGGGTCGTGTCAGATCAACACGATCCGTGTTGAAGCCAACACGACCCGTGCTGGATCAACACGACCCGTGTTGATCCAGTGCACGTTTTTCTTAGTCTCTGGACGCCAACACGGGTCGTGCCATACTTAGCACGATCCGTGTTGGGTCCATTTTCCTTGTTAAGTTTGATTTCGACCCATCCGGTCGATCCTATGCTTATAACTTGTATTTTTATGCCTCTTAACTCTTGAAATACTCCAACAGATAGACAATCTTACCTCCATACATATAAATCCATGCATAAAGATTGATTACAAGAATGCAAGAAACGCACAAATAGTATTGAGAAATAGTTTTGGGAAAACCTTTTGAAGTTTACAAAAGAAATCAGAAAAAATGTTTTATCCATACATCTATACGTAAGTGCATATATACATACATGCTACGATTATATATTGTGAAAGTTTAATTAGGCTAGTTAAATAAAATGCGGAAAATAAATAACAGAAATTAAAAGATAGACAAAACTCGGTAGTTGTTTACGATGTTCCTCCGAACTCAATTTCGGAGTACGTCACCGCCTAGAGTTCTCCAACTCTAGGATTTAACCTCGAATTATTATTAGGATGGATTTCTACAACCGATCTTAGAGTCTTCTCTACTCTCAAGATCTCACCACTTGATATCGCCTCTCAATCAAGTGTGGCGGAGTCGACCTCTCAACTCCTAAATCCTCTCCCTAACAATAATTATCTCAATCACTCAACTCAATAACAAATAGCTAAATACAACTTTAATCTCACACTCAATAACAATAGGAATTAATAATCCTCAAGTGAGATGTTTTCTTGTGTCCTCTTGTCTCTTTTCTTGTTCTCTTTAATGTCCAATCTCCTTATATTTATAGTGCAAGAGCCGATGACCAAACTTGGACAAATCTTGATCAATCACAACATAATCCTCATAAGAATGGACATATGATCTTCTCGATTGCCTTGTATATAATGTGCCTCATCAAATATGCCAAGATACTACAATATGTATGTATAGATGCATATATCTTAGCACATAGAAAATCAATATTAATCAAATTTATGATATAATATAATCATGATCAAATCAATTAAATTAATATCCATACTTATTATTAGTTTCAATATTAATCAAGATTATCATATCATAAATTTGTCCAATCAAATATTCTCAAATTAATATATTGGATCATCATAAGTATTATATATGAGTAACATAATAATCAAATCACTTCAATTTCTAACCTTATATATAAAACTTATTTTATGGTTTGTTATCATCAAAATAATTACATGTGTCATAAAACCAACATATTGATTGATTTCTAAAGAGCAATGTTGATAAGGTAATCATCTATATTTTATTTACTAAGAAGAAAATACAAGAAATAGGATGGAACCTCCTACACAGGATGTTTATAAACTTATATAGCATGATCACATAATTATCCTATAATGCTGGATAAAATAATTGAGTTTGAATGAAAAAAGTACGAATAAACCAAATAAATAAATGATTTGAAGTATATACAAGAGTATTTACGCATGAATGTGGCACAAGTTATCAGTCACCTGTTCACCTGCATCAATGGTGATAACAACATGATCAGAATTCACTATTTCATCCCTCTTTAAATTTTTCTCATCCTTCTTTTCCCCACTTGTACTCTGAAACGACCCCGTTTTCTCTAACTCAAGCATATGATCAACCTTCTTCGGTAATGACTGCAATTTTTCGAGTTTCTTAGGCTCGAATCGCGCCAACAAAGCAAGCTCATGGACACACTCAGCGATTTTGTCAGTGCAATTGACAATGTCAGTGAGTAATGAAGCAGCTGTGGCAACAGGGACAATTTGCAAAAGCTCAAAATCTTCATGCAAGGAGGTTGATTTCAGAATATTCTTCAAGTTTTTAACCCCGGTTTTCGACTTGGTGACATGTCCTTTGCAACTCGAAGATGGTTGCTTCATGGCTTTCAGGGCACTTGCTAGCCCTTTTAGTGCTTTGCTTGCTTCTGAGATCATTCTATTGCATTCGTCATGGATTTCGTGTCGTAGTTTCAATGGTGTCTGCAAGGTAAAATCGGTTAAGTTTAGATTATGTTTTATGTGAAACTGTCTCATCTAATTTAATATAAGGACCTAATTTTTTTAATCGAGTAGAGTTGGTCCACCCGTGAGACCTCTATTTCAGAGATAACTACCAATAAACTTTACAAGCTGAGTCCATGATAACGACTAGTATACTATATATACCTTGCCTGTTCGAGGGTTAAGGTGGGCATTAAGGGCATCGATCTTGAAGGCGCATTCACGAATATGACTTCCTAGGATAAGGTATTGTCTCCATGGATGTCGGTGCCTAAAATGACCATGTCGAGGCTCCCATCTCGCGAAATTAGCCTGTTCATCATATAGTTGTTCGTTCAAGATTTGTAAGCCAATATGATGTGCAATATTAGCTGATAATGAAGAACATTAGAAGAAAATCCAAATCAAATTATTTACCAAGCTCTCTTCAGTATGCTTTGTGTTAAGAACAGTCTTATACGCTTGAATCACTGACAATAAGTTTAAATTTTCTGCTGCATCCTCTTCCTCTTGCATTTTGAAGCATGCAATGCCAAATCCTACATCAGTACGGTATGTAAATCATCTGATTAAGTAACGCAGAAAATTCAAATTTGGACAAGTATTTATAGCTAAATAAACAAACCTTCCAAGGAAGTCCCAAGTTTATCTAAGTTGTTAGCTATGCTGTTATGAAGATCTTCCCCAGCCCAAACAGGGAAAACGAAGACCGATATTACAACAGTACCCAGAACTCCGATCAAAATGGTACCCAATCTCTCCCGAGCCATTTCTAAGACCTCGGAAACCCTCAACCCAGAAATCGAAATCAGGGAGAAGGTTAGTATGGATATCATGAACCCATAATCATATCGCGCCTTAATCTTTGGGAAAAACCTCATGAACGTCGCTGCACTCGCTGTAACAAAATTTCAATACAATCTTTATCAATGAACATAACTAAACACTAAATAGTCCAATAAAACTGTCTATATCTAGATTTTCTTGCTGTAACAAAAATTCAATATAATCTTTATCAATGAACATAACTAAACATGTTTAGTTATGTTCATTGATAAAGATTATATTGAATTTTTGTTACAGTAAGAAGATCCAGATATATATAGACAATCTTATTTGACTGTCTATATCATTTTTCATGTGTACACTAAATAGTCGAATAAGAATATCTATATCTAGATCTTCTTACACGATAAGTTATTGTTGTATTTTTTTTAGTACCTTGAATGAAGATAAAGACACCAATGAGAAAAGGTTGACCAATGTATCCACAATGAGAAGCTAAGCCATGAGCCCCAATTCCAAGTGCTCCTCCAACCAATGTTGCCATTGCCCTATTCAGACCTTTCCCCAATGTAGCTCCTAAATCATCACAAAATTACCACCATATATGATAAATACCATGCAATTTACAAACCCAAACAAAACCAAATTACTCGAAATAATTTGCGATTTCATACGAAGATTATGTAACAGTTACCAACGGAGTATTCGAAGACGACGACAACAGTAAGAACAGCCCAGATAGTAGAGGAACCAAAGCCCTTGTAAAGTGTTTGAGAGTAGTAAAAGAGTGAAACTAATGTCACGGCTAACCCTACTTTTACTGCATGAATTACTCTCCTTGGATCATCTTTCACCACCTTTCTTACTGTCTCCATTGTCGCCTTCATCGTCGAAGGTGATGATGAGCTTGGAATTAAGTTGAAAGGGAAGTGTAGGGTTTAATATATACGCAAATTTTACGTAGTTTAATTTGATAATATATGAATTTTTCATTTTTCACGTGTTATTATATAGAAAAGGGGGAGGGGAAAAGAGAGCCAAGTATTTTGACTAGTGGTGGGACTACTACTACTACTACTGCATTTTGGTTTAGGCAACGTACATGAATGTTAAATAGAGTTGGTTGGGTTTGAAAATGAAGTATTTTAGTGCCAAAGCAAATTAAACATTAATTCCTACCTATCAATGATTTGCACTTTCATAAAGAAATGAGAAAAAAAATAATGCAGACATTTCACCTGGTCTGGTCGACATTTTTAATTGTCTAGTAGTCCACAGCCACCCACACGCTGCACATATCTTTCTCTTTTCTATTTTTCCAAAAGAATACACAGCATTTTTTGTTTTATTTTTTCAATGAGATGTCTTCGGGTTTATTTAAGATAAACTCATTTTGGACCCCGAATTTTGAGGGTATTTACATTTTGAACCCTTGGTTTTCAACTTTAACATCTTGGACCTTAAAGTTTGTAGGCTGAAAAAAAAGGACCCTAAAGTTTGTGAGTTGAAAAAAAAGCTCGTTTCCCGTTTTTCTTTTTCTTTCCATGTTTGAATTTGGCATCAAACTTCAAGACTAAGGTTAAAACTGATATTAAAGTTATAATAAACCTCTTTTATTCATGTTGGAGTTACTTAAAACCATGTACTCAGGGGTCTAAGTAGCCTCGACACGAATAAGAGAGGTGTATTATAGCTTCAATATTAGTATTAACCATAGTCCTAAAGTTTGACGTCAATCGGGAGATAAATTCAAACATGGGAGGAAAATAAAAAAATGAGACAGGGGCCTTTTTCTTCAGTCCACAAACTTTAAGGTCCTTTTTTTATTCAGCCTACAAACTTTAGGGTCCAAAATGTTAATGTTGAAAACCAAGGGTTCAGAATGTAAATACCCCTAAAATTCGGGGTCCAAAATGCAAAAAACCCGTACGTTATTGTTGTTGTATTTATATTAGGTGGATGATTTTGATATGGTTTTTAATGATAGGACGATGCATTTAGGCCGCGTTCTTTTATGCGGGTGGCAGGTTGTGTGTCACACCACACCGCAATTTTCCATATTTCACCACAATCTACTTTTTCTAATTTAATTTATCCTTTTATTAAAAGTTAAACTTTTCATATTCCACCACAACTTTCTCCAACCCACCACAATCCATCACAACTTTTCCCAACCCACACAATCCACCACATTTCCTCCATAATGCACCGCACCGCACTGCAGCTAGCTGTATAAAAGAACGGGGCCTTAAAAGATGTCTTGATCAAAGACTCATGATCATATCATTTTTCAAACAAAATCATCAATCTTTCATTAATTGTACATTGATCGAAAAATGTTGAAATCGTAGATGAGTTTACTTAGCTATAAGGTCAGATACTTTGAAATAAGACTCTTATCATCACCCATATTAGCTAGAAACGGTAGAAAGTAACATTAAAAACTATATGTATAGCCATTTAAATTTAGTATCAAACTTGTTATATATTATCATTTGGTATTTATGAAATTCTCCCGGATAATAGTAAAAGAAACTATACGTATGATTTCAACATCGTTCCCCTAATTCCATGTCGCCCTGTTCTTTTATGCGTTAACGCACCCAAACGCAACGTAACTTACCGCAATCCTACCGCAACATAACGCAAATTACCATTACTTTTTAACTATTTCCTGCGCAACTTAACGTAAACGCAAACGCAACACAACACAACGCACTAAAGAACGGGGCCATCATGTACTTTAACCTCATACATATTTTCCTTGAATCCTGGCCGCCAATAAAGGTGTGTAGTGTAGACGATTCAAACTCCACGGCTATAAAACTATAGAGTGGGACAAATAGATTTTGCTGTAGGCCACTTTAAAACATTCAAACTCCACGTCTCTAGGATCATGCATTTGGATGTTTTCCTCTTTTTTTTTTTTTTTGCTCTTATAGCGATTGTCATGATGCGCTTATAGCGATTGTCTATCATTCATGATAATCACTACGAGCAAAATCAGTTTTATCCATGTATATATATAAGTTTATCTTGATTGTTTGTTTTTTTATTTAATATAAAATTATAAAATATATTTCTTTTATCCAATATTCGGACTTATAAATATTTTTCTTTTTCCTATTGTCTAAATGCAATTTTGACACGGGTTTAGCTCCGTTTGAATTGTCTGACCCGATCTGACCCGAATAAAAATTGGGTATAGACATGAATTTTTCGTCCGAATTTGACATTGACTGAATTCTACTGACCCGAATTTATCGTGACCCAAATTTTTACCAGTGCTTAATTTTTACCGAATAAATATGGTAAAATAAAATTGGATAAATTAGTATAAAAAGACATAAATTTAGGACAATACTGAAAATTTTAAATATGTTTACCTATTTTTCGATTTCCTCCAAAATTTACCTCTTTTTACTATATCCTAATTCATTTTATTTTACTATATTTTACCTTATCCCAGAAAGAACACCACTTATCAACTTAAAATTTTAGGGCATTAGCTGATTAGCAGGATTTCCATCGCCTCTATATGGGCTCCCATGGGCCGCACAGAGGTCTTACTGATACGATCCTTGGGAATTTTGGGCCGGGGCATTTGCAGGATTTCCATTGCCCTTGTATGGGCTCTCATGGGCCAGACAGAGGTGTTGGTGACCCGATCCAGTTATTGATCAATTTGTGTCATCCGAATAAAAAAAAAAACGATTAAAAGGGTCTCACATTTTAGTGTAATAATTTTAAGGGTACTATATTATGACAAATAATTATGGGGTGACATTATTTTTGATGTAAATACTTATGAGGGACATTTCAACCAATTTCCAACAAAAAATGGCCCAAATTGAAGTCTATATAGCTAACTCTAACATATACAAGCAAGTCTCTTAACATGATAAACACGTCTAAACATAAAAACTCACTATTCCATGCCATTTTTGACCAGAAAGTCCCCCTAAATATTTACATCCAAAATAATGTCACCCCACAATTATTTTTCATAATACACCAAAATATGATGCCCCTTTAGACATTTTTTGCATCCGAATATCATTCTGTTAATAATATAACCCTGTATATGTTGATATATTTCACTAGTAGAATGGCAGTCGGTGGATTAGGCTTACATTCTTTTCGGTAAATCGATCTTAACTAATTATGCAATTATCAAAAAGGCACATCATTGATATGTTAGTAAGTGTTGATCAGTGCTAAGCGGTGTTAATAAAATATTGAACGTTGCTGATAATGCTAAATATTAATGATAACTTCTTAGCATAAGTTAAAAATAAGCCTAACTCCTACACAAACATAGATTTTTTTATTTTTTTTTTGAGGAACTACACAAACATAGATATATATATATATGACCACAACAATGCCATTTTCAAGAGGGAGTTTCACAAACTTTCCCTCAAAAAAGAAAGAATCCCTTGAATTTATCGACAATTTTTTCTTCTTCTATTCGATCTATTTTCCACCTTAAATGGATATATTGAATCAAATATTCAAGATCTCCTTCAATTCAATATGGTTATGAGCTTTCAATCGATTTTTTTTTTTTTTTTTGAAGAAACTTCCCTGGAAAAATCTAATTGAAAAACCTTGAGTTTATGGAGAGAATCCACTTTAGTATTGTATTCAAAATGACTTAAAAATATAGTATAATACAGAAGGGATATATATAGCCATAGATACAGGAGTATGAGAGAAGGAAAGCACACACTAGCTACACCTAACAACCCTAGAACAGAATACTAACAGAAATAACAACCTAACAACTTAGCTTAGTCTATATCCCCCCCTCAAGGTGGGATTGGTGGAGAAGCAACCAAGCCAAGCCTTGAAGCCAAATACCGATGTTGTGCTTCACCAAGGGGCTTTGTTAGGATATCTGCTAACTGTTCTTGAGAGCTAATGTGCTGTGTCTGGATCAAGCCCTCAGAAATTTTATCCCTTGTATAGTGACAATCAATATTAAGATGTTTGGTACGTTCGTGAAAAACTGGATTTGCAGCGATGTGGAGAGCAGCTTTATTGTCACAAAAGAAAGAGATGGGAAGAGGACATTGAACATGTAGATCTTGAAGAAGATGCACAATCCATTCAAGTTCAGACACAGTAGATGACATACTCCTATATTCTGCTTCAGCAGAAGACTTAGCCACAGTCTTCTGCTTCTTGGTCTTCCAAGAGATTAGAGAAGAACCAAAAAATATGCAAAAGCCTGTTAAGGACCTTGCTGAAAATTTACAAGCACCCCAATCTGCATCACAGAAGGCTTTAACTTCTATCTTGCTGTTTCTGGGATAAAATAGACCTTGATCAACTGTTCCTTTGAGATATCGAAGTACATGAAGTGCAGCATCATAGTGAGGTTTCCTTGGAGCCTGCAAAATCGCCTGGCGTCAGATCTTGCATGAGAAATATCGTGCCCGTGAGATTCAGGTATAACAATCTGCCAACCAGCCTTCTATACACCCATGGATCCTCCACAATGTCTCCATCATCAGTAGATAATTTCAACCCTTTTGGTAAAGGAAAAGGAGCTGGTTTAGCTGCTGTCAAACCGACATCAGTTAAGATGTCCAGAATATACTTGCGCTGATTTAAAAGAGTGCCAGATGATGAACGAGCAATCTCAATACCCAAAAAATATCTGGCCAGACCAAGGTCTTTTATGGTGAAGGCTGAGTGTAATTCTTGTTTTAATGAAGCAATGGAAGCTGCATCATTGCCTGTAATCAGTAGATCATCCACATACACAAGAATATGAACTACCTTGTCAGCATTCATCTTAGAAAATAATGAGTAATCAGCCTTAGATTGTTGAAACCCTTTACCAACCAAGAACTTGGTGAGCTCAATGTTCCATTGTCTAGATGCCTGCTTGAGTCCATACAAAGACCGTTGCAGCTTGCAAACTTGACCATGTTCAGCAGCAATATACCCTTGAGGAGGAACCATATAAACCTCTTCATCAATAAAACCATGTAAGAAAGCATTATTTATGTCCAACTGATGAAGATCCCAGGCCTGCATAGTAGCTAAAGCAATGAACAATCTGACAGTTGTTAGCTTTGCTACAGGAGAAAAAGTGTGTTTGTAATCCTTGTCCTTAACCTGCTCAAATCCCCTTATCACCAATCTGGCTTTATGCCTTTCAACAGAACCATCAGGTTTATATTTGGTCTTATACACCCATTTAGAGGCAGGCAATTCAGTAAGGGTCCAAGTATGATTTTTCTCAAGTGCAAGTATTTCTTGATTCATAGCATGCACCCATTCAGGATGTAACTTAGCCTGATCATATGTGTTTGGTTCTGGATGTTGAAGGACATTAGCAAGAGAAGCCATATAAGATGTTGAAAGATGAGCAAGGTTAGCATAAGAGAAAAGTGTAGGTGATAGAGAAGAAGAAGAAGAATTGTTAGGTTGATTCTGATGGGAAGAAGATGCAACTGTGGATTTAAGTTTAGGAGGACACACAAAGTCTTTGAGCCAAGCTGGAGTAATCTTGGGTCTAGATGATCTTCTGACATTGACTTCTGGTGTAGCACTGATTAAAGGAATAGGAGAAGGTAAAGAAGAATGATGTGAATTTGTGACAGAAGAAGAAGAAAATTGATTGTGAATAGCAGTCTGATGAGAATTAGAAGAGTTGTGTGAATGATTGGAAGAGTTAGTGGCAGAGTTGTAAGGAAAAGAAAATTGATTAGAAGATGATGGAACAGTAGGAGAATTAGGAGAAAAATTGGAAATAGAATCTTGAACATTATTGTGATTATCAAGATGATCATCATAGAAAGGACTGTATATATCAGATTCAGATGTAATATGAGGTAAAGCAATATGCTTAGAATGAGTAGGTTGTTGAGAAACAGATGGTGTGCCCAATTTGAAAGGAAATTTAGTTTCAAAAAACACAATATCCCTACTGTGAAAAATTTTATTAGTATCCAAATCAAACAATTTGTAGCCTTTAAAACCAAAGGTATACCCTAATAGAACACATTTTTGAGCCCTAGGAGAAAACTTATCAGAAACACCTATAGTTTTTGCAAAACATAGACAACCAATGACTCTTAAATCCTCATATCTAGGAGGTTTGTTAAAGAGTTTTTCAAAAGGAGTTTTCCAATCAAGATTTTCCATAGGAAGTAAATTGATTAAATGTGTAGCAGCAAGGATGCACTCTCCCCAAAAATGTTTAGGAAAGTTTGCATGAAATCGAATAGCCCTAGCAGTTTCAAGTAAATGTCTATGTTTTCTTTCAGCTACTCCATTTTGTTGTGGAGTTTTAACAATAGAACGTTGGTGTAGAATCCCATTATCATCAAAGTACTTTTTGCAAATTTCATTGATAAATTCTGTGCCATTATCACTCCTAATCATTTTGACTTTACTATTAAACTGAGTATTAACCATGCTACAAAATTGAATCACAGCATGTTTAGCTTGAGCTTTGGATTGCAAAAGTTGAGTCCATGTCATTCTAGTAAAATCATCTACAATGGTTAGGAAATAATGAGCACCAGAGATATTTGCAACCTTATAAGGACCCCATAAATCCATATGAACAAGCTGAAAAGCATGAGAAGAATGAATACTGCTTTTATTAAAAGGAAGTCTGTGCATTTTAGCAATTACACAAACATGACAAGAAAAATTGGTATCAAGATGCTCTTTACACCAGGATATATGTTGGAGTTTGGATAGAGAAGTATGTCGCAGCCTAGCATGAATAATTGCATGACTAGGTAGCTTACAAGAAGAGTGAATAGAGGCATTAGCTACTTTAGATTTTTCAATGTCAGAGGAGGAAGAAATGAGTCCAGCTTGGTGTTTGAGCTTGTATAATCCTCCAAATTTGTGTGCCACAGCAAGCACCTGTTTAGTTGTAAGATCCTGTATGTAGCAAAGATCAGGGTAAAAAATGGCAAACAGATTCAGATCTGTCAGAAGTTTAGTGACTGAAAGAAGGCTAAAATGAAACTCAAGAACATACAGAACATGTTTAAGAATGATATTAGAATTTATACAAACATGGCCAGCCTGAGTGACTAGCTTTGTTGTACCATCAGGAAGAGTGATAGAAGTAGGTTTGCTTAGAGTATAGAGATGAGAAAAAAAATTTAGATCATGAGTCATATGATCAGATGCCCCCGTATCAACAATCCAAGAACCAGAAAATTGATTGACCATGGCACAGCACACACTAAATTGAGTGAAAGTAGAATAAGGCATACCTGCAAGTTGAGCAAAACCTTGATGCACATTAGAACCCTCACTGAACTGACTCTTCATCATCTTCATGATTTCTTGAGCGAGGGCTTGCAGATCAACTTGACCAGCCCCAGTAACAGTTCTTGATTCTGCCATACTGTCAAGAGGAGTTTCTTGATTTTGTGAAGAATCTTGGGTAAAGACATGAGCAGCCACTTTAGTTTTCCCTTTGTACCAATCTGGAAACCCATGTATAAGAAAGCATTGATCGATAGTATGGCCATTCCTTTGACAATGTGTGCAAAATTTGCCTTGCTTGTTGTTGTTGTTGTTGTTGTTGTTGTTGATTTTCTTGAAATCTTTCTTGGCTTTGTTGTATTGATTTGATCCTCCATTACCTCTGGCCATCAAACCAGTAGAATTATCAAATTCTTGATCACCAGACACCTTAACTGCAGCAGCAATCTCCTTGCCAGCAGAAATTCCACCAGTCACCTTTCTTTGCTGTTCTATTCTTTCAATCATTTGGCAGGCTTTGTTCACAGTAGGAAGAGGATCCATAAGGAGAATCTGTCCTCTAATAGCATCATAGCTTTCATCAAGATGAAGAAGGAACTGCATCAACTTCTGTCTTTGATCAAGCTCAACTGTCTTCTTGATAGTAACACACTCAGGATGGCGATTTTGCATTGGCGATTGGTATATCACTCAAATCACCAATTCATCCTGCAGTTGCTTCAACTTGGTGAAATATCTGCAACCCTATCATTTCCTTGATACAAATCTCCTATTTCCCCGAATCTTGAACAACAAGGGTCCATTGCTCGCCAAATCTCTCAATAAGTCGAGACCAAAAATCTTGGTGAGCTTACATAAAGAAAAGCTCTGAGAGATTAGGATCAATGGAATTCAAAGAACCAACTAACCACCATACTATCACACCTCATCCATTGCTCATACTTGGGATCGGAAGATCCGTGTTTGATACATTCACGATTATGAAACCCAGCTTCACTTTGGTTCTCGGAGAAATTTGTCTTTGCGACTCAATGATGAAAATTTGTGCCATCCATCTTGATGTTGGTCAAATTCATTCCAGGATGATCAGATGGATGAAGATAAAGAGGGTCTGTATTGTAGTTTTCATTTGAGATAGCCATATTTGAATACAATCTCAAGGAAGAGAAGAGGAAGAAAAATTGTTCTAACCTAAATCAGATTCTGATAAAGGTTATCAGAAACCAATTAGAGCAGAACAACCAGAAGGAAGCTCAGGAATGAAATCCTGCAGCTCTGATACCATGAAAAACCTTGAGTTTATGGAGAGAATCCACTTTAGTATTGTATTCAAAATGACTTAAAAATATAGTATAATACAGAAGGGATATATATAGCCATAGATACAGGAGTATGAGAGAAGGAAAGCACACACTAGCTACACCTAACAACCCTAGAACAGAATACTAACAGAAATAACAACCTAACAACTTAGCTTAGTCTACACTAATTATTCAAAATTTTGAGACAATCTGTCTTTTTCCTCGAAAACTATTGATGGGAAAATTACGTCTTCCCTCAAAAATTGGATTCAAATTCAACAAAATCTACAAACACGAAACTAGGTTCATAGAACATATGACCCTGAAGACCCTTAAGGAGCCTCCAGGAGCACCACAGTATTTACTAGGTAAATTGATGACCAGGATTTGAATCTTTGGTAGAAATCCTCCAACGCTAATACCACTAAAGCACTACACTCTTGGTACACACACTTGTGTGTGTGTGTAAATTTTATATTATCTGTGTTCCTTTTTATTTGACTTTTTAACTAACTTTTCTGTTTGATATTATAACACTTTATAATCCTAGTGACATATAATTATCATTTTTTTATTTTAGCCATCACATTCATCGAATAAACCTCAAAATTTAATTTTAATTTAGGATATTCAAATAATTCTTTATCTAGCTACCACATTTTTTTTGTAATATTGATATTCTTCCATCATATCTAAAAAAATCACTTAAAAAGAACGGAGGGAGTATAAAATAGGAAGGTGATACTATTGTGATATCAATATAATTTAGTATATACAAGCACATCATATCATTCACTGTCTTATGTGTCGATTGCTAGTGTATCCTGATTCATGTCGTCCAGTTCAGCTGACGATGTATAGCCTTATTCAAGAAGTTCTAATTTTGTTTGAATAGACTCATTCGAGAACTCTTCCTCCCCTATATAGTCAATAAGAATTTTTCTTCTCTCGAATAATTAATGTATAATACCAATATATGAAAATCATGAAGGTACATGATAGTGTCTAATTTATGTATATACAAGCACATCATAAGATACATCATTACTAATGCATAAGTGGATTTACCTTTCTGTGTAGAAGGATTCACCTTTGAAACACCCTAATATTTTTCTCTAAGTTATTAGTGGAGCCCCTCTTTTTGTGATTCAAATTCAACTCATGGAAATGATGGCACAATTTACTAATAAAAGCTACAAACAAAAGTTGTAATATGTAATTAACCAGTTAATTAAGACAAAAAAAGAAGGGTGGACAGAGACTTATGAAAAAGCTTCATATTTATTAATTTAATTAAAAAGAAAATTCCTGATAAGCAGTCCACTAATAAGGTCAAAAGGCTATGAAAGTTGGACACAAATGAGATAAGTGCGTCAACCTCTCATAATAAGCAAAGTTCCCTTTTGATTTCTCATCAGTACAAAATTTTCTTTTTTTAGTCAAAATGCTTTCTTTTCTATTTTCTTAGAAAATATTTAATTAACGTTGGCTTTTAGTGGGAAACACCTCATATTCCACCAATTACACTTTAACTTTGTCCTTTACTAGTTCTTTTTTTAAGCTAATTTATTTAAGAAAAGAAAAGATTTAAACAAAAGTTCACAGTTAACCACTTGCCCACGGCAATGTACCTACCTAGAATTCAAGGTGTCATAACAATCAAATTTACCTGCTGAAGAAAAATAGAATTAAACAAAAAAATAATTAGTATTTTTTTCATAAAAGCAGAAAAAAAAATCATGATTTGTTAACAAGGTGTATGGTTGAGGAGTATTTGATTGTTTTGTCATGTCACTCATGTGGGTCGCTAGATTTGATTTAAGTCATTAATTTTTATTAGAGCTTGCAAAAACTTTATCCGATTTGAAATTTTTGAATTGTTATGATATGGAAAAAATGTATTTGGACATAGACTTTCATCGATATAATAATTGAGGAATTATAAAAGAGGTTGTTAACAATTCAATAACTTGATGCCCACTCAAACTCTTCTACCTTGCTTTCTAGGCTCCTAAGACCAACCCAAATTTGGTCTCCCTATTTAACCCAACGCGGAGAAATTCAAAGCAAGCATAAAAAAGCAACTTGTCCTACCGGAATGTCGTGAGTGGCTCTCACTCCAATGGTGGCGAGGAGTGTGATAAGGTAGTCAAATATGATTTTGATCACACTATTAGTGCCCTAGGTGATTCTGTTGATGATGATCTTAGGTATGACTTCATCCTTAATGCTTCAAAAGTCAAAACTAAAGTTAAGAGAAAGTATGACATAATGTTGAAATTCAAATGGTGCCTTTTGAGCTAAGCAACATACAAGGCGCTATTTCAAGATTTGTGGGTTCTAGAGGAAAAAAGAAAAAATGTACTAATAATCGTAAACACAACTTGGATAATGTGGAGGAAGCCGCAGAGAGCTTTCAAGGTAGATTGGATGAGAACCTGGCACACTGATCGAGTAGCAAAGATAAAATGTGGTTCAGGCTTTATTCATGAAGATCTGGAAATTGTGGTGAAGCTGCTTAAGGAGAAATGGCGAAGAAAAATATGATGGAACTGCTTAAGGAGAAATGATGAAGATCTTATTGAATTGTTTTATTCTGTCGTAGCGGTTTTTGGCGCTCTTTGACATTTATTTTCTTGGCTACCTAGTTGTTTCTTTGCAATTAACTTCTATCGCCATTTGAGTGTTGAACGACACAAAAATAAATAAGCATAATTAGTTAGTTTCAGGTTAAATTCATTTCTACCCAATTAATTCACAAACCTAATATGGCACATTCTTACCTAATTTTAAGTATGAATAATTAATAAAAATTAGCACTAAAATATGGTTATCTTAATTTGTGTTATATTTTAACTTACTACCTTCGTCTCAAAATGTCTGTCCGTTGACTAAATTTTGACTATTAATTACCCACAAATTATAATGAATTAAAATATGAAATCACTACCATTAGAAAGATAATTTGCTAAAGATTACAATGACGGTAATTTTATATTGTACTACCTCCGTTTTGTTTTATCTGTCGCCTATGGAATTGTGGCAAAAACTTTGACCGTCAATATCTTAATTTATGTAATGATTCATCATACAAAATTGATATCATTAGATTCATAACAAAAAATACTATTAAAAAAGTATAATATTATATTTTTCTATAAAAGTTTTATATTAGAAATTATTGATTAAAAATCGGCACTAAAAACCGTAAATGATAGATAAAAAAGAACAGAGGGAGAAACTCATTATATTTTGTGAGTAATCAACAGTCAAAATTTAACCGACGGACAAATATTTTTGAACGGAGCTAGTAGAATTTATTCGTTGTTCAAAGAAGAAAAACATCCAAAAGAATAACTATTCATTTTGGGCCTCACCAATTATCAATCGCATTCAAATCATCAAAGTCCTAGCATCTAGGAACTATTAAAGGTTGGTAGATAGATGCAACATGCATGACACATCCATTTCCTCCAATTGACACAAATTACTGAATTCAAAAAAATAAAAATTGACACAAATTACCATACTGATGTGTGGGTCATGTCAAAAGTACTATTCCAACAGCATATTCTACAACATTCTTGTCATTAGCTTTAATTTGAAGGGTAAGGAAGGGTGATAATTGATGGATTTTACAAGTTGGGAGGGGAAGTACAAAATTAACTCATGGTATGTCTCATCATATTTACAATTTAGAAAATAGGATTCTAATAATCTCAATGTTTGTCAAGTGGATAATAATAATAATCTTGATCTATCTTGTTTGTATCTTTTAGACCATAGTTGAGTACTTAAGTGTATATTTTAAATATCGTGGATTTTAATTTGTATTTGCTTTCAAAATTAACACAACACCTCCTCACAATTTTTAATAAATTTACAAACTTTGTCCCAACTTTTATTATTTTTTCTCATTTTTATGATTTTCCCCCTTTCACTACTAAAATCATAATTATTGTTTGAATTCTAGAAAAAAAATATAAAAATTATTTTACTAATTACACTTCATAACTCACGGGGCAAGAACGGAAAAAAATTAGAAAAATATGAAAATTCAAAAAATCCCAAAGTGAAAATATGGAGATGGATTTAGTACCAATTTATTTTTTTGGACGCTGGCATACAAAAACAAAGTAGGTTGCATTATTGTCCAATTGCTAAAAGTTGAGGTTATTAGAATCCAATTTTTTCTTACAATTTTTACAAATAATTTAGGACACTTTAAAATAATATAACTTTAATACCCCCTCCGTTCCACATTATTTGTTGTCACGTTTGAAAATTATGCCGTCAAATTTTAAAGTTTTGACCATAAATTTCTCAATATATACAATGACTTGATATATACTTTATCACTATTAGTGTAAAACCCCGAAAAATCCAACGATGTTGACCGTGACGTCGTTAATAGAATAGGTTTGACTTTGTTATTTACTGTTGTTCGTAATGTGTTTATTTATGCTAACGCTTGAGCTCGTAGGACCGTCGAGGGACTAACAAGGGTAGAATAGTAATTTTCGTAGGTTAATATTATTATGTGGTTAATTACGTGAATATTATTTGTTATGTGATTATATGATTATTAAAATTAATATTATTACTACTATTATTAAAATTATTAGGTTTTTAGAAAAATCAGTTTTTATTTGTCAAATGGGTTGGATTAGGATTAGTTTTGGGCCTAATTATGGGTGTTAGTATATAAACCCCTAAACCCTCCTCTCAAACCCTAAAACCCTAATAATCCTCCTCAAACCCTAGCTCTCCTCTCTCTCCCTTCTCTCTGCCGTCCGCCTTGATCATTGCCGCCACTGTGTCACGAGATCGAACCACCTGCACCACCGCAACCACCCTCCTCTCTTCCTTTCTCTTTCTTCTTCCTCCTTTCTTCCTCTCGATCCCCGCCTCTCTCGCACCGCACCAACCGAGGCCACGGACGTCGCTACCCCCCGCCGCGCCGCAGATCGCCGCCCAACGACCGTGTCGCCTCTTTTTCTCTCTTTTCTCTCCCGATCTCCTCTTTCCTCACCGCTTTTTCTTCGACGTCCGACCGCCGCCGTCTCGCCGCCGCCACGCCCATCGCCGCCGCCGCCGCCCGACCACGAACGTCACACCGCCGCCTCTAACGCCGCCGGAGCGCCCCAATAAGGAGAAGCCCTCGAAACTGCCGCCTGCTGCTGTCATCGTTGCCGACGTCGACCACCTCCTCCGACGAGCCCACGGCCGACGCCTGCCACCCGCGACCCCGACGCACCCCTCTCCGACCAACGTCCGCCGCCACCGCCGCCGGAACAGCCCAGAACCTAACCTACGTAAACCCTAAAACCTAACCCTAACCCTAACTGTTATTCTTGATTTTCTTTTCTTTTTCCTTTTTATTTTCTTGTTTTTATTTTTATTAATCTGATTTATTATTTGTAAATATTATTGTTATTAATTTTCTGATTTTATAATTATTGTATTATTAGTATTGTAATTAGGGTAATTAATTGTAATAATTTTTCTTGTGTAATTATGTGTAAGTTCCTAATTGTTATATGTAATTTGTTTAAATTGTTATTTGTAATTTTATGATGAAAATTGTAATTAGATTAGGTTGTAATAGTTGATTATTAGGTTTAAAAGTAGTTCTTTAATGTTCTTTATTTTCTTTACATGAATCGTTAAACCACGATGTTATTGTATGCACGAATTCGATAATTAAATTATCTAGGTTAATCTCTTGAATACAATTAGTACTAAATTTTCTTGTTCTTGATTCGTAAATTAAATCGCTAGGTTGTTTAATTAGTAACCTACCATTAGTTAAATTCTTGATTTCTTGTTAAATTATAAAAGAATTAGTTATTCGTTTCTTGATTAGTTAATTACTTGTAACTAGTTGTGTCCTAAAGTTCTTTTAAATCTTTTATTAAAGAAATTTTACGTGTTAACCGCTTTTGTTATTTTCTTGAAAATCTTGGTTTATGGTTACAAACTTATAACCAATTTTGTGTAGTTAAATTCTTGAAATCTTATTAAGTGTTTTATGTTTTAAGAAAGTTATTTTCTTTTGTGACTTAAAGGTTTTTAATTAAAGTTGTTAAGGTGTTTCATGCTTTTTAAATTAAGTGTAGCCCTACAAGTTTTAAATGTTGGACCTAAGATAAGTTGGACCTTAGATATAAGACCCTAAGTATTGTTTTGAGTCCTAATTAGAACCCCGAGACCGTTTGGTAAAAGTTAGAACCGAAATAACTAATTAATTGAATTCGTTAACGGGACAGTTTTGATAGTGTCTAAAGATCGGGTTGCCACGACTAGTATAGATGTCTTTTGACCAAGCCCTTTTACTGGAAGTTCCTTTAGGTGTTAGGGACCATAGGAATTTTACGGATCGAACGTTTGACTTGTATAACCCGAGTTATAGCCGTTTTACTAAAACCTGTCAGTTCTGGACCAATTAGAAAGATGGGAGTTTTTGAAGTCCTTCGGGACTGAGTTGGGCTTAGCCATCAACATGAAAGTTTTAGTAGACATTCTGAGGTTTCCGAAAAGTCCAGAATCAGACCCGTAGGATGTCGGGAAGTCGAGTTGTGACCCGTTTTATGTGAATGTTATAATCTGTCCTCTGCTTGCTTCTTTTTATAATGATTGTTGAGTGAAAATAATATGTGATCATGTTATGTGTTATCTTAGAGATGCTAAGTGTAATCTTTTAATTGATAGGAACCTAAGTGTTCCTAGGGATGGGTTAGATAGTTGGTAGTTGATACTAACTTCGTTAGAACGCGTTTTGATTAGATAATTACTTTTATTTTAGGCCCGAGTTAGTGCGAGACGTTAGTGAGCTCAAGTGTGCCCTTCGTTACTACTATCTTGTGAAGTATTCAGGTAATTGTCTATGCTCTAATCCCCACCGGGATGCTCTTTAAATGTGTTTTGATGTTTTATAATCTATTTTGAGAATTGAATCCGAAAAGGGATCTTTGTGGAAATACGACCATCTGCTTTGATAATCTTTTGATTCGTTTGTGGTTTTGGTTTATTTGAGTTGAGAAATTGGATGGTCTTTTATTCGAAGTTTTGTCAATGGTTTTGATAACTTGGGATGGTTGACTTGAGAGTCGTGAGTTGAGTTCGAATACTGAATTAAATAATTCAAGTGGAAACGTTAAGCGGGTTTCGGGGGATAACCTGTTGTGCAGGCGTAACAACCTGCAGGGTTATGGACCAGGAGATCGGGGCTTCCTTCCCTGATATAGAATAGTATTATTGCCTTTGGTGGGCGAATGTTTCGATATGCCTTTGGTGGGCGAATGTTATAATGCCTTTGGTGGGCGAATGTTTCGATATGCCTTTGGTGGGCGAATGTTATAATGCCTTTGGTGGGCGATTGTTTGATGCCTTTGGTGGGCAAATGTTACTTTAAGGGATTTGGTATCCCGCCCGCAAATTAAAATATGAATTGGATGGGTTGAGGAAAACAGTTAAGGGTTAAAGGTTTGTAAAAGTTTGATTTGATCCTCTCCCCAAAACGAATTAAAATGAACTTAAACTGCTTTTAAACGTTAGGGTAGACATTATTGAGATTTCCCTCATTTTCTCAAATGTTTTGATTTCAGGTGAAGATCTAAATGCTGGGGACGGGAATTAGAAGTGAGGACGACGAGTTTAGAAGTCCTTGAATCTTTCATATTGTTTTCGTTATGAATTCTTAAAGTTTGTTTTGAGTTGTTAGTAGTTACCGTTAGCGCATAGTTGTGTTTTCCTTTCGCCTTGTATTCCTTCGGATACTACCGTAACGCCCAAATTAAATTTGAAGTCTTCCGCTAAGTTTTGTCTGTTAACGTTAGTTTGACTTTGACTTTCTATAATTGAATTTCCGGGGCGTCACAGAATGGTATCAGAGCTCTGGGTTACGACCTGGTAGCTCCTAAGTGTCCCTTAGGTTTAGTTAGACCTTAGGATGCTACGTTCGAGTGATGAGTGTAGGATGGGAAATAGGGTTTTATTGCTTTCCGATATTACATGATTTCGTTATTAATATTTTATGTTACTAAAATGTTCTAACCTTGTTGGACGGCATACTGCAAAGATTTGCTATGAGCACGAGGCTCTAGCTTCTCTTGAAGACCTAAAACCCGAGGAGGTTGTGAAATATAGCCAGGAGGGCCTAGAACTGTAAGAAGACCTCATGAGAATTCGAGGCCGAAAGAAGACGTGACATACGAGGAGTAGTCGCTGGAGATTTTGGGTTGCAGAGGAGGTAGCCTCAATGAAAGACCGAGCCTTAAGATGAGGTTCTAGTAGAGTTCAAGATGGAAGCAGACTCCGAGAAGAACTTTGGGAATGAGCTTGACGATCCTGATTGGACCCCAATCGTGGTTCGCAGGAACCCTTTTTCGTATGAGAATACTCTAAGTGGAGTTAGTAAAAGAGTAGGAGGAGTAGTCCCCAGTAGTAATGTTTGCATGTAAATAGTTTTTGATTGTTAAAATTATAACTGTGAGGCTTGTTGCTTTTGTTAGCCCCAGTTAGGAGAGAATGAAACTTTATGTTATGCTCAGGTGCAAGTGATATAAAATAATGAATTTCTTCTCTTGAGTTATTGACAAGTTATCAAGTGAAATGTGGAGTTAATAACAAAGATGGGACCCTTGAATTTGTCGCAAGTACCAAAGTGATGAAATGTGATGCTATTACATGCGATTAGAGTTAAAGTTATGTTTATGGTTCGGTTACTTGTCGAGTTCTTTTACGTTTTAGTCTAAAAGAGTAGTTAACTTCAGAATTCGTATCTGCGTTATGAGAGTAAGAACCTTAAGTAGTCTAAATCGACCTCTTGGAACCAGGATGTCGGACATGAATGGGTCTCACGCCAACAACGGGAACCGGGAACGCCCGCCACCGTGGGCCGAATCGCGCCTCAAATCGCAATCGAATCGCGCCAACGCTCGCTCATTTGATACTGTGGTCGAGTACAAAGAACACCGGAACGACCTTGCTAGCATGCTAATGATTGAGATGCTCGGCAAGCACGAGGACCTACTGAGGAAAGTGGTAGATCGACAAGGAGGAGGGAGGGAAGATGACCCCTCCGCTCTTCTCCAAAGGTTCAACAGCTTCAACCCGCCCACTTACACAGGGGTAGCTGACCCCAAAGTCTTTGAAGATTGGGTTAGAGAAATTGAGAAGATTTTCGACACCACACACTGTCCTGAGGAGTTAAGGGTGGACTTTGCTGCTTACCACCTGAAGGAAGAGGCCGACTTGTGGTGGGCCAGTGTGAAGGAAATAAGGACTGAACCGGGTTTCGACTGGAACCGTTTCAAGATCGTGCTAAGGGACCGCTTTTACCCAATTTCTCTCCAGAAGGCAAAAGAAAAGGAGTTCATGAATCTGCGTCAAGGGGAAACTAGTGTGCTTGCCTACTCTGCAAAGTTCACTGAACTATCTCGTTTTGCATCTGCCTTGGTAGCCACTGAACAGCTAAGGATGGACCGCTTCTGGGATGGATTGAATTGCAAGATTCAGGATCACATGTCGTCACAGGAGTTCACGTCTTACCAAAATATGCTGAACGTTGCCCTCACTGTAGAAAGGGTGATGCATGACATGGAACGACAGTTAGGCATACAAGGGCAAAAGAGGAAAGAACCACCCCTCAACCCACCTCAACCCTATCAAGAGAAGAGGTTCCGCCTAACAATGGCGGAAAACCGGTCTTGAGCGTAGACCATCGAATATTCCAATATGCCACTTTGTGGTCGAATCGGTCATTACTCCCAAGATTGTAGATCAAAGGCCGCAAGGGGAGGATGTTTTAATTGTGGAGCTTCCAACATCAGTCCGCCATCGTCCTGAACGGCCCTCGGGGAACCATAATAATGGAAATGACGAAAATTTGAGAGCCTCGCAGTCAACATATCAGAATAGGGGAGGCTACAATGGAAACCAAAGGCCACAACAACAAAACCGGAGTGGTCCCAGTGGGAATCAGAACAACCAAGGAGGCCAAGACAAACGCCTCGTCGCAACAACCGTCGCAACGCAGAGGACGAGTATATGTGATGAGGAAGGATGAGGCGAGAACGCGACGTCGTGATGTGTACCTTCTCCCTACCACGCCTCGGTTATATTTGATCCTGGTGCTAGCCAATCTTTCGCTGGAGGGACTACAGTAGAGAGGGCTAAGATGAGACCCTCAGAAAATAGTAAGCCTATGACGGTAGCCCTATCTACCGGAGATACCATTAGCTGTGGAGAGTAAAGGATCGAGGTATCCGCACCTTTTCCAACACATAAGGCGCGTCAAGTTTCGGGGACGAAACTTCTTTTAAGAAGGTAATGATGTAAAACCTCGAGTTTTGGGTAGAACGGAAACCGTTAGTCTTTACCGAACCGTTAGGCCTAAGTTTAAGTTTCGAGGACGAAACTTCTTTTAAGAAGGTAATGATGTAAAACCCCGAAAAATCCAACGATGTTGACCGTGACGTCGTTAATAGAATAGGTTTGACTTTGTTATTTACTGTTGTTCGTAATGTGTTTATTTATGCTAACGCTTGAGCTCGTAGGACCGTCGAGGGACTAACAAGGGTAGAATAGTAATTTTCGTAGGTTAATATTATTATGTGGTTAATTACGTGAATATTATTTGTTATGTGATTATATGATTATTAAAATTAATATTATTACTACTATTATTAAAATTATTAGGTTTTTAGAAAAATCGGTTTTATTTGTTAAATAGGTTGGATTAGGATTAGTTTTGGGCCTAATTATGGGTGTTAGTATATAAACCCTAAACCCTCCTCTCAAACCCTAAAACCCTAATAATCCCTCCTCAAACCCTAGCTCTCTCTCTCTCTCTCTCCCGCCTCCGCCCGCCACTGTGTCGCCGGAGATCGAACCACCCAGACCACCGCAACCACCCTCCCTCTCTTCCTTTCTCTTTCTTCTTCCTCCTTTCTTCCTCTCGATCCCCCCGTCTCTCTCGCTGCACCGCACCCCAACCGAGGCCACCGGACGTCGCTACCCCACCGCCGCCGCACCGCATCGCCCCAACGACCGTGTCGCCCTTCTTTTTCTCTCTTTCTCTCCCGATCTCCTCTTTCCTCACTGCTTTTTCTCTTTCGACGTCCGACCGTCGTCGCCGTCTCTCGCCGCCACGCCCATCGCCGCCGCCGCTGCCACACCGCCGCCTAACGTCGCCGAGCGGTCGGTCGAAGGAGAAGCCCTCGAATCGCTGCGCCTTCGTCATCGTTGCCGACGTCGACCACCTCCTCCGACGAGCCCACGGCCGACGCCGCCACCGCGACCCGACGCACCTCTCCGACCAACGTCCCGCCACCGCCGAATGCCGTAACCTAACCTACGTAAACCCTAAAACCTAACCCTAACCCTAATTTATTCTTGATTTTTCTTTCTTTTTCCTTTTTATTTTCTTGTTTTTATTTTTATTAATCTGATTTATTATTTGTAAATATTATTGTTATTAATTTTCTGATTTTATAATTATTGTATTATTAGTATTGTAATTAGGTAATTAATTGTAATAATTTTTCTTGTGTAATTATGTGTAAGTTCCTAATTGTTATATGTAATTTGTTTAAATTGTTATTTGTAATTTTATGATGAAAATTGTAATTAGATTAGGTTGTAATAGTTGATTATTAGGTTTAAAAGTAGTTCTTTAATGTTCTTTATTTTCTTTACATGAATCGTTAAACCACGATGTTATTGTATGCACGAATTCGATAATTAAATTATCTAGGTTAATCTCTTGAATACAATTAGTACTAAATTTTCTTGTTCTTGATTCAGAAATTAAATCGCTAGGTTGTTTAATTAGTAACCTACCATTAGTTAAATTCTTGATTTCTTGTTAAATTATAAAAGAATTAGTTATTCGTTTCTTGATTAGTTAATTACTTGTAACTAGTTGTGTCCTAAAGTTCTTTTAAATCTTTTATTAAAGAAATTTTACGTGTTAACCGCTTTTGTTATTTTCTTGAAAATCTTGGTTTATGGTTACAAACTTATAACCAATTTTGTGTAGTTAAATTCTTGAAATCTTATTAAGTGTTTTATGTTTTAAGAAAGTTATTTTCTTTTGTGACTTAAAGGTTTTTAATTAAAGTTGTTAAGGTGTTTCATGCTTTTTAAATTAAGTGTAGCCCTACAAGTTTTAAATGTTGGACCTAAGATAAGTTGGACCTTAGATATAAGACCCTAAGTATTGTTTTGAGTCCTAATTAGAACCCCGAGACCGTTTGGTAAAAGTTAGAACCGAAATAACTAATTAATTGAATTCCGTTAACGGGACAGTTTTGATAGTGTCTAAAGATCGGGTTGCCACGACTAGTATAGATGTCTTTTGACCAAGCCCTTTTTACTGGAAGTTCCTTTAGGTGTTAGGGACCATAGGAATTTTACGGATCGAACGTTTGACTTGTATAACCCGAGTTATAGCCGTTTTACTAAAACCTGTCAGTTCTGGACCAATTAGAAAGATGGGAGTTTTTGAAGTCCTTCGGGACTGAGTTGGGCTTAGCCATCAACATGAAAGTTTTAGTAGACATTCTGAGGTTTCCGAAAAGTCCAGAATCAGACCCGTAGGATGTCGGGAAGTCGAGTTGTGACCCGTTTTATGTGAATGTTATAATCTGTCCTCTGCTTGCTTCTTTTTATAATGATTGTTGAGTGAAAATAATATGTGATCATGTTATGTGTTATCTTAGAGATGCTAAGTGTAATCTTTTAATTGATAGGAACCTAAGTGTTCCTAGGGGATGGGTTAGATAGTTGGTAGTTGATACTAACTTCGTTAGAACGCGTTTTGATTAGATAATTACTTTTATTTTAGGCCCGAGTTAGTGCGAGACGTTAGTGAGCTCAAGTGTGCCCTTCGTTACTACTATCTTGTGAAGTATTCAGGTAATTGTCTATGCTCTAATCCCCACCGGGATGCTCTTTAAATGTGTTTTGATGTTTTATAATCTATTTTGAGAATTGCATCCCGAAAAGGGATCTTTGTGGAAATACGACCATCTGTTTTGATAATCTTTTTGATTCGTTTGTGGTTTTTGGTTTATTTGAGTTGAGAAATTGGATGGTCTTTTATTCGAAGTTTTGTCAATGGTTTTGATAACTTGGGATGGTTGACTTGAGAGTCGTGAGTTGAGTTCGAATACTGAATTAAATAATTCAAGTGGAAACGTTAAGCGGGTTTCGGGGGATAACCTGTTGTGCAGGCGTAACAACCTGCAGGGTTATGGACCAGGAGATCGGGGCTTCCTTCCCTGATATAGAATAGTATTATTGCCTTTGGTGGGCGAATGTTTCGATATGCCTTTGGTGGGCGAATGTTATAATGCCTTTGGTGGGCGAATGTTTCGATATGCCTTTGGTGGGCGAATGTTATAATGCCTTTGGTGGGCGATTGTTTGATGCCTTTGGTGGGCAAATGTTACTTTAAGGGATTTGGTATCCCGCCCGCAAATTAAAATATGAATTGGATGGGTTGAGGAAAACAGTTAAGGGTTAAAGGTTTGTAAAAAGTTTGATTTGATCCCTCTCCCCAAAACGAATTAAAATGAACTTAAACTGTTTTAAACGTTAGGGGTAGACATTATTGAGATTTCCCCCTCATTTTCTGAAATGTTTTGATTTCAGGTGAAGATCTAAATGCTGGGGACGGGAATTAGAAGTGAGGACGACGAGTTTAGAAGTCCTTGAATCTTTCATATTGTTTTCGTTATGAATTCTTAAAGTTTGTTTTGAGTTGTTAGTAGTTACCGTTAGCAGACAGTTGTGTTTTCCTTTCTCGCCTTGTATTCCTTCGGGGATACGGCCGTAACGCCCAAATTAAATTTGAAGTCTTCCGCTAAGTTTTGTCTGTTAACGTTAGTTTGACTTTGACTTTCTATAATTGAATTTCCGGGGCGTTACAATTAGATTCTTAAAGAAAAATACTATTTTAAAAATATAATATTGTTATTATTTATAAAATATTACATAAAAATTCTCAATAAAATAGTGACATTGAAAACCATGGTAGACAAATTACATTATCAATAATATGAAAGAGAGGGAGTTATATATCATGTTAATGCAATATTCAAAGAGAAACAAAAATAAACAACAATATTGATAAGACATTAATTATAATTTCTAATAAAGGATTTAGATTACTTTTGCAACGCCTTAAAAGTTAAAACCATAATAAATTGTGTAAAGATTAATGTATATATCATTGCTCATATAACTGTAAATCATTGATTGTACTCTGATGACAGTCATGTACATCTGTTAAAAACATACAAAACAGGAAGAAATACTATGACTTACATTCCGGTGGAGTAAATAACAATTACCCCACAAAATTGCTCTCTTAATTATCTGTAAAATGACAAAAATAAACGAATTTATCTCATATATATAATTGGGTCGATCTCCTATATACACATCTATTTACTATTCAGTTGTTATTGATATATGTTGTGTATCCAAATCTGCTTCCATAGGTTCCTCCTTCCTTGAGTTTGAATCTGTGACCATCAATTCAGCAACAACAATCACAACTTCAGAACATTCTGAACCCTGATTTACTGTGTTCTTAGGGGTATCAGTAGTGTTATTGTTACTAGATTTTGACTGCTTTTGGGTAAATTTGGAGGAAACTTTAACCCTCTTTTTGAACTTTGCAAGTATGGCTAGGTCATAAGTTGAGACAGCAATTTTCTCAGTGCATTCCACTATGTCAATCAAGAGAGAAGCCACTGTTGCCACTGGAATTACTTGGAGGAGATCAGCATCTTCCCATAGTGAACATGATTTCAGTAAATTTTTCAGGGTTTTTACTGCGGCCTTTGAACTTGCAAGGTGAGCATTTACTGAGGAAGAAGAGGGATGAGTCATTGTTCTAAGGCTTTGTCCTACTTCTCTTAATGCCTTGCATGTCTCCATGCTCATTTTCATGCATACTTCCCTGATTTCACCTTTGAATTTTTGTGATACCTGTAATGAAATCGCGTCAATATAAGACCGTCTTATACTAGAATTTGCGTTGCATCTGTAAAGGTGCGGAAAAGATGGTAAGTGAAGTATATATACCTGAATATCGGGGTTGAAATAGGCATTAAGAGCATCGATTCGATAAGCACATTGTCGGATTAGAACTCCCAATTTCAAGTACTGACTCCATGGGTGACGATACCTAAACCGTCCATGTCTCGGTTCCCATCTTGCAAAGTTTGCCTAAGAATCATAACAAAACAATACCTAAATTAGATTATATGTTATAAAGTTTTCCATCTATCCAACTTTCAAAAGACAAAAAAGAATCAAGAAACAATATGTTAACATTATATACATACCAAGTTCTCCTCTAAGCTTTTGGAGTTGAGTACACTTTTGTACCCTTGTAAGAGTTGTTTGGTCCCATCTTTAGAGTTAGCTTCAACCCCTGATACTTTAAAGTATGCTGGTCCAAACCCTTCAAGGAAATTTGCTAGTTTCTCCATGTTAAGTGCAACAGAATTATGCAACTCTTCGCCAGCCCAAACAGGACACAAACATATGTTGATTATCATGCTTGTGGAGCCACCAATAACAATGGTTAACAGTCTCTTGTGTGCCAGTTCTATGATTTCGGATGCTCGCAACCCGGATATCGATATGAAGCTGAAGGTTAGTATGAATATGAGAAATCCATAATCATATCGCGCCTTTATCTTGGGGAAAAATCGCATGAATGTCGATGCAGCAGCTGCATTTTTCAACCGATAACAAGTTAGCATTATCGTCTGTGAAAATCGTGCAATCAAAAACTAAAAATATGGGATTTAATTTACCTAAGACAAAAACAAAGGATCCAATGAGGATAGGTTCACCAATCTTGCCACAAAGACTAGCCAAGTGATGTGCACCAACTCCAAGCCCTCCTGCTACCAAAGTCGCCATTGCTCTGTTCAACCCTTTTCCAAGAGTTGCCCCTGCAAAATTACACAATTACCCTTATAAATATTTACCTTAATTTTAACCCTTCTTTTGTTTCTAGGAGTGGTTAGGTTAACATACAAGACTTACCCACTGTAAATTCGAAGACAACCACCACAGTCATAACAGCCCACATAGCAGAAACACCAAAGCTATCATAAAGTGGCTGAAAATAGTAGAATAAAGACACCAAGGTAAGTGCTAGTCCCATTTTCATGGAGTGAACCACCCTCCTCGGATCATCCCGAGCCATCTTTCCTATCATCGCGAAAAGCCCAACGACTCGGGCCTTGACCCGAGCCCATATGGAACCCGAGGACCCATTGCTAAGCTTCTCATCATGGTTCACAATATTTGTGGAAGCCATATTGTATAGTATATGTTTTGTTTCTTTTTCAAGGAAGCTATTGTTATGAAGAATTGACAAAGTACCCAATACCAAGCCCCATATTTATAAAGGAAGGTGAGGGGGGCTGTGACTAAATTATCAACCCAATTATTATTTTAAAATTATTACTGAAAAAGAGAGATGTCCCTTTCGATTGTACTCATAAGTACAATGGAGTTCTTTTGCCTTTTTTTCTTTTTTTTTCTTTTTTGATGTAATTACGTTATAATGCGTGTAATGTGTAAGGATTAACAACTTGATGGAGTGGGAATATCTGTAGCCCACATTTGAAAGTCCAAAACAGGCAGCAACAGTAAAAGTGAAGTCTCACAGCTAGCAAGCAGAGTAAACAGCTAGTAAAGATAAAAACTTAGGTATACTTGGGTTTAGGAAGGACCTAAGAAACTAGTAAATATATTATATATCTTGGTGTATCTATTTAAATATATCAAAAATATAAAATAAAAAGTAATAAAATGATAGGGTTGGATAAGCACGTAATATAGAGTATTTTGGACCCGTCTATATGAATTGACGAACGATATAATTAATTTGTATTATTGTAAATGTTTGGTTAATTTGACTCTTTTTGTACCCAATAGAATGAAGAAATCATGCTTATGAAATGAAACTATCTCATGCAAGAATGTTTTTTAGTTTTCTCTCTAGCTTGATCTATGTTTGATGTCTTTGACATGAGCTATTTATCAAAGTCAACGTATGTTAGAGAGGCTGGTTTCTTAACCATGAGTGTCTTGAAGTGTAGGATTTTGGCATATGGAGAAATCTTAGTTCAAAATTCAAATCCAATTCTAACTCAAACTCCTATTTGCCTTTGGTTGTAGAAAGATCCCAAGTGAAAAAGTTCCCTTTCCACATAGCCTCACCAATTAGGTCATGTTCTTTTATGATGTGAAACATAGAATATCTGAAAAAAAGTGAGATAAAGTGGGCAATATGGGATATTATTTAAAAAGGTAAGTCATATCAATCACATTATTTAAATCTATGAATTTTTAAATATGTAATTTTTAATTTTTAATGAAGTATGTACGAGTAAGGAAAATCGGATCAGTCACATTATTTATTAAATATAATGAATTTTTAAATATATATTATGTAAGGAAATATGAGTAGTGAAAAAAATGTAGGATAGGGTTGGAAAAGTGAGATAGAGTGAGATAAATTTATCTCACTATTTTAAAAAAAAAATAGGGTCAAGATTGTACATATAACAATCACCTTACCTGATCGATAATCAATAATTCAACCGATAATAAATAATAGTAATATATTTAAGACTTGTTTAATTTTTATCTTGTTATAAGTACTTATAATCAACAATAGCATATTTATATTTAGGACTTGTTTAATTTGAATTTATTATAGGTACTTATATTAAAATTATATAATTACCAATTTTTTTATCACATACTATTTAATTTATATTTTTAACTTTAATTAGCACTTATCAACATTACTACGAATGGAAACAATCAATGTATCATTCTAATGATCATCAAATTAATGTGTTACTACTCTTGATCACCAAACTTATACACATTAGATCATCTTTATAATATCAAAGGTAATCTCTCCTTCCCTCCACACAAAAAAAAATATAATAAAATAAAATAAATGTAAGAAGAAAAAGAGTAACACGTTGGTTAGATGGAAATCAAAGAGATTGGTATTTGTTTTGTGTGTGTATTATTTAACTTTGCCACTTAGAAATGGAGTCAATTGGGTTGCCTGTTAGGTAACAAATGTCCAATAGGTAGTGGAAAATAGACCCTTTTCTTTGCTTCCCTTCTTCTTTCTTCCACACAAACTTGAAAATTAAAGCTTATGATATGTCAAATAATTTATTGTTAGATGTTTTCTTTCATGTTATGAACCCATCTCAAACTCCTGTCATTATCTTGAGCTGTACCCAATTAATTGCATCTATGTATATTATATCTACGTGACTACGGCCCGTTCTTTTAATTTATAGGATTAGTTGCAGTGTGGTAATGGTTTGGTGCAATGGAATTTGAAAAAGTGTAGTAAGTTATGCTGAAAGTTGTAATAGGTAGGGTAAGTTAAGAGAAAAAATATAAACAGTAGAGGAGTAAAGTGAGAAGAGAGAAAAATGAAAAGATATATTAATAATGATTGCAAAAAATGACTAAATGGGCCTCATATTTTAGTGTAATAATTTTAAGGGTCCTATATTATGAAAAATAATTGCGGGGTGACATTATTTTTTATGTAAATATTTAGGGGATGCTCCGTCCAATTTTTAGACAAAAATAGCCCAAAACAGTGGATTTTTATGTTTAGGCGAGTTTTAAATTGAAGTCTATAGTTAACTCTAGCATATACAAGCAAGTCTATTAACATGATAAACACGTCTGGACATAAAAACCCACTATTTTGCGCTATTTTTGGCCGAAAATTGGTCGGAATGTCCCCCTAAATATTTACATCAAAAATAATGTCATCCCATAATTATTTTTCATAATATAGAGCCCTTAAAATTATAACACCAAAATATGAAGCCACTTTAATCATTTTTTGTAATGATTGTGGTGCGATGTGGTGAAAAATTAAAAAATGCGATGCGGTGCGGTATTTTATCGCACCATAATTGACTGCATAAAATAACGGAGCCTACTACATATGTATGATGTCGTACCATCAAATCAATTCTTAATTAAATTCGTACACTACTCAATCAATCTGATGTTCATGTGCATGTACATAGCATGCATTATACTGTTCCATTGGGGAACAACTTTGTGCGGTTGAATCAGCAGAAGAATGAATGAGTGGGTGAAGCTCAATTTTAATGACTCACTCAATAATGGAGGAATTGCTAGCTGCTAGTTGTGTGATTTGGAATCATTTGTGGAGATTGATTATGTCAGGGTCCATCAAAGTTAATGTTACCTTGATTTTTTGTGGTATAAATTTTGGATTTTCAGTTTAGTCGGTAAAATGTTATCCAAATATGTCTTAAAAGATTCAGATAGGTGATAGGTCACAGTTTTGTCATTTGAAAATCACACTGCTAACCCTTTTCTATTTAGGCTCCATTCTTTTGTACGATTAGTGCGATGGAATTAGATAAAGAATGTGATGATACAGAATGTGAAAAGTAGAGGAGAAAAATGATAAGAGAAAAAAGTAATGAAATATATTGGTAAAAATTGTAGTGTGGTATAAGTGTGGTAGAAATTAAAAAGATCGACACACCGCAACCTACCGCATAAAAAACAGAGTCTTAATTGCTTTGATGTTAGTTTTTTTGGTATATATATATATATATATATATATATATATATATATATATATATATTGATTGACTTATTGTTCCATCAAATCAAATACAACTTCAATCCATATATACCATCAAATCATATATAAATGTCCATCCAAATAAAACAGAACGTTCCTATGGCACGGCTTAATAGATACAGCTATCTATATCATATACCATTTGTGGATTTTGTTTTATTTTTTTGAACTTAAAGGATTCTGATTCATGTGTAACTAAGACCATCTTCCAGCAATAATAATATTTAATATTTTGATCAAGTCTTATTAATTTGAAATAGGGTTGAACTTTTGGGATATTGGATAATAATGTACTGAACTTTAACCTTGGTTAATAATGTACTAAAGTTTAATAGGTGTTGAACACTTATGCACTCGGGACGATTTCGACGGTAGTCGACTTGGTGACGATCTTACATGACAGGTTGAGAAGATAAATTGACTAAATAATATTTAAATTTATGACATGTCAGCTAATCTACACAAGCAAAGGTAATTTTATACAACTACAACAATAATCTCTTAGTGAAAACATGTTTAAGCAAATGTGATTTTATGTTTTGTCCTACTATTTTCAAAGTTGATTTCCTTTGCTTATGTGTGAATTAACTAACATGTCATAAATTTAAATTTTTTTGGGCAATTCATCTCATCTACTGTTACGTAGGATTACCACCGAGTCAATCATTGATGGAAACGTTCTGGGTTCATTATTGTCCAAAGTCAAAGTTCAGTGTATTATTGTCCAATACCCCAAAAGTTTAGTATATTAGTATCCAAAAGGATTGAAATAACTACTTATATAATTACATTACCAATGCGCCCTTCTTTTAAGGTAGTTCATCCGTTGGGAATTCTTCAATTAAGCGTGCTTGGCTGGGACTGGATCGAACTGAATCAAATGGACCGAGGAAAATTCAGTCCAAAAGATTTTGATTTTTGGTTCGATCCAACCTACCAACCGTATTGAAGGACAGAGGATTGGACAGAAGGACCGAATAAAACGGCTCAACAACTAAAATTTTAGAATTTCTTTTAATTTTTCTCATAATAGCTAAGCATAGTCCAATTTGAATTGGACCAAGGCTGAAGCAAATAAAGTTCAGTCAGTTCAGTCCGGGACCGAACTTTTTTCAATTCAGCTCAGTTCTCAAGTTCGATCATCGATCCAATTCTGAACCGATCATCAGCCCTAAATTCAATGTTGTATTTAGATTTTCCTCTATCTAAAAGATCGATATACCTATTGTTTCAACCACAATGTGTCCATATATTTAGAAGTTGGAACTAATAACATAAGCTTATGTAGGTAGTCCCAAATTCTCAAGCAATCAATCGATGAACTAGGGTGAATAATCTAATAAAACATGAACATGATGAATTACGAGAACTTATGCAAAAAAGGGTAAATATTCTTTACCCAATATGAACACATACATAATGCTAATCTTTCATGGATGAGGTCATGAGGTTAGATCCCTGTCAATTTATGCTCAATTCTTCATAAAGTAGCCTTTGCATGGTCGATCAGCACATAAATTAACTTTACAATTTGGTATTTCAGCTAATTTCGAACATACATTATCCAATATAATACTCCACCTTTCACTTTGTACATTAGGCTTATAGATATTTATTTTCCACGTTTACATTTTCTTTGGGCAGCTAGTATAACAACAAAACTTTATCATGCAACAAAAGAAAAAATAATTAATAAAGACAAATAGAAGAATCCACCTGAGAAACTAATGTCAATGTCTTCTTTTTATCTCCTTTATTTGCCTAAACATATATATTTGTCTGTAACCTAATGTTCAGTTTCTTCTATGCTGGCATATATACTTTCTGATGTGGAGCATTATACATTTTCAAATTACCTTAACCTATATACTTTAACCTCATAAATCCTTGTTTTGGGGACTTAAGAGTTTCAGTAATGTTTTCCATTATTTGGTTTTTGTAGATTAACATTTGACCCGTAAATTATCGAATATATATATATATATATATATATATATATATATATATATATATATATATAGGATTTTAATAATTCCTACTTTTACCAATTGAATAGCGATAATCCCTACTTTGATTTTGGATTCTGGTGGTCCAAAAAAAATATAATTGGATTGTAGTGGCCGGTTCAAAATCTATCTTCACATTCTTTTTATTTTTTTCATTCTTGCCCCATATTATTTTTGTTTTTTCTTTCATGCCCTAGAAAGTTAATGAAGTGTAGTTACTAAAAGAATTTTTAAATTATTTTTTTGAGAATCTGAACAATTATTATAATTTTTTTAAAAGGAATAAAAGTGGAAAAATCGTAGAAACTGAAAATTTTGGAGAAACGCCGTTAATTCATTAAAAATCGTGGTAAAGTGTTATACTAAGTTTTGAATCAAATGCAACTCAAAATTTATGATATTTAGGGTATACTCTCAGTGATGTTCTACAAGAGTCTAATTTTATTTTTCTTTTTGAACTAACAGAATCAAAGTAAAAGTAGGGATTATTGTTATACAATTGGTGAAAATAGGGATTATTAATTAGAATCCAATTTTCATATATATATATATATATATATATATATATATATATGCAATTTTTTTTTTTGATGGAAATATATATTTGCAATTGAATTGACAGGAATGCAGGGATTAAGGCGAATATCTCGGGTTTTATCTGAAATGACATTTGTTTTTATTAGAAAGTTGCTGAAATGTCATTTTTATTTGCAATATTCATGGACAGTGAAGTTCATGGTTACATGAATAATTGAAATGGTGAAAGATCATAAAACACTTGCATTCATGCAGTTTGTATCATTCCTAACTATATTGCATCTTTATCTAATAATTTCCAGTATCTGATGTATATATGATGTGGATATATATTATGGAAAGAACTGGATACATCTTCATTGAACAGTAAAACTAATTATCACACCCTTACAAATGAGGCCTAATATTGGACATCCATAATTTTTGTAGCCGCATAAAAGAACATTATCTAATATTTAAGGAAGCTTAACGGAGCTTAAATTATAGTTTCTATATTTATTAAATGAACATGATAATATTAAATATCCCTAATTATTCAAATATCTAGATCCACCACTGCCCTTAAACTAAATCCAAACACACCATAAAAGTCACTTATAAATCAACGGGTTCACTAACTATTAACAAATGGTTGTTTCAAAACAGCCCACAGACTATGCTATGATATTATTCATTTACTTTTTTGTTTAGGTGTTTCGTAACAGAAGACTATGATAATATTAAGTAAAAAAAGCAATTGCAATCTCAACAGCATATTCTCATAATTCAATATCTTCCCATCAAGCCTCAAACCTTTTTCTATATACGGTTATAGCTGGAAAATAGGTCGTATCGTGTCAGGTTTGTGTTCGTGTTAGAGTTAAACGGGTTGAAGAACCCTAAATCTGAAACCTACCCATTTAATAAATGGGTCGGAATTCCTTGACCTGAACCGTTTATCAAATAAACGGGTTGACGTGAATCTAACCCATTTAACTAAACGGGTTAAACAGGTTAAGCTTAAAATAACCTTTTTACCGCTTAACAGACATATATTATACAATGACTGTCAATTTAGGAAGACAAAATGCAGGAGTTTCGACCATTTATTTATTATCTACCAGCTCATTCTCTCCCATATTCAGTCATTTTACTAACTCCATTTCCAAATCCATAGAAATATTCCTAGCTGGTCAGAAAGTACTTGATCAAATAGGTAAGAATATATGCTTTAATATCAAGAACATTTAAGGGTATAAAAACTTTTGAATTGATCATATAAGTACATCTGAAATTTGAGTGATCCTGATCTGTGGACATGATTAACCACAAGATCACACAATATTCCAAATAATTTTACTGTCAACCCCACAATTTTCTTTAAACTGTTGAATTTGATTGAGGGAATATCATAAATTTTAAGTATCATTTGTTGCTCACCATTGATCATGGGCATTTTTGGTTGTGCAGTAGCTACAAACTTTTTCCTGATAATTTATATGTTTGAGTTTTCTAGGGATCATGACGACTTATATGTTGGCCAAGAGCTTCAGATCTTCATTTCTTTTTTAGGGGAATAATCTTCATTTCTTCTACAAATATTCCATAGATGCTTCGTTGCTATACTTTTCATTGATTACCCTAACATGCTACTAAATGCTTCACGTTGCTATTAGGTATTGGATTTTGTGTCCAAAATCCAAATATCTGGTAAATAGTCTATTCATCAGCCTATCGATAAAAATTTGTATGTTAAAAGATTTTATCAACTCAAAGTGGTCAAAGAAGTGTTTCGATAAACAAATTATTCACTTAATTGTTTATGTTTAACGGGTTGAAGGGAACGACCTGTGAAATTAGCCTGTCCTAGGAATAACAATTTTACCCAAAACTTCACCAAAATTATGTCAAATATCATCGATAATAATAACTGATACAAACTATATTGAAAAGGGGCACAAAAGAAATTTTATCAAATACCTTTTTCAAAATTAATTAATTTTACCAAATACTTTTTTTTGAAACAATCAATTTAAACAATTAATTCAAACAGTCAACTGTATGCCTCCAATACAAATAGTTGCCCAATATTCAACAATTAACAGTATTTTGCCAAACACTAGTTTTGTATTATTGTTGTCAATTCTAAACTTTGGTTTTTACTTATTATTGATTCATTTTGCTTCACAAGTCAACAGTCTTTTCCTAAATAGTTATTTATTTACTCATTTTGTCAACATCTAACAGTTTTTTTTCCAAGACTTCAAGTCACCATCAAGAGTCTATCCTAGCCATACTTTTCTCCACAAAGCCTACATTGTAGTATGCCTGAATCACGCCACCACTCTACTTCAAGAGTCCTAGTCGCATTCGTCATATGGTCCGTGCTCCTATCTATGGTACTTCTTACGAGACAATGCTTCTGCACCTTGCGCTTAGCCGAACAAACCATCGGCTTCGATACCACTTGTTGCGGAAATTCAAGGCGGGAACATATTTCAACTAAGTTCATGGTACCAAATTAAGTGAGGTTTCATCTTAAAATCACTTGATGTTAAAAGGAGTTACACACTTAACTTATATATCATGCACTTTCACTTTAATCTTTCGATATAAGACTTCAAACTCATGAGTCACTCCCAATAACAAACTTAAAGTTTGATGGATTTCATCTTAACAGATTACATTAGAACTAAAACTTAAGCCTAACAGTAAAATTGTCCCGCTTCGAAATTAAGTTTAAATTGTTTGACATAGAAAATAACTTTTGTAAAAACTGAATATTTTAAACATAGTCGCATTATAAAAACAATAAATGAGTCTTAACCTGAGTAAGAGAATAAATTACCCTACGTGCATTAAATCATAGGTTCAATTCACCCCTCCATATTTTATTGTACGGTAATTTGTACCTCCAGCTGACCAAACAAGGGTTCAAGTGTATACATATGTACAAGAAAGTTTACTTATTTTGAGAAGGTACAATAAACCAACAACTTGTTCTTTAGATTGTACAAGCTATACTAGTTCGTAGGACAAAGAATTTGTGCAGACAACTTGTTCTTAATTAGATCCGCTTATAATTAAGAGAGGTACTAAATTAATAATCAATGCAATATTCAACTTTAACAGTATGAGTTACTGGAGTTTGATTGTAATTGTCCCAACTTGACAATCTTTTTATTAATTTTGTACTATTTTCTTCCCAAATTTTGCTATATAATACTCATAAATTTATTTAATATTACCTACGGTTCACAATAATCGTTCTCTAATAAATGTTATACGGTCTCCAATGTCTTCCTTTGACTGAGAACTTCCCGTAACATATTTGATCAAAAAATTACAATATTATAATCTTATGATAGTATTTTTCGTCATATATCTAATGATAATGTTCATATAATAGAACATTATATATGTTGAGATATACTCCCTCCGCTTTTATTTAAATGTCACTTAGGTAATTGTGTCAAAAAATTTGACGGCTAATTCTTAATTTGTATAATGATTCATCATACAAAATTGATGTCATCAGATTCGAAATAAAAAATGATGTTGAAAAAATATAATATCATATTTTTATAAAAATATTATGTGAGAAATTACTGATTAAAAATATACCTCAAAAAGCGTGAATGACAAATAAAAAAGAATGGAGGGAGTATATTAATAGTCAAAGTTTTAAAAGTTTGACTAGCACGAAAATTAAAGTGACAGATCAAAAAAGAACAAAGGGAGTAATTATAACTATTAGGAAAATAAATTTTATTTATAATTTTGATTACTATAATTTTTGATAATTTAATGGTCAAAATTAATAAGATTGGATAATCTTTTGGGACTAAGTAGTATATATTTCTCCCAACTTGAAAGTGCCCGAGTTCCTAAATCATTGTCTTTTATGAATTTGGAAAAAATAAAAAATTTATTACTTTTTCATTAACTATTTTAATTTTGAAAGGCAAAAATGCCTTCTCTAATTTTATTTTATTTATTTTTTTGAAAAAGAGTGAAAATAACAATTTTTACAAGGAAGTTTTGATACAGTAGCAATTACTAAGTTAATAGAATTCTAAAGAATGACAAATATTTTAGAAAAAATAAAAGTTAGTTAAAACAATAAATATTATGAAATAGTGAGACTGAGAGGTAGTATTTAAATAGAAAGAAGGCTAAATAATTTTGATGTTCATTAATTAGCATTTCCTGCCTAGCTTTCCAAAATAGTTATTGATTAATTTAATATTTATTTATATATATTGGTGACTTTTCACAATGTATGTGTTTTTCTTTCTAATGTGGTTATTGATGAGTTGACTAAGAATATTCAGGATGAGTTACCATTTTTATTTTTTTTACATTGATAAGTTGGACTACCCATTGAGCCCCCTATCTCAGAGAAAGCCCAACGGATCCACTAGCCCATGGGGAAGGGGGAAAACCAGGCATATATGCGCCTGTTGCTGCTTCCAGGAATTGGTCACGTGACCTGTGGATTACCACAATGCAACAGGTACCACTAAAAGTTCATTGGTTCAGATGAGTTGTCATGGTGTATGCTTTTTGTGGATATTTTTTTTTTCGACTCGGATAAATGGGATTGGATTAACCATTCCTTTATAGGGTAAATTGATAAGAAAGGATCAATCCAAGGTTAGAAGTCTCGTATCTCACGATCAACAATCAACGGAAAGTAGAAAACAAAGCTACTACCTACACTAAAAACAACCAAAAAACAAGAAACAAAAAAGAAAAAACAAACCCAAACCAGAGCAAGTGATTGAAATGTAACTTTCAAGAAAGGAACAAGACTCAAAAAACCCAAAAACCCAACAGGGCAACAGGTATGCATCCTAAGCTCCTCCATGGGTCAGACCTCCTACTGGGTCTAGAGCAGGCATTCTCCAACGGTGGAGCTCCTGGCACGGACCTGGTTGGTGTGCTCGTGGTGGCGTTGAAGGCGTATTGAGCCCAAGCCCCTCGAAGCTTCGGACCCCTACATGATCTTAAGCAAGTCTTCTACAATGGTGGAGGCTACTTCGGTTCACGTCGATGTCCGGATCTAGTTGGTGGTGCCCTAGGTTTCATTTGAGACCTCGAGAATTGGGGGATGAGGCCTGGGTGAGCCGTTGGCCTTGGGGTTTTCCCTAATCGGAAGCTGGGCAAACTCATCCAACAAGAGTACTTGAGGTGAGGGGGAAAACTCAACTACAAAAGGGCATCTATGGCTGCTATAGAAGAGGGGTAAGCTAGCCATGGCCATGACTGGAAGGTTCAAAGATGCAGAGCAAAAAGAAAGAAGAAAATGGGGGAGGGGGGGAACTCACCCTCTCTCTCTAACCTCTCTACATCATTTTTTGACGAAAAATGACATTTGCGGATGATATAGTGTTGATTGATGAGTCGAGTGAGAGATTAAATGAGAAAGTTGAGCTTTGGCGTGACACTTTAGAGATATGGGGGCTTTAAGTTGAGTAGGCCAAAAACAGTGTATATGAGGTTCATTTTAGTGGTGGTACTTGGGTTGACAACACTCAACCTATTAATATTGGAGGGTGATCAGACCTCGAGTGGAAAAATTTTGATACTTGGGATCTATTTTGCAAAGTGATGGTGACATTAGCGAGGATATAACACATCGAATAAAGGTTGGTTGGCAAAAGAAGAAAGCAACTTTAAGAGTTTTGTTTGATGAGAGGGTTCCACTGAAACTTAAAGGTAAGGTGTATCGTGTAGGAATCAGACCAACAATGTTTTATGGTTCGAAATGTTGGGCGCCTACAAACAAATTACACTATCAAAAATAAAATCAGACCAGCAATATTTTATGCGATAGAATAGACTAAGATGGTTTGATCACGTATATAGACGAGGTAAGGAGGCTCCAGTACGAAAATGTGAGAAGATTGTTTTGCCGCCAATTCGTCATGGGCGTGGAGGCCGAGGAAGTCAATGAGAGAGGTGATCAAAGGTTATTTGAAACATGGAATTTTAGTGGAGGATGTTGGGGAGAATCAAGGCGGGAGTCCACTTCAACCAAGGCCCATGGTACACAAGTTAAGTGAAGTTCCACCTTAAAACCAATTGGTGTTAAGAGGAGTAGCTCACTTGACTTATATATCAAGTCCTTTCCTTTGCTTTTTCGATGTAGGACATTTTACTCATGGGTAAATCCCAACAATCTCCTCCTTCACACATGAGTCTCTCCCCCTTGATCGGAAACCTTTTTTTGCCAAGGTTTCAAGTCACCATTAAGAGTCCATCATAGACGCACCTTACTCTACAAAGTCGCACCTTACTCTACAAAGTCACACCCTACTCCATCTGAGTCTCATGCCACCACTCCGCCTCAAGAGCCCCAACCGCACCTTACTCCACGGAGTCACACCCTATTCAACCTGAGTCTCATGCCACAACTCTGCACTTTCAAGAGACTCAGCCGTGCGCGCGTCATGGTCCCTGCTCCTATCCCTGGTGATTTTTACGAGACCACCTTCCCGCACCTTGCGCCCTGCCGAACGAATCATGGGCTCTGATATCACTTGTTGGGGAAATCCAAGGCGAGAGTCCGCTTCAACCATGGCCCAAGGTACACAAGTTAATTAAGGTTCCATCTTAAAACCAATTGATGTTAAGAGAAGTAGCTCACTTGACTTATATACCATGTGCTTTCCCTTTGTTTTTTCGATGTGGGACATTTTACTCATGGGTGAGTTCCAACAGATGGCATGGCCCTTGATATGGCATTTGGGGGGATAGGATTAAGGCAGCTAGTCAGATGAGGAGGGGTTTTGAGGGTGTGGTGAGAGGCCTTATTTTGTCTGGACTGTGTGTGCCTTGTGCTTAATTCCACTATGTTATTTTTTTTAGGTACATCAAGTGCACGCACTTAATTCTTCATTGCTTGCAGTAGGTAGGTATGAATTTATCTTTCCTATTAGTTCTTTGGTTCTCTTGGTTTCCCTTTCGGTTTTCTAAATGATTTTCAAATTGGTTAGTGCTCAGTTTTTGAAAGGTATTTCTTGCGTCCGTCAGAATCAGCCTTTTTATACGGAACAGTGCACGGAACAAAAGTTACATACATTTGGATCCCCTCAAACCTCGCGTTAGCAGGACCACACTGAAGTTTGTTGTTGGTGGTGATGACTTTCACGGTGTCCAATACATTCTTTCAAACCTCAATTCCAACACAATGTATTTGCAAAATTACATTTTTAATGTTCATGTAAAAGCATTTTTTGTGTTAAATACAATGATATTAATTTTATATTTTAACTCATTATGTATATTAAATACTTAATAGTCAAAGGTTGCAAAAGTTAGCTACATATACTCCATGGAGATAGATAATTAAATAGTGGTTTTAACTTTTAACAAATATATTTTGTTAGGTAAGACTATCAATTTATTTTAGAATGAATATGATAATTGACCTATTATTTAAATATATGAGATATTGGATGACAATATACCGACCTTTGGGAGTATCGGATTGTAATATACCAACCTTTATTATTGGACAACAATATCCCTTACCTTTATACTTGGGTGAGATTATTATACCAACAGTGATTAAAGGAGTGGTCACTGGCTAACTGATTTCTGTTTTGACGTGACCGGCGGAGGGAAAATAACCGACCATTGCTCAGTCCCCTTTAACCCCTCTATTTTTCTCAATAACCCACATTTTAAAAAATCGGTGCTAACACAGTGATTAACAGGGTGGTGAGCCGGTCTTCGTATTGACGTGACACACAATTAAACAATATCTTGTAATGTGGGTTAGTGAGAAAAACTAAGTTGTTAATGGGGTAATTGGCCTGGGACAGTTTTTTTCCCTTCGCCAACCACGTTAGTGCGCATGGAGACTGGTTCACCATCCTTTAGTTACTCTTGGTATAATAATGTCACCTAGGTATAAAGGTCAGGAATATTGTTGTCCAATAGTAAAGATTTGTATATTACAATCTAACACCCCCAAAAATGGGTATATTATCATCCAAAAACCCTTAATATATTGTCAAGCAATATGAATATGAATTATTAGATTTTGACTCATTCTAATTGTCCCAACTTGGTAGGAGCTTGAGGAGTTAGTCACTCATCAGTCACCATTCATCAACTTAAAGTAGGAAGAAATTTTGAAATTAACAGTTACTAATTAATTATTTATTATATATTTATATGTACTATAAATTTAAATAATCATATCAACTGATTGAGAATTAGAGGTAGTAGGGAGTTTGCGCCTGTTTCACGACAAATCTACCCATAAAGTAGCTTTCTTTCAACTAGTTGGAATTTTTAAAAAAACAAGAGAAATACTCCATGCATATATTCTTCCTGTCCAAAAAAATGTGCATTTTCTATATTTATTGGGACATACATACGTATTTCCATAGAAAGAATATTACCATTTTCTCAGCTCACATCTGGTTTTTCTTCACCTTTTAAAAAAGCAAAAAAAAAAAAAAAAAAGGTTTGATTGTTGGTATGTTGTACATTTGTGATTATACTTATCTATCAAGTGTTATACATTCACATGAGTTTTTAAATATGTGTTAGAGCTTATAATAGGCATTTTATTTATTGATCTTAAAAAAAAACACAATATTATATGTGTCGATTATAAAGTTCTAATGGTAAAATTGTATAAAATGAGTCATTTTTAATGGATATTCGTGTAAATAGATAAACTATGACATCTGAAATGTATCATTTTACAAAGGGTTTTTATCATGTTATGCAAGAATTTAGAATGTAACAAATGGCCCCTCTTGAATTAGAAGGCTATCTTCATCCCTAGTTTGAGGGTGGTGAAAGATTTCTTGTACAATCTCTTTTCATATTAACCATTATACTTCATCTTTATAAATTAAAACTTTCTCAAAAAAATTATATAAATTAAAATAAAAACAGTCCTTATAAAATTGAGGTTCTGTTCTTTTATGCGGCTGGCTAGTTGCGGTGCCACACCGCACCGCAACTTGCCATATTCCACCACAATCTACCACAATTTTCACATTTTTCAAGACATTTACAATTATTAAAAACAAAACTCACCGCAACTTTCCACAACCCACCACAATCCACTAGAACTTTTCCAAACCGACCACAATTGCGCCACACTGCAATCAATCGTATAAAGAACGGGGCCTGAGTTTCTTTTAGTGTTTATTCTAGTTTTCAAGATGGTTTTCTCAAAAGGCATTTTTTGTGTTTGTAACTAGAAATGGATCTCTTTGTAAACTTATGTCTGTGGGGAAATGCTGCCCACATCTAAATCTGATCTAAACCGTACTCGCATATTTCCTTTGTTTTATTTGACAAATTTTCCCTGAAAGTTAGTTATTATTATAATTGTATTGTACCGTATACATCCTACATACTAGGATATAAAAATGTGTTTCAAGAATGTTGAAGCTCCAGTTGAAAAGCATTTATAAGACACTTGCTTACAGTGTTTCTTGCGCTACTTGTTTAAATATGTTTCCTCTACGTTTCTCTTTATATCAACCATAGTACCTATTACATTAGCCTAAGAAATTCGTGCAAAAGTATAAACCAAATGTTGAAAATATCCCCTGAGAAGTGTTACATAGGCCCCGTTCTTTTGTGCATTAACGCATCTAAACGCAACGCAAAATAAATAAAACCTAACGCAGGATAAACGTAAAATAGCGCAACTTATCGCAATATATATACTATTCTTATATTATAATAAACATATTAACTCCAACGCAACCCAACCAAAACTTATCGAACGCAAACGCAACGCACAAAAGAACGGGGCCATAGACCCATAGAGGCCAATAGTGAGTGTTACATAGTATACCAACAGTTATGCCTCCTACACACTATGATGTGATGCCTCCCTGTTCAAAGATGAGCCTGGAAGATTACTAACCAAGTAAATTGGTCCAACATTGGTCCCAACTCCCACCAGCAACTACAACACTCTCTTCAACAACTTAAACACTCTTTATTTTTAGGGTTTTTGGACATCAATAATATTAAATTTGGGGTATTGGATATTAATAACACAAACTATTTTCTTGGACACTAGCAGTACCAATTATCGACCTATTTTCCTCCAACAGAACACCGCCGAGTTGTTATGGTTTTTCTTGGACACTAGCAGTACTAACTATCGACCTATTTTCCTCCAACAGTACACCGCCGAGTTGTTATGGTTTTAACTCATCGGAAAGATAACATGACTCCATAATGTGTGACGTGGAAGGCAGGTTAGAGTCCATGTCTATATTTTCTTACACAAGCTCCACCTTCCATGTCACACATTATATGTAGTCATGTTATCTTTCCGATGAGTTAAAACCATAACAACTCGGCGGTGTACTGTTGGAGGAAAATAGGTCGATAGTTAGTACTGCTAGTGTCCAAGAAAATAGTTTATATTATTAGTCTCCAATACCCCCAAAAGTTGATATTATTGACATCCAATAATCCTTATTTTTATCCCTTTTTTATAGGTAAAACACTCTTTATTACTCCCCGTTTCGCAATAACGATGAGTTTTGATTTTTTATAATTTTTAATATTACATTAAAAATTGTAAAATGTCAAAAGTGATTCTTATTGTGGAATGAGAAGTATTAATTTTAAACTTTAGAAATTGTAAAATGTCATAAGTAACCGTTATTGTGAATTAATTTTCAATTGCTAAAATTATATACTTACAAGTTACAAGACTAAAACATTATATTCATGTGAAATTATTTTTTTATGACAAATTCAATGGTGTTAATTGTATATTTTGAACCATAGTATACATTGTGTCAGGCAAAAATTTAGGTTGGCATAAACTCGGATTCGGTCATATATCAAAATACAAACGAGAAATTAATGTTTGAACCCTATTTTTCCGAGTCATGTCAGGTCAACCAATTCGGACGAAACTAAACTAGGATCAAAATCATGTTCAGACAATAGGAAAAGAGAAATATTTTGTTTGAATATTCGGTCAATGTGAAAATCAGGCTCGAACTAAATCGGATTTTTTTAGGGTCGTACAAATTCAAATATTTAGATCGGACAAAATTTTAACCCATTTAATAATTAATGGTCAACATTTACATATATTGATTAAATGTGCACTACAGCAACTCATAAAAATGAAATGGAGGGAGTAGTCTTTAATCTTTGAAAAATTGAATTCTAATAATCCCTACTTTAAATTTTTGTATGTCAATAATTTCTACTTTTCATTACACGTACACATCAAACACTTCGTCCAGTGCACATCAATTTTCCACTGAATTACTGCCACTTGACTAGGTGTATGTGGTGTCCCACCACCGATTTTTTTTTTTTTTTTTGAGATCACCATAATAAAAAATAAAATAGGAATTATTAGCATACAAAAGCTGAAAACAGAGATTATTAAGAATCCAATTTCCCTTAATTTTTTGCATCAACTACTCTCATATTCAAAGATTTCTGCGATACTTCTGAGGTATGACCCCCACATAAAACCAAAAAATTAAACAAAATAAAAAAGGGTGGGAAGGCAAATGAACTGCTGTTTAGGTAGACAACTCAGTATGGGCTCAGGGCCCATGCTCATGTCTCTTACCATCAAACCACTCTTCCAAGTCCAAGGTCGTCACCAACCACGACTACCACCACCGCGTAATTTAATGAGTGAGCTTTGAGCTGCCTCATCGTTTTCCTCCTCTTTTATCAGGCTGCTTTCATCAAAGTTGTTGTAAACATATACAGTCAACAATATTACAATACAACACAAAAACGATAGAGAAAGATCATGACATGCAAAGCAACAAATCTTCTGTGTTGTCCAGGTATGAAAGATCCAGATGTAGCCGACTGGAAATTCAAACCTCTAACCACCATTCAATCCTACTTACGATCACGATGTGTAAAGACTTATATCAAATATACATATGTCGAATATATATCACAGAGACTAATTCCAGGCATTATGCACCACTGAGAGAAAGAGAGAGTACAGAGTTTTGGTACAAATTACAGAATACAATCTGGATTCAAATGGTAGAGTTAAGCACACCATAACTACTTATCTGACATATCTAAAACCCCCATACAGAAGACTGAAATAAACCCCCTAATTAAACTTGAAACCCTTAATCTTTATACCGCCCCACTACCCTCCTAAATTGTATACATTCGACAAACCCTAAAGCTGCTGCTCGCCTCCCACAAGCGAGTTTCCCTAGTTATACAAACGTGTCAAGGATCTTCAACAGTCTAAGACGTACATACAGTAACCCCTACACAAACCTCAATCTGAACCCTCCAACGTGACATGGCATCTGTCACACATAAGTTTGCCTTGTTGTGATCGAGATGCCATGAGACTGGGTAATGTCAGTCATGGCAATGCCTTGCTCTCAACAACCCCCAGTCTCGGGGAGATTAACCCACCAGCTGCTGTGAGGAGGACATCGGAACAGCAGCATGAAGTGCCATTTTTTCGTCAACTGATGTCCTACCCTTGAGAGTTTGCTCCAACAAATGCACTAGCGAGATGAATACCTCCATCCTTGTCACATCCCTATTTGCCTGCAATTAAACATGGAACTAATTAAGTCCACTAACTAATGATAAACATGGTTATCACTGTGACGATGCCAAAGAGAACGATGAACAATGCCCAAGATTTACCTCTACTGCAAAGCGTGCCCATATCTTGTCATTCCGAGCTTCCATTACCCCTTTCAAGATGGTCAGCCCTAGCCCTCTAACTATATCAGCTATCTCCAGGAATAGTCCCCGTTCTTCACACAGCATCTGGGACAATAAACGACGAACAGTATGATCAATAAAAGTATAAAACCTGTTTTAACTACTGTTACTTTGATAAGCAGTTCACTCAAGTTCTTATGTCCAAATAAGGTAATAGCTTACCTCGATAAGCAATTGGCGAGGTGGGTTTAAATCCTCAACTACAATTGGACAAACCATAGATGGCGACCCGAGCTCAACAGCCCATGTTGCACCCCCCTCAAACTGGTCATTTAGGAGCATTCCACCTTCGTTGTTAGCAATCTGTAAGTGCACAAAGAATAACACCAAGAATTACATCAGTCGGACAATTCCCTCTCATATTTCATCCAAGAGAATTTTCAAAGAAAGGGTTAAGGCAAGCAAGAATCAATATCTCTACCTTGGGTTCAACTGTCTGTTTTAGTTTCTCGGCATGCTTGGTAACACTCTGCAGGAATAGCATATGCTTTATCGTACGTTCCAGCAGAGCATCTATGCTACACTGCAATTCATGAACAAAAGTAAAGGGTCAGTACGGTTGTACAACTCAACATCAAACATATACAAACAACACAAACAGTTCGGGGAAATGTATAACCTTAGCCCCATTTGGCACTATTTCTCGGAGCTCCTTTACGCGGTCTTGGATCATTTGCCGATCTTTAGGCCTTGGTCTAGGATTCTCCCCAGGTTTAAGCCTCTTGCGGTTTGATTTTCCTGCTTCATCAGGCTTCTTTGAATTCGCTGTGGATACACTAGTACTAGGGCCTTGTTCAACCCATGAACTGATTTGTGATCCATATGCAGAACTGGTTATGGAGCAATTTCCTCCACTTTTCTTATCACATCCAGACCCGATGGAATTTCCTATTGGATCGCATAATCTTACCATTGGCTTGGAAGCTCCAAGTAGCTGTCCCTTCATGCGATCGGACATATTTACCAGGCCGGATACTGACGGATTACTGTGAGGAGTGCTGGGAACAGAAGGACTGCTGATCTTTGACACAGTTGTCCTGCAGGACACATTATCATCCGAATGCTTGGAAGCAGAACTGATCCCTGATATTACAGCATCCAATAGATGATCAGATATAGATGAAGGGAATACACCACTTTCTGGGATCCCCTCGTAATCTGCACACATCTGAGACTCAAAATTTTGCAAGTCTGTAGGTCTAAAAGAATCCTTATTTGGATCTTTCATGTCTACATCGAACTGATATTCGCTTACATTTAGTAGTTTGTTCTTAAAATCCACCCCCAGCACATCAAACAAATCACCTCCTGCTGCTGACTGAAAGAACATATCCTCAGACATTTGATCCTTTGATGACAGTATCTGACTTCCATTGCAAAGACCATCAGTAGTGATATCACAAGAGAGTAATTGCTCCTGTGTCTCTGAAGGCATTTTTAGGACTTCTTGGACATCGCTATTCTGCAACTCCCCAGAGATGTGCTTGATTGTGTGCTTATTGTCTGTAATGAAATTGCCTGCATTGTAGATAGCTGTTGACATGCAACTACTGCTTAGTTGATCTGCGGTCTTCAATAAGCCAAGCAACTCTTTGACAGAAGGATCATCATGAGGCACCATATTGGCACCTGCGGATCTTTGGGAAGAGCGAACATTTTGGCCATTAACGTGAACACTAAAACCAGTGTTCCTGGACAGATTAGTACCATAACCTTGCAAGTTAGGGCAATGGCCTTGATTCATCTTGGACAGAGATGTTGAAATGCTGCTTGATATAGTGGAAATTTCATCACTAGCCTTTGGTAGTCCTTTATGTGAAGCAATTGGTTGCTTTAACAATGCAGAGCCCGAACAATCGGCAGCTGGTTGAGTAAAGTTGGCACTAGATACTGGATTATTTGAACAAGTTGCCTGACTGACAAGTGAACCGGATTTTGAAGGCACCGCTATACTTCCAGTAATTCTATTTTCTAACAAGCCATTGGGAAGAACAGAAGAATCCAAAACAGAGCTTATCTTAGCTTCACCATGACCTTCTTGAGATCTGCGCGAATCTTGAGCCAGGTTAGGCACCGGGAATGTTGGAGCACTGACTTGCAAATTGTCCTGAAACTGATTAAGCAGAGAGTTGGATGGATGATTGACAAGCTTTTGTGCCTGAGATGAATTTCTCTGCAGGTTATAATAGCTAGGAAGAGGATCATAATTCATCCCTGTCGGACCACTGTGCAGATTGATGGGCATAGATCCTAAATCAGAAATGGGCTGGCCAAACATGCCAGTAGAATCTTTTGCAACAAAATCATCAGAGGCAAATGCACTGGGAACACATCCCACTTGAAGAATCAAACTCCTTGCATCATGCACAAATCCAACATTCTCCATAATCTGAAGCAAAAAAGTGTGCCAATTGGCAGTCAGGACCAACCCAAAAAAACATAACTTATGACCATCAATTAACCCAGAAATTACACTACAGAGAAAGTTAGGGAGAGTATCTAAAGCACCAGTTCAGTGAAATAAAGATCAGACACCTACAAAATTTCATTGAATCAAAGTGGCAAAGATCCATAAGCGAGGAATGAGAGTCATGTGTTGGCTGTGGTAAAAAAGAAACACTTAAGTCACCTAGGAAGGCTTTCAAAAGTCGGTTGAGTAACATGCACTGATCTACATTCCTATGCAACCCATTATAAACAGAAGATGTCTACTAACAACCAACCCCCCGCGGTGGGGTAAGAAAAAAGAAAAAAAAAAGAGGCCCGAGTAGATTTACAGCCAAATTACAGGATTTCTCTTCCAAAAGCAGCTATAGTTCAGAATACCAAGTATATAAGCACACTTAAAAAGACTAGGCAATGATCGGGAAGACTCCTTCTATCCCGTCTGTCAAGATTGAGAAGACTCTTTGAAGTTACTTGATCCAAAAGAATTTCAAGAAAGGTGAATATGAACTTACAGCTAAGGGTGAACCAAGCTGAACAACACCATGGGGAACAACTGGAATGACAACCACTGTCTGCAAGATAAATATAGTTGATGGATGAGAAAAGGCACAAATGAAAGCATTGATAGATAAATGACCCAAAAACTGCAAAAGATTGAGCCTTACTTGCATTCCTGCAGAAAACTGGAGGCGGATCTCATTAGCAACCTATTGAACACATACGATTCAAGTCATATAAATGTCAATAAGACTAAAACTTCCTCTCATGTTTCACTTTAGTAAAAATAGTTCATCACAAATGGAATGTTAGTCACTCATTGGAGGGAAATGGTTCTTAAGACCATATATATATGTCCTCTTCTTTGACACTTGAAGTCCTTATCCATATTAAGTTGCAGAATTATTACATGCATACGATTTCAAAAGTAAACTACACTTGGTCACAAAAACATTTTTCTTGCAAACATGTTTCCCGAAACAAAAAAAACAATGACTCCCAGAAAAGTTAAAATTTTCAAATAAACGCAAGGAAGAAATGAAATTCCTGGTTGTACCTCAGCAGGATGCGATTTTTCGTTGAAGTTCCCCGAGACTATCCATTGATGTTGGCCTGTAAATGCAGCACGACCAACCAACCTGAAAACATAACAAAAAACATCAAATGATACGAACTGGCATTCCTTCAAGGGACAAAATTTAACTTGGGTAATCTGACATAAACCAAGGCCGGTTGAAAATTAAAAATCATCATACCCTTGTCCCACCATATTTACATGGTTAGACATCATCATCTTATCCATCAGCATACGAACTCGGTCCCCCACGAGTTCCCCAACTTGTGCTGCATTCTGGTAACCTTCCAGTTTTTGCAGATTTATTATTCCATGGTTTCCTGTAGTGGGATTGTGGGGAGCATCTAGACATGAGAGGGTTCCATGATAGCATTCTTCCCATATCAGCAACCTGTGAAAATAAGCAAACATTCATTAAACAGAAAATTAAAATCTATGCAACTAAAATTACATTATTCCCTAAACCAAACCCAAAAAAAATAAACAAAAGTAGCAATTTCAGCTCAGAAGCAAATCGGTAGAAAACATAACCATCAATGACAAATTGACATCAAGCCCTGCAACAACTGAAAACATACAAGAAATGTCCTTTTTCTTATTCAGATTTATAGATTCTCATAGGCAAAGAAAAGTAAGAAACCAAGACTAATAGTCCAAAAATAGAGAATCAAAGCAAATCTGAACACGAGGAATCACAAAAACCTACTACAAAGCAACCAAAACAAAATCAATACTAGCACATCATTCTCAGGTTCAATTTGAATCAATACTAAGAATTTCAGCACGGTATCTTATTGGCTCATTGACCTAGATGACCGACTATAATCTTTGATACTTCACTTTCTTATTTCTTTTCTGAACTAAATAGATAATGAAAGGGAATCTTAACACAAATGGAAATAGCTTCAATCTGAATCTGAATCCCTATCACCTAAAAAACTTTCCAATTTTTGACTTTCCAAGTCTCCTATCCTGATTCCAGAAATGTTTACCAGGCATGAACATGCATTACATAATTTCAAGAACTAAGGTTTCAAAATAGCAATAATATTCCTAACTAATCAACTTAAATTTCTATAAGAGTATAATCAACGAAAAAGAGAAGACTTACTTAGGGTTTTGACATCCGATCTTCCAGAAAACGGCGTAAGACCACTGATTGACGCCGCAGAGAGCTTTGAGAGCTTCCTTCAACAAGTATCCCATCGTTTTTCTTCTTTTCTTCGTGCTTCAATGACTTTTCAACAACAAATTCCAGAGATATCGAGAAATTCTAAAGGCAGAGAGGAAAAAAAAGGCCAAAAAACAATGTAGAACGTCAGTGCCGGCGACGGAGCATTCTTCCCGGCGAATTCAAAACGGAAACCCTAGCTTCCGCGGCACGATCCTCTCCCCGCCTGTTTCGTCCTGAGTCCTCCGCTCCTCTTCCTCAACGGATCCAAGTTTTCTGCGATCACGCTCCGGTAACCCATTCCTTCAATAATTACTGGTAAATTTGACGAAGAACAACCGGAACCCTAGCAAGACAAGCTCTCTCCCTCTCTACAGAGAGAAAGCGAACAACAACAATACAGAGAAACAAAGAGTAGAGAGAATGATGATGCAGAGAAAACTGAAGACTCTACACTATACCACAAGCTTTGAGCTCGCAATCAACCACTACGACCTCCATTTCCGCTTCAAGCAGCAAGAAATGCTCGTCAATGGCGGACGAAGATGAGCAAAATCGCTCTTCAATGGCGGAAACTTTCTCTCTCTCTCTCTCTCTCTAACTTTTCTCTCACTAAATTCTCAGGTGGAAGCTAGTGAGTCCTGCAAGTGTGATTTTCTCGGGGGGGAGGTATGAGAATGGGAATGTGAGAATGGACCTATCAAATTAATGGCGGGGCGGGTTAAAGAAAGGGGCAGGAAAGTAGGGGGTATTTACGGGAATGCCACGCCGTGATTTTTGTCGTATCGGAATGTTTAGGGAATGACAGTGCGAGAGAGAGAAGGATTGCTGTCGAGGGAGATAACGTAGGGGAAGGAAAAGGCCCTTGATGTTTGTGAAAATTACGGAATTGGGACAGGAGAAAAGGAGCAGCTTTATAGAGAGAGGGGAGATGGAGATAGCATGTGAGAGTGTCGGGACAAAGGTACAAAGAACAGAGCTTTGTGAAGAGGCTTGTTTTCATGAGACGCGTGTCCTATTCTGACGTCATATTTTTCGCTCCTTGTTAGTGGGCACTATAGAATGTGTAACACGAACCATCATAATTCATAAATTGTAAATGTCGAAAAGAGTTACCAAAATATTTTAAATTTTCAAATTTCAATTGTTTAACTCATTGTACACAACGATATAATAAAAAAAATTAGGTAATATACATAATCATAAATCGAAATTATAATCATCAAAAGTAGCTAGGCATTTATATAGACCAACGATACTGTATTATTTCTTAAGTTTACATCTGAATTCTGATATTTACCATAATGGCAATAATTAATGCGCGTCGAGACAATGATCCCATTAAACTGACCATATTCCGTAAGTGAACCTCTATTATAGTCGTTGCCACGAAAATCATGGGGCCCAAAATCATTTTATTAGTAACAAAACCATACTTTGACGTTTTATTTAGAGAGTCCTTAACTAACATATCTCCATTTACATTAGTAGTTATATTCTTGTTGGACTTTACCCTAATTATTTATGTGTCATATTTTTTACCTTTTCATCCTCATATGTTCAAAAGGATTGTATCATTAAAATAAAGCAAAAGATGCATAATTCATAAGAGAATGTAAATGCTAATGTGGTCCTAAGTTATTGGCAGAAATTACTAACTTGATTGACTTTCAAATTAAACACGCATTTTTTGTTTATGAAAGTACGATTGTCTACATTTATAAAAAAAAAACATCTTAGGCCTTATAACAAAAGGATATGGGAAGTTAGGAATAAAGAAAAGAAAGAAAAAACTTGTAATTGTTCTAAATAGACCTTGGTCCACCTAATAATATGTCAATTTGAACAAGTCCGGACACCAAAAAAAAATAATCCTAGATTTCTCACATATAATATTTCAAGGCTACATATTGATTGTTTTACAGTCTTAAATGTCCATATTTATTGACAACTTTTAAAAAAATATTTATCAAAATATTACAATATTAGGAGTATTATAATAGTGCTATCAAATATTATATTTATTGAGAAATTAATTGACAAAATTTTCAAAGTTTAATTGTCATGGATCTAAGTACCGATAGACAGGATCAAATACGTCTCTTAAATGTTTTTAAGTTTCTCCAATCAAGCATTCAATAAGCATCCAAACTTGAATGCTTATGCTGATTACAATAGTAATTAAGCATAAATGACGCTTTTCCCCTGTATCTTCTTGGATGCTTATGTTTGTAATTAAGTTTGAGGGGTTAAAAATCATGATTATCTTCTCCACCAACGGCAAATCAAAACACAAACAAAAGAACAAAATCCTGCAACAAGAAAATAAAAAATACTCACTCCGATCTATATTAATGGTTATAATTAATTTTGAATTTCACAGTGTCTAATATCACTCTTTAATTTATAATTTTTTATATAATATATTATTAACAATATAATATTATACTTTTATTATACTACCTCCGTTCCAAATTAATTGTCACTTTGACCATTAATTACTCATACATTATAATGAGTTACAATATGAAATTACCGTCATTAAAAAAATATTTTCCTAACAAATATAATGGAAGTAACTTTATATTGTAACTCATTGTAATTTATGAATAATTAACGATTAAAATTTAGTTAAAGTGACAATTAATTTGGAACGGAGGGAGTAGTATTTTTCGATAAAAATCTAATGATGATATTTTTTTACAGCAACTCATTGTATATATTGAGAAATTTATGATTAAAATTTTGATACAATCTCCGTCCCAAAATGTTTGTTATTTTAACTAATTCTTTTGTCCCAATTTGTTTGTCAAACTTACAATTTCAATGGCTATGATTCGTTTTCTACCCTTAATTGGGCCATGTTCTTTTGTGCGTTGCGTTTGCGTTTCGATAAGTTGCGTTTGAGTTGCGTTGGGTTGCAGTAGGAAATAATAAAAAGGTGAGTAGAGGTGAATAGTAGATTGTGATAAGTTGCGTTATCTTACGTTAGATTTTATTGATTTTGCGTTGCGTTTGGGTGTATTAGCACACAAAAAAACGGAGCCTAATTAATAAAATTTATCACTTTTTACAATTTCAACAACTATCATTCTCAATTAATATAAAATAATTTGGATAAATTCACTTTTTCACCTCATCTCCAATATACATTGATTTTCTAAATTTAATACGGGTAGTAAAAATTTAATCGGATATGGTAATTAAATTAAATTAATTATTGCATCTTCCCAAGGACTCATTCTTGATTCATTCTTTTCACTGCTCAATGCAGAATTGTTGTTTGGTTTGTTGTGTTTTTCTTTTCCCACCCTTTGAATAAAAATTAACTTAATTACTGCCCTACAGTACTATGCTCAAGGACCAAAGATTGGCTGACATGACAGTCATTGTTCCTCCCTTTTTCTTCTTTTTTTGTCCGAAATTATTAATTTTTATAATTGCTGTTGATTTTTTAATAATAAAGGGGGAAAACATTCTCTTAGGAAATCACCAAAAGGCTTTCGTAGGTCAGGTGGCTACGTGGTATTGATTACGCTTCTAATCTAATAATAATACCCCTATCTTAGCTAATAATTAAATATGATTACGCTAATTAAAATATTTAATTAGGCCGAGTCAGTTTGAATGTGGCAAGGGTAGGTTGGTAAGCTTGGTAAGCTTATAGATTCATGCGTACACCCGCCAAGCATTTCTGAACCCTCCGTTGGGAGGTCGTTCTCTGGCCCACATATTCAACGGTTTCGATTGAATAATTCATATGACATATTTAGGTTTTTTGATTAGGGATATATGACCATTATACATAGCGCTGGCAAAAATTCGGGTCCGAGTAAATTTGAGTCGGATAAATTCGGACAATGTCAAAATTCGGACGAGGAATTCATGTCCGGACCGGGTTTTATTTCGGGTCAAACCGGGTCGGACAATTCGGACGAATCTAAAATCAGGTTCGGACAATAGAAAAAGAGAAATTTTATGTCCGAATATTCGGTCAATTCAGTCAATATAAAAATTCGGATGTCCAGACCCAGTTTTTTCCGGGTCGGACAATTCGGGTAATCCAGGTCGGACAAAATTTGCCAGCTCTAATTATACAATTATACGTACATATCTGATAATCATATAATCTGTAAATTTTAATTATCCCTCCAATGTTTGAGCCCCGATGGTGTTCCTGCCTCCTATAGTACCATCCCCACTCAAAGCTCTTTCGGTGCTTTGAGGCCTCATAGAAGAGGTCGAAGGCTAAAGTTTATTGAATCCACAACTTGAATTCATCGTGTTGAAATCATAGTTTTTAATACATATACCATGGATTTACTATGTACGAAACCATGATTTTTAATTACTATATATAATTTTAGGACGAGTACTTTATTGGAAGATATTTAATGAAATAAAAACATATAAAAGTTAAAATGGATATTTGTCATGCCACCTTAATTGGGTTCCCACACCTCTTTACAAATTAACACTTCATATGTACCTTTTAACATTTTATGGTCCTTTGGTTTAATGGGTTGTCCCTTGAAATAAAAAAAAAATTCCTTGATTTTATTAATCTTCAACATTAATGAAGAATAGGCTATTTATAAGTAATAAATTGAAAAGAATCAATTCTTAGTAACCACTAAATCATTTTTTTATAAAATAAAGAAAATTGATGACATGATTATACACTAACTTATCATAACTTTTTCAGTGATAGGTAAAGTGCGGAAATGGTATGGTATGATAAATTGTGGAAAGTGTGGTATATTACAGTATGATATGATATGTTATGGTAAATTTTGTTATAAGAATAATTGGTGTGGTAGACGAGGACCAGAAAAAAGAAAAAGTAAAAAGTAGAGCTAGAGAGACAAACGAGGAAAGAGAAAATTATGGTGATTGTGGCAAAATGTAGTATGATATACTGTAACAATTATTAATTAAGATGCGATTGTTTGTGAACCGTTGTGACTACAAACAATAACAAAGAGTAGAGTTTAATATGTTGATTCTTTTTTTTGTTCTAGAATTAGAAAGGTACAAGTATTGTAACTATGGGACCTATAAAAAAAATTATAATAAGTATTTGAAATTATTCTAAACCATGTTTACAAAGAATTTTTAAAAGTACAATAATATATCATCAAACTTTAGATATTAACTGGAAGGATAAACTCCAACTCATATATCACCAACGCACTGCCCTCTTCATAAGTAGGCTATATTGATATGTTCAAACATCAACCAAATATTTTAAGGTGATCTTTTCAAAGGGAATTCGGGTACTGTTTTTAGTATATCTAGTTAGGTAACATATTTTTATCTTTTGAATATAATGCACTATTGCTATAACAATTTTTGGGCACTGGAATCCTTCATAATTATTATTTAAAAGGTTTGTTCTTAGGTGGTGTGGCATAAAAAGGTGGAGCCATAGTTGGAGACACATGAGTTTGTGCTGCTTTATGTGGCCTGGTTGTTGCTTTTTGTATTTCTTTCCTTATATATATATATATATATATATATATGAGAGTTTTTATTTATAGAATTTTAACCAGGGTAATAATTCATACTTCTTGTTCATGGAGAATCTACTTAATTAGGTGGTTTATATTATTGAAATAGGTCAATTTTTTTATTTAATCAATTTTTATAACAAATCAATAAATTTTAAAATATTAATAAATGTGTAATATTATTAATAAATCTAATGTGAATTTTATAATAAATTTAATGAATTTTCTTTTAAAACTAAACTCTTGAAGGTAGTTCAAGGTGCAATCGATAATATTGACCTCGCGACTTTGTCCCATAGTAAATTTCATTTTAGTTCTTTAGGGAAAATAATCTCCCAAAAATGAAAATTGACAATTAACAAGGATAAAAATATACAGTAAAAACCGTAATATACGTGGGAAAGCGGGTTTTAAAAAAAAAAAAAAAAGATTCCTATTGCAAGAGCAATGGCAAAAGAGTTGTACACTTGTACTGGTAGTACAGCAGGAAGCAGAAGCTGGTAGCCTGCTACTGCATGGTAGTGATGTTTTTATTCCTTGACCTTTTTTGTCGATACACCCCTTTCCAAAGGGAAAAAAAGCCAAACATTTGTAGTATGTTTTGGTAGAATTTTGAGTAAATATTTCGAGAATTTTTTAAGTTTGGGTTTAAATGCATGATAGGCTCCATATAAAAAGGCTCCAACATTTTGTTTTGGTGAGGATTGCTCATTTAGTTAGTTACTGTAATTGATTATTTGAGTAAACTAGTAAAGGATTAGTAATATTATTCAGTGACCAGTGAATATCTATTTAAATTAATGGGGTGAAAAAGTATATTTTGGGAATTTAATTAGTTAATTAGGCTCTAATTTTTAGAGTGGTAAAATTAAGTTAGATAAATTCAGATTGGTAAAGAAAATAAAATAAAATAATATTTGTTTAAATATTTTTAAAGATTCGGTCATTCGAATGGTAAGGTAATAATACCGTAATCCTAACTTATATTCTAAACAACAGGGCCTTAATTATGGTTAATATGAATTATCAGAGAAATACTAATTATTATTACGACCCTTAAAATCTAAACTAACCCTGTCGACTTGTCATTCTACGGGTTACTTGGAAATGATATGATTATTATACCCCTTAAAGTCTAAACAATGGCAAAAAAGGACGTTCATGAGGATCTGTGGCTCTTCCTTCTCCTAAAGATCATTTGGTTAACAAGGTTTATCAATGGAAGCACGAGGAAGAAAAATAATATAATTGTTTAATTTGTTACATACATTGTTACTGTTTTTATTAGTAAGAATGTGGGACATTAGTTTTCAATTTCTTCTAGTAAATTAACGGTCTTGAAAAATTATGAAATTAATTATCATTATTTACTTCAATTGAATTATTTTGATCCAACTAGTTACATTTTCTTAAAACCAGCTAGCTACTTGAGTGTTGATTAGTCTCTACTTATTTTTTAGAATGGTAAGATATATTAATTAGGTTGTTATTCTCTCAAAGAATTCATCTAAACTGTTGTTACGCAAAATACTAAAAAGTTTCCCACACAAAGCCTGGTTTGATATATATGTAAAATTGAGAGATAATCTTAATTTAGGGAGACGGATAGTAGCACGATGTGATTACTTGTCTTATGATACAAGTAAGTGTAACAATATGTCACCGAGAATCAATAATAATTGTAATTTTAGAAGAGCAAATTCAAAATAAGTTTGTTAGCAAAATAAATTCATGTAAAATTAGCAAAATAAATTCATATAAAATAAATTCATATGCATAATTACAAAAAGGTAATAATAATTGTAATTTTTATATTTAACTATATAAAATATTAATATGGTAATAGCAATTAGCAAGGCTATCAAAATATTCTTAAATTGCACTAATTTACACATATATGTCTCATGTACTTACATATTTCAACTTGTATTTACTCTCACCAACTTACACTCACATACACCTATCTGTACCAACCTGCAAATTAATTTTAGAAATCGATTTTAGAAAAAGAAAATATGTTGTTGACCCACAGGGTGGACATTCATGTCAACCCTTAACACCCCCCTCCCCAATTAATTTTCCTTCTCCGTCAAAGTGAATAGTGTTCCCCATCATGTGATTGATTACATGATAATCCTGAGCCTATAAATGGTGAGCCAGGTTGACATTGCTTAAAAAAGAAGCGTTACAGGGACACCCCACACACTCATCTCTGAATGCTAACATATCAAGTGAGAATTGAGAAAAAGCTTAATTAATTATGTATGGGGCCGAAAGTTAATCCATCACTATCCCTTTTCCCACACACATGCATACATATACATGGACCTGTATGTATATATATGTAAATGCATATATACTGATTAATATTTTTCTTATGTTAATAAAGGTGTTTAGAATTAATCTATATATATTGAACCTCACAACATAATCTAATATAGATCTTAGTGGATATACATCAATACATGAATAGAGGAAACACCAAAGTTCATAATCTTGGATCCCCTACTACTCACCAAAAGGAAATGTAACCTCATAGTGTACATAATTTGTTGATATATTGTCAGTGAAATTTACTATGCTAATCAACTTTTTTTGTTTTAATAACCAAACATAACGATTTCATTAATTGCAAGTCATACGACACTTACAATGAAAATCGTGATTGAACAATTGTAAATTTAAGACATAGATATGGAATTTAACTTCCAAGTAACTGATACTAATGTTACGGACGTTCGGCTCTGATTTTTCGATGACTTTGTTACATACGAATTAAAAGAATAGTGTCAACTTTGTGATGCGGATATATAAACAAAAATGATATGAGTGATGTGGTAAAATACCTTTTAAGTGTTTTCTCTCGATATAAAAATAATATTATTATGTATTAAATTGGAAAAACATAATAATCATTGCCTTCTATTTCTATAATACCACTACTACATATGAATTACATAATTTTTTTATGGAATAAATTGGATAAAATTATATTTTGTTCATTATTTTTAAATTTACAAAAAATGTCTGAAAATATATCCCATGGATGAGATGGATTTCATTGTAAATTTCTTATAATTAATAATTATTATTAATTATTAAAAAGTAATGTAAACAATTATAATATATATTAATTTATGAGAAATAAGACATTTAAAAGAATATCCTGAAATAAAATGCATACATATTATCAACCATATATCCCAAGCTATTCAACGGTCTTGGACTGGATCGAATGGGATTGGACCGAGGACTGAATTCAAGGACTAACCTGGACCGAGGACTGGATCGAAAAAAAATTGGTCATGGACTGGACTGACCGAACTTTGTTCGGTCAAGACCTCAGTCCAGTCCAGACTGGATTATAAATAAAGAAACCCTAAAATTTTAGTAACATCGGTCTTCAGTTCGATCCATGGGCTGGACCAAGGATCGAACATCAAAAATTTCTAGATCGAGAGGGCTGGACCGAACTCCCCTCGGTTTATTTGGTCCAGTCCTTTTTTTTTTCGGTTCTACATATATAAAGAAGTGAAAAAAGGGAGGGGGTCAGCCATCATGATTGATTCAAGGTGTGTGCATTAGGTGCCATGATAATTCAATATAAATAGTATTGAATTCTTGTGCCTTAGACATGCCACATAGCCAATGTAGGTATACATGACACTTATGAACAAACATCATACATGATTATGATATGGTGATTGAATAGAATAAGGATTCACAATAACTTTTCAAACAACTATAGATTTTCAACTAGAATATTCAAATTTTAGTTTAATTTAATCTTCTCTCCTAAAACAGAAAAATAGAAAATTAAAATAGTGACTTGTGAATGGATCTTATTAGAGAATAAATATCAATGTGATTTTTTGTATAATTTAAGTTCGATGTTAATTAAGAAAATTTATGTTAAAGTTAGGTACATTATGAGTATGTGAAGATACTAATTAACATAAGATAGTAACTATGCCAATCACATCTTGCCTGAGTGACAAGAAGTCCTTCTTCTACCCCAGGTGTCCCGGGTTTGAATCTTGGGGACGACATTTCTCTCTTACCATTTTGGAGAGTGCTGTGGGCTGGAGTGGGGTCTATCTTTGGGCCATTGGACGGCATCCCCCGTCCCGATCCGTTACAAAGGCCTGTTAGGTTCAGGTCAGAATTTTTGACACGAAAAAACACCTACTTTACCCATTTACTAATTAGTTAGGTCAAATCTAAAAAAATCTACACATGTCATAATTCATGTAATTTGTTATCCTGTTTAAGGCAAGAAATTACAAAAGGTTGACACTCAATCCATCATTATTTTGGAAAGGAATCAATACAATCGGTGGGAAAAACTAATCACTGGTCAACACAAAGGATCAAAACATCTATCAAACACTCTATTTTCTACATACTTTCCCATTTGAAATCCAGAAGAAAGGAAAGAAGATTAACTCCTCCATTTTCACAACTTTATAGTTCTAACTTTCAAAATAAATTCCTCCCTATAAATACCTTCTTCTTCATCAATGTTTTCATCTACCTCACTAGCCTTGGTCTATACAGTAAATCATCTCTACAATCTATCCCTCTCTCACTGTTGGTGCAATTTATCAATTAATACAGGTTAGTTTCATTTCGATATACCTAGATCTGTTATTTTATTTTTTGCATAAATAGGTTAGCGATTCCGCAGTAAACGAGCAACCTGATTTTGACTCGTTTACTTAAACGGGTAAATGGGTTAAAATCAGGTTAACCCGTTTAATATTTAAACGGTAAAAGGTTTCAACTTTCGACCTGTTTAATAAACGGGTTAGGTTCAGGTTGGGTGATTTTCAACACGTTTATGTTCGACACGAACACGAACACAACACGACCTGACCTATTAGCCAGCTCTAGTTGATTGTATTTATGCATTGCATATATAGATTTAGCAGCTCAAATTAGGCTAAAATGTCTCATTCAATTTGCTCTATTTTTTTTTCACGGAATAGTAGTAACTAATAGTTTTTACTAACCGTTTTATACATCTCGAATCAATTGGAACCCGTCTCTATAAAATCCCAATCTTAAAATTTAAGAGTAAGATTATTATATTTGACTTTTTCATTTTTACATAGTAAGTAGGTGAGAATGTTAGGCACCTCTAGTCACAAGATAACACCCAACAAAATTATGTCTTAAAATGTTACAAAAACGAATATATTCGACTTTTCCACGCCTCAACCTGTAATGAAATTTTGGAGTATCAGTTTGGTTTTGATTTTGGCCAAGTATGAAGTATCCACACCACATCCATACAAAATATCAAATATATTTTGCTAAACTGTAAAATTTGTTTGGCTACATTATCTGTAAAAAGAAAAGGAAGGAATAATCAGATACATTGCTAATTGATAGTGTAAGACCTACACAACATATATATTTGTCCAAATCTACTGTTGACCAACAACTGGACGAGGAATTTCGAAAAGTCACTATAAGAGCATATACAATAGTATTTCTGTCTTTTGGAATGCAAGTGATAATTTACCCTTCCACATCATCTATTATTCCTATTTTTTGGAATTTCATTCCATTTATTTTACAACAGTAGGAACTCATTCCTAAAGTATTTATTTATGGAATCCACTTTATTTTAATTATACATATTTTTCTCTTTTTTATTGCCTTAAATGGCAACTTTAAATTGAAAAGAAAAAGAAGAAGAAGAATGCAGTGAGAACGTTGCAGAGTTCTCAGTTTGCAATCTCCCCAATTTCATTCCTTGTTGTAGACTGTTGAGGAATGATACCCCATGACACATGTTCCCATGAAGAATTCCTGTTGCTGGACTTGGTCTAATAGTCTCTATTTTATTTTATTTTCCTTCCTTTTTTTTCTTTAGGGTACAACAAAAATTTCAGGGATGACACAATGTAGGAACTTTGGAGCCTATTGGCCAGTCCACATAATAATAATAATGAATAGATGAAAAAATTAAATATATTATCAACCTGTTTTCCACATTGTATCCTTATATAAAATAAAACCTTTAACACGACACTATGCATAAAGATGCCCTTATTATTTGATAGGTATTTAGAAGTTAATTAAGACCTGATTTTTAGAGTCATAAATTAAGTTTATTCTTGTCCAGCCTTATTCTATTTTACTTGATATACTAAAAAAATATTTAAATCAAAGTCAAATTTTAATACTCACTCCGTTCTAAATTAATTGTTATTTTAACTAAACTTTGACCATTAATTACTCATTCATTAGTTACAATATAAAATTACTTCCATTATAATTGTTAGGAAAATATAATTTTATATTGTAACTCATTATATTGGGTGAGTAATTAACGGTCAAAATTTAGTCAAAGTGACAATTAATTTAAAACGGAGGTAGTAACAAAATATTTTTACCCCACCATTAGTTTACCAACCACAAATTTTATCCTTACTTTTCCTTTCCTTTCCTTACCTTACCTTACCTTGGCCCTGTTCGGCAAAATTAATGTTTTAGGTAGCGGATAGAGGTTTATGTAGCGGATAACGGTTTAAGCAGCGGATAGCGGTTTAAATAGCGGATAGCGGATGACTGTTCAAATGAAAATTGTGTTCGGTAAATTTAGCGGTTGAATTAACAGATTATAGTGAATTGACATAAAAGAATATGAATAATTTTGAAAGATAAAATTTTCAAAGACTATTTTTTTATCGAAAAATATGAAACGCTATACTCCAAACGCTAAACGTTAACTTTATTAGCGTTTCACAAAACACTCCTCAAAACGCTAAACGCTACTCAAAACGCTAGCTTACCGAACACTAATATTTACGCAATTAGAGTTTTGACTTGGTCAAAACGCTAAACGCTGCCCCAAATGCTACTGCCGAACACAACCCTTATCAAACTTAATTTGAACCTATCACTCTAAATAACTAGGCCTAAATTTGATTATTAGGTTTAATCAGGTCTGATTTTGGCCACGTATCATCGTATAGAATATTAGAAAGTTCTTGCTCAAACTTGATTCACACATTGTTGCATTTTAAAAGATTTTTTTAATATCCACATATATTTAACAAACATAGAAAAGTCTACTATAACTTAGGCTTAAATCTTAACTAAACAAATTGTCAGAAAAAGAATCTTAACTAAAGTTTATCACTCCATTAATATAAGTAAAATTTTCAAATTTTATGTTAAATTAATGTCTAAAAACTTTTATAATTTCTCACGTGGATAAAAAGATAACTTTCTTAATACTAGCATCGATAAGTCAACAACTTTTCAGGTAAACACATTTAAAACACAGTTTGAGAGATCTAAATGTAGACAAACTTCCTTATGAGACTTGTATATTATAGATCAAATTATTTGACATTCACCCGCACTATTTTAACACTTTAATTTGATATACGAAAACACAAATTTACAAGGGTGAAAATTTCATGGGATCCACTTTAACTCCCACTATTTTCACATATTACTGGAGATGCTCCTAACTTTTGCAGTGACATTATGGAATATATTTAGAATAAAAAAAAAGATGTATTATGAAACTGAGCATAGGAATATTCATATATATTTTGTGGCGCCACAAAAGGCAATATCGTACCAACCCCACATAATAAAAATACTTAGCTAACAAAATCTTAGTGAAGATTATGAATTTTGATATGACGGAAAGCCACAAAGATAGGATCAAATGCAACAAGACAAACTCAGCCTGATCATCTTGAACATCATCTCAAAATTTATGTTCCTCATTTCATTTCAAAATTAATTTAATTAAATATATGGAAAATTTATTCTTTTAAATACATGACTAAGATTCTTCAACTTTTGCTGTGACTAAAAAGATATATATAATTCTCATATAATGACAATTTTCATTGATAAGAATAGAAAAATAAGCATATTATGGATAAAGGAAGATTATTAATTCTGAGTGTTTTGTTCCCTACAAAAACAAAAGAAAAGATTATGAAGAAAATATTGTATGACAGGGAAGATAATGTGTCATTGGTTTATGAGTTGGGTGGATTGAAGAAGTCCATTTCAAAGATGATTGTAATTTAAGATATAGACAAAAGCATTGCATCATTTTTTTTAAAGATTTGCACATATCCATTTAGGTTTTGGTGACTATTTTACTGTTGCTTTTGGACCGAAAGGCTACTCTTATATATTATAATTGTCAATATTACTATTTAGTATATACTATACATATTAATTATGATAATGAGAATAGTCCAAAGTCCCTTATTTTTTACATTCCTTTGAAAGGTTGTAGAGTAAAGGTCCATTTGATTCGTTTTAGCTTTAGAATTTCAACTAGTAATTTCTCATACTTTCTTTGACTTGGTTATGGTTTCATGACTTGCATCTTACTGAAAATTAATTTTGTTATGTCATTTTTAGCTGTTAAGTTGATGTTGCATGTTTGATTTTTTTAAGTATCTTGTTGTTATTGTTTTGTTATTTTTTTTATGTTAGTGCGGACTTTTCAACTTATTCCGACTTTGAATAATAAAAATAAATGGATTATGCTTTAATATAACTTAGTTTGACTATTCTTCTAGCTCATTTTGCCTACCTTTAGCTCATATGAAAAAAAACTCGTGTGACGTTTGTTAGTATATGATAATCACCACACTTGTAGAAGTACCTACCAATTATTTGTATCGGTCCATCTCAACCAGATATATGTATATTTTTTTATTTTAACTGCGCATAAAGGAATATATATATATGCAACGAAAACAATCTTTTAATCTATTAAAACAAAACAAAAAAATTTTGAAATTTCACTTTAAAACTCACCGATTCATATTATGCGGTCGATAATTCAATAAAAAGATTGTTAATACTCTTAAATTTCTTAATGCATGGATGATCGATATTGCTCTTGCAACCAATATTTATTCCAATAAATTAGGTCAGAATGTTGCAATAATTACAAAGGGATTAAACTCATGAATCACAGCATGAAGATATGAGAACGAGTGATTGAGAAGAGGTTGAGAGAGATTCTGCACATATATGAAAATCAATTTGGTTTTATGTCTAACAGGTTGACGATAAAAGTTATTCATCTTATACGATCACTTATGGAGCAGTATATGGAAAGGATGAAAGACCTTCTATGATGTTTGTTAATCTGGAGAAAGCTAATGATAAGATTTTGAGGAAAGTGATGTCGGAGTGTCTGGAGGCGAAAAGGATGCAGTATCCGTATGCTCGAATTATTAAAGATATAGATGAATGTTATAAGAAGTGTCCGAACGTTAGAGCCATGAGAGAGTTTTCATTCGCTAACGGAGTGCATCAAGGTTCTGTACATACCCTTCACCTTTCATTTCAGACATGGATAAGTTGATTAAGGAAATCTAGGACAACATACCGTTGTGTATGCTTTTCATAGATAATATAGTGCTCATAGATGAGTCGAGGGAAACTAAATGACAATGTGGAGAATTGGAGAGAAATACATCTTAGAGTCTATGTGTTTAAATTGAGTAGGTTGATGGATATATGATGTGTCATTTTTGTAAACTTGAGAGTGAGACTCACACCCAAGAAATTATATTGAAGGGGTAGCCATCACAAGGGTGGAAAAGTTTAGGCACTTGGGTTTTGTTTTATAAAGTGATGGGACATTAGTGAGGATATCATTGAATTAAGGATGCATGTCAAAAGTGAAAAACGACTTCAAGAGTGTTGTTTGGTAAGAGAATTTTACTTAAACCTAAGCACAGGGACGAAGCCAGAAGAAAATGTTGAGGGGGGCGAGCATTATAATATTTCTATTATATTTCAAAAAAATTATAAATTATATTTATTCTAAAGGGAAGAAAAAAAATGATACAGTAATAATTAATAACTATAAATTGTGGAGTTTATTCACTTATAATTATATTCATTAATGTACTACTTTAATTATGCAAGCATGACATATATTATAAATAAATTAATATTTTTTTATTTCAACTCTTTCACTTTAAATAAACAAATTTTAGATTAAAAAAGATGAAGTCAAACTAAAATGCAAATGAAGAGCTTAGTGTGTAAGTGAGATGTAAATAAATATGTGGAATTAGGAAAAAAGAATTAAACATTAGCCCAAAACAAGGGAAAATGTATATAAGACATTGCATAACAACGCTCTAAGTCAAAAATAAAGGAAAATGGGCACCAGCAGGACACAAGTTTCAAACTCTAGACCCATCATATATGATGCTAAGCCTTGACCAATTGCTCTACAATCAAGATATGTAAGTAAACTGCTGACAACCATTATTAACATACTGAAGTCCAGGGGGGGCAATTGCCCCTTCTTGCCCCAACATAGCTCTGTCGTCCCCCTAAGCGTATGATATATCATATCGCAATTAGACCAATGATATTGTATATCGTTGAGTGTTGGACGACCAATAAGAGACATTGTTTGATGTTGAATGCGACGGAAATAAGGATCATCGGTGGACTTGTGGTTTTACTAGGTTGGATAGGATTGAGAATGTCTTGTGTCGAGATAAACTAAGGATATTTATTGGGGAAGTATAGATACCCCTGTTAGGAGGTGTGAAGGACGTCACCCACTGGGCATCGCCAGCGTGGGAGCCATAGGAAGCCCACAAGGGAGGTGATTAGAGTATATTTGAAACACCTATGTCAACGGCAAACATGATATTAGATAGAGGAGTTTGCTCGGTTAGGATTAAGGTAGTAGGATGAGTGTTGCTGGTAGGATATTGTGTTTTGCCTTTGTTTGCTGTATTGAGTCTTTTATTTGATTATATTGTCCAAGTACATTTAGCTCTTTCATAACTTCATGCAACACATATGTATGTGTTTTTTTTTTTTTTTCCCGAGAATTTATTGTTGTCCTAAGTTAGCTAGCTAATTAGCAATGATACAAATAAATTAAAATTGATTTGGCGTGTAGTGCATTGGCATGTGAATAGAATCTGTCAACTATGTCCAATTTGGAAGAATTGAAGAGTAGTACATTGAGAATTCGGACGAATTAATGATTTGGAGGATAGTGACTTCATCCCCTAATTAAGTTGAAAATGACCAAGGCAAACTAAAGGCACTATCAACTCTTCTATTACTATGATTTTCATTTGTGGTTGCTAATCAACTCTTGTGCTTTAGTTCTTATCCTTTTCATCACTAATTTCGACTAGATTTCTCCACCATGTTCGATACTCAATTTGGCCACCTCTTTTAATTAATTACACATTTTTCTCCAAAATTTTATCCATTTCAATCATTTCATTCTTAAGTGCCCATTTAATCATTTAAAGTTTGTCCATATTTGAACTATTTAGAGTAAATAGGAGATTTTAAAAGGGATATAGATATATAACTTTGCTAAATTCCACCGAGATTCATGACTCTGATATGATATGATCCGTATTTTAGCTAATATTTGTTCTTACATCGAAGTATTTTTAATCCTTGTTTTAGGGATGGTGCCTACATATTATTATTGGAAAAAGAACTAAAGAAGAGTAATACAGTTTATGAGTTGACTGATAGTCCATTTGTCATTAAATTTTTAAAATGAGGGTTTGTATTAGTATTTTTAAATTTTACTTATTCAATCATTTTCATTATCAATACAATATGAGTTTGCAATTTCCGTTGATGAGTATTTCTTGTAAAAATAATAAAATAGTCGAGGACTTCATTGAAAGGCATCTATAAGTCCAAGTCCAAGGCGAAGGTGAAGATTGTATGGAGTATTTTGTTATGGGTACGTAGAAATTGAGTAAAGATAGATTGGATAGATTTCAATAGATTTGGCAAGATCTAGGTAGAGATATATAGAAATATGTAATGAATTATTTTTAGAATTAGCAAAATTTAAAATATTAAGGTGAATTTAGATTAAAAAAAAGATTAAATAAGAGCAGGCCTAAGCCCTTATTTGGATCAAGTTGTCTTGTTAATTGCACCTTTGTGCTTAAACTTAACAGGCGTGGCCCATTCATACTAGCATGACCCATTCTTTAACAAAGCCCAGCCAGGCCCAGCAGAACAAGGTTTTGTATTTTTTTTTTCTATTGAGCCTAGAGATAAGATTGAGAAATTAAAGTGCAACAACAAAAAAGAAAAGGTTTGGGATTTTCATCTGGATTAATCAATTTTTTAAAAGAAAAATATAGAATAAGTCAAGTTAATAAATCCATAATAAGTCTTCCTTTTTGGCTAGAAGGGAATTTACAATCACTAGACAAGTGCTCTTTTAATGGTTGAGTTTAGAATAAGTTATATGGGTTCATTTACATTTTTTTTTCTTTTTTGAAGATCATCATAGAATTTCTGCATCATAGAAATATGTTATACCACATGGAAAATGTAAAAATTTATACTCATTATCAACCACGACAATTATCACAATTAAAATGAATATTCTCCATACCTGTATCACATTTTATCCTAACCTTTCAGTTTTTATTTAGTAGAAAATTATAAAATATATTTTCTTCATTAAAATTTTATTTACAAATATTTTTAACATAATAAATAAACAAATCATGGAAAGCATTTAATTTTTATTTTTTATAAATAAATTATAATTAGAACAATATATTTTATATATTGTTGATTACCAAATAGTTTTGAAGTAGAGCTGGCAAAATTTTGTTTGACTTGGCATACCCGAGTTATCCAACTCGGAAAACCCCGGCTCTGGACATAAAATTTTCGTCCGAATTTCGATACAGACCGAATTGATTGAATATGTAGAGATAAAATTTCTTTTTTCTATTGTCCGAACCCGATTTCGACCCAAATTTAGCTTCGTTCAAATTGTCCGACCCAAAATAAAACCGGGTCAAGACATCGATTTCTCATCCAAATTTTGACATTATACGAATTTGTCCGATACGAATTTACCCGGACCCGAACTTTTGCCAATATTATTCCGAAGCAAAATGATCCGGAAATCGGTATTTTACTATTTCAAACCCTCCCATGGACTGTAATAATTCTTAACAGATATCATTACCCAGATTACCAAGATGTTTGAGTTGGGCCTGCTATATCCACGACCAATAAATTGATATTTGAGCTTTGTGGCGTCAAAGGTATGTTTGGTGTGAATCTAGCAATGGAAAGAGTGCGAAAAATTAGGATCATGAGGGATTAGCTATTGAATTAGAACCTATAATTTAAACTGTTTGGCTAGTAACTAGAATAGAAACAAACTATAGTATGTATTATTTGTTGAGCAATTAGAATAACGGTTTTGCTAATCCCTCATGATTTATGATTTAATTAAACAAAAGTACATTGATAAAAAGATTTCTAAATCTCTAATGATTTTCTCAAAATACATCTATGGATCTCTAGAATCAGTCTTGTTGTGAATAACAATATTGATCGATATAAATTTGTTAATATTTGTGGAGATATGTTTGCAAATATTGGGCATCAATAAGAAGACAAAGCAAAAATGTGGTGAAGTTTAGATGCTCCTTTAATTTCACTGTTGACCCTTCTGGATTATACGGGCCCAAAACATTTCGGCCCGTCGGCAAGTGTACAAAAGTTTGTTTAAATTTAAAATGTTTGGAATAAGGAACACGTAACAGACCGCATAGCGCAGTGGATTAGCGCGTTTGACTTCGGATCAAAAGGTCGTGGGTTCGACTCCCACTGTGGTCGCTTTTCGTTTTAAGTTTTGGCATAAACAGTGATCGTTTTTCTGTGTTCTGCTTTAGACTTGCAACAAAAAATGTAAGTATCTTAGTGCTCTAAATCCCTAAAATGATCAAATGTATCCATTTTACCATTTTTTTTACCAATACATCATAAGATGATATTATGATAAATATAGAATTGATTACAAGAAAATGTGAAGCAATCACAAATTGTAGTTTTATTACGTATTATCCTCGTAGTGTGTTAGGTGCTAAGCTATAGGGGTGTTCATGGTTTGGTTCGATATAATTTTGATTTTTTAGAACAAGGGAATTGACAAATCAATATTCATGGTTTATAGTTCGAGAGTTATTGATTAGCTGGAGCTGAATATTTTGTACGACGATGATTAGGTTTGAGGTGATTGGACAAGGTCACAGGAAGTCTTAGTTGATGAAATCTTTCAAGATTGATTGTTGTATATATGGTGATATGATAGTAATGCCTATTAGTGAGCATAATTGAATTAACAGTTTATTTGCCACTGATCATCTGAATCAATTATTTGTGGATGGTGGTCATTAATTACTAATTAGGACTATGGTTAACTGGCTAAGGGTAAGCATATTAATTAGGTGATCTTCCAATTAACTGTGTTGTTTGAGGTCTAACTTTCAGTAAGGAAGATCCACATTTTGTTACTGGATGGTGGCTAAGGCCAACTGTTAATTACACTGGAAAAATTGGATTGTATCAAACTGAATTATATATAGGGGTTGTTGAGATAATAGTAAAGCGAACATTACAGTAAGTTGAACTATTGAACACTTGGATTTCAATGCATCGCCACGAGAATTCCCCTAATAAGCCATTCCAACTCCCTTTTACAAGGATATTCTCTCTTCCCTCGACAATTTTCCCTATCAAATCTATCCATGCATGTTGATGAATAGACAAAGGCCTGTTCTTTGGGGTGGTAGAATTAAGTTAGGTAAAGTAAGATTGGTAAGCAAAGGAGAGGTAAAGAAAATAAAATAAAATGACATTGGTTTTTTAATGATTCGGGTAAGGTAAGGTAAAATAAGGAGATGATAAGATAAGTCTAGCTTACCATTCTAAAGAATAAGGCTGAAGTTGGCAAAGTTGAGCCCCATTGCTCCAAATTCTAGTTTTCTCAGCCTCATTTTTTCATCTGAAATATCACAAAGGTGAATTTACCAACTTAATTTATCATGTCTAACAGTATGTACTACGTACTACACTAATCTCTACCGTGACTTACAAGTAGATTATTACCTTCAAAATAATGGGGCCATCATGCATGTTTCTAATTAAGTGGGTTATGTACTTACCAGCCTCTTTTTTTTAAAGAAGACTACAATATCTACATATAATAGAGTGAAAACTGAAACAAATTAAAAAGACAACCATATATAAAAGAATATTATTCAAATTTCAAGTGTCATTGTCTAAGATTGGGGTCTAGAGATAGTGGATAGAATTAAAGCCAATAAGTTAAAGCCAGATGTTATCAGTCTTTAGGGATAACATAATTAATCTTTTCAAAAAGGTTAGGCATCATACCATGACGATAAGCTAATCTTTCACTCTGGTAGGTAGGTTTTGAATTAATTACTTTTCAAATTAACACAAAGCGTTAATCTGACATTCTTTAATTAGTTGACATAATACATGCCTTCGTTCCATATTAGTTGTCATTTTTGAAAATCTTACAGTTAGATGTCAAAAATTTTGACCATAAATTTTTCAATTATTTACAATGAGTTGCTATATAAAATTATTGTCATTAGATTCATAACGAAAAATACTATTATATTATAAGTATCATATTGCAATTGTTAATAACATATTATGTAAGAAATTATCAATCAAAGAGTGACATTGGAGACTGTTAAATTCAAAAGTATAACAATTAATATGGAACGGAGGGAGCATTGTGTATGCTGAAGTAAACTCGACAAAAAAAAGCATTCAAGTGACAATTATTCTCATCTTCCATGTTTCTTAGTTCTATCAAGGCCTAACTTTGTATGGAAGGAAGTAAAATATTTTTCAATGACCAAAATTATGAGTTTGATAACTGTCACGAACAATTTAGTATCCATCTGTTAAATTTGACGATGATTATCTCGAGATAGAGGTACAGTAAGCAGGCAAACTTTACCCAGAATAAAAAGAAATATGGAAACTCATTTCATTAGTGAATACCTTACATGTAAGTCTCCCCATTCTATTTATTTGAATATTCTCCCTTAATAATACATAATATTTTGGTAATAGTATGAATAAGAAATTGAAAGTTCATAAAATGAATGTAGAAAATATTAGACAATTAAATTCTCTCCTTTTTTTTTTAATTTGATTGTTTGTTTGACACGTACAACCTCATTAAAAGTGGAAAAGCAAAGTCACTTCAATTCATATATTATCAATGCATGGTTGATGTTGTTGGAGTAAGCACAAACAAAACACTAAAAAAAAGTAAAGAGAGCATGGAATTGATTGCTTTATTTTTCCCATCTATCTCAATTTTTTTTTTTCTTGAGGCACATCTTTTTCAAGACTCAAATTGATTATCATGAAAGAAGTGGCTTGTTCAGTTTTTCCATGAAGTATATGATTTGCTATGCTTTGTGAAGCACATTATGCTCCCTAACATAAGTACCAAAAAATTCCCCCCACAATATAATTTGCTAGCTAGACTTGGACATTTTATTTATTTATTTATTTATTTATTTATTCATCATTTTTTATTTATTTACTCATTTATTTATTTTTAATTTTCAACAAAACATCATGAAATGTGCTCAAGTTTGTAAGCTCAATAGTGTACACAAATGTGACAACACTTGCATGACAACTACTCATGAGGTCACATCTATTTCTTTCAAAACATATGTAGTCATATTCATATATAATGGCAACAAAGAGGACATGGTAGCGCTATCTTAGCTTTTAGAGTGGTGTCATCACAAAAAAAAAAAAAATTGGTGAAACAATTGATCAACCATCATCAATATATACATAAGTAAATGATTTAATTGAACTTAGGTTTAAATTAATTCAAACATCTTGGACTTTTCAATATTTAAATTCAATATATTTAAGTGATAATAATAAAATGTCGGCGTAGAAAATAAGTTAGATAAATAAGATGATTCATGTATGTGGCTTATATCAAAAGTAGTCTCATGCTATAATGATAAAAAAGGAGATATTATTAGTGACTATTGACTATTGATGCATTATTCTAAATATTGGTCCAACATATTACTTTACAATAAATTTCATTTTTTTATGAATAAAAATTTATTATGGTGGTCACGTTGCTTACATTTAGGGTTTATCCAAAAGTTGTTATTATTGTTTGTCTCATATGTGTCATATACGCCCATTTTAATTCTTTGCTCAAAGTTAAAAAGAATTACAATATTTTTTTAGGAATGGAGCATTTGGTTGAGAAATTTTTTCGGGAAAGTTTCCCAACTTTTCCAATTTTACAAACTTTCCTATGTTTGATTCTCCATGATATGTAGGAAAGTTTTGTTGTGAGGCTCATTAATTATTTCCATCACAACTTCAGTATAAAGTTTTTCCAGGGGGAGCTAGGGAAAATTTTTTCTAGAAAAACTTTTCTTAAAACAGTCTTTTCCGAGAAACTACTAAACACACCATAAAAGAAAGAAAGGCGAGTTTAACAAATTACTAGTTAAGATTTAGAGAGAAAAGGACTAGTGTATGATGACATATTGCATACGAAATGAAAATTGGTGGTTATTTAGGGAGGAGTTAGAAGTAGTACTAGGTACATGAATTTGGTGGGCAGCTGCAAAGAGGCATGTTATGTGACAACAGTTGGAAGTAATAGTTAGGTCATTTTCTATACAATCATGGGATGTGCCAAAAACTCTCTAAGAAATAGTAAATTTGAATTCTTTCAGTTGTTGAAAGTTGCATGTCCTTTTGCCATCAAAACCTATCATCATCTTTTCCCTTCTTGATTGATTTGTTTTAAGGTTTTATCCACACTCCAACTAGCAGTTTCTCAAGTATTGCAATTGATTTATCATTCTCAAAATTACACACATATATTAATAAGTTAAAAGTACTTTTCTAATGTCATAAATAAAACGATATATATCTCAAAAATAAAAAAGATTCACACAAATAAAATGAATGTTACTAAATTTGATTTTGAAATAGTACCTAGGGCTGTCAAAAATACGGATCCGGGCCAATCCGGGTACGTACAAATCGGACATCGAACGAAAATTTGATGTCCGATACCCAATTTTTTGGAACATTTCCGAGTCTAAACTATGTTCGGACAATAGAAAATTGAAAAATATTGTGTTCGAATTTTCGGTGGATGTAAAAGTTTGGACGTAAATTCTATGACCATAGTCACTTTTTTGCAGATTGGACTGAACCGAATTTTCGAGTTAGATCCTTGATTGAACCTTGGGACTAGAAACTTCTGGTAGGAATATTTCTCTCAATATATTCGGTACTCTTCCTCTATTTTATTACCCTTGAAAATAGGGTTTTGCACTCGATCGTATGAGGTACAAATCAGAAAGAAAAAAAAGCCTATTATTGTGGATTTTGTTTCTACTTGTGATCCTTGACACACACATGATGAAGAACAGTTGAAATCAAATGGCTAAGTGCAGCTACTATCTATAATGTAGACTCTGTTCTTTCAATGAGGTACCACAATTTACCATATCACTCAATATTTTTTTTACACTTTACCATATTATATCACACTATACCACAATCATTATCAATATATCTCCTCACTTTTCTCCTCTACTTTTTTCACATCAATCATACTTTTCACAAATTTCACCATATCATTCCACATCTCACCGCATTTTCCACAATGTCACCACACCGCACCATTTCCACATCTTACCAACCGCATAAAAGAACTTATTACGAGGGTCAAACCATTCATAAGTATGATCAAATGTGACAAAAAGGATTCTAAGTAAAATTCATCATCCTTATCGAGTGTTCATACATGCAGTACATCTTTCACACTTGTTTTTCTATCAAAATAATTAATTTTAAGAAAACCCAAGGGAAATTATAATTGGTTATATGTGCATGAAGAAAACTTTAAATTTGATGCCCAACGAAGCTACTTTTCATGCCCAGATTGTGAGGCTCTAAGAAATAGCAGGAAGAAAAAATATTTCTTATATATGCTTTTAATTATTGGTACCTTCACCTTTTTTCTTGCTAGCAACTTGTGTGGGACATGCATAATAGTCAAATCAATAATAATTGATGCGAAATTTGAAACTCAATTTTAAATTGACTTTTGATTCAGTGTTCTTCAATGAAAGTATAACTTTTTTTTTTGAAAAAAAATAGTATATCATATTTTGAAATAATTTTGCTCCCATACAAACATGAAAAATTAGTGTTGGGATTCACCCATAAGTAAAATGTCCCACATCGAAAAAATAAAGAAAAAGGACATGGTAAATAAGTCAAGTGGGCTACTCCTCTTAACACCAATTGGTTTTAAGATGGAACATCACTTAACTGGTGTACCATGAACCTTGGTTGAATTGGGCTCCCCCCTTGTATCTCTCCAACAAGTGGTATCAGAGCCGATGGTTCGTTCAGGTGCGGCTTGGACTTTTGAGGCAGAGTGGTGGCATGGGACTCAGGTGGAGTAGGGTGCGGCTCTGTAGAGTAAGGTGCGACTATGATGGGCTCCTGATGGTGACTTGAAACCTTGGGCAAAAAGAGGCCTCCGATCAAGGGGGAGAGACTCATGTGTAAAGGGGGAGATTGTTGGAATTCACCCATGAGTAAAATATACCACATCGGAAAAGTAAAGAGAAATAACATGGAATATAAGTCAAGTGGGTTATTCCTCTTGTCACCAATTGGTTTTAAGATGGAACCTCATTTAACTGGTGTATCATGGGCCTTGGTTGAAGTGGACTTCCCCCTCGTATCTCCCCAACAATTAGTACGATGAATCAGTACAAATCCAAGTTAGCAGCTAATTTTACCCCCATGCAGACATGAAATATTGTTAATTTGTTTAAATGTATTTTATGAAATTAATATTCATGATTATTTTTAATATTAATTATTTTGATAAGTATTATTAATTATTAATTATAAAAAATTTGGAATTCGTTGATTACGCTGAGAATTCCAAATGATATACTAATTGATTGAACCTCATCTATTAAACATATTTTACACACGTTCTTTATAAAGTAAAAAATCGTAGATAAAATATAATTCCTAGGCATATATGATATTATAATTGTAGAAGTCAATTATATATATATTTTTTCAATTTAATATGTAAATATATACTTTTTTATGACATGAGAAAATATGTAAGAGATAATCTTATCTTAAAATTTATATCATTTTCACATATGAAAGTGGCATTGGCATACTATGCAAATCTCAGAGCCGCCGTTGGTGTGATTTGGTGCCTCTACAGTACACACATACAAAACGTTTATTCTTCATTTCTCACTCGTTCATTGATTCTGATCATAATTTCTTCCTCCCCTTTATTTATACTACATGGTTTTTCCCAAATCACATCACAACAACAGTACTTATCATAACTTCTTTTACTGTACATTTTAATTTGATTTTTATAATGTATGAAAAAGAATAAATATATATCATTATTTTAGTAAAACCAAATTATTATCATGAAATAGTCTCTTAATCACAAAATGTTAAACACATCTGCAAGCAAACATCACAATAAGTATATAACTATTGGGAAAACATGTTATTAAATACATACCTAATTAAGTATGTATATGCCTAATCGAAGGTGAGGTATAACCACACTCATGAGTCATCGACCATAGTTATTAAAATCTCGATCCGGATCTACAATCCTATGATTTTATGATCCAAAATTCTCAATGCGATTCTATTATTTACATTCTGATCCACGATCCTACGTAGGTTAATTCGATCATAACCACCCCATGGATCCGAGTTAGAATCCCGATTCTAAAAACCTTGCATTAGACATAGACAAAATATGACTGTAATTATCGCAATAAAATAAGTACAATGAAAATTTATTGAAAATTAGGAAGAAAAGATAAACCATTTTTCCAACTCATAATTTATCTTATTAAAGCTGTTGATGAGAAACTTGGATGTCACCACCATAAAAAATGACTTATGGTAGATTTTAATTATTGCAATTATATAAAGAAAGCAGATAGGGCTAGAGAGATAGAGAAGCACTTAAAAAAGTGGATACAAGTAGTGATTGTTGGTCCATATAAATATATGTTGTGTTCACTTTACATTTCACTAACCACCCGTGCATGCCTACCAAGCTTTTTTAGGGTAAGAATGAAATGAAGAAGGTTTAATTGAGTCCTTTTTTTTTCTAATTAATTCATAAATGTGGCATCCTTTTGTTTTAAATCATGAAAGTTACACGTATCAGTTCATTACGCTAATAGATAAGACTTTTGAAGTTGGATATCATATCTTAGTCTTAGGTATGCATCAACTTCACTAGGGCTCACAAAGGCTTATAGAATTGAGTCGATTATGACTTAGAAATTTCTTATTTAGTTATTTCATTATAAATTTACTGTTGAGTAGTGTCCCAATTCCATTCAGACTCAAGTTTGGAAATAAATAATTATTTTCCTTATTGATACTGCTTGGGCTCTAAGGCCCTGTTCTTTTATGCAGTATTTTGCGGAATGGTGTGGTGAGGTGTGGTGGAATTGTGGCGGGTATGGTGGAATTGTGGTGAGCTATTGGTATGTGGGGTAGGTGAGGAGAGATGATGTAAAAAGTAGAGGAGAAAAGTGAGGAGAGAGAAAAGTAATGATTTGCGGTAAAATGTGGCGGGTTGTGGCAAACTGCGTTAGGCTGTGGCACCGCAGTTTGCCAACCGCAGAAAAGAACAGGGCTTAAGTAGTTGAGTTTGACTGGAAGACTATTCTACGTCTACTTGGGTTTACTATAAATACTAGGTTGCTCAACCTAGTTTGGTGTGACCAAATTATGTGCCTCTACGACACTTTTGTGAGATCTCTTTTTTTTTTTTTTTTGTTATTCCACTTTGAGAGTTTTTATTATAAGATTGTAATCTCCCTTATATCTCTTTAATTTGAGATATGTCTACTCCCGTTGTGCTATAGCCGTTTGAGAACTTTCCTTTAGGATCTTATTGTGTTATACAGCCGTTTGGGATATCTTTTGTAATCTACTGCCATTATGCTATAACCATTTGAGATCTTTCCTTCTTGATCTCGTTGTGTTATACAACCATTTGGGATACCCTTTGTAATCTCTCCATTATAGTGGATTTTATCTTGCCTCCCGCGGTTTTTCCCGATTTGGGTTTTTTCACGTAAAAATCTTGTGTTCATCACCATTACATTGATCTTGTTTATTTTTTCTCTTTACCATACATCCCTAAGTTAATTATCTTATTCACTTCCGCTGCAATATAAGATCTGATTCAATATGGATTTAATTCGCAATTAACATGAGGTTTCTTATCTAAATACGGATCATAACAAATGGTATCAGAGCCGGGCCTAACAAGTGGTATCAGAGCTGTGGCCTAACATTTACCAAATTAAAACTGCATAACGTGTTATTTAGTTTAGTTAGTCAGTAAATGTTATGAGAGACCGTCTCACTATAAATTTATCTTAAAAACGTATCATTTTGAGATGATTTTTTATGAATATAGCGGTGACTAATAATTTATTTGAAGTGATTTTGATAAAAGTTATCACTTGATAAATTATTGGTCTTATTCATATATTAAAGTCATTCTAATATCACTTATTAACTATATTAAAATATTAAAAAATTACCTTAGAAAAAAATTTATTTCACGATATATAAGTTTACATAAGACAACCTCATATGATTGTATTATGATTTAGTTTATTCCCTCACCAACTCAAGTTATTTTCTTTATATAATAGGAGAGGGACTTCAATCTATCATGATAGATTTTTTTTACTTTTTTTTTTATTTTTTTACAAAAGACCAGGCAGATTAGGAATTTCATTAATCAATTCCAGTTATTTTTAAATGTTTAATACTAATTCCCTTCGCAAATAAACTCATCTAGGATTAACTAATACAGAAAACTATGTTATAAGCAATAAAAAAAAGGAAAAAGAAAGGTCGAGTTTTCTGGTTGATGAAGGTATCATTTTTTTTTTTTGGAAGAATTGATGGAGGTATCATGGTTGATACATTATGTAAAGTTTAGTTTCAAGGTCGTCGACATGGTGATCATGTCTTAAAATTGAAGAAAGTCAAGTACAATATTAACAAGGGTTGACACTAGCAATATTGGCAGATGGAATATTGTGCTCTGATAGTTGGCTCTTTATTCATGTGGCTATTATATGTAGTTACTTTATGTTATTGTTTTAGTGGTTAATGACCTAATGGTATGCTACTCTAGGGTTTTAGGGTTGCTCATTGTATATGATTTGCTTGGATTGGTAATTCTTTCCAATCCAATCCAATCCAAACCTTACACAATTCTCCAAAAAAACATCATCTCTGAAAACACAATTTCTCAAAAAAAGCATCATAATTTATCCAATCCAATTCAATTCAATCCATCCAAAAGTAATTCCAACCAATCTAAAGAACAGGGTTATGAGACTAGTTTATTATCACCAGATGATCAAATGCACACCATCAGATGTGTGATTAGTATCTTCTTGGGTAGGTTTATGTGTATCCTCATAGAGGCGAGGATAGGAACAATTATGGCGGTTGAGGAATTCACCACATATTTAGTATACTGTTCGTAGTTTTTTTTCCTTGACTTTCAACTTTTAATATAAATTTCTTTATCGGCCAGATTTTCTTAATAATTATTCTTTATTTAATGTCCGTGAGAACGAAATTCAGACCCTGCCATTATTTGAGGTTGGATGAATTTTGGGGGATTCAAGTCAGTTGTTGGCGATGTTGAGGGATTTCTTCTTAAGGACGTACTTCGCAGGTCATCTCAGAGTTGCTTCTTCCTTTCCTATTGGAAGCTCTTCCATTCTCATTGCATAGGCTATGGCTCTTCGAAATGGGCTTGTTCATGCATCTCAACTGGAGCGTGGCGCGGTGGGAGAGATTGTAGACTTAGCTTGAGTTGTTGTTGTAGAAGAGATGAGAGAAATCCATAAGCATTAGAATAAGGAGAGAAAGATGAACATCTCAATCACCCTTGCTTGAACTACTCAACAATGGACTTGAACTTGATTTAATAACAAGAATAATAACCAAAATCAACCAATATCGATAACCTTGAACACCAAAGGAATTGGATATGACCTTGGATTAAGGAGATTCCACCACCAAGGCCTAACACCCCACCATGATCATCATAAAGGAAGAATCCACCAAATGATCAATAAAGGAATGACTAGAAACACCACCATTAATCAATGGATAAAGTAATCTAGATTTTGAGAGAAAACTTAGGGAAACCCTAACCAATACATAAGCATGTTCATAATTCATCAAAAGCTTTCTGGAAAAAATGAGATAACAAGCTATTTATAATAAACTAGGAATTAGGCTAAAACAGGGCAAAAATGACGGAAAAACGCGTCCGACCAGAAGAGCGGCTCGGGCGAGCAGACGGGTGGCTCGGGCGAGCTGGCCCTCTGACTGCCTTGGCCTGTCGCTGGCGCGACAGAACGCTGGCTCGGGCGAGCCAACATCTTGCTCGAACGAGCAGGCCATCTGGTCGCGTGTTGTGCTCGACTAAGACCTGGCAGAAGCGCTGCTCGGGCGAGCCAAAGGGTGGCTCGGTCGAGCAATCTCACTGGGTCGCGACACCCTGCTGTAAGACACCAAGTCCACGCACGACGACATCCGGCAGGAGCTTGACTCGGGTGGCTCGCGCGAGCAGGTCCTCTGACGCCCAGTTTGCGCTCGACAGGAGCTTGGCTCGGGCGAGCAGGCTTTCTGATGCCACATCCGTGCCTTGAGTTTATTGTTCCCGGGTTTTTTAAACACTCGCACCTCAATACCTTCTATTCTCTAGTTCTCGAGACGGCCTGGTCGATCCGAGGCCTCGAGTTGGTGTTGTGGCGGCCCCCTAAGGAGCCCCGGGGCCCATCCATTGGATGGCCAAGACTAGCCTCCCAACTCCAAAAGTGCTCGGAAATTGTAACTCAAGGTTCGAGTTGGTCGAAGCGGCTCGCTTGGCAGAGATCTCTAGGGAAGAGAGTGGAACCCGGTCCTCTTCATCCAACTTGACATCTCCTCACTCCATATTAAAGGCGATGACTTTGTCCTCATTAAAGCTCTACATGGAGAGTGTCATGTTTTGTGGGAAATCGCTTCGTTGGTCCAAGATATTCGGATTCTACTTCCTTTATGTAATGTTGTGTTGATTGAGCATATTCTTAGGGAAGGTGACAAGGTTATTGACTGACTTGCTACGTTTGGTTTGTTTAACCTGTTGGCAGAGGTGTGGGTCTCTTGTCCTTTTGTTTCTTTTTCTTCTATTCTTTGTGATCATATCCTTGGTAGTTCCCTTGAGAGTGTGATTATTTAGGTGGGTTGTTTCTTACCTTGTTACCCAAAAAAAAGTAATAAACAAATGTAATAATAAGCACAAACTAACTTGTAGTTCTTAATATGCTCATCTTTGTTATTTGTTTGGTGACAAATCGAGCTTAATCGATGTCCTTATATAAAGTGGTTTGTTAGTTTTAACTGTTCGATATTAGTTATTTGTTAGGTTTTTGCGGTTTGTAGGTTTGATAGAGCAATGATGGAAATAAAGCCAAACAAGCTAGATTGGGTGCACTTCTTATGTTTCATAAGATTCAAGAACCCAAGTTGGGGCCCACAGGAAATCCCGAGCGAGATCGAGACTGGAAGGGGTCAGAGGTTGGGTCAAACAAGGAAGAAAGTAAGGATCACGAACGTGACAGGCTATATCATGCTCGTGATTAGCATAACAGAATTAAAGAGAGCAGTCGCAGCATGTCACTCCCGTAGTCCCGTGACAAAGGAGTTTCACAACCGTGGCAAGGGTGACTCGCCTATGACACCTGCTTGTCATGATCGTGACCTCTGCTGGTTAAGCCGCCGCCTTAGTTAGTTAAATGCTATGTTTTGGCATGTAATTACCTAATACTCTTGATAGACCAGATTAATGGGGTATCCAACGGTCACTTGATTTTAGCTATGGTTTTCATTAGTTTTCTTAGTTTTTTTGTAAGTTAAGTTGTAACACACTTTTGATTACCAAGTTTATGTTATCTTTTTCTTTAGTTCTTGCAAATTCAATACTTTTCATTAGTTTTCAAAATCACACCCAATTTAGTGATGAGGAAAGGGTTAAGGTTTCGCAAATTCTCCTTTGGAGTGAGGATTTGGAGAAGTCTACTAATCTCAATCATAATCTTTTTGTTTATTTGGAAGAATTGTCAATTCAACTAAGTGTGATATTTGAGAAGAGAATCGAGGTTTTAAGTTCCAATGCAAGGTGAAGTGAGGAGAAGATCGAAGGTACAATTTTCTCTCCTTTAGGGTATAATGTTTTGTTTGAGTAGTTTAATTATTAGTTTGATAATTAATTGTGTTGTTAGTTTCAATATAGTTTGATTGCTTTAATTAGTTTCCTTAAGTTAAAATTATGTTTTCAATTTCGTAGCTAGGTTAATCAATTTTGCTATTACGCTTAATTTATTGTTTTGGTCATAAAAAAACCCTACCAGATCGATATCCCATTAACCTAACACCATCCTCGTGGATACAAAAACCATACTTACCACTATTTTCTACACTGAACATTACTCTCTTTGTTCCATATTATTTGTCACCTAGTTGACTTTTCCAGTCTCTAGTATCACTCTTTGACCGATACTTTCTCATATAATATTTTAATAACAATTGCAAATTATACTTTCAAGATACAATTTTTGTTACAAACAAAGTGGCGGGTAGTAATCTTATATAATAAATCATTGTATATATTAATAAATTAATGTTCAAAGTTTTTAAAATTTGTCTAATACAATTTCGAAGACGATAAATAAAATGAAACATAATAATAATAATAATAATAATAATAATTATTATTATTATTATTATTATTATAATTTTGCATGACAAAAGTACTTTGATTTGTTGGTCATGATTTCAAGTCCTCGCAAGCCAAATATTTGCTTTTTGTTATTATTTTAATTTACCCATAGTGTGCTTTGTTTTCCATTATTTTATTATTTTAATTTGTTTACCCTTTGAGGATGTACGTGTATGTTAACAAGGGTTTTTTGCATTTTGGACCCTGAACTTTAGGGGTATTTATATTCTGAACCTTTGGTTTTCAACATTAACTTTTTAGACCCTAAAGTTTGTAGGCTGAATAAAAAAAGACCTTAAAGTTTGTGGGCTGAAGAAAAAGGCCTCTGTCTCATTCTTTATTTTCCTCCCATGTTTGAATTTATCTCCCGATTGACGTCAAACTTCAGGACTATGGTTAAAACTAATATTGAAGCTATAATACACCTCTCTTATTCATGTCGGGGCTAATTAGACCCCTGAGTACATGGTTTTAAGTAACTCCAACATGAATAAAAGAGTTTTATTATAACTTTAATATCGATTTTAACCTTAGTCTTGAAATTTAATGCCTATCGGGAGAGAAATTCAAACATGGAAAGAAAAAGAAAAACGGGAAACAAGCCATTTTTTCACCTCACAAACTTTAGGATCCTTTTTTTTCGGCCTACAAACTTTAGGGTCCAAAAGGTTAAAGTTGAAAACCAAGGGTTCAGAATATAAATACCCCTAAAATTCGGGGTCCAAAATGCAAAAAACCCAACCTTTCCGTTTAAAGACTTAAATTTTTATTTATTCAAAAGAGCTTTTTTATTCTTTGTATTATATTTTATTTTATGAGATTATATACTATGATTAATTTAACATCATATATTTTATTGTTGTGTTCTAACTATTTAATTAGTTATTTTCTGTTTTTTAAAATTTTTATTACATAAGGTTAAGAGAATATTTAAGTTTATGAAGAGTATTTAAAGATAACTTTATGCATTTACATGTTATTAGATTGTTATCTTCATTTATTACTGAGCATGGATTTAAAAATCATTAATTATTATGAATCGTCTCATTGATATCATAATAAATTGATCTAAATGGCATTCCTTTTATTTTATAAATGAATAGTGTTACACAAAATAGTGCATCTAAAATAATAATATATGAATAACTTAAAATTATAATTCAAAAACTTCTTTTGAATATAGTTGACAATTATATTAAAGTTCGACATCCCTAATGATTATTTTGTGATTTCGCCTATAATCATAGTAGCGTCCCATTTGGGGGTCATAAGATCAATTTTCATGACTTACAAATCTTCTTGTGTGAAGATGATTAGGAGCATGAACCAACTCTTCGAGTTTGGGTTTAAGTTTACTGCCGGTCACTTAATCCAATTGATGTGCCTCTGAGATAGGGAGCCAGTGTTTAGATAACCCAAACTTATCATTGCATACATAAATAAATAATAAATAAATAGAGAGGGAAGAAACAAAGCCCAGCCTTGAGGCCCTCCACAGCCAGCTCAGTGAGGACCTCCACCGCTGCCATAATACTTTTGTATGAAAGAGCAAATTTAGGAAAGTATCCTTGATATCTCTAAAATATTTCCAGCACATGTCTAGAATAATATCTACTGATTGTAATATGTATCTTTGCAGAAGATCATTACAAAACGACAAGCTTAAAGATCCTAAAGAAACAAGATTAGAAGATCAACACAAAGATGGAAATGATCAAGCATATATAATGATCAAGCATATATCTTCACAAGATCAAGCATATATGGAAAGGATAAGAACTAAGGAAACTTCAAAAGAGCCGTCGCATTGAACGACTATATAATGATCGACTACCTCTCTCACAAAGTAACGATTCCGAGCAAGATAAATCGTGTGTAGGAATTTTGTGATAGAAAATTCTGAGTGTAGCTACTTGGTTATGAGTAGCGAGTTGTGTAACCAGAAGGTGTGTTCTGGTGAGGCCCACAAGGGTGTGGAGCTAAAGTGAGAAGTGTGTACCTCATTTAGTGAGTTTTTGAATCTTTCCAGCCTCAACTGTGAGGCATCCTCTCCAGAAGTTCACTCTAAGTTTTTGCCCCTATAAGCATACATTGAGGACCTCAAAGTCCTTGACCTTGCCGAGTTTGTGATCTCATTACTTCTTCTGTACCTCAAGCTTATCTAATAAAGAAGTATTTTTCAGTCTTATAAATGCTATTAACATCCTTATGTTGATCAAATACAGATATTTTTATACAATCTTATTCACCCCTCTAGAGTTCTTTGATAGAGGAAATATCATTGGATCATCTTGTTAAATTAAAATCATTATCTATCACATATCATGCATGCTTTTCCAACTCCATTCAAGAAAAGGTATCATTAATTGAATGAATCCCATGAACACGAGGGCAAATAAACATATAGTAGTATAATATATCATATCATCTTGAAATTAATCCAATTGAATGGTTCAACCTGAAATACATACGGAGTGTCGCATTATAGACCACTTGTTATAATTAACCAATAAATTTACAAAATTATCAAAGGAAAATAGTAGCATAGTAGCTGATATTTTTCTAAGTTTGAAAAGTTGATGAGGAGGCAGATTTGACAGGTTAATGGTCATAATTATTCATTAAATAGGGAGATTAGAGAGGTAATTAATTAAGACTTGGTTTGGACAAATAAAGTTATTGGAGTGGATCATATCATAATCAGTGGCCCCCTCTTTGGCAGACATTGTTTTTATGATCACAACTGCAACCCATGACTCTTTCACCTAACAATGTAACAACCCTCCTTCATGCCCCTTCTATTTCCTGTTTATACATGTGTGTTGTTCTCTCTTCTCTTTAATTTTCTCTCCTTGGCCTGTAATTTACATTATGGTCCTTATTAGGAACGGATACGTATCTGGATCCTGTTTGGTGAACAACTTATCAAATAGATTACTACAAAAGTTGGCGTGTCTATTAAAGTATAAAACTATTACTGGGCCTGCAACTATCGGCTTAAGCTTTTGATTGAGATGGTTTTACATGGTATCAGAGTCAGATTGATGAATAAAAGGTCTTAGGCTCGAATCTTAGGACCCCCATATTCATTTGCACAAGGTAAATGAGGCTTTTACAGCATTCATGTGAGGGGGCGTGTTAAAGTATAAAACTATTACTGGCTCAGCGTGTCAAATAGGCTATTCATGTATTTGGCTATAAACAACTTATTTGGTTATCTACTTTGCTCTTATCAGCATGTTTCCAATGAGAATGACTTATTGTGAAAAGACATTAATTTATTCGAAAAGTTGTATAAAATTACATAGATGTCAACCTAAAAATATTGTTTATAAAAGGTATAAATGGAATTATAACAAATACTTTTTCAAAAACAGTTATAACTTTACAAACATAATTTTTCCAAAAGAGTCAATCCAAATAGCCAACAATAAACGGCCGATGCAAACAGCAGATAACCAACAACGGCCAAAAAGGCCTTAATGGGTCAACCGGATCGAGTTAAGTAGGGTTAGATTGCACTCATTAACAACTTGTTCTTTCAACTTATTATAAATAACTCCTTATAATTATGAATTTTGGTGAGTAAGCTGTGACTGATAGTGTTAATAAGTCATTGTCAAACTATTGACAAAATGCATTGATGGGGTCTTTTATGTAAACTAGTAGTTTGATCAGACTTAGGGCTGACTCTCCTTGAACATGGAATGATATACACAAAAAGGCCCTTCATATATATAATGATAATTGCCATCAATATATATGTTATTTGTCTTATAATCGAGTTTAACATTCATGTAAAAGAGAAGTTGATAAAATATTTGTTTTTTCATCAAACGAGCTTTTGAAAATTAAAAGTTATACTCTACTTTTTAAATTGAAGTAGTATTTTATACTCTAACAAAAGGTTAAATTCATGATGGTTAAAGATCCAGTAATAATTTTAATCACATTTTTATCTATAATATTTATATGTTATTTTACAATTTTAGTGATGGAAGTATTATATATTTATATTGATATCTTAAGAGTAAATGTTTCAATGAATAAGATATGAATAATATGATTATTGCTAAAAAACATAACACAGATCATCTCTAGTCTCCACTCTATCTAATTCCAATGTCGTTAATCACCCGTTATCAACACTATATACACATTCATGCCCTGTTCTTTTGTACGGTATGGTATGGTATCACAATTTACCATATCATTCAATATTCTTCCACAACCATATCATACCACGATTTACTACAATCATCATTTTTCTTTCTCTTCTACTTTTCACATCCTCTTCTTCTCATCAACCACATCAACGACGCCACAACTTTTACCATATTATTCCACAGACCACAACACTTTCCACGGTTTTTCCACACCACACCATTTCCGTATCTTACCAACTGCACAAAAGAAGAGACCCTCAATCTGGGGTATCAATTCATCTACCCACTTTGGTAACTTTCGTTGCACGCTTTGATCATCTTTCTCCATTTGTTTGCTCGATCTTGAACAACAAATTTTTCTACAAAATTAAACATTTACATTGATAGTGAAAATAACTTAAATGAGATAGATATTAATGCCATCACGATACATATGATGTTGTTATCTATTTGTTAAGGGGATTGTATGTGTGCAATTGTGGGCTTATATACTATGGTTAAAAAGGAAAAGAGGATTGAAATAAATGTCTACATATATAGTTGTTTGATCACTAAAATGTCCCAACAAAAATGACACTTCTATTATTCTCATCATGACAAACCCTGGCCTGCATACAAATAAAACATTTTTGAATGTAAGAAGGAGCATATAAGAATGATTTTTCCAATAAATGAAAAATCTGATCAGGAGTATCTTTATATCGATATAGGTAAATGATAAGATTTGATATAAAATTAAAGAACCCTAGGGGAGTGATCAATAGGGTTTTTAGGAATCTGTACACTTGATGATAAAGACGTTAGTTTTTAATATTGACTTTCGTCAAAATCCAACAACACAATATAAGGAAAGATGTATTTTTATTGAATTAACAAAGATGAGGACATTGCAGAACTAAACTCAAATCAGAAAAACTCAGCAATTCGAGAAACAAAGGACCTTGATGCTGCTTACACTAAGGAGATCACAACTCTGAAAGAGGTAATTCCAAAGCCACCCAACATTCACCCAATTGATTGATGAAGTTTACAGCTCACAGAAGAACACATTTTTATATGTGCATGAGTCACAAAGTCGAAGTTTTCTAATTTTCCACTGCTTAGTTTTTTGGGTTACAAACAAAATAGAATGGGGATTATGTGTCGGCATAATTCAAACTATAATTTGCCTAGATTGAGCAAGTCGGTATATATTACAAGGCAAGTATTTGTACATTATTTTGCTACTGTCAGCATTCAATTCTTTTCCTTTATACACACGATAATTAATTGCGTTGGACATCATGATTTCATACACGTACGTAATGAAATATATATATATTTATAATTAAAAAAACTACAAAAATTATATTGGATCATTATTGAAAAGTTTGTAAAATGTAGTAATAATGTCAAGAACTATTTTAGAACAAAGTTTAATAATTACTTAAAGATCGAGTAGTAAAATTAAATATGCAATATCCAAACATTAAACATAAACACCTAAAATTTGCATGTTAATTACATACTAAAAATTAATTTAAATCTATAATATCCAAACTGTACGCGCGAATGCTCTCTAATTATATTTAGATTTTAGGTCATGATATAAATAAACAGATCCTATACGGTCGTCCCGCGGGAGTATAGATCTCTCGTTTACTCCCGCTATATCAAGGTAAGCTATAAGTAGTAGCGCATAGACAGCTCATCATATCTAGATTGTTGGTGGAGTGGTCTGGCGCCTAATTGCTTGTTGGATGGTTGTGGGTTCAACACCAGGAACATTAATTTTTCAAGTATAATTTTTGACAACTCCAACATTCATTTTCCATATTTAATTACTTTCTTAATTAATTAATTTTTTTATTCCACTAATTTATTTTCACATTATTTATATTTTTCAATCCTTTCAAATTTTAATTGATTAGTTTTGCACAAATTAATATACTATAAGCTGCATTTTTTATAAATAGCTAATTTCTTATTGTTGTACTTTTTTCTCTTTCTACTAAAATATGATAAATATGAACATTAAATGTTGTACTACTACACAATAATCATAAATATTAGCTTTAGTGTGCATAATTAGTATTATTTTCAACGTATCCCTTATATATTTGAAATTAATTGTAAATAATTATAACAATAACCTAAAGAATGTGCAAAAGTGTATGTATTAGTGTGTGTTGATTTGTGTTAGTGTGCAAAAGTGTATGTGTTAGTGTGGAAAAAGTGTGTGTTAGTATGCAAAAGTATATGTGTTGGTGTGAAAAGGTGTATGTGTGTGGTGTGTGTTGGTGTGCAAACGTGTGTATGTTAGTGTGCAAATGTATGTGTGTTAGTGTGCAAATTTGTATGTGTTAGTTTGTGTTAGTGTGTAAAGGAATGTGTTAGTGTGGAAAGGTATATGTGATGATGTGTGTATTAGAATGCAAACGTGTATGTGTTAGTGTGTAAAGATTTATGTGTTGGTGTGCAAAAATGTATGGGTTAGTGTGCAAAGATATACAAATAATTAAACCAATTTTTGAATTAAGTGCTATATATTAAAATTTTAAAGGAGTAAAAAAATATTATTGGACATTCTAAAAGAGCATGTACGTATAGCAAATCGAAAAGGCGTGAAGTTAGGTGATTTTCACTATTGACATTAGACAAGAAAAATAAAATTTAAAAATAGTCAAAAAGCATGAGCAATAAAAGACAATATTTGATTAATATATAAAAAATACATGAAAAACTCATAAAACCTTGAAAATATAAAAGTTTATGTGATAATGTGCAAAGCTATAGGAATGATAAATAAATTTTTGAATTAAATGCAATATAATAAAATTTGAAAAGAGTAAAAAACATCTCATTAGACATTATAAAAGAGCGGGTACATCGCAAATAAAAAAGGCGTGAAGTTGGGCGATTAAAGTTTATGTGTTATTATATTTAGTGCGTGAATATTATAATAAGTATCTAATAATATTATATTTGGTATGCAAGCTATATATATATATATATATATATATATATATATACACTTAGTGTGCAAACATATTACATTTAGTGTGTAATAGTATAGTAATTAGTGTGCACAAAAGTTATGTGTAGTGTGTATAGTGTGTAACAATACAATATTTAGTGTGCAAAAAAAACATGATATTTAAAAATGGGAAAATTATGGAAAAAGAGAAAGTGAAGAAAAATGGAAAATTATATGAGAAAAAAGAATTAAAGAAAATATATAAATGGGTCGAAAAAATATCATTGAAGCAATATAAAACCCTTTCCTGTTTTTGGAAAAAAAAGGTTTGAAAAATTTTAGAAGGTAAGAAAAAAAAATAAATGGAGAAAAAGGGAAATATAAAGAAGAATTTCATTAAATTATTATTATAAATATTGATGCCAAGGAAAATCGAAGCATTGACCTCATAATCATATTCCAAGTTCCCTACCACCCAGCCGCAAGAAGAATACAAATTTTAGTTTGCAACAAAGAATATTTAGAGTGATATTTTAGAGGAAAAAACCAAATTTGCTGACATCATGTCGACGTATAGCGAGATGAGAGAAGAGATTTGTAGTCCCGCGGGACTATGTCAAAATTTTCGATAAATAAAAGTCGTGACCAATAATTATTATGGAAATTAAATAGTATGTTTGGTGTAAGGCGGGTGTTGGAACAATATAGATTGGTAGGCCTCTTGGTTCCCAACCTTTTTGCGTACACCACACATGACAACTATATATCAGTATTATTATCATACCACTGATTATTGATTGCCCACGTAATATATAATATATGCATTTTAATTAGCTCAAAATGTCTACCGACAAATTAAAGGACTTGTTTATCTTTTTTCGTGATTTTCTCAATATTATATCAACAAATTTCATTCTTCTGTTTAATTCGACATAACATGCAAAAAGAATACAAATACGTCGACCCAAAATGTTTCTATTAATAGCGCAAATAACGATATGATAAGAGTTGCTGATGGAGTAATGATGTCGATTAATGTTGAATGCATATGTAATCACAGTGTCTAATTACATCATCAAGGACACGTTAATCATCTTCCAAGAATAATTGAAGGTTGTAAACCTCATCATGACGAGGGCGGGGGGGGGGGGGGGGAATTGCAAGATGTGGTACGGTGATAGTTTTTTTTGCATATATAAAAATATTGTATTACAATATTTAGGTAAGTGGTGCTGCTTGTATCCATGGGCGGATACACATCATGCCTAACCATGTTCTTATTTTGTGTGATCGATAAGATGTGGAAATGGTACGAGGCGATGAATTGTGGAAAATGCAGCGATGTGTATAATGATATGATGAATTTGTGGAGAGTGTGGTTGATATAATAGTTGAGGAGAGAAAATGTGGAAAGTAGAGGAGAAAAGTGAGGAGATATATTGGTAATGATTGTGTTAAAATGTGGTATGATAGGGTTTAGTATGAAAAAATATTGAGTGGTATGGTGAGTTGTAGTACCCCACCACACCGTACCGCACAAAAGAATAGTTACATGGACACTCAAATCCAGGAAAAAAAAATTTAAATAGTCTATTGTACTTTGGGAGGATATTGCATATTTATGTTGAGTAGACACTCTAAAGAAAAAGTTTAAAATATTGGTTAGGGTGTCCAATTTAATACAACAACTCAACTATTCATACAAATGAAATCTAATAGCCAGTTATACATTGGGAGCATTTGGATCCTTTTCAAATGTATTTAATAATACCTATTATCAAGCGAAAGCCCCTAATTTCAATGTCTGGATCCTGCCGCTGGTTGTATGAGTTACAGAGATACATATTGTTTGGTGTTTGAACAAAGGAGAAAATCAGAGCAGGGTATTATTCAATGCATTCAAATTTTGGTCAGTTGATACTAGGTTGAGAAAATTTTTGATGATCATCAACCTAAATTGATCCATAAATACTGTGTACTTGATAAGTTGTAATTAACAGTATGTTTGGATTCAATTTAGAAGGGGGAGGGGAAGGAAAAGAAGGCAAATGAAAGGATCCATGTATACTCTGTACCATGTTGGGAGCACCACAACATTCTAGCTTTTCATCATCATGTAAGCTCGATCCTCCTGCTCATCTCATCCTAATTTCTCCAGAAACAGAAACTCATTTGGAAAACCTTTGGAAAAGTAATAGACAGAAAAGAAATCAAGCGGCTTACACAGAAAAAGATACATACCTGTGTGCTTCGTGTAGGCGAGGAAATGCTATACGTACCTAAGTCATAAAATCAACCAAGGAAACATGAGAGAACAAAATAAGGCACAATACACTACCCTACTAGAAACCTTTACCCTACTACATCAATAACATGCCTTCACACTCCCATATCTAGTGTCATGTCCTATGTTAAACGAAAGTGTTTCAAATTCGCTTGAGTCACTTCCCTCATGGACATTTTTTTTGTCTCTCGCGTCATTGTCGCCCTAGGGACAACATGATCTGTTCACACCCCTAACGGGTGCATTAACACTTTTCATACAGACTTTCCCAAACCATTTCAGTCTAGTCTCTCTCAACTTCTTTTCGATAGGCGCTACCCTTAATGTATCTTGGCATATGGAATTTCTAATCTTTTCCAACCACGTATAACCTTAAATCAACCTAAGCATCCTCATCTCCCCCACATTCAACCTCTGATAATGCAAATTCTTGGTCACCCAACATTGTGCACCATAAAGCATCGTTGGTCTAATAACCTTGCAATACACCTTACCCTTGAGCTTAAGATCGAAGGATTCTCTTATCAAATGACACTCTTGATGCTACCTTCCACTTTTGCCAACCCACCTTACTTCTATATGTAATATCCTTGTTCATCTCCCCATTGCTTTGTGATACAGAACCTAAGTATCTAAACTTCTCCACTTGAGGAATAGTTATCCCTCCAATGGATAATTCATGATTGTGAGCCTCATTTCCAAAACCACTAAAATTACACATCGTATACTCGGTCTTCGATATGCTCAATTTAAAATCATTGGGCTCTAAGGTACACCTCTAGAGCTCTACCATATCATTTAGTCTTTCCTGCGATTCATCAATAAGCACTATCATCATTTGTAAAAAGCATATACCATGGTAACTCATCATGTATCAACCTTTATCAACTCATCCATATCCAAAGTAAAAAAACCAACGGGCTTAGCACGTACCTTGGTGTACATCGATATCTACTAGAAACTAGTTATAACATTAGCATACATATCTTTATTAACACAAATGTAAGGATACGACACCCCTTTCAACTCCAAGTACTCTCACATCACTCCCCTAGGTACCTTGTTATAAACTTTCTCTAAATCAACAAATACCATATGAAGATCCTTCCTTCTTTTTCTATACTACTCAATAAGACAACTAATAAGATGAATATATAGCTTCTATAGTCGGCCTACTAGGCATAAAACCAAACTGATTTTCAAACACGTTTGTAGTACCTCCTCTCAGTCACTCGCTCCCAATGACTCATAGTATGACTGAAGAACTTAATCCACTTATCATTGTTACAACATTGTATGTCGCCTTGTTCTTTATAACTGGATAACTATACCCTCCACTCATGCGACATAGTAGTTGTTCTCATAATATCGTTAAATAGGTCTATCACCTAGAGAACACCCTCTTGCCCTAACATTTCCACAATTCCACGAGGATTTTATTTGGACCTATTGCCTTGCCCCTCTTCATGTTCTTCAATGCCCTTCTAACCTCCTCAAGTGTAATGAGGCAACATTTTGTGTTGTCTACACTCTTGGATTAGGTCTTAAGCCCTCCCTAGCAAACACTACACTTTTCTCTTCATTAGTGCAACAAAGTAGCTTCTCCACCCCTCTTTTATTTAGGTCTCGTCTACCAAAACTTTCCCCTTAAAGTCTTACAACTTCACCACACCAAGTCTCTCCACCTTTTTTCCCTACTCCCTTGCCAACTTAAAGATCTTTTACTCTCCTTCTTTGGTGTTCAAATTCGCTCATATAAGCGATCAAAGGTAATCAACTTTACCGAAGCGACTCTTCTCTTATCATTCTGCTTTGCCAACTTATACCTATCTTTAGCAACATGTCTCTCGATCTCCTTAGTATAACTCCTCAACGCATGGTACACCTTCTACTTTTCCTTTTCTTTCACCCTCACTACATCGTTCCACCACCATGCCCCTCGCACACGAACTCCTTCTCCTCGCGAGACTTCGAGTATCTCCTTAGTCACACCCCGAATACATTCGACCATCTCCGCTCACCTAGTAGCTCCATCCTTTTTCAAAACTCAAAGTATTTATTCAGTGATGCATTCCTTTAATGACTCAATGTTCTCCTTATCAAACCTCCACCACTTGATGCTACAAACTCCAGCACTCCTATTCTTCTCTCTAAAGTTCTTAATTAACCTCCACATTTACTAATAGAATCTTATATGGCATCGTCAATCATTTGTTAGGAAACACTTTATAATCTTTACAAACCACCTTGTCACTAGTCCTAGTTTGAAAATAGTCAATCAGCGTCTTGGACAAAAAAACTCGAAAATGTCCAAATGACTATCCCTCTTCTTAAGCCAAAAGTTCACCACCACTAAATCACAGGTGACGATAAATTCCAATAAAGACTCCCCACTACGCACTATTACGAGCCATGAATCAAAAGCCACCATGCACAGTCTTATATCCCTCACTCGATTCTCCAATATGACTATTAAAATCCCCTCCCACCAAGAACTTTTCACCACTAGGGACACCATGGAAAGCCACATCTAACTTGCCCAAAAGATCCTTTTAATCTTATGTGATAAGCCTGATTGGGGTGCATAGACATTTACTTTGCTAAAGACTTTCAAACGCGGGATGATCTTAATATGCATAATGTGATCACTTGAGCGATTGACCTCTACAAAATTCTCCACTAAGTTCTTTCTTACCAAAATCCCTAGTCCATTATAAATTCTACATACATTAGAATATCAGAATTTATATTCGTCAATCTTCTTAGCTTTCCCACCCACTCATATGAACTCTGGAACGCAAGCACATCTACTAGACATCTAGCTAAATTTCTAATCAGTTCTATAGACATACCGATAAGAGTCCCAATGTTCCAAGAGACAAAATGAAGCTTACTAATCCCTACACAAAGAATGTATGTTTTAACCATCCCTAAACCCTAAAACAAAGCTTACTAAACCCTCCACAGAGAATGTATGTTTTAACTATATATCATTCACTTCCTTTCTCCTGTTATATTGCATGTATTGTCGTTTGTGGTTCTCATGGACCAAACTAAGTCTTACTCATCATTGATGTATAATACTATTCCCTCTGAAGCCCTCCCATGGACCAAAAAGAAATCATACCAATCACTCGTCATAATCCTCCTCCTAGATCAACCCTAACAACAGTTAATAAGGATATGTTATTTTAAATTGGAATTTTAATTTTCAATTATTTCTTCCAACATTTCAGCTGCCATTAATTTCTTCCTACTTTTCCTAATATATATAATTATTTATTAAAACTATTATATAATTTGCTTAGTAATATTTTTCTCTATTTTTCAAAAATTATGTGATTGTATATGTTTGGTAAGAAATAATTTTAATTAAAAAGAAAGATAAATATAGTTTATGATTTCAATTCAATATATAATAATTAATACCTTGTCATAAAACTCATATTATTTTAAAATTTAAAATATATATGCGCATAAACCCTGATTTTCTAAACCACGGCACCATCTTCGCTAGATTCCATGTACCACCATGATCATATTTGAGGAAATTAAATTAAGTAATTAAATTATTGTACAAATCATAAAGATTTTTTTTTTATCCGTGAAGTAATTTTAATAGTTAATACTATATCAATCTTTGCTCCTTCTGTCAAGAAACCCTTTTCACCACTTCTTCACCCGACTCCTTGAAGGAGTTGTTGTTGATTCTTCTAGTCAATGATAAATTCCCTTTTTTGCTAGAGATTTTCATGTCAATCAATATTGTTGGGGAGATTCAGGGGGAGCCCACTTCAACCAAAGCTCGTGGTACATAAGTTAAGTGAGATTCCATCTTAAAACCAATTGGTGTTAAGAGGAGTAGCTCACTTGACTTATATACCATGTGTTTTCTGTTTACTTTTTCGATGTGGGACATTTACTTATGAGTGAATCCCAACAATCTCCCCCTTCACACATGAGTCTTGTTAGAACCCCTCAAGGGCATTGATAGCTCAGGTCAAGGACCTTGGCGACTGGATCAGTTTTGAATGAAAGTCAAAATTCGAATATCCAGAAAAGATATAATGCGCAAGGAAAGAAATCTCAAGAAGGCAGAGGGACATTCACCCAAGGCATCATAAGGACGTTCACCCATGGCAGCATAAGGACGTTCACCCTATGCGAGGAGTTTTGAAAAGCGCAGTCGAAATAGGGAAGTTTTTGGAAAATTAATATCCGATCTTTCTATCCATATTTCTAATCAGACTAATTGATTGCATCTACTTTGATTTGTAGGAAATAATCAATCAAGAAATTGGAAGGAAGATAAGATTACAATTTCCGAAAATCTTATAAGAAGGAAAGATCGGAGCAAGATTGGAAGGAAAGGCAAACACAAAGAAGGAAAAGATCAAGAAAGAATCATCCCCCAATGTCTATATTCTGCTGCTATCAATACACTTATAAATAGAGGAATTGAAGATTGAAGAAGTTAACGATTCCATGGAAGAAATCGGGTGTTCAAAATAGAAATAGCGTTTTCTATTTTGTGTTCTTGCGAGTTGTTGTGTTTGTGAGAAGTTGAGTGTAATCAATCCTTAACGGATTTAGAGTTGATTGATACTTGTAAAATCGATTCCTAGACGGACTTAGGATCGATTGAGTTTAAACACCAAAGGGTGATTTTGGTGGGTGTTGTTATTCATAAAATAAGAAACGTCCTCTGCAAGGCACTCAGTTCTGTGTACAATCTAAGGACATTCATCTCAGGTTGTATTACTTCATTCTGTTTCAATATAATAAAGGAAGTTGTTCAGTATACGCTTATTGTCCTTTATCTTTTTCCTGCATTATATTGAATCTTAATCTAGTTAGATTAAGAACCTAACGTCCTTTACGAGTGATTATTTGTGCAGAAATTTTCATAACCCTATTCACCCCCCCCCTCTAGGGTTCTTTCAAGTCTCTCCCCCTTGATCGGAAGCCTCTTTTACCCAAGGTTTCAAGTCACCATCAGGCTCCACCTGAGTCTCATGCCACCACTCTGTCTCAAGAGCCCCAGCCGCACCTTACTCCACAGAGTCGCACCCTACTCCACCCCAGTCTCATGCCACCACTCTGAGCATTCAGGAGACCCAGCCGAGCACGCGCTATGGTCCCTGCTCCTGTCCACAATGATCTTCCCGCACCTTGCTTGCATTGCGCCCAGCCGAACGAACCATCGGTTCTGATACCATTTGTTGGAGAGATCCAGGGGGGAGCCCACTTCAACCAAGGCCCATGGTACACAAGTTAAGTGAGGTTCCATCTTAAAACCATTTGGTGTTAAGAGGAGTAGCCCATTTGACTTATACACCATGTGCTTTCTGTTTACTTTTTCGATGTGGGACATTTACTCATGGGTGAATCCCAACAAATATAGTTTAGTTTCAAAAAATCTATCTTTTCATATCACAGAGTTTGATTATATTGTTATATGAGATTATTAGTGTCTATTTTAGCTTGAGTTTAGTTCACTAGTATAGTCTAATGTATCAGATTAATATCAGTTTTCAAATCACTGTTTCACTGAATATGAGATCTATCAATATATATATATATATATATATATATATATATATATATATATATATATATATATATATATATTGTCTAGGTCTAACGTAAAAGAATCCTCGATCAAGTCCCTCCTTAACTCCAACTAAAACTATTCACCAGGATCATAGGGTGAAGTTGCACGCTATGGAATAGGCGGTGGGCAACTTTATTCCCCTCCCTAAATACATGATACTAGAAAATAATCGAAATAAAGTAGCCACCTTAATAGTTTCTTCAATTATCCGTCCCATGATACTATTTCCCTCAAATTTGCCTTAGAAGAATTGTGTTTATATTAATCATACAAGAAAAAGACAAATAGATATAACATAGTCAAGATATTTTAAAATCCATTCCATAAGCAACCCTGAATCATGCAGTGGGAAAACATTCAATTTCAACAAGAATTTATATGTATATTTCAAAATTCAATTGCACCAAAAACAAATTCTACACATGTCTTGTTTTCTTCCCACTAGAGGCAGTAAAGTCAATTGACTTCTCATCCTAATATAGTAGAGTGGATCAGCATGCATCCATTCATTCTATCCAGCCCTCTGCGTCTTAAAATAACCCGTTTGCTTTTCGTCGCCCCCCTTTTTACTAATATCGCCCACTTTTTCATAATAATTTTCAATATCGCTCTTGACCTTCACTCTCTAACTTCTCTCTATTTTCTCTCTCCTATAATAATAATAATAATAATAATAATAATAATAATAATATTATTATTATTATTATTAATAAAAAAATTAATAATATAATAATAATAATATTTACAAATTTTTTAAAAATTTAATTGTTATCATTATTATTGTTATTACTGTTAATATTATTATTATTATTATTATCATTATTAATATTAAATTGCAATGTTATTATTAATAAATTAACGGTTTTTGAAATTCAACCTAAATTGCAATGTTATTATTAAATTTAGGTTGAATTTCAAAAAGGTTAATTTATTAATAATAACATTGCAATTTAATAATAATAATAATAATAATAATAATATATTTACAAAATTTTAAAAAAAATACAAAAATACGATTGCACAAACGCGTGCGTGGCACCACCGCACGCTTTGTGCCGCAACCGTATTTTCGGATTTTTTTTTAAATTTAATATTTACAAAATTTAAAAAAAAATCCGAAAATACGGTTGCGGCAGCACCGCGGTGATGCCGCACATCGATCGCGGCACCGACCGTGGCTTTGCCGCGATCGACGTGCGGCACTACCGCGGTGCCGCCGCACGTTTTGTGCCGCAACCATATTTTCGGATTTTTTTTAAATTTTTTTTGTAAATATATTATTATTAATATTATTATAATAATAATTATTATTATTATTATTATTATTATTATTAGAGAGAGAAATTAGAGAGGAGAGAGGAGTGCAAGAGGAGTGAAAAAGGATAGGGGTAAAATAGTCATTTGGGGGGACGACATTAGTAAAAAGGGGGGAGACGTTAAGCAATGCCCAAAAATAATAGTCCATCTTTTATGGAAGTTTCAAGTTATATATATTGATTATTATTAAGATCAAATTATTCCCTTTCCTAAAAAAAAAAAATTATTCCCCCTTTTGTGAAATCAACTTAAAATATTATATAATATATGACAATATTTTTTTACAAATTTTCACTTTTTTTTTGGCAGAAATGATGAGGTCAAAATAAGTCAAGATAGCTCGCAATTAGCTCTTACCAAGTGACTCGACCAGAAGCTCTGGAATGGCTCTTGAAAAACTTGATGCAAGGCTCTTAAAAAATAAGGAACGATATATGTAAAGTTTAACTTACGGTAAAGTTTTAATAATTAAATTATTTTTCATTAATAGAATTATTGTAGGCATATTTCTTTTAATCGATCACCCTTTCATGTATATCGATAACCAACAAGGGCACAAGTATGAATTATTCTTCATCATAGCTATTAGTTTCTTCCTTTTTCCAATCAACGTACGTAGTTATTTGTCAATCTTCCCTCATTATTTGACTATCTTACAAGTCCTTTTGTCTTTATCATTATTTTTCATTTAAGTGTTTACATTTTATCAATTCGCATTTTGGCATTCATCATTCATTAATGGAAAGACTCGTAATATGTTAGGCAAACCAAATTCAAGCCTGAACTTTTCGGTATTGTGTTTTTGTGGCCCATTAGATCCTCCTAAGATCCAAAATCAGCAAGAAGAAAGGAGGAGACGCAGGTCACGCTCCGTAAGAGGCAGGTCACGCTTCAAACAGAACCTATAGTAAAGGGCACATCGGGCGCCAGCAGCTCTAAAGAGACGCACCCATCGTCTTAGAGGCGCTAGTTGCATCGACACCAACTAATCTGGGACGCTACCTGCGCCCGAGTTAGAGGCGAACTTTTATGGAGACGCAGGCTAAGTCTCCCAAGCGCAACCCGCACCAAACGCGGCGCTACCCGCGCCAAAGTTGGCGCTCCCCGCGCCTCTCCGGATTTCGCAAAGTCGGCTAGGGTTTTTCCCAAGCGACATGGGTTAGGTTCATTCTAATTAACCCTATTTATTCTCCTAGCCATAACACATATTGTATCGATTAGATCAGAGAGAAATATTGAGAGAGACAAAGTTTCACCAATATTTTTTCAGAGAGTTCCACCTCTATCATCCCGAGAGAGATTGTGAGTTGAGAGATTGAGATATTGCATTGTAATCTCCACTATTGATCGTATCACATCCAGTGATAGTGATCGTGTTGTACTCCTCCTTTTTCTCATAGTGGATTATTTTCTGGCTGTTGCCGTACGTGGGTTTTTCTCTCTGAGTTCTTCGGTTTTCCACGTATATCTGGTATTTGTTTTATTGCTTAATTTTTCGTTCTTAAATTTTGTTGTAATCTTCGTCATCTCGTTTGCTTCCACTGTAACTGCAACCTGCAGTTATTTTCTCTAAAAACTCTCACAGGTAGGGATAACAATGGGCCTTGGACCCTACCCAGTCCGCGGACCCAGACCCATTTTTAAGGATATGGGTCCACAAATTTTAGACCCAAAGGATATGGGTAAGGATATGAGTCCAATGGCCAAAAACGGATATGGATCTGGGTCCAAGGGCAGGGCCCAGATTGTAAAACCCCGAAAAATCCAACGATGTTGACCGTGACGTCGTTAATAGAATAGGTTTGACTTCGTTATTTACTGTTATTCGTAATATGTTTATTTATGCTAACGCTTGAGCTCGTAGGACCGTTGAGGGGCTAACAAGGGTAGAATAGTAATTTCCGCTGGTTAATATTATTATGTGAATAATTACGTGAACATTATTTGCTATGTGATTATATGATTATTAGTATTAATATTATTATTACTATTATTAGAATTATTAGGTTTTTTTAGAAAAATCAGTTTTTAATTGTTAAATGGGTTGGATTAGGATTAGTTTTGGGCCTCAATTGGGTATTAATATAAAAACCCCCCCTAAACCCCTCTCAAACCCTAATCTCTCTCATTACCAAACCCTAAACCTACCACCTCTCTCTCCCTCCCTGCTCTCCCCTCGGCCAGCAGCCACCGGCAACCACCAGCAGCCACCGCCCAGCCGTGGTGTCGCCGGCAGCCACCGCAACCGACCCTCCCTCTCTCTTTCTTTTCTCTTCCTCTCTTTCTCCCTCTGTTTCGCTTTCTCTCCCTCCTCTCGCTCGACCACGGCCACCAGACGCACCACCACCGACGCCACCAAAGACCGCTGCCACCACCGTCACCACCCTCGCCGGTAACCGCCGTTCTTTCCTTCTTTCTTTCTCTTTTTCTCTCTCTCCTCTCCCTTGCGCTAACCGCTTGTCCCGCCGCTATCACCACCGGCCACCGCAACCCTTGGTGTCGCCGTCGCTGCCCGGTCACCAGACGACCCTCGCCCCGCCACCCTAACGTCGCCGGAGCCATCGGTCCGAGGAAAAGCCCTCAAACCGCCATGCCGCTGCTCGGAAATCGACGTCAACCACCCTCCGACGAGCCCACGCCACTGCGACCCGACGCACCCCCCTCCGACCACCGCCCGCCGACGCCGACGCCAGAACCGCCCTCTGCCCTAATCTCTGCGTAAAACCCTAACCCTAACCATGACCTGTGTTCTTTTCTTTGTTTTTCCTTTTTCTTTTTCCTTTTTCTTTTCTGTTTTATTTTCAAAAAATTAATATTCTGTTTTTTTTATAATTATTGTATTGTTAGTTTTGTAATTAGGAAAAATTATGTGTAAATAATTTCTTGGTTGTAATATTGTGTAGATTATTTGTTATGTATAATTTGTTTATTTGTTATGTGTAATTTTATGTTGTAAATTGTAATTAGATTAGGTTGTAATAGTTGATTATTAGGTTTAAAAGTAGTTCTTTAATGTTCTTTATTTCCTTTACATGAATCGTTAGACCACATTATTATCGTATGTACGAATTTGGAAATTTATTTACCTAGGTTAATTCTTGGATTTTAGTTATAAAAATCGTTATGTTCTTTATTGTTCTTTAAAAGTAAATCTTGTTAAGTTTGTTAAATAAATTAGTTAACCTACTAGAAGTTGAAATCTTGTTAATAAAATCTTGAATTCTTGAAAATTAATTAGGTTTCTTGTTTCATTAAGTTAAATATTGTATGTTCCTTTATTTTTTAGGACTCATTCATGTTAGGGTTTAGATAATATTATTATTGTATGCACGAATCTTTAAAGTATAATTATCTAGATTAATTCTTTAATCGTTAGTTAAATATTCATATGTTCTTTAAATTCTCTTAGGGTTCATTCATGTTAATTTCTTGTGTAATCTTGATTAAATAAGTGAGTTGGTTAAATTACTAAAAAGGAATTCGATTCTTGTTATTAATTCTTGATTCTTGATTATTTTTCCCTTGTTATAACTTACTTGTAAATAATCCATGCGTTAATCTTTAAAATCTTGGTCAAGTAATTTATGTTTTAAGTAATTTTATGACCTTAGGTTTTATTAAAGTTATTAAAGGGTCCTTTATGTTTTCTAAATTAAGTTTACTTCTACAAGTTTAATTATTGGACCTAAGTTAGGTTGGGCTTTATATCTTAGACACTAGTTACTGTTTTGAGCCCAAATTAGGACCCCGGGATCGAATGGTGGAAGTTAGAACCGAAAGTATTAATTAATTGATAACCGTTAACGGGACAGTTTTGTTAGTGTCTAAAGATCGGGTTGCCACGGCTAGTGTAGTTACCTTTTGATCAAACCCTTTGAACTGGAGGTTCCCTTAGATGTTAGAAACCATAGGAATTTTACGGATCGAACGTTTGATTTGTATAGCCCGAGTTATAACCGTTTTACCGGAACTTGTCAGATCTGGACCAATGGGAAAGACGGGTGTTTTTGAGGTTCTTAGGGACTGAGTTGGGCTTAACCATCAACATAGAAGTTTTAGTAGACATCCTGAGGTTTCCGAAAAGTCTAGAACCAGCCCCATAGGATGTCGGGAAGTCGAGTTGTGACTCGTTTTATGTGAACGTTATAATCTGTCCTCTGCTTGCTTCCTTTTTAAAATAATTGTTGAGTGAAATTAATGTGTGATCTTGTTATGTGTTTCCTGGAGGTGTTAAGTGTAATTTCGTAAATGATAGGAACCTAAGTGTTCCTAGGGGATGGGTTAGGTAGTTAATAGATAATTCTAACTTCGTTAGAATGCGTTTTGATTAGATAATTACTTTTATTCTAGGCCCGAATTAGTGCGAGACGTTAGTGAGCTCAAGTGTGTTCTTCGTTTGCTGTGCTGTGAAGTATATCAGGTAATTGTCTATGCTCTAATCCCCACCGGGATGCTCTTTAAATGTGTTTTGATATTTTATAATTTATTTTGAGAATTGCATCCCGAAAGGGGACCTTTGTGGAAATACGACCATCTGTTTTGATAATCTTTTTTATTCGTTTGTGATCTTGGTTTATTTGAGTTGAGAAATTGGATGGTCTTTTATTCAAAGTTTGTTAATGGTTTTGATAACTTGGGATGGTTTGACTTGAGAGTTGTGAGTCGAGTTTGAATATTGTTAAATAATTCAAGTGGAAACGTTAAGCGGGTTTCGGGGGATAACCTGTTGTGCAGGTGTAACAACCTGCAGGGTTATGGACCAGGAGATCAGGGCTTCCTTCCCTGATATAGGATAGTATTTTGATGCCTTTGGTAGGCGATGTTTTTGATGCCTTTGGTAGGCGATATTATTTATGCCTTTGGTAGGCGATGTTCTTGATGCCTTTGGTAGGCGATATTATTTATGCCTTTGGTAGGCGATGTTCTTGATGCCTTTGGTAGGCGATGTTTATGCCTTTGGTAGGCGATGTTCTTGATGCCTTTGGTAGGCGATGTTTATGCCTTTGGTAGGCGATGTTCTTGATGCCTTTGGTAGGCGATGTTACTTTAAGGGATTTGGTATCCCGCCCGCAAATTAAAATATGGATTGGATGGGTTGAGGAAAACAGTTAAGGGTTAAAGGTTTGTAAAACGTTTGATTTGATCCCTCTCCCCAAAATGAATTGAAATGAACTTAAACTGTTTTAAACGTTAGGGGTAGACATTATTGAGATTTCCCCCTCATTTTCTGAAATGTTTTGATTTCAGAAGATCTAAATGCCGACGGAGTTAGAAGTGAGGACGACGAGTCTAGAAGTCCTTGAACCTTTATATTGTTTTCGTTATGATTTCTTAAAGTTTGTTGAGTTGTTAGTAGTTACCGTTAGCGATTTGTGTTTTCCTTTCTCGCCTTGTATTCCTTCTGGATACGGCAGTTGACGCCAAACTAAATTTGAAGTCTTCCGCTAAGTTTTGTCTGTTAACGTTAGTTTGACTTTGACTTTTCTATAATTGAATTTCCGGCCGCGTAATGGTATCGAGCTCAGGTTGCGACCTAGTAGCTCCTCAGAGTCCTTTAGGTTTAGATGGACCCTAGGAAGCTAAGTTCGGAGTGATGAGCGTAGGATGGGGGAAAATGGTTTCATGCTTTCCCTAAATATTTTATTTTGATTATATCATCAGTATTTTATGTGTAATGCGTTCTAACCTTGTAGGATGGCACAACGCACACACTGTCACCAGCACCCCACGCCGTGCTTTCACCGTTACACACCCATTCCTCCTGGTGGGTATTTGGGAACCCACATGCTGAATTTTTACGATGAGATCGAACGGTACACCAAGGATGTCACGAACTCCTGCTTGCGTGACAGCGAGGAAGCACAGGCCAATGCTTTTCTACTCACCCTACGAGATGATCCCTGGTGGGGCCATACTGTACTGTCATTGCTGCCACCCCTGCTTCCGGAGGAGAGGTACCCACACCCGTGCTGTTGGTGTCAGAGGTACCGGGTGGAGTCGGAGCACCGAATCCCGGGAGTCTTTTCTAGGATCGCCCGGATTGGGATGCGCCGAGTAGAGAGGGTCCAGGTGAACCCAGCCCCTGCACCAGTTGAGGATCACGAGGATGACCCTGAGGAAGATCCGGAGGAGGACCCCGCCGAGGACAGCGCCCAGGATCCCGAGCCCGAGGTAACCTCTAGGGTCACGGCTGCACCCGCCGTTGAGCCCGAGCATGATATTCCACCTGAGGAGGAGGATGAGGTGGACCGGGAAAGAGGAGAAGACCCCGAGGAGGGCTCGGGGGATGAGACGAGTGATCCTGAGTGGACTCCAGTCTCAGCGAGGAAGAACCCTCGATGCAGGAGAATCATCTGAGTGGGATGGCTACTATGTGTTGAGTGTTGGTGTATAGTTGTTATGTTGATATTTTTGTTAAACTGTGGTATAATCTGAATATTGACTTGTTGTTCTTTTAGAAATATTGTACATGATTACATTGGTGTATAGAAATATTGTTTTGTGACCTTGCAAAATGTGATGAGAATTCATGAAATAAACTGTTGACATAAGAAATTACTTGGTGAAATAGAATTACGTTTTCGTATTGTTTAGCACCCTATGAGAAGACCGGACCAAGTAGCTACCTTTAGTATGATGTTGAGACTATGGATTGGAAACCCTTTAAGTAGACTAAATCGACCCTTTGAATCAGGATGTCGGACGTGAACGGTACGCAACCTAACCATGGTACTCGGGAGCGTACACCAGCTGTGACCGAACAGCGCCCTCAAATCGCAGAATCGAATCACGCTAACGCTCGCTCATTTGGTACCGTGGTCGAGTACAAAGAACACCGGAACGACCTTGCTAGCATGCTAATGATTGAGATGCTCGGCAAGCACGAGGACCTACTGAGGAAAGTGGTGGATCGACAAGGAGGAGGGAGGGAAGATGACCCCTCCGCTCTTCTCCAGAGGTTCAACAGCTTCAACCCGCCCACTTACACAGGGGTAGCTGACCCCAAAGTCTTTGAAGATTGGGTTAGAGAAATTGAGAAGATTTTCGACACAACTCGCTGTCCTGAGGAGTTAGGGGTGGATTTTGCTGCTTACCACCTGAAGGAGGAGGCCGATTTGTGGTGGGCCAGTGTGAAGGAAATCAGAACTGAACCGGGTTTCGACTGGAACCACTTTAAGGTGGTGCTAAAGGATCGCTTTTACCCAATTTCTCCAGAAGGCGAAAGAAAAGGAGTTCATGAATCTGCGTCAAGGGGAAACTAGCGTGCTTGCCTACTCTACAAAGTTCACCGAGCTATCTCGATTTGCATCCGCTTTGGTAGCCACTGAACAGCTAAGGATGGACCGTTTCTGGGATGGGTTGAACTGCAAGATTCAGGATCGCATGTCGTCACGGGAGTTCACGTCTTACGTAATATCTTTGAACGTTGCCTCTCAGTAGAAAGGGTGATGCATGACATGGAACGACAGTTAGGCATACAAGGGAAAAAGAGGAAAGAACCACCCCGCTTTAACCCACCTCAACATTTTCAGGAGAAGAGGTTCCGCCCTAGCAACTGGCAGGGAAATCCGTCTTCGGGGCGTAGACCGTCGAATACTCCAATCTGCAAGGTTTGTGGTCGACCAAGCCATTATCCACAGGATTGTAGAGTAAGGAACGTGCGAGGAGGATGTTTCAACTGCGGGAGTTTCCAACATCAGGTACGTCAGTGCCCTCAGCAGCCGACAGGGGGCCGAAATGGAGGGAACAATGGAAACAGCGGGAATAACGGCAATTGGAGAGCTCCGCAGACAACATATCAAAACCGGGGAGGCTATAATGGGAACCAAAGGCTACAACAGCAAAACCAAAGTGGATCTGATGGAAATCAGAATAACCGAGGAAGGCCAGCAAACCCACCTCGTCCGCAACAGCAACCGCCGCGCAACGGAGGAGGCCGAGTATACGTAATGAGGAAAGAAGAGGCTGAGAATGAAGCAGACGTTGTGACGGGTACCTTCTCTCTCCACCTCTACGCTATATCTGTTTTGTTTGATTCTGGTGCTAGTCATTCTTTTGTTGGACGAGCTATAGTAGAGAAGGCTAAGATGAAACCCTCGGAGAATAGTAAGCCTATGTCGGTAGCCCTACCTACCGGGGATACCATTAGTTGTGGAGAGTGAGATGGTGGATGCCCTATAGTGATAGCGGGACAGAGTTTGAGGTGACCTTTATATGTTTGACCTAATGGAGTTCGACGTCATTTTGGGGATGGTAGTTAGCAAAATATAGAGCCCGGATAGATTGTTATAAGCAAAGGTGACCTTAATGGGACCAAACGGAAGAAGGTAGTGCATTGGAGTGATAGGTACCTTCATAGTGTACGGATCATATCCGCTCTCAAGGCTCAAAGTTGTTAGGCAAGGTTGTGAAGGGTTTCTATGCAACGTAATCGACACCAAGGCGGAGGAGCTCACGATTGAGAATATCCGGTAGTGCGGGAGTATCGATGTGTTTCGGAGGAGATTCCGGTCCGCCTCAATCGAGCAGTAGATTCTGCATCGATTTGGAGCCCGGGCGCTGTTTCAAAGCCCCATATCGCATGGCGCCCGCAGAGCTTAAGGAGTTGAAGACTCAGCTGGACGAGCTGCTAGAAAAGGGATATATACGACCCAGCACGTCACCATGGGGAGCACCTGTACTGTTCGTGAAGAAGAAGGATGGTAGCATGAGGTTGTGTATCGATTACCGAGAGTTGAACAAGATTACCGTCAAAAATCGCTACCCTCTACCTCGTATTGATGATCTTTTCGACCAGTTGCGGGGAGCGACAACGTTTTCTAAGATAGACCTGAGGTCAGGTTATCACCAGTTACGAATTCGCGAGGAAGATATCTCTAAAACCGCATTCCGAACTCGGTATGGTCATTTTGAGTTCGTGGTAATGCCTTTTGGGCTTACAAATGCCCCAGCCGCCTTCATGGATTTGATGAACAGAGTGTTCGAGCCGTTCCTGGATAAGTTTGTAGTGGTGTTCATCGACGACATATTGGTATACTCAGGAACCCGAGAGGAGCATGCGAATCATCTGAGAGAAGTATTGGCGACTCTGCAGAACAAGCTTTATGCGAAGCTTAAGAAGTGTGAGTTTTGGTTGGAACAAGTAGCGTTCTTAGGACATGTGGTGTCTAAGGAAGAAGTGGCAGTAGACCCTCAAAAGGTGGAGGCCATCACCAAGTGGCCGACACCGAAGAATGCCACGGAGGTTAGGAGTTTTCTGGGTTTGGCAGGGTATTATAGGAAATTCGTGCAAGATTTCTCGAAAATCGCCACCCCGTTAACCAATTTGACTCGGAAGTCAATAAAGTTCGCATGGTCGGAAAAATGTGAGCAAGCATTCCAGGAGTTGAAGAAGAGGCTTACCTCGGCCCCTATTCTTGCTTTACCTCAAGGGAACGAAGGTTTTGTCATCTGATGGCGCATCACATAGTGGATTAGGTTGTGTGCTCATGCGGGATGGGAAGGTAATTGCATATGCATCCAGCAATCAAGACGCATGAAAAGAATTACCCCACTCATGATCTAGAACTGGCAGCAGTGGTGTTCGCGCTTAAGATTTGGAGGCATTATCTTTATGGAGTACACTGCGAGATATTCACAGACCATCAGAGTTTGAAGTATCTTTTCACGCAAAAGGAGTTGAACCTTAGGCAGACAAGATGGTTAGAGTTCCTAAAGGATTACGATGTGAATTTCCAATATCATCCCGGGAAGGCAAATGTAGTGGCTGATGCCCTGAGTAGAAGACCGTATCCTGCTATAAACCACTTGATAACGATGCCGCACGAGTTGTGCGAGGAGTTTAGGAGATTAGAGATTAATGTGGTAACACCTGGGAGGAAAGCTGTATTGAATGCCATGGAATTACAACCTACTCTAATGGAGGAGATCAAGAGAACCCAAGAACTGGACTTACAGCTTGTCAAGATACGGGAAGTAGTTGTGCAAGGGAAAGCCCCTGGCTTTGTGATTCACGAAGACGGTACATTACGGTTTCATAACCGCATCTGTGTACCCAATATGGAAGAACTGAAAAGGAGGATTCTGGAAGAGGGACACAATACGCCATATTCAGTGCATCCAGGGGGAAATAAGTTGTACAAGGATCTTAAGCGGATGTTACGGTGGAGTAATATGAAACAAGAAGTGGCAGACTTTGTGGCCAAGTGTCTTACTTGCCAGCGAGTCAAGGCAGAGCATCAACGACCAGCCGGACTTCTGCAACCGTTAGACGTCCCTGAGTGGAAATGGGATTCGATATCAATGGATTTTGTGATAGGTCTACCAAGGACCAGGCGGAAACACAATGCAATATGGGTGATTGTAGATCGTTTGACCAAGTCGGCTCATTTCTAGCCATCGCCAACAATTGGTCCCTAGATCGGCTAGCTCAAGCCTATGTAAGGAGATTGTAAGGTTACGGAGTACCCACTCTATAGTCTCGAGCAGAGACACGATTTGATCGGGTTTTGGAAAAAGTTACAAGAGGCGTTTGGCACAAAGCTCAAGTTCAAGGCGCTTTTCACCCGCTCTACGGATGGGCGGACGAGAGGACCATCCAAACCCTCGAAGATATGCTGCGAGCATGCGCTTTAGATTTCAAGGACTCGTGGGATGACGAGTTGACTCTCATTGAGTTCTCATACAACAACAGTTACCATGCTAGTATAGGGATGTCACCCTTCGAAGCCTTGTATGGAAGGAGATGTAGAACTCCCCTATGTTGGCAGGACATCGATGAAGCTCTAACGATTGGACCGGACCTAATACAGGCCACTACTCAGAAGGTTCGAATCATTCAAGACAAGATGAAGGCAGCACAAAGTCGACAAAAGAGTTATGCTGACAAAAGGAGAAGGCCCTTGGAGTTCGAGGTAGAAGAATATGTGTTTTTACGTGTTTCACCTACGAAGGGAGTCATGAGATTCGGCCAGTCGGGGAAGTTGACACCAAGGTTTATCGGGCCATACCCAATTTTGGAGAACGACGGAGAAGTCGCCTCTGATTCATTTCGGAGAACTCCCGAGTGCACAATGTCTTCCATGTGTCACAACTCAGGAAATATGTTCCGGACCCGACCCATGGGATTGATCCCGAGCCGCTTCAGCTGCAAGAAGATCTGAGCTATGAAGAGCAGCCGCTAGAAATATTGGACCGTAGAAAAGCGACTTAGGAGGAAAGTAGTTCCTTTGGTAAAAATGCGATGGGCGAATCATACTACTGTAAGCAACACAGGAAGCGAAGGAGATGAGGAGGAAGTACCCTCACTTGTTCCAAGCCTAAGCCGCGTCAAGTTTCGGGGACGAAACTTCTTTTAAGAAGGTAATGTTGTAAAACCTCGAGTTTTAAGTAGAACGGAACCGTTAGTTTTCCTTACCGGACCGTTAGGGTTAAGTTTAAGTTTAAGTTTCGAGGACGAAACTTCTTTTAAGAAGGTAATGATGTAAAACCTCGAAAAATCCAACGATGTTGACCGTGACGTCGTTAATAGAATAGGTTTGACTTCGTTATTTACTGTTATTCGTAATATGTTTATTTATGCTAACGCTTGAGCTCGTAGGACCGTTGAGGGGCTAACAAGGGTAGAATAGTAATTTCCGCTGGTTAATATTATTATGTGAATAATTACGTGAACATTATTTGCTATGTGATTATATGATTATTAGTATTAATATTATTATTACTATTATTAGAATTATTAGGTTTTTTTAGAAAAATCAGTTTTTAATTGTTAAATGGGTTGGATTAGGATTAGTTTTGGGCCTCAATTGGGTATTAATATAAAAACCCCCCCTAATACCCTCTCTGACCCTAATCTCTCATTACCAAACCCTAAACCTACCACCTCTCTCTCCTCCTGCTCTCCTCGGCCGACCACCGGCAACCACAGCCACGCCACCGCCAAGTGGTGTCGCCGGCCCACCATGGCGACCCTCCCTCTCTCTTTCTTTTCTCTTCCTCTCTTTCTCCCTCTGTTTCGCTTTCTCTTCTCCCTCCCTCTGCTCGACCAGCCGCGCCACCAGACGCACCACCACCGACGCCACCAGCACCGTCGTCACCACCCGTCGCCACCCTCGCGTGCTGCCGTTCTCCTTCTTCTTTCTCTCTCTCCTCTCCCTTGCGCTAACCGCTTGTCCCGCCGCTATCACTGCCGGCCACCGCAACCCTTGGTGTCGCCGTCGCTGCCCGGTCACCAGACGACCCTCGCCCCGCCACCCTAACGTCGCCGGAGCCATCCCAGTCGAAGGAAAAGCCCTCGAAACCGCCGCTGCCGCCGTTCTTTGCTCGGAATCGACGTCAACCACCCCCTCGACGAGCCCACGGACGCCGCCACTGCGACCCGACGCACCCCTCCGACCACCGCCGGCACGCCGAGCCGCCCTCTGCCCTAATCTCTGCGTAAAACCCTAACCCTAACCATGACCTGTGTTCTTTTCTTTGTTTTTCCTTTTTCTTTTTCCTTTTTCTTTTCTGTTTTATTTTCAAAAAATTAATATTCTGTTTTTTTTATAATTATTGTATTGTTAGTTTTGTAATTAGGAAAAATTATGTGTAAATAATTTCTTGGTTGTAATATTGTGTAGATTATTTGTTATGTATAATTTGTTTATTTGTTATGTGTAATTTTATGTTGTAAATTGTAATTAGATTAGGTTGTAATAGTTGATTATTAGGTTTAAAAGTAGTTCTTTAATGTTCTTTATTTCCTTTACATGAATCGTTAGACCACATTATTATCGTATGCAATTTGGAAATTTATTTACCTAGGTTAATTCTTGGATTTTAGTTATAAAAATCGTTATGTTCTTTATTGTTCTTTAAAAGTAAATCTTGTTAAGTTTGTTAAATAAATTAGTTAACCTACTAGAAGTTGAAATCTTGTTAATAAAATCTTGAATTCTTGAAAATTAATTAGGTTTCTTGTTTCATTAAGTTAAATATTGTATGTTCCTTTATTTTTTAGGACTCATTCATGTTAGGGTTTAGATAACATTATTATTGTATGCACGAATCTTTAAAGTATAATTATCTAGATTAATTCTTTAATCGTTAGTTAAATATTCATATGTTCTTTAAATTCTCTTAGGGTTCATTCATGTTAATTTCTTGTGTAATCTTGATTAAATAAGTGAGTTGGTTAAATTACTAAAAGGAATTCGATTCTTGTTATTAATTCTTGATTCTTGATTATTTTCCTTGTTATAACTTACTTGTAAATAATCCATGTTAATCTTTAAAATCTTGGTCAAGTAATTTATGTTTTAAGTAATTTTATGACCTTAGGTTTTATTAAAGTTATTAAAGGGTCCTTTATGTTTTCTAAATTAAGTTTACTTCTACAAGTTTAATTATTGGACCTAAGTTAGGTTGGGCTTTATATCTTAGACCCTAGTTACTGTTTTGAGCCCAAATTAGGACCCCGGGATCGAATGGTGGAAGTTAGAACCGAAAGTATTAATTAATTGATAACCGTTAACGGGACAGTTTTGTTAGTGTCTAAAGATCGGGTTGCCACGGCTAGTGTAGTTACCTTTTGATCAAACCCTTTGAACTGGAGGTTCCCTTAGATGTTAGGAACCATAGGAATTTCACGGATCGAACGTTTGATTTGTATAGCCCGAGTTATAACCGTTTTACCGGAACTTGTCAGATCTGGACCAATGGGAAAGACGGGTGTTTTTGAGGTTCTTAGGGACTGAGTTGGGCTTAACCATCAACATAGAAGTTTTAGTAGACATCCTGAGGTTTCCGAAAAGTCCAGAACCAGCCCCATAGGATGTCGGGAAGTCGAGTTGTGACTCGTTTTATGTGAACGTTATAATCTGTCCTCTGCTTGCTTCCTTTTTAAAATAATTGTTGAGTGAAATTAATGTGTGATCTTGTTATGTGTTTCCTGGAGGTGTTAAGTGTAATTTCGTAAATGATAGGAACCTAAGTGCTCCTAGGGGATGGGTTAGGTAGTTAATAGATAATTCTAACCGTTAGAGCAGCGTTTTGATTAGATAATTACTTTTATTCTAGGCGAATTAGTGCGAGGCGTTAGTGAGCTCAAGTGTGTTCTTCGTTTCTTTGTCTTTGAAGTATATCAGGTAATTGTCTATGCTCTAATCCCCACCGAGATGCTCTTTAAATGTGTTTTGATATTTTATAATTTATTTTGAGAATTGCATCCCGAAAGGGGACCTTTGTGGAAATACGACCATCTGTTTTGATAATCTTTTTTATTCGTTTGTGATCTTGGTTTATTTGAGTTGAGAAATTGGATGGTCTTTTATTCAAAGTTTGTTAATGGTTTTGATAACTTGGGATGGTTTGACTTGAGAGTTGTGAGTCGAGTTTGAATATTGTTAAATAATTCAAGTGGAAACGTTAAGCGGGTTTCGGGGGATAACCTGTTGTGCAGGTGTAACAACCTGCAGGGTTATGGACCAGGAGATCAGGGCTTCCTTCCCTGATATAGGATAGTATTTTGATGCCTTTGGTAGGCGATGTTTTTGATGCCTTTGGTAGGCGATATTATTTATGCCTTTGGTAGGCGATGTTCTTGATGCCTTTGGTAGGCGATATTATTTATGCCTTTGGTAGGCGATGTTCTTGATGCCTTTGGTAGGCGATGTTTATGCCTTTGGTAGGCGATGTTCTTGATGCCTTTGGTAGGCGATGTTTATGCCTTTGGTAGGCGATGTTCTTGATGCCTTTGGTAGGCGATGTTACTTTAAGGGATTTGGTATCCCATGAATTAAAATATGGATTGGATGGGTTGAGAAAGCGATTAAGGGTTAAAGGTTTGTAAAGCGTTTGATTTGATCCCTCTCCCAAAATGAATTGAAATGAACTTAAAACTTTTAACGTTAGGGGTAGACATTATTGAGATTTCCCCCTCATTTTCTGAAATGTTTTGATTTCAGGTGAAGATCTAAATGCTGGGGACGGGAGTTAGAAGTGAGGACGACGAGTCTAGAAGTCCTTGAACCTTTTATATTGTTTTCGTTATGAATTCTTAAAGTTTGTTTTGAGTTGTTAGTAGTTACCGTTAGCAGACAGTTGTGTTTTCCTTTCTCGCCTTGTATTCCTTCGGGGATACGGCAGTGACGCCCAAACTAAATTTGAAGTCTTCCGCTAAGTTTTGTCTGTTAACGTTAGTTTGACTTTGACTTTTCTATAATTGAATTTCCGGGGCGTCACAGAATGGTATCAGAGCTCTGGGTTGCGACCTAGTAGCTCCTCAGAGTCCTTTAGGTTTAGATGGACCCTAGGAAGCTAAGTTCGGAGTGATGAGCGTAGGATGGGGGAAAATGGTTTCATGCTTTCCCTAAATATTTTATTTTGATTATATCATCAGTATTTTATGTGTAATGCGTTCTAACCTTGTAGGATGGCACAACGCACACACTGTCACCAGCACCCCACGCCGTGCTTTCACCGTTACACACCCATTCCTCCTGGTGGGTATTTGGGAACCCACATGCTGAATTTTTACGATGAGATCGAACGGTACACCAAGGATGTCACGAACTCCTGCTTGCGTGACAGCGAGGAAGCCTGAGCCAATGCTTTTCTACTCACCCTACGAGATGATCCTGGTGGGGCCATCATCTTGTCATTCTGCCACCGCTTCCGAGGAGAGGTACCCCGTCTTTGTTGGTGTCGAGTGCAGGGTGGAGTCGAGCAGAATCCCGAGTCTTTTCTAGGATCGCCGGATTGGGATCGCCAGTAGAGAGGTCAGTGAACCCAGCCCTGCACGATTGAGGATCACGAGGATGACCACGAGGAAGATCGGAGGAGGACCGCCGAGGGCGGCGCCCGGGATCCAGGCGAGGTAACCTCTAGGTCACGGCCGCGCCGTTGAGCCGAGCATGATATTCCACGAGGAGGAGGATGAGGTGGGCCAGGAAGAGGAGAAGACCCAGGAGGGCTCGGGGATGAGACAGTGATCTGAGTGGACTCGGTCTCGTGAGGAAGAACCCTCGATGCAGGAGAATCATCTGAGTGGGATGGCTACTATGTGTTGAGTGTTGGTGTATAGTTGTTATGTTGATATTTTTGTTAAACTGTGGTATAATCTGAATATTGACTTGTTGTTCTTTTAGAAATATTGTACATGATTACATTGGTGTATAGAAATATTGTTTTGTGACCTTGCAAAATGTGATGAGAATTCATGAAATAAACTGTTGACATAAGAAATTACTTGGTGAAATAGAATTACGTTTTCGTATTGTTTAGCACCCTATGAGAAGAATAGGACCAAGTAGCTACCTTTAGTATGATGTTGAGACTATGGATTGGAAACCCTTTAAGTAGACTAAATCGACCCTTTGAATCGGGATGTCGGACGTGAGCAGACGCAACCTAACCATGGTACTCGGGAGCGTACACGGTGTGGACCGACAGCGCCCTCAATGCTGAATCGCTGCGCTAACGCTGGCTCATTTGGTACTGTGGTCGAGTACAAAGAACACCGGAACGACCTTGCTAGCATGCTAATGATTGAGATGCTCGGCAAGCACGAGGACCTACTGAGGAAAGTGGTGGATCGACAAGGAGGAGGAGGAAGATGACCCCTCCGCTCTTCTCCAGAGGTTCAACAGCTTCAACCCGCCCACTTACACAGGGGTAGCTGACCCCAAAGTCTTTGAAGATTGGGTTAGAGAAATTGAGAAGATTTTCGACACAACTCGCTGTCCTGAGGAGTTAGGGGTGGATTTTGCTTACCACCTGAAGGAGGAGGCCGATTTGTGGTGGGCGGTGTGAAGGAAATCGAACGAACTGGTTTATTTGGAACCACTTTAAGGTGGTGCTAAAGGATCGCTTTTACCCAATTTCTCTCCAGAAGGCGAAAGAAAAGGAGTTCATGAATCTGCGTCGAGGAAACTAGCGTGCTTGCCTACTCTACAAAGTTCACGAGCTATCTCGATTTGCATCCGCTTTGGTAGCCACCGAAGCTAAGGATGGACCGTTTAGGATGGGTTGAATCGCAAGATTCGGATCGCATGTCGTCACGGAGTTCACGTCTTACCGAATATCTTTGAACGTTGCCTCTCAGTAGAAAGGGTGATGCATGACATGGAGCAGCGATTAGGCATACAAGGGAAAAGAGGAAAGAACCACCGCTTTAACCCGCTCAACATTTTCAGGAGAAGAGGTTCCGCCCTAGCAACTGGCAGGGAAATCCGTCTTCGGGGCGTAGACCGTCGAATACTCCAATCTGCAAGGTTTGTGGTCGACCAAGCCATTATCCACAGGATTGTAGAGTAAGGAACGTGCGAGGAGGATGTTTCAACTGCGGGAGTTTCCAACATCAGGTACGTCAGTGCCCTCGGCTGACGGGGGCGAAATGGAGGAACAATGGAAACAGCGGGAATAACGGCAATTGGAGAGCTCCGCAGACAACATATCAAAACCGGGGAGGCTATAATGGGAACCAAAGGCTACAACAGCAAAACCAAAGTGGATCTGATGGAAATCAGAATAACCGAGGAAGGCCAGCAAACCCACCTCGTCCGCAACAGCAACCGCCGCGCAACGGAGGAGGCCGAGTATACGTAATGAGGAAAGAAGAGGCTGAGAATGAAGCAAACGTTGTGACGGGTACCTTCTCTCTCCACCTCTACGCTATATCTGTTTTGTTTGATTCTGGTGCTAGTCATTCTTTTGTTGGACGAGCTATAGTAGAGAAGGCTAAGATGAAACCCTCGGAGAATAGTAAGCCTATGTCGGTAGCCCTACCTACCGGGGATACCATTAGTTGTGGAGAGTTATATGGTGGATGCCCTATAGTGATAGCAGGACAGGAGTTTGAGGCTGACCTTTATATGTTTGACCTAATGGAGTTCGACGTCATTTTGGGGATGGACTGGTTAGCAAAATATAGAGCCCAGATAGATTGTTATAAGCAAAAGGTGACCTTAATGGGACCAAACGGGAAGAAGGTAGTGCATTGGAGTGATAGGTACCTTCATAGTGTACGGATCATATCTGCTCTCAAGGCTCAAAAGTTGTTAGGCCAAGGTTGTGAAGGGTTTCTATGCAACGTAATTGACACCAAGGCGGAGGAGCTCACGATTGAGAATATCCCGGTAGTGCGGGAGTATCCCGATGTGTTTCCAGAGGAGATTCCGGGTCTGCCTCCAATCAGGCAGGTAGATTTCTGCATCGATTTGGGCAGGCGCACTGTTTCAAAGCCCCATCGCATGGCGCGCAGAGCTTAAGGAGTTGAAGACTCGGTGGGCGAGCCGCTAGAAAAGGGATATATACGACCCAAAGACGTCACCATGGGGAGCATGCTTGTTCGTGAAGTAGAAGGATGGTAGCTTGAGGTTGTGTATCGATTACCGAGAGTTGATCAAGATTTCCGTCAAAAATCGCTACCCTACCTCGTATTGATGATCTTTTCGACGATTGCGGGGCGACAACGTTTTCTAAGATAGACACGAGGTCGAGTTATCACCGATTCTGGAATTCGCGAGGAAGATATCTCTAAAACCGCATTCGAACTCGGTATGGTCATTTTGAGTTCGTGGTAATGCCTTTTGGGCTTACAAATGCCCGGCCGCCTTCATGGATTTGATGAGCAGTGTTCGAGCCGTTCTGGATAAGTTTGTAGTGGTGTTCATCGGCGACATATTGGTATACTCGGGAACCCGAGAGGAGCATGCGAATCATCCGAGAGAAGTATTGACGACTCTACGAACAAGCTTTATGCGAAGCTTAAGAAGTGTGAGTTTTGGTTGGAACAAGTAGCGTTCTTAGGACATGTGGTGTCTAAGGAAGGAGTGGCAGTAGACCCTCAAAAGGTGGAGGCCATTACCAAGTGGCCGACACCGAAGAATGCCACGGAGGTTAGGAGTTTTCTGGGTTTGGCAGGGTATTATAGGAAATTCGTGCAAGATTTCTCGAAAATCGCCACCCCGTTAACCAATTTGACTCGGAAGTCAATAAAGTTCGCATGGTCGGAAAAATGTGAGCAAGCATTCCAGGAGTTGAAGAAGAGGCTTACCTCGGCTATTCTTGCTTTACCTCGAGGAGCGAAGGTTTTGTCATCTACGATGGCGCATCACATGGTGGATTAGGTTGTGTGCTCATGCGGGATGGGAAGGTAATTGCATATGCATCCAGCAATCAAGACGCATGAAAGAATTACCCACTCATGATCTAGAAGCTGGCGTGATGGTGTTCGCTTAAGATTTGGAGGCATTATCTTTATGGAGTACTGCGAGATATTCACGCACCATCGAGTTTGAAGTATCTTTTCACGCAAAAGGAGTTGAACCTTAGCGACAAGATGGTTAGAGTTCTAAAGGATTACGATGTGAATTTCCAATATCATCCGGGAAGGCAAATGTAGTGGTGATGCCACAGTAGAAGACCGTATCTGCTATAAACCACTTGATAACGATGCCGCAGTTGTGCGAGGAGTTTAGGAGATTAGAGATTAATGTGGTAACACCAGGAGGAAAGTCGTATTGAATGCCATGGAATTACAACCTACTCTAATGGAGGAGATCAAGAGAACCAAGAACCGGACTTACGACTTGTCAAGATACGGGAAGTAGTTGTGCAAGGGAAAGCCCCTGGCTTTGTGATTCACGAAGACGGTACATTACGGTTTCATAACCGCATCTGTGTACCCAATATGGAAGAACTGAAAAGGAGGATTCTGGAAGAGGGACACAATACGCCATATTCAGTGCATCCAGGGGGAAATAAGTTGTACAAGGATCTTAAACAGATGTTCTGGTGGAGTAATATGAAACAAGAAGTGGCAGACTTTGTGGCCAAGTGTCTTACTTGCCCGGTAGTCAAGCGAGCATCAACGACCAGCCGGACTTCTGCAACCGTTAGACGTCCCTGAGTGGAAATGGGATTCGATATCAATGGATTTTGTGATAGGTCTACCAAGGACCAGGCGGAAACACAATGCAATATGGGTGATTGTAGATCGTTTGACCAAGTCGGCTCATTTCCTAGCCATCGCCAACAATTGGTCCCTAGATCAGCTAGCTCAAGCCTATGTAAGGGAGATTGTAAGGTTACACGGAGTACCCAGCTCTATAGTCTCAGACAGAGACACCAGATTTCAGTCGGGTTTTTGGAAAAAGTTACAAGAGGCGTTTGGCACAAAGCTCAAGTTCAGCACCGCTTTTCACCCAGCTACAGATGGATGGGCAGAGGACCATCAAACCCTCGAAGATATCTTTGCGAGCATGCGCTTTAGATTTCAAGGACTCGTGGGATGACGAGTTGACTCTCATTGAGTTCTCATACAACAACGATTACCATGCTAGTATAGGGATGTCACCTTCAAGCCTTGTATGGAAGGAGATGTAGAACTCCCTATGTTGGCGGGACATCGATGAAGCTCTAACGATTGGACCGGACCTAATACAGCCACTACTCGTAAGGTTCGAATCATTCAAGACAAGATGAAGGCGACAAAGTCGACAAAAGAGTTATGCTGACAAAAGGAGAAGGCCCTTGGAGTTCGAGGTAGAAGAATATGTGTTTTTACGTGTTTCACCTACGAAGGGAGTCATGAGATTCGGCCAGTCGGGGAAGTTGACACCAAGGTTTATCGGGCCATACCCAATTTTGGAAGCATCGGAGTCGCCTCTGAGTTACAACCGGGAGAACTCCCGGAGTGCACAATGTCTTCCATGTGTCACAACTCAGAAATATGTTCGGACCCGACCATGGGATTGATCCTGAGCCGCCACCGCAAGAAGATCCGAGCTATGAAGAGCGACCGCTAGAAATATTGGACCGTGAAAAGCGACTTAGGAGGAAAGTAGTTCCTTTGGTAAAAGTACGATGGGCGAATCATACTACAATGAAGCAACACAGGAAGCGAAGACGAGATGAGGAGAAGTACCCTCACTTGTTCCAAGCCTAAGCGCGTCAAGTTTCGGGGCGAAACTTCTTTTAAGAAGGTAATGTTGTAAAACCTCGAGTTTTAAGTAGAACGGAACTGCTAGTTTTCCTTACCTGACCGTTAGGGTTAAGTTTAAGTTTAAGTTTTAGGACGAAACTTCTTTTAAGAAGGTAATGATGTAAAACCTCGAAAAATCCAACGATGTTGACCGTGTCGTTAATAGAATAGGTTTGACTTCGTTATTTCATCATATTCGTAATATGTTTATTTATGCTAACGCTTGAGCTCGTAGGACCGTTGAGGCTAACAAGGGTAGAATAGTAATTTCCAGTTAATATTATTATATGAATAATTACGTGAATATTATTTGCTATGTGATTATATGATTATTAGTATTAATATTATTATTACTATTATTAGAATTATTAGGTTTTTTTAGAAAAATCAGTTTTTAATTGTTAAATGGGTTGGATTAGGATTAGTTTTGGGCCTCAATTGGGTATTAATATAAAAACCCCCCCTAAACCCCTCTCAAACCCTAATCTCTCTCATTACCAAACCCTAAACCTACCACCTCTCTCTCCTCCTCCTCTCTCCCTCGGCCAGCCCACCAGCAACCACCGCAGCCCACCGCCACTACCAGGTGTCGTGTCGCAGCCACCGCAACCGACCCTCCCTCTCTCTTTCTTTTCTCTTCCTCTCTTTCTCCCTCTGTTTCGCTTTCTCTTCTCCCTCCCTCTGCTCGACCAGCCGCGCCACCAGACGCACCACCACCGACGCCACCAGCACCGTCGTCACCACCCGTCACCACCCTCGCCGGTAACCGCCGTTCTTTCCTTCTTTCTTTCTCTCCTCTCCCTTGCGCTAACCGCTTGTCCCGCCGCTATCACCACCGGCCACCGCAACCCTTGGTGTCGCCGTCGCTGCCCGGTCACCAGACGACCCTCGCCCCGCCACCCTAACGTCGCCGGAGCCATCCCAGTCGAAGGAAAAGCCCTCGAAACCGCCGCTACTGCCGCCGTTCTTGCTCGGAAAATCGACGTCAACCACCCCCTCGACGAGCCCACGGCCGACGCCGCCACTGCGACCCGACGCACCCTCCGACCACCGCCGCCCGCCGACGCGAGCAGCCCTACGCCTAATCTCTGCGTAAAACCCTAACCCTAACCATGACCTGTGTTCTTTTCTTTGTTTTTCCTTTTTCTTTTTCCTTTTTCTTTTCTGTTTTATTTTCAAAAAATTAATATTCTGTTTTTTTTATAATTATTGTATTGTTAGTTTTGTAATTAGGAAAAATTATGTGTAAATAATTTCTTGGTTGTAATATTGTGTAGATTATTTGTTATGTATAATTTGTTTATTTGTTATGTGTAATTTTATGTTGTAAATTGTAATTAGATTAGGTTGTAATAGTTGATTATTAGGTTTAAAAGTAGTTCTTTAATGTTCTTTATTTCCTTTACATGAATCGTTAGACCACATTATTATCGTATGTACGAATTTGAAAATTTATTTACCTAGGTTAATTCTTGGATTTTAGTTATAAAAATCGTTATGTTCTTTATTGTTCTTTAAAAGTAAATCTTGTTAAGTTTGTTAAATAAATTAGTTAACCTACTAGAAGTTGAAATCTTGTTAATAAAATCTTGAATTCTTGAAAATTAATTAGGTTTCTTGTTTCATTAAGTTAAATATTGTATGTTCCTTTATTTTTTAGGACTCATTCATGTTAGGGTTTAGATAACATTATTATTGTATGCACGAATCTTTAAAGTATAATTATCTAGATTAATTCTTTAATCGTTAGTTAAATATTCATATGTTCTTTAAATTCTCTTAGGGTTCATTCATGTTAATTTCTTGTGTAATCTTGATTAAATAAGTGAGTTGGTTAAATTACTAAAAAGGAATTCGATTCTTGTTATTAATTCTTGATTCTTGATTATTTTTCCCTTGTTATAACTTACTTGTAAATAATCCATGCGTTAATCTTTAAAATCTTGGTCAAGTAATTTATGTTTTAAGTAATTTTATGACCTTAGGTTTTATTAAAGTTATTAAAGGGTCCTTTATGTTTTCTAAATTAAGTTTACTTCTACAAGTTTAATTATTGGACCTAAGTTAGGTTGGACTTTATATCTTAGACCCTAGTTACTGTTTTGAGCCCAAATTAGGACCCCGGGATCGAATGGTGGAAGTTAGAACCGAAAGTATTAATTAATTGATAACCGTTAACGGGACAGTTTTGTTAGTGTCTAAAGATCGGGTTGCCACGGCTAGTGTAGTTACCTTTTGATCAAACCCTTTGAACTGGAGGTTCCCTTAGATGTTAGGAACCATAGGAATTTTACGGATCGAACGTTTGATTTGTATAGCCCGAGTTATAACCGTTTTACCGGAACTTGTCAGATCTGGACCAATGGGAAAGACGGGTGTTTTTGAGGTTCTTCGGGACTGAGTTGGGCTTAACCATCAACATAGAAGTTTTAGTAGACATCCTGAGGTTTCCGAAAAGTCCAGAACCAGCCCCATAGGATGTCGGGAAGTCGAGTTGTGACTCGTTTTATGTGAACGTTATAATCTGTCCTCTGCTTGCTTCCTTTTTAAAATAATTGTTGAGTGAAATTAATGTGTGATCTTGTTATGTGTTTCCTGGAGGTGTTAAGTGTAATTTCGTAAATGATAGGAACCTAAGTGTTCCTAGGGGATGGGTTAGGTAGTTAATAGATAATTCTAACTTCGTTAGAACGCGTTTTGATTAGATAATTACTTTTATTCTAGGCCCGAATTAGTGCGAGACGTTAGTGAGCTCAAGTGTGTTCTTCGTTTGCTGTGCTGTGAAGTATATCAGGTAATTGTCTATGCTCTAATCCCCACCGAGATGCTCTTTAAATGTGTTTTGATATTTTATAATTTATTTTGAGAATTGCATCCCGAAAGGGGACCTTTGTGGAAATACGACCATCTGTTTTGATAATCTTTTTGATTCGTTTGTGATCTTGGTTTATTTGAGTTGAGAAATTGGATGGTCTTTTATTCAAAGTTTGTTAATGGTTTTGATAACTTGGGATGGTTTGACTTGAGAGTTGTGAGTCGAGTTTGAATATTGTTAAATAATTCAAGTGGAAACGTTAAGCGGGTTTCGGGGGATAACCTGTTGTGCAGGTGTAACAACCTGCAGGGTTATGGACCAGGAGATCAGGGCTTCCTTCCCTGATATAGGATAGTATTTTGATGCCTTTGGTAGGCGATGTTTTTGATGCCTTTGGTAGGCGATATTATTTATGCCTTTGGTAGGCGATGTTCTTGATGCCTTTGGTAGGCGATATTATTTATGCCTTTGGTAGGCGATGTTCTTGATGCCTTTGGTAGGCTATGTTTATGCCTTTGGTAGGCGATGTTCTTGATGCCTTTGGTAGGCGATGTTTATGCCTTTGTTAGGAGATGATCTTGATGCCTTTGTTAGGCGATGTTACTTTAAGGGATTTGGTATCCGCCATGATTAAAATATGGATTGGATGGGTTGAGGAAAGCAGTTAAGGGTTAAAGGTTTGTAAAGCGTTTGATTTGATCCTCTCCCCAAAATGAATTGAAATGAACTTAAACTGCTTTAAACGTTAGGGTCGACATTATTGAGATTTCCCCTCATTTTCCAAATGTTTTGATTTCTGAAGATCTAAATCTTTGGGGACGGAGTTAGAAGTGAGGACGACGAGTCTAGAAGTCCTTGAACCTTTTATATTGTTTTCGTTATGAATTCTTAAAGTTTGTTTTGAGTTGTTAGTAGTTCTAGTTAGCGACAGTTGTGTTTTCCTTTCTCGCCTTGTATTCCTTCGGGGATACGGCAGTGACACCCAAACTAAATTTGAAGTCTTCCGCTAAGTTTTGTCTGTTAACGTTAGTTTGACTTTGACTTTTCTATAATTGAATTTCCGGGGCGTCACACAGATCCACTATGTTATATATAAGTTTTTGTTATATATAAGTTTTCTTACCTAAGTTATTATTTGTTTTTGTATAATAAGTTTGTGTTTGTTATGTTGTAATTTGGGATTGTATGACTACTTTGGATTATTTTTGAGATTGTAAGTTTGACATTTGTAGATTTTCAGCAAAGATTTTGTAGGTTTGCTAATTAATATGTAGTAAAATTTTAATTTAAATGTTGGTAATAAAGGATATGGGTAATTGGGTAAGGATATGGGTCCAGTAAAAAATATAGGTAAGGATATGGGTCATTTCAAAAAAGACCCAAAAGATATGAGTAAGGATATGGGTCCAGTTAAAAATATGGGTAAGGATATGGATCCAGGTGGACCTGCCCATATCCTGCCATTGCCATCCCTACTCACAGGTGGTATTAGAGCCCAGTGGAGATCGATGACTTCAATCATGAAATGCGAGATTCCAAAATTCGATGGAACGAGGAGTTTCACCATGTGGAGATTATAGATGAAGGCGGTCCATATTCAGCACGGGTTATCGGATGTGATCGAGTATCTCGACGTGAAGACTGATGAGACAATGAGTGATGACGATCGACTTCAAGAAACTCGAGAAAGAGATCCAGGGTAGCCTGAGTGCGAAAGAGTGGAAAAAGTAGGAAGATAAGATTTTGGCCAGGATTCAGCAGTGTTTGGCAGAGCACATTTAGCAAGAAGTAATGCACCATAGTTATTAAAATCCCGATCCTGATTTACGATCCTACGATTTTATGGTACAAAATTTTTGATACGATTCTACTATTTACACACGATCCACGATCTTACATTGACTAATTCTGATCCTAACTTCCCCATAGTTTTGAGTTAGGATCCCGATTTTAACAATCTTGTTATGCACATTGAGGAACTTCTGAAACTCTGGGCCAAATTGGGCCAAATTATGCAAAAATAATATGAGTCTTGAGGTAAGGCACATATTCAGTGTCATGTCTTGGTATAAAACTCATATATTTAGACACTAAATTTTAAATAATGATATAATTGACTTCTATAATTATAATATTATATATAAAATGTGTAAAATTACATTTTTATGCATAGTTTCTAAAATTTAGAAATCAATACCTAAATTATTCCCATTGGATTGGGTTCGTGCGATTAAGGTTTATAATTGTCGATGTAGCCAATGCATTCCAAACTTTTTATAATCGATAATTTGTAGTATCTATCAAAACAATTGGTGTAAAAAAAACTATAATAAATATTAGTTTCATCAAAAGCAAGAGGCAAGACGCATAAACCGTGTCTTTATTTTTTAAAGAAAAAGCGTAAAAAAGTCGCAGTCATAACCCATTGGCTTGAAGCAAAGCTGAAATACACCGCCTGTATATATTTATCCGAAATACACATTACCCGAACTTGTGATACAATCAATACGTAACCCATCCGTCGGCCCGAATTGACACATATATATCCAGCGCTTAGATCATATATAGTCCTAAAATCACAAAGTATTATGGTCTAGATTGAAGTTTTTTATATTATATTTGGATGTTTTTATGGAGGTAAAACTTTTTTACTGAACTTTCTACCTCTGAAACCCCCCTGGACCGTGATATTTCATGTAATGTGTAATCCAATTTCTAGTGATGAGATAATAGAAACTAAGGCAAGAAGTTAATGAAAGTCACGTGTACCAATCACAGTCCGACAAACTCACACTCGAGAATATATCCACAACACTGTTCCATAATTTGTTTTCCAGTTAATTTCGTTCTCAGCAATTTTCTGATTGGTTAGTCGATTGACGTAATGTTGTGGGCCCACTAAAACGACCGTCGATTAATTTATGCACTCAAAAAGCCAAAAAGGCCCAATTGATTGGGCTGTGGGGACCACCGATGAGACCGAATCTCACTGTGGGCCCATTCCTAGAAGTCGCCGCGTGTTTATGGTCCGCGTCTTATTGGGCCCCCACATAGGCCCACTTGATGTTGACCCTTACACAAGCAGCCCTGATGGTAATTAAATTTAAAGGAAAACGAAAATAGAAATTTAGCATTGGCACGTGTGGATTACGCGAGGTTGAGCTGCCCAACTAGTAGTAGTATTTATGAGTGCCCGTGCGTGGCTCTTTTGTAAACCACCACTTTTTCCCTCCTTTTCATAATCAAAATACAAAGCCAAGATCTACTAGTCAAAACTCAAAATCAGACCAGCCGGTTCAACATGGATCGGAAGAAATGTGGGTTTGGTTCTTAAATAAGATTCTTCATTTAGAGTGCGTTTGGTTGTATGGAAACTTTTGTAAAGTTTGACAATTTTCTCAAATCGACTTATCTTTTCCGTATTTGAGTTGATTGTTATTTGTCGATGGAAGACATTTTACGTCGAGATCCACAGTTTTACAATAATTATCGATTAAAAAATTGAATTGAATGCAAATGGAGGGATTCTCCTATGGAAAGGATAAGGGAAACATTTTCCCATAGAGGGAATAAGGGAAAAGTTTTTTTTTTGGTTACTTTTTTCAAACCATGGTTCTCCATTTTACTCTCTGCTGATCATGATATTGGTCATAAGACCCGATGAATTGGCCCATTGATCCAAGTATATCCCAACAAAAACAAAATATTTGGTTTAGTTCACCCATGATCAGTTTGAAGTCTCACGTCAAAAGATTGCAGTGAAATAACATGGTATATAAATCAAATGAGCTACTCCTCTTAATAACAATTGGATTTGACATAGAAGTATAGAACCTCCGTTAACTTGTTACCATGAGTCTTGTTTGAAGTGAGTTCCCGCCTTGATCTCCCCAACAATAGTATCATAGTCGATGGTTTGTTTGGCTGGGTGCAAGGTGTGGGAAGATGGTCTGGTAAGAAGTACCATAAATACTTGGATAGGAACATGGACCGCATGGTGCACACGGTCAAAATTTTTAAATCAGAATGATGACATGAGACTCAAGTGGAATAGGATGCGGAGTCATAAAATGTGATTCGTAAGAAACTCATATGTGAAATCATTCGATAACTATATCGAGCTCCATATAAAAGAACAATGTGGAAGTGAGACTTATAAAATGGTAATATTAAGTAGTAGTATTTTTGAATTGTTTGGCCTTGAGTATAACTGTATAAGAGATCATGAACCCTAAGATGATAAGCTAGCTAGGGTTTTAGTTTATAGTGCTGTTTGAATGTTTGATGATTATGAAACTTTTGTTTTTAATAATGTCGTGCTCAAACAGCTCAAGGCTTATCTATGTTTCTTTATTTCCCTCAATCACCTTTCTTCGTTTACGTGCTGCATGTATAGCACAGGTTTCATTTGGGCGTTTATGCAGTGATGTCTTATAGCCATTCAATTAGACTCCGTGATCAATTTTGATCCACGTCGAAACTTCCAAAAAAAAATAAAATTGCATGTTCATAAAATCAATACAAATACTAAAGTGTCTTGCCCTGAAATAAAATTCATATATTTAGATAATAAATTGAAAAAAAAAATGATATGATTGACTTCTATAACTATAATGTTATATATAAATTGTGAGATTATAATTTTATCTATAATTTTTAAAATTTACAATAAAGTGTCTAAAATATACACATCGAATGAGGTTCACTCGATTATAATCTCATTTGTAGTTGTTGGAGTAGCCAACATATTCCAAGTTTTTCATATTTGATAATCAATAGTATTATAAAAAAAATTGGTGTAAAAAGCTACAATAAGTATAATTTATTAAAAACAAAACATATAAACCGTCTCTTCCATCAAGACTAGTATCATTTTTCATAAAAATATTATTAATTATAATATTATACGTGAGTGTTATGACACGTATTACACACAGAGACAAAGTCAGAGTTCATAATTAAAGAGCGTCATGAACTATATTAATTAATAGTTTTGCAGGATATTTATAATAGGTAAATCGAAACTAACATCATATTCACATATATTATAGTACTATTCAATAAAAGATATATTATGTGTCAAGAGCCAAGAGGCGTGGCCCGATTTCACCCCAGTGAAGCTTCATCCCTAATTGCACAAAGTTTGATTGCTTGATAATATGAACTTGTTTCTCTTTCACATCATATTGTCGTAGTATGAAATCGCCATATGCATCATAAAGACAATACACATAGTAGTTTTCATGAAAATTGAAACACCAATACAGGCCAGTTAAATTTCGTGACACTATACCATAAGTAACATAATAATTATGGATCTGTAAATCATAATCCATTAATGAAAATAACGAATCATAATATATATATAGAGAGAGAGATGGAATGGATAGTCACTAACATATATAAGAATTGATTTTGTATAGCGATTGAATGAAAAAGCATGTTATAATCTAATCTTTTTCTTGGCCAGGTTGGCCATGCATTATCTGAATACAAAGCCAGACACTTGTTAAATTCTTAGTCTGGTGTGATATTTAATTTCAAGTTAATTATCTTGCAATATCTGTCGAGTGATGTCTCCTGATCTATTTACGTAATGCTTACATCCACACACAGATAGTAGATTGCAATCAATTTAAATAAAAGTACTAAATATCACGACTTGTCAAAATATTTGATGCTGATGTCAACTGCTTTGTCACTCTTTTTCTTTCTTTTCTTTGTTGAGTTTTTGTTGAGATTTTGAGCATTGGCAATTGCAAGCCCTTCAAAAAATTGAATATGCCCATGTTATTTCATACGGCTAGCTGCGGTGTGGTATGGAAAAAATGTGGTGGTTTGTGGTGGATTGAGAAAAGTTATAGTAGATTGTGGTGAGTTGGGGAAAGTTGTGATGAGTTGTGGTGGAATATGGAAAGTTTAACTTTCAATGAAAAGATAAATTAAATTAGAAAAAATAGATTGTGGATTTGTGGTGGATTGTGGTAGATTGTGGTGGAATATGGAAAGTTGCGTTGCGATGTGTGGCATTTTGAACTGTAAATAAGAATAAAAGTTAAACCATTACTTAATTTTAGGCTCCCAATTTATGACATAATATATATGAAAGTTGGATTCCAATAATCTCTATTTTCACCTTTTGTATACCAATGATCTCTACTTTATTTTTGTATTCTGATAGTAAAAAAATAAAAATAAAAATAAAATTATATTCCGGTGACACACGGCCGAGTCAAGTATTGGTGACTCAATAATTTGTTGACGTGTATTGGTGAGAGTGTATTTGACCCACAATCCCTACTTATGTAAATATCAAAATTACACTTGAGTATAATTTTGGGTTGACTCATTAGGTAGTGTATGTAACCTACATGAGTAGGATGGCTTGGGTATATCATCTTCTAGAAACGATTCTTTAAGGACTACTTTTTATTAATTTAATTAAAATAACAAAGTAGATTAATAGGATAGAGTGGTACTAGTAAATTAATGGAAGTGAAAAACTCCGGAAATTAAGGGGCAAACTTTGTATGACTATGTTTCCAAATTAGTGTATGTACCACCTGAGTACTGTTCCTTTACTTGCCACTTTCATATAAATCTCTGATTTGTAGTCAGAAGTATCTCTGCTTTTTTCTTTCTACCCAACTGCTCTGTCTCTTTCTTCATTGCTCCTCACTTTTATTATAACCCTATACTCTGCTTATTTTATTACTGCCTGCCATTCAAATAAATACTACTAGTAGCAATTTATGATCAATATATGACGAAAATTCCTCCGTTGCCAAAATATATATATATATATATAGGAAAATTGGATTCTAATAATCTCTACTTTTGCATATTGGATTATGGTGGTCCCTACTTTCACTTTGTATTCTGGTGGTCCAAAAAAAAAATAAAATTGGATTGTAGTGGGATATTTTCGAGGAAATTATAGATTTTGTGTTGCATTTGATTCAAAATTTAGTATAACACTTTACAATGATTTTTCATGAATTTACAACGTTTCTCCCAATTTTTTTCATTTTTTTACTATTTTTTACGATTTTTTCACTTTTATTATTTTAAAAAAATCATAATAATTATTCGGAGTCTCAAAAAAATAATTTAAAAAATGTTTTAGAAACTACAATTCATTAATTTTCTAGGGGCAGGAACGAAAAAAACAAAAACAATATAGTGTAGGAATGAAAAAAATAAGAAGAATGTGGAGGTGAATTTGGTACCACTACAATCCAATTTTTTTTTTTGGACCACGTAATACAAAGTGAAAATGGCCCACCACCATTGTCCAATTGGTGAAAGTAGGGATTATTAGAATCCAATTATCCTATATATATATATATATATGACAAAAATTGAAAAATATAAACTGTACTATTCAATTTTCCATTTGACATAATTGAGCTATATATTGATATGTAACCCAAATATTATATATATATATATATATATATGTAAATTTAAAAATTAAATATATTAGGGTTAATGCGTTCAAGAACCCTAATAAAATAAATAAATCTTAGAATATTATTATAAAATTGGGTATATATATATATATATATATATATATATATATATATATATATATATATATATATATATGGATAAGAATAGATTGGGTGAGAAAAGACTGCTTGTGAGAAGATGATAGGCAATTATTTGTGCATTAGATTTTTCATCCAACGTCTAATATTAAAATTGTGCTAGCATGTACATAAGCTTTGTGGTTGTGTACGAAGACATTGTGTACATGATTTAGATAGCATGTGGGCAAGAAGTAAACAATGTGGATATGAAAATACACTATGTGGACATATATATAAACAGTGTGGACATGGTTTAGAAAAGTGTTTCTCATCTTCTCACACTAAATAGATTCTCATATGATCTATTGTGTGTGTACGTGTGTGTGTGTGGTGTATTTTTATATCCACATAGTGTATTTTCATGTCCTCATTGTTTATCTCTTGTCCACACACACATCTCATTGTCTAACGTTCAATACTTTTAGAGAACCCATAAAAGTAAATTTTTCAATCAACAATACATATGAATCCATTCTCTAAATCTTGGGTCATTTAGAACCAATCTCTTTATATTGTAAAATTTAAAGGGTAAGACGGTTACATCCTACTCATCTATATTTTATTGGATTAAATTTCGAAATATTAGTTTTGATTTAATAATATCCAAGGAAAAGAAATGAGAGTTTGAGATTCCGTCCTATGACAATTTTTCCAATATTCAAGCACCCAATCCTAATAGTAATATAAAAATTACATAACTTTAAAAATGTGTACATATTGATCTCCTCTTTTGTTTATATTTCTGATTATCTACCGACTTTCTTCATGAAGAAGTCAAAGCCCATGCTTTAGGAGCATGTTTATTATGTTTTAGATTGTCCGTTTTCATTGAGGTACTCTTTTGAAAGTCTTGTTTGCAGTCAATGCGGTAATCTTGATATGTGACTATATTTCAGAAGTTTACGGCTTTGAACCACTGTGAAAAAAAATGGGTGATAATTAATAAATAAGCCGTGTCTTAAATTAAGATGGTGAATATTCATTTGAAATTTATATAATTTATAATATTATAATTTTACGTAATTTTTTAGTGCTTAATTACATGTATTTATTAACAATAAGAGCACTTATATATTGATCATCTACTATGTTGAAAACTATTATGATAACCTACCTAAACATGTCAGTTTTAATAGAGAACGCGCATTTTATGCACAATTATGTACTAAAATCAAAATAAATACTTCAAAATCCCCTTAGGCGATCCAAGGTATATATGGAGGGACTAGAAATCATTTTATGCACAATTATTTAGAAATCATTTGGTACCTACTGCTCCATGGAAAGGAAGCAAAAGAAATTTAATAAGGCATTTCACAATGATCTACTACAGTCTAAGTTAAAAAAATAACTTTTAAAATAATTTAAATTCAACATATTTAATTAATAGTCGATCATCTTAACTCTAGACACCTATATTTTCACTAAGAAGAAAATTATTTTATCGCCTATAGACTTATCAAAAACCAAAAATATATGAAAAAGAAATTAATAAGTTTTTTTTTGGTGGTAAAGGAGGGGCAAGCCCCAATTTTATTCAAGACAAAATGAAAGCGTTACACAAAGTAAATTCCGCGAGCCTTCATACGGTCGCATGTAACAAGTATTGAACCTCAGTAGGCGGTTCATCGAAATATTCAACATTAGGATTATTTCTAGCTACGGCTATGTTAGCGAGCTTGTCAGCCACTTGATTTGCTTCCCGATAGCAAGTAACTACATCAACCTTCCAATCTGACATGTTAAGCCACATTTTACATTGCGCTATCAAATTGTTGAGACCCGCATTAACATAGTGACCATCTTCTGTAATCATATGATGGACCGTTACAGAATCTACCCAAAGCTCGAGACGATTTAAGCCCAGTCCCTTTGCCAACTTCAGCCCTTCAATTACAGCATGGAGCTCCGCCATTAAAAGAGGTTGAACAGTTGTAATATTCCATTTTAACAATTTTCTAGATCAATCATAATGTCTAAATCAAAACAGTACTCCGTTCAGTTCAATGCATTGGATCGATTTACTGTGAAGAGGTTAATGAATTGACAAAAACTTATATAATATATATACCCACACAAAAGAAATAGGCAAAAAAATGTAAGTAAATTTCAAAAATTTCATTTCAATGAACACACAAGTAAACTATACAAAATAATAATTCTGCAAAAAAATAAAAGATGCAATATTTAATAAAAGTGTAAAGTAAATTTAATGTTATTAATTTGATAGACGAAGATGACAGAAAACACATAACTTATCTCAAACTAACATCAAATTATTCCGTAGAATATTCTGAAAAACTTAAAAGATGGTAGGGTTAGAAGCATATATATATATATATCACTTATACCAAATTGAACTATTCATCATGAATGTAAATCCACATTTTCAAAAAATAAAATAAAATAAAAATGAACCAACTATAATTCTATCTACATGACCATGCTTTTGAAAAATTGAAGGGGCCTCTTTAGTCTTTATTAGGGGAGGAAAAATACCAAAACATAGCTCATTGGTTGCGTGTTCCAATGGGACTTTTCCTACAAAGAAAAAGACAAGTATCCATTCACTCACTCATTCATTCATTCATTCATTCATAGTTGTACAATATATTGTGTTGTGTATCTAACTAATCCATTTGGCCAAAGTGATCATCTTTTTCACCCTCTCTTTCTTCCTTTTCTATGGTGGCCCATCTCCTCCATTGTGGTGCACCTGTTTGCCCACCTATCTTATCGGACATCATCCTTTGTGGGATCAAGGGTTTTTAGCATCAACGTCCTTTTAGTTTGTTCTTCGTCATATATATATCTTCAATTCTTTTAATATTTTGTGACTGCTCGACACGTCAATAACGTCGTTATTTACGCCGAACGGACGTAACGTTACTGTCACCTACCAGTCCGCGCTTACCATGATGGTGTATGTGTGACGAAATTGAACATCTGTTTCTTAAGATTGTTGTTGTGTCGATTTTGGTGGCGCGTGATTAGGTTTAGTAAACTCGCAATCGTCGAAATGAGTGATAATAATCTATGTGAACGTTTGAATCCTAATTTTTTTTAGTGGAATCTTAATAAATTTAAATTATTTAAATTATAATTTTTACATTGTACTCAAAATATACTAATTTGGATGATAAAACATTTCTTGGAATTGTAGAATGTATCTTAATGTATGTTCTTATTGTGGATCTCTAACTATAGACATGTCCTATTTTCCATTAAAAACCATCCTTTCATTTGTTTTTCGACTTTTTTTTTATTTTTATCAAGGTAAGCACACAAAGGTTTTTACGGGCTCACGGCGTATTCTCACAAGAATCGGTTCATCTTATCTAATTACAAAATGTATATGTTATTTAAACTTGGATTATTTAACAGAGAATCTCTTTCAGCTGACTAATTTGAGTGACCTTATTCACTAACCAGTCAGCTGCTACATTTGTTAACCTTGTTATTCGAATTTATTGACTTATATTTCAACTTAATTCAAACAATAAACAAAACTAAGTCGTGGAAAGTCAAATGAAGATCAAATGTGAATTACGTTGACAAAATTAAAACCAATGATTCAAAAAAAGGGCATTAATTAATAATAAAAATGCAGTCTATTATATATGTGTATCTGAGCTATCAAATCAATGGCCTTTTGACAATGAGTTGAGAAATGCATGGTGTTGGTCAGTAAATAAGAAATTGTGGGAAGAAGTAATAGAATATGTATAATTGTCACTCTAAAGATAGGGACGTATTATAAATAAAACATTTCAACTCTCAAATTTCCTTTTCTCTCAATTGCCTTGCCATGCATCTTATCGATGTATATATGTTTGCATGGTCCTAGCTTGTAAGTATATAGTACCTACGCCTTAATAACTATATATTTTATATCGTACGTCGCCGCCAAATTATATTTATATATAATGGAAGAGAATTATTAATAAGAAAAATTCAAATTAAAAATTATGTGTCAATTTTTTTTCCTGTAATTTCACAATGTCAATGGATTTCAATGTCGTCCTCGAAAAATTTAGCATGATAATTGTGGTCTTTGCAGCAGCAAAATTAGTATCCAAAACAATTAGATTATCTTTTAGTCTATAATACAGAATAGAAATATAATAAGTATCTAATTAATTAATTAACTCCTTTTATTAATAATACATTAATATATATTACCTCTGTCCTAAAATGTTTGTCCATTTGACTAAATGTTGATTGTTAATTACTCAGAAATTATAATGAGTTACAATATGAAATTACCGTTATTAGAAGGATACGTTATTAAAAATTAAAATGGGGTTAATCTACATCGTAAATCATTATAATTTTTAAGTAACTAATTGCTAAAACTTAGTCAAATGGACAAATATTTTGGGACAGAAATAGTACTGCGTAATTTTTTTTTTCTAATTCATTTATCCAAATAATTTTTAATTAAGATTGTTTGTGATGATCAAAGTAGCCAAAGCAAATTAAGTCTAACAAGTTGAGGGTTTTTTTTTTTTTTGGTGGGGTGGGTTCGAAAGGTCATAGTCAAGATGGCAGAGGAAGAAAAGTAAGGGATGGGATAGATTATAAGATTGGAAAATATGAAAGCATTTGGGTGTGAAGGGACCTCTAGAATGGCATTCTTTTTGGTACTATTATATGCACAATGCAATTTATGTGTCCATATATATATATATGTGTCATGTTTTAAGTTAGCTAGGCTTTGTAGGAGGACCAATATTTACATTATTACTTTGACCATATCATATGAATGATTAACCAAATTAAAGTAACCATCATTTAATTTTTGCACGTATGTTGGACAGAATTCATGAAGGAGCCCTTCCACCCTATGCATGATATATCCACGTACACTTTTAACTAGACAATGACATTCATTTAATTAAGGCTCTATCTTTAGTTTTTTGTAAACCCAAGACTGAGCCGTGATAGGTTGATTTAGTTGAATATATTTAAACTTTATAAATGTATACGGTAATAATATATATGACCTTAATTAGGGTATTGGATTTCAGTACTCAGTTTTTGACTTTAAATAATAGTTTAAGATGCCAACATAGTCTGTCTAGTTTTGGTAACACAAGTAGAACAACTCTGCATCCACATCATTTTACCACTAAAGTAAAGTAACTAACATTTGGTGGTAATATGCTTAACGACAATGGCCCAAAGATCAGACTATTGATGTGTGCATGTCAAAGATGCAAGCATCGATTTTTCATAGCCTAAAGTTAATATTATTCAAATTTAAATCCTTGTCATTGATTTTTATTTTCACAAACATAGCCTTAGCCATTCTCAATTTATTCAATACTTCTCTTTTGGATATTGTGGGTGGTCTAATGTTAAAAGGAATAAGGATTCAAAAACTACACAACAATATAATGTTAGGAATGAATATTATTTTTCTTCTTATCACTAAAAATGATGTGTGTAGAAACAATAGCGTGCAAAACCATCATCAGATATTCAACTGTCATCTTATATTTTTGATTGAAATAGTTCTATATCAATAGAGTCAGGTTGAGTGAGATAGAGGTCTTAAATTCAAATCTCAATAGTCCCTTTTATTTGAGCAAAATAAGGAGCCTTAATTAACAACATTTACACTTTAAACCTAAAGGGTATTCATATAAGTGGGCAATATAAAATCATCACTGAAGCTATAACTATTATCTTACACTTTTAGTTACGACGACTCGATAAAAACCATAAGGAAAAAACAGGATCAAAGACAGAGTGAGGAAAATTTAAATTGCTACTGTACTGCTTTCCCTCTTTTCTTTTTTTCTTTTTTGATTATTCAGAGTTAATAAATTCGAAAAGTTCAATAAAAAGAATATTATCCAAGCAAAAGTAAATTAGAATACACATCAATGTCAACAACGGTCTAGCTAATATAATTATCAAATTTTGAAAGTGTTAAACTTTATAATAGACTACTACAAACTTTTTGTCCTATAGTACACCAAAATAACCAAAACCCTCAAATATGAGTTAAATATAGATTAATTTCACTTTAAACCTCAAATACCAACATGTCATTTTCCTTTTGCTTTCAAAATAAATGAATTGATCAATAAATTAATTCTTTTTCCCTTTCCATCCATCCATATTACCAGAAAGTTAAGTAGGTAATTTTATATATTTGTTTATTTATTTGGTGTGTGGATTTACTATTTTACTAGTAAAGTCAAGTGTAATTGAAATGAGACTTTTAAGAGGATGAAAGAAAGGAAAGGTTAGAATAGGGAAAGTGTCAAATGTTATGTGAGACCCAACAGTGTAACGCACTTATAAATTCTCCCTTTATGGAAAGTTGTAGGTCACCAATTTACTCAATTTCTATCTTTTCTGGTTCATTTTCCCTTCTGTCCCTCATTCATGACAATTACTTTTATACCCTGCCCTACTGTAAAAATTAAAAACGGAAGGGGGAAAATTACACTTCAATCTATTCACCCTTTGTATCGTGCCCTAAATTGGACTTTAATCATATCATGTTTTACCAAGTAGACGGTAAAACATTTAAACATTATATGATAATTCTTTTATTTAGAATTTTTGAGATTCTTGTTTTACTTAATTTAAGCGATGTATTTTGATAAAAGATATAATATATTTTATCACAATGCAAGACCATTATTACTATCTTTAATCATTTTAATCAATTCACCCTTTACCCTTTGTATCGTGCCCTAACCTGGACTTTAATCATATCATTTTTTTTCATTTTTTTTTATTCAAGTAGACGGTGAAACATTTTAAACACAAGGGAAATTATCTTATATATTTTTTTTAATATAGGTAATAGTCCAACCCATAGGGCCCCTATCTCAGGGGTATAATACCAACAGGCCTTTGTAACGGACCGGGACGGGGGATGCCAATGGCTCAAAGATGGGCCCCACTCCAACCCAAAGCACTCTCCGAAATGGTAAGAGAAAGATGTCGTCCCCATGATTCAAACTCTGGACACTTGGAGTAGAAGGTGGACCTCTTACCTCTCAGGCAAGAGGTGATTGGCAGGGAAATTATCTTATATGATAATTCCTTTATTTTAAAATTTTGAGATTCTTGTTTTACTTGATTTAAGCTATGTACCTATTTCGATATAAGACGTAATACTCCCTCCTTCCCAATTTAAGTGTCACTTGGGACACAATTTAAAAGACCAAAAAAACTTCCCATTACATTAATTTAGTGTATTGGAAATGTGAAAATGTTGAATAAAATGGTGAATAAAAAAAGAAAAATGTGAATAAAAAAGAAAAATGAATGAAAAAGATGTAATTAATAAGGTTAATTTGATAAATTAGTAATTAATGTGTTATTGGAAATATAAAATGACAAATATTATGGGAAAAAAGAAAGTTATTTAAAGTAACAGATAATATGGGAAGGAGGGAGTATATTTTATCACAATGCAAGACCATTATTATTATCTTTATAAAAACAAATTCATGTGAAGCTGAAATAGATATTTTATGAGTAAAAATCTTTTATTGTTTATCAAATAATATTTATGTCGATGGATTAACATTACAACAATACATCGAGCATTCATGCAGCTATATATGAATTACCACCTTCAATTCCCAAAACATGTCCCATTTGGCCAATATTTCACAGTTAAATATAATACACTTTGTGAAGAGTTGGAGTAATATATGTAATATATGAGTAATTGAAATTATTCACCATAATTAAATTGATCATGTTGGTATTCACCCATAAGTAAGATGTCTCACATCGGGAAAACGAAGAGATCGAAATCACATGGTATATAAGTCAAGTGTGATACTCTTCTTAACACCAATTGGTTTTAAGATAGAACCGCACTTAACTTGTGTACCATAGACCTTGATTGAAGTGAGCTCCCGCCTTGGATCTTCCCAACAAGTGGTATCAGAGCCGATGATTCGTTCGACTGGGCGCAAGGTGCGCGATGGTGGTCCCGTAAAAATCACCATGGACAGGAGCAGAGACCATGACGCACGCGCCTGAGTCTCCTGAATGCGCAAAGTGGTGGCATGAGACTCAAGTGGAGTAGGGTGCGACTCTGTAGAGTAAGGTGCGGTTATGATGGACTCTTGATGGTGAATTGAAAACCTTGACAAAAAAGAGACTTCCGATCAAGGGGGAGATCCTTGATTGAAGTGGGCTCACGCCTTGGATCTCCCCAAATCAAAATGAATCTTCTTTTTCGAATAGAAGAATAAGGTGGTCAGTCTAATATTTACCACATATTTTCTAAGATTATTAGCATTGCAAGTGATGCAACTGCCAATTACGCTACTGCATGCATCTTTACATGGTTCCTTAGTGGACATTTGCAACTTGTAATCATTTTTGTGATATATAGTATAAATATATTGATAGTATTTTGTTATATATATATATATATATATATATATATATATATATATATATATATATATATATGCCTCATTGTTTGCTACTTTAATGAATAACAATTATTCTTCTCCACCTTTGCTCCACATAGGTGCAAAATGTTACTCATGCATGATAACTCAGCTTGGGTTATCTAATAAGCAAACCAAATTACAACAAAACTTTATTAAAACTCCATTAATGTAGATATGAGGAAATCTAAATGTACACAATCTTTTTCTATGTGTGGAAATGCATAAAAGGCTAACTCTAAATTTCCAATGGACCAAATTAAAAAAAAAAAAACTTTTTGAAAACAAGCAATGGAAATAGTTTATGTATTTTTATCAATTGTAAAGGCATAATATTTTCTCCTTCTTGAATGTATTATAAATGAATCCTATAGTAATAACCTATACTTTACTTTTTTTTATTGGTAGATATTGGACAAAGTGTTGAAGATATTAATTAAATGAGAAAAATTAGAGCAATACGAGTTGTTTTCAGAGCTCCCGTAATAGTGAGTTTGAATTTGACTCATTGGATGAGGTGAAATCTGTAATCGTCACTGAGGGAGTCAAAATTGATCCCTTTATTTACTCCCTCCGTTCCATATTAATTGTCATAATTTTGATTTTTACGGTCTCAATGTCACTCTTTGATTGATAATTTTTCACATAATATGTTATTAACAAATGTAATGTTATACTTTTATAATCATATTTTTCGTTACGAATCTAATGGTGGTAATTTTATATAAAAACTCATTACACATATTGAGAAATTATGGTCAAAATTTTTGAAATTTGACTGCACAATTTCCAAAGACGACAATTAATATGGAACGGAGGGAGTAGCTAGCTTTCCAATGATGAGTATGAGTTTGACTCATATTAATTAAAAAAAACAATTGGATTACTAATTGTTTTCCCAACTATTTTCGAATAGTAGGAAAAAGATTGGTAGAAAGTTTTTTTTACCATTTTAGCAAAAGTGGTTGGAATTTCTAATTGTTTTTTCACCTAAAATTAAAAAAAATTAGAAAAATATGAAACAACTGCTAAAACGGTTGGTTTTTCAAACTGTTTTAAATTGGTTGAAAAAATGGTCGGTAATACACATATTTTTAGTAACGAAAATATCATCTTAGAATCTATATATTAATAATGAAAAATATCATTTTTTCTATCCAAGAAAATATCAATTATTTTTGCAAGGGTGGGAGTAAAATCGAAAGTAAATTATTTGTGTGACGAATATGAAAGAAGCAAGAGTTTGATTAATTGGAAGTAAATTTGTCTCATGGTGGTTGGTGCTTTCTCTTTTGTATTATTATTACACTTACACCCTTTCTCTCTCTCTCTCTCTCTCTCAATCACTCATTCTATCTCATTCATTGCTCACTCCTCTCATCACCACCACAAAAAAAGGAATTCAAAATTTCAAAAAGAAAATAAGAGAAAAAGACAAGGAGATATTTAGAAAATTTTAATAACAAAGAGGACCCCCCCTTCCTGCCCAACTTTCTCTGTTTTCTTTCCCTACTTTTTTTTTAAATATTAATTAATTAATTAGGGAGCCTTCGGTAGGAATCCTAAAAAAATTTTTTAGGGAAAATTTTTCTTAAGAAAAATATAAAAAATGAATAAATGATAGGCCTCCAATAAAGTTTTTATTGAGATCAACATACATTCAAACATGAGAAAAGTTGATCATTTCTTGAGATTTTGGACTAATTCTGGTATGTTTGGTAGTTTATTAGAAAAGAAGTTCTCAAGAAAAATTTGCATGGGAAATATTTTCCCTAATCCCATTGAAAAACTTTTTTCTAAGACTGTGAAGGAAATAATTGATCCTACGTCAAAATTTTTTGATACATTATGAGAAATCAAACATCGAAAAATTTATCAACAACTAGACCTACCATTAATTAATTTTTTTTACCCTACTACCCCCCAATTTTGATAGTAAAGAGGGGCTTTATTGGAAGTAGACGTTTCCTCGTTTTTCAGCTGTTTGCTTCTGCCTTTGCCCCACTTTCCAGTCTTCCATCTCTCTCTAATAATTATCCTTTTTTTTCTATAAAATTGAGTTTAATTAATTATTTCTCCATTTTAATTGATTAAAACTTGTGCATCTGGATTCTGAATCAAACATGCCTGCATCAAATGATTAGAACACAATACAACTGATTTTTTTTTTCAATTAATCTTTATTTTCTGCAAGTATAATCATCCCAGATATATAACTTCCCACATAACTTTCATTATCTATCTCATCTGATTTTTTTTATTGATTATTTTCTTCTCCCTTTTTTTTTAATGTACATAGATAAAAGGCTGCTTTCTCAATCAGTTAGTTCTCTTTTGTCAGTGATTTCCTCAAAAATATTTCAGAACTCCCTCCTCATCAACTTAACCCTCCCAATATAAACCACCCTCTTTGTCAGAATCCTCTCTCTTTCTCTCTCTATCTCTCTCTCTCTCTCTTTCTCTCTCTGAAATCTAGTGTTGTTTGTTTAGTATTTTTCCCCAAATCACTTGGAAGAAGAACTGCAGATATCAACTTCTCTGACACAATCAACCCTTTCTTCAGTTCCACTGTTATACATATTAACACATGTGAGTATATATATACATACTTCTCATCCAGTTTCTTTTTCAGTCATTGTTTGGACCTCTAATTCTTAAAATTTTCCATATTGGGTTCCATATCAGGTGACTAAACTGTTAGATCCTGTAACATATATGTTTGAGTTTTGCAGAGAAGTTGTGTTTGGTTCATGGATTTTGATTTTTTTTTTTATTTGATCAACTTTTTTCAGGGTGTACCAAAGACAAGGGTGAAAAGGAAGGCCAGTTTCATAAGGGTGCGTGTCAGCATCAAATTCTGATTAAAAAAAATGGGAATAAATGGAGAGAACTTTGATGCTTACGCCTTGTGAACTAAGAAGGCAGTTCCAAGATCGAATAAGCAAGGGAATTTATCCATTTGCCCTATAAACCATATATACTTCCAGATTTATTATCCTATATACACCTTTCTTTTTCCCACCCACTTTTTCATACATCAAAAAATTCATTTCCGAATTGAAGTTACATTTTCTAGGATTTATTTTTTTAGTTTTCATCATCTCCTGATCATCTATATATCAGAGATCGGATGATGGCGACCTACTTTCATGGCGGCTCTGAAATCCAACCTGGTGATAATCTCCAAACACTTTACCTCATGAACCCTAACTACGTCGCAGCGTACACCTCAGAAGCACACAATAATAACCCAGCGGCGGCGGCTTCTCAGCCGCCGCCCAACATGCTCCTCCTCAACCCGTCCGCCGGGCTCAGCCCCGGCGGCAGCGGCCTCCAGTCGCCACAGCAGCAGCAGCCGGGCCACCAGCAGTTCATCGGAATCCCGCTTGCTGGACCCCACTCGGAGAATCCTGGCCGTCCATCTCATCACCACCACCACCATCATCAGATCCCGGGAGGCGGGTCAAGCCTGCACGGGGTGGCCGTCTCCAGGGTCCACTACAACCTCTGGAGCTCGGCGGCCGACCCGAGCCCCGGTCATCCGGGCTCGATCCCAACCGCCGTGGTCCCCGCCAGCGCCGGGGCCCAGGGCGGCTTGTCCCTGAGCCTGTCCCCGCAGCAGCAGAACAACAATAATAATAATCCGGTGGGGATGGGCGGCGGAGGGGACGACGGGAGGATGTCGGTGACGGTGGTCGGAGGGTCGTCGTCGGTGGTGTCAAACGGTGGTGGTGGGGTGCAGGGAGTCATACTGGGGTCGAAGTACCTGAAAGCAGCCCAGGAGTTGCTTGATGAGGTCGTCAATGTTGAGACATACTGCAGCAATAACAAAACCGGTAACAACAACGGTGGTGGTGATAGTGGCGAGTCCAGTGGGGCCCACAAGGACAAAGCGAAAGCCGCCGACAAGGAAACCGGTGTCGGTGAGGGATCCTCCGGCGGCGACGGCGGTAAGAAGGCGGCGGGGGAACAGCTCACTACTGCGCAGAGGCAGGAGCTTCAGATGAAGAAGGCTAAGTTGCTCAACATGCTTGATGAGGTACTACTTACTATACAATTAACATATGATTATTTTCAACACTCTACTCTGAAAATTCTACTAAATCTAAATACATCTCCACTATTTATCTACAACCACCACCACTATCCATCCTATATTTATATTACTCATAAAGATGATTTAAATAAACTATACTTTCATTTATCATATGATTATTTTCAAGATACCCCAAATAAATCAACAAAAGAAATTAAGGGAATATAATCTCCAAGTTAATTAACATGTTTCAACTAGTATTATACTATAAGCCTCTGCTTTCTTTTTATTGCTTGCTTCTTATCACAAATCAAACACACTAGTACAACCAAACAGTACTAATTAACCATTCAAATTATTGTGATTCCAAAGGTGGAGCAAAGGTACAGACAGTACCACACCCAGATGCAGCTGGTAGTGTCCTCGTTCGAGCAGGCGGCAGGGATGGGGTCCGCCAAGTCGTACACGTCCCTGGCATTGCAGACTATATCGAGGCAGTTCCGGTGCCTGAAGGACGCGATTGTGTCCCAGATCAGAGCCACGAGCAAGAGTCTTGGGGAGGAGGACGCCAGCGGAGGTGGCTCGAAGCTTGATGGTGGGGCCGGAGGGGTGGGGTCCAGGCTGAGGTTCGTCGACCACCAGCTCAGACAGCAGCGGGCCCTACAGCAACTCGGCATGATGCAGCATAACGCTTGGCGTCCCCAGCGTGGATTGCCTGAGCGCGCTGTCTCTGTGCTGCGCGCTTGGCTCTTCGAGCACTTCCTGCACCCGTATGACTTGATCTTCGATCATCGTATACATATTTTTCTATTATTGAAGCTTGAATTAGAGTAACTGATTGATCGTTGAAATTTTGTTGTTGTGAATAGGTATCCTAAGGATTCAGACAAACACATGCTAGCGAAACAGACTGGACTTACAAGAAGCCAGGTAATTAACCAAATTAAGTTTAATAGGTAGCTTATTACTGCAGTTTTTAACCGGAGTTAAATATGCACCCCTAATATTGTACCCACCTAGAGTAAGGTTCAAAGTTGTAGTAAATTAGTAGTATGGTATTTTCATATAGTGCTGGTTTACACTTCACAAAACTATCTGTGCACCTCATTGCTTAAGTAGATTAAGAGTTTTTGATCTCTGAACTAAAGTTGGATTAATGGTGCATGATGAATGTAGGTGTCGAATTGGTTCATCAATGCTCGCGTCCGCCTATGGAAGCCAATGGTGGAGGAGATGTACATGGAGGAGATGAAGTCCCAAGAGCAAAATGGAGGCAATTCTGAGAACAACAACAACAACAACAATGCCAACAACAATGGTGGCAACCCTGCAGGAAATGAACCGGCTTCGAAAGCAACTGGTGCTCCTCAACAACAACAACAACAACATCAACAAAATGAACAACGCCACGATGGTGGTAATGGTGGGCTAATCCAAGCCCACCACCAACAAGGTGATCAACAACACCAGACGACGAATGACATGATCTCCAACCTATCAGCCATGTCCACAACTTCAATGTCCTCCCAAGGATTCACTCTTATCGGTTCATCCTCCGACATGGAGTCTCTCATGGCGCGTAGCCCTAAGAAGCAACGAAGCATGCAGAGTTCACCAAGCAGTATCCTCTCCATGGACATGGAGATGAAGCCTCCTGACCACCACCACCACCAAAGGCAGACTCCTATGATAATATCCAACCACCACCACCACCAAGCAGGTGGTGGTGGTGGTGGTGCAGGAGGGTTCAACCCCTACATGGTCAACGACATGGGGAGGTTTAACCCTGACCAGCTCATAACTGCGCACCACCACCACCAGCAATACCAGGGGAGCAGCAACAACGGTGCTGTCTCCCTCACCCTTGGCCTCCCACACTGCGAGAACCAAACCCTCTCACTCTCTGGCAACCACCAGCAAAACTTCATCCCGAACCAGCAAGGCATGCAATTGTCCAGAAGGCTCGATATTGGAGCCGCCGAAGATCAAGGGACCGATTTCTGTGGGATCAGCATGGGAATGGGGCAACCCTCGCACCCAAACAACGGGTACGAGGCCATGGACATCCAACGTCGTAAGAGGTTTGCTGCTCATCAGCTCTTACATGACTTTGTAGCATGATATATTCATATCCTACCATCTTAGCTTCCTCTAATTTTAATCTTCCTAGCTTGTTATTGAGCAAGAAAAACAAAATAAAAAAAAAAAGAAGAAGAACAAGATTGTGTAGGGAGGGGGTGCTTGGGTATAGGTTTGAAATTATTTACACTTTGGATTATATATTGTAAAACTTTGATAGGGGGTCTTTTTTTCTCACGATTTTTGTTTCATTCTGTTTTGGTCATGGTAATTGGTCAACAGCAATAGGTAGATTGATAGGTCAAGGGGCAATTATGCAATTAAACTAGCTCTATATATCTAGTTATATATGTTGAACTTGGAATTTGTATATATGGTATTGTAATATATGGTGAATTTACGTAATTAATGCACATGTGTGATGTGTACGTACGATTATACATCTCTCTGCATGGAAATATGAAAGACTGTCTACGTTGAATAATATATGCATTATAATATATAGTTTAATTTGCGTTAGTATATTTTGGATTTGGAATCTATAAGAAAGTGATTAATTAATGATTGAAGTTGCCTTGTGCATAACTGCATATGCATGATTATAGAATCAAGGTAGCTAGGCCCTCTGGCATTGGTTATTGGCAAGCTCATCATTCGACCGCTATATATTATATATTTCATCAAAGTTAGGGTTTTGGATCAACTGTGTAATTAATTATAGACATCAATATGTAATAATATATGATTTGGCCTTATATTTTAATTTCTTGCCACTAGCTCGTTATATTCATATATTATTCTGTACTATTTTACTGTTAGGTATTGGATAATATACCACCTTAGGCAACTGACATGATATATAGATTGCTAAAGCATTGAGAAATATAATGAGAAATTTAGGAAGATTTTGATCTTTATCTATGAGAAATGGACTATGGTGTGCATTTTGAATTATGATATTTTCAAAATAAATTGAATTGTTTATAATTTATATTTGTTTATGATATTAAATAACATTATTTTTTAATCATGCAAATTAACTTATATGATACATTGCTTAAAGCATATTATAGATTGTACATAGGCATGGAAAAATTATGACCGATATGATAATTCGGTTTTGCCCGATCTGAAAAAATCAGTTATGGTGATCAAAAGTTCATCCGAGTTTAAAAATCGATGTTCGGTTTAAAATCGAGTCGGGTTCAACTAAGGGAAACTCGGTTTGGGTTGTCTGAATTCGGGAGAAAATTCAGTTCGGTCATTTCGGACAATCAGACAATGTCCGGACCCAGTTTCTAAGTGAATTTGATTTGACTTTTAATTATCTTTATATACAATCTGGACATCAGTCAATTCGGACATTGTTCGGTCAACCCAACACAAAAAGTATGGCTTTGCCTATGTACTATTCAGATATCGGACATCTGGGTTGGGGTATAGTGTAACTGTTCAAATTGCAACAGGGTCTACGGGGTAATAGGTTTTGACTAAATGAATGATTTGATCGGAGCCATAATTAATTACCTGGACGCGGGTTTTTGCCGATCTTAATTATATATTGTATGCATATACTATATCTATGAAAAAAATAAATGATTTTTTTCACATAATTTATGAGTGGTAACAACACTTGAACTTATGAGCATATCTTTTAAAAACTTTTATACATGAATATAAATTTAGAGTAATCTAAGTGCAATTCATAATGTTAAAAAATATATCAATTCAAAACGTGTATCAATTGTGATGAGAAGATATCGATCAAGTGAATAAATAATTGATTCCCAATCAAAATACTGAATTAAATTAATAATGAGGCGTACAATCTCTCAATTTCTTGACAACATAATTACTTAATTTCTAATTATATTAGAAAATTATTTCAGTAATTCTAATTGTAGTAGATTTTCTAAATCAAATTGAAGTAGAATCTATGTATAGATAAAGAGAGAGTTTTGTTCAATTTGTTTTGTATGATCGATAAAGCTTGCAGTAGATGTATCTTGATGTGTAAATTATTAGGTAGTCTTGGTTTTACTTAGGTATGCAGACCCCACATATCTGAAATTTTTTTGCTAGAATTTTCGCCTAACTCTCATATTTTCATTTGTGTGGCTCTAAAAAATAAATATTAGTTAGACATGAGATTATCTAATAAACGCTCAGGGAGGTATATACTTTGAATAAATTTCGTACTTTAATTGGTGATTGAGAGAGTTTTGTGCGCGTTATTACACCATCTTCATGAATTGATCTCGAGATGAGATTGTTTGATATATTAATTAATATCTACCCATAGTGAGCTCGATTGTTCCTGCATTGCCTTTTTTTTCAAATTTAAAATTCCACAACAAATTTTTATTCCCTTTACTTTACATTTGATATTCTCACATGTTGTATTCATCTTATCCTCTTTAATTTATTTGCTCAATATCACACTACCACCGATTCAAAAAGTGTCAATTCTAAAACCAAAATATCAAAAGACATATAGTGTGACACACATATATAGTATCTTTACCCTTATTTTAAATTTTTAATGATCTAATTCCTTAGAAAGAAAAAACAAAAACGACTTATATAGTATTATTTCATATATATGGGAAATAAAAGGATAATTATAATAATGGAGGCGGCCACCAAGATGAACGGCCACCTAAATAACATCACACTCAAACATGGTTGTGACAAGATTAATGAGTTGGAAGCCTCAACAAATTGCAAACCCTATCTTAATTAGGGAGCAACTATTAGCAAACCCAACCATTCTTGTCTGTGGCTTCAACTAAATTGTGAATTATATCAACTTAATTTGTGTGCTCCAATTTTGTACCCAATGACACATTCTCAAATTACAAATCCCATGTATTTATTGCGGCAACTCATAATAAATTGTTCCCTCTTTTGGTTGACATTGCTCATCAGATGGTTGGAGTTGGTTATAATTGATGTTTGTCATTCTTGGATGAGGCCAAATTACTAAGGTATCACACTAATATGATAGTAATTGTTGGGATGGAAAACGTTGAAGCGAAAATAAGTAACATATCAAACATTTCAGATATTGAGATAAATACTGCAACGATAACAAAAGCAAAATAAGACCAGAGTTAACATGGAAACTCAAAAACTAGACGAAAAACCTACCAACAGCACAGACATGAACAAACTTCACTATCAAGGTTAGAGTATAACAATAGATCCCTACTCTTTGAAGAGATACAAATTAACAATAGATCTCTACACTTTAAAGAGATCAGTAGGAGAGATACAGATCCACCCCATACTGCAGTAGACCAAATTACATGAGTAGAATGCCACTTTCAAAACTCTTACAGTGAGAATTCATCTGTTCGTATCTCTCTCCTCCCCCTTAAGGGAGACACTTCAAGGAATCCACGACCTTTTCGTCGCGGTGCTCTCCCCAATAGACCCCCGATGCTATCCCATGAGACACAAATAATAATTCAGCAACTTGGATATATATAGGAAAAATAAAATTTGACCACCACTCTAATTGGATTTTCCAAATCTAATAAAGCTGGGAATGTCAATATAATAATTAATATGCAAATGTACATGATTTCCTAATACAATTAGGAAAAAACTATGTGACCAGTTTAGGAGATTTTATTACACAATATTCCTAACAATAATTAATTCAACCAGAAGTTTGAGTCAATGACTAAGGTCAACGGATGATTTTATACTTTTAACATATCAGGTTAGATTGATTGATTGTATTTAGGTGAAAGTTATATTTTTACAAATAATATTGAATTGAGCTAGGCTGATCGATTGTAAATAGATGGTTTTTTAAATAGTTACTTGACTTATTTGTTCTTCAAATTCTTCATAAACAAAACAAAGGGGCATGTTGACTAAGTGCATAAATAAACTAACAAAATATAGATAAAAAGATGATCAATAAATATTGTAAATCTCTTCTTATAAGAATATTATTACATCATCCGCTATACTAGATGTTGAATGATGCTTGAAAATATCAGTCGTAAGTGCTAGCTTCCTGTTTTTTCAGCTTGAAGTAGCACTAGTGAGTCAAACCAACTTTTGCGTTTTCCTATTTTTAGGCACTGTGTTTTTAGTCAAATCTTTTTAGTTTTTTCAGTTCCAAAAGTTCAGCTAAGTTTGTTTTTGATAGAGTCTTATATATATTGTCAAATTCTTTAGTTTGGTGTGATGAAATAAGAGTTTGCAGTTTCCTTTTCCTCTATTTTTCTTTCCGCCCCAACAATTCTTGGTATCAAAGCAATACTTTGAGGAAGTAAAACAGAAAAGCATGAGCAACCATTTTCCTCAAAGTAGCTAGGTTAGGTCTCAACTGGGAGCAGAGTTAAATTAAGAGAGTGTCAGGCTCTCTAACAACCTAACCCCTCCCCCCCCCCCCCCCAAAAAAAAAAAAGTCGGAGAGCCTCAAATTTCAAAGTTGAGAGTTAATCCCATGACCAACAACAACATTTCATCACTTTATTCCTCTATTCAAAGGTGAAAATTAACATCTTTGGAGTTTGAAGATGAAGACATTATTCAGGCCCCAGGAGTTACAGGACTTAGTGTTGGAAATATTTCAAGAGTATAAGACAATTATATAGCCTAAAGAATAAAGTATATCAAGTATAAGGATCATATATAAGTGAAACAATAAGAATATGATCAACACGGGTGAAACAGGAAGCAACACGGGTCGTGTTGCCTTCCAGAGAGCAAGAACACAGTTCCTGCGCTCAACACGGGTCGTGTTGAGCCAACACGGACCGTGTTGAATACAACACGGGTCGTGTTGATTGCCAGGAATGGTTTTAATGCTAACAGCTATATGATTTCGTGTAATTAGTTTTTGATATGATAATTAAGCACGATTATTATGAGATTCCAACAGTTATATGACTTGACTTGGTCAAGGTCATATTAAGTGTGTGATCCTCCATTAAAGACACTTGATTGCTCTTTGACTAGGGCATCCTAAGTGTGTTGGTATTCTCCTATAAATAGGAGACATCCTAGGCTATTTGAGACACACCAATCTAAGCTATCACATCTTCATTCTTGTCTAGACTGCAGCTATACTTGAGTGATTCAAGAGAGAAACTATCATTCTTGAGTGTATACAAGTGCTAAGTTTTATCCCTTTGAACATTTACGGTATCGTAAATAGTTCTTAAGGAAAGTGAGTTCAAGGCCACAACTCTTAGCGTTATCCAAGCGAGGTTCCATTGTTTTATATACCGTTCACTCCCTTTCCTCCAACAATCTTAAGAACTATTTACGAATGGCCTCGCTACGTGATATGTCTAGCAACTTTCAAAAGCTAGAGCGCTTTGAAGGAGTGGATTTTCGACGTTGGCAAAGCAAGATGCATTTCTTGCTAATGACTCTCAATGTGGCATATGTGCTTAACATTGAGATTTCTCCCAAGGTGAATCAAGAACCGTCGGCCAAGAAGGTGACAACCGAGGAGTCTCCAAAGGAGGATGCAATTGTCAAGAGTTCCACGGGAGATGGAAGTGATGATCAAATAAAGACGTCCGTGGAAGATGCGGAGGCTACTCGGCAAAGGCTCAAGATGGAGAATGATGACTACATTTGTAGAGGATGCATTCTCAACGGGATGAGCGATACCCTCTTCGATGTGTATCAACATATGGAGACGGCAAAGAAGCTTTGGGAGATGCTTGAAGCTAAGTACATGTCGGAAGATGCGTCAAGTAAGAACTTTCTTGTTAGTCAATTCATGAAATTTAAGATGGATGATAATAGGAAAATTCTAGACCAATTCCATGAGATTCAACGTATTTTAAGTAACTTCAAGCAACACAATTTGAACATGGATGAAACCATAATCGTATCCTCTATTATTGACAAGCTGCCTTCTTCTTAGAATGAAACTAAAAGGGCTCTCATGCACCGGAAAGAGGCTATGTCTCTTGAAGGTTTGGCTAACCATCTTCGGATTGAAGAGGAGTTACGCCTACAAGATGGTACCAAAGAGCAATCTAAGGTCCATATGGTGCAAGAGAATAAGGGAAACAAGAATAAGAACAAGAGCCACAACAAAACTAGCAAGGGAATTCAAAAGCCTAAGCAAGTTTGTTGGGAATGTGGCAAACCGGCACACGAAGAGAGAGTGTTACCAATGGAAAAAGAAGCATGGTCTTTTGAACAAAGATACATCTAAGGGCAAGAGTAAGGAGAAGGAACCCAATTCCTTCGTGGCCATGATTAAAGATCATATTAACATGGTATCCATTGGTTGTAATGATTGGTACATAGACTCGGGTGCGTCAAGGCATGTTTGCATTGACAAGAGTTTATTCAAGACTCTCAAACCGGCGGATGATGGTGTGAAACTCTACATGGGCAACAACCATCCGGTTAAAGTTGAAGGCATTGGGCAAGTGGAACTTGTTTTCACTTCCGGTAAATCTTTGCTTTTAAATGATGTGTATTTAGCTCCGGAAGTATGTAAGAATCTTGTATCCGGTTATCTCCTTAGCAAGTTTGGTTTTATGCAAGTTTATAATGGAGATAATTATGTACTTTCCAAGGGTTGGACTTTTGTAGGGAAGGGATATGCTTATGGGGAGATGTTTAAATTGAATGCGAAAAGTAATAAAGATGACATGATTTCCGCTTGAATGCATGTGTCTACTTTGAATAAGTCTTTTCTATGGCATGCTAGATTAGGACATGTGAACTTTTCAAAGTTGAAAGAGATGTCTAATATTGATTTGATTCCTAAGTTGAATGATGACATAGAAAAGTGTAAGACATGCATGCTTAATAAAATCACCAAAAGTTCATTCTCAAGTATAAAAAGAACTTCTAAATTGCTTGATTTAATTCATAGTGATTTAGGAGATTTTCATAGTACACCTTCAATAGGTGGTAAGAAGTATTATGTGACATTCATTGATGATTATTCTAGATATTGTCAAGTTTATCTTTTGAGTTCTAAAGATGAAACACTTGAAAAGTTTAGAGTTTACAAAACTAGAAGTGAACTTCAATGTGAGACCTTGATTAAAACTTTAAGATCCGATAGGGGAGGGGAATATTATGATCCAAAGTTTTTCCAAGAAACGGGCATTGTTCATGAGACAACCGCCCCGTATACACCACAACAAAATGGGGTTGCGGAAAGGAAAAATAGAACTTTAAAAGAAATGATGAATTCTATGTTGTCAAGCTCCGGTTTAAGTAATGGATTTTGGGGTGAAGCCATGTTAACGGCTTGTTATATTTTGAATAGAGTTCCATTCAAAGGGAATTCTAGTACCCCTTATGAGTTATGGAACAAAAGAAAGCCCAAGTCTTAAGTATTTTAAGATTTGGGGTTGTAGGGCTATTGTAAGAGTCCCGGAACCTAAGAAAAGAAAATTAGGTGAAAGAGGAATTGAGTGCATCTTTATAGGCTATGCTCAAGATAGCAAAGCTTATAGGTTTTTGGTGGTTGAGCCAAATGAGTACATTTCGGTGAATACCGTAATGGAATCAATAGATGCAATTTTTGATGAGACTAGGTTCTCTTCAATTCCTAGACCTAAAGATGTAATTCAAGATATTGTTCCTTTAATTGAGCCTCAAGATGAAAATCATGAGGGTATATCAATACAAGATGATCTTCCAACTAATGAGGTTATTCATGATGAAGAAGATGAAAGTATTGAGTTAAGAAGGAGTAAAAGATCAAGGAAACCAAAAGACTTTGGTTCGGACTTCTATGTTTATTTAGTAGAAGGTTCAAGGGACTCAGTTGAAAGTGAGACCCTATGTATGTACAACATAGATAAGGATCCTAAAACTTTTAAAGAAGCTATGCAATCTCATGATGCTTCTTTGTGGAAAGAAGCGGTACAAGATGAGATTGATTCGATAATGGAAAACAATGTTTGGATATTGGTTGACCTTCCTCCGGGAAGTAAACCAATTACCTCTAAGTGGATCTTTAAAAGGAAAAGGAAAGTAGATGGTACCGTTGAGAGGTATAAAGCTCGGTTGATTGTAAGGGGCTTTACTCAAAAGTACGGTATTGACTACTTTGATACATATGCACCGGTGGCTAGAATAGCTTCAATACGTGTATTGTTAGCTTTAGCTACTATCCATAAGCTAGTTATCCATCAAATGGATGTCAAAACGGCATTCTTAAATGGAGAACTAGAAGAGGAGGTATATATGGAACAACCCGAAGGGTTTGTTGTTGAAGGTCAAGAAAAGAAAGTTTGTAAACTTATAAGGTCCTTATATGGACTTAAGCAAGCACCTAAGCAATGGCATCAAAAGTTTGATGGAGTAGTGCTTTCAAGTGGTTATAAGATCAATGAATCGGATAAGTGCATATACTCTAAGTTTGAGGATGGAAAAGGGGTGATTATATGCCTATACGTTGATGACATGTTGATCTTCGGGACCGACATGGAACAAGTTAATAAGACCAAAGAATTTCTATCCTCTAAGTTCTCTATGAAGGACATGGGTGAAGCGGATGTAATTCTTGGTATTAAGATCATTAGAAATAATGATAAGATAAGTTTATCTCAAGAGCATTACATTGAGAAAATATTGAATAAGTTCGGAGGTGATAAGTTATATCCAGTTGTAACTCCATATGATTCAAGTAAGAAACTAGAGAAAAAGTTGAGTTCTCCGGTTAATCAACTTGAGTATGCTAAATTGATTGGAAGTCTCATGTATGCTATGACAAGTACAAGGCCAAATATTGCTTATGCAATTGGCATGTTAAGTAGGTTTACAAGTAATCCGAGCAATATATATTGGTTTGCAATTCGGAGAGTATTAAGATATTTAGCTGGTACTAAAAGTTATCAACTTACATATAAAGGAGAACCTTCGGTATTAGAAGGTTACTCGGACGCGAGTTGGATTAATAAAGGAGATTTCTCTTCTACCAGTGGATGGGTGTTCCTTTTAGGAGGTGGAGCAGTTTCTTGGGGTTCTAAGAAACAAGCTAACATAGCGGACTCCACTATGTCTTCAGAATTAGTAGCATTATATGCTGCTTGTAAGGAAGCGGAATGGTTAAGGAACTTATTATTGGAAATACCGGTTTGGTATAAGCCAATGGCTCCTATCTCAATTCATTGTGATAGCAAGTCTACTCTTGATGTAGTATATAGTCATGTCTACAATGACAAGTCAAGGCATATTGGTTTAAGACATGCTTACATACATCAACTTATAAGGGATGAAGTATGACTCTAAGTTATGTCAAATCAAAAGAAAATATGGCCGATTCTTTAACCAAAGGATTGACTAAAGATTTGATAATAAGTACTTCAAAGGGGATGGGTTGTAGCTCAAAGTACTACTAATCGCAACAAAGACTCAACTTTACGAATTGGAATTCCACCAATTTCTAAAGTTCAAATGAGTACGGAGTTGCTTAAATTAGTAGGAAGCATCAATTTTATTATCCCAAGGACAAGTGATGCTTAAAATCTGTAATGACAAGAGGTTGAGTAGTAATACTCTTAATAGACTTTGTGGAAAAACCTAATTACAGGGGTGGTATAATTACAAAGTCTACCTATGTAAGTGTAATGTGTGGCCGCATAAAGGAACTATGAGCTAAAGTTCTGAAACACTTATGAAGGATAAGGACATAAGGCCGCATAAAGGAACTATGTGTGGCCGCATAAAGGAACTATGAGCTAAAGTTCTGAAACACTTATGAAGGATAATAGTTGGTCAATATAAATCCAAAGTTCAAAGCTATGTCTACTTTGCGATTTGGACACAATTTTGGCTCATATACACTAATTGAAAAGTTCAAAGAGTAATCTACTTTTCATTAGACATATGTTTGTGAGTTTCTCTGGTGATTACAAGTTAAGGTATATCTCAAATAGCGGGGGTTTAAGCTCCTTAAGTAAAGTTATTTCAAGGGTTTTACATACTCTTGAAATAGCGGGGGATTGTTGGAAATATTTCAAGAGTATAAGACAATTATATAGCCTAAAGAATAAAGTATATCAAGTATAAAGATCATATATAAGTGAAACAATAAGAATATGATCAACACGGGTGAAACAGGAAGCAACACGGGTCGTGTTGCCTTCCAGAGAGCAAGAAAACAGTTCCTGCGCTCAACACGGGTCGTGTTGGATCAACACGGGTCGTGTTGAGCCAACACGGACCGTGTTGAATACAACACGGGTCGTGTTGATTGGCAGGAATGGTTTTAATGCTAACGGCTATATGATTTCGTGTAATTAGTTTTTGATATGATAATTAAGCACGATTATTATGAGATTCCAACAGCTTTATGACTTGACTTGGTCAAGGTCATATTAAGTGTGTGATCCTCCATTAAAGACACTTGATTGCTCTTTGACTAGGGCATCCTAAGTGTGTTGGTATTCTCCTATAAATAGGAGACATCCTAGGCTATTTGAGACACACCAATCTAAGCTATCACATCTTCATTCTTGTCTAGACTGCAGCTATACTTGAGTGATTCAAGAGAGAAACTATCATTCTTGAGTGTATACAAGTGCTAAGTTTTATCCCTTTGAACATTTACGGTATCGTAAATAGTTCTTAAGGAAAATGAGTTCAAGGCCACAACTCTTAGCGTTATCCAAGCGAGGTTCCATTGTTTTATATACCGTTCACTCCCTTTCCTCCAACACTTAGCAGAGAGAATGGCTATGCGGAATCGTGACCCCACACCTACACAGTCGAGTCAACAATTGAAGGAGGCGAGGAAGAGGAATGCAAAAACTGGTTTGACCCACTACTGCTACTTGAAGCTGAAAAACAGGAGGCACTTGCAACTGATATTTTGAAGTATCATTCAACACTCCCCTTTGTTTCAAAATCACATACTTTGAGCCTCATTTTGAAATAATCATGTTTTGCTTATGGAAGTGCCTTCGTCAGAATATCTGCAACTTGATTATTAATTCAACAAAACTTCAAGGCTACTTCTTCTTTAGCAACCGTAATACGTTGTGATAACAAAGCTACCATTGCAATGGCGAAGAATCCAACATACCATAGCAGAACAAAGCACATTGACATCTGCTATCTCTTTATCCAGAGCCTTGTTGCTAAAGAAGAAGTAGCCTTGAAGTTTTGCGGAACTACGATCAAGTCGCAGACATTCTAACGAAGGCACTTTCACGAGCAAAGTATGATATTTCATAATGAGGCTCGGAGTATGGGATTTTGAAGCAAGAAGGAGTGTTGAATGATGCTTAAAAATATCAATTGCAAGTGCTTCATGTGTTTCAGCTTGAAGTAGCTGTAGTGAGTCAAACCAGCTTTTGCATTTTTCTATTTTTAAGCACTGTGTTGTTAGTCATATCTCTTTAGTTCCAAAAGTTTAACTAAGTTTGTTTTTGGTAGAGTCCTATTTATGTTGTCAGATTCTTCAGTTTGGTGTGATGAATAGGAGTTGTCAGTTTCCTTTTCCTTTATTTTTTTTTCCGCTCCAACAGTAGTTGTAAGCGACATATACACAAACATAAATTTGAGGAAAATAACCTTACGATAAAGGGACAAACTTTGAAGGCCAACTTTCTACCTGTTGAAACAAGGAGTCACAATAAGCTAGTGTCTTGGAAAATGACCCTTAGGCAATGCCTGAAATTGAACCTTTTTTTTCTTGAGCTCCCCTGAAATTGAACTTAGTAAGATGTACAACAATAACGACCCTTAATACAATCCCGCTGAAAGCTGGATCTGAGGAGATCTAGATGTATGCGGCCTTCCCTCATGCACAATAGTGTATGACAAGGCTGATTCCAGCGGACCCAATGAGGAATTTTGAAATCTGTGAGTGGAACTAAGAGAAGAAGAGAGTCATTGTCTCATAGAATTAAGGAGAGAGATAAAGATCCAAGCATGTGTGTTCTTGGCGGGACGTAATTGCACAATGAAGTAAGACAATCCTGAAAAACACCTGCAAGGTAAATACAAGAGAATACACAAAAAAGAATCCAAAACAGGGCATTCATTCGAGTACTTTTCACCCCATTATTTGACTATCTTAATCCTAACCCTCAACGCGCTTCTATCTAGTGCCATGCCCTCGCTACTCCTGAAGTTAGTAAAATGTCGTTAGTTAGTTTATACACAAGTTCCACACATGACTCAGTAAATAGACTTTAATTTTGTGGGTAAGTCATATTAAATTACTGCTAGGAGTTATAATAAAATATACATTCTAGCTTCAGGTTCACTTAGAAAATGGTAGTATTTGGATAGCAATCTAATGAGGCTTTAGAAACCAAAATGTTAAGAAGACTATCATGCTAATTAAGAGAATGGAAATTGGTTAGTTTTATGAGTGTAATTAAGTTGTAAAGTAAAATCGTGTAAAACTATTATCATATAATCTACAAGCTTCATCAATTATATAATCAATTATAACATTTCAAGACAAAAACAATTTTTTAATCCATAACATTACTTTTCTATCCATGGGTCCAAATGAAAAACTAATTGTAATTAAAATTGTCATTAATATAGTAAGTGCAGATTGCCGACTTGGACCACTTTCATTAATGTGGAAAACATGTGGACAATTTTCTTCCCTAAATGTAAAAGGCCCAAATTTGAGCCCGTCTATAACATTGGCAGGCTAATCTAGTACACAATCAATATTAAAGTCCACAAAAGGCCCCAAACAGGATTCTAAGGCAATATGTACAGCCCAAATTCCTAAAAAGAACAGGCCCATGGGCCTGACAAATATTTTTGGAATATATATAGTTTCACAAATAAATTTTGGGGTTTGATTTTTGCAGCCCCCCATTTTACTATTGTAGCCCTCCATTTTCCATTTCATACCCCTCCCTCTCTCTCTCCTCTCTCTCTCTTCTTCCTCATTCTCTCAAATCTCCTAAACTAATTTATCTCCAAATTCTATATAATTGTCTTAGATTTTTGAAATCGAATCTATAATGTCAAAGGAAGGTGACAAATCATCTGAAGAGGAGGAGGTTAGTTTGTAAATTTTATTTTTATTAAGTTTTGGTTAAAATTTAGTTTTCCGAAAAAATTCCAGATTTTTGGTTGCCAGACGCCGATCCGCGACAATACGGTAGTTGTCAAGCGCCCGATCGCGGCAATGCCGCGGGTGTATGGCAAGGTCGGTGTGGCACTTGCCGCGCCTTGCCATGATCATTGCGCGATAGGCGTCACGGCACCAGCCAAAAATCTGAAATTTTTTTTAAAATAATTTTTATATTTAAATTTATAGTTATTGTTATTATTATTATTGTTATTATTATTATTATTAATTATTTATATTTGTTAATTTTATTCAACTTAAATATTGTGTTATTATTGTTGTTAATATTATTGTTTTTTTCACCAAAGAAAAAATATTATTGTTATTATTATTATTGTTATGTGTTGATTGTTATTGTTAGTGTTGTTATTATTATTATTATTATTATTATTATTATTATTATTATTATTATTATTATTGTTATGTGTTGATTGTTATTGTTATTGTTGTTAATATTATTGCTATTATTTTTATTGTTATTATTAATAATGTTTTGAAGTGTTAATTATTCTGATTATTAATATATAATGTGTTTATTGTAATTGTTACTTGAAGTGCTAATTATTATGAATATTAATAATATTTTTAATAATGTTTAGGGTTTAGTGTTTAGGTTTATGCATGTTATTGTTAATATTATTGTTATTAATATTATTGTTATTATGTTTAATAATGTTATTGTTATTGTCACTGTTATTCTAAGTGAGTAGTTTTATTGTAAGTTATTATTTAGTATAATTTGGCGGAAAAAATATTATGATTATTAATATTATTATTAATCAATGTGACAACGCTCTGCAGGTTGAGTTAGAAGAGTTTGGCGGAGCGGTGTTGATTATTCATCGTTATTTATTCTGAAGATGTTTTTGATAATACGAAGCGGTGCTTGATGGCCAACCTAATAGCTCAGTCATTGGGTTTAGGTTCGTAAGGGCATCATACAAGCAAAAGATTTGGGCGATCATGAAGGTGTTACTTGAAGTGTTTTAGGTATGGCAAATATCGCGGGAAAATTATCGATCTTGATGCAAAGGCCCAGTCGATCGGCGTCGAAGGCGTGCGGTTGTAAATTTGCCATTGTAGCGTGGACCCGTAATGAAACGGAATGGCGAATTCGTGCTTGCGATGGAGCGAGGGGATACACAATCATCAATTCATCGTGTATGCGAGGAAGGACATCGCGGACACCGTTGAACCACGAGATGAAACAACATGCGTGAAATGACCGACACGGTGCACGTCGACCACGATACGCACATCGCTGAAGATAAAGTTCCCTGGTTGTAATTCAAACGTTCGACAAATATACAACGAGCGGGCGAAGATGCGCGCCGAGGGTATGGATGGGAGGACAACTGCCCAACAAACTCTCCACTTGGCGAAAGCTGGCGGGTACGTCTCATATACAAACTTTGATGATGATGGCAATCTTCGTCAGCTCTTTTTATGCCACCCGTACTCGTTGAAGTTGGTCCGTACGTACCCAAATGTAACTCTCATCGACAGTACATATATGACAAACAAGGCGAAGTGGCCCTTTTGCGAGCTAGTAGGTGTGACACCAACTAACAAAAACTTCCAGGTTGCTTACTCATTCATGCGGGACGAGAGGAAGGATTCATATGAGTGGTTTCTTTGGAAGTTGCATGAGTTGTTGGGTCCCGATGTTAAGCCGGGTGTGTTTGTGACGGACAAAGAGTATTGGTTGAGTGGAGCTATTGCCAATGTCTTTCCAGGTGTGCCTCACCTTTTGTGCATATGGCATATTGGGAACGATGTGGAGAATAAGGTCAACGCACTTACTGGGGGGAAGAAGAATGGTTGTGGGCTACATATCAAACATCATTTCTGGAACCCCATTGTTTATGCAAAGACCGTTCAAGAGTTCGAGATGAAGTGGATGACTCTCCAAAGCGTGTGGATTGGAAAGAACAAAGAAGTTGTGAATTATCTGAATGATACGTGGATGCCGTATAAGGAGAAATTTGTTTGTGCTTTCACCGATATGGTACCTCACTTTGGGAACACTGCGACTTCCAGGGTGGAGAGTCAGCATTCTACCCTGAAATATTATATCGGAAGTGGGAGAGGCACATTTGACCGTGTCTTTGTGAGGATTCACCATCATTTGGAGAATCAACATACCGAGATTCGGAGGGAGCTTGAGCAGTCTAGGAGTTCGCACAGATATCATAGGGAATCTCGATTCCTCAAGCATTTACTGCAGTCATGTTTCTCATCATGCCATTGATTTAATTGCTTTTGAGTTCAATGACATGTTGACGATGAGGAGAGCTAAAGGCGAAAACAGGTGCGATCACAAGTTGTGGTTAACCCACCACCTTCCGTGTGCGTGTTCTTTGATGCACCTGTACGATAATGGAGAGCAGTTGCAGTACACATCGATAGACACGTTCTGGAGACAACTGACAGTAGTTGGAGATGGTGACACCCCAGGGTCAAATGATGATCCATCGTCCCAGGACTTGAAGTTGTTTGAGTTGCTCGTTCAACAGGTTCGGGAGCAAGATCCAGCAGTGATACGCGACGTAAACCAGACCCTCCACGAGAAGTTGAATCCCGAGAGTGCCGATATTCCTGATCCAGAGATCAGCCCCCCACGCAAAGGGAGACCCGCGATTTCCAGATCCATCAGACGCGAGCCTAGTGGGTTTGAGTACCACGAACTCAATGAGAAAAAAGGGATCCAGTTCTTCTTCTGTCGGGATGAGTGAAACAGGTTTCATTTTCCTTATTTATTTTGGTTTATTTTTTATAATATGTCAAAAAATCTATATGCCTGGTATTTTTAAGACTGATGTATCTTTTGATGTGCAGTTATTTCTAGGATGTGTACAGATCCTTTCCCGTTCAAGGACGACGTGCCACATTTCTTTCTACCATATATTGTTGGTTGGACGGACGTTGCGCCGGATGGAAACTGCGGGTTCAGATGCATTGGCGAGGCGGGTTATGGAGGCCAACAACAATGGCAAACTGTCCGGACAACAATGGAAAGTGAATTGCTAGCGCGTCAAGACATGTATTTGGCGGCACACTTTGGGTGTTGGGAAGAGTACAATAAATCAATGAACCGGATAAATGGTAACATGGTTGGACCAGCCAGGCGTGAATTTTGGATGTCGACACCGGCAGATTTATTTCCAGCAGCGACAATGTTGAACATTATGTGGATCAACATTGCAACACCAGCTGGCGAATTTGAGCAGATAGCTGAGACATGTATATCAGTGTTACCCTTGAGAGCAGGACCTGGCATGAAGAGACCACGAAAAATATTCGGAATAGTGCATTCACAAAAGTGCCATTACATTCTTCTTTATTTACACGATCAATGCCCTCTATCACCTGTTCATACTGGGTGGTACCGAGCGAGAGACCGTACTGTTGAAGGTTGGGATGAGCCTTTTAAGGCTCGTATTGATCAATGGAAAGGTCTTAGGGATGCTCAAACTAGATCTTTGTCTTAGGTATTAAACTATGTATATGGCAAATATTTGGTCAATGGCGCTTGTTACATTGTTGTCATTTTTGCTTTATGTATTTGGTGGTGAATAATTTGAATTAAAATACATAACGTTAAAACCAGCAATTAAAATACTCAGCAATACATCAAGTCTACGATACAACCACACAAATTTAAACTTACATCAGTCTCAAAACGATAAACAATACAACAAGAAATTAAAATGTTCGACATAAATTAAAAATTAACAACTAATTCTACTCCTCCTCATCCTCCTCTCCCTGATCGGCTTGCTGCGCGGGGACCTGGATATGCAATTGTGCGCACCATTGAGAATACAGATCAGACATAGCTGTGTAACTGTATTCACTCACTCGCCTCGTCGGTTCGTGAGGACTAGGTTGCTGCATCATCGTCTCCGCTAGTTCCGCCCACAAATATGCATACTATGAAAAAATTAAGAAAATTAAAACATTTACACAAAACATTGGTTAGCTTATGTAAAATATGCAAAACTAATGTTAAAGTATGCTTAGGGGTTTGTACCTGTTCGAGGGACCGCGGTTCATCGATTGTGGATTGGCTGGTGGAGGTGTTGTTGATCAAAAATTTGTGTGAATGTACCACGAACCAATCGTTATATGCATCATCCACTTCCCGCGCACGCGTCTTGTGTGTGGCGAGCCGTCGAGGGCGATTTGTTACCAAAGGGAAATGTCCCGAAGCAGTGGTGACGTAGGACTCGTCAAACTCCAATTTGTACGGCCCCTTGGCCGGTCGTTCAGCTTTCATAGGGCGGGGCAACACTGGGGGGACATGTTGTCGATGGCCTATCTGACGGACAACGCGATCAGGCATGTACAACTCTGTCACGTCATATGCACGAATGGGGCCCATGTACAACGTCCTCTCACAGGACCTGTAAGGTGTACCTCCATAAGGGCACCAGCACACCTTATCGGCCGTCAACGCATCCAGGGAGGCCCTCATCGACCGTAGGCGTGGCTCTGATCTAACCGTGTGACTGGGAAACCACCTGCCCGCTCGAGGTCCCCGAACCGGTTGCTCACTGTGTGGCCTAAATGAGGGAAAATACTCATATATCCAAGCCTGCAAAAGGGTCAAACACCCAGCTATCTTCGCTGTCCACGCTAGCCATCCCTAGCGATACGTCTGGTAGGCGGTGTAATCGTACCCCAAGCAACTGTATCGACAATATCAGTGCTAGGCCACGGATGTGGACGAACTCTATCCCTCGATTTATCCACGAGGATAGTGTTCCCCAACAAGCTCAACAACCATGTCCGTGTCCTATGGGGCAAGGGGTACATGGGCGAAACAGCAACCGACCTCAAATCGACATTAGTCATGGCACCCTTGTCATAAATGCCCATTTGCTTTAGATCTGGCATTGGCTTCATGAAAATAGCTTGCGAACTTCGTTAACCGCTGCGATGAAGACAATCGGGCATCACACCATCAATGGAAGGCCCAAAATGTGTTCCATCATGCGGCATGATAGTCATTTCACCAAGGAAGGTGAAAGCGTGTTCGTGTCGGGTTGCCACCTCTCAACGAAGGCCGAGATCGGTGTTATATCGATGTTTTCATACATTAAATCTACCAAAGTCGGTTGGACATTTTGTAGTGCACTCTGGCATACGGGATCCATCCTGGACCTCATTGACCTCAACTCCCTCAACGCATTCCTCTTAGTCACGCACTCAAGAACTGCTGCCGGCGAGCGCTCCCGGCCATCCCATATTACCCGAGCTATGTGACCTCCAAAGCTCGGTATAATGTCCCCCAATTGTGGTCCACCGGGAACATTACCGTGAATCTTCCAGTCTTCCTCATTTCTCCGGCTCCTCTTATGCCTGCTGCTCGCCCCAGCCTCATCACCGGCCTCTCCCCCATGTCGAAATGGGGCAAACCTCCCTGATGCATCTCTCAACGGCTCGAACCCTGTTGGCCTGTAGACTGAAGTAGGAGGAGGCACTAAAGGAGTAGGGATCGCCCCTGGGCCTTCAGGCTTTGTACCGTCATCCCCCGATGTCTCCGTCTCGATATAGTCATCAACATTTTCGTTGATATGTTCGATGAAGTCATGAGTGGTCTGACTGTCCGTGTCATCCGGCTGGCCAACCGCATCAACAGGTGCTCCAGTACCTCGGCCAGCACGTCGACGTACTGACGCAGTCACATTACATCGGTGCGGGTCCCCAGTTTCACCCCTCCTCCAACCAGACGGAAGTTGGTTCGACCTATCTAGAAACCCCTTGCCCCTACCTGCCATTTTAGATCACCTGCATAATAATAAAATAAATATTATCGCCTAGTTACTTTATATTTAAAAGATTTTAAATTAGGGTTTCCTTAAATTATCGCCTCGCTAAATACGTACGTGAAATTCATACACTAACTTAAGTCTACACTAACTCGAAATTTTATAAAAATCACTACATCCTAAACCCTAAACTACAATTTTTAACACTACAAATTTAATTTTAACAGTCTATTGTGCCCTAAATTAAATAATAACAATAATATTAACATTTAGGGTGATATTTAACATAATAACAATTACAATTAAATTAAATAATGACAATAGCAATCACCGTAATAACAAAAGGAATTCATCTTTAAATATAATATTGACAACAAAATTACAATTATTAAATATTCATCTTCTACAACATTATAATTATAAACATTATTATTGCTAATATTATCATAAATATCAAATTAATAAAATACATTAACAACAATAATAACAGTTATATTAACAATAATAATAACAACATTAATATTACTAATAATAACAAATTTAATTTAATAAACCAAATTAATTAAAATTACATTTAATAATAATAACAATAATAATAATAACAACATTAATATTACTAATAATAACAAATTTATTTTAATAAACCAAATTAATTAAAATTACATTTAATAATAATAACAATAATAATAATAACAACATTAATATTACCAATAATAACAAACTAAATTTAATAAACCAAATTAATTAAAATTACATTTAATAATTATAATAATAATAATAACATTAATATTAATAATAATAACAATAATTACAATTAAATTTATTAAATTGAAAAAAAAAATAAAAACGGTGCCGCACGACGTAACTTCCCCAGCCGCCGCATCTGCCGCACAAAGAATTCGGCAAACCGCGGCCGGTTTGCCGCACGCCGATCTCGGCAAACCGCGGCAGGTTTGCCGAGATAGGCGTGCGGCACCGTCAGTTTTTCCGGAAAAAATCAGTTATTCGTGGTTTTTTTTTTCAAATTTCAAACTCAAATTTAACAATTATAAACACATAAAACTTACAAGAATCTCGTCGATTATAACTCCCGGGAAGATGTTGATGTTGTAGCGTCCCTCGTCGTCGTTGTTTGAGAGTGTTTTTTTAGAGAGATAAAGTAGAGAGAAGGTGGAGAGTGAGATTATGAGGGTGAAGGACGTAATTGGAAATTATAATAAAATGGTGGGCGACAATAGTAAAATGGTGTGCGACAAATAGTAAGCGGGTAAATTTTTTAGGATTACTGACCTCAAGGGACAACCGGTGAAGTAAATGGACACAAATTTCAAGCATGACTATGAGGTTAAAATTGGTAAGAAATATCAATTTTAATTTTCTTCTTATATATATTTTTGCTAGATGCACTAACCATAAAACTTGCCCCAAAACCAAATAGAATACGAAACAAAAATATTAAAAAAAATTAAAATTAATATTTATCCTAAATTGAAATCTCGTAGTCTTGCTTGAAACTTTATTATTCATTTGCTTCAAGGGTCATCTCTTGAGGTCAATAGCCCTTTTTTTTATGTATATATGACTGCCAATAATTTTTTTTACTCCCTATGTAATTAAGTAGCGGCCGATGAGCCCTTTTACTCAACAGCCAAAAGGCATAGAAAACACCCAACGCAAAGTGACAGCCGACGGACTACCTATGTAATTAAAGATATAATATTAGAGTATAAAATTATTATTGAGCTTCAACCATCAACTTGAACTTTTAGTTAAAATGGTTTCACATATAAAAGGGATGAATTGTATATATATCCAATTCAGTTTGTTACCTACTAAGAATTATCTTACGATCTTATTCTCTGGACCCGTCCGAAACTGAACATAACCAAAAATAATTGCGTGACTAAGACAATACGTTAAAATTGAGTTTATCATATTATGAACATACTCTCTGATAGTAGGTCCAACAACTAATAAGTATGTAATAATTGATAATTCATAAACAACATTGCATCTACTAAGTAGAAGAGTCCAAATTACATGTGAAGTTCATGGTCAGTTTGAGCAACGTCTTGTTAGTGTTTTTGGATGATTTAACATCACATCCATGTCATGTTAGAGGGCTTTTGTTCCGCTTCGGCTTGATTAGTCATACACTCGCTAGAGGAGTTATATTTGGATACGATAAGCCTGAAAGGTTGTTAGAGATAGCTTTTTTCCTATTTAGGCCATGTTCCTTCTCTGCGGTATTTTGCGGTATGATGTGTGGAATTGTGGTGGGTGTGGTGGAATTGTGGTAGATTATTGGTATATGGGGTAGGTGAGGAGAGAGAATGTAAAAAGTAGAGGAGAAAAGTGAGGAGGAGAGAGAAAAATAATGATTTGTGGTAAAGTGTGTTGAGTTGCAGAAATCATGGTATCTTTGTGATCTAGATTAATCGCAAAAAAGAACAGGGCCTTAATGCGAGAATTTCTATTGAGGTCCTATTCTTTTATGCGGTGTAGTGCGGTACTATAACTCATTATACTATTCAATATTTTTCCACAATTCACCACACTTTATCAATCTATCTTCTCACTTTTCTCTCTCCTAACTTTTCTTCTCTAATTTCACTTTTCCTCTCCTCACCTACCACATCATGTCATCAACCACACTTTCCCTAAATTTTATCATATCATTCCATACCTTACCACATTTTCCACAATTTCTCCACACCATACCATTTTCACATCTTACCAATCGCACAAAAGAACAAAACCTGAATATACTATAATTTCGAGTTTCCACATTATTCAATAACTTTTATAATTTTCAGCAATTTTGAAGTTTTCAACAATAAACACCAATAAATACTTATCAAATAATTAAAGCTTTAAAAAATCTTAAGCTAATCCTCAAAATTTGAACTTCACATACTCTAAAGTTGTCACATACAGTATATAAATATAGTCAAACTCAGTATGATGCAAATCACCCTGAATTTTGGTTAGTTGAATTGCGTCCAAATTTAGGAACCTATTGAAATTACCGTATTTGTACAAGCTCTATGAATAAAAATAGTAAAATTAGGGCATAAGGCCTCCTTCTTTTATGCGGTAGGTAGCGGTGTGGTATCTGATACCACACCGCACTCTTTAATTTTTCGCCACACTTCACCACATCACACCATAATTATTTACCAATATATTTTTTCATTTTACTCTTTTCTCGTTTTTCTCTTCTACTTTTCACATTCTCTCTTAACCTACCCAACGTACTACATCCACAACTCACCACACTTTTTCAAATTTCACCGTACCGCATCATTACCACACCGCAGCCAACCGTATAAAAGAACGGGACATAAATGTTACATCTCATGTCATGCAAAATATAGCTAGCACATGTTTGACTAGGACCACCATTAGTGAATTCGAAGCAAGTGATGTGACAAAAGCTGGATTAATTTATGTACATTTCTAGACTATTTCAAAGTTCAAAGATTATGGCATTTACCCTTCATTATATACATCACTATCGCACCATGCAAATTCATTAGTTGGATAGTGGAAAGAATGTAATTTTGGATGCATTTGTTTGGCTTACTAGTCTTTCTTTTTTACTCTTTATATTACAAGTTATGTGTACCATGTAATATGGGGCGGCTTCAAATTCCTCCATACATGGCTGAAAAATGAAATAATGCATGGGGGCATATTCCACCAAAGGGGCCAAATTACCGGTGGCCGGTTTGACATATTTTTTGTTGCCAAAAAATATTTAATTTCTATACCATCATATCATCATGTATTGGTATTGTGGAACCATTTCAACCAAAAGCTTAAGCTGATATAGTTGAAACACCAGGAATGGTTTTATACTCTAACACGCTCCCTCACGCGAATGTCCTTTGGGCTTGAAGCGTGGATGCTGCAAAGATCCTCTTTACCTAGCGCAATTACATATGGGGGTGCTGAGATTCGTACCTAAGACCTCTTGTTTATTGGTCTGGCTCTGATACTATGTGGAACCATCTCAACCAAAAGCTTAAACTGATAGTTGAAGCCCCAGAATGATTTTATACTCTAACAGGTATTATTATTGTTTCTCCTTTGTAATATGCTAGCAGTAGTCTAGTATATCAAAGTTAGTTGAGGGATGAGTTTCTAAATTAAAATGTCAAATTCTCGATCAACTAAATTTTTGTTTGCTACCTTTACCATTGTTATTGAAATTCTTATATTGGTTGGGCTTTTTCAATTATTCAAAATCGAAAAGGTTAAAACAAGTTGTAAATGAAAGTTTAGTTGTTTAGCACAACGTCGTAGTAGCAAGATGAAAGGGTTATTAGGTTTTAAAATCCCCAATTTTAGGATATGTTTATCAGAATATCCCGAACTTTAATTTTAACATGAATATCCCAAACTTTAGTGAGTCGCATTTGGCAGTAGCCCAACACCAAATTAACATCAATTAAACTCGATTTTTTCATGTGATGTAACAATATTTGTTGGGGTTTTTTGTAGAATGAAAGTATGTCTAAGCCAAAAAACAATCATTAAAATGTAAGAAAACCCGAGTTTAATTGATGTTAATTCGATGTTGGGATGCTAATAAATACCAACCCTTAAGGTTTGAGATATTCATATTAAAAGTAAAGTTTGAGATATTCTCATAAACAAGACTCCAAGTTGGGGATTTTAAAACCAAATAATCCAAGATGAAATATGTGTTATTAAAAGTTGAGTACACTCAATATAAGAGTGATATGTGGCTTGCCACATACATGGAATTCCATCTAGGATAAAAAAATATTAATTATTGAGAAATATCTTAAATATCATCTAAATTAGATGGAATAAAAAGGTCTTTAATGATAATTAAAATAGACATTATAATAGATAATAATAACAAACTAATATAACTTGTAAATTTACATGCTTCATAAATTACTTAGTTTTCCAACTGTTTGTAAAAAATATGAGTTTGTTAATAAAAGAAAAAAACTATGACCAAATAAATATATATATATATAGTGATTTAATTACAACTATGAAAGAAAATGCTAGAATACTGTATGTGAAAGTTTCAAAATAGTCTTTTATGGTTATTTGGCAAACAAAAAATCCAAACTATATTATTTACTATATACAGAATAAAACAATTATTCGTTTCAATATTTCAAATGATGGAGAGATAAATAGAGAAAAATAACTATTGTGGTTACAATATATGAGCTAAGATCACATTTAAATGTTTGTAAAATAGACAATTTTTTTTAGAAACAACGTGCGATCGATGTTTTATCATACAATAATATTATTTAATGGAACCTAGTTTTTGTTAAGTAAAAACAACTATCCAAAAACACGAAATGTTAATTAACATCAATGAACATATATAATATATTGGAATACAATTTTCCATACTTTAGGTCATTAGATAATGATAACCCTTAAATATATCTAATAATTTGTTTCAATTATTTAAATAATACTACCAAATAATAAATCAATATAATATTTTGATAATGACATTCACTGTTATTCACTCTAACTTTTTTGACTTACATGGCAGCGGAGCGACTTCACATACTGCTTGTTTAACCAATTATCATTTTGTTTTCATCATCATTTTCTCCTTTCTTTTTTTCCCGATTTGTACTTCAACATTCTCAAACATAGAATCCTCAAAATAAAGATGTAGTTCAGTCCTTGATTCAACAAAAAGGGAGCCATCCACTACCCTTTTCCATTGATGTTATGTAGTGCATTCTAGTTACAATTAAAATGGCAAAAGAGCAATTCGGTATACAAAGCATTCCAGTAAGTAGGGTTTGGAAAAGGATACCACCACAAAGTTATAATGAAGGCAAACCTTACTCTTAAAGATATATTATCTAGCATAATGCAATAATATGTTAGAATGCACCAAAATTAGGGATGGAGCTCCCTTAGGGCAAGAGGGGGCAACTGCCTCCCTCCCCTCCCCCGACCTAGATAAAATTTTGTAGATATTTTAAGAGAAAATAAGCATATATGATTGTTGGTATAATTTTGAAGACTATATCTTAAAAAACTAAAGATCTTGTGTTCAAATATTGATGTGTTAGTTTTCTTTGTTTTTTTACTTAACACAAGTAGAATCATATCCTTCCATATCTCTATTGAATACTTTTTTTTTACTTTAAAAAATTTTGTTCATAGTTTATTGCTTTATATTGCCAATTTATCATTATTTCATTAAATTTTCATTTTCCCAACCACTTCATATCCTTCCATATATCATATATATATATATATATTTCTGGGTACAAAGGGTGAGGTTCGTAATATGTGAGTTTTGATGAGGGTATTTTGGGAAGACTATAATTAGTTATTTTACTTTTTTTTAAAAAAAATCTTCATATTAAATGATAGGATGAATTACTAATAACATAGGATCATAATACGTCAATTTCGATGAAGGCATTTTTGGAAAGCTATAATTAGTTATTTTACATCTTTAAAAAAAATATTTCTTACGTATTAAATAGTAGGATAAGTTACTAATAATACTAATAAAAAGAAGTGCTAATTATTTTATAAATATAAAAATATAAATATAAATGAACTAAAAATTTATATTTCATATATAAAATCATTTATTAATATGAGAAAAATTAGTAATATGATAAATCTTTAGTAATTTGACCTTTGTTTCACGTAAAAAGAAAAATTACATGTACACACCTAAATTTAAAAACACTTTTTTCTTTCTAATGAAACATTTGAAGTAATCTTTCCATTTTTTAGTTGTTTTTTTAGGCCCATTTTTTTTAGTTGTTGTCCATGCTTTTTGAGGTCAATTTTAATAATTTGTCACAAACTTTTTTTAAAATATAAATATTATACTTTCTAAATAGTAATTTTTATTATAAATCTAAGGACATCAATTTTGTACGATGAATTATTTCACAAATTAAAATATTAATGGTCTAAATATTTATACGAAACTATAGATAGCTGATATAAAAAATAGAGGAATTCGCTAATAAATTAATAAATATATTTTCAAAATTCTAAATAATAAATTATTATCTTTTCTTTTTCCCCCTTTCCCCTCTGTGTTTCTTTTCTTTCGAAATAATTGTGGTTTTTTTCATTAAAATTAAAAAAGGGATATTAGAGGTAGTTGATGAGCTCCAATTTGTCATTAAATTGCACCTTAATGTACGGTTATAACCTTATGTGCAATTGTAAATGCTTAATTATTCATGTTTAATGACAATAATACCAATTGATAGTTTGTTGCTTTGTAATTTACACATCTCCCTTCAATAACCTTTGCTTTATTATTATAAATATATATTGTCTTCTATTAGGTCAATATTTATATATCCTTCCATGCAATAATAATTTCTCTTATTCATTGTCTAACATAAGTTCAGTATGCATTTTCACTTTCAACTTCAAAATAGTTATAAAGATGTATTATTCTTATGAAAAAAATCAAGGCATATAGTCTTGCAATTTTTCATACACTATTTCTTGAGAATTGGGTTTCCATTGATTCATAGTTTGCACACACATCTTCAAAAGAGTACAAATGAATTGTTAAACCTTACCGTAAAGATATATCAAAAGAGTCTTGCTAAAGCAAGATATATTTATATTTCAATGGAAGATTATATATTTCAGGTATGTACGTATGATATTTTTAAAGTATTACTCTTTTTATATATAATTATATATCTCTAAGTTGTTTTTATAGAAAGATGTTGGGCAAAAATTTTCGAGGTAAAGGACACGATAGTAATGCATTTGCTATGCTTAAAGTATTTTCAAATATTTATCAATATCTCTTTTATATATAGATGAACTATGAATATATAAATAAAAAATATTGTTGCAGTATTTAGTTTACTTATATACTTCAGACTTCAGAGCATAAATAGTGAAAGAATTATTTTATGAGTTTTTGATAAGAAAAGATTCAAATGATCCATTCCTTATATATATACTTTGTATGTCGATTTTTGAAAATAAATGGCCAAAACAAATAAACAATACATTATTTCAAGAAAAATATTCTGAATGGATTTATCTAACATTATCCATATATTTTAAAACTATGAAATTACATTTGTAATAAAATTTTAGAATGTCAACATATTATTAATCGTGAGTGTATGTTGTTGTTGTTGTTCTATATCTGGTTATATTTCAGAGACTATTTTTTATTTTCTTTTTCTTCTTTGTTACTATATTGTTTTTAGTATGTATGACGTGGATATGAATTATGAAGCTGTTTTTTTTTCTTATATATAGTTTTCTTTTATTTTATTTCATCATGTATGTTTGTTGTTTTGTTGTTAAGTATATAGTTTGTTAATTGTAAATATTGATTTGATTTAAAACCTAAATTAACATACAATAATATTAAATTTAAAAATTAAATATAAATTACAGTGCCTATGATAAAAGCTATAAAATCTTATGGATATTTGGATTATAAAATAACAAACAAATTAAGTGCATCATTTTTAGGGAAAAAAAATTGTAAAATACATATTTGAGAAAATTGAGATTGATTCAAATATAAATAAACAAAAATTATTTATCTTATTAATTTCAAATTTTCTTTTCGGTGTTGGAATTTAAAATTGTAGTGTTGATGTTTATATTCATGAAGACAAACATGGGTGCCATGCTATTGAATATAATGTATTTCTATAGAGTTATTGTTTTCAATTTTATATATAATTTTTTATAAAGGAAATGTATATATATATATATATATATATATATATATATATATATATATATATATATATATATATATATATATATATATATATATATATATATATATATATATATATATATATATATATATATATATATATATATATACATACATAGGGAATAGATAGGGTGAGAAGGGATAGTGTGTGAGAATGTGAGAAGGATGTTTCACAGCCTTTGGATCATATATCAATGGTCTTCAATTAAACAACATTTTCCCTTTTTCTTTGGGTCTCCTCACGTAACCCTTTAGTTAGATAAAAAAATTGTCTTGATCATAATTGTTTCATGGGGAATTGTCCTGCATGAGAAAAGAGGGCGGCTGAAGCAATTGAAAGTTTCTGTTTTTTCAAATTATTTTTCTTTGCTTAACTGATTGGAGAAACCAAGGGAGCCAAAGGTCACAATAGGAGAAAAGAAGGGAGAAATGAAGGTAGATTGAGATCGGAAATTAGGGTTCGGCGTTCTGGTGATATGTACGGGGTCGACGGTGAAGAAGCAGTGAAACCAGTACCATCGGCGATGATTTGTGCGGTGATGAACATGGATGTCGACGGGAAGGATGCTCACGAGACGAGGACTAACATTCATTCAAGGTTAGTGAATGTTCTCAGTGAAAGGTGGTTCTTTTGTGATAAAATCCCTGGAAATCGGAACAAATTCATCCCCTTAACAGTAGGAACTGTTCATCGTGGTTAGGGCTTGATGAGTACTATTGATGAATTTCCCATTGTAGGCTTGGAGGTTGTGTGCAATTTTGTGGGAACATGTCGTTTTTTTCAAGGGTTTGGGACGTGTCTATTGTGAGGTTTTTGGATGGTGTGATGTGTGTAGTTGGACAATGCTCAAGTTTGCTTGCTATGATGTGCATCGTACATGATGTCCATTTGGTGTATACATGATGTCAGTTTAGTGTAAACATGAAGTCCATTTGGTGTAAACATGACCATGTTTCATTTTCTAATTGCTTCCAGGTTCAATAAAATGTAAATGATGGATGTCACAAGTTGGCAAGTAGAAGCGCAAGACAGATGGATGTTGAGACAAAATCCCCATTTCCTACCCCGAAATAAGCTGAAAGCCATCGTATTTTCAAAGGCTTCTCACTGGAACCGAAAAAGAACACTTGCCCTCCTCTGATGTTGGTGCTTCGCCGTACATTGATGATTAGAATTTTAGGTCATCCTCCTCATTGTCTCTATTTATATGACATTTTGTAGGACCAGAATTGTATAAAACAAGCAACATATTGTCATGAACTTTTTGTGATACTTTTGATTCACCATTATGATTGATGTTCATCATCAGTTGTTGGTGATGTCCTTTCTGTTATAGCAAATGTTCATTTCCGGATGCCTTGTTGTCCATTGTTTTATTTTTTAGTTTTTCATTTTTGATGTTGATGGATGTTCAGTTGTTATTGTACACACAAATGGACATCATGTAACACACAAATGGACATCAATTCCTAATCAAATGGACTTGATGTTAAACACACATGGACATCAAGTCCATTTCATATAAGTATATAACCCTTGATTTCCATCTGGTAAAACATTGATGTCCATTTTTCAGCAGCATAGAACATCTCTTATAAGCTGCGATGGAGCAGGACTACACTATTGTCTTGGTTTGTTTTCAACATTTGACATCTCCTCCATGATTGAAGTGACCACATCCAAAACACTCTGATCACCATCTGTGCCCTGATCTCCACCCCTGCATGATCAACCCATAAACCCATTATACAATTTATACATATAGAATGAAAACAAAAAGACAAAACAAAGACCCAAGATGGACATCAGTATTAAACCAAATGGACTTCAAGTTCCAACCAAAAGGGACATCAGTATTAAACCAAATGGACATCATGTTTACACCAAATTGACATCATGTTTACACCAAATGGACATCATGTACGATGCACATCATAACAAGCAAACTCGAGCATTGTCCAACTACACACATCACACCATCCAAAAACCTCACAATAGACACGTCCCAAACCCTTGAAAAAAACGACATGTTCCCACAAAATTGCACACAACCTCCAAGCCTACAATGGGAAATTCATCAATAGTACTCATCAAGCCCTAACCACGATGAACAGTTCCTACTGTTAAGGGGATGAATTTGTTCCAATTTCCAGGGATTTTATCACAAAAGAACCACCTTTCACTGAGAACATCACTAACCTTGACTGAATGTTAGTCCTCGTCTCGTGAGCATCCTTCCCGTCGACATCCATGTTCATCGTCGCACAAATCATCGTCGATCGTACTGGTTTCACTGCTTCTTCACCGTCGACCCCGTACACTATCACCAGGACGTCGAACCCTAACTTCCGGTCTCAATCTACCTTCGTTTCTCCCTTCTTTTCTCCTATTGTGACTCTTTGGCTCCCTTGCTTTCTCCACTCAGTTAAGCAAAAAAAAAAATAATGTGAAAAAACTGAAATTATCAATAGCTTCAGCCGCCCTCTTTTCTCACGCAGGACAATTCCCCATGAAACAATTATGATCATGACAATTTTTTTTTTAACTAAAGGATCACGTGAGGAGACCCGAAGAAAAAAGAAAAATGTTGTTTAATTGAAGACCATTGATTTATGATCCAAGGGCTGTGAAACATCCTTCTCACATTCTCACACACTCTCCCTTCTCACCCTATCTATTCCCATATATATAAATATATATATATATATATATATATATATATATATATATATATATTGTAAAACCCCGAAAAATCCAAAGATGTTGACCGTGACGTCGTTAGTAATTAGGTTTGACTTCGTTATTTATTATTATTCGTTTGTGTTTTATTTTGCTAACACTTGAGCTCGTAGGATCGTGAGAGACTAACAAGGGTGTTTAGTCCCATTTTAGGGGCTAAATACCACTCGTTCACGCCCAAGTCTATTGCCGTTCCCTAATAAAATGGTTATTTATTACGTGTTTTGTGACTTTTAGGCTTTAAGTTCGGAGAATAATAAAAGGGGGGCGAAGATGCGGAAAAAGGCGATAACTCGGTCATCCCGAGACCTTTGGAGCTGATTTGATGCCGTGGTGAAGACCCGGGAAGCAAGGGAGACCAGCCGTGCGTAAAGGAGAGAGATTTCGGGCCAAAAGGCTAAGTATGGGGGCATCCAGGCTCGTAGCGTTCGCTACAACAGCCGTAGCGATCGTTACGTCCCCATACTTAGATGGAGATCACCTGAAAAGCGTAGCGGTCGCTACGCCTGTCGTAGCGATCGTTACGAGTCCAGGCAGAAGGTTCTGCCCAAGGCCGTAGCGGTCGCTACCCCTTTCATAGCGCCCGCTACGATGAAGCCCTGATTTTCCAATTTATCCTGCTGACGGTCGTAGCGTTCGCTACGCCCTCCGTAGCGTTCGCTACGGATGAGTGACTGGGTCGCGACGCTGGGCGTAGCGGACGCCTTAGAGCTGAAACGATTCGCCTGCTCTGGGTCGTAGCGAACGCGACGATGTCCGTAGCGTTCGCGACGACCTTATTTCCTGCTTATTTTTCGGCCAAAACGACTGTGTTTTGGCCCTTCTTCCACTTTGTTTAATTAGCTCGTCTTGTCATTTTGGGGGAGGGGGGAGAGCTGGAGATGAAGGTTCTTTACTTTTGACATCTTCTACCTTTCAAGAGTTTTAGGATTAGCTTTGTGACAATTAACTTCTACTTTAGTTGAGTAATTACTTTTTTCAATCAAGGCAAGTTGCTCTTCATCATTTGGGTATTATTGCTCTTCATTTATTTCCAATTTATTGCTCATCAATTTTAGGTATAATCTCTTTTCCTCCTCACTTTAATGTTTCCAAATGTTTTGTTGCTTGTGTTTAGTGTAGTTTTATGTTGTTAATCACAGTGGTTAGTTTTATTATCCATCCTTTGAGTAGAATCATGCTAGGGTTCTATTGGTTGTGTGTTGCTAATTTCTCCGCCATGTCTAGAGGCTAATCCTCCTTGAGGTGAGGGGGTGATTAAGGCCTTAATGGGTTTTGGCTAAGGTGTTTGTTGATTAAAGTGTGTTTTAGTTGGAGGAGTCTATTCCCACCTAGTGTCTTCTCATTGGGGGTGGCGGTTCAAGGTCCGAGAGCTCTTTGAATCGTTATACACTCAATGGGAAGCCTAGAGTGGGATAGTTAGGTCTATACTTACGAGGGTAAGTGTAGGCTTAACTAGGAATTAACGCAATTCTCAACCCCGATGGTCCATGGTGGACATAGGGTAGTTAATATGAATCTTCCTCGAGGGAGGGGATTCATTGTGGCCTTTTTCCCGCGTTGTTCCATAGGTGAGTCCAACTTTATGCGCTTTAGTCATGAAAACTCCTTGATCAAAGATTCCGTTAAGTGTCTAAAACCCCCGAACCTCTCTTTGTCTAATTATCACCTAGTTAATCGTCTTTCTAGTTTTAATTTTGTTATAATCAAAGTGTTCTTTGCTCCGTGATTTATTTCTTGATTCAAGGCTAAAACCGAAACAAAATACGAGAATTTAGACCACAGGCTCCCTGAGTTCGACAATTTACACCGGCCTGCAAACCGTTGTACACAAAATGGCGCCGTTGCCGGGGAGCTAGTGTCCCTAGCTCCTCGTTGTTTTGTTTCTAGGTTTTTGTTTTGAATCCTTCTACCCGCTTGAGGTTTTGTGAGTCTAGGTCCTAGGATAATTTTACGCGTCCTTATTGTTGGTGTCGTATGCAGACAAGGTCTCATAGAGGCCAAGCCCCACTCGTCCCCCTCGACCCCGAGATTGAAGCTTCGGCTCGGAGAGCCTACGGCAGTACTCGCCGACGTCGTCGGGAGCAACGACAACAACAACAAGCCGCTATGGAAGGCCAAGGAGGCCAGGGCCAAGGAGGTGATCCACCACCAAACCCACCCCGTCCCTTAGCTTGGTACAATACACCCACTCCAGGGACGGGAGGCAACCCCATCATTCTACCTGTTTTACCCAATAATGCCTTGTACGACTTCAAGGTCAACTTTGTGAACATGTTTGAGCAAAACCCGTTCAATGGTTTTGAGAGGGAGAGTCCCATTGACCATATTGACAAGTTCGAAGAGAGGATCGGTTATGTCCAAATACCAGGAGTTCCACCAAGCTACATGAAGCTTAAGTTCTTTCCATTGACTTTAGCGGGGAAAGCCAAGCTTTGGCTCAATACTTGTCCTCCTGGAACTTATGACACTTGGGAGAAGTTGAGCGGAGATTTCCTCAAGAGGTTCTACACCACCGATGAGACCCATCTTCGACGGCAAGATATCTTCAATTTTAAACAAGAGCAAGGAGAGTCACTTTTTTATGCTTGGGGACGGTACAAGAATCTTCAACGCAGAGTTCCTCATCACAACTTGGATGATTGGTTGCTCCTTAATACCTTCTATCAAGGGCTCAATGGACATTTGAGAGAGTTGATTGATAATGCCTCGGGAAGAACTTTTCTTGGCAAGACTGCTGAGGAGGCGAATGTTTTCCTTCATGAGCTAGCACAAAACTCTCCAAATTGGGGTTCGGACCGTTCGTGAAGAGGGGAAGGATCTTCATCTAGTGATGCCGTGTTGAAACACATTGCCGATCAAATCTCGGAGTTGAGTCAAAAGTTTGCCCTCATGGATACCTCGAGGCAAGTCAATGCCGTTCAAGAGATGCAAGGCCCTTCATCCATGCCCGATAGCAACATGGTTGAATGCAACGTTTGCAATGGGTACCACCCTAATGGTCAATGCCTAGGGTACCACGACATGGAGCAAGCCAATGCCATCTACCCCAACAACAACCTCTCCTATTCCAATAACCATCCCATTAGACCACAAGGAAACCCGGCATACAATGCTCGACACCGAAGTTTCCCTCCCGGATTTTCTAACCAACCTCAACCTCTTGTTCGCCCTCATGGCCAAAACACATTTCAAAACCCTCCATACCACCAACCCCAATACTTTCAAAACCCTCCTCCACAACAACCTTACTATAACCACGCCCCCCCTCAACCATCCTCTGCTACTCAAGATCCGGAATTGAAAGCAATGCTTCAAAAGATTTTAACCAACCAAGAAAACCGGATCAACCAACTTGAGCTCCATGTGGCTCAAATGGCCCAACAATCCGTCCGACCTCCCCAACCTATACCAAGCCAAACCATGCCAAACCCCAACAATGGGAAAGGACAGGAGAAGCAAGTCAACGCAATCCACTTGAGGAGTGGAACTACTTATGAGGGCCCTTCTATGGTAGAGGAGGAACCGTTGGGAGAGAGGAGTGGAGATGTTGTTGACATCACTCATGGGGAGGGAGGTGAAGATAACATTGTTGATGGGAAAGAGGGAAGTGAAGGCATTGAGTCTAGAGAAATTTTGAGGAAGGAGCCTAAACTGAAGAGTGTTGAGAAGGGGGTTGAACATGCGCCGATCACCCAACCACTCAAACCATATAAGCCACCGGTTCCATACCTCGAGAGGCTTGTCAAGACAAGGGATGAAGCTAAGTTCTCCAGATTCATTGACATGCTCAAAAAGCTTCACGTGAATATCCCTTTCCTAGATGCGATTTCGGAGGTCCCGGTTTTCAAGAAGTACCTCAAGGATCTCTTGACCAACAAAAAGAAGATCCGGCATGAGAACACCATTTCTCTCACAGCCGATTGTAGTGCCATCATCTCCAACAAAACTCCTACCAAGTTGGCCGACCCGGGAAGTTTTTCTATACCTTGCTCAATTGGGGAGATGAAGATAGGAAACGCCCTTTGTGACCTTGGGGCTAGTGTGAGTGTCATGCCATGGTCAATATGTCAAAAGCTCCGCCTCGATGAGCTCACTTCAACCGCCATTAATTTGCAACTTGCGGACCGGTCGATTAGGAGGCCAATGGGTATCTTGGAGGACATTCCGGTCCAAGTTGGTAAATTCCTCATCCCTTGTGATTTTGTGATATTGGAGATGGATGAGGACCTACATACCCCTATTATTCTTGGGAGGCCATTCTTGGCCACGGCCGGGGCTATGATTGATGTGCAAAATGGGAGACTATCTCTCAATGTGGGAGGAGAGCAAGTAGTGTTCAATCTCGAGGAGGGAAAGAAGCACCCGACATTTGATGATTCATGCTATGCGATTGATGTGGTTGAAGATGCGGTTAATGATTCTTTATGGGAGTCTCTATTCCTCCAAGGTGCTTTTGATGATCCACTTGAAGCAAGCTTGATGGGCACTTGTTCTTCAACAACGGAGGGGGACGATGTGAAGTTCTTCACCGACCTTTTGGATGCTACTCCCATTGTTGAGAAGTTTTCTCCGGATGAAACATTTGTGCATTGCATGGAGATTGAAGAGGTCGTCACCGAGAGACCAGACAAGTCAAAGAAATTACCTCAAGTTTAGCTCAAGCCTTTGCCATCCACTTTGAGGTATGAGTTTTTGGGTGAGGAGGAGACATTCCCTGTGATCATTAATGCTAACCTTGATGGCACTCAAACTTCAAAACTTCTTTGTGTTCTTAGAAAACATAGAAGTGCCTTGGGTTATGCTATTGAGGATCTCAAGGGTCTATCCCCTTCTATTTGCATGCATGCTATCGATCTTATGCAAGATGCTAAACCATGTAGACAACCACAATGTCGATTAAACCCGAATATGCAAGAAGTGGTTAAAAAAGAGATCGTTAAATTGCTTTCCGCCGGGATCATTTACCCTATCGCTAATAGCGAATGGGTGAGCCCTGTACATTGTGTGCCCAAGAAGGGTGGCATGACCGTTATTGAAAATGAGCATCAAGAATTGATTAGCACTAGAGTTGTGAATGGGTGGCGCATGTGCATTGATTATAGACAAATAAACAAGGCGACCCTCAAAGACCATTACCCTTTGCCATTTATTGATCAAATGCTAGAGAGACTTGCCGGTAAATCCTATTTTTGCTTTCTTGATGGCTATTCGGGATTCTTCCGAATACCCATTCACCCAAGCGACCAAGACAAGACCACGTTTACTTGCCCTTTTGGCACCTTCGCATACCGGAGGATGCCCTTTGGGTTATGTAACGCGCCCGGCACCTTTCAAAGGTGCATGTCGGCTATTTTCTCGGACTATGTGGGGAGTCTTATGGAAATTTTTATGGATGATTTCAGTGTGTATGGGTATACCTTTGATGATTGTCTTGCAAATTTGGAAAAAGTATTGATTCGTTGTCAAGATGTCAATCTAGTCCTTAACTGGGAAAAATGCCATTTAATGGTTGAGGAGGGTGTTGTTCTTGGCCATGTGATTTCAAAGCGGGGCATAGAGGTGGATAGAGCTAAAGTGGAGGTCATTGAGCGCCTACCACCCCCCGCCACTGTCAAGGGGGTGCGTAGTTTTCTTGGACACGCCGGGTTTTACCGGCGATTTGTCAAAAACTTTTCGAAAATTGCTCGACCTCTCATTGAGCTTCTATGCAAGGATGCCCCTTTTGTCTTTACTAATGAGTGTCTTGAAGCGTTTCAGAAATTGATGGAGGCCTTGACCACCGCACCGGTAGTTCAACCACCGGATTGGAGCTTACCGTTCGATGTTATGTGCGATGCTAGCGACTATGCCGTGGGGGCATGTCTAGCACAAACCAAGGATAGGCAACCAAGGGTCATCTACTATGCAAGTCATGCCTTAGACGCCGCCCAACGCAACTATACCACCACGGAGAAGGAGTTGTTGGCTATTGTTTTTGCATTGGACAAGTTTCGCCAATACCTTTTGATTTCCAAAGTAGTGGTGTACACCGATCACTCGGCTTTGAAGTATTTACTAGGCAAGAAGGAGGCCAAGCCGAGGCTCATTCGTTGGTTGCTGCTAATGCAAGAATTCAACATCACCATCCAGGACAAAGCCGGTTCCAAAAACGTGGTGGCCACCACGCTCACGGATCCTTGTTGAATTGGAGTCCCTATCAATGATTCTTTTCCGGATGAGAAGTTGCTTGCTATCCAAGAGGAGACCCCGTGGTTCGCCGATATTGTGAACTACCTTGCTTCGGATGTGGTGCCCGAGCTCCATTCAAACCAAAGGAAGAAATTCTTTTGTGACGTCAAGCACTATATTTGGCACGAGCCTTACTTGTTCCGCATATGCAACGATGGCCTATATAGAAGATGCATAGCTCAAAGCGAGGTTCCGGAAATCTTAAATCATTGCCACAACAAGCCATGTGGAGGACATGGGGGAAAGGATAAAACCGCAGCCAAGGTTCTTCAATGCGGATATTGGTGGCCGACGCTTTTCAAAGATGTAGAGGTTCATGTCAAAGCTTGCGATGAATGCCAAAGAGTTGGGAGGCTTTCTAGGAGAAATGAAGCACCCTTGACCTATATACTTGAATGTGAGATTTTTGATGTGTGGGGTATCGACTTCATGGGCCCATTTCCTTCGTCAAGGAATGAATACATTTTGGTGGCGATGAATTACGTTTCCAAATGGGCGAGGCTATTGCAAGCCAAAGATGTGATGTCAATACGGTCTCAAGTTCTTGAAGGTAATCTTCCTAGGTTCGGCATTCCAAGAGTAGTCATTAGTGATAATGGGCCTCACTTTATTGAGAGGAAATTCGAGGCATTGCTCGAAGTATGGGGTGAATCACAAGAGGTTTGCCTACCACCCCAAACTCAAGGGCAAGTGGAGATCACAAACCGGGCTATTAAGGAAATCCTTCAAAAGACCGTTGCGTCCTCAAGAAAAGATTGGGCGGACAAACTTGATGATGCTTTATGGGCATATAGGACGGCATTCAAGACTCCCATTGGCACCACTCCTTACCGATTGGTCTATGGTAAGGCATGCCACTTCCCGGTGGAACTCGAATACAAAACATTTTGGGCGGTAAGGAAAGTGAATTTTGATGCAAAGGCCGCGGGGGAGAAACGGTTGTTCCAATTGGAGAATTGGAGGAGATCCGCCAGCAAGCTTATGAGAATAATCGAATCTACAAGGAGAGGACAAAGGCTTGGCATGACAAGCACCTCAATTACCGGAACTTCAAGGTGGGTGATCAAGTATTGTTGTACAATTCTCGCCTCCAACTCTTCCCGGGCAAGTTAAAGACCAAATGGTCGGGACCCTTTGTCATTGTCAAGCTCCACCCGGGTGGAGTTGTGGAGTTGGAGAACAAGAAGGGGGAAACTTTTAAAGTGAACTCTTCCAAGGTCAAACCATATGTCATGAGCGAAGAGTATGCGGGGACTATGGTAACTTTCCTCCCCGATACCTGATGTCAAGATCCGGTCAATGGTCAAGCTAAGGACCTTAAGCAAGCGCTTCATGGGAGGCAACCCATGCTTGTAATGAGGAATTAGTTCTAAAAAAAAAAAAAAAAGATGAAAAAAAAACAGAAAAAAAGGGGGAATCATGAGTGGGAGAAGAAAAAAATCGAGGGAGGTTTGGAGGTTGTGAGTATGAATTGAAGCATATTGGTTTTAGAGGAGATAGGTTGAAGGAGAACCTAAGGAGAGGAGAGACGAGGAACATTTGAAAATTTTTCTAAGTCTTGGAGCGTAGCGTTCGCTATACCGTTCGTAGCGTTCGCTACGGACCATTCCTCATCTTACTGTTTGGCCACTGTTTGGAGGGTAGCGTTCGCTACGAGGTGCGTAGCGTTCGCTACAGATCGATTCCTGATTTTCTGGCTGGCAGCTTTCTCGGGCATAGCGTTCGCTACGCCCACCGTAGCGCTCGCTACGGATCGATTCCCAGTATTCTCGGCGCTAGGCGTAGCGAACGCGACGCCCAGTGTAGCGAACGCGACGCCTAATTTTTACGCAGACTGTAAAAGGGGAATTTCGACTCCCCCTTCTTTTCACTTCACTTTTCACTCCAAATTCGCCTCACCTTCCTCTTTCCTCCCAAACCTTCCTAAACCCTAACCCACAAAAATCACCATCTTCATCCTTCTCTACTCATTCTCCACCAAAAAGACCATCACTCTTCCCCCATAAACTCCATTTCCACCTTTCTCTTCTCACCTTTTGCAACCCACATACCCATTTTCACTTTCTTCCTCTAGCATTTGAACTCCTAATTGAGTTGGGTTTTAGAGGAAGCAAAGCTTGATTCTTCCAAGTTTACTCTCACGCATTCATTCTTCAAAAGAGGAACAAGTGAAAAATATGCCTCCACGACCTAGCAAGAGGGTGCGGGATGGAGCTTCATCCTCAAGGGCATCACCCATTATTGACCAAGAAGATGAAGGTAATGACTTCCCTGATTTTCCTACCCAAAAAGCTGAGCCTTTACGCGTAAGCTCGCATGCTAGGCATAGAGTTACCGTTCAAAATGATAGACATGCTCGACGGTTAGCACGGTTCAAAACTAGGAATATATGTTTTCCTTATGTTTATGATGTTGAAACGTGCAATGAACACCACTTGGGGCCTAGCATGGAACATTTAATTGGGGTAATGGGGTGGGAGCAATTTGTTCAAATTCGTGCACCCCAGAGGGATCAAGCAATTTATGAGTTCCTTTCGTCTTTTGAGTTGTTGAATGATGGGACAGCTGATGCTTGTTTTACTGCGTGGGTGGGCAACAAGCCCATTGAGTGTGATCTTGTGAAGTTCAATAATTTGTTGGGTTTGCGAGCGGAGGCCTAACCTATGGCAAGCCTCGTTCTTGATGAGGGAGGCTATGCGGGAAATAACATGTTGGCGGAGAACTTTAATTAGGGCACCAAATGGGGATGTATTGTATTATGATGTTCGGGGTTCTAAATCCCGAGATTTTTGTAATCCCGCCGTTAGGTTCTTCCATAGGTTGGTTACAAATTCGGTTTTCGCACGGGATGATGGTAGGGAGAAGGTGCGGAAAGATGACCTAGCTATTTTGCACCATGCTTTACATGGTCGCCGAGTCAACACGGGATCGTGTATTCTGCACCAACTTAAGCAAATGTCTACCGATGGTGCCGGGACTTGTATAGCATTGGGTCACATTATTACCCACTTCCTACACTAGTATGGGGGCCCGATAACCCCATACCTTGGCCGTTGCGATACGCACCACATTCCTGAACCTATGGACAGCGACCGCCTCCGCCACTTCCGTTTTTTCTCCGTGAATCCATCGCCTCCAGCACTCCTCTACCACCATGGGTCCGTCCCCAAAGCCGTTACTACCCTTCGTAACCAACAAGCCCCTCGTTTAATCGATGTGCGGGATCATAACAATTGGTCTTGCGGGCAAGAGCAAACTCCTAGGCTTGTTGGTGGGGATAGGGGGTTCATGATGCCTCCTTTCGAGAGGGAGTTGGAGCAGCTGCGGGAGGCGGCTGAAAATCAACGCGGGGCACCGAGGCGAGGTGTAGCGAGGGCGGCCCAAGAAGAGAATGTTGGGGAGCAAGAACACGGGTTGAGGGGACAAGGCGGTTGGGTTTTGCGTCAAGAGGATTTTGATGGGCTACGAAACGATGTGCGGGACCTTGCCGGTTCCATGAATCAAATGATGATTGCCCAAACGCGAACCTATGACTCATTGACGCAATTGAACAATCGGGTGGGTCGCTTGGAGAACATCGCGGATGACTGGGCCTACTACCACTACGTTGTCATGGGTCATCCGCCGCGTGATCCGGGATGGGTCAACCCGTACTACCCACCACCTCCTCCTCCTGAAGGAGATCCACCATCATGATTGTAAGCTTTTTCCCCTCCCCATTCTCTCTCTTTATTCGAATTATCATTTGATTGTTTGTGGGGAGGTGTGCATCTAGTGGGTGGGTGGAGCGTTCTTGTGTTCCCGTCCCTTGTCGGTTTTGTCAAAGATCCTGTTGTCTCATGTGTGATCACTGTCCATCTCCACCTCCATCCATCTTCCATCATGTTTCGATTGGTTTTGGTTAATCACTTGCACTTAGCTCCATCAAGTGACAAGTGATGTTTCACCCTCAACAAGCCGCCTCAAATTGATTGAGAACGAGGTTGAGGTTTCACAAGCAATGTATATAGCTTTATTCTCGCATATAGATTTGTTTCTTGCATTTTTCCTTTATCCATTTGGACATTTTCGTATATTTCTTTTGCATATAGATTCGATTGCATTTCGATACGTTGCATTTTTCTTCTAACCTCATTAGTCTTAGCTTTTCTTTTGTGCTCGTGGTCCGAACTTTGATTACATATTGGGAACTTACAAGGTACGTTCGTTCCATCCTTTTCTATTTTTGTACATATTTCCATGATTTTGATTGTATAGTTTGTTTTCTTTTTGCATGCTTGTTTTTCTTTTTGGTGGCGCACCCCTAGTATGCTCTGTGCTGGGTTTTCTTGTTGTTGGAGCCGTGTCGGCTCGGGGCGCCACCCCTTTTTTATGTGTTAGATGTTTGTACATATGTTTGTTTTTCCTAGTTTTGCTACCCTTCAAGAGACATCCTTCCCTCACTGAGGACATTGTGGATTTTAAGTGTAGGGGGGGGGGGAGATCATTATGTTTTGGGTAGAACACCTAGTCTTTTTCTTTCTTAGAAAAATCCGAAAAAAAATGATGCAAAAGTGCTAAAAGATGATATATAAAAAAAAAATCGAAAAGTTTTTGTGTGAAAGAGTAAAAAGGGGAGAAATGTTGTGAAAACCCCAAAAGTTTCTTTTTCTTTTTGAAGATACTTCCATTCACAGTTTTATAGATAGTTGTCTAATCCGCCGATTCAGTTAGTTGGAAGCGGCCGGTATGAATAAATAGAGACCTTAGGAAGGATTTTTGCCATGACTTATCTCTTTTAGACCTCTACATGGAATGGGAAAGCGTAATCCTCAAATCTTACACGCTTTGACTGTGTCTTCTTACCTAAGTTAGACGGTTTAGTTGTTCAATTGCTTAAGCTCTTAATTAATACATTAATCAAATAACCGTCGGGCCTACCGTCATGGGTTGGTTTGGGTGGATCGGCACCCTATGCCCCTTAAGTGCAATGACTCACGTATGGAGAAACCCAGCAGGGAGGGTAGCCCTTTGCGAAGGCTGGTACTTAAATCCCGCAAAACCCGACGCAAACACTCTAAAAGACACAAAGCGGATTGAGTGGAAAGACAAGAGTGTAGTTTTTGCAATAAAAGAAAAGGGCGAAGCAAGAAAAAGAAGAAAAAAAAAAGGTTGAGCAAAAGAACCATAAGAAAGAGCAAGGAAAAGCAAGAAAAGAAAAAAAAAAGAGAAAGAAAAAGAGCGGTGTAAGAAAAAGAAAAAAAAAAGGGGGTTGAAAGAAAAACCAAGAGTGAAGTAGGATAGATAATTCCGAGCTTGAGCATGAGAACAACTCTGACTGCCTGGTTTAGGATAGGAAAGACCGACTAGAGCCCATTTGCACATATTCACGAGGTGTCTTGCTCAGCAGGAAGTGTTTTGGTTCAAAATCTCAAAGATTGGCAGTTTTCCAACCTTCGTGTCTTAATTTGTTTGTTCTTGTTTCTTCCAATTGATTGTTGAGGCGGGTTGGGGAACTAGGTGCATGATTGGGGACGAGAGTATTTTCTTTGCTCTTTCTTTCCCCTTTTTCCTTTTTCTTTGGCTTTTGTGGGCACAGCCGCTACAAACCCTCACGAGTCCACCTCGTCCACCCGGGCTACCGGGGGGTTTAAAGGGCTTGATGCATATGCTAAATGCATCCGCGATTCCTGCGAAAGTGAGTTAGGTGTTTATGTTTTTCTAGTTTTTTTTTATTAAGTTTCTTTCGGTTAATTTTGCTCGGGACGAGCAAAAGTCTAAGTGTGGAGGGGTGTTTAGTCCCATTTTAGGGGCTAAATACCACTCGTTCACGCCCAAGTCTATTGTTGTTCCCTAATAAAATGGTTATTTATTACGTGTTTTGTGACTTTTAAGCTTTAAGTACGGAGAATAATAAAAGGGGGGCGAAGATGCGGAAAAAGGCGATAACTCGGTCATCTCGAGACCTTTGGAGCTGATTTGATGCCGTGGTGAAGACCCGGGAAGCAAGGGAGACCAGCCGTGCGTAAAGGAGAGGGATTTCTGGCCAAAAGACTAAGTATGGGGGCATCCAGGCTCGTAGCGTTCGCTACAACAGCCGTAGCGATCGTTACGTCCCCATACTTAGATGGAGATCACCTGAAAAGCGTAGCGGTCGCTACGCCTGTCGTAGCGATCGTTACAAGCCCAGGCAGAAGGTTCTGCCCAAGGCCGTAGCGGTCGCTACCCCTTTCATAGCGCCCGCTACGATGAAGCCCTGATTTTCCAATTTATCTGGCGGCGGTCGTGGCGTTAGCTCGCCCTCGTAGCGTTCGCTACGGATGAGTGGTAGTCGCGACGCTGGGTGTAGCGGACGCCTTGGAGCTGAAACGATTCGCCTGCTCTTGGTCGTAGCGAACGCGACGATGTCCGTAGCGTTCGCGACGACCTTATTTCCTGCTTATTTTTCGGCCAAAACGACTGTGTTTTGGCCCTTCTTCCCCTTTGTTTAATTAGCTCGTCTTGTCATTTTGGGGGAGGGGGGAGAGCTGGAGATGAAGGTTCTTTACTTTTGACATCTTCTACCTTTCAAGAGTTTTAGGATTAGCTTTGTGACAATTAACTTCTACTTTAGTTGAGTAATTACTTTCTTCAATCAAGGCAAGTTGCTCTTCATCATTTGGGTATTATTGCTCTTCATTTATTTCCAATTTATTGCTCATCAATTTTAGGTATAATCTCTTTTCCTCCTCACTTTAATGTTTCCAAATGTTTTGTTGCTTGTGTTTAGTGTAGTTTTATGTTGTTAATCACAGTGGTTAGTTTTATTATCCATCCTTTGAGTAGAATCATGTTAGGGTTCTATTGGTTGTGTGTTGCTAATTTCTCCACCATGTCTAGAGGCTAATCCTCCTTGAAGTGAGGGGGTGATTAAGGCCTTAATGGGTTTTGGCTAAGGTGTTTGTTGATTAAAGTGTGTTTTAGTTGGAGGAGTCTATTCCCACCTAGTGTCTTCTCATTGGTGGTGGCGGTTCAAGGTCCGAGAGCTCTTTGAATCGTTATACACTCAATGGGAAGCCTAGAGTGGGATAGTTAGGTCTATACTTGCGAGGGTAAGTGTAGGCTTAACTAGGAATTAACGCAATTCTCAACCCCGATGGTCCATGGTGGACATAGGGTAGTTAATATGAATCTTCCTCGAGGGAGGGGATTCATTGTGGCTTTTTTCCCGCGTTGTTCCATAGGTGAGTCCAACTTTATGCACTTTAGTCATGAAAACTCCTTGATCAAAGATTCCGTTAAGTGTCTAAAACCCCCGAACCTCTCTTTGTCTAATTATCACCTAGTTAATCGTCTTTCTAGTTTTAATTTTGTTATAATCAAAGTGTTCTTTGCTCCGTGATTTATTTCTTGATTCAAGGCTAAAACCGAAACAAAATACGAGAATTTAGACCACAGGCTCCCTGAGTTCGACAATTTACACCGGCCTGCAAACCGCTGTACAAAGGGTATATCGGTAATTTCATGGGTTTAGTATTATTAGTTTACTCTTTTTATTATTAGTATTACTAATTATATTATTGAGTTATGTCATTAATTACGTGAATATTATTTGCTATGTGATTATATGATTATTAGTATTAATATTATTATTACTATTATTAGAATTATTGGGTTTTTTTTTTTAGAAAAATCAGTTTTTAATTGTTTTAAATGGGTTGGATTAGGATTAGATTAGATTAGTAGGCCTAAATTGGGTATTAGTATAAAAACCCCCTCTCAAACCCTAAACCCTAATTTTCTCTCTAAATCAAACCCTAGCCCATTCCCCTTTCCTCTCTCGGCCAGCAGCCACCGGCAACCACCGGCAGCCGCCATCACCACCGCAGTCGCCGGCCACCACTGCAAACCACCGCGACCTTTCCCCCTCTCTCTCTCCCTCTGTTTCGTCTTTCTCTTTCTCCCTTCCTCGGCGTCGACGTTGCTCCGCCACGGAACAAACACCGCCGCCCCTCTGCCGCCCGACGCGTCTGGCACAACCGTCCCGCCCGTCGCCATGCCGCCGCTGCCCGACGAGGAGTGCACGACCACGACGTTGGTTGCTAGTCGGCCGAGCAGCGCCATCGCACTGACCACCATCGTTTTGGCCTTCATGCCCCAACTGACGTCGACCGTCCACCCAGCCGTCGTCGCACCACCCCTCCCAGCCGTGCCCTAACCCTCTGCGTAAAACCCTAACCCTAACCCTAACCCTAATCTGTTCTAACTCTTTCTTTTCCTTTTTCTTTTTCCTTTTCTTTTCTTGTTTTAATATTAACAATCTGATTTATATATTTGTAATGTTAATGTTTATAATTTCTGTAATTTTTGTAATAGGGGAAATTATTTGTAATTGTTTTTCTTGTTGTAATTATGTGTAAATTATTAATTGTTATGTGTAATTTTATGTTGTAAATTGTAATTAGATTAGGTTGTAATAGTTGGTTATTAGGTTTAAAAGTGGTTCTTTAATATTCTTTATATTTTTTTTATATGAATCTTTTAGACCACAATATTATTGTATGTACGAATTTGGAAATTTATTACCTAGGTTAATTCTTGAATGTTTAGTTATTAAATCGTTATGTTCTTTATTGTTCCTTAAAAGTAAATCTTGTTAAGTTTGTTAAATAAATTAGTTAACCTATTACAAGTTGATTTCTTGTTAATAAAACCTTAAATTCTTGATTAGTAGTTACATGTTTATTGTACTTTATTTTATATATTCTTTGTGTTCTTTAAAGGTTATTCATGTTTAAGTTGTTAGATAAATTAGGTTGACTTAATAAAAGTACAATTCTTGTTTAGTAATTCTTGAATCTTGTTGGAGTCTAGTAAAAAGAATTAGTTGTTGGGATTCTTGATTGGTAGTTTAAATGTTTCTAAGTTCTTTATGTTTCTTTTACATGTAACCTAAGTCTTTCTTGAATCTTGTTTAAAGAAACCGCATGTTTAACCACCTTTGTTTTACTTTGTGAAATTCTTGTTGTAATGTTATAAGCTTATAACTAATTCATGTTTTAAAATCTTTAAAGCCTTGTTTACGTGTTTTATGTTCAAAGGAATTTTATTTCGTTGTACGACTTAAGTTTTTAATTAGAGTTTTATTAAAGTGTCCTTGTTTTTAATAAGTTTACTTCTACAAGTTTAATTGTTGGACCTAAGTTAAAGTTGGACTTTATATCTTAGACCCTAAGTATCGTTTTAAGCCCAAATTAGAACCCCAAGACCTTTTGGTAAAGGTTAGAACCGAAATAACAAATTAGTTAATAACAGTTATCGGGACAGTTTCATTAGTGTCTAAAGACCGAGTCACCACGGCTAGTGTAGTTATCTTTTGATCGAGCCCTTTTAACTGGAGGTTCCCTTAGATGTTAGGAACCATAGGAATTTTACGGATCGAACGTTCGTTTTGTATAGCCCGAGTTATAACCGTTTTACCAGAACCTGTCAGAACTGGACCAATTGGGAAGATGGGTGTTTCTAGAGTCCTTCGGGACTGATTTGGGCTTAGCCATCAACATAGAAGTTTTAGTAGACATCCCGAGGTTTCCGAAAAGTCCAAAACCAGACCCGTAGGATGTCGGGAAGTCGAGTTGTGACCCGTTTTATGTGAACGTTATAATCTGTCCTCTGCTTGCTTCTATTTATAAGAATTGTTGAGTGAAAATAATATGTGATCTTGTTATGTGTTTTCTTGGAGGTGTTAAGTGTAATTTCATAAATGATAGGAACCCAAGTGTTCCTAGGGGATGGGTTAGGTAGTTAATAGTTAGTACTAACTTCGTTAGAACGCATTTTGATTAGATAATTATTCTTATTCTAGGCCGAGTTAGTGCGAGATGTTAGTGAGCTCAAGTGTGTTCTTCTTTTGCTGTGCTGTGAAGTATATCAGGTAATTGTCTATGCTCTAATCCCCACTGGGATGCTCTTTAAATGTGTTTTAATGTTTTCTAATCTGTTTTGATAATTGCATCCCGAAAGGGGACTTTTGTGGGATTATGACCATCTGTTTTGGATAACTGTTTGTAATTGTTGTACCTTGTTTTATGAGTGGAGAAATTGAGATGGTCTTTTATAAGTGGTTTTATCATTGATTTTGATAATCTGGGTTGGGTTTGACTTGAGAGTTGTGAGATGAGTGTGAATAATGAATTAGTAATTCAAAGTGGAAACATTAAGCGGGTTGTTGATTTGATACCTTTAACAGGTTAATGTTTTTGCGGGTGATAACCCCGAAATCAAGATTCGATGCCTGTATGGGTTATGTGCCAGGAGATCAGGGTTTCATCCCTGATATAGGATAGAGGTTATGATGCCCTTGGTGGGCGACTGTTTGATGCCTTTGAGAGGCTAATATTCATGCGGGTGATAACCCTGAGACCAGGATTCGGTGCTTGTATGGGTTATGTGCCAGGAGATCAGGGTTTCATCCCTGATATAGGATAGTTGTTATGATGCCTTTGGTAGGCGATGTTCTTTTTGTGATTTGATATCCCGCCCGCGTAATAAAATGTGGATTGGATGGGTTGAGAAAAGCGATTAAAGGGTTAAAGGTTTGAGAAATGGTTTGACTTGTTCCTCTCCTAAAATGAATTGAAATGAACTTAAACTGTTTTAAACGTTAGGGGTAGACATTATTGAGATTTCCCCTCATTTTGAAATGTTTTGTTTTCAGTGAAGATCTAAATCTTTGGGGACGGAATTAGAAGTGAGACGAGCAGTCTAGAAGTCCTTGAATCTTTTATTTTGTTTTCGTTATGATGTCTTAAAGTTTTGTTTTGAGTTGTTAGTAGTTCTGTTAGCGAGACAGTTGTGTTTTCCTTTCTCGCCTTGTGTTCCTTCTGAATACTATGATGACGCCCAAACTAAATTTGAAGTCTTCCGCTAAGTTTTGTCTGTTAACGTTAGTTTGACTTGACTTTTCTATAATTGAATTTCCGGGGCGTTACATATATATATATATACACAACATACATTATAATGTACAAATTTTGGATTTATATACTATTTTGGAAAAAAATCACAATAATTTAAATTATTAATTATGTTTATGAGATCACTATGCCATTTTAGAGTGACTACGTTTTATTCACATCAATAGGAATCCAAAATGTAATTGGTAATTAAATATTAACATATAAAACACATTAAACGATTTGTTTATACATATCTTAGGAATCCATTTAATTTGCACATGTTTTGGTATCTCAAGTTTTCTAAATGCATATATATATATATATATATATATATATATATATATATATATAAAATTTTAAAATTATTTTTTAAATTAATAATATTTACAAGTTATTAATATATATTGTTTTATCATATTTGAATTGTAATTGCATTAGATTGATTGATTTACAATATTTAATTGGAAGATTTTAGTAGTAGAAAAAAGTATAACGAGTATATTTACATATTATAAATTCAACATTTAAATATATTTTGGTGAAAAATTAGAAAATTATACATGCATTCATTTTATTATATGATACAATGAAGGTTTTTAACTATATGTGTTGTCTTATTTTGTCTCAACAATAAGTGCTTTTTGATTTTGTCCCGTGCAACACACGGGTTTGAAGACTAGTTCAATTAATATTTCCGTCCCCTTGACATTCAGGGCTGGCTTCGTCCCTGACCAAAATAAACCCCTGAACAAAAGTATAACCATCAATCCTAGCTAGTAGAATGTATATCTTATAGCATTACACACATCAATAGCAAGAGTATCACAAATTCGACAGCTAAATTATTGTTGGTGGTTTAGACTCCTGAATATATGCAAATAATACCCTAATTTGATCATTCTCAAAAACATAGTATATGCATAATATGATGGATAATAAATAGATAAAAAGAAGGTAACATAATTTACCAAATTTTATTATGCTTCATGTTTTCAATTGTACAATTTTGATTTTTCTCAACTTTAATACACAAACAAGGAAAATTTGCCTAATTAGTATTGCATTAATTGTAAGACCATCTTCATGCTCTAATTTGATGATTTTTTTTTTCTTTGGATTAATTTTCTGAGCTTTACTTTCCGTTGAAAGTCAAGATCCAACAGCCTGAGTCAACAATAATCAATTAACGTGGGGTTTACCTACAGCACCTGCAGTAGTCAAATTCTACATTTTCGAATTCAATCACCATTTAATTTAATTGTAATTTAAAAATTTTATGAAAATTGTATATGACTTAATTTTCTATTATATAGGGGGTTGGTATTTTTGTCCACTTTTCCAAGTAAAATTTGTATGGAGTATGGCGCAGGGTCTTTGAGTCCAGATAAAATTATTTCAATAATTTTACTTTGATTTATATTTGTGCAATGAAGGACTTAAACTTACCAAATCGCAATCATAATTAATAATCACAATATATAAAACCAATACCTTGAAATCTCGCTTAGACAGAGTATAGAGAGGCCGGATATATCGATCTTACCCTGAATTTTGCTATTTAGAGAGATTAGTTCCGCTTGACGCAAGATTTAGAAATTGTTTGTTATCTACGTCCTTGAAATCTCGCTTAGACAGAGTATAGAGAGGTCGGATATATCGATCTTACCCTGAATTTTGCTATTTAGAGAGATTGGTTCCGCTTGGCCCAAGATTTAGAAATTGTTTGTTATCTACTACACCATTGAAAAGAAGCAAATTAAATAATGTTTAATGAATCAGTTTACTTTAATCCATTATAATCTAAATTGAAAAACATTTTTTTAAACTATCTAGACTAATGATACTATGAACATAATAATCACAAGGTCCAGATAAAAAAAATTCCATTCATAATCTTTTATTAATTGTTGAATTGGAAATTCGCTGGTCCCTTCAAAAAAAAAAAAGAAAAGAAATGACTCGGCTACCATAACAATAACAATTATAAATATAGAATCATGATATATGTCTTAATTAAGATATTTAATAACCATTTCAAAGTATCTAAAATATAGCTTTTTATGAATTTAAATAATACTTTTAATTAATTACACATGTTTATTAAATATAAGAGTATCGCAATTATTGGTTACGTTAAAAAATATCTAAAATTGGAACCCTAGCTTAAGATAATCAGCAAATTGAGCATAACACAACCAAATTACTGCAATTAAGATGGATTAGCACTAAAATGACCCATCAAACCCACCAAAAACTCAAATTTCTCGCTTTGAGCTTCAAAAACAAAACAATGGTGGTGCTTGAAGAAGGAGAAAACTCACCTAATTTTGTGGTGCGAACCCTCGAATCAGAGGTAAGTAGAAATGAGTCTGTGTGGGAATGGCGCTAAACGTCAAACCACTGGCACTGGAACTCGGGAGGAGTGTTGGGCTAATGAAGACATGCGTTGGGAGTCAATGCTGGTTGTGCGCTAAAGTATAACACTTGATGCTGCCTTAAAAGGGTGTTGAGAATGGCGAAACTGGAATGCGAAGCCGATGGTGATTGGCAATGTTGTGTGAAACCGTAACTGGATGTTTGGTATTGTTGTTTGGTGTTGGGTGATTGGCACTGGTGTGCGAAGCCGATGGTGACCGACGACGGTGGTCACGACAGTGGTAATGGTGGGGGCGAGTGGTTAGGGTCATAGTGGTGGTGGGCTAGGGTACGATTGAGATTTGGATGCGAAGGGTTTGAAAGAACAAGGAATAAAAAGAGGTTGAGTCAAGGTCGCAATTCACAGAACTCCAGTAGGGCACACATGTGCCTAGCTAAGTCGCACGGGTTCCCGTGCCCCCCCTCCCCTCGAGAATTTCCTATCTTCTCTGTTTTGGCCGCGTTGATTTGGTATGGTCGTGCTGATGGATGTGCCCAATAGGAAAATTTTATGTTCTCTCATTCTAATCCTGACATGACTATGTTGCATTGGCACACCCAGTTGTGCCCCATTGAAAATTACTTTTATATGAAAAAATCACCAACATACACCCTACTCCCTCCTTTTTTGAACTCCAACTCATTTTCAATCAAAAAAATTTCTCATCCAACCATCGCGCGCGAGCGCGCACACACACACACACTTTTTTTTATTTTCATTTTTTTTGATTTTTTTTCAGCAAACAAAATAAAACAAGACGAAAGAAAAAACTAAGCTAGAGAGCATGAAAATTTGGTCCCACGAAACCCTTGGTTAAGGTCACTAGTTTGACTAAAACATCTTCAACAGTCTGGGATGGTAGAGTGCACCATCCTCTCCTTGTTAGTGCTTAGGCTTGAGCTTCGAGGTGGAGAGACAAATGGTGGACTCACACTGAAGAACTTAGCAAAAATTTCAAACTTCTTTCCTTTATCTTTCAAGTTTCAACTCATGGCCCATCGAGCATGACTCTAATAAATATTCCCTCAATTGCTCAGAAGAAAATCTATCATCACAAGTGCCTTGACCAAGAACATCCAACCCACAACTAGCATGACCCGAGGCTGGAATGATTGTGGATTTTGAAATGTTCAACTCGACCAACTCATCTCCTACATGCAAAGACAATTTACAATTCCTATCATCTATAACAGCACTAGCAGTAGCTAGGAATTGTTGTGCCAAAATGATGGGAGTTTAGGCATTTTCTTCCATCTCCATTACCACAAACTCACAAGGAAACTTTCCTACTTGGAGAGGTAGATCCTCCAACAAACCTTGGGGATATTTGACAAACTTATCCGCTAACTGGAGAGACATAGAGATGAACTTTAACTCACCATATGAAGGCGTTTGTAAACAGAATAGGGCATCAAATTAACAAACACACCAAGATCACATAAGACCCTATCGAAAATCACATCACTGATAGAATAAGGAATATTAATGGAGAATTTACAAGGATCAAAGAGCTTAGTTAAGGTTACTTTTTCAGGATAATGGCACTACATTATGCATTGAGTGGGATCTTGGCACGATCTTCTAGCTTGATAAAAACTAAGATCAATAGTAAATGTTGTTTTAGGTAAATAAAATACTAATTCGCAGGATCAATGGTCGGGCACGATTGTGCGTGCTTGTGTGCCTGCATGTGTATGACTCTAAATCTCGCTTAAACTTCCTGAAATTGGGCACGATCGTGCAACATGGCACCGGTGGTCGTACTTGAAGGGGCACGGTCATGCTGCTCGTGCGCCATGACTGAACCTTTCTACCTGATTTTGGATTGGCACACGGTCATGTTGTGTTGCACAACTAGTCATGCAAGACTAGAGAACCTCTAAATTAATATTCCCTTAGGTTGTACTAGCTTGCACGATTGCTTGCATACATCTCCATTGGATCTTTCGCACCTCGTTCTTATCCCGACTTTTCTGTGGCTTCAACATTTTACACTTCAATGATCACAAAATGCCGCAAATCACCCACGAATCACCTACAATTAACAGGATTGATCACTTTTAGTCACTACAAGCAAAGATGAGGTAAATCAAGTCGAAATTGTGGCAAAAAGGTCAAATAGTGTCAAACTAAAGCTAAAACCTAAGGTTTAAGGCAGCACAACCGAGGTTTATGAACCTCCTCTTAACCACCTTAATCCTAGCTCCACAATTTCTCTTATCAAGTGTCATGTCCTCTATTAAACCTGCATACTTCAAATCATCATTAGCCACCTCTGTTATAGACTTTCAAAGTCTCCCACACCCATGACGAAGTGGCGGCAATGTAATTTTTTCACATCTTCGAAATAGAGCATCCACACTCCTCCTATTTACATGACCAAACTATTTTAGTCTAATCTCACGCAACTTATCCTTAATTGTGGCCACAGGCCACCCCTAACTTATTGCAATACACATCGTTTCTAATCCTATCCAACTTCGTGAACCCATAGATCTACCATATGGTACATATCTTCCTCACTTCTGCCACATTCAAGATAGTGCAATTTCTTTGTAACCCAACACTCCGAACAATATAACGTCGTAGGTCTAGTTACTAGTTTACCACAGGATACACCTTTCCTTCAAGTTTAAGCAGCATCCTCTTATCAAATAATACTTTTGAAGTTGCCTTCTACTTTTGTCAACCAACCTTAATCCGATGTGTTATATCCTCACTAATTTCCCCATCACTTTACAAAATAGATCTTAAGTACCAAAATTTCTCCACTCGAGGCATTACCACCCGTGCTAAGGTAAAAGTCTAGCATAAAATTATAATTTTATGCATAAAATTTTAAATTCACAAAAAAGGTATAAAATATGTCTAATGAATCAAGTTTATTCGATTATGGTATCGGTTGTATTCGTTGGTGTAGTCAATGCATCCTAAAGTTCTTATAATTGATAACTAATTATAACTAGAAAAGACAGAAGTGTCAAACTTAAAATTGGTTTGATGAAAACCAATATGCTTACTTGGGCAAAGACATATGTAATGCCTCAGTCTCCTCTAAACTACAAATATTACAGATAATTGCTTCATGGATAATTTATTGACCCGACAATTCACCATACATTATTTGAACGTGTTTGAATGGAAGCAACTTTGAGATAAATGATCTCCTAGCAAATTTTCAAATTATCGATCATCATGAAATAATCTGCAGCTAAAGTTATAAAATGTTTGACTGAAAACACACTTATTTTGAATAACATCGAAGAAATATGAATTTTTTTTTTCCCTTGGATGCATTTCATGGATTTGTTAAGCCGACAAATTATGTGAGGTAGTACCAAAAAGCATGGTACAGCTTGTGGGTCCATGATATATAAAAAATACTTCAATTTAAACGTTAATAACCACATTTTATTTGTTTAATTAAAGAGAACCGAGGTATTACACAAGTAAGATCTGCAAATACTATTTTTAATTAAAAACCTTGTACTCATATTGTATTGGATGAATCTGGCTTTTCAAGATCCTCAATTATAATCTGTATCCCATGGGAAGGCGGTTTATATAAAATATTTTGATCCAACAACCATTTTATGTGTTGCTTTTGAGCTCCTTTTTGCCTTAGTTAATTTCAATTTTCAACATGATAGCTCAATTCCAACTGAGGTTATTTAAGGTTCTATTCACATTTTCAGACATATCGACATTATAGTTAAAGTCATAAAAATCTTTTCAAAGTTTCTTTGCAACATATTTATCGAAAAGCAAACGTTGCAAATTGGATGGCCAACTACGACCATAGTCTAAATATTGTTACCATATGGAACTTTACTTTAGTTTTTCATCTATTTAATGTGTGGATAATTTAGAGGATGTCTTGATAGAAGAGTTTCCTAAAATTTGATGTATTCTTTTTTATCCATTTCAAAAAAATATAAAAATCAATTTTCAACACATTAACGTACCAATGTATATGTACAACTCATGAAACTCAATCTAGCATAGCTTGATTTAATGAGGCATAGATAGACGACAGTTGAATACCAGATCAACTTATTCTTAAAGAATTTTTCTTTTTTTTGTTTGGACACGAGTTAAATGAGATACAAAATAATTTAATAGACTCTTTTCTCAAAAGTGTCATGTTAAGTTGAAATCATATAAAATTTAAAGAATGTTTCACTGTTAGGCTACATAGGTTTCAGGTCCTGTTCTTTTCTGCGGTTGATAAACTGCGGTGCCACAGCCTACCGCAGTTTGGCACAACCCACCACAAAATACCATTCTACCACAATTCACCACAACCCACCACAATACTTTTTCACAATTACCAATACAATATTTATATACATATCCAAAAAACCCACCACAATATACTAATAACCCGCCACAATTACACCACAACTCGCCACAATTTCACCACACCCTACTGTGTCATATCGCACAAAAGAACAGGGCCTCAAACAAACTAAGATAGAAATGAGATTGGTTTATTTATCTCTTTGTAGACATGTCTAATTGAAAAATCTTTTAATAATAGAATGAATCCTTGATGATTATATCATTCTGCCATGAAACCTTGATGTTCATATCTCGAATCTCATAGACAAGCAACATATATATGAAGATATAGACTTTATTTATGTATAAACTAAAACTAAACTACCGACCAACGTAAAAATCAATTAAAACAGACTTTTTCACTAACGAGAAAAATCGATGACACCACCTCTCCAAGGAAACAGTGGAAGAGGCATATGCTAGGTTTTTTTTGTTTTTGTTTTTTTTTTTTGGTTGGGAGGAGGGGGAGTGGATATCCATACCCACTGAGATAGGGGAAAAATATAGTTTATATAATTCTCAGTTCTTTTGTAAGGCGCGGTGCGGTGCGGTGCGCAACCACATCTCACTAGCTATAGCATTCAATATTCTTTTACATTTTACACACCATACCATACTTTATCATAATCATTACCAATATATCTTCTCACTTTTCTCCTCTACTTTTGATCATAATCTCTTTCCTCACCTACTACATTAGCCACACTTTCTACAAATTTCACTATATTATTCCACACTTTACCACTCATTTCACAATTTTACCACAATACACCATCTTCACATCTTACCATCCGCATAACGAATAGGGCCCAAGGGAGATTATTGTGCTGTCATTTGTCAAGGAAAAGAAATGGTTAGTTAAAATAGCAGAATTATTGCCTGCTGAAAATAGCTAGTGATCACTACTAGCTTGTTAATGCTATATTGCTGTGTATAGTGCTTGAGTGGTCCTTTCATGTCGTATTTGTCCCCTTAATTTCTTTCCTCTTTTTGACACTAGAAAAGTTGAAAATTTGCATGTGTTTTTAACACGTAAAATCTAGAAGTAATTGAATAATAAAAATACTGTATACTACTAATACTATAATCCACGACACATTTTCCTGTCTAAATACTACTATTTTATTCAATTTCTGAATATATATATATAATAATACATTATTAATTCATTCTAGTCTTGCAGCCGTTATTCATGATACATGAAATATGATATAAACATCCCAGAAGAAAAGTAATCAATTTACTAGAAAGCCGCAGTTTTTGAATACTTAAATTATAAGCAGAGATTATTTTTCTCTTTGTATTTTCTATTACCTCTTTTTTTGGATAAATATAACGAAAGTATAATATATTCCCAAAATAGATAGCCCTGGCCGAAATCAGTTATTCCATTAAAAGCAATATTCTTTGTTCATAGTGCAAGCTAAACTTATTTTCATTTTCCCACACCTTTTGTGACAATCGGTGCGTGCTCAAAGATTTTTCTCCTATTATTATAATAGAAACTGTTAAAAGTTAAAATAATAGATGAAAATGTGATAAGCATTCTGTATTTATTTTATTACTATTTTTTCAATTTTTTAAGAATTTCTTTTTATTATTAGTGTAAAGTACAAATTTTAAAATATTATGAAATATATAAATATTTATTGAATATCGAATAAGACACCTGCTAATAAAGTATTGCATTGTTTGTTTACTTTTTTTATTGTTGAAAGTTCAAAAAAGGTTACATAGGTCGCAACAAAGTTGCAAAGTAGCAAGATACAACAACTCGAAAATAACAAAAAAAATATGATAAAAACAGAGACATCAAAATCATACTTATATATCATATTAGATTTTCACTTTAGCCTTCTTCTCTTCCACCCATTCATCCCTAAAAATATTCGCCGCAAAATCTTGATCTTTATGACTAAAATCCAAATCGCAGCCAATCGTTTGCGTGCCTCCTCGCCTGATATGCCTGGAGAGATTTTCACAGATTTATCCAAACAATCTTTATTAATCCATAACCTATCTTCACTATCAGCCTTGCAGTTATGTGAAAGTATTTTCTTCCCTTTCTTGAGACCTGCACTCCTCGACGAAGCGACTCTACATATTGCTTCTCTGACCAAGTGCCACTTAGCTCTTCACATTATGTATAGCTGCCTCTTCTATTTATCTCTACCTTGGGACGCAATGTAGACACAGTCCTCTAAACCAAAAGGCGAAACGGAATAAAACTCACCAACCACAGTGGACATCTAGTGAGAAGTTTTCAACAAACACCGAAAAAGACGACCCAAAATCCTTCCCTGCAATTGATTTTGTAGCCAAAACAGGAGAACCAACAGAGATATGGTCCCGAATTGTTTGTGAGGCAGACACACTCGCCTCAATATTTGGCTTAGAAAGAGCAACCAAGGGAGCAGAGGGACTAACAGACAGGTGAGAGGCACATATTGCCTTCAATTCACATAAGCACTCAAAAATTGACTTTGCTAACTCCTTCAAAAATAGCAATTAGGGCACCTGCACTATCTTTTCCGAAGATGTAACAAGGTAACAATTTCAACTTAGGTTAAAGAGCATCATAGTTATTCAAAATGGCTCATGAAGGGACATTTCTTGAAAATGAGACATTCATGGCCACTGCTACTACTGAAAACTTTAAAAAAAACCTCACCGACGAAACAGATGGTACAAACCAAAAGAAAATGCATCACTCAAACGAAGATCCCATACCAAATGATTACAATCCGAGTGGAGGACTACAATGAAGAGACACACATATTTTTGCAACTCCAAAATGTAGAGGAAGAAAACTACGACAAACAAATGGAAAAAGAGTCAGAAGAAGATGTCGATCCCAAATCTCGACACACCAACTCCATATGTTCACAACAATCGAAAAACACAAGTCTGTATTCTTGGCTACTCTTGAGGTTGGGGATTTAGGAAGAAAGAAAGGCATAAAAAAGGAAGAGAGCTCGAGAAAATTTGTAAGGGAAGTTGGAATCAGGAAATTTATTGATGGAAGACAATTGACAATCAAAGAGTTCTTTTGATAGCTTGACAATCACGAGTTTTTTAGTTGATTTTTTTTTATTGTCGCCTTTATATCATAGTTACCAAGATATAAATGTATGTCTCATATAGAGCACTATACTTAATGTCTCATGAAGAACATTGCATAATAATTCATTTACATATCTACATGGACTTTTTTTTGACATGGTCTAGTGTGGAGCGAAAAAGGGAGTAGATTGAATTGGACCGAATGGACTGAAGGAAATTCAGTCCAGTACGTCCTCAGTCCAGAAAATTTTAATATTCGACCCTCGGTCCAACCTATGAACCGAAATAAAGGACCAAGGTTACTAAAATTTTAGGGTTTCTTTAAGTAAAATCCAATCCGGACTGGACCGAACAAAGCTTGGTCGATCCAGTCCAAAATCGAATTTTTTAGTCCTCGATCCTTTCGATCCAGTCCTGTAATGCCCCGACCCCTCCCGAGCCACCCCACAAATCACCACGAGTCTTTCCAGCGTGCTTCGTCCTCGCTCACACGCTGTCTGGGAAAACTTTCCAGGAGGTCACCCATCCATTGACTACTCCCAGCCAATCACGCTTAACTGAGGAGTTCCCAACATATGAGCTACCATAAAAGAAGGTGCACCTTGGTGATATAAGTAGTCATTTCAATCCTTTTAAACCACACTTAACCATGTATCCGGGGTGTTACAATCATCCTCACTTAAGCGCACAACGTCCTCGTTGTGCCACAATTCAATCCAGAATCTTTACCCCGCTAAGTGACTGCCCATGGCTCTCCCGTCCACTGGCGCGTATTACGATTGGTCGGTCGGCTACCATCTGTAACGCCCGACCCTCCGGCGCGGACATTCTGGATAAACGCGAGGATCGATCGCCCTACAAATCACGAGTCTTTCCATCGTCTTCGTCGCCACACACCGCTGGGAAAACTTCATGAAGGTCACCCATCCTTTATTCTTTCGCCAGACGCTTAATCGAGGGTTCCGAATGGATAATTTATCGTAAAAGATGGTATCGCTTGTGATATAAATAGTCGTTTAAACCATGCATGTATTCAGGGTATTATAATTGTCATTCAATCCCGTTCGGAAACGATGAACAACCCTATTTCTACGTTTCTCAAGGAAAAAAAAGAAGTTACATAAGCTGGCAGCTTGAATTCATTCAAACCAATTTCACCCTATTGCCCATTCTCATGGGTCCCACAGAGACTGCCCACTCCTTTTTTGCCACGTGTCAGTGGCTTGTCATAGTCTCACACAGAGAGTGAATTGCAATTGCAATTGCAATTATGGTCCAGTCATACATTCTCATATTTTGACCCATCAATAAAAACAAAAATAAAAAAGTATGACCAGTAAAACAATCACCAAATTAAACTGATTGAATCAATTCAAAGATAGCGACTCCTCTTCTCATCACTTCCATTTTCCTTTTTCTTCTTTTCTCTTTTTCCTTTTCTTTTTAAAAGTTCCTGGTCATTGAAGCCAAAATCATCACCCATGTTTTAGTCTCATACGTTATATTCAAACATCAATCTGTTCCTCGGTCCTCAATCCCTATCATCACCCATTATTATTTACTATTATTATTAACAATCATATTTCTCTCGTCTCAGTATTTGTCACGTAATCACGTTACTACTTAATTTTTAATTTCTAGGATAATATACTTGAAATATTACATAACTAGCTATATTCATTTGACAAATATTAAGGTGTCAATTTGTAATTCAAATCATTACACATATTAAACAAAAATTTAAAAAAATTTAAAAAAACTAAGTGCACATATCTTAGGGCCCTGTTCTTTTATACGGCTGGCTACGGTATGACGCAGTGTGGTGTGGTGTAATTTTGGCGGGTGTGGTGGAATTGTGGTGAATTATGGTGGGTTATTGGTAAGTTGTGGTGGGTTTTGTTTTTTATAAATGTAAGTTGTATTAGTAAATATGAAAAAGTTGATTGTGGTGGATTGTGGTACGTAAATTGTGGTGGATTGGTATGTTGTGGTGGGTTCGAGCTTAGAAAGTCACATTAGAATAAAGACAATCAACCAGCCATATGAAAGAATAGGGCGTATAATGAACAAAATTTTCATTAGATCTAACAATAATAAATTTGTTCTTCGTTATTCCTAAAACCAGTCATTGATTAGGCTTGAATAGAAGTACCTATTACAAGTAAGAAAATTTAGGTATATTTAAATAGAAAAATCAAATTAAATAAAAAATAAACTTAACTGACGAATAATTATATGCAAAAGAACAAAATATATATAGACCAATCTATGTACTTAACAACATAATAATTGCCCGGCCCCTGAATATGTAACAATTTTTTAAAAGTAAGAAAACCTATAATCAAAAGAACAAAACTCGAAGGTACCCCAATATTTGAAGAAACTATTTTTCGGTATTCTAACTTTTTAAAATTAATTTTGAGGTATCCTTACTTTTTGGATTAGTGATTATTTGGTGCTTTTCCGACCATTAATTTTATTAAGTGACCGAAATACCCTCATTCTTCTTCTTCAAGGGTATTTCTTCAAGAAGGGAAGAACAAGGACATTTTAGTCACTTAATAAAATTATTGGTTTGAAAAGCACCAAATAATTACTAACTTAAAAAATAAGGTATCTTAAAATTAGTTTTGAAAAGTTTAGGTACTAGAAAAATATTTCACCAAAAATTAGGGTAACTCGAGTAATTTTTTGCTATTAATGTGTACCTAAAAATAATTGTGATATAATAAAAAGAGAGCCAACAAAATATTATATATATTTGAACGTCACGCAAATATTCAAAGGGACAGCCGTTTTGTCTTACCAATCTGTATATAAGACCAAAAAGCAACCATCCCCCCTCTTGCATTTCTTTATCCCTTTAATCTTAAACCAAAGCACAACTCATTCATTCAAAGTTTCAAACAATGGAAGCGGTCGAAGAGGCCGACATCCCCCAATACTTTCTCTGCCCAATCTCCCTCCAGATCATGCGTGACCCCGTCACCACCCCGACCGGAATCACCTACGACCGCCACAGCATCTACCATTGGCTCTCCACAGCCACCGACCCTGTCTGCCCCGTCACCAAACACCCCCTGGGCCCACACCCTGACCTCACCCCTAACCACACCCTCCGCCGCCTCATCCAGGCCTGGTGCGTCGCCAATTCGGTTGACCGCGTGCCGACGCCCAAACAGCCAATGACTCGTGCGCACGTGTACAGGCTCCTCCGTGGACCTGTCCTGCACCCTGCTGCACTGGATCAGATCCTCGGGATTGCCACGTCGGGGGATTATCAGCAGAGGAGGGTGTTGGTGGAGTGTGGGGTGGAGAAGGCCATGGTGGGGTTTGTCATCCGGTGCTACGCGGAGCAGGGGAGCGCCGTGGGGTTGGATCGGGGGATGAAGATTCTGATCAGTTTATGTGACGGGAGTTCGGAGATCATGATCAAGGATGTAGTCGAAAAGAATTTCGAACAGCTCGTGGATTCGCTCACGTGGGTTCTCAATCTGAACGACGATTTGAGAACCCTTGGACTAATCCTGGCTAACAAGGTCACAAAGGTCGCGAGTTCAAACCTCATCGAGAAACTCAAACCCGAGTTCTTCAAAGCAATAGTCAGAATTTTACATCGAGCTGGACCCACCAAGGCAGCGCTGCACGTGCTGCTGAATACGTGCCTGCACGGGCGGAACAAGTTCCGGATCATCGAATCCGACGCAGTGTTCTACCTCGTGGAGCTCCAGTGGGCCGAGCTGGGCCCGGCCCACCCGGACAAGAAACGCGTGATAGAGCTGGGCTTTTGTTTACTAGACCAGCTTTGCTCGTGCGCGGATGGGCGGGCCCAGTTCCTGGCCCACCCAGGGGGAATCGCGATCCTTTCAAAGCGGATCTTACGAGTCTCCCCAACCGTGGACGACAGGGCGGTCCACATCCTCGGGCAGCTGTCGAGACACGCAGCGACGAAGGAAGTCCTGCAGGAGATGCTGGCGGTTGGAGCGGTGTCGAAGCTGTGCATGATCCTGCAGGCGGACTGTGGCAAGTACTTGAAGGACAAGGTGAGGGAGATACTGAGGATGCATAATCATGTCTGGAATAATTCCCCATGTATTCAGGTTTACCTTTTGACGAGGTATCCAATGTTGCAATTTTGATGCCAAACAACACACAATTGTAGATCGATAGTTTCATACCGTAGTATACGTACTATTCCAGAAAGGAAAGAAAAAAAAAAATTGCAAGAAAAGGAAAAACAGTTAGCTAGTGATTAAACTGTTGGGAGCCTTTGATTTTTCTTTTTATTATTTGCCCTTGGCTTTCAATTAGATGGGTTTACTTGAAACTGTAAATTATTACAAACACATAAACATTGCATAATATATACTCCCTCATTTTCATTTTTTGTACAGTTATCTATCTCTATATGTTAGTCAAGCTTTTAAATTTTTTTACTAGTATATAATTTCACAAAATATATAATATTTTATTATATAAAAGTACTATCATCATATTCATAACCAAAAATATAATAGTAATTGTAAAATGTTGTAATTTTTTTGCTAAAATGTCACATGAAAAATTTGCAGTAAAAAATACATATTGAACCCCTTGAATAATTAATAAGTGATCATAGGAAGGGAGTACTGCTAGTTCAGTATGGCATTCTTGTACAAATCAATCATTTTTGAGTTTGGCATACGACATTACGACATTCATAGAGAGAATCATTTTGTAAGGATACATCTATGTTAAAATAATCCATGGGTTACAGATTAGTTTTTACCCCCTTCAATTTTCTGTGAAGGATTTTTTTTTTCTGTTTTATGTGCCTAAAATGATGATTAATTGATTTTGTAACCGTTGAATGTTATAGCTTGTTTTAAGAACACAAAAAAAAAAAATTACATAACTCAAACTGACACAAGAGAAATGTTGGCTTGATCATCAACAACTCTATACCGCATATCCTCCTCAATTAGCGCTAGTTAAAAATTGGATTCGGGTCAAATTTGGGTTGGTCTGCGTTAAAATTCAGATAATAAATTGATGTTCGGATCCATTTTTTTAGGTTAGAACGGATTGAAGTATTCGGACAGTGCCTATGTTTAGGTTAAAAATCGAGTTCAGACAATATAAAAAAGAGAAATGTTATGTCTGAATATTCGATCAATATCAAAATTCTGGTATCGGATAATCCAAATATTTCAGTCCAATCAAGTTTTGGCAACTCTATCCCCAATGTGGGTTCAACCTTAATTAGGGGCACAATTTGTACTTTAGTTTGACATATTCTTGATGGGCTGATGATTTGCTGGTCGAACTTTGGCATTACCATCTCCTGAAATTTAATAGATTGTCCAAAAAAAAAATGAAATATAAGGTCCAAAACTTTGGCTTGCTTAATTTGAAGACGAAAATGTTTGAATGTTCTTTTCTTTTTTTTTTTTTGAAATCGAAAAGGTTTGAATGTTGAATCAACCTCCAAATGATGGGGATGGTTTTGAGTGAGAATGAAAGCAACAAGGCAACTATAGCAAGTAGGAGGTATCTTTGGATATGGATCATTATTTTATAATTAAAGTTTCGACTTTCAAACTTAATATATAATACATGTAACATATTGCATTTTTAGAGGTTTGTAAAATTATGAACCTAAGTATAAACTAGACAAACAATTATTTTCATTAAAATAATAAATAATAGAGTATCTTTACCATTACAAATATATAATATTAAGATATTATTATAATATGTTAATTTCATTTACTATATGTATACACAATTAGGAAAAAGTAATAAGATTTTAGTATTGTTGTTATTGCGCTATATTTCTGGTCATGTCTTAAAGATATGTAGTCATTCTATAAACAAGTTTTAGGATAGAATTATTATATAATTACGGAGGTGGCATAATTGAGATTAGACATAAAAGGGAGGATCATCATTGTTGAAATTCTATCGTGGTTAAATAATTTTTATGTGAACTCGGTGTCAAACCTCAGTTACAGCTTTAATAACCGATGGTCTTACTCAGTGACAAACTATAATTACAATTTTATTTTACCTAAACCTATTCAAATCTATTTGACTTTGTTATCTATTAAAATCTCTATTACTTTCCATGCAACCAACAAATCATTCTTATACATTGCAACCATATATTGGAAAATCAACTTATAAATTTCCTTTTGCTTTCGTTTAATACACGTTGCATTAATTTATAGCCCCCTGGTCAAAAGGCCTGGTCTATAATTATTGATGGATGACCTATATCATTTTGCTGGGTGATGATAAGTCTAAATGTTTTCTCCCTAATGAAATCAATATTTATTATCGTTTTTAATTTTAATTATTTTGACAAATACTATTAATTATCAATTATAAGAAGTTTGGAATGTGTTGGCTACGCCAAAAATTAAAATAGACACCCTAACGAATGAACCCCATCCGTTGGGCATATTTTAGACGTTTTTTTGTAAATTTTAAAAAATATCGATAAATGTGTGATTTTATACAATTTATATATATTATTATAATTATAGAAGTTAATCATGTAACTTTTTTCCAATTTAATTTACAAATATATAGATTTTCTCTAGTGAAAAGACACATAATATGTGTCTTCCACAAGACATTTATCATTTTCCTTGCTAATATTCCATGCATATGAAATGCGTTTTAGTTTTCAGTTCTCTATTTAATTATAGTCGAGTACTCAAGTTTATATTGAACAAACAAAAGGAGCATTCTTCAATTACAAGTATCAAAAAGTTCAAATCTGAATTTTTTTCAAGGAGATCCAACAAATGGTTTTTTATCACTAGAAAGTAACTATTAAATTCATTTGTCAATCATTTTTTGTCTGAGTGGCAAAAGATCCTCCTTTTACCCCTTACTTCTATGGTCCGAATGGTCCGAATTATGGAGGGACATTCTCCCTTACCGTTTCAGAGATGTTGCGGGTAGGAGAGGGGCCGAACTTTGGGTCATTGACATCCATGTTTCCTGTCTGTTGTAGACTTGTTGGGTTATTCCCTTAAGATAGAGATTTGTTGGATTTGATCGCTTACCTATATAAAAATTAAAAAAAAACTATTAAATTCGCGCAAGGAGAATGAACAAATTGCTTAAACATGGTGGATTTTTGAGTTATCTCAATCAAAAGTTGATTAAGTTGATGGTTGAAGGTACAATTATGATTTTATACTCTATAACACGTCCCTTAATTACACGAATATCCTTTGGACTTGAAGCGTGAATGTTGAAATGCCCCATTTTACCATGCAAATTTAGATGGAGGTTGCTCAAATTCAGACCTGACCCCTTTTGTTCAATCTGGTTCGGATACCAAGTGAAACCATCTCAATTAAAATTTTAAGCTGACAGTTGAAATTCAAATGATGATTTTATACTCTAACCAATATCTTTATTCGAATTTTGTTGCCAATTAAATAATTTGAATAGTTATTTAAAGCAGAAAAACGTGGAATGAAGAAGCCAACGAAGGCGTAATTAAGCCCAGATGAAAAGGAACAAACTAAAGTGACCCTTTTTGACTTGGCTATTTATTAAAAAAATGTCAAAAAAGGATATTGGTAAACTAAAAACAACAATTAAAGACTTTTGAAAATGTGGTTTAGACCGCATGTTTTTGGATGGCTACCACATGTTTGTTTTGTTTGGAAATTAAAGCAATTTATATTGTCAAATACAGTGACCTGAAATCAGGAGGACTCCACTATATAAATGTATGGTCTTTGGTGTTGCAACGACGAGGAGGAAAAGTAAGTAACAATGCATAAGCATACCATAACCACCACCTAACCTAACTTAATTATATTCATCTTTAAATCAACTCCCAACCTTTATCAACAAAAAAAGACCAGGGCTAGTTAATTAGCATTATTGCTTATATTGAAAAAGTTGTGAGTTTAAAATTCACTCTTGATTGTGAAAGGCTCGATGGGTGAATGCTGCAAAGACTTCCACATACTGTGAAGAATCCCTCTTGTGTAAAAAATGGGGTGATAAAATTTGAACCTGAACTTTTAAATTGATAGTTCTAGGTTCAATGATAGTTTTTATTCTCTAACATTCCCCTTCACATGAATGCCTTTTGGACTTGAAATGTAAATGCTACAAAGGCCTCATTAACCTCGTGCAAATAAACATAAGCATTGCTGAGAATCGAACTTGAAACCTCTTGCTCAGTTTGGTTTTGATAACATGTGGAACCATCTCAACGAAAAGCTTAAGATAACAATTGAACACCCAATGATGGTTTATACTCTAACATATATATATATATATATATACACACACACACACACACACCAAATGAGCTTGGCTCACATGGTATTGTGGTTTGCCTTCCAACTTGGAGGTGGTGGGATTGAGTTCTACTACTTGTAAAATTAAGCCTTGGACCTGGGTTACCCCCTCCCCATGACCCACCAAGCCTTACTAAGCAAGCCCTGAGACAGGGGCCTAGTGGGGTGGGTTGAACACCCAAATTGCTAAAGGTATTATGCGTGTCTTTGAGAGAGTGTGCTTGTTGGAGAGGTTCATGTGAAATTCTCTAGCCATGCCACCTAGGGGTGAGCAGTACCGGGTACCCGGAAAAAATTCAAGGATCCAGTCCCGGATCCATTTCGAACTGGATCCTAAAATCGGGATCCAGTCCCGGATCCATTTCGAATTGGATCCTAAAATCAGGATCCAGTCTCGGATCCAGTGGATTCGGATCCGGATACCCATTTTAAAAACACATGGCGGCTGTCCAAGATTTTTATAATTGCCCTGAATACTGAAATATGAAAACAGTTCCACTAAGTCAATGTCTCATTGGCTGCATCTAGTTTAAAACTCTCAAACAAGAATAAAACACAATGTCTCAAACAACAATAATACACAAAGTCTCAACAATCAACATTACAAGTTTACAACATCAACTCAAAATACAAATATAACAACCAACTACAATGGGTATGTGATCCATCTTAATAGTCAAAGCAAGTCTTCCACTTAGATCCCTCTTCAAGTCTTCAATCAGCCATCATTTCATCAATCTCGACAACGTCTCCATCGCCCAAATCTCAATATCAAAACAAATGAGTACCTGCTAGTGCTACACGAGTACCGGCTGCTCCAAAATCGCCGGTGAGTAGAGGGTAGGGCTGGCGTCGGTAAATCGCTGGTAGAAGCTAGTGAGTAGAGGAACGATTGATGAATAAGAATTTGATATTGAGTATTGAAAGGGAGGCAAGGGGCGTCTGGTAAAGGAAAGGGGACGACGACGATCGAGCGAGTTGAGTTTCTGTGAGAGTGTGAGAGGTTGAGGGAATGAGGGGTGAGGGTGACTAGATGAGTTTCTGTGAGAGTGTCATGTGATGTGAGGCAATGAGTGTTTAAGTATCAACAAATTAGGGTTAGGGTTTCTTAATTGGGCTTTAGAAAAATATGGGCTCACGTGATGGCTGGGCTGATCAATGGAAAGACAATATCTAAGATCATTTTTAATTTTTATATTAAATAATCAAATGGATCCTGGATCCTGGGTTTGGATCCGGATCCACCAAGTCAGGATCCAGTCCCGGATCCATTTGTAAATGGATCCTAACTTCAGGATCCAGTCCCGGATCCAGATAGCTAAGATCCGGAACCGGATCCACTGGATCCAACCAGATCCGGATCTGGATCCGGGTACCCGTTTTTTTGCTCACCCCTAATGCCACCTCTCTCAACGGGGAGGTGAAGATATGTGAGCAGTTTTGCCTGTGTTCAGGTGTAAGATCCTCTAGAATTATTTTATTTGTTATGGTTAAAAAGTTATGTTAACGACAATTTTGTGGAAAACTTATTCTTTTATGTAGTTAAATCTATTACATTTATACCTCTCATTTTGATCTTACTCTAGCATGTATAGTGGATTTTGTCGTGCTCATACCACCCATATTTGGAGCTTTCAAATTGCAAGAATCACTTCAATTGATTCACATGTCAATCAATAGTTCAATTCTATCAAACTATCACAACTTGGATAACCCCAAGCCTTTATTTCAATTCCATCACACTCTTTCCGAGTGTAATCGACTACTATTGATAGCATTTCAAATTTTGCAAGTTGTAAGTAAGCAGCTAGAAAGTGGAAATGGTCGGGTCTATGCCGCCATTCAAGTCAAAAAAGGGAGAAGTTGGGTCGGGCCCATGCCAGGCCCATGTCTGTATCAACTAATAAAACTACTAAGCCTCCCTTTTGGGTTTTCAACTTCTTAGTACCCTGTCAATTTCATCTTCCAAAAGGCATTTCAACTCCTTATTATTGAAATGCAATATTCCACAAGTTAAACGTTCACCTCATACTTAATATTTGTCTACCTAAAGTATTTTCTTTGCTGATTTTTGACGAATATTGCAATGTATATTTTTTAGGGCAGTTAAAAATTCAGGTTTAGGTAATCCGGATTTGGACGAGTCAGACATCAGACTAAAACTTGATGTCTGATACAAGGTTTTTGGAACATTTTCCGAGTCGGACTCGGGTCAAAAAAATTGGACAAGCAAAAATTCGGGTCTAAACCGAGTTCGAACAATAGAAAATTGAAAAATATTGTGTTCGAATTTTCGTTCAAATCAGTCAATGTAAAAATCAGACTTTTTTCTGGGCTAGACTGAACCAGGTTTTTGGATCGGACATTTTTTTGACAACCCTGATATTTTTTTCAATTCAACAAACTTATGAGCTGAATTCAATACTCTTGTTTTATTGATAATAAAAAAAATTAAATTTTCAACTAAGTTGACATTAGAAATACAATTTTTTGAATATTTATCAACTTTGAAATTAGGACAATTTGTTTTTCATCCCTATATTTGAATATTTATTCTTACCCACATTGTAGTTTATGTAATATATTTTTCAAGGGTCTTTGGAGCTTTATAAGAAGAAGAGAGTGTTAGTATTTTTCTACAAAAACTGAAATCTTGTTAGATATTTTTGGAAATTTTCCTTACATATCTCCAAAATAATTACACTTTACTTTATAATTTCAAAATGCATCGTATACAGTACAAACAAGGTCAATATAAACTTTCAAAATAAGCCATAAAATTATAAGTTTAACAAACTTTAAAATAAATAAATATAAAGAAACCTCTAATAATACGCTAGTGATTTTATTAATATACGAGCCCAATACTTTATTTTCATTAGTTCTAAAATAATTAGGTAACAAGCTGGGGGACCATGCCAGGGTATCATGCAAGGAAGATGAGACTAATTGTGATGATCATGCAGGCACGAAGTTTGTGGACCGCTTATAAATGATAATATCATGCATGGAGGATTTTCAATACCATACTTTTAATCATTATTTCTTATTAACATCATGCATGGAGTATTTATAAATTATAAATTATAGCCCAGATAATGAGTGCGAAATTCTTGATATAGCTGCTGAGTATTGTTGGTAAATCAAATGCTTTCTGATGTCTTACGTCGCCGTTCACACGCGCAGGAAAACCTACTAGGAGGTCACCCATCCTTTGACTACTCCCAGTCAAGCACGCTTAACTGAGAAGTTCCCAACGGATGAGCTACCATAAAAGAAGGTGCACCTTGATGATATGAGTAGTCATTTCAATCCTCTTGAACCACATTTAACTATATATCCGAGGTTTTACAATAAGGTTGTAAAAATATTTATGTTGGGAATATATAGGGTGGGAGCTACCTCACTTGAATTATTGTCTAAAGTAACAAATTAAGTGATCAATATTTCACCTTAAAATTAATAGTGTTAAAAGAAGTAGTTTAACTAATTGATTTATCGCAAATTCTAGTATAAACTGGCTCACGTAAACTAATTATGAGACGGATAAAGGTGAATTTTTAATATTTTACCATGGCTTACAAATTAATAATATTAGAATGACTTTTTAATATTAATATAACCAATAATTTATCATGACATGACTTTTATCCGATTCAACGCAAATAAACTATTAGTCATCTATCTATTAATAAATAGTCACCACAAAGTTATATGTCTTCCAATAAATTTATAATAAAACGATTTTACATAAGAATTACTTATATATCATATCATTTTCTTCTGCTTTTCAATACGGGACATCATATTCATAGGCAAATCTCAACATTTTCATTTATAAATTTAATGAAAATGATTCCATATAATATATTTGAAATTAGTACTTAAAAATTTGAAAATTTTACTACACACAATTCATAATAAATAATTTAAAACAAAAAGAAGCAATGATTTTTAAGGTGCATATACCGAGTGGACATACATTATGAATTATGACCAACTATTGTTGGTCGAATAAGTAAATTATAAATGTAGCATATAACAAGCAGATATGATATCATACTCCTATCAGATATCGAGATCCCCTAAGGACGCTTCCAAGCTAGTTGTATGAGCGTGACTTCCAAGATATGTGGTGTGAAGGTATGTTATCATGAATTTATTTAATGTTCTCTAAAATTATTGCGATCGACATTAGTATACGTTTCTCAAGAATCAGCTTCACTCCAATTTGTTTCATGCAAGTTGAGATTTTGGAAATTGATTTCAGTCCAATTTGTCTGATATTGGAAGATTTTTTTTTCTTTTTTTATTATTCAATGCTTATCGGATAGAAAGGTTCACAACAAAGTTGCATATAACTACAATAGTGCAACAGTCAGACAGCAAAAGCGAAACTTCAAATACCACAAAAGCATCAAAAAATTACTTGGAGGTACTCCAGTATTTGGAGAAACTATTTTTCGGTATCCTAACTTTTCAAAACTCATTTTAAGGTACCCTTAATTTTTGGGTTAGTAATTATTTGGTGCTTTTCCGGCCATCAATTTTATTAAGTGACCGAAATACCCTTATTCTTCTTCTTCTTCAAGGTTATCTCTTTAAAAATGAAAGAACAAGGGTATTTCAGTCACTTAATCAAATTGATGGCCCGGAAAGCACCTAATAATTACTAATTCAAAAATTAAGGGTACTCCAAAATGAGTTTTAAAAAGTTGAGGTACCTAAAAAACATTTCACAAAAAATTAGAGTACTTCCAAGTAATTTTTTGCAAAAGCATACAATTAGTAAATACACATATTTTAAGATTTGTCTTTCGATTTGTCTTCCCTTTCTTTTTGCTATATTTCTTTTAAAGTTTTGTTGTATTCTCTTTTTCATCGCGTATAATGCATATATCACAATCAAATTTCTCCGCTCTGTGTGCTTCTTCATTCAATCTATCATACGAGTTTTCCACGAATTCCTCCGAATTATCCCTACTAACGCAGCTAATCTCCTAAACTTTAGTGTGACCTTTCTTCGTGTAGAAGTAACCTATTCTCTTCGAAGAAGCATTTCTATCAATTGCTTGTCTGTCTAGTTGTCATTTAGATTTCATCACAATGCTTGTTTCGTATTCCTCCTAGCTTTGGCCCTTGAAGCCTCTAAGGCGGAGTGCTCAATATCAGGAAATAGCAAGTGTAATTAAGTCAGAATCACCATCACGAGTAAAGGAAGCCAACCAGATTAGAGAGTGCATCACTGTCGGAGTCGGGCCCCTACTCGCTATCCTCCCTACTATCGAATTTAGACCTACTCAGAAGAACCTTCATGTATGACTGCCTGTTAGCTATCCTCCTTATTATTTGGGAATCGATTTCAACCTTAAGATTTACAAGTGATGAGAATTGAACCCAAACTTAGAGGAAGTTAAACCCTATTCTTTGGGATGTAAGTTAAATTCACCCACACTAACTTATAGAACTTATCTAGAAATTACATCTTTGCTTCATTTTGGGTGATCAATCATAGATTGAGAATACTCAAAAATTGATTTCAATTTTAAATTTTTTCTAGTTTATTAACCCGATCCATGATGAATTTACCGTTCATAACTTTTGATCGAGGTTTAATCAATGAATACTCATATTCTAAAAAAGTAATTAAGAAAAAGATATAATTCTAGCTCAAACATGAATCTTGATTAATTCAGTACTGTGATGACACAATTATGGCAATTCAATTCAATTCAATAAACTATATTACAACTATGTATAATCCACAATGTTGCCCTAATCCTACATTTTCTGTACAATTTCAATGAGGTCAATAATTAATCAATCAGTTAATGTACACATATCTTCCTCAAACTTGATTCTCTCTTTTTCCAAAACGATGCAAATCAACAAATCGATCAAAAGATCATCAATTGGGAAGAAAAGAAGCGAGCAAATGAGGAGGAACACAGGGAGACATCCTCCAAACCCTAGCATGCATCTTCAATATCTCCCTTGCCCTTTCTTTAGTTTTAACACTACAATCCACCTGCACCACCAAACACAACTTCGCCACCACCCCGACCTCCGCCATCTCCGCCAGGACCTTCCCGGTGGCCGCGTACCGGGCCACCGAGGCCAGGACCCGGACGGCCCGCTCGCTCGCCACGTGGGACACCCGGAGGATCTTCTTCGAAACCACGGCCAGCCCAGCCCCGTGGGCCACCAGGTCGGCCCGCCCCTCCGCGCACCCGCAAAGCTGGTCCAGCACTACCATTGCCACCTCGCTGACCCGCCGCTCTGACCCCGCCACAAGCAGCTCCACCAGGGCCGGGACCGACCCGGCCTCCGCCGCCTTGACCCGGTTCCGGGCCCACGGGTTCAGCTCTATCAACAGCTTCAGGGCGGATTTTGTTGCCTTGGTTGAGATTTGATCCTTGATTATATTCACTATTTCGGAAAATAATTCGGGTTTCGCATTCGACAGCTGACCCGGATCCGATACTTTGTAAATGGATCGCAGCAGCTCGACCGCCTGCTCACGTGACCGGGTCGACCCGGATCGCATTTGCCCTACCAACGAGTCGATCAGTACGTCGTCGTTTTCCTTCAGTATACCCTTTATCAACTCCCCGTCGAGCTGAGATAAAATGCTTAGAGCTTCCTCCTTGTCCCTCCTGGGGACGGTTGCTTCCAGAATGTTCGTTTCTTCGTCGTCGTCGCCTTGGACTAGTACAGACGTGGCGTACTGGAACACCCCGGAGGCTTCTAGAAGCTTCTTCGTCCTGGCGGCAGCATTGCTAAGAATAGAGTTGATCCTCTGCAACGCGGCGCGTCGTAGCTGCGGGGACTTCTTCGCGTCCGCGAGGATCTTCCCGACGTAGGCGCGATCGACGGTGGGGGGCTGTTTCGGGGTGGGGATGCGTTCCACGCCGTAGGATGCGTGGAGAGTGCACCATGACTGGATCAGACGGCGGAGAGTATGGTTTGGTGTGATCATCACATTCCCATCATGATCATCGACCTGAGCCACCTGCTTCGTGATCGGACACGTGGCGTTCTTACAAGCAAAGAGCCATTTTTCGATGCTCTCGCGATCATACGTGATCCCTGTGGAGATCGTCACTGGATCTCTCATGAGTTGTAGAGAGATCGGGCATAGAAAATGCGAGGGAATCTCGATCTCAACTTCTGCCCTTTCTCCTTCCATGTTTCTACGAACTTTTAAACCTTTTGACTTTCAATAATCGATTATTCAGCAGTTTGAGCTGTGCCTTGTTTGGATGGAGGTTGAATAAGTTTTGGGGGAGGAAATGATAAGATTTCAGAGGTTCATGAGGGTTGTGGGGGGAGATGAAGAGGTTTATATATGAGAAGGGGGGGAATGTATGAAGACGAACAGATACCAATATGATGGGGGGGCAAGTTGGTGGCAATATAACTAAGGTTTAATCCATGGGAGAAAGTCAACCTTGAGACTGCCTATGACTTTTTCTAAATGCATTTTGCGTCTGTAGAAGAAAAGTTCCTACATACATGTGCTTTACTGGCAAAATAAATGCTAATACTATATATTCAAATTTGTTTTTTCTTTTTTATTTTTGTTGAAGTCGTCTCTCTCCCTCTGTAGCACCTTCTATTCATGTGGCTCCGACGAAAATTTGAGTCCAACTTAAATATAGATCCAATTTGGACAAATATTGTCCAAATTCAGATAAAAAAATTAATGTTTGGATCCATTTTTTGGATTGAATTAATTTTGATGATTAAGACGAAATTAAACATGGGTCAAAGTCAGGTTCAAACAATAGTAAAAAGGAAAAATTTTATCCTAATTAATATTTGATTATGTCAAATTTTAGAAAAAAAAACTATGGTCAAACCCGATTTTCTCATAAATATTGTCATCGCTAGATTCATGGATCATAGTATACAAGAATCTATTAACCTATACATTACATGCATGCTAGTTTAAATTACCAGCAAGCTACTATTGGTGCATTGGCTGGTGGCCTTCCATCTATATTCTCACGACCTATAGATGTCCTGGTATGAAGATGACCCGTATTTCTATTTTATCTTTTATAATTAATTTTAATATTAAAAAAAGGAGAAATAAACTAAATGTATTTATGTAACTTTTTAAGAATTATCATACTCCCTCCGTTTCATATTAATTGACACTTTGACTAGATTTTGACTGTTAATTACTCACAAATTATAGTGAGTTACATTATGAAATTATCATCATTAGAAAAATATTGTACTGAAAATTATAATAAAGGCAGTTTCATATTGTAAGTCACTGTAATTTGTGAATAATTAACAGTGAAAATTTAGTCGAAGTGTCAACTAATATGGAACGGATAGAGTATAATTTTTTTGGTAATATTGATTTCCCATGACCTCTAACCATCATACGAAATGAACCGATATGTTACCTTTCATTGTAGGGACAAGGATATTATGTTTTCCACTTTTGAAAATTGACAAGTACATAAATGTTCATTTTTTTCCATAGAAAAATGTTATTCATCAATTGTACGTAGGGACAGGGATATAAATGTAAAAAAGTTAATTATTATTTTCATATAAAACCTGAGTAAATTAAAGAGTATAGGTCATTTATTAAAGGAAATAATAAGGAAATAAATGACTTATAATAAGTTATTCCCTTTTTTCATAATATTTATTCACTTTTACCTCTTATGGTCTTTCATAGTATTAATGTACGTATATTAGAGAGAAACCATAAGATATACATTTATGAAATAATTTTAGTTTTAAATTTAATGATAATTATTTCACACAATAGGATATTGAAAAAATTTATAGCAGTTGTCAATCATAACAACGACCACGACTAAATGAACCTCATTTGTAAATGTATCAAATTTTATCTTGATAGTTTATTTTTTATTTAATACTAAATTATAAATATGTTTTCTTAATTAAAACATTTTTTCAAAAATTTAAATATTTAAATATCCTAACTCTAAGTTTAGTACAATAAAAAAAAAGATTTTATAATTCATTATTAAAATTTACAACTGTACATGATTCAAAAAAGAAATTAAAGTTTATAACTGTACATAACGTATATATCGACAAAAAGAATACTAATTAATTGTTGAATTTGGCCCCCAACTTTTACGTTACTTCTCAGTCCATTTAAGATCACTTGTTATCACGCACCCAAGTTTCAAAAGCTCAAAAGTTTTAGCTCATTGTCAACCACCTTTTTCCTTCCTTTTTGAATTTTATACTCTAAGTTTCAAAATTTCAGCTAATAATTTTCAATATATATAATAATATATCAAATAAAATTATTATTAAATTCATATTTAAAAAATACTTTAATTTAACAAAATATAAGATCATAAATTTGCTACAAATATATAAATACAAAATAGTAGTCAGATAAAATAAAATTATAAAAATCACAAAAGATGAAGAATAACATATGCTGAAAAAATAGAGAGATTATAATATAGCATAAAAGGTTAAATTTGAGGCAATGGGTTAGCCACCTCGATGACTGTATTTAGTTTGATCCAAAATTGAAATACAAGCCTGAATATGGTCGGTAGGCAGCCCCCCTTTGACTGTCTCCTCCAACTCGCAAAGTCTAACATGCATTCAAAAACTACACAGCCTTTAACCATGACCAAACAAAATTAAATCAAATAAATAATCCAACCCTATATATTATATTCAACAGTAGCAATACTATAAACGTAATTAATTACTGTGCCTTATAGTAAACTAGTATTTAGAGGGAAAATGGTATACACCCTTTCCAAATATTTGACATTTATAAATCTAACTCTAACATTTCTGAATTAATATTTATCAATTTTAATCTTTTGAATCAATTTTGTTTAGCTATTTTTACAGTGAATATAGTATCTTTTCCATGTAATTTGTGATGAAGTTTGTTTCCTTAATTAACGATAATTTTAACAACAAATTTCATCACATATGATCATATATATATCTACAAAGTTGCTAAATTTAGTGGAAAAGTAGCTAAATGGAATTAGTTAAAAAGTTTAAAGTAGGTAAATCAGTAAATGTCAAGGTTGGGTATATAAATGTCATAAACCATAAGGAGGATGTATGCAATTTTTTCAGTATTTAGACCCATGTGTTGCACTATACAATAATAAAATACATGTTGAAAGCACATATGTAAGAATGTATATAAATTATTATAGAATGATTATATTTATAATTTTCTAGTATATTTTTTAAAAAGGAAAAGATCTAATTTATAATATATGTACGTATGACACAGTTAAAATAATTTAATGTCTCACAATCTCTGATATAATTAATTTAATTATATATTGATGTATTATATCATTTTATATAGTTTTCCTTTTATATTTAAAATATTATTTTAGTACACGTATTTTTCTTACTAACAACTATTGAAATAAAATATCATTTTCTTTTTAATCTAAATGAATTCTTTTTAATTATATTAATATGTTTCTATAATTAACTAATATTATTTATTCAATTGTTGTTATCTGCAGTAATCTACATTAACAATTAATATATATATATATATATATATAATTACTTTTATTTATTTAAAAAAGGTAAGCTCATGCACCCGTTACATTAGACTAAAAACACCCTCATTCACTGCCGTATTTCAAGATAAGTGAGGGGTGACCACGGCAATCGATAAAAGGAAATTAAGTATAATTTGAGATAAAAATTATGGATTTTATGTATATCCAACGGATATAATAATGTAGTAGTTACCCCTGATCAGTAGACCTAGATTTGTCACTGCCCTCATTAAAACTTAGATATTCCATCTCCGTCGACATTTTTACCTAGAATATATAAATATATAAATATAAATATATATATATATATATATATATATTATGATTCATAATGTGATGTGGTACATACCGTGTACTCAGCTATCCTATGGGAGTTGCATTCAATGTGCCGACATCTACTCATCAACACTCGGGTTTGTACACCGAGATCAGATCTAATCCCGTATTTCTTGGAAGCTCCCTTAACCAAGCACCATAAAACGGATTAAGAACGTTAATTACATAATTAACTAACTAATCAGTCAATCAGGCTGTAAATTTTTTAATTACTTGGTTAAATGTGTGTCATTGGATCTTGTGTTTAATATTAATAATATGGATTATATATGGAGGGTTTTGTTGTAGCGAGATTTACTTGGTCAAAAATGGTTGATCGTAAAAAGGTAGTCAGTCATTGGTGTGTCACGTTATTATTATAGTAGTAATTTACATGCATGTAGGTTTAGTAGTGTTTTAATTTGGAAGGGTTTTATTTAGTCTTTTGTTATACTTGTTCTAATTGTAACTGCCTCACCAAGTGTATTAACTAATTAATCATATCCGACGTAGCTGCCTATGTGGACATTTGATTGGATCAAATTTACTTTTGGAAGTGTTCCATCTCTTGTATTTTCTGCTACTTCATAGAACCTTGTTTGTATTCTACTATGCATGAAGAATGAGATAATTACATTAATTCACCCTACCGGACATATGTGGTAATAATTTTTGCACACCCGACATTTGAAAAATAATTTTTAACCTACCTGATATTTAGTGAAAGTGTTTTTTTGTGTCAAATTCCGGTAACTTGTCATCGGAAATATAAAAATACAATAATACCCCTATATAATTATGTGAAAGTACCAAATTACCCTTAAGATTGCGATTGAAATGACAATACTGACCCTTCAATTGTTTTGTGTGGGAAAAGGGGAAAAGACTGTCGATCTAAAAAAGAAATATATTACTCCACTCTTCTCACTGTCGTCTTCTATAAGGGTAAATAGGTAATTTCGTTTTTAATTGAAAATACTATGAATTAATAGCAAGGGTAAACATGTCACTTCCTATTCATTTTTTAATACTTGTCGGAAAACCCCACAAAAAACCATTATAATATATCCTAGGTGGTTTAAATTTACGATCACTTAAATGTCAGGTAGGGTGAAAATTATTTTTTAAATGTCGGGTGTGTAAAAATTATTACGACATATGTCAGGTAGGGTCAATGTAATTATCTCCATGAAAAATGATATCTATGTATGAACTCCCTCAAACTTTACCATGTTAGCTAATATATAGCTAGCTAGGGAACATATCGATACAAGTACTGCACATATTTTAGAAGACGATATTTTTAATAGACCTAAAATATATCCTTAAGAATGATTTAGTTGGATGAACTCTTACGAAAAGAGGAGAGTTAACTTTTCTACTTTGCAGTATCCATGAAATCCATGACTTTACAACTGACGATGTATAATCATGGATTTTAAGGAGTGTGGTCATGCATTTCATGACCACATTTTCGTAATATTTATGATTACACTTGCTGAAATACATTACTACGTTCCGTAATATTCATAACCACACAATGTCATATGTAAAATCAATTGTTGAGATTTACTCTTCTCACATTCTTACTAAACTCTTTTTCTACCGGATTCGTTCTCATATATATATATATATGTCAAGGTTAGTTGGAGTTGGAGGTGGATCAAACGTGAAAATTTTCAATGTCTTTCACTCCTTTTTATCCAATAATAATAATAATAATAATAATAATATTGGGAGGTGGGAAGAGGAAGTCTTTGTGAACAATTAAGCCAACGGCCAATCTGGAATGCTACACCGCTGAGCTGCCTTGGTATGGGCATTTTGGTTTGGTGAATGGGAATTGGTCCTCATTTTTTATTTTATTATTTTACTTTCTCCGTCCTAAATTAATTGACATTTTAATTAAATTTTGACTGTCAATTATTCATAAATTATAATAAGTTACAATATGAAATTACCTTCATGGTAATTTTTAGTAAAGCATCTTTCTAATAATGATAATTTTATATTGTAATTCATTGTAACTTATGAGTAATTAACGGTCAAAATTTAGTCAAATTATCAATTATTCTGGGATGGGGGGAGTATTATTTTTTGTATTTTATTTATGGAAAAAAAGGAACAAATGGCCTTGACCGCCTGCGGCAGTGTGAGTTTTAATTAGTCTGTGATTCCGCAGCTTCGTGAATGTCAACACATGGACTGAAATTTTGCGAATGTTAAAAGTTGATTTCACAAATTAAGGGTGTGTTTTTGTTGAATTGAAAATAATTTTCAAGAAAATGAATTTTTAAGGAAATGAAACTTAAGGAAATGAATTTTCAAGGAAAATGATTTTTAAGAAAAATAATTTCTGTCTTTATGATTTTTTTTTAAAATAGGTAGGTGGAAAATTATTTTTCAAAAAATGATAATATATGTATCATTTATATTATTGAAATAATTTGACACTAAAAAGTCCATATTTAAGCTTGTGTTTTTAATGGATCCTGCCTTATTAGAACGTTACAATCTAAAATGTTGAAATTGAACTTTACTTTTAAATTTCAATTAATTTTGCTTTTAAGATTCAATGTCCATATACTTGAGATCATATGTATATGTTTACTAATAAAAATAACGGTTTTTCTATACATTGCCTTTAGGGCGACGAATAAGGGGAATCTTATCATTTTTTGATTTTCTTAATTTAGGATTATTTGGAATCTTTGTTAATTAAACATAGAAATCTATTTTAAAAAGGGAAATTGGATTCTAATAATACGAACTTTTGGCTATAAGACTTAATAATACGAACTTTCGATTAGGTTCTGAATAATATGAACTTTGACCCTCTGTTGCCCCCCGTAACACGCCACCGAGTTAAGATTAACTTGACTCGGCGGCGGTCTGACGTGGCGGCGGATGCTTGTCCCAGTCAGCTTTTTTTTTCCACATTAGCCTCTTTCTCTCTCCTCTCTCTCTCTCTCTCTCTCTCTCCTCCCTTTCTCTCTCATCCTCTTCTTCATTCCCAAACTTTTCTCCTTCTTCCTCCTCGTCCTTCTTCTTCTTCAATTGAACTGAATCCAAACAAAATTCAGATTATGGCCCAACATTTTTCCCCCGATCTCAATTTTCCCCCCATGAAACCTTGAACCCCTTTTCTCCCGTCACATTTTCTGCCTCCATCTCAGTTTTTCTAAAGCCCCTCAGATCTGGATGGAGATGTCTGTCTTCCCTATTATCAGCAACGATGTCGACCAAGGCCGAGAAGGAGGCGGCTGTAGCTGAGAAAGCTCTAGCGGAGAATAAGCCAAAGGGCGTCAAGAAGACGCCGATGGAGGTCGTCGCCGGCGAAAAGAAAAGAATCGAGCTTTGAACGAAGAGATAGAGAAAGAAAGAAACAAAGATTGAGAATTGAAATCAGAAGATTGGAAGTCGAGATGGGAAGCAGAGGGTGAGATATTGTTTGCTTCATTACAAATCCTCCGAAGCTCGAGCTATGCTGCAATGGCGGACGAATTACATAGAGAATGAATTGGAAGGAAGAGAGATGGGGGTGTTATTGAATTTCAGAAGTTCATACAGATGTTGCCCAGTTCAAATTCCGGCGATGAATTTGTAGGAGCTAATCAGGGAGAAAAATGGGAGCTGAAGGAGGAGATGGTGAAGATGGGGGGTGGATTAAAGCTCGAGGGTTTGTGATAAAAACCCTATTTGGGGAATCGAGTTGGGGATTTAGGGTTTAGATGCAATTGAATTCGAAATGGTGTAAGTTTTGTGTTGTTTTGTTGGATTTTAGAGTGGGGTTGGAGGTTCAATTTTGTGGGTTTTTTTGAACTCCCTTTGTGTATCTGGGTTAGCTGCAATTTGAAATGGGTAGTTGATTTGGGGATTTAGGGTTTAGATGCAATTCAATTTGAAATGGTGTAGTTTTCTGGGTTTGATTCCGATGGAGGAGGAGAGAGAGGATGAGGATGGAAGAAGATGAAGAACGAAAAAATGGGATCTAAAATTTTTAGAGAGAAAAAAAGTTCGTATTATTCAGAGCAACATAGGTAAAAGTTCATATTATTTTTTTGAGTCAACGTGGATGACGTGGCAAAGTCAAAACAACAAGGCGTGTGCCTCCGCCGCCACGTCAGACTGCCGTCGAGTCAAGTTAATCATAACTCGGTGGCGTGTTACTGGGGGCAACAGGGGGTCAAAGTTTATATTATTCAGAACCTAATCGAAAGTTCGTATTATTAAGTTTTATATGGCCAAAAGTTCGTATTATTAGAATCCAATTTCCCTTTTAAAAATTATCACAAATTGGATTTATCTAATTCAAACTCATTTCTATCCCTAATTCGACTGCCACCCCGCCCACCCACCTCAGCCCTCCACCGCCATCCATCTAATTTGTGAACACCCAACACCTCATCCCTCCATGGCCGCCCATCTGATTCAACAACAACTACCCAGGCTCGAATTTCGGTCAACTATCCTTCACCAAGTTCCCAATCTGCAATCTCAGTCCACTTCCCCTCCACCAACTAGTTCAAACTATTCAAATTTATCAATAAAACATCTTCAATTTATGAAAGAAAAATGCAAACGAAATGAAATTCACAAATTAATCATTTATCCATTACTAATTGGCTGGAGCTAACTAAAATAGGTGAACGTAGTTTATTATAATTTTTTAAATATATTTTTATATTTAACTAATAAAGATTCCAAATAATCCTAAATTAAGAAAATCAAAAAATAATTATTTTGATCCAAGTATTATTGATTTCAATTTGATCATATTATTGTTTAAGGAAGAGATCAAAATAATTAGTAATTTATTATTTGTTATACTCCCTTAAATTAATTTAAACAATAATATGATCAAAATTTGATCAAAATATATTGATTTCAATTTTTTAAGGTAGAATCAATAATTGTTATACTTTTGAACTATAATATTTGAAAAAAAATCAATTATGATAAAATCTCCTTAAAAATATTAAATTTAATAAAAGATTTGTATCTCAATGAATATCATTATTTGTTATAACAAGTCACTTATCAATATATATTACTCCCTCCATTCCATATTTATTGACACTTAAACTAACTATTTTTGTTCCAAAATAATTGTCACTTTACATTTCTCAATACCTAACTTAATTATTTTACCTTTAATAATTATATTAACTTTTTACTTTTTCAATCAATAAAACTACTCCTACTCACATTCTCTCACTACTCACACCATGATATGCTAAAAACACTTTAAAAAATAGTGATATGTAATTATCTAAGTAGTTTTTTTTTTAGTTAAAACATTGATATATGTAAAATTATGAAATATGACAATTAATTTGGAACGGAGGGAGTAACTTTAAATTTTAAAGATTAGATATACTTTTTAGCTATCTTAGATACACAAAAAAAAAAAAAAATTCAAGTATGTGTAACAATTCATCTTCAAATTGCAACTCTTAATTCTTCCATTGTCCCATTTTGTTTATATTTGTTTGTGTTTTTATTAAGACAACATACAAAGAAGGCATATGAAGGTTAACTTAATTTTGATGGATCTCTAAACAAATATGAAGTGGTCGGTGGTTTTCTAATCCAAGACTATATGGGTAAAATAATACAAGCAAAAAAGGACTAAATTCTAGATCGATAAATTCGGTATTAGTGGCAGAAACTTTGGTGCTATAAGGTTCGGACTTTAAAATGTTTCAAAGTACATTACTAGTCTATACACATCTATGGGAATAATCTTCCTCTTATCAAAGCAATAAAATGCATCACTAGAACACCTTGGTAAATAGAAATTACCGTCAAGGGCACTCTACATCTTTTAGCATCATGATTTTCATGAAGCTAACTTAGCAGCTGATTAAGTGATCAAGCACGGACATTTTGTAAATGAACCCACTATTTCGCTTCATAGTCCTCTCTTTTCTATTGTTTTTTGCTATTATGCAAGACAATGTAGGTACTACGCCGAACTCTTGACAGTAAGGCGACCTAGTGTAATAACCAAGTGTTAATAAGACCCTATGGTCGTTTAATTAAGCTATATGTACGGTTGTGTTTGGTGTTGTATTGGTAGGTTTTTAAAGTCTTGTCCTTTATTATGGGGACGGTGGTAATGCCTCTAGATTTGGTTTTCTGTTGCGTTATGAATTGTATAGTAATAATTTGATGATCATGAATCTGGGGGTGTTACACCTAGATTTAGTGATTGTTTCATTTGCCACTTACTGTACGTTACGGTTATCCGTTCAAAAAAATTTATAGACAAGAAATACACTGATCAAACCATGCTTAGCTAACCACGTAACCTCTATAATCATGGCCATCCCCCAAGTTGGAATTATAAAACCTAATTGTTAGGAAAGTGTCCTAAAATCACCAAATCTCTTGATCCCACAATTATTTGTTTCCTAATTGTATTAGGATATTATTTAGGTTTCTTTATTATGTTGGGTTTGAGTTTGGGTTTCCTAATTGTATTAGATTCTAAATCTAATTGGAGTGGGAGTCAAGTTAGGTTATAGGGAGTTTTCTCTATAAATAGGGTACATGTTTCTCCACCAAAACACATCGGTAAACACAGAGAGCTAGAGAGAGAAAATATTGAGAGAGAAAGGGGTCTTACCAATATTTTCCCCAGTGTATCCTTAGAGATTGTGAGTCGAGTGTTGAGAGATTGTTATTGTAATCTCCTTTGTGGATCGTATCACACCATGTAATAGTGATCAAGTTGTACTCCTCCTTTCTCATAGTGGATTATTCTCTAGCTGTCGTCGTCCGCGGGTTTTTCTCCGAGTTCTTCGGTTTCCCACGTAATTTTGGTATTTGATTTTATCGCTTATTTTTCGTTCCTAAATTTTGTCGTAATATCCGTCGTCTTGTTTTCGATTCTATTATTCGCTTCCGTTGTTACCTTGCTACTCACTTTTCTCTAACACTAATAATTAACCCTTATAATTATTAATCTTTTAGTACTGAAAAATTGAAAATATGATTAATTAAGCTAAACTAGCTAGCCACTAGCCACACAAGCAAGCTGGCTAGACTCTGACTCATTCTGATCTCAATCATGCTTGTGATTAATTATGATTATACAAAATATTAATGACACTTTGTAAATAATTAGACGTCACTCATTTTATGCATGCTAATATCTTGAAAATACAATATTCAGACAGATCGTATAAATAAGCACTTTCAACGTACGTAACATGCATGTAGTATTAATGTCAACATGTACGTACACATTAACACATTATCTAATAATCTGATTGCATCATATCTCTGCGAAATTTTCAAATGAAACTCACTAATTAACAGCTGGTATACGACCACAAGATAACTAAAAATACTATAATTATTTAATTTAATTTGTATGAAACGTAATTAATTAAGTTGAGATCTCTACATTAGGAAGGAGAGATTGATGTGATTATTGGGATCACGTTAGCTGCAGTCTGCAGGCATTAAGTTAACCAATCAGAGGCCAACACGTGTGAATGTGATCCTTGGTCAACTTATTCCAAGAGCATCTTACTTGGTACTGGCAATTCTCCAGTTGCAAACTTGTAATTAAAATGTGTTTATAAATGACAAACTCAAACTTTTCAATGAAAATGGAAAAAGAATCTCAGTGTAGCTAGTTTGTTATACCTAAAACAGGAACTCTATTAAAAAATGATAATTAAGGGTGCGTGTTGTTGGGGAGATCCAAGGGGTGAGCCAATTCAACCAAGGCCATGATACACAAGTTAATTGAGGTTTCATCTTAAAATTAATTGGTGTTAAGACTTGAGAGGAGTAGCTCACTTGACTTATATACCATGTGCTTTCTCTTTATTTTTTTGATGTGGGACTCATAGGTGAATTCCAACACGTTTGATTATTTCCCAGAAAAATATTTCTTAGGAAATTTTTTGCAGAGAAATTTTTTTCTAGAAAACATGTTGCTGAGAAAAATATTTCATAATGTTCAATTTACATTTAAGAATATGGAAAAGTTTGTAGGAAAATTAATTAAAATATCCAAACTATCCTTATATTTTTTCAGAGATATTCTAGAAAGTTAAGTTATAAACAACTTTTATTTCCCATGGAAAAGAAACTTTCCCAAGCCCAAAACTTTTTTATACTAATTTGGCAACCAAACACGGGAAAATTTGGTCAACTTGAGAAAGTTGACAAACTTTCCCAGGAAACACTGGAAAAATGATGTGGCCAACCGGACTCTGTGCTGTTGACTGATAAATATAGACTCTCATTGACTGAAAAGTCACTTGATTCATTCGTCATGTCATTTTTCGTTGCCGGAAAATGTTAATATTATGCTATGCGAAAATAAGATAAAAGTAAAGATTGTCATTAAACGAAAAGTCACTTTGGATTATTTCCAGTCACAAGACTCTCAGTACAGATTATTTATAGCCTAAACCCTTAATATTTTGAGTAACTTAGGTGAAATTCAAAATGGTTATTAACTATTATGAATAAAAACACCTTTAATTAATAAGGACACACTTCTACAAATTGACAAACCCCTTTTTTCTAACTTCCTAATACTAATGGGCTTTATATTATTTGGGCTGGATCACAAGGTAATCGACCCATCAAGCTTCGGAAACAAGACTTTCAGAAAATGAAGGCCCAATGAGTTTGACTCATAGAGCGATACACTGTACAGAGTATGTAGGGTTCACAATGTGTTCGATTAGAGTCTAACCCTTTATAATAATAAGGAAATATGTGTTATGACATTATACTAGTATACTACTCATCTTACTTTATGTAATCTTACCTTATGTTACCTTACCAATCTTTTCTACACTAAAAAAAGAATAGGGCCCGAGTCTACGAGTCTAACTGGATTTTAAATAGATCACAAAATTTCTCGATAATGTCGAGCATCTATACTAACAAGTTTAGCATATTGGCAACAAAATAATCTTTTTTCAAAGATAGACTAAGTGTGTACATTTGGTTGGAGGTTGCGAAATGAAACTTAATGCATGAATTACTTAATACATGAAGTTATAACGTGTCTTTATTTTTTGTTTGGTTGAAAATTGTAAGGATGCAAGTGTGCAACTTCATTAGGAATCGAATTTCCCTATTTGAGCAGGACTCGATACCTCTCCTTTTTGGAAGGTGTCACATATCATTTTTTAAGTATCAATATTTAAATTTTATATTTTTCAGTAGTTCACCTCTGAACCCACCTCCGAAAATAAAAATAAAAATAAAAATAATTAAAATAAAAATAAAAATAAAATATTAACATTAAAAAATAAAATATTAACAAGAAAATAAAATAAAAAATAATAAACTATTAATATTAATAAAATAAAATAAAAAAAGATATCAATATTAATATGAATATTAATATTAATATTATTTATGAAATATAAATAAAATTCATATTAAAAATGAATTATAATAGTATTATTAGTATTAATATTAGTATTAATACTAATATTAATTAAAATTAAAATATTAATCAATATTATAATGTTAACATTAATATATACAACAACAATAACAATAAATTTTTAGAAGAAACACATTAAGTTTACCCCATTAACTAACATTAGAGCGCATTAAAGAGGAAGTAGATTTATGTAACTTTCTCCCCATGAACTAATATTCATTAAGATACTGATTCATGCGGACTTAAGAAAAGTCTTTCAAGAAAAACACTTTAAAAACCATTTAAACAATAACGGAAACCTAAATGGAGAACTTTTGAAAAACAAAATGAAAACCTAAGAAACCAATAAGTTTGCATAACTAGAGTACATGATGCACACCAATGTATTATAACTAAAGTTAATATAAAAAATGAACAAATAATATATCTATTGAAACAAACTTTAATTATTTCCAACTCTTTCCAATTTCTTATAACTATTTCCAGTTTTTTCAACAAAAACAAATTTCTTTCAAATTTTTTAACTTCTTTCAAATTTCACGGACTCTTATAACTCTTTCTAACTTTGATCAACATCCTCCTAAGTCCATTTCAAAAGAAGGGATACTAAATTTCTAATACCTTTGCTCTTCCACTCCTTTTAATTTCTTCCAACCCTAAGACTTATACCCTAAATTAGATAATATTTTAAAATGAGGCAGTGCTAATTCATAAACATTCAATGTATACCTATTTATTTACAAATAAATACATAAATAAAATAATAAATAAATAAATAAATAAAGGTAGTAACTGTAAGTGTTAACTGATGTGGATCGTTAGTTTGGTAAAATGGCCAATCCCTCTTGTCCATGAGATTGAATAAAGCAGTGAATCTAACACCTTTACTGGAAAGTTGGGTGATGCCATTTTATCCTTTTGCCATTTAGACTATATAGAGCGGTTTAATTAACGATATAATTCAAAGTATATGCCGCACAATTAGCGGAAAATTAGCCGAATATGGGCATATAGTCTAATGTCTATACCAAATGGATTACAATTAGCCCACCTAATTTATGCAAAGTTAAATTCCCTATACCTGATTACGGCTTCAGCAAAAAAGCTAATTAGCTTGGTGCATATTTTTCCTTTTTTTAAATAATTTGTGGTCAGTTATATATATTGGTGTTTATTGTCAAATCATGCTATTTTTTCGATTACTAAAAGCTAGAAGGCTTAAAAATTCATAAAAAAAACAGTAAATTACAGACAAAACAATAAACAACCACCTCCAAAGGAAAAAGATTACAACCAAACTGCTATACAAAAAAACACAGCAAGGACTTTCGCGCTCACAACAACCAAAAGAAACTTTCACATCTCAAACACGATACATGATCAATAACTTCAGCTAGTCGAATCATGCTATATATTGGTGAAAACTTGATGAAATATGATCAGTTTGTTCAATTAATGTATATGCTAAAAGAAAAATTTTATAATTTTTTTCAAATAAGTTGAAAAGAAAAAAGATGTCCCAGCTATCTAATCTAAAACAAGATCCATATATACCTAGAGTTCCAGTTAAGAAAAATCAATTGTTAAAATATGATGTTTTCTGCAATTACAAATGAATTTCATCACTATTTTGAACAAATCCTAAACTTTACAAGATGTCTACTATTTTACATAGAAAAATACTAAACGTCTTAGTTCAATGCAATTCATTAGGTGCGCCGGAAGATGTGCTCCAAATACTACGATTGTTCACCCCCATATATTAAGTTGTTCACTGTGATTATTATGATTGTTCACTTGCAAGTCTATGGAGCGCATGCTCCGGTGTATATAATATGTATTGATAATTCAATGTCTTTTTTGTTGCAATTAACAAAGTAATTTTCTAGATTTTGCTTTGTGAGAGGAATAGAGGATGCTTTTTTGCCCAAAAAAGTAAATAGTGACTTATTTTCAGAAAAGAAAAGAAACAACAACAAAAGAAAGAAAAGAAGTGTGGCAATAGGTATAACACCGGCCCAAAATGGGGCCCAATAAGTAGAGGAAAAAAAAAAAGAATTGTGATGAAATTAGGGCAGCGGAATATGAAGAATTACGTGAGACATTAAAATGATAATTGGGCCTAAATTGTCGGACCAGAACCACGTAGTTGTTTGGCCAGGGTGTGTTAATGTGGCCTACCATTGTTTTCTTGCCTCTTGTTTCTCCCTTTTTCCTATGTCCCTTGTTTGGCTTGAATCTTAATCCCTAAGCATCACTACTACTACTATTATTATTATTATTAAAGAGAAAGTTAAAAGAGTTCAAAATCCACTTGTATTATGCATCTCTAAGCATCTGTAAGTTGCATCTTTAGGGATGGAACATGTTGTGAAAATATTGCTCTAATGCTATGAATGTTAGAAGTTTAGTTTTCTCGGGGTGCGTTTGGTTGGTCATTAACCTTGGGAAAATGGTCAATTTTCTCGGGTTGACTTATTTTCCCCATGTTTGAATGCGATTTAATTTTGGGAAAGTTTTCACGATGGACCCACCATTTTCTCCATTTTCTTAGGGAAAATCTCCCCTAGGAAGGACTAAGGGAAATTTTTCCTAGGAAAATCTTTCCCATGGAAAACTTCTCATGAGAGATTTTCCCTGGGAAAAATTTCCCTGGTGTTCCTACCAAACACTCCCTCATTGAAATTTGAATTTCGGTGGTCATAGTTTTTTAATAAATATTGTAACGTTTCTTGAGGTTTTTGTGGATCTACTTTCAATACTGGTTCCCGTTGAACTTAATTAAGCTAACATCTATCATAATGTTAGCTATAACAACATATAATGAATTTAGTTAAGGTATCTATCATAATGAACTTAAATAATTCTAAGACTATTTCATAATTTCTGCCAACTTGAAAATAAATATCTGAACAACAATTACTATTCCCGTTTAAGTATGGCTTGAAAATCCAAATATTTCAAGTCGTTTCTAAATATTTATCATTATAGCATGTGTGCAGTTAAATTTTATAAAATTCAACTATTATTTATTCAATATATACAATAATATAGATATAGTATAAAATTAACATTAGAAAATTTATTGAGAAAAAAGCTTTTATATTAATATAATAATATAATTCATAAACAAATTATGAGAGAAATTGAAGATTAAAGAATTATATTAGAGAACATCCTCCATCCGTTCCAAATTAATTGGCACTTTGACTAATTTTGACCATTAATTATTTATAAATTATAATGAGTTACTATATAAAATTATCTCCATTATAATTGTTAAGAAAATATCTTTCTAATGACGGTAATTTCATATTATAAATCATTACAATGTGTGAATAATTAACGATCAAAATTTAATCAAAATGACAATTAATTTGGAATAGAGGGAGTAAAAAAGATTCAATGGTGACAAATGTTAAGCAAAGAAGAAATTATAAACTTATCAATCTCAATAGATTCCAGGTATGAAGATGAGTTGTAGAAGATGACATTAATGGCATGCACTAGGATGAATCAGAATAATGATATTAGTGCAGCCATTACTTTCAGAATTTTAAGAAGAATTAGAGGGCAGGAGTATCGCTAGCAAAAATTCGAGTTTAGATAAATTGGGTTGATAAATTTGGACGAGAAATTTATGTTCCGACCCTATTTTATTTCAGGTCGTGCAATTCAGGCAAAATTAAAATCGAGTTTGGACAATAAAAAATTAAATTTTGCGTTCGAATATTCGGTTAGTTCGATCAATATCAAAATTTAGATACAAAATCTATACTCAAACCCAATTTTTTTCGAATCAGATAATTTGAGTAACCTGAGTCTGACAAATTTTTGTCAACTCTAGCTCTAGGTAGGAGGGGGAGGTCTATTAGTTCTAATTTTACTTGTGATTGTGGGGAAAGATAAAGAAAAGATAATTAGGGTTGATGCGTGGGCTCATCCAATTGCGCCATGCATGCAATGCTCTAATTCCCATGCACGGACACTATCAAGTTGGACTTGGACCCCCCTCCCCCCTTTTTCCCTAATTATTGCTTGCTTTTTCTCTTTATTTTCTCACCATATTATCATTTTTTTTAAAAAAAGAATTATATTGTAAGTCGGACCATCTATTGAGTATCCTATTTCATGGGAGTCCAACAGGTCAGCCAAACTATTGAGAAGGGGTGATATTGTAAAAGAGAATAGGCAAATAACATATGCTACTTCTAAGAAACAATTCCAAAACATGTACTCCCTCCATCCCAAATTAATTGACATTTTGACTAAATTTTAACCGTTAATTATTCACAAATTATAATGAATTACAAACATGAAGTTACCTCCATCGTAATGTTTAGTAAAGTATATTTCTAATGATGGTAATTTCATGTTGTAACTCATTGTGATTTGTGAGTAATTTACGGTCAAAATTTTGTCAAAGTGTCAATTAATTTGGGACGGAGGGAGTAATATATCACAATGCACTTGATATTAAGTAATGTCTTGTTCTTTTACATTGGTAGGTTATGTTAGGTTTAACCATAATTTACCTTACCTTACTTTATCTTACCTTACCTTACTTTTTTTTTTATATATAATTTATGGTCTTTAGACCAAAATCAAGGTGTCTTAAACACCCAAATAGGCAATTCCCTCAATACACCGGGTCAATCCAGGAGAATATAATGAAAAACATATGTGCCCCCTACCTCTTAACATTTCACAGATTCTAACATTACTTTACCTTTTCTTACCTTATATTACCCTCCAAAAAAAAAGATTATACTCTTAGATAATTTATTTTTAAAACAATGTAAATTCTCTCCCTCCTTATATAATGTAGAATAAAAGAACAAACAACTAATCATGGATATGCTCAATTATATAACTTTGATCATGTCATCTATGGAAACTTAAAAAGAGCATGCTTAATTGAGGTAAGCAATAAAGTCAGCTTGAAAATCTCCAATAGAATTCAAAAGATGAATACAAACAACCCCCCACCCCCAACCCCAATGCCAAAATCACAATGCAAAATTGTGTCAGCATGCAATATAATTTGCACCAACCAGATTACCATGTCACTTCTTTTTTTCAAAACAAAAACTAATTAATATTTTTTAAAAAATGTCAATAAAAGGCCCAGCCATATCTAAAATAAGAATCCTAATTAGGGTAAATTTGAATGTGACATTGACAGTAAATTAGTTATAACATAATTTCAATATTTCCATAATGTGGATGATTGAAAATGATTTACAGAACTCTAGCTTAAATTATAATAGACTTAAATAAGGTGAGCTTTTTAAATCTCATTTACAGACTACAGTCTTTTTATGGAGTTATAAATAGGGGTTTTTTGGATTTTGGACCCTCAACTTTGGGGGTATTTATTATTTGATACCACACTTTTCAAAGTTTATTATTTGGACCCTGTACTTTGTCTCCGGTGACATTGTGGACATTATTATAGCAATCTGGTCAAAAAAAGCCCTTAACTAAGACACCGTTCTTTTGTGCGTTAACGCACCCAAACGCAACGCAAAATCAATAAAACCTAACGCATGGCAAACGCAAGATAACGCAACTTATCACAATCTACTATTCACCTCTACTCACCTTTTTATTATTTTCTACCGCAACCCAACGCAATCTAACGCAACCCAAACGCAACTTATCGAAACGCAAACGCAACGCAACGCAAACGCGACGCACAAAAGAACGGTGCCTAAGTTTGACTATTTTTTCCTTCCAACTTTGCTCTTTAATTAATGATGAACTTTCAAGTTTGCCCTTGATTTGTTAATTCTTTATTTTCCCTTCACTTATTTATTACTACCAAAATTCTCACATTTTAAATTTTTTAATTTAAAAATTATTAAGAACTTCAAAATTTTAAAAATTATAAATTAAAAATTAAAATAATAAAACATTTAAATAGTTTAAAAAGTTTAAAAATAAAAAAATTAAATATAAACTTAAATTTTAAAATTTTAAAATTTTAAAATTTTGAAAATTTTAAAATGTTAAAATGTTAAAATTTTAAAATTTTAAAGTTTAGAAGCTTAAAATTTTAAAATTAAAAAATGTGAAATTATAAAAAATTAGCAACTAAAAATTAAAAATTAAAAAATCAAAAATTAAAAAATTGAAAATTTTCAAAAATTAAAATAAAAAAATCAAAAATCAAAAAATTTAAAAATTAAAATTAAAATATTAAAAAATTGTATTGTAGTGGTACCAAATCCATCACCACATTCTTTTTATTTTTTTCATGCCTACCCCATATTATTTTTGTATTTTTGTATTTTTAAATTATTTTTTTGAGATTCCGAGCAATTATTATGATCTTTAAAAAGGAATAAAATTGAAAAAATCATAAAAAAATTGGAAGAAATGTGGTAAATTTATTAAAAATCGTGGTAAAGTGTTATACAAAGTTTTGAATCAAACGCAACACAAATTCTATGATATTTAGGGTATGCTCTCAATTTTGTCACACTACAATACAATTTTATTTTTTTTTGGACCACCAAAATACAAATTGAAAGTAGGGATTATTGTCATCCAATTTACAAAAGTAGGGATTATTAGAATCCAATTTCCCTTACATAAACATGTTAAATACGTAAAATAAAATAAAATAAAATAAAGGAAAAGGAACCATTTCTCTGTAAGCCAGCATTGGCACTAAGCTGGCTAGCAATTTGGGCAAAAGCTAGCAAAGACCCCCCCGACCCCCACCCTTAGACATTAGCCACCACTGGTTGGTCTCACCATCGATCATATCATATCACATAAAAAAAATTTTATCATATCATATCATATATAAATACAAATATACTATATTAGCTTAAAGAACAGGCTTAGGGTTTGGACCACCCACCAAACTTGATCACATACATCACACCCCATGGTTGGGTCTCAATAACATACGTACGTGGTCTTATGCCCTTTCGACAAGTGTTTGATTCCGATTCGTCGGTTCTCCAAAGACAATAACTTTAATATATATTTTCTTTTTTCCAATGAAGATGCTCGATGATTGCATGCCACTGATTCCCTATCCTGGTCGTCCTTTAGATCTCCAAATTCTAACCAAAGTTTTTGGTTGATTTTCTGACAGATTTTGTAGTGATGATACAGAAAGCAAAGAATGGGGTTATACAGCCTTTTTGCTAAATATAAATACATGCAACTATGAAAAGGCTACCATATATGTTTCTCCATCTTTGTATGTTTGAAATGAAACTGAAAATCAATCTCTTTTCTTCTGTTTGAAATCTACATCCACCATTCATGTTGGAAGTTTGTACGTAGTACGTGTTGTACGTGTCAACTATCAATTAGTGCGGCTTGGAAAAGCCCTTTGAAATTATCATTGTGGATCTAGGTCCAAATCTTATTTAGAGTCCTATATATCTTTATATATTTTGTATGTATGTGATAATGAGAATGTTAAATTTATGGCATAATTAAGATAATTGAATTTTAATAATCCAACGTCGACTAAAGTTGGATAATATTAATAAGAAATAATTATATTTTTACCCCTTGAACTTATGTGAAAATAGGATTTTAGCCCTTAATTTTGAATATTAGGTTTACCTAGCTACATCAACTTTAAATTAAGGGAGTGTTTGGTAGGAACCCAGGGAAATTTCCTTTAGCCCCCCCCCCCCTAAGGGAAATCTTCCCTAGGAAAATTGAGAAAATGGTGGGCCCATCGTGACAATTTTCCTGAAATCAACCTGCATCCAAACATGGGAAAAATAAGTCAACCCGAGAAAATTGACCATTTCCTCGAGGTTATTGACCAACTAAACACACCCTAAGTGATAAATACCTACCTTACCTTGGTGCTAAAGATTAAATACATCATTTTTAGATAAGTTAAGGGTTTAAATTAGTATGAACTGATAGAAATGTCATCAATTAATGTGAACTGACATAAACGCTCTCCATTTAACAATCTGTTTGCACACGTGACAAATTAAACACACGACATCCTTCCTCGTCATCATTCAATATATGGGTCTCTATATTCGATTCATCAAGTGTTTCGAGCAGCGCAACCTCAACAATGATAAAAAGAGAGGTGACACGTACTGTGTTACTTTTTTTGGAGGGGTATATATGTCTTTTGATACTTTTAATTAGGGTCATTTCATACTTTTTACACCCTTCTACAGGGGTAATTTTGTTTCTCATCGGAAAAATGGTAAAATAATTATGGATTTTAAGTTGAGATAAGGTGAACCTAATTTCCAAAACCAGCGAAGCAAAATCCTGCTTTCTCCAAACTTAAAGAGGTAAAAGCCTAATTAGTTCATATTATGAATAAGAATTTGAACTTGAGAAATATAACATAGCAAATCGAACTCTTTGTTCATTGGATTTTCATATACCATCACCGAGTTGCTTTTAATAACGCAAACTTAAAAATGCATCAAAGTGAACCAAACGTTTAAGTTTCAGTTAATTGGATTTCAGTATACTACCATCAAGTTGCTTCAAAGCAAGTTGATGGTTTTCTAATGTGGCGCCGGAAGAGTGGAACGTTGAATAGTTCGCCTAGCTACTACTTGCATGCCCTCTCCTTTTCTCTCTCTAATTTCCAGTGGCAGTCAAACACTAAAAAAAAAAGTCAGTATCCCACTTTTCTGATGGCATGTCAAAAAACTACGTTTACTAAAATTCTCGGGGTAAAAGTTTGGTTCAGTGTAATACATTTTAAAGTTTGGACTACTATTATCCCAATTCAACCATCGCCTATACTTTGAATTATTAACATCTAATTTTCTGTAGAACTATACCTTGAATATAGTAAACCCAATGAGTTAAAAATTCAGGTCGTGATATATTTAATATATTTATGAGTTTGGATTACTATTGTCCAAACGGTAAGTGCTCGTAGTTTGAATTATTAATATCTAATTTTCCATAGAATTACAAATTGAATATGGAAAAATTTTAATAAATTTTGGGGAAGTTTTATCTATGAAGAAGGTATATATGTAATTAAGTAGTAAAAGATCCCTCTCCTAATATATTCTTTCAAGGGAAATAGAAGGGGATGGTCAAAGAGAAGTCCAAGTAATTGAACAATGTTAAAGCTGAAGCATAAAATGTTCCTTATGCTCTAAGATAATACCACTCTTTTCTCCCTCTCTTTTTTATCCATTATCAACATGCAATGTTCTTGAATTTGGTGCCCTCCAATATTTCATCCACTAGTAATACTACAGAAATATCAGATATATATATTTGTAAAAAGACTTTGTTATTAATTTATTATTCTTTTCCATTAATTGGCCTTTTATAACAATCCGTGTTTATTTGAATTTTTTGGAATGACATGCATCCAATCACAACTTAAAAACAAAATTTTCCTTTAAGAAAAGAAAAACTTTAGACTGTGTGTTTTTTTTATAAATGGACAAGTACGTTCGCGATTTTTTGAAAAAACTAAATTTTCCAGAAGAATTAGTGTCAATGCAACAAGTTTTTGTAGCGCTTACACACTATAATTTACGAGTAGGAATGACAGTCAGATTCGAATTTGAAGCAAATCTATTCCAATACGAAGCAGAAAATCTAATTCAAGACTGATAAAAAGAAATCCGAATCCGATTAAAAAAGTTCGACTATGATCCAGTTAGGTCCGATTAAATCTGTTTAGAATAATAAATATTAAAAAATTTAAAAATTATAATATGACCGAATTCGAGAATTGAGGGGAAAATTATAATATTTTTTGTTGTGTTGTTATATATTTTTGGTTATATGTAAAAAAAATAATTAGGTTTGTTGTTGGTACTTTATTTTTTTATAAGTAATGAGTATGATATATTAAATTATAACAAAAATATTGGCAAAAACATAAAAAAAGTAAAAATTCTCATTGGACCTCCGATTATAATTTGAGAACCTCCACCTCCGATTATAGGTTCACCCTTCCTCCGATTAATTGGATTTGGAGGTGGATCTCCACCTCCAATTATTAATCAGAGCAGAGGTGAAGCTGCCAACCTCCGATTTGCCTCTGATTCGTTGTCATCCCTATTTGCGGGCGTATGCTAGCAAATAATTATCACTGGAATTGAGGTTAATTTAATACATCTAGGGAAAAAAATTAAATATAACAAGGGTGATAGTTAATTATAGTCTTGTCCAAAAGACATTTTTTAAATGTCTTACCTTCATCAAATTAGTATTTTTTAATGATTTTTGATACTAATTTTTTTTAATATATAATAAGTGTTAATTATCAATTATAAGAAGATTTGGATGCATTATCTATGCGAATAAGCATAAATGTTACCCTCAACATCATCTCTCTTATACATATTTTAGGCCTTTTTTGAAATATAAAAAATAATTTATAAAATTATAACTTTATTCAATTTATATGTGATATTATAATTATAAAATTAAACACATCATTTTATGTCAATTTAATACATAATAATAGTATTTTAATAATAGGGCAAGACACTTAAGAAGTGTCTTACCTCAAGACAAATATCATTTTGCATATAAAAATTCAAAATTTAGTTATAAACAACTTCTATCGATTAAAACTACACCACAATACAAAATTTTTAAAAAATAAAAAAACGACTATTTATTTCGACTATTCATGATTATTACATTAGTCCGGCAGCTGAATTTTTGAAATCTCTTTAATTTTCTCTAATAATACTATTTTTTATAATAAATAATAATATCATAATCAAACCAAGGAAATTTAACACTCCTAAATTTTGGTAAAATTAAAAGATGGCCATGAAAATACTATAATACCTAACACGGCAGTGTCACACATGTAATTTTTCGAACTTTTTTTCCTCAAAAATTACCACTACTTTTACCTGTATATGTACCCAAAAAATATTTTGAGGACCACCTTTAAGTGCTAAATAATTCCAAAAAAATTATAAAATTTCCATTGTTTTCTTTTATTGATGTAAAATTTCCATTGTAATTAAACGCAAACATATATACAATCCCCTAAAATTAAAAAGCCCAGAAATCTGGTCAAATGAAAAAGACAAAATAAAATCTCATGGAAAAAAAAAACAAAATTAAAAAAAGGAAAGTTATAATTGGGATACTGGTGAAAGGAATTGAAATGGAACTTGAAATTCACACTAAATATTCTCTGCAAGGTGCAGGAAGTTGGTGCTTCACATGCAAGTGCAAATGTGCAATAGTGTGAGTGATTAACCCCAAAGGCAAAGGCCAAAGAGTGTGTGGGGGTCCTTCAAAATATGAATCTCATCCTCTCATCCATCCATCCATCCATCCATCCATCCATCCCTTTACCCCCTTCACTTGTATAGTGTTATATTCTCAATACAAGTGCAACCCTTTGAATTTTTTTTGGAATTAATTTTGGATAAATTTTACAAATTTAGTGAATGTGTGGGATTTTCTATATAATATTATTTGAAATATGACATGCATATTTTTATTCTTTATTTTTAAGTTTTAAAGGCCGGGTAGATATCAATACAAAGAGAATTTTTACAAGTTTACTAAAAGTTTAGTATAAGGTAGATATCAATATGAAAAAAAGTACTACGAGTCTACGCCAACCCTATATCTATTTAATGAAATATTTTTCAAAGAAAAGAAAATTAATTATAAAGGATGAAATTAAAAATATTTATATTGGTGATATAAAATGATAATTTATTAGGAATAAATGATCCTGTTCTTTTTTAGTGTTGCAACTAGTAGAGGTTGTTGGTATTCACTCATGAGTAAATGTCCCACATCAAGAAGTAAAGAGAAAGCATATGGTATATAAGTCAAGTGGGCGACTCCTCTTAATACCAATTGGTTTTAAGATGGAACCTCACTTAACTTGTGTACCATGGACCTTAGTTGAAGTGGGCTCACCCCTTGGATCTTCCCAATAGAGGTTAAAATAATAGGTGTTGCTCTGATGAAGTAGTATAAAAATTAAATTTTGAAGATGATGGTTAGAAAAATAAACGTCGTAAATCTCAAGTAATATATATCGAGAAACCCCAAAATTTACACAAATTTGCATAATCTTTTTAAAATTACACACACTTACTAAAACTTTTTTAGGAGATTCAAGGCGGGAACCTACTTCAACCAAGGCCCAAGGTACACAAGTTAAGTGAGGGTCCATCTTAGAACCAATTGGTGCTAAGAAGAGTAACTCATTTGACTTATATATCATGTCCTTTCTCTTTGCTTTTCCAATGTGAGATATTTTACTCATATGTGAATCCCGACAATTTCCCCTTTCACTCATGGGTCTCTCTCCCTTGATCGAAAACCTCTTCTTTTTTTTTCTTGCCAAGGTTTCAAGTCGCCACCAAGAGCCTATCATAGCCGCACCTTACTCTACAGAGTCACACCTTACTCCACCTGAGTCTCATGCCACCACTCTACATGCCTCAAGAGCCACAACCGCACCTTACTCCACAGAGCCGCACCCTACTTCACTTGAGTCTCATGCCACTACTCTGCACCTTCAGGAGACCTAGTCGCGCGTGCGCCATTGTCCTTGCTCCTATCCATGGTGATTTTTATAGGACCATCTTCCCGCACTTTACGCCAAGCGGAAAGAACCATCGGCTCTATTACCACTTATTGGGGAGATTCAAGGCGGGAACCCATTTCAACTAAGGCCCATGGTACACAAGTTAAGTGACGTTGCATCTTCAAACCAATTGGTATTAAGAGAAGTAGCTCACTTGACTTATATATCATACCCTTTCTCTTTTCTTTTCCGATGTGGGACATTTTACTCATAGGTAAATCCCAACAAAACCTTTTCATATATGTATATGTTAGGCTCAGATACCACTTGTTAGGAAATTTAAAGAAAATAACTGCAAGGTTATCACGAAAGCGAAAAAGAGATAACGGAAATTACGACAACATTTAGGAATGAAAAATTAAGCAATAAAACGAACACCGGGTATATGTGGGAAACCGAAGAACTCGGAGGAAAACTCACGAACGACGGCAGCCAGAAAATAATTCACTATGAAAAAAGGAGGAGTACAACTCGATCACAATCACAGGGTGTGATATGATCAACAATGGAAATTACAATACAATCTCTCAATCTCTCAACTCACAATCTCTCTCGGGATACTAGAGGTGGAACACTCTAGGATAATATTGGCCATATCTCTCTCAATATTTTCTCTCTAATATGATCGATCTCACCGATCGACCGATATCGCCCTTGGTTAAAGTTGAGAAAATTGTATCCTATTTATAGGGCGGTTGGAAGAATTAGAGTCAAATTAAAACTAAAATAACAATAAGTAGTATCTAACTTTAAGAGAAAACCTAGGTTAACAAAATTGACCACGTGAGAAATTCCACGCCACCTAGAATTCGTCGTAACACCGAATGAGGCGCGGCTTACGTGCCAAAGAGGGACGAGACGGGGGAGGCATCAAATTTGGCGGGTAACGCCGGACGCCGCGTGGGTAATGCCTATCAGACGCATCTCGCGTCTACTTCGTTGCTTCAACCTTCTGTCTCTGTCTTGGGCGCGTGTGGCGCCTCTTGGAAGGCTGCCTGCGCCTTCTTTCTTCTCTCTCTATCTAAGGCGCACCTAGCGCCTCCTTTGTCGTTTAGGACTGTAACGGATCTAATGGGCTACAAAAAAACCCAACAATATACTTACCCAACTTAACCTTATACATGAAAAACCAACCTCTATGATATTCAATTGTTAGTTAAGGTTTCTTTATTGTATGATCTCCCCCAATCGCCAATCTTCCCAATAATAATAACAAGTTTTGACGGGAATTCCGATCACTTTCATGGAATCTGAGAGTATTTGGATAGGAATAGTCTTACATCGACAAACATCAATACCTTTAAAAAATGATTTCATAAAATGTAATAAGTAAAAACAGTTTTGAGAAAATATTTTGAATTGAAACACCGTCTAGTTGTCCACAAATAAAAATTACTAGATTGATCACCTTATGAAGGTACAAATGTTCGTGTCCTAGGTTCGATTCTAGTAAGGACTTGTTTCTTGCCTTGTGCATGTGAAATCAACAATCATTTGCGGTATTTTGAACTTAGATAAGAATCCCACCTTCTTATTCCATTCATAATTAAAATTCTTCTCCTTCCACAAACCTATATACAGAAAAACGAAAACGCCAAAACATCAACATCACATCAAGGGGTGAGCGGGAATATAAAAAAATGAGATTATGTGGCCATATATATGTATAGGGAAATTTGATCTTATCTTAGGCAAGACATGGGATGGAGGAGTTTTGGTTGATCCTTGAATTGGGTGAAGAAGAAACATAGATGCATGGGGGAATAAAATTCCAAAGGCATAAATTAAAAGTAGTTGGTATAGTAGCTAGCAACCCAACATAGATAGCTCAAAGACAAGGGGGACACCAAGTTTTTATCTTAGGACCAAACTAGATAAAGAAAGCAAGCCTAAAAAATACGTCCATATACATGTCATTGTCTTCCATGTAACCTAAATAAAGGCAAGCTGATGGAATTTTAATTTTACGGACCAAGGACTTCAAGTGGAAGTTTCTTTTTCTATCCACACCTATTGCCAAGAGCCAACTCCAATTTTTTTCCGATTATTTAGGGAAATTGAATTCTAATAATTCTTATTTTGGATGATTAAGTAATAATAAATTGAACTTTAAAAAATTTAATAATACCTATTGGACTTTAAACAAACACACGAGTACAGGGGCGGATCCCCATTGATGTTAAGGGTGTCCACAGATACCCCAAATTCTGAAAAAATATTTAAGAAACCTATTATATTTTAGGAGGTTATTGTATATTTATGTTAAATAGACACACTTAAAAAGGCCATAAAAATATTAATAAGAGTGTCTAATTTAACACAACAGTCCAACTATTCAAAATATTATCTAGTGGACGCTGTTAATTTCGTAATCTAGATCCGCCACTGCAGTGACGTGTGATTGTTTGTGTGTGTGAGAAAAAACAGATCATATGAGAAACGACTTTCATATATACATATATATATATATATATGTGTGTGTGTATGTGTGTGTGTGTGTATATATATGTGTGTGTGTGTGTATATATATATATATATATATAATTGAATTTTAATAATCCCTACTTTCACATTTTTTATGCCAATAATCCTTACTTTGTTTTTGTATTCTAGTGCTCCAATGAAATAAAAATGTATTCCGACGGGACGCCACCGATTCAAGTGATGGTGACACGGTGATTTGCTGACGTGTACCGGTGATAGTGTGCTTTAACAATCACCTGCTAAAAAAATGCGACCGTTCAATTAACGGTCGCAGTTGTCGGTCTTGGATCAGCTTCCATATTGTAGTATTTCCTTTGTATGTATGTATGTACGTATATATGCATACATAATACATATACTTTTTTTAGGGATATATGATACGTCGCAAGTGTATGGGGTACTGTATAGTATATCAAGGTCGTTTTCTCGAAGACTTGTTCAGTCTGCGCATTAAACTATCTCACTACAAATGATGCTAGGTCGTCTAGAGAATGGGTTTGTGTTTGCTAATTGCTAAGCTAAACCTAAACAAGCAAATAGCTGTTAGGGGTTTAACAAATGTTAAAGGCGTTTAGGGAAGTCCACTCTAATTAACTAATTGATTAGGTGTTAATTTTAGCAATTGGTAAATTTGATAGTGTGTGGGGTTTATAATCATACCAAGGTCTATCACAACAATCTTTCGATCTGTGGTGAGTTAAAATAATTAAACTAAACACCTATTCTCATGGCTGTTTAATTCAATAGAAGATAAGAACAAATTATATAACGACCCTAAGCATGAACACCTAGTATTTGTTAACCTGATTCAAAAATAACAATCTTCCGACCCGATATTAAGAATCTAACAAGTAAAAGGAGATCAATCAATTACTATGACATACAAATCACAAAGGTTGAACAAACTGAATTTACTATTTCATACTGAAATTAAACACTAAAATTCAATCAGTTAAAATTTAGTTTATCCCCTAAACAATTAAACTAACCACTTATAATTGATAAAGACAAACATATTGATAAGGAAATCTAAACTGGAAAATATAATGGAAATAGATAAACTAAACCACAATCAGAAGAGTTGATTCCAATCAGCTTGTGTCACCCAAGTCGATCCTCCTCTTCTCCTCTTTATGGTTGTTACCGAGAACTTTTGGAAATTAAGGTAAAAATTGACATAAAACGGCAGATAATCATCCAACCTCGAAATCTCACGACGCCCATTTTATATTAGGCGTGTCAGGGAGGAGGCGTTGGTTGCGTCAGGTGAGACGTTGGTCGCGCCTCTCCCCTCCCTTCCGTGTCAAATTCCTTTCTTGGTGCTGGGTGCGGCTTGTCCTAGCGTTGGAGGAACATGGCCAGACACGGTCACGCTTCCTTGTTTTAGCATTGCTCTTCCCTCGGCCCCAGGCGTGCGCCAGGGAGGACATGGCCAGCGCTTGGGTTTGGCATGTAGTTGGGCCGGCCTAGTGATTTTGGGTTGCTTCTTCCTTCAATTCTTTTCTTTGTCCATTTCGATTGGTTTTTACTAGATTTTTCCATCAAATATGCAAACCTTACCAATCTCTAAACCAAGTGAAGAAATTATGGGATTCAATATAAAATGACAAGTTTATATTACTAAATTAGCGAAAATATACATGTTAAAAAGTCTAATAAAGACTATTAAACATACACTTATCAACACACATACACATATATACATACACACACACGCGGGCACACACACATGTGCACACATATATACATATATATCTGTTGGGTTTTTTGTGGCCCATTGGATCCGTTACGGTCCAAAACGGCAAAGAAGTGAGGTGCAACCCAGGCCAAAGGAGCCGCTAAGCGCGCCCTAGGTAGAGAGAGAAGAAAGTTGGCGTAGGCAGCGCCCGATCATTCGGTGCTATGAGGAATCCCGGGTGGCATGGAATTTCTCTCGTGGTTAATTTTACTTAACCTAGGTTCTCTCTTCAAGTCAAATATTGCTTGTTGTTATTTGAGTTTTAATATAACCCTAATTTCTCCTAGCCACCCTATAAATAGAGTACAGTCTTCTCTACTTTAACCAACGGCAATATCGGTTGATCAAAGACGATTGATCATATCAAAGAGAAAATATTGAGAGAGATACAGTTTCACCAATATTTTCCTAGTGGTATCCCGAGAGAGATCGTGAATTGAGAGTTTGAGAGATTGTATTGTAATCTCCTTTGTTGATCGTATTATACCCTGTGATAGTGATCGAGTTGTACTCCTCCCTTCTCATAGTTGATTATTTTTCTGGTTGTCATCGTTCGTGGGTTTTCCTCTGAGTTCTTCGATTTTCCACGTATACCTGGTATTCAATTTTGTCTCTTAATATTTCATTCCTAAATTTTATCGTAATTTTCGTCGTTTTCGCTTTCGCTATAACCTTGCAGTTATTTTTCTGAATTTCCTAACAAGTGATATCACAACCTAACAAGTAGTATTAGAGCAAGGTGGAGATGGCTTCAATCATGAAGTGCGAGATTGCAAAATTTGATAGAACGGGGAGTTTCACTATGTGAATATTGCAGATGGAGGCGGTGCTAATTCAGCATGGGTTATGGGATGTGATCGAATATCCCGACACGAAGACTAATGCAACAATGAGCGATGAAAACATAAAAAAAAGGCTCCAGAATGAGATCCAGGGCAACTTGAGTTCGAGGTGGAGCAGGTTGAGGCTCAAGGTGGAGATACTAGAACCTGCAATCAGGAGCAGACTGCTGATAATGCTCTTAAAACAACTGGGGTTGATAAGCCTGAGATCGAGACTGACGTCCTCAAGTGGAGGAAGAACATGGCGATGGTCGAAATGTTTATTTGGACCAATGAGTCGGGCCATGGTCCAAGGCGGAGTTTGTTGGGCTCTGTATGGCCCATTGGATCCGTTACGGTCCAAAACGACAAAGGAGTGAGGCGCGACCCACGCCAAAGGAGGCGCTAGGCGCGCCCCAGGTAAAGAGAGAAGAAAGGAGGCGCAGGCAGCGCCCCATCAATCGGTGCTACAAGGAATCTTGAGTGGCGTGGAATTCCTCTCGTGGTTAATTTTGTTTATCCTAGGTTCTCTCTTCAAGTCAGATACTGTTTGTTGGTATTTGAGTTTTAATGTAACTCCAATTTCTTCTAGCCGCCCTACAAATAAGGTACAGTCTTCTCTACTTTAACCAACGGCGATCGATTAGATCAAAGAGAAAATATTGAGAAAGATACAATTTCACAAATATTTTTCTAGTGGTATCCCGAGAGAGATTGTGAGTTGAGAGTTTGAGAGATTGTATTGTAATTTCCTTTGTTGATCGTATCACACCATGTAATAGTGATCGAGTTGTACTCCTCCCTTTTCATAGTGGATTATTTTTCTGGCTATCGCTGTCCGTGGGTTTTCCTCCGAGTTCTTCGGTTTCTCATGTATATCTGATGTTCAATTTTATCGCTTAATATTTCGTTCCTAAATTTTGTCATAATTTTCGTCATCTCATTTTCACTTCCACTATAACCTTGCAATTATTTTCTCTGGATTTCCTAACAAGTGGTAGCAGAGCCTAACAATGTCAATATTAAATATTTGAACTATTAATATCTCATTATATATAATACTTTATTGTATGAAATACTATAATTAAATTCATAATTAAAAATATTATTATAAAATTATAATTTTTTTAATAAAATATGCTTTGATAAATTTTCATTTAAAGAAGAATACGAGACACTATATAATATTTATTAGACGAAAAGGATGCATTACTATTCACTAGAAGACTTAAAGGAAATGACGTCCACTAAAACATTTCATAAACACGCTGCAATTAATCAAGAGTCGTTTAGTTTGGAGACCAATAAAGTGGTAGCTAGCTAGATTCTATTCAAGTGTATGTGTGGTTTGTTTTATTTAGCACATACAAAATTCTAAAAGTTGGGGAATAATTTTCCTTCCAATTTTACGTAAAATGTCTTTACAAAAAACACTAAGCATACTTTGTGATTTTAAGCTTAGTCAGATCACTTAATTGATGAAAATGGAATCCACAATTGCTTTGAAACGCTATCTTGATAACTATCCTAATAACAATACTATTATCTATCTCATTACTCATTGGCCCTCTCCAAAAGAATATAATGTCTTTGATAAGTCAGTCATTAAAAAAAGATTAGTGTCACTTAATTAATTATTGAATTTTTGACTCCAAATAATCTGTATCGATGGACTACGTGCTGTTGCCTGAAAAATATAAACTCTCTATAACGCCTCCACCCTCCCCGATCACGACATTACCAATAATCGCTAAGGATCGATCGAATTCCACAAATCACCACGAGTCTTTCCAAATAAGGCGCCGCTCGCCACACGCCTAAGAAAACTTCCCAGGAGATCACCCATCCTGAGACTACTCATATCCATTGGCGAGGTCCTTTTTCGTTGCCGGAAAATGTTAATATTATGCTATAAGAAGATACGGTCAAAGTATAGATTAGCATTTGTCAAAAAATCACTTTGAATTATTCTCAATCACAATACCCTCAGTACAGATTATTTAGAGTAAAAAACCCTTAATTATTTACTCCATAAACAAATTAATATCACTAGGTATGAAGACTTTTGGGGTGTAAAATTGCTAAAAATAGGGTCAAAAATTGCGGAAGGACTATGGAGTAGGACCATGCGAAGAATAAACGGTCAAGATGTATTAGTATATGTTATCGGACATAATTAGGTCAAATATAAACTAATTAGCGATATATATAACATGCTTCTTAATCACAATTAGGACCACTCTTACACTAAATTTTGTCCAAAGTCTAAGGCTTTAGTTTGTGCATACTAGAGAATATAGTCAATAGGGTGACGACCATTATTAAATAAATTCAATTGCATAGGACGTGGACTAACCCCAATAATTAAGTGCCAAAATATGAAGGGTCTTGATCAAATTAAAACCTTATCTTGTCTCTTCGTTTTTCATGATTGATGAGATGATTTCATACAATTTATAATCTCTCAAACTCTTTTATATATCCCAAATTAGATGATTTCAACCTAGGTGTGAAGATAATGTTGGTTGTTATAATTAAGAGAAAATTGAGTCTTGTAATTCACTTGTTTTAATTATGTAAGAACATCGATCAGTACATTTGAATTAATTTTTGACCTTCGAGAGAAGGTTTCGGTGGTCTAAAATGAATCGATTCCCTAATTCGTTGTGTGTGTGAATAGTGCAGGAGTATAGTCTGTGGTTTTTGGTATACTAGTTGGTGAATCCCTTGTCCAAGGCTTTCTCCATACTTGATTTCCTTTTGTGATTTCAGTGTTTGCTAATCCAATCATTCGAACCGTTTCCCTGCTTCATTAAGTCAAGAAGACATTAACCTTATCTTTGTGAGACATAGTTCGCTCCCTAAGAATGACACTCGTACTCCCTATAGTGCAACAATATTTAGGGCTGCACTCAGTGGTGATCCAAAAAATATAATTCGTCGAAATTTGAGACTTATGATGTACATTTTTAAAATTCAAATTATTATGGTCCAGTCCCTCTAATCAGATTACTCCAATCTAATTCTCCTTAGGCCTGTTCTTTTCCATGCATGGTACCATACCCACTAGCGGATCTCAAGGTGAGTGAGGGGTAGCCACGACCACCGGTATAAAAAAACATTTCAGTATAATTTGCGATAAAAATATTTATGGATTTTATGTGTATCTGATGAATATAATAGTGTAGTGATAACCCCTAGTCAGTAAACCTAAATCCGCCACTAACCATACCGCAATTTACCACACTAACCACAAACTACCACATCTTACCATATCATACCACATTTCATCAAAACAATCATAATTTTCTTTCTCGTCACTTTTCTATTTACTTTTCACTTTTCTTTCATATATCACCAAGCACATCAATCATTCTTATCACAACTTTTAACACAACCTACCACATTTTTCATACTTTACACATTGTAATTAAAATTATTTTTTTCCAGTGTACTTAAAGTGTGTATTATTTAATTTGAATTTATGTTTTCAAGTGTGAAACTGAACCTACCTTAAAGTATCTGTCCACTTGTGACCATAATATTTTTTAAAATTGAAGAAAAAGCCGCATATTATCATAGATAAACATAAATAAAGGGGAAGAGAGAGAATGATGACATTCACATTCACATCGAAATTTAACCATTTGGGTTGATGGGATTCCAATTCCATGCCTAAATCCAATAGCTTGCATGAAGCCACGTAGTGAACCCCAAAATATGCAGATTCTAACGCCTGTAATTCCATCAACTATCATATGTCCGTACATCCCTTTTTTTAATTACATGATTACCACTTTTTCTCCTGTTTTCTTTTTTGACAATTACAAATAGGTGGGTGGGGGGTTGTTTAGAGCGACACATTCCGTGTCAAAAATTTGGGTTCGGGTTAATTTGGATATCGAATAAATTCGGAAATTGTCAAAAATCAGACTTAAAATTTATGTTTGGATCTAATTTTATTTCGGGTCGGACTGGGTAAAACAATTCTAACAAATCTACATTTGGGTCGAAATCGAGGTTAAGACTAGTGCTAAAAAATTGGGTCGGGCAAATTCGGTTAATGCCAAATTTCGGATGAAAAAATGATGTGCATACAAGATTTTTATTCGGGCCAAACCGAGTCGAACAATTCAGACGGAGGTAAGTTCGAGTCAAAATCAGGGTAAGACAATAGAAAAAATAGAAATTTTATGTCCGAATATTCGGTCAATTCGGCTAAGATAAAAATTCGGACGGAAAATCTTTGTCTGACCCAATTTTTCCAGGTCGGGCAATTTGAGTTTTTTGGTCGAACAAAATTTTGTCATCTCTAGTTCGGACAATAGAAAAAGAAAAATTTTGTGTCCGAATACACGATCAATTCGGTCAGTATCAAAATTTAGACAAAAAATCTATATTCACACCCGGTTTTCTCAGGTCGGACAATCAAGTATTCAGGCCCTGTTCTTTTCTGCGGTTGACAAACTGTGGTGCCACAGCCTACCGCAGTTTGCCACAACCCACCACAAATTACTTCCTCACAATTACCAATACAATATTTATATATATATATATATACAAAAAACTCACCACAACATATCAATAACCCGCCACAATTACACCACAACCCGCCACAATTTCACCACACCATACCGCATCATACCGCATAAAAGAACGGGACGTCAAGGTTGGACAAAACTTTGTTGGCTCTACAATAAGTCATTACTAGTTGCTTAATTCCATTGAATTAAAGATTAATGACAAAAATGGAAAACTAAAGATGCTTTAAGTATAGCTAGGTAGCTAGCTAGGTAGGAGATGAAGAAGAAAGGTGATCAATCAAGTGCTTGGGACATATTGGATTGAGAATCTATGTGATTAGTACCAAACTCTTACATGAGCTTGGCTACTTGTAGTAGTTAATTAGGATTAATGATTTAATTAAGCTGTCAAATCATTCCTGCTTATGGCCACCCATTCAATTCTCATATGCTTATCTATAACTAATTAATTTGATTAATTATGTTTATGATGGGGCGGCAATCAGAATCCAAGCGTTTTAATTGTTGTCTTCCTAGCTAGTCAACGCCAGAATCGATTCATCCAGTTAATTGCACCCCTGGCCTCCTCATTTTGTTGTACTATTTCAATTTATTATTTTTGATGCATGCATTTATTTCATTTCTTTAAAATAAAAAGTTAACCAAAGGTTAAGATGAATTTTATAGTTTTAGGGAATGTCAAATTCATGGGTAAAAAGCTGATGAATAAAAGTTAAGTTTTGGTAATTTTTTATAAATTTTGGTAAATTTTGGTAACTTTTGACAAATTTACGCTAATATATCAAAATTGATTATTTTTTTAACTTTGATAATTTTTGGTAATTTTGATAAATTTTAATAAATTTAGGTAAAAATGTGGTAAATTTTGGTCAATTTAATTTACCTATGAATTACTGTCAAACTGTATAGAGGTATTATATGTACTCAAACCATGTTCTTTTATGCGGTATTCTGCAGTATGGCGCGGTATAGTGTACAGAGATATTGTATTTACAGAGGTATTGTATGTACCGCAGGAAAAAAAAAAAAAAAACAGGACCTCAATCTACCACTTTGACCTTTTCTTTGGGTTTATAAACAAAATTTTAATTTCCGTCAAATTTATAGAAATATTTCCATCAAACTCATCTTATCTATATATTCTTACATTGTTTTATATATCTTACGTAATATATACTTAAAAAGTTATATATTTAATAAATAATATGACGTAATCATGTATCTTACTCACAATATTTTATTAAAAATTATAAAATATATATTTAAAAATTTATATATTAAGTAATGTGGCTGATGTGACTCACCTTACTTATCCTTTGGACTATTTTCTATTACCTTACTTATTTTTACTTACTTTACTTATCTCTACTTACCTTACTTACCTAATGTTTTAGTATTTTTTTCAATTAAATATTTTTTTTGAAGACTACTATTGATATTCAATATACATAAAATGATATAATTATGATTGTTAGTAATTTTTTGATTCTAAACAATTCGATGCATTCATCTATATGCTAATTTATAACTTGATAATTTACGATTACTAGTAATTTTGTGATTTTGAACAACTCTTAAAATATCCATAATCTATGCAAAATTGTAACATGAAAATTTTGGTTCTTACATTAAAATAATAAAATTTCACTGTTTGTGTATCTTTTACACATGGTTTATCATATTTTATTCCATATATAGTTAACAATGTTCCTTACTAAACATGCAAAGCTGAGCTATTGGTGTCGCATATACTTCTGAAATTAAAAAAGGACGGTTTGATTTATAAATCGAATGTTTTTATTGAGGAATCAATTCGCCCAATTAGCACAAGTTGACCTAATTAAATCATATTCGAAAAGTTAAAATTATGAATAAAGATGGATACAAGTCTTAGTACGTACAATCGAAAATTATTTTCCATGCATAAATATAATTATACACGAACCAAGGACGGTTAGAGAATCCATACGTGTGTATTTTAGTCACGGGTGTGCACTAAAATATTAATTACAATAAGCAAGAAATTAAAATTAATTGTTACTTTATACGACATATTGTTCATATATATTGAGGCTAAAACGAAGGTGATGTCTTATCATTATATAGTTGAAGATAGTTTAATGTATTTTATTATTTTTATAGTAAGTATCATTTTTCAGAACAAAAATGATATGAGTCTTGGATCGGAGCAAGACACATTCTAAATATCTCACCTTATCATTAAAACTATATTATTATATATTAAATAGAAATAAAATGATATGATTGACTTCTATAACTATGATATTAAGTAACCTTTTCCTCATAAATCGAGAGCATGAAGAGGTTGATTTTTGCCAACCTAAAACAATCTTTCGAAAAATATGCTTTAATAATAGATACTAGTTTAATAATTAATAATTAACCATAACAATGACAATTAACACTATAGTAATACTATAACATTAAAAAAAACTAGGTTAAAAATCATGATGAATTCTAATTTCATATAAAGAAATTTGTTATAAAAAAAAACACTCAAAAACATATGAAATCAAGACTTAATTATATCATCATCCTAAACAAATATAACTTTGTAATAAGTTAATTGGAAGTTTGAGTTAGCAACCATGCATGGAACCGTAGGATGACTCTAATTTAGGCATCGCAATAAAGCGGGAAATCCCCGAATCCGTCGGGGCCTCGCCCCGCTCTAGGGAAAAATCCCCACCCCCATTGGGCATGGGGACGGGGACGGAGACGATTTTCCAAAATCCGCTCGGGGACGAGGCGGGGATGGGGACAAAGTTTTCCCCATCCCCATCCCCATCCCCGTCCCCATTTTCCCCGCCGGGGTGAATTCCCCGTCCCCATCCCCGAAAATGTTAAAATTACCAAATAACCTTTATTCAAATTTAATATATATAGTAATGAGAATGACAAAGTAGTAATTTTCCAATTTATTTTCACTTGATGTATTATTGTTTGATTTTGATGTATTATTACTTGAGCAAGTTAAATACGTTGTATTTTGAACATGTTAAAAACCGGGTTCGATTAAAAACCGGATCCGATTAAAATTTAGGATAGTTTTAAAAAATCCCCCTTGGATCCCCATTGGGGATGGGGAATCCGCGGGGATGGGGATGGGGCAAGAATCATCCCCCGAAGCGGGGATGGGGACGGGGATGGGGATAAGTTTTGGGAGCGGGGATGGGGACGGGGATATACTCCCCCATCCCCAATCCGCCCCGTTGCCATCCCTACTCTAATTTTGTTTACGGAAGCGATTAGTAGGAACTTTGGGGGAATTTTTTTTATGGAAAGTTTTTCATGGAAAAATTTTCGTTTAACTCCCTAAAGAAAATTTTTCATAGGAAATGGTGTTTCTTCTGTAAAGTTTTTTTTAAGGTCAACCTCCGTACAAATATGGAGAAAATAACGGAAAATTGATCATTTTCCTAAATTTTTGATCAACCAAACTTACTCTATATTTAAAGTTTTATCATCATCCTAAATCATTGAATGCAAAACCCTAATTATAATTGTTGAAAAAGTGGTGCCCTCAAATTTGACCATACATATTATCGAGTAGATTTTTTACCACCAAATTGGAAATATACGATTATGTTGTAGATTTTATGCACGGGTGATATGAAGCAATTAACTGTGGGAGGCCAGGTAGGAAAGTGTTATTTTTCGTGGCCAACCTTGTGTTCCAAATCAACCGAGCAAATAATGAAAGTGGATATACATCGATCATCATGGACGTAAAAAAAAAAATTAATAATAATAGAGAGATTAAGTTAAACGTATTGTTACGTTTTAATAATGATGATTCATGCAGTGTTTCCCCAGCAAGCAGTGGACATATCTTTTACCCATGCTCCTAAATATCTCTTACTTTTACCTTTCTAAGCTGGAGCAACTCCCATTTTATGTTCTTACATGCCTCAATTTCATTGGTAATAATAATTGGGTTAGTCCCTCAAAAAAGGGAAAAAATTGGGTTAGGATAATCACAATATTTAGAAAATAATTTTAAACAGGTATTACCTTCATTCTTTAACATTCGTACCTTTAAAAGTTATATGGTCAATTTATATACTTTATATAAAGTTGGATTGTAAATTTTGTAGGGAAATTTCTTACATTTTTAAGGGTATTTCTCGTCCATAATCTGAAGCCCTAACAAACCGTTGTGATTAACAAAAAAAAGTACTAACTTAGCTCGCGTGGAAATTGAATAAGAGAAGGTCGCACGACGTGACTTATGTAACTATTTATTAAGTGAAACTGGTATCATTAGATTTATAGTGAATAATTCTTTTATAAAAGGATAATTTTAAAAAAATTTTGAAAATATATTATTAGAAAATAATTATTAAAGTCTTACATTAGACACTATAAAAAATAAAGAAAGATAAATATTAAGGAATAGAGAGAGTATAAATAAGATGATTGCAAAAATATCAAAAAATAATGAAAGATAAAATAAAGGGACAAAACTTTAATGGAATAAATTAAACCTAACACGAGAAAACCACAAATAACGAGCAAAATCAATAGAAGTGAAGCCAACCATCAAATGACCTATATGAAAAATTGAGACGATCATAACAGTCTTCAATCCACTAAAAATCCTCCGAAAAACAAACATGCTAATTTTTTTCGATAATCACGGTCGTTAGACCATTTTAATCAACTTAAGACAATTAGTGCCTTAAGCGCCCAAACAAAATACAACTTAAAAAGAGAGCCAAAGGCTCAAAAAGGCCTAGCCTTAACAAACATGCTAATTAAATTGATAAATATCTTGAACAATAAAAGATGTCAACAAAGTAAACTCTAGAAATAGTTTTTGTTTTGTTTGCTTTGTTAATTTTAGTCAAATTTCTCAAATGATTGATTATTTATTTCAACTTTCCTATGGAAAAACAAAAATTTAACCCTCTTTGAACCAAGAAGTGACATAATACAAAAGAGTCTCCATTATCTTAACGTAAGATGATAATATATTGCCATATGTTAATATATTTTCGCATTTCTTCTTGTTTTTATAAAGGCATTTTTATGTCCGTCTATATATGTATATGCTTTAATTTGCACTATTAGAAAAGGCTAGGAATTTAATTTTAAAACAATTTTATAAAGAATTTTGCATGGTTTATATTGATATTCTTATTGGTGATGATATATATTGTCCCACTCCTCCCCATCTGATTGAAAGTGATTCCTTTGCTTCCTTCTTAAGCCATTTTCAACCAATCAAACTCCACCTTATTTTTATTTTTATTTTATTCGGCCATGTTCTTTAATTAAGTTAGACCTAACCAACATAACTTAACCTAACTTAACTTATTATTACCTAACCTAACCTAACTCAACTCTTCAAAAAAAACAACAAAACCAAAATTCAAATAAAAAAGAAATTCAAATAATATTAATTTAATTTTAAATCAATCTACTTTTTTTCAACACCGATAATTTTTTCATTTATTTTCCCCAAAATATTCAAATTAATCTTATCCTTTCTTATCATTTTCTTTCAATTCCTTTCCTGACCTAACCAACCTAACTTAAACTTAGCCCTCACCGATGAAAAGCACCTTTTTCAATAAGCTAATGGGAGAATTTGCATGAAAAAAGTTATCAAATACGTGTCTTCCCCCATATAAATTTGCCTGTAAATGCTACTTCTTTCTTATATCCTATTCTGGAAAAGAGGTCAATCCAAATGCCAATGTCGTTAATGAGCTTTAATATATGCATGATTGATATATATACATTAATTTTGGGAGAATATTATTGGCTAAGTGGGAATTAAATATAATTTTAGAGAATTTGTTGGAGAATGAGAGGGGGAGAGAGGTTTTCATTGGTGGTCGACATAAGATGCATTTGATCATCAACAATGAAAATATCTTGATTCATTACTTCAACTTTTCAATGGATATTGTATATATTTTACTTTTCATAATTATTGTTTCTATATATATTGATTAATTCTAATGAATATCGATCAATAGTGATATTAGAGCTCAAAGTATAGAGAAAAATAAATAAGTCAATAGTGATATTAGTGTGACCAAGTGATCCCTTTCATAATTATCGAACTTAGTGTTTGACCACATTTCTAGAGAAACTAACAAGATGGCATATTAAAATAGTGGTGCATAATGCACTTACACACAAAATTGTAATGTTATTAAGCATTTAGTCCTTCTTTGAGTTTTATTTATATATTTTGAATTTTTTTTATTGTTACAAATTAAATAGACACATTGCAAAAAGATTAACCTCATATTCCCCAGATTTTTTTTTTCTAGAATTACCCTCATGGTGAAATGCTTGGAATGTTTGAGGAAATTATATGTTTCCCTTGAAAATGTGTAAGTTGACATATATATATGCCAATAGAACATATTCACTTGGGAATGTTATTAATCGAATGTGACAAGATATTAGGTCTATGTTGATTTATGCAACACTCTCAAATATTAATTACAAAGGATGATTTGATTATTCAAATTTTAACTTAAAATAACTTAGTTAATTTTTAAAAAAGAAATTACTCCAACCAAGCATTATGTAGATTAGTTGACTGTCTATTCATCGATCTGTACAGAATATATTTTTTTAATCATCTATAAATTTTCAGTTTTCTTTTTAGGAACAATAAATTTTCTATTTAACAATAGAACTATTGTGATTTGCTAATATTATTTTACTCTTCTAAATTCTCCATTAAATGACAAAAACGTACACAGTACAATATAAGTACATTTTGAAAAACAAGAAAAATGATGAAATTTAATTTTTTTTTTCTTTAGAAAAAAGAGAGTATAATCCATGATTGAAGGATGGGCAAGGAAGCAAAGAAAAAATTAGGTTTGCTTGGCTTACATGCCAAGTTCATGGAGTAATTGATGTTTTTTGTAGTTTTGCCTTCCATGTACGTGTCGGTGTCTATTAATAATGTATATATATTGTTTTGGATTTAATTAAACATAATTTTTGTTTTCATTGTATGAATAAACTCAATGGCACCGCCCACATTTTTAGAACAAAGGTTTCCTAATTTGTCTCTGGATTAATTAATTAATTTACTATTTATCCATTAACGTATTTCACATGGCAAATATCCAGAGTTTGTTCATCTCAAGGATTTGCAAATATTATACTCTTCCGTTTCATATTAATTATCATTTTATTGATTTTTTTGTATTATATGTTTTTAACAGTTGTACTATTTAATTTTATGAAAGTATTATTTGTTATAAATTTAAGGATGATAATTTTATATAACAACTCATTGTATATATTGAGAAATTTATGGTAAAAAAATTTTAGATTTAATCATTTAACTGCACAATTTTTCAAAGACAACAATATAATTAATATGAAACGGAGGGAGTATATACTAACTTTTCTAAATCAGGGATTATATGCTTGTAATTACACTATCAAGTTCTGATCGAATGTCCGGATATGGCAAGGATAATAAATTGGTTCAGAGATACGATCTTGATTAGGAGAACGATTAATCTTACTAATGAATAATTATTATAATAAGAAGTTTATTAATTTTTGATGGTGTGGGACTCACTAATCTTTTTTGCTTATGTTTACCGCTCTCTTAGGTGAAAAGGCCTTTAATTATGAGCTAAAATTAAATTTTATTTACTTATGGTTAAAATCAAATCCTAAATGCTCTCCCTCCATCACTTTTTATTTGTTACTTAGGGAAAAAGTGGAGAAATTAATGCAATATAAATATTTAGGTAGAAATAAATTAAAATGACGAATGTAGCTTCAATTATTATTAAGTTATTGGTTCAAAAGTCATTTATTTAAGATAAAAGTAATAAAATAGTAATGAAAATATAAATGTAACAAATAACAAAGGACAAAAAAATAGTGAAATAGACAAATAAAAAAGTCGAAGAAAGTAATTTTATATCTATTTATGCCTCATTTTCATCGATGTGATGTCGAAAATCACCCTGCCTAGATTACTCCATTCAACTCAATTTTTCTATTTAATTCTTAAATCAAAGAGTTGTAGACTTGTAGTATAGTACATGAAAATCAAAAGTCATTCATTGTTAGCCTGCAATGGTTCATATTTATTTTTTTAATTATCTTATTGTTATCCTTTTTCTATTTGGGAAATTGGATTTAAATAATATGAACTTTGGGTCATAGTACACTTAATAATCTGAACTTTGTATTCAGTTTTAAATAATCTAAACTTTGGACCCCTTTGGTTCTAGTAACATGCCACCAAGTTAAGTTAGACTTAACCCGGTGGTAGGATGACATGGCGGCGGTGATATGTGCCTGGGCATTTTAGGTAAGTCATGCCACCACCGCCACGTCAACCCGCCACCGAGTCAAGTTAAACTTAACTTGGTGTCATGCTATTAGAATCTAAAGGATCCAAAGTTCAGATCAAAATCAAATCTAAAGTTCAGATTATTAAGTCTATTATGACTCAAAGTTCAGATTATTTAAATTAAATTTCCCTTTCTATTTTGACAGCTTAAATTCAATTTAATTACTGCATTGGATATGGTAATAGTCAAACTTAAATTTTATTATTTATCAGATTTTACCAAGTGGAAAATCTAGAGATAAACAATTCTTTCTTTCTTTTTTATTTTCCTTTATCACGATAATTGAATTGTTGCAGAGTTGCAGTGCAGGAGACTGCAGTAGTAGAGCAGTAACGCCAATGAAAATCGCCCGCGATAGACGGGGCAGAATAATAAGTAGATAAATCAAAATAAAAATGAAAACATAAAATAAAATATAGAGGAAAAGGAAAATAGTAAAATAAGTTAAGCCTATAAATTTGTAAATATTCCATTTAGGGTTTACTTTGCATAATTGCACTGCGTTACAACTAGCAGTAGCAGTAAATATCATACAGACAAATTCACTTAGCTGGCTCGTTTTTATCCCTTTTTTTTTTTCTCCTGAGCTTTTTTACATCCATCAGGTGGTGCTTTTATTAATTTGAAAAGCGTGACAGTGCGCAGAAAACGCTGATTTTTAATCCAACTCGTAAGATTTTTTCTTTTATCAGAAGAACACACATGAGATCTAGATTTTCACGTCAAAGAAGCACTTGTAAGATTATTTTTTTTTGGTACTTATCTCAGCTTTATAACTTTTGAGGATATTTATATATCATGTTAATTCATAATGAAAAGAATTTAAATTTTATTTAAAAATATTTAAATTTTTTATTTAATTTATATATATATATATATATTTGCACTCTAATTATTAGACGTTAACTCTAAAATAATCAGTATATTCAAACACTCTCGTACAATTTACTTTCATCAATTTCCATCCAAAAAAAAAAGAAAGAAGAATTCTAGTATGAGTTATTTGTTTCACAATAAGGCGTAAACAAAGCTTTCAAATTTACCTAATTAAGTTCACAAAATCTACAGCTAAAATTCTATATAGTGCAAAGATAATGCAATTTATCAATGTGAAATTACCAAGGATGAAGTACCCCCAAAAAAAAAAAGGATATGTACCTAGATTATCATAAAATACACACACATATGCATGTATGTATATCTATGTGTGTGTATATTTAAGTAAGTATGTATGTATATCTATGTATGTGTGTACAAATATATATCTATGTATGTATATGCATATAGAAAAATTGATAGATAGATATACATATACGTACATATATACATATGTGTGTATTGATTTAGCTTTTTTTAATTAGTTTTTGCTTTTTAGTTACTACATATGCAGCTAAATTGATGCCAGTAACAACAAACCAACCTTAGTATAGTTCTAACAAATGCATAGTCAATATTGATTTGGGAGCACATCATATGAGCATGACATTATAGTAGGTATGACATGTTAGTGAGTATGTGAGCATGGTTGAATATGAAATGGGACATCAAATATTGTTTTGGGAACATCAAGTATATAAGGAGGACATAAAGAATATGATTCAGGGACGTCATCAAATATTATTTTCGGCGACATCAATTGTCAATATTCTCTTTGCTTATTTGATGTCCTTTAACACAATGTTTGATACCTCTTAATTAATATCTCGTCATGCTCTCATACTCACATATTCATGAAAGTGTCATGCTCATATGACTTGTTCCCAATAGATTTGTATGATTGGATTATTTTTTGTAATTAATAGTAAAAGGCACATAAAAATAATGGTGAAAATACATTTTTGATTCTCTTCATTTTCACTGACTTTACCAAGTTTACTTGTGTTAAAAAGCATCTATTATGTCGGAGACATCATACTTATACAAATAAAGAATACACTACAATTGAATATAATACAAGGGTTTTTTGCTTTTTGGACCCTGTATTTTGGGGGTATTTACAATCTGGACCCTCATATTTTAAAGTTTACAATTTGGACCTATACTTTGTTTCCGGCAACAATTTGGACATAATTAGAGGGGTCCGGCCAAAAGAGGCCCTTATTGTAGTTTGATTGATTTTTCCTTCCAAAGTTGCCCCTTAATTATTTCTGAACTTCCAAATTTACCCTTCATTTATTCGGTTTTCTGGGAGTTTGAAGTTGAATAGTCACTAAGGGTGGGATATGCGTGTGGGTTGTGAAATTTAAGTCTTCAATCTAGTCAATTTCAAAAGGAAATTCAAAATAAATGAATAAATGAAATAAGGATAAATCGGTCAGTTTATGCAAGATTTTGGTCTCACCGGATAACTTTGGGCTAAATTTTTTGGATTCATATTGTATAAGGTCCAAATTGTAAACTTTGAAATATGGAGGTCCAGATTGTAAATACCCCCAAAATACAGGGTCTAAAAAGCAAAAAACTTATTTGATCTTATTTTAAATTTTTATCCCTAACTTTTTCAATTTAATTACCATACGTACATCGTGCTAGTATCTATACTATAAACATAAAAATCAAGGGAGAATAAAATAAAACCTACCCTAATTTACCTTTTAAAACAGTGTCATTGCTATTTGGAGGTCCAACTATAAGGCACATAGTATCCTCATGGAAAAAGAAAATCCTTAGCTATCACAGCAACCCTACTCTTTGTTGTTTGCTACAACTCAATGGTAAAAGAATATATACTCCCTCCTTCCAAACTATTTATTCCTTTAAACTAGTCATGTACTTTCAAAAATAAGTAATTAATTATTTTTAAAAATATAATATCAAATATTTCTTTAAATTTTAATTTTTTGAGGGGAAATTTATCATTAAATTTAAATTCAAAATCCTTCCCCTTCTTACTTTTTTTAAAAATCCAAATAATGATACCTACAATTGTTTTGCATATTAAATTGAAAATGATGAAATGATTAACTTCTATAACTATAATATCATATATATATATATATATATAAACCGTATAAAAACTATACTTTTATCCATATTTTTTAAAATTTATAAAAAAAATTGTTTAAAATATACCCAATGAATAAAGTTTATGCGATTAGACATCATTTATAGTTTTTTTTTTTTTTTGAAAACAGACATCATTTATATATAGTTGTTAGTATAATAGTATGGTGAACATATTTTAAAATTCTTATAATTGATAATTAGTAGTATCTATTAAAAGATTGTTATGAATTATATATAATAAGTATAGACCTTATTCTTTAGAGTTCTAAGTTAACTTTATCCATGTCTAACTTTACCTTACCTAGCTAACCCTACACGATTTCTAAAAAACACTCAAACCAAAGTGATCAAAAGTTTAGTAATAAATACCTTTATCCCATCAGTAACTTATCTACCATAAATTTTATTTTTATCTTTCATTTCCTTTTCTTACATTATCAGAACTAATTTGATCCTATTATTCTAAAGAATAAGACCTGAATTTCTTGAACCTGACTCAAACATTGTTCTTTAGAATGGTAAGTTATGTTTATCTTTGCATAACCTTACTTTACCTTATCTTAACCAATTCCCTAAAAAAAACATTCAAACCATAGTTAAATTTTATCATTACCTTTTATTTCTTTGCCTTACCTAACCTAACTTGAAACTATTAGGCTATTACTTTAAAGAACATGAAATCAAAATAGCTATAATCAATAGTCACTCTTTTTCGTTGAAGCTAAGATAGATTCAAATTTTAATAACTTTGATATTTCTATTTTTTTTATAAATGAAATGAATTTCAGACCGTTGAAAATAAAATTCCGAACAAATAATTTTAATCCTATAGAACTAAATTTAAAAAAAAACACACGCACACAAAAAAACAACAAAAAACCCAAAAAATAATAGTATTAAAAAAAACAAAGGCCAAAGGGACATAAAAAAGGGAGCTTTTCCTATGGTGTCGTCAGGTGGGTCCTATCAGTGTAGCTTTTTGGGCAGTACAAATACCCCCTCCCTCCTCCCCCTCCTATTTCTCATTCAATTCACAACTCACCCTTCAAATTACTCCTCTACTGAAAAACACACAACACAACACAACAGAGTTGTCAACAAAAACAAAAACCAAATTTACTCACCCCCTGTTTGTTTTCCCCTCTCCTTGAAGTACGTACGTTCTCATCTTCACAGTGCCATCCACCCTGTACTTCCAGGTAATTAATCAAAATCCAAACAACCCCTTATAATTCAATTGAATTGAATTCAATTTTATCGTGTTTGTGGGTATGATTGACACACCCCCCATGTCCAATTATTTCTCTCCTCTCTAACCACTTGCATGCTTCTGCAAACGCTTTGTAACTTGAATTTTTGTTCCTACCTTCCAAACACAGTTGGCTACTTTTATTTTCTCTATTTTAATCTTCTTTTCCCTCTGTTTTTTGCATCTGCAGGACCATATTCATTAATTTCCCATTTCTATCTCTCTCTTCCTGCTTCTGAGGCTTGAATTTTGAGCAGAAAGAAGCAGCGAGAGATGTCAGCTGGGTGTCTTAGCAACGTGTGCCTTTCTTCTCCAAACCCTAATTATAAAATGGGTACCCATGAAACTGAATCTATTCAAAAACAGAGTCTCTCATTCTTACGAAGAACCTTCTCTGCTGACATGCTGGCCGTTGATCTTGATCACCCCAACGTGTCCATCAAGAGGGCTCAGTCCTCGGATAAGCTTAATTTCCTTGGGAAGGATGATGATCGTGATCAGGAGGAGATCAATGGTGGTGGGTGTGAGAAGAAGGGGGCTTTTGAGGATATCTGGAGCTCCATCCAGAAGAATGGCGGGTCTGGATCCGGGTCTGGGTCTGGGTCTGGGTCGGGGTCGGGGTCGGGTTGTGAGGTTCCTTATGTTCACCCTCTGGTGAAGAGGTCTGGGAGTTTGCTGAGCCAGAAGAGCCTGGAGATCTGTACGGAGAGCCTCGGGTCGGAAACCGGGTCGGAGACTGGGCTTGACGGGTTCTGTCCTTACCCGGTTCCCGACCCGGGTGCTGGTGGTGGAGAGGGATTGAAGATGAAGGTGGCGGGGATGATCATCAATCATGGTGATGATCACGTGGTGGCCACCGGCGCCGCCGTGGTCCCGAGCATCAGGAGGACATTGTCGTCGCCGGCGGCTGTGGTGCCAGTGTCGCCGTCGTCGTTCCCGCCTCCTCTGCCGTCGCTGTCACACCGGGAGGGGTCCGCCAACCTGCAAATGCGGTCGCTCCGCCGTGACGGCCGCCTCGTGGTGGAGGCCGTCGCAGTACCCTCCGTCAATCGCCTCCGTGCACACCGCCGCGACGGACGCCTCCTCCTCGTCCTCGCCGGCGACAAGGCTGAAGATGAAGAAGATGACGCCGGAGAGATGGAAGAAATTCCGGCGGAGAAAGATTATCAGAATGTCGTCGACGGTGATGATCATGATGAAGATGATCAAAAAGAGGAGGAAGAGAGTGAGATGGCGATCGTGATGGAGACGAAGAACGGGACCTTCCAAACGACGTCGTCTTCCTCGTCGGTGTTAATGAGCAAGATCATGGAACTGGCTGCCACCAAGAACAGGTCAGCATGGCCTCGCAACTTCAACGCCACTATACTCAACCAAGACGACGTCGTTTCATCCGCCGCCGCCACGCTGGCAAAATCCCAGCTGCCACCGAGGCCAGTCCGCCTGGTCTCGGCGGCGCCGGCGATGACCGACAGCACCGCCACCGTGCTCAACGCCTACGAGTACTACTGGCGACGCCGTGGCAACGGCGGCGCAACCACCGTGGCCGTACTGAAGCCACTTGCAGGGCAAAAGAGGAATAATTCTTCCACCACCACGACCACAACAGTACATGTTGGGCCGCAAGTGGGAAAAGATGCGGCCCACAAGAACAAACTGCTTTTGGCCCATGGAGAAAAGCGTGAATACGAAGACGAACAAGGGGCAGAATTGGAAAAGGGAGGAATATTAAAGTTCGAGGAGAATCTAGTTCCATGGTTGAGAGGCTGTAAAGAGCCCAACAGTGGTAGGAGAAGATCAAGGAGGAGCTCATCACTCTTATTCTGGGATTCTTCTGAGCCAGCTTACTGCATTGCAACCTCCTGAAGAAGAAGAATTTTATTCAAATTAAAACCAACTTGACCATAAAATTACCCAATTTAATCAATCCTTAAGTACCCTATTACCGACTAATTAATTATCATTATTATGATTACCTGCAAATGCAAAAATGGATTTCAAGTTGTAATTTAATTTTCTGTGTTTGATCTAATTAAGCAAGGTGTCAAAGTAGGAGGTGTAGTAGTTTTAATTAAGTATGGTACGTATGTAGTAGTTTTGAATAATTGAGAAAGCCCGTGTGTAAAAATGAGGGAGAATTGAGCTATACATTGTTATCTATAGTAGTAATAATAATATATATGTGTACTGATTCTCATTCTATATATGGTTCAAACATAGCATTGTTTCACATGTTTTGGTGTGCAGAAGTTATTTATATGTTGGCATGAGCATTCCTTTATCTTAATTTCCACTAATTTCAACATATAAGGTCATTACATATATGTGATCATATATGTACTCGATCTTTGATTTAGTCATGAGTTTAATTAAACAAAAGTTTAAGGGTTTTTTTAGTACTCCCTCCGTCTCAAATGGTTCTAGTTTGATTAATAAGGTCAATTATTTTATATTTTGACAATTAATTTTGGAAAATTAGAAAAAAATAATCCAAACTTTGAGGGTATTGGAAAAAAATAATTTGAACTTGTAATTTTGTTATGTATGAGCTGAACTTTAACTTTTATTATTTTTAGCATCCACCACTTAGTTAAATTCGTCCGAAAAGTGACATGGTGATGACGATATTATAGGTGGAACTTTTGGTAGCTCAAAAGCAAGTTAAAAGTATGCTCCGCGTGTAATATTGCCACAAATACGTCACTTTTCGGAGGAGTTTAACTAGGTGGTGGATGCTAAAAATAATAGGATTTAAAGTTTAGTTCATCCCTAACAAAACTGTAAGTTTGAATTATTTTTTTCCAATACCCCCAAAAGTTTGGATTATTTTTTTCCAATTTCCCATTAACTTTTCAAATTATACATTGAGTTATTGTGCATAACTATCACTATTAGATTTGTAATAAAATATTTTTACTTAAACATAATATAACAAATTTTACTAAGATAAAACATGAAAAATAAATAATCAAAGTCTTACCTCGAAGACTATGAAAAAGTAAAACAGACAAGTTATTTGGGAATTGGGACGGTGGGAGTATTTTACATGATAACAATCTAAACAGTCCTTAAGATGATGGATGCTAAGTTAATCCTTCTTATAACAACATTTACTACTTAAAAAGTTATCCCCTCAAAAAACTACTCAAAATAAGTACTTTGTGACTTATTACTGTATCCAAATAGATATGTATTAGAGTACAAAACCATCATTAAACCTTCAACATCAGCTTAGACTTTTGATTGAAATAATTCTACAAGATATCATAATCATACTGGATAGGAAGTCTCGGGTTCAAATCCCGATAACCCTCATGTATATCTGTGCTCCACAATTTGTAAATCAATGTTAAAAATTCATCTCCTAATTATCAGAAGCTGCCTAGCTAGTAACTTCTAGTTAGCAATCTATGAGTGTGTTAAAGAATTACAGTAAATTTTAAAAACTTTAAGTGGAATTATTTTGCAGTTTAATAATTATAGCTACCTAATTAAGTTGTGAAACTCTAATAATGTATAAAATACAGGGTACAATACCCCAAACTATACCGTATACCATGGTGGGCCTAAATCTAGGTCGGCCACATGTATTTTTTTATAGGTCCACCACATATATTAATAATTTAATTTTTTTACGTGGTGAATTTATATTTAAAAATTTGATAAAATTTTTAAAAAAATATTATTGAATTTTGCAACAATGTCGATACATTTTATAATAAATATTGATTGACTTCTTTTTAAGATTTAATATTTCAGTGGACATAGATAAACAATTGACGCAAAGCATTACATGCATGAAATCAAGTGAAATTACACTTATTAGATTACCTATATATTACAAAAATTAAATAATTAGTTTTTAAAAAAAGATAATATATATGTATGTAAGATATTTTGGGGAGCACAACGGCAAAACTTTATGAAACTTTTTTTATGGAAAAGGGGGGATTTTTCTCTTGTTGCAGCCTAGCTTTAGTGTAAGAAAGAGGGAGGAAGCAAAGGTAGTCGATGATTCATACTCTTTGAGCTTTGAAAAATCAAAAAATAAAAAAAAGTTGGTCGACGATATTCATGCATGTGTGCGCCACACCAAATCCAAATCATGCTAATTTTGGAAGCATTTGTGAAAAACGATGCACCGTCCACTCCAACCGGATTGCTTTCATTACCCATTTACCCTAATTGGAGTAATTTTCATTCAAGTATCGTTAATCCATAAAATAACAAACTTCTAAAGTCTAATCATAGAGGGGATATTTCTTCTTTGCTTCTAATTTATCCTTAATAATCTACTCCCTCTATTTAACTAAATTATTATTTTCCCTATGTTCAATTGTCTAATATAATATGTTACAGAAACTATATTATTATATTCATAAGAAAGTATTTTTTAACTATAAATTTAATTGTATGAATTTTGTATTTTAAATCATTGTATATATTAAATAATTAATTGTCAAAAATTGCATAAAAATTGAGGGCGTACTTTTTTAAAAAAAAAAAAAGTTGATGGACCCATTAAGCCTCCTATTTCAGTGATATACTAACTCAATGAACCTTTATAGAAGGTATGAGAAAAAGATATTACTGCCTTTACAGGGCCTAAATCTTTCAGTCAACTCTACCGCATCTTGTTATAATTAGGATGTGACCCCCAAAAATCAAACCTTAGAGTGATGGGATGGGAGGGTGACATGTCTGCCATTTGGATGTTAAAAAAAATATAAATACATAGTTATTAGAAAAATTGTTTAAATATATGAAATAAAAAAAAAAACTTTTCATTATATATATATATATATAAAAATAGTTCTACATTAACTAAATAATTTTATTAGGAAGAAAATAATCATTTAAAAAATAAATATAGTAAACTAAATATCATACTAAAACTTTAAAATAAATAAATACTCAAAGATATAAAAATTAATTGAAGGCACAAATATTTTACATAAAATTACTCGGAGGTACCTCATATTTTTGGAAAACTATTTTATGGTATCCCAAATTTTTAAAACTCATTTATGGGCACCCTAAGTTTTTAAGTTTGTAATTTTTCGCTACTTTTATGGTAGTAAGACCTACAGGTTTCAATATATTTAGAAAAAATATTTATAATTTATAGGCACCTTATGGGTACCCTACATGCATATAGTCTACTTCTGCTACACTTAGCGGAATTTTCAAGTCTTATTATCGAAAAAGTACCAAAAAATTACTAACTTAAAAACTTAGCATACCCATAAATAAGTTTTGAAAACTCGGGTATAAAAAATAATTTTCCAAAAATGTGAAGTACCTCCAAATATTTTTTTTTTTTGAATATTTTAGCCTCAAAAAACAGTGACCAATACTTAGAAATAAAGGCGTAACGTTCTTACTTGGATTAATTAGTTAGGGTCAAAGTCAAACCTCCGTGCAGTTTGGTCGTCTTTCTGTTTCGTAGGAAATTGTGCCAAGTCCGCACCACCAACCGTGTCCCCTGTTGTATTCTTTTCTGTAGAAAACTTGAAAGGAAAGTTTTATTATAGTTTGATTTTTTTTTCAATTATGATGTGTAAAAGCTTTTTAAAGTTTCTCATTCTCATTATTGATTTGATCAAAATAAATTTCATTCGATAAAAATTTAGGTTTCAATAAATATGTTAAACTCATTACAATAAATTACTTTAATAAAAATATATTGATTATATTTTTTTAAAGATAGAATCAACGGTTGTTATATTTTTTTAATTATGATAGAATCTCCATAAAAATCTAAATTTTGTAAAAATTGATATCTCAATGAATAACATTATTTTATAGCAAAAGTCACCTTGATTAATATATATTGATTTTGACATTTCAAAACAAAATATACTTTTTAACTACTATAGTCGAAAAGAACTTTCAACTATGGCACGATCTTCAAAAAAATCAAATAAACAAAAATTGTACCCCTTCCCTAATTTCTTTCTTATTTCATATTACTAAATGGTTTCAGATTTGAATTTAATCTTAACACACATACACACATATATATACACACATATATACGAGAAATGTTTCGAAACTAAGTTCGTGTTCTATATCCACACCTAGTCACACATCCTCGGGAGGGGAAGGGGCGGTGTTGATTGTTGTGACTGTGATAGTTTGAGCAAGTTGGGTTTGCTTTTGCACATTCATCTATTCTTGATTCTGATACTAAGGGTGCAACGATGGTGTAGAAGAAGCTAGAACCTTACCAGACCAAATGCAACGATTTATTCTCATACGACCTAACATCAAATTATTACTAAACTATCAAACATGAAGAACTTTTAAAAATGTAAAAGCCAACTCTGCATCATTAGCATCATACACATGATGACATAAGCATGGAATTTAATCTTACTTATCCGTTTACAAGTGTGTTGTATGAATAATTTTATCGAGCTTTCTAAGCCATTATGAGATACTCCCTCCATTCTTTTTTATATGTTATTTACGATTTCAGTGCCAATCTTTAATCAATAATTTCTAATATAAATTTTTTTATAAAAATCATTATAATACTATACTTTTCTAATAGTATTTTTTATTACGAATCTAATGACATCAATTTTGCATGATGCATTATTATACAAATTAAGATATTGACGGTTGTTCGGTTGTAATTTTTGTGGTTTTATGAGTTAAGGTTGTCGGTCCATAGGGATGGGTGTTTAGGCTTGATTAAGGGTAATCGGTTTGTGTTTGGGGGTTTTCTCACATGCGGAAAGTGGTAAATTATGTAAAGGAAAGCAATAAACTAATCTAGACATGATAATAATTAAGAAAGCAATAAAAGGAAAGCAATAAAGAAAACACTTAAGGATGAAATCAATTAAAAGACATTAATAAAGACAATGAATGAACAACAAAATTGGGAACAAGAAATTATACCTTCGATGACCAAAATCTTCTAACCTTCAATCTACCTTTGCAATTTCCCCCGAACAAACAAGAAATTGTGGATTGGATTACCAAGGATCTCCCAAATTCTCACTAGGAAGTAGAATTGGAATTCCTTGACCCTCCTCCCCACTAAAAGATGGATTTGATGTGGTTAACCCTAGAAAGCTTTGAAATCAAGTCAACAATGGAGATTAGAGAGAGAGAGAGAGAGAAGAGAGAAGAGAGAGAAAGCTTTGTAAAACTTCAATGGAAACTTGCTTGAATTGAGAAAGCTTGAGAAAGTTTGAATACAAATACTAGAAATCAAAGAAAACTTGAAGAACAATTAAAGAAAGCAATTAAAAAAAGCAATTAAATCTAATTCTACTCCTAAACTACCTAGGCTAATTGATAAAACTTGGATTAATACAAGTGGGTATTTATAGAAGAAAAAAATACAACCCAAAACCCTAGAAACAATTCGCGACGCGTCGGTTTTTGCGACAGTGGCTCGGGCGAGCCATTGGGGTGGCTCGGGCGAGCAAGCCTACTGTCCGGCTCTCCTGGCTTGTGTCTTTGTTGCCCCAGAAGCCTGGCTCGGGCGAGCCAGCAGATGGCTCGGGTGAGCCACTGTTCTGGTTAGCTTTTCCCTGCCGACTTCAAACACGCATAACTTCTTCATCCGAACTCTGTTTTAGGCTCATAAGATATCGATGGAAAGCTCTTGATGTGTAGTTTAAGCTCCCAAAATTTCAAACCAATCGGAGTTGTAACGAAGGAGTTATGACCCAAAGAGTGAAGGCACACGTATTTCAAACCTTTGAGTTTGTACCGTTCCCCTGTTTTGCGCCAATCTTGATATGGAATTTCCGGCTTCGGTTTCGCCTCGGCTCTCGGCTTGGGTTGACTTGGTTTGACTCGGATCTCGGCTCGAGTTGACTTGGTTTGACTCGGGAAATAGCTCGGGATTCCCTAAAAACCTTCAATTAAGCCCAAACTTCTTCTAACTCCTTATTTTCCTACAAAACACTAAATCATTATATCTAATATATAAATAGGGGTTAAAACAAGCAAATATACCCTATAAAAGAGAAGAAATTCGATTCGGAACGAGACCGAACACCACTCCAACACAAGGGTTTGCTAGCCCCGAGCAAAATAAAAACGAAGAAAAGGACTAAAAAGAAAAACTAAAAACCTAACTCACTTTCGCAGGAATCGCGGATGCATTTAGCATATGCATCAAGCCCTTTAAACCCCCCGGTAGCCCGGGTGGACGAGGTAGGTCTCGTGAGGGTTTATAGCAACTATACCCACAAAAGCCTCGAGAAAAGAAAAAAAAAGGGGAAAGAAAAAGAAGTGAAAACCGAAAAACGAAACAAAACAAAAGCAAAGAAAATATTCCCGTCCCCAATCATGCACCTAGTTCCCCAACCCGCCTCAACAATCAATTAGAAGAAGCAAGTATAAACAAATTAAGACACGAAGGTTGGAAAACTGTCAATCTTTGAGATTTTGAACCAAAACACTTCCTGATGAGCAAAACACCTCGTGCATATGTGCAAGTGGGCTCTAGTCGGTCCTTCCTATCATAAACCAGACAATCAGAGTTGTTCTCATGCTCAAGCTCGGGATTATCTATCCTACTTCACTCTTGGTTTTTCTTTCAACCTCTCTTTTCTTTCTTTTTCTTACTTTGCTCTCTTTTCTTTCTTTTTCTTAATTTGCTCTTTTCTTTTTTTACTTTTCTCTTTCTTACCATTTTTTTGCTCAACTCTTTTTTCCTTTTTCTTGCTTCGCTCTTTTCTTTCTTTTTCAAAACCTACGCTCTTTTCTTTACACTCAATCCGTTTTGTGTCTTTCAGAGCATTTGTGTCGGGTTTTGCGGGATTTAAGCACCGGTTTTCGCAAAGGGTTACCCTCCCTGTTGGGTTTCTCCATACGTGAGTCATTGCACTTAAGGGGCATAGGGTGCCGATCCACCCAAACCAACCCATGACGGTATGCCCAACAGTAATTATTTAATGCATTAATTAAGAGCTTAAGCAATTGAACAACTAAAACCGTCTAACTTAGATAAGAAGACACAGTCAAAGCGTGTAAGATTTGAGGATTCCGCTTTCCCATTCCATGTAAAGGTCTAATAGAGATAAGTCATGGCAAAAATCTTTCCTAAGGCCCATCATTATTCATACCGGCCGCTTCTAACTGATTAAATCAGCCAATTAGACAACCATCTACACAACTGTGAACGGAAACATCTTCAAAAAGAAAAACAACTTTTGGGTTTTTTCACAACATTTCTCCCTTTTTTTTCTTTCACACACAAAATATTTTTAGATTTTGGACACAAACTAAGAAAAACAAAAACAAAAGACTCAAAAACTAGGTGATCTACCCATGACAAATGGAAAATAACACCCCCACTCCAACACAAAACATCACAATGTCTCCATCATGAGAAGGGTGTCTCAAGCAAGGTAGAAAACCAAGAAGAACATATATACAAAACACTTATCACATAAAAAGCGGTGGCGACCTGAGCCCACACGGCTCCAACAACAAAATATATCCAACATTCACATCAAGGGTTTGCCACCCAAAACGAAAATCAAGCATGCATCATGGATCATCGATATATTCACATAAAGAGAGGGTGGAAAGAAGTTACCTCGAAGTCTTCAATCAAGCATATTCAATCCACGATCCAAGGAACATCACACCAAGGTTAGAAATAAACAAGAAAAACATACTATGTATGATGGTTCACATGCAAGATCAAACAGAAAAACAAACTATACAAGACACTAAGGACTAATGAACTAAGAAAACAAACTAAAATATTTACAAAACAACTCTTTTTTTTTCTTAGACTCGAAAACTGGAATGCAGACTACCCTCCCACTCCAACACAAAGAGGTTGTCGTGTCCTCAAAGGAAATATAAGTAGGTAAGCAAGCACCCCAAAAATAAAAGAAAAAGACACACACAAAAAGAAAATAAAAGAAGAAAAGAAAGACCAACTTACTAACTTTATTTACAAAACAGGTGAAGAAGGATATTACCTAGAAGGCTTCTTATCAAGAAACTCACTCCTTCTCACCTCAAGATATCGGGCACCAAGTCAGAACCATTCAACGCTCGGAGTAACAAATCATGCATCCTCTCATGCATCTCAGAGTGGTGTAGGTAAGAGCACACTCGCATTGGCACATAAACAAACATTAGTGCCCTTAACAATTTATCAAATGCCTTAGAATAGTCATAGAAAGAATGAACTACAAGAATGTACAAGACTTTCCTAGGCATGGTGAAGTGAGACATGATAAAAGGCTCCTCCCATTGACTCGTAAATGGAGATTGGGTATACAAATCAACGGGAGGGTGCAATACAACACATTCATAGACATGCTCATGCAAAGACTTGGATGCAAACAACGACTCATAAAGCATATCACCATAAAAAATATCATTGTCACAAACCAAGTTTAAACACTTAGGATCAATCCCCATATACTCAAGTTCATCATCACAAGATTTCACATCAATGGATTTACAAGAAAGGGTAGCTAATGCCTTGTTAATGCAATAATTCTCAATGAAAGTGAATAAATCAGTATCTAGCACACATTCAATCACAAAGGATTCAACTTCACTCTCAACAAGATCATGCTAAATTATATCAAAAGCATCATGGCATTCATCAATCTCAACTTTTTCTTCACACAAAGGCATGGACAATGGTGTGGACAATGGTTCATCATCAACCATGTAGTCATCAAGTTCTTCATCATCACACACAGAATCATCATGTTCCTCATGCTCACTAGGTGGGGCTAGAGCTAAGGAATCACTAAGTATGCCAAGGCGTGGTCGGTTATAATAGTCATCATCCTCATCATACACAGAAAAATCAACTTGCATTTCAGGACTAAAAGACGATGAATGATCTACTTCAACATTCAAATCAACCATTTGTGAAGGAGTTTCTACCCTATGATTACTCTCATGGACAAATTCACGCATATACTCATTCATGTTCGCATAATAATTTTTACGCTTCACTTGAAGGAAGCCAATGTAGCTTCCAAACAAGAAATTGAATTATGATACGGCGAATCACACTAGGAGCACACGGAAGGAGATTCAACATCGACACTTTGGGAAAGATCATAACAGTTTTCCACATAATCCCCACTATAAGGTTGATCATCAACATACACGGGGTATTTACATGATTGTTCAGGCAAAGTCTCACAAAAATTTTCGTTATACTCCCCACCACTAGATTGATCATAAGGATTTTGGGGGTATTCTTGATATGGTATGGCTAAAGTCTCGGAGCATAATAAGAAGGTTGGACACTAGGAATAACATTTCTGTGCTCAAATTCATAAAAGTCCCTAGACAACCATTCAATAAATTCCCAAGCAACATCTTCACGTAAATTAGAAAACCCATAAAAATTAAAGAGATTACGAGTTTCATAATTTATACCCTCATAAACAATTCCCAACATATCCAATGTATCATAAAAGATACCATACAATTCACATTGAGCACGGTAATCATGTAATCTAGCAAAATATTTCCAAAATGCTTCATGCTCAAATTGGGGGAATCGAGGACTAGCCATAACTCTCTTTTTTCTATTTTATATTTTTTTTTATTTTTTTTCTTTTCTTTTCTCTCTTTTTTTCGATATTCAATTTTTTTTGCTACATTTTCCTAGCATAATCAAGGAAGCAATTAAACTATTTACACACAAACCAATAGCATAATCTACCAAATAACGCCATCCCCGGCAACGACGCCATTGTTCGGTTGTAATTTTTGTCAATCAAGCAGTAGGATTGAATCAGATAGAACGAAAGAAAGAGAAAGAGAAAGAGAGAGAGGGAGAGAGAAACAGTAGGAAATGAAACTTGTATTATTTCTTTATGTATGAATCTATTGAATAATGAATACAATGGGTAAAGCTATATATATATACATAAGAGAAACAGAGAGTATAAAGGTTGTTGTAACTAACCCAGGGATTAACCAAGGTGGATAACAAGAAAGTGGGCTAACATAGAAGACTTAACTTAGGGAGTTAACTGAGATAGTTTATCACCCCCCCCCCCCCAAGCTGGAATGGATTGATGCATCAACCATTCCAAGCTTGGACAACAACTCTCGAAATTGAGAACTAGGCAATATTTTTGTAAGGACATCAGCGAGTTGGTTAACTGTAGGAAGATGTTTGAGCTGAATGAGACCTTCAAGAACCTTTTCCCTTGTGAAATGACAATCGATTTCGATGTGCTTAGTTCGCTCATGGAATACCGGGTTCTGAGCAATGTGCAAAGCCGATTGATTGTCACAATTTAAAGTGACAGGAGAAAAGTTGGTAATGCCAAGTTCTTCTAATAAACGAACTACCCAAGTGACTTCAGCTGCAGCATGAGACATCGCTCTGTATTCTGCCTCGGACGAACTTCTTGAAACAGTTCCCTGCTTCTTCGATTTCCAACTGACAGGAGAATTACCCAGAAGTATCAAATACCCCGTGATAGATCTTCTTGTGCTCGGACATGATGCCCAATCTGAATCAGAGAAGGCTTGTAGGGTTAATTGAGGCGATGCTCTGAGTAAAATACCCTGAGATGATGTACCATTGATATGACTTAGGGTGTGTCGAAGAGCTTGATAATGAGAGGTCCTCGGAGCTTGGAGAAATTGGCTGAGATATTGAACACTGAAGCTGAGATCGGGCCTCGTGTGGGTCAAAAAATTCAGCTTGCCAACAAGTGCTCTATATGTAGTTGGATCTGGTAGCAGTTCTCCTTCTTCTGGCATTAACTTGCAATTGAGAGGAAGGGGAGTAGCAGCATTATGATTGAAAGTATGACCACAGCTACTAAGAAGTTCTCTAGTGAACTTTTGTTGAGATAAAAGGAACCCTTTGTCAGTTTGGACAACTTCAAGCCCAAGGAAAAAATGTAACTTGCCAAGGTCTTTAATGCCAAATTTCTGGTTGAGACAATCCTTGACATGATGTATTTCCTTTTGATCCGAACCTGTAATCAAAATATCATCTACATACACAGCTACAATAGTGATGTTAGTAGAAGATTTATTCAAGAATAAAGAATAATCATTTTTTGACTGAGAATATCCCATAGAAATAAGAGTATCCTTTAATTTGTTGAACCATTGTCGACTTGCCTGTTTCAAGCCATAAAGAGACTTCCTTAGTTTACAAACCTTGTTCAAAGGATTAGGAATACCTTTTGGCATTTGCATATATACCTCTTCATCCAAGTCTCCATGAAGAAATGCATTATTTACATCAAGCTGAAAAAGATCCCAATTCTTAGCACCAGCAAGAGCCATAACTGTTCTAATTGTTGTCATTTTTACCACCGGAGAAAAAACTTCCTCATAGTCAATCCCGTATTGTTGGGTGAATCCTCGAACCACCAACCTTGATTTTAATCTTTCTAAGGAGCCATCAGCCTTTAACTTGGTCTTATAGACCCATTTTGAACTGATAGCCTTCTTTCCTTTTGGAAGATCAACAACTTCCCATGTATTATTAGTTTCTAGAGCCTCTATTTCCTTCTCCATGGCTTTTACCCATCCTGGATGCACAGCAGCTTGTTCATAAGATGTTGGCTCTGGGTATTGATCCAATGTAGAGAGAAGAGATGTTGATTGGTGAGAAACAGAAACCATATTGCACCAACTAGGCTTGACAGTCATACAAGCATAATCTTGAAGTTTGGTTGGTTTTTTTATGGATTCTTGTGGACCTGCGTGGTTGAGGAATAGGAGGATGTTGAATAGGAGAAGAATGAGGCTGTGGAGATAAGGAAGGAGATGGAAAAGATTGAACTGTTGGAGATGGTTGAGAAGAAGAGGGTGAAAAAGACTCGGTTAACAAAGTTGGTTGTTGTAATATAGGTTGAATTTGTAAAGGAGGCAAAGAGTAATCTTCAGTAGGTAAAGGTAAGGGTAAATCAGAGGGTTCAGCGGAAGTAGCATAAGGAAAATATGACTCATAAAATAAGACATCTCTTGAGACAAAAACTCTCTTACTTTCAAGGTCATATAGCTTGTAGGCTTTTTGACCAAATGGGTAACCAATAAAGACACAAGGAACAGCCCTTTGTTGGAACTTGGACCTATCCCTTTTTAGAGTAGCTGCATAACACAAACTTCCAAAAACACGTAAATGAGAGTAAGTAGGGACATGTCCATGCAAAATTTCAAAGGGTGTCTTATTACCAAGAAGAGGAGTCGGGAATCTATTTATGAGATATGTTGCAGTGAGAATGCTTTCTCCCTAAAATTTTTGAGGTAAATTAGATAGAATCATTAAAGCTCTAGCTACCTCCAATGAATGCTTGTGTTTTCTTTCAACAATGCCATTTTGTTGACTGTATCAACACATGATTTTTGATGTATAATGCCATGATCAGAATAAAATTTAAGAGCATTATTATCTTGGAATTCCATGCCATTATCTGATATAATAATTTTAACGGTACAATTAAATTGCCTTTCAACATAAGTAACAAAAGATTGAAGAAGAGGAAACGCATTACTCTTACAAGATATGAGATGCACCCAAGTAGATCTTGAAAAATCATCTACAATAGTGAGAAAGTACTTAAATCCATTGTAAGTAGAACACTTATATGGTCCCCAAATATCAACATGTATAAGCTCACAAATGTTGGAAGATCTAGTAGTGCTTAAAGGGAAAAATTGTCTGTGAAGTTTTTCTTTGGGACAAACAGTACAAATGGATTCTTTCTTAGTACTACAAGGCAAATCAATACACCTCATTTTATCAAAATGTAAATGACCTAGTCTAAAATGCCAAGATTCAGTAGTAGTGAAAGATCTCTCTGGGTGATAAACCAGCTGAGATTGCAGACCTATTTTGTTGTCAACAACTTTGTCTTGTTGATATGCATGATATAATCCTTTATAGGCCTTACCAAGGACCACTTCCGGTAACATTGGCCCCTGAATTATGCAATTATGTGTTGTAAAAATTACACTACCATTCAATTCTTGACAAAGTTTATGCACTGACAACAGATTAAATTTGAATTCCGGAACTAAAAGAACATTAAACAAACAAAGATCTTTGGTGAGTTGAACAGTACCAATATGAGTAATTTTAGACTGTTTTCCATTAGGCATGGTGATGTAACTAGGAGCTTTCAGAGGTTGAAGATCAGTAAATAGATGAATATATGGAGTTATGTGGTCACTTGCACCACTATCAATAATCCAATCATGACTATTAAATGAAGTGGTGAAAGAAAAATGTTTACCTGCAAGAAAACCACTACTTTGATATGGTATTGCTGAAGATTCATTAAGCTCCATTGATTGCTTGTGTAAAAAAGACAAGACTTGGTGACATTGCTCAACTGTCAAAGGTGGCAAAGAAACAGGTGTTGTTTGTTGTTGAGCAGGAGCTGCATCTTGTATTCCAGAGGTACCATCAGTTTGCCATGGAGATTGATCTTGATCTTGAGTAACAACAGCAGCAACTTTCTTTCCTTTAAAGTATTTGTGGTTGGGTGGATAACCATGTAACTTATAGCACCTATCCACTGTATGTCCTTGCATCTTGCAAAAATCACAAAACAAAGGTTTCTTTGTGCCATATCCAGGAGGTTTGCCTTGATATTTCTGCGTACCATTGTTAGGCTGATTATAATTGTTTCGAGAACCAGAAAATTGATGTTGAGTGACATTTCTTCCATTGAAATTGGCATGATTACCCATGACAGATTCATGAGGGTAGCCAGTGTTGTTCACATTGAAAGCGGCAGATTGATGAATGATTGGAGCATTAGAGGACATTTCTCGTTGACTTTCTTCTTGCAATAACATGTAATAGGCTTGACTCACAGTGGGAAAAGGTTTAATCATCAAAATATTTCCTCTAATTGCTTTATAAGAGTCATTAAGCCCTACAAGGAGCTGAATTAAATGCTCTTTAGAAAGCATTTCTTGAACAGACTTGTGAGCAACACATTCAAGACCATGAGAACAAGTCGGAATAGAAACCATATCCTCTTGTTCATCCCACAACTTCTTAATTTGCGTAAAATACGAAGCAATATCAAGATTTCCTTGAGAGATTGAATAAAGATCTCGTTTCACCTGAAAGAGCCTTGTGCCATCTGACTGGCCAAATCTTTGTTCCAGTTCAAGCCAAATCTGCCTAGAAGTATTTGAGTAAAGAATACTCTCAGATATTGGCGTTTCTACAGCATGAAGAATCCGGGATATAACCATTTTATCGCATCGATTCCAAAGAGGCATGAGTGGAGAATTAGCTGCTGGCTTCCCATATGTGCCATTTACAAATTCCAGTTTGTTCTTGGCAATTAACGCAATCTCTATTGATTTCTTCCAGGTACCATAATTTCTTCCATTCAGCAAATTATTGACAAGAATACTATTTGGATTGTCAGAAGGATGAAGAAACAGAATATGAGATGGATTAATTTCTGGAATGGGTTCTGGAATTTGAGGGATTTGAGGATTTTCTGGAATTTGGGAGGCCATGGATCTGGAAAAATGCGGAAGAAAAAAACTTGAAGAACTAATCAATCAAGATCTGCTCTGATACCATGTTGCATTTCATTCAATCAAGCAGTAGGATTGAATCAGATAGAACGAAAGAAAGAGAAAGAGAGAGAGAGAGAGAGGGAGGGAGAGAGAAACAGTAGGAAATGAAACTTGTATTATTTCTTTATGTATGAATCTATTGAATAATGAATACAATGGGTAAAGCTATATATATACATAAGAGAAACAGAGAGTATAAAGGTTGTTGTAACTAACCCAGGGATTAACCAAGGTGGTTAACAAGAAAGTGGGCTAACATAGAAGACTTAACTTGGGGAGTTAACTGAGATAGTTTATCAGTAATCATGTAATCTAGCAAAATATTCCAAAATGCTTCATGCTCAAATTGGGGGAATCGAGGACTAGCCATAACTCTCTTTTTTCTATTTTATATATTTTTTTATTTTTTTTCTTTTCTTTTCTCTCTCTTTTTCGATATTCAATTTTTTTTTTGCTACATTTTCCTAGCATAATCAAGGAAGCAATTAAACTATTTACACACAAACCAATAGCCTAATCTACCAAATAACGTCATCCCCAGCAACGGCGCCATTGTTCGGTTGTAATTTTTGTGGTTTTATGAGTTAAGGTTGTCGGTCCACAGGGATGGGTGTGAGGCTTGGTAATCGGTTTGTGTAGAAGGGTTTTTCTCAATGCGGAAAGCAATAAATAACATAAAGGGAAGCAATTAAATTTAATCTAGGCATGAATCAAAGAAAGCAATTAAAAGCATGAAATCAAATAAAGCAATTAAAGCAAGGAATGAAAATCTAGAATGAACAATGAAATTAGAGACAAGAAATTATACCTTTGATGACCGAAATCTTCTAACCTTCAATCTACCTTTGCAATTTCCCCCGAACAAACAAGAAAATGTGGATTGGATTACCAAGGATCTCCCAAATTCTCACTAGGAAGTAGAATTGGAATTCCTTGACCCTCATCCCCACTAAAAGATGGATTTGATGTGGCTAACCCTAGAAAGCTTTGAAATCAAGTCAACAATGGAAATTAGAGAGAGAGAGAGAGAGAAGAGAGAGAAAGCTTGTAAAACTTCAATGGAAACTTGCTTGAATTGAGAAAGCTTGAGAAAGTTTGAATACAAATGCTAGAAATCAATGAAAGCTTGAAGAACAAAGAAAACTTGAAGAACAATTAAGAGAGATTAAAGCAAATAAAGGAAAGCAATTAAATCTAATTCTACTCCTAAACTACCTAGGCTAATTGATATTTTTTTCTTAGATTAATACAAGTGGGTATTTATAGAAGAAGGAAAAATACAACCCAAAACCCTAGAAACAAATCGCAGCACACGCGTCAGTTTTTCTGCAGACAGAGTGGCTCGGGCGAGCCATTGGGGTGGCTCGGGCGAGCAAGCCTACTATCCGGCTCTCCTGGCTTATGTCTTTGTTGCCCCAGAAGCCTGGCTCGGGCGAGCCACTGTTTTGGTCAGCTTTTCCCTGCCGACTTCAAACGCGCATAACTTCTTCATCCGAACTTTGTTTTAGGCCCCTAAGATATCGATGGAAAGCTCTCGGTGTGTACTTTAAGCTCCCAAAATTTCAGACCAATCGGAGTTGTGACGAAGGAGTTATGACCCAAAGAGTGAAGACACACGTATTTCAAACCTTTGAGTTTGTACCGTTCCCCTGTTTTGCGCCAATCTTGATATGGAATTTCCGGCTTCGGTTTTGCCTCGGCACTCGGCTCGGGTTGACTTGGTTTGACTCGGATCTCGGCTCGGGTTGACTTGGTTTGACTCGGGAAATAGCTCGGGATTCCCTAAAAACCTTCAATTAAGCCCAAACTTCTTCTAACTCCTTATGTTCCTATAAAACACCAAATCATTATATCTAATATATAAATAGGGGTTAAAACAAGCAAATATACCCTATAAAAGAGAAGAAATTCGGCTCGGAACGAGACCGAACAACGGTCAAAGTTTTTAACACAATTTCCTAGGCGACGGTTAAAAAAGAACGGAGGTAATACATCCATAAATGAACAATTAACACAAATAGCACTTAATATTGTTTATCTATACATAATAAAAAGAGGCTTAATTTGCCTTGGGGGAACGAAAGTTTGTTTGAAGCTGGGCTGGGCTGGGCAGGGCTGAGGATCTTCTGGGCCTTATGGGTAGGGTCGCGGCGGGTCACTAATGAATAATTGGGGTTGACACTAGACCGGCTCAATCAAATTCTACATTCCATTTAATTATTAAACATCAAACATTTCATATTAACTATCAAACTTCATCATATATTATTAAACATCAACATTTCAATTTGACTATATATAAACATAAATATGATGAATTCATATTCTCAATTCTAGTTCACTGTTCAAGTTCAATTTTATATTTCATCCTAAACATGAATAAGACAAGCTCGAATTTACTCTTAATTTAATATTTCAATTCAATTAAGTTACAAATTATACTTCACTAATTCTAAGCATAATCACTAGATTAACAAGTCAAGATAATTCATTTCTCCAAATTAACTATTCATATATATACTTCAATTCATGACTAGGTTGATAGCCTAAATCCTTAAACAAAATTAACTCCACACACCCTAACCTAAATTCAAGCCTAAAACCCTAAATTAACAAACAACTTCTCCAAACCAACTAATCAAACACTTTAATTCATGACTAAATTGTTGGCCTAAACACTCAAACATCTAACAACCTAAGCTAAATCTACTCCACGAACCTTAACCTAAATTCAAGTATAAACCCTGCATTGACAAACAAACTTATCTAAATTAACTATTTTTTTTTATAATTAACGGCCAAGAGAGCCCTTTTATTTAAACCAAATTTGCGCCAAAGGCACTAAAAGGAGCACAAAGCTCACCCAGATCAACAAAGATAGGTAAAGCCATTACAAGCTTTTGAAATCCCATCAGCAGTAAGCATGACGATGACGAAATTACACAAGTGCAACCACAAATATTCACCGAAGCATGAAATGAACACTAAATTATTGTGAGAGTCTTCCAATGTTGTGAACCAAAGACACTCCCTTCATTTGTTGTAATGCAGAAACAGCTCCTTGAACCTCTTCACTTGATCAAAACTTACTGCATTCTGATGATAGGGATCTAACTATTAAACATTAACAATTAAACATTAACAATTCAAGCTACTGAACAATAACAACAACAATATTCCCTAGTCCAGTCCCTCAAACGCTTATAGGGATCTTGATGTAAACAATTTTCCCCCATATATAGGAGCGCATGAAAAGGTTGATTTCAGGGCACATTTTCTTTGAAACAATTCAAAGACACAAAAGTATATCTAAATTAAAATTCAAGAAGGGAATGGTATTTACTTAAATTAAAAATAGAGAACAAGGAGAAGAAGACAGCAATAGAGGACGACGATGAGCTAACAAAGGCTGGTATCAGGGGCGGCCGACAGGCAACAACGTCTATCCTTATGCAACACACAACTAAGAGGTCGCAAAAGAGGGAGAGAGGGGAGTGTACATAGTCGACTCGCAAAACTAGATTTGGGATTTGAAGCGACAATCGATAATCTATCGATCGCTTGATAATAGTTCAACCAGCGATCAATAAATAAAACCATGTTATCAATATATTATCAGTCACAACTAAAATATTTATTGGCCACAAATATCAGTTCTTGTAGAGTTGTTATGTTGTTGTGTTAGCTAGATAGTGAATATATAGTGGTTTAAGCAGTGGATAGTTGGTCTAGCTAGTTTAATATATTTTTGGATTAGCTTATAAATATAAATTGACTAAAAGTATATGAATAATTTTCAAAAATAAAACTTTCTAAAGGCTAGCTTTTGACAACAAAAAAAAATGAAATGTTGCCCTAAAGGTTAAATGCTAATAAATTTTGTTAATTTTTTCAAACGTTAGTTAAAACTTTAGTTTAACCAATGCTTACATTTGAATCAACTTGATCAATTAGAATTTTAACACAATCAAAACATTAAACACTGCCATCAAATACAACCATAGTCATAATCATCTACTCACATAATCGTGTACATAATCGTGTCGCCTCAAAATAATTAATAAGGTCATTGTATAGTTAATCGGTGTACATAATCATGTCGCCTCAAAATTATTGTAAAAATACTCACATATTTTCCTTTTTTTTCGGTGATGGAATAAATTTTTTGAAAACGATAGCCAATGATAAAAAGCCATATCTTTACAAGTATATAGATCGTACATGCATGATTGTGATGGAGATATGATATTATATGAATATAGATACTGATATATACCATCTAGTACGCATGCGTGATTCATTTAACGACAATAACACTTTCATTTTGGGTATCGTTAGTGAGATGTAAATTTTAAAAGGGTTTTTGGATGCTAATATACTGAACTTTTGGGGTATTGGACAATAATATACTGAACTTTGACCTTGGACAATAATACACTGAACTTTTGGGGGTGTTGAACAATAATGCACTTAGTATGATTTTGGCGATGACTAATTTGGTGGCAATCCTATGTAGCGGGTGGAGGAGATGAATTGATCCAAAAATATTTGTCTTCTCGGCCTGTCACGTAAGATTGTCACCAAGTTTGTCACCGTCGAAATTGTCTCGAGTACATTATTGTCCAACAGCCTCCAAAGTTCAGTGCATTATTGTCCAAGGTCAAAGTTCAATGTATTATTGTCCAAAACCCCAAAAATTCAGTATATTACTGTCCAAAATTCCATTTTAAAAAGACTTAAATATAAATAACCTTGTATCTTGCGAATACTAGTGTTTGACAAAACACCAATTTCATTGTAAACAATATTGCGAGAAAACAATGTACTTGAAAAATATATCTTATAAAAAGAGGGATAAAAAAATATGATATGACCATAGAAAATTCTTGTACTCTAGCCTATTTAATCATCGGAATTAGTCTCTTTATGAACATCGATACATAGGGGCAAGACAGGCAACATTTATGAATTCTATCTTTGAGACTTCGAAGGTAAAAGGATGGCGGAAGATTAGGATGATTGGGCGTATGAACATCTTGGAAGATGACAGTCTTGATGACATTGGTGTTGAGATAGATCAAAGGGTTGTGATTATTGGTAATGCTATAGTTAGGCGCGTAAGTCCTCGATGACCCATTAAATTGAAGTTATTGATCTTTAAATATCGTGATTGAGATCTGAATGTTTTTTTGTTGTCGTGGGCACGATAGTCCTTGTTGTTTGCTTACGTTTAGCTTTAGCAGTGTTTGATTGTAGTCTTTATCTTTTGGAGTTGGTTGTTTTGTAATACGATTTTGTTGTATTCTGTTGATTTTTTAAGTCTATAAACTTTCAATAATCGAAAAAGAAGAAGAAAGATGTAACTAATTGCGACTCATGCCTACATGTGCTAAGATGAAAAAAGTTAGAATTTTCAAGCTGTAAATTTTAGTTATGGTCCACACCTATCAGTATTATGTTCTTTGCCATATCTCTTGTAGTCTTGTCCTATTCAATTTCACCCTTAGATTCTCACTGTCATTTATTCTTTCACACTTTGCTATGCCTAAATGGATAGAGCATCAGATGTTATTGCTGGCTCTATTTTGGAAAACAATTAATTAAGCCCACGTATTCCACATTTGTATTTTAAGTATCTTATTGTCATTGGCTTTTTTTGCATCTTTTAATGTTTCTTTTACTGATTATTTTTATGTAATATTTTATTAAAAAACTACAGCATTATCTTTATACTGTAGTATCATTTATAATGCGTTTATTAATAATAATATAAAATGATTAATAATAATAATAATAAGTTCATATAATAGATAAATGTATATTTTGGTGGATGAATTAATTGTCAAAAATTTTAAAACTCATTTGGTTCCGCAGTCGAGGTAGGTCGGGAAACAAAGTAGTTCATGTGCTGGCTCATCTATAACCTTATGAGATATTGCATAGGATTTTGCTAGATGGGGTCCAGAATTAGTCATTGATCTAGCTATGAGATTTAGTCATTGATCTGTAACCTTACGAGATAATCACTTCTCTCGCGTATGGACTTTTTAGGTCTTCAGCATCCCTGATAACCTACTACGAGGATCCGAATTTCTTCACACCCCCTAACAAGAGCGTCCTTGTTTCTCCTGAGATCATGCCCAAACCATCTAAGTCTGGTCTCTCTAAGCTTACCCTCGATATGCACGACCTCTAGTTTAGACCCACAAACGTCATTTCTAATCCTATCCAACCTAATATAACTGCATATCCGCCGAATCGTACTCATCTCTGCCGCGTTCAACCTCTAGCAATTTACCTTCTTAGGGCTTCTCAAATTCATGGATAACTCGAATTTTCCAGTTTTTACCTAAATTTCTCAAAATTTACCAAACTTAAAAAATAAAAAAATAGTAATTTTGATATAATAGGATAAATTTGACAAAATTTACCAAAAGATACCGAACTTTAACCATGACTCAACTGCTTTTTACCCATGAAATTTACGCACAACACTCAGCTCCGTACAACATTGTTTAAACTGGGCCAGAAGAAATATGAAAACAATTGTAACCAAGCCCACCTCAAAGGTTTGAGAGTGGAGACTTCTCTATTTTTGGGCAGTGTCAATTCATAAAGCCCAGAAATCCAAAACTGGGCTTATCAATTCAGGCCAAACCAGGCCCAACTTGAATCTCTAAATTCGGGCTATCGGATCTTCAGAAGCCCAGGAAATTAAAGCATAACTGATGTCGTCGAAGCCGTAGAATACAAGTTTTAGAGAGCGAAATTAGGAGAGAGAAAGAGCGAGCTTAGGCTGAGGTTAAGAAGAGGCGATGGGGGAGACAGCTGCCATTGATGAAGATGCTCTTCTCAAAGAATTCTTCGCCGAAGTCGGCGAAGTTGAGAGAGACAATGAAGTTATCAGGTTGGTTCGATCATCTTTTGGCCTTTTTTATTCAATCATTCTATCAGATTCCTTGATTTCATGTAACTTTCGGCGATTTTTTTTGAGCTAATCAGTCGCTTGTATTAGGAATCAAAAGTTCTTCGCCTCTTTTTTGGAGTTTTTGTATGATTACAGCTTGATTTTTCTCAGTTTATGTTTATGTCAATTTTGGATGGATGTCTATATTGCGTTGAAGTAGGAAAATTTGATCAATTCAGCAATTGAATGAGTGAATTGTAGACGTCGTCGATTATTTTGAGCTAATCAGTCGCTTGTATTCGGAATCAGAAGTTCTTCGCCTCTTTTTTGGAGTTTTTGTATGATTACAGCTTGATTTTTATCAGTTTGTGTTTATGTCAATTTTGGATGGATGTCTATAGCGTTGAAGTAGGAAATTTGATGAATTCAGTAATTGAATGAGTGAACTGTAGATACTATTGAGGTGAATTTAGGAAGGGAGCCTTTGGGCATGATTAATTAGGGTTTTGGATTCATGCAAGATTATGGATAACGTTTTAGGGAAATTTGGTGGAATGAGCTCAAACGGTGAAGCAGTTCATTAGGAGAGGTTGAATCGACGCTGATGGTGTGTTCATAAGCTTATTTTATGCTTGATATTCTTCAGAGAACTGCTTTATTGATTTATGGAACATAAGTATCATCAATCAGGACTTGAGAAATCTCTGGATTAGGTTTTTGAGCTATGTTGGAGAGTGGTGCAAGTGTATATTTTAGTTGGGGGCATAGAACTAGGGATTCTTGGACACTTGGGGATCCAAACTTCCTTCCATATCTTTAGAATTTCATTAAGATAGGGTGTGATGGTAAGTAGTGAGTATGTTTGGTACAATTCTTGTTTAGAGCCTTTAAGTGATGGCGCAATTATAAGAGCTGTCTAATGTTATACCGATGCTTCTTTGCATGAGCCACTATCCCCAATCTATCATTAAAGTGTCTTGCTCTGTTTCTTCTCTGCATGAGCCTTTAAGTGATGGCCCAATCTATCACAATTCCACTTGAAAGGAATGTTTATCAGTCAAAATAGCTACGGTATGATTGTATGAATGATGTTTGGAGGGGTCTTGTGAATTTTCTTAAGCAAGTTATCTTTTGTAAAGCTAGGTGTTGTAGTTACTTGAGGTATAGTCATAATATGATTGCCTATCTATAACATTTGTTTGACCATATCATGGCTGTAGTTACAGAGCCTACCTTCCCAAGTGGTTGCGTTCCATTGTGAGTTATCCCCTTTGGCTTTATCATATGTGAGGGATCTCAGTTTTTGATAAAGTTTTCACAAAGTTAACTCCATTTGTTGACACTAAATATTAGTACGTTACTGATTAACCCATTAATTCCTCCTTAATAGCTATTTGGAAAGGGCCTCTTTCATGGCTTTATGATGGGAGTTATAAATTTGAGTATGGGATTTCGTGATATGCACAGTCCAAACATGTAAAAAGCATTCCTTCTCTTGTCATAAAATAGTAGGCTGTCAAAGTTGTTGAAGTCTTCTACAGTGGACCTAAGATACCCTGAACCATTTCAATGAGTCAATCGGAGCACACAGTCACCATTGACAACTTCGTGGCTATTTTCCTAGAGCTTCTAAAGGGCACATATAATACCCTTTGTTTTAAATGCTATCAAGAACAGAAACGGAGTCTCATTACTTCAAACTTATACATGCTATCAGGAGCCTCTGCTGCCTCCTCTTCAACCGTTCCTAGCATACATAGGCTTTTCTTCATCGTCATAGAAATTCGTGAATGGATATTGTTAGTAGTTTCTCTCTACCTGTTAGTGAATCTGTATTGATGGATAGCCAATCCCCTAAGTGTTGATCACCGCTATTACCATTGTCAGTGGTGCCCAACAAGCTTCTCTAGCAGGTAATTAGGATATCGAGAAAAGAAAGAGAGGAGGGGGGGGGGGGTCAACTAGAAATCAGGACATTATTACTCCCATAGTCATCAAACCTCCATTCAATACTCCACGCTAGATTGACTTTTCTAACTTCAGGGCCTGAAAATGTGTGCCCTCCCCTCCTATCTCAAGCCATTACAAAGAGGAAATGAAATGCTTCCTCTTTGTCCCTTTTTCTTTTATTTTATAAATATGTTTAATGAAGTTATGCGTTGATGAACAACCTCTTAGTTGATTACTAAAGTGCACAAATGCATGATGAATTATAAATTGTAAAAGTTAACAAATCTGAGTGTCATGATATACTTTCTGATAATTGAGTTCAGATGAACCTTCTCAAATAAACCGGCCATCGTCCTTCTTAATTGTCGCACTTTCAATCAGGCAGAAAGGATACATTCTCTGAAGTCTGAAGGAACGCAATATTTTTTCCATAGACCCATTTTGATTTTTGAAGTCATAAGTCTTTACATGATACCTTACGTTACATAGTAAAACAACAACAGCAGCAACTAAACCTAGTATAGTCCTGCCAATGTGAGGTTTGTTGGTATTTAGATGTACGCAGCCTTCCCCCTTGCATAGGAATGCATGAAGAGATTAATTTGATAGACCCAAAAAGACCTTTTGGAAACCAAAAAAAAAAAAAAAAAAAACAGAAAAAAACAAAACAAAATCATGATACGGTACATAGTAGTTTTGGTAATATATAGCACTGTGATTGTTAGATGGAAAGTCCGAACCATTATAAAGCTACAAAGTTTATCAAATAAGAATCTCCTATTCTTTTTGTGGAGGTCACTTGAATTAGTTCCATTCATGCCAATAGTACGCTGTTCAAGGAAGTAATTTGTACAGTTCAAACAGGATAAATTGTTTCATTATTCTTCATGTTTGTTTTTTGTAACATCCGCTGAAAATTTGCAGGATCCTATCATGCTTCAAGTTAAATCCATTTGAATATCTTAAGCTGCCATTTGATTCATCTGCAGAGGATGTCAAAAAGCAATATCGAAAGGTTATTCTTTGAATCCTATGATATGGAAGTTTATTTATTTATTTATTTTGATGATAGCTAAGAATGATGATCGTCAACTTTGTGAAATGTGTAGTTGTCATTGATGGTTCACCCTGACAAATGCAAGCATCCACAAGCGAAGGAGGCATTTGGAGGTATGGCCACAAAAAAGATATTAAATACCCCCTGATGCATTAAAGAAAGGAGTACCTTTACTGGCAATGATCTTCTGCAGATGTACAATTGCCTTTGAAAGGAGCTATTGCTTTCTAGAGGTCGCTGTCTAGCTGATAACTAAAAATTGGGGTCGAAAAAATTTTTCTGAAGCAAAAAAATTTTTGCATGGCAATTGGCGAGTCACGCTTTGCATGCATTAGTTGGCACTGTTTGAGCCCTTATGTTTCACTAACTTATAGATTCTACGCCATTAATGCTACATTGTTCATTAATCATTAATTGATATGTGTATAACTTTTTCTTCGTGTTTATCTGATTTTGTTGCTATCTGGTGATTATTAATCAATGCACTTGAATTGCACAGCATTGGCAAAAGCACAACAGCAACTTCTTGACCAACAAGAGAGAGACTACATTCTCAGCCAAGTTAAAGCTGCCAAAGGTATTTACTTGGTTCTTCTAGAGGTAGATGTTCTTTCATTGTGGTATCTTCAGTGTATTAGGGAAATTGTTTCCTTTATTATTTTATGCTGTCTTCTGACATCTTCTTTGTTATGAAAGGGGATATTTTCAAAGCATGCTTGATTCTTAATGTTGTTATTAACAATTTCCCTTGGTTCTGCAGAGGAACTCCTATCCATTAGAAAGAAACAGCTAAAGAAAGACACTGCATCAAAATTAAAATCATTGGTTGATGAGGTATGTTCCTTGAGGGCCTAGCTGAGATAGTGATGTTTACTTTCTTTCTTTCTTTCTGTGAGGGTGATATTTGCTTTCTTTTTGCACTATCCTCCCTTCTTTTTTTATGGTAAAATAAGTTTCTGTTACAAGCTATTGCTCTCCTCCTTATCAAGATGGCAACCATGTATTGCATTCTGCCTTGTGCTACTATTGGTTTTTTTATTGCTGTGCCCCCATGTATGATAAAGGTGGGAATTCATTGTAGAATATTGGGTACTGTTTTTTAGCAAATTGTCTGTTTAGGTTTGAAAGTACTAAATCCTTATGTTACAGCTTGGGTCTCAGTTTACCCAACGAATTAGAGGTACTTTGTGCTCTCCTTTTTCTCCTATAACTTAAAGATAAAAAAATAATCTGAATAAATAGTGATGATCTACCTAAGCAAACCTCAACTTATTACTTGAACCTTTTTCTGGAGCTAATCTACCAAATATAGGACTCAATGATTCATGGGCTATGAATGCTCTAGTACACTTTCTATATTTCCCAACACATTATTTTACATGGTGGCCTGACTAAGAAAAAACAAAAGGAAATTTGAAAGGTGGAAATATATGAGTTTTGCTTCTTCAGAGTGAAGCTTCGATTTATCATATGTTTATTGAAGGACAAACACGAACACTAATAATTGGATAACTAGAATCTCTGTTGTGGGAAATCTTTTTAAAATAATCAGTCTTTACCCAGACGGGGTTTGGTCCTAAGATCTTGTTGAAGATCGTAGTTTTCTATGGCAGATTCAGGTTAAGTTATTGAGCAGGTAAGCTTTTTCTAGTTCTACCCATCAGTAACCAATGACCATAATTTCCTCTAACATATTTGGAAGTCTTGTGATGTGAGCTAACAAACTTTTATCTAACAGAAATACGATCAACAATATGAGCAGTCAGAGGAGTTCCAGAAGCAATTAAAATTGAAAGTACGGGAAATACTAACTGAGCAGGAATGGAGGAGGAGAAAAATGGCAATGAGGGTACGTTGTTAGAAGCTCGAGTAATATTTCCTGTTCATCAATCTTCCTGAAATTTTTATCATTCACCAGATATCAGAGGAGGAAGGCAGGCTGAAGAAGGATGAAGAGGAACAGAAAGAGGTTTGGAAAAAGAAGCGTGAACATGAAGAGCAATGGGAAGGAACAAGAGAACAAAGAGTTTGTCCCTTACATCTGAGTGCTTCCTTCAATTTTTGCTTGTTCCCTTTGTTTGAAGCTTACGGCCCATTTCTGCTATATATAAATGGATAATAAAAAAAGAGGAAGTTATAATTGTGTGTTGGAAGTTTGTTTCTTTCACTAGAATCGGCGTCTTTATGCACTCTTGTGCTTGGCGAAGACTGTCTATATCTGGATGCCCTTAGACCTCATATAAGTGGGACTACACTGGGGATTGTTGTTGTTGTTGTTTAAGTCTGCTTTTCGTTCGAGGCATTTGCTTTCTCTGGTGCTCTAAAGTCTAAACAAATTGGTTGGTTCCATGTTACAAGCATTCCCTGATTAACATTCTGCTTTGCAGGTTTCTAGTTGGAGAGATTTCATGAAGAGTGGTAAGAAGGTGAGCATTGGCATGATCTTGTCCTTCTGTCTAAACCCAGTTTCTGTTGCATGCTCTCAACAATTAAATTAAACTGCTGATTGATTATATTGCAGGCGAAAAAAGGTGAACTCCGACCACCAAAGCTAAAGACAGAAGATCCAAACAAATCTTATGTTCAAAGGCCAGTGAAGCGAGGTTAATGTCTGACAATAGGTGTAGGGTGTAATTTGTATTCATCCATTCCATGCCTATGCTAGGGCTTTTTCAAGCTTGCAAGGCTGTGGACTTGGTTGGTATCTTTCTGTGTGGCATCAGGTCTGAAAATTGTGAGATGTGGCTTCTTTTATAGTTTTAGTGACTCGTACAGATGTAACTTTAAAAGTTCCCTCGCGCAAAAATTGAACTATTCGCTGGTGTAACTTAAGTAGTTAATGACCCTAATTTTCATGCATCCATTTACATGAACGGTGGCAAAAAATTGGGTTCGGGTCGAGACAATTCCTAAACCTGAACCTTGACTGAATTTTAAATTTGGTCACTTTTGTTTTCGACTGGGACCTGAATCGTCCAAATTCAAATTTTCCCCACTATGTCTAGCTTCAAATTCACACTAAATTTAAGCACTATTCCAATACTTCGTTTAAATTTCAAGATTTGGATACTGTCTGAATTTTGTCCAAACCCGAATTTGATATAGAATTCAGACAATCCGAATTTCTTGTCCCGAATCCGAACCTGACTCAATTTTAGAATCAGACTTGACCAGATTCGTACAAAAGAATTGATGACCAAACTTCAATTTAATCCAAATCGGACGAAATTGAAACGGCACTAACATGGAGTACATGGAGTGGAGTGTTTCTAATCTGAAGTCCCAACATTGCTCTCTGCCAGACCCAACACATTGCCAAATTAACCACAATCATGCCATTCATGCCTACTTGCGTGCCTCTGCTTTTATGGTTTGTTTCTGCGCTACTCAAAATTGGCAGGCATATCATGTGCGGATTATTGAATGCCTAACTGAGACCAAAGAAAAACAAAAACAAAAAGGAAACTCTTATAATTGTTTTGTATTGAGAGAAACCTCCACAACCCCTCTTCCAAAAAGTTTATGAGAAAGAACAATTAATGCTAAATTACACAAAAACATACCTCTATTATACAGAGCACATCTCACCAATAACATACACCAACTTGTGTTACAAACACACCCTAATCGAGGACCCAAAAAAAATTATGGAAACACTAATCAAGAAGAATACTCACCACTATCAACCTGACAATAGAACAAACCCAGACTCTAAGAGTTCTAATAGCATATTTGATCAATGTACATCGGCGGGCTTCTGCGGCAATTATCGGCAAATCTGATAGCATCTCCCTGACCGAGCTCATTGCCGCCTGCACCAGGATTCACACCCATATGTTGCTCGATAAACACCTTGCTTCATGTTGTTTCCGAAGCTGAACTTCAAAATTTTCGATAATGGGACGAAGAGCTCGGGACATCCTATATACAAATATCATGCTATACCAAATGCCAAGACTCGATATGGAAGCACGATCCCAAATCAACGGTGAAACATTTCGCATCACTTAAATCCAGGCGAGCGAACCCCGGTCATTTGGAACTTGAGGACGACCTCTAGTAGGTGTAGGAGGCCGGTTTGCATTTAGTTCCTGTACCGAAAGCATGCATGGTTGAAGAAATTAAAGTCCGTGTTAAGAAAGATAAAGATAAAAACATATGTAAAAGCTAGATTCTGAAAACCAAACAGAATCCACCCCACCTGCATCCATGTATCTTCAATATGTCGCTCAGGCGATGTTTCTGGTGAAGAAATTGCAGGCGGCAAAGGGTGAATTAGCTTTGGGACCACCACGAGATCCCGACCTAGGACGAGTATGGCTCCGGCATTATTGGCAGTACCTTGAAAAGGAAAGAATAATGATTTCAGCACATTATTGGTACAACAGTAAACAAAGACGCAGCAAGCATGCAATCCTGGCAAACAGGGAGAGATTTATGAAGTTCTATCTTTTTCAATCGAAGGGTGAAAAAACATGGGTTTTACAGGCTAGTTAAAACACTGCCAAGAGGGCAAATAGCAGCAACAAGGATACAAAACAAAATATATACAGCCCCAGGCATTAAGCATTACTGAAGCTGTAAGGACATACCGCAATAGTTGGTAGCTGAAAACAAAGTAATTAGATGCCCTTGAGCAAAACGCTCAAAGCCATCCATTACACACTCGTGCGCACGTACTATCAACTGAAGATCATTGTTATTACAGAACTCCATAACGCGATCAGGCTGCAACATAAAGACCACCTTGTAAGCACATAGTACCATCATAAAATAGAGGCAAGCATACTACATTACCATCATCAACAACAAAAACAACAAACCACTTGTGCTAACGGCAAGTATGAGGGGATCCCAAATGTAGGCAGCCTTTCCCTCATGCACGGAAGTGCATGAAGAGGCGGATTCCGGCCATATGATTCTTTTTGTTACAGGTGTGACGCATACCAACAAGTTCAGTAAGGGTAGTACTGACTGCTGAACTTTACAGGTAAGCAACCTTCTATTTTTGTAATAAGTAAAAAAAAAAACAAAACAAATACTCCAAAATCCCACCAAGACGAGGTATGGATGCAATCCTTCAACGCTGTCATTCTATTTTTATAATAAGTCAACTTTGTAAAAACGCCAGGTCCCAGGTTGCATTTACGTAATGCCTATTTACTTGTTTGAGAGACGGCATACTAAGGAAAGAGAGCAAAGCCGAGCCAAACATATATAAATAAATCTAAATTTTGAAGAGTCTCTACGTTTAGTAATAAGACATCACTTACCCCAAATGTGACTAAACCAGGACCTCTAGCATTCGGACGCAATCCTTCAACACTGTCATTCTCAGTTGGATCAGACCTACAAATTCAGAACAACACGATTAGCTTCCCTGGCTGACTTTACATCCAATCACTACCAAAATCAAACTATATAGCAGTTCACTCTAACCATAACAAATCCATAAGAACAATTGAGCCAGCTTCCATCGTAATTGGGCGCTGAATGCTCTCAATTTGTTCCACGTGATTAATTGATCGTCCAATACCACCATGCATGCAAATAATTTTCTTCTCAATGAGAGCTGCCAAGGGAAGCCAGTTAAACAATCTGTTGAATCGATGCCATGCCCAGATTCCATCTCTTTCCCCCTATTTTCAATATCAAGAAATTTGATGAGCTTAGCTTCAAATTAAATAAATAAATGACTAAATTATAAAAACAGAAGATTAGTAACTATACCATGCGCTCAATACACTCGATCCTAAACCCAAAAAGGGCATTGATATCTGCGGCTTCATGATTTCCACGAATTAAATGCACATTTTGGGGATACTCCACCTGATATGAGTGTAGCCATGGATTAATATTTGTTGGGCAAAGAGGGAGAGGGGAGGGGAGATCAGTAGTCCACGCGTGATCAGTACCTTCAATGCAAGGAGAAGTGTAATGGTTTCCAAGCTATGTTGGCCCCGGTCGACATAGTCTCCTAAGAAGAGGTAGTCTATGTATCTGAAATGATACAATTATATCTCGTCATTAACATGAATGCTTCCACAGCGGGAAAATGCATAAATGAACATTCAGGTTTCCTTTTTCCCGCCAGAGGGGGGGGGGGGTTCGTGATCAACCACAACATCCAGTTCTATCAACATCGATACAGACACTGAATCCCGAAGAAAATGGAGAAGGAATTAAGAAGAGGCAGCCTATGTATCTGAAAATGATATAATGATATCTCTTCATTAATATGAATGCTTCAATAATGGAAAAATGCATAAATTAACATTCAGGTTTCCTTTTTTTCCCGCCATAAAGGGGGGGGGGGGGGTTGTGATCAACCACAACATCCAGTTGCATGGATATTGATACACACTGAATCACGAAGAAAAATGGTGAAGGAACTAAGTATGCTCTCTGTACAATGATAAAATCATACCTACACAATTTGTATTCCATTTATAAAATAGTTACATTTGCATGTGTAATAATTCGAGAGACATTAGACAAACCATCAGTCACATAGGAATTTATCAAGCAGTTGCATGTGCATGTGTCTAATAATTCGAGAGGCATTAAACTAACATCTGCAATTCACAGTAAAGGGCTCAAGCCCCTAATGTGAAACGCACACACAGAAGGAAAACAGAAAAGGGGAACCAAATAAGAAAAGGGGGAGAATGTGCAGGAGAATTCGACGGAAATATAACGCCTTAAAGCAATAAAGGAACACGCCCATTTGAGTACCTATCAGATAAGTTTTTCAATTGTTACCAAAATTAAACAAACATAAGCCCTAAAAGATACAAGCCCAAAAAAAATTTAAAACTAGTCTAGTGCAAAACCCGAATTTGTGGCGCTAATCAACTAAAGCAAAAGACCTTTTCTTATATTGAAAACAATTGAGGCTAATGAACTCTGGCCGCTAAACAATCAAGGAATCCATCCATTTGAGTGCCTATCAGGTAACTTCAATAAATAAATTAGAAGGGTTTGCTTTATATGGAAACCTATTCAAAGAAAATGGAAAACAAACAGGCGTTATTGATGCCTGGTCACAAAAGATAGAACTGATTTCAGCATCCTTATCCGGCTGTGGCAAAAGGGACTCCAAACAACTCTATGTATTTCATAATTGAATCATGCCATAAATTCCTACTAAATCAGATCAAATGAAGCCTCAGCAACGGTTGTATACTCACGCTATGTCTCCGGCTGTTGAAGGAGCACCGTACTCATCAAAGAGTCGCATGAGATCCCCAAATTGTCCGTGCAAATCACCAAATATTTTAATAGGCGCCCTAAGTTGAAGTACACTTGGCTCGCTTGAAAAGATCCGTTCAGCACTATCACACAGATCAGCTATGTCATTGCAGTCCAGGAAAAACTGCCGACGAACTGGAGGCTTCCAACCACGAGGCTTTAGAAGATGTGCTATCACCTAAGAAGAAAGACAAAGATGTAGCAATAGCAAATATTAAAACCTATAAATTCATAAATATGAGTATACAACCCATCAAGAATGCAATCGAAAGTTTAAGTTTCACAGATAACATAAGACCAGGGGAAATAATCAAGCAGTATTAGAAATACAGTATATTCACAAAGCAATAATGCCTTCTATGCAACTGAAGATAGCAAAAACTAAATGGTAAAATAGAGCAATTAAATTTCTTTTAATCTTTCAAAAGCTTGTTATTATCTAAATCGATGAGCACCATACAAACATACAGTAAAATCCTATCTTGTACCAATAAACTATCACAAACCCATAGTGTTGTCCACCAATGTCCAGGGACGAAGCGACATATAAGTTTGATTGTCACAGTGATACAAATGAAGCGAAAAGTCCCATTACCTTTTTGGGCACACTATTGATTGACATTTGCCTATCCAGCAATTTCCTTGCTGCGGTAGCACTTTCAGGTGTTCCATAACTGACCCGTCTTCCTTCATTCTCAAACTGGTCAATAGAGAGTTGTCTGACCATACCACCTAAAGCACCGCCAGTCTCTGCAGCTACAACCACCTGCAAATTTCAAGAGTCATAATCCAACACTCTCTATTTCAAGAGTCACTGATACCAAATTTTTCATTGGTATTTCTTCACTTTTAGTTACTTCAAAATTATTAAACCCTCTCATATGCACACTTGCCCAGCTTGTTCACAATTATCAAAATATTTGTAAAATGAGAGGGATTGAATATGATACTAACAGCTCGGTGATGAAGCCGAACACCCGGTGGAGGGGTAATGGGTGCAGAAGAATCGGGCTTTATCATAGTTGGTATCTGTTTTCCACTAGGTGTTGCCTCAGCACCACGATCCCTATCAGGCAGTTCCACCTCACCATTAACTTGCCGTGCTTTAGCAGCAGCTAAAGTAGCACTAATAGCTTCTGCTTCAGCTGCTGATGCTTCTACCAAATACTCAACACCTTTGCTAAGCCTCCTGCAAGTATTTTCAGCAAATATTCCCATTTACCATGCAAATATAACAAATATCCAAATTCAAAGTCAAACTCATAATAAAAGGCGACATGAAATATCTTACCGGCTTCCTTGCAGCATGGCATTTTCATGGTTAATATCTGTATACATATCACCATTTACGGGAGGGGCAACAGGATTTCCAAGCACAACAGCACCATCAGGAACTGCTTCACCGTCGTTTTGCCTTGGTCTGTCATCAGCAAAACCATACTTTCCGCTTAATCTTCCTGGACGAATATCGGAAGCAGCAGCTGCAGCTGCAGCATGTGATGCTGCACTTGTGGTCTCAGCAGCAGCAAGATCTTCGGCAACAAGCAAATCATCCAGCAGCACACCTAAATAAAATTATCCACGTATGATTCCAAATTCCAATTTGTGATTAAAAAAGCTCAGTCAAAATTAAATACAGAATAACTATGTGTGCAAGAGGATATCCCTTTACATCCATTAAATGGAAAAAATAAATATGTAAATAGTGGCCATATGTCACAGACTCGTAGTTCTTTGGGAATATCTTACCACCACGTAAGCCTCCATAAATAAAAATCAAGTCACCAACAGCGGCAGCTGCATGCCTGCACCGCCTCGTCAATTCCACTGAAGCATCTCCACCAGCAGCATCAGCACTGTATCGACCGGTCCTCGGTGTGGTAACAACAGACTTCGTATCACACCAAACTCCAGCAGCTGTATCCAACACTGTAATGGGAAAAGAAATAAGCACTTAAAACACATTAATAAATACACACAAGGATCGTGAATAGTAAAAGAAAAGCATAAATTAAAAATGTTCCAGACAAGTAGCAAATCACACAAGCCAAGCGAAACATGACAACCATAAGTTGGGAATAGCAAACATGAAAGCCATGTACCTGCAACACTGGATGAATCTTCAACCATACGCCCTCCTCCAAGTGCTCCTCCAGATACATGAAGGCGTGCATTGACAAAAACCTACAAGGATATTTTATAGTCGTTACCACCTGTAGTCCGTATTTTTAAGAGATACCTATGAATTCTTAAAAGCAATTAGAATGAAACCTACCGCAGCATGCTGATATCTTGGAGATGGAGAAACACCAGGAGCAATTGCCCATTCCCAACGACCATCTCTATGCTTCGCAAGACCATATGCACTAGCCAGAGGCTGAACAAAAAAGATGCAAATCACACATCTAGGACAAAACACATATTTTGAAAAGTTTTCCATGATACAGCAAGTAACAGCATATAGTGACAGCTTAACAAAACATCCATCTGGCTTCGCCAAACAAACTTGGAATCTGGAAAAGATTACAATGCGTATGTGATTCCTCAACAATGCAGGACCTTGGTATAGATGTGGTTCATAAATCATAATATAATACAAGCATCCCCATACCCAAGCACACACAAGACACCTGCAGAACGTCCCAATACCTCTTGACAGAATGGAGCATAGAGGAAGAGTTATCTAATGGGAATATGTCAACAATATATCAGGATACTGAAGAACATAACCACAGTTGTTTCCAACCACCTTAAGATTTGGAAACTATAAAATAATTAGAATGAAGGAGTTTCCTTAATGCCATGCAGTGCTGTCAGTTTCACTCAGATTGGTGGCACTAAGAAGATAATTAAATATGCTATGTCTTTCAATGCTTCATATCTTTGAAGTTAACTCACCACACTATTTGCGTCTCTCCCTCCACAAAGTAGAAGGAGACCATCAGATCGCGCACTGGCAGTTGCATACCTAACCAACATTAATAAAGATGAGGGTTAACAAGTATCCTTCACAACGAAGTAAACAATGCCAAATACAATTAAGTGAAATATAGCAGCTACAAGTATCCACAAACTGGGAAGGGCAAATGTAAAATAGTCAGAGTGAAGGGAATAGGCTTAGAATTGGATATACAAGAATCTAAGAGGTTCAGATCTGATGATAACCAAATGCTTTTTCCTTCCTTCAGGGCTCCTTGCATAGCATTCCTAACAAATTCCTTCAGGAATCCTTCCATAGTCAGAGGTCATATCTATGTTGTTATGAATGAATTGTATTGTGTAATACTGTGATTTTAAAATATCTAGACAAACCCCCATCATGAATGGGTTTCTATATCTAGCTCATTACCTAAAACCTGGCCAACTTCATGCGGTCATGCCCCCTATAAATCCAATAAATGGACCGACACCACCTGAGTCTAACTTGCTATAAGTTATCAAGTTGTCACTATTATAGCCCATAATTACAGATTTCTAGAACTATAGATCTTAAAACCAATATGAAGAACAAAGAAACCATCTTCCTTATCCACGAAACAAGAAATGACATCATTCCCAAACACAAATGCAACTCAAACACCACGGCAGAATACTCATTGTATTGTGTAATACTGTGATTTTAAAATATCTAGACAAACCCTCATCATGAATGGGTTTCTATATCTAGCTCATTACCTAAAACCTGGCCAACTTCATGCGGTCATGCCCCCTATAAGTCCAATAAATGGACCGACACCACCTGAATCTAACTTGCTATAAGTTATCAAGCTGTCACTATTATAGCCCATAATTACAGATTCCTAGAACTAGATATCTTAAAACCAATATGAAGAACAAAGAAACCATCTTCCTTATCCACGAAACAAGAAATGACATCATTCCCAAACACAAATGCAACTCAAACACCACGGCAGAATACTCATGAAGACTATGGATTGATTTTCATAGTACAATAATTCATATGCCAAAATCATCATCGCCATTTGCACAAAATGGGAGGAACTTAGGAGAAAAGTGGATTTTTGCATTACATCTTCATTGCTTTGTCCGTAAATTTGATCAACAGCTCTCCAACAGATTTCGTTTAGTTTCTAAGAGTTGCCACTTCAAAGACAGACTGTTAAAACTATTATCCTTTTTCTCGAGTGTCATTCTGTCTTACATTCTCAATCTAGTCTACATTTAGTTTTCTACATGATTATTAGATTTTGATTTAGTATCTCTTATCTTTTTACTGATGCTAGCACTTTCATAACATTGCAAGAAAACACCATTATTCTCACATAGAACAAGGTCATATCAAAATAGAGAAACAACTCGCCAACAAGTTCAACCTTGCCTTCTCGCTTATTGAAGGGATCAAGCGTGTATTGTTCTACTCTTGCTTGTTTTCTTGCCTATTGGATGGTTATCGTGCTATCCTTGGTCATGGACACGAATGAGAGATCAAGCCAGTCTTGTTTGAGAACCAAACAAAAGAGAACAATATGGAAACCTAATACCCAAGATTCAGAGAATTATTTATGATTGAGAATCCAAGCACCTGAGTTTCAGAAATTATTTATGATTGAGAATCCAAGCATCTAACCAAAACCTACATTAACTTCCCTCATAAGTCATAAGTGATCTAGCCCTAACATCCTTGCATAATACACCTCACCAGAATACATAACTAGAAGCTTGATTTCATGTTGATCCACTATATTGAGGAAATGAATGGTGAACCAACTCATTTAGTTATCAACAACCTTAATTTTAATCAAGTTCTCCTAAATAGGTAGTTACAGGGTCAAAAGGCTAGAATGCTAGATATGGAGAGAGATGGTCTCCTAAATAAGTAGACCAAGTTTTTTGCATAAAGCTAGACCTTAGGAGCTTAGAGAACAAGGGCAAGCAAGATTATAGCCACACTTCTTACAAGGTTGGCGAATACTATAAGTTATTTTTGGTATGAGTCATTTTAATGGAGCTTCTCCCCAGCTATAATAATCACAACATCAAATATTTGAAGACTTTCTGAGAAATAAGTGCATGGTCTCGTGTTTCGTATCCTATTTCTTCACCGATGAATTTGTGGGTAGTGATTGTCTTTCCAGCCCCTCCCCTCCCTTCATCAAGATTGATGGGGACACAAGCTTCTCTATCCCCTTCCTCTTCCCACAGGTCTGCTGTTTATATTCTTATAGAGGTTCATTGCCCTCTTAACTATCTATTTCTTGTTTGGGAAAATCACAGGCATAACCAGCTATAAGTAAAAGGAAATTTTCAGTTAATCATGTTTCTTGTGCAGTGAGGAGCTTATATTTATAATTGATCAGATATCTCATCCTGTCAATTTACGACTCCCAAATTATGCTTCCAATTGGCGGTTGCTAAACCAGTCTCCAACCATCTTTTAGCATTACAGTGTCAAGGTTAAGATAAAAGCTAAAAAGGAAACTTCTTCATGCATTTATTTGGGCAATTTGTAGAGAAATGAATCTATCAAAGAGACTACAACAATCCAGAAACATCTCACATGGATTCCGAGAGCTCATTTATTCCTTCCAAAACTCTCTTGGCAACATTCAAAAGAAAAATAGTCGCAAAGTAGAAGTTACTGGAGGAAGGCCGCAAGGAAAGAAGATAAACTGCATAAAACTCTACACAAAAGGAGATCGAGACTTACATGCACGGAGGGGGCCCTTCACCTTCAGGTTCCAACTTCCTCCATTCATAAGGCTTTGCCGCAGTGTCCAAGGCCCAAACATCAGCCAGAGGCCGTTTTCCTACCCGAATGAAAAAATCCTCGTGAGTGTTAAATCTAATGACCAAGGACCACCAGGTCCACCACCAAGTTCTCACAAACATGAAGCATACGCATCAAGAACTCAAATAAGAAAACTCACCGTCATTGCCACCAATACACATAAGATACCTTTGTCCCACAAGAGCCATAACATGTCCATATCGTGGGCCAGGTCCAGGGCCTTGAACAACCACCCTAATCGAAAAAGCTTCTATGTCAGTTATAAATCTTAGCTACCCTGCCAGCAATTGATTACAGACGACAAATTCAAATTTCAAATTCCAACCTATGCCAACGTGGCTTTTGCTGAGTGAGATCAAGAACATGTAAGTCCTCAGCAGACAAACCGGCTGGACCAATTCCACCCTATCAGAAAGATGAAACAATAGTTAACAATCCTATCGAACCACAATAATCTGTCACAAAAATTATTAAATCAACGCCAAGGAGATGCAAAATTTGCCAACCTGTATAACCACCATAGTTCCCACAGCAGTAGCCACATGGGCTGCTCTTGGCGTGGGTGGCTCTCCAATGGGAGTGATCCTGGAATTTTGAGCACATAATTTAGCCAATCTAATTCAAAAGTGTTGCATTTTCTCCACTCTCTCCTTCTCAGTCATCACTTGTCAAAATCAACCAAGAATTTAAAACAACCATGGGCTTGAAAAAGTCAATCAAACATTTCCCAGCTTACCTCGACCATTTATTAGTCAACACGTCATAACAGTGAACATCGGCAGTAGCGCCAGCTAATCCTGCAGTCGAACAACCACAATATAATCACAATACACTCACAGGACGCTTGACAAACATTTTTCCATATGCAAATGTAAACTTTTACAGTATCCACCTATCAAAATTATCAAATAGGAAAGCTAAAGCCTCCGATAACCATATTATTTACCCATAAACATGGTTAAACAAGAAACAGAAAAATATAAACACACCTAAAAAATCCACAAAAGCCACCCTTCAAAAGAGCAAACATTGAAACAAGAGTGCCACTCCCAACAAAACCAGAATATATAACATCACCAAAAATAAATGGCGACTCAATGACACTAACCATACTAGAGTCACCCCTACGCAACTTTCAACTGCTTGGAATACTGAACGCAAGCATTACACAATGCATTAAGACATGGTATCAAATCTGAACCACCAACTTAAGTTTGTCTTTGGTTTCCAATACTAGAACTAGCTGCTATCCCAATCACAGACTAACCCTAAACCTAAAGTTAGGGTTTCCTTCTGCCACATATCATCCAATAGAAAGAAAAAGAAAGCACGTAACATACTGATGCCAGCACTTCCAGCAGACGAAGGTGTTCCAGCAGCAGCTGAATTCCCCTCAAGAGCAGTTGCGCCACCAAAAAGAATCGACCTCGGTCCAATGTACCCCGGACTTCCTTCTTCTCCGACGGCTGGCACCGCCGTCAAGGTATGACCGCACCTCGGCCCCGGCCCGTCCTCCTTCTGCTCTATGACTGCATTCACCACCGAATACGTCGGCGCACACCTCGGCCCGGCCACCGGCGACGGCGACAACGACGGCGACTGCCGGTCGCCGGCGTCTTTATCCATCGGCGAAGCCGACGACGGCGTCGCTGTTGACGTGGTCGTGACATGGTTCTGCGAAGCACTACTAGTAGAACTAGAATCTTGATCGTTCTCCATTACCGCCGTAGAATCGACCTCCATCTCCGATTCAAAAATGTACACAACAGCACAAAGAAACAGTGAAACAAATCAACCGAACAAAGAAAAAAGCCCTAGCTCAGATCGCAACTCGAATTAGGGCAAGTAACCATTTCGGATCAAGCAGAAATCACGAACTGAAACCACGACGGACCGATTGATGGAGAATACTGCTTCAAAATCCAAAACCCTAGGAAGCTCAGATCGTCGCTGCTGATTTCCCTCTCGGATTCAAAATTCAAAGCAAACAAACCAACAGTGAGAAAGATTACGAGCCGAAACTAGGGAAGATTATGGAAGAAGAAGATGAAGATAGCTTCTGTATGTATGTGTTCGCATACGAAGAACAAGAGGAGAAAATCTGAAAGTGAGAGAGAACACAGAAGAAATCTCGCTCCACTTTCTCTCTCTTCTTCTGTGTGTCGCTGAATTTCTTTTTACCGATTTCTTCGAGTTTTTTCGGCTCCCGGATTTTTCAAGCTTCTCCCTCCTCAAAAAACAATTAATTATAGTCTTTAAAAATTATACAATCAAATAATAAAAAATTTAATCATAAATTTTTCAATACATTTAATGATTTTTTTGTTAGATTTACTCCCACCATCTCATATTAATTGTCATAATTTTAACTTTCACAATCTCTAATATCCATTTTTTATTAATAAAATTTCTTACAAATTAACAATTGTAATATTATACTTTTATGATAGTATTTTTCGTTACAAATATAATGATAGTAATTTTACATAGCAACTCATTGTATATATAGAAAAATGTATGGTCAAACTTTTTAAAATTTCACTACACGATTTCCAAATACGACAATTAATATGAAACGGATAAAGTATCATAAAAGTATATTATTGTAGTTGTTAATATTATACTCCCTCAGTTGCATATTTATTTTCATATTCGGAAATCATGCAGTCAAATTTCAAACAAAATTATCATAAACTTTTCAGTATACACAGTGAGTTGTCGTGTACAATTACCACCATTAGATTCGTAATGAAAAATCATAAAAGTATAATATCACAATTGTTAATAACATATTATTAAAGAATTTATCAATCAAAGAGTGACATTAGACATCGTGAAAGTCAAAATTATAATAATTAATATGGAACTGAGGAAGCAGTATAAAAAAAATGTATTAATCAGAAAGTAATATTGGAGACCGTATAATTAAATACTCTCTCCGTTCCATATTAATTGACACTTAAACTAATTTTTTTGTTCCAAAATAATTGTCACTTTTCATTTCCCAATACCTAATTTAATTATTTAACCTTAATATTGTGACAACTTTTTACTTTTTTAATAAATACAAACTACTTCTACTCACATCCCCTCACTACTTACATCTTGATATCCGAAAAAACACCTTGAAAAATACTGTTACTTAATTATATGATAACTAAACCTTGGTATATGAAAATTTTTAAAATATGTCAATTATTATGAAACGGGGTGAGTATATGATAATTAATATAGAATAAAGGGAATAAATAATTACCAGGTACTCTAACAAATTAAAAAAAGGGGCCTATTTTTCGTTACTGCCTTTTTCTCTGGGAGCTATGGATGTTAATTTCTTTCTTTTTTAGGGTTTTTGTTTTGAATTTTGTGGATTTTTTATTTTTTATTTTTTTTGAGGGGAGGAAAGACAACGTCAGGTGATGTGAGAGAGTGGAGGGGGACGACGAGGATATAGAGGTTTGAAGCCATCCATCAACTGTGAGTCTGTGAGTCATCCAATTCCAGCTTGTTCAGCCTCTTTTGAGACGGATAACTGTGGTTGTGCAGACGCGCGATTTGAAGTGGGGTATTACACGCGCTGACACTTCAAACATTTTTGTCTGACAGTCTGAGGATTTTAATGTTGAGTAAGGTTAGGTTGGTTGTAGTTGAAGCCTGAAGATGATAGAAATGTGTAATTAGTTTTTCTTTTTTAAGTGTGAAAGTTTATGTAAATTTTGGTTGAAAAAGGTATAATTCGATAAAAGTGAGTAGAATTGGATTGTGGGTAAAAATAGGGTTTAAATAACAAATATTGAATTCAGCTTTTTTGTAAATATCAGATAGTGGTTTAGGTGGATGACATAATGGATACCATTTTTTAGTTTCGCGATTAGTACATAGTTGTTTAGATTAATATGTTCACAAAGTTTATTTGTTAAATTAGTTGATTACTCCCTCCGTTTCATATTAATTGTCGTATTGGGAAATTGTGCAGTCAAACTTTAAAAATTTCGACCATAAATTTCTCAATATATACAATGAATTGATATATAAAATTAACACCATTAGATTCCTAACGAAAAATATTATCATACAAGTATAATATTGCAATTATTAATAATATATTATATAAGAAATTATCAATCAAAAAATGATATTGGAAACCGTGAAAATCAAAATTATAACAATTAATATGGAAATGATGGAGTAATATTTTTTGGGAGGAATTGTGTTTTTAGAGGGGGTTTCTTTTTTTGAGAATTATATAAGATTTGAATTTGATTGGATTGGATTTGAAAGAACTACTGATCCAAAGAACAGGGTCTTAGTATAAAAAATGGATACGTACACATGCCTATAGTGGAAAATTAAAAATACACTCGTCTTATGTAAAGTTAAAAAAAAAAAATACATATATTATCTATGACAAAATGGTTGTGAGCTTGTTGCATGATTTCTGTTTTAGTAAGTCATGTGAGCAATCGAGGGATAGCTAGTCTTATTTAATTTGAATATTTTCTGGTTGTGGGCTTGTTGCATGATTTATGTTTTAGTAAGTCATGTGAGCAATCGAGGGATAGCTAGTCTTATTTAATTTGAATATTTTCTCTAAGGCTCCGTTCTTTTATACAGTTGGTTGCGGTGTGGTGAAATTTGAAAAAGTGTGGTGAGTTGTGGTAGGTGGAGTAAGTTAATATAGAAAATGTCATGAGTAGAGGGAAAAGTGAGGAGAGAGAAAAAAAATGAAAAAATATATTGATATTGATTGTGGTGTTGTATGGTGAAATGTGGTGAAAAATTAAAAAGTGTAGTGCGGTATGGTACCGCACTGCAACTTATCGCATAAAACAGCGGGGCCTCAATTTACCAAATTATAGTTGTATTGGCAACCTTTCTGTCATGGTGATTAATGCACTTGAGCAGTAATTAATGACTTCCATTCATTTTCAAACATGATAAATTTTCAAATGAAATTTTTTAACAAAAATGTCATGTTATTTCAAATGTTGCACATTAATTTTATTAATATTTCAATTGGTTGAAACTCTAGACGGAACAATAATTACATGTTTACTGAACACTAATTGAATTATGAATTGATTGAAATGCTAAACGTCACACCAAATACTACATTGAACATAACACATCTCCTTCAATAAAAATAACGATTTAGACAATCATTAGCAGCTTAGGTAATAGACGTACAACAATTTAGTTTATCTATTGGAAGACAACTACTTATATGAATGTTAAAAAATTGAATTTAGTAAATTTGAGTTCAATCTACAAAGTTTCCTTCTTCGATGTATATGTCTGCTAATACAGCAACAAGATGGTTGCTTGAAAAAAGGAACGGCATTCCAACCACAACCACATGAAATCAAACATTTTATAGATAACCCGCATAAAACTTATACGACAATAAAATTGACAGTGCTATTGTAAAAAATATACAATCAAATCTTCGTTATTTTTACTTACTACTACTATGTTATCATTTTTTTTATAGATAATTTTCGCCCATAGGCCCAAATTATTCAAAATGGAAAGAAGTTTGGAAAGTGTCATAAAATAACACTTAAGTTACAAACCTATATCGTAACCTGTCAATGAAAAATGAAAGGCAAAAGTTGATGCAAAACAAAATAGGGGTCGATAGTGTACCACAAAGAAATGCCCATGTTTCGTGTATTGCTTGATTTGCAATTCAAATAAGCTACTATGTTCGAGGGTATACATTATGTGGTTAATGGTGGGGAGCAGAAAATGATGGTTTAATTGAGTCAAGGGTCGGAAGGGGTCGTGTTTGAAGACTATAACCAATTTTTCAAGTTGTGAGAAACTTCATGTGCAAAGGGTTGGTATTTGAAGTAAATTAAGAATGAGGGTTCCAAGTTCATAATATTATGCAGTGGATAAAACTGCAAATGGAGAATGTCTGGTTTAATGCTTTTTGATAATGTCATGTCTCAAGAAAAAGACCATCAGCGGTAGCCACCACTGCTCTAAGGTTCAACGTAACCATGCAGTTGCTATGCTTGGATAATAAGCAATCTTGAATATCAGTTGAAAGTAACCCCTGAAATGTATTTGAAAAGACATTTTCAGCCTTCTAATGATCAAACATATGTGGCGCGACATAAGAATGTGCTTTGAAATGCAAGGAATCACGTGATTGAGATTATTGCAGGCAAACGTGTATTCAAATGACTTAAGGCATTTGGCTATGTGTGTAGAAATAAGCAAATCACTCAAATGTCCTCAAACTTATTTAATAGTTATCTTTCCAACTATACCATAATAAACACAAACTCATTCCCCTCTTCTTTTTCACGTTCATGCCATCATAAGAACTCCATTGTTGGGATGGAAGTTGAAACAACTCAAATTTTAGACAAACTTTACGAAAAGTTCAATTTTTTTCCGCTACTCCAAAAAAAAAAGACTTAATTTACATCCATTTTTTCTCCTATAAATTGTAGTTTGTATAACAACTCATTCGTTGGAGATAAAATCAGAGGACAAATGTTAAACACATGCAGTTGAAATATGGAATAGGTATTTGGTGAAATAGACTTGAATTTGTGACGAAGTCACGTGAGGATAAAAATACTTACAACAAATACGAAGAGGTAGAATAATGCAATTGTTCAAATTTACTTTCACGTGATTCAGATTAAACTTTCAGAGTTAATTCCAATCAAGAAAAACCAAGTAAAGTCAAATATGATTATTAAACCCGAGGTCCGTCAGAGATAATTTAGGAATAACATTTGTCGGAGCCATTGAAACATTAACCATGACAGACACACTACAATCAACCCCATTGGTTGATTATACCTTCTAAAAGGGGAGCTAATCGATGTGGGCAACAATCATCAGACACTTTTTATACAATTTATGTTTTGTCCCGCGAAACCACCAAATCAAGCCCAATAGCCCTAATCCCACGGGACACTATCTCGTCAAGTTACATACTAACGGGGGATGACCACGTCTCTGTTTATCTCAGATACCAAATTGTGGACCAAATGCAATCAAAATCAACACAAGTCATAAATTGACTGTGATGACGACAATGTAAGTCGAAATCACCACCGACAACAAAGGACGGATGCCCGAACAAGGAGTGGAAGGCGAATTTGACATAAAATAGAGTGAAAGGCGAAATCGCCATCAACAACAAATAGAAACAAATGGTTATTGTTGGATTACAACAATTTAATCATAGGATTTATCTTTACTTTACATTGAAATTGATTAAAATGCGAGAGGAGTTAAGTAAGTAGTCCTCCGTAAGTTTTTCTTGTCAGACATCTTGAGGTCATTGGTTCGTATCCGATATGTCGCACCAAGTTTTCATGAACTTAGTTTACAGGGAGAAAATTGCATATATCTGAAACCCATATTGCACTAAAAAATGTTTCACCTGAGAGTTTGATGCTATTGTCGCATTGCTCCTTCATAAGTAATGAGATGAAAAAAGTTGTAAAATACATAACATTATTTTTTTAAAGGTGGATAGAAGAATTAACCATTAGTGTGTTTTATTGGAGTTATAACCTGATAAATAATTTAAATAAAAAAATAGTTAAAAAGATAGTTACAAAAGAACAGAGGGAGTACTACTTTTTGTATTATGAATCTAACTCTCAAGCTCTCCGATACCAAAAACTCTAAAAAATATATATATATTTTTTTTTTTTGAACCCGGGTAAAAAGTACAACGGAACTTAGGAGACCCTTCTCGCAAGGCGTCTTCCTAAGTTATCATGAAATAAAATGAAAGAAAGATCAGACGAAGGGCTAAGACTCCAAAGAACCAAGTTTTGTGTGGAGTGCCCCTTGTTAGCTAACCAATCTGCCACCAAATTGGCTTCCCTAAAGATATGACTCATAGTGATTCCTTCAAACAAGTGTAAAAGTAGCTTAATATCCGTAACCATTGTATCAATCTGCCAAGGCACTTTAATCTCCCCTCTAATAGCTTGGATAAGAATCAGGTTGTCGCTTTCAATCTGGACTTTCTTGTACCACTTGCTGAAGGGCTGTTGAATCCCAACTTTGAGGGCTAGGGTTTCATGAGAAGAATAGGTTCACCAGTGAGTTTAAAGCAAACACTTGTAGAAGTTCCGCAAGAAATCTCGGATAACAAACCCAGCTGCAGCTCCTAGATTGTTAACAGAACCATCACTGTTAAGTTTGACCCACCCAGGGTTGGGTCGCTCCCAACCAACATGTTTCGTATAGTACTGGCATTGTATCGACACATGTTGACCTTTAAAAGAGGTCGAACTCCCATTGAAGGAACTTCTGGCTTGCCACTCTGCAAAGTTCTTTTTGGCACGGATTATAACTCTGACATGGTTGAAGACGATCTTGTTAAAGGTACACGCATTCCTTTCCTTCCAAATGCTCCAGATGAGGTAAGTAGTTCTCTTCAACTCCGAATTGGTGAAGGTGGCCCGAAAGTATGAGAGGATATCCTTACCACTAGAATCAAGTGGCCAATCAATTGTGGATTGTAACCAATTATGGACCTTGGCGGTTTGCCACACTTTCTCAGTGAATCGACACTGGTGAATCAGATGTTGATCAGTTTCAATATGTTCTAAACACATAGCACAAGTTGGGTCCATGGTGACACCTCGTCGGACTAGGTTACCTCTTAGAAGCAGGCTATTATGGTAAATTTGCCAAAGGAAGGTCTTTAACTAACTTAGGTTGTACATCCAAATTCCAGATCCATCTTCCCTCCCAATTGCTTTTCTTATCAAGCCCATGACAGAGCCAGGTAGCTGATTTAACAGAAAAATTTCCATCACTAGTAAGTCCCCAACACAACTTATCCTCCTGAGCGAAGGAAGGGATAGGGACGGAGAAAACTAGTTTTGCATCACTTGGATCAAGGATACTTGTAACTTTAGGGATATCCCACTTATCGCCTAAAATGAAGTCACTAACTTTTAGACTATCATCAAAATCTCCTCTATTTAAATTACAAATATTAAATAAAGGCTTTTGATGACACCAATTATCAGTCCAGAATTTTACAGCTAAACCGTTACCAATTTTCCATCTAAGCCCCAACTTGTAAAAATTGTAAGCTTTATGTAAGTTCTTCCAAACCCAGGAGTCTGACAATTTAGGTTGAGAGGCAAAAGAATTACCACCGCCTTTGAAATACTTTTGCCTCATTTGAGATACCCAAAGGCTATTATCATCATAGTTAAAAAGATAGTTACAAAAGATAGTTACAAAAATATATGGTGCATTTGATAATTTATAAAATACTTGTTAGAAAAGTATTCCCTTAGCCATTTTCGAAAAATTATTTATTGAATTTGTGAATCACATAATGAATTCTTTACATTAAAACTCTCCGATCTTTAAAACCAAACACTAAAAATTTTATCAACTTAGCGAGCGTTTGATAAGAACCTCATGAAATTTTTTTTCTGGTTCCTTAAGAAAATATAGAAAATGATGGCCCTCGTAAATTTGTTCTCAAACTCAACCTATATCCAAACATGAAAAAAGTAAGTCGATATCAAAAAATTGACCATTTCCCTAATTTTTTTGACCAACAAAACACGTTTTTTAAAAAAAGTTTACAAAGTACTCTCTCGTTCCATATTAATTGTCATAATTTTGACTTTCACGGTCTCCAATATCACTTTTTGATTGATAATTTCTTACATAATATATTATTAACAACTGTAATATTATACTTGTGTGATAGTATTTTTCGTTGCGAATCTAATGATGGTAATTTTATATAGCAATTTATTGTATATATTGAGAAATTTATGGTAAAAAATTTGAAAGTTTGACTGTATAATTTCCAAAGACGACAATTAATATGGAATGGAGCGAGTATTTTGAAAACCAAATGTTTAATGTTCCCACTTCCTATAGCGAGAATTCAACAATAACAAATACTATAGCGGGCCGCTGGTGAAGAAACCCATTTGAAAAGCCCTAAAACCCTATCTCGCTCCTTCTCGACCCTCCCATTCTCCCTCTCACTCTCACTCACTCCCTCCGTCTCTCTCCGTCGCGCCACCGCCGTCAGTCGCCGTCGCCGCCGATCCTACTAGGTTTCCGCCACTCGTCGCCGCCGCCCGGCCCTTCCTTCACTCACGGTAAATCCTTCTCCAACTTTTTCCGGTCAGTTCTTTAGTTCAGTGCCGATGAACTTATACTGGTAGTTCAGGATCTAGACTAGATTCACCTACTCAAACACTTGAACTTCTGTGTTGTGATCTAGCGAAGATGTCGCTGCGAGTGTTGAACCCTAATGCCGAAGTATTGAACAAATCGGAAGCTCTTCGCATGAACATTAATGCCGCCAAGGGTTTGCAGGATGTTCTCAAGACTAATCTCGGTCCCAAAGGCACAATCAAAATGTATTCTTGTTTTCTACTTTTCTGAATTTCTTATCATTTCTACTGTGTGATCGATTGTTTGATTTGTTCGTATCGTATGTGTGTAACTTGCAGGCTTGTTGGTGGTGCTGGTGACATTAAGCTCACTAAAGATGGGAACACTCTTTTGAAAGAAATGGTGAGCTTCTTCTCTGCTAATTGTGGCATCGTTTTTAGAGTTTAGTGTATATTGTGTGGAGGATTCCTTTGTTCAATGCGAAGGTTCATGTTTATTGAATTTGATTTTAGAAAAGTAAAGTTGAAATGGGTTCTTTAGGGGATATGAAAGATTCATCAGATTTGGTTAAGTTGTGGAATTGTTGGTAAGTCTACTACTTAGCTTGACGTGAGAGTGTAGGATTTACTGGGGAGCAATTTTTTTTGGTCTTTGAAGAAATTAAAAGGGTTCTGTAGGAGACTAGGAGATATGAATGATACATCAGATTTGGTTAAGTTGTGGAATTGCTGGTATAGTCTATCAGTTAACTTGATGTGAAAGTGTAGGGTTTGTTGGGGAGCAGTTTCGAGATCACATGTTTGTAGGAGTTGCAAATCTACCGTGTCTTAAGAATGTCTTCATAGAAAGCATATAGTATGTGTTCAAGTGCACCTCTTTTGTATTTTCCTGTTCTGCTTATGAATGAATTTCTTGTTTATACATTGGGCAATAATTGTATGCTGAAAAGGAAAAAGAATGAAAAAAGCTGTAGTTCTAGTTATGGTACAATAGTTCTCTCTAATGTGATCGTGTACATGGTGCAGCAAATTCAAAACCCTACAGCAATTATGATAGCTAGGACAGCCGTTGCACAAGATGATATCAGTGGGGATGGGACTACTTCCACGGTGATCTTTATTGGGGAGCTCATGAAACAGTCAGACCGCTACATTGATGAAGGTGATGTCGAAGCTCCTAGTTTCATGATTCCTTGAATTATTTTGATATAGTAAGTTAATAACACCAATAAAAAGGAGGTAGTCTTATCAAGTGTAGCTAGAGGCTACTAAGTCCTGAGAATCCTGAAAAAGAGCTAGCTGGATAATTGGATATAGGCATATAGCCATTATTCTAACACGAGGTTGCGCTAGAATTTTGGAGATTGTACAGGTGCTATTATAACCTCAATTACCAAGTGCCTGGTGCTCTTGTAGTAGTATAGTGTTTAGGAGTTGGAGATTTATTTTCCCCATCAGTGACCACAATTTCCTTGGTGGATCTTGTGGTGCTCTTGGGAGGCTTCCTTTATGGGCTTGTTTTCAGGGGTAGATCTGCATTGGGTGTAGTCCTGTGCCTGTGTTACCCCATCCCTTGCCTGTTATGCATTGAATTTACACCTTCAAAAGGGCGTATTGTGGATGTAATACTTACCATTGTTCTTTAAAAAATATTAACACTTAAATGCTAGTCCATATTCTATTTGGAAGGTGTTGAAGGTTTGCGGGAATTGTACTGGCTAGATATTGGTGTTCAAGGTGATTGTCATATCATCACATGGAGGATTTAGTATGAATGTCAACTTTCTTCTGTTGAAGGAACTGCTATTGATCTTATGAATTCATTTCAAGTCCCTTACAGATAGAGGAGAGGGTTCTCCAGTTCTGTTTAAGTATGTTTGAGTGTCTTAAACTCAGTTAGAACTACTATAGTTTTTCTGATGGGATGATTGTTCAATGAAACCACTTACTAGCAATGTATTACCATCTTGTGGGTAACATATGGACGTGTTGCTTTTTGCTTCTTGTAGGCATGCATCCGCGTGTATTGGTTGATGGTTTTGAGATCGCCAAAAGAGCTACTCTCCAGTTTTTGGAGAAGTTTAAAACTCCTGTTGTAATGGGTGATGAACCTGACAAAGAGATTCTTAAGATGGTAGCAAGAACGACATTGAGAACTAAGGTGCTGTACTAGCTTATGTGATTTCTTCTTCTTTGACATTTCAAGGTAATAACACTCAATTGTTTTGTCTGAGCAGTTGTATGAATCTTTAGCTGATCAGTTGACTGATATAGTTGTGAATGCGGTGAGTGCTCTGTATCATCTCGTTGCAATAAACTTCAGCTTAGCTTATAGAACTTATTTTTAAATAACTAGCAAAGTTGTTGGTTCATATTTTTTGCTGACATTCATACATTCTGCTTTTGTGTTAGGTTCTCTGCATCCGCAAGCCACAGGAACCTATCGACCTGTTTATGGTGGAGATCATGCACATGCGCCACAAATTTGATGTTGACACACGATTGGTATGCACATGCGCCACAAATTCCAATTTGTTACACTTACGATATTTGAGGTCGCAAGGCAGTCGATTCCTAGCAATATTTTTTATCTGCATCAATAGATGTAGTGATGATTAACTCTAGTTTGACAATGTTGCCATAATTTTGGGGGAGAAGGGAAAAGAGAGGAGGGGGGGGGGGGGGGGCGTATGGCTACACTGATTTATGTTCCCGTAAGATTTTGAAATTGGTCTTTCTTCTGGTTTACATCCATTGATTGAATGGAAGGTTATGTGGCAGTGGGTGTAGTTTTAGTTCATTGTGTTTCACATTTTACAAGGAGAAACACCATTAGTAGTACGTAACAGTTAGGCCCTTTTATTTTGACAATGTTGATTGTTCTTGGATCCGTTGTACTTCATAGCTATATATGAACTGGCATAGTTACTGAGCCCCTGTTTATTTCTTAGGTGGAGGGCCTCGTCCTAGACCATGGTTCCAGGCATCCCGATATGAAGCGTCGTGCAGAGAATTGCTACATATTGACCTGTAATGTATCTCTTGAGTATGAGAAAAGGTAAGCTATTGAGGAGATATATGGCCTTTGGGTTTAAATTTTGTAGCAACTGGCATGCATGAGACATGAAGCTGTATGACTGTATGAGCTTTCAGTGTTAATGGGAAGTGGGAATGCAATAAGGAATAATTGAAATGAAGTGTTTATATTTGATTGCACTTCCTCTCAATGATAATGTTAATGGTATTCTTCTTACCAATGTCTGCTGTTGGCAGTGAAATAAATGCTGGCTTCTTCTACTCAAGTGCCGAACAAAGAGAAGCAATGGTAGCTGCTGAGAGGCGTTCAGTTGACGAAAAAGTTAAGAAAATCATTGAACTGAAGAATAAGGTAACACATTTCCAAGATATTGATCTCACTTTGTAATCCGTGAGGCCCAACTCATATTGGCAATGCTTTTGTGCTTTAGCAGCAATCAAACTTCTTGTTTCCCAATATCTTTTGTTGTGCACTTCTACTTGATGTGAACAGTGAAGGTTCTGAGTCATTTGTTTCTTGTGTTTAGGTTTGCGCAGGTACTGACAACAACTTTGTCGTCATCAATCAAAAAGGGATTGATCCTCCTTCACTGGATATGCTTGCTAGGGAAGGCGTAAGTGCATCTATCACCTGAATTTTTGACTCCTTATTTCTATTGCAACCTAAAGTTTTGACAGTTGTAGCAACATGATGGGTAGGAACATTTGGATACTGTGTCCCCCTCGCCAATTTTCTGTGATGGATATTACGACTCTCAAACAAATTAAAAAACATTTCTCTTAATTAAGCAACTGTAATTTTCTTGTCTGGAAATTGTGGATGTCTGGTAGGTGTCCTTTGGGAGATTTGAACAGATGTTTTAATTGCTGATGATTATTTGCTCCAGTTACTTTTAGCTCTAGTTGTGGTATCTGTTTCCTTCTTCCTTCTTCCTTATTCAATTTATTTTATTTTCTTTGTAGATAATGGCTCTTCGAAGAGCAAAGAGAAGGAACATGGAGAGGCTAGTGTTGGCTTGTGGAGGGGAAGCTGTTAATTCAGTTGATGATTTGACCCCTGATGTCCTCGGTTGGGCTGGATTGGTGTATGAACATGTCCTCGGAGAGGAGAAGTATACATTCGTGGAAAATGTGAAGAACCCTCATTCCTGTACAATTCTTATTAAAGGTTGGTGAAGAATCTTTACAACATCCATTAGTGATCATATTCTTTACTAAAGAGATATAATATGGCTGTCTTTTCCATTGCTGTCCAACTACTACTACTGAAATATGATTCCCCACTGAAGTAATGATACCATATTCAAGTCGTTTGCTGTGTTCGATTGCAGGACCCAATGACCACACAATTGCCCAGATAAAGGATGCTGTTCGTGATGGTCTTAGATCTGTGAAAAACACTCTTGAGGATGAAGCTGTTGTGCTGGTAAGTCATTAGCGATGTCCATTGTTTATAACTTTAGCCTTCAGTTTCCCAAACACGTATCCATCTCTCGCAATGCTTGGTCTCCTGGTTATGATGGGGCATTTGCTTCCTGTTCTATAGGGAGCCGGGGCTTTTGAGATAGCGGCAAGGCAACACCTTGTGAATGAAGTAATGAAGACTGTGCAAGGGGTAAGATATAGTTTAGTGGAGAACAACTTTGTTGGGTGAGAATTATATCAATTCTTTCCAAACTTGATCTCATTGGTCCAACATTTGTAACTACAGCGTGCCCAACTTGGTGTGGAAGCATTCGCTGATGCTCTTCTGGTGATCCCCAAGACCCTTGCTGAAAATGCTGGTCTTGACACACAAGATGTGATCATTAACCTGAAGGTATTTCTCTCTGCCTGTTGTCATTTGCTGACAGCTGTTTTTTGGGTATGGAGTGTAAGCAAGCCCATCAGGTCCCCATATCACTGGTAACCACTTGCAAGACTGACATTTAAATTCGTGGTAATTAGGAACTTGGTAAATATTTACCATAAGTTACTAGAACTTGCCGAAATTTACATGTTTATCAATCCTTAGGGTTTAGGGTTTATGACAACACAATTAACATGAGAATTTGGTATTGGCAGGGAGAGCATGACAAAGGAAATGTTGTGGGGTTGAATCTACTCAGTGGAGAGCCCATCGATCCTCAGATGGAGGGTATATTCGACAATTACTCTGTGAAGCGCCAGCTCATAAACTCAGGGTAAGATGAACTCCTTTTCGATTTAGGATTTAGACTGATATTTATGCATCCGCCGGTGTCAGGATCATAATTTCCTTTTGTGTTTCTTATTCTCTTGGCTAAATTCGGTGACTACAGGCCGGTGATTGCATCCCAATTGTTGCTGGTTGATGAAGTAATTCGTGCTGGCCGGAATATGAGGAAACCTGCATAATCTGCAGCAGTGGAACTTCAAGCCAGACGCTACAGTTTTACTTGTGTTTTACTTTCTCCCTTTCGGTTTTTGGGTGGTGTTTTGGACAGTACATGGACAGGGCATATGTCAATTTTGTAATGGATGAGTTTAGATGTCAATTTCTTTTTGAAAATGCTAGTTATGTATGGTTGGTTGCTGCTGAATTTAGATGTAGTCTGTAGACTCAAATTCAAATGGTAAATATGTGGCGTCAGCTTGGGACTTGGAAGTTGGAAGCCAATGGTGGTGTTTTTTGGTGTTCTTTTTGAGAGGAACCCAATGATGATGCAAAACAAAACATCTTTTAGGTGGCTATTGTTTTGCTTATTTTTGCTCATTGTTCTATTGGTGCATACCTGTTTTTGCATTTGTTTTATACAATACTAGCTAAATTGCCCGTCCGATGGATGGGGCATTTATTTTGTGTTTTTAAAATTATATTTATCAATTACTTTCTTAGTATTTTTTATCTGTCATTTTGAAAAAAATGAAGAAATTAATATAAAAAAATTAGGTAGAAATAAATTAAATGAAAAAAATACCATCAATGATTGAAAACATAAATGTGACAAATAATAAATGAAAAATGAACAATGACGAAGGGAGTATATTGAAATTAATAAATTACACTACTTTTCCCATTATATAAATAGTAAGCTTGTAAAAGTAATGCTACTTTAGTTTCTTTTTTTTTTTTGTAGACCTGTGGTAAAACTAAACATGTAAAAGTAAATGGTAACTAATAGACAAATCATTATAAAACCACAAATAATATAAAATAAAAGAATTAGTTAAAAGATCATCTGTAAACAAAGAGAGTATTATATTTGCATGACAGTGCACTTTTTACTCAAGAATCTAATATTATTTTCATATATATATTGAAAAAATTGATTGTTAAAGTTTTTAGACATTGGCTCCTTATACTTTATTATAACAAGAAATATATAATTGTTATATGATACTCATTGAAATATCTACCTACTTAGGTCCTTTAAAGTTAAATTCTAAAAGGAATCTTCAATACTTATTTCAAAATTTATAGTAAATTTATAAATGCTATTGTGAAGTTGATTGATTCATTTAAATTTATCGATTTATTACAACATTGATTGCATGTAAATTAATATTTTTATACTACAATGTATGATATAATTTATGGATTACTTAAAATAAAAGTACTATTAAATTTTAATTTAAATCCAACTCAAATAATATTTTCCAAGTATAAAAAAATAAATAGAAAATAAACTAAAAAGAATAAAAATTATTTTAAAATTAAAACCCAAATGACAACACAACACAACACAATACTCAACATAAAAATTGTGGCAAAGTGCCTCTTCTACTTTACTAAGGATTCAGTCAATATTTATGTTAATCAAATATACCTTCTATATTTATGTAAATCTGAAATACACTTTGTCAATATTTGCCCTAACTAAATATATCATCCACATATATTATTATAGGTATTTACCTAAATTCGAAATACACATACTCGTGTTTTTAAAGTCAAATTTTTCTGAATTCAAAATATATTTAAACTATATTTGCCATAACCAAATATAGATATGACTTGTATTTAACCTGTCCGTTCGAATTGATAGGTTTAGTAACTAAATGTTCATTTAACGCAAGAAATTATTGTACTCGAGGGCAAAAGAATAAATTCACATGTAAAAACAAGCTGCAAAGTTTTACTGATCTTTTTATAATAATAATAATAATAATAATAATAATAATAATAATAAAAATAATTAAGGGATATAGTCAAGGGTGATTATATAAATTAAAATTTGGAAATTCATGCTCCTTATTTACTTTTAATATAAGGCGTTGTTCTTTTGTGTGGTATTGTATGACACCTACCACAATGTATCACACTAACCACAAACCATAACATATTACCATATCATACCACACTTTATCACAACAAATATAATTTTCTCTCTTCACTTTTCTCACTACTTTTCACTTTTCCCCCTCTTCATTTAACATACCAACCGTTTTTAATTTACCATATCATACAACATCATATCACACTATCAATATTTTCCATATCATATCATTATCACACTTTACCCACCGTAGAAAAACAGAATCTAAATATAGATAAATACTCCCTTTGGCCCTTTTAATTTATCACTTTAAGAAAAATAGGGAAGTCAATATAACATAAAAGTTTAGGTAAGGGTAATTAAAATAATAAATTTCATATTACTTTTAAATTTATAATAAAAAAATTATTTGAAATTACTATTAATAATATTTAAAATTGTCAATGGAAAAACAAATTAAAGGCTATGAAAATATAAATTGATAAAAAATAATATTGACAAAAAGAGTATCTCTCTACCCTCAAAATAAACAGAAATTTTTTATTTGAATTTGTTTTGGAATAAAAAAAAGGGAAAAGAGGGAAGGGGGGAGGATTGTTGCCACGTGGCATACAATGCGGTGGTCAATGGTCATTGGTTGCATTCTCACCATCACAACACAACACCAATGAGATACATTTGCAACTCTCCTTTCTACTTGTGTAAAGAATAACATTTTACCTTTTATGACTTTGAGCAATCAAAATCACAAAACATTCTAGAAGTTGTTTACATTAGCAAGGCGAAGGAATGTAGGTCTTGTTCTTTTGTGTACTTGACTAGTGACCCTGAGAGACATTTCTCCCTTGCTTATTTGTAGGGGTGTGTGCTGGTCCAAACCCGCATCGAACCAAATCGAGTTAGCTCAACTCAAAGGCCAAAATTTCACAAAAATAATTGACTGGGACCGAATTGATTTCACCTCGGGTCAGACTGAGAAAATAGATGGACCAACCCGAATCGATTAGATTGTTTTCTTTATGTGTCAAATTAACTTTTACGTATAATCATCGTGTAACGCCCCAACCTTAATCACAAGATTAAGACTATACTTTAGAATCCCAAACCTGTGATTAGCGCGTGAGCGACAAGGCAAAAACACAATACCAAAAATATAACAATCCACCATAAAACTGTACTTAACTCCATACAACTCAAACGCTAAACTTAAAGTACAAATACATTATACAACCTTTAATTAAACATATCATATAGACTTTCCACAACCAAGTGGCCTTTAATGCCCTTGAGTAACCTTGATTACCGACCATCGATCGCCTTTAGAGAACTACCATGAACAGACGACTTACTTCTGCTTAACCTCGCCGTTATCCTGGGAGCTCGGACCGCCTAAAAACAAAACATTGAAATACATTCGCAAAGTGAGTGGGAAACACTCAAGATGTAAACCTCCAAAGACGTAAACCGCTCAAAGACGGTTTTAGTCCGCATTTAAATTCATTTTGAAAATCGGGGAAGGGGTTAAAATAGGACTTGAGTGACATGATCATAAACATAAACCAATAAAGATAGAAAGTAGGTGGAACCCTTACGATCGGTGCAAGCACCTCACACACGCGTATGCCCAAGTTGATCTAAACTTGGAATGATGGATCGCTAAGCGATCGACATCTTTAAAGTCAAGGCACTCGATCGAGTGCTAAAAACATAATCAGTAAATATAAGCATAGAAGGCGGGTCCACTATTAAATATAAAGATATCAGAAACCATAAAACTTGACATGGCATAAATTGAATGAACCATGTATATGACTTAGATCATAAAAGCTGGACAATTTGCGTACCTTAAGACGCTAAAGACCTTGGCGGCTCGGCTCGGCTTGGAGATGGCCTTTGAAACTTTGTCAACCATTGTAAGCATACATAAAAATGAAGAACCGAATAAGGTTCTGAATTAGAATCATGAGTTCGGAAACTTAGTAATATAAATGTAACAATTTTAGAAATAAAATTTCAGGTTGTAACAAAATGGAGTTTGTAGCATAACTTGAGTTAGGAAAATCGAAACGAAGTAGAAGAGTACATCCCGGAATAGGGAAAATCATGATCTTTAACTTTGTCAACTGGCCCAAAGGCTAGAAATGAAAGGAAGGGCCCGAAAAATGGCCCGGACAGAAGCAGTACATATAAAACCTTAGAAATTTCCGGGTCGGAAAACATGAGAATAATGACGTAGAATATGATTCAAATAAAAGGGCTTGAACTTAGGACAATTAGCTTGAATTGATGATGAATAGGGTAATTATAAATTGGAAACTAGGATGCGAGATAACGAGTTCAAATATGGTTTGATAATACGATATCGAATGAAATGGCGAAATGGAACAAGATATACACGTTCAAATGTGAATAAAAACAAGCTTGGATTAATGAATTATGGAATGAGGAATGAATTGAATTAGACATTGGATACTACCAAGCTAGAAGGAACTCTTAACTAGAGTAAAAATATTGAACATTAGACTTAAAGAACGAAGGGAGTCACGATACATTAATTAAACATACTAGCTCTGGAAAGGTATTCTTAAGACTTATTTAGGGCTCCAAATTGGTACTCTCAGCCCTAAACACATAACTCTATAATGACAATTTATAACCATGACCCATTTATACCTAGAACCCCTTATTGGGTTGATTTGAGGCCCAAAAGACATTAATTCACAAAGGATAACTTGAGCAGAATGGTGTTCTGGACAGCCCGGTTTCCCGGGATCGTAACTCACACTCCCGATATCGTATGACGATGGACCATACCTTTCCGGAAAGCTTGCAATGAGGCCTAAAACTTTCATGTTTACCATAAAAACTAAAGAGATCTCCAAAGGCACAAAAAACAGCCCTCAATATAGTGACTCTGAATTCGTATATAAAATTGTACCTTCACGGTTTTGGTCGTAACTCGGGCTATACCTGTCGGAAACTCGAAATTCCAAAGCCTATGGTTTGCTAACACCTTAAGCTATCAAATGGAGTAACAATCTGACCTAAAATCCCACTTTCATTCCTCTGTAAATTTCCAGAATTGAAACAGAACCTTTATTTACCGAAAATTCCAGTTTTTAACTTGGTTTTTCACCCTTAATCATATTAAAACACAATCAAATCCCATATAACCTTAATCCATCATATTTCCAGAACATAAACCTTGAAAATCAATTCATCAAAGGTCTTAAAAATCACATGCATCCATGGATCAAGCATAAACTCAACATAAAAGACATATTCTTGAACTCTTGCACCAAAACCTCACTAATTCACCCAAATTAAACATAATAACACTTAATTCATAATATTAAAACATAAACTCAGCCTTTATATACTTAGAATCTCTCAAGAAATTCACATGCAATAACATATACTCATCATCCACCATGAATTCAACCATCAAACCTCACAAACACTTAGCAATATACATGCATCCACTTAAAACTTAAACCCTAACTTAACCACAACTTAAATTCATGCTTAATAAACATAAAGAAGATAAAAAAACATCAAGAGAACATAAATTTGAAGTAGAAATTCAGATTAGAAACAAGAGAATTAGATTAGGGTTTGAGATTATACCACTTGAATTTGAGGTGAGAGATTGAACAAGAGAAGGGAGGAGGCAGAGGTGGCCGGAGTAGGGGCCGACGGCGCCGGCAGACCCGCCGGAAAACGCCAGGCAGGGGCGGCAGAATGGCGGCTGGGCAGTAATGAGGGAGAGGGAGAGGGGTAGAGAGAGAAAGTGCTTGGTGTTTGTGAAATAAAATGCTGAAAATTAAACCCCTCCTTAACTAATACTACCACTATATACTCCCCCTAATTAACTAGCTTAGGACATTTAGGGGCCTAATTAAATCTGAAACTTTAATTAAAATAAAGTAATTGTAAGTGTACTAGACTAAAAATAATTAGTTTGTACTTAATAAAATTGATTGGTAACACTTTGGTTAAAATAAATTAGGACTTGGATTAAATAGAATAAAATGAGTAAAATTACCACTTGAAATTATGTAAATGAAATGTAATTTAAATAAATTAAAATTGGGACGGTAAAATATATATAGAAATCGAGGCGGATAATTATTAACCGTTTCTCGGTAAATAAATTTATAACACACATCATATGACCTGAAATACTTTAACTCATTGAATGAATATGTAAAGTAAAATTTTTAAGCCGATAACTCGACACCTTAGCCATCTCCTGCACGAGACTCGACACCGATAACAATAAATAATTAAGTAAATCAATAAATAAATAAAGGTAAACGCGAAAAATTTATAACGCGATTTGGATACTTACTGTGATTAATAGATAATTAAACATGATTTCGGGGTGGGTTATTACACATCGAATTTTAACTAACAAGTAGTCGTCACCTTGACCAGGAAATTAGTGTTTTATTATATTTCATACTACTAGTTTGTACAATTAGTTTACAACTACAAATTCCAAAATGCATTGGTAACAAATTAATAGTGATAAACTATTTTTCTATCAAAAAGAGTTTGGTGTCAACTGCATTCAATTAGAAAATTTGTGTTAGAAGATTAATTTGCTTAAATTCAGCTTATGGGAATGCCACTGTTTTTAATTGACCACCTTAATTTGGAATGCCATAAATTCCATGAGTTAAAATTTGGCCAATTAATTAGGAAATTTGTGCTTTTTGGAAAGATCTTGTGAATTCACTCAAAGGCAACCCGATTTTGTAGGGCTTGGAATGTACCGACCAGAAATCCAAAATTATAAATATTATGGACTGGAGACCGGATTGAACATAATCTGGTTGGTCCGAGCTGGTCTGGGTTGTAGGCTTTTTTCGGATTCGGCTTGGAATATGCATATCCCTATCTATTTGGAAAATGTTGTGGTTGGGACTTGGGAGTTAGCCCAACTTTGGGCATTGATACCCCCGTACTGTTGTTTGTTACACCCTTAGAGGCATGTTGGGTTAAATCCCTGCGATAGTGATAGGGGCCTAATGGGTTGGAATACTTGCTCATGTAAAAAAAGGGTAAATAAAGCTATATTTTGTAGCCAGTTTGTGGGCTTTAGGTTATACATTTTGGGCAATTCTTATTTGGGTTTGTTCGGGTGAAGTTCTTGCATATTAGGTTATGGTTCAAAATTGGGTCATCCGGGTGTAAATCTTAATTGAGTCATTTTTTGAGTAGCAGTTCGAATAAGTTTTTCTTCAGGTTTTAGGTCAAGACAGGGTCATCCATCTGTGTGGAGCTCGGTCTGGGTTCAGCTTTTTCGGTTAAGGTTTTGGGTTTCAAGTTAATTTTGCCAGGTCTATTGTTTTGTGTTTACATTCTTTAGGGGCCCACTAGACAATAGGATTGAGAATGGACCCGCCACCTCCACTCCGATTAATCGGAGGCGGGTACCTCCACCTACAAATCCGATTATTCAGAGGAGGGGTGGACCACAATTTCTGATTATAATCGGTCCTCGGGTTATAATCGGAGGTCCAATTAGCTTTTGTACTATTTATTATTTTTTAAAAATATTTTGTTAACAACATTTCTGTTGTAATTTAACATATCATACTCATTACTTATAAACAAACAAATAAACCACCACCGACAAACCTAAATAATTTCATACGTAACGGAAAATATATAATGCAACAAAAAATATAACATGTCAGAAAATGTCTATCCAGCATCAAATTTAGCTTCAAATTCTCCCCTTAATTCTCAAATTCAGAGATATTATAATTTTTTAGAGTTTTTATATATTTATTATTTTAATCGGACCTAATCAGATTGGAGGTGATAACCTTCATATTTATTCCAATTATAATCGGAGTCAGATTTTCTTAATTAGAGTCATATTCAAATTTCTTTCTATTGGAACTGAATCAAATTTTGTACTTCAGGGTCGGATCAGATTTGTTTCAAATTTGGATGTGACTGTTATTCCTACTAGATATATAAGTGTTTTTTTTGTTTTTGTAAGATGTAAGAAGGACGGGCAAATCTTACCATTGTTAAAAAGGAAAAAAAAATCTAAACATTACTCGTTGACGATATCAGCATATACGTGGACTCGCCGACTCGAGCGATCCAACTCGTTCTATGTTTTTGTGCTTTTCGTAGTCACTTTCCCTCAATTGATCGGCCACTGTAGCGCCTCCATCAAACCTACCCGCTTCAAACTCCAACCCTTCAACCCAAATACAAATACAAATACACACACAAACACAACCAAGAGAAAGAGAGAAAATTCCCAGATTTTGAGTTCAAACTTCATCTATCTATCACTTTGCGACTGATAATTTGGTACAAAGAAGAATGGGAAAAGGGGAGAAGACAGGGTTGGGAAGAGCATTGGTGAGACACCATAACCAGATGGTTCAACAGGCCAAAGAAAAGGGTCGTTTTTACAAAACCCACAACAAGAAAGTCCTCCAATCTATCACAGATGTCTCTGATATCGACGCTGTCATCCAACAAGCTGAAGAATCCGACCGCATATTTTCTTCTGATAACCCTATTCCTAATCTTCTCGTTGATTCGTACGCCCCTTTTCTTGCTCTTTAATTCGCTGTGTTTCCTGATTCATTCTGTTGAGTTTTTGGGTTTTGAGTGTTGTTTAGTTTTGGGGTTTGGTCAGAAGGGTATTTTGTCAGATGGGTTTTGGTTTTTGAAGTTTATTGTCATCTTGTTTGTGGGGAATTGCAAATTTTTAGTCTTTTGATTAAGTGTTTAAGCAGATACCCTATTGATGAACAGAAGGTTTGAGGAGGGTTTTGGTAGGGTTGTGTGTTAGGGGAAAGAAGGGTTTTTGGGTTTTGTGTGTTGTATTGGTGAGAAGGGTTTTTGTTTTTGAAGTTTTATTGTCATCTTGTTTGTGGGAATTGCAAGTTTATCGTCTTTTGATTTCTTTAAACATATAAGCATATACCCTCTTGATGAACAGAAGTTTTAGAGGGGTTTTGGTAGGGTTGTGTGTTATGGGAAAGAAGGGTTTTTGGGTTTGGTGTGTTGTATTGGTGAGGAGGATATTTTGTCAGATGGGTTTTTGTTTTTGAAGTTTTATTGTCATCTTGTTTGTGGGAATCGCAAATTTATCGTCTTTTGATTTGTTTAAGTGCATAAGCTGATACCCTCTTGATGAACAGAAGGTTTTTGGGGGGGTTTCGGTAGGGTTTATATGGGAAAGAAGGGCCTGTGTGGAGGTAGATTACCCTTTTTTGTATGCATAGTGATATGAATTCCGCAGTATTATGTGAATTAGGATTGTGCATACTGCAAGAAGTGGCTTCTTCAATGGCATCTTGCAATGGGATGTCAAAAAGAGTAAAGCTTTGTTCATACTGCTTGAGGCTTGGTAGGGTTTGTATGAGAAAGAAGGGCTTTTGTGGATGTGGATTGCACTTTTCTGTATGCATAACATGAGGGAATAGAGCTATGTATTATGCTGTTTTATGTGAATTAGGATTGTGTATGTACTGCAAAAAGAGTAAAGCTTTCTTCATACCACTTGATGCTTGGTATTGGCACTTATGAAGAAATTGAAATCGATAGCCTAAAAATCACGCTGCAAAACAAGGGGTTATCATGTAGGAATTTGGATTACAAAAATTCAGGCTTTAAGACCATCGTTACTTGCTACTCCGCAGAAAAAATAAATACTTTTGCTTTAGTCCATTACAGTCTGACCTGAAAAAATTATGGACATTAGTATTGAGATACTTACGAAGATTAATGCAAATTTGTACCTCACTTTGTTTGATGAGGGCTTATGTTGGCTATCTTATTGCAACTGAACCCTCTTAACATCTTTCATCAAATTTTTATGATGCATCCTGAACTGAGAATTGAGTAAACTTTCAGCCATTGAACTGCGATCTTGCGAGAGCACTGGCTGGCCTTCATTTGCATACCGCACAAGTTTTTGATGAATACTGAACAACCTTATACTAGTTCTCCACTGTTAGAATGTTCACAGCGAAAATTAGATTGTAAACTATGAGGATATGATCAAGACCGTCATGCTAGAATTCAAACATGAAGCTTTCCGAGATAGTCTTGTCGTCTTTATTTCTGAGATATATGCATCCACCTGGTTCTAGGAGTGGGTTCAAATTCAGTGTGCATCTTTACACTGTACACTAATTGCATGGTTATGTGTGAATCAAAATCTATGCCATTGATTGTTGAACAGGGACTCTAGTTCAAGCACAATCGCCTTGACACCTGCAGAAAGGAGAAAGCAACAGAAGATAGAGGAGGCGCTACATGCAGGCAGCCTTCGTGTCCCTCGAAGGTATGTACTTGGCGCTTTTTCTGATTCCTACTTATTCCCCCCTTTGAAAGGTGCGCTGCTGTGCGTGTTCTAAGCTGTCTATTGCACTGTAGGCCGCCTTGGCACGCTGACATGACGGTTGACGAGCTTGATGTGAATGAGAAACAAGCCTTTTTAGCATGGCGCAGAGGTCTTGCCAAGTAAGTGTGATGGTTGCATGACATGTCTTCTTAGCATGCTGAATGATAAACCTGTTACTTTGCACCATTGCTCTTCATTTTGTTATGTTTTTTGAGACTTGCATTGTACTTTCAGATATGTCATGTTGTTTTTATTTTGCTATGAGGTGGAAAAAACCCTGAAATTGTGCAGTTTGCGCCAAATAGGCTGAACCTTCTGGATGATTCAGTGTTTAATCTACTCAACTTTCAGAAATCTGTTACATATTGTGAGCTTGAACTAGTAAAATCCAAACTTGTAGCTAACCATGATAGGGTAGATCTCTTGGTAAGCCATTAAAATTATCTTGGATAACTCAGACATCATATTCCTCGTGGAGTTCAAGACACACATTGAAGAGTTATATGGGTTGGGTTTATTTTACTCAGTTTCCAAAGCAAAATCATAATTTGATGCAGGCCTTAAGAACATGTTTGGTGTGATTTAAACTGTGTTAGACTTTTTATTTACTGTTTTCTCTTCTCACTGAAATGATATTTGTTGTAGACTCGAGGAGAATGAGAAGCTAGTTCTTACTCCATTTGAGAAGAATTTGGATATTTGGAGGCAGCTTTGGCGAGTGGTTGAACGTAGCGATCTGGTAAAGATTATATGTACAGTTGTCCAATATGATATTGAATTTCTTTTGTTATTTTTTGTTTATATAAAAGAACATAAAATGGACTTCCATGGGAGGACTTTTTTTTGTGTCATTTGATTAGCGAACTCTTTTGTTATTTATTGTTTATTAAGCTTTGCTAGCTCATTGCTTGCTCCAACAATTAGAAAATAGACGCTTCTTTGATGTGGGGTCCCGAGGGCTTTATTTGCAGTGTTCTTTGCGTTATGTTGGAGACCTATGAACGAGATAGTGCGCGCAAACCCCCCTCCCCCCCCCCCCCACCTCAAAACACACACAATTTGTATTGTTTATCTGCTGGAGGCCTGACTTAATGGTGGTTTTATGGGATAGTTGTTTCTTGACAATTCTATATATGTAACTTACACAAACCCCGGTTTGTAATTTTCTGCAGCTTGTTATGGTTGTTGATGCAAGAAACCCTCTGTTTTATCGGTGTCCAGATCTCGAGGTATGATGTCCATTTATCTTTTGCAAGAAACCCTGGAGGATGGTTACTGTTCAGCAAATATTGCTGTTTTTTTTATCTTTTTATTTTTATAATGGCGTATATTGTTTGCTTTTGCTTCATATTTTTTGTGTCACACTGTAGGCATATGTGCGGGAGGTTGACGAGCACAAGAGGACGATGCTTCTCATTAACAAGGCCGATCTCTTGCCTCACTCCGTCAGGTTCTTCCCCTCTTAATTCACTGAAATTTCATTTGGAAAATTAGATTGTATTAAGCAGAATTACCGGGGTTTAGATAATGGTTTTGGAAAATTAGATTGTATTAAGCAGAATTACCGGGGTTTAGATAATGGTTAGCCAAACTTTAGAAATGTATCATAGTGAGCTGAATTTCCAAAAGATCATATGTCGTATTGTAGAATTCCAAAATGTCATTCAGCTTATTATGTTACGTTTCAGACCCTTATAGTTTGGCTTACTATTAGATAATTTTCCTTTCATATTTGGTTCAGATTTCTGGGTTCTGAAAATATCTTTGTTTCTCCCAGGTTGAAATGGGCCAAATATTTCCGCGATCAAGGCATCCTCTTTTTATTCTGGTCTGCTAAAGCCGCCTCAGCAGCTCTCGAAGGAAAGCCACTTAGTACTACCACTAACACACCCGGAGACACGGATGACGCCGATACGAAGATCTACGGCCGGGATGAATTGCTGGCCCGACTCCAATCCGAGGCAGAAGAGATCACCAAAACGAGGGCGAAATCTGGCCCGAAATCATCAGAGAGCGTGACGGTGGGATTCGTGGGGTATCCCAACGTGGGCAAGAGTTCAACAATCAACGCTCTGGTGGGCCAGAAGCGGGCCGGTGTGACATCAACCCCAGGCAAGACGAAGCACTTCCAAACCCTGATAATCTCGGACCGGCTAACCCTGTGCGACTGCCCAGGTCTCGTCTTCCCATCGTTCACGAGCTCGCGGTACGAGATGATCGCGTGCGGGGTCCTCCCGATCGACCGTATGACGTCCCACCGAGAGGCAGTCCAGGTGGTGGCCGACCGGGTCCCGCGGCGGGCCCTCGAGGAGGTCTACAAGATCGCGCTGCCGAAGCCGAAGCCGTACGAGCCGCAGTCCCGGCCCCCGCTCGCAGCCGAGCTCCTCAGGGCTTACTGTGCGTCCAGGGGCTACACATCCGCAAGCGGGCTGCCCGACGAGACCCGGGCTTCCCGCCAGATACTCAAGGACTACATCGACGGGAAGCTTCCCCATTTCGAGCTGCCCCCCGGGACGCCCAGTGACGATGATCACGATGATGGTGATGGTGATCTAATGGATGGTTCATCGGGGGTGTTGCCGGATATCGACGAGGAATTTGAGTCATCCGACGATGCAGAAGAAGATGACGATGACGTGGCAGTTACAATGGTCGAGGTCGGGGCGAGTAATCTCGAGGACGTGATGAACGACCTCGACTCGTTCGATCTTGCAAACGGGATGGTTGATGGTGGGAAGGCGAAGAATGTGAAGAAGAAACCGACGACAAAGGCCCCACACAAAATGCATAGGAAACCGGTGAGGAAGAAGGATAGGTCATGGAGGGTCGGAACAGGGAATGAGGATGGGGATGCCATACCTGTCGTCAAGGTTTTCCAGAAACCGGTCAACACAGGCCCTCTTAAACCCTAGATTTAGGGTTAAGTAAGTTTGTTTTGTTGACATCTTAAACCCTAGATTTAGGGTTAAGTAAGTTTGTCCCTCCAAAGATGAGAAATTGGTGTATTGTTGGCTGGTTGGGCCATGTTAGTGTTATTGATTTACTATTACTATTACTATTAATGTATCATCTTTTAGGGTTTAACATACATACTCCATGTCATAATTGTTATATGTTTTGGTGTTCTGACTTTTGATCACTGGAAATGAAATTTTGTGCCCTGTTGCTTTACTTGTTGATACTTTCTTCCCTTCAATGATTTTGCTTTGAAGATAAATTAGAACCAATCTCTCTGAACTTTTTTCTCCCAAATTGTTTAATAAGTTTGTCAGGTAAGATTGTTATATTGACTCGAGTTGCTGGTGTTGTCTATCTAAGTGAACTGTAAATCCCAACTTTGAAATTTAGTCTGAGTTTTAACTTTAGAGTTTCAAAACTAAAAAACTAAAAAAACTGAGGAAACAAACAAATCAAACTAAATTACATGTATCCGAGTTACAATTACTCCTATGATTATTAAAATCCTGATCCTAATTTATGATCCTACAATTTTAGGATCAAAAGTCCTTAATGTGAATCTATCATCTACATTCTGATCATAACTACCCCATGAATACGAATTAGGATCCCGATTCTAACAACCTTGCTTACTACAGGAGCTAAACCTCTTTAAGCTACTTTCAGCTGATTTACACTCTACTACACAATTGCTTACAGTTCATCACATTAGAACTCTAGTAATTATTTTGTCTTTTTAAAAATAAATTACATGTCAGTTGCCCAATGTCCATTGCCTCCATAGCATAGTGGTAGTGCGTTTGCTTCGTAAGCAAAAGGTCGCGAGTTCGATCCTCGCTAAACATACAAATTTCTCATTTTTACTAAAACTGACAGTAAAACCAGGTTACTATTCCTTTTGCTCACTGATGATGCCTGAATCAATGTTGATGTGATTTTAAGTGTTAGCCTTTTACCTTAGATGAGCCAACAACTCCAAAACACTGTTATGGTAAAAATCAATGTCAAGGGCTAATATTGATTGCCAGCAACTACTTTGTACAGTATCCAGGTGGAATCCATATTCTGCAATTGTTGTGTTTTGTTGTTGTCATTGTCAATAACCAATTCCAGCTATTCAACCACACTCATAAATGACATTATTGTTTTTTTTTTCTCCTTTTTTTCAAATGAAGGGTAAGAAAATTCCTCGGGGCGTCTATCTCAGTCATGGATAACTATCAGCAAACTTAATAGTTTATGAGTAATAGATTAATACCGAATTGTCTATGAAAAACATGACACATCTGTTGATATCTGTTGGGATCCACCCATGAGTAAAATGTCTCACATTGGAAAGGTAAAGGTAAAACACATGGTATATAAGTTAAGAGGGCTATTTTTCTTAACACCAATTGGTTTTAAGATGGAACCTCACTTAACTTTGTGTCTGTGCGCATTGAAGTGAAAACCTTGGATCTCCTTAACAAGTGGTATCAGAGTCGATGATTCGTTCGACTGGGTGCAAGGTGCGGGAAGGTGGTCCCGTAAAAATCACCATGGACAGGAGCAGGGATCATGGTGCGCGCAGATGGGTCTCCTGAAGGCACAGAGTTGGTGGCATGAGACTCAGGTGGAGTAGGGTGCGGCTCTATAGAGTAAGGTGCGACTATGATGAACTCTTGATGGTGACTTGAAACCTTGGCAAGAAAAAAAAAGAGGCTTCCGATTAAGGGAGAGAGAGTCATGTATGAAGGGGGAGATTGTCAGGATTCACCCATGAATAAATGTCCCACATTGGAAAAGTAAAGGGAAAACACATGGTATATAAGTCAAGTGGGTTACTCCTTTAAACACCAATTGATTTTAAGATGAAACCTCACTTAATTTGCCTAACATATGTTATTTTGAAGAAGATTTAAAATGTGAGGTTGAAAAATGGGTGGCTTTTTGTTAAATGAGTTTATTGTGTTTTGCTCTATTTTCTCATCAACTTTGCATAAAAATGTCAAGCTATGCATGGCTGTATTCAGGAACTGGCTAAAAAGAAGGTCACATGTTGGGCTAACAATGAATTGACATTTACTTTGGCATGTAATGTTAGAGTGAACTTGAATTCTGGACATTTCTGCATTGGATGCCACTTACGTACTGTTCTCAACTTACCTATTTAATTCATAATTCAAGTGTCTTGTATTCTGCAATAACTACAGCTTGTATAGAAATTCTGAAGAGATCTCAAATATACTATTTCTATACAGGCTGTACTTATTACAGAATATGTATATAATATATTTTATAGCATACTACAATATTATATTATTATGATAATATTTTTCGTTATAAATATAATGATAGTACTTTCATAGATCAAAACATTGTATATATGATGAGAAATTGATGATGCAAGTGGACAATTAACATTGAACAAAGGGAGTAGTAAGGGTGCCAGAAGCCTATCACACTCTTGTTGTTCAAACTTTGAGCAAAATTCATCCTTTTTACCTTTAGTAACTAATAAAAATAACTAAAATAAAAGTCAATTTTTTACATAACTTTGACTATTCCAAAAAATTAACTAATTGATCTAGCTAAAATCCATCACCCACTGCTTAAATATATAGTACCAAGTGACGACACCTCATTTATTTGTCCTTCCATTTTTTTTTTAAAGAAATACAATATCTATTCAGGAGTTATTAGGCCCCGTTCTTTTGTGCGTTAACGCACTCAAACGCAACACAAAATAAATAAAACCTAACGCATGATAAACGCACGATAACGCAACTTATCGCAATCTACTGTTCTTATATTATAATAAACACATTAACTCCAACGCAACCCAATGCAACCCAACTGCAACTTATCGAAACGCAAACGCAACGCAAATACAATGCACAAAAGAATGGGGTTAATTAGAAAATTGTCTTTATTTTTCTGTTTTTTGGATGAGTTATTTTTAAGTTAGAATAGCTAGGTTATGATAAGTTAGGATAAATTATAATATTTTTTGGGGAATTATATTTTTAGAATATATGTTTTTTTAGAAAATTGTGTTAAGCTAGGATGAATTAGGATAAATTAGAATAGATTTAACTTAGCAAAAGAATATGGCCTTAGTGAGGGCCTGAGGGGAAAAAGGTGCAAGAACAAAGCTAAAAGCACAAAAGCAAAGTAGCAAAGTAGGGGATTGGTCAATTATGTCCCTATCTAAAAAATCAATGTGAAAATGAGACCTTTAATTTCCTTCTTTAATAATATAATACAATAGTCTCTGGTAGGTGGCAACTGGGAAATATAAATTATGTTTGCTTGCTGCTTCTCAATTTTCTCATACTTTTTCTCTATCACAATTTTGTGACATAGTATTTGTCAAATAAATTATTGTGATTGGTTAGATAGATGATTTTGTCATCAAATCACCAAACCATCACCTAAACCAAATTCAGCCTTTTGCAAAACAGAATATTAAATAAGAAGTGCCCTAATTCATGCCCTTTTCTCAGCTACTGATCAAAGGTTGCAATCACCAACTACAATTTGCCTAAATAAATGCCTTGTCTAAAGATCAAGGAAGATTCAAAAACACAAACTCTCCTTTTTAATTATAAGTAGAATAGAATAACATGATAAAACACTAGTACTCCAACCATACCATACCATCTCCGCATTGTTATTATTACGTGCTATGTATTTCATACATCATCATTTTAAAGAATAATCAATAAATTATATAGATTGAGAACAACGAATAAATTTCAAATTAAGTCAGATAATCATATCCACCAATCTCACAATTTTCTCTACATATGTTTTTTTTTTTAATTTACAACTAGTTATCAGTTAATAATGAAGTATAAGCAATAAGTAGACGGATAACAATACGTTTTTGTAAACTCTAACAATACTTTTTTAATAATTATATATATTTATTAACTACAAGAGTACAACACTTATTATCTCGGTCAATAAATACAAATGATAGCTAGTCTCCTAATTTCGAATCACAGTAGATGTGGAACCATCTCAACCAAAAGTTTAAGCTGATGGTTGTAGGCCCAATGATGGTTTTATATTCTAACAGTAGAGAATATAAATTTTTATATTTATAAAAAATATAAATGAATAAATAATATAGTTTATAAATCGTAATAACCTTCACAATAACAAAAGATATATTTATAATAATTTAAATATAATTATATTTTAACTTATTAAGTGATTTATATGAAATTCAAGATGATTCTTACTAATCATATTGAATCAAGAAGCTTATCATTTTACTAAATAAATAAATAAAGAAAAAGTGCATGAAAGTGAAAAACCAAAAGGAAAGAAAAGAATGTATAGGGTCAAGTGGATTAATCTTTCTCAGGAGTCGCTCAATCTACACCCTTGATAATAAATCATAGACAAAGATGGCCCAACGTCATGAATATTGGTGGACCAAGTAGACTGATTTGAATTATGTTGGGATTAGTCATAATCACAAGCATTATTAAACTTAAATAGAGGGGGATTAGAAAATACTAATATAGGAAGTACGAATCTACACTCTTCCATAAAATACACATTAAAAAAAATGAAAAACCAAGTTAAGGAACAAAAAAGAAAAAGAAAGAATGTGTTAGACTTGGCTTTGTTTTTTTAGTGATAGGATTATGTTTGCTAGGAAAGTAAAGATAAGCATAAAACTTGTGGTGGGAATTTTAATTTTGATTTAAGTATTTTTTTAAGGAATTAGATAATACAAAATAAGATTAGACAATGATAAACCAAACTTACCACTTAAAAAAACAAGACTTTATAATAAAGGATTAGGTTAAATAAAATAGAGATATATAAAATAAAGTGTGGCCGTAAATAAAGGGATTATCCCAAAAAAGACAAATTATAAAGACATTACTTTACAAATAAAACAGTATTGTTCAAATTCAATATCTATTTTGTTAATGTAAATACTTGTTCGCTCCAGCTTATTTTTTTAAAATTACTTCAAATAATTCACTCTTCGTTCTTTTATACACCTGGTTGTGGTACAGTGGGAAATAAATGTGGTGGATTTAAGAAAATTGTGATTGATTGTGGTGGGTTAAAAAAAAATAACTTTTAATAAAAAAAAATTAAAATTGAAAAATTTATTGTGGTGGGTTGTGATGGATCGATGTGGATGGAGGTAGGTTGTGATGAAATATGAAAAAATATGGTGCGGTATGGAACCGCAACCAACCAACCGCATAAAAGAACGGGCCTAAATTACTAAAAAGAATTCTCACAAAAAATTTTAAAAAAACTTAAAAATAAGAAATTATTAAAAAACATTCTCACAAAAAATTAAATTAAATTTTAAAAACAAGTTGAATCAAAATAAACTGAATAATGTTTGGGGGGGGGGGGGCAACCAAAAGATAAGAAGCATATTTCAGCAATAATGCAAGATTATAAAGCAAGCAGATGAAGCTTGCAATGGAGCCCATAGCTGATATTATGCAGATTTTTGAGGACACCAAAAAAAAAAAAACACAGAAAAAGCAACACAATTGAGAAATCTCTGCAGCCCTGTTTTGATTAAAGCAAAGGGCAAAGTAATTCAAGTTCCTGCTACACAGCAATGGAACTCAAAATAACAACTTCTCTCCCTAGATATTCACCCTACCAGTAGAGAATAAACATGGTGATTATGGTACAAGAGCAAGATTATCTCCCTCCCATCCTCTTATGTTCCCCTTAATTACCTTATGTACACAAAAACCCGCCACCCCTTTGTGAGATAATCCGCGTGACAACGAGCCAGATTCGAGAAATCTTAATCCCTAAAAACAAGCAAGCTTATGACCGACCAAACTTAAGTCGAATTCGAAACACGGATGCTGCTTCATCTTCATCACCTTCGTTCGTCTGAGGTGGTGTCGGGAGGCTTAAGCAAACTACGTCTTCTCCGACAAACAACGAAGCATCCTCCCGTTCATGCATGCAACAAACTAAAGTTCAAACCTGCTCCAACAAACAAAGAATGCAACTTCAGCAACTTAATACTCATTAAAAGCATACTTTTATCATACACCGACAAATGACACAATACAAGGCTTCGTTTTTCAACAAACCACATTCAGGCTGGGTAAAGAACGGCTAGGTACGTTTAGGTAAAAGTTGAAAAGTTGAGTATCAAAACTGTGGGTGAAAATGGGTAAACTTGGTTTGGTTTGGTTTGGGCAATGGGGTATTTACCCTTCTAAAGAATAGAGCTTGGCCATTCCGGTTGAGTTTAGGTTGGATCATATTCGAGTCAACAAAGTTCGGGTTGAGTCGGGTTTGGGTATGCGGGTCGGGTTGATGTCAGGTAAGTTTGGGTTTGCATCGTTTAATGTGTGTATTTTTGGGTCTACATTGGGTTTTGGCAAGGAAAATTTTGCGGGTCTAATACAAGGAAGATGCCTCGTTGCACACTGAGCAAGAGAATAAAAACTATCGAGGTGCATCATACTGTGGCATGGACAATGCAGCGTCGGTGGTGCACTTTCACACAGTAAAAATAAGCAAAGTCATGCTTATGTAGTTATGTCAATACTAAAATTTTTGATGGACCATTATGTTTCCCTTTGGATCCCCAAGGCATATGTTAATTTGTCATCATGTATGACTAACCACAAATTTGACTTAATAATTGCAAAATGACAAAGGGGGGCCTATGCTTTTCAGGTATAATAATAGTTTAAAATGCCATCTGCTTCAATATGAGCACAGGCAGCTTCTTGTATAGACAATGACCTTTACTCATACCTCCAACAACTTGACGCTAAACCCCACCTAATCTTCGGTCTTAATGATCTTATCCGTGTTCTCACAGAACTACTAAGATTCCAGACCGGCATCCCAATCCATCAGCATCTAATTTTATGAACATATATGTATAATTTTATGAGTATAAATATGTAGACTTATGAGCATACCCATAAAATCTACAATCATACACGTATGGTCATGTATGAACTAGGCCTCAAATACAGATATACATATGACCAAAGAACAAAGATTATATACTCATAAATTTATGTGTCTGCTCACAAAATTATACACATATACTCAACAAACCCATTTCGGGAGCATAGTTATTAAAATCCCGATCCTAATCTACGGTTCTATGATCCAAAATTCACGACGCGTTTCTACTATCTACATTCCAATTCATGATCCTACGTGGGTTAATTCCGATCTTGACCGCCCCATGGATCCGAGTTAGGATCCCGACTCTAACAACCTTGTTCCGGGGTACAAAAAAATGGTATTTTCGGGAGTATAGTTCAATTTTCTATCATTCCGTTGGAATAGTAAAGGATCTTTCAAGAGGGTTTATGCACAACCACTCATCAGATTGGGACCCTGCAACCCCTCTCATTGAATAATCCCTTTTCTCCCTAAGAAATAAGCCCTGATTCACACATTGGCATTCAATACATTCCAACTACTGTACTTCAAATCTAGATCCAAATTCAATACTTTGAAATTCTGCCACAAGGTGAGGTATGGAGGGGTCTTACATTGTTGTAGTCTTACCCTTTGAAAAACACATCCTTTCCACCTCAAAATTAAGAATCAGTGTTCTCTAATAATAGCTAAATCTGAGAGGAACTTTCAAGAAAATGTTCACTAATATCACTTCCATGAATGCAATAAACAAAACCCAGAACAAACATATACTGAATCTCCTAAATCCTAAATCCAAATCAACCCACCCCCCCCCCCCCCCAAATCCCCCAAAATTCAGAGAGACTGGTACTGATCATAGTTACCGGGAATGTCACCCACGTTCCGAAGTCAAAACTAGACTAAATTTGTGTAAAAGTTAGCGACCCACGTTCCGGGACTAACAACCCGGGAAACGTTCCTGGTAACTATGGTTCTGATTGACCCCAATATATACTGAATCTCCTCTTTGTGCTAATACTACAGAACATGTTGAATCTTCAAGTAATAGTAACCAAGAAACCTCATATTTTTCCTATACTGATTCAACTACCAGCAATCATCAAGCCCAGTAATAGTTCATACTTCATACTTCATACAACCAAGCTTATAATAAACACAAATCACACAGCAAATACTAAGAACAACAAAAAGAAAACATAAAGAAAGAATCCTTCACTTACCACTTAACTCACAATAGCTTCATTTTCAGTCCTTGAAGATGACATTGTCCGCCATATCCATCAAAGGCTTCAAGCACTCGGGCGAGAACTTCCTCGCGAACAAGTAATCATGGCTAAAATTCGAGCTCCGAAGCGTATAAATAATGTTCGGCGAAACCTCGGGCGGTTCATACGTATGCGGGTGCCCATCCACACTATCCGTCCAATTGACCCGAGTGAGCGTAAACCGGGTACACCCATTCGGATCCTCCATTGACAAATACGTTGGAAAGTAGTGCTCCTCAGGATAACAAGAATGAATGTTAATACAAGGCAACCTAAACTTCCTCCATAGCTTCCTCTCCTTCAACACCATCAACGCATGCTTCTTCGTCATCACAAAAAACTGCGACCCGACCCGGAACTCCTCAAAGGGCACCTCCGGCATCATCACAATCTTCCCTCGAGCATCATATCGAGCAGGCAAAGTGGTCTCATTCGCAAGAATTTCGATGAAACTCTTATACCTAACACTCCTACCAAACGACGAAGCAAACAGAGATCTATACACATACCCAAACGAATGCAACGGGATGCAACTCTGAGAGATCAAAGCAAAGTAGAAGTTCATCGGGTCGTCGAGGATGGCATTCGCCATCAACCTCCTCGCGGCGGAGATCAGGGTGGCGGAGGACCTTTCCGTGTGTTTTCCGGCGATGAACCTGCCGGAGAAGACGCCGCCGGGATCTGGGACGGCGGCGGAGGGGTCGGCGTGGACGTAGACGTTGTAGAAGTTGGGGGAGGTGGAGTTGAAGAAGGCGTTCCAGAGAGGGGCGAAGTGTAAGGGGGTGTTGGTGAGGAAGAGGAAGGCGATCTTGAGATTAGGGTTTTTGGAGCCGAGGCGGGAGAAGGCGAGGGAGGTGGCGGAGTTTGATCGGAGGGCGGCGGAGGAGACGGCGCGGCGGAAAAGTGCGAGGTCGTCGAGCTCGTCGGAGGGGGAGACGGGGAGTTGTCGTGGTGGGAGGAATCGAGGGGCGAGGATGAAGATTATGGGGAGGGAGATTATCAGGGTGAAGATTAAGATGTACTGGGATTGATGGAATTGCAACATTTTCGATTGATTGATTGATTTTGATTGGAATTGATTGAAATTGAAGATGGGTTTTGGGTTTGTGGACTAATCCAGTAAACTGGACTGAATTGAATTGAATCAAATCATGGGGGTGGAATCAATTGCAGGGGAAACCATATGTTTTCTTTGGTTTGTATGGATGAAGAAGAACATCTCCAGATTCTGAAGGATGGTTTGTTTGTGTTTCTTCTTCTTCTTGTTCTTCTTCTTGTTGATGTTGTTGTAGAGAAAGAGTGAGAGTAGAGAGAGTTTAAGGGTGTGTTTGGATGGAGAGGAGAAGATGAGGAAGAGGAAGAGGAAGAGGTGGTTGAGTAGAGAATGAGATGGAGATGAGATGAAAATGGTAAGTGAAGGCATACATACAAAACACAGGGATGGAGATGAATTCTAGGGCGTCAGATCTCATCGTGTTGGTGGGACCCAACCCTGCTTTTCTTTTTTTCTTTTTACTTTTTTTTTGGGGGGGGGGGGGTGTACTGTAGACGTGCAGTACTGAGAGTCTGAGACTGCTGTGGTCAATATTTGTGTAATTTTATTTTCTGTTGTTTTTTTTTCTGAGAGATTATTTGATGTTGTTGAGCAGGCCCTAGTGAGGAGGATCTCTATGGAAACTTCATGAATCATGATTAATGGGTTATTAGATTTTAAAATCTCTATTTTTTTTAGTGGAATTAAAATCTCTATTTTTAAGGTTTGTTTATTACTCCATTTGTCTCAAAATATTTGTCTTTTTTTTATTTAGTGTGTATTTTAAAAAAAATTAACAAATTAATCTTAATTAGTAATAAAATAATAATAATTTTCTTAGTTTTAAATTCAAAATTATTATTTATACATTTCCCTCTCATATTAAAATATTTTTAAAATTCAAACTAAAGGTATTTTAATAATTTCTATAAAATAAAAGTTTACATTTAAGGAAAATGGACATAATTTTAGGACATCCAAAAAAGGAATAGTGGACAAATCATTTGGGACGGAGGGAGTAGAATATTTTAAATTTTATTTTTTAAATTGATATCTCAAATTTTAGGGGTCGTATTTGTTAGCAGTCCGACCCCGAATTAGTATAAATTTAAATTTGAGTCTTTCCTGTAATGTAGCGATATTTTTTTTGGATGATATGTAAAATGAAAACGTGTGTAAGCCAAAAAAACAACTGTTGCATTGTAGAAAAACACGAGTTTAAAATAACTTTAATTCAGTGTTGGATTACAGACAAATATAACTCCTAAAGTTTGAATATTCATTTCAAAAGTGAGATTCAGGATATTCTGATAAACAATCTTCAAAATATTAGGGAATTTAAAACATACTAATCTTTTTAGAATTATAGATTCGGAATATATGAGTGGAAAGAATTTTTAGAATGTGAAACATTGAAACGGCTGAAAATCGATGAATTTTTGAAAATACAAACATAGTGCTTTCTAGATCGTAAATATTATTGGATATAATTTTTAAATTGACAGTTGATCCAACGATTTGTTTTGGTATAACTGAATAAGCAAGGTAAATTATTAGGTAGTGCAATCTCTAGTGTATCTGGCAAGGCAGTCCAATGAAATAATATTTTCCCCATTTTTAAACTTAGACCCCTATTTTTAGTTTATATATATAAAAAAATACTTTATATAGGGATTAATATATATATATATATAATTTTTATATTGACTATTAGGAATATTGTAAATTACATTGCCTAATACAATGAAATGACAATATTAAACATTCCTAATTTGAAATCTAAATCTAAATCACTTTGAATGGATTTAGATTCTTTAGTTTGTTAAACAACAACAAACTAATATTCTTACTTGTTAGCACCCTGTACCCCCAAAAAAAAGTTGCTTAATTTCTAAATTTTACATATAATTATAAAGGACAATAATACACATTTTGAATTGTCCATATTTTATATTTTTGTAACTTTTATTAATATTTTCTCTAATAATTATATATATTTATCAACTATAAGAGTATAATACTTATCAACAAGGTCAAAAAATATAAATAACAGTCTAATTTTATCAATCACATTAAAAATGCATATTTTATGCATGGTTTTATATTTATGAAAAAATACTAATAAATAATTATTTTTGTATTGTTTATAGTTGTAATAACCCTCAACGTAATGAAACATAGCTTTATAATGATTTCAATATACTTATGGTAGCAAAATGTTTATTATTTTTGAATTATAAACAAGGTTGTTAAAATCGGGATCCTAACTCGAAACTATGGTGAAGTTAGGATCAGAAATTAGCCCATGTAGAATCGTGGATCGTGTGTAAATATTAGAATCGTAGGATTTGTAAGTCAGGATCAAGATTTTAATAACTATAATTATAAATAAATTATAATTTTGTTTAAGCGCATCATAAACAATTTTTGATCATTTAACGAAGTTGGCTGGTCCAATTAATGTATACCAAGATTGAGGAAACTTGTAGTTTATGCATAGAAACTTGTTGGTGCATCACTATATCAATGTCCTCATTTTAACAAACTTACTTGACAAACCAAACTTACTCTTTAGTATCTGAAATTGCCATTCTCTCAAGCAAAGTAAAGGAGGGAAAAGGTAGGAAATAGTTGGAGAACATAATGGTATTGTACATTAACTCTTTACATACATTACACATGGCAAGCATACCACATTTGATCTCAATTTAAACATGTTTTTAGTTTGGTCATCCTGTAGTTTAAGGGTCCGTTTGAAAAGGAAGTTAGAAAGAAAGGTAAGAGTTCATGAGAGTAAAGGAGGGTAAGAGTATGAGAGTGTTTTAAGTACAAACTATTTATCCTTGTTTGGAAACTCAATTAAAAGAGTTCATATAAAGTAAATATTTAATTGACATATTTGCCTTTTAATATTATATATGTAATAAAATGACAAGTATTACATTTGTACATTAGCTCTGTACTCATTCTCTCTTGACCCCTCCCCCCCTCTTCCCTTCTCTCTCTTTCTATACTCTCTGAACAACACTTTTCTGTAAGAGATGTGTATGTGTGTAAGTAAGAGAGAGAGAGAGAGAGAGAGAGAGAGAGATGTGTGTGTGTGTGTGCGCGAGAGAGAGAGGGAGAGAGAGTGAGTGAGTTGGAGAGAGATTGATGCATGTGTTATGATTCAATTAGGGTTAAGGATAATATGATAATTTTCTACAACAACAACAACCTCCCAGGTGATACGTTTGAGCGCAGTTTGGGGGATCCTAATGTAGGCAACCTTACCCCCATGAACAAGAGTTCATAGAGAGACTGATTTCGATAGATCCGAAGCAATATGATCATTTTCTATTTTAGTATATTATGATTTAATTAAACTCTTCTTTACACCCCAAATTCGGGCATGAGAAAAATAAGAATTAAAAGGAGTAAAGGAGGTAAATCTCACTATCCTTTATTCTTCCTTACCCTCTCTCACTCCCTTCCCAAGTAGGATAATAAGGAGTAAGCACCCTTCTTAACATCCCCCCCTGCCCTCCTCCCAAGCAGATCATAAGTTAGTTTGGCATCAATTGATCTTTACTTCAATTTATGCTTTGCAAATGGAAGTCCGAAGTAGAATGCATCTCAACCGTTTCGTACTTGGTGATTGTGAACGAACAATTTTGTGGTATAATGAAACCAACTAGAGGGCTTAGGTAAGGGGATCTTCTTTCCCCTTATTTATTCTTATTGTGTATGTAAGTACCGACCCAATCATTGGTTCAACAAAGCCAAGTTAGAAACAAAGGATTGGATACTAAAATTTTTGCTTCTAGAATGAATATACATGTTTTCTTTTTATGGTTGGCAGTCCCCTTTTCTGTAAAGGAACGGAAACAACTTGTAGAAATCTTGAGAGTATCCTTGATATTTTTATAATCAGTCGAGACAGTTGATTAATAATCATAAATCCACAATGTTTTTCCCCTTCCTACGCTTTAGCCGAGATGGAGCGTACTAAGGGGATTGTCAACATCCCTGCCAAAAAAATCTTTGAGAAGTATATCTTGGACGTTCTTCTATCATTGGAAGTAAAACGATATAATTGCTCTCACCCATTCTTGAAAAAGTTACCAAGAAACTATCTAGTTGGAAAGTAATTAGATAGTTCCCCCCCCCCCCCCCCAATCCTTTATTAATTATTGCTCCTTACTTCTTGTTAAAGCTTTTCTCATTCTTGAAAATAGATTTTCTGGATTTTTTTTACAAGGGTAAATTCGGGTCATCCAAACTGGGCCCCTATTTCAGAGGTACACCAATTGGACTTAGCGACCCACTGGGAGGGGGGAACCTAAGCCCAAACCCAAAGGCTTGATTCGTGACCCTGCTCATCTCCACACAAGGACACTTGCAAGTCATAGGGATCGATCCAAGATGGAAGGTCACAATGATGCCAAGTGAGATTGGCAAATAGATTTTCCGCATTGCTAATTCTTATAATTTGATTGAAAGAATATGTAATAACAGAGGGTTGCTCATCGGTCACGGACTGAACCGATGGACCGAGGACCGAATTAGAGGACTAAGCTGGACCGAGAACTGGACCGAAAAAAGTTCGGTCCGGGACTAGACCGACCGAACTCTGTTTGGTCCAGTCCGGACTGGACTATACATAAAGAAACCCTATAATTTGAGTAACTTTGGTCCATTAGTTTGGTCCATGGGCTGGACCGAAGACTAAACATAAAAATTTCCTGGATTGAGGACTGGACTGAACTTCCCTCGGTCCATTCGGTCCAGTCCCTTTTTCAATCCAGACTGGACTATAAACAGCCCTTGAATAATTTATAAATTTTGGTTCAAGATTATTTTCGAGACTTGAAAAAAAGTCCAATAAATTAAGCAGTGCCCTCTAAAAATTCCTTTGTTTTGGTCATGCCCTTATTATGCGTAGTTGCATGCATCCGTGATCCTAAAATCGATTGTCCTGCAGTAGGATCACTTCTCTACAAGGAGTCCATTGTATTTGGTAATTCCATAAAACTATAAACCAACAAGAAACACTCAATCCAAATATCAATACAACTCCACCCATCCAAATAGCCAAAGTTCATATCGTTAAAAAAATGTGGTCTCCTTCTAATCAATTTTAACGATATGAACTTTGGCCCAAAATACTTTTTAAATGTCTTGACTTGATAAAATATTTATATGTTTGTACATCAAAATGGATATTAAATTGGAAAAAAAGAAGATTCTAGTATGATAGACTTTTAAACTATCACCTATAAATTGTATAAAATTATACTTTTATCCATAATTTTTAAAATTAACAAAAAAATGTCTCAACCAACGCATTCCAATCTTTTTACAATCGATAATTGATAATATCTACTAAAAAACGATATAAAAACTATAACAATATTAATTTCATGAAAAGTAAGAAAGACAAAGACCTAATTCAATTCCTAAGAACAATTAATGGCACGTAGCTACAAAACAAGTTTTGAGCAATTAATCACTATTCTAATCTTCTACCTAATTAACCTCATTAGCCATATCTTCTTCTTCTTCTTCATCTTCATCATCATCTTCTTCTTCTTCATCATCTTCTTCTTCTTCTAGTAGCACCCAATTCCCTTGGACACCTCCATGACAACTTTTTGGGAAAACCAAACTGTGCACATAAGGACCCACATACTCAAGTGAGGACTTGTGATAATGAGGATTATTAGCAACCACAAAAAGTTTTTGATCATTACTAGGGTTGTACACAAACAACCTCCCTTTGTTAGTTGAAACTATGATCCACCCATTCTCCCATGTATTCAAAATTGTCCCATACTCACCAAACCCTACAAAAATGGTGCAAAGCTTCCACCAATAATGGCGCGTGCTGTATTTCCCCATTACCCACACGTTACAAAAGTTGGGATTGTCGTATGCCACGAGTTTCTCCTGGCCATATATTGTCAATGTTGTTAGGATCATGGATTCTGCGCACTCTGGAGGACCAGGTATTTCTTCGAACACCTCTTTTGACAAATCAAGGCTCACAATCGAGTATCTTGGGCCGTTGTTGTTGGGCTCTTTTCGCTTTAGGGCCCAATGGATTACACTGTTTATGTGCACCCCTCGTCCCATGATTTTCAAGGCCTTGTGCGAAATCCTCCCCATTACCTTCCTCCAAGTCCTGGAGAAAACCAAGAATATATCAGCGTGCAAAACACTGGTCTGACCAGCTAGGATCCCGATTCTAACAACTTTGTAATCCATCGCTGCAATGTCCCGCCCAAACCCTAGTGCATAACGACGGTCGCACATAGGGGGCATTGGGATGGCTAGGTGCCTACCCAAGAAGGGATTCCAAAACACCAACTTTTGATCATCAACATGCAAATTATTGCTAAAACAAACCAACCCATCACAAGAACCAATCAAGGAGTAACTAAAATTGATGGGTATACTACCATTCCAAGTGATGCACCCTTGTTGAACCGGTGTCGGGTTCGAATCTTTCAACATCATAAACCTTTGATCATCTACTTGAGGTGTGAAATTGTAGGAGTAAATATGGTATAGGGTTTTACGAGGGTTTAAGGAGATTGTAAAAGTAGGGCTAGTAATCAATGTCGAGATTGATTTGCTTGCACATAGCAAACGAACAAGGGTTTTCAAGGGTAACTTTTGGAGGATTTGAATCTGTGTATCGGTGTCGAGATCATCCCAATACGCCATGTTGAAAACGGGCGAAACCTGAACCAGCCAAACGGGTAAAATTTATACTAGAATCTAAGGAAGAAGGTGAAGAGAAATAGAGAAAGTGAAAACATCTTAGAAAATATGATGAATGAGTTGAATGAAGAGATAACCTAATTTTGAGGCTTGGTTTGGCTAATGGAGAATATTTATAGGTTATTTCCAAAAATCAAGGGCGGTTAATTAGAATATTGGAAAACATAACAATAATAATACTAGGAAGTTTACCATATGAATCTCGGAAAAGGACACTCACGGGAAGATTTTCCAATTCCAACCTAATAAGGAATTTTTTTTTAATAGGAAATTCACTAGTCACAAAATTTGAATACGAAAATAAAACAAATAAGGTGTGTTATGGTAATTTGAGGGGTTTTTTGGTTGGGAAAAAGAAACAGATTTACTAGGTGGAAATTGGAAGGGCAGGTTAATTAGAAGTACTTCGGGCTGCTTCTGTTGCTGATTACAATTTGTTGCTGAATTCCGTGCCTGTTGCGCTCTTTTGTACTTCCTTTTGTTTCGTATTCATATTATTTATTCTCGTTGAAAATGGTGTAGTTAGATATATAAAAATTGAACATAAATTTATCAATATATTCAATTATTTGTTAAATAAAATTACTATTATTAAATTCTTAATGAAAAAACTACTTTGTATAATTGTTAATAAGAGATTATATAAAAATTATCAATCAAAACCTGATATTGGAGACTGTAATAATCAATAAAAGAACATATAATATGAAGCATATTTTGTTTCAGCTATATTGAGACTTGGAATAATGAAAAGATATAAATAATCAGAAAAAAAAATCGTCAAATACTCTATCAAAAGAATATAATGTTATACTTTTCTAAATAATTGACTTTTACATTTTCAAGGCTCATATTCAATTAATAGTTTTTCATATAATATTTTATCAAAAGAATATAATATTATACTTTTCTAAACTTGTACTTTATGCAATACAAACTTATTGGTGCATCACTATTTAGATCAATGTCCTCATTCTAACAAGGTTGACAAACCAAACTTAATCTTTAGTATCTTAAATTGCCATTCTCTAAAGCAAAGTAAAGGAGGGAAATGGTAGGAAATAGTTAGAGAAATTAATTGGTATGGTACATTTGTAACTCTTTACATACATTACACATGGCAAGCATAGCACATTTGATTTCAATTCAAACATGTTTTTAGTTTGGCAATCTTGTAGTTTAAGTTAGCTTGGCATCAATTGATTTTTACTTCAATTTACTTTGGCCATGTTCTTTTGTCCGATGGGTGGAGTGTGGTGGTATATGGTCCGGTGTAGTGAAATCATTGAAAAGTGTAGTGAACTGTAGTGAGAGTTGTGGTAGGTGAGATAGGTGAGAAGAGAGAGTGTGAAAAGCAAAAGAGAAAAGTGAGGAGGGAAAAAATTGAGGAGATATATTGGTAATGATTGTGGTAAAGTGTGGTCAAGTGTGGAAGAATATTGAGAAGTATGATGAGTTGTGCTATCGCACCGCACCGCACTGTATAGAAGAACGGGGTCTTTGCAAAGGGAAGTCCGAAGTAAAATGCATCTCTATGGTTTCGTACTTGGTAATTGAACAAACAATTTTGTGGTATAATGAAACCAACTAGAGGGCTTAGGTAAGGGGATCTTCTTTCCCCTTATTTATTCTATTGTGTATGAAAGTATGACCCAATCTTTGGTTCAACAAAGTCAAGTTAGAATGAAATGATTGGATACTAAAATTTGTGCTTCTAGAATGAACATCCATGTCTTCTTTTTACGGCTGACAATCCCCTTTTGTAAAGGAACGTAAACAACTTGTAGAAATCTTGAGAGTATCCTTGATATTGTTTGTTATAATCAGCCGAGACAGTTAATTAATTATCACAAATCCACAATGTTTTTCCCCTTCCAATGTTTAGCTAGATATACGAAGCGTACTAAGGGGATTGTCAACATCCCTGCCAAAAAATCTTTGGGAAAGTATCTTGAATGTTCTTCTATCATTGAAAGTAAAACGATAGTATTGTCCCAACCCATTCTTGAAAAAGTTACCAAGAAACTATATATCTAATTAAAAAGCAATTAGATAGTTTTTTTCCCCTAATCCTTATCAATTATTGCTCCTTAATTTTTGTCAAAGCTTATCTCAATCTCGAAAATAGATTTTCCGCATTGCTAATTCTTGTAATTTGATTGAAATAATATGTACAATAACTTATAAGTTTTGGTTAAAGATTATTTTCGAGATTAGAAGAAAAGTCCAATAAATTAAGCACTTCCCTCTAAAAATTATTTTGTTTTGGTCATGCCCTTATGCGTAGTTGCATGCATCTATGGGCCTAAATCACTTCTCTACTAGGATTCCATTGCATTTGGTAATTTCATAAAAGTATAAACCAACAAGTAACACTACATCCAAATGGCAACTATTATATATTTTAACAATATAAACTTTGGCATAAAATATTTTTTAAATGTCTTGATATAATATTTATATTTTTTACGTCAAAATGCATATAAATGTCTAGATATAAATTATATAAAATTATATTTTTATCTACTACCTCTATCCCTAATTCAGTGTCAAAAAATTACTTTTATAAGTCCAAAGTGTTTAGGAACTTGTGTAAAAAATTTACAGTTTGACACATGCCCTTTTAGGAACTGTTTAGGAACTATGTTTATAAATATATTGTATATTAATTAAGGGTAATATGGTTGTTTTAATTGTAGGAATTGTAAAATTGACAATTAAAAAGGGGACAAGGTAGTTAGAAAATTTGACAATCATTTAGGGATGAAGGTAGTATAATTTTTAAAATTTACAAAAAAATATCTCAAATATTATTGTTGCTACATGGCCCACATGCATTCCAATCCAACTTTTTTAATTGACAATTAATAATATCTACTAAAAAATGGTATCAAAAACTAAGTCGTCTATCACTACTTAATAATAATTCACAATTAATTCAATTCCTAAAAACAATTAATGGCATGAAACTACAAAACGAGTTTTGAACAACTAATCATTATTCTAATTTCTTCCTAATTACCCTCATTAGTCTAATTCCATCTTCTCTTCTTCTTCTTCTTCTTCTTCTTCTTCTTCTTCATCATCATCATCATCATCTTCTTCTTCTTCTTCTTCTTCTTCTTCTTCTTCTTCTTCTTCTTCTTCTTCTTCTTCTTCTTCTTGTAGCACCCAATTCCCTTGGACACCTCCATGACAACCTTTTGGGAAAACCAAACTTTGCACATAAGGACCCACATACTCAAGTGAGGACTTGTGATCATAAGGATTATAACATATGGTTGTTTAGTACTAGGGTTGTACATAAACAACCTCCCTTTGTTTGTTGACACTATGATAGACCCATCCTCCCATGCATTCAAAATTGTCCCATACTCACCAAACCCTATAAAAATGGTGCAAAGCTTCCACCAATACTGGTGCGCGCCGAATTTCCCCATCACCCACACGTTACAAAAGTTGGGATTGTCGCATGCCACGAGTTTCTCCTGGCCGTGTATTGTCAATGTTGTTAGGGTCATGGACTCTGCGAACTCTGGAGCAGGTATTTCTCCGAACACCTCTGTTGACAAATTAAGGGTCACAATGGAGTATCTTGGGCCACCATTGTTCGGCTCTTTTCGCTTTAGGGCCCAATGGATCACGCCGTTTAAGTACACCCCTCTTCCCATGATTTTCGAGGCCTCATGCGAAATCCTCCCCGTTACCTTCCTCCAAGTCCTAGAGAAAACCAAGAAGATGTCGGCCTGCAGAACGCTGGTTTGACCAGCTAGGATCCCGATTCTGACAACCTAGTAGTCCATTGCAGCAATGTCACGCCCAAACCCTAGTTCATAACGACGGTCGCACATAGGGGGCATTGGGATGGCTAGGTGCCTACCCAAGAAGGGATTCCAAAACACCCAACTTTTGATCATCAACATGCAAATTATTGCTAAAACAAACCAACCCATCACAAGAACCAATCAAAGAGTAACTAAAATTGATGGGTATGCTACAATTCCAAGTGATGCTCCCTTGTTGAACCGGTATCGGGTCCGAATCTTTCCATATCATAAAGCTTTGATCATCTACTTGAGGTGTGAAATTGTAGGAGTAAATATGGTATAGGGTTTTACGAGGGTTTACGGAGATCGTAAAAGTTGGGCTAGTAATCAACGTAGAAATTGATTTGCTTGCACAAAGCAAACGAACTAGGGTTTTCAAGGGTAACTTTTGGAGGATTTGAATCTGTGAATCAACGGGTATAAGGGAGTATACTAGAATGTAAGGAAGAAGGTGAAGAGAAATGAAAACAGCTTAGAAAATATGAATGAGTTGAATGAAGAGATAAGCTAATTTTGAGGCTTGGTTTGGCTAATGGAGAATATTTATAGGTTATTTCCAAAAATCAAGGGCGGTTAATTAGAATATTATTGGATAACGTAATACAATAATAATGATAATAAGAAGTTTACCATATGGATCTCGGAAAAGGAAACTCACTGGAAGATTTTCCAATTCCAACGTAAAAAGGAGATCTTATTTTAGGAAATTCACTAGTCACAAAATTTGAAAACGAAAATAAAACAAATAAGGTGTGTTATGGTAATTTGAGGTGGTTTTTTTTGGTTGGAGGAAAAAGAAACAGATTTACTACCTCCGTCGCATATTATTTGTTCATCCAATTATATTTAAAAGTCCAATGGTCAGTGAAAAATGTGTAATATACCAGAATTACTCTTACTTTTCTCATGTGAAAAAAATCAAAAATAAACAAAAGAGTATTTATTAGGGGTATAATAGAAATTATAATCATTGGAATTATAAAATGGACAAACATTTTAGGACAAGGGAGTTAGGTAGATGGACAAACAATTTGGGACGGAGGTAGTACTAGGTGGAAATTGGAAGGGCAGTATAGTTTCTGTTGCTGATTACAATTAGTTGCTGAATTCCCTGCCTGATGTGTTCTTTCGTACTTAATCAAAAGTATTGTCTCTGTTTTTATTTATCGATCGTCTAGGAAATTGTGTTAAAACTTTAACTATTACTCCCTTCGTTCTTTTTTATATGTCATTTACGATTTTCAGTGTCATTCTTTAATCAATAATTTTTAATATAAAATATTTATAAAAAAATATAATATTATACTTTTTCAACAATATTTTTCATTACGAACTTAATGATATCAATTTTGTACGATGAATCATTATACAAATTAAGATATTAACGGTCAAAGTTTTTGTCACAATTTCCTAGGCGACAGATAAAACAAAATGGAGGTAGTAATATCTGAATTTATATAATGATTCATCGTACAAAATTGATGTCATTAGATACATAATAAAAAATACTATTAAAAAAGAATAATATTATAATTTTTAATAAAAAAAATTATTAAAAATTATTGATTAAACATTGACACTGAAAACCATAAATGACACAAAAAAAGAACTAGTTAAACCAGCGTTCTTAATTAAAAATTGACCATAAATTAAACTTCAAAGTGATAATATTACTTCTAATTTACAAATCATTGTATATACTAAGTAATACTTATGATTTCTAAGAGGACGGTCGCCCAAACCCTAGTCCATTCCTTAATAATTGTCACTTTGAAGTTTTGGGAAGATCTTAAGAAAATAATATTGAAAATGATAATTGTATTGGAAATGGTACAAGTAAGAGTTAAATTTATATTTTAGTCATATAATTGTGTTGGGAATTGTAAAAGTAAGGTAAATTTGAAAATATTGATATTATTGTTGCAATGGAAGTGTAAAGTGACATGTATTGTCGAAAATAGAAAATTGATCAAAGTGACAGATATTGAGGAACGGAGAAAGTAATATTCTTTCCTGCGAATCTAGTGATATCAATTTTGTATCATGAATCATTATGTATATGATCATTATGCATGTAAACAAATTAACAATCAAGTTTTTTGACACAAAAAAAACGAGACAGCAAAAACGGAAGGAGCAATCAGAAAAAAATACGAGTACTTGAAAAAAAAAATGAGTGCCCACAACCCTTAACTCAAACCAGAAGACGTTTGCTCAGCTCACAAGCAAGGACCTGAAAGACTGATGTACACAACGACATTCAAAACCAGAATAACACAGACCTGTTCATTGTTGAAGATTAATTCAACCGAACTACACGAATAATTACAGCAATTACACGATTATTACATATCACACAACCACTATTATTAACGCCAGTTTAAGGCGATAACTTATAATTTTTGCAATAAGAAACCTGCAAGCAAATAAATGTAGATGTCCCGATGACTCCAGAGCGATCTGCAACACAGAAAGAGCATTTCACGATCCGCTTAATTCTCCATATTCACAAGTCTCAGATGGGAAACAACAACAATAAACCCTAGTATCGTCTCGCTAACGCGAGGTTTTGGGGGATTTAGATATTGGCAGACATCCCCCGGAAATGTTTTCATATGGGAAAAGTTGCATAAGTAAGACAGTGTTTGGTTGATCAAAAACCCTAGGGAAATTGGTCAACTTTTCGAAGCTGACCTATTTTCGTCATGTTTGGATGCATTTGGGTCTTGGGGAAACTTTTACAAGGGATCCACAGTTTCTCACCTTCATTTAGAGAAAATTTCACTAGGGGGAAGGGGGTTAGGGATGAAAAATTTTCCCAGGGTGCCTGGGATTCTTACCAAACGATCTCTAACTGATTTGATCATATCATTGCCTTTCACAAGCACCCTTGGTTACACTTTGATGGCTTGTTGGTCAGGCTTTATTGGATTTGGGTCTAATTTGAGCTTATCCTTGGCTGCTAATTTCTGTGTTCCAGGAGTCCGTTTGACAGCAGATTTTGTGGGTGTCTTGGCTGCTTGAGCTCCTGGGAATTAGAAAATAGAAAACATAAGACACACACCGCTGGTAAGTTTAATCAATTCTGGTTTTGTACAAGTAACCATTTCACTGCTGCATCCGTGAACCAGTAAAAAGATTGGGTGCACGGGGAAGGGGGAAGCCTCAAGAGCTTACTGACAACTAACTTTTAAGAGACTAATGAAATGCAGAAACTTCTTCAGAGAAAAAAAATTAGGGGGAATTAACAAATTACATAGGTTTTGTTCCTCAGAGGGGTAAATACTCATTTACCCAATCAATCTGGCCCAATTTAGCCCTTTTTACCCATATCTTTTGACACTCAAATTTTCAACTTTTATCTGACCTTACCCAACCTTAACATTACTCAACCTTACCTCCTATTCTTTGCACGAGTAAGGTAAGGCTGGGTAAAACAGAGTTGTGTATCTTAGGTCAAGTATTGGTAAGTTTTGGTGAAAAGTAGAAAACAATATAAAACATACTTGAATTCCACATCATCCAAATTTTATAATTTTCACCAAAAACTTGCCAATAGTTGCCCTAACAAACACAACCTTACTTTGACCCAACCTCATCTTACCAATAGCCAAGAAGAGAGCAGCACTACAAGAGCAGACATACCATTAGAGGGTAAAGACAACCGCTTCTGAAATTTGTCGTGAGCAGCAGTTCGTTCCTTAGGGTTGCTGCGAGATCTTGAGCTAGAAACATGTCTAGATTTGGTTTGTTCAACCACATCGTGATGAACTTGTTTAGTTTTTGCATTTACGACCACAGTGCCGTCTGCATCTTGAGTGTTCGGTGTCTTGCTGGGGGAGCATTCGTCAGAACAGGGCGGGACTGTCTTTTCAGTAGACGAGTTAGGCAGCTTCTTCGCAGCAGATTTCGGTTGCGTCTTTGCCAAATTTCCTCCTTCAGCTTCTCTGTTGTCAAGCATCTTTGCCTCATCCTTGAGATTGACGTCAAGAAATCTGTTTTCCCAGGGACGCACAGCCATCCATCTCTCCAGCCAATTCCAACCCCAGCTGCTTGTATCTGGTTCAAACCCCGAGCTAGGTGCTAGTTGTCTCGACCTTGCTTGCCACTACAATAAATGTTGATGTTAGACACTAGCGATCATTGGCATTATTAAGTTGTATAATCCAGCCTGTATGTTGTTTATTTAGAACTGATATTGATAGGTTTATCATGCATGTTTCCTAATCAAGATCAGTTTACATCAAACCCATGTTGAGAGTATCTCCAAACTCCAAAGTCTGAACAAATGCTTTTTCAAATTGAATAGCTTCTTGCATCTTAGACATGTCATCATTTGTAATTCACCTCTTATGTAAGAATTTAAAAGTGAGAATCATGCTCGAATGAAAATGGTCAATGTTCAACACGGCAAGGGTGAAAGGGATAAGATAACTGTCCAGATGTAAAGACAACACAGTGAACATAAAAACTAAACTGGTTAAAAGAATATCAGTGTAGAATCTCTCATATGAATAGGAAAATTGAATCTTAGGGGAAGCTCCTAAGATGGGGTATATATGACGATTAATTACGGTCCATTTGGTTGGAAACTTTCCTGGGAAAGTTAGCCAACTTCCCAAATTGACAATGTTTCCTGTGTTTCGTTGAACCTGATGGATGGGACTACATTGATGTGGGGCTCATTATTTCACTCTCAAACTAAGTAACCTTTTCCCAAGGGGCGGCTCGAGAAAAAATTTCCCGGGATTCAACAAAATGCACCATTGGGAAGCTTCATGAAGCTACCCCTTAATATAGACAGCTCATTAACTTAAAGCTCTAATTTTCAGCCTCAGATAGGCACTCCTCTCTTCAGCAATACGATACTGTGCCAAACAAACCAGTAGCCTCTTTTTTTTTCTTTTTTTTTTTTTGAGGGGGGGGGGGGGGTTTCGAAAGTCCACTATATTTCCATCACAGTCCACAAGCAGAGTTAGAAACCAGCTTCATGGGAGATGGGGAAGGTATGTCAGTCTAACCCCAAAGTTGCAGGCCTGCCAACCCACAACTCCTCTTACAAGAACACTGACTCAAAGGTTTGAAATCTGGTCTTGGTGGTAGAAGGCCACAATTTTACCAGCTCAGTCAAGTGTGTATGGTGAACAATATGGATAATTGGATATATTTCCTGCAACTTATAGCTGAATATCATCACTGCTTTACTGGTATATTAAACAGAAACACTAAGAAATGTATACAAGCAAAAGTTCAACCTGATTAGCCAGTGCATAAGCCATAGCTCTCTCACGCTTAGCCGCTGCTTCCTGCCTCTTAAGCAACTTAGCTTGGATTTCTTCCACAGAACCAACACTATCACACCATCCCTCCTGAATCACAACAAGCAGCAAGGTCTAATTCAATCCTGAAGCCACAGATAAGACTTTATCGTTCACATGACTTTGTGCGTTGCCAATTGCAAGGTAAAGTTTGTGACAATTAGGAAGAATAAGCACACCAATACTCAGTGTGCCAGGAATATAGAACTCAGTGCAAATATGCATGCGCCATGCGCAGTCAGCCAAATGTAGGTCAGGGTGAAATTAATGCATGACACATAATATAATTTGCATAGCAGATATGCAAAAAGTGGAATTGATGTTTATGATCACAAATTCATTCATGGCTTGGCTATATATCCTCCTAGAAACATATTTATGACTTTCAGTACAAACTAATAGAATACAAACTGGAACACCAACAGATCCTGGCAGTGTCGCTCAAATTGTAAACAATAGATCTTACCTTTCTGGAGGTAGACTTGGAACCTAAAGAATAACAGCCCAGGAGATGAGACCAAAAGGAAAAGAAAGAGTCATCATTAGACTAAATGTTCACCTCTATTTCTCGAACATGAGCCTCATGCACAAGTTGTTGTTCTGCTTTCTGCTCTGCTGTTTGACCTTCCAATGCTAAACGGACACGCCTTGCTCGGACTCGAGCTTGAACTCTCACTAAAGCTTGCATGCATCTAAGAGTCATTGCGGCTTGCTTTCTCACAGCATGTCCCCTAACAAGAGCTTGGAGTCTAACCAACCCTTTCAGTGCTTTTAAAGCTCGCCTAGCCTGATGACAGAAGGAAAAATCGACAAATTTATGCAACCATCAAATCTAAAACATTCTGTACCAGTGCATCCATTCTTGAATCTAGGCTCTTTTGAACTATGCATGGCCTTTGATGTAAATTGATGTAACATAAAATCAGATGACAACGTTCACTTCGAGTGGTGAAAATGATCAAACACAGGCCTGAACATATGAGATAAAAAGCCATGACATTTCAGGAATAACATTGAATAATTAATGGCTTAGCAGCACCCTTAACTTTAAGGCAGTAAGTTGGACCTCTGCTCTTGATTTTTTATTGCATATATGGTGGAGTTAGCCAAGCATCAATTGCAAAATGATTAAGGTTGAGTTACAAGTTATGACAACCTCAATCTGAGTGAAGTTCACAGATTGAGAATGCTGCACCTAGCCACCTACAAGTAGTGTTAATAATTCAAGGTGTTCACAAAAAAAGAGTAATAAGTCATCATTAACATGAACCACAAGACTACAAGAGCATTCTGATGGGTGGAAGAATAAGCATGTACCACAATGAGCTTCCCCAAACTGCCCAGACAACTCAGAATCACATCAATCACAAAAACATCTGTTTCATTAAGAGTTGGAAACCATCCTAGTCCTTATTTTTTCAAAACTGTTTATTGGGCGGGGCTAAAGTCAACTGCCAGAAACATTGCAACGAGCATGACTCAAATGCATTTGAAAGTACAGTACCAGAAAACCACGAAATGCAGTTTGTATGCATGTGGCAGCCCAGTCTTCTCTCGTTCTCTGCTGATCTTCAGTTTCATAATGCACAAAAAGAGAGGAAGATGGGGAGGCTGTTGTATCGGAAATTGGCCTAAAATCAGCATCTTCAGCAGGCTCGCTGCCCTGGCATGATCCATCTTGACATGCAAAGTCTTCTATCTCAGTAGAACCTCCTCTGTGGTGTTGAGACATGCTGGCAGCTGGTTTTCCCTGCCATTTCAGGAACATTAGACAGAAAGAAAGGCAAGAAATGTCCGAGTCTGAAACTACAGACTACGGGGAGATAATTTATAGAGATTGATTGTGTAACTGGATGAGAAAGCATGGCCATTGGCCAGTAACACAGGATGCTTTTGCATATCATAATTCATCTCGATGCCCAACTTAGCCTAGTGCGAATTATCCTTACATACCAATTAATATTGTTAACGCATATTGGTCTAGTTACTGACTGCCTTGTACCCCATTTAATAATGTTAACACACACAAGTGCTGCAATAAAATTGCCACTAATATTTCCCAAAATGTCAAATTTGCCATTAATATTTCCAAATTGTCAAAATTGCCATTATAATTTCTAAAATTGTCAAAATTGACACTCATCCCATTCTTTACTTGCTGCATCCGGTTGCCACTCTCTCTACTCCATCCCTCTCTTCTTCACAAGCAGCCATGGATGACACCACCACCGACAACAAGCTCGCTCTCTCCACCTCCGCCGTGACAACCATCGCCGCCGCCGGCGACCACCATGGGAGGATTTCAACAAACAAAATCCTAATTCTTCAAAAAAAATCCCCAAACCCCAAATGACACCCACATCAAAAACCCTAACCCCACAATTTCATCGCAACATAGCAAATCAAAACCAAAATCCCACCCACCTAAGAACCGAGAAAGATGATTCACCGACGAAGAAGCATGTTCGTGGTGTCGAGCTCTTCGAATCGGGGCAACAATGGCACCGGTTTAATCGTCGTCGTCGCAGACAAATCCCAATTAGAAGATAAAGTCTGACGCTTTACGGACCCTTTGAGGGCCTTGACATGGAGAGACCTTCTCCTGGTCGGATTCCATGGAGATGAAGAAGGGGTTGGTTGAGTGGAGAGGTCTGAAGTGGTTACAGCCATGGTTGAAGAAGCTCAGTGGTCTTGAAGAAGAAGAAGATGGTGCTGTGAACTGGGCTATGTTGTTGTTGCTGCTGCTAATCATATCCATCTTAATTTCTTAGGTCTTGGATTCGAACTTCTTGCTGAGTATGAGCACCACGATGGGTGGTGGTGTCATCCATGGCTGCTTGTGAAGAAGAGGGAGATGGAGTAGAGAGGGAGTGGCAACCGGATGCAGCAGGTGAAGGATGGGATGAGTGGCAATTTTGACAATTTTAGAAATTGTAATGGCAGTTTTTGACAATTTAGAAATATTAATGGTAGATTTGACATTTTGGGAAATATTAGTGGCATTTTTATTGCAGCACTCTAACGCACACTGGTCTCGCTCATGTCAAAGTTACCGTCTTAATGGACCTAAACAAACTTTAACACGTCACACCCTTCAATAAATCACAATGATCATACCACTCTCCTAGTCAAACCTAGAACAGCATCAGAAGATCAATGATTAACAAACACCCCCCCCCCCCGGCGGGTTAAAGGAGAAGACACATACCCATACAGATAGAGCGTCAATATCGGGAGCTAGTGTTTAGACTTTAGATCACTAGAGAACATTCAAAATAACTCTCTAGCAATTTGACAACAATTATAAAACTCTTTAGATGTACCCGACTAAATAGGTGTTTCTTTTTCGCCCCCCCCCCCCCCCAACACACACACACAAAAACAAGGGGGGGGGGGACATAACGGAAAAGAAAAAGGAACCTCTAGAAACACCTAGTTCACTTTCGGAAAGTCAAGTTATACAAGTTGCTAGGTCTAACATTAGGACCCTTCCAAGGATACCAACGCATGGGTTTTTCTTTTAGCTGTGAAACGACTAGCATGTAGCAATCCAAAGTTGCAGTTGATGCTGATGACCTTAAATATGCATGGGCATTATCATTGTCCATATATTTGTGAATGATCTTTCTTTTGATAGGAATAGATTTGTGAATGATCTTACCACATATTATTATTTGATAGATTAAATTAAATTCATGAAGCACCGTGAACAAGATTCGCATAAGCTGATTCCGCAATATTGCTTGCCACATGTATTCATATTTCATACATTGACTACATTCCTATAGGATAACTTTCCTCTGCTCTTCTACAACCCTTAGTTCAGCAAATCTACTTCTTCAACTAAGAAAGTATACCCTAGTAACATGAAAAACACCTTGTGTATCTTTTCTGTGTTCTTATTCTACTGGATATAACCCCCCCCCCCCCCAAAAAAAAAAAAAAGAAAAAAAAAACACACACAGACAAGAACAGTATATTTCGATAAGGCTCACAAGGATCCTTAGGACAGTGGAAGTAAATTGCATTTGATATACTCCTTGTCTAAAAAAATATTATTTCAAGAAGACTCTCAAAAGGAGAACCTCCCAAAAAATAACTTTGATGTGTCTGCAAACAGATCTGAAGGAACTCAGAAGAGAAAAACTCACACTTTCATCTTTATCTGAAGATGACGAACGTTCTGACTTTTTAAAACCAACCAGTGCTCTGATCCATTTCCTTGGTACACCCATGTTCCTCAACGATAACTTAGCCTCAACTGCAGAACATACTCACAACAAGTAAACAAGAAAGATGATCATCAAGGACGGAGAGAACTGTGCATGCACACACACTAGAATGGAAATAAATATGGTGCGGAACAAACCATATGGAGTAAATTAAGCAACAGTATCTTATAATTAAGAGAACCATAATGTTAAACATTAATTATAGACTAATTTCACTGTTATTAAAATCATATCCATAGATTCAACTGTTGATACTTGATACTTGGTAATCTAAATGCATCTTGACTTAAATGGCCTTGGGACAACACTGAAGCAGCATTAAGTATTCAAATCGCTTGGCTTTCTACATTCTAAACAAGAAAGGCCACTGAATAGAGTGGACCCTGCATCACTAACAAACACAGTTACCAGGAATGTTTCCCGGGTCATTAGTCCCGGAACGCGGGTCGCTAATTTTTACATAAATTCAATCTAGTTTTGACCTCGGAAGGCGGGTCGCGGGCATATGTAGCATTCCCGGTAACTGTGCTAACAAATTAGCCACTGAATCAAACAAATCATAATGTAACCTGAAAGATGAAGCGCAGTAATTCAACATTTTGACATCAACATGAACCAGCAAAGCAGGAGCAACTCATATCAGCAATTTATACTTATCCAACAACGCAACTTCATTTTCACCCGTTAATGAACCAGAAAACACAATTATCAGTCTCCCTGCAAAATGATGTTCGTCGAGAGAAGGCTTCCTACATCCGAATCTCCCCAAATTGTGTAAATCTAGGAGACCCACCCCGGGAGCAGTTGGCATTGAATCAATTAGGAAACACATCAATAAGTGAGCCACTATCCCAAAATGATACTCTATCTCCACTCATCGCGAGTATTAATTACATTTGAAGCCAAGACTTTCAATGTATACACTATACAACTACCACCTGTTCAGTTAGGTAGCAAGTTCGATCAAATTCGCTAAATGAGTAATCCCGCCTCAACCTTCAATCCTCTATCCAATTCAATCAGCAGTTAACTTCAACCAAAACCCTAATTCACTATGTTTTCCGATTCAAATTCAACAAGAAATACACAAAATTACTATCAACCGACAGCTGAAAATGTCAATCTAACTCCCAGATCGACACAATCCTGAGCTAAAACTAGATTTCAGACACAAAATCACAGATACAACGAGCAATCAAGGCTATCAACAATCCTAAACTGATCGAGCGAAATACACAGCAACACACGAACAATCAACTAGAAAATACGAAATGTAATCACAAAAACTCACCGGAAAATTGAAATTGAAGCAGATTAAGCAGAGTAAAGCTGCAGTATCGATGCTTCTGAGTCAAGAAAGCTTCAGATTGAATCGTATGAATTTCAGCATTACGAATTTGCGGTGATCTCCTTATTAAGCTGCCTCTTTACTTTTGTTTAATAGTTTTCACTTTTTGTGTCCCGTGAATTTCATGGTGATTCGCTTTTTTTTCTGATGCTGGCCAGAGAGAGAGAGAGAGATGGATGACTGTGAGTAATGGGGACTGTGATAGTGATTGATTGAGTACAGATCCTGACACGGCGCCGTTTTAGTCTATCCAGTATCCAATGATATTATTTTATATGTTCTTTGAAAATTAGGCAATCCATTTTTTAAAATCTTTTTGTAAATTTCTTTATATATACGGATCTTTTATATAAAATATCATCATTAAATTCGTAATTAAAAATATTATTATAAATAAGTACTTCCTCTGTTTCATATTAATTGTTGTGATTTCAAATTTTACAATCTCCAATATTATATTTTGATTGATAATTTCTTCCATAATATGTTATTTATAATTGTAATATTGTATTTTTATAATAGTATTTTTCGTCACGAATCTAAATGGTACAACTCATTATATATATTGAAAATTTTATCGTCAATTTTTTTGAAATTTGACTGCACAATTTCTAAAAACAACAATTAATATGGAACAAAGGGAGTATCAATTAAATAATACGGGTTGACAGTCAACTAAATGATTATTATTTTGGAATGAAGGGTTTATTGTTTGTTTATTGTTAATTTTTTTTCTGCCACGGCAGTACTATTGGTGTGAAATTATTAAATGGGTCATGATATGTCTCTTGATTCAGATGATTAATAAATTATTTTGAATTGTCTAAAATTGATATGTTTATAATTTAAAAATACCTTTTAAGTAATTATATATATCTATAAATATAAAAGTGTCACAATCATTAGTTACATTAAAAAAAATGATAATCTAATCATATCAGTTATTATAGTGAAGGTATACTTTATGTATAATAATTCTTTACTTGTTAAAAAAAATGATGGATTTTTTGTGATTTATAAGTTGTAAAACCTTTAAGACAATGAAACATATACTTAATATTTGTAACAATTTGAATATACATAAATACATATTTTAAGTGATTTTAGTGAAACTCGACGAGATTAATAACCATCTTGATTTAAGACATTATCATTTTGATTATTATTTTTTTACAATTTTACGAATTATAATATTTATTCTATTTTTAATAAATAAATGTTTTAACCTATTTTGGATATATTTTTAAAAATATTTTTGTAATTTGTAAATTTTTCTCCCTTTCTACATATATTGATTGGTTTAATAAATGTGTTTTTGTCACAGACAAAGGGACATTATTCTTTCTAAAAGCAAATTAGACCCTCCTACCTACGTTTACAATGAAGTCAGCGATTGGTTACCAAGTTTGGAGGTGGGCAAACAACTTGTTACTGTCGTCAGCTATGACTATTACTCCATCCGTCACATACTTGTGATTTGTGTACGGGGAACCTTTTATATGAACCGAAAACGATATACATCTTGACATAAAAATAGTAAAATGGTTCTTAATCATCTTGTATTTCTTCTAAATTACTAATAAAGTTAAATATAAATAAATTTAAATCATTCTAAAGGTACGTTTCATTATTTTGAGGGTTACTACAACTTATAAATAATTTAAAAATAATTATTTATTTATATTTATTTCATAAATAATATAAAACTATGTATAAAATGTACATTTTCTACCATAATTGATAAAATTAAGTTATTATTATATTTTTTGACCAGCTAATAAGTATTATATTGTTATAGTTGATAAGTATATATAATTATTAAAGAAAATATTAATAAAATTTACAAAAATATAAAATATAAGCAATTCTAGATGGTTAAGAACCATCATGAGTCAATATGGTTATCATTGTCCTGTGTGAACCTACAATTTTATAATGATTATTGGAAAAAGGAATTTCCTCATTTACTGTGGAAGAAAAAAAAAAGTAGAAAATGAGGTCCAAAATGTGTAAATTTCCACAATATCCATAATATAATAAACCCAAACAATTATAAATAAGTATAGATTAGACATTTCAAATATTTTTCAATAAAAATTGTCAACTTCAACCAAATATTGTAAAATATACTATTCTATATGGTTTTACCCAACACTCTCTTATTCTAAAGTATTGTCATTAAATTATAACAAAAAATATTATTATAAGAACATATATTGTAATTCTTTAATAAAATAAATTGTAAGAAATTATCGGTTAAATAAGAATAAATTAAACGGTGTCAATTAGCCTTCAAGGAATACACTTTGTTGTCTAATAACATAGAAATTGAAATTGAAGAACGAATTTTTCTATCAAATTATTCAAAATTTGTGAATTGATTTTGAACCTAACAATAATTAGACAATTGAACATACCATTGTATAATTGTGCTTATTTAAGTCTTTGATTGGAAACCTCCATAATGTCTCTAAAAAAATCGAAAACAAAATCAACATAGCCGGAATAATAATAACTGATATACGAATTCAATCACATATAATTTTGTTGATTTATCCACCAATACAAGTAACAAATTCAAGCATTCAAGTAATCAAATGTGATAACATTGATTTATAGTGTTTTTTTAGGACAATGTTGAAGTGCCTCTTATAAATTGGTATTATTTACGGTCACAATTCGAGATGGTAGAAAGTTACAACAATGAACGATCTCATTATTTACCTTTAACAAAAAGAAATTGGAGATAAAATTTAATTGTTGTAAAGGTTTAACCCCTATATCTATTAAACTTGAATTATCTTTTTGATCATTTTGACAATGAGAATCAATAAAATAACCCTAATATCCTTTACTAAAGAAGAAAAGAAGGTAACAAGTGTGTTTTTCGTTTGCTGCTTGCTATGATTGTTTGTGTTCACACATCTATTTACTATTTCGCCATTGGATATAATAATTAATCATATACAAATTTATTTTTTTACCGTTTGATATATTAAAAGAGCGTGTAAACACGAGTCCAGTATATTTCTATTTCAGGTAAATTTCACTATAACAACATGACTCGGGTATATTTTAAATTCAAGTAAATACGGGTCAAATGTTTTTTTATAGTAAAATTTTCTTTTTAGGGTAAAGTGGGTCGGGTGTATTTTAGTTTTAGGTAAATTTCACTCTAAAAACATGACACGAGTGTATTTCGGGTTTAGCTTAATACGATCGGGTGTATTTCAAATTCAGGCAAGTACGGTTAGATGTTATTTGACAATAAAAATTTCTTTTAGTTTTCTGTAAATATATTTTGATACAATTATAATATTTAATTTGTACAATAAAAACGTTAAAATTCTTAACAAAAGACAATCTTTAAAGGATTTTATGTTCGTACGGAAACTAAATTGTTGTACATTGTATTTGAAAAACAAATATGATACTATATATACATTACATAATATTGTGTTATTATTTGTTATTTTTCATATTTATTATAATATATAATTTAAGGTAATATATACCCAATTAAATAAATTTAATGTACATTATTACTCCCTCCGTCCCAAATTAATTGACACTTTAACTAAATTTTGACCGTTAATTACTCACAAATTATAACGAGTTACAATATGAAATTACTTCCATTGTAAATTTTAGTAAATTATCTTTCCAATGACGGTGACTTCATATTGTAACTCATAGTGACTTGTAAGTATTTAACGGTCAAAATTTTGTCAAAATGTCAATTAATTTGGGACGGAGGGAGTATATCAAATTTATATTGTAAAACTATAATTTTTAGCTCGTGCCTTGCATCGTACATTCTTTGCTAGTTTTTTTTATTAAAAAAACGGTTTTGCTATATGTCGCCCTAAGGGCGACAAATAAGGAGAATCTTATCATTTTTTTATTTTCTTAATTTAGGATTATTTGGAATCTTTGTTAATTAAACATAGAAATCTATTTTAAAAATTATCACAAATTGGATTTATCTAATTCAAACTCATTTCTATCACTAATTTGACTGCCACCCCGCCCACCCACCTCAGCCCTCCACCGCCATCCATCTAATTTGTGAACACCCAACACCTCATCCCTCCATGGCCGCCCATCTGATTCAACAACAACTACCCAGGCTCGAATTTCGGTCAACTATCCTTCACCAAGTTCCCAATCTGCAATCTCAGTCCACTTCCCCTCCACCAACTAGTTCAAACTATTCAAATTTATCAATAAAACATCTTCAATTTATGAAAGAAAAATGCAAACGAAATGAAATTCACAAATTAATCATTTATCCATTACTAATTGGCTGGAACTAAAAAAAAAAAGACTCCATTGTTGATTTATTGCTGGCTAATTGGAGGCTTAGGTTAATGATCTTTAATTAGGTATTAGTTAGTCTTACTCCCCCAAATATAGTCTACAATCTTTTTTGGAATAAAATATTATTAGTGAGGAATGGTTTCCAAAGTCGATAATACTGATAACTAAAATAGGTGAACGTAGTTTATTATAATTTTTTAAATATATTTTTATATTTAACTAATAAAGATTCCAAATAATCCTAAATTAAGAAAATCAAAAAATAATGAGATTCTCCTTATTCGCCGCCCTTAGGGCGACGTATAGCAAAACTGTTAAAAATAAGCTTTGAGTGCAAAGTCTATGGTTATAGAAAGTGACCGTACATTGCAAACTTTTTGAGTATAAAAAAGGAATTATTGATTAAGATATCAATTTAAATTTATGATTGTCTTATATATTTATTTTTTCCAATATTTTGAACATTTTATCAATTAATTTACAACATATACACCAAGCTCCAAAAGTAAAGAAGTTGTGATGGAATTCACAAAGAAAAACTCCAACTGCTCCCTTTGTTTTATATTAATTGTCTTTTTTTGAATATTGGGTAGTCAAATTTCAAAAATTCTAACCGTAAATTTCTCAACATATACAATAAGTTGTTATATAAAATTATTACCATTAAATTCGTAACGAAAAATACTGTGATAAAAGTATAATATTGCAATTATTAATAATACATAATGCAAAAAATTATCAATTAAAGAATGCCATCGAAATTCATCAAAGTCTAAATTATGATAATTAATATGGAACAATAGGAGTAATATGCTTATTGCTTAATTCCATAAAAAAAAAGAGGAAAGAAAAGAAAAATAAAGCTTTTAGAACAATCTAGAACGCCTCCGCATACTCCTCATCCAACGGCCCATATTGGAAAAGAGAATTCTAGACCCTTTCCCCTCTCATCGCTCCATCATCCAATCTCGACCGTCCAAAACCTACGCATAGAGGCCACAAAAAAGGAAATTAAAAACCGAAATTAAAACCAAAAAAACCTTTGAAAATTCCACAGGTATAAAGCAAAAACCAACCAGAAGACTCCCACTGCAGAAGTCTTCTTCTTCTTTGTCATCCTGGGAGATTACTTATAGGTGGTGTTCATACACTTTGAGCCAGAAATCATCGAATTGTTGCATCAAATTCATATTAGTTTCTGGGTTTCGATCTGAGAAAGAAGAAGAAAGATGTATGGGAGAGCACCGAAGAAGAGCGATAACACGAGGTACTATGAGATACTTGGAGTGCCGAAGACCGCATCTCCTGAAGATTTGAAGAAGGCTTATAAGAAAGCTGCGATCAAGAATCATCCGGATAAGGGTGGTGATCCTGAGAAGGTTTGATGCATATTTGTGTTTTATGTTATTAGGTTTTGAATTTTGTTTTCGCTTGAATGTCTCGTTTGTTGGGATTTGTTTATTGTCTGGATCTTTGGTTTAGGGTTTGGATTTTGTAATCTTTGGTTTAGGGTTTGGAACAGCGTAATTTTGATGCGATTTGGTGGAAATCTTGTTATGGAATCAGTCGGCACAATTGAATTGAGTGAAACTGTGTTAGTTTTGATGCGATCGATGAGTTATGCCTCTATATGAGCTGTTCTTAGGCTATTGATAGATTAATTGTTTAGAAGTGATGTGCAGTTTTGGATTTGAATTTGTTAGTTATAGGTATATAGGATGGATTGTTCAAAATCAGGATATTGATTTTTGTTGTGAAGGTGGTTCTTTTATGTGTTTGATGTTCCTGTTTTTGTCATGGTTTTATATGTGAAAAAAAGTATGTTTTATTATGGTAAGGTGAGAATAACATATGGGGGTTTCTCTGGTGCTGCTAAATTTGATTTATGCATGTTTTTGTGTGGTATAGAAGTGGAGTTGTGAGGTAATATGAACTATTTGCATATGGACGATTTAGATGGAATCAATTGTTCAGTGTGGTCCAAAATTCTTGTCTGGATATGAAGTGTGGCTGCTCAAGTTCATTGAAAAAGATGTGGACCTTAAACCTGCCAATTCGGATGAGTGGGCCGTTTTGGGTACTGGGTTTTGGGTCGGGTTTGATACGGGTCAGTGTCGAGTTTAGAAATTGTGTTCATAACCCTTTAGGCGGGTTCGAATCGAGGTGAAATTCTGTCAAGTCTAAATTTTCAGGTATAGGTCGAGGAAATCGTGTTCTAAGCCAATAATTTTCGGATGGGTTTGGGTCGGGTAATCGGGTTGGGTCAAGAACTGACAGGTCTATATGTGGTGGAGAGAGGGATATGTTGGGGGTTGGAAAAGTAGTTGAACAGGATTACAGGTAGAAATATTGTGCTGGTTCATCCTTTAGAATCTGTAATTTACAACAACAACAACAATCCCTATTATAGTGTTGCTGACACGAGGTATTTCCGCATGCCTGGGAATTATTGGTATCTACCTTTCGAAGTCAAATGTCCATGGCAAAGATGAAGCTAGGGTTTACATTGCTTTGTCCTTGGTTCCCGTGATAGAACTATAAAGTTGGATATAGATTAGGAATGTGGATATCGAAAGCACGAGTTTAGGTTATTCCTGTGTGTGTGGATGTGAGTGGCAATTGTTTTTTTAGGGTTTAACATTCAAAACGGCTCGGCTTTTCAATTTGAGCTGGTCTCATGGAATCAGTCTCTTGACAAACCGATGTTTGTCGAGGTAAGGCTGTCTATGCCTATGCATGAATCTTCATAGACCCATGAAAGTAGGACCCACATTGGGATGTGTTGGTGTATGTGGATGTAGCAAGTTGCAAAATCATGGGGGACAAGGTGGTCAAATGATGAGTAAAGAATGGCACCTTTTTTTTGGGGGGGGGGGGTGTTAGGGTTAGTTGTTGTGTAGGATAAAGAGAACCTACCTTCAACTTCTTATGAAGACTGTTATGTACTTATGTGTTGTTGTGTAGGATTTGGAGAACCTATCTTCAACTTGTTATGAATAGAGCTGTCAAAATTTTGTCCGACCCGGATTACCCGAAGTGTCCGACCCGGGTTACCCGAATTGTCCGACCCGGAAAAAACCGGGTCTGGACATAAATTTTTCGTCCGAATTTTTATATTGTCCGAATTGACCGAATATTCGGACATAAAATTTCTCATTTTTCTATTGTCCGAACCCGATTTTAGCTTCGTCCGAATGTCCGACCCGGTTTGACCCGAAATAAAACCGGGTCCGGACATGAATGTCTCGTCCGAATTTTGACATTGTCCGAATTTGTCCGACCCGGATTTACCCAGGCCCGGATTTTTGCCAGCGCTAGTTATGAAGACTGTTATGTACTTATGTTGAAAGTTAACTGATTTTGAGCTCAAACACATTTTTGCAGTTTAAAGAGTTGGCTCATGCTTATGAGGTCCTGAGTGATCCGGAGAAGCGTGAGATTTACGATCAGTATGGTGAAGATGCACTCAAGGAAGGAATGGGTGGGGGCGGTGGCATGCACGACCCCTTCGACATCTTCTCTTCGTTCTTCGGTGGGGGCTTTGGTAAGTCCATTTCGCATTTGATTCAAGCTCGGCTTCTAGTTCTAGATTGCCTACTTGGTGTAATGTGGTTTTATTGTTGACAAATTCAATTGAGCTCCGGTTTCTAGCTTACCACTTCGCTTAATGTGTGGTTTTATTGACAAATACACCTTCTTTTGGATGATCAGGTGGTGGTGGTAGCAGCAGAGGAAGAAGGCAAAGGAGGGGAGAAGATGTCATTCATCCTCTCAAGGTCTCCCTCGAAGATCTCTACATGGGGACAACAAAGAAACTCTCCCTCTCCCGTAACGTGATATGCTCGAAGTGTAGTGGGTTAGTGTTTATAATTGACATTTGCTTCTTGCTTATTTATTATACCTTGAGTTGTTCGCTCGAGCAATGAGATGATGACATAAACAAGTAGTAAACTAACTTGTGGTTGCGGTTTGAATGGAACAGGAAAGGATCGAAATCAGGGGCGTCAATGAAGTGTGGTGGGTGCCAAGGGACCGGTATGAAAGTGTCCATCAGACACCTCGGGCCGTCTATGATCCAGCAGATGCAGCATCCTTGCAATGAGTGTAAGGGTACCGGGGAGACCATCAACGACAAGGACCGATGTCCTCAGTGCAAGGGTGAGAAGGTTGTGCAGGAGAAGAAGGTCCTCGAGGTTGTCGTCGACAAGGGCATGCAGCACAATCAGAAGATCACTTTCCCTGGCGAGGCCGATGAAGCTGTATGTCCCTAGCTACTGAAATAGCTCTTGAGTGCTCCATTAGCTTTGCATCACTAGAACAAGACCTCATTGTCTATAGCTCTTTGCATCATTTAGTTGCACGTAGGGGGTGGGTAACGGGTTTGGTATGGCCGGCCTGGTTGGCTTAAGGTCAGCACATTAGCTGTGCGTGCTAGGCTAACCTGGCAATTGGGTCATTTGGGTCGGGTTCAGGGTGGATCAGTTTGGGTTGGGTCAATTCGGGTGAATAGGGTTCAATTTGTGTCGGGTTGATTTCGGGTCAGATTACTTTGTGTTGGGTAATACTGTCTCTAAAGAACGAACTTTGGTGAAAGATAAATTCGGGTCGGTTTGCCGGGTTTGGTAGGTTGGGGCCAATCCATTGTTAATTAAAGTACTACCTGCAGACTACACGTACAAATTTAATCACCTTTGTGTCTGACCGTGTGCTGTGTTGGCTTGGGTGCAGCCTGATACGGTGACAGGAGACATCGTGTTCGTACTGCAACAAAAAGAGCATCCCAAGTTCAAAAGAAAGGGGGAGGACCTCTTCTACGAGCACACTTTGAACCTGACCGAGGCCCTCTGTGGGTTCCGGTTTGTGTTGACCCACCTCGATGGCAGGCAGCTCCTTATCAAATCGAACCCTGGGGAAGTCATCAAGCCCGGTTAGCATCTCACTTCTATTCTTTCAATTCATCAACCACCACCAATTGCTTTGCTTCCTGCGTTATTTTTTTGTGTTTTCTTAAATATGTTACTCAGACTAAAATAGGCTGTAAAGTTAGCATTACAACAGATGCAGAGTTTTTAATAGTACAATAGCTACTCGACCAGTTCTTTGACATGGTAAATTACCCTTGTTTTCAACCCTATTCAACTTTACCAGTCTTACCCACTTCAATTGGGATTTTCTTCCCGAGAAGCAAACATGAGGTAACAAATCTATTGCTTAGCGCCCTTATTCTAGTTCAACCGACTTTTACAGTTTTACATACCAACATAAAGAACAAAGCCAACCTGAAGAGAACTGGCTGAAAGGTTTACATCATCCGAAGTGCAAAACTTTGAACATATTTGCAATGAACATATGTAGAATTGGGTAAGGGTGGTTAAAGTTGGGTAGTGGCTAGTTTACCCCTTGAAAGAACCAGGCCTAAATAGTCACAAAAAAAAAATGCTCAAAGTTGGCTTCATAGCAAATCTGAGATTTCTAACATGAACTTGCAACATATGATTGTGCAAACAGACCAATTCAAGGCTATCGACGACGAGGGCATGCCGATCCACGGACGACCCTTCATGAAGGGTAAGCTGTACATCCACTTCACCGTAGAGTTCCCGGACTCGCTGAGCCTCGACCAGGTGAAAGCCCTGGAGGGTATCCTGCCGCCGAAGCCGTCGATGCAGCTGACAGACATGGAGTTGGACGAGTGCGAGGAGACAACCTTACACGACGTCAACATCGAGGAGGAGATGAGGAGGAAACAGGCTCAAGCCCAGCAGGAGGCCTATGATGAGGACGACGAGCCTCAGGGTGCACAGAGGGTCCAGTGTGCCCAGCAGTAGTCTGTAGTCCTACTCTTTTCTACTTTCTTGCTTTCTCTCTTCATCATCATATGTTTTAGCTGTTTTGACCTTTGGGAAAATCTGTGTTTGGTTGGTTGTAAGGGATTATTGTGGGAGACGAATGATGTTGTAATCTTTTATGATCTGAAACATGGTAGACAGACAGCTAATGATAATTTCTTAGTTATCAAAGTGATTTGTGTTCTGATAATTTAAAGCTTTGGCAAGGTTGAAAAGTCTACATCACTATCCTTTTATACGGTGCAATGTAGTATCATAACGCATAATGTCACTTAACATAGTTTTTACCATATATATCATATTTTACCACAATTATTATTAATATATTTTCTCTTTTTTTCTTCTATTTTTCACACTCTCTTCGTTATGAACAATGTAAATGCATAGTTCTGTATTGATTATGTTTTACAGTTTTTTCGTAGGTAGATGTCTTTTGATGTGGTCTGCTTGCTGTTTTGTATTGCGATTTTGCTGTATTTTACGAACTCGTTAAGCTTATAGCTTGCAATAATCGGAAAAAAAGCATAGTTCTGTTAATAGGTAGATTTGCCAAAACAATCAAATTATGAAACAGTATTTCATGGTTAGATTGTTTTGGCCTGAATTGGTGGATGAATTTTTGTGGGTGTGATTTTGTAATAAATAATGGTTAGGTAATGTTCTTGAATAATCAAGGTATATGCCAGTAGTTTGGGGACATGTCATTGTTTAAGAATATATGACTTGGCCTAATTTTGATCTTGTGTTTAGTCTCTGAGGCCGACTCTTTGTTTGATTATTGCTATTATTGGAGTCATACGTGTGACTTATAAGGTCATGTTATTTTATACGACTGACTGGCTGCGGTGACACAACACACTGTACCTTGTCACAATTCATCAAAACATATTAATCTTCCACAATTTACCACAACCTATCACAATTAAATTTTTCACATTTACCAAAACAATTTACAATTATTAAAAATAAAACTTACCATAACTTACCACAACCCACCACAACTTTTCCAAACCCACCTGTTGGCTCTATGAAGCATATAATTATTTTGATGATAACAAACCATAAAATAAGTTTTATGTATGACGTTAGAATTGAATTAATTTAATTATTATGTAACTCATATATGATACTTATGTTGGTCCAATATATTAACTTGAAAATATTTGTTTAGACCTTGTTATGTAAATCATATAAGCTACAATATTTAAGAGAGTAGCTTTATGTGATATCATCATATCATTTGGTTGGACAAATTTGTGATATGATAATTTTGAATAATATTGAAACTAATAATAAGTATGGATATTGATTATTTGATTGATTTAATTGATCATGATTATATCATATCATTCAAGTATTTTTAGATGATGGTTAAGATCAATAATAATACTATACACATGTGTAGTAAATGGTCATTGCCTTGATTCCCTGTGTGCTTAGATATGTGCATCTATATATACATATTGTAGTATATTGGTTTATTTGGTGAGGCATATACAAGGCAACCAAGAGATCATGCATGCCAAGAATCAAGAAGATCATATGTCCATCCTTATGAGGATTATGTTGTGATTGATCAAGATTTGTCCAAGTTTGGTCATCGGCTCTTGCACTATAAATACAAGGAGATTGGACATTAAAGAGAACAAGAGAAGAGACAAGAGGACACAAGAAAACATCTCACTTGAGCATTATTAATTCCTATTGTTATTGAGTGTGAGATTAAAGTTGTATTGAGCTATTTGTTATTGAGTTGAGTGATTGAGATAATTATTGTTAGGGAGAGGATTTAGGAGTTGAGAGGTCGACTCCGCTACACTTGATTAAGAGGCGATATCAAATGGTGAGATCTTGAGAGTAGAGAAGACTCTAAGATCAGTTGTAGAAATCCATCCTAATAATAATTCGAGGTTAAATCCTAGAGTTGGAGAACTCTAGGCGGTGACGTACTCCGAAATTGAGTTCGGAGGAACATCGTAAACAACTACCGGGTTTTGTCTATCTTTTAATTTTGTTATTTATTTTCCGCATTTTATTTAACTAGCTTAATTAAACTTTCACCACCAAATTCCACCACAATTTCATCACACCGCACCGTGACATATCGCAGCCAACCGTATAAAAGAACAGGTTACATAATTATTGCTCCAATCACTGAACAAAAAAGTGGGAAAGCTAAATCGAACTAGATGTGAAACATATTTTTCGCTATATTTCGAAATACTATAGTAATCTTAGAAATGTACTAGAGTAATTTAACTAGTGAAACATATTTTTCCCTATATTTCGAAATACTATGTTTACAATCATATAAATATATATAAAGGATGATGATGAAAACATGTGAATTGTAGTGAGGATAGTTTAAAAAATCTGTAATTGATTCTATTTATTTATTTTTTTAAAAATTATATAATATTAATCTTCTTATTTTTCATTATTGCTTGTTTCTTTGTTTTTTTAAATATATATATAATCTCAGTAATATTTTCAACAATACGTATGATTTAGTTACATCTCGTGTATCGTACAGGTCTAAGTACTAGTATAAATTAAATATGTAATGATGGTTTGAAATACTACAATCCATCCAATATATAATAGGTTGAACTACCATAATGCAAGTGTCCTACATCCACGAATTGGTTGGGATTAATTTGGGTGTGGTGCATTAAATATAAAAATTTAACAGTTATTTAATTAGTTTATAATGGATTGTATCGAGTCAAATTGCCAATCACCTACACTTTCTATCTCTGTTCTCCAAGGTTCGAATCCTAGAGGAGTAAAGCTTTGGCCCATTGACATCCATGTTTCTCGTCCATCATAGGCCTGTTATATTATCACCCAAGTCTGTTACATTATTCCCCTGAGATAAGGGGTCTAACGAGCGGGACCTTCAATCATTAACGTTGAGACATTTAATATAATTCTTATATTTAATTAATTTGTATTTATACGTTTTATCAGGAAAATCAAAGCATGACCAAAACATTACACGATCATTGCTACGAGGTATCTTAACTTTTGGTGAAATGTTTTTCTGATACCCCGATTTTTTAAAACTCATTTTGGGGTACCATTAATTTTAAGATTTGTAATTATTAGGTGTTTTTCCGGTCATCAATTTTATTAAGTGACCGAAATACCTTTTTCTTCCATTCCTAAAGAAATAGTACCCCTTAAAGAAGAAGAATAAGGGTATTTCAATCACTTAATAAAATTAATAGTTGGAAAAATACCAAATAATTACTAACTCAAAAATTAAAGGTACCTCAAAATGAGTTTTGAAAAGTTGAGGTACCGAAAAATAATTTCCCCAAATATTGAGGTACCTCCGAGTGATTTTTTCCGATTTTTTCAATTTTAAGTTAAAAAAACAAATTTCGTCCAACGATTTTCAAAACAAAGTGCTCCCTCCGTTCCATATTAACAGTCGCCTTTGGAAATTGTGCAGTCAAAGTTCAAAAATTTTGACTACAAATTTCTCAATATATACAATGAGTTTCTATATAAAATTACCGCCATTAGATTCGTCACGAAAAATACTATTATAAAAATATAATATTGTAATTGTTAATAATATATTATGTAAGAAATTATCAATCAAAGAGTAATATTGGAAACTGCGAAAGTCAAAATTATGAAGTAAATATTAGTTGGCGATTGTACACAAAACCAATCCAATCCAAGCATTAAGATAAAAATCCAGATATGTGGCACTAGAATTAGGCAAAGATTTAGCCAACCAAATAATCAAATCTAGTACTCAATTTCTTTCATTACTACGTGGGCCTCGGTAGCAGTATTCAATTCTCACAAGAAAGCCCAAGTCTGTCCCTTCTTCTTTCAACTCCTTCCATGGCTTCTTCGATTCTTACAAACTCTTAATAGTTAATAGGTGTCCTTCTGAAACAACACCCACCTGCTTATTTCTCAAGTTCTTGCCACCCAAGCATCAATCAATCATCCCTCTGTGTGTGTTGTGTTTTCTCTCTGCTAAGTTGCTCTGCTCCCATGGCGATCGCAGCTCTCAGAACCATCTTCTTCTTCTGGCTTTTTTTCGCTCTTCCTTTAGCGCTTGCTACCCCAGTCAAATACTGCGGTTCGTCGCTCTTCCTAACCCTAATTGTCTCTCCATTTGATTTTGCTTAATTTGTGAAATTGCTTCGATTATTGTTGTCGTTGAGTTGCAATAACCCTAATTTGTTGAGTTGGTCTCGATCGATGCATGCTTTGATCGATGATGATTTGCGAAGCTTCTGGTGTGGGTGTTGATTGATTGGAATTTGGAAGTGTGTGCTGGATTTAGGAAATTGGGGGTTTTAATCTAGGGTTTTTGATTGATTTATGCAGCTAGGAAGAATTATGATGTCAAGGTCAAAGGAGTTGAAATGAATCCTGATCCAGTGCAGGCCGGCAAACCCGCTGTTTTCAAGATTATTGCTTCCAGTGGTAACTTACTCCCTCAATTTTCTGATTATTTGTCCGCTTAATTAACTTTTTCATCACTAAAATTATTTGTCATTTTACATTTCTAGTGTGACTTTTAGCAATTTTATATCTATGTTTTTCATCTCTCGTAATTATGTTTCACTAATTCGATTAATTTTATAAATTTTCCTTTTAATTTTGTTAGTTATTTTGGTACTCCAGAGCTACAAATAAATAGGGATGGAGGAGAACTTGTTTATGACTCCCTCGACTCCTTAATAATTGTCGCTTTGGAGTTTTGGGAAGATTTTAAGAAAATAATATTGAGAATAATAGTTATATTGAAAATGGTAAAAGTAAGAGTTAAATTTCTATTTTAGTTATTCCCTCCGTTCTTTTTTATCTATCATTTACGGTTTTTTGTGCCAATTTTTAATCAATAATTTCTAATATAAAACTTTTATAGAAAAATATAATATTATACTTTTTTAATAGTATTTTTTATTATCAATCTAATGATATCAATTTTGTATGATAAATCATTATACAAATTAAGATATTAACGATCAAAGTTTTGCCACAATTCCCTAGGCGACAGATAAAACAAAACGGAGGTAGTATATAATTGTATTGGGAATTATAAAAGTAGAAGTAAATTTGAAAAAATTGTCATTATTGTTGCATTGGAATTGTAAAGTCACAAATATTACGAAAAATAAAAAATTGATTAAAGTGACAAATATTAAGGAAAGGAGGGAGTACATTTCCTTGGTCGTTTGTGCTCATCAATCATTGGTAATAACTAAATCTAGTGAAAACTAGGAGCATGATAGGATGCAATGCCAAAATCGTTTAGGAATTCAACTACTCCCTCCCCGTTTCTTCATTGTGACTTCTTTAGGTGGTTGGGGAAAATCGATATCACAAAAACTAGTGGTAATTAGCTTTGTATGAAATAAGAAAAATAGTGTTCCCTCCGTTCTTTTTTATCTGTCATTTACGGTTTTCAGTGCCAATTTTTAATCAATAATTTCTAACATAAATGTTTTGCAAAAAATATAATATTATACTTTTTTAATAGTATTTTTTATTACGAATCTAATGACATCAATTTCGTATGATGAATCATTACACAAATTAAAATATTAACGTTCAAAGTTTTTGGCACAATTTTCAAGGCGACTGATAAAAACAAACAGAGGGGGTAATTAATGAATTAATGTCATTGTGAGTTTGTGACAAATAACATGAAATGAAATGGCGGCAGTATTCTAAAAACTTTAACCCTCCTAATCACTGGCTTAGGTGCCCTTTTGAATTTGGAGAAATCAATTCACGAATCGATGATTAATCCCGACCGATTCTTTTCAAGCATTCCAAGGCCGACTTTTGTGTAATGCGTATTACTAAGGAAGCCGTCTGTGGTTCTATGGGTTGTTTATGTTATGTGCAGGAAAAGAAATCTCAGAGGGGAGTGTGATAATTAATGTTTCATATTTTGGGCTACCTGTGCACAAGGAGACGATTGATCTCTGCCAAGAAACACCGTGCCCTGTACCAGCTGGTGACTTTGTTCTCTCCCACGAACAATCTTTGCCATCTTTCACTCCACCGGTAAGCAAATGCCTCTCCTCTAGGGATCTCTCTGTGTTTGCGGTTCAGTTGATTGAAGGGTTTGTATGGCCTTACATGGGAAAGTCTATCTATGTACTCTTGTAAAGTTATGATTGGATTTCTATGTGGCGTGATACTGATGCCTATGACTACTGATGTCTTTATGTACATATATATCTTAAACATCCCTGGGTAGTAGATACTGAACGTTTTTGAAATTTTGGGTCAGTTGCAAAATTTTGGGTCCGCCGGAGCCAATCTCTCTGAATTTTCAAATTGACCTTTTTTACGAAGTTACCCATGCTTGCGGTTTAACTTTCATGCCCCCACCTTTGCTACTTGATACCAATATACGGGTTTTCGGCTAAAACATGGTTTTTGATAATTGAATTTACCCAAATGCTCTTGTCAATGTGTTGCAAGTAAACCTTTTTGGCTCCCTACCTTTTAATTTTTAGGTTTGCTAGCCTTTGTGTTTGAAGTTGGGATTATTGTAATTCAAAAAACCTACTTATCAATATGATTTTGGTCAAAAATTAGTAAGAGAGTCCATCAAAAATTCATTTACAAATACATTGACGAAGGCTTTCCGATCCGTTATAGTCTCAAAAACTATGGTTTGGCCTGAAATGAGTATGGGCGTAGTTAACAGCAAAGGCAAGGGGATACAAAAGCTATGTTAACAACATGGATGACTTATTTCGATCGATTCTAAAGAGTCCAGACAGAGAAAACTAAGTTATGGTTTGATGCAACTTATTGTGCTGTGCCTGATCTAACTTATTTTTCCGACACTGCTAGGGTTCATACAATCTGAGGATGCAGATACAGGACAGCAGCAACGAAGTACTGACTTGCATTGCATTCGGTTTCAAAATCACCCTGGGATCTTCAGTTTCTGCTATCTGAGGCGCCCTCTGTCGACATGTAGTCTGAGTTTCTGGTGTTTGCAAGGGATTCATGTATTAGCTTCTGTATGACAATGTAGAGAAATAAAACACTTCTGAATAGCAGGGTTTGTTGTGATTGTCATTTTATCTCTTGTAACAGTATATGCTCTCATTCTGCTCCAACTTCTGTCAAATGTGAACAGCCAGATGAAATGTGAATTGTTGAACTGAATTTCATCCAAATGTGAAGTTTCCTTTCGATTTTCGATGTCATGCATCGATTATTATTGTTTCGTACAAAGTATTATTAATAAGTTTGTGTTTTGGGACTACAGTGAGCATTGTTCACTCTAGCATATGGGATTTGGAGTCAAGTCCACTAAATTTATGCCAAAGAGCTGCTAGAGAGTCCATCCTGATATCTGAATAAGCAATCTGTAATACTTTATCCAATGTATGGTCGTCTATATCTTGAATGGCCTAAACCTAGATATTTGACAACCTTGTAGAACAATGGCCTGTTTGGCAACCAATTTAATGCTTTTAGCTATTAGCTGATAAGTGATAACTGTTTGGATTAATTGTTTGATTTTAATTGTTTGGGTTCACTGATTGTATAAAAAGTGTTTGGTAAAGTAGTTGTATGTGAAAAGCTTCTTCAAATAGCTTTTTACAATTTATTAGGTCCAAAAAGCAAATATGAAAATTTATTTATCAGACACCTTAGGTTTTTTTTTAACCTTGATATAATAATAGCTGACATTGTCAAAAAAATAAAAACAAACCCAAAAAGTTGGTAGTCAAACACTCCCGATATCTCTTGAAAAGCGTGGATTTCTAGAAGCTTCAAGGATTATGGCTGACCTCACAAATCACCACAAGTTTTTCTAGGGTGTTTCGTCTTCGTTCACACGTTGTATGGGAAAATTTTCCAAGAGGTCACCGATCCTGAAACTACTCCTAACCAAACATGTTTAACTGAGGAGTTCCCAATGGATGAACTACCTTAAATGAATGAGCACCTTAGTGATATAAGTATTTAAGTAGTCATTTCAATTATCTTAAGTCACATTTAACCACATATCTGGGGTGTTATAGTATTTTATACATCTTGAATAAGGATTTTGTTGATGCTCCAAACATAAAGGTTGTAAATACCCCTTCAAATTACTTCACAAATCCCATTTTCCCATATCCGATCCTTTAACAATCCATTGAGTAATCTCAAAAGTGACTTTTTACGTTTGAAATTATTTTCCCAAAAATCCAATTAATAATCGCTTGAGTGAGTAACTTTTATCCTTTGAATAAATTATAAAATTTGTGGGGTTTGGGTTTATTTATGTTGGATAGATATTTGGAATGTTGGGCTTTTATTTAAGAGTAGAGGCCCACTGAAAGCGTGGCTAAGCATCATCGAATATGCCCTCTGTACTTCCGTTTTCTCATTTTCTTTGTCCTTTTTAGTTTCTTTCTTTCTTTCTTTCTTTTCTTTTCTTTTTTTTTTCTTTTTTGAAGAGCGAAGACCTTTTGCAAGTTGACACTCGCATACTTGTCTGTCTGAAATCTGTGGAGTAGTATTGCAAAATTAATTCTTTTAGGATTAGTTTAATCGTAAACTTAAAAGAATTGATATAAAAGTAGAAAGAAATTGGAATATAATTTAGTTTAATTGGACGCCGGTATTTAAAGATAAAATTTCACCATTTAGCAAATTAAATTTTATGTAGGTGAACCTGGTCTAAAGCCGGAATCTAGTGATGATAATGAGTGAGATTTGAACAAGGTCTGTCTAGGTCCAAACCCTTTAATAATATTTGAGAGCACCATCGCCATTGGAAAACTTTGGCTTTTGGAATAATAGGAAGCATTCCAGCGTTGGCTAGAAAGCTTCAAACTCATAAAAGTCAATACTTTAGTCAAGGAGATAGACAGATCTCACAATAAATAGCCTTGTCTCAAAAACCCATACCAAGGAGTCCTCGCGAAGTCTTGAACTGAGGGGTGTAACAAAAATAAGCCCCTTATCCGAATTTGAGAAGACGTTTTCTATTCTATCTACCTTTTAGCTAGCCTCGTCATAATCAATAAAATCGATGATCTTATATAAATTTGTATCATTTGGTGGCTCGATTATGTTCTCCCCAATCTCGTTATATACCTATTCATCCTCATATATTATGATTTTCCTCTCGTTGCCAACTTGTGAATATAGTCTTTCTTACAATATACTATATAATTGTTGAGTTCATTTCAACATTTAGCTAGTTGCTTATGTCTCATTTACTCCCACCCACTTATCTTTTACAATATGGAAAAAAAAAAACTCTTCCAGCCATCCCTCATTTGCTCCCAATTTTTCGATGATATTTTGCTTAATTGTTTTCATCCCTTTTAGACATTAAAAGCATCTCAAACGCTTATTTCAAGTACTAGAATGAACATACATCAGGTATAAATTGTGAGTTATATATATCGACCTTTTATGTTTAAGCAAATTATTTGATCATGATTTGTGCTCAATTGATGAATTAGTAGGGTGGTGATGTATATAATTATTTCAGACCATCAGTCTACATTAAGTATCCATTCTTACAGTACATGTAAGAATATTATTATTTGCTTAATACTTCATAATAATCGCTTCACATCACAAACAAAAATGAATAAACACATTATATATAAATTAAGACATATTTTGCTGCAATATTAGTTGTCGTGTATAAATGTATAAACTAAATTTTTATTTAACACGAAGCTTTTCATTTAACAAAACTTACTCAAAATTATAGTTGTATTTATAACAAAAATACATATGGATTTCAGTCACATTATTCATAGACCTAATTATAACTACCAAAGTATAAATGATTACATAAATAAACAATTTCTATTAGAATTGGTGATGTAATGTTAACGACCGGTTAGTCTCATTCACAAACATTAATATCTCATTTGTCATAATATGTCATAATATGTAAACTTACACTTTACAAGTTTACGTCAATCAAAATGCATTTCTGTACTGTATTGACAAGTATATTTCATTTGTCCCGTCATAATTTAGTTATGGCTTGAGTAGAAAAACAACACTATTAATATGTCAACTATCATGGTGATACAATAACATCAAAATCTTTTGATGTTCATATATATTTTAAATGCACGAGTAATCATATAGCATGCTATTCTCATAATGTATATTATTTTTTCAGAAATGATCACAGGAAATTAGAATTTCCATTGGTTACATTTATCAATGATAAAAAGAGTTAACGTATGAAGGTAGTTAGAATCGGAATCCTTACTCGGATCTATAAGTTGAGATCGGAATTAATCCACGTAAAATCGTGGATCGAAATATAGCTAGTAAAATCGCGTCAATGATTTTTTATCATAAAATCGGAAGATTGTAGATCAGGATTGAAATTTTAATAATTATGTTTATGACAAAACATAATTCCATGTATTTCATTTCATTTTCTCAAAAAGATTTTAAAAACTGTATAAGCTCTCATCAAAATCACGTAAGGCCCTGTTCTTGGTAAATTGGTAGATTAATAAGATTAATATTAGTGGGTAAGTTACATCAATTATTACATATATGAATTTTTAAATAAGGTATTGCGAATATAACATATCAAATCAGTCACTTCATTTGTTAACTATATATATACCATGTAAGGTTAGTAAAACATTTTGAGAATAAAGCGAAATAAAGTCGGTAAAATTAGGTTAAATTCAGGGAACGTTTGGTAGGAATCATATGAGAATTCTTCACGGGCAAAATTTTTCCATGGAATAATTCCTGAGAAAAATTTCCCTAAAAGCCCTTCTAAGAGAAATTTTCCATACGTAAATGTAGGAAATAGTGCCCCTGTTAAACTTTGTCAAAGTTAATCTATATCCAAACATAAAAAAAAAAGTCAATCGGAGATAATTGATCATTTTCCAGAATTTTAGATTAACCAAACACATCCTTTTTAGTGGTGAAAATTGAAAAATAGATTTAAAATCTTTGAAAAGAAATCATTCAATAAAACAATAATCACATATATTGACTCAAATTTCCCGTCACTGTCTTTTTAAGTTCTGTCCATGGCCTGTCATGATCCAATTCCACCTCACTCCATTTATTTATTTTCAAAATTTATCCACCCTCTCAAAAAAATTACAAATTACAAATAAAACTCATAAAAAAAAGCCCACATATAAATCTCTGCATCTGATTTACTCCCTTTTTCACAACCCCCCCTCCTTTTCTTTCCCCCATCTTTCCCTTCACAGGGTTTGCTGTGCTCCACTCTCTCTCTAAATCCGCCATCTCTATCTCTCTCTAAAGCTTTCTCTCTCTAGGACTACGACTACTCCTCTGCATTTCGCTCCTTTTCTTCTTTCTTCAATCGACTGCAACAATGGAGACTATGTCTCCTGAAGATCCTCCGCGAGCTAGTTCTTCGTCGTCATCTTCGTCGTTTTCTTCGATCGACGATGGACAGCGAGTGTATCTTGTGCCCTACAGGTAATTTCGGAACTCCGATTTCGATGCAATCTAGGTGTTCTTGATTGATTTTTGATTTTGATGAAGTGAATTTGGTTGCGATTTGTAAAAAGGTGGTGGAAAGATGCGCAAGATGCTTCAGCAGTTGGCGATGGTGATGGTGATGGTGATGATTCGAGTGGAAAGAGAGGGGTCTTGTATACTGCAATGCCTGCTTCGTCGTATGCAGGAGCGATGAAGCTGATCAACAACATTTTCAGCTCGGATCTTTTGTTCAATCTTAGGAAGGAGGAAGGAAGTACTAAGAATGGGGAAATTGGAGTATCTGGTCGGGATTATGCTCTAGTTTCGGGCGAAATGTGGTTGCATGCACTTAAATGGTGAGTGACTGTTTAGACTTCTGAAATGATAAATCTGATTTGCAATGCGAGTTTACTGTGCTTTGATTGTATACGTAATTGTGTGCTTTTCAAAATTAATCGTTCTTAGATCGACCTCTTCTCGTGTAGATTAGGTTTAGTGGAGATTTTGTGTTGGATTGATCCTGATTGATTTGTAGTCACTCCATATGTGAGTTGCATGAGAGATGGGATTTTGGCCAATACGATCATGCCCTAAACCATTAATATAGTGTCTGGGAGCAGTCTGATGGGGGCCAGAGGTATGAGATGGATATAGTTATGTCTATGGCAGTTGTACATATTACATAGGTTTCTGCAATTGGACGTTTGATTGGACTAACATTAATTACATTAGTTTTCTTTATGCCCCCCCCCCCACCCCAACTGAGCATATGCCCATTATGAGTCTTTCATTTTCATCTGTGTTGAGCAAGGATGAAATGTGCAAAATTAGTATGATCATGGTAGTTGTATTGCTACTTGATCAATTTTAGACGTAGCAGAGTTCAAGTGCACTTCACTTATCTCTATTGGAACTTTTGCTTCTAGAGACTAAAAAGTTACCGCTGCATTCGTGAATAACTGTTTTTCAGAATGCTTGCAACTTCAGCTTATTATTATTTTTTAATTTTTAAATTTTAAGCTTGAAACAATTGGATTTTTGAGGTTTCTTCCAGTAAATCAAGATCTATTCGATGAAATCGTATATGACTGTTTTGGAAGTAGGTTAGACGTGTTACGATAGGAATGCTTTTGAAGATTTGGATTGGTTATGTTAAACGCTGACAAGTTTATTTGTCGTGCATTACATGTAAGCTGAGCTAGTCGGGTGTCTGTAATTTACAATTCATATTATCTCATCGTCCCTTTTCTACCTTTGCCGGTCTAATTAGACAGAAGGGCAAGATCATCATCTGATTAGAGTGAGTTTCATTTTTATGTTGATTCCTTAATTCCTGGAATTTACTGAATTTGATCTCAGTTATGTCTTTTGATACAAAATATGAACAAGGAACTCACTGGGTTATGATAACTTCAAACAGGATGCACCCGTGCTGGATGGATTGATAAACTTACAATAGTTTCTGATATTATCTTATAAAGCATCCGAAGTATGTGATATTAATGCTTGCATGTTTTCCTTGTAGGCATAGTGACTCTAAATGTTCAATGAAGCGCTCGACAAGCTTTTCAGCAGGTATTGCTGATATAGCAGATGTATACCCTTTGCAACTTAGGCTCTCTGTTTTACGAGAAGCAAATTCATTGGGGGTTAAGATTAGCAAAAAGGTAAGTTTTTATGGACCAGCCAGTTCTACTTTCCTTTACATATGAAGTGTGAAGTGTCAATACTTTTGCCATCTCATTATCCTTTTTTTTAAAGTTTTCTGAAGTTGCTCTTTAGTTTTTGTATGCTATTATTGATATCCTTTGTCTTTGTATTGCTTAAACCTTATCATTGCATCATTTTGGCTCCCCGTTCTCTTGTTATGGGCATTTTGATTGGGACAATCTAGTGATTATAGACTTATGTCCAGAGTGGGTACGTGGGTCTTGTGTAAACCTATAGAAAGGCAAGAAAACCTTGGATCTACTGCCTCTTTCCATAGCTAGTGCCTGATTCTGCAACACTCATAGTGAAATTGCAACAGTGAGGGACACTTAACTACCCTTATTGCACAGACTAGCATCAGATACAGGCCAGCCCTCAAAGTCAAACTATTCTATGAAAATAACATATGTAAGATCAAATTGACAAATCAGGACACTGAACTAAACCTTATTCTACTGCTCAAGCCTTCTAAAACTTTTCGTGGCAATTTATATTTCCATTTGTATTTTTTGTTAATAGCATGCGGTTATACCTTGGCCAGGACAATGCTGCAGAACTCTTTAGACGAGCTTGCAAGATCTTTAATATTGAGGCTGAGCTGGTAAGCAATTCATTGCAGGGTTTATAAACTGTTTATCCTGTTCTCAGGTATCTCAATCATGAGTGGTCTGACGTTTCAACCATGTTAATTAATGCAGCTGCATATATGGGACTTCTCTGGAAGGACAGGCCTTTTCTTAGTTAATGAAAAAGGAGCAGTTCCAAAGGATATCCAGCGACCGACTGATCAAGAGGTAGTTATTTGATGATTGTTTTGTCACACTTCTCTTCTGTATTGAATGCTTGTGTGGTGAGATTACCATTTATTGATTTTGCATTCTTCCTTTATATGGAGCAAAACGTACCAGATCTCAACCACGCTTTCCAACTACGATGTCTTCATGGCAACTCATCAAAAACTATCATAGTCCAGAAATTTTTTGAATATTCTTTTAATTTATGTAAATTTGTAATAATAATAATCATCGATAAAATCCTGAACCAGCTAATCTTTATTCCAACTGATCCCTTCTTGAAAGAGGAGTGAATATCAGTGCAAAAAGAAGATACTGCTATATCAGGAGGAAGAGAGCATCCACTGTGATTTAGCCCTTTTGTGATAGGCGTTAAACTTGATGAGTTAGAGCTTGTTCACCATAGATGTAGTGTTTTGCTATGATTTTTCTTGTAGATTAGATGGTTTTCACCCACCTTACCACTTTAAACGATTGGGAACTCTGTAAAACTAAAAGAGGCAGTGGATATATGGCGATAATTACTCTTCTTCGTCATAAGCTTATCCTTTTCTCGGTGCATATAGTTAGGCATCCCTGGGTCAGCTGCAATCAAGAACAATGATTTTTTACTTAGCGAGGATGTAGGTTTCTTGTATTTATTTGCCAAGGGAATGTAATGTGCTTTGATATGTATTCTTAGAACTAATGAAGAGGATCAACAATAAAAGGTAAAAATTTTTCACTTTAGGAATCTTGATTGAAGTCCTTAATTACTATGCGTTCTCTCTCTTCCGCATCCCTGTTGTCTCAGTCTTGGTTATGTAGTAAGCTACACTGGTTTCATCCGCTGATTTACTGAATCCCATTCACATATATATATATATTTAAATAGAACTATTCATTTTTAACCACTCCTTCACCACTTAGCTGTTCGTTTCGGTGCTCGCTATTTGACTGGTTCGAGTCTGTGCAAATCCCTCAAACTGGATCTATCCATCGCACCACTCATGTTTATTTGCGCAAGGTTGAAGGAGCCTTTGCAGCATCTACGCTTCATGCCCAAAGAGCATTTACGTGAAGGGGCTTGTTAAAATATAAAGCCATTATTGAGCTTTCAACTATCAGCTTAAACTTTTAGTTGAGATGGTAATGGTTCCACGAGCTTTTGGTTGAAGGCCCAAAATGTTTTTTTTAGTGCTCTCTAACATTGATGACTGGAGAAACTCTACTATTAGTATAAATGTATGATGTTATTCCGAGCGAATTGGTTGAGCACCCCCCACCTGGTTGGGTTTTCCCCTTTGCAGGGGCTTGGGTTTTTTCAGGGCAGTGGTGACTGGTTACCATGATTCTTTATTGTTTTTTTTGAGAGAGAGGGGGTATCTATTGTATTATATGCTATTGCGAATGTAACCGAGATACAGGTGGCACTAGATTGTGTTGGCCCCCCTCTTTTTAGCTGAGGAGTTGTAAATCTGTAATTGATGGTATGGCGTCTTCTTGTAAATCACAATGGGGAGGAAAGGCTATGAGTAAGGCAGTAAAATCTAAACTGTTCTCTCTTAGGTGCTTCCTATCATTGTCTCTGACAGTTGTAAGATGAGGTCCCTTTGTCAGAGTATCCTTATTAGCCAAATAGTTTCCATTTGGAGAAACTTCAGAGGAATGGGGAAAGCTGAAAAAATATTAGTTGTAATAATCGATGGTTATGCATTTACCCGATGTTCTTGTTGAGTCTATCTGCTACGGGGTCGCATGTTAAAAGATGCTTCATGGATTGTGTTATTTTCTTGTTACAGATTCTTCTGGAATTGCAAATTTATGGGTTGTCAGATTCCCCTAGGTCCAGAGACGGGAAGAGGGATGAGTTCTCTGAGCTGGCTAATGCTGCAAGTTCTTCTTCCAGTGGATCTACTATGATGAATGGTAGCACTGCGAATGGTTACCGTTTTCCTAGGACCAACTCTTCTACTTTTGGTGAATCAGGCTCTTTGGGCTTGACAGGGTTGCAAAACCTTGGAAATACATGTTTCATGAACAGTGCGCTTCAGTGCTTAGCGCACACTCCAAAGCTTGTTGATTATTTTCTCGGTGACTACAATAAAGAGATTAACCATGATAATCCTCTGGGCATGGATGTATGTTCTTTTATGTTTCAATCATAAGATTGCCCCCCCCCCCCCTTTTTCCTTTTTTTTAAAAAAAAAATAATTTCCATCTTGTGTACTCAATAGGATTAACACGTGGACCTTCTGTCTAGGGTGAGATTGCTTTAGCATTTGGAGATTTGATAAGGAAGTTGTGGGCTCCTGGAGCAACTCCTGTAGCCCCAAGAACTTTTAAAGCAAAGCTATCTCGTTTTGCTCCTCAATTCAGTGGCTTTAATCAACATGATTCACAAGTTAGTGCACCTTCTTTCTTTGACTAATAACCTCTTTGTTTGGGAGTCAGTTACTTTCATCATATATCTATTATGGCCTCATGGATGTCATGATCATCAATTGATAATTTGTCATTCATGATTGCAAGAATACTATATTGACTTTGGATACACAGGAATTGCTTGCCTTTTTATTGGATGGTCTACATGAAGATTTGAATCGTGTGAAGTTAAAACCGTATGTTGAGGCTAAGGATGGGGATGGTCGACCAGATGAGGATGTAGCTGATGAGTACTGGCATAATCACCTAGCCCGCAATGATTCTATCATTGTTGATGTGTGCCAAGTAAGTCTGGACCTTTTGGGTACCTTGAACTTCTTTTTATTGCACTCTGCTTTTTAAATGTGAATGAGCATTCATCTTTATAGGCAGGGGCATGGCACTTAGTGGAAGGAAGAAGGCCATGGCCTCCTTGTTTTTCTTTTTTGGTTGTACACAAGCTATTCGACCACGTGGTATTATAAATTGGGTAAAATTGAGTTGATTTTCATATTAAGGCCCCCACAAATAGTTCAAACTAGCTTACGTCCCTCTTTTTGACAGTAGCTGGCTCTGCCCTTGTTTGTACGCCATAGCCCTTTAGCTTATACATATGGCTTCATTTCTTGATGTACAACTGTACAAGAGAGGTTGTTTGTATTATGCTTCATGTATTTGACTCATATTTGCTTTAGATTGGAAACAGTGGGATGAAGGTTGCTCGCAAGGGCGGAGCCCTTCATGAGCTAGGGGTGTCCATGGACACCCTTAACTCAATTTTTTTATAATTTTTTTAATTATAATTTGGGATAAAAATTATCAATTGTATGTTTGCTAATTAAGTATAGTAATATATTGGACACCTTTAATTTGAAAACCTAGATCCGCCAATGCAGTCACCTTTTAAAATCTTTCACATCTGTGACGTCTCCTTCTCCATGTCTGAATTAACCTTCTGGCCAATCACATTCCTCGGAAGAATAGAAGGGACTCTACAATCATGTTTGACTGCATTAGATGAGAAGTGAAGTCACATAACATTGGTTTTTGGGCTGGAGGACATTCTTTCTTTTTTAGATTCTCCTTTCTGCCTTCGTCCTTTGCTTGTCCTTACTTTCTTTAGTGTTTTACATTGAGCAGACTAGTCAGTAATTTTTTTCCAATGGATGAAACTATGAAAACTTTATGGAAGGATACTATTTGCACTAGCACGTAAAACCATCAATACTACAGTTCCAGAGCTTGGGGGGCCCCAGGCACGAAGCATAATACCAAGGCGAATGAAAATCCCCAAGTATAAGCTGCCTTTTTACAAGATTGTGCCAGTTTCACCCTTCCCTTTGGGTTGCCCTGAATAGAGTAATATAAGCCTTTTGATCTTGTGTTAATTGGAATGTTTAGCGTTTTATATGTGGGTGTAGGGAAGACTATGTGGAGAATGTTCATGAGATTGACTGGTTGGAATGACTGAATTGATAACTAAGAAACTCAATTTCTTGATTTTGTTGGATGTGTCTCGCCTCTCCAGACTGTATGTTTCCAGTCTGTTAAAAATGATATTTTAATTGGAGTTACTCGAGATTTTAATCGGAGTTGCTTTAGAAGTTAAAACCCTTTTTGCTTACTGTGTCAAACTGCTCATCTGGAGAATGCTATTAATATGTTACTTGTTTTACTGCAGGGTCAATATAGATCTACATTAGTTTGTCCCCTTTGCAAAAAGGTCTCTGTCACATTTGATCCATTCATGTATCTATCACTACCTTTGCCTTCAACCACCATGCGGACAATGACCTTGACAGTCATCAATGCTGACGGTAGCTCTAAGCCAACTGTGGTGACTGTCTCTGTGCCCAAGTATGGGAGGAGTGAAGACCTTATACAGGCTTTGACAACTGCATGCTCTTTGCCAGCTGATGATACATTATTGGTGGCTGAGGTAACTCAAAAAATTTTTGTGATTTGTTACTTGTGAGCGGCAAGTACAGTTTCTATCACATATTTCATTTTAGTTACTAATGAACCGCTTCTTTTAGATATACAACCACCAAATCATTCGGTTTCTGGAAGATCCAGCTGATTCTTTGTCCTTGATTAGAGATGAGGACCGTCTAGTTGCTTATCGGCTACCCAAAGATACCGAAAAAGCAGCTATAATTGTGTTTATGCATCAGGAGATGGAAGAGTAAGTATCTTTATTCCTTTCAAATGTACTTGCCCCTTTTTAATGGACCTTACAACTAAATTCTACTTAAATTTCAAGAGGGAACTTTGAAATTGCCTGCCAAGAAAGTTTCTTGCCTTGTGAGATGAGCTTCTCAGGGATTCTCTATCTTTTCTTGAAATGACTCATCACAAATTTGCTTCCCAAGCCAATTTGTGGCAAGATAACTTCAGTAAACACCCCTCCCCCGGGTAATAATATTCTCAATTAATAAATGAGTCACCAAAACAAAGCTATCGCATTTCAGATTTAAGATGTAGAAAGCTAGAGTTGATGTTGTTTCTGTCCGTCTTCGGAAGGGCAGGTGTGCTTGTGTATACTCTTAATCCTTTTTAGTGAAACTCCTCTGTTGGTATTTTTCACAAATCTGATAAGTTCTCTTATCAGGCAGTATGTCCATGGAAAGCTTGGTTCAGGATCGAAAGCATTTGGAATTCCTCTTGTTGCTAAAATCTGCAGTGAAGTCAATGGATCAGATATCTACAACTTGTACACCAAGTTGCTTCAGCCATTTCTTATGGATGAAGATGATTTGGATGCTCTGGGTACTGCTGAAAGCACTCAAAGTGAAGCTGTGCTTGAGAATTCAAATAGTCTTGTTTCTACTGAATCTAATGATGATGCTAAAGTTGCCAATGGTGAAGAGGTTGACTTACCCGCAGATACCGAGTTTCAGTTCTACCTTACGGATGAAAAAGGGATTGCCAGGAATTCCAAAATAGAAATGGCTGAGCCTTTGACATCTACCGTATTGCAAAAACGGTTAAATGTGGTGGTGTCATGGCCTGAGAAAAAGGTCGATATGTACGACACCGTTTTGCTTAACACTTTGCCTGAAATTTTCAAGTCTGGCTTTCTGGTCAGAAGACCTCCAGAGTCTGTATCTCTTTATAGATGCCTTGAAGCATTTTTGAAGGAGGAGCCTCTCGGACCTGAAGATATGTGGTAAGTTTACATTTTCTTTTCTTCTCTCTCTCTCTCTCTCTCTCTCTAAAATTTGTCACCAAAAAGTTCTCTGGCAATTGGTCCAGGAGTCATTCTTAAAACATCTTATGTGCACGATACTTATGACACTTGATTTGATGCTGTGCAATGGTGAATTATTAATATCCATATTGTTCCTGAAGTCAACAGATGCACAATAGTTTTGGTCCTTTGGATAGGGACTTTACCAGAGAGTACTTGAAAGCCATATTATGCTCATGCCATTGTTAAGTTTTACCCTTTTCTCAGCTCTCAGTTACTGTACAAGTGAGCCTTCTCTAAGGCTTTTCGCCCGTGAATGGTTTTTTAGGCTACCCATCGTGTCAACCATGTAAATTGGGCATTTGGCAGCAAATCTTTTTGATGTTACAGAACTTTTCAAAAGTCACATGTGATCGTGAGGTGTTTGGTCGTCTACTTCTCAGTCTCACATAGCCACATTCTTTAGCATTTACAAGTCCATTTTACGCTTTCCCTCCTCAAGGTGCCATATCAATGTGTGGCATCATGGCTATTGTAGGGAGTTCTTTATTATATAATTATTTTGGTTAAAGCGAGACTAAAGAAATTAACTGATGCTGCTGACCAGCGTCAATACTTTTGTCTTCAGTGTACCAGTTTAATGACTAAACTTTTGGAGATTGTGATTAGTGGTTTGTCTTTATTGTCTTTGTTATGCTTTCTTTCTCGACGAGGTTCTGACTCTAGCACCTTTCCCCTATTTCCCTTCCCCCTTTGCATCTGCTTTAAGGTACTGTCCTGGCTGCAAGGAGCATCGACAAGCAACTAAAAAATTAGATCTATGGAGGCTTCCAGAAATCCTAGTCATCCATTTGAAAAGGTTCTCATACAGCAGATATACAAAAAACAAGCTGGAGACGTTTGTTGACTTCCCCATCGACGATCTTGATTTGACCAAGTACATTGCTAACAAGAATTCTCAACCGCCTTCCCGTTATGTGCTATATGCTATAAGCAATCACTACGGAAGCTTGGGAGGTGGTCATTACACTGCTTTTGTCCATGTAAGTTCAATGTCTAAAAGACGAATTTTCTTCGTGTATGTATCAGCTCTGCATTTCTTCTCTTTCTTTGTCCGTGTAAAACGACTCTAGCATTGGGAGGGCTAAGAAGCCACTGTTTGGACAATTTTATCCTTTCGGGGCTATAGTGGACGTAAAGCAAAGCCACTTTTGTAACTGGCATAGGGGGTGTTTGGCAAACAACTTATTGGCCTCAAAAACCTCTTTTTGAAGCTATTAGCTATTTCACATTGGTCAGATAGCCATTTGAAATGTTTGGTAATAACTTTTCATATTAACTTTTCGGGTCCAAAAAACTATTTGGAGTAGTTTTGCACAAACAAGTAATTTTACCAAACACTTTTCCTACAAATAGCTAAGTCAAACAACTAACAGATAATTCTAACTGGTTATCAAACATATGAAATGTAATGGCAAATTCTTTTCTCTTACTTTTCTCTCCATAGGTGTAGCTTCAATATATATTTTTTAAACTTTTATACTTCATTGCTAGTTATATGGTTGAATGTGCATCCTACCTCATATGCTGAATTTGCGCTTTTTAAATTTGTGATGATGTAGCATGGAGGTGGACGGTGGTACGACTTTGATGACAGCAACGTATACCTGATTCCTGAGGAGAAGATAAAGACCTCAGCAGCTTATGTCCTTTTCTACAGAAGAGTTGCAGAATCATAACCGCTATATTGCCCTTATGTGCTTTTCTACGGAAGAGTTGCCGGATCACAACCGCTATATTGCCCTCATGTGCTTTTCTACAGAAGAGTTGCCGAATCATAACCAAGAATACCGTTGAGTTTGCTCAGGTGAGCACGCATCACAGCTCATGACACACTTTAGCCCTATTTTAAGGCTTTGAGTTCCTCAGTTCAGAAACACATGATATGAGCATTGATGATAATTAGCACTACTGAACATCAGCTAATGATAGTTAATACTCGAGAATAGCTCGTATTAGAGAACTCCCACATTTGTTTCTGTAGGAACATGAGAAATAGTCTAATTTTCAGAGGAAAGTAGCATTTGTTCGTCACTAGCATTGATATTTTCTGGGATACTCGGGAGTTGTCAACGCTCGGCCAGTAACAACTAAAATAGGTGAAGTTTGATTGATACCCAGGGGGTGCAGCATCTTTTGCAGCTAAAACCCTCTTGTAGAAGATACACCTCCGACTTCTAGAGTGCTAACCCATTTTTTCAGGAATCACAGTTAACATTAATCATCCTTCTATTTCTTCATTCCATTCTTTCTTGGTGGTGCTTTTTTAATGATTCGATTAATTAATCGGGGTTTTAATTCCCCACTGTAATCGTCGTTTGTTGGGGGGGGGGGGGTGTGTTTTGGTTCAGAGTTTCCCTCCCTTAAATTCAGAGCAATGTATTCTTTTTTTGTGTAAGACAGTAGCTTAACCTTGATTCTGTTTGAGAAGCAATTCATATTTTCTTAAAAACTGTATTGTTGATTGGTTTGAAGGTTTGAGTTGTTTGTTCACTTTGTACAATATTTGCGTCTTCTGTACGAACTTGTACGATGCAGCTTCAACTTGAAATTGGCAGATTTGAGCTAACTACTTCATCAGCCATCATTTCATTCTGGTTCAGGGTTGATAACACATTGAATATGTTTTGTATAATTGTTTACTAGAGTTTGAATCGTATTATTTTTGTAAGAAGAGAGAAAGAGGAAGGGATCAATTTGAGGAGAAGAAAATAAGGTGAGGAATTGGATTATCAGAAAGGGTTTTTGGTTGGTGCTCTGCTGAGCTGAAGGGGATGCCATTGAAAAGTTTATTACTATAAACAACAGATTCCTAGGGGAAAGGTGTTTGAACACAGTATGAAGATTCAAATGTAGACAGTCTTCTCCCAATGAATTGCAAAATAGCGGGACTTAAGTTTACTATTTGGGCCAAACGGCCGAATCAATCTCATAGGTGAAGTTGAAAGAATTTGAGCCTGTCAAATTCATGGGTAATTCCAATTTACCAAAATTTATCAGAAATTACCAAATTAAAAAAAAAAACAAAAAAGTTTAATTTTGATATATTGTCATAAATTTGCCGAAAGTTACTAAAATATATCAAAAATTACCAAAAGTTACCAAAATTTAACTTTTATCCAACTATTTTTTACCCATGAATTTGACAGGCTAACTAGAACTATTTGGCTTTGCAAGCCTAACTTTTTCTTACTTAGGTTCTGCTATTTTGGTAGAGTTTAATGTTACTCTTATTCAATTCTACTCCCCCCCCCCCCAAATTTATCTAAACTTTTATGCTTAAAAAAAATTCATCACCTATTTCTATTATTCTACCTAAATTTGTTCAAACATACTCAAACTAACCCACATTTATTTAACTTTTACAATGTATATGCTGAAAGAACAAAGGGTTAATGGACGACTAAAAACAGTGTAAAACTGTAACATCCCATCCTTCCCGGTCCACTAGAGCCTTGCACTTGCTAGCAAATAGTACCATAGTGGTCGACATGCTGATAGTCTAACAAAAACAATGCAATCTACTTTAACCTAATTTTTTTTGTTAAAAGTGTTTAAGATTGATCTATTTTCAACCTAATTCTTTTTGTTAGGGTTATGAAAGTCATTGCTAGGTTCCAACCATTGATTTAAATTTCAATTGGATGCTGGAAAAAAAAAGAACCTTATTAGATAGCTGTTTTATTGCTTTGTTGTAGACCTTTGTTGCGGTTTTGTGTTTGTTCTTTGGTTGTTGGATTCTGGTTGTTTTGATGTTTTTGCGGTCTTGGTGCATCTTTGATGCTTCTTAGCCTTTTTTACTAGCTAATTATCGGAAAAAAAATTCAATTGGATGCTTCTTTCACATGGTATCGAAGCTTTTTGAATGAGAAGTTTCAGGGTTACGCATGGCATGTGTTACAACTCCAAAGAACACTCACATGAAGGCGTGTATTGTTAGAGTATAAAAGTCATTTTGTTACGATATAAAAGTCATCTATAGACTTTCAACCAGTAGTTTAGCGGTTTGGTTTAAATAATTTTTGTATACTTGTAAGCACCCAAATCCCAAGCCAACAAGAAATGCTCCAGCTAGCCCTAAGCTCAGCTTCTGAAGAATTATGGTTGCCAGTCAAAATCTTGTGTAGTAGAAAGTAGCAACTGAACTCCAAGCATCACTAGTGATGAAATTGAAAAGATCTACCAATATGAAAGGATGGGAAGATGAGAAAAAAAATTGCACTTGGTGGTGTTCATTTATGCGGTGGGTAAAGTGCAAAAGTGATATGATAAATTGTGGAAAGTGTGGTATGTTGCGATACGATGTGACAGGTTGTGGTAAAATTTGTTGTGATAATGATTGATATAGTAGGTGAGGAGAGATAAAATTGAAAAGTAGAGAGAAAAGTGGGGAAAGAGAAAATTATGGTTGTGGTAAAGTACAGTATGATATGATAAGATGCGATAATTTTAGTAAACTGCGGTATATGTGGTGTCGTGCCATGGAAAAAACAGGGCCTAAATCATTAAAATTAGGCATTGTTCATTTATGGTGTGGGAAAAAACTATCCCATCTTTCTCACTCTATCCCATCTTTTCCACTTTATTCCATATTTGTTTGTCTACCTTATATAATATATTTTTAAAAGTTAATTTATTTAATAACTGACATGAATTAAATGACTTACCTTACAATACCTTATTAAAAATTATATATATTTTTTGAAAGCTATAAGTTATATATTAATGACTTGTCAAATAAATTATTGGTCACCCTTGTATTTATAAATCGTAGTCACAAAATTATATGTGTTACGATAAATTTATGGTGAGACAGAATCATTAATAGATAAAATGAGAAGTGAGAAGTATTTTTTTTAGAGTATTTGTATTTATTTGTAGAAGGATTGAATCATCAATGACATGGGCATATCTTTGGGATGCTAGATTCTTGTCCTAATGGCAGGAGGGGTTACTGTTTGTAGTGGCAGACCTATATCTTCATTCTTTAGTCATCAACAACTCTTTATTCTTTAAATTAAAAAAAAAACCCTGACAAAACAGCAATTTTAAGATTTTTTGTCTACTGATTTTTGGTGATGTTTATCATTTTTTTAAAAAATTTCCAAAAAGGTTTCAATGAATTTGCATAAATTCAGATTTTTGAGAAGGTCCCTGATTATCTGCACTCAATTACTCATTATCCTATCATTTTTATTCCACACGGTAAGAACCACCATTAATCTCTATTAAAATCAAAATACATACAGGTAATTTTATCATTTAAAATTTTCATCCTTATTCAATCACTTTTTAAAATTTAAAAATGACGGCGGTTTAGAAATTTTGTACAATATATCCTTTTCTTTAATTTTATTTCTCAAAAGCAAGCATTGTGCTAAGATTTTTTAAATATTAAAAACAAGATTTTATATCATTAAGCAAAAGTAAATTATAGTAGTTAAAAAGATTTATAATGCTTAACTGCTGTAATAAATTATTTTGATGAATGATTTCGATATTTCTATGAAAAATCTTTTGAGACAAATTACTATTTTCATTTTTTTAATAATAGTTTTAAAAAGGAACAGGAAAAAGAAAACATGATTTGACGTAACAGATTCTGGCCACTTGACCACAGTTCTTGGGGCTGGCCCAGTTCCTACCCAACACCAACCTCTGTCCACACCTACAACAACCCAAAGCCCGTCTCTTAATTTATTCATGTTTTTATTTTCTTATTTATGTGTCACTCACCTTATCTATATATATATATATATATATATATATATATATATATATATAAATCATAAAATTATGGCCTTATAGTCAATTTTAGATGATATTGTCTATATAATATATATTGCTATCACGATATAGAATTATTACAATTTGGATTGTTGGAAAAAAAAATTAGTTTTTGTAGCTTAAATTATAATGGACTAAAGTGTTAGCAAAAGATGATGAACAATTTTTAATCTTAGGCCAAGTAAATTATAATGGACTAACGTAAAATATCCGATTAAGTCTTCCATGTTTCTTTCCATAAAGTAATAGATGACGAACATTTTTTAATCTTAGGGCAACTGGAATCATTCTTTCTAAGTTGAAAATTTTAGGGGTAACACACTAATGGTGCATTTGATAACACTTTGGGAAATTTTTCTGGGACAACTTTTTTGGAAATTTTTTTTCCAGAAAAAACACATTTTACAATATTTGGTTTACATCCTAAAATAGTCTGAAAATTTGTAGGAAAGTTTGTACGGTGATTGGTTAAAAATGTAAATTTCCTAAGGATATGTCCAAACTAACCTTGAAACTGTAAAACGATGAGAGCAAAGAAATCACTTTTGAGGCTATTTTGGAAATTTCATCACAATAAAGTTTTCCAATACAAATTGTAAATATTTTCCCTTAACTTTATCATGGGAAAATTGTCCCAAGTTTCATTGTAAAATATTGGGCTCTACACAAACATTTTCCATCCATTTTAGGTGTTCCAACATTGAAAAATTGGCCAATGTAGAAAAATTGGCCATTTTTTTTTATGAAAATCATTCTATCAAACACCTTCTAAGACTGCTATTTCCGACCACTAAATACCTACTCTATAACAATATTTCTGAATGTCGATTTTGGTTTTGGATAACGTTAATAAATATTAGTTTACTAGTTTAGGCTGATGCAATAAATACATTTCATTTCACGTTTCTGTTGCTCACTTGCTCCCTCTTCCTTTGTAAAATTTGTAGCTTATGAACCAAAACAGAAATAAGTTCATCATGACATGATCTATCAATTACTTTAGCTTAGTACATATATTTATATATATATTTCCATTTGATGCTTATGATTAATCAATGAAAAGTGAAAAAAGTTGTCTATATTTTTCACGATTAATCATTAGTAATTATTGTTTGACCTGTTAATTTATTTGTAACAATAAGGAATATGTTCCAATTAATTTATTTTCATTTTCTTTTCAGCGATTAGGGTCTACTCTGAATGTTATTACTGTCCTTTGACAATCATGTATCAAATTAATCTTGAAGTACTTTTATAGTTATTATAAAATATCGATCCTGATTTACGATCTTATAATTTTATGATCCAAAATCTTTGAGGCGATTCTATTATCTATAGTCCGATCCATGATTCTATGTGAGTTAATTCTGGACCTAATTACCCCGGCCCATAGCCCTAGTTATGATTTCGGTCCTAACAACCTACTGTATTTCGATTCAGTTCAGATATTAAATTTCATGTAAAAAAAGGTTTAATTCTCAGGAAAGACGCCATAAACTCAAGAATATGAATCCAATTTATTGCAAATTGACAGAACACCATAAACAAAAAAGGCAGTGAAGCAGAAAACACGGTTGCATGGATGGACCAATATCATAAATTATACGACTCACAGTTGAATAATTCTCTTATTACTTGTCCAACAAATTGCATGGCCAATTCTTTTTTGTATGTAATAATAATAATAATAATGATGATAATAATAATAATAATAATAGTTAATAAATAAATAAATAAATAAATAAATAAAACTTTATGATGATGATGATAAAGACCGGTCAATTCGGCCTGAGGCTGGGTTTCAAGGTTGTACATCAAGTTCGAGTAAATACGGTCATTACAGATTTGGCTCAGAATACGGTATTTCGATTTGCGATCAACCCAACGGGTTATTATTATGCGACTCTTTTTCCATTTTTTATTTTTAAAAAATGGTCTCCAAATACTACTTTTTTGTACAATATAATATACATAATAAAATATGATTATCTAATAGTAACGATAAATTATTGTAACTATTTTAACTAAAATTAGATAAATAACAAATAAATAAGTTGCACTTATAGTTTAATAGTTAAAAATTTCAATGGAAAGTCACACATTTTAATAAAGTTGAACTTAAAAAGTTAATTTTTCGGGTCAAACGGATGAGTCGGGTTTGACCTGCTAATTTTCGGATACAATGTATTTCGGGTATAGTTGAAAAACTCGTATTCAAAACGTAAAAAAATCGGACGAGATTATCAAATCAGGTAAAAAAATTGTCAGGTCTAATAATGCAGCATGGGGATAGGGTTAGATGTTGAAATATTTGTAGGCATATGGGGAGATATGATGAAGGATTTAATTAGGTGAAGTGTACTGGTGATGATGGTGATAGTAGTGTATACATTACAGGGTAGTACTACCAGTACTATTTATGAAAGCATCTCCATGAAATTATTAATCTTTTGGTCTTTTTATTTAATTTGTTGAATGTTCACCATCAAAAAAAAAATAAAAAAAATAAATGGTTGAATGTTTATTGGGAAAGTGACCACTGATTTTCAAGTTGATGGAAATGTAACTATCACCATCCGCCATTTTAGCCCTTAACTCTCAGCTCCCTTTGTCTACTGTGTTCCAATATATTCACCTTTTTAATTGTCGGCACTGGCAGATCTGGGACTAAGTCAAAGGTGGTTAAAGTCACCGATAACACAAAAAAATAATAATTCAGAATAATTCGAAAAAAATTATGGATTTTTTTATATATGGTGAATATAATATTGTATTGGTCACTCCTAATTAGAAGACCTAGATTTGCCACTGATTGTCGACATTAATATCTCTAACTAATTAACCATCCTCTTCTTTTAATGGTTAATAATCATTTTGAATTTCGCCTAAATCACTTTAAAAAAATTAGATGTAAGCATATTTAAATTATTATTAATGTGTCCTTTATTATTTTGGGGTTATTCAAACTTATAAACTATATAAAAATAATTATTCATTTACCTTTTTTTTTGTAAATATGAAACTATACATAAAATGTGCATTCTCTGCTATGGGTGATAAAATTAGACTATTATTTATATTTATTAACCTAGATAATAAGTGTTATAATCTTATAATTGATAAATATATGTAATTACTGGGAAAAATATTATTAAAAGTGACAAAAATGTGAATTATGGAAAATTCAAGATGATTATTAACCATCTTGAATCATCAGGAGAGACGATCATGTCTAAATATGGATGTCTTTACTTTCAGTAATTTTATAAAATTAAAAATTTTAGTAAGTTTTCTTTAGTATTTTTATAATAATTAGCAATCCAACTAATAATGAGAAATGAATGATTTTTTTACAATAATTGTACTATCATTATTTATATGCTTTCTTTGTATAGATAACAACAACAATCTACCAGGTGACACGTTTGAGTGTGGTTTGGGGATCCTAATGTAGGCAGCCTTGCCCCCATGAACAAACGTTCATAGAGAAACTGATTCCGACAGATCATGCTTTCTAAAAATTAATTTGAATAATATAGTAGTGAAAGGCTACTAAAAATTCATATTTACTTTCTATACCTTTGTTTTATAATGAATCGTTTATGGAAAAACTAAATTTTTACTTGGTATCATAATTAAGAAGTCTATTTTAACCAATTATTTACTAAGACCATGTTCTTTTTTGCGGTATTTTCCGGCGTGGTGTGGTGGGGTGTGATGGAATTGTGGTGGGATTGTGGTGGGGTGTGGTGGAATTGTGGTAGGTTATTGGTATGTGGGGTAGATGAGGAGAGAAAATGTAAAAAGTAGAGGAGAAAAGTGAACAGAGAGAAGAATGAGGAGAGAGAAAAGTAATGATTTACAAATCATGCGAATACAGATCTGCATGATTCAACCGCAGAAAAAAACAGGGCCTAATTTTATAATGAATTAACTTTTGAAACTTTATCTATTTGTAAACCTAGTATAATATGAACTAGTCATGCAATAGTTCAACCTTGAAATACTAGTAAATGTTTTTTAATTTTTCTAGTAAAAAAATGATGTTTACTTGAAAAAAAATTTACAATAACATTGATGCTTCTATTTTATTTTTATTTCTATAATTTTCATTGAATACAACATACTTGAAATATTTTTATCAAAACTTAATTTATTGATTGTAAATATCTTATAGTTCATTGTACGTCTAAATTTCATTAAAATTGTAACGAATTTTTTTTTAAACAATGTATTCAATTATATATACTTACAATAAGTTATAGTGACTATGCATTCTATTTTAAAGAATATTATTATGATTACAATTAATTATTTTATTTTAGGGTAGCTCCCGAACCTCTTAATTTTGCCGCATAGCATGGATTTTTCTTAAGTGGTTTCATTTTAATATATCTATAGATCGATGTATCAAAGAGTTGGTGGACAAGTTGGTTAACACCCCTAGTTCTCCCGCATCTTGTAGGAAGCAAAATGTTTTTTGTGCAGAATTTATGGGATTGTTAAATTATGTTTGTCAAGTTGTCATGAACAGTTTACTACTACCTCCGTTTTGTTTTATCTGTCGCCTAGGGAATTGTGGCAAAAACTTTGACCGTCAATATCTTAATTTGTATAATGATTCATCATACAAAATTGATATCATTAGATTCATAATAAAAAATACTATTAAAAAAGTATAATATAATATTTTCCTATAAAAGTTTTATATTAGAAATTATTGATTAAAAATTGACACTGAAAACCGTAAATGACAGATAAAAAAGAACAGAGGAGTGTTTCTTGTCCTCGACATGTAAAACTAACAGGTAGTCACCTTATAAATCTGCGATAGAGCTCGGTGGGCAAGCCTATTCACCATCAATGTACTTTTGCTCGCACATATGTGGCGCCCATTTTGGGGTGTTTTCTAAACAAATTTATGGATGTCTATCCTAAAAGTATATTCTTTTTCCTAAAAATAAATATATTTATAGGGAATGACATTTAAATATTTAGAGTATGAAGTTGTAAAAAGTATAAAAAAAAGACAGATAATTAGAATAAATGGGCTAGTTATTATATGTTGCTTTTAAACTTCTTGTTCATTTATAAATTAAAGTTTGATCTCGCAATAAATTTTAAAAATCTAACCAATACTTTTACTATATGGATGCTAAGTGCCAAAAAGTTTCAATGTTGATTCAAATATTTTCAAATAGATGACACAGAAAACAACTATATAGTGAATGACATTATATATGATGTCATTGTCATTACATGCTACATAAACTCAAGATATAGATATAGATATAGGTAGTATACATGTACAAAATGCTTAATTAATTATTCTGAAAGACAAGAATTCAGTGGACTAATATATTGAAGTAAATTAATTAGCTAAGCTAATTAAAGTGGTTGATTAGCTATAGCTAATTGATAATGCATTGCATGTTACAAATGAATAATAATAATAATAATCAGTAGAATGGAGAAGACATGGTATTGCTAGTCCCATCCCCTGAATTTGTCTTGTCCAACCTTCCTTCCTTTTGCCCTTCCACATTATTATTACTTAAACCAAAATGAATATGAGGAAAATGTGCCCACTGCATGCATGCCAAACAACACATATATTACATTTTATTCTTACTCATAAGTGACAATATATTATTCAGGATAAATATATATAGATTCAACAAGTTTATTTCACATATATACATAATGAATTTGTGTGTGTCTATATATATGTGTGCGTTAATCGTGTCACAGAAAAAGAAACCAGAAAAAGGTTAAGATCACTGATCAAACACTCATCAATCATCGCATACTATAAAGTAGGGTTTTTGGCCACAAATAATCCGTACTGAGGGGCTTGTGATTGGGAATAATCCAAAGTGACTTTTCGGCCACTAGCAGTCTGCAATTTTTCACTATATTCTCATAGCAGTCCATAATCGATTTCCGACGCGACCGGAAATTTCCTTTTTGAAGTATGAATAAACATACTTTCCGGTCGCCACGTCAGCTTTCCGGTACCTGAAATCGACTTTGAACTGCTATGAGAAAATAGTGAAAAAGTATAGACTGTCAGTTGTCGAAAAGTCACTTTAGATTATTCTCAGTCACAAGCCCTGCAGTACAGATTATTTGCGGCCAAAACCCCTGTAAAGTATACAAGGTATTGAGGGGCAGTATCCTAATTTCATTTACATTCAAATTTTGGAAATAAATACTTATTTCCTTTTTGTGATTAATAATGTTTGGTCTCTAAGCAGTTAGTTTGGCTAGAAGACTATTCTAGAGCTAATTTTGTTTGCTATAAATAATAGGGCATTCAATCTAGTTTGGTGTGACCAGGTTATGTGACTTAAAGACACTCTTTGGTATGTAATGAAAATCAAAATGAGAATGAGAATTCGTAAATAAGTACACATTTATTGAGGTGAGGTAGTATATGTAATATTAATTAAGTACAAAGATAAAATTGGTATTTAACATTTAACTTATGAATTCTCACACCTCTACTGATAATAGGTTAGTGGGAGATGGGAGTTTCTATTTCCATTGTCAGTCCTTCACTTTTTACAATCCTTATAAAACAAACATGTGAACTTTTTTTACTAAGTTATGTATTCCCATTCTCACACCCCAACTCCCTCATACCAAACGGGCAACGACCCATTTAAGATATATCTACTCCCATTGTTAACTGTTAGAGATATTTCTTCTTGAATTCATCATGTCATACAACCGATTGAGATATCTTTTGTAATCTCTCCTTATTATGGTGAATTTCATCTTGCCTCCCCTTATTTTTTCTTTCCACATAAAAATCTTGTCTCCATCAACTCTATATTGTTTTTATTTTCTCAACACCTACATTCTTAAATTAATCATCCTGTTTGTTTTCGCTACAATGTTAGATCCATTCAATCTGGGATTTAATTCCTGAAAACTGGTTTTACATCTGAATTTCGATCCTAACAAGTGTGAAAAATAATTACTCTCAAGTCTCTATAAATCCTGTAGTAGGGTTTGTGAGGGACTGCAAGTCCAAGAAATATGCAAAATAAAATTGGCTTATTTATCAAACAAGAACTTACATTCTTAGCTGCAGCACTAAATGCCTCCCTGTGACTGATTTCTGGGTTGCTGGCTTTTATCCTTTGAATCTCCTGCCTTTGCCATTCAAAAAACCAGAAAATAAAAGAACAAAGAAATATAAATTGTAAAATTTGAATTGGAAATATAAATGAATTATTATTACTATTATCATTATTGACTGATCGGATGTACAAGTATTGATCTATACTTTGAATTAGGAAAATTAATACTCACTTTATAAATTTGTTATAGGCTGAAGGAACTCGGTGTCGCTTCTCTGGGGCTTCAAAATGCACATAATAATAATAATGAGAAAACAAATAATGAAACATAATTAATTAGCTCATATGCAATTACATTAAGCAAGATGCATAAACTGAATTATATCTACTAGTGTAAGAAAGTTCTGACATATAAAATCGTACGTTCGTAACACATACATATTCTTTAATATCGGCTAAATTTGACATGCTCACTGATCACCTAAAATAAGGACTCTTTTTCAATAGGTGTTTCTACAGGCAACCCTTCTCATGTATGTTTTTACATGTATGAATTAAGTTGAAGAAATCAATTATAAGATGTCAATTGTAAGAACTAAGACTTGAAGAAGCTTTAATTAAACATATGATATTACATAACCATTTGTTTGAGCCAAAACCCATGAATTAGATACAAATTTAACAACTTACGCGGATTAGGAGGGGATTTAGCGACTTGATCATCAATCTCGAGCACACGAGGTGAAGATGATGAAGATCCGACACTACCAATCTTGCTTGTATATTCGGGAGTACCTTGTTGTGGTCTCATCAACTATATGCGCATAAACATGTAATTCAATTATTGCATAATTAAATGTAGACATCCGCGTGACTCGACTTCTCTAAGGAAAATTCAGTTCGTGAGGGGAAGACTACATATATTTGGATTTTCTAGACCGTGCTCAAATCTATTTATCTCAAAGTTTATTGTTGTTGTTATTGTGTATGTTTGCGAATATAGACATTTAATTGACACTACATAGGTGTTGTTGGGTACCGTCCCTCTAACCTACTTTGCAGACAGTCCCTCACATATATTGTTCAGATATATAAAGAGAAAATAGGGAGGGGTTAGAATTAAAGAAAACAAAAAGATGTTCTAATTGTCGGGACTACCTTGTTAGATATAAATTGATGACTTTCTAATAATTTGCAAATTACCATTTTTTGAACCAAATTGTCTTGATTTTCTTTCCAAAAACATGTCAAGTTGGAGACAACATCCAAGTGTTGGACCATCCACACATAAACATCCCTTCGAAAGAAGGGGCAAAAAATTAATAGATAGAAAATAAAGAGTGATGTCGATCAATGCAACATTAATTAATTCACTCAAAAATAAGATAAGAGATTAATTCATGAATTAATTAACGTAAATGGTAGAAATTTTGATATTCTTACCTGGAGATCTTGAGGTGACGGAGAATATGGAGGGGAGGGTCCAATTGTGACTGAGAGTAGATTGGCACAATGCCCACATTTTACTGTCACTGAGTTGTACATGCTATTACGAGGAATACTAACCTGTAATTATATTCCATTAATCAATTTCTAAGGGTCAAATTATTCATAAATAGAAGTAATTAAACTTAACATACACAAACAAGGTTTGGAGTATATATGTAAATACTATCATTTACAAATCGCTTGTGTGTATCAATTGATCAAATGGATCAAAAATTATGTTTCCGTGCAACAAAATAACAACGACGGCAAACCCTAGTGCGCGCAGTGCTGCAAATACCAACCTTCTTCTATGCACGGAATGCGTGAAGAAGTTAATATATTGCATACAAAGTTATACTTCTAGGCATAATTGTTATAAACTTAGAAAAAGAACCCTAGTAGATAATTGATTTTAAGCTACAATCTATTGAACCATTTTTCGTTATACATAGAAGATGCATAATTTCTATGAAAAGCGTTTGTGTTAGGTTAATGATAACTTTTACTAGGAAATGGCGAACGATGACCAGGTAGGAAAACATGCAGCCAACTTTATTTGAGGTTTTTTTTTAATAATTAGTCAAATTCGTAAATGAAATAAAGTAACAAGTAGAAGTCACACAATTTCAATCCATCATTCTATCGACCCATCAATTTTTATTGGAGACTTCTGTATTAAAAGTACCCAAAAGAATTGTCTGTCATCTCTCCAACAATATAATTAAATTTATGAACTTCAATTTGACATGAGATCCAAACTTAATAACATGGATAATATATGTTCAACTTTTCAATTAAATCAAGGGTGAAAAACCTTGGCTTTTAGTTTTAGCTAATACCATATTAATAATATTGACATTATCCCTAACTCTCCTGAATCCTATCCCTCTAGTCTAGAGAGAGAGAGAGAGAAAGAGGAGGGGGAAAAAAAAAGAAAAAAGAAAATTGTAGCCTGCAAATTTGTCAAACATACATAGTCAAGTCCAGGTGATGGATCATAAGCACTGATCATATTGGATCTATCATCACTCCATCCATGGCAGAGGTCTCAGAGATTATCAGATAATTACCAACCAGCAATTAATTACCCAAAAAAGAAAAAATAAAGAGGAAAGTGGTGTCAGTCTGTCAGAAATTTTTTTTTCCCAGAAAAACATAAATATAACCTAATTTTGTCTGAAATTCTGTGACCTTGAAGAACCCTAATCTCTCTTCTCATCCCAATAAACCCTAAAACAGACACTTTAAAGAACTGAAGCAAAAAAAAAAAAAAAAACAAAAAAAAACTGCAAATATTTACACCAATTCTGTAAGCAAATATATATACAGAAAATATGATATGATATTATATATGTATGTAAATGAAATTAATTAAAGGAAAATAAAAGTACCCCTAAAACGGTGTTGCAGAAGTTGCAGTGAACATAGCAGACCTGCTCCACTGTGTTGCTCATAATCTCCATTGACATTTCTCACTTCACTTCAGTTTTCAGTACTTCACTTTCAGAGAGAAAAAGAGAGAAAAAAAAAAGAGAGAAAAATTAGAGAGAGAGAGAGAGAGAGAGAGAGAGAGAGAGAGAGAGATTTAGAGATGAATGAATTAAGGGGAAGAATTGAAGAAATAATAATGCATAAGCCCTACACAGTAGTACTACACAACAGTCAATGGATTGGTCGGTTTGATAATTTTATTTTTATTTTTTATGTTTTGAATTTAGGTAAAGGGAGAACACAAAGAAACTTAGAAGACCCTTCTTGCAAGACGCCTTCTTAAGTTATCATGAAATAAAATAAAAGATAACTCAGACGAAGGGCTAATTAAGACTCCAAACATCTAGGTTATCATGGTCGGTTTGATAATGAAACTACTCCATTCTACCAAAATTATTCATTTTGTAAATTGGAATTTAATTAGGGATGGCAAATGATGAGATATATCTTTAAATTTTTTTGTTTTAATAGCATTTATGTAAGTGGTGTCGAGGTAAGGTTGTACAAAGAAAAAGAACACGTAAATGTGTTATTGGTTGAGGTTGTAATAGTGTATGTTGTTGAATAACCGATGAACGCATAGTTTACTTAATTAGGAATGGTAAGGACTAAGGAATGAGATTTTTTTGGTTTTAATTCTGTTCATGTAAGTGACGTTCAGGTAAGAATAAAAACGCGTAAATTTATTACTAATTAGGGTTAAAATAGTGTATGTTGGTGAGTTATGAACGCATAATCACTTTTAAAAGGAATATACGTAATCATGGTTTAAGGTTTTGTAGACAAACAATATAATGCATGAATGTGTTATGGATTTGACTCAAATAGACTAAGATATAATTAGTTGCCTTATGTGTGTGATAATATTGTGTTTTATTTTTGTTCTTGCATCTTTTTGAAAAATAGAAATTTATAATAATGATCGAATATCAACAAGTGTGATTTATTTTTCGATTTAATGCATATTCTGGTCCATCTATGGATAAAAGATATGTGGTTGGAATTTACATAAAGTGTATATGTTGGTGATTTAGGTGTGTGATAACTAATTTGTACTTTAAAATTTTTGTTCTTACACATTTATCCTAAAAATAAATAAATGGATGGATTATTTGATAGTGGCTGTTAAAATTGTCTTTTCATGGTGTTTTTTCAACGCTCATCTATCAAGTGTTAGTGACTCATCATATATACTATGTACTCGCTTACCAATTAGTTTCTCCCACCATTGGAAAATTTGCTCCCTCACTTTGCATTCCTTTGTTTCTATGAATTAATTTAAAAGTATGGTTACAAAAATAATTGTGATAGTTAATAGAAAAATTATTTAAATATATTAAATTGATATTTATTCAATGAATATTATAATTAAAAATAATAATTAATATGTCATAAAAACTATAAAATAACAGATAATATAAAATATAAAAAAAAAAGTAAGGTGAAAATAAAGGAAGGAGCATGTAGGTTAAGTTTCATCTACGCTAATCAAATTGTCTATGACTTTGTAATTCATGGCATCTTTTAAAATTTATAGCTAGGCAATATTGAAGTATAAAAGAATTCCACGTGTCCATTAAAAAGGGAAATTTTAATTTTCTCTCCCATTTATTTTCTTTTGTTTAATATCTAGGGTTCATTAGACACTCCCTCCTTCCCATTTTATTTGTGACATAATTTCAAAATAAAAAAAAACCTCTATCTACATTAATTTAGCTTATTGGAAATGTAAAAATCTTGAATAAAATGGTGAATAAAAAAGAAAAAAGGTGAATAAAAAAATGAAAGAAAAAGATGTAATTAATAAGATTATTTTGATAAATGAGTAATTAATATGTTATTGGAATCATAAAGTAACAGATACGGAGTATTATGAGAAAAAAGAAAGTTAGTTGAAGTGAGAGATAATATGAGAAGGAGGCCGGGAGTATCAATCAAGTTGTTTGTATTTTTACATTGTATAATTTTGGGACATGCATGTTTGAAATAATAATAATAGGAAAATTAAAATTAGAGAATCTCAACTCCATTTCTTCATGTTGTCGAAAGGAAGACACTTTGCTCCCCATTTTGCTTTCTTTGTTTAATATCTAGGGTTCATCCAATGTTCATTAAATTCTTTGTGACTTGTATTTTATGATATTTATTAATTTATAATACTCCCTTCTTTCAATATTATATGTCACTTTTACTATTTTTTTCTCATAATATATGTCATCTTATAATTTCAATAACATATTAATTATTAATTATATATTTATCAAATTAAGTTAACCTTATTAGTTACTTCTTTTTCTTCAATTTTTCTTTTTTATTCACTATTTTATTCACATTTTTCTCATTTTCATGATGCAATTAATGCAAAGTGAAAGTTTTATTGATTTTGTGAATTGTAGCTAAAGTGACAAATAATTTGGAAAAGGAGAGAGTATCCAATATTGAAATATAACATAGTTCCACGTCTACGTCATAAAAGGAAAACTTAATTTTCTCTCCCTTTCTTTATTTAATATCTTGGATTCATTAGATATATCAATTAAGATTTTTCCATACCATTTAAATGAAAATAATTTGATCCCTCATTTTGCTTTCCTTTGTTTAATATCTAGGGTTCAGAAAATGCCAATAAAATTGTCTATGTCTTTACATTGTCTCTTGAGATATTTTTTAAAATTCATAGACAAATTAAATTGGAGTATAACATATCTCTAAATCTAGTTGTGATTAATAATTTTAATTTTAATTTTACTATATATTGTAACTAAGAAGATGGAGTTAAGTTTTCTCCTGGACAATGTACTATTTAGGAATACTGGGGTCTCGGAGGAAAAAGTCCTGCTAGACAAAGTATTACTACCTCCGTTTCATATTATTTGTTATCTTTGAAAATTGTGCAATTGAATTTATAAGATTTCGACTATAAATTTTTCAACATAGATAATGATTTGTTACATAAAATTACTATCCTTAGATACATAATGAAAAATATTGTTATAAAAGTATAATATTGCAATTATTTATAAAATATTATATAAGAAATCATCAATCGAAGAATGATATTGGAGATCATGATAGTCAACAAAATGATAAACAATATGGAATGACGGGAGTAGTTTTTATTTTTTATTTTTTATGGAATGTACCTTACGGTTTTGCTATAAAGCTAACAGAACTTTTCAAAAAAAAAAAATACTCATTTAGGGGTTAAATAAAATTGTACCTAGAAAATTCGTTGTGAATTACTCCATTTCTTTCCTGTTTACACCATATATAATACTATAATTATATTGTAGTATGCTAGGCAAGTTCATTAATTTAATTGAAGGAAAAAAAAAGAAGAAAGAAAAAGAAAGGACTATTTGGAAAGGAAGAACACTGTATTAGGAAAGAAGGAGGGACAAAATAGTGAAAATGACAAAACGGGGGGAGTCGGGATGTGGTGGTCGGCACTCATGCATACATGATTTGACCATTGAAGGAATGAGTGGCCTAATTTGAAGTGACTTGTGCACTTTTCCTTTACATTATTTACCATTTATTACCAACAATATTACACTCTTCTTTCCGGTGAAAAACGTACCAGGGTATGGAAAGGGAGAAAAGAAAAAGAAAAAATTGGATTGAAAAAATATACTGCCTCTGTCCCATATAGCGCTGACAACAATTCGGGTCTGGATAAATACGGGTCGGACAAATTCGGACAATGCTAAAATTCGGACGAAGAATTCATGTCCGGGCTCGGTTTTATTTCGTGTCGAACCGGGTCGGACAATAGAAAAAAATGAGATTTTATGTCCGAATATTCAGTCAATTTGGTCAATATCAAAATTCGGACGGAAAATCTTTGTCCAGACCCGGTTATTTCCGGGTCGGACTATCGGGTAATTCGAATCAGACGAAATTTTGCCAGCGCTAGTCCCATATTACTTGTCCATTTAGCTAAAATGTAGAAAACCAATGAAATGAGTTAGTTAAGTATTGGGTTGTATGAAAAGTTGTGAAATATTAATATTAAATTGTATAAATATCGTTCTCTCTCACATTTTTTCTACTTTTGTATGAGAAAAACTAATAAAAAAAGAAGTCAGTTGAGAAAAAAGTTGCATTGGAAACATAAAGTGACAAGTATTATGGGACAAAAAAGTTAGTTAAAGTGACAAGTATTGTGGGACGGAGGTAGTACAAGACAGTAACTCGTCGAATTATTCCTTAGTCAACTCATCCATAACTAAAGTAAAAAGCAACAGACTAAGCGCATACCCTTAATGGGCCCTGATATCAACAGGAAACTCCCTTGTAGGTTCTACTGTCGGTTAGACATTAGTTCTTCCATTATCATGCATGTCTCTAGTAACTTGAATAATAGGAAAATGCACCCTTTTCACTTCCAAGCAGTCGTACATCACTTCCCTAGAGACTCTGTCACAAGCCTTGTTCAAAGCTATAAACACTATATAAAAATCCTTCCTGGCTTCCCTTTAATGCTTCATAAGACCATGTATAAATTGAATTGCTTCTATTGTCATCCTTCCCAGCATAAAACCAAATTGATTTTCAGACACGCGCATCGTCGCTCTCAACTGTCTTTTAACCACCCGTCCCAAAACTTTAATGGTGTCAAGAGCTTAATCCTTCTATACTTGTTACAACACTGCACATCTCCTTTGTTTTGGTATAAAGGAGAACAACTCTGCTACTCCTTTACTTGTCTGGAATTTTTGCCGCTTTAAGGATGTTGTTGAGATACATTTCACATATTTTTATCGCTTGAACCTAATTTTGATCCGAATTTACGTTTATCCAAATTGTTAAGTTGATTTGGCCCGAAAAACCGAGATAATGGTTAAATGTTAACACTGTTGGATTTGAGCGATTTGACTTTAATCGCAACTCAATCTTTCGCGGTTGTTAGAAGTTTTTGAATTAGAAACCTAATCTCTTTCTCTATTCTACAATACTTATCACTTGATTTTTTTATACAATCTATAACATATTATTTGATTAGAAATTTTTAAATAATAATTTTCAAAGGTTACAATGTTATATTTTACAAAAAATATTCTTCATTACAAATTTAGTAATTTCATATAATAAAACAACATACTAATTTGAAAATTGATAATCAAAGTGTCTACTATAAAATCATATACAATGATAAATATTAATATAAAATAGATATATGTGGGAATGGATGAGAAGCCTAAGACGTGGCAAAAAGATTTTACCATCTAGAAGAACCAACTGTCATCTCTCCTACCTCCATTTTTACCTTACCTTGCTTGTGCTGGGGTCAATCTAAGCTCAGGTTCAGCAAATCACGTGTTAAATATAAATTGGGGTCTAGTTCTTTTTTATAGTTATATTAAAAGTTTAATAATTTTAATTTAGGGTGCGTTTATTAAGATTCCTAGGAAATTTTTTTCCGGAGAAAAGCTTCCATGGAAAGTTTTTCATTGGAAATATTTTCCCGGAAAAAATTTCCCTTAACCCCCCTAAGGGAATTTTTCCCTATGAAAACTTTGCAAATGGTGGACCCTTGTAAAAACTTTCCCAAGGTCAATGTACAACCAAACATGGGGAAAATAAGTCAACTCGGGATAATTGACCATTTGCCCGGGGTTTTTGACTAAACAAACGCACTCTTTGACTCTTCTGGGTGGATGAAACATGCCAATGACATGATAAAAATATGGATAGTGTAATATGATGTGATATAATACGATAAAATTTATTAAAAATTCGTTCTGATGTGATACGCGTAAATGACAATTAATATGGAATGAAGGGAGTAACATTTATAGTTTTCTTTTTGACATTGGCATGTATGCTTATTGTTGTTCTCAAAAATCTATCCTAAAATCTATAGGATAACACAATGCAACGGATATTAACTAAGCTAAGAGCTCATTGACAAAATTTATAACTTAATGATTAGGCATTGCTATCAAAATTTGCAACTCACAACCATGAGTGGACTTTACCAAAAAAGAAAAATCCCGTGGATTGGAGTTGACTCACTTGTTTGCATATTCGGATTCAGATTATTCTATGTTCAGGTCGAAAAGTCTTAATTAAAAAAACATAGCCGAAATTCAGCTCGAATTTTTGGATGAATTAATTTTAGACTCCATCTAAGATCCAACTAGTAAGGTTGTTCATCGGTCCCAGACTGGACCGAAGGATCGAGGATCGAATTCGAGGACTAGGCTGGACCGAAAAAAGGTCGGTCCTGGACTTGACCTACCGAACTATGTTCGGTACAATCCGGACTAGATTATACATAAAAAAACCCTTAAATTTTAGTCCATCAGTTTGGTCCACGGGTTGGACCAAAGACTGAACATCAAAATTTTCTAAACGAAGGACTGAATCGAACTTCCCTCGGTCCAGTCTTCGATCCAGTTCGGACCAGTCCCTTTTTCGGTCTGGACTGGACCATGAACAACCCTACCAACTAGTGAGGGATTGTAATTTGTGAGTCTCCACATTGTAGCCAAGCTAGGTTTTATTCCTTTCCAATAGATATGGTTGATGTTATCACACATGCACACCAAACTGTATAATGAGAAAAATCTTAATATCTTAGCTATGTGTGAGTAATGAGTATGCCATGGAGCCTTCAGGTAGCCCTTTAGTGATTGGGTCAAATTAAGGCGGTAAATGAATCGGCCTGGCTCGGCTCAGTCTGACCAAAGCTCGGCTTGAAAGTTTGTTGAGTCCAACGTAGCTTATGCTCAACTCATTTAATTATTTTAGGTGGGAATTAGACTTTGTTTCACGGACATAGTAAATTATATATTAATTCAGACGTTTAAAATTTAATATAAGAATATAAATTTGATAATTTTCTTTAATTTTCTAGCTAAGTAAAGCGCAAGATTAACATTTAAGCTCTGTTTGGTTATACCCTTACTGTAAAAAGAATGTTATTTTCTCGTTATCTTAATAAACATTGAGAAATTTACTTCATTTTTGCTTTTAAGTTAGGGAGTGTTTGGTAGGAACCCCGGGGAAATTTTTTCCGGGGAAAGTTTTCCATGGGAAAGATTTCCTTAGGAAAAATTTCCCTTAATCCCCCCTAAGAAAAATTTTCCCTAGGAAAATGGAAAAAATGGTGGGCCCATTATGAAAACTTTCCCGAAGTCAATCCGCATCCAAACATGGGGAAAATAAGTCAACCCGAGAAAGTTGACCATTTCCCGGGAGTTACTGACCAACCAAACGCACCCTTTGAGAGTTTTAAATTTAACAAGATAAAAAAATTTCAAACCGAGCTCGAGCCCATATATATGAATTGAGCCGAGCCTGATCTTGAATTGAGAGCTCAACGAGCTTCAAGCAAAGCTTGAGCCGAGCTTTTCCTTACTGAGTCAAGCCCGCATATACGACTGCATATCATAGAATTCGTACAAGCAAAGCCCCTAATTGTAGCCCCTAAATTAGGGGGCTCGACTCGACCTCAACTCGTTTACACCCCTCATTGCAGACAAGACTGTGTATCATACAATTTGTACAAGCAAAGCCCATACTGACAATAGTCGAAAAACAAATAAACATCAAGAACTTACATAATATCTCTTGGCCTGGACACATATAGACAAGGAACACAGTAAAACAATGACTAAATTGTCTTGGATCAAACTAACAAAATTCCCCTTTGTGAATTGGAAAAAGATGACTGATCCATGGAGTGTCTAAGTGTCTGGATGACCTTGAGCCACAATGGTGTTTGAACAAGACATTTATACTGCAATTTTTATGTGATTTTGACATATTTTACCTTATTACTGATACAATCCCAAGCATAGTTACTAAGAACGCTTCTTGGGTCGTTAATTCCGGAATGCGGGTCGCTAATTTTTACACAAATTTAGTCTAGTTTTGCCTTCGGAACACTTGTTCCCGAAGGGGGGTCGCAGGTGTATGGAGCATTCCCGGTAACTATGATCCCAAGTATCAAGAGCATAGTACTCTAACGATATGACAAATGGAGGTTTATCCCCCCCGAAAGGTAGAATCCTGGTGGCTACAATTTCCTTAGTAAATATTGTGGTGCTCTTGGAAGACACCCATTAATTTCGATACTTTACTACTGTAGAAAGGGAAAAAAAAAAGATACAATCCCAAGTCAAGGAGACTACTACTGCAGCAGAATTCCCAGCCATTTCCTGTGGCTTCTTTCTTATCAGGACAACTAAAGCACATGCACATCAGTTGACACAGACAATACTCAAACAAAGATTGAATCAGCATCGACATTCAGACTGTCGTCCTGATCAAAGACAGTTCATGTTCGTCGGATATTCCCAGACAAACTTATGTCAATTTCATATAATCATGTCAAAGTTTCAAGCTTTGATAGCAAAATACAATTCATCGACAGAGATAACTCGACGACGCCATTTGGGGAAAAAAGATTCACAAGCAAAAATACGATTATACGGAGTTACCCAAGAGGGCAAAATAATACACTATTATTATGATTAGCTTGACGGTTGGTCCAAGCCAGCTTCGGCGGGTGTTCGGGTGACCATATGGTCAACGGCATGAACAGCGGATTGAAGCTCTTCCCATATTGCTTTGTACACCATTCTCTGCCTATTCACAGCAGACTGTCCCTCGAATGCTGAAGACACCGCATATATGCTGGGCGGACCAAAAAAGAAATCCCGTCAACTGTGAAGAGAAAAGATGCGAAAATATCTGACAGTTTTGGTGCACAGACATGTATTCATGACCTTTTGTGACAATTATTGTATATTCAAAGTCACTTCTTGTTTCGATGTCTTCTTAACGGATTTTATGAGATAGGTGACATTCCTTCATTATGGGTTACCTCGGTGGCTATTGTATCCGTGACCCAGGAGGGGCGGATCCAAAAATATTCTTCGTAGGGCCCCTTGAAAGAGGGCCATGGGACAATGCGGGATCCGAATACAGTTATTTAACTACCACCCCAAATAAAAAAAAATCTTCATAGAACTAATGGACGAAATATAGTAAAGAACAAATGAGGATTCATGTAGTGTACAAACATGGGTTGTCTCAGCTAAAGCTTGGAAGCTTAAGTACCACCAAAAACAATACTCCGAAATCCCGAGGTATTGGGGGGGTCGGATGTAGCAGTTTTACCCTTAAATTTTGCGATTTAGATAGACTAGTTCAAATTGACCTGAGATTCAGAAATCGTTCGCTATCTATTGCTCCATTCAGAGAAAAATGATGCTTTTCAATTATTCAGATTATGGACAAAAGAAGGGTTTGATCAATCAATGTCTAAATTTGAAATTGCTGAGTGTAGCGTAGGCATTGACACATTGCATGCCAAATCAAGAGTTCAACTACACAGGACACAGTCAATCGTACAGCAGTGAAGTGATTGTTAATATCAGCAAAGGCGATGAATCCTGACAGCCATGTAGATTCAAAATCAGATCAAGTTTAGTTACCACTTTGACAGCATCTGAAGGGAATGATGTTTACATAACTACGATAAGATAATAGGAAAAAAACTGGAAAATAACAATTTGTGGATGAATACATCAGGTGTTTCAGAAGGCAAAGGAGAAGTTCGGCCAGTAGGTATTTTGGTCACAAGAAGTTAACTAATGCAAGCAATAAATGAAACCCATAATGAGACTGATTCACTCATAGTGAACCAAGTTTGATCCTAAGACAAATATTTCTCATGAAAAATCAGAGGCGAACAGAACTCGAACTGAAGCCTGAAGTTCAGTGAAATGGACAAACGGAGATAACAAAGACCCCTCATAGGGGCTACAGGTCCGGATGCACTAACCCATTAACCACCTAGAATAGACAAGTCACCTAGATCTACACGTTAGTCAAACATTGAAACTTTGACCATTAGTTTCAATTTCACAACGCACACAAAGTTCTATTGTACAAAAGTACTATCATTATATATTTATATTCGTAATGAAAAACACTATCGTGAGAGTATAGTATTGTAATTTTTTTGCAAAACATATTATATAAGAAATAATCAGTCAAAGATAAACATTGGAGACCGTGAAACAATTAATAAGTGACAGATAAAGTGGGAAGGAGGGAGTATTAGATTTCTTACTCTATGCAATAGTTAGCGCAACGCAATGCAATCAATAGAAGAGAAACGAACAAGCTGGTTCAATTGATTCCATTACATTGTATTGCATTGTGTTTCACCATACACTCAATGCCTCAAAGAACACAAAGTATGCCCATAATAGCTACTTATATTGATGCTCAAAAATACCAGCAAAAATATGAGAATGGAATGTGTGGTACCTGACATGCCGTCCATCACCAGAAACATCGTTCACAATAACTGTTTCTGCACTTAGCTTGTCTTTGATCTGTTGATGCACACATATGAACCAGGATCAGAAACTCACACCTTTTCCAAAACATCAGAATCAAAGAGAGCCCAAACAACTAAACAACAACATGCTCAGTTAGCTAAATCGGGGAAACACAACAAACATTTCTTCCTTAGTTCGCACGACATGAAATAGGAAGATATTTAGTCTCTCTGTCTAAATTCCAAATGGCATGGCCTAGGGAGTCTTTCCCATCAATTTCAATCCATCATTTATCTTTGCTCAATCGAACTCGTCTCAAACAAAAGTGAAAGTTCCCACTTTCTTATCTTCTCTCCTTCCCTCAACCAGCTTGTTTCATGCCAAAACTTACCAAAACTTGTCACAAGAATTTTCCAAAAACTTACCAAAAGGTAATATTTACCACACTTTCCACTTACCACTAAATTTTACCTGCCCTAAATACATCATTTCAGAACAGCAAAATGCTTGGCACACTATAAAAACTATGTTAATCCTTCCATCCCTAATTGTGCATAATCCAGTTTCATTAATCCAAACTAAGGCTGCTACTGCTACCACTTACTACTTCCTACCACTAAATTACTCCCTCCGTTCCAGATTAATTGTCAAAATGTCTTTCTTTGACTAAAAATTTCTCATAACATATTTTATCAAAAAATTACAACATCATATTCTTATGATAGTATTTTCCCTTATTAATCTAATAATAGTACTTTCATATGCTAAAACATTGTATATGTGGGGAAATTAATGACATCAACCGACAATTAATATGAATCGGAGGGAGTATCTTACACAAAACTCAATTCGACAAGAAAAACTCATCGGATTGTATCACAAACACTAAGATACAACAAACTTTCGAATGGCAACACAAAATCGCAGTAAAAAGATTGAAGTTTTACCAACTGCTAAGATTTTCAGATTGCATAAAAACCAAATCAAATCACCTTGGTAGCCATGGATTTCATCAAAGTAGGCTCCATGGATTCAGCTTCACCTTCACCAGCGCTGCTCATACAACGAAACGTATCGACCCTCCTAAAACCATCCACCTTCTGGACCCACTTAGCCGTTGGGCTCGAGAAAACGTTTCGAGGGCGGGAAGTGCAGAAAAACGCCAGCTGTCGTTGACCCAGAAGGTGGACATGGCGGCGAACGGCGGCGCATGGTCGCAGTAGAAGGTTCATGGTGCTCGCAGTCGCAGCCATTGATTCCGGATCTCTTTCTCTCTCTACTTTCTCTTGTTTTCTGTTCTTTCTGTTTCTTTTTTCTTCTAATTCATTGGGCTTTTGGGTTTAGCCCAAATTTGTTTGTACGGGCCTAGAAGTCCAAATCAGCCCGTACCCGAAAACCCAGTTTAATTAATCCAAGTTTAATTGATGTATCCCAGCCCAAGGACCTCTAACTCAGCAAGCTGGAAATCATCATATAACACCAAGGACCTTACAATATCAAGGACTCACCAAGGACATCAAGAGCCAGCTTAAGGACCTTACATTGATTCAAAAAAATCCCAACTAAAGGAAGAAAATAGCAGCTACAAATGGAAAATGACATGTTTAACTCAAATGGTGAATTGAGCCAGATTCTCACACACCATATAACATCAAGAAACTCACAGAGGATTCAAGAACTCACTCGAATGGATTGAACTCAACAACAAGGGACGGAAAATACAGAGAAATCAAGGATATAACTAGGGATTGAGACCGATACAGACTCACCACGATTTAATCACTAGTTTGAACAAGTGAATAAAGATCACTACAGACACACCATGATCGTTACTCACAAGGGCAACCTTGATCTTCCTCTTAGTTACAGATACACCTTCTAAGAAGTAGAATCAAGTCCTACCTATCACCACTAGATTGCCAATCTAGATATTGAAGTAGAATTTGAGAGTTTTAGGTACTCACAAACAAAGAAAGCTCGATGCTCTTCTATTTTCATAAACGTCATATATGTGCCTGAATGCTATTACATGAGTTATATAATACACGGCTGGAAGACTAAAGGGGGAAGCAAGCAAGCACACTAAGTAGCTAAACCATCTAGAGTGAGGTTTCCTAACAACGAAGAAACCTCCTAAACTTACTTAATTAAACTAATTACAATGGATTAAGCTAATACATATCTTCACCATGAAGTACTCGTCCAATTGGATGGCAAGGAGGTCCAATCGAAGCATTACAAGTGGCACTTCTCCATTGGAGCATCTTACTTCACTTGGATCCCAATCCTTGGTTGCCAAGTGAAAACACACGTTTGGTTTTGTTCCAAATCAGCTGGAGTCTTCCTTGGTCATCCCATAATATGAGAAAACCGGATACCAAGCAAAAAGACCAAAATACCCTTGAAAGAACACCAAAATATCAAACAGACCGCACATAAAGGTCCTAGACTTTGAGATATTGACACAAACAGAATAGGCATCATTTTGGATGAATGACATTCTATCTATTTGCGTTCTTCTGGACTTCATGGCTGGACTATGTGATGTCCAGAGATGAGGGAACAACAAACACCAAGTCAAAAGAACAAAATTAACCTCGTCATCACACTTTAAAAGCAATCGTCTCCAAGTAAACATCCTCTACACATGCCCATATTTGAAATAGCTGTGTAGAATGCAAATGTCCTTCAACTGACTTGTTCTTGGGCAATCTGGGAAGCTTGGACATCATACTACAAAAGTCTCCTAGGCACAAAATGGAGGAGAGGTCTCAATTCCGAGGTATTGAGACAAGTAGAGATGGCCTCACGTAGGGTGAATGACCTCCCATATTGCCAAGACCCTTCTTGGATTCATGGATGATCTCACAGCATACTTGCACCAAGTGAGGAGGTGTGGGCTGATCTCCATCATTAATAGATGTTAACTTTGTGTTCTGTCAACTGACCGCGAACTTGGATATGCCCAAATTATCCAACACAAAAAAATTTCATAAGTCTTTTCATCCATTTAACCTAACTTGGATATGCCCAAATTATCTAACCCCAAAAAAAATCAAATAACAGGCATCAATTTAACCTAACTTTTGACATTGACCGATCAAAATAATCCACAATGCTAAAAATTTGAAATGTTGTGATAAACAACTCTTGAAGTTTGAGGTTTTAGAATCCAATTAGAGCTTCTGCAACAACGAGTTTGAGAGTGAGATGATGCTGATGTGGCATGAACAAGGACGAGAGAGATAGTGCAGCAGCGAGGACATGTGGCAACGGTGAGAAAAACTCAAACCCGTGCTCACATGCGCAAGGGCGAACACAAGATTCTCGACATTTTTTTAAATTTCTGTTGTAGTGTATTTAAATGATTAAATATTGGCCTACACCTTTTTAAAAATATTTTAATTGAACTCACGTTCACTATTGAAAAACAAGTTAATATGAAGAGTCCACTCATCCAGTAAGTATAGAGCTGGCAAAATTTTGTCCGACCCAGAAAAAACCGGGTCTGGACATAGATTTTTCGTCCGAATTTTTATATTGACCGAATATTCGGACATAAAATTTCTCTTTTTTCTATTGTCCGAACCCGATTTTAGCTTCGTCTGAATTGTCCGACCCGGTTTGACCTGAAATAAAATCGGGTCCGGACATGAATTTCTCGTCCAAATTTTGACATTGTCCGAATTTGTCCGACCCGGATTTCCCGGACTCGGATTTTTGCCAACTCTAAGTAAGTATAACTCATGCTCATCATTGCGAGTATTCTTTTTTTTTTCTTTGCTATGTTTTAGCACAGGCAAAATTTCGGGTCGGACAAATTCAGATAATGTCAAAATTCGGACGAGAAATTTATGTCTGGACCCGGTTTTATTTCGGGTCGGACAATTCGGACGAAGCTAAAATCGGGTTCGGACAATAGAAAAAAGAGAAATTTTATGTCCGAATATTCGGTCAATATCAAATTCAGATGAAAAAACTATGTCTAGGCCTATTTTTTCTTGGTCGGACAACACGGATATTCCGGGTCGAACAAATTTTTGCCAACTCTACTCTGTTTTTTTTTCCTCTTATATCCATTGGGTTTTTAAGTAGCCCGAATTGGTCTGTATGGGCCTAGAAATCCAATCCAGCCCATACCCGAAAAGCCCAGTTTCAGCCTTCGAGGGTTGTCCTCTCTCTTTTTGGTTGTTTTCTCAATATTTTCCACCTTTTTCCGATTCTCTTCAATTCAGTGTGTCAGTTTGTGTGATTGAAGAACCCAATTCATTCAGGTTTCTACTTTTCAGGTTTTCTTTCTCTGCTTCTGCTTGTTTTAGGTTCTTTTTCTGCGTTTATCTAATTTTATTGCCATGCTACTGTGTCTATGTCCTGTAAACTTTGGAGACTATGCTAAAATTCAAGCATGGAAATGATTTAAAGCATCAACGTAAAATCATGAACACAAAGCAGAATCTAACTTTGTTCATGCTTCATTTTTTTCTGGGCCATTTTTCTTTCGTTACTGAAACTAAGCTAATGCATCCTTTTCAACTCTTTTTTTTTTGCGATTTCTTTTGAAGTTCAATGCCTCTGATTCAAATCTTGTTGTGTTAATTGGTTTTTTTTGTTTTTTGGTTTGTTATTGAGGCAATGAAGTGACAAAATTATATGATTTCAGAATTGTGAATAGAATGTGTTGATATAATAGAAGATTGTCATCATTTTCTTGTCTATTATCCTCTGAATTCTCAGCAAGGTAGCAATTACTACTCTTCTTGTTCTCCTATAATTGTTGAATTTACTTACTAATGATATGTAACCTAGAATTGTTGAATTTACGGTGGTATGCAGTAATCTGTAGGTTGAAAAACAATGCCAAAATAGTAGTTAACACTATGAAAACTGCACAATCTGATGGTTGTTGATGTTTTCTTATGCTCAATGCTCCGTTTTCACTATGGAATTCATCGTTTTTTTTTTCCAAAAAAGTGCTGAGTTGCAGACAAAATTGACATGGGTACAGGGCCGTACAGCTGAAGTCAAAAAATTGTCCGACCCGGGGAAAAGCGGGTATGGTCATAGAACTTTTCGTCTGAATTTTTACATTGACCGATTTGACTGAAAATTCGAACACAATAGTTTCCAAATTTCTATTGTCCGAACCCGGTTTAGACCTGAATTTATGATTGTCCGATTTGTCTAACCCGAGTCTGACTTGGAAAATGTTCCAAAAAGCTGGGTACGGATATCAAGTGTTCGTCCGATGTTCAATTGTCTGAATCCGATTTGACTTGGACCCGAATTTTTGACAGCCCGCCGAAGTCCAAGAAAATTCTGTTTTGTATGCAATAATGGTTCAATCTACTTAGCCAGATCCTATCTTCTTCTTATGCTTGATCATGGTTATTCTTCTGAGTTTAAGATGTACCATTTATACTTCAATGAGAATATTCTCCTTTGAGCAATTCAAACCAGGTATACACTAAACTCTCCAATTAGAGAACAAGTGATGGATCTGGAAAATATTGTACGAGGGCGTCACACTTTTGTGCTTCATTGAATTTGAGCGGTTCAATTGATTTTATGGCTGTTCCTTTGGAAATCTTTGTGGGATTTTTGCGCAGAATATCTGAAAATCCAAGTATGCGAATATGCCTCCTTACATAATTATGAAAAGTGTGAATACGATATAACCTCAAATCCACTGTATATGGTTTTCTGCTCACTTTCTTCTGCTAGTACCAAATCCAACAGTAAAACCCTTTTCATTCTGCATTGACTGTTATCACAAAATTTGACAGCAGGGCGTGAAATTTCTGTTCGTAGGTGTCAGAATGGAAGATGAACAACTTATGAAGGGAGACAAACTTATATTACGGGGGTTGAAATTTCATGGTTATCATGGGGTGAAGCCTGAAGAGAGGACACTGGGGCAGAAATTCTTGGTGGATGTCGATTCCTGGTTAGATCTTCAACAAGCTGGCAAGTCGGACTGCTTGTCTGATACGGTCAGCTATACTGACATTTATCGGTGAGTAAAATAGCTTAGGTTTCTATAAATCCTTTCAATGCTTTGCTACACATACTTTAGTATCTCTTTGGTAAATTTCTGTTTAGCTTGTAAATTTCATGAGTTATGCTATGGTTAATACAATTTCTACCATCAAAAACAGTGAAATACGCTTTCTTATGTGGGTATGTTGATATGTTAAACAGTATGACTCGCAGTATTGAGCTCTAAAGAGTTATGGGCAACTACTCACCATTTCTATGGAGGCATCATATTCAGTTTTTAGGCTTTGTTGAGATGTCCACTGCTTTATGGAAAAAAACCCGCTCTAGATTCATCTTGTTGCTCTCCTGTATTCACCGAAACTTACCCAACCTTCCGAAGTTCTCATGTTTCTCCAAATTTACCCAATCAACCTTCCGAAGTTCTCATGTTTCTCCAAATTTACCCAATCAACCTTTACTTATATTATATCCAAACTTAATTTACTCTACTCAACCTTACCCCAGAAAAGAGCAGACCAATGTGGCTACAATCAGAATTGGTCCCATTATCTGCAATCTGTTGTCCTATATCAGTACTTTCTAGTCTGTATGCGGCTAAGAAATGTCATTATTTGACGTTTTGTGCCGTATATAATAACAAACTCAAAAAAACAAGAATGTACTACTAAGCTAGGGTCCAAACAAAGCAGCTTCACAAACCCGAAAGCAAACTTCCCTTGCATCTTGCCCTGGACAGACAGGTTGTGTTTTTCATGTTTGACAATTTCAATCCAAGAATTGAAGGATGTAAACTTGCATAACTCTATGTAAGCAACCTCTCAGTCAAAATCCGCCTCTCGCTCTTTCTTCCATGTTGCAATTATTTTTAGTGTCCGTTCATGTATAAGCTTGAACTTTGAAGGGATAGTGAGTGACCATTTTAGTCGAGGTTCTTTCTTGTGTCGCTACATTGGAAGTTTTTTGTTGAAGACGGTCTGCAAAAGCGGGACCCACATCCACTGACATGTTACATGCATTTTGTGAAAACGGCAGGATAGTGAAAGATGTAGTGGAGGGAACACCGCACAACCTGCTGGAATCGGTGGCACATCACATTGCATCCAACACGTTTACAAAGTTCCCTCAAATATCGGCTGTGCGCATTAAGGTTGGAAAACCTCACGTCGCAGTTCAGGGCCAGCTCGACTATTTGGGGATTGAGATTTTCCGCACGAGGAGTGCTTCTGGACATGTCGAATGATAACCCCCATCATCCTACCTTGTAATTTGAATCCTCCTTAGTGTTTTGGATCCACTCAGGATGGTAGTGTTTTTGTGTTTTGCTTGTCATGTATTGTATTCTACACTTCTCCCTCAGGCCACTGGAAGAGGGATGACTTACTGAGATGATATTTTGAAGATATATAGCTTTTGCTTTGACAAGGTTTCTGGACTTTTGACCATCATATGATTCTGATAAGATTGCCTAAAATCTTTGAATGTTCCCAAACTCTGCGTAACGAGGGCCTAGGTCATGTTTGACAGACAACTATTTGACCTCAAAAAGCTCTTTTTACAATTTTACCTATTTGATAAAGTTTTTTAAAAAACTATTTGAGATCTGTAGTAAATAATTTTCATATTAGTTTTCTAGACGTAGAATTTAGAAACCTATTTGAAGTAGCTTTTTCTAGACCCAGAAACCTATCTGAAGTAGCTTTTTTTTTAACACGTAGCTAATTTTGTCAAACATTTTTTCTGCAAACAACTAATCTAAACAGTTAAATCAATCAGAGCCTTGAAGTGGAAGTATTTGTTGTGTTTTGTGGGATGCAGGATGTAGTTCGGATCGGTTCAATATAAGCAGGATAGTGACCATAGTGAGTAAGCTGGTTGACTGACTGGGTTAGTTTAGCTCAAAATTGGCTTGGATTAATCAAATTAATCCACACTAAAACAACATAAATGGTACCTCCTTCAAACATTAATGGAGTTGGTTTGGCTTTCTACCACATCCACATGCATAGAAATTCCCTTAGACATGAAGAAAGTAAGCAAATGAAGATCAGTGACCAACAAAATGAAGAAGCTGAAGTGTTCTTGTTACAATAAGAGAACATATGTATCATATGGTGATGTGTGTAATGGGTCTCTACATTCATATTTATCCATACAGATAATGCTTCAAATTGTATACTTCAAATTTGCATTGGACTTGATAATTTTGACCATTATGATGTGTTTGATTGAAAAATTTTGTTGTAAAATAGAAATTTTTTAAATATCTTGTATTAATAGAAAAATTTTGGTGTGCAGTCCATTATTTCACTCCCAAATTTCGGTTGTATTTTAATATAAATGATATTTTTTTAAATGAAAAAGAATGACCTATTATTAGTAGTAGTAGTTGTATTAGGGATAAAACCTAGACCGTCAAAAGTGAATGTAATACTAAATTTCTAATGTCCAATTTTACCTGAAATCTTCATTTAACTCCAAGTACTAGTGTCAAACACTTGGGTTTGGATATGAATACTTGACATTCTATTTTTTTACCAAAAAGTGCGCAAAATTGGTTTGAATTCAAAAGATACTTACAATAGACTCTTGACATTTGGACACGAATATGATGGAGTCCTAATAACATATTTAATATCACTAGACTCACCGCTTACTGAACATGGATGTGATCTTACCATTTCCTACTACCTCATCAGTAAGGAGTCTGTTTGGCAACTAGTCGGTAGTTGATAACAGTTTGAATTAGTTGTTGTATTTAAGTTGGTTGGATTAGTTTATTACAAGAAATAAGTTTTGTAACTTAGTTGTTTTGTTTATGAAAAACTACTTCAATTTGCTCAAAAAAAAAAAAACTACAATAGATTTCTTCAAATAGGGTGTTGAAAACAAGTTTATAGTTGTAGCCAATTAATAATTTTGGTTCGTTTTCACAAGATAAATGAATGTTTGTCTTGTAATTTTTTTTTTGTAATCGCAGGTTGGTTTTTGTTAATCATATTCCATAATCCAATAGTTTAAAGCTCAAAATACCCAATCAAGGACACTCGCGTGGCAACATTAGGTCACAATCACAAACCAGCGCGAGAAAAAGTTGGGTTAATCAATCTAGGAGAGAATTCGAGAGAAAGAAACCCAGAGAGTCGAAATGGGTGAAAATGGAGGAGATGCATCATCATTCTTCAAGGGTTACTGGCATGGATGGAAGGGTTTTTGGTCCGACAGATTTGCTTTCCTCGACAACTATTCCCGATTCACCAACCGCCAAAAACCCTTGCCATCTTGGTCTGATTCCGATGTTGAAGCATTCATCGCACAAGATCCAGTTCATGGCCCCGTCGTAATTCTCTCCTCTTCTCAATCTCTTTGTGTATTGTGTTTCTTCCATTGATTGTTTGTTATACTATTCGTCGCATTTGCGATTGGTTGTTGGAATTGTTTTCGATTTTTGACTATCTGGGTGTGTAAATGTATATGTTGCGATATGTATTCTGTTTGTTTGATGAACATATGGAAGCGAGCGGCGAATTTCTGAAGATTCGATTTTGATTGAAAACTGTAGCTCATTATAATCATCGTTTATTGATGATAAACTCAGTGATGGCGAATTAGTCCCCATGCGAATTTGACGCTTCAATCCCCAAAATCCGCCATTAACAACAACCTCGAGTTTTTCTCTCCTCTGATGGGAACCCTAAAACCTCATTTCTGCTATTTGGGATGGTAGTTTTACTAGTTTGTGTAGTGGGTGTCTTTTTGGGGAATTTTTGTAGGGCTATTCATATGTTTTTCAAGCTTTTCACGAGTTTTGTGATTAGGGTTTATTTAGTTTTGTGTGGAAAGTGATTGCTGTAGTGTTTACTTTGCGTGTGTGGATGCTTTATTGTCACTCGGGTGTTCTGTGTTTATGTTGTGTGGGCGTGAAATTGATGTAAATTGTGTTGAGGTTTTCTCTTCACACTTCATTCATAGACACTTGAAGGGTTATTATGTGTTTTATGTGTTATGGAGTTGTAATATAGGATGTGATTATTGATTACTGATGGAAACTGGATGTGTTGTGTTTATATTTCTTCTGTGCCAGCTGAAAACCACTAGGGAAGCAGTGAAGTTTAGCCTTGTTGGAAGTGGTATTGGAGCGGTCTCAACTGCGGGTTTTGCTTGGAAATACTCAAAGAGTCCTCACGGTAACTTCTCTCTTTATACTACTTTGCTACTGCACTTCCCTTTCGATGCTGCTTGTGAATATGATTGTCAAAGTACTAATAGCATTTTTGGGGACATGGGTTTGTGTGATACAAAAATTATAGCACTTGTATGAAAGACATAGACATAGTGGCGTAGGGAAAGATAGAAAAGGCTCATGGAAAAGGATGAAAACCACAAGGTATGATGGTGATGATTGCTTGAATGTGAAACACTTGTGATCAGTACTTTTAGAACTCTCCATATTGGTGAAAGCATGTTGTGGGCGTTCTTTTAGTTTTTAGGAGCGTGGCAGAGCTCAGCTCACCGAGTCTTGATGCTCAGACATGTCTGAATTTGTGCATGATAACCTTCATTTTTGTGGGGGCGAAGCCTCATTGCCATTGCCAATGCAGCAACATATGTTAGACTTAGGAACATTGATCTAGAATCCCATAAAACAGGATGCATGGTGGTATGTGCCATGTAATATTCTTCAACACTCTAATGAGTTTGAGAAAAAGAAAGGTTTTACTCCTAAGAGAGAAAGAGAGAGAGAGAGAGAGAGAGAGAGAGAGAGAGAGAGAGAGCTGTGTGGGAGTCTCAGGGCTGACCCAAGGACATCGGAGGTCTGTGTGAGGTCCCCTATACCTCGGGTCTCCAGGAGCCTCTGCGACTGCGAGTTCTGGGATCTTACCGCCAGAAATTCCATCCAATTCTGTCTCCTTTCCCTTCCCTGATCCTCCTGCTCCCAATCTTTATCTTCCAGCACCGTGGTGCTTGGAGGGGTGATCGGCATTTTCTGAAGCGAGTGGTCTTGGTGTACGGTTGCCGCCGGTCAACATAAAACATCCTTGCGATCTCTTCTTTCCCAGATCTTCTAGCCTTTCATCAGTTTCTTTCTGGTGCGAGGTGTTCAATGTGGTCATTGTCGGATTCTGTCGCTGGAGGACGGGATCTGGTTGACCTTTCCGGCCGTTGGAAAATTCCTTCTTCCCTTTCTTCCCTATTCTGGAGTTGCCCTTTTCTTCTTCTGGGTAGGATCTGCTGTGCTCTTATTGCTGGGGTACTGCTGTTCTCTTCTCTGCTGTAGGTGTTTGGTTTGGAGGTCAGCGCTGTCTGCTTGCTATGAGAGGGATTTGCAGCTTGCTATGAGAGGGATTTGTGAGAGGTTTTTGGCAATTGAAGGCAAGTCTTTTGATTTTTCAATCGTTGGATTCAAGGAGGACTGGCTGAAAGTTTCTTAAATTGGAAGAGGAAGGAGGTTCACTCGTCTTTTGCCTGGAAATATGGCTCGGTGGTTGTTGAGGGCATGGAGCAGATTTTCTAAGTCAAAGTAGGATCATTGGCGTAATCAAATTCGTAGTGAATCGAGCTCCTGGAGTCCAAAACTAATTGTTCTGGAAAATTTCTGCAACTTTCTGATGTAAAAACGTTAGGAAAACCTTTGTCATCTTTCCAGCTGGTTGGAACGGCACTTGGTCTAGTTCACTTGATGCATTGGCTGATGTTGTGCGTCCCTCCTGCCTCCATTGGCGAGTAGCGTGAGCCTGTTTCTAAGTCTGCTCACCGATCCTCCTCTTTTAATGGGTTTCAACTGCCACCTCCTCCCCTTGGTTTTTGTCCTGACTGTGGTCTTAAGGGTGAGCCAACTACCTTTTTCCGCTCTTTTGCGAACGCCGTTTCCCCCTAATGTTTCATATGGTTGTAGTCGTTGGAAGTATATCGTTTTAATGGGTTGCTGACGTTGGTCTTAAGGGGTGGGAGTGCTTCTATCAACAAGTTTATTTTGTTGTAGCTCTACCATTTCCTTTTGGCATGATCGTTGGTGCTTTGAGGCTCCTTTCAAAGATCTCTTCCCTGTTTTCTATGTTCTTCTTGTAGATAGAAATGCTTTTGTTGGAGATTATCGGGAGCAACCTTTGGGGTCTAATGTTTGGTCTACTATGTTTTTGTTTGGGATGGGGTTGCTGACGAATGCTATTTGGTTAGTTTTTTCAATGCCCCTTAATGAAGCTAAATTTGAGGACTCTTCACCAGACACAACAAGATGGGTTTTGAGTAAGAATGGTTTTTTTTTCTTTCTTTCTTTCTTTCTATGAGCTCCTATTTCAAACCTTCGTAGCATGGATCTTCGAAGTTGCATCTTTTGGAGGTTGGAGTTTTTCCACCTATCATTATATGGAAGTCGTTTGCCCCTTTGAAGGTTGCGTTTGCCGTTTGTGAAGCGACACAATTAGGCATCTCGACTTGTGATAATTTACAAAAAAGAGAAGATTTTGGCTGATAGGTGTAGCATGTGCAAGAGGGATCTTAAGTCTCCAAATCATCTATTACTTCATTGTGACTTCACTGTATCTCTTTGGGCTTTAGCCTTTGGTTGTCTTGGTGTTTCTTAGGTTGTATCCTATTCAATCAAGAGTCATCACCCATCTTGGGAGAGTTCTTTGGCAGGAAACTAAGAAAAAGAAGGCCTTGGTTATACTACATGTGATTTTTAGGGTTATTTGGAAAGAAATGTATCGAAGGGTTTTTGAGGGGGTGTAAATTCCTCTTCGGAGATTGAAAACAATTTTGTCAAGTCTCTCTTCTCTTGGTGAATGGGAAGTTTAACACTTCCTATTTTGATATGGAAATTTTTGGCATCCTAGGAGCACATTCACTTTTGAAAACTCTCTCTCTCTCTCTCTCTCTCTCACACACACACACACACACACAAACCCCCAAGAAGACCTGAAACCATTTATTAGTTTTATTTTATTGCTCCCTAGAGTTGTTTGTAGATAAGGGATTTGCCAAGATAGGTCTATGCTAGTGGCAGCAGAGCAAGATGTTGAATGAGTTGTTTCTCCATAGATACTTTTGGGTGGGATGCTGTAGATGCATCTTGGTGAGAATATTGAGTTGGTTGTTTCTTTCAGGAGAACCTATTTGAATGCACTTTGTGTGAAAAATGAAGATAGAGGGTTCTCCTTGGCGATTGGTGATGGATGTTGAGTTCAGAGGACTGTGATCAAGGTAGTGAAACTGCAGCAATTTTGTCAATAGATTCTGACTATAAGATGTTACTCCTAGTTTGTTACCCTGTTGGCATGATACAAGGGTTGTGGCTAGATGGAATTCTTGGTGATGGAGTATCTTCTGCTGATGCATTTTGAAGGGAGCGAGAAAGCTTGTAGACTTCTATGTTATGTGTAGAGATGTTTCCTTTAAAAAAAATGTTGTGTAGGGATGTTGGTTTGACTTTGCTGGTTTTGTCGATAGCTTACATGCATAGAGTGATAACATCATGTGACTATCTGGAGTAATAGGAGAAGTCCAAACATCTAAGCATATCTGGGACTTTGATATTGGTATTTGTGGTGGGTATGGCTTGATCTGGCAATCTGCAAACACTGTATGTACTAAAAACACTTACCATAACTAGGAAACTAATGCTATGAGTCCTCCAAATGCAACCATGTGGAAGCTCCAAGCATTGAGTTTCAGTTTTCAGTGGGAGGGCCTGGCTGCTTGAAGAATGAATGTATGATGAAACGCTAAAGGCCCTGTTTATACCCTTAGGGGGGGAAAAAGCACGCCTGAGGAAAACAAAAAGAAAGAAAAGTGAAGCAATTACAATGTGAGTCTTTTGTTTTCCTTCACTTCTGGACTATGGCCAAAGGGAACCTACTAGTATAGCCACTATGAAGAATCTCAGTTCTTCCCACCATTCATGATTGACCTTTAGAGGAATAAATACCCCATTACCCAAATTTACTCCTTTTTATCCATATTTTTAACACTAACTTTACCTTAGCGCTCTAAAGAACAGTGCCTTACTGTTATAGATGGTCCAGTCCAAATTGTTTAGTACAAGAATACAGTCCACTGGTTGCATTTCGATGTCACTTGCAAAATTCTACCCTTGAGATATATCACAATAAGTTAGCTGTGGCCATAAATAAAATCACATGTAATCCCAGAACACCATACAAGATGCTGTGCATGTGAAAGAAAACTGCTGCTTATCTTGAAGAGCCAAGTTCTCTTGTAGGATGGTGAATGACTGACTGTAGAATTTGGTGGTTTTGCTTTTAGCTTGGTTACCGATGGTCTGATACAATTTCTGATTCCCTTTTTCGGAGTTTGGATAGTAAAACATTTGCTGATGAATTTTTTTGTGCGAGTAAATTTATAGCTTCTACTTGACTGCATTGTACAGGTGCCTTGCTAGCCCTTGGTGCAGGGGCTGTTTTTGGGTGGACATTCGGACATGAAGTTGGGAACCACGCGCTCCAGCTATACAGATTGGACACCTTGACTGCCCAGACCAAGTTCCTCGAGTGGTGGGAGAACAAGAATCAGTGATCTTCTCTTTAATCATCAATTAGGATTGCCGGGTACTTTTTGTTTTTCTTTCTTGTTGAAACCCCCAAAATTGCACTCGTTTCTGCCTTTACATTACAATAAAATACAAGGGGCAAAAACACTAAAAGAGGGTTGTGGATTGCGGTGACTCTCTAAGGGATTGCTTTGTCTTCGACTTATAGTAGTGGGTTGTCCCCCAAGTCGTCGATTACATGTGTAATCCAGACGCGGTTTAATGTTAGTGAGCTCTTGGGTTCGTATGGCCCTATTGATTTGTCTTTTTTCTGGGTTTTTTTGTTTGCTGTGAATCGTGGAACATGCTTGCTTGTGTTATTTCATGAGGTTGGAGGAATGTCATTGTCGTTCAGTATGAGTTGAATCCAACTCAACACATTGACATTGGTGGTTCAAAGCCAGTGTTACTTTGATGTGTAGTTTATTTCTGTGAGTTAATGTCTATGAATATTCCACCAAAAGGTTCTTCCCAAGTTTTTGCTTGACCAGGTTTTGACTTTTTGCTTTTCCTGCAAGGTGAAATTGTTCATTCTTCTCCTCGATGTTGTGTAGAGTTGTATTGTAGTGTGTTCTCTAAAAACCTTTTGAGCCCATTAGACAGGTACATGGTGTGGTCGTCCTGTTCCAACTTTTCGTTGTTATAACTTATTAAGGGTCTTTTCTTGGCAAAGCTAACCTAACTTGAATGATCCTCTGAACCTAGCCCGACCTCGACATGAAAATTTCAAAACTAATTAACCTGAATTAGACCAGAACTAGAAGTGACGCGACGCAACCAATTCCGCTCCAATTTTATCTTTTATCAAACAGAAAGTAGTGTGACCTGAAATCAACCAAACCTGAAATTTACTCAACCCAAAACCGACCCAAATGGGTTGAACTCGAACTCGACTTGAATGATCCAACTGTTAGGTCTAAGGTAAGGTTGTGAGTTTTAGGTAAAAATTGAAAAGTTAAATGTGAAGAATGTAAGTAAAATTGGGTATGAAGTTGAATATGGTTGTAAGCCCTTCTAATAGCGGTCTAAAAGTTAGTATAATAGTCTACAAATGTAGGTTGCATCATATAGGTTGTAGATACATTACAATAAGCTCCTGGAGAAATAGATCTAAATATGGATTATAAGTATATCATACATTGATTAATCAAGTAGATACATTTACTCTTCAGCAAATTCTTGTGTAAGACCGTTTCATATAAACTTATCATGAGACAAACTTTTTATGGGGTGGCATTTTAAATATTTTATTATGACTAATAAGTGGTATTAAAATGACTTTTTAACATGAATATGGCTAATAATTTATTATAGGGTGATTTTAATTTGAATCAGAGGAAATAAATTATTAGTCATCTGTTTATTGATAAATAGTCACTACAAAATTACACGCCTTACGATAAATTTATGGTAAAATAGTTTTATATAAGAATTACTGTTACTCTCTTCCCATTTTTTCAACCCCTCTAAAAAATGTAAGAGTCTAAAATAATAAATATACATACATTTATAAATCAAGTAGATACATAAAGATGTAATTAGTGTAACGTCAACCGCGATCCAGAAATAGCAAGAGGAAGAGCTCAGGCAGTGACAGCATTCATTCAATTCAATTCTCTCCACCCTCATTTACTGTCTTCCCATTTCTTGAAAAATTCTCCACCTCCTTCCAATTTCCAGTTGTACCAAACAGAAAAAAGGGTGGTAAAATGTTGACTCAATTCAGAAAACCCATCTTCTTACCACTGTTAGTATTATGTAGATACATTGAGATCTAAGTATGGCCTCATTAGTCATTTCCTCAACCACAATCCACAAATAGCAATATGGAGAGCTCAGCTAGCTTCTTCTTTTTTTTTTTTTTTTTTTTGAGCTCAGCTAGGTAGTGACAGCATAGCATAGCATAGCATTCATTCAATCCTCTCCGGCTCATTTACTCTCTTTTCCCATTTCTTGAAAAAGTTTTCCAATTCCTTACAATTTCCATTTGTACCAAACTACAAAAAAAGAGGGGGGTAAAATGGTCACTGATATTAGAAAATTGAGAATAGCTTAGCTTTTGTTCGAGTAAGACACCGTTCTTTTGTGCGTTAACGCACCCAAACGCAACGCAAAATCAATAAAACCTAATGCATGGCAAACGCAAGATAACTCAACTTATCACAATCTACTATTCACCTCTACTCACGTTTTTATTGCTTCCTACCGCAACTCAAACGCAACTAATCGAAACGCAAATGCAACGCAATACAAACGCAACGCACAAAAGAACGGTGTCTAATAGAAATGTCCATGACTTTGGCACTTAAGTTGTTATGGATGAAGATGTAGAGTCCAACATCAGTACGGGGAATTATACGGCTATACCTTGGTAAGCCATTATGATTAACGGATCTCTACATTGATGAATTAAAACATAAACAAATTGGTTGAGAGTGTGACATGTGATTAGTAATTAAAGTCTTAAAAGCAGGATAGGGTGCTTAACCAATACAACGGCGCAATATTTGCATGAGTTTATGCTACTTGTCTTTACTCTCAACTTAAATACTCTTACAATATAGATGTTGAGGAACGTAATTAAGGAAGTAAAGGGAAAAGGGTTCACGGGACACATGCTCAGATACATCAGATCCCCCTACATTCCTACTATTTCATTTCCTACTCTCTCTCGGGTCTCCCCTACCCTTTTTTATTTCTATTTATTTATTTATTTATTTATTTATTACAACTTCACCTGTTAAAAATCAATACTTTAATAAAAACACCAGGTCAAGGTCAAAATCCCCTTCCCGAATAAATATCTATAACAAATCCCACCTAATATATATAAATATAATGTTGCTCCACCACCACTACATATTCCACCCTTATGTACTCTCAACTTGCATTTTACACCATTAACATAACATATTCCACCCATACTGCATGCTTCTCCTATCATCTTTGGAGCTACAGTCCTTTTTTTCTTTTTTTTGCATTTATTTATCTAATCTACCTTCCTATTTGTGATTAAGGAAAAACTATGGCACATTTCTTTTACCTGTTTTTACTGAACCTTATTTTACTTATTTTCACACTATCTTACTCATCTTATATAATGTATATAAAAATCTATATCTGGCTTTTTTTAAAAAAAAAAAATCTAAAGATTTCCAACTTGGTTTCGTCCTTTTTTACTTCCAAGTGGTTTTGAAAAAAAAATTCCTCAAACCTAGTAGAATCAATCTCTCCATGAGATCATTAGCTATTAACTACCTACTTTTGGATTCCACATACCACAATCAAATATGTTTCTCCTGAGAGTTAATTGTTGTCCTATTTAAAGATTTATCTATTCAATAAGTGATGTAACTAATGTAACTTACCATTTAACTTTCAACTCTTCAACATATGAATCAACTTACCTACCATATATTCTATTACTTCCCACTTACCTTACATATCTCTCACTACCTTATTTTTTTTATTAAAAAGCATAAAAAATGCTACAAAATATCCGTCAAAACAGTAAAAACAGCAGAAAGTTACAACCAAGAGAACCCAAAAAAGCATCCGAAGATTTATCTCTTACTACCTTATTTACTATACATTTTACTTACCAATGAAAACAATAGAGAAATGATGTACCCAACACAAGTTTTTGAATTCATTGAACACTACTATACATAGAAACTTTTATCAACTTGAAAAGTTGAACTATTTTTCCAAAAATGTCAACCAAATGCTCTATAAACCAGAGATAGAACTATTTATAACAAATAGAGAACAGCTGCAAAGGCAATTAAAGAAAGCACTACTATTTAAATATACATATACATAAAAAAGATAATAATAGAACCATAAAAGAATGAAGAAATCAATCAAATATGAAGACAAAAGAATAGTAGTATGAGTTTTTATTGAGGATGCACAAACACTATTCTACATTTTTTTTTCCTCCAATTTCAGTTGTTTATTATCACCATTATTGAGAAGAGAGAGAGAGAGAAAATGGAGGGGGGCCAATGATGCACAGAATATTGAACAATAATAATAATAAGCATAGGCCCCCCACCAACTCTCCTCTGTCTCCCAAATCACACAAAATTAATTCCTTTTTTTTTTTCTTCTGCCACCGACACCTCCCCTTTTTCACCAAAATCAAAAATATAAAGGGAAAAAATAGAAAAAATAAGGGTTCGATTATTACTTGGAAACTGTATAATATAATAGTAATATATTCATAATAACTACAGCAGCCTGCGTTGTGGGGGAAATTATACTGAGCACACCACCTCCTTTTTCTTCTTCCTTGAGCTTTCCGAGACATTGTCCTTGCTCTTGTTGTTGTTTTTTCCCCTGGGAATATATTGTAAAATATGCTTCACCCAAAAATAACAAAAGGAAAAAAAATTGTATTAACACCACCCTCTACTGCATCTGAAGCTGTCCATTTTTTTGTTGGTCTCTTCGGTTTTACATCTGCATAATAATACCCAACACAAATTCATATTATTATTTCCGTTTTTATTTAAGTCTTATTTATGTTAAGTTAATATCTTAATTTGTATAATGATTCATCAAACAAAATTGATTTAATAAAGATACTATTAAACAAGTATATTATCGTATTTTTTTTATAAAATTGTTAAGTGAGAAATAGTTGATTAAAAATGCACCTAAAAAACCGGAGGGAATAATGTTCTCTAGTTTTTTTTTTTGTCTTTTTTTTATGTTTGCAGTAGTAAATGCCTATACCTAAATTAGGGTTTTGAATGATAGGGGAAAAATAAGAAAAAAATGCCTATACTTAGATTTCTCATACTCATTAGGGTTTTTTTTTTTTTTTTTTGGGGGGGGGGGGGGAGGGGATGCTATGCTTGATTTGTAAGGCTTATTAAAAAAAATAATCAAATCAAGATAGAAGGAACCTTCCAAAGGAGAGTTGCAATGACCCTTTCAAATGAAGAAATGCATCACCATCAACCACCCCCCCAAAAAAATAATTGAGAATAGAAAAAGGGGAAAAATAGCTTGACAAAAAAGCTAATTGCTCAAAGAAGTCATGTTTCTATCCTTTTCCAAGTGCCCTCCTCCATTCCTAAATATCTATTGCTATAAATTATCACTAAATTCATAACAAAAGATACTTTCATATTTATATAATAGGCGAAGTATTAGAGACCGTAAAAATCAACAATGCCAAATATCGAGTGGAAAGAGTACAAAGTTTAGAGTGACAAAGGTGGGTTCTTTATTGGGAATTCTTACGGCGGAATATTAACAAAATCAAAACCATTGTCAATATGTATATATATATGAACAGAATCAAATCAAGGTGGGGGAAAAGAATAATACAACATGATTGAATGTGAATAAAGACTAAAGAAGCCAGAGAAGCAATGCAAGCAAGGAAGAATGAATGTGTAGTAAACTTTTGGTGTTCACCTTGTGATGGATGGATGGATGGATGGATTCGGATGCCTAATTCTCACTCATTGGCAAGCGCTGAAACGCTGTCCTATGGAGCCCAACACCCGACATGTCATTTGCAGCAACCTCCCTGCTCAATTCGTCACAATATACAAATTAACATCATTCTTTTCTTCGATTATTGTTCGACTAAAACTCCAAATATGTCAATCGGTGATATAGAAATCGACATGTGTTACGTATACAAATTAGTCGATAGGGAAAGGGGAAAAGAAAATTTCCCGGTGGCTACTTCCTCGAACAAGCATCGTATCATATACAGGAAAGTGAAAGGTTTAGCAAGACAAAGGCAACTAGACGATAGAGACGTCTGCTTATTTTATTGTCTACAATCATCCGAGGAGTTGTAATAAACAATAGTCTTCGATTCAAAGTTTGACGACACTTGATCAACACTGATGTTTTACAAACAGTAGTTCGTCGGTCCAACCAGCAATCATAAGCTATGCACAAATCATCAGGGTATCCAAAGCCTTTGTTAGGTAGTCATATTCCATATTATTCGTCACAATGGGCCGGTACAGCATATCTAATGATCTACTAAACGAATTTACTTTCATCAGATTCGTAATAAAAAATACTTCCACAAAAAAACCACGACACTGTAACTTTTCGGTAAAATGTTATGTTCAACGTTTTCTGATAGTCAAAAAGAAAAAGGAAAAAAAAAAACATACTTCAATAGTTGTCTGGACCAAACATGATCTAAGGTATGGTGTGAAGCAAAAGTGAAGTAGAACTTACTGGAAATGGGTTTCAAGAAATGTCATGTGAACTTTTATGAGGCTTTTTTAATAAATCATAAAAGGCAAAACATCATTTTCAGACCCCAACAGCTGGAAAAAACAAACAACTTAGCTGTTTTCACTAGCCTTAGTAGTGTTCATCAGTTGATGACCCATCTGTTTCATTAGTAGGACACTAAATTGACTACCCATCTCCCTCTGTTTGATCTAGTATGCATTCCACCCCCATGCCTCTTAAACTCGGGTCCCATTTTCGGAAAAACATGTCGTGTAAACCCGAAGCTACACACTTACACATATTTAGACCTCCAAACAACGTTCGGAGGTCTAAAGAGAGAACACAAATCATCGCCCACTTCTTTTTTTGTCACAAAGATTATAAACTAAACCCGCCAAATGAAATAAATTCGGCATGGGGAGTCAGATGTAAGCAGTCTTATCTCTATGGTTAAATCGTATGTTGGAAAAGGTATTAGTTGGCTAATAAGAGGATTAGAGGGGAACTGTCAAAGTAGGAGAATTGCCCAAAAAAAGAGTTGGTTGACAGTGTCAAAAGAATGCAATGAAGGCTAGTGGATACTAGAAAAAGAGAGTATTTTCTAAGACAGTATTAGAGATAAAGTTAAAACCTCTTAATTATCAGGATTAGTCGTTATCATTCATAATTTAGTGTCGTCTCTTGCTTCGAATACAAGTCTAAAAAGTCCATCACGCTCACGAGAAGCGTTTTCAGCAACCAACAATTGTCAAGCAGCGAAAACATCTCAAATGCAGCGTTGAACCAAGCCAAGTGTGTCATGTCTGATGCACTCCAAACTTCACTTCACCCACGACGTTTTCACAAATACAATATTAAGGTTCGCATCAGAAATTACCCATCAAAGATTTCTACCTGCCCTTCCTTTCCCTTTTCACACTCTCTTTCACTCGTTCATTCTCTTTGGCATCCTTCACACTTGACAGACAACCGGGCAATCACCATTCTTAAACTATTCACGTCCGTTGAATTTTGGTCACCCTAAGTAGGTTTCTATCATTGTTTATGTAGGCTACAGATGACCGTTGCATGATTACATCCTCATCTTCATCAAACTGAAAAGTGACTTGCTGCTTAAAAAACGGGCAATTGACTCGTATACTGACCTTAGAACCACCGCTCCACGAAGTTATACACCCATTATTGCTCGGAAAAAGCGACTGTCTTTCCCATAAAACCACCAACTCCACAAAGCACACACTGACCCACCTTCTATAACAAGCCCATAAACTTACCCACCACTGATCTATCTCTAGTAAACCACAAACCCTTTTCTTCCCTGATCAAGAACATATTGAACCCCACCACATACTTCAACTACTACACCCACGAAATACACGCAATCTTACTCTTATTTTCTTCGCAAATTCTAAGGTGACACCGTATCACACATTTATATTAGAACAACCTTTTAACACAAACATAAGTAACATTATTAATCAAGGGATGAATTTTACGTGGGTCGCCCTTATATTATAAAAATTCCCCATAAAATTGTATACGTCACAATAAATTTATGATAAGACGGGTAATCCTTAATGTACTATTTGCATAATTGAGACTGTTTCCAAAGAATCACGCCTCCTCAACTATGCACTATTGAAAACCATATTCTACTCGTTGGACTACCTACTTCAAGGAGTAATCCAAGGCATGCTGTATAATTACACTCATGCCTTAGGAGTAGTATAACTAGTCCTGGCGAAAGCTAAACCAACCCATTTTTTCAAACCTAAAACATAACAAACCCGGAATACGGGGCAAAACAAACTCGACAAGCCCGAATTGACAGGTCTAAACATAATCAAACACCCCATCATCAAATCATCAACCAAAACCCAATTGACTACTATGCACACAAACATTCACCAAAACTGTAAAATTTCACTCCAATTACCCAAAAAAAGTTACCAAATTCATAATGAGATGAAATTTTTTTTACCTCTTCTGGCTTTGGTGACAATCTTAGCAGCAGTTCTAACATCCTTCTTCATCCCATCCACCTCCTCTTTGGGAAAAAGCACCCCGTCAATCCCCTGTACGGAGATCCTCCCGTCGGTGTAAATATCCGGGTCGAACAAATACGCCGACCCGTCTCCGGACCCGAACCTGACCGACCCGTCAGCCTCCTCCGCCGTCACCTTCATCGGCAGCCGGAGCGTGTCGTACGTCACCTTCCCGAACCTTCTAACGGCGTTATACATGCTCTCCTCCGTCTGGTACTCCGGGATGATATGATAATACACGATCTGCTCCGGCGCACCTGGCTCGGAAAGTTGGTCGGTGGTCAGCTTCGCCATCGCCTCGTCGTTCGGTGCCAGCACCGTGATGACGTAACCTTCCGACACCAGCCGCCCCATCTCGGTGGCGAGTGACGTCAGGTTGACGAGGATGTCAGCGAGTTCGTTGTAACCACCGTAGTGGAGGAGTGTGTGGATGAAGTCCTTCACCTGGGATTCCCCATCGAAGTGGTGGTGGGGCCCTCCAGGTCCTGGCGCCGGCGCCGGAGCTAGCGACGGTCCCGGCGCCATTGCGTCGTACACCGACATCGCCGGCGGGGCACCGGGCGGCGGAGGTGGGGATTTCTTCTTGAGGAGCTTGTTAGTCCGGGGGTCCACCACCGGAGCACCCTCCGGGAGCACGGCGGAGATGGAGCGGAGGTTACGGCGGCGATTGAACTCCTCCTGCACCGACTGCGGGACTAACAACCTCTCGATCCCGTGAATGACACCATCAGGTCGTACGACGTCGTTTGGGCGGATGACCCTCGCGAGATCCACCGATTTCTCGCCGGAATCCTTGTCATGCTTCAAATGGAGACCGTCATTGGCGAGGGTACCATGCCGGAGACCCTGACTCGGCCACTCCTCCGAGTTGACCCGGACCGGAATAACATGAAACAGGAGAAGAGTCTGCAGAGATCTCAAATTCCCGGGTTCGAGGAGGAATCGCTTGAACTCAGGGTCCAAATCTCGCTCCAGAGCTTCATTTCTGGGTGCGAAAATGGTGATGTTGTGGGACCCCACCACATCCTCGAGCTTCTGAAGGAGGAGAGCCTTCTCGACTAACTCGGCCAACTCGGTGTAATGCGAGTCGAGGAGGGCCACCAGGACCGAGTTGGAGCTGATTTGACTCGTCGCCGGCGACGCCGACGACCCGTCGCCGGACTTGGCTGGTCGGGCCGGCAATGCGAGGGAGGAGAAGGGTATGAGAAGGAGAATGAGGAAGCCATAGATGGGGGCACCCATGGCTGGGAGAGAGAATGTGGATCAGAGCTTCTTGTTCTTCAACAATGGCGGACTTAGAGAGAAGGAGAGATTGAGAAAAAATGTTGGGTTGAAGAAGAAGAAGAAGAAATGGAGGGGGAGGGAGAGAAGTAAAGAGAGAGAGGGAGAGAGAGAGTGTGATAACTGCGGTTTGGTGGGAGGAGTGTCGGCTCCGTTTGGTTTTGTGATTCCTGTGAGAAGGAGAGGTGCTGATGTGGCGTGTGGGAATTGGACAGTGATGGAAGAAAGGTGAACTGCAGGTGAGGAAGGGGCATTGGGGAAGAAGGTTCGGGACAGCCTGGCAGTGGGGACCCACCATAAATAAAGCTTCGGCTCGGTTCGGCTCGGCTCGAGTTGAGATTGGGCTTGTTTGAAGGGTGTGGTATGTGTTTGTTCCGAAGTTGCATGTGGTTTTAGGTGTATGTATATGTGGGTTAGTTTGACTGGACAGTTGTAAGGCAAACCAGACAGAACACAAGTTGTGTTTCTTCCAAGTCAATTCTCTTTCTTTCCTCCAAACCTTTTTACATCCATTTACTTTCGCCTCAAGGTTACATTTCCCCTTTTCATCCTTTCTTTAATTTTTTACATTACTAGTATTTTTCTGTTTTGTGATTTTTAGGAGTTTTATTATTTAAAAAATATTTGATTCATTGAGGCTTCGTACATTTATACAGTTGGTGCCACGTGACAATGGTGTGGTACGATTGAATTTGAAAAAGTATGGTGAAATATGATGAAAGTTGTGGTAAGTCCAGTGGGGTTGTTGAAGAGGGAGAATATGAAAAGTAGAAGAAAAAAGTTATGAGAGAGAAAAGTAATGAAATATATTATCAATAATTGTGGTGTGATGTGGTAGAAATTAAAGAGTGTGGTGCAATGTGATACCGCACCACAACCTACCGTATAAAAAGAACGAAATCTAATTAGGCATGCCTAAATATCGCACTTCTTGTAATTTATCACACTATTTACAAACTATCACATTTTACCATATCATACCATAATTTACTGCAACAACCATAGTTTTCTCTGTTAACTTCCTATCTCTTCACTTCTCTCTATGCTTTTCACTTTTTCTCTCTCTCTCTCTCACCTAATCACCTATCTACATCAATTATTTTTACCACAACATATCACATTGTACCGTAACATGTTATATTTTTCACAATTTACCATACCATACTATTTCTAAGCTTTAACCACCATAAAAAAGAATAAGGTTTAAGTGCAACTGGTTATAATATTACACCGTCTATATTTTTTATTAAATCTATAATCAAATATGATAAAATTTTACATAAACTAGGACAACAATAGAAGAGGAAGTACTAGTAATATTTTGTGGACATCATTTAGGCTTGTTACATTGCACTTGTTTTCCCATCAGCTTGTTTTAGGACACCCAAAAAATGGATCAAATCGAAGCCGTTAGATCCTTCACGAGAGTGTGTTTAACTTCACATGATGAATAAATCCTCACCCTACGCTACACTACCCTTCCTTTTGCATTGTCCTTTGTAAATATAAATATAAATAATAAAGGACGGCCTCTTTTGTCCTTTTTCAATTTGGCTTGCATTTAGGATCTGTTTGGCAAACGCCGAGCCGAGCCAAAGGAAACAGAAATAAGCAGCTGCAGCTGAAGGAATATCAATGTGGGCCCATCAAAACGCTGTCGTCCCTGTGATGTCTTTCTGAACTTATGAAGGTGAGCTGTCCCTGTCTTCACTAAATAACCCCACCGAAGACAATACAAAACTTTAAAAATATAAGCAAGCATTTTTATTTATTTTTTTTGGGGGTCAGCTATTAATCTAAAAATAAAATTCAACATGAGAAAATTCGCATAATCAAATTAATCGATTAATGTATAATTGAACAGGGAGTCAAATATCAAATAAACTATGTAATTTGTTAGTTAGTGGTGATGCTTTGAGTGGCCAACAAGAGGTCTCGGCCCATTCAATCTTTCTTTTTATATATATGATGATTTTTTTTTTTAAATAATTATAAGTAATGGTGAAATAATGTGAATTAAATTATTTTAGTATTATGATCCTTGTAAATTATTATAAAAAAAATATTTTATAACATCACTTTCAAGTGACATTATGATTTTAACTTGTTATAAATATTTACAATTAAGTTTCAGCACTGATTAACATAAGCTCTTTAGCTGTTAGGTTAATGTGGAGTTCAAATTGATGATGGATCGAATTTAAATCATGAATTAAGATGATGGGAGACCACATAACGAAAAACTGTGTTAGGAGGCAGGAGCACAACTGTGCCAAGCAACATGAGCAGCCCGTGTTTGGCCCCAAAAACTTTTGTAGTTGATTTCATGTTGACGTGGGTGGCCATATTCTCAGAGCCAACCGTCCGTGTTAGTGAGGTGGTGCATATTTTGTGATAAGTCCTATGCTTTATTATGTATTTGCCTTGGATGTTAATACTGAAATATATGGTCGTGTTACTCGTGTACAATGAGATCCATTGGGTACTATTATTATACTACTAAAGATCGTGTCTCCAAATTCGTATATCTTTATGTGAGTTATGAATGGCGATATTAACTATGAGTACTCGAATCATTGCGGTGCGACTCTAGTTAGAGATCGTTATAGGTTGATAAAGATTGAAAAATCTCTATTAACCACATTGAAATCATCTAATAATACAACATTCGATTTTATTTTCTTTTCATATTTGAGTTTTTTCACGTTAAAATTCCTATATCAATCTTAACCAATTTACACGATTCTAACTCCACCAAACTTACGATGAAGTTCCATCAATCCAAATATGAAGCAAAAGGATATCAATATAACAAAACTCACACCAAATAAACTTTACCATGCCCAAATATAAATAATCCATTCAAAAAGCAAAACAAAATAAAAAATAAAAATAAAAGAAATCCCTTTGACAGACGATACGTAAACTGTCCGACGGTGACGGATTTCCTGCCGGAAGGCCGTGAGTCGCCGTCATAAACCCGCCGTGAAAGTAACTCTTTACGCACGCTTAAGCAACGCCTTAAATTAGACAGTGACGTCATAATTACCTTTTCTAATGAATATGACAAAATTATCATGAAATCTCAACAAAAATAACTAAAATTGGTGACATAAATACAATTTGAGTGGGTTCTCATAGTTGGGTGGTGTCGGTTTATTAAGGAAAACAAATGGAATCATTGTAACTGATTAATTATTAATTAACAATCCTAATAATGGTTGGTTTACATAATGACAAACTAAGATTAGTCATAATTAAGCTACATCAGGTTGGTTTGGTTCAAGCATTTTGGGTATTATATTGTGTTAATTGACCATTGCATGTTAATTTAATTAATTAAAAATTTAGAAGCATGTATTTGTCCTGCATGTATAGAATTGTGAATGCAGAATTTTATAAACAAAAGTTACTAATCACTTACGTACATAAACATTCCTAGATGAAAAAAATTGGTTAGGGCATCTTTGTAAGATTTATACATAAATATTGCTTAGGTTTTGATGTTTTGATGTTACATGCATGTAGTACTCTTTGATTATTATTGGATTATATGGTAGGTAATTAGAGTCATCAATATAAATTGTTTTATTTGTCAGACACTGTTCTTTTATACGGTGCAGTACCACAACTCGTTATATTACTCAATATTCTTTCACATTTCACAATGCTTTACCACAATTATTATCAATATATCTTCATACCTTTTTTTTTTCTCTTTTACCTTTCACATTTTCTCTCCTCACATATCCCAGTTGTCACAACTCTCACCACATTTCATCACACTTTTCAATTATTTCATCGCATCGCATCATCACAACACTCCGCCCACCACATACAAGAACGAGGCCTTATAATTCATAATTTATTATAGTCGGGATTCGTCGAGTTACTAATTACTCTGTCCTTCCTATATTATCTGTAACTTTAACTACCCTTATACGCCTCCAACACATATATTGGTCAAAGTGATTGTTGTAATAAATAAATATGTTTATTGAAATATAAATTTAACCACAAAATTTAATATTTCAAGGAGATTCTATCACATATATAACTGGGTAACTATTGTTAATTTTACCTTACAAAATTTAAAATCAATATACATTAATGGTGCGTTTGGAAGTTTATTGGAAAGACTTTCATAAGAAAAACTTTCCCGAGAAAGATTTTCCCTGACCCCCCTTGGGAAACTTTTTTCTGAGGTTGTGAGGAAAATAATGGGTCTCACATCAAAACTTTCCTATATATTATAGAAAACTAAACATGAGGAAGTTGTCAATTTGGAAAAGTTGACCAATTTTTCCGGAAAAGTTTCTCAACCAAACGCCCTATAAGACATAGATATTTTTAAATGATAAATATATTTCAATAAATTAATAATACGAAATTTATAATTAATATAATTTCCAATCCATTTATCATAAGAATGGGAAAAAAGTGGCTAATAAATACAAAATAGAAGACTACAAAAGTATTTGCCACAAATAGAGTATAGCTACTTTACATAAAAGAAAAAAAAGAAAAAGAGTCTTGGTAGGCACTATTTGTTTCTGCCCTTGCGGTTGGTTGGCTTTCATGCTTTCAATTTCTGTTCATCTTCTCCAAAAAAAAAAAGGTCATAAAAGGGATTTGAAAACGAAAAGTTTGTGTCGGTGCATGAATTTATACTCTGTAGCTCCTTTCTTTTTATGCTATTTATACATTTTCTTACCAAAATTCTAATGTCTTAATTATAAAATATTTTTAAATTTCCAATGTAAAATAAATTATTATATACTACAGTATATATATATAACTAAATCTAAAAAAAAGGTATGGTGGTATTATATATGCTTAATATCATTTATATAAAATTATATTTCTATTAATAAAGTTCTCATACAAATGGTATCAATTTGGTTAGTTTCATTTGTATTTATTGATGCAATTATTAAATATTAAGGTCCTGTTCTTTTTTATAATACCATACTGTACTTATCGCAATTTACTACAGAATCCACAAGTTAATGCATCTTACAATACCATAACACACTCTATCACAACTGCCATAATTTTTTATCTCTTCACTCCTCTTCCTACTTTTTACTTTTCTTTCTCCTCACTTACCACACCAACTATTTTTACCACAAATTTAAGCACAACCTACCATACCGTATCGCAACATATCACACTTTTCATAATTTACCATATTATATCATTTTCGCACTTTACGCATCACAAAAAAAGGAGAGGACCTATTTTCTTACCATTAAGGCCCTGTTCTTTTATACGGAGCAGTACCACAACTCACCATATTACTTAGTATTCTTCCACATTTTACCACAATTTACCATAAAATATTACCAATATATTTCTTTACTTTTCTTTCTCCTCATTTTTCTCTTCTACTTTTCACACTCTCTCCCTACACCTACCCCACATACTACAACTCACCTCAATTCACCACACTTTTCTATGATTCACCGTACCGCACCATCACCGCAATCCATCCACCGCAAAAAACACAGGGACTAAAGCCCTAATTTTAATAATAGTGTTACGAACCACAACAATTTAATTTAAAAACATGTAATAGCAATACTCATATCATTGTCCTTGACTTAAAACTTTATCAATCTCCTCCTAAAAATGTTTTGCCCTAGCTTTATTCATTTTTATGGGTGGAACAAAAAGAGATATCAAACCCTACCCCTGGTGGCAAGTGGCATTATGTAATCATCTTTTATTATTGTTTTTGTCACGTTTTATTGAAGGACATGGCTTCACTAATTGGACTCCTAAACCTAATAACATTATGTACTTATAGGATGGCCATATGGTAATTCTAATTTGTGATTAATTACAGAGTTATTTGATTTATAAACATTATTTATATTGTAATTGTGCCTGTATGTATATGAGAAAGTTAAATAATAACGCTTTTATGGTTAATATTTACTATAGATTTGGTTAAACAAGTTAATGAAAATTATAAAATTATAAAAGATTGAGTTCATTATTATTGGAAGATGATATTCATTTAGAGCAATGTTTAGAAATGCAATCATTTTCCCAAGTGGAATAGTAAGATACTCAGGACTTGTTATTTTATATATAATAACAACAAATTTTCAGGGGAAACACGTTTAAGTGCAGTCTAAGAATATATATGTAGACAATCTTCCCCCGTGAATTGAAGTTTATGGAGAGGTTGATTCCAGTGGATCCAAACAAAAACATTTCAAAAAACTCTAGTGTGGAATAAAATCATCTCACTTTTCCCATCTTTTCTATTCCATTTCATACTTTCTTAACATATAATTAAAACTTCATATATTTAATATGTAATATGACTGGTATATTATTAAAAATTATGAACTATATACGTAGTATTCAAAAATTTATATACTTAAATAATGTGACTGATGTGATTTTTCTAGATGTTATCCAACTTTTTTCACTTTATCCCATCTTTTCCACTCACTTTTTATCCCATATCATAAAAGAACAAAAAAACTCGGAAAAAATATATATATATTCAGTAGAAACTTTATCTGCATTATTAATTAATGATTATATAAATACAATGAAAAAGCACCATTTAAATACAGAAATTGATTAAAAAAGCAAATAGATAAAGGTTTACCAAACTTCACAAAATTGCCCACAGCCCACCTAATTCTTGTCTGCAATAGTGGTCAAGATATATTCTACACAAAAGCACAAATACTCCAAAAATCAGTAAAAAAATAAAGGAAAAGAAATAAAGGGAAGGTAAAGAATTGTAAAATGATTGGAATATGAGGACCTTTATCTTACCTGAACACATTAATTAACCAAATATTATGATAATATATTTATTAATGAATTCAGTGTTTACTTTTTGGGGGGTGGTTTATTTAATTAATCACGTTTATCCTGTAATTTTTCATTAGGGGGTCCATATAAACAGTTGATCTTGAGCCCTTTTTTTGCCCTTAAAACCCAAATGGAAAAGCTATTAACTAGGGCCTAGTCATGTAGTATGTACTTTTTTTGAGAATGTATTGCCGACACATTCTTCATCTCAAAAATAATTAAATAAATAAATAAACAAATAAAAGTCCTCTCCTCTCAATGTGCTTGCAAATTATATTATTATTTTTTATTATTATTTTTATTATTGTTGTTTGTCTTCATTAGCCTTGCCAATCATGTAGGTCATTATAGTGGAGAAATAATTATGGACTCGTCAAAGAGCAACTTAATTAATTAATGTTTAGACCCAAATCAAATAAAGATTAATATGTCCGTCCGAACTATATAATTGTCACTTAGTTGATTGTTGTAGTCTCCAATATCACTTTTTAATTGATAATTGTTTACATAATATTTTATTAACCATTGCAATGTTATACTTTTAAGATAATATCTTTCATTACGAATTTAACTATAGTAATGTTCTATTAACATATCAAATCATTGTATATATTGAGAAATTTATGGTTAATATCTTTAAAGTTTGACAATACAATCTGCAAATACGACAATTAATATGGAATGGAGAGAGTAAAGAGGTGTTGATTGATTTGGAGGAAGGTTGAAACGTTGAAGAAGTTCATGGATGTACTTGGTTTGGGTCGGGAAAGGGTTTTGTGAGTACAAAAAACGTGAATTCCAAGGAAGTAATGCAGATCACCAGGATCCTTCGTAGGGAATTGAGTAGCAAGATGACGAATGATGTGAAAAAGCAGAGTGGAGGAGCTACCAATGAAAATGATGTCATTGACATATAGAAATAAGATTAAAGTTATATCTAAATATCAACAGATAAACATGAAAGTATCAGTGTAACAGTAGATGAACCCAGAGGAAGAAGAAAGTTATTGAACTTGTGAAACCAAGCTTGAGGGGCAAATTTAAGTCCATACAGGAATTTGTTGAGCTTGCAAATATAAAATTACTTAATATTTTACTCCTATGGTTGAAATCTAACTAATTATGGTGATTGGTGTACTACTGTATATGCTAACAATCAATATGTGTTTTCTTGTCCGATTAGAGTGTCACGGGCCATTGAACCCTAGAATTTTGCTTTGCTTTTACAAAAAAATATCATTATACTTTTTTTTTTCTTTGCAAGGGTAAATAGAACCTATTACACTAGGACTTTATCTCAAGACTTGCCTAATAAATCTTAGGCCCTATTCTTTTATGCGGTATTTTGCGGAATGGTGTGGTGAAATTGTGGCGGGTATGGTGAAATTGTGGTGAGTTATTGGTATGTGGGATAGGTGAGGAGAGATGATGTAAAAAGTAGAGGAGAAAAGTGAGGAGAGAGAAAAATGAGGAGAGAAAAAAGTAATGATTTGCAGTAAAATGTGGCAGGTTGTGGCAAACTGCGATAAAATGTGGCACCGTAATGATTATAAAACTCTACCCATATCCTACCCATGCCTCTTAATACCCATATGGAATACCCACTTGGGCCATGGGTATCCAACTATTCAACTAACTATTGTTATTTTGTATTCTAACGTTTTAGATAATAAATTTATATTTGGAGCTCAAATTCATATTTGAACTTTTTTTAATCTATCCTATCATATTATAAAGTTTCAATTGAAATCGTTCAAATTGAATTTTAATTTAAAGTTTCAGTTAGTTTTTGCGGCAAAAAATGTATATATATGTCGCGATAAATGTTATCGAATTAAAAGAATTAGGAGCTCAAAATTCATATTTGATCTTTTTTTAATCAATACTATCATATTACAAAGTTTCATGTCAAACCGATAAAGTTGAATTTTGCCTTAAATTTCAGTATATAAACGCAATACAACTCAATATGCATCCCCATCCCCGAAATTTTTTGTGAAAAGTTTGTCATGAAACACCTAGGGATGGCAATGGGGCGGGGAATCCCCGAACCCGTCGGGGCCCCGCCCCGCTCTAGGGAAAAATCCCCGCCCCCATTGGGGATGGGGACGAGGACGATTTTCCAAAATCCGCTCGGGGACGGGGCGGGGATGGCGACAAAATATTCCCCATCCCCGTCCCCATTTTCCCCGCCGGGGTGAATTCCCCGTCCCCATCCCCGAATCCCCATCCCCGAAAATGTTAAAATTACCAAATAACCTTTATTCAAATTTAATATATATATTAATGGGAAGGATAAAGTAGTAATTTTCCAATTTATTCTCACTTGTTGATGTATTATTGTTTGATTTTGATGTATTATTACTTGAGCAAGTTAAATACGTTGTATTTTGAACATGTTAAAGACCGGGTTCGATTAAAAACCGGATCCGATTAAAATTTAATTAAATTTAAGATAGTTTTAAAAAATCCCCGTTGGATTCCCGTTGGGGATGGGTAATCCGTGGGGATGGGGATGGGGCAAGAATCATTCCCCGAAGCGGGGATGGGGACGGGGATGAGGATGAGTTTTGAGAGCGGGGACGGGGACGGGGGTATACTCCCCCATCCCCGATCCGCCCCGTTGCCATCCCTAAAAACACCTTATTTAGTTATTTTACATTGGTCTAAAAGTTAACAACAAACCTAAAACCTACTCCAAAAAACTGACAGCTAAACACCCCATGAGTTTAGCCCTGCGCCCACTTGATAAAAACCCAAGATACTTATATACCAATTGTTTTTAGTGAAATTAACATCCGCATCGTAATAAAAAAAAATCTAAAATAAAAAGGCAATATCATTTTCAGTAGAAAAATCCTAAATCACAAACCTACTATAAGAATTTTCATATTTAAAAAGCTTAAAAAATACAAAAGTATTTAAAGCCCCACGGGCAACCATAGCTTTTTCATTGATGGCTTGATTCTTGCCAAGCCTATGCGCCCACACACAAGTGTATGCACCATCCTACCTTGTAACTTATAGAAACTGGATTAATAAGTGACTAATGAAGCAAGAGACTAGATATTTATCATCCAGATATTTGAGCTTTTAAAGACCTATTTTGTATATAGGAAAATTGGATTATAATAATCCCTACTTTTGTAAATTGGATGATGGTGGTCCCTATTTTCACTTTGTATTCTGGTGGTAAAAAAATATATAATTGGATTTGAGTGGGACGCCGCCAAGTTGAGTGGTGGTGACTCGGTGGTTTTTTGACATGGCACATTAAAGTCAACCCGGTCAAACACATCCATGTCAGCAAACCACCGAGTTATCGCCACTCAACTCGCCGGCGTCCCACTCAAATCCAATTTTATTTTTTTTGGTACACCAGAATACAAAGTGAAAGTACGGTCCACCATTATCCAATTGGTGAGAATAGGGATTATTAGAATCCAATTATCCTTTATTTATATATATATATGGCAATAAATTATAGGAGAAATAATTTCATGTGAGGTGATGAAAATTAACACGGTAGACATAATTTGTACATGCTATATGCACATGTCATGACCCTATTTTTTAGGCCCTGTTCTTTCGTGCAGTTGGTAAAATGTGAAAATTGTGTAATGTGATAAATTGTGGAAAGTGCGGTGCGATGTGAAATGATGTGATGTGATGAAATTTGTAGAAAGTGTGGTTGATGTGATAAGTAAGGAGAGAGAATGTGAAAAGTAAAGGATAAAAATGAGGAAAAAAAAGTGAGGAGATATAATGATTGTGATAAAGTGTAGTATGATATGGTAAAGTATGGACGAATATTGACTAGTATGATGAGTTTGTGGTGCTGCAACACAAAAAAAACAGGACCTTAGATTTATAGGTAGAAAGTTACTTACCTTACCTATACTATTGTACTTCCCTTTTCTAACTGAATCTTACTCCCATTATTTACCTTCTTCCTTACAAGTTAAAACCCTAAAGAACACCTTCTGGCCCCGTTCTTTTGTGCGTTGCGTTTGCGTTTGCGTTGCGTTAAGTTGCGGTGGAAATAGTTAAAAAATAATGATAATTTACGTTATGTTGCGGTAGGATTGTAGTAATTGCGTTACATTTGGGTACGTTAACGTATAAAAGAACGGGAATTGGGGACAAGGGTCCGACCCCTTTAAAACCAGACTAAGTCAGTCAGAAGAGTTGACAAGTCCCTTAATAACAACAATGCAACTGGGAAATAAAGGCATTAATAATGTTAAATATCAGCACCTACATCTTCATTCTTCAACTCCTCCCATCATTTCTCACAAAATTACAATGAGGACTATTCAGGAGGACAAGGAATCCAAGAGAAGCAACATTCCCTACAAGGGAAAAAAAAAAAAGGGAAAACCAAAATTGATTACAAAACAGAGGCTTATGTTAATGCAACTGTAATACCTCATCAAAGCATAGTGTTATTAACTAATTAAACTGTAATCCAATGTGTTCGGTGTTTCTCCTATGTAATGTAAACGTAGACAAAAGGTTGTGATTATTAGTAATGCTATAGATGGACGAGTGCTCGATGACCAATTAAACTGAAGTTATTGATATTTTAACATCGTGATTCAAATTTGAAAGTTTTTTTTGTTGTCGTGGAGGCGATAATCCTTGCTGTTTGCCTATGTTTCGCAATGTTTGGTTGTAAGCTTTATCTTTTGGAGTTGGTTGTTCGTTGTTTTGTAATGCGGTTTTGCTGTATTCTGAGAACTTTTAAACATGTTGACTTTCAATAATCGAAAGAAGTAAATGTAATACCTGAAAGCAGAAGCTTGTTAGTAAGTAAACACTAGATGAGCTTCTCCTAACAAAACTACATTGTCTGAGAAACACAGACAAAACTAATTAATCATCCTAATTTTACGATTTTTCCTTCTTTCTGTGTAAATACTGTAAAATACTAGTATGTATGATAATCTTATCACCCAATGACATTTAACAAAATTAATGATAAATAACATGTAAATTTTACTTGGGTTAAGATGGAAAAAATGAGTAAATAATCCACAAAAGAATGCATCTGTATTCTGTAATCCCCTAAACCAAAACTACATTGTCTGAGAGAACTAATGACTCATCCTACTTTCACAGTTTTTGTATGTGTAAACAAACTCCTATTAACATGTATAATAATCTCGTATAATAATATCATTTAACAAGTTAATTACATTACATAATGGAGAACTCATTATCAGCATTCCCCCCAGGATCCCCCCTGGGATTATGCTGCTGCACGATCAAAACTGACGCTGTCGTCGAGAAGTTGGGCCCGGAGAGTATGTCCCCGAGCGGCCCAAGCTCCGGGCACTGCTCCCAGTCGTTCATCCCGGCCGTCAGGACCGAGTTGACCCGCCCGCCCCGGCCCACGATGAACAGCCCGTACTGCCCTTCGAGGGAGCGGAGGGTGGAGTACGCCTGGGCGGAGTTCACCAGGTGCTTCTCGAGGTACGACGCCTTGCCACCGGACCCGGCCACCTGCTTCTCGTAGAAGTTGGCGAAGCATTCGTCGTCCAGCTTCATCTCCTCCTCCTGCTGCGACGTCCGACGCACGTTGCTCTCCACGTCAGCGTCCAGGAGGAAGCGCATGACCGTGATCTTGACGGCTGGGTGGTGGGCCACCCGGCCTGCGTAGGCCAGGGCCTCGCGGTCGTCCTTGCCACCGATGAAGATGACCGCCACGTTAACCGGGGTGGAGGACGGGGCCCGGGAGAGGGGGACCGTGCCGAAGCCACGGTCCACCATGATCGCCACCGAGCACGGGGCGTGCCGGAGGACCTGTACGGCAAAGCGTGAAAAGTTCGTTATCAAATTTGATCTCTCAGACCCTGTTCTTTTCTGTGTTGGGTAAAGTGTAATAATGGTACATGGTATGGTAAAAATGTGGATAGTCTGATACGATGTGATACAATGTGGTAAACTGCGGTAAGAATGGTTGGTGCGGTGAGGAGAGAAAAAAAGTAAAAAATAGTGAGAAAAGAGAGGAAAGAGAAAGTTATAGTTGCTGTGGTAAAGTGTGATGTGGCATGACAATATGTGATGGTTTGTGGTTAGTGTCATAAATTGTGGTAAATGCAGTATGGTATCACATAAAAGAACAGAATCTCAGTGTGATTGGACAAAAAGTCGGGTTTGGGTCATTTCATGACTAGACTAATTGGGTATTGGACAAAAAGTCGATGTTGAATGCACGGTTTTTTCAGGTACAGTAATTCAGACAAACCTAAATTTAGACAAAAAGTTCGGGTTTGTGATTTCATGACTCTATCCATCGCTCTTGACGTTGTATAGTACGTCTTCACTCATGCAGACGTATGTGTTCATAGTCTAGACACCAATTCATCAACCTCAAACAAAAAACAGAAACTGTAGAGAGATCAATCATATACTAAATGCAGGATTACCTTGCGGTTGACATGTCTGAACCCGGTATGCGCGTCGATCATCTTCCCCTCTGTCTGCAACCCCGGGTGCGCCGGCAGCACAATCAGACTCACCATCGAATCCTCCGCCAGGAAACAGACATCCTGTGGCATGTTATTGAACGCCGCCAATGCCAGCATCCTCCTTAGGGTGATCCTGTCCCCGTTGTCATTCGTGTACTCCTGCAGCTTCTTCGTGATCTGCTGCCTCAGCTGTATGACCCCCTTGTCGGTGACAGTGACCGCGTCTGTGTCCCCGCCAGGGACCAGCGTGGACGCGATCTGGTCCGTGAGTTCGATCATGTCGGTGGCGAACACCACGATCCCCGGGTCCCCTGCTCCCTTGGAGATCTCCATCAGGTTCACGGCCCATGGGACGTTTTCTGGTGCGTGCAGGCCCAGGAGGATGCGGAGCTCTTTGGTATTGTCGTGCCATTGCAGGCCCATGGGAAGGTTCGGGGACCGGCTCTTGGCTCGTTGGATGATGTACTGGGCCACCATGGGGATGTAGACGATCTTCAGGAACATGGCGAGGATCATCCCTATGCATGTCGAGTAGCCCACGATGTTGTTCTGGATGGATCGCGCCATTGCAAAAGATAGGAAGAACGCATGTTAGGGCAAGTTAGGGAGTCAGGGACAACGGAAACAATGATGTCTCGCTTGTATGGGGTCTGAAGAGATCCATATGTGGACAGTCTTACCGAAACAGGACTAAAAACTAGCGTGTTCTTTTGTGGGTCAATAACCAATTTTTGTCCGATTTACTAACCCTGTCCAAGTTTATCCATCCTTTCCGGAAATGCATTTCCCATCATTTCCGAAAATACATTTCCCAATCTATTCAACCTTTTCAAAACATTTCACTTCCTCCTGAGACTTTCCGAACCATACTTTACCCAAACTTATTCAAGCTTCTAAACAACACTGACACAAGTATAAAGGTTTTAAAAGCCTCGAGACTTACACGAGGATGCTCTTATACCAAGTTGATAGACAACTTGCCCTGATACCAAGCTAATAAAGAACAGGAAAATAACAGGAAAATATAAAAAGACTAAAGATATGAATTCAACATCCCCTTGCTGAATTCGTCTTTGAAACCTGACACAGAAATGTTGAACTCGTATCTTTGGTCTTTTCATATTTTCCCGTTCTCTATCACTTACCTTTACATATGCATACATGTATGTAGAAAAGACACAACAATGGTTAGACAAGTAAACACAAAAGATACATACCTTCATAGCAAGAATAGTGAGGTATATGTGCAAATGCCCCTTGACATTCAAAAGCAGCGCGAGTGACAGCGACTCAGGCCAGTGAAACCCAAAGATTAACCCGGAGACAAGCGCTCCAATGACCTTCCCAATCGTCCCAACCGCAAAGAACCCAAACAACCTCGCCCACGAACCCAACTTCCCAACCTCGAACCGCCCCAGCTCGGCTTCCAACCCCACCCAAACAAAGAAGAACGGATAGAACATAAAACTCAAGAAGTAGTTCACCCTGGTCACGATAAACTGCGAAATCCTGCCTTCCCTAGGCAAGAACACCCCGGTAATAAACGCGCTAAGGACAGGGCTGAACCCAAACAACGTCGACAAAACACCCACAGCCACCATGAACGCAACAGACAGCACGAGGTGGGACCCCTTGAAGGTCTTCCCATGGGGGTTAGCATTGTTGACCCACCTCAGAATCACAGGACCCGCGGTCAATGTGGTCACGATCTGCGCCAAGAGTGCAGCCGCCAGAGGGAGGGCCCCGTACCCTGAAAAATCGCTGCTCTTGCTGTGGAGCTTCTTCCTCAGCTCGAAGTTCTGTCCTGGCCTGAAAACGACATCGCCCACGCAGATAATGAGGACAGTTACGAGCTCAGAGTAAATGGCGGCTGAGATGGCGAACCTGCCTATGTCTGACTTCCCGATTTTGAGGTCCGTGAGCACGCGGGTTAGTAACGGGGAGCCTGTGCTTGAGAGGATCACGGAGAATGCAAGGATGAACGGGATGCTGTCCCTGATGGCGTAGTGCAGAAACGGGGTTGTCGCGCAGGTCAAGGCGAAGGTGAAGAGCATGCCAGAGTAGGCAACTATGGCTTCCCTTTTTGGGACGCGGAAGAGGACCGTGGGGTCCATCTCTAGGCCCAGGGCGAACATGTACAGAGTCATGCCGAAGTCTGTCAGGAACTTCATGTTTCGCAGGCCAGGGTTGCTTGGGTCCCTGTCGATTTTAAGGAGCCTTCGCACCAGGGAGAAGTTGCCCAGGAATAAACCCACCTGCACCAGCAAACATCAGCGAGGTTTAGAAATCGTTCATTGTACTCCATAGAAAAGAAGTAGAGCAAGTTTAATAAGGCATTTTAGTTTAGTGCATTACAATCTAAATCGAACAAAATAATCTTCCTCAAGTATTCAAATTATGGACATAGAGAGCATTCATGTCAGCAGATGTTCGAACAACAGATAGAGTTGAAAGTGCACGGCATAGGATATGGTTCAATGTAATGAATGTGGGAAAGGAGACGTACGATGGTCTCGGATATTATCCGAGGCTGTGATAGGGGCTTCAAGAGCAGATGTAATCCATAGCAAAGGGCCAACAAGACGATGTAATAGATAACATATGAGGCGACATTTGTGAATGTCGTTTGACAGTTTATTATCATCGCCACCTGCTGCTGATCAGCCATTTTGCCCCAACTGGGTTCTTTATTGTTTGCGTATCTAAGATGCCTTTACATCAAACCCAACCTCCATCAACCTGCACCATTAACAACATAAGTGTGTTAACATGCTTCAAATGCTTTCAAAATAGGTATACAAGTAAGCCTAAGGAGCATATTTTGATGAGTACTATCCCTTTACATTAACAGTAGATGATTGTGACCATAGATGACAAATAGGAGTAGAACCAGGATTATGGATGCAACTTCATTCCCGATTCCGTACTCCTAGTCCTTCAAGAATGACAAATACATACACAAAGTTGCAATGTCGCACTCCTCCCTTCACAAAATGTTTTAGTCTACAATTCGAAGCCAATTGGTTGAGTACAATGTAGCAATCATAAGCACAATGCTAGAGATGTAATAGGATACAAAAGTGGGCAAAACGAATACCCCGAAATCCTTTCTTAGTTAGCACCAAAATTTTCAAATCCAAACCCAAAATCCTACCACCCGGCGAGACATTGAGGATTCAGATGCATCAATCTTATCTCTAGAGCTTTTGCAATTTAGATAAACCGCGATTATAATCTAGTGCACCAACCCACATTTCACTAAACTTCTAAGTTGTATGGCGAAATTTTCCCTACCGCTATCCTACCTTCCTTCCTAAGGAAAACACGACCTATGAAATTGTAGGGTTAAGGTTAAAACCCCAAGCTATGCAAGATTTTTCACAACCCTTTCCTCCATTGTAAGTAGGATCCTTACCCATAACTTCACGCTCAAATAACTGAATAAGGCTCATATTCGAACCATAACCGGTTAGGCTTATCCTCAACTCAATCAAAAGCTTAAGATGATGGTTGAAGACATATACTCCAACAGCCATGTTAGTCATGGCTCAATTTTTATCAACATCATTTCTTATTTCTTATTTCTTCTCTTCTTCAATTTCTTTCTATTGTGTCTTATGATTTCATTCATCAATTGTTGGCATGAAATCTTTCTCGTAAAATCTGAAGTTCAACACTTAAATATATTTTTCCCCCCATGCAATTTAATTATCAGGTAAACGGGGCCCATAAAAAAACAATGGTGGAACCCTCAAAACATATTACGACCCAGAAACCAACACATAAACAATTAACAAAACATCAACAAAAAAATTATTTAGATGGTAAGAGTGCACATACCCAAAGAATTGTCATGAAGAATATAAGCATGAACAGCTGATATGTTTGATTGACTGCCCTTGTCGAATCAAAAACTCAAAATTAAGCATTGATTACCCACAATAATCAAATACAAACCCGATAATGGTGAGAAATTAGCAGAACTTTTGAGATTATATCGAATGCAGGAGGGGAAAATGGATCAAATTGCGAAATGGGTGAGGGTTTTTTAATTTGAAAAAGGGGGAAATTAATGGAAATGACGATAGGTAGTAAGTAGTTCGTAATTTTGGTCATGAAAATAAGAATGTTGCCGTCGTGGTTCTTGGCCGCCGGAAAAAAGAAAGAGAGAAAGAGAGGGAATGAGGAAGAATTGATGAACCCAGAGAAGGAGATGGTGGTTTGCCGTTATTTCGGGCGCTTATCGTTGTTTGCTCCTCCAACATACTCTAATTTAAAATAAAAAAAACAAATTATCATGCATCATTTATTTGAAAGTTTTGCTACAAATGTATAAATAAAATAGGGGAAATGTGAAGAAAAGACGACACATAATGATAACTATCTTTTTACAATCATCCTGCACTTTATCTAAATTACTTATAAAATTAAATGTAAATATATTTAAATCATTATAATGTTATGTTTCATTATTTTGAGGGTTATTACCACTTATAAACAATATAAAAATAATTATTTATTAGTACTTTTTCATAAATATAAAACTATACATAAAATATGCATTTTCTAATATGATTGATAAAATTAGACTATTATTTATATTTTTGACGTTGTTAATCAATATACTCTTATAATTGATAAATATATATATTTAGTAGAGAAAATATTATTAAAAGTTATAAAAATGTGAAATATGGACAATATAAGATGATTATTAGCCATCTTGACTCTTGAAGCAAGATGTGTATCATGGTCCTTTAACGAAAAAATGATTACAAATATGAAATATCTTAATCAAAAAATAAGTTAACTTATACGCTGTTATAAATTATTATTAAATGGGTTGTGAAATTTACAAAACTACAATTTTTTTCAGTCTATTGTATTGCATTAATGCCTTTTTTTCCCCTCAGTTGTGCAAACTTAAAAAAGTTTGACAAAAGATCTTGAAAATATGTTTCAAAACCATGCTGGATGTATAATTATACAAAGTAAAATATATTTATCCTCGTAGAAAGAACAAACCCTAAATTGTGATGGTGTAAATTATTTCATTTAGATAATCCTGTTTTCTTGTTTGTATACTCAGGTAATAATTATATTGAATACTTTTTTTAATAATTGGAAACATAGTCCATACAATTCAGTGATCACACTGATCTCTTAAGTACTAATATTTGGTGATCAAAAAACATATATGTATAGTTTGGTTGCACTTCCTTGATGACTTATTTTTTTTATGTCAAAAAATTGATGAAAAATTATTGTTCAAGGTTCTCTAAATTTGACCACCTTTGAACCTCACTCAGGCCCTGTTTTGTTGTACGGCGCACCAAAGTACGATGTGATACCACAATTCACCATATTATTCAATATTTTTCCACACGTTACCATACAATACCACACTTTACCATAATCATTGCTAATATATCTCCCTACTGTTCTGTTTTCTTACTTTTCTCCACTACTTTTTACATTCTCTCTCATCACCTACCGTATCAATCACACTTTTCACAAATTTTACCATACCATACCATACCATACCATTCCATACCTTACCGCATTTTCCAAAATTTCAACATACTATACTATTTCCGCGCCATATCAACCGCTTAAAAGAACAAGGTCGGTTGCTCTGGGTTAGCCAGCAGGCAGCAAATCATGCTACACTCAGCGCAAATCTATGATTTTCCATTTGATTGACATAAAACTGGATAAACTTCCCCCTGAAGCATATTATGAAGCAAGTAGCAAACCAACAAATATTTGCACCTTATAATCGAAGTCCAACTAGGAGGGTTAAACACAAACAACGATTTACAACGATATAACCATTTATATATATATTATAAGTTTATAACAACTAGAGGTACAATGTCCTTTGACAATGACAAGCTGAATTGAATCTCTTCACCCTTATTCTATCTCTTCCAAGTTCCAACCATAATAAATTACAACTGCTTTTTCTTTTTCTTTTTCTTTTTACCAATATATGGGGGAGCTTACCTACTGATACTACTCATTGCTCGTGCACCATCAAGGATATAACGAAAAGGGTAAATAGAATCAAAATCACAGCATTCATCCTGCTGCAGGACACCGACTCAACCTGAAACAGAAACAGTCAAAATGATTACAGACCGTACGATCACAGGCGGAAAAGGATCAAAGTTAGTAATTCCAAACTTTACCAAATAACCTCTACATTTAAGGGATAAAGGACACTAGCCTACTACAGTTGAATCTTCAGTTCAAGCAACTTCACACAAGTTTTGAAGAGCAATATCACAAGACTTTCTATTTTCTAAGTAACCCTGATGAAATCTCACAAAATCCAAGTACGATTCTTTGATGTTGGGCTTCTTTTCTCCTAGTCAGAAATACGAGTTTGCATTTCACTTGAAATCATGCAATCGAACACTAATAATCTTAACAAATAGCACACCCGTAACAATTCTCCAAGGATTCATCCTTTACTCTCAAGATTAAGGGAGAAACACTACTCACTGTCATCCAAAGTCAGCCATGAAATTAGCGAACAGTAGGGTATCCTTACTTATGGTTTCCCAATTCCAAACAGTAAGCACAGTACAAATAACGATTAAAACAGGAAATGTGCTTTACTTATATAATGACAAACCTCAAGCAAGCGAAAACAAATCCCTGTAAGATGAAAAGTCCAACTTAAAACACAAGCCCATTACCCTACCAGTGCATCTACCCTAACCACACCCCCCTTCACCGCGCTCATTTTCTAATCCTCCTGCACGCTCAATGCATGTCGGGCAGTGGAGTCTTTCCCCCAAAATAATCTCCAGGACCACAACAAAGACTCGTTTTTGCGTTACACCCATAAATTTCCCAAAGTGGCCAAACACTTAATACTATGGAGCAATACAATTTATCAGCCTAAGAGAAAAGATGCAAACTAAGAGTAATATTTGTTGTTATATGAATCCAAATGCAGCTGATGGATCAAATATCAGACATAAAATAAAGAGCCAACACCCCAAAAATTTTAACAGCAAGATTTCCATTCACAACATTTTACCCTCACAATCAAAACCAACTAACCTTCAACAATGAAACGCTGCGAGCAGATACAACCAACGGCTTGATGCTCAGTCAGATGCAGACGGGGCAGGACACGGTGGTGCAGCCACATCGGTTTCAGTCGCATGATTCCCACTTGGCGCAATGACAGAATCAGCTTCATGTTGCCTAACAGGGTCCACAGGAGGTGCACCATCTGGGCTACCAGGAACAGAGTCAGTGCTAGGCCTTCCAGTGCCCCTGGTTTCAAGACGCTCCATCATTCGTGATACGGTCGCTATACCGGCATTCACTTCTCTCCTTACTTCAGAGCCAATATCAGACATGGGAGAGTTGCGGGAAAACCATCTTTCCTTCCATCCTCTTGTGCTCTTTGATATGGACTCCTTGTATCTATTGCAAGGACAGAAGTTGATTAATAAATCTCAAACTGCAAAATTTGTAACTCTGATAGGTTCATTTGAGCACATAGGAAATTCTACATGCAGATGAATCCATATGTTTTTAATACCTCATAGACATTGAATTCAGCCGAGACTTTAGAGCATCTGAAAATGACTGAAGGTCTGACGGGCCTGCCCGATCTTGAGAACTTGGTGAAGATTGACCGGGAGAACTAAATAAGACAATACGAAAGAGGTTGTTAAAAATGAATTTATTATAAAAACAGGAAAGTTATATAAACAACAATGTTTCAATGAGTAATAACACAAACAAACAAAAAAAAAAAAAAACAGGAAAGTTATATAAACAACCATGTTTCAATGAGTAATAACACACTGACCTGTAATGTGAAGGTGATGCATGGCTACCAGCAGAAAGGGCACCAGTTCCAGAGGCAGAAACCACATCCCTTTGAGGTGTGTGACTAGGAGAAGAAGTACTTGGGGAACCTTCTCCTCCTACTCTCGGAGAAGAAGGTGCTGCAACATAACCAGCTGAAGATACACTTTGTCCTCCGTCTGGAGCAGAAGTAGGAGCATGACCACCTGGCTGAGCAGAGAATACCAAAAATTGTGGACGGCCTTGAGCGGATGACCTACTCCTATGGCCTTCCCTTCTGGAAAAGTGGCGTGCACGTCCCATAGCAGCAGCAGCAGCTAAGTGCTGAATTATGCGCTCTTCCAGCTCAGCATCGTTGACGCCCACTGGCAACTGCATTTTATGCAAAGAAAAAGGAGAAAAATGTGAGTCAGTGAGCAAGATATGATAAGCACCAGCTAGGGAGCAACAAGCAGTTCAATTACAATAGTTCATTTCCTTACATGCTGAATCTCAAACTCCCCCAATGTTGGATGATGAAATATGGCTGCATTTCTTGGTGGGTTGAGCCTGATGTTCCTTTCTTGTACTACAGCATCTAACAGGTCTTGGCTAAAAATGAAGACAAAAACAAAAACTCCCGGTAAGGATCTGCAACCATGCACGACAAATTTTATGACAAAAAAGTTCACGAGCAAAAACCTTGTAGGGTCCTTCAGACTAATAGGCTGCCAGCACATTGGGCACTGGGAGCTCCTCTGACACCTAAAAGGTTACACATTAGATTCAGATATCTTTTAAGAAATCTATCACATCGTAGCAATGAAAATCGAATGGAATAGAAATCTTATTTTCACTATAGCCATGGTGACAATCATCTCAATATCCATATCTTCAGCTACATAAAATGCTGGTCTACACAGTACACAGAATAGGCCAATTCTTTATGATTGAAGAGGTTTGCCAAAAGCCATAAAGGTCCATACATTATACATAAAGATGACACCTACAGTTCTACTCCTATAATCAATTCATCAAGATGACAAAAACATCAAATTGCCTTCTCAGTAAAGATAATACCGTGTCACTCCAACGCCATTCTGCATTATAAATTTTCCCCATTGACTTTCTGATCCACTTTAACAGACTTTGGAACAAGCCACAGTGACAATTCAGAAAGACATGTTGGCATGTTCACTTGAAAGTTGAAACCAGCACAAAGAAAGTGCACACCACACATTGACTAATTTGTTTTCACATATAATATGGATCATACCAAGTAGATACATATTTATATAATTATCTTCCCAAGTAGATACACATTTACATTAATTGACAACATCCTGATAAGTGATAACCAGCTGTAAACTGGGCTATCTTCGGGCCTGAACTTGAGGATCAAAGAGGGAGTCCCCAGAATGTGACACAGAGAAAGTGTACACCACACGTTGGCTAATTTGCTTTAGAATATAATATGGATCATCCCAAGTAGATCAAATTTAATCATTATCTTCCCAAGTATACACACATTTATATAAATTGACAACATCCTGCTAACCAGCTGTATACCAGGCTATCGTCGGGCCCTGAACAGGACAACTGAAGAGGGACTCCTCAGAATGTGACACAATGAAAACCCACAACATCTCAAGATTCCAAAGGTAGAGAATTTGATGGACCACAAGCTTTATTCCAAAATGGACGAATTTAGCAGATAAGTCTACAGGCATAAACCATATTATCTTCTAGCACCACAAAGTTGACAATTTCCACACCAACAGACATATTCAACCACACAATACCACGAAGAAACTTTTATAGTAAGCACAGTTCAGAAAGACAAAGGTGCAATCAGTTACCATTCAAGAATACATTGAAGATGAAATTCATGTTTACACCCAGTCACCTGCGTTATCAAAACACACAAATTAACAGATCAACCTTGAGCATAAACCTCTGGGATAGCAATCAGAACAATGTATTACCGTAGAAGGATCGCTGTCGCAGAACGCCTCGAGACAGATGCTACAAGCATCATCACAAGCGTCTTGAATGCCACCCTCTACGAAGGCGGCAGCCGATGTTAGCTTCGCTTCTTCCAATTTTTTGCTCTCATCCATCCCGGAACCCTATCAATCAATCAAAAAAACCGAAACTCTACAATGATCGCCACTCTTTAAAGCAAAATTCGTCGCTTCAAGCTCAATCAATTCCCCGAAAATCCAAAAACCCCAATTCACCCGAAGTAAGAACCTAGTCAAAATACTCTCAGCTCTAGGTCAACATAAATCAAACAAGTCCACCTCGAAAGATCAAGTTCGAAGATTCTAACAACCACAAACTCAAAATTAACCAACAAAAAACCCTAATTCAAGCAACAAACAAGCGGTATATGTCCCGAAACTAATCCAAGATCAAACTTACCTCCATCAAACACTGAAATTAGGGCAACGCGATCGACGACACGGACACAGATACAATTACTTTAGGGATAAACAGATCGAGCGCGAAACGATGGGAGATTGTGGAGGACAGATGACGCTGGAAAACCCTAGACAGAGAAACTAGAGAGATAGAGAGAGGATTGAAGGAATATGAAGGAGAGAATGGAGAAACAAGGAAAGAGAAGACTAGTCTACTTTAGTCTTCCTTTTTGGCTCCTTTTCCTTTTTTTTTCCTTTTTTTATTTGTATTTTGGTTTTGGGCCTGAGATGAGCCCGACCCAAAGTAGTGTTTCATCCGTTCCATAATTGTTGTCTTTGAAAATTATATAGTTCAATTTTAAAAATTTTGAACACAAATTCTGAATATATATATATATATAATCAGTTGCTATATAAAATTATCATCATTAAATTTGTAATAAAAAAATATAATATTATAATTATTAATAACATATTACGGATTACAAATTTAGTAATCATTGTAGAGCTGCCACGTGGCATTTAAAGCATATTAAATTAGATTTTTTGTTATTTATTTGTGTGTGAACGAGTTGAGTGTGTCATGTCAAAAAGACTTTTCTTTGTCCAACCAAATTTCATCATCTTTTTTTACAAATATGTTCCCCACTATGGTTGGTGTACGTAGAATTGGGTTTAGAATTTGTGACAATTTCAACTATGAGTTGTTCCCATCATTTATTGCACGGGAATGGGTCAATGACATTTTCATCGTACGTGTTATACTTGCAAGAAAACATTTTGTTACATTGATGATGCATAATTGATGGCCTTATGCATCAAGGTCAACCATGGAGACATCTAATACTCACCTAGAAGAAAGAAGAGCTCAAGTCTCTCATATATCTCTCTACTTGGAAGGGATCAACTCATGTGATCGTATATTTTTGCTCCTTAATTCAAGGACCATGAAGCTATCATAGAAGTCATCCTAGAGAGGATTAATCTACATTCCAAGAGCTTTCATATGGTTCAAGAATCTTTAAGTTTGGATGAGAATCCAAGGAGTTATTCATATTTGTAATATAGTTTAGTTCATTGTTTTCTTTATGATGTAATCATTAGAGTAGATGATGAAAGCCCTAAGTGGCCCATTTCTTGTCTTGTACACGCCATAAGGGAGGGCTTGTAACTATAAATACCCCCCTTAGGGTGCTTTGTAATTCATTCATATACATTCAATTCATATACATTGAATTTTTTAGATAAACAAACACATGGTGTGTTCTTTTTAGCTTTCATGCTAGGTTCTTTTCGTTTCTCTCTTGTGGGATTCGAATCATCCCCTTCTTCTAGCTAAGGTTGGCATCCTTAGTGGTGAAAGGAAGGAATTGAAGGTTTCTTGAAGGTGGTGTAGCTGTATCCTTCAAAAGAGTCTTCAAAAGCCATCAACTATCCAACGTTCATTCATCCATTTATCATCCATCTCACGTTATTCTTCAAGAATTCAACAAGAATTCATCAAGCATTCAACAAGAAGCATTCGTTCTTCATCAACACGTTCAAGCTTCATTCGTTCGTCAACATTCATCATTCGTTTATCCATTCGTTCATCTTTTCTATTCATTTGGTAATCATCTTTCATAGTTCTTTCCATCCTTTTCATCCATTTCTATTCCATTTTTGGTTCTTTGGAACTTTGAGAAAGGAGATTCCTATCTTCGTTTTTAAAGATCCTTAGATATTGTGTAATGAGATCATCCCTTGGTCTCATTATGCATCAATTTGGTATCAGAGCTTAGGAGTTTGAATCTCTTAGTTCTTGAAACAGTCTTTTTACAATCTTTCCCTCTCCCACACGTTCCCCATCACCCCTACCATCACACGTCCATCACAAAAATTCATCCTCCATCACACGTCCCCACTACACTCCACAAAGAACCCGTGAGCCCAAACACAAATCCAACCAATTCCCCCTCACGTCCCTTCTATGTTAACCATCCTACCATGAGTTTCTTGTGATCTTTTGAATCAAGATAGGTTCTAATGGATTGCAAAAGGTCTAGCAAGAATTCCCAACGTGAGCTACAATGCTTGAAGCAACAAATTAATGATCTTGCCAAGCAAATGGAAGAATGTGGGATTCTTCCAAAGGGGTCAAGAAGCACAAAATCACGTGTGGTTCACTCTTCTAAGGTTGAATATGAAGCACCTTATGCACGGAGTAAACATTCCAACAAGAAGAATGGGAAGAAAGTTCAAAAGGATTTCTTGTCATCCGATTACAAAGGTGACTCCATTAACAATCTTGAAGGAGTTAAGCAAGGGAGCATGGATGTACTTGATTATACAATAGAGTTCAAGTGGCAATTATGGAAGAATGGCCTTAAGGAGGACGATCCACGCATTCTGGTATACTACTTTCTTGGTTTTAATGATTACATTCGACGTGTTGTTGTAAATCAACCTTTCACAAACTTGGAAGAGTTAAGTTCTTTAGCTCTCGATGTTGGAAGACAAAGGAGATGTTGTCACTGCCAAAGTTTAGGTCACATTGATTTGGAGTGTCCTAACAAGAAAGATGTGTCTTTGGTTGAGTACCAAACGTATGATAATGAATTATATGAGGAGGAGAATAAAGAGGAAGAAAAGGTAGAAGAGGAGCATATGAAAAAGTGGCTTGTGACAAAAGAAGCAATTGTGGCGTATGAACATCCACAAAGAGAGTGCAAGATCTCTCATTACACCCACAAAGGAGAAGTATGTTCATTAAACCAAGAAAAGGAAAGTTGTGCCTCCTATGGATATATTGTTGTCCTTACGCAAAGGTTAAGCCATGACAAGTTCATTCATTTCAATCCAAGAAGTTTAGTAAGTCTTTGCTTTTACAAAATTTGCAAAGATTCATTATATTGCAAAATTACTTCTATGGATTCTTGTCATACTTTGTTGGAAGGACCAAAGTTGCTTGATAGGAATATCATGCCTCTTGATGCATCTCTACTTCCATCTTACACCACACGGCCTAAGAAGGAAGAAAGCCATCTTGTGTCGATCATGAAGAAGGAGTATCGAGGGAATAAAGAATATAAGGATCCTATTCTTACACATTTGGAGAAGAATGAAACGGATCCAAGTATCCATCACATTTTGAAACTTCCCACGAAGCATATCTTCCATGAGCATCCAAAAGATATCTACTTAGATCACTTGGTTGAAAGGCCGAAAATTCGAAAGGATGAAATAGCCCAAGTCATCAAAGTGTATTGTTTCATGCTAAATGACAAGGGTAAAGTGGTAAGAATAGACTTGGGAAGTGAGAAGCAACGTGAACAACCCACGTTCACGGTGAAGAAACGCAAATCCAAGTCTTATGGTGTTCGAGAATTGATCGGAAGAAAGTTTAAGAAGTTCATCAAAGGAATCTACGATGACTTCAAAGCTTTCAAGAAGAAAGTCTTTGTGAAGAAGGCAAGTGAGAGTTGATTTTCCAAAGTTTGAGGGCACACTTTTTCAACCGGAGGTGTATGATGCATAATTGATGGCCTTATGCATCAAGGTCAACCATGGAGACATCTAATACTCACCTAGAAGAAAGAAGAGTTCAAGTCTCTCATATATCTCTCTACTTGGAAGGGATCAACTCATGTGATCGTATATTTTTGCTCCTTAATTCAAGGACCATGAAGCTATCATAGAAGTCATCCTAGAGAGGATTAATCTACATTCCAAGAGCTTTCATATGGTTCAAGAATCTTTAAGTTTGGATGAGAATCCAAGGAGTTATTCATATTTGTAATATAGTTTAGTTCATTGTTTTCTTTATGATGTAATCATTAGAGTAGATGATGAAAGCCCTAAGTGGCCCATTTCTTGTCTTGTACACGCCATAAGGGAGGGCTTGTAACTATAAATAGCCCCCTTAGGGTGCTTTGTAATTCATTCATATACATTCAATTCATATAAATTGAATTTTTTAGATAAACAAACACATGGTGTGTTCTTTTTAGCTTTCATGCTAGGTTCTTTTCGTTTCTCTCTTGTGGGATTCGAATCATCCCCTTCTTCTAGCTAAGGTTGGCATCCTTAGTGGTGAAAGGAAGGAATTGAAGGTTTCTTGAAGGTGGTGTAGCTGTATCCTTCAAAAGAGTCTTCAAAAGTCATCAACTATCCAACGTTCATTCATCCATTTATCATCCATCTCACGTTATTCTTCAAGAATTCAACAAGAATTCATCAAGCATTCAACAAGAAGCATTCGTTCTTCATCAACACGTTCAAGCTTCATTCGTTCATAAACATTCATCATTCGTTTATCCATTCGTTCATCTTTTCTATTCATTTGGTAATCATCTTTCATAGTTCTTTCCATCCTTTTCATCCATTTCTATTCCATTTTTGGTTCTTTGGAACTTTGAGAAAGGAGATTCCTATCTTCGTTTTTAAAGATCCTTAGATATTGTGTAATGAGATCATCCCTTGGTCTCATTATGCATCAATTGAAAAGGGGAAAAAAATCATTAATGTCGCATTTTATACGCGTTTAACAATTTATCGATTTTCTGAAACAAAAAAATGAAGGTCAATCAATGAAAATAATATATTAAAGCATCGCATATATCGTTCTCCATCAGATCGTTGATGGAATCTAGTGTCTCCCTTATCCATACCCTTATATTGATCTGGGTAGGACGGAAGTGTACAAGGACATGAACAACAGAGTGACCGCTTTTACGAATATAATTGAAGCTAATGAAATCAAAACACACACAAAGTCTAAAAATGTACTTCAAAAACATGGAAACAAGATTATTGTCTATGGAATTTGATTGTTGCTTCTGAATTAGGTTGATGGAATCACCCTCCACAATGATGTGTTGCTACTCGAGGTTTCTTACCTCCATGATAGCTAGGAGGCATGCACGTGTATCTTCAATCAATGGCTTGGATAATCTCAACCCTTGTTACAGCCTTGAAACCTCCGGTATTACTGGGTGGTTCCTCATCACGTACCCCCTGCCAAACCCTTCTGAACACCATTTCACGCCATCAAAGTTTATCTTTAGCAACCTAGATGGCAATGGCCTCCGATTAGCTACCAGTTAAGGCTCTCCCAAGGCATAGTCATTTATGGCTGCTTCTCAGTAATGTTGCATCCAATTGATCCACCTGATGGCGGTTTCCTGCCAATATTATAGCTCGGGTTGAAAATGGCCTTGTTCCTCTCATTCCAAACTTCCCACATCACAGTTATGAACTTCCCAAGTCTGTCATTATCAAAGAAAATGATCGCTCATCCCAGATAGTCAAGCATGGAGTGATCAAGCCCACAACATAGAGTTTCCTAAAAAAATGTTATTGGTTGTTTGGTTTATTTCTGACAATTATTTATGTTGTTTATCTATATTAGGAAATTGTGTTTAAAACCCACTTTTAGGCATGTTTACGTCGATTTTCGAGACATTAAATTTTGTATGGTCTAATCTCGCATAACACTTAGGTTTTGTTGGAGAATATAAATTTTTATTTTTACTGAAAATAAATGTTATATATTTGAATAATTCAAGGATCAACATAATTTAAATATCATCATCATCATCATCATCATCATCATCATTATTATTATTGAAAGTAAAAAAAGGCTAAGTATCCGCATAAGAGATGCAACAAATATGTTCAAAAGCGACAAACCGCCAAAAAATATACAAGGCAGAAAGCACAACATCATAATTCATAAAATGTTATAATCAAGTACTTAACAAAGATTAAAACCTACTAGAACACTAGCAACTCTAAAAAGAATCAACTGTTGTCTTCTTTTCTTTTTAACATTCCTCGTAAATTACTCGACTATCGGAACTTGATCACCTATGATCGACATACTACAATCATCACTCAGAATTGCATGCAGCTCGATGTGCAATCTCTTCATCGATGTCTTTTAATCTTTAGGAGTTTCATCTGGAGCGGACTTATCTTTTGGAGTTGCTTCCATTATCATCATCCATTTAGTTTGCAACAAAGTATTTTCCTTCATCTTCCTTCTAAAATCTACCTTGGACCCTCCAAGATAAAATCGTCAAGACCAACTGGAAAAAAACAGATTTAGATTTAACAGAAAAAAATTCAATGTCCTCGTTGTCATTCGAATCAACAAATAAAGGCGATTCCCAATGCATTATAGGATCGGGAAAACTCATACCGTGCAATATATGGGCACCAATTGCAGTTCTCAATTGAGTTTTGGACAACACATATTAGGTTTGTTATGGTTCCGTTGGACCTCATTGAGTCAACATAATCACCACCAGGTGAAATAACAAATGTGACAACACTTGGGTTAAAATGAGAGCTGGCAAGGCTGTCTTCAACTACCTCTATAGACATGTCTAAATATAAAAGGCCTGTTTGGCAACCAGTTGGTAGCTGTTAGCTTATAGCTATTAGCTGGTAGCTGTTTGGATTAGCTGTTTGACTTTAGCTGTTTGAATTAGCTTATTGCAGAAAAAGTGTTTGGTAAAGGCCCTGTTCGGCAACAACGTTTTGATTAGCGTTTAGTGTTTTGATTAGTTAAAAAGCTATTTTATCAATTTTTGAGTGTTCGGTAAAACCACGTATTATATCAAAAAGTAGCGTTTGATGGGGGGCTTTCTTGACGTTGCCATGACTAACGTCAAGACCTCCTAGGCAGCGTTAAGTTGATCCATCCCAATGATGCCCTCATATGCTCCTTGCATAATTGGAACTTTGGAAGCATAAATACCGTCCATTGTCAATGCATGAGATATCTCTTTGACCCAACAAAGAGGACCCCACCATCTTACCACCAAAATATTATAATAATAATAATAATAATAATAATAATAATAATAATAATAATCAAAGTAACAATAATAATCACAATAATTATAATAATGACACATATTTTTTTGGTCATTTTACCTTCATAAGCTATTTCAATGCAACACTTTTGACGGTATTCGATGCAACACTTTGATCAATAAATTTTCACGTTTTATATTACCAAAATTTGTAAAATTATGTTGAAGTAAAAAGATTTTTCATTACAAATCTAACAATTCTAGTTTAATCTAATAGTTCAATATATAATTTGATAAATTAACAGTCAACATTTAGAATTTTCTACCTCTTTTTAATCAAACTTGAACAATTTTTTGTGGCGAAAAAAGTAATTAATAATAATGATAATGATGATGATGATAGAATTTAGACAACAGTAAAATAACAACAACAATAATAATAATAATAATAACAACAACATCAATAAGAGACATGTCCTTTTTGGTCATTTCACTTTCATCAGCTACTTTAACATTTGATTTTACCGAACGCATTCTTTACGGACATTTATTTTAACAGCTATCAGCTATCCGCTAATAGAAATCAGCTATCCGCTAATAGAAATCAGCTATCTGCTACATAAACAGCTATCCGCTACTCAATCCGCTATTTTTGCCGAACAGGGCCAAAGTAGTTTTTTGTGAAAAGCTACCTCAAAAAGCTTCATCAAGTAGTTTTTTGAAAACTAGCTTATTGGGTTCAAAAAGCTAATATAAAAAGCTACTTACCAAACACCTCAAGTAGCTTTTTATTTTAACCTTGGTCAAAAAGCTAAAAGCTACCCAAAAAACTTGTTTATCAAACACCCCCAAAATCATTTATGAAGAATAAAATTTGGATGAGCTGATGAGAATATAGCCGATCAATTATGCTGCAAAAAAAATTGTAATACAATTTTCAATTTTCACAAAAAACTTGGCTATGGAAGAAAACAAAAACAACTCAAGGTTAAATTATTATTTAAATAAAAACTTGTAAAAAGAACAATGTCATTGTTCTTTGGATTAGTTAAAATCAGGTTTGAATGGATCAGATTGAATTGGATTGGATAAATTATGATGTTTTATTTTTGGAAAATTGTGTTTTTAGAGAGAATACTTTTTTGGAAAATTGTATAAGGCTTGGATAAGTTTGGATTTGATTAGATTGGATTGGATATGTTAGTGTAACCTATCCAAAAAACATGGCCTTAAATCAAACATCCAAAATAGGTGCCAGGAAATAATCTCAGATATGTGAGAATGTAATTGCTATTCAATTTAAAATCAAGATAACTAAAACAACTATATATAATTCTTTAACTTAGATTATAATGGACTATAATAAAATATTACATTAAATCTGCTTTACTTTTTTCATGATAATCAACAATTTTTAAATATTGACTCAATTGAAATCAGTCTCTCTAAAGTACAAAATTTAGGGATATGATACTATGAGTCTATGACTATTATATTTAACCCTTCTATACCTTGTATACCTTTAAACAAATACATATATATATATATATATATATATATATATATATATATATATGGATCTTTTTATATCACAAAAAAAAAAACTAATATGGATTAGGTTCCCTTTCAGCCCAGGCCCAACTAGATGGCAAGAACTTGTAGTGACTGCTTGGTGGCCCTGGCCCATTGTTGAGACGAACAACAAGGTCCACAATGATCACACTGTCCCGTCACTTGGTAGAACGTTTTTTTTCTCCTTTTTTTTTTTTTGAATATATGGGTCTGTTTATTTGAGGCAAGAAGACCATGTTGTTTGGATTGGTTAAAATCAAGTTTGGATGGATTTGATTTGATTTGATTAGATTGGAATGATTTAGATAAATTATGATACTTTTTTGGTGAATTGTGTTTTTAAAGAGGATGTTTTTTTGGGGAATTGTGTAAGATTCGGATAAATTTGGATAGATTTGAATTGGATTGGATTAGATAGTTGAATCAATCCAAAGAACATGACCTTAGTCTCGTAGAAATATGATTGAATTGATTTTAATAAATTTGATTAAGCAATGAATCCCAATTTTTTTTTAAAAAAAATATAAACACACTAAATTTAATTGATATAATATTTATTGAATTTAAGTGGAAATCGTGGAATTGATGGATCATATTTATCATGGACAATTTGGTATTTTCCCTTTCCGGTTTGTAAAGATTATTAATAGTTACCCCTTGAGATAGAGACATAGTAAGCAAGCCAAATTTACCCAAGATAAAAAAAAAGGCGAGGATGTATGTTTCATATATAATTCTCTTTTTCGGAACATTTTTTTCTTCGATTTTCAAAAAGTCTTTTTAACGCTGTAGCGATCAGTCTCTTCATTCAAAAAAAAGTTGCCTACTTTCAAATTCTCTTTTGTTAATAGTATTACACTGTTTTCATATGTAGGTTGTTTTGCCTCTAGTACCCAAAAACTGAAGATAATGTTGTTGGGCTAAGCCCATTTGGCTACATACATATGTTAGTATATGTACCAGAGGTCAATAAATTTAGCTAAAAGTAGGTAACAAATTTTTTAGAAATTTTGTACGCTAATATACTGAATTTTTGGGTATTGGACAATAATGCACTGAATTTTGACCTTGGATAATAATACACTGTACTTTGGGGGGTGTTGAACAATAATGCACTCGAGACAATTTCGACGGTGGCGAACTTGGTGATAATCTTACGTGACAGACTGAGAAGACAAATATTTTTGGACCAATTCATCTGCTTCACCCGCTACATAGGATTGCCACCAAGTTAGCCATTGCCAAAATCATACTGAGTGCATTATTGTTCAACAACCCCCAAAGTACAGTGTATTATTGTTCAAGGTCAAAGTTTAGTGCATTATTATCCAATATCCTAAAAGTTCAGTATATTAGCATCCAAAAACCCAATTTTTTAAAACGCTTAAATTTGAATAGATTTAGGTAAAAATAAGTAAAATTGGGTAAAATTCATTAAGACACAAAACAAGGATAATTTATCACGTGAAGACAACACTTATGCGTCGCATGTGCATGGTTATTTTTAATAAAATGTCCTCAGATAACATGAGTAAGCGACCAAGTAAACATATCTACGTTTTTTTATGAATAAAAAATGTAAGAAATTAGTTGCAATATCATATATTTTTTAAAATAAATAAACAGTTGTGATATCATATGCTGATTCGTTGAGAATGGGAATTTATTTTATCCTAATGGAATAAAGTGATGAGAAGATGGAAAATGTGTAGACCAGTCAGTTTCGTAATTTATTTATTCTGTATAAATGTATGCCTAGCACGTTTCCCTCCTCTTCCATTGAACAGTCATCGGTTACTATACTATTTAATTTTGTGAGTAAACTTGTCAAGAATCTAGATGCTTTTGACATTTATCCAAAGAAAAAAAAATTATAAGCTAAGGAAGATGAAGAAGAAGTCCTTTTTTAGCAGTGTATGCAAATATACATTGAAATATGAATAAAGTTGATAGGGTGAAATGGTGAAATGATGATTGATGATGGATGAAAATGAGCCATTATAGTTAGGGGAGAGAGTAATGAGTCTATGACAAGCGGTATCGCTCGTTAACTCAAACTCGACTAAAATGTTTTGCCAAATACGGAATGATGTGGGCTAGGTAGAGGCTTGCCCGGTCCTGGAATTTCTTTTTTCTAAATCATGGGCTTGGGCAATAGCCCCTCGAGCCTACCCCCTAGAATCGGCAATGGGTGGGGCCCACTTGTCATAGAATTGGCGGACAAAAAGGTCATATGACAGAAAATGTCCCACATTGAAAGAAGAAATAAGTAGTTATGGATGTATATATATGAATGGTGCTATCTCCTATCAATACCTTTTTTGGGGAGAGGGTAATTTTTTTAATTTTATTTTTTGTAGGTTAATTGATGTATTTTGCAGCACTTTACAATTTGTTTTGTGAACTTGACATCATAATTTAAGCATTCAATAATCAAGAAAAAAAGAGAAAAGATTATAATAAAACATATAAATAACATTAAAAAGACTCTTCAAGCAATATACTCCATATATAAGATAAGTGGAGATGATACCATTGTCCACAACTCCATAGCATTGGCATATATGAATATGTCCTTACATTGGAAGTAATATCATTACATGATTTATATAATTTGCTATCCTTTTAACTCATGAAGAAGATTAATGACCATATCTATAATCAAAACCAAACCAACAAAGGTCATATGCTTTTATTATAAACATTTTAGATAAATCTAACGAGCAATAAGGATCATGTTTGATAAAATAACTATACATTGAAATCCTTAATCAAACGAACAATAATGATAGCCAAACCATTTTAATACTACAAAGAAAATGCAATGATGTAAGTATAAGAAATGTTCCATTTCTTAACCAAACAAATTAATAAACAAACATCTAATTGTATCATTTTTGTGTTCACAATCTTGCGATTGTGTTCATACATTCACACATTTCAATCACCCCAACATTTCACATGCACACTAGGTAATTTTCCCATAACATTAGGAATTTAGGATGTTCACATTTTCACACCAACAAATTTGATCTCCACAATTCAAATCGAAATAACTAAATGCAGTTCCATTTTGTCGTGTGACGCCATACAAATATACACCATGATCATGCATCATCACCTCCTTTCGAGCACAACGTACCCAATATCACCTTGTTCAGGAGGTCGAGATATAGGCAGCCTTCGGCCGAGCCATAATCTCATCAAGGATTCCATCCAAAACCCTCGACATCGAATTCGATGATCATCATTAATCCCTTGATTAACAAATTAATTACGCAATCAATAAATTAATCAACCGTAACTCTCTGCGAAGGGCTCCTCCAAAACCCAGCGCCGTTGAATTGATCCCACATCCGCCTGTCCAACTCCACAACCTCCGCCGATCCATCGATGGACACCTTCACCGACTCGAATCCCCTAAACTCGACGTCGGACAACTCGTCGGAGTAGCTCGGCCGGTGGAATCCGGCGGCGGAAGGACTGCCGGAGCTCTCCACCGCCTGCTGCAGGAGGCCTTTCTTCTTCTTAATCATCTTCTTCTGCCGCCGCTTCCTCAGAATCCGCCGGCAGATGCTCGCCGGAACCTTGTACACCGCCAAAACGACGAACTCCAGCAACACGCAGGGGCAGCAGCAGCAGACGACCAAGCACCCCGCCGCCGTGCCTCCGGCGACTTCGCCGACGTTGGAGGAGGACTTCCGGCGCAGCGCTGGCGGAGGAGTGCCTGGCGGCGTTGGCGTTCCGGCGAGGAGAGGTTGCCGGCGGGTGAGGTCCGGCGATGAGCGAATTACGATGTGGTGATGGCCTGTCATTTCGGAAAATTAACTTGGAAGAATTGAATTGAATTGAATCAATTGATGATTAGCATTTGATGGATAGATTGAGTTTGATTAGGGTTGAGAATTTGGAGAGATTTATGGAGGTTTTGGGGGAAGAGATAGAGAGAGAAATTAAGAAGAAGAGACAGACGGTTAACAGAAGAGGGGATAGAGAGATTTAGAGAGAGAGAGGCTGAAGGAATTGATAATGGTGGTTTCCAGGAAGGGTGAGATGGAGGCCCAGATACGTGATTTTATAGCCTTCGTTCTCCCCAGCCAATTAAAAAGTAAATAAAAGGAAAAAAAACGGAGCGGAAGGAAGTTAACGGTTTTTTTTTAAAATATTTATATATATATATATATATATTTTTTTATACTTCATCCGTCCCAAAAGCTTTGTGCAGATTATTGGAGTAACTTTGTAAATTTTGACGGTTAATTTATCGAATCATATGTCGAGTTATCATATAAGATCAATGTTATTAGATTTATGATGAAATTATGAAAAATATTTTTTACTTAAATATAATATTATAGGTCTTGCACTCTTGCTAACATAAAACATAAAATATTAGCAGTCAAAGTATGACTTCGAAGATTGTAAAAAAGCACATTAGATAATTTATTTGGGACGGATGGAGTAGAAAAATGGATTGCAGTGCACTAAATTGTAAAGGTTTGAATTTTGAATTGTAGCAGGTACTTTAAATTAGTACCACGGTGTATCAAAATGTAGAAGTGTTGACTCTCGGTGCACCATTACTGCGGTGGATTGTCTGCATGACATGTTCGAAAGTATCGTTTTCTTGTCTTACCGCGAGATTTTACGTTTTGGCGGTGCACTAAATCCAAGGAGTCAATTGGTGTGACAAGAAAACAATATTTTTCGGCAACCATATAAACAATGCACTGAAATTCAACACTTTTACGTTTCGGTACACTATGACACTAATTTAAATTACATCTTGGAGCAAAGCGCAATACGATCCAATTCTCATTCTTTTTATGATAAATGATACTCTCTCTATCCTTATTTATTTGTCATTGTTGAACAGTGGGAATAAATAAAGTTGATTAACAAACTTAAAAGAAAAAATTTATAAAATTATTTAAATTGGTAAAACTTAATTATGCACAACTCAGGAGTCCGAGGCAGTTAGACTGAGCAGGTCAAAGATAGAATATATGATGTGTAATTTTAGCAGACAGGAGACTGACACTCACTTGCAAGAAGTAACTATTGGATGAGTGACCATACCTCAGGTAGAAAAATTCAAGTACTTAGGTTCTATCGTACAGAATGGTGAGGAAGTTAATGATGATGTTCAATATCAAATTAAAGTTGGCTGGCAGAAGTATAAATCAACTTCAGGTGTGCTATTTGATAAGAAAATTTCGCTTAAGCTTAAGGGTCAAGTATACCGTAAGGAGGTTAAACCAGCGATGTTGTATGACGTTGAGGGTTTGTCAATTAAGAAAATGTATTGTGAAAGGTTAAATGTTGAGGAGATGCGGATGGTTCGGTAGATTTACGATTATACCAGGTTGGATAGAATTAAGAATAACGTTCGTTGATCTAAATCAGAGGTAGCACTCGTTGAGGAAAATGTGTGAAAGACTAAACTGAAATGGTTTAGACATGTCCATAGGAGAAACAATGATGCTCCTGTTTGGAGGTGCTAAGGGATTATGATACCCTTAGACATCGTGGGCGTGGGAAACATAAAAAATTCATGAGAGGTTATAAGAGAAGATCTAAAACATCTAGATTTAAAGTAAGACACATGACTCTAAACAAGAAGATTTGGCGGGCTAGTATAACAATAACTTTTAATATGTAGTATTAGTATAAAAATATTTTACCAAGAAATCCAAAACTTTTAAGTCTAAAATCCACTTGTTTCCACTTCAGCACCAACTTGTCAATTATAGTTACACAACCGTAAACCACAAATTTTTGACTAAATTTTGGCTTTTTAACCTAAAAGGAACAAAAAGAGAGAAAAGATGTCCTTATCCAAAATGAAGACTCATGTGGGTTATAGTACAAGTTTGACTAGATTTTGCTGGGAATAATTTATTAATTTCCGTAATGGTGGGCTGTTAATTGCCTGTTTTGCAATTGACTACTGGATGTTAACATTCAACCCCATCCATACATGAGAAAAAGAGAGTGGAATACGTGTCACATTTTTGCCAACTGTCACTAGTTTGATCAAATCTTCGATACCATAATTGACGTATATGAGCATGTACTACCTCCGTCTCATTTTATTTGTCCATCTACATGATTTTAGAAGATCAATGTGTATTGAGAATTGAAAAGATAATAGTTATTGGAATTGTAAAGGGTGATAAATAAATCTATTAAGGCCCTTTTTTTTGCGTTAACGCGCCCAAACGCAACGCAAAATCAATAAAACCTAATGCATGGCAAACGCAAGATAACGCAACTTATCAGAATCTACTATTCACCTCTACTCACCTTTTTATTATTTCCTACCGCAATCCAACGCAATCCAACGCAACCCAAACGCAACTTATCGAAACGCAAACACAACGCACAAAAGAACAGGGCCTTAAGTAGGGGTATAAAAGGATTACAGTTATCGGAATTGTAAATGGGACAAATATTTTGGGACAAAGAAGTTAGGTGAAATGACAAATATTTTGGGACGGAGGTAGTACTTCATATATTATAATTGTTCGTTCACATATAATGAATTATTTATTTTAATTATTATGATTGTTTATTCACAAATATTAAGAACACATGTTCCCGAATGCATATAATATTTATTACATGATATATATTGCTCCTTCCATTTAAAAATATTTATCCATTATTTCATTTTTTCAAAATTATGTCTATTTTTTTAAATAAATTTTTTTATTTTATTGAAATTATTAAAATAGGCATAAGTTTGAATTTTAAATTTAATCAAATATGGTAGAAAAAATTATAAATAATATTTTTAATTTAAAACTCAAGAAATTATTAGTATTTTGTTATATATTAAATTAATTTATTATTTTTTTAACAATATACAACAACAACAACAACCTCCTCCCAGGTGACACGTTTGAGCGCGGTCTGGGGAATCCTAATGTAGTCAGCCTTACCCCTATGAACAAAAGTTTATGGAGAGACTGATTCCGTCGGATCCGATGGAAAAACAGAGGGGAAGCTTGTTAAGGGAAGAAACTACATACCAGAGTGTCGCGAGCGCTTCCGAATGAGCAAACAAGTACCTGCACAAGAAAACAAATACAAGCCAAAAGACCAAAAACTAGCTCGAAACACAAAAACCCTTCCTCACCCTACAACCTTAATACTAGCCCGCCAAGCCCCCTATCTAGAGCCATGTCTTCCACTAAACTTAAGAATCTTAGATCTTCTCTTATCACCTCTCTTATAGACTTTTTAGGTCTCCCACATCCACGACAACCCTGGGATAACCCAATCCCTTCGCACCTCCTTACAGGAGCATCCTCACTTCTTCGACGGACATGCCCAAACCATCTTCTATCAGATTAACAATATATTTTAACAATATATTTTAAATTAATGTGGAGAAATATTTTGAAACGGCATTATGCAATGACATTTTACAAATTAATTTTCTAAAGCCAAATCATTACAAAAATTTAAAATTATTCTTTTAAAAAGAACTAGGGGACAAGTCGAGTTATTATCAGAAAACCAAAAAACGAAAGTGACAGGTGGAGTATAATATGTTTTTTTTTGTTGATGAAAGTATATAATATGTTTTCTTGATGAATATGCTTTCTCTATTTTTTTAATTGTATTTTTATTTTATTAGTGGGCTAGGAGTATTTAGTAGTATATTCACTATTTATTTGGTACCGATTCAACTATAAATTACAATGGCTTACTCAATGTACGGAGTACATTCTATTGACCGCAGTATTTTATTTTATTTGGTTTTTGAACAAGAAATAATTGAAAGAAGTAAATAGCAAAATGGAAGACAATCACTCTCATATCACTCATTCTTCTATCAAATTTTAATTAATAATCACAAATTGAAAAATCTTATGACCCATTTAGGCCCAGTTCTTGGTGTGGTATCATACAAGTCCTAAAGAACAAGATCATAATATATTTAAAAGTTTTATGTATTTAATAAGTAATATGACAGTAAAATATAGTTACCCTATCAGAGGTTTGGAGTAATAATTTTTACACATCCTACCTTTGTGAAATAATTTTTACCTGACCTTACATAAGCTTGAAGTGTTTTTTTGTCCTACCTAAGGATTGCTGTAATAATTATTACACACATCACCTTTGTGAAATAATTTTTACCCTACCTCACGTAAACTGTAAGCCTGTAAGTGTTTCTTACCATACTTGAGGTTTGTTGTAAGTTTTACTCCAGTAATACAACATAAAAGAGCTACGACAACTTAACAGAGCGATCAATATTGTATTGGTTGCAAAATTTTTTCACGCGGCCGATAGCTTAGACAATGAAGCGTTGAGCTTGCAGTAGGGATATTCTTTATTTATTCATTTTTATTTTTTTAGTGAATAATTTAAATCTTGAAGTGTATGAATCAATAACTAACCATGTATGGGTAGATTCACATTTTGGTGGAAATCGACAACTGTGAAAGACTTTAGGATTGATGTATGTGATTGACAGTGAAGAGGGTAGTAAGAGAGAATTGAGAGGTCAAGAGTGGAGCATAGATGATGCATATTGAGATTCCATTGTAGATTGCTTCCTGTTTTGTTCCTAGGATGACATCTTATAGCATTTAAATGCGAGGTGTGGTATAATCATAACAATCAAGTAGGGTAAAAACACTTACAACCTCAATACCTCATTACAAGTTACAGGTCATGTAAGATAGGATAAAAATTATTTCATAAAGATAGAATATGTAAAAATTATTACAACAAACCTTAAATAAGGTAAATATAATTTACTATAATATAATTTATCTTACCCTCAATACCTCATTACAAATTATAAATTATATATATTAAAAGGATAACTGGATTCTAATAATCCCTACTTTCACCAATTGGACAATGGTGGACCATACTTTCACTTTGTATTATGGTGGTCCAAAAAAAATAAAATTGGATTTGAGTGAGACACTGGCGAGTTGAGTGATGGTGACTCGGTGGTTTGCTGACATGACACGTTGGGCATGAGTTTGAATGCGTTGACTTGTGCCACATCAGATAAAAATATATACCCTCTTAATTTTTTTTTTTACTGTTTCCAAGTTGGAAACTAAAATTTACCCCATCCCTTTATTTCTCTCTCTTCTTTTCCCTTTCCCATTGTTTTCTCCTGCTGTAAAAAAAAATATTGTTGAAAAAGTTGGGCTGGAATAAAAATGGGTGGAGTTTATTTCTCTCTCTTCCCTTTTATTTTGTATGCACAAGAAACATAGAGAGAGAAAGAGTAGAGGGAGCAGAGAAGGCGTGTTGAGCAATGGAGGGCGGCGACAGGTTGGCGGAGGACGGCGAAGGTGGCGGTGGATGGGGGTATCGCCAGCGGCTCAAGTGTGACGACCAGAACCACCAAAGACGGTGGTGGTCTCGATGGTCGGGTCGCAAACAGAGGAGGGAGAAAAGGATTTGGGGTTCGATTTTGGCGGTGGTTTCGGGGTGATTTTCGACAATTCAATCTGAATTCTCAAAATTGGTGAATTATAGTGGTAGGTGTGAATGTTTTAATTGATTTTGGATGGGTACTGATTTGGAATCGAGATTGTGGAAAGATATGGGTGTGAATATTTCTCAACTTGGGTGGTGTTTCTGGAGGTGTGAGGGCGGTGGGGAACTCCGGTGTGACTCGTCGCCGGTCAAAGTGGCGGTGGTTTAGACTGTCTAGTGCTCTGTCGTAGCTAATGCTGTCGTCGGTCAAGGTGGTGGTGGTTTGAGGTTTGGAATGCCTGGTGCTCCGCCGTGGCTCCGCCGCCGGATTCTGCAGCTGCGATTCGAAGTGGTCGTCGGCTTCCCTCCGTGTTTCTATTCCATTGGTGAAACTAGAGCTCAAAATCAGAAGAAATATCCTCACTTCCTAGTTATTACTACCAAATACTGAGTCTTGGGTCTAGAAATCTTTAATTCCTTTAATTCCTTTAATTTTTGTATCTTCTAGGTTCATGAGATGAAAGAGTTGCAAATGGAAGAAATTAGGGTTTCTTCAACAGAAATTGGGGGAAAAAATTATCTTAGATTATAGAGGAGAAGAAGGGAAAAGAAGGTGAGAGATGAAGTTCGAATGGAGAAGAGGAGAAGAAGGGGGAAGAAGGAGAAGAATGGAGAAAGAGGAAGAAGAAGAAGAAGAAGAAGGCAATCAATTACAGTGGAGAAAGAGGAAGAAGATTTGTGGGTGTGAGATTCTTTTTTACCGCAACAGAAAGAAGGGGAAAAAGATAACTGGAAAGGGAAAAAGAAGAGAGAGAAATAAGGGAAAAAAGGGGGGTTAATTGTTTACAAGCTGGACTTAAAAAAAATGCAATGGGCATGTGTTTATTGTATGACGTGACACTAAAATTTAAAGTCAAATCGGTCACGGCGCGCTCACCAACGCTCTTGTCGTCAAGAAACCATCAATTTTTTTTCTGCCAAAATCTGAAAGTGAAAATACGGTCCACCAATGTCCAATTAGTAAAGGTAGGGATTATTAAATCCAATTATCCTATATTAAAATTCATATTTTTAAATACATCTCATTGTTTCTACTCTATATTCCACCTTTCCCATCATCTTTGTCACTCATTTTTGTTTGTATCTCACGCTTAAAAAAAAACAGAGGCAAGTATATTCCAATTTCCACGTAATTTATGCCAAAAGTTGACGGTAGATGACGTTGGAAAAGGCTACATTCAGCCGGCCGACCTGACCCACGTCAGTGGAATCATTCACGGCGGGCCCACCAGTGGGGGCGGTGGAGCGGGCAGTTGGAATGCTGCTAACGGTGGGGATGGATTTAACGTTTAATAAAATGTACTAAATTAGTATTTTTGTTATTTATTACTGGTAGTGGATAACATCACTATCACTGTTATGATGGTTGTTAAAAATTGGGGTTGGAAGAACATCAAAATCTTCCACGTTGGAATCCTGCCTTTTGCCCCCTCAGCCGAAAGCAAATGGGGTATCCTCACCTTTTTCAACTCCAACACAATCTTTTTGTCCCTATTTAAATTATATTATCAATAAATGTTCATATTTGGTCACGATTCACGAGCAATAGTTGTATGTGATGATCTCCATCCTAGAAATTGCCCTTGCCCACCGTTAACTGAAATCAAAAGTGCATGCAGTTTTGCAACAGTGAGAAACTGAGAAAGATATGCCGAAAGCAAAGTACTTTATATGTAATTTCTCCTGGATTAAAAAAAAGGAGGGGGTCGAGTTATTGTATGGGATCATGAGATTATTGTTCGAATTCTGGGAGCAATATCTTGCAAAAATATATGATAATGTTTTCCTATATTACACTTGTTGGTGGAACCCTTTTCTAAAACCTTGTCTACGAGGACGCTTTACACACCGATTTGTCCAATACTATATTGCTAAGAAGGGAAGGCATTTGGGTAAATCAAACCCAAGTTCCATCCCAAAAAAGGACACCTAATTGAATGCGCGGCATCAAATCAAACCATAGGGAAAGTGACATAAAACCCTAAGATCAATGTTTTTTTAATGCGATAGATTGTGGTGTAGTACCATACCGTACTGCACTATTTAATTTCTATCATATTTCATCACATTATACTATTTCTAATTTTATAATTAAACTTAAAATTTTTATATAAGTGGCACTTTTAAAATTTTTTATTTTTCAGTATATTGGACATCTGTTTAAATAAGAGAAGGAAAATTGTAATTGATTATTTTAAAACCAATTTACTTTTCCCAATTTCAAATTAAAAAACACCTACTCACCTATCATAACTTTCCACTACAACTCACGATACTTCATCATATTTTTTCTAATTTCCACCGCAACGCACCATTACACGCACTAATCCACCGCATAAAAGAACAGGTTTGTACACAAGGTACAATTTAACCTAACATAAACCTGACAAAAAAAAAAAAGGAATTTAAACACAATTTCTAAACCGAAAACTACCCTTACCAAACTTGCATGAATGACAAGTCTAATATTTCATCCATCAAATTTTATACCCAAAAGGCCAAATCCCCTAGCAATAATATAGGGTAGACTTGTACTTTTCCCGACTTTTTGTTTACTCGAAACACTTGTTTTCCATTTAAACAAATATGGGTTAAATTTCTGTCACAATCACACCTAGTAAGCACAATATGATGCTTATCTCACTCTTTTCTCCACTTGTTAACCCACCCTTACAACTTACAAGTCGCACCCAAAGAGTGACCCAACTTAACACTTGGGATTGGGGACCAAACATTTAAAAAAAAAAGAAAAAGAACCTCTTGTCTAAAGTGGGCAATATAGAATAGCTATCCAATGACACTAATAGGCACACCCTCTTCTGAGAGGCCAAAATTTTGCAACCCCAAGTTGTTCACATTGAAAAGGAACTGTCTATGGGGCTTCAACACATTAAAGAATTCATTACATTTACGAAATTAGTTAACAGGGGGTGATGGGGTGGCCAAAATATGTGTTCGTCTTCACAAGATGAACACGTCTTGACCATCAGTCGTTTGTCTGGGGCGAGCGTCTATTTGCCTGCTATGCAAGTCTGTATCGGTGGCGGTAGATGCACAAGTGCTGTTATGCTGTCTGTATTTGACTGAATTAACTGCCGATGAAGCCGAATCGGTGAAGAATGACCGCCAAGATGAGCATGCATATTGCTAGAATCATCCCTGATCTCCCCAACAGCCAGTTCTTGGCCTTCTTTACACCATCGGCTCCTCTTTGAACCCTATCTGCCCATCGCATCTGCATCACAAGATTTTTTTTTGGTAGGAAAATAAGATAAATTAATAATAGGATGAAAATATCAGATGCATCATGAGGTTTTGAGTTAAGATATTTCGTGCATTATGGCCTGTCCAATTCAAGAGTGACTCATGGGTAGGTAGATTTTATTTATTTATTTATTTTTTTTTTTTGGGGGGGGGGGGAGGGGTACTGGTAGGCCATGTTCTTTCCGTAGGTAAAGGTTGGATAAAATAAGATTCTGCAAAAAGGTTGTGAACATATGTAATATTCTGTAAAGAAAAGTTGTTATTGTGACGAGAACATAAAAAACACCTGCGGTAACTTTGGTCAAACAAGGTAAGGCTCGGTAAATTTAGGCAGGTTTCAGAAATTCATTAAGTTAATAAAGGAAGGAGCATGACCTTCACTTAGCCAAGTGACTGTCACAATAGTCCTTTGAACCTTTTGAGTTTAGGTCCAATTTCGGTCTACCACAGATCGCCCAACAAAAAGGTTTCCGAACTGGAGCATATGACAGGGAAAATTTGAGCTTGTTCATCTGGGTTGATCAGTTCAGAGGTGAAGGCCATTTGGGTTGAGGAGCTGACAAACTGAGACAGGTCCATGGGCGAAGCTACTAGTGGGTCGGAGACAGCCATGATCCCTATGACTTTTTCAAATATAAATTATTTCTCACACGGTATTATAAATGAGACAAAATTAAATTATTCATATTAGTACATGCCCCTCCGGTCTACAAGATCTGGTTTTGCCCCTAGACAGGTAATCTTGGATGGCTTATATTTGACAAGATGCAATCACTTTGGAAAAGTCTAGGTTTTGGAAAACTGGAAGAAACATTCAGGCAAAGCGAAGTTTTTACAGCAACAGGACGTACCATTTGATCTAAAGCTTCTGGTGACAAAGATGCCATGGCTTCTTGAGCTTTTGCTGCATCTTCTTTAGAAAGCTTCATTCCGAATTGCTCGCTCATGCTTGCCATCATTTCTGGGCTCATGTTTTTGATCATGGAGGAGAACATCTGGCAGAAACAAGAAACTGTTAAATGGAGAGAATTTTAAAAGAAAATAAGGTTATGCAGATAACCACGAAACAAAGTCCAGTGTGACAGTGTCCATGAAATAAACAAAGGGACAAAATATGATTCCATACAGGCAAAAAATTTGACTAAGTCTCATACTTGGACATCAAACTCAGAGCAAAACCTACAGAAGAAAAGCAGCAGCACACTTACTTGTCGCATAGCAGGATCATTCATTTGACTTCTCATCTGTTCTTGTAAATCACCCATTGACGGAGGGAAACTCGGTTGGGAAGAACTTGCTGCACTTGGATAGGAACCAGAAGGCAGATTCCGCTCACTAATGATATCATTCTTATCAACTGCTGCACTCCTCCGAGTTTCAGAGGGCTTTGACCTTGACTCTGAACTTGATGTACCACTTGACGAACTTGAAGGGGTGGCACCTGGGTCCCTCTGTTTCAAAGAAGAAGCCATCCCAAACATCCTTTGAAGGTCATCAGGAGACATCTTACTCATCATATCACCAGCTGTTTTCAACATTTCAGGGGACATATTGGGAGGAATTGAGCCCGGTCCGACATTACCAAAGGGAGAACCATTAACATTCATGTTTCCACCCTGAAACGCGGAGGCCATCTTCACCATGTTCTGGAGTTCCTCTGGTGACATCCGGCTGATCATGTCTGTTGTCGTCTTCAGCACGTCAACGGGAATTTCCCCATCATTTGCACCACCCATTCGGGATAGAATTTCAGGATTGGCATTGGATATGAAATTCTGGAATGATCTGCAATATTGAAGGGAATACACACACAACAGTTCAGCCTGTGTTTAAATGTTTCTTTGACTGCTCGCTCTTTCAAGCAAAAAGAACAGCAGCAGGAGGATGAAGATTATTCTAGATACGAGACGTAAAAGAGATGTTTATGATTCAGCTCATCCAAACTGCACACAATAGCAGTGGGCATCTGCAATAATAAGGGGATGAAAAGAACATTGCCCTGAGCAAGACAGACACTTTAGAACGATTGCACTGGCCAGTGAAACACCTGCCGGACCTCTCTTAGGATACAAAAGAAAATAGAAAAGCCGCAGAAAAAAAAGTAAAGCATACACAACTTGCCTGAGTTTGTCTGGGTCATCATTCAGTGCCTGCAGGGATTCAGATTCTGTAGTCGGTCCCTCGGCCTGCCTACTCCTATTCTCTGCCTGTGTTGCCTGACGATCCATGGACGATAGAGGCTCAACATCTTCAGTTATTTCTTCAATCACCAATCCTGAATGACCAATAAAACAGGAATTCAGCTTGAGAAAAGTTGGTGGATCTCACTTCGTTGGAATACTCAATGAATATTTTGCACTACTGTACCTGTTGAAGTTCGTGTAACACCTTCTTTACCCAGGCGTTCCTTGGCGGCTCTGCAAACAGTAAGTTCACCAAAATGATGATCCATAAAAATAAATCGCAGTTATAGTTTTCTAACAATGGAAGAGCTGTTCAATGTTAGTTTCATTTCATCAATTCTCTAGCTGCCCGAAAATATCACCCAGTGTACCATGACTGGGAAGAAGTAAGGAGTTTTAAGTGTGTTTAAGAATTGCCTATGATACTATAGTTTGATGGGGGAAATGAAGAGGTACATATAACAAGGTAGAATTTGATGTCAAACTTCAGGATTGCCCAGCATTTCAAACAATTGCCTAAAATAAACATTTTCTTTTCCCATTTTTGGAGAGCAGTTTGTTCGATAGGAGAAAAAAATTGGGGGAAGGACAAATAAGACTTTACATGATATGCAGCTAATGACTAAATATAGCTTAAAAAACACCTGAAGATAAACCATAAGAAGAAATCCTAAATACCTCAAAACTTCAGCAATTGTGTCATCATCAGGGGAAGCTTCATGTGCCTCACTTAGATCCGAGACTGCTTCCTAGTTGAAAATACGAAAGCACAAATTTAAAACCTAGGCAATCCCAATCATTGTATTTACAATGTAGCTCAATTCAAGAATTCACCACCCATATGATGAACTCACCTTTAGTAGTCCTAGTTCTTTGTATGCTTGACCCCTACGGTAGAGGGCCTTGACATTCTTTCTATCATAGGCCAAAACCTGAAGCATTAAAAATGCAGTTCATAAATATAAAATGAAATTAAAAGAGAATTAGAAGCAACAACCACTTCCCCTTCCCAAGGTGAAAACAAGTGACAGGACCAAATTTGGCAGAATACAGATGGGCCCTAAGCAGAAACTAGGCAGAACAGTTAAAACATGTACCTCAGAGCCTTCTTTGATGCAATCATGATACTGGCTTGTTTTCAGGTAACATGACATAAGATTAAGTGAGCAAGCTAACTGGATTGTTCTGCCTCTGGCATCTGGAACCTCCTTTAGGTTGTTCTTCGCCTGCAAACAAAAGCAGTTCATTAGAACACCAAATTAACACAGATCTGAAACACTCAAATATAGAAACTATTGACACACTCACCAGCAAGTATTTCTCTGCAGCATCATGATATTTTCCTTGGCTGTGAAATGTATTTCCCTGATATGACAAAAGTTATAAGCAAAAGTACATGAATTGATAGCATGTTCCAGCTTGATGATGATTAAACTATAAGAGTAATCTGTGGACAAATCTTCCACATATAGCATTAGGGGCTAGGATTTTATCGCCTAAATTCTCTATCTTGTCCCCCTCATTCCACATGAAGCAATATTAGTTGTTGGCTGTTTACATCGATGGTTTACTATTGGTTGTTTGTAATAGCTGTTTGGAAATGTTGTTTTTGGTAAATTTAGCTACTTTTGAACAAAGTATGTGGTGAAGTTCCATTTATACACTTTGTCACCAATTTGCATCAATTATTTTTATGATGGCATGTATGTAATTTTGGCAAAATTTGGGTCAAATGGTAAATTTTACAAATAATCAATTCCAATAGGTTTCTCCTTTCAGCCTATTAGACCCAATCTGCCAATCCAAGTGAATAGGATGTTTACCAAACACCTATTTCACCTATTTGACTAGATCAAATATTCCATAGGCTATTTTTCTCAATAAGCCATTCGATGGCTGTTTACCGAACACCCCAAAATGAGAATATTTCACCTCATAGTAAAAAAAATGTCAATTTTAACCTTGATCCAACAAAATTACCTGTTTCTTCAGCATTTCAGCCCCATTTAACACATAGTTTAAATGGGCATCGGCACGTGCACGTATAGATGCAATCTCTTCTGGTGATGCATTAGCCATCTTCTCGCCAATCTGCGCCATGTCTTGTGGATTGACATGCTTCAGCTGCTCTGCAGCAAGCTTTAAGTCCTCAGGCCTCATATTCATCATGCTCTCTGAGGCCATTTTTAGTAAGTCCGGATTAGAGAACATCTGCAATGACACCAAGACATACGACATTAGAAAACGACAAAGAAGAGTTTGGCTGAAATTCTTAGTTACACAACTAAGAAAAAGTAAACAATAGGATAAATGTGAATTTCCTCTGAAATCAGTTCCATTTTCCTGTGAAGTAATATGTCCTCTTGAGTATCTCATCAGGAAAGTAGCTCAAGTGCTCAACCGACCGCCCCCAAAAATAAAAGGGGGTTGAGGGAACCAAAACTAACTTTATAATTCAGCAAGATTTAAATCTGCATTTCTATAATAATAACCATCAGTGTGTGTACAGTTTTTGAGGGTTCTTCAGGTGCATCCTCACACCAAAACGATGGTGAACCATAGCTCAAATGAGCGCTTGCCTTAAATTACCACTCAGCTATTCAAAATAGTTAGAAATGTCACCCACTTAAAAACTTTGAACTATTTACTGCTGAACTATCAATTTTAGTTAAAAATACCTTTGAACTATTAATTTTAGTTAAAAATAGACTTGATAACTGCTTATGCAGGTTTTATATGGTTTTATATTTATTTCCTGCTTAGACTTTCTAAACAAAGTGTTCATTTTTTGATTTGAAGTGATCAGAAATGATCCTTTCTGATCTGCAAATTTTCAGATTTGACAATGTCATTTAACTGGAATGAATGTTTATTTTCATATATTCATATCAGAATTCAACAATTTCATATTTGCTGGCAGCAAATGACATTTTCTGGTAAACAAATGATATTTTCAGACTAAAAATTAATAGTTTTGTGGCAAATGGTTAAAACTTTCCAAATGGGAGGTATCTTTGACATTTGCTGGTCCAAACAAGATTTTCTGGTCAAGAATGACATTTAAATGGTATTTTTAACTAAAATTGTTAGTTAAGTGGTCTATTGTTCAAATTTTTAAACGGGAGTTATTTTCAACTATTTTGGATAGTTGAGTGATAATTTAACCCAAGTACTATAGCTCAAACCCTAGAATTCCCACCAATAGGCAAACAAACTGCTACTAAGGTAAGTACTCTTGCTCTCATTCACAATCAGATATTCAGGTTACAAACCAAAAACACTCTACATATTTCAAGTTCGATAGTTCTTCTAATTCTAAGGTAAACACTAAATACATTCAAAACAAATAATATAATTATTCAGACAAAAGCAACTGAATTCATCACTAACATCAATTTCTAAAACGCTACAGATTTAGCTAAGATTCCAGAATCATATATGAACACAAACATGCCGATAAATCCCGAATTTCACGTATATAACGAGCAATACTTCCTTCCATGCAAAAACTTCCTCGTCCTGGAAAAAAAACTTCCTCGTCCTGAATTCAAGATTTCTAGAAACGGCGACGACAAACACAAACTCTCAGAAATCCAACAAAATCAAACATACACCACACCGCAAACCATGTTCTCGACATCAATTACAATCAAAATCACAATTGCGATCCACAAATCAGCAAACAAGATCTCAAATCAAGGTTCCAATTCAACAAAACTACAGCACAAATTCACACACCTGCTGCTGGATCTTGGCCAATTCATCAGGAGACATACGACTCATCTGCTCCTGCGCGAGCTTCATCAATTCGGGATCCATCATACCGTTAAACATTGCGCCAGATGAATGGATGAATCACTACTACTCGGCGCGAAGATCGAATCCTAGGGTTTTGAATCGCAGAGAATGAATGATGTTGTCGGATTTGTTTATCGGAAAGAAAATCCAAGATTGAGGGAAAGGAATTGAATTGAAAAGTGAATTCTCTCTCTCTCTCTCTCCTTAACCTGAATTCGTTTCGTTTAACATAATAAATGAAAGATGATAAAAAGGAAAATGGTGGGGGGTTGAATGTTGATGACCAACCGTGTTGAACTAGACGGGGGGGGGGGGGGGGCCTACGTGACAAGAACTAGAACCATCCAAAAAGGAGCCAACCTAGCCATTTGTCTAATCTTCTGGGCCTGTGGAACCAGCATTTAGCCACCTACATTATTAAGGCTATGGTCCTCTTTGACAATCACCGTTAATCGTTAATTGTCAATTCGATAATTTGTTTTGGATTAAATTTATTTGGACAATTGATTGTAGAAAAGTGTTAGGTAAAATAACTTTTTGTAAAAAACTAACTCAAAAAACTTTATCAAGTAGCTTTTTAGAAACTAGCTTATTGGGTCCAAAAAGTTAAAATAAAAAGTTATTTACCAAACACCTCAAACAACCTTTAACCTTGATAAAAAAAACTAAAAATTATCAAAAAAGTTAAAAGCTACCCAAAAAGTTGGATGGCCAAACACCCATGTTCTTTAGTAGTGGAAATAGGTAAGTAGGTAAATAGAGTAAGGTAAGTTAAGATAAAGTAAGAAAAAGTACGTAAAATGACAGAGATAAAAATAATATTAGATCACCTATTTTCTTTTCATTTTTAAATAAATTTTTAAATATTGATCACTTCAAATAAAGTCATGTTCTTTTAAATAGTAAGGTAATGTAAGAAAGACATAAAAGAATAGGGTCTTAATGCATACTTTTGAATAGTTTAAGGATTAAATTACCATTAAACTTTCTTAAAATGTCAAAGACAACATCGTAGATTTTTCTTTTTTGTCAATTTTATCACTAAACTATCTTAAAATATTGAAAGTAACTCCTTGTAACTTTTACTCGTTAGATAATATTTATATTATTCCTTTATTTTTATTTCTTCTGTTAATACAGTTATAACCTCAATATTTCTTTATTTTTGTTTTAATTTCATCATGAAAAAGAAAATAAAAAGGTATGAAGAGGAATGAGGAGGAAGGAATAAGATTGTAATTATACTAATAGAAAATTAAAAGTAAAGGAATAACGCAAATAATCTCTCCAATCGATTAAAAGTTTAAAAAGTGTTACTTTTGACTTCATAAGATAGTTCGGTGGCAAAAATTTTTAAAAAATATACGACGTTGTTTTGACATTTTAAGACAACTCAAAGTTGGAGTTGGTAAAATTTTGTCCGACGAAAGAAACTCAAATTGTCCGACCCCAAAATAATCGGATTTGAACATAGATTTTCTATCCAAATTTTGATATTGAATTTTTTAAATTACTATAAACATGATTAATATTAAAATTTTACGAGAGATTTTATAAGCCAAACGAACAAAGATTAGCTAAAAGTAATCCCTATTTTCACAATAGGTGTTTTGACGTCCAATAATCCGTATTCATAGACAAGAGATTGAGAATAATCTAAACTAATTTTGTGTCTGAGACCGTGTTAAAGCTTTAACCAATTTTCTATGATTCGACCCGAACTCAATTTCAGCCCTAGAAACATGATGTGACACTTAGGAGTACCTATGTTGTCAAAATTGAATCGATTGACCCAGTGGGTCAATGATTCAACTGGTCGAATTGATTTAGTCATATTAGAAAAATTTCCCTTCACGGTATCAATTGTTTGGAGTTTCTACCAAACACTCCCTAAGTTAAAAATTTAACAATCCCAACCAAAAATTTAGTTTTTACTATTTTCCATCATTTGCCTATGAGTAGGAATTATTAAACACCAAAAACCCTACACAGTATCAGTTAAACTAGTTTTCTATCTTCCAAAATGTATATTGCTTTATAGTGAAAATTCTATCATAGTTGAATTTGTTTTCAACTATGGTAGTTGAAAATTTTATATCATTCATTTATCGAAAATAAATTATATTTTTTAAAAAGATTTATATCTTCCTAAATATGATTAATTATTGTATCATGTTACTTTGATCAACCTATATTAATTTTGAATTTTTATGATAAAATTAATGGTATTTTCACTTTTCAACTACGATAGTTGAAAAAAGTCAACTATGATAAAATTCCCTTTAAAATATTCAATTTTATATAAAAAAAATAACTTAACATATAGATTTACTTACTGTAACAAGTTCTATGGTGAATATATATATTAATTTTAATTTTTAAAGGCGAAAATAAAGGGTGATTATGCATTTCAACTACCATAGTTGAAAATAAATTCAACTATGATAGAATCTCCGGCTTTATAGATCTCAATAGTCAATACCACCCTCCCAAACATTATAAAAACAGACAATTATTTAGAAATTGGGGGAATAACTTCTCAACGCTGGGAACCCAACCTTCACACACCACTTTAAACCACCCTTGTTTTCCATGTTACATTGTTAATTGTAATATTGCGTAAATCCAGCTTTCTTAGACCCGGCTTGGTGGGAGCAATATACGCCTACATATCCAGAGATCACGCAATGAAAAGCAATTAAGCAACCCTTTTAACAACAAGAATTAGGCTCCGTTCTTTTATACAGTTGGTGCAGTGCGTTGAAATTTGAAAAGTGTGATGAGTTGTGATGAAAGTTATGGTAAGTGTGGTGTGGTGAAGTGTGATAGAAATTAAAGAGTGCGGTGCGGTGTGATATCACACCGCAATCTACCGCATAAAAGAACGGAGCCTAATTACAGCTAAATTTGCATTATTAGGTAGAATTAATGGGACAACAGAATGATATACAGGGTGAGCATGGTTGACAAAATTGGAAATCAGAAATGAGCAACATTACATTAGAGCTTCACTCTGCTGTTGTTAATATATATATATAAGAATGCCAGGAGTGAATGCATATATAGCCTTCTGTACACCTTAGAGTCGCCTTGAATATCCCGATCCTCCACACTTCTTGCATAGTATCAGTCCTGCACAGAGCGCAAACGCAGAAAATGTATGCACTTTGTACTTTGGAAATTAACTAAAGAGTGTATCCAGTAAAGTCCTCGTAAACTTTTTCCCGAAGAAAATTTTCTGGGGAAAGTTTTTACTAGGAAGGTTTTTCCTAGGGAAATATATTTACGATGTTTAGTTTACATCCTAAAATCTTGAGAAAATATGTAGGAAAAATTATACAAAGTTTGTGGAGGCCGTAACTTTCATGGGAAAATAAGTTAAATGTCTGAACCACCCTAGAAGATACAAAAACTTAATCACTTTTAGTTTTAGGGGTGTTTGGAAATTTTATCGCATTCAAATTTCCTAACTCTAGACCGTAAAATATTTTCTCTTAGCCCCCCTTGGAAAACTTTTTCCAAGCTTCATTATAAAATTGTGGGTCCCAAGCAAATATTTTTTCATCCACTTTAGACAACTAAACATAGGGAAACTTGGCAACTTGGGAAATTTTCCAAGGAAAATGTTGCTAGCAAACACTCTCTAAAGATACCCTAATCCCTAATTTGACAAACTCATTCATCCATCGGAGGAAAGGAAAGACAAGAATATTACGGATCAATACCTGCCCCCTTGCAGACCTTGCAGTCAACTTGACCTTTTTCTGTCTTCATCTTACCATCGTTGCAGAAGACGCATTTTGTACCCCCTAGACATCAAAAGGCAAACCTCTTAATATGGAGGGGTTGATAGGTAGATATAATGATGTTACGTTTACTGAAATTTCTAAATACGCAAAGTAGGCATCACAGGCGGTATGAATCGACTTTTTCAAAGCTGAAAGGACTCCTACGGTACAAACTAAGAGTTTAACTTAACTAGAAGGGCCAACCCACATTAGCCTGTCACTCTAACTTATAACCCTGAAATTCTGTTTGAAAGAGAAGCCAACTACTAATACAACTGATGATTTTATGAACCTGTGGATAGAAGAAAGTGAACTATCCAAAACATGGAAATGGAGAGGAATAGAGCGGGTAATATCTTAAACGAGTCAACAGTTATATCTTGAACCAACATAGTCTAAAGATGTAAAAACACTTGAAAGTGGTTCTTCGAGTGAAAATGGGCATATGATCATAACTTCATAAGCACCATATTCCATTCTTTGAAAATGTTTGTTCCTCACAAGATATTCTAATCTTGAAAGATCAGATAATGAGATAGCGATGCAACCTATAGCCTTTAGCCCTTTAGCTATCAATCCCATAGCTCTTCTAAACAGAGATGAAAAGAAAAAACTTGACAATACTGCAAGTTAAAGCATACCATTGCCCGCACATCGGTCGCATGGTACAGGATCACCCTGCAAAAACCTACCAATTATATACCCATCAAGATCAACACTAATATGAATAACCAGAGAATCATCAGTACAAACATAAGGAAGTGCAAAATGCAAACTTGATTGAACTGATTCCACAAGCTAAACTATAGACTCTGAATTTTCTTTGAATGTGGCAATACATCACGAATGTTATCACGAGCCGCAACCCAATGAAAACAAAACCACACCACCATTAATCTTCACAGCTTATTTTGACCATCATGCGATAAGAGCTAATTCAATTTTCATGACAATAGTTACAAATAGCCCCTATTTCAATGGCATTACACCATTCATACCCTTTTTTTTCGGTCGAGTAAAACCTCAAAGAAGCATTCTTGTTCTATGCATTTTCAAAGTTAAGTACCCACAAGGTTTCATTCCAACATGTTCAAGTTTCATGCCATATGGAAGCGTCCAGAGGTAACTTCAGAGTGGAATCAAGAACCCAAGTGAGGCAAGTCTACATTTTACCTCCAGTTGAAACCCTTAATTATTCTCATTTCAGGATCATAATGACATTCATCCGCTCATCTACAAAAACCCTAAATTACCGACTCCATACATTAGTAAACCGTCACTCTTCAATACGCCAAACTGTCAAATTTCCTGCTAACTTTTTGTAATTCGTTCTCAAGAGTTTATGCACACAATCCTCCGGCAATCAAAAGATTGAAACCTAACAGCACTAACAATGCAAATTAAGCTTGAAAATCACAAAGGCAGCTCAATTTCCACAGAATCTGAAAAACACTCCACAAATCAAATTGCATTAACAACCAAAAACTCAAATCCCAAATTTCATGGCTTCGATTAGGGTTTAAACCAAATGAAGATTGAAGAACATCAGACATACCTTAAGGCCAAGGAATAGAGAAAGTGCAATGGCGACCAATACACTAACAGTAGCCAACAAAGTTTGCGTATCAATCCGCGAATCGAACCCAGCGAAGAGCAGAATCGGAGGAACGACGAGATTATGCCGAACAAGTTTGAATTCGGAAGAGCAACGGCACAATTTCGGCGATTTGTGAGATTTGTGGGAGGGTAAAGATGAGGAGAGGGAAAAACGGAGGAATGAGGAGTGAGAGGAGAGTGAATAGGGGCGAGTTGGAGCGTAGAAGCAGTGGTTGTGGTTCAGTAACACCGCCATGGATAAGAATTCCGAGCTTTCTCTTTGCTGTCTGTTTATTTTGCTTTATTTTCCAGCTTGTGTTATATTTCCTTTTCGTTTTTTCCCGCAAAAATGTGACCCCCAAAAAAACATGTTCAGTGGCTCTGTTATTTAGTTAGGTTAATTTAATCTAATCTAATCTATTTTATTTTATTTTTGTCTAATTTAACTTAACTCAACTCCCTAAAAAATCAATTAAAAAAAAACTCTCTAAAAAAATATTAAATCAAAAAAAAAATTTAAATGAAAAAGAAATTTAAATAATATTGTTTTAATCTCAAATTAATCTACTTTTTTCAACACATTTGTAGCCTTTTTCATTTATTTTTCACAAAATATTCAAATTTTATTAATAAAATATTTCCACCTAACAACTCATTTAATTGGAACCCATCATATCATTTCCTTTCTAACTTATCATAACTTAACTAAGGTCGTGTTTTTTTATACGGTTGGTTGGCAGCAGTGTCACAACTCACTGCACTTTGCCACAACCCACCACAACATACCAATTCACCACAATTTACCACAACCCACCACAATATTTCATCTCACTTTTTCCAGTTACTTTTCACATTTACCAATACAATTTACAATTATAAAAATAAAACTCACCACAATTTACCAATAACTCACCACAATCCACCACAATTCCACCACACTTACCACAATTCCACCACATCGCACCACGCCATATTGCAGTAAGCCGTATAAAAGAACAGGGTCTAACCTAACCTGACAAAAGAACATGGCTTTATCGTTTTAGGCCATGTTCTTTTATTTGGTATTCTGCGGTATGGCACGACATGGTGTGTTGAAATTGTGGCGGGTTGTGGTGTAATTGTGGCGGGTTATTGGTATGTTGTGGTGGGTTTTTTGAATATATACAAATATTGTATTGGTAATTGTGAAAAAGTAACTTGTGGTGGGTTGTGGTGAATTGTGGTAGAATGGTATTTTGTGGTGGATTGTGGCAAACTGCGGTAGGTTGTGGCACTGCAGTTTGCCAATTACAGAAAAAAATAGGGCCTTAATAAAATATGTAATTTGATTGTGTCTTGTGCAACGCACGATTACGAAGAGCAGTAATATATGAAGAGCATGGCAATGTCCTCCTTCCAACATACATCAATTTCATCGACGCCATTACTACACATATCCCTTCTATGTACATGATTAGAGTGGGTAAAATCCCGATTATTCATTTTGATTGTGTTAATTTTGTGACGTTTAGGGTCTATTCTTTACAATAATTTTAGAACTACAATATGTATTCGAGACTGTGTGTAAGTAAATAGAGTTGAATATATTTTTTGTTAAATACAAATGAATAAAATTGAATATAGCAGCAGAGGATATGACTAGCATAAATTATATGTTCCCTTTCCTATTAGAAGAGGAGACTAAAACTTTCTTTCATGAGGCTCATGAAGCTCTTAAAAGTTATATTTGTTACCAATTATTGGAAGACAAGAGTGTTTGTCCGTCTATGAAGGTTTTAAAAAGTTATTACACTCAAAAATAAAATATATGATTGAGAAAAAAAATTAATTGTCTTTTATGGTAGTAGAATTTATGAATTATTACTAATTTTATAAATTCAATTTGATTCAATGCATTCGCAGTGTATACTCAATTGTCCATTATTTGTGTGGCACCATAAACTCTGAGTTAAATTGTTGGGCCTACAAGTAAGTGCTACAACTTATTAGTTAACTAATATTTTTTTTTTTGCAAAGTATGAAAACAAACAACAAACAATACAAACATAACATATATAAAAGAAGCAAAATAAAACCTCATTCCATCATCTAGGTAGTGCAGCCTGCGCTACTAATGGCCGGCTTAGCCAACCTATGTGCTGGATGAACCATCTGCCTTGGAACTTTCACAATAGTTCCCGATCCAAACCTTTCGATTGCAATCTTGCAACACCGTGCAAGAGTCCTGCACTCAACAGGAGCCCTTTGATATTTTTCAAACACTCCACAACCAGCGTAGAGTTCGACTAGATAAACACTTTGTGGAAGCCTCTTCTTTCTCCTTCCTGAAGAGCTAAATCAATAGCTAGAATCTCGACATATAGAGCGGACTCTCCTTTCCCCACCTGAGTCCCACACACCTGAATCTTTCTATTCTCCACATACACCCAAGCTGCAGTCACATCACAAAATTTTGTATTTCTCGCACCATTCACCAAAAACACCCCACCTTTATCCTGATACCCCTCAATTCCCCACGCAAAAGCCACCTCATGTTCCAAATTACCAGTGCTCTCCTTCAGGTTTTCGTGCCCCTTCCCATGAGCCACCGAACCTCCTCCTCCTCCTGCACCTGTCTCATCATGTTTTCTAAAAGCCCCTGCAGCTATTCTCATTCCTGATACATACCGCATTCCTAGTCTTTCAAATAGTCCACATAATCCCCATGAACTCCCTAACCATCCTCCTTCCCTCCTTTTCACGCCTGGATAGGAAATTAATCCACCCACTTAATCACTCAAACCAACCAACATAAGGACTAACATCCGGAATTACACCCAAATGAGAGCCTTTCCAAACATGCTTAGCTATATCACACTGTCTAAACAAGTGATCAACATCTTCGACCTCCTTCCCACACCAAAATTCCTTCTCCCCCGCTATTTTCCTCTTCCATCTGTTTTCCCCAGTTAGAAGCGCATCCACGACACATCTCCATCCAAAAGATTTCCACTTGGGTGGCATATCACTGTGCCATAGTGTCTTCCAAAACCTAGTCTCAGCAGTCGATGGGCGACTAGCCCCTGTATCCATCAACAAAAACTCATAATACCCGTCTTTCACTTTATAAACAGAACTAGCCTTACCTAGCCACTACAACATATCCTCCACCCCCGGTTGTGCGGGAAGACCTAAGCAATTCTGTCCACTGTGTTGCTTCTGAAAATTTGCCTGATGTGATCCCAGCTCCAAGCCAACTGACCTTGTCCTACTCTGGTTGCCAAGGTATTAACAGTTAAGTCTTGTAAGTCTTCCTGATTTTGCCCTTTCTGGAGCTGTAAACTTTCCCCCGGGATCCACCTTTTCTCAAGGACTCTAACACTCCTGCCACTACCAATACTCCATCAAAATTTGTGCCTAGTCTTAGCCACCACATGTGACATCCCTCGCCACGTCATTGATATGTGTATTCAGAGTTTGGATTTTTTTTTGTTGTCCATGAATTGGCTCCACACAACTATTTTGTATCGGTGGATGGATACGGGGTTCAATATCCTAGTCAAATTGTCCGGTCAATCATCACATATATACTTGTTTTTTTTAAAAAAAAATCATTTAACAATCAAGCTCTATAAGGAAATATTTGGGCCAATCTTGACCTTACTAAGGTGCAAACATATATAAAAAGACAAAAAATGACTAACAAGTCCCTATATTTTGATGTAATTATTTTAAGGATCCTATATTTTGACAAATTATTATAGGGTGACATTATCTTTGCGGTAATTATTTATTGGGGACATTCCGACCAATTTTTCGGTCTAAAGAATGCACGAAACAATGATTTTTGTATTTAATGTTGTTTGAATTGAAGCCAACTATCATTTTAAGTCTTAATATTTAGGGTTGATCAAAGATACATAACCCTAATCAACAATAAATACTGCAATTAATACTTTGTCCACCGAAAAATAGATCGGAATGTCACCCTACAATTATTTATCAAAATACAGGACCCTTAAAATAATTACATCAAAATATGAACACCCTTTAATCGTTTTTTATATAAAAAAATCACTAAAAAATTATTTTCACAATTAAATGAGGAAATTTACGATATCCATCACACAAAATATTGTTTTAAGGGATTCTGTTGGTAACTTTAATTGAGTTTTATTAATAATTTTCAAATTTGTAAACTAAAGCTAACTCAAAGGTTTTCTTCTTTTTTTCTTTTTCCCTTCAGTCAAAAACACTTTTTTCTTCATAATATATATAACAAGATATTCACTAATACATTACATATTAAAAAATACAAAAAATCATACTTATTAAAATTTTCAACATTTATTTTTTTTCTTAGGTCTTTTTCTGCATTTCCTCTCTTTGACTTTTATTCTCATATAACAGATGTTCCTTTTTATTTGGATGGCCGTAGACTAATTATTGTTGACTCATTCCTATGTACATAATCATCAGACATTCTGAACTTATGATAACACTGCATGTATATATAAATGTTATAGCCATTTAAGATATGTCATAAACAACAAGACATTACATATTGAAAGCAATATTGAATACAAAATGGCTAGATTATCAATCATATTTGCAGGTTCAATGACAGTACTATTATTATGCGTACACATCATGGATGTTAGAGCAAACTCAGAGACCAAAGATGTCGTTGAGAAGTTGGTGGCCAATAGGAAGGAATTAAAACACGAAGAGGAATTATTGAAGAAGGAAGTACAAACAGATAGACAACGAGCAGAGGAAAATAAAGAAGCGAAGCAGTTAGGAGCATTGGCAAAGGAGATGAATGACAGTCCAAAGAAAGAGGAATTAAAGCAAGGACAGAGTTTATTGAAGGATGAAGCACAAGTAGATAAACAGTAACAATTGCAGGTAGAGAATGAAGCGAAGATTATAGGAGAGATGGTCAAGGAGGAGGACAAGATGATACATAAGTTACAGAAGGAGTAAGAAAATGCAAAACACCAAGAAAGAAGAGAAAACATACAAAAAGGAGGCACACACCACAACCAAAAAACCAATCACGAAAGAAAACTAGATTTTTCAAATATGATAAATAAAAAGGAGTACATCCCTCACTAAAATCACATACCACTACATTAGGTTATTGCCAATGTCAGGATACATGAATATATTAGCTATTCATAAGCTTAGATTCCATCAAATCCCAAAATAAATTCTATTGTAATCGTATATTTTTATTTTGAGATACATACGAATTCTTTATATGTATACCTAGAATGAACAATAGTAATTTTCAAATTTATCATATATTCTATAGCAATTAGTAGCATTTCACGATATACAACACCTCAATCCTCAGTATCTTCATGTTTTGATACTAATTGAAACATTTTAGGCTCCATTCAGTGTATTGCAAACAATTTTAACAAATCACACTCATAAAAAGAGTGATTATAGGGCTCGCCGCTCGGGGAGCACTATCCCCACGGATGGTCACTAACGTTAATATGTCAAACTCATTATATTGCATGCATGTATAAATGTTGTAGCCATTTCTGACATGTCACAAACAACAAGACATTGCATATTGACAGCAACATTAAAAACAAAATGGTTAGATTATCAAATCATATACTTGTAGGATCAATGACAGTACTATTATTATTATTATTATTATTATTACTATTATTATTATTATTATTATGCATACATATCATTGACGTTAGAGCAAACTTAGAGACCAGAGACGCTGAGAAGTTGGTGGGCAATAGGAAGGAATTAAAGCACGAAGAGGAAGTATTGAAAAAGGTAGAAACAGATATACAACAACATTTGAAGGAAGAGAAGGAAGCGAAACAATTAGGAGCGTTGGAGAAGGAGGTGAAAAACATTCTAGAAAAAGTGGAATTAAAGCAAGAACAAAGTTTATTGAAGAATGAAGGAAAAATAGATAAAGAGCAACAATTGCAGGTCAAGAACAAAGCAAATATTATAGGAGAAATGGTGAAGAAGGATGAAAAGATGCTACATAAGTTACAGAATGAGTAACAAAAGGCAAAAGAATTAAGAAAGAAGAACATAAAACATACAAAAAGGAGGTACGTACACACACCGGTCAGAAACCTAATTACCAAGATCACTAGATTTTTCAAGGATGACAAATAAAAAAAGTATAGCCCTCTCTAAAATCGCACACCATTATTAAAGGTTATTTCCATTGTAATGAATATATTAGCAAATCATAAGCTCAGGTTCTATCAAAGGTCACAATAAATTTTATTGTAATTGTATATTTTATTTTGAGGAAATTAAGAAGTCTTTACGTCTATAGTGAGAAAGAATACGAGTAAATTTCAATTTCATTGTATATTTTATATCAATTAGTCATTTTAGATAAACAACACTTGGATCCTTAGTATCTTTGTGTTCTGATACTAATTGTAACATTTTAAGATCCATTCATTGTGTACTGTAAACAATTTCAAAAAATTACACTCATAAAAAGAGTGACTTTCAACGAAAATAATTATAGAGAGACGTATAATACAATATATGGAGAGTATGGTAATATCCTCCTTCCTATGTATACCTCAAATTCATGGACGTCGTTGCTACACAAATCCCTTATATGTACATGACAGAGTGGATAAAGTCTCCCTTACTAATTTTGATTGTGTTAATTTTGTGACGCTTAAGGTATATTCTTTACAGTAATTTTAGAAACACAATATGTAATTTAAACTAACACGAATTACTAACATGAATTATTCACCCCTTTCCTATTTGAAGATAGGACTAGAATTTTCTTTCCAGACACTCATGAAACTCCTAGAGGTTATATTTGTAGTCAATTATTAGAAGACAAGAGTGTTTGCCTGTCTCTCATTTAAAAGTTTTTTTAAAAAAATACACTCTAAATTAAAATATATCATTGAGATAAAACTCACAGTCTTCTACGGTAGAATTTATGATTTATTACTAATTTTATCCATTCATCTTGTTTTAACGCAGAGATCTTAAGCAATGTAACCTCAATTGTTTCACCATTTGTGTGGTATCATAAACTCTAGTTTGAGTCGTGGTTCCTATAAATACTTACTTCAAATTAGTAGTGTTGATAGGTGTATTCAGGATTTGGGGTTTCAGGTTATAATAAGGTTGTTCATGAATTGGCTTCTCAACAACTATTTTGTATCGGTTGATGCATCTAGGAGATCAATATCCTGGTCGAAATTGTCCTTGGGCAATCATCATATATATACTTGTTTTAAAGACATTTTCTAGTCAAGCTTCTATAAAGAAATATAAGGGTCAGTCTCGACCTTAATTATAAGGTGGAGAGAATTTATTTCAATCGAAGGAATCTTTTTTTTTCACAATTTTTATAACTAGATATTCACAAATTCACTGAATATTACAAGTAAATTACAAAGCCTATTAATTAATTTTTTAAATATTTTTTTCTTAGGTCTTTTGATTGCATTTCCTCTCTTAACCTTTAATTTTCATATAACAAATATTCCCTTTTATTTGGAAAAAAATTAGACCATATTTTTGTTTGCTCACTCTTATATACATGATTATCTAACACTCTGAACCTATAATGATAATAATTTGATTTTTACGAAAAATAGTTGTGAAACGAGGATTATCATTACATCAATATGTCAAGCTCGTTAGGTTGCATGCATATATAAATATTGCGATATTGTCAAATTGACTCAAACATGTCAAGCAACGAGACATTGCATATCGAAAGCAATATTGAATAAAAACTGGTTAGATTGTCAATAATACTTGTAGGATTAATGACAGGGTTATTATATATACACATCATTGATGCTAGAGCAAAGTTAAGAAATCGCAGACACTGAGAAGCTGGTGGCCAATAGGAAGGAACTAAAGCATGAAGAGGAATTATTGAAAAAGGAAGTAGAAATTGATAAACAACAATGATTGGAGGAAGACAATGAAGCGAAGCAGTTATAAGCGTTAGCGAAGGAGGAGAACAACATTCCAGAAAGAGAAGAATTATAGCAAGAACAGAGTATATTGAAGAATGAAGCAAAAATAGATAAAGGGTACCAATTGCAGGTAGAGAAGGAAACGATAATTATAGGAGAGATGCTGATTCACTTCAAAATCTCCCCAATCTTGAACTACTAAGGCCTCAAATGCCTCAATTCTAAAATATTAAATCTCTTGTCGTTTTCATCGAACCGAAATATTGTTTTAATGGGTTTCCCGGTAGTTTTAGTAGAATTTTAGTTATAATTTTCAAATTTGTAAACCAAAGGTAATGTCAATGCTTCTTTTTCATCACTCAAACACACTTTTTTCCTCACAATATTTACGGAAGGATATTAAAAAATACAGTAAAGATTACAAAAAATTAAAAATCCAACTTATTAAAAATTTCAACATTTATTATTTTTCTTAGGTCTTTTTCTGCATTTCCTCTCTTGGTCTTTTATTCTCATATAACAATTGTTCCTTTTTAATGAGATGACCGTAGATTGTATTATTGTTGACTCATTCTATGTACATGATCATCAGACATTCTGAACCTATGATAATAATTTGATTGTCACGAAAAATAGGCATGAGATGCGGATAATCATTAATGTTAATCCGTCAAACTCGTTACACTGCATGTATATATAAATGTTGTAGCCATTTAAGATATGTCACAAACAACAAGACATTGCATATTGAAAGCAATATTGAATACAAAATGGCTAGATTATCAATCATATTTGTAGGTTCAATGACAGTACTATTATTATTATGCATACACGTCGTGGATGTCAGAGCAAACTCAGAAACCAAAGACGTCGTTGAGAAGTTGGTGGCCAATAGGAAGGAATTAAAGCATGAAGAGGAATTATTGAAGAAGGAAGTACAAACAGATAGACAACAACGAGCAGAGGAAAATAAAGAAGCGAAGCAGTTAGGAGCGTTGGCAAAGGAGATGAATGACAGTCCAAAAAAAGAGGAATTAAAGCAAGAACAAAGTTTATTGAAGGATGAAGCACAAGTAGATAAACAACAACAATTGCAGGTAGAGAACGAAGCGAAGATTATAGGAGAGATGGTGAAGGAGGAGGACAAAATGATACATAAGTTACAGAAGGAGTAACAAAATGCAAAACATTAAGAAAGAAGATAAAACATACAAAAAGGAGGCACATACCACGGTCAGAAAACCAATCACGAAAGAAAACTAGATTTGTCAAGGATGATAAAAAAAATAGTAGTACACCCCTCAATAAAATCACATACCACTACATTAGGTTATTGCCAATGTCAGGATACATGAATATATTAGCTATTCATAAGCTTAGATTTTATAAAATCCCTAAGTATATTTGATTGTAATCGTACATTCTATTTTGAGGTATATAAGAATTCTTTATATGTACATCTAGAATGAACAAGAGTAATTTTCAGTTTCACCATATATTCTATAGCAATTAGTAGCATTTCACAATATACAACACCTCAATCCTTAGTATCTTTGTGTTTTCATACTAATTGAAACATTTTAGGCTCTATTCAGTGCATTGCAAACAGTTTTAACAAATTACACTTATAAAAAGAGTGATTTGTGAAATAATAGACTTGAGCCCAATTCAACCCCAAAAGCTAGCTTTTGGGGTTGAATTGGGCTCAAGTCCATTATTTCACATGGTATCAGAGCCAGGGTCATTGATGTTGGGGCCGCGCCCGCAGTTGTCTGCGCCTCGTGGTGAGGGGGGCGTGTTGAGTTGTCCCACATCGACCTTTGACACCCATATTGTGGTGTATATAATATCTTAGGTGCCTCAACCTCTTAAGCTAGCTTTTGGGGTTGAATTGGGCTCAAATCCATTATTTAACATGATTGTATGGCTCATGGCCCGGGGTGCACTGTCCCCCCACGGATGGTCATTAACGTTAATATGTCAAACTCGTTATACTGCATGCATATATAAATGTTGTAGCCATTTCAGACATGTCACAAACAATAAGACATTGCATATTGAAAGCAACGTTAAAAACAAAATGGTTAGGTTATCAAATCATATTTGTAGGATTAATGACAATACATTTATAATAATTATTATTAGAGTTTTTGGCTCAAAATAATTCGAAGTCAGAGGTGAGTGGTTGAAAATAATCCAAATTAACTTTTTGGCTGAGAATGTGCCAAACTTTTAACCTATTTACTCTGATTAATCATAATTGAATTCTAACGTCTTAAAGCTCAGTTGACACCCTTAAAAATTTCAAAGATGCAGTGGATTAATATCTAGTTTATATTATTTTCAATCGATTTCAAACTTTTCAAGGGCGCTAAGTCAGTTTTGCAACGTCGGAATTCAATTATGGTTTAGTCAGAGTAAATAGGTGAAAAGTTTTGCACATTCTTAGCCAAAAAGTTAGTTTGAATTATTTTCAGTCACTCACTCTAACTTTAGATTATTTTGAGTCAAAAACCCTTATTGTTATTGTTATTGTTATTATTATTATTATTATTATTATTATTATTATTATTATTATTATTATTATGTATACACATCGTTGACATAAGAGCAAATTTAGAGACTAGAGGTTGTTCTTGTTTTGGTCTAAAAAAAAAAACTTAGAGACTAGAGACGTTGAGAAGTTGGTGGCCAATAGGAAGAAATTAAAGCATAAAAAAGAATTATTGAAGCAGGTAGAAACAGATAGACAACAACGATTGGAGGAAGAGAAGAAAGCGAAAGAATTAGGAGCGTTGGCGAAGGAGGTGAAAAATATTCCAGAAAAAGAGGAATTAAAGCAAGAACAAGGTTTATTGAAGAATGAAGCAAAAATATATAAAGAGCAACAATTACAGGTTAAAAACGAAGCCAACATTATAGGAAAGATGGTGAAGAAAGATGACAAGATGCTACATAAGTTACAGAAGGAGTAACAAAATGCAAAAAAAATTAAGAAAGAAGAACAGAAAACATACAAAAAGGAGGTACATACAATGGTCAGAAAACTAATCACCAAGATCACTAGATTTTTCAATGATGACAAATAAAAAAAAGTATAGCCCTCTCTAAAATCGCACACCACTATTAAAGGTTATTGCCATTGTTAGGACATATGAATATATTAGCAAATCATAAGCTTAGGTTCTATCAAAGGTCACAATAAATTTTATTGTGATTGTATATTTTATTTTGAGGTAAATAAGAAGTCTTTATGTCTATAGTGAGAATGAACAAGAGTAATTTTCAGTTTTATCGTATATTTTATATCAATTAGTCATTTTAGATAAACAACACTTGAATCCTTAGTATCTTTGTGTTTTGATATTAATTGCAACATTTTAGGATCCATTCATTAATTGTGTATTACAAGCAATTTTAAAAAATTACACTCATAAAAAGAGTGACTTTCAACGAAAACAATTATACAGAGATATATAATACAATATATGGAGAGTATGGTAGTATCCTCCTTCCTATATACCTCAAATTCATTGACGTCGTTGCTACACATATCCCTTATACGCACATGATTAGAGTGGATAAAGTCTTTAATTTTGATTATGTTAATTGTGTTATGCCTAGGGTCTATTCTTTACAGTAATCTTAGAATTACAGTATGTAATTTAAACTATAAATGTAAGTAAATACAGTTGAATGGATGAATAAAATTGAATATAGTAGGGGAAGATATTACGAACATGAATTATTCATCCCCTTTCCTATTTGAAGATAGGATTAGAACTTTCTTTCCGGATACTCATGAAACTCCTAAAGGTTATATTTGTAGTCAATTATTGGAAGACAAGAGTGTTTGTCTATCTCTCATTCAAAAGTTTTTAAAAAATGCACTCCAAAATAAAATATATGATTGAGATAAAACTAACGGCCTTCTATGGTAGAACATATGATTTATTGCTAATTTTATCAATTCAATTTGTTTTAAGGCAGAGATCTTAAGCAATGTAACCTCAATCGCCTCACCATTTGTGTGGTACCATAAACTCTAGTTTGAGTCTTGGTGCCTACAAATATTTACTTCAAATTAGTAGTTTTGATAGGTGTATTATGGGTTTGGGATTTCAGGATATAATAAGATTGGCCATGAATCGGCTTCTCAACAACTATTTTGTATCGATGGATATATTTAGGAGGTCAATATCCTGGTTAAAATTGTCCACGAGCAATCATCATATATATACTTGTTTTTAAGTAATTTACTAACCAAGCTTCTATAGAGAAATAGTAGGGTGAATCTCAACTTTATAAGATGAAGATAATTTTTTTGAAAAACCCATTAAAATTTTATTTCGAAATTTTTGAGAACATTTTGCGTAGTTTCGTACATGTATGTGTGTGCATATCAATTCTAATATATTAAATCCCTTGTTTTCCATCACACCAAAATATTTTTTTAAGGGATATTTCGAGAAACTTTGATTGAGTATTATTTATAATTTTCAAATTTGCAAACCAAAACTAACGTCAAAGCTTTTTTTCCCTTCAGTCAAAGACACTCTCTTCTTCACAATATTTATAACTAGATATTCACAAATACACTACATATTGAAAAGTATAAAAAGCCTACTTATTAAAATTTTCAACATTTATTTTATTTTCTTAGGCCTTTTTCTGCATTTCCTCTCTTGGACTTTTATTCTCATATAACAAATGTTCCTTTTTATTTGGATGACCGTATACTATATTATTATTGACTCATTCCTATGTACATGATCATCAAACATTCCGAACCTATGATAGTAATTTGATTTTCATGAAAAATAGCCATGAGATGTGGATGATCATTAATGTTAATCCGTCAAACTCGTTACAATGCATGTATATATAAATGTTGTAGCCATTTGAGATATGTCACAAACAACAAGACATTGCATATTGAAAGCAATATTGAATACAAAATGGCTAGATTATCAATCATATTTGTAGGATCAATGACACTACTGTTATTAATATGCATGCACATTGTGGATGTTAGAGCAAACTCAGAGACCAAAGACGTCGTGGAGAAGTTGGTGGCCAATAGGAAGGAATTAAAGCACGAAGAGGAATTATTGAAGAAGGAAGTACAAACAGATAGGCAACAACGAGCGGAGGAAAATAAGGAAGCGAAGCAGTTAGGAGCGTTGGCAAAGGAGATGAATGACAGTCCAAAGAAAGAGGAATTAAAGCAAGAACAGAGTTTATTGAAGGATGAAGCACAAGTAGATAAACAACAACAATTGCAGGTAGAGAATGAAGCGAAGATTATAGGAGAGATGATCAAGGAGGAGGACAAGATGATACATAAGTTACAGAAGGAGTAATAAAATGCAAAACACTAAGAAAGAAGAGAAACATACAAAAAGGAGGCACGGCCAGAAAACCAATCACGAGAGAAAATTAGATTTTCGAGGATAATAAATAAAAAGTATTACATCCCTTACTAAAATCACGTACCACTACATTAGGTTATTGCCAATGTCAGGATACATGAATATATTAGCAATTCATAAGCTTAGATTCCATCAAATCCCAAAATAAATTCTTTTGTAATCGTATATTTTATTTTGAGTTACATAAGAATTCTTTATATGTACACCTAGAATGAACAAGATCGAGTAATTTTCAATTTCATCATATATTCTATAGCAATTAGTAGCATTTCACGATATACAACAGTTGAATCCTCATCATCTTTGTGTTTTGATACTAATTGAAACATTTTACGGTCCAATTAGTGTATTGCAAACAATTTTAACAAATCACACTCATTAAAAGAGTAATTGTAGGGCTCGCGGCCCGGGGAGCATTGTCCCTCCACATATGGTCATTAATGCTAATATGTTTAACTCGTTATATTGCATGCATGTATAAATATTGTAGTCATTTCAGACATGTCACAAATAACAAGACATTGAATATTGAAAGCAACATTAAAAATAATATGGTTAGATTATCAAATCATATTTGTAGGATCAATGACATTAGTATTATTATTATTATTATTATTATTATTATTATTATGCATACACATTGTTGACGTTAGAGAAAATTTAGAAACCAGAGACGCTGAGAAGTTGGTGGCCAATTGAAAGGAATTAAAGCATGAAGAAAGATTAATGAAGGAGGTAGAAATAGATAAACAACAACGATTGGAGGAAGAGAAGGAAGCGAAACAGTTAGGAGCGTTGACGAAGGAAAACATTCTAGAAAAAGAGGAATTAAAGCAAGAACAAAGTTTATTGAAGAATGATGCAAAAATAGATAAAGAGCAACAATTGTAGGTTGAGAACAAAGCGAACATTATAGGAGAGATGGTGAAGAAGGATCACAAGATGTTACACAAGTTACAGAAGGAATTACAAAATGCAAAAAAATTAAGAAGGAAGAACATAAAACATACAATAAAGAGGTACACACAACGACCAGAAAACTAATCACTAGATTTTTCAAGGATGACAAATAAAAAATATATAAACCTCTCTAAAATCTCACGCCACTAAGAAAGGTCATTGCCATTTTTAGGACATATGAATATTAGCAAATCATAACTTTTCAGTTTCATCATATATTCTATAGCAATTAGTGATCTTAGGTAAAGAGGCGCTCAAAAGTATCATGATCAAATTCTTACAAGGTCATAAGATTATCTAGGTGATCCTTGATAAGGGGGATGGGAGTAAAATCCACTCATAAATTGTCAACAACGGAGTTCCAACTCACACTTGACATATGTGGTTAAGTCTTGAGTTCAATGGTCGACGGCGTTGTAGGACAATTGGAGCATCAATTCTTTGATTCATCCCAAGGTCAAGTGATGCTCAAGAATCGTAATGATAAGGAGGTTTGAGTCCATGACTCATTAACAGACTTTGAAATCTATAAGATGGGGAGCTCTATTACGGGAGCGTAAAAGTCTGCCTATGCAAAGACGTGAAGTGGGTTGCTTCGGATAGCCTAGGTTGGGCTTGATTGTCTTTATAGAGGGTAATGGACACATGGTCGGGTAGTGTCATTTTTCTAAGCAAGGTTTGAGTTGTATGTGTTATATACGTATCCAATTAGTCAAATAAGGATGAAAAGTTCAAAGACTTGTCTACTTTTCCATTCAGATTAATTGAAAATTTATATACACTAAGTGAAAGTTCAGGTCGAGAGACACTTTCATGACGTATACCAACTCCTTGATTTCTCGGGTGTTCAGGTGTCATGTATGGCAGGGGTATTTCTACCCAAATAAAGTGATCCCGGGTTATTTCAAGTGGTTTCACAACTCTTGAAATGGCGGGGGATTGTTTGAAGTATTTCAAGAGTTAAAAGGCTAATTATGGTTGGAAATTAACTAAATATAATTTAAGACTTGACCGAGAAAGATTAGCATAAGTCTTAGAGCGGAAACTGGGTTGGCACGGACCGTGTCTGGTATGACACGGGTCGTGTCAACAACCAGTAGCTTAAGAAAGTGAGAACTGGCCCAATACGAACCGTGTCTGCTTGACACGGGTGATGGGTCGCGGTAAGTGCACCACGTACCGTAGCCAAGTGACATGGACCGTGGTGGTGCCCAACATCGTGAGTTTTGAATTCCCTGGATTGTAGCCTTTGATGTTAACACATGGGGATTTGATTGTGGTTAAATATTGACTAAATTAATTAGACAATATTGACCCCCCCATAATCAAGCTTGCAATCTCATGGATCATGCTCTCAAATTATGGAAATTATGAGGCAAGTCTTGATGCTCTACTCCACTATATGAGGATGAATTCATCCATCCAAAATACACCTCAATCTCTGCTATCTATCTTTCCTAGAGAGCTTCAACATACTCCTAAGGTGTTGAACTGCAGTAACATTCTTGAGAGTTCTTGAGAGATCTTGTGCTTTGCTTACAAGAGGTTAGGTTTACCCTTAAGTCTATTCGCGATCCAGTGAATAAGTCTTAAGGGGAGACGGGTTGACCCTCGAATCCTAGTTACCCAAGTGAACCCTCATCTTGTGCAGGTGACCGTATTACCCAATATTTCCAACAAACACAAGGACAAAGGCGAGGAGAAGAAACCTCAATATTGTTGGCCCACTTGTATGGCATTCCTCAATCTTTGAAGACTTGTACATTGCTTTATCTCAAGTTTTGCCCATCATGCAGGCCCACCTACCAAAATTATGAGTTGCCAACATCCACTCACTCCTACTTGGGCTTGATTTTTATCATAATACTTGTCTTCCTTGTATAAATTGCCATCTCCATACCTCAATACTTTGGCCAATTTGCTGCAAATTTTTAGCCAGTTAAAACATGCAGATTTGAGCTATTGTTTGCCTTGTTTGTTCAATTGAACCAGTAGTATCATTGTCCGAAGAAGATGATCCATCTAAATCATCATCCATAGAATCTGAGTCTGAGGTAATCCTTTGGTTTGTTGACTACTGCTCATTTTTTTTTATATAATTGAGGCCGAAACCAAAGTCAAAACAACAAGTCAACAATGTTCGTAGCACCAACAATACCCACACAAAAGAAGACACTAAACAACACCACGTTGGAAAAGGAACAAGAGAAACCCCAAAAGACCACGCCAGGACCAACCACCTAAACCGACTTAACAAGCTAAGCTATACCAAGACACCACCAAAAACAGCACAAGAACAGCAGAAACATTCTTCTTGGACAATGGAAATGTTGAGGTTCTTCCAAGGACTCTTCATTTGCCTGTTGAGTATGCTGATTTCCACCAATCATTGAAGGCTGATTATTGGAGATTAGGTCATTAGTAAGTTGCTCATCATGAACCTAACCTTGTGCATTGAACCCATTTATGCACATCCATTCCTAAGCTTGGTTTGCTGATTCACTTCAAAATCTCCCCAATCTTGAACTACTAAGGCCTCAAATGCCTCAATTCTAAAATATTAAATCTCTTGTCGTTTTCATCGAACCGAAATATTGTTTTAATGGGTTTCCCGGTAGTTTTAGTAGAATTTTAGTTATAATTTTCAAATTTGTAAACCAAAGGTAACGTCAATGCTTCTTTTTCTTCGGTCAAAGACACTTTTTTTCACGATATTTACAAAAAGATATTCAAAAATAAAGTAAAGATAACAAAAAATAAAAATCCTACTTATTAAATTTTTCAACAATTTTTTTTCTTAGGTCTTTTTCTGTATTTCCTCTCTTCGACTTTTATTCTCAAATAACAAATGTTCCTTTTTATTTGGAAAACCGTAGATTGTATTATTGTTGACTCATTCCTATGTACATGATCATCAGGTATTAGAACATATGATAATAATTTGATTTTCATGAAAAATAGCCATGAGATATGGATGATCATTAATGTTAATCCACCAAACACATTACATTGCATGTATATATAAATGTTATAGTCATTTAAGATATATCAAAAACAACAAGACATTGCATATTGAAAGTAATATTGAATACAAAATGGCTAGATTATCAATCATATTTGTAGGTTCAATGACAATACTATTATTATTATGCATACACATCGTGGATGTTAGAGCAAACTCAGATACTCAAGACGTCGTTGAGAAGTTGGTGGCCAATAGGAAGGAATTAAAGCATGAAGAGGATTTGTTGAAGAAGGAAGTACAAACAGATAGACAACAACGAGCAGAGGAAAATAAGGAAGCGAAGCAGTTAGGAGCGTTGGCAAAGGAGATGAATGACAGTCCAAAAAAAGAGGAATTAAAACAAGAACAGAGTTTATTGAAGGATGAAGCACAAGTAGATAAACAACAACAATTGCAAGTAGAGAATGAAGTGAAGATTATAGGAGAGATGATCAAGGAAGAGGACAAGATGATACATAAGTTACAGAAGGAGTAAAAAATGCAAAACATTAAGAAAGAAGAGAAAACATATAAAATGGAGGCACCAACTACGGCCGGAAAACTAGATTTTTCAAGGATGGTAAATAAAAAGTAGTACATCCCTCGCTAAAATCACATACCACTACATTAGGTTATTACCAATGTCAGGATACATGAATATATTAGTTATTCATAAGCTTAGATTCTATCAAATCTCAAAATAAATTTTATTATAATCGTATATTTTATTTTGAAGTACATAAGAATTCTTTATATGTACACCTACAATGAGTAAGAGTATTTTTCAATTTCATCGTATATTCTATAGCACTTAGTAGTATTTCACGATATACAAACCTCAATCCTCAATATCTTTGTGTTTTGATACTAATTGAAACATTTTAGGTGAGTAAATTACATTTACCCTACCTGATATTTGCGGTAATAATTTTTACGCACCCCACATTTGTGAAATAATTTTTACCTTACCTCACGTAAGCTCTAAGTGTTTTTTATCCTACCCGAGGTTTGTCGTAATAGTTATTATACAAACCACTTTTGTCAAATAATTTTTACCCTACCTCACAATAGTTGTAAGTGATTTTTATTTAACTTGTTATGGCAATAAGTGTTACTGAAAATCTAGATCTTTGATTTCAACCTTTGCTACTGAAGACTTAGAATCCAAAACAACATTTAAATGTCATGAAATGTCATCCTAGGAACCAAACAGGAACTAATCTACTATAAATCTCAGTCTCCATCATCTATGCTCCATTAAACTTTCTCTAACCTCTCATTCCTCCCTTACTCTCCTATGCACTGTCAATCATGTAGATCAATCCTAAACCCTTTCGCAGTTGTCGATTTCCACCAAAATGTGAATCTACCCATACATAGCTAGTTATTGATTCATACATCATGATTTAAATTATTCACAGTAAAAAAATAAAATAAAAAGTGATAAATAAAGAATACCCCTACTCCTAACTAAACGCTTCATTATATAAGTTATCGGTCGCGCGAAAAAATTCTGCGTCCAATACGATATGGATCGCTCTGTACGTCGTGATATCCTTGTTAATTGTTATGTTGTAGTGTTGCAATAACACTTACAACAAACCTCAAGTAGGGTAAAAAAACACTTACAATATATGTGAGGTAAGGTAAAAATTATTTAACAAAAGTGGGGTGTGTAATAATTATTACGTCAAACCATAGTTAGGATATAAAACACTTAGAGTTATTGTGAGGTAAGGTAAAAACTATTTCACAAATGTGGAGTGTGTAAAAATTATTACCGCAAATCTCAGGTGGGGTAAATGTAATTTACTCCATTTTAGGCTCCATTCAATGTATTACAAACAGTTTTAACAAATCACAGTCATAAAACAGAGTGATTGTAGGGCTCGCGGCCCGGGGAGCACTGTCCCCACACATAGTGTTGAGATTGACGTGAGGCGGCTTATTTTTCCAAAGGTGCACTTGCAATTATTATATACACTTAATATTGATTTCATGAATAACATTTCATGTAGCCTACAATTTTTTTTTTTTTGATAATTAGCGGCCATAAGAGCCCTTTTAATAAATCAATAAAAGAGATGCCAAAGAGCATCACAAAGAGCTTACAACTCTTGGAGTTTACCCGACAATTACGTGTTTGGCTCCTCTTTATCTAAAATTATGGTTAACTGTAATTGTCTAGCTCTAACCTAGAGATGGGCCGGGACATGTGTTAGAATTTGGGTGATGGGATTGATGCTTTAAGGCGCGAGAGAATCACTATCTTTAAATTATTTAACAAAAGTGGGGTGTGTAATAATTATTACGTCAAACCATAGTTAGGATATAAAACACTTAGAGTTATTGTGAGGTAAGGTAAAAACTATTTCACAAATGTGGAGTGTGTAAAAATTATTACCGCAAATCTCAGGTGGGGTAAATGTAATTTACTCCATTTTAGGCTCCATTCAATGTATTACAAACAGTTTTAACAAATCACAGTCATAAAACAGAGTGATTGTAGGGCTCGCGGCCCGGGGAGCACTGTCCCCACACATAGTGTTGAGATTGACGTGAGGCGGCTTATTTTTCCAAAGGTGCACTTGCAATTATTATATACACTTAATATTGATTTCATGAATAACATTTCATGTAGCCTACAATTTTTTTTTTTTTGATAATTAGCGGCCATAAGAGCCCTTTTAATAAATCAATAAAAGAGATGCCAAAGAGCATCACAAAGAGCTTACAACTCTTGGAGTTTACCCGACAATTACGTGTTTGGCTCCTCTTTATCTAAAATTATGGTTAACTGTAATTGTCTAGCTCTAACCTAGAGATGGGCCGGGACATGTGTTAGAATTTGGGTGATGGGATTGATGCTTTAAGGCGCGAGAGAATCACTATCTTTAAGACAAGATTTTGCCCCTAATGCAATATCGTGTCTCCAGGATACAATAAAGCTTCCTGGATCGACAAATATATATATATATATATATATATCCATCAATCCCCCATGGCTGCCTGATCTCTATCCATTGCACTGAATATGGATAAGAACAGTTTAAAAAAATCAACAACCACAAGAACCACCGAGTAACTGTTTAATTATTATAAAAGAAAAGGAAAACAAAAGGCTTGGTTATTATAGTTAGATTTGTTCCTTTGCTCCAAGCTCAAGTGCCAAGTGCGCCTAAGAAGCGCCCTACAGCCCACGCCGCGCGCGCGTGTGCGGTTCAATGCGAAGCATTGAACCTTAACCTCAGGCACATGTTAGCCTAGTCCATGGTTTATTTATTTGTAAGTCCATACAACTCTTTAACTTATAAAGAGTTATGATGTAACTTACTTTGTCCATGTGGGACATTAATTACTAAACCTATTTATATTCTCTAGGAGCTAGGGATTACATTATTCTATCCATGTGGGACATTGATAGAAGTAATACATTAATTTCCTCATTAAATTTCACTAACTATTCAACAATCCCCCACTAGTTATTGAAAGTTGTGAAACCTAACCAAACCTTATTGTGATACTGCATATCTAAAGGTATCATATGATTAAACCTTTAGTTAGTGTAAGTGACTCAAAGCCTTAAAAGTATTTGGTGGCCAGATAGCTTAAACCAAATCCTTTAATATTAAAACCGGAGGCACTACACACAGTACCGCACCTTATCCTTATTTCATAAGAAGCCTTATTATTGTAGCACTATTATGGCCTTGTGCTCATCCTGGTTCTGTGAAGATGTATAAGAGTTAAAATCCCATAAAACTCTTATTTAGAGCGACCACACTTTAATATTCACATAGGTGAATTCCATACCTATATGGATTCCATTAAGAGTAAACTCATCCTCCTTAATAATTAAATGCACTATATCCTATTTATAGTGCTCCATTGACCTTGTTATAACTTGTTATTACCCTTTAAACCTTATAACTAGTTTTCGCTAGAGTAAGGTGGGGTTCCTATTACAACAGATCATACATTAAAGGATTTTAAACCCATTCTAGCAGTGATGTTCTTCACCAAATCCCTTAGCAAACCTTTAGTCAAAGGGTCTGCTAGATTTAGAGTTGATTTAACATAGGTGATTGTTATAACACCATCTTGAATCAACTCCCTCACATACGCATGTCTCAAACTAATGTGTCTAGACTTCCCATTATAGATTTTACTATAAGCTCGAGACATGGTAGCCTGACTATCGCAATATAAGGAAGTGGCTGACATAGGTTGTGGCTACAACTTAATATCCATCAATAGATTCCTCAGCCATTCTGCTTCCTTTCCTGCTGCTGCTAGAGTAATGAACTCTGATTCCATGGTGGAATGTGAGATACATGTTTGTTTTTTAGAGGCCCAACTAATGGCTCCTCCTCCTAGGGTAAATATCCACCCAGATGTTGACTTGTCATCCTTAGAGCTAGTTATCCAACTAGCATCATTGAATCCCTCTAAAACAGATGGATAATCATTATAGAAGAGACCAAAGTCAACTGTCCTTTTCAAGTATCCAAGTACTCTTGCAATGGCCTTCCAATGTTCTGTACTTGGTTTACTTGTGTACCTAGATCATTTGCACACTGCAAATGCAATGTCTGGTCTGGTACAGTGCATTGCATACATCAGACTCCCTATAGCACTAGCATACTCCAACTGTGCAACAACTCTTCCATTGTTCTCCACTAAGTGAACACTTGGATCATAGGGAGTTTTGGCATCCTTTATATTGAGATGTTTGAACTTAGTCAACAACTTCTCAACATAATGAGATTGACTTAAGGCAAAACCCTTATTGTGCCTTTTAACCTTTATGCCTAAGATAGTATCAGCTTCATTAAGATCCTTCATCTTAAATTGAGAAGTGAGATACTTCTTAGTTTCATTAATTCCATGTAAATTGGTTCCAAAAATGAGCATGTCATCAACGTAGAGACATAATAACTCCATAAGAATCTGTAAACTTCGAATAAATATATTTATCCGAGTTATTATGGAGAAAACCATTTGAAAGAAGCGCAACATCAAACTTTTCATGCCACTGTTTGGGCGCTTGTTTCAATCCATATAAGGATTTAACCAATTTACACACCTTCTTTTCATTTCCTGTTAATATGAAACCCTCAGGTTGTTCCATATAAATCTCCTCTTCTAAATCTCCATTTAGAAAGGTTGTTTTTACATCCATCTGATGCACATGTAGCTTAAATATTGAAGCCAGTGCAAACAGAATCCTAATAGATGTAATTCTGGTTACAGGAGCATAGGTATCAAAGTAATCGATACCTTCCTTTTGAGTAAAACATTTAGCTACTAATCTAGCCTTAAAGATTTGTAAAGAACCATCAGTATTGTATTTCCTCCTAAATACCCATTTGCATCCTATTGGTTTTGAACCTGGAGGCAAGTCCACTAGAATCCAAGTATTGTTGGACAATATTGAATCCATCTCATCACTTATTGCCTCCTTCCAGAATGCAGAATCTCTGGATGCCATAGCTTCACTAAATGTTTTAAGGTCATCATCAACATGTAGTACAATAGGTATTTGGTCTAATACTTCTGTCCTACTACCTTCTACTAGAAAAACAATAGATATGGAAGAAACAAAATCCGGTCCAAAATCTTTAGCTTTTCTAACCCTTTGGCTTCTTCTTGGTTCTATACCAGACTCAAGTTCATTACTTTTGTCGATTGAACCAGAAGTTGTGCTTCCTAATGGTATATCAGGAGAGTTCCTAATTGTGGGTGTTGGTTGAGATGCATCAGATTTCATAAAGGTATTCTCAAAGAATTCTGCATCTCTAGTCTCTACAATCACATTAGATTGTAAGTCCAACAGCCTGTATGCTTTAGAATTTTCAGCATAACCTACAAAAATGCTCTTGATTGCCCTTGGGCCTAACTTAGTCCTCTTTTGATCAGGAACTCTATAATAGGCAATACACCCCCACACTTTGAAGTATTTAATGTTAGGATTTCTTCCTTTCCACACCTCATATGGAGATACCTTCGTTTTCTTAGAAGGAATTCGATTATGGACATGGCATGCAGTTAAGAGTGCTTCCCCCCATAAATTTGTTGGCAAATCCGCATTTAATAACATGGCATTAACCATATTACATAGAGTCTGAGTTTTCCTTTCAGCAAGGCCATTCTGTTGAGGTGTTCTATGGGTTGTTCTTTGATGGATGATACCATGGTTCTCACAGAATTCATCAAATTCAATTGGAAAATACTCCCCTCCCCTATCACTCCTTAGAATTTTAATTCTTTTTTCCTTTTGATTCTCAACTTCAGCCTTATAGCGTTTGAACATGTCGAATGCTTTATCCTTAGTTCGCAATAAATATACATAAGTGTATCTCGAACTATCATCAATGAATGTGATAAAATATCTTTTACCACCCCTAGTAAGCATTCCATTCATTTCACATATGTCAGAATGAACTAAGTCTAGAATTTGTGTATTTCTCTCAACCTTAGGGAAAGGTTTCTTAGTGAATTTAGCCTGAGTGCAAATTTCGCACTTAGAAATATTTGAACCTGACTGACAAGAGAAATACCCATCCTTAATCATAAACTTCAATGAATTGAAATTTAAATGTCCTAGCCTAGCATGCCAAACTGAATAAGATTCAACAAGATAAGCAGAACTAGGTACTTCATTTATTTCATTCAAACTTAGTCTAAACATGCCCTCGCAATCATAGCCTTTGCCAATAAACACAGTGTTCTTAGTAATAACAATCTGATTTAAACCTACTACAACAACAAATCCCTTCTTATTCAAAATATTTCATGAAACTAGATTCTTCCTCATATCTGGAACATGAAAGACATTCATCAACGTGAGTTTCCTCCCTGATGTGAAGTTCAACTCTACCGTTCCTAGTCCAAGGACTTTGGCCGGAGTGTTATTCCCCATGAGGACCTCACGATCAGCCACAACTTCATAAGATTTAAATTATGACCTGTCATAACAAACATGAATAGAGGCACCTGTATCATACCACCAACCAGGAGGCTTGCCTATATTAGCCATATGTATCTCAGTAATCATATTTAAATAAAGATTAGATACCATGGCAATCAAGTCCTTCATGTTCTCATCTACCATGTTACCCTTGGAAGAATCTGCATTCTTGGCTGCCAAATCAGCCTTCATTGTCTTGCAATCCTTAATGTAGTGTCCTTTACCCTTACAATAGTAACAGTCACTATTCTGCTTCTTGGTACCCTTAGTACCCTTGCCTTTGAAAGTGGACTTGTCTTTCTTTGCCTTAAGGGACTTGTCTTTCTTTGTCTTAGACTTCATCTCATTCACGACATTGACCTTTGAACTGTTGGCTAAATACACAGCATCTCTTTTACGATTCTCCTCCTCAATCCTGAGATGTCTGAGTATTTTTTCAACAGTGAAATCTTCTGACATATGCAGAAGTTTCTTCCTGTAGTCGTTCCAAGTGGGTGGCAATTTTGCAATAATCGCCCCCACTTGAAGTGACTCTGAGATCTTAACCTGAAGATCATGAAGTCTATTGACAAGAACCTGCAACTCATGCACTTGGTCCAGAATAGGTATATCATCTGACATCTGAAAATCAAAATACTTCATCATAAGAAGCTTGTCAGTACCTTGTGTCTCTGTGTTGTATTTCTCTTCGAGGGTTTTCCAAATGTCCTTTGGTGACTTCCATGAAACGTACAACTCGTACAAGCGTTCTGACAGGGTTTGTAGAATGTGTCCTCTACATAGGAATTCATCCTCCTCTCGCTTCTTCTTTGCTTCATTCAACTTTTGAATCGCCATAGAATCCATTTTCTCTAGTTTCTCCTTTGATGGGTTCGGCAGATTCTATAATTTTGGATCCAGAACGTATGCAATCTTCAGTGCTGTCAACAGGAATAAGATCTTGTCCTTCCATCGCAGGAAGTTTGTGCCATCAAACTTGTCCAACCTTACGAGATCTTGATTCATAATTCTGAATGCAGTGTCTGAATCGGCCATGATCTTGTCTTAAAATTGTTAGAATTTGGGTGATGGGATTGATGCTTTGAGGCGTGGGAGAATCATTATCTTTAAGACAAGATTTTGCCCCTAATGCAATATCGTGTCTTCAGGATACAACAAAGCTTCCTGGATCGACGAATATATATATATATCCATCAATCCCCCATGGTCGCTGATCTCTATCCATCAGACTGAATATGGATAAGAACAGTTATGGAAAAACTGCGACAATCACAAGAACCACCGAGTAACTGTTTAATTATTATAAAAGAAAAGGAAAACAAAAGGCTTGGTTATTATAGTTAAATTTGTTCCTTTGCTCCGAGCTCAAGTGCCAAGTGCGCCTAAGAAGCGCCCTACAGCCCACGCCGCGCGCGCGTGTGCGGTTCAATGCGAAGCATTGAACCTTAACCCAGGCACATGTTAGCCTAGTCCATGGTTTATTTATTTGTAAGTCCATACAACTCTTTAACTTATAAAGAGTTATGATGTAACTTACTTTGTCCATGTGGGACATTAATTAATAGACCTATTTATATTCTCTAGGAGCTAGGGATTACATTATTCTATCCATGTGGGACATTGATAGAAGTAATACATTAATTCCCTCATTAAATTTCACTAACTATTCAACAACACGTGGTAGAAATCCTAACAGATTTCTATGCTGGCCAGGTTTCCAGGATCCTAAAACAAAATATCATTGATACCACTACAAAGATTATTGCCAATGTCACAATACATGAATATATTAGCTATGTACACACCACGGTCATGTTCTGAACGTGTATGTGGTTGCTATAGCTTCTCTTATTGAGGCTGAACAATTTTCTCTGTGTTTGATTTGGTTGATCGATTGTTTACTACATGAGTTGTTGCTCTGTTTGGTGCTTCTTGTTTTACATCTATAATAAGAATGAACAATAGTAACTTTCAATTTCATCATATATTCTATAGAAATTAGTAGCTTTTCAGGATAAACAACACCTGAATCCTTGTTATCTTTGTGTTTTGATACTAATTGTGATATTTTAGGATCCATTTAGTGTGTATCGCAGGCAATTTGAATAAATTACACTCATAAAATGAGTGACCTTCAACCAAACTAATTAAAGAGAGACATATAATACAATATATGCAGACCATTGTAATGTCCTCCTTCCTAAATACCTCAAATTTATGACACTAGTGCTATACATATCCCTTCTATGAACATGACTCGAGTGAGTAAAGTTCACCTTATTATAGTGTTAATTTTGTGACACTTAGGGTCTATTCTTTCCAGTAATTTTAGAACTACAATATGTACTTGAGACTATGCGTGTAAGTAAATATAGTTGAATTCTACCGAGAAGGAAATAAGGCAGCAGATTGGGTTGCTAAGACAGGTCACTCTATCACTACAAATAAATGTTGGATCCCCCAAGTGTCTAGAGTTTTTTGTAATATTTTGAGAGATGATTTAGTTGGGCGTTATCTTGTGAGAAGAAACTCCTAACTTCCTCACCCACTTACCTTGTAAAAAAAAGTAAATACAGTTGAATGTATTCTTTGTTAAACGTAGATAAATAGAATTGAGTATAGTAGGGGAAGATATGACTAACATAAATTATTTGTCCCATTTCCTATTAGAAGATATGACTACAACTTTCCTTCACCAACCTCATGAAGTCCCTAGAGGCTATATTTGTAGCCAACTATTGGATGATAAGAGTGTTTGCTCGTCTCTAATTCATATTATGTAAAAGTTATAAAAATTATACACTCCAAAAGAAAATATATTGTTGAGATAAAACTAATAACCTTCTATAGTAGGATTTATGATTTATTACTAATTTTATAAATTCAATTTATTTCAACGAAATAATCATAAGCAATATAAACTCAATTGCATCCCCTTTTGCTTGGCACCATAAACTTTGATTTGAATCATGGTTCCTAAAAATAAGTGTTGCACCTTAGTAGTGTTGACAGGTGTATTCAAGGGTTTGGGGGGTATCGGGTTTGTAATAAATGTAACCGATGAATTGGCTCCTCAACAACTATTTTGCATTGGTGGATGGATATGGAAGGTCAATACCCCAGTCGAAATTGTCCATGGGCAATCACTATATATATACTTGGTTTGTTAAGTCATTTGACAGTCAAGTTCCTAGCTACAAAAGAAAATTAGGGTTAATCTCGACCTTATTAAGGTGGATCGAAACTAAAAAGACCACTAAAAATTTGTTTTTGGACTTTCATGAGACCATTTAGCAGAGTTTAGTACATGTATGTGTGTGTATCAATTCTAATATATTAAATCTCTTGTCGTTTTCCATCTAACCGAAACATTGTTTTAAGGGATTTATGGTAATTTTAGTTGAATTTTAGTTATAATTTTCAAATTTGTAAACCAAAGGTAACGTCAATGCTTCTTTTTTTTCGGTCAAAGATTCTTTCCTAACAATATTTACAAAAGGATATTCAAAATTACAGTAAAGATTAAAAAAAAATTCCTACTAATTAAATTTTTCAACATTTATTTTTTTCTTAGGTCTATTTCTGCATTTCCTTTCTTGGACTTTTATCCTCATATAACAAATGTTCCTTTTTATTTGGATGATCGTAGACTTTATTATTGTTGACTCATTCCTATGTACATGATCATCAGACATTTGAATCTATGATAATAATTTGATTTCCATGAAAAATAGCCATGAGATGTGGATGATCATTAATGTTAATCCGTCAAACTCGTTACACTGCATGTATATATATAAATGTTGTAGCCATTTAAGATATATCACAAACAACAAGACATTGCATATTGAAAGTAATATTGAATACAAAATGGCTAGATTATCAATCATATTTGTAGGCTCAATGACAATACTATTATTATTATGCATACACATCGTGGATGTTAGAGCAAACTCAGATACTCAAGACGTCGTTGAGAAGTTGGTGGCCAATAGGAAGGAATTAAACCATGAAGAGGATTTGTTGAAGAAGGAAGTACAAACAGATAGACAACAACGAGCAGAGGAAAATAAGGAAGCGAAACAGTTAGGAGCGTTGGCAAAGGAGATGAATGACAGTCCAAAAAAAGAGGAATTAAAGCAAGAACAGAGTTTATTGAAAGATGAAGCACAAGTAGATAAACAGCAACAATTGCAGGTAGAGAATGAAGCGAAGATTATAGGAGAGATGGTGAAGGAGGAAGACAAAATGATACATAAGTTACAGAAGGAGTAAGAAAATGCAAAACACTAAGAAAGAAGAGAAGTCATACAAAAATGAGGCACACACAACGGCCAGAAAACCAATCACGAGAGAAAAAGTATAATTTTCAAGGAAGATAAATAAAAGTAGTACATCCCTCACTAAAATCACATAACACACATTAGGTTATTGCCAATGTCAGGATACGTGAATATATTAGCTATTCATAAGCTTAGATTCTATCAAATCCAAAAATAAATTTTATTGTAATCGTATATTTTATTATGAGTTGCATAAGAATTCTTTATATGTACACCTAGAATGAACAAGAGTAATTTTCAATTTCATCGTATATTCTATAGCAATTAGTAGCATTTCACGATATACAACACATACAACACCTCAATCCTGAATATCTTTGTGTTTTGATACTTATTGAAACATTTTAGGCTCCATTCAGTGTATTGCAAACAATTTTAACAAACCGCACATACAAACCGGGAATCGAGACCGGTACAGGGACAGGGAAATGAGGTTAAGTCTCACTCCCGGTTCCGTTGTTGACCGGGACATCATTTTTAATCCCACTCTCGGTCCCGCTCCCACCGGGAACGGGACTTGATCGAGAGTGGGACGGGACCGGAATTCCCGGAATTTTTTCTCACCCCTAACAGTATGTAATTTAAACTATGCATGTAAGTAAATACAGTTGAATGTATTCTTTGTCAAACATGGATGCATAAAATTGAACATAGTAGTTGAAGATTTGACTAACTTAAATTATTTGTCCCCTTTCCTACTTTAAGATAGGATTAGAACTTTCTTTCGAGACGCTCATAAAACTCCTAAAGATTATGTTTGTCGTCATTTATTGGAAGGCTAGAGTGTTTGCTTGTCTCTTATTCAAATGTTTAAAAAAAAATACGTTCCAAAATAAAATATATGATTGAGATAGACTAAAAGCCTTCTATGGTAGAATTTGATTTATTACTAATTTTATCAATTCAATTTGTTTTAACGTAGAGATCTTAAGCAATGTAACCTCAATCACCTCACCATTTGTGTGGTATATATCATAAACTCTGGTTTGAGTCGTGGTTCCTATAAATATTTACTTCAAATTAGTAGTGTTGATAAGTGTATTCGAGGTTTCGGGTTTTAATAAGGTTGTCTGCAAATCGGCTTCTTAACAACTATTTTGTAACGGTGGATGTCAATATCCTTGTCGAAATTGTCCGTGGGCAATCATTATATATATACTTGTTTTTAAGTCATTTACTAGCCAAGCTCTTATAAAGAAATATTAGGGTCAATCTCGACCTGAAAATTAGATTATGCTCCCGGGTGCTCCATGCATTGTGCGCCCGGGTTGCTTTTTTCTTTTTTTTCCCCCTCATTTGTTATTAGCTTTTCTGACCCTAATAGTAGTATATATGTAATGAGTCTTTTGTTTTAATTCAATATTCTAATTTATTTTGAATTTAAATTTCTAGTCCAATTTAATTATGCTTTACAATTATTTATTTATTTTTATTTTAAATTTTCTTTGTATTTTTTATCATATTCTTTTTATTATTTTTGTAATTTAATTTTTTCCATACTTTTAGATACATTTTCAATAAAAATAGTTTATGAGAATTATAATATAAATTTATGAGAATCCAGATTACAAATTATGAACATTGCATTGGATATGCTTATGAGTATTCGTATACTGATTTATGAGCATTGTAGTTTAATAGAAAAACGATTATGCTCCCGGGTCCATAATGCTCCATGCGCCAAATGCATTCTTTTTCTTTATATTTTTAATTTCCTTTTTTTGTGCAATTTTTAATTTTTCTAAAATAAATATAATAAGACTTTTCTTTTAATATAATACTTCAATATATTTTGTAATGAGATAGGTTATGAGCATTGTAGTTCTTCTTGATGAACATTATGATTTATGTAATGAGCATTGTAGTTATAGGTAATGAGCATTGTAGTAATAGATAATGAACATTATAGTTTTATGTAATGAGCATTGTAGTTATAGGTAATGAGCATTGTAATAATAGGTAATGAACATTGTAGTTTAGCTTGATGAACATTATGGTTTCATGTAATGAGCATTGTCATTATAGGTTATGAGCATTGCAGTTCTGCTTTGATGAACATTATGGTTTCATGTAATGAACATTGTTGTTATAGGTTATGAGCATTGTAGTTCTGCTTGATTAGCATTATGCTTTTATGTAATTAACATTGTAGTTATAGGTAATAAGCATTGTAGTTCAACTTGATGAGCATGATGCTTTTATGTAATGAGCATAATAGTTATGAGTTATCAACATAGTAGTTGTAATTCTGCTTGATGAACATTATGGTTTTTTATAATGAGCATTGTAGTTATAGGTAATGAGCATTGTAGTAATAGGTAATGAGCATAACGGTTTTGTGTAATGAGCATTGTAGTTATAGGTAATGATCATTGTAGTAATAAGTAATGACCATTGTAGTTCAGCTTGATGAGCATTATGGTTTCATATAATGAGCATTGTAGTTCTGCTAATTTATGAGCATTATGGTTTCATGTAATGAGCATTGTCGTTATAGGTTATGAGCATTGTAGTTCTGCTTGATGAGCATTATGGTTTTATGTAATGAGCATTGTAGTTATAGGTAATGAGCATTGTAGTTCAGCTTGATGAACATTATGGTTTTATGTAATGAACATAATAAGAGTTATAAGCTATCAGCATAGTAGTTGTATAATATGAGCATTGGTGTAGAGGCTAATGAGCATTGACTTTGTAGGTTATGAGCATAATAGTTATAATTTATGAGCATAATAATTAGTAGTTAAGGCTTATAAGCATCGGCCTTGTAGGTTATAAATATTGTAGTAAAAAAATTAAAAGCATAAAACTATAATATTACACAAAAATATATAAAATAAAAAATAAAAACGATGGTGGGCGTTGGGCTCACTGAGCAACGTACGCCTAGGCTCACCATCGTCCTTCTCGTAGTTTAAGTTTACTAGGAAAAAATTAAGAAAATCGAAAATAAAAAAAGTTGCAAATAAAATATATCTAAGAAAATTTACTGAAGATATATTATTGTCCCACAACATATGCTAAATCCATTAAATTTAAAAATAATTATTTACATTTTTTTTTCAAAAAAAATTGATAAAGGGTGGAAGGCAAACCTTGGGCTCACGATGCCCATGTGCTCCCGGGAGCACGGTCTTCCCACCCATCTCGACCTTATAAGGTAGAGAGAATTTTTTTAAAAAAAAAACCAGTAAAATTTTATTTCGAAAGTTTTCAGAACATTTTGTGGAGTTTCGTATATGTATATGTGTGTGTATCAATTCTAATATATTACACCGAAATATTATCCATCACACCGAAATATTTTCTTTTAGGGATTTTTCGGTAACTTTAATTGAGATTTATTTATAATTTCCAAATTTGTAAACCAAACCTAACATAAATGCTCTTTTTTTCCAGACAAAGAAAACTTTTTTTCTTCACAATTTTCATAACTGGATATTCACAAATACACTTAATAGTACAAGTAAATTACAAAGCCTACTAATTAAAATTGTAAACATTTTTTTTTCTTAGGTCTTTTGTTTGCATTTCCTCTCTTAGCCTTTAATATTTATATAACAAATATACCCTTTTATTTGCAAAAACAATAGACCATATTTTTGTTGACTCATTTTCGGATACATGATTACCTGACATTTCGAATTGAACCTACAATAATAATTTGATTTTCATGAAAAATAGTTGTGAAATGAGGATTATCATTAATATCAATAGGTCAAGCTCGTTAAGTTGCATGCATATATAAATATTGTAGTAATGTCAGACCGACTCAAACGTGTCAAGCAACGAGACATTGCATATCAAAAGCAATATTGAATCAAATATGGCTAGATTATCAATGATATTTGTAGGATTAATGACAGTGTTATTATTATGTATACACATTGTTGATGCTAGAGCAAACTTAAGAGATCACAGACGTTGAGAAATTGGTGGCCAATAGGAATGAAGGAACTAAGGCACGAAGAAGAATTATTAAAGAAGGAAGTAGAGACAGATAAACAACAGTGATTGGAGGAAGCGAGGAAGCGAATCAGTTAGAGGCGTTAGCAAAGGAGGAGAAAATCATTGCAGAAAGAGAGGAATTACAGCAAGAACAGAGTATATTGAAAAATGAAGCAAAATAGATAAAGACTACCAATTGCAGGTAGAGAAGGAAACGATAATTCTAGGAGAGACGATGAAAGAGGTTGACAAGATATTACATAAGACGTATAAAAAAAAAGAAAACGTATAAAAAGAAGGTACACACCACGGACAGAAAACCAATCACGAGAGATGACTAGATTTTTCTAGGGTGACAAAAATATGATGAAGTACACCCCTCATTATAATCACATACCGCTACAAAAGGTTATTGCCAATGTCACGATACATGAATATATTAGTTATGTATAACCTTAGATTCTATCAAATCCCAAAATAAATTTTATTGTAATTGTATATTTTCTTTCCAACTACATAAAAATTCTTTACATCTATAATAAGAATGAACAAGAGTAACTTCCAGTTTCATCATATATTCTGTAGCAATTAGTAGCATTTCAGGATAAACAACACCCGAATCCTTGTTATCTTTGTGTTTTGATACTTATTGTGACATTTTAGGATCCATTTATTATGTATCGCATACAATTTTAATAAATTACACTCATAAAATGAGTGACTTTCAACCCAAATAATTAAAGATAGACATATAATAAAAGGAAAATTGGAATCTAATAATTCCTACTTTTTGCGAATTGGATGACAATAATTCCTACTTTCAATTTTTATTCTGGTGATCCAAAAAAAATAAAATTGAATTGCAATGCTATCAAATTTACCTTCACATTTTTTTTATTTTTTTTATTCATAACCCATATTGTTTTTTATTTTTTCGTTCCTACCTCTAGAAAGGTAATGAATTATAGTTTCTAAAATATTTTTTAAATTATTTTTTTGAGACTTCGAGTAATTATTATGACTTTCTAAAAGGAATAAAAGTGAAAAAATCATAAAAATAGTAGAAAAATTGAAAAAAAATTTGGAAGAAACGCCTTAAATTCATTAAAAACATGGTAAAGTGTTGTAACAAGTTTTGAATCAAATGCAACACAAAATCTATAATATTTAGGGTATACTCTCGATAATGTCCCACTACAATCCAATTTTATTTTATTTTTTACCACCAGAATACAAATTGAAAGTAGAGATTATTGTCATCCAATTTAAAAAAGTAGGGATTATTAGAATCCAATTTTCCTATAATTCAATATATGGTGACCATTGTAATGTACACCTTCCTCAATACCTCAATTTATCGATGCCAGTGCTATACATATCTCATCTATGTACTTGACTAGATTGAGTAAAGTCCACCTTATTAAATTTTATTGTGTTAATTCTGTGACACATGGAGTCTATTCTTTACCGAAATTAAAAAGACCACTAAAAATTTGTTTTCGAACTTTCATGAGACCATTTAACAGAGTTTAGTACATGTATGTGAGTGTATCAATTGTAACATATTAAATCTCTTATCGTTTTCTATTGAACCGAAAAATTGTTTTAAGGGATTTTCTGGTAATTTTAGTTGAATTTTAGTTATAATTTTCAAATTTGTAAACCAAAGGTAACGTCAATGCTTCTTTTTCTTCGGTCAAAGACACTTTTTTCTTCACAATATTTACAAAAGGATACTAAAAAATACCATCAAAATTACAAAAAAAGAAAATTCCTACTTTTTAAATTTTTCAACATTTATTTTTTTTCTTAGGTAATTTTTTGCATTTCCTCTCTTGGACTTTTATTCTCATATAACAAATGTTCCTTTTTATTTGGATGATCGAAGACTGTATTATTGTTGACTCATTCCTATGTACATGATCATCAGACATTTTGAACCTATGATAATAATTTGATTTTCATGAAAAATAGCCATGAAATGTGGATGATAATTAATGTTAATCCGTCAAACTCGTTATACTGCATGTATATATAAATGTTGTAGCCATTTAAGATATGTCACAAACAACAAGACATTGCATATTGAAAGCAATATTGAATACAAAATGGCTAGATTATCAATCATATTTGTAGGTTCAATGACAATACTATTATTATTATGCATACACATCGTGGATGTTAGAGCAAACTCAGAGACTCAAGACGTCGTTGAGAAGTTGGTGGCCAATAGGAAGGAATTAAAGCATAAAGAGGATTTGTTGAAGAAGGAAGTACAAACAGATAGACAACAACGAGCAGAGGAAAATAAGGAAGCGAAACAGTTAGGAGCGTTGGCAAAGGAGATGAATGACAGTCCAAAAAAAGAGGAATTAAAGCAAGAACAGAGTTTATTGAAAGATGAAGCACAAGTAGATAAACAGCAACAATTGCAGGTAGAGAATGAAGCGAAGATTATAGGAGAGATGGTGAAGGAGGAAGACAAGATGATACATAAGTTACAGAAGGAGTAAGAAAATGCAAAACACTAAGAAAGAAGAGAAGTCATACAAAAATGAGGCACACACAACGGCCAGAAAACCAATCACGAGAGAAAAAGTATAATTTTCAAGGAAGATAAATAAAAGTAGTACATCCCTCACTAAAATCACGTAACACACATTAGGTTATTGCCAATGTCAGGATACGTGAATATATTAGCTATTCATAAGCTTAGATTCTATCAAATCCAAAAATAAATTTTATTGTAATCGTATATTTTATTATGAGTTGCATAAGAATTCTTTATATGTACACCTAGAATGAACAAGAGTAATTTTCAATTTCATCGTATATTCTATAGCAATTAGTAGCATTTCACGATATACAACACCTCAATCCTCAATATCTTTGTGTTTTTATACTAATTGAAACATTTTACGTTACATTTGGTGTATTGCAAATAGTTTTAACAAATCACACTCAATAAAAGAGTGATTGTAAGGCTCGCGGCCCGGGGAGCATTGTCCGCTCACATAGGTCTCGTTCTTTTATACAGCTAGCGGCGGTATGGTGCGGTGCGATGTGGAGGAAATATGGTGGGTTGTGGTGGGTTGGGGAACTTTGTGGTGGATGGTGGTGGGTTGGGGAAAGTTGTGGTGGATTGTGGTGTGTTGGAAAAAGTTTAAATTTTAATAAAAAGATAAATTGAAATTGAAAAAGTAGATTGTGGTGGGTTGTGGTGAAACATGGAAAGTTGCGGTGCAGTATAGCACCGCAGCCTGCCAATCGCATAAAAGAACGGGTCCATAGTGTTGAGATTGGCGTGAGGTGACTTATTTTTCCTACGGTGCACTTGCAATTATTATATACAATATTGATTTTATGAATAACGTTTCATGTAGACGAGATTCTCATCATAATTAAGCTTTGATCCTAAAATTATGATCAACTGTAATTGTCTAGCCCTAACCTAGAGATGGACCGAGACACGTGGCAGAAATCCTAACGGATTTCTATGCCGACCAGGTTTTACAATCCCTCTCTAGGTTTTAAATGGAACCACTAGTTACTAAGTCGAGGTCCAAATCCTATCCACTATACCAAAATCTGTCAGTGGAGTTTGGCTGACCGGCTACCAGACAACTAATGTCTTCGAGGCAAACTAGTATGACGAGCTTGACTTAGCCCACTAACCAGAAATCCGCTGGGATTTCTAGTCAGTGAGACTAAGTGGCTCGTTGCACCGGTTTGCGGTTAGCATATCTTTTAGAAACTAAGCAATGATTAGGATGAGAAATAAAGTCGACATGCATAATAAGTTATAATTTAAGAGTCGCTAATTAATTTTTAAAAAAAAATTAATAAAAAAAGTAAATGTCACAATCTTCGAGCCAAAGTTGGGATCGAGGATAAAGGTGTAAATGTAAGGGGAATACTCTTATTTCATCAGCCGAAGCGACTTTTACTAAATCAGGTTTAAAGGGAAAAAAACTAAAATAGGTTAAAAGAAATAAAGTCGCCATGTATTAAATTAACAATGCATGCGAGTGAAATAACATTAAAGTTCGTAAAACAAAGTAAATACAGCAAGCATGGCACAAACAATTACATTGTTACATATGAGACAAAACAAAGCAAATAAACAATTACCCAAACTCCGCTAGGATTTCTAGGTTGAACCGTAGTTGGATTGCCGGAACTTTCAAACTCTGCTAGGATTTCTAGGTTGAACCTGTGCGTTGCGCCTGACAGAGTGAATTCTTAAACTGACTATCAGCTTACAAATCCTTTAAAATTTCCAGGAGAAATCCACTTGGATTTCCACATTCAGAAAATGGAAAGATATTTTTTTTAACGACTCTAGTGTGCATAAATAGTCAAATCAAATATTGTGACAAATCATTTCTGGGTATCATTTCGGTGAATCTTGATGGAAAATCCATCAAAGTTTCCATTTTTCCAAAACACACAAAAGGCAATCTCCGGTGGTTTTTGCATCGAGATTCACCAGAGTGGTACCCAGAAAGCATTTGTCACAAATCACAATATATATATTAAGGTACTCCAAAATCATTTTTCAATACATTGGGCTAGAAAATTAGTGACCACAAAGCGCAGGGTAATAGAGTACCTAAGTGTAATTTTTTGCATTTAGTGTATTGCAAGCAATTTCAACAAATCACACACATAACAAGAGTGATCTTCCACCAAATAAAGAGAGACATATAATACAATATACGGAGAGCATGGTAATGTGTTCCCTCCTATAAATAATTCAAATTTGTCGACCCCATTGTTACACTTATTTCTTCTATATACGTGACTAAAGTTGGTAACGGCCCCTTATTAATTTTGATTGTGTTACTTTTGTTACATTTAGGGTCTATTCTTTACAGTTATTTTAGAACTATAATATGTATTTAACACTTTGCGTGTGAATAATTAAATTTGAATGTATTATTTGTTAAAGATAAATAAAATTGAACATAGTTGTGGAAAGTATTACTAATATAAATTGTTGATCGCCTTTCCAAATAGAAGATAAGAGTATAATTTTCTTTAACGTGGCTCATGAAGCAACTAAAGGTTATATTTGTAAAGTTTTGAAAAAAATTATACAGTCAAAAATCTAATATATATGATTGAGATCAAATTAACATTTTTTATGTTAGAATCCTTGATTATGAGTTTTTTTTTTTTTTTTTTGGGCTGTTGGAGTGGATTGTGACCTAAATTCATTCTATTCATCGATAGTTTTCATCTAATAAGAAGTTGAATTTTTGAAAACCAATTCTTACATGTTCATGAATTTCACAAATGAATCATCTGGTTTTTGCCTGCAATGATGGATCAAGTACCAAGGAATTAAAGTAAATTTGGAATTTGAAAATACAAAGGGAAATAATTAAAATTAAGCCAAAAATACTAAAACATTTATTAAAAGTGGAATGAAAGACTAAAATATGAGGCATTAAAATGTCAATTTTATGGACTGAACATTTTTAAGCGATTTTTTTGGTACTTTAATTGAGCATTAGTTATAATTTTCAAATTTGTAAACAAAACCTAACGTCAATGGGTTTTTTTTCTTCAAAATTTTAAAAGCCCACTTATTGAAGTTTTCAACATTATTTTTTTTTTATCCTAAGGTTGTTTTCCATATTCCCTCTCTTGGCCTTTATTTTCTTATCATAAATGTTCTTTTGTAAACTATAGACTATATTTTCGTTCACTCATTCTTATACATGTGATAACTAGACATTCCAATCTCGCAGAATAATTAGATTTTTGTGAAAATAGCCTTGAAATGAGGATGACCATTAAGGTTAAAATATCAATCTCGTTAGATTGCATGTATATATAAATGTAGTAGTCATGTCAGATGTGTCACAAACAGCAAGACATTGCATATTGAAAACAATATTGGATACAAAATGGCTAGATTATCAATCATATTTGTAGGATCATTGACAGTATTATTGTTATTATTATGCATATTCATCGTTGATGTTAAAGCAAACTTAGAGACTAGAGACGCAAAGAAATTGCTAGCCACGGGGAGGAAGGCACTAACGCCTGAAGAGGAATTATTGATTAAACAAACATACAAACAAACAAACTCTCAGGGGCAACATGTTTGGATGCGGCCAAAAGAAATTATTGAATAAGGAAGAAGAAAAACATTCCAGAAAAAGAGGAATTAAAACAAGAACAAAGTTTATTGAAGAATGAAGCAAAAATAGAGATAAAGAGCAATAATTGCAGGTAGAGAAGGAAGAGAAGATTATAGGAAAGAATCGAAAGATGCTACATAAGTTACACAAGGAGAAAGAAAATACAAAACATTAATAAGGAAGAAGAGAAAACATACAAAAAAGTGGTACACACCCCGACCAAAAAACCAGTCACTAGATATGACTAGATTTTCAAGGATGAGAAATTTTAAAAAACTAATCCTTAAACTTATGTGTTGCATGGGATAAAATTGAACAATACCTATTGTTGGAATAAAATTAGAGAACACACATATTGTTTAAAACCTTTATTATAACATATAATAAAATGAATGTATCTATATTTTTCTATTTTTCACCAAAATATATTAAAATTTTGAATTTATAATATGTAAATATACTTGTTCTACTTATTTTCAAATATTAATATCGTCCAATTAAATATGTTAAATTAAACAATCTAATATAAATACAATTCAAATAAGAGAAAATATTATGTCGGCTGACATAAATAATGGTAATTATATGTTATGAGTTGGAAAAAAAACAACATTAATTGTATGAATGTTTAAAGCTAGCTTATTTTTAATCAAATAATGTCACAAAATTGAATTGATAACTTGTAAATATTGTTAACTTAAAAATAAATTTTAAATATTATAACAATGAATAGGATTATCAATGCATAAAATGAAACAATATTGAAAGATAGATTTTATTTGTATCAAAATAGAATCCGACAAACTCTAAGATAAAACAATATTCAAAGATAGATTTTATTTATATCAAAATAGAACCCGACAAACTCTAAATATTAGTACTAGTAGTAGCAGCAGCAGCAGTATCATCACCACCATCATACTCCCTTGAGAAAAGTATTCTCAAAAATTATCATGGAGACAAAATTATTTATTTATTTATTATCATCGTCATATCACGATTATTAAATAGTCTAACATTTGGAATATACTCTTTTTTTAACATAATCGCATTAACATGTTTCAATCAAAATATATATATTTCAAAAGAATAATAATAACTAATATTTCAACAATTGCACCATAACTTATTGTAGTAATTAATATGTATAAAATAAATTTAAAATAAAAATAAAATTGACTAATTATAACTTTCCAATAATGTCCTCTTTAAAGTACACATATTTCAATCCTCACCTTGAGTGGTAACTTACTCAAGTAATTAATGTGGTAAAATAATTTTAAAACTATAAATAACTAATTATAACTTTCCAGAAATACCCTCATTATAACTCGTATATTCTAATCATCACCCTTTATACCCAGAATTATATATATATATATATATATATATATATATATATATATATATATATATATATATATATATATATAGTCCTCACTTGAATTACATGCAACTACAAAACATTGTTTTCATTGTTAGGACATACGGCTATATTTTAACTATTCATAAACTTAGATTCTAGCAAAGTCGACAATAAATTTTATTGTAATAGTATATTTTATTTTAAGATATATAAGAAATCTTTACTGTCTATAGTTTGAACGAACCAGAGTAAATTTTTAATGTTATAGTATATTTATAGCAATTAATAGCACTTTAGGATAAACAACACATGCATCCTTAGTAGCTTTGTCATCTGATACAATTTGCAATATTTTAGTATCCATTGAGTGCAAAAAATTACATTGAGACATCCTATGTTTTGTGGTTACTAATTTTCAAGCCCAAAATTTTGAAAAATGATTTTGAGATACCTTATATATTGCAACAAATCATTTCTGGGTACCATGTCGGTGAATCTCGATGGAACATCTACCAAAAATTTCATTTTTCAAAACACGCAAAAGGAGATCTTCGGTGGATTTTCCACCCAGACTCACCGGAGTGGTAGCCAGAAGGCATTTGTCACAATATATTAAGGTACTCTAAAATCATTTTTCAAAACATTGGCCTATAAAGTTAGTAACCACAAAGCACAAGGTACTTAAGTGTAACTTTTTGCATTTAGTGTATTGCAAGCAATTTTAACAAATCACACTCATATTGTGTTACTTTTGTTACATTTAGGGTATATTCTTTACAATAATTTTAGAACTATAATGTTTATTTAAGACTTTGCGTGGGAATAATTAAATTTGAATGTATTCTTTATTAAACACATATAAATAAAATTGAATATAGTTGTGCCAGGTATGACTAATATAAATTGTTGATCACCTTTTCTATTAGAAGTTAACCACCAAAAAATTATTTTCAGAATTTCTCGAGAACATTTAGTAGCACTGCGTGTATGTATGTGTGTGTGTCACTTCTAATACATTAAGTCTAGTTTCCTATTAGAAGATAGGACTACAACTTTCTTTCACGTGGCTCATGGGGCTACTAAAGATTATATTTGTAGCAAATTATTGAAAGACAACATTGTTTGTCCATCGCTCAATTATAATATGTAAAGGCTTAAAAAAATTATACACTCCAAAATAAAATATATTATTGAGATAAAATTAACGGTCTCCTAGTACAAGTGATGATTAATTGACTAATTTTATAAAATCAAATGTACTCGACATAGTGATCATTAGCAATGTTACCTAAATCGTGTCACCATATGTATGTGTGTATGCATATATATCTCTCTCTCTCATACATACATGCACACGCACGTGTGCATGCCCACACACACACATACATACATACATACATGTGGGTGTGTGTCTCGTAAATTACGGTCAAATGCAGCGGTGAAATACATTCTCTAATAGTCAAATATGAGTTTTTGTTTTCCCTTTTTGGGTTGTTTGAGTGGATTGTGACCTAAACTCATACTATTCATGGATATTCTTCACAAATTCCACAAATGAGTCGTCTGGTTTTTGCCTGCAATGATGGATCGAGTACTAAGGCACAATCTCATCCCGTTAAGTTTACCATTTATATGGAAAACAAGAGAACAACCACACGTGTCTTCTTGCTAAACACCAATAATGGATGCCCCCAATTGGACCGAATCTGTGATGTCTCCAGCACATGCAGGCAACCAGCCACACAGGAGGAGCAAACTTGAAGGCAGCAGAACGGAAGAAAGCAAGCAGCCAAGCAGGAGTCGTTTGGTGTCTGCCTGCTTGCTTATTCCCTCTTTTATTATTAGTAAGGATAACATCATAATGGACTGGATGACTTCCCGCACAATTATTTAACTTGCAAAAGAACGATTTATTTACACCACTGCGGCCTATTCTTTTGTGTGATAAATTGGGTGCAGTAAATGGTATGATATGGCAATGTTGTGGAAAGTGTGGTGTGGTATGGTTAGTAAGATATGGTAAAATTTGTGGTAAGAAAGATTGATGTGATAGATGAGGAGAAAGAATATGAAAAGTAAAGGAGAAAGTGAAAAGAAAGAAAAGTGAGGAGAGAAAGTTATGATGATTGTGGTAAAGTGAGGAATGGTATGATATGGAAGGATTATGGTAAGTGTGGAAAAATATGGCAAGTGCAGTCTAGAACCACACAAAAGAACAAGGCCTGCATTTATCTCTATAGCCACTTGCAGAGGTAATTACTTAGGGTGCATTTAGTTGGTCAATAACCCCGGAGAAATGGTCAATTTTCCCGGGTTGACTTATTTTCCCCATGTTTGGATGCGGGTTGATTTCGGGAAAGTTTTCACGATAGGCCCACCATTTTCTCCATTTTCCTAGGGAAAACTTCCCTTGGGGGGCTTATTTTTTTTATTTTTTTTTTTTTGCAAGAGTGCAACGAGAAATTTTATTACCAAACGATTTCGAAGAGGCAACAAAATACATATAGCGAGTATTCAAAACAAGACTAATTGGGGGGCTAAGGGAAATTTTTCTCATAGAAAACTTCTCATTGGGTTCCTACCAAACACTCCCTAAGAAAAATATATTTGAGAATAAACAATCATCATAATCAGAGTATACGGAACAACCTAATATACATAGGTGAAGAATTATAATATTTAGAACACATGCCTAAACGCTATGGCAAACATTGTTACTGAACAGGCGAATACAGCCTTCATCTAAAGTTATTATTCTAATAATAATGAACAGATAAAAAAATTTAAAAAAAAACCCAACAAACCACAAATTTAGGGCAACAATTAGATCAACATCGTCTCCTTTAAGATATGGGGACAATTTTCTTAAACAAAAAACTAGACCGATTAACTAACTTTGCTTACCCCTACCCAAACCTGCAACACAGAAACAGAATAAAGCTGACGTACAGTGCAGAAAAGGGTTTTTTCCTCCCACAAGAAGCTGCAAAAATCCTTTTCTACTAAATCATGGGTGAAGTCTGTGGCTGACAAACTTCTATTAGTTTTACAAAAGAAACCCAAAAGAAAAGCAGCCAGGTGGATAGTGCACAACCCCAATTAACTGATAGATGAGATGGATAGATAAACAATGGAGGGCACCCCATCTATAATGTAATTGTGTATACATTCATTCCCTAAGCCAAAATCTCTGTTTGTTTTTTTTTTTTATGTACTCTATTACCTTACAACTCAGGCCTGGGTATCGAACAACTACATTCAACACACCCAATAGAAAACCAAGTCCACAAAGACGGAAAACGACAGAATGAGAGAAAAACCTGATGCGGGCGGGGTTGTGACCAACAAAGGAAAGCAAACTCTGGGCTTTTTTAAACAAGGGTCGCCACCATACACACTACACAGAAAATGGGAATTATACAGCTAACAAAATCAATTCTAAACTTTGCAGGCACTGCTCCAATAGCATATAGCTTCCCCTACACACCAATAAGTCCAATGAGCTCCGAGGACTCCTCTTTTTTTGCTCCATCACCAGACTTTGGGGAGTTGTAAAAGACGTCGGGAGTCCCGTCAGAAGTTGCCACAATCAGTTCATGCCAAGCTTTAAAAGAAAAAAATCCCCCCTAGTTGTAGATCTTTACAGGCTTCTCATATGTATGGCGGTTCTGCAATACAAATGTGGAAAACTAGTTATAGTAAGGACCATCTTATAGAGTCATCTCGGAAAACAGTGAATTAGAAAGAATCTTAGGAAGGGTATGTTGGATGGACAGCTTTTTGGCCTCTCAAAGGTCTTTTCTTGAGGTCATCACACAACAGAAGAACACATTCCACGTAGACGGTTTTGGATCAAATCAAAATCAATCACTGAACAAGAAATAAATTGAGCACAAGAAGCCAGCACCATAACCTTTACCTGATTTGCTGTATAGGTTCTCTTGGGAGCTGTATCAGCATGTTCCAACCCAAGGTACTGCTCCCAAGCCCCATAGACATCTCTTCTCTGAGCAACAGAACAAACAGATTCAGTAAACTTGATAACCACAGACAAAAAGGTAAGCAACAAGCACATACATGTGACTTCCATTAGTGTGTGTGTGTGTGTGTGTGTGTGTGTGTGTGTGTGTGTGTGAGAGAGAGAGAGAGAGAGAGAGAGAGAGTAAGAACCTGAAAACGACTAGATACAATATCGGTGTCCTGCAGGTACTCCGGGCGGCCTAATGACAGAAATGCAAACTTCCACTGGCCAAACAGAATAATGAAGGTGGGCAATGTCATCAATAGCAGAAAAACATCAAGCTTGAATTTATGCAGTTAGTTCAGATTCTCTATGCGCCTTTCAAAAAAAGGAAAAGGAAAAACAAATAAACGTACCTTAGCAAATTCCTCATCTGGCACTTGCAATTTCTTTTGTATTCTTGCCTTAACCTCGGTCAAGGTTTCTCCTTCATGAATAACCAAGAAGAAAGGTTCGCCGAAGTTCTGAATTTGCTGTCAAGAACAGAGAAGTTAAGAGATAGAAGTTCAATTTCTATCCATATTGACTACAATATCAACACAACAAAGCCATCGCCCCATACATTAACTAGCAACTATAAAATAAAAATAAAAAGATACAAAAACAAAAACAAACTGGAAGAAATCTTCTATAAATAAGAGGAGCGCACGAACACTACCATTTGGTTCTGAGCTGTCTCTTTTGTAAAATGGTATACATGAATTAGCCGATCTTGAGGACCTAGGTTCTTCTCTTCTTCAGGAATCTACAATAATCACAGAGAGTGAATAGAAAAACATTAATGAGATAACGGAGACGCTAGATGACACAAACTAACTTAATACCCCTAAACTTAGTATCAAATAATAATGACAGTTGAACAACCAACAGTGAGCTAGAACAGAAAATCCAAAATTTTAAACTCCACTTTTGGCAAAGTACTACATTACTGACCTCCTCTGCCCGTAACGTCCAGTACTGATCATTTATATTCTCAATCTTTTCAGTAGGTGGGAAGATCTGCCAGTAGCCGAAACAAAAAGAAAGCTTCAATCAGATATAAAGGTTTCACATTCAAAATTAATCTTTTCGGCAACAGAAGTTAAAAAAACAGCTTCGCAATTCAGGAAATCGCCACCATGTTCAAGGGATACAGGACTAAGGGAAAGAAGCAGCTGTATTAATCATAAGAGCACTTTGTTCGGATGATGAGGTTCTCACCTTATAGATCTTGTGATAGAAAACTTCAAGCAGTCTAAGCTCAGCATCAGGATGCGACAACTCAACCTGTATCGAGGAGAATGATTTGATGATAAGAAATATATACGGTACAGGAAAAAGAGTGAACAGTTGTTATAACTTCTTCCCGTATGCTGCCAGGACTAACATTAGCAGTGACACGATAGGAGAACATGGAAGCAAAAGGCAGAAGAAGACTATCCTTACCTTTGTCTTTAGATCATTAAGAACATCTCCTACAGTGCTCTGTTTTGGCAGTCTAATAGTATGAATAGTCACCTGATAAGAAAGGCATCAAATGGCAGTTTAAGCAAATTTCAACAGTGTAGGGAGGGGGTGGTTCTTTTGGCCAATAAACTCACTTCATCTTTTGTGGCATGGTGGAAAGCAACTTTCAAAGTCTTCAAGCCCTGTAACTCAGGTAATGGTATGTCCAGGACTTCATAGTACAATATGTCAGAAGTCTGCAAATTTATAAATAACACACGAATGCAATCAGGTCAATGTAGTGACAAATTTGTTCATTTCACTGGTAGTCTCTTTTAATAAGGAACCAAAAGTTGTACTAATACAAAAACACTCGTGCCCTCGTGCAATCATCAATAACACCATCAACAGATCTCCAAAAAAATAATCAAATTTCCATCACACTATAGCACCAATTCCAACTATACAACATCCTCAAAAAGAGACTGAAATCATCAGCAAACAAAGCTTTGTCCTCAAAAATCTGTCGATTTCTCTCCTTCCAAGTAGCCCACAAAATAGTTTAAGGAACCAAGTTCCACACACCACAGACCCAACCTTTCTTCATCTTTCTCCAAGCCACATTCTTCAAACTACAGGCTTGAACTCAAGAAACCCCCAATAATAAGGGCAGTGTGGCAAAGCAAAGAAGCCTGGTGAGCAATGCACGTGTAAATGATCCAGACTCCTTCACCTAGCAACACATCGAACAACTACTACGAATCTATGAACGCAAACAACTACTTTGAACAATTTTAATTCACGCCAGACCATACTTACAGTAGGATTTTCAGAGCTATACCTTGGAGGCTTGGCTGACGATAATGCCGACTTTAGAGTTGGCTGACAACAAGCAGTACTTCGAAAAATTTTAAAGTTACCATACGGCTGCCGAGTTGGACTGTGTTTGACTAGGTGAATTGCTTATTGGAAGGAGGAGCTAAAAGTTGTTTGCTATTGCAAAAGTCTAATGTGTAACAATTTCATAATGTATGAACTACAAATGTTTCTAGTTTCTTATTTTTTTATGTTTGCCCTCCAGGTCAAGACTCCATGGACTCAAACACCAAACAACCCAGGGCTGGTCTGAAAACATTTTGGTATATTCGAAGTATGGACAAAAAACATAAAAACATTCCCTCAAAAAAAAAACATAAAAACAACAAAACAAAAAATAAGGATTATTAGTGTCCAAAATCTTATATATAACTCCAAAATAAGTATCTCCAATATTAAGATTCAAAGAATTAGTTGACAACTCTGAACCCCATAATATACTATCAGACAACAGAAACACATCATATGCATACAGCAATAAACCCAGATACCTGATTATAGTGTACCAACATGTCAGACAAATGATCCACACCGCGGTATTTAATAGGCTGGGGCTTTGGCTGCTGAGAATAGCAGTTGTGAGAAGTAAGCCTAATTTTGGATGGATCATCCAAGCCCAATTGGCGGGCAACTCTTTCCACCACATCATCATAAGTATGAAGCCTTGACCTACAATTTCATCACACCAAATAACAAGGGAGGACATTGGCAAAAGTAAAACGGCATGTAACATGTAATATTCTGTTTAGAAGAATAGGCTGTAAAGGCTAACTCACAGTTCCAGTGAGAAATCATCTTCCTTAGGCCTTTCCAGTGATCTGAAGTGAACAACCTATGACAGACGATCAGAAAGACATATCAATAACTTTTGAGAGAAACGTATGACTGACAATTCTTCTGTAAGGATTTCATGGTAAATTCATTAACCAAAGCTAACATTGGAAATTAACCTCATTATCAGATATGAATAACGCAGCAGAGAAAAATGCTGAATTTAAAAAGATAATAGCATTAGAGCCCATGCTATGCACAGTATCAACTTAAATATTAAAACTTTAATTCTAATTTCCTACATGTAACATTTAGGGAGATGATTGTTTATAAATTATTAAGATAAGGTTTTTTCATATTTACTTAAAAATAACAGATAAATAATGATACAACAACAACAACAACAACAATAATAATAATAATAATAATAATAATAATAATAATAATTAACAATGAAATTAGACATTTACTTCTAAGTGTATTAGCTATTCTATTATTATATTAATTAATTAATTTTATTGTTAGTATTTTGCGCCATTATTAGTGATGATTCATAAATAGTTCTCTGTTACCCAAAAAAAAATCCAAACAAGTAATGCTACACATAAAGGAAACCTATATACAAACCCAACACCCATATTTATTAATTATTATCTTGAGCCATAAGAACCAAAATCTTTGAACTTTTAATTCAGGGATGAGACTCTGTGTGTGTGTGTGTGTGTGTACAGTAACTTAGAAAGATGACATCTGGTAGCAATCAGCATTCGTCCCTCATCTGTCCTTGGGGCTTTTTCTACCTCTTTTTAGTAGGGATAGCTAGATTTAATTTTAATGAAACACTATGAAATATCAAAGATAACAACATACTTGGCGATTGTGCACATAACCCAAGAATGAGGGAACATCTGGATAACGGCATCTTTCTGAAATTTCAGCTGGAACAACTTTCTGGAAACACACTATATCCCCATCTTCAAGCTGATAATTACAAAAGAAAATGCAATCAAAATCTAACAAAGTACATGAACTCAGCAGAATAAATAGAAAGAGAACCAATAGGGAGACAACTACCTGACTAGCTCGGAATGTGAGTTTACGGTCAATGTGTTCACACATAACAGTTGGCTCAAACTTAATTTCCTGAAAGGACATTCCCTCGTTTAAAACACATTCAGACTCCATGCCAGAATAGCAAAAAATAGGGTGTAGTACTCCATGACAGAATCATGATATATAACAAGCATCAAGAACTATCACATACAAAGGAATATTCTGATTATCTAACCTCATACAATTCGATTTCGTCCTCAGTGGCATACCCAGCCATTTCCTTTAATTTCCCCACAATATCTCCTGGTTTACCATTAGCCTTGACAAAGAGTCTTCCCACATAACTAACAGGGAAAAGAAAATTTAAAATCATTAAGCAGTATATATGTTGAATGAATCATATTCAGAACAATCCAATGCCTTGTTAAACCATGAACCACAATAATAGAAAGTTTCCAAAGCATGTGAGATATACCGAAGCTCTTCTTTCTCAGGATCATAATGCTTGAAGAACAATAAAATCTCATCCTTTGTCTTTTCTGGAGGAGGAATAGGCCGTAAATCCTACAGTACAATTTGGTAATTCTATTACTATCAAAACCTTGCTCTATTTTGAGAATATATAAAATGTAAGTTCACAACAAAATCTCAAACTTACAACGCCGAGTTCAACTTCCAAGAATAATTTAAGCTCCGCATTATGAACCTTGTTGGAAACTTCCCTCAGTTGTCCAACCTGCAAAATTAGAGGTTTACTCATGCATTCTTTTCATCAATATAATCAATCAAACCAAAAATGCTATACTGTGCAAGGAAGAGCAGCATCAAATGCAATCATATCACAATTATCAGTTTTGCCAAGAAATACTGCCTCTGACTGTCTTCATCAAGTTTTCAGACTTGATGGAAATTTCATAACTAAATATCTTGCATCGTGTGCATTAAATGCAAAGCTTGTAGGTAAAAAATTACAGATTGGGCTTCCTCCACAGCAGTCAATGGCCGGTTTGGCCGATATGTATGATTTTGCCGCTTTGCCCATAGCCAAAAGCGCTGAAGTTGCACAGGTATGTCAAATTCTTTAGCAACCTCCTCCTGCAAACATATTCAAACAAGTATTATTCCGAATTAGTTTTAAGAATGTCGTAATAACAATAACTCAATTCAACGGCAGTACAGCTGAACCACCCCTCTCCCCCCACGGAAAGGGAAAAAACCCAACTCTGGGATATGGATTTCTTTTCAAACACTGTTTCCCATCTTAAACTCCCATTTTAAAAAGTTACAAGCGACTGAATTCACCAAATTCAACTCCCATTTTAAAATCATGATACCATTCCCATGTTTCATATTTCATACATCATTTCTGAAATTCAATCAAAAGTCTCATATAATATTTTCCAAATGTACTGAATGACTAACAAATATGACCCAGTTATATGAGGGCAGAGGAATTGACAAGAAAAGTTGCCCTAATTCGATAGGACAAGGAGTCGGTATGAGCATTGAATTGAAACATTGGGGAGAAACAAATATTTTGCGTCCTAAAGAGGGGGAAAACACAGTTATGGGGAATGCACCCCTGTCATCATAAAGGGGTGTGTGTGTGTGTGTGTGTGTGTGTGTGTGTGTGAAATACATATGTATATACACACACACACACACATATATATGTATATAATACATCAACCCACAGAAACTGTCACACCAACAGGCTATTCATGGGTTAAATTGGATCATTTTAGTATATATTTTCTGTTTCTTATAATTCCAGATAACTTTTCTTCTGAATCGAGGCCAGCTCACCCCACTGTAGCTCAGCCACCGGGAGACAACCCAGCTCCCTCCCCCAAATGAGTTTTTAAAGTTCTTGCATTTTCACAAGCAGAAAACTATTAATATTTAGTGATATCTTATTTAGCTAGCCGTAGATCCGGAATGCCGATAGCAGAAGCCCAAGCATTCAAGAATATTATGCACTAAGCCATCTGCCCTAATTTCCAAAGATGAGAACTTAGTGTAAAAAATGATGTAAATCTCAATACGTGTCTTTCACACAAAATCACACCTTGAAAAGGTTGAATGGCATCTGTTTCTGAATGCGAAAAGATTTTACTTTGTCGTGATCCACAAGATCAAAGTAAATATCCTTTCCAATCTGATCAGCCAAATCCGCATCTCGTGCAACCTAGAAAAATGAATGTTCTCAGAAAGATGTTAGCTGCTAGAAGAGAACCAACAAAGAACATGTTCAATACTATTTCCTAGAAGGCCGCTATTACCTTTATAATAGTGTACAGATGTGCCTCCGCCTTCTCTTTCTTCTTGTGCTCCTTCTCTTCTTGTTCTTTCTTCAAACGTGCCTGAAAAAAACAATGTTATTCAGCAGGAACATTACATCCTAAAAGTAAAGCCCTCTTTCTATCATAGCGAGTGTTACCCTGAGATGCTCGGCGATGTCTTTCTCATCCACATTACACATAATCTTCTCTTTATCACTTTCACGTATATAAACAAGCATATATGCATTTGAATACTTTGTGAATTTGAATGGTGTGTTATTGAACCCAGGATTTGTCTGTGGTAACTGTACACCCAACCAAAAAAAAAAACAAAAAAAAAGCAATCAGCAAGTCAAAGTAAAACTAACCAAAAGATATAATCTTAATAATCTCACACAAAATAAAGCATACCTCCTCTTCGCCACCATACTGCTCCTCCAAAGCCCTCTTCATATCTTCTTTTGTGACTCGTTCATCATCAAATTTGTACCTAAAAGTGAAGAGAAAGATTTACTGAATCATTGCAGACTTCGGAAAAGAGGCGGAGGAACGATTTGGTCATTACATAATGTATCATTAGTCAAAAGGGTGAGAACTAAATAGATGTCTTCTGTAACACTCTTGAAATGCCTAGGGCCTCTAGGCACATCAGAAAGGAACAACTTTCATACACAAATTAATTACAGGAAACACAATGGGTGAGATAATCAAGCAGTTCAGTCGAGGGGGGGATATGAGAAAAGCTCAATCAAATGCACATGGATAGGGAGTGACACAAGAAGACTAGTGAATCTTACAAATTGGCTAAAAGGATGCATGGTCCCATCTCAAAAAGATCCTCATCTTCATGATATATGAGATTATCACTTTCTAGATCATTAAAAATCCACAGAAAACACAACTCAATGAAATCATCTCAATATATGGGTTCTGCATACCCTTCTTTTACCCTCTGGTTGGACATGCAAATTCAAGAGGAATGTTTTTTCAATTAGGAAAAGGATAGATATTATACAAACTGAAAGGAAAAATAAGTTGCAAGGCAAGCATCCTACAAAAGGCGATACACATCAAAATGAAAACTATCCACAAAATCTACAAGATCAAGGGAAGAACAAAAGTTCCCTCCACACAAAAAATAGTCTTAACAAAATCATCTATGAAGAGCTGAAGAGGCATCCCCACACCCTCAAAAACTCTTATGTTTCTGTCATGCCAATACGGCAAAACATTGCGCGTGAGAACAATCCCCTTTTAGTGTTCCTGCCAAAGAACCTCCCCAGCCAAATACTCCAGAATACAATGGAGAATTTCAAAGATGATAATGGCTACAGACAATTCTCTCAGAAAAGTAAATCCTAGAACAAGGAGTTAATCGCCAACCAAGAAAAATAATTGTAATTTGTAACAAAAATGTAATTCAACAATCATAGATTGATGATTGGCCAATAAGAAACAACCAGACCCAGTCCATACAGAGTCTCAATTTTAGTTCTAACCATTCTCCTATTTTAGCACTCTTGACATGTCCCAGCCCTTATCCATCACATATTATATGCACACATTAGATTTTACGCCATGAAATATACAAATGCCAAATACATACCACTGATCTGAAAGAGTCGGACGAATAAAAGCATAATAGTGTCCACCATGAACCCCGCCACTGTGGACCAAAACACTGCAAAAGACACGATCATGATCATCAGAACTGGTGGAGGCACCTTTAAAACTTACAGTAATGAAAGAACACCATTATCTTTTCCTTGCCACATCATAGCAAACTGCAATGTCTTAAAATACAGTATGGAAACTTCTACTTCACAAACTACACCAGTGTCTGTGCATAATAGCATGCCCATTTAGCCATTTAGGTACAAAGGGTATTTTAGTAAGTCCCATTTAGGTACAATGTTATGGTCCTGTACAAATAGTTCCAAAAGTTTTCCATAAAGGCATTAGATGAAGGCAATAAAGCACAAGACTTGCTCTTTTTCCATAAAAATTTACACATCACACTATTCTTGATGCATCAAGCTGCACAGCGCCATTATGATCACTTCAATATACAACCAAAAAAATCCACATTAAAACAAAGGCTGAAGATCAGAAATAAACATGCAAAGACTTGAGTATACCTATGGAGTGTGTAAAGGTTACGAACACTTCTATCAGCCTCCGGAGATAAATACTTCCCGTTATCCCGATCAAGATCAAGTTGCAGAGGGAACTCATAGCGATCGTTTATCTAAAACACGTCACATATAAAATAAAGCCAGTTTATAAATTATCACAAAAAAAAGTCAGATTATTAGGCTTAGATCACAAAGCTATTCAATGAATAAGAAGCCTCTCATCACTAAAGCAATTGAGTGAATTGACAACTGCAAGAGAAGAAACATATAGATATATGCTCAATCATTCATCATTCCCCCCCCCCCCCCCAACAAAAAAAAATCTCTTCCCAAAAGAAAACACACAGAGTATCCTGGTGCTTTTAGGCAATGAAAAGCAAATTCTCCAACTAAACAGTAAAATCATCAATCATGAGATACACAATCATGAGAAGAATACAAATAAAATCAGATAAGAGAGGACATATGATATGATACAAGATGGCTAGTCTAGGTCCTTCATTTTTCACATTCATTTGAGCATCGTGTATTTGACTGACTTACAACAAGAAAAGCACAATCTCTCAAAATGAGAGCTAGCCTAGTCAGCAAGTTGATTTTGCTGCAGAAATTTTCCCAAGCAGGGTAAAGCTTAGACATGTGCTACTGCCTGCGTTCCACATTTCATCTCAGATGGCTAAATTTAACTGTGCTACAGCTTGTGTCCTACACTTTATCAAAAATCGCTGAATTTAATGAGAGCAGTAGCACATGATCATGCTTGATCATTTATCAATCTCTTCTTTCCTTCCCATTTTTTTAAACTACTTCAGCAGAATATGACCCAAATCAATAACCAAGCTACTTGTCAAATCATATATTCAACATCATCACATGACAGTCCAAATGAAGTTGAATGATGACAGGTGCTCATGGTGATGGGTGAAACAGTCTTTCATTTCACGTAAAGTGGCTTTTTCCGCAGCCAAAGAAGGAAAATTGGGGGGAAAACACATAAGAAGGGCAGGCATACAGAAACACAAAATTTGACCACAAACAGATGCATGTCAGCTCAATGAGGTGTAACTCATGAGAGTTGTAATGACCAACCTTCACCATGGTGTCCCGCATAAAATCATATTCAAAACGCTTGAGCTGCAGCTGGAGAACTGGTGGGAAATCAATGAACAAAACACCCTTCCTGGCATCCTGATTGTCAGATTGAAAAGAAGAAAGTGAATCAAACGCTCCTCGACTCCGGATAGGACGTCGGTCAGAAACAAATTACATGGGCACATAAAATCATTAGGAAAAGAGTGATTTCTTAGCGTCAGATAGAATACTAAGTTGCAAGATCTAGGACAAGCAATACAATCTATAATCATTCATCTTCGACAGGCTGACACCACCAAAACTCAATATATCTTAAGAATCTTCACAGAGAGATTAGTAACCTGCAAACCATACTGCTCAGCATGATATTTGTTATCACCCTCCAATCTTTCAACTTCAACATACTTATCAAAAGATGCATAAACATCACGACAGCCTTTAACATCAAGCTGAAGATCTGCAAAGCAGTCACAGAATATTAAGTACCTTAATAATGTGAAAAGTTTGGACTCAACAATACTTGCATGCAACCAAATGTAAAACTAGAAAACATATACCATAAAAGGATTCCTTTCTTGTAGATTTGTAATCCACATTTACACACTCAATGTAGTTCATATGATGCCCTTCGAATAACTGTTGTATAGTGCCCTCAACAACAGTTCCCTGACATCAAACATCAAATATAAGATCCCACACTCTTAAGGGAAAGAAGCTCAATATCATTCCACTAAGCTACAGCACCTTCATTTTATCTTCGAGCTTCTCACAAAGAACCCTATTGAGTTCCTGTACATCATGCTGCATGAAAGAATCATATGTGTCCCATCCAAAAGATTTGGTCAACTCTTTTGTGGCAACGCTGCTGTCGCTATACTGGAGCTTGTAGAATAAACTCTGGAGCGCCAACGGTATGCTAGCAGATGGCATATCGTTCTCTGTTGTAGGCATATGATAGACAGCCTAGGTACAAAAGTTAAGATGAATTATTAGCCACCATGCTAACCTGTATACTACACCTAACAACAGTTGCAAGGGGCTACAACTAACCTTTCTGAAATAAGGAATATGAAAGAGAGTTTGCAGCAGAGAGTTCATGTAGCAAGTCGCTCCCTGATTCTTAAGTCCAACATATCCAGTCTCCTTTTTTGAGTCATATGACCAGTAGTCCACAATCTTACGAACAGCAACTTCAGCCTCGACAACAACAGTATCATTAACCAGGTATCCTCTGCTAGGGTCATATAACTCACTTAAGGGCATAAAAGAGGTAAATCCCCAGTCACTTTCTCTGGCATTAAATTGGTGTTGGGTATCTGCAAATTAACCAAAAATGGTAATTAACTAATAACATAGTGCATAACAATGTAAATCCCGTAGCAGAATCGTCAGTCTCAAAGATGCCACCAACCTGTATGCTAATTTTCTACATAAGGTCATACTCAATAAAATATATACAAAAGCCCTTTCTTGGCTTGATTGAAATATTGCATGTCATCTAAAACAAACCTCAACCCCAACAAGGCCTAAATTAACCCCAAATAAGTACAGGGACATGCATCCTCAGCCTCAAAAACTGTTGCAAGCGAATTCTACAAAGGAACCAAAATATCCAACACAGTGGCATACAGCCAAGTAACAAAAAGAACAAAAATGGTAACTACGTCCGGACCATGAAACAACACCACCGTTCCTGTTCCGTAACAAGGTTTGAATACACCCAAATGCACGTATTGCGAAAGCTTAGTTTGTGATGATCACTGTGTCACTTATTACATCTCCACTCAACCAACCAAGCCTCACAAAGCGTTTCCAAATTAGCAAAGGAATTCATTAAGTTCAAAAGGCATATCATTTATTACAGTAGGTAGTATCTAAAAGGACAGAAAACATGGACAGATAAACTTTACAGAGACAAATAACAGTACCTTTTCTCACAGAGTACTTGTTATGAATTTGATTGACCACAGCCAAGCTGAACTGTGCATACCTACTCCAACCATATGGCAAACTAGCTGAATCAGCAACATCGAGATACATAGACAAGAAGTCCACATTATTCCCCTTGGGAAAAATCAGTATCCGCCTGCAAAATCGGTTCACCATTCATGAGTAACAACCCCGAAAGAGCTTCTCTAAAAGTTCAAAAGTTAGAAGGAAATAGCTGTACCATTTGTAACCGCCAACAACAAAAACATCTGAGTAATGCTTCTTGACATTCAACCTAGAAAAGTTCTCAATTTTCCATGTAAATCTCGACGAAGGAGGATCCTCCACCGGTTGATTCTCCGCCGTATTCGGTGTTTCCGCTTGCGCAACAACTATCAAGTCCCCACATTCAAAACAAACGATCCAATCAAAACCCTAGAATTGACAACCACCCCCTCCCCAGCTAAAGAAATCAACAAGTCACACACCCACCCAAACAGATCAAATCAACTCTATGCAAAAAAAGATCAAAACCAACACAAGATTCAAAATGCAACCCAATCAAGAACCTTACCATCCATAGGCTGATGATTGTTCTCCGCTATATCCGAATGTGGTACAAGCATCTCCTCATCCTCCTGCTGCAAAAAACAACCGATCCACGTCACAACAAACCCTAACCAAAAACCCTAGCGACTCAAAACACAACTAAACCTAATCCAAACCAATCAAACCAAACCAACTCCCATTCCACTTCCACCACAACAAACGAAATCAAACACACAACCTCGAAAACCAAACAATCAAAACCGAATTCACATCCAAGCGCATTAAACGGTTGCAATCAATCAACCCTCAAATCACACCACGAGAGAAAGATACACAAAAAGACGAAGAGATTGAATGAGGAGAAGGTTCGAGAAGCGTACGTCGATTGGAGCGGGAGTCATGACTGTCATTGGAGATGGGAGAAAACAGGAAGTTGAGCTTCCGAGGTCTGCGAAAATGGAGGATGGAAAGTTGCAGAGTGAGGAGAAAGTTAGGGAGGGAGGGATGGGGGAAGAAGAAAGGTGGGAAATGGGCTGCAAGTGTTTTGCAAAAAGGGGGAGATCGCCAGAACCTGGTCGAGGGGGAGACGGGGGAGAGAGGAGAGAAGAGGTCTTGGTCTTTATTCAATCAAGGGTATTCTTGGGATTTGACCATCGGTGTTCATTGCTTGATTAGATGGTATAACTTGGGATAAATTTTCCGGTTTAGACATTGGATAGCGGTTTATATAATAAATAGCAGCAACCCTATGATCCGGTCTGAAAAGTTAGATATCGGTCGAGTTAAATGATTTGGGTGTTATGTAACTCTTAATTTTTATAAGTTTTGTCACTGAACTTTTAAATTTGTCAAATATATCACATAACTTCTAAAATTTGTTAGAAATGTTACATAATTTAGTTTTGACATGCTGACCCATGTAGTATTTTTGACAAATTTGAAAATTTAGAGGCAAAACCAACAAAAATGAAGAGTTTTGTCAATCGGATATAGGTCGAGTTAAATGATTTGGATGCTGAATGACTCTTAATTTTTGTCAGATTTGTCGGTGAACTTTCAATTTTGTAAATATGTCACTTAGCTTATGACATTTATCAAATATCCTACTTAACTTTTAAACTTTGTCGGATAGTAGCAGCTTATGATCCGCTCTGGAAAATCAGATATCAGTCGAGTTAAATGATCTATATGTCACATAACTCTTAACTTTTGCCAGTTTTGACACTGGACTTTTAAATTTGTCGAATATGTCCCTTAAATTTTGAAATTTGTTTGTCAAATATGTCATTAACTTTTAAGATTTGTCAAAAATGAAACGGAACTTAGCCTTGAAATTTTGCTCAATGTGACATTTTTGACAAATTTTTGAAGTTAGTTGACATATTTGATAAATTTCAAAAATTAAGTGGTATATTTAATATATTTGAAAGATGGGTGGTAAAAATGACAAAAATGAAAAGTTTTGTGGCATCTAGATCATTTAATTCAATATCAATCCAATAAATGGATAGCATGCGGTTTTTAAAAACTTAGATGGATTGGTAATCTCATGGGATTCCAAATTTAAAAATTAAATAGTGTTCATTATTGTTTCTTAAAAAATCGATTATACTAGTACTAATGCACCGGATCTCATCCGAACTTCGCAGATAAATGTGTTTGGGCAAGATCAGTACTACGATGGGTTAGTTTCTGCTTTTTGGAAGTTCTTGTATTGCACCATTTTTTATACAATGGACTGCCCTTTTTTATATTAATTGGATAACTGATTCATAAGAAAATATAATGGATTGGATATCGATCATACATTTTGAAAATGCAGCTAATCACAATTAACTCGTTATCCAAAAAACATTTATTTAAACCAAAAAAATAATCGTATTTGAAGAAAAATATGTTGCAAACTTTATTGCTTAAACCACATATACCTGGATATTTTATCCAAAATTTCGGTTTCTAATGAAACACGGGTCACATTTTTATTATATGACGATTCAATTAATTGAATGGTTGGTTAACCAGAACTTAGGGGACGAATATGGATCAAACTTTCATATCCAATATGGATCATACTTCTATTATTTGAAAGTCCAATTAATCTTAACTATCAAATTAGTTGATCGGATATGAATATATTAATATTTTATGGTTGTTCATATTAACCTTTCATATCAAACTTTCATATCAAAAATTGTGTTCGTTTAATTTATTACTCGGTTAATTGGTTGATATAAATTGATATAAAAAAATTTGGATAATTTTCAAACATATAATCTTTTAAAGAAAAAGCCAAAAAATTATTTTTGAAGTTTCGAGGGCCAATCTACAATAGTTTCATCAATATTTCAGGACAATGATTAAAATATAGAATGCTATTAGTGATGCTATTGAAAAAACTAGCTTGCCAAATACTTGTAGTTAGAAGTATGCAAAATACAATTAAACTTTGAAACCATGTTATATATTGGTTTAGTTCAAACTTCAAACAATTTAAAATTGTGATATAGTCCTCATGCTTTTATATGGTTTAAGGTTTACTTTTTTTTTCTATTTCGCTTACCCCCCCCCCCCCCAAAAAAAAAAACTAAATTGTGAACTATACTTCTTTTTTTTTTCTGTTTTAAAAAGTCTTATCATTTAGCTCCCAGGTCAACGAAATAGTAAGCATTAGAAAAATCGTTTATTCTCAAAATTTGAGGTTTCTTATCCTTTTCCATGAAACAATAGTTTTTTAGTCTAAGAATATAATTAACCTAATATATTCGTATATGAAACAATTCCAATTTATGAAAATTTTGGAAAAATTGGATTAATTTGTAGTCAAATCGACCGGATGGTGTTAATGTGTCGATGACGTTTGATTTTTAATTAAATGACAAATTATACTAAATTGCGCCACGCATACACTTATTAGTACTTAATTAATCTTCGTATAACTTTGTCAGAATGTTTAAGGTTACTCCAAACACTATTATGAAATACAACTTACAAGCCTTCCCTTTAACTGAATACGTATTAATAAACCACGGTAATATACATGTCACCCAATATGTAACGTGTAACGACTTAGTAAAAGACAAAGAGAGTAATAATATGCTACAAGGGATGCGTGATTAATTACACTGTTCACACGGTCACGCTTCACACGTTAGCTACTACCTATGAGTCTCACGACACAGTTTTTCATGCCCCCGAAGTAGGTATACTTAGTAGTAAATCAACATTTAAACTTGAGTCTAGATACAATGCCTATTATTCAGGTAACAATGAAACAATTTGTCTACTAAAATGAGTTTTAACATTTAAGTAGTATGGTGTATCTTATATATATTGATGTATAAATGAGTATGGGAAATCTCACTCTAATTGGAAAACTATATGAAAATGTTATTACTCTAAACTTAATTCCAACCCTCCATAATTTATTATAATCATAAGCATGGTTGTGCACGGTCCAGTTTTGACAAAAAAAGTGGACTGGACCGAGGAATGGATTGAGAAAATTTTGGTATAGTTGTAGGAGGTAAAAATTTGTCGGCAAATCAGAAAATGACACGTGGAAAATAAAATAAATTTATTTGGCCAATTATTATCCGCCACGTGTAAAATTAATTATGGCGGTCCATTTAATTAATTTTTAAATGGAAATATATCATGGCCAATAGCGTCGCGACACGTGTCAATTATGATGCAGAAAATCATAATTATTTCTTTATTTTAAATAAATGGATAATTAATTAATTTGGGCCCAAGCCCAAAGCCGACTCAAACCCTAGGCAACCCTAAGCCTCCAGAGCCTATAAATAGGTGTCTTCTCCCTCATTTTCAAGACACTGCATTCTACACCGGCGGCATTCAGCATTCTGCACTCCAGAGACTTCAGAAGCTCGAACTGCAAGCGGCCTCTAGCTCCCAAGCGCCAAGGATCAAGGTCGACAAAAGTTCAAGATCAACAGCTCCAAGCTTTATGCACGTCAAGGTAAAGAACTACAACTGAGTTCTTCAGCTAGACCTGCGTTTGAGATCGAGATCAAGCGTCCGCGCCCTCGGCTCACCCAAATTTCAGGAGATCGAATCAGAGGACTACTTTATTGTATTTGATATAGAGATTGTATCCACATTTATCCAAATCAATAAAAATTAATTTGTTTCTCAATTTCCTGTCTTTATTTATTTCAGGCTCGAAATTTGTGTTTACAAATTTGCGCGATGGGACATCTCGCCTCATCTCTTTCTCCAAGAAGTTCAAATTCATCTTCAACTCAAGCGACGCGATGGCACCCAAGAAAGTTGTCTCTCAACCCTCAACAAAGTGGAGCGTTCAAGCTTCATCCCAAGGGTCGACAACTATGAGTGCTACATCAAGCGGAGTAATGACTCGAAGGATGGCGAAGGCTGCCGCCGCTGCTGCTGCAATTTCTGCTCTGCTGGAAGAACCAACTACCAAGGCACCAACCCCGTCACGGAAGAGTCTGGGTGTTGATTCAAACCTTCAGGGAGTGCCTCAAATGACTCCTCGCTCTCGGAGGCCAAGCACTGCAAATACCTTCGGCTCAGCCATGACTACCCCACGTGGAATGGACGAACTCCAAACTCGCTACAACCCGATCTTCGAGTCTGAGGACTTTGAAGGCCAAGACTACTCCAGCGAAGATTCTTCCCCAATGACTGAAGAGGAATCTATCTTCTCGGAGGCTGAAATTGAGTCTACTCAAACTGTCATCATGCCAGTGATGACAACGGACGCTTCCAACGTGGAAGAAAAGATTGCAGAGTTGGAGTCTACACTGAGAAGACTTGCTAGGGAGAGCGAAGAAAAAGACAAAAAGATCGACAAGCAAAGAAAGCAGATCGCGGCCCGATGAGGATAATAGAAGCGCTCATGAAGAGTCGATGAAGAAACCGACCGGGAGGATCGACAAAGAATCTTCTAAGGGTGATGGTGATGGCGGACGGTGAAATAAAGAAGATCTCCTCTTCGGGATCAATGATCGGAAGAGATCAAGAGTATGATCGCTAATGCGATGAGGCTCAACTAGGAGAGGTGTCGAACAAGAGTCACTTGTACACAAAGCCCTACACAAAGAGGATCGATGCACTTCGGATGCCACTCGGCTATCAACCTCCGAAGTTCAACCAGTTTGATGGAAAGGGTAACCCCGCAACACGTTGCGCATTTCATCGAACTGCGATGTCGAGGGACGGAAGAGACCGATGGTGAAGCGATTCGTTCGATCACGAAGGGGATAGCATTCGATCGTACGGATTTGGAACCCGAGTCTATCAACACCGGGAATAAATGGAGCGAGTTTCTAAACCGGTTCTCTGAGACTCAACGTATTGTTAGCATGAGCCGACGAATACCAAACAATGGGAGGGGGAGCCAGTCCTTGAATACATCCATCGTTGGAGGGCTCTTAGTATTGAGTGCAAGGATCGCCTCTCTGAGGCTTCGGCTGTCGACATGTGCACTCAAGGTATGCACTGGGACCTGCTCTACGTCCTCAAAATGGTCAAGCCAAGGACCTTCCAGGAATTGGCAACCAAAGCACACGACATGGAGATTACCATAGAGAATCGACGGGGAAAATCTTCATCTTCGTTCGAAGCAAGAAAGGGTACTAACGAGTACAAGAAGAATGCGAAGCCAGTGAAGACTTCGAAGAGGGAGTCCATGTCTGTTTCAACTGCAACGGAGGAGCCAATTCGAATCTCTGCCAAGCCCAAACAAGAAAGCAGAAAAACCACATTCTCGAGGAATGATGCTAAGAAACGTCCTACGTTGAAGGAGCTACAAGAGAAGAAATATTCGTTCCCTGATTCAGACTTGTCGGGAATGCTTGATGACTTGCTGGAGAAGGGTGTTGTCGAGCTCCCGCAACCAAAGAGGCCATAAGAAGCGGGAAGAACAAACGACCCGAGGTACTGTCGCTACCACAGGGTAGTCAGTCACCCTCTCGAGAAATGCATCATGAAGTTAGCTGAAGAAGGGAGGATAATATTGGACTTGGACAACAACGTCGAGACTAACTGTATTTCGGCGCACCTGGCTCCATATGACAGAGAAGATCTTATGATGATCGGTTGGTGCAAGAACCAGTTTTATCCCTATTTTAGCTCGGACCTCTCAAAGGAAACATACCAAACGCCGAAGGTCGAGGAGGAGGGAGGATGGACTGCAGTCGCGGAGGAAATCCGGGAAGAGCGACAAGGTTCAAGTGTCATCGTCTGCAAAGAAAACAGCGGGAAAGGAAGAGTAGCTCTCAACCACTAAGCAGGGAAAAGGTTGGCGGCTCACAGGCGATTAGTTCAACCCTCTAGGTCGTTTGAGCAAGATTCACGTCGTCCTCTCACCTTAGGAGAATATTTCCCATGGGACTTCCTAGGAAAGGCTGACGAAGTCGTGGTGAACATGGTCTCCTGTTCCGAACTCGAAGATGAGGACAACGAATTGAAAAACCAAGACCGTCTTCAGGAAGCTACTGATAAAACTCTAAGGGTTGTGGAGGCCTTACCAGCACAAATGGCATGGGAGAAAATCTTTCATCTTCCTGAAGAAATGCGTCGTCATGTTGCCACTGCATTGCAACATCCTGAGCTTTACGCCGACAAGGTCCAAGACGTGGGAGAATCGTCTAGCACTTTCACGCAGTGTGTTTCTTGCAACACATCTATCACCTTCACTGACGATGACTTACTTCTAGGCTCCAAGCTTCATAATCGCCCTCTATTTGTATCCGGCTACATCCGTGGACAGAAGGTCAAACGCATTTTGGTTGATGGAGGATCTGCGGTGAATATCATGCCAAAGTCGACGATGTCAGAATTGGGGATCACAATTGAAGAGCTCTCCAAGAGTCGTCTGATGATCTGAGGTTCAACCTCGAAGGTCAACGAGCACTCGGGAGGATTCATTGAATTGGCGATGGGTGACTTGTCTCTGGTGCAATTTTCCATGTTATCGACTCCAAGACTTCCTATAAGTTGCTGTTAGGGAGACCGTGGCTACATGAGCATGGCATCGTAGCCTCCACTCTACATCAATGTTTGAAGTATTATAGAGGTGGGGAAAGAAAGATAGATGGTGATGTTAAGCCTTTTAATAAAGCCGAATCCCACTTTGCAGATGCAAGATTCTTTGAAGAGACTGTGACGTTTAAGGAGGTAATGCCCTCATCAATTGCCTCCACAGGCAAAAGGGTTTTGAAGAAAGATGTTGAGGTTATAACAGACGATAGACGGGAGGTACCGCATAAAGAGGAAATGTCAGTGGCACTCTCTGAACCGACCAATAAGCAAGTTGCTCCATCATCTGGCGCGGTGCTACCAGTTCTAAGGTACATACCTAAGTCTCGCTGAAAGGATGGGGAATCTCCTTTTGCTGAATATACAATTGGAAGCTCGAAGAATGCGTCTAGCAAGAAAGTCAGTGAGGAGGGTCTAAGTGCACTCAAAGCAAATGCGGTCATCCCTATCCTCCACCCACAACAAAACAGGGCCAAGAAACCACCTCTTTCCGGGTTTGTGGTGTCGTCTAAAGATGGTGATGATATACCGACTCCAAGGACTAACGAAGGGTTCGATCCGAAGGCATATAAGCTTATGGAAAAGGTTGGTTATGACTTAGGTTCGATCCGAAGGCGTATAAGCGTATAAACCACCTCTTTCCGGGTTTCTAGTAATTTTCGGTAACATCAAAGTGAACAGGCGGTTCGGGTTTGAATCGAAGGGTTGTTCAGCGCAAAGGTTAGGCGATCCACGCGGATCCCATGTCCAGCGGAGCAGTGATCCTCGCGGATCAGTGGCATGGAATCCGCGCGGATTCCTCTTCAGTGGGTCGGGACTGCACTTTGGTCCAAATCCAGACTCACCAGCCGTGGATTCGAGCTATGAAATCCGCGCGGATTTCTACTCGTCCATGGGAATCTTCTCGTACCGAAGGTTATTTAAAAAAGAGAAATTTAAAGACAATCTGATTAAAACTACATAAAATGAAGTTCTTTTTTATTGGCACTTAAAAATATACCCTAGGACCAATAAGCAACCCTACGTCGAATCGACCCTCCGTGGGGGACCGTGCCCTCCGGGCCACGGGCCCTACAGTGGCGACTCCACTTGGGACTTATTTAATAAGTGGGTAAGACTTGAAAAGTCAGGTTTTTTTTTTAAAAAAAAAAGTTGTCACGTTTTTTAATTTTAGGCACGTTTGCATTTTCTCGGGCTTTCCCCTTTGTTGGGCACAAAAGGCACCGTTTAGGTTTATCCCCATTTTTACCATTTTGGGAAAACATTAACCATTCAACTCAGGTGGGTCCACTTAGACCTTCACCGAGCCGATGGTTGTTTTTCCCTCCCGTGCACCACTCCCTAATCCACATGATAAAAGGGAGCAACCCGGGTACATTAATCTTGCCATGCACCCCATGGAAGATCAAATACTCAGGACACGAGCTAGAGGTTAGGATGAACCAACCCTTTAACCCTCTAAACATAGGCCCTTTGGTTAAGTTGGAACTCATTTGTATGCTATGTGCTCTTCGTAACCTTCGAACCCGAGACCATGCCATAATGCTTAGACAAGAAAAAAAAGTAACAAAAAAAATCAAATGGTCTTTTCTTTTGAGTTGTGGGCCAAGATAATTGATTTAGTCTATACAAGGTCTGACCCCGAAGATCCACGCGGATTTCATGACTGGTCGGTGCTCGTATAGCCCAAATTAATGGTCAGGCTTATGGGCGTCAGTCTCCGTTTAGGCTTTGTAGTGCTTTTGAGCCCAGGATCCGCGCGGATTTTGGTGTGCTCGGGTCCTACCGGGCCTAAGTCGAAGTGTCTTTTAGGGTTATGTGTTGGGTTGTGGTGACTGACTTGGCCCATACGGAGTTTAGGCCCTGAAATCCGCGCGGATCTCAGGCGAGGTCGAGCCCGTATGGTCCAAGTCGGTATTCCCGCTTTCCTTTTGTCGTCGTCTTGTCTTTAGGATTTGGCCCATACATAACTCGAGCACAGGAGATCCACGCGGATCTCAGGTTGGGCTGGGTTATGTATGGTCCAAATTCTCGTTTTTTCTTCGCCTCTTTTCTTTGTTTGACCTGGATTTAGGCTTAGTAGCAGGCCTGAGCCCATGAAATCCGCGCGGATCCCAGTGAGTTCGCTTGCTACTGGGTCTAAATTTAGGTGTCCTTAGGGTCATTAGTTTGCATTTCTGTGTGTGTGAAGTCTTTTTTATCTTGTGTCGGTAGGTCACTTGGGTGGCACAAGGCTGCTGGGCCTCATGGATCCTCGCGGATTTTGTGAGCGAGCCCACTCTTGTGTGGTCCAAATGGGCTCCTCAGTCTGTTTAGTCGGCTAGAAACGGTATGTTTAGCCCTTATGTGAGGCCTGAGTTCGTTTTCGAGTTCGACCCGATAAGGTCTAAATATGTCATTCCAGGCCAGAGTTTGCATTTTGCATAAGAGTTTTATTTTGGCTTCGCATATGATTTTGAGCTTTAGTTCGATCATTCGTGGTCCAAATAGAATTCTTCATCCATTGCATGCATGAAGTTTTGGAGCGACGTTGAGCTGAGTCTTCGAGTTCATCCACCTTTCTGGGGCAGGATAGGTTGGTTTCGGGTTTATCAGCGGGACGAGACGGGTCGGTTGGAAACTTTTGACGTCCACTACGACAGTAACGAAGATCGGGCATCATCTGAGGCAACCAATTCAAGAGCAACCGACGAAGAAGCATCTGAGGAAGGTGTTGAGTCTTTGGTAATTGACCCATCTGAGATAATGTCGGATCCCAATGATGATCATCCTGAAGATCATTCGCATAGTGACCATGGAGAGGAGCCGGTGCCTCCTCCACCACCTCCATGTAACGAAATGAAGCAATTGACCAACATAATTCTGAATATGCAAGTCTCTATGAATGCTCAATTAGAGGCACAAAACCAAAGAATCGACGCTGTCATTCACGCCATGGAGGAGGTGAAAAATTCGAATGTGAAGAATCCTCCTACGAGTGAAGTAGAACAATCTGGAAGAGAGAAGGATGGATCAGTCCACGGGATTTCGAACTCGAGACTTGATCGCATTGAGCAAATGTTGAAAGAGTCTACACTCTTTAACAATCAATTCATGGATGATGTAGGTTTCACGCCCGTCCCCCGGGGTAGACTTCCCCCTAAATTCAACATGCCTGATATTAAATTTCACGGTGATGAGAATCCACATCAACATGTGAGGAATTTTATGGGGGCTATGACGCTAAAAGGAGTGGAAGAAGATATCTACCATATTATTTTTCCTTGGACTCTTGGCCCGGATGTTATGAAATGGTACAACACACTTAGTCCTACCAAGTCCTCACGATGGAGCTCACTTTGCAAGGGGTTCTTACATCAATACTCCCACAATGTTGACATGCCCGTCACCTTAAGGGACATGGAGCTCATGAAGCAAGGAGAGGAAGAGAGATTCTCTGACTACTTCGCTCGATGGAGGGCGAAAGCAGCTCAAATGGTAGATCGGCCTTCTGAGGAACATCAAGTAGATATGCTTGTGCAGAGCTTACAGCCCTCGTACAACACCCATCTAAGGTTTCAACCTCTCAAGGACTTCATCTCATTGAGGTTAGCTGGAATCAAAATCGAAAGTGAACTAATTAACTGGGGGCTAGAAGAACACTTATACTGATAAGCAAACTTCTTGCCTAACAAGGGAAACGAGGTGAAAGAACACTCCGTGTGCTGAAGCACTAGAACAATCTCCAAGGAAAGGATGAGCCAATAAGGAAATACTCCAAAGTGGGGATGCGGATGAACTTTGCAAGTACCACAGAGCCTGAGGACACTATGTTGATCAACATGAAGGAAATGTCTAGGTCGAAGCAATTATCCAGTCGAAATGCTTTGAGTTGTATTGCCTTGTACAAGCCTTTTATTTTTGAGTACTTCTTGCATGATTGTTGAGTCTTAGCAATTGATCATCTTTTTGAGCTAGTTGAAGAGTTAGTAGAATAACCCGTGAGATTTTAAGCCTTCATAGACTATTTATTATATATATAGTCTCGATTTCCCTTTTGTGTGTAACTCTTCCATGTGTGCATCTCTAGAGCTTGGCTTGACATTCCTTAAAATCACATTTGGCATATGCATTGTGTTAATATGATTGAGGCATCCTTTTGTTAGCTACATAGCTAAATAGCCACCTGACATTTTGACCTCTTTTTGCAAGCCCTTGCTAACCCTTTTCCTGTCTTGTTGTTTACCCTATAAATGCACACCCTTGGCCTTTACATGATTTTCCTACCTTTAGCCAAGATAGAATGAGCAACAGTTCAGTTGTTTGGGGCTGTTTCGTGGTCGTTTGTTGAGAGTGAGTAGTTGGTTTGTTGCTACAAGGGAAGTACATTGTTGAATATCCTTTCTACCCTCTTTATCCTCAAAGGTTATAACTTGTGACTACTGGGATTTGAATTGCTCTTTATATATTCATGTTATTCATTGAAAAAAAAAAGAAAAGAAAAAGTTCAAAAACTAGGAATTCATAACAAAAAAAAAGCGGCAAAACAGTAAGAAAAAAAGAAAAAAAAAAGAGAAAAAGAAAAGGAGAAAAAAGAGAAGTTTTATTTTTTTAATTTTGGGTTTTGATTTGTATTAGGTACTCTATCCCGGTCTTCTTTTATTGTGGATGTTTTGTGCTCTTTTAAGTTTCCGTGTGGAGGTGTTGCATTGCATGAAATGAAAATATTGTTGCTCTTAGGTACTTGGCTACTTAGCTCCACATTTTCCAAATGATTTCCCTTCTTACCCTAGCCTAAACCCCATTACAACCTTTTGAAAGTCCTCATGATTAGCATTTTTTGCGTGTTGTCCTCAGTGACGGAGAGTTGAGAGTCTTGCCAAGCTTATGGCAGTTGTATGCATTGGAACGAGCTTGAGTGAACCCTTACATATTTCTAAACACATTGAGAGGAGTGTTCCACTTTACCTAAAGTGAGGATCTACTAGCTTCACTAGCTCATCAATTGCTAAGGTGATACATGATTGTTTAGAGGTACAACATATAGTGATTGGTTTGTGTCTTGGTCTTACGCTCATAGTATTGAAATAGAGTTTGCTTTGACATGATTTTGACCTTATGCATCATTGTTTCTCTCACTGGTCTTATTGTTATGTGATATGAGGTCTTGCTCGCGAAGTCTCACACCTTCTTTTCTTCATGGCTTACACCGTGGGCTTTCTCTTCTCCTCTGTACGTCTTCCTTTCGAATTGGGGGCTTTCTTTTTCCCTTTGTCTTCCTTTCAAACTGGGGGCTTTCCCTTTCCCTCCGTTTTCTTTTTTCAATTGAGGGCTATCAGGATACAATTCATTAGATTTCCTGATCACTACAGGTTGCACCCAGGGACAAAATTTTTTTTCTCCCTTTGCTCACCTTTTAGCAGTCAATCTAGGGTGCCTAAGAGCGGGCATTTCGTTCTCATCTCTTCTCGTGGAAATGACACGTTGGTCTTGTCACTTTCCTTCATGTTCATTGGATAGCAAGATATAGCTCTACTATCCAGTAAAAATAAGCTATGGTTCTGGAAAAGTCCTAACAGATTTTTGTGAGACCGAAGGGAAAAGTCCTCGCAGATTCTTAGGAGCAAATGCTCATCATCAACTTTTCTAACAACCTTTTACATAAGAACGACTTTTTTAAAGCATGTTCAATGTATAACACTAGACGCCAAGCCCTTGAACAACTTTTACAACAGCATGTTCACATATATCGATTTGGGCTTGAAGATAAAGGTTTTTCATTCATGAAGTTCTTACGGATCCTGGGTTGCATATCGTTCCTAGTGTATTCACATATGAGTCAAGAAGCTTCAATAAACCTACAGCGACTAAGGAGGTTCTATGCTTAAAAACAATATAAATTATAGCAACTGGTGATCAGAATCAGAAACTACCCCTAAGATATTAGCCACTGACTTATTTAAGTCAGCAACTAAATACTTACACTACCATTTGAACTACGATGGCCTGATTCCATGTAATGTGGATACGTAGGAAGCTTCTCTAAAGTCCGGCCCAAACAAATAAAAAATTTCCCGATAATTTATTCCGGTTATCTGTTTTTGGCCCTTGAAGCAACATGAGCTCTTCGCGGATTCATGCAACTTAAGACCTTTATAGGGCTTTAATTTTCAAAAATCTTATCCTGGCCTCGGTAAATCCACGCGGATTTCTGAAGCCAAAGTCCGAAATCATGTTTCTTCCAACCTCTGAAAAAAGAAACTATGAATCCACGCGGATTCTGAGGTTTTATTTTCCTCTTTTCGGCCCAGAATTTCTTTACCGGCGAAGTCGGGGTTGGGACTTGCAATCCACGCGGATTTCAGATTTCGCTTGGCCTAGTTTCCCCTGTGGAGCCACGCGGATTTTCCAAACCTTTAGCCCAAAATACTCTTCTGATATGTTCGGAGCAGTTTTGGGGCGAATCCACGCGGATTTCAGACTTCGCTTGACCCAGTATTCCCCTGTAAATCTGCGCGGATCTCACTCACCTTCTGCCCCAAAATACTCATATATGATATTTTTGAGCAGTTTCGGGCAAATCCGCGCATATCTTTTGCTTTTCGGGACTCATCATTTTTAATGAGATCCACGCGGATTTGGTTACTGACCTGGCCCAAAATACTCGCATGATATTTTTGGAGCAGTTTTGGGCAATTCCACGCGGATTTGATTATCGACCCGACCCAAAATACTAAGGCTGAAGTCTGCATGCAGTGTTATGGTTGCAATAAAAGTCCATGCGGATTTGCAATACTAATCTCTATGGGAATCAAAGACTCGGTTGGCAATTCAAGTTGGATAGATCTGCCGGACGTCGAATCCACGCGGATTTTGCAAATTTTGGGCCAAGCCCAAGTCCACGCGGATTTGGCAAATTTTGGGCCAAAACACAGGTCGGACTGGGATCCACGCGGATTCCTGGGCCATTGCTTGGGTTCACACGGATTTGGGGTCAGAGTTAAGCATATGCTAATTCTTGCAGATTTGTCGAAGTTGTTGGGATTAAAAGCCCGAGCTATTTGTTTGCAAGGAGGCTAGTTATATAAATTTTGGTGTAATCAAGATTTATTTGCTTCCGACAATATTTATAGAAATCGACTCTTGTTTTGACCACAGCTCAACGTCCTGTCTAAATTGTTTTGTTTTGCATCGCATGTAGTCTTAGTTTTTTTTTATATAGTCATAAAAAAAAAAAGTATCCATACATTAGCATTTGCATCAATGTTTGTGTCTAGGATAGCTCATAAGTAATAAATGAAACGACAATTGTCTAAGCATTATACATGGATGCCTTTCAATCATCCTCTTCATCCGAGACGAGGTCTATATACTCTGGGCCCGAGAAGCCGAAGCGCCGGCCTGGGAGGGGAGCATATTCTTGCTTGGTAAAGTAATTCCATCCGTCAGCTGCCCAGGAAGAAGGTTACGGAGTCGGATCAGGATAGTGACCACTTGCAGTAGATCCCTCGTTCTATTGAGGGCTGTGAATGCTTGAGTTTGAGCTTGAGCTTGAGCTTGAGCTTGAGCTTGAGTTTGAACTTCAGCTAAAAACTTCAAGAAGAATGGTGGTATCACGCGGATTTGCAGAACTAGCTTCACAAATCTTCAGAAAAATGGTGGTATCACGCGGATTTGCAGAACTAGCTTCACAAATCTTCAAAAAATGGTGGTGTCACGCGGATCTGGCTGAGAAAAGGAGCACCACTTGAGCTGAAGAGTGAAAGCTCCACGCGGATTTTGTTTGAAACCTGGTCCCCGAGCTGCTGAGTCTCGCGCGGATTCCGGTGAGGAGTGGAGTGAATGGTTGAAAGTGATGAGCTTGAGGAAGGTGTGGCTCTTGAAGAGAGTGCAGATATGGAAGTTTCCAATTGAAGATAATGCATGGATGGCGGATATAAAGGGGAGTATCCTTATCCTACTTAAATCTTATTTTACTTATCTTATTTTCATCTTATTTTTTTATTTTTTTTATTTTTTTATTTTTATTTTATCTTTTTTTATTTTATTTTGTCTGTCATATACTTACAAGTTTGTCCTTTTCAGGAGAAAACGTATCAAGCCTGGACGATATCCAGCAACCATGCTAGCAGCGGACTAACTCCGGCTAAATCCTCAAGCTACCCTTGAGTATTAAAGCCTGGACAACCTCCAGCAATCTCAGGTGGACCACCTCCACATATCATCGAAGTGTTCGGGCTACCCCCCAGAAACTCATTAAAGCCTGGACGACCTCCAGCGACCCCAAGTGGACTACCTCCACATATCATCGAAGTGTTCGGGCCATCCCCGAGAAATTCATCAAAGCCTAGACGACCCCCAGCAATCCCAGGTGGACTACCTCCGCAGATCATCAAAGTGTACGGGCTACCCCCGAAAAATTCATCAGAGCCTGGACGACATCCAGCAACCAAACCAGCATCGGACTACCTCAGGTCAGATTTCTGATATTCAAGCTACCCTTGGATAGCTCAGCCTGGACAATATCCAGCAATTGAATTTATTAATTGGACTACCTCCAGTTAACTACAACGCTCTTTTCAAGATGTATACTTTGACTTTCGTCTTATTCAGACTCAGTCAAAGTGGGGGCTAACTGTAGACACCAAAATACAGTCGGACCAAAATTGCATCAGTGTCACGCCAGACCCAAAATGAAGGTCCACGCGGATTTGCTAAACTGGGGCCAGAATTGCGCGGATTTTGGGCCAGAATGTGCTGGGTCCACGCGGATTTACAAAACCGGGGCAAAAATGTACCGTGGGTCAGTCTATGGGATCACGCAGATTTCTCAGCAAGGGGATCCATGGGTTAGCCCAGAGCCTGGCGGATCCGGTTTTTGGGTCAGTCCGGATCCTACGCGGGTCCACGCGGATTTCTCAGCAAACACTAACCGCTGAACCGCATCACACAGAATGGGAAATCCACGGATTTCCGGAGGCGTGAGATTCGGCCGCCATCGCCCTTCGGCTATAAAAGGAGTCCGCGCGGATTTGATAGTGGGGGCGAAAATTAGCTGAAAGAATTCTGATAAAATAGAGGGAAATACACTTGAGAGCCGACTGCAGAAGATCCACGCAGATTTCAGCACAACTCTCCCGCAGTTCTGAACGGTTTCGAGTGAAGATTTCGGATACTTACTTGGAGCTAAGCAAATCCGCGCGGATTCAGTAGGGCTCCGTTCCAATTCTTCCCCTTTCAATGTCGTTTCATCATATTGTAAAAATGTAGTTAATTAGTCCCCGCCCGCTGTAATTCGTGTTTAGTTTTTTTTTTTTATGTCATCATGAACCTATGCATGTTTTTTTTTTATTTTAGTTAATTCAAAGTGACAACTTTACTTTTGTTTTTTGTGTGTTTCCAAAACCCGACCTAGTAAGGGCCGCTTCGGCGGGCGATGCAAGGGCACCCCCCTACATCGACACCTTTACTCCCGATCCCGATTTTTGGTTTGAAGACCGTGGAGTTTTATTTTCACTGATTTTGTTAATTTTTATAAAATTAACTGGCGACTCCGCTTTATTTTATGCATGTTTTTTTTCGGATCAATTTTACTTTCTCTTCTAGTAATTTTCGGTAACATCAAAGTGAACAGGCGGTTCGGGTTTGAATCGAAGGGTTGTTCAGCCCAAAGGTTAGGCGATCCACGCGGATCCCATGCCCAATGAGCGATGATCCTCGCGGATCGGTGGCATGGAATCGCGGATTCCTCTTGATCGGGCGATCGCACTTTGGTCCAAATCCAGACTCACCAGCCGTGGATTCGAGCTATGAAATCCGCGCGGATTTCGGCCTCGGTCCATGGGAATCTTCTCGTACCGAAGGTTATTTAAAAAAGAGAAATTTAAAGACAATCTGATTAAAACTACATAAAATGAAGTTCTTTTTTATTGGCACTTAAAAATATACCCTAGGACCAATAAGCAACCCTACGTCGAATCGACCCTCCGTGGGGGACCGTGCCCTCCGGGCCACGGGCCCTACAAACACGCAGAAGAAGATCCAAGAGCAAGGGGGTTCGGTAAAAGTCTCTAAGGTTGGTCTCGGTTACAAGCCAATACAACCAGTTAGAATCTCAGCGCGAAGAAAAGAGAGGAGGTCCGAGGTCCAGTACATTACAGCTGAAGAGGCTGATGTTAGTGAGGAGAAAAACACTCATCCTAAGCCAAGGTCCTCTGTGTTCGATAGGCTACGGCCGACTACTTTTGGTGAACGCCCTTCTGTCTTCACTCGTATAAGAGACATACCTAGCAGAAGGAGATCTGTTTTCAGCAGAATCAAGGGTCATTCCCAGCCGAAGCCTTCAGTGCTTGCTAGGATAAAAGCAAGTGAGGAATTGGTGGAGCCACAACTTTGTCAAGGAGACACTTCCGTTTTCGGACGCATAGGAGTCACAAATGACGTTCAAAGCTCTGTCCCTTCTTGCATGAAGCGTCTCTCTACCTTAGATATAAAGACAGATGGTTCCCTTAGAGTCAAGAGACGTACCGTGGTTCTGACAGGTCATCGGGTAAATACCAAATCTGAAAAGGAGTCCAGCCAAGAGGAAGTTGTGTCAGCCAATCATATTACCATCACAGAACACCAAGGTTCCGAGGATGAAATAGAGCTTGCTGAAACTCCTAAGACTCTTGAGGATGGGGGGCAAGCAACGGTGGATGAATTGAAGGAGCTAGATCTTGGGATGGTAGATAATCCTCACCCCATTTATGTAAGCTCTCTGCTTACACCAGAAGAAGAAGGGGAGTACTTCAGACTCCTTTCAGAGTATAAAGACGTGTTCGCTTGGAATTACAAGGAGATGTCGGGATTAGACCCAAAAGTGGTTGTTCACCGCTTAACTATAAGGAAGGGCGTCTCACCCAAGAAGCAGCCTCAACGGAGGTTCCGTCCGGAATTGGTTCCAGAAATTGAAAAGGAGGTCGATAAGCTCATCGAAGCAGGATTCATTCGGGAGGTGAAGTACCCGACGTGGATTGCAAACATTGTCCCGGTAAGGAAGAAGAACGGACAACTTCGTGTCTGTGTGGACTTTCGCGATCTTAACGAAGCCTGTCCAAAAGATGACTTCCCCTTACCCATCACGGAGATTATGATTGACTCTACCACAGGTCATGACGCCTTGTCATTCATGGATTGCACCGCTGGGTATAATCAAATCTAGATGGCACCGGAAGATCAAGATGCGACTGCATTTCGGACACCAAAGGGCATATTTTGTTACAAAGTAATGCCATTCGGCTTGAAAAATGCCGGAGCAACGTACCAAAGAGCGATGCAAAAAATATTTGGCGATATGCTTCATAAGACGGTGGAATGTATGTCGATGACTTGGTGGTTAAGTCAAGGAAGAGGGTGGATCACCTTCAGGATCTCCGTCAAATTTTTGAACGGCTGAGGAGGTGTCAACTTAAGATGAATCCTCTAAAGTGTGCATTTGGTGTTACCTCTGGAAAGTTCCTAGGCTTCGTCGTTCGCCATAGAGGAATCGATGTTGACCAAGCAAAGATTAAATCAATCCAGGAAATGCCGGAACCAAAGAATCTCAAGGAGCTTCGCAGCCTTCAAGGTCGACTAGCCTATATTCAGAGGTTCATATCAAATCTTGCTGGTCGTTGCCATCCTTTCAGCCACCTTATGAAGAAGGGTGCTCCTTTCAAGTGGGATGACTCGTGTCAAAAATCTTCTGATTCCATCAAGAAATACTTGTCAAACCCTCCGGTCTTAGGAGCACCGATCCCTGGCAAGCCCCTCATACTTTATGTTACGGCGCAGGAGAGGTCATTGGGGGCGTTGTTCGCTCAACACACTGAAGATGGAAAAGAAAGAGCGTTGTATTACCTAAGTCGAACTCTGGTTGGAGCTGAGCTGAATTACTCTCCCATAGAAAAGATATGCTTAGCCTTGGTTTTCGCTGTTCAAAAACTAAGGCACTACATGCAGTCTCACACTGTACATGTCATTTCTAAGGCAGATCCTATCAAGTATATATTGTCTAGACCGGTGTTAAGTGGTCGTCTAGCAAAGTGGGCCATGATCTTGAAACAGTATGATATTGTTTACGTCCCACAAAAAGCAGTCAAAGGACAGGCATTAACAGACTTCTTAGCCGAGCACCCGATTCCGGATAATTGGGAGATAAGTGATGACTTGCCAGGGGAAGAGGTGTTCTTCATATACATCTTTCCATCATGGGATATGTATTTTGACGGAGCGGCGAGGCATGATGGCGCTGGAGCAGGAGTTGTCTTTGTATCCCCTGAAAGACACGTTCTAACATACTCGTTTGTTCTCACTCAGTTATGTTCGAACAATATGGCGGAATACCAAGCACTGGTCCTGGGACTTCAAATGGCTACTGAAATGGGGATAAAAGAGCTCAACGTCTATGGTGATTCACAGTTGGTCATTAAGCAACTTCTTGAAGAGTATGAAGTTAAGAAGGAAGACTTGGTGTCGTACCACAAGCTGGCGTTGCAATTGTTGGAGAAATTGGACATAGTCAAGGTAGAGCATGTGCCAAGGAGTTTCAACAAGATGGCTGATGCACTCGCTAGTCTGGCGGCCACCTTAGCACTGGGGGCAGAAGAGAACATAACGATCCCGGTATGCAGCCGATGGGTCGTAGCATCGCCAGACCAGGATTTAGAAGAAGAGGTCAATGCAATATGTGCTCTTGAAACCGAGGTGGAGGATTGGCGCCAACCCATCATGGACTACTTAAAGCATGAAAGGCTACCTAGTGATGCTAGGCATAAGACAAAAGTCCAACGGAGAGCCTCTCGGTTCTTCTACTATAATGGTACCCTCTATCGGCGATCCTTTTCAGGACTCTGGTTAAGATGTCTAGGCTTGGGCGAGGCAAAGCAGGTGATGGAAGAAGCTCACTCTGGGACATGTGGCGCGCATCAATCAGGCCCTAAGCTTCAGGACCGTGTCAAGAGCATGGGATATTATTGGCCCACGATGGTACAAGATTGCATGGACTATGCCAGGAGGTGTGACGCTTGCCAATTTCACGCCAACTTCATACACCAACCTCCTGAACCACTTCATCCTACGGTGGCATCATGGCCGTTTGAGGTATGGGGTCTTGATGTTGTTGGACCAATTACGTCTAAGTCATTGGCTAGTCATTCTTACATCTTGGCCGCCACAGACTACTTCTCCAAATGGGCAGAGGCGATTCCTCTTAGAGAAGTCAAGAAGGAAAATGTAGTTGACTTCATAAGAACACACATCATCTACCGGTATGGCGTGCCTAGGTACATCATCACTGATAATGGTAAGCCATTCGTCAACAGTTTGATGACGAGTTTTTGTGAAAAGTTCAAGTTCGCTCAACACAAGTCGTCCATGTATAATGCTCCAGCAAATGGCTTGGCAGAGGCTTTCAACAAGACGTTGTGCAACTTACTCAAGAAGATTGTCTCAAAATCCAAGCGGGATTGGCATGAGAAGTTAGGGGAAGCTCTATGGGCATACCGAACGACGTACAAGACTCCGACACAATCAACACCCTTTACTCTTGTATACGGGGTAGAAGTTGTGCTCCACTTGGAGATCCAAGTCCCGTCACTTCGTGTTGCGATACAAGAAGGTTTGGCCGAGGAGGAAAATCACAAGCTTCGCCTAGATGAGCTAGAGGCCCTTGATGAGAAGAGACTTCAAGCACAACAGAAGTTGGAGTGTTATCACGCTCGACTGTCGCGAGCTTTCAACAAAAAGGTTCGGCCACGCTCGTTCAGTGTTGGAGATCAAGTACTAGCTGTGAGAAGGCCTATCATTGTCTCGCCCAAGTCTGGAAGCAAGTTCACTTCCAAGTGGGATGGCCCTCATGCGGTGCGCGAAGTATACACAAACGGTGCCTACAAGATAGTCGACGCAGAAGGAGTGCATATTGGACCAATCAACGGGAAGTTCCTGAAGCGCTACTATCCTTGAAGTTCAACAAATTATAAGCTCCCGAACAAGAGCCTAAACTGTTCACAAAAAAAAAAAAGAGTCAATTTCTGTTTTAGTTTTAAGTTCCTTTAATTTCATTATTGTATTACTTCTGGCCCGCAAGAGTATAAACTGTGAACGGCTAAAAATAAATAAAAGTTCTTTCTTTTCTTCACATGAACTACGTATGGCTTGATCCTTTTGGGATTTTGCATTCCCTTTAGGTACGTAGGCAACTTAGGCATATGCCTGGTACAGCCGTAAAAGAAAGTTAAATGAAGTTTGTTTCGTTTACAGTGTTGTCATACATGTTATTGCATAAACTAGAAATTAAAGCTATTTTATTGCAATATAACACACTAACGATAACATACGATAAAATCAAAAAGAATAAAGTAACAATTCGCTGGAAAAAGCCAAAGAAAACAAAAAAATTCGACAAAATTCGAAGTTTAAAAAAAAACGCTAAACAAATCTCAAGCGTCTAATCTCTTCAAGAGCTCTTGGACACATCTCCTCGCTATCACAACTTCAGCCTTCTCTTTTTCAGTAGCTTGCGGCGTCTCCAAAGCACCAAGTTCCTGCTCAAGAACAGACACCTTGTCCTTAGCCCTCTTAAGTGAAGCATCAGTCTCAGCTAGCTTGCTATGCAACTTTTGCTCATCCGCTTTCACTACCTCAAGTTCAGCCTCAAGTGTCTTTCTACTCTTATGAGCACGAAATATAGCCGAAGTTTCTTCATCAAAGTGCTTGTCAATCTCGGCAACAGAGGCTTGGGCTGCTTGGAGTTCAGAAGATAAAGCTTCCCGTTTGGCTAAAATCTCTGCTGTAGGGATTCGCCTTTCCATTTGAGCTTCTAACTTAAGGCACCGTTCAGCTCCTTGCAAGTATGTTTCGACAAGCTCCTTTAGCTTCGAGGGATCGGTGTCAAGAGACGACAAGGTTCCATAGAACTTCTCAGCCTCCGATCTCAGGTTATTAATGTCATCTTCCGTCCGCGGAATATACTTCTTTAACTGTTGAAGAAACCGTCGTTGCACCTCACCAGCCAAGCCATGGGAGATCTTGCCAGGAAAGTAGACAGAAGTAGACGGAGTAGGAGAATGAGCTCGATTGACGTCGTGGACCGGTGGGGGCATTATGTCAATTGATGCAGTTGGCTCACGACTCCTTGCAGTGCGGTCGTCGAGTGTTCTCGCCATCATCACCGAACATTTCTTCAAGCAACTCCTTGCTCGTTGAGTCAACTCCTGCGGTGCAAAAATATATCAGTTCATCCACGTATCCGCCATCAGTAAAAGAAACAAAGTGAGAAAGGGGTAAGTTGATGAGTTATAGACTTGCCTTTGCTCTGTTTTTGGACTTAGACAAGCTAGTTGTGTTGTTTGATTTACCCTTGGACCTTGGCGCAATATCTAAGCCTTTCAAAGCCTCAATTTTCTCCCTCCCAGGCGAATCATGAGAACTCTTTTGAGGAGACAAGTCCGGACCAATATAAGAGCTACCATCTCCTTCCTCCCTAAGATCATCAACAGGAGGAACAACTTGAACGGTAGGGGGCACAACGGGCTTATGTACTTTTGCTTTTCCATCGGTGACAACCAGAACAGAAGCATCATCATTAACCTTCGCCCTATGAATCTTAGGTGGCGTTGTATCAGCATGAATGAGCTTCTTAGTCTCCGAAGAAAAGAGATCTTGGCGATAAGATTTCCACCAGTTGGCATACTCTACTGTAACCATCATGGACTTTGGGCATGGTATGCTAGGAATAGTCACCGTGGATCTCAGCCCATGCTTTGTCAGATTGTACCAATAGCATGCTGCGTCTTCTAAAGTACCACCGCGAACAGTCTTGCTGGGATCACTAAGCACATCCTGATAAAAACCAAACTGACGCCCGAATTTACAAGGGAAGTACGACTCTATTACAATAGTCCTTCCCCCAGAAGCGTCGAAACCGCTACGCACGCACCATGTAAGTCTTCCCAAATGACAATACAGGAGTGTCAGTCAATTCTCGACAGGCGTCCATCAACTCAGTAATACAATATATACGTGACACCTTAAGACGCCTCAGTAATTCACGTGACCTCTGCCGATCAAATGTCTTGTCCATTCTTTCTCCTGAAAGTTTAACCATTCTAGGAGAATGGTTGTCTTTGAACTTGGGATGCTCGAAATGAGTCTCGAAATAGGTACCCAACCAGCCATAAACGTACTGCACAGGGAAAATAACCTCAAGCTTACTCAAATTCTCAGCAGAGGAGATCTTGTACAAACCTTGGTAGACACTAGCCAAAGTTGGGATGGCCAAATTCACACATTGCCCATGCGCAATCTGGCTGGCAACCTTGAACACACCAGGGCGAATGAGGTTAAGCTTGTCAGTTGGTAGCACAAAGCAACATAACCAACAAGATATGAGGGCAACTAGGTAAACTTCTTCAATCAGTGACTCGGAACGCCGAGAAGAACAAAAGGACCCCTTTCCTTCTTGGTTCGTGCTGGACGTTTAGCGATGGATCCGGGGAGAAGAAGTCTCTGGTGGAATTCCTTTCCGTCTTCTATTATCTCGTGGGGGAGGGCTTGCATACCTCTTCGAGCCACGATACCAGAAACGCACCCACTCACTAGCAGGAAGTTGAATAATGCCATTGACATCTTGACATTGGTTGCAGAAAGCAGAAAAAAGATAAATGTAGGACTTTGGTATGTCGCTATCTTCTTGGCCGGCAGACAACAACGCTTGGGCGGAAGGAACAACTTCTTCATAGTAAGACCCACTGGCCGGAAGCCCAGCTATTTTCCACATATCCCACAAGGAAATCGACATTTCTCCATCCTTTGTGCAGAAGGTGTTAGTAGTAGGGCACCATAGTTCACAGAAAGTCTTGAAAACATTGAGGCTGAGGTCGTAGGAAAACAAAGACGCATATAATCCGTTGTAAATCCTCCAGTCTATAAGTTTGTCCTTATTACGACCAAGAACGTCCTCAAGTCACTCCCAGTAACATGGAATATAGAAGTTGTCGTTAGGCGAGAAAGTCCCCCATATTATTGACCCGTCTGCAATGCAATGGTAAAGCAAAGGCGATGGTTTTTTGTACTAGAACTGAAGCTCCGAACAGAGGAGAAATGAGCTTCAAAGCTTTATAGTTGTGTGTGACGGTGCCGTCTGAGTTCAGTACATCACGAGTAGAAGTGACACTCCAATGAGAATCCGTGAGCTTATCGTTGAGCAAGGATTTCTTGGAGGGTAGCGGCGTCCGCACATCAACTCTGAGTGTTATTCCATCTTCGATGACGTCATCTTTCTTGTCCAAAATGGTGACGGATGGCGATTTCGAAGAGGAGTCAACGTCCTACCCTACGTCAGCACGCTGAGGAGTAGCACAAAAAGTGGAGAAGGCGACACAGTCGACCCAGACAGTTCTGAAGAGGGCAGTCTAGGACTACCCTACGTCAGCACGCTGAGGAGTAGCACAAAAAGCGAAGAAAACGACACAGTCGACCCAGACAGTTCTGAAGAGGGCAGTCTAGGACTACCCTACGTCAGCACGCTGAGGAGTAAGCCAGAAACTGACAATGACGAAGGACAACTCCAAGCAGACGATGTCAATTAATCTCAGCTCCCTACACCAAAAGGACAGTGTTAGAAGAATATATATTACGAAAAGTGTATATATATATATATATATATATATATATATATATATATAACAAAAAAAAAACGTCAAACTAAAAAAAAATATATAGCAAAAAAAAAGGTGTACGTAAAAGCAGTTAGTAATTGATATGCATTTTTTACCAATACTGATTTGTGTATTGTTCTACCATTGTTTATTTATTTATTTGTTTTCCTCTAAAATATAAATGAATGGGGCCCACCAAAAACAAATAATTGAAGAGAAAAAGAGAGACAGATTAGGCTGACTTTTGATCCCATTATTGCTTGCTATTGGAATAAAGAGGAGAGAATAAAAGTGGTGGTCAGAACCCCACCAAAGCAGAGAAATACAATGGTTTTTCCTAGAAGCCCTACTCTTATCAGAGAGAAAGTCAAGAAAGTGGATCAATACACGGCAAGGTTGCAGGAGCTTCAATACACAGTAATCGGAGGAGGTAAAGTGGTGTCTTGGGTTAAATTCAACTCTAGAAGCACTAAAGCTTACTTAAAAACCAGTCTTGGATGAACACGGAAACCCATCAGAATCAGAAATACTGCTCAAGAAAAAAATCACCAACTGGAAAAGGAGGGTGGCGCAAAATTGGAGAAACAGTTGCAGAAATTCTTCAAGTAAGACAATTTAAAAAATATATATATGTATATATGATAGCAAAACCATCCATTGTTGATGATCCCAAAACCTCTGTAAGTTTACCCCAAAAACAGAGGAATCACGAAATCAAGTAGGATGAAAATCAAGATCGTATGATTATCATAATTATCAAATTATATCCATCGAAACCAAAATCATGATCAAGATCAACAATTCATCATAGGAGCATGATCTACTTCAAATCAGAGTGGAGATTATCATCAAGATCAAAATCATGATCATCGAAAAAAAAAATTAGTTAAAATCATGATCGGAAAAAAAAATCTGTTAAAATCATGATCGAAATTTTTTTTTTCTTTCGGTGATCTTGATCATCAGACCTACATCAAGAGTATGATAAACAAAAAAAAATCATCATCGTGATTGATCATAATCATGATCATCAAATTTCCCCCATCCAAAGATCAGCATACCAGTTTTTTTTTTAACCCAGAAAGAAAAAAGGGAATGAGACAAGAAATAGCCATTGAGTTGTGTGCTCTTTATTAATGATAAATCTGGCAGCACGTGAAGAATCAGATAAAGGGCACAAAAAGTACAAGCTTCTTGATTATATATATCATATATATATTATATGTATGTATGAAACTGTTGGGGAGAAAAATTTAAAGAAAACAGATGGATGTGGGAAGAAGAACATCAACATAACACAATTGAAAGGCCACAACAGATCCTTCTGACGAACCAAAAGAGGAGGTGAAAGACTCCGAAGATACAAAGCCAGCAAAAGAGGAGAAACGCACAAAGAAAGAAAAGGGGTCAAGTTATGTTCATGGGTATGGCGTTAAAAAAAAAAAAGACAATGTAGAAGAAGAAGAGTAGTAAGAAGAATAGATGATACCGTGTTTCGCAGTTGAGAGGAAGAAGTTGGAGGATTCTGAGTAGAGATCAAGAATCAATTTATAGTAAATTGTGTGTAAGTTTCCACTCCAACCACAACTCTGATTCACAATCAATAGGTCTTCTACTCCAATTCCAACTCTAGCTGCAATCCAATTCCTATGCCAATTTAACTCATGGTTGATTGGCATGTCAAACCAAAATTCGTTTCTTTTGCGGCCATTCATAAAAATAAATAAGGAAAAAGAGAAATTGGGAGATTAGTGGTAAAAAAAAAATATATCCATTAATATCCATGCAACATTCTTTTTTCTATTTCCCCATGACTCAACTGTCAGACTGTCATTCCATGCGGCCCATATAATATTTTGAACATATCAGTTTGCCTACCGAGTCTTGCAAATTATGTTCGAGACCCAACCGCTTCAAACACCCCAAACTCGTGTTCGCGGCTGACTCTCGAAGGGGCATCTGTAGGAGGTAAAAATTTGTCAGCAAATCAGAAAATGACACGTGGAAAATAAAATAAATTTATTTGGCCAATTATTATCCGCCACGTGTAAAATTAATTATGGCGGTCCATTTAATTAATTTTTAAATGGAAATATATCATGGCCAATAGCGTCGTGACACGTGTCAATTATGATGCAAAAAATCATAATTATTTCTTTATTTTAAATAAAGGGATAATTAATTAATTTGGGCCCAAGCCCAAAGCCGACTCAAACCCTAGGCAACCCTAAGCCTCCAGAGCCTATAAATAGGTGTCTTCTCCCTCATTTTCAAGACATCGCTACCGTGGCATTCGACGTGCACTCCAGAGACTTCAGAAGCTCGAACTGCAAGCGGCCTCTAGCTCCCAAGCGCCAAGGATCAAGGTCGACAAAAGTTCAAGATCAACAGCTCCAAGCTTTATGCACGTCAAGGTAAAGAACTACAACTAAGTTCTTCAGCTAGACCTGCGTTTGAGATCGAGATCAAGCGTCCGCGCCCTCGGCTCACCCAAATTTCAGGAGATCGAATCAGAGGACTACTTTATTGTATTTGATATAGAGATTGTATCCACATTTATCCAAATCAATAAAAATTAATTTGTTTCTCAATTTCCTGTCTTTATTTATTTCAGGCTCGAAATTTGTGTTTACAATAGTCTTCGAGCTAGACTAAAGGATCAAGGACTGGGCCGAATAAAAGTGACTCAACTATTAAAATTTAAGGTTTTCTTTCACTGTTTCTCATTAATAGTTGTGTACAATCTAGTTCGGACAGCTCGAAAGGAATCTTGTTGGTCCAGTCGAATACCAAAATTTGTCAAATTTGTCATTCATTTATGAGATTATTCAGAAATGCAACAAAACTTAGTCTTGACATGTGGCTCTGTGTGACATTTTTGTCATATTTTTGAAATTAGCTGACATATTTGCTAAACTTTAGAAGTTAAGCGTCATATTTGATAAATTTGAAAGTTTAAGAGTAAAGATGATAAAAATGAAGAATTTTGCGGTATCTAGATCATTTAACTCGATATCAATCCAATAAATGGATAGCATGTTGTTTTTAAAAACTTAAATGGATTGGCTGACCTCCTATGATTCCAATTAAAAATAGATATTGTTCATTATTGTTCTTAAAAAATGGATCATGTTAACACTAATGAATCATATCTCATAGGAACTTTGCAGATAAACGTGTTTGGACAGTAGCAGTACTGAGATGGATCACTCTCTGGGGAGTCCTCGTATTGCACCCTTTTTTACATTGTTATTTGTGTTAATAGACCGTGGTAACATACATGTCGCCCAACATGTAACGTGTAACGATTTAGTAAAAGACAACAAAGTAGTAATAAGCTACGAGGGACGCGTGATCAATTATACTGTTCACACTGTCACACTTTACGCGTTAGCTACCACATATGAGTCTCACAACACAGTTTTTCATGCTCGCAAAGTTTGTATACTTAGTAGTAAATCAACATTTGATACGTCTGCTATTTAGGTAAGAATGAAACAATTTGTCTACTAAAATGAGTTTTAACATTTAAGCAGTATGTTGTATTTTATATATTGATGTACAAATGCGTAAGGGAAATCTCACTCGAATTCGAAAAGTGTATGGAAATCTAATTACTCCAAACTTAATTCCAACCCTCCATAATTTATTACAATCAAACGTGATCAAGTATGGTTGTGCATGGTTCAATTTGGATAAAAAAATGGGCTGGACTGAGGAATAGACCGAGAAAGTTTCAGTCTAGCTCTCGAACTAGACTGAAGGATCGAGGACTGAACCGAATAAAAGTGACTCAACTACTGGAATTCTAGAGTTTCCTTCACTATTTATCATTAATAGTTGTGCATATTATGGTTTAGGCTGCTCGAAAGGAGTATAGTCGGTCCAGACCAGGACCGAAAAATAGTTTGGTCGGTCCAATTTAGGACCGAGATTTTTTCAGTCCAGTATCTTGTCCAGCTCAGGCTCTCAGTTCCTAAGTTCGGTCCTTGATCCTTTCCGTCTAGTCCTGAACAAATGTTCAACCCTAATCATAAGCAATGCCATTATTATTATTTTTTTTAAAAGAAATTCTATGTAATATATAAAGACAAAGGAGTTTATGGTACGCAAATTTCACTTTGTCCATTTTACTCCTTGTCATTGATAAATTATAGGATATAATAATAATCACAATATTTTTTATTTGCGCCAAAATAATTATCAAAGAGATTGTTACTAACAAGATTTGAACCTCTAAAGGAAAGGAAATCCTTCCAATTTATATACCACTAGACCACCATATGTTTGGTTAATATTTTTTTTTATATATTCTCTATTTCCCTCTTTCATACTATAACCATCATTTACTTTATTTTATTTTTTTTGGTTTCTAATTTCCCTAATTTACATTATATTATTATTTTTTAAATTTCTTTAAGGTTCTATGTTGTTATCTTACATTATTTGTTTTTTGATATTTTGTGCAAAGTATAAAATATTCAATCTCATTAAAAACAAAAAATCATTACTACATTGTACCTATAGTATCAACCTATACCTACTTTTCCCTTCAATTTCGTGACTTATTAGTATATTTTTATGTCATAAGTCAACACACTGATTGTTGTATAATTTCTTATTTGTCTGTTTATCTTTCTGTAATTACTGAACTTATTACAAGTTGAACTAATCTAAACTTATTTTGAACTTATTATACTGAACTAACTTGAACTTAGTTGTTTGATCTTATTTGAATTCATTTAAAAGAGTGGTTTTGCAAATTTATCTTGAAATTATTTAACTTATTTTGAGAAACAACTGAAAATAATATAATTTTAACTGCACTGACTCACCAACATCCATCATGAGCTAAAGTCGAACTATTATTTAGAATTTTTATTTTTAAGGAAAATCAATAGGTCTTTTTTTTTTTACATAAAACATGTCAATTTCAGCAAAGGATTAACATTTGTCTTTTTTTTTATTTATATACATCAACGACAACAACAACGTTCCTCAATATAGTACCGTTAATGCGGGGTTTGATGCGATCCAAATGTAGGCGATCTTTCCTTCATTCACAAGATTGCCTCATTCTTTTAATGCAATTTTGGGGAAAAAATGCAAGAAAGATAATGTTAATCGCAAGAGCTAACCAATATTCATCTTTACCCGGGGTGGGCTCATATTAAGGATGTTATTTTTGAAACACATACACGCCTAGCGTGTATATCAAAACTAGTAGTTGATAAGTTGAGAGTGACATACATTTATATTACAACCTTTATTTTTATAATTTATATGACGTTTAATGTATCATGACCATTAGATCTATGAACAAATGAAATGATTCTAGGTGTAATGACAATACTGAGACAACCCTTGCCTTATTCTGAGTCATACGAATGCTATGTCACTATGTGGGACAAATTTGTATCACCGATCAACGAAAATAATGAAATAAGGGAAGTCAAGAAACGAGGGAGAGTGGCCTTGGAAGAAAGTGATAGGTAGGGATAGGTGTGGGTAAAGAGAGAGAGATAACACAATGGGTATAACATAAGTTTATAGAAAGTTAGATCATGATCTCAACACCACATAGAATTGCATTCTTTCGTAAAATTAACGACGAATGTGAGTTATACATTAAAAATTATTGTGGTTGGGTTTGGTCCAAATAACTAATGCATTGCGTTTGTTCGATTATATTCATCAATGGAAGACCTTAAGCCATTCAACACTCCCTAAGCCATATCATGCCAACAATGATGTAGACTTTGTGTAGCACTCCAATTTTTTTGGTTACGTCCATTCGTTCACCATTAGTTTATGTTGTCCACCCGTTGTTAAGTCTAAGTTTAAGTTTCAATGACAAAACTTCTTTTATGAGGGAAATGATGTAAAACCCCGAAATATTTGAACTTGTCTGTCGTTACGCCGTTAAGTTTTATTTATGATTTCATTATTTCTGCTAAATCATTATGTTACTCATTTTGTGGACACATGAACTCATAAGACAGTCTATTGACTAACAAAATGAGTAGCTCATGGTTAGAATGGTGGCATGGAGTTGTTTGGTTTGCTAACTTATACCATAATCACTAATTAAGTATACTTAAATTTTAAAGGATAAAAACTAAATATTAAACTACAAGGATTGGTTTGTAAAATTTTAAAGTCGAATGTCCTAAAAAATTATCATAGTCTACTAATTATTTTCATAAAAGAAGGGTACTTGAGAGTTACTAATTGTCATTCTTTACTATATGACACATTCAACAATTGTGCATGTATAGGTTCGTTTAGTAGAAACATTCACATTATTTTAGGAGATAGTACGAGTATTAGATTTTGCAAAGATGTTTGGTATAATCATAAAGTACTCTATAAGAAATTCCCCATATCATATCGAACATTTTCCCAAAAGAAATGGATGGTGGGTGAATTGGCTAAGTTTGAAGGAAATGAGTGGAGGCGATGTCTAATTTGGGACAGGGAGTTGAATACTCCGTGGCTGAAGTAGGAGCAACAACCTAAACTTCCGTCGTAACGAGTTCAACCAACTAGAGGAGCTAGAAGTCAAATGGGTTGGTCTGAAGGGAATGCGTATCCAACGAAGTCATTGGTTATAAGGGCTGAAAAACATTGAATACAGGGGCACATGTGATCCTTTAATATGGAGTGTTGTTGAAAAATGTTGCTAGTAGAATATAAATCATGGCATGGATTTCACTCATGGAAAAATTGAACACTTGAACCATGTTGAGAATGAAGAAAGTGGGGAAATGTGTCATTTTGAGGAGAGTGAGGAGATGACATAGATTATACCCTATTAAAGTGTTCATTCTCTTGGGCAATATGAAGGCAAACTAAGTAAAGTTTGGGCTGCAAACTCAACCAAGTTGACTCACTCAAAATAATGTATGAAAAATGGATGGTTGTTATTTAAGGAACGAAGCAATTAGGAATATTTGGACAAATATGTAGTTTGCTGTCATTTAGAGTATGTGGAACCATAAAAGCAAGATTCTGTTTGAAAATCATGAAAGAAATACGAACGTGGTATCGCACTCAGTAAGATGGCGAGTTATCAATTTGATCTTAGTTGGACAAGACTCGCCGCACTATCTACAGCTTTTGTTGGCTAATTTTAACACAATCCCACGTGTAATCACATGTAGGACCTGTATATAGCTCAAAAGAAAACATATTTCTAGGGGTCTGAAAAAGCAAATGCAGGTTCATATAATCTGAGGAGGGATGCGAGTAAAAATGCTATGAGGGGAGGGCTCATGTCAATTGGTCACAAAAGGTGTTTTATCGTCTTTACCTATTAGTCGGAATAAACAAAAGAGAGGGAAAAAATATAATAAGAGCATGTATAACTGACTCTATATTTTAATTTTTTTATGTGATGAGATAACAGTCGAAGGAAGTGTGATTTGGGATGTAAGGCACTATGCCATATTTTCATACATCTAGCATTGTATCATGTTAAAGTGTGAGCTCTTACTTGTGACGTATAACTGTTTTAGAACAAGATGATGAACAAATAAGGGCCAAAACCCAACAATTACCGAAAAAAGTCATTATCAATGGTAAAAGTGGAGTTTAATTCATCCATTCATGAAAATATCACAAATGTAAGTCACTATTTACTTGTAATTGTGATGAGTTTACAATATAATGAAGAATAAAATTTGACTAACACACTCAGCCATTAGAAACATTATAGTTAGATTACATATATTGTATATTTATATATATATTCAAACCTAAACAATAGAACTTGGACAAATAAAATGACATTTAATTGTGATGCCCTCACCTGCTTTCACTCATCGGATTCACACATGGGAATGCAAATACTCACCCATGCATTCAATACATACACCATCGACCGTCTTCTGTCACTTAATTACCTACCCTCTCCCTCTCTCTCTCTTTTTCTCTCTCTCTCTCTCTTTTGCATTTGGTAAATGGATACGATAGGTAATTGGGGAGAGGAAATCAAAACTAGAATCTCATGTACCACAGACCTTAATCTTACCTACCAGATCAAGATATGATTTCCTCAATCGAATGAGTGTAGTCTCATTATCAATGATCGTTTAATGTACCATCCAATTATAGAAATGCCTCTTTCACATAAGATGTAGAATAATTTTTTTTGAAGCGATAAAACATACAATATTGAATGTGTGAGATATTTCAACTCCAAAAAACCTCATTTAAAAGTTATAGTAAGCACTCTCAAAAAACACAAAAAAGAAAAATAAACCATTTTTGGTCCTCCTTATGAGTTAAATGAATTTGTTGTTATGTAACTGTTATTTTTGGTTAATTTTATCAATGAATTTTCAAATTTGTCAAATATATTACTTAACTTTTAAAATTGCTCAAATATGTCACTTAAATTTTAAAATTTGTAAAAAAACACCAAACAAATTCAAGATTTAATTGAATACTACCACTTTTGATAAATTTTAAAAATTAAGTGATATATTTAATAAATTTTAAAAATTAAAAGTTACGTGAACATTCAGTTCATTTAGGCCCTGTTCTGTTTGGCAATCAGCTGGCAGCTGGTAGCTGTTAGGTGTTAGCTTTTTGGATTAGTTGTTTGACTTTAGCTGTTTGGGTTAGCTGATTGCAGAAAAATATTTGGTAAAGTAGTTTTTTGTGAAAAGTTACCTCAAAAAATTTCATCAAGTAGCTTTCTGAAAACTAACTTTTTGGGTCCAAAAAACTAATATAAAAAACTACTTACCAAACACCTCAAGTAACTTTTAAACATTGGTAAAAAAACTAAAAGTTATCTAAAAAGCTAAAAGCTAAAAAAAAAAAAAATGGGAAGCCAAACACTCCCGTAATTCTCCTCCTCATTTCTTCCCCTCCCCAAAATTTGGCAAAATCCACCGCGCAATATTTCGAAGTCCAACACCATTTGGCTCTCTCCTCATTCTCCCGCCTGCTTTTCCCCCCTTTCACTCTCTCTCCTGTGCGATTCCACTCACCTCTGATCCCTGCAACTCGTGAGTTTCGATTTCCTCGTCCCCTAATCTCACTATTTCGTACTTACTCGAAACCCTAGAGCTAGTCAATTCGTGTCCTTGCTCCACAATTCAGTCCAATCTCTCCTCATCTTCCTGCTCATTTTAGGGTTACGTTGCTGCTGATTATATTTGCAATCTGGAACTTGCTTCTGAGTTTTTTGGTTTGGAATTGATGTCCGTAGTTCATGTTTGATGTTCGTTCTGTTTGATTTGCAGAAGTTCGGCACTGTAAGTCAGGAATCATGCATATAAAGCAGGTAAATCCCGCAATTAGAGCCTTTGGTTTCGGGTTACTTGTTAGATTTGTGGTTTCGATTGTTATTTCCGGAGGGTTCAGTGGTTTCTGTTGATTATTCGTAGGTTATTATTGAAGGGTTTAAGAGTTATAAAGAACAAGTTGCCACTGAGGATTTCAGCCCCAAAGTCAATTGCGTGGGTAAGAATTCTTGCACATGATTCTGATTTCTGGTGGTTATTTGCATCTCAGGACTTCGATATAAAGATTAAAGACTTTTTGAATGATGCCCTGCTTGAATTGGTTGTTTTTGTATTCAGTTACTAATTACTTATGCCCGGCACTCAAAAATTTTTGGCAGCTTCTAAGATTTTTGTAACCTGGTTAAGCAACTTTCAGTAGGGCCTATAGTGTTGATTTGGCTATAAACTCGTTTTAGCGTTGATTTGACTATAAACTCATGATTTGGCAATTTAAAACTTGAAATTTGTTTTGAGGTGACACAATTAGGTGGTAAACACCTACAGCTGGAGGTTGGGTGAGTGGCAGTGTGGAGTGGGGATTAACTTAGTACATTGTGGAATTCTATAATGAGCATACTCAAGAAATGTCACCAGTATTGGAACTGTTTTCGGAAAATTGATGCAACTTTTTCTGATGGGTTAAATTATAATGTTATTATATTTGCACAGAGAATTATTAGCACCCATTCCAAAAGTCATTTTGAAAGATTCCTGTTATATTTAGCTGGATTAGTTAATATGTCTTGTTAAGAGTGTCTCCTGAAATGCACCTGAGAAGTTTGTTGCTAAGCAAAAGGGAATGTGAGGTGTTTAGTTGTATATTTGTTTAAATATAATATTTATACTGCTAGTCCAAACGGTCGGATAATTTGGTGTGTATTGCCTGCGTGTTGTGGTATCTGCATTCATTAGTGTTGAAGTTGACATAAAACCTTTATGGGTTTCTCACCTGTCATGCAGTTGGCGCTAATGGCTCTGGCAAGTCAAATTTCTTTCATGGTAAATTTACTTCCTGCTTTTGTTTGTAACTGTTTGCTTTCGTTTGTTCATTTTTCTGTGTATCGGTTTTCGGTTTAGCATCACTCAGTTAACAAAAATTCTGTATGCAGCAATCCGTTTTGTTCTCAGTGATCTCTTCCAAAACCTGCGCAGCGACGAGAGGCATGCATTACTCCATGTAAGTTTTTAAATTACATTCATGATCGCATGTGGCAGTTCTCCTTGAAGTATGCTATTGTTTCTAGTCTCACATATGTAGCTCTGGCTTTTCATTAGTATTTGACCTGCTTGAATACCATGTACGCTGGCCAACTTCCAATCTTTCTGCTGCTGACACACTCTATTTAAAACTAGTATGCAAACTTCTATTTGGTAAATTGCCTTTCTGATAGGAAATGTTGATTTGTATATTTATGAGCAATGAAAAGATGTATTGGAAGGACACCAAGGAGATGTCGTCTATGTAAAAGGGGTAAATAATAAAATATACCCTCAAACTCTCATACATGGTATTGTTGACGAAATTTGAATTTCTATCATTCACAAGGACAACACTCCTAGTATGCCACACCCTCACATAGCAGGGTTTGAAATCATTAAGGGACAATGCTGCCTTCTAAGATCCTTCCATTTCTCCCTTAAAGTGGCACAAGAAATGGCCAAAGAAATCAAATTCCAAACACCATGAAGTGGACCTGTATTCATCCGTCCGACTAGGTGATGAGGCCATGGACACTTCATTTACACTAGACCGTTGAACCCAACTAATCCCCATGAAAGAAAGGGGGTAGGTGTTATGCGACTAGACCCACCCAATAGTAAACTGATGAATGTTAGCCACAAAGAGGAAAAACAGTTTTCATTGCCAAATTCTCCTTCACATATATGGGGAAGTCAGAGATTGAAAGTCCCAGCAAATCAAACTAAATGTTCCCTTGTCTTTACCATAGTTTGAATGTTGATAGGTTGACCATTTAAGTGGCAATCTATGGGCCTGTATTACTTACCTTTTGGTTTGTGCATAGTCCATTTCATTTGGTCGCCCAAGATAGTTGCACTATCAGTGAAGCCATGAAAATTTTCCCAAACCTGAAATTCAAGTAGCGACTATTAGATCTTTGCGGCTTCAATTTTTTTTGGCTCCGTAGTTGGCTCCAATTTAAAGTTTGGGTTTAGGGGAATTTTTTGTAGACTTGCAAAATAGGAGCTAATTCAGAAAGATTTTCCCAATATCTGAATCCTGTGGTTTAACTATGTTTCTTTTTGTCCACCGTGAATCTTATTCAACAGGAAGGAACAGGACATCAAGTTTTATCTGCGTTTGTGGAGATTGTTTTCGATAATTCCGACAATCGTATTCCAGTATGGCAACATCCTCTTCAGTATCATCTTTCTTTACTATTTCATTTTTCTTGCTACAGTTCTCTCCCCCCCTTGATGCTTGTGTATGCTGTTCAAGGGATGCTCTTCTATTTAATGATAGTTGGAACGTTCAAAGCTTTGAGTGATTTGTGGCTCTCTTTATGGGTTGCCTCCCACAGTGAAAGTGACCTTCTGCATTATCTTCCCAAACTGACAATCACCATCTTGTGTGGGTCCTGTTCTAAATGGGATCTGATGCTGCAGTGGGCTGTGGCTATTATTTAATTATTTATTTGACATCTCGATTTCATGTGTAGGTTGATAAAGAGGAAGTTCGTTTACGGCGAACCATTGGGCTGAAGAAGGATGAATACTTTTTGGATGGAAAGCATATCACGTAAGAATATTCTGATCTACATCCGCCATGATTTCATGTTCTCACATGCTCTTGGTTCACTTGTCTTGCTGCTTTTTTGTTGCCGCCCTTGATATCATCATGGTCTGTAAATCTTGTTGGTTGTAATTTTATGGCGCTGTTACTGCTGTAGGAAAACTGAAGTCATGAACCTTCTGGAAAGTGCAGGCTTCTCCCGCTCAAACCCTTACTATGTAGTACAGCAAGGGAAGGTGTGTTTCAAGATTTCTATGGAAATTTATTTGTGCAATGGTTGATAGCTGAAAACCTTATATAATTTTCTTTACATTTGTCTCTGCAATGTTCTCTTCGTAGATACAATCATTGACAACCATGAAAGACTCTCAACGACTGCAACTGCTGAAAGAAATTGGTGGAACTCAAGTTTATGAGGAAAGACGACGTGAGAGTTTGAAAATTATGCAAGAAACTGGTAGGTTGCAGCTAAACTGCCTTTAAGCTCAAACATGTTGCTCATTCGTTCATGCTTTTGTTGATATGCATAGGTCACAGAGCTGAGAGTCCTACCCCCCCACCCCCCAATGTTTTGGGTGTTTTGTGTCCTGTTGTATATGAATGACATCCGTTTTGTGTCTATTTATTCAATTTTTGACCTTTTAAAGATAAAAACGTATTTTCTGCTTTCCAATCCTGATGTTTCTTCCCTTGACAAAAGGAAGTAAAAGAAGACAGATAATTGAAGTGGTTAAGTATTTGGACGAGCGGTTGAAGGAGCTGGATGAGGAAAAGGAGGATCTAAGAAAATATCAGCAGCTTGACAAGCAAAGAAAATCTCTTGAATACACCATTTATGATAAGGAACTTCAGGATGCTCGACAAAAGTTGGCCAAGGTTAGCATTTTGATTAGACTTGTGTAGTCTTGTTCCTTTTTTGTTTCCCCAGCTGTCTCTCTTTCTTCTGGTTTTACTGTGCTAATTTATTGGACCACATGTCTAGTTGGGCATTATCATGAACTTACCCGCTAACACAAGTCCTTCAGGATCTTTACTAAATTTAGGAAGAGAAGGCAATAGTATTTAAAGTTTTGGTAATTGAAATGAAAAATTGCTGATTATTGTTATAATTTGAATCAAAGGTAATGAAAACAAAGTGACTGTCTATGCATTAAAGCTTATTATGCATTCTTCCATCCTGATAGAACTTGTAGTCTCTAAAACCGGATAGTTATTATGGCTTATACATGATTCTATGTCCATTTCTGTGTTTGGATTTGTTCTGGTTTTACTTGGATATAGGTATGGTGCTCCATATGGACGTGAATATGTTGAACTCAGCTGTTTAAAGAAATTTGGAGTTTTTTTTTGTTGTAGTTTGAAGTGTATGGTCCTTGTGCCATGATCTGACTGTGGAGGGTCATGCATGGGTACAGTAGGGAAAATGAAGAGTTGGATAACATAGGTTTTCTCTGATTGCGTTGCTAATTTACCTGTTGTAAATTTTAACAGGAAATTTTCTCGAATTTGATAGCATGTGGTCGTGTTCTGTATTATCAGAATTCATATTTTTAGCCGGATAACGTAGGTTCTCTCATTGCGTTGCTAATTTACCTGTTGTAATTTTTAACAGTAATTATTCTTGACTTTGATAGTCGTGTTCCTTATTATCAGAATTCATATTCTTTGTTAGTGTAGTTATAGCTTCGAATATGTGTGATGTGCCCGAGAATAGATTTTTATTGTTGAAAATGGATTTATGTGATTAGAATTAACGCGTGCCAGTTAGTTTAAAGAAAGCTCGCCCCAGGCTCAGAGCTTGAACCCAAACTATTGAGCGTTGATAGGAAAAGCCCATACTTTTGGCACTTCAAACCAAGCGTCAAAACGGGGACATCAACCCTTCTTATTTATTTATTTATTTATTTATTATTTTGTATTTTTGTAATATTTCTTTCTCCCATTCTTTTCTATCTGTCTTTGTTTTCTTTTCTCCTTCTAAGTCTCATAGCCCAAGGCCCCAAAAGAATGGACAGGATGTGCTGTTTTTTTTTTGTTTTTTTTGTGTGTGTGTGGTTATAATAAAGTCTAGTAACTTCTTTGATACCATTCCTACTTATTCTCAAAAAAATTATGGTTGGCCAATTGGCTTTTAAGCGTTAGTATTAGTGCGCCTCCCTTCTTGAGCCTGCACCTTCGCCTTGAGCAGCTGAGCCCACACCTTTGCTTGAATCCCGCACCTTCAGCTCCAGCATGATTTGTGCTGCTTCAATTGTTTTTATATTTTTTTAAACTACTAGTTTGTATAGTCTATCACATCTGTTTACCTCTCCCGATGTGAGAAATCTGTTTATGATGCTATGAAGTCACGTATAGTCTCCGTTGCTTATGTTTCTTTATGAACTGTTGTATGAAGTAGGCCATGCATGATTCTGCTGTCACCATCAAGCTTAGTAAATGTCAATAGAGTTAGCTACATATTTTGATTATTGGTTAATCTTTTGTATATTTGGGTGATTTGCTCAGATCTGTGCATTCTCTTGTGGTTGACATGATGTATTTCTTGCTGCCCCTGATTATCCTTAATGGTTTTATCATCTCTTAGTGTTTTTTCTTTCTCTTTTCTTTTTCCTTCTAGGTAGAACAAGAGCGACAAGAGATATCAGATAAATCAACTGGAATGTACAACAAGGTCCTCGAGTCTGAAGAGAAGGCTAATGATTTAGACAAGGACTTTAAAAGGCTCACCAAAGAGTTGCAGCTGCTGAGCAAAGAGAAAGTTGTAATTGAGAAACGCCGAGCTGAAGCAATTCAGAGGAGGACCCAACTTGAGCTTGATTACCGAGATTTGAAAGATAGGAGCTCTAGAAACACACGTACCCAGGTGGTGCTTCCTTCATCTCATTACGATTCTCAAAGTTCATCAAGATAAGAGCATATGAATAAAGTTCCGTTGCTTCTATGTATGGTTGAGGATAAGATAGCTTTCAACCAGTAAAAGTGCTAGTCAGTTACAAAGTTGAACTTTTGGTTAATCTTTGGAACCAATAAAATGTGTGACAATACCGATAGGATGCTTTGGAGCACTAGTAGAAAAAATTTCTGCATTTTATAATTTGATTTGGCAATTGAGCAGCTTTTTGATTAAGGTTATTTGTTACTCTTCTAGAAAGACGCAGCCAGACAGCTTGAGAAAGTGAAGAAGGAAATTCAAGAGTCCAAGAAAGAGCTTGCTGAAATTAAGCCTGCTTATGATGATCTGAAGATGCAGGAGGATAACTTGACGAAAGGGTATGTATCTTGCTAATTGTTGTTGGTTTGCAAATGTTTGATGCCTGTTGCCATTTTTGTTCTGGTTTGTATTCAGCACTTGTCTAAGCAGACAATACGTTTTTATGGTGATATCCAGGATAATGGAGCGTGAAAAGCAGCTCAGCATTCTTTACCAAAAGCAAGGTCGCGCTACTCAGTTTCCAAGTAAAGCTGCACGTGATGAATGGCTTCAAAAGGAAATTGACGAGCTCGAGCGTGTACTTTCTACCAATTTGTCACAGGTGCACATTCAGACGCCTTTAGCTGGACACTTAGATTAAGGATCATAAGGCTATAAGAGAAGTGAGGTAAAAATAGGATTAGTTTTGTTGTAAAAAGCTGAGCAACACTACCTCCTCACATACGGATCAGCTTGGAGTGTTAGCTGTAGTCATTATATGAATATTGCGAATTTTCACAGCATCTTGCTACATGTGCAAACATTGGTTGACTGCAAAGAAACAAATTTTCAAGTCCTCACTTTGTTTTGAATTGGACATAGGTGAAAATGGACAGTAAGAAAATGCAAAGGTAAATATAGTGTGTTAATCACACTTGATCTTTTCAGTTTGTCAAGGTCTGAATGTGCTATGGCTGCTTACGGGGGGCACTTTCACTGTAAAATAGGGAAAGGTGATCCTTTGGGGGGGGGGGGGGTGCCTAGGTGTTCCTTGGGTCGCTTGCCATTCTGTTAGAAGTCATCGTCTTGCTTGGGAGGGTGCCTTTGGTAGGAAACTGAAGAAGAAGAGAGCCATGGTTATTCCTCATGTGATTTTTTGGACTACTTGGAGAGGAAGGATCAAAGAGTTTTTGAGGGAGTTGAAATTCCTGTTCAGTGCTTGAAAGATAATTTTATGAAGTCTCTCTTCTTCTACTTTACTGGGAAGTTTAGCTCCTCACCTTTTGATGTAGTGGATTTTGTGTATAGCCTATATTTTGGTTGTACATAATTTGTAGGATGCTTGATAAGCATCCAATCTTTCCATCCTATTATTAATATATCTTATTTTCCTGTCAAAAAGAATGGGGAAAGGTGATACATATGCAGTGGTTTACACTTTTATGTTTTTCATTGATGTTTGCATGACTAGTAAATCTTGTACATGTGATTGCGTTTTCACAATTTGTAGTTGCTATCTCCTTTTGAACACTCTCCTTTCCTTTCTCTTTCTATGTCAATGGTTTTGCTGGTTGAAGCGCTTAGGAATTTTATTTTATGCTATTTCATATTGCTGACTCTTAATTTTTCTTTCCCGAAACGGTGTCAAGTGTGGTTCTTGAAAAATTCCTTAAATCTTCCTTCTTTTTTTACTACTGTCTGAGTTAAAAAAAAAATCCATCTAGAATCATAACAGGCTTTAGTACATTTAATTGTGTTTCCCAATATAATTTCTTTCCTGAAGCAGAAATTTCTGGGGTGGAGGTAGAGTTCTTGCTGAGTGGAAAATGAGCTCTTGATATTTCAGCCTTTGTTTTGAGGAATTCTACAGGAAACAAAACTTTGCTGCAGTAGTCTGCTGTATTTGGAGAAAATATGGCAGTCATGTGGAACATCTTCTGGCAAGTTTCCTGATGTACTGGAAAATCATATCAACCTTGGAATACTTAATTTTTATCAGCCTGGAAAGAAAATACGATTAATTCTTGTTGCTGCCATTACTCATTATATACCTGTTTCTCATGCTTGTCTGGTTTGATGTTGCTGGTTGTATTCTTTTGATGGTTTGGTTCAATTGGGCAAAATTCAGCTCGTTTGTGGAGCTGGCATTATTTAATAGATGCAGAATTTGTATGAATGTTTATTTGAAAGTATCTCAGTCAGCCTTGGGAAGGGTTGTTTTGATGTTGCTTGTGTGAGGGGGCTATGCACCATGATGTATATTAGATATCAGTGGCGGAATCCCTCCTTTTATAATGTATAAAGAAAATCTTTTGTTGCTGATGGTTTTGCCTCTGTTCCTGTAGGAAAAGAAACTCCAGGACGAAATAAATCAGCTTAATGCACAGCTCAGTGCCCAGGACGATTTCGTTAGAAGCCGAAAAGCTTCCTTGGCAGAAGTTGAAAGTAATATTAGCACATCCCGTGATGGCTTTTTAAATTTGAAGGGACAAAGAGACAAGCTGCAGGATGAGCGAAAGTGAGATCTTCTGGGGACTTTTCTTTTGGTGTTATCCCTTCTTTATGTCTTTGGGAATTATTTAAAATATGATTTTTTTTTTCTGTATCTGCTAGATCATTATGGGAACGAGAAAATGAACTTTCCATGGAGATTGAGAAGTTAAAGTCAGAATCAGCCAAGGCTGAAAAGAACCTTGACCATGCAACTCCTGGTGTGAGTAACTGAGTATTACTCTTTTTTTAAAAATATATGGTTACATGTCTACCATCAATTCACTTTACATGGGAACTCGGTCGGGGGTCTTTTGAGGAGTTCGTTTTTTGATTTGGCTTTCTAGAACATTTTTCTGGTGAGACCTCCTGGCATGAATTCTGTTGTGTTGTCATGGTCTTTGGGGAAGATGCCTCATGGATGTTTTAATCTTTCTAAGTTCTGGAATTATCAAAAAGCATTTTTTATATTTCAAGGTGGGTACTGCAGTAACTGCACAGAACGTAGTACAGGAGACAAACCCAATTTAAGCATTTTGTGCATTAGTTGCACATGTTTTCTCTCATGTTTTAAGGGAATTGTTTTGGACAAAATTTTGATGTCTAAGAACTGCTTGTTGTCTGAATTGCTAGTAGTTTTATGTTTTGTGATTCCTTAATGTATCTTCACAGTGTTTAGAAGTATGAAACAGCAGGTAGTTGTTTTGTGAATGAGATCCTCTGACAAGGCTACTTGTCACTGTAGTTCATTCCTGGTTAGTGGATATGAGTGCTGTTGTCAATGGGATTTTTGTTTCTTTTGCTAGTCGATGAACTATATCAGTTGCTTCCTTTCATTTGGATGATACTACTTCTGGCACGTTGTTGCATTTTCATCTGACCATAAAATAATATAGATTTGTGTTGTTTGAAATCAGAATTATGCTCATGCTCACTCGTAGGAGCAATAATAAACAAGAGGGGATAATTCATAGTTGTTGTTCCTCCTGCAGTTTGCGCTCGACTTAGGATCAATGTTCATTCATCTTAGATGCATCTCTATTTTTTTTTTGTTAATTTTGAATTTTTAAAAAGAACCTAATCCGATTTAATGTCTTCTAAAACTTTACAGGACATTAGAAGAGGGCTGAATTCCGTCAAGAAAATACGAGGCGAATACAATATTCCTGGTGTATTTGGGTCTATTATTGAGTTATTAGGCTGCGATGAGAAGTTTTTCACTGCAGTGGAAGTTACCGCAGGCAACAGGTAATTTTTTTGCTTGTGGAATTTGCTTATGCAACCCACCACGTTGTGTGCACAAGCTGAGCATATTATACTTGTTATTGTCATTAATAACTTTTGGTTTTAATTTGAACCTTTTTTTCTCTTTTGCAGCTTATTCCACATAGTTGTTGATTCAGATGAAACAGCTACTCGGATTATTAGGCAATTGAATGCTATTAAAGGTGGAAGAGTGACATTTATACCTCTGAACAAGGTCAATCCTCCAAGAATTACATATCCAAGGAGTGATGATGTGGTACCTTTGTTGAACAAACTAAAATTTGTGGAAGCTTATAGAGATGCATTTGCTCAGGTTAGTTGCCCTTTTTTTTAGTAAAATGTTGTATGCGCACTATTTGTTGAGGCATTCTGGTTTTGAATTCTCCCCTTCTATGGTAGGTAATTAAGGTTCTGTAGGAACTGTGGTATGTGGTTTTATTGCCAACGTTGTCATGGAACATGAGAGGTACCCTCTTCAGTGGTTCCTTTTTTGCTTTCTATTTCTCTTTCCCCGTTTCTGTGTATGCTTCTTCTGCCCCCTCATGGTAGCTTCCAGTTTGTAAGATACTTAGAATGTAGCCTTTTAGGGCCTTTTGAAGTAGTTTCCGCGTTCTGCTTAGATAGAAGAATATTATTAGGGTAACCTACCCCTTGAAGGGTTTATATTAGATTTCTCATTGTACGATGTTCTGTGTAAGTTGTAATGGGGTTTTGTGAATTAGATGTTGGCTTTTGGAGTAGTGTGGTGACTGTAATGATGGTGAATGCCTGACTAGAGGTTTATGTTAGTTGGAGGATGACAAGGTCTTTGCCATTATATAGCATTAATTTTAGAATCATAGAACAATAACCTGTTTGGCCTGATGAGGACATTAGAGTCCGTTGTATTGTATACCTACATACATTTCAGGATCCTGTTGTTACTCATGCTTTTTGAATCTTTAAAACCTCTCATTTCCTGGAATATAGTTAAGTTATGAAAAGTTAAGTTTTTTCGTGCAACATGATGAATCCATCACCAGCTTGTGTGGACGTCAACACTGCAAGATCTACTCACAGCAATGTGAGTAGGAGGATTTTAACTTTGTGATGATTTATTACTTCTTTGATTTGAATTGTCTTGGAATGATGGGTGGGATATTCAATACAATGACTTTTCATAGCGCGATTTTTGTGTTCTGTTGTGTCCAACAGAATAATGTTCATCAATTGTCTTCCCTCCTTACCATTCCATTAGCTATGGAATCCTAACCAGCGTTAGTATATTTCTCTGTTTGGGAGCCCAACAGGGAGTGGATTTCTTGATGATTTGTGGAGATTCAGTTTGGTGCTTGAAAGTGTAGACTTCGCATGCATATTGGTTGGCCTTTTGTAAGGATTGGATTTTGGTTGCTTAAATATCCCCTGGTTTCAGCTTGTTGCTAATCCCACTTGCTTGGCCTATGAATGATTGTTTTCATGAACTGTTAGGATTCATGCTGGTTTCTTGGATGGTTTGATTGGGAAGAAATAGGAGGGTTTTGAGGTTGATTGAACTCCCAGCTCATGTTATGGGGTATACTGGCGGAGTAATTTTTGTGTTAGATTGACCCAGCCATCTTATGGTAGCCTTTATCAGTTCTGTATTTTAGTAGGTCTTCGTTGTTTCTTCCTCTTATGTAGGCCCTTTTTTCTTGGATTAATTTCTACTTGCCCTCTGTTAATTTTAGTTGTAAATTTCTCGTGCTGATATAATTATAATTTCAATTATTTGATGCAAATTGTTACCTGAGTCTTCGTTTAATAACAGGTTGTAGTTTGATTGATGATCCTTATTTGATTATCCAAGATCATTGGATTAAATCTTATCATGCATTTCTTTCTTTTCTTATTTATTAAAAGCTGTTCTTTGGTTGAGCTGTTTCATATTATTTTCTCTCGGTTTGCTTGACCTTATGTTGCTCTTCGTTGATTTTCCTGCAGGTATTTGGCAGAACAGTAGTTTGTCGAAATCTGGATGTTGCAACGAGAGTTGCTCGTACAGATGGTTTTGATTGCATAACATTGGAAGGTCAGCCAAATATTACATATCGATCTTGTATAAAAGGAAAATATTGTACTTCTAAGTTCATGTTCTAACGTTCATATGGAGACAGGTGACCAAGTAAGCAAAAAAGGAGGTATGACAGGAGGATTTTATGATCATCGGCGGTCAAAATTGAAGTATATGAACATAATGAAGCAAAATAAGACTGTTATCGTCTCAAAGGAGAAAGAGCTGGAACATGTTAAGCAGCAACTTCAAGATATCCTTTCTTAAGGGCACTACTACTATATATGTGGAATCCTCATCTGTTTTGTGTTAGCCTTTCTGTTTGCAAAGTTTGAGCTGTGCACCGCAGCGCTGGTGGTGTCAAGCTAAGACTAGTTTCTTTCTGGGTTCTATGAGATCGTTTAAAAGCAATAAAACTCAACTAACTCAGGTCTTCTTTTATTTATTTATTTATTTATTTGCCTTTCCTTTTTTTTGGGGTGGGGTGGGGGGGAGGGGGGGTAGGGGAGGGGACCCAATTGCCTGCAACAGTTTTCTTTTTATTACCTATGACCTCCAATTATCTGGTATGAGCTAGTCTTGTTCAAGACAATCTCGCCTGAGGTAGTATGAAATGAATGATTCTGGATGAATTAAAAACCTTTTTTTTGTGTGACTAATAATAGTTCATTTAGGGCTGACTTCTCGTTGGCGGTTTGAAAGCAATTGGAAAATGATCCATTAGTTGCCCCCAAACTTCAAAGTCAAGTGGAAATAAACTTAAGAAGATACTTGAAAGCTTTCAAGCCCCCTATTGATATAGAGAAATGTAAGTGAGACAAAATATGAAGGGAAAAATGATGAGGCAAAATTCTAAAAAACTAGGAATTTTCTCTTGTTTGGCCTCCAGGGAAAGATAAAAAAAATATAATGAATATCTGTCTGGACTACAATGTCCACATTGGCAAAGAAATGACAAGCAATTAAGGCATGGACAGAAGGTGGTGGGAGCAAAATGAGAGAGAATTAGGACATTATGTGTCTTCGAGCTTGGTGGGGAAGTGAAATATGCAGACACCAAGGGGAGGGATGAGTCATGGTGTGAACACATCCTAGTTTCCCAATTTGTTTCTGATATTTACTCATTTTCCCACCTCTGGTTTTTTCTTTCTTCAGCATTTCCTTGAGCCAAACATGAGCAATTTTTTCCCCCCTAATTTTCGGTCAAGCCAAATTTTCTAAGGTCTAAATACACCGTTAAGGCTTAAGGTCCATTTCATTGTTTTTTTTTACAAGCCAGTCTCATCCTAGAATCCATTGTGGCTTGTGCTGTTAAGGTTTTTGTTTTTCATACACTGCTGCGTAGTATGGGCCATATGTTTTTACACACTGTTATTATCAGTTCTATGAATATGATCGGAATGATATCAATTTGTGGATGAACTGAGGTTGTAGAAACTATTTGGGCATTTAGTTTACATATTGAGCAAGGCAACATGGGCAATTGATAGATTCCGAACATTTTGTTACTCGAGAGTAGTTTTTTCTTCACATTTTTTGTACCTATAGAGATATAGACTCCCTTTTAATTGAACTCAGATGAGAGTATTTTCTGCTTATGTGATGTTGAACTGTATTGTTTTCCATCTAATTTTCCTTTCTGTTTTGACTTGACAATTTTAACATATAGATAAAAGAATTACTGAAAAAATTACTGAACAGCAAAAGCTTGATGCCGACCATGCTCATCTGAGATCTGAGCTGGAGCAGATGCGTCGAGATATTACTGATGCAAACAAACAGAAGAAATCCATATCTAGTGCCCTGGAAAAGAAGGTATGGCTACAAATGGACTGAGCAAGTGAGGTCAAATTTGATTTTACATATAGTGTGTTGGTTGTTTGTAGGAAAAGCTGCTTTCCAGTGTACGCACACAGATTGAACAGCTTAATGCTAATATAGCCCTGAAGCGGGCTGAGATGGGGACAGATCTTGTTGATCATTTGACCCAAGAGGAGAGGAGTCTTCTCACTCGTTTGAACCCAGAGATCAGAGAGATGAAAGAAGAATTGATTGAGTGCAGGACAAAGCTTGTGGAGGTGAGACTAAGTGCAAAGATAAATCGTAAAGGACATACTTGTTGTTCATGCTTATTCAGTTATTTGCTTGTGCAATCTTACTTGCAGATTGAAACAAAGAAGTTGGAGATTGAAACCAATCTCTCTACATACCTGTTGCGGCGCGAACAGGAATTGGAGGCAGCAAAATCATCAGCAGAATCTGATGCATTGTCCTCTGAAATGGAGTTAAAGGAGAAGGAGTTAGATGAAGCTAAATCTTTGGTGGATGAGACAACAGAGGAGCTGAAAAGTGAGCTTTGGACAGTAATATGACTAGAATTCCTTATTTATGTATTTTTTAACACGCTTTTCTAAAATCAATCCTGCAGGAGTTTCAGAGTCAATAAATGCTAAAAACAAGGAGCTGAAAATGATTAAAACGGAAAATGATAGATTGCAGGTGTGTTCACGTGTTGCATTTTTCTTTTTGTTGGGCGCAGCTGAAATTCTGTGCTGATGCTGTACTGATGTTGTCATTCATGCTGCAGAAACTGAGAGAAGATTATGAGAAGCAACTTCAGAAGGAGGCTGAGGAACTGGAGCAGTTAGTAAGTAACACTAATATGCTGCGTGCGAAACAGGAGGAATACTCCAAAAAGATCAGAGATTTGGGCGCACTGTCATCAGAAGCATATGAAATGTATTTCCTTGTCTTGAACTAAAAATCTCTGGCTGCTATGAGTGATATCTCTTACTGTAGTTCTAGAAAGTATGTTTCATTTTCACCCAGTTACTGTGTTCTGTTTGCTGCACACTTGCAGTGATTTCGAGTAATGTTGTGGTCACTATAGTAGGTATATTGCTGCAGCCTGCATGGTATCAACTTTGATGTAGGCTATTAAATCCATTCTTAAACCTTACCGATATTATTGGCAGTTTTCTGGCTTAACCTTATGCTCAATAATTGTTTAATTTGTGGATCTGGGGGATATTGACAGTGTAATTTAACCATTTGGTTGAATGGATTGCATTATATATTCTTTTTTCAGCGTCTTTCTTTCTCCCTGGAAGTGACTGATCTGCCAGCTAGGGTTGTAGCTGAACTTGATTGTCTGTAGTATACGCCATACGGTTCTAGCAAGGCATTCTTAGGCTTGTCTGCTATTTGTCATATCTGTATTTGCATTTGACCCAAATGCTACCAGAAACAGTCAAATGTTTGCATGGATGGTTTTCCTGTCTGGATTTGTGAGTTCTCAGAGCTTTAAGGCATTGTAAAGAAGATATTAGTTTGGTTTTTGTTTTCCTTTTCCTTGTATTTACCTATTTAGTATTATGATGACAAGTTGACAACCATAGCAAACTATTATGCCGATATTAAGTGTGGCACTTTGTCTGAAGTATTGAAATGTGAACTATCCTTTTTTCATTATTCATTAACAATTTTTGCAACCACTCTTGTCATTTTAATTGGACACAGGTATAGACGGAAAAGTATCAAAGAATTGCATAAGCTGCTCCATAAGTGTAACGAGCAACTCCAACAGTTTAGTCATGTAAATAAAAAAGCTCTAGATCAATATGTAAATTTTACAGAGCAACGAGAAGAACTCCAAAAACGGCAAGCTGAACTGGATGCAGGTGATGAGGTATTGATCGGACTTCCTAATGTTATTATGAATTGGATTTCAGCTGCTTAAGTCTCTCTCTCTCTCTCTCTCTCTCTAATTAATTTTTAATCTTTTTTATAAATAAAATCTTTTCACTACAAGGCAATACCATCTATGTAGAATGCTTATAAATTGGTTTCATTAATAGGCAATCCTTTACAACAAAATCAAGTAATAAGATCATGTTGATATTCGTTACATTCTGACACATTTTACCTATGGCAGAAAATTCAAGAACTGATCCAAGTTCTGGACCAACGGAAAGATGAAGCTATTGAACGCACCTTTAAGGGTGTTGCGAGGAATTTTCGGGAAGTTTTTTCTGAACTTGTGCAAGGAGGGCATGGGTTCTTGGTAATAAAGAAGAAAAAGGTAATTACTGATCTGGATATCTGCAGAAGCTGCTTGTGAATTGGCATTACCATTGGGAAACAATTTTCTGTGCTGCTATTATTTACTGCCAGTGATTGCATTTGATGGAACATGTGGCTTGTGAGATGGAGTTCCCTGGTTGTCTTCTTGCACTAATTAATTTTGTCCATCTCATATATTCTAGCTCATGTTTTTTTTTTGTGATTCCGGTAATTTGATGCTTTCACAATATTTTAAGAGGACGATGGACTTGTGGGAGTATGTTGAAACATTTGTAGGTTATCCATGACACGCTGCCCCTGTCAGTTCTGTTCTATTCATTGCACTGCTTCTTAGGACTACGACATTGCACTTGGGAACTTCTTGTTTTGTGATTCCAATGATTTGATGCTTTCACAATATTACATTGCACTTGGGGACTTCTTGTTATCATATGAGTGACATCTATGACAAATTGAAGCCTACTCATACATCTTGGCCCTTGGAATCTGTCGATTGTCAAACACATCAGTGAAGGATGCTGGTGCTTGTTTATATGCTGATATGCTAATTTGGTGTTTCAATGCTGTTGTTTTCTTCCTCCCTGCCCCCACCCTGGTCCTTGCTTCATAGTTCATGCCTTCTTCTGTGATGGCTATTTTGCCTCCCTCTCTCACCTAAACCTATTTTGGGCCAAACAGGATGGCGATGATGCTGACGATGATCAAGATGAAGATGAGCCTCGTGACGCAGATAATGAAGGAAGGATTGAGAAATATGTTGGAGTTGGTGTGAAGGCAAGTGCAATGTGAATGCATGATAGTATTAACTGATTACATGTGCTGCATTTCTGCTTGCATGTTTGACCTGTTTGTCAATTGTGCCTAGTTGCCATCCTAGATGGGCCTTGTTTCTCTTCATTTGAAGAAAGTGTGAAGTATTTAATATTTATTTCCTTGTTAGTCTTGATTTTGACTTTCAAATTCTATTTTTCCGTTCTACTGACAATGTTGTGACCTTCATCGTTAGCAATTTGTACGCCTCGGCTACGTTAAATTTTCCTAATACAACCAAAGGTTGGTGGAAAAAGGAAAACCTATTTGTTCCAAGTGGCGTTGGAGTGGGAAATGCAATTTAGAGAGTGACCGGGAGAGAATATCTTTTTTTTTTTTTGGGTGGGGGGGGGGGGAGAGTCCATACACACGAAAAGTACATAAATTGTTTATTTTGGGATGTTTATGTTTTCTTTTGGAATGGCTTGAAATATAGTAGTTGACATCTACTATTGTGACCAAGGGCGTGCTGAAAGAATGGCTTCGATTTTTATTTTGTTTTTGGTGCAAAACTTGGCTTTGTCGTCAAATTTGAGCAAATTAGTAATTGTCATCAAATTTGAACTATGTATCTTTAATGTACCAATATTTTGACAAAGTTGGTAACCATTCTCTTGGAGGATTGGGTGCTAGATGTCTAACTGATGGTATTCTCATGAATCTGGTTGAACTGTTGAAGCTTATATGCATGCATGTGGTGGAAATCTCCACATTTGCAAACTTTCACATGGAGTGAGGTATAATTGATTCGAAACTTGATCATATTATCAACAGGTATCTTTCACTGGACAAGGGGAGACACAGTCAATGAAGCAGTTGTCTGGGGGCCAGAAAACTGTTGTAGCGTTGGCCTTGATCTTTGCCATTCAGCGATGTGATCCTGCTCCGTTTTATCTTTTTGATGAGATAGATGCAGCATTGGACCCTCAGTACAGAACTGCTGTTGGGAGTATCCTACATTTTTTTTTTGTTTCCCTACCAACCCTCATAAGGTTGTTTAAAATCTTATGCCACTGTCAAAGTTGTGAACAGCTGGTTCTGATTATTTTACTTCTAATAAGTCCTCACATGTTCTAATTTCTGCTGTTATATATCTGATCAAATTGATTGTCTTGGAAAGTGGTAATCCACCTGGAGTTGCTGGATTAAAAACCATGCTGCCTGTCACCTGAGGCTCTAATTGCCATTGGGATTATGTTGCTACTGGGTGCCTATGCTGAGAACCCCAAAGTTAAAACTAGAGTTAGAGAATTGAGTCTTTGCTGGGATCGGGCTGGTAATCACTTGCTAATGTATGCATGATTGCCTGTAATTTTAAGGCAGTTAACTTTGGGATTTATTTTGCATGTAAAGGGAATCAACCAAGCTTGGAGTCCAGTAATGGCTTCCTTTTGTAACAGAGAACTAGTTGGTGTAACTCCCTTGAGTCAGGCCGGATAATTTTTGTGTGCTATGTCAATGTTGGGTGGTTCTGCTGCTACTTTGATAGGTGAGGATCCTTAACCCATCACTTGTTAGATATGGTTCGTAGGTTGGCAGACCAAGCAAATACACAGTTTATAACCACAACATTCAGGCCAGAGCTTGTGAAGGTTGCTGACAAGATTTATGGGGTAACACATACTAGGCGTGTGAGTCGTGTCAATGTTGTCTCCAGAGATGAGGCTCTGCAATTTATCGAGCAGGATCAAGCTCAGAATGCTGAGTAAGGTCAGTATCGGATTTGCACCGTACCTTTCTGCATTCTGTTTGTTAGTATCATTGATGAACAGGGGAACCTTTCCTGCTCAAAGCCTCAAACTCAACCTCATTCATGTTAAATTGTCCATTACCCGGTTAGTTGGCTACAGTGTTAAGCTTAAAGACTTGTGTTTCTAACTTGAATTTCATCGAGTTTATACTTTCCAAATCCATCTTTATGCTTCTATCTTCAGGAATGCCCATAATCTGGACTGTTGAAAATGATTTATTTTTAAATTTAGATTATAATGGACTAAACAAAATGCTTGTGTATAAATCTTACTCTTTCGTAAAGTTGTAGCTGGTGAACTATTTTAAAAGCATGAGTAAATTGAAATTAATCTCTGATTTTTTTTTTTAGTTTAGGCATTACATCCTACTTTATCTTGTGCTATATCTGTGGTCTTTCTTTTGTTTTTCCAGAGGTTTTCCAATTTGGTTTCTCCTTTTCTTTTGTTCATAGTCGCTTTCGAAAGGTTTTCATGGGTTTGCAAGAATCAACCTCTTTGTGAACTTTTGTTCATGAGGGAAGACTGTTTGCATCTGAATCCCCTAGATTGTGTTCTTGTGTGTTTCAACCGGAGTTGGTTGTACGGATACATCATGCCCACCTGGCCCTATTTTGTAGCGGGACTTTTGGGGTATTGGATGTGGATCCTCTTCTCCGGTTCCTATCTCCGTCCCTGTCTTCTCTCAATCATCTTCGCGTTTGCACCAGTGTTTCTTAAAGTTGGCTGATTTGTTGTTGTGGTTCTCCAGATGACCAACTCCCGATGCATGTTCGACTCAGATTCGACGCTCGAGGGACATATGTGCTGCTCTATATGTATCGTGATGATAGAATCCATGTATACCTCTGTATAGTTTTTAGACTTAACAGTGCAGATTCCAGAGTTCCGGACGCGTCTGTTTATGGCAATATTATGTATCCTTCGTTAAACTGGAAAGAAATTGTATGTACCTGGTGTTTCGGAAGAGCCTACGATGCCTTGTATTACATTTGTTCTGCTTAAATTTCACATGTTAAAATTTGTCCCAAAAAATTAAATCCCTCGTCTACTTTCTATTAGTTAGATTGTGGCTCCACTTCCAGAATCATATAGCATTATGGTTCTACCATGTCGATGTTAAAATACTTGTACTATATTTGAACTTTTATGTGTTGTGTTCAAAATCGTAGGTTAATGTTCATACCATATTTAAACAGACATTGGTTTTAATCCCAATTCAAATAATGTACTATTTTCATTTTTTTTTTGATAAGAATTTTCATATTTATATATAAAGAACTTTTATGTTTATTTCTTTTGGTAGAAAGTCAATGAGCATTGAGCAATGTTACCAATGCCCATTAAAATGTGCCAACACTTACAACCCTATGCACCAATAAGAATCCAATAGAGGTCAAATTATGACATCAACCTTTCTATACAATTTTAGTATCTGTATGCTGTATGATTGCTTTCATAATTGCAAAACATTAGTGCATATCTCTAAACAATATCTTTACTTCTGATATGAATTTGACTGAATTTATACTTGTTGCATGCTTCCCACATACTAGCTATATATGTCACAAGACTCAAGAAAAGTAAACACAGAACCGGTACCCAACCAACTACACACTCGGTCCTATTTATTTGTTCACTTAATTGATTTTTGTTGTTCCTAATTATTTGTCATTTTATATTTTCAACGTAATTTTGATAAATTTTACATCTATATTCTCCATCTCTCATCATTAATGTTTACTAGTTTAACTAATTTTATAGTTTCTCTACATGGCTTTGTTGTTTATATTGATTTCTCAGCACTCTGCCACAATGACAAATGAAAAGAGACAGAAGAGTACACAATAAGATCATCAGCAGAAAATAAGATGTGAGATCTAATACGCTGCACCTAGGAAGGAAAGTGTATTCATTATTATAGAACATCTTCCTCAAGGATCTTTACTCTTGAGAGGTATTCCATGGTGGTCTAAAAAAATTCATTGGATGGAAAATAGGGACTACTACACTTTTAAAGCTGATATTATTATTATTATTATTATTATTATTATCATCTATACAATGAGATTATTAAAATCCAATTTTCCTAACAAATATTATACATTGAAGACCACTTAGGTATATGTACCTACACTCTTTTTTGTTTTGACTGTTGAAAGCCAAAAAAAAAATGCAAATTGTATTAAACAGAATATGGGCAAGTGCAAAAGCACCAGTGCACCCCTCCTTATAAATGTCATAAAAATTAAAATTATAAAGAAAGTCTTGTGGCTAATATTGGAATGTAGAAGTAAAGCGTCACCTCCATTCATGAAACACGTTATTTGGGTAAATATTTGCAATACACCCATGAAAACAGAAATATTCGTTAGTTAATTGTTTTTCCACTTAATTTACTATCAAATATATCACGATCATATAAAAAAATATATTAAAGTAAAATTTAAGAGATATTAAAGCGTAAAAATCCCATAACAAATCTATATTGTCCTATGGAACATAATGATGGATAAATAAGTATTTAAACTTAATATATTTTTATTTCAAAAATATAGTTTTAAACTTGACTCTTAATTTACATAGTTTGTTTTGTTTACCTATTTCAAAAATAAGAACGTCACAAGCTATATATGTAGATTTTTACATTTACAACCATATAATTCAAAAAATTTGGATTAATGAAACATTTACATTAAGCAAATATATCATATTACGATAGAGCATTTTTTTTGTAAGATATTAATTTTATAGTTATACTTTACTCTGAAAATTAAATTGGCTAAATTAATAAATTTTTTTTCTGTGCATCACACGTGAAGTCAAAAGCTTTAACTCAGTCAAACACTAAAAGCTATGCAAAACATTACTGTCGAGCGTGACTTTATTTTACATTTTAGCTCCTCGAGACTTCTAAGCAAAATAGGTAAACAAGAAAGTGTGCAATGAGAGTTGTCATTTTTGAATTTCTCAATTAGATCCTTTATTGAAATGTAAGTTCAGAGGGAAAAAAAAAGGCTAGCATTTCATATATTATTGTAAAATGGATGTATTACACAGTTGCTACTATTGGTCTCAATTTATACAAAAGGCTTTAACGCTATAATTTATTGAGCCAATGTTTATTAATTTGCCTAAATTATTATTTATGTTGAGTAATCTATAGATGTTCACATCTCTTAATTCTTCATGGCTTCTTCTCTTCCTTTTTAGCCGCCTTCTTTTCCTATCTTTCTTCCTTCCTCTCTGCCACTGCTTCTGCGTGTGCTGCCTTCTCTTCTTGTCTAGCTTCCTTCCTCTCTTCAACTGCTTCTGCGTGTGCTGCCTTCTCTTCTTGTCGTGCTTGTTTCCTCTTTGCCTTGGCTGCCATACGAGCCATTTTCACTAGTTCCTTTTGTGCCTTTTTAGGGTCTTTTGGCGCGTCTCCAGGTAGAGTTGCACCGCTTTTCTCTTCTTTCTTGGCTTCTTTCTCTTCCTTTTTCTCTTCTTTCTTAGCTTCCTTCTCTTCCTTCTTCTCTTCCTTGTGTTCCTTCTTGTGTTCCTTCTTCTCCTTCTTATGGTCCTTCTTATGGTCCTTCTTATGCTCCTTCTTCTCTTCCTTGTGTTCCTTTTTCTCTACCTTCTTCTCTGCTTTTTCCTCCTCCTTTCCTTCCTTCAAAATTTCCTTATTAGCTTTTTCTTGCGCCTTTTCCAATGGCTCCCATTCCTTCTTCTCTGCCTTTTCCTCCTCCTTTCCTTCCTTCAGAATTTCCTTATTAGCTTTTTCTTGCGCCTTTTCCAATGGCTCCCATTCCTTCTTCTCTTCTTTTTGCTCCTCCTTTGCTTCCTTCAACATTTCTTTATCAGCCTTTTCTTGTGCCTTTTCCAATGAGTTCCATTGCGCATTATCTTGCTTTTTCTCAGCCTTCTGGTTCATATGAGCAAGTTTGACGAGATCCTTCGTGAATTGCTTAGGGTCTTTACCTGTACTTTCTGTTGGACTTTTAACATCTTTGGCCTCTCCATCTGCTCTAACCTCAATGCATATGCATAATATTAATATGATTCCTAGCAATGCGATTGATACCCTGGCCATCTTGGTTTTAATAATACTCCTAAAATACAAAAGCTTTGTTGTTTGTGACACATCTATCATAACTACTACATAGGTGTATATATACATACAACCTCATGGGTGAATTGATACTTTGAGATTAGAATATTATGATGATCCATATCTCAAGGCTAATTTTATGGAAAGCCAATTATATGAGGCTTCATGGAGTTTTACAATTAAGAATGAGTAAATAAATAACTTTCCAAATATAGGGATATTTACTAATGGCAAACAAAAATAAAAATTTACCCGCAATCATTGTTAGAATGTAGAGGACTCACATCTAATACAAATTCACAAATGTCACACTAAATTTATGACAATTGTTTTAGCTTGTTAAACATTCGCATGATAGACTATAGCTTGGAGTTAATTGTTGATTTTTTAAACCAGTAAATTTACCGACAAAAACTTTTGATTCGACCCAAAAACAAAAAATCGCAATTAAAGAAGGCCAAGTTGTACGCTAAGTCACTATCGGTCTGTTTAAGGTTTCCGCTAAGAGTGCAATTTTCTAATAAATATATTGGTTTTTTTTTTAAAAATTAATTAACTTTATAAAATCAAAACTATTGAACCCAATGGGCATATACAATGTAGCTTTATTTGCCTCACATTTATGGGGCACCATGAACCCTAGTTCGAATCATGGTACTAACTCCGTCTCAAATTATTTGTCCATTTACCTAATTTGAGAAGATTAATATTTATTGAGAATTGAGGTAAAAAGTTTGTAATTTAACTAAATTACCCCTATTTTAATTGAAGATAATAGTTGTTGGAATTGTAAGAAGTGATAAGTAAATTTATTAATTAGGGGTAAAAAAGGAATTACAGTTGTTGAAATTGTAAATGAGATAAATATTTTGGGACAAAGAAATTAGGTAAAAGGACAAATAATTTGGGAAGAAGATAGTACCCACAAATATGTATGATTGAAAAGTGTATTCTAGATGTGGAATTCAGGTTTGTTATACGGTTTCTCATGGATTGATTCCTACAACTATTTTGTTAAGATGCATGGAATTTTTTGGAAGATGGTAATGACGTCAGAATTGTTAATGAGCAATATATAGGATGTTTTTCTTGTGCAACTAAGTTTAGGAGGGTTGGGTCATGGGCATTTGGGCCCTTGTATGGTTCATACTTAAAGGATATTTACGGAGGTAATTACAGATCACTCGTCAACAAGACCCTCACATCGACTTTGTGAGTTGAACCTACATGCACACATACGCATACATACGTGTGCGCGCGCACAGACACATATACATATATGCATGCATGCATACATACATACATACATAAATATATACATGTGTGCGCGCACGCAACTATGTGTATATATATGTGTGTGTGTGTGTGTGTGTATGTATGTATGTATATATGTATGTACTAGTCAGAAGAAAGCACGCACACGGTAAGTACATTTTGTGATCGAGCATTATTAGAAAAAGGTAATAAAAAAGGGAAGTGGTAATCCATAATGCAATTTTGACAAGTTTGGGTAATTCGAGAATTGAGTAATACGAGTATTTGTTATATGTTTTGTAAAATTTTCAAAATTTTACACATTCATCCATCTCTTTGCGAACCAATATTTACTAAAAAAAACACTCAACCTAAATCAACCCACCAAAGAACAAACTAAATAAAATAATAATTGTATAGAAGAAACTTTCAAGTAGGTAAATTTATTAAATACCATATGAACAATACCATAACAATGTTTGAAGGTAAATGCAAAGTTCTAGCTTAGGAACTAGGCAACTAAAATTAAGGGTAAATAAATAAAATAATTAAACCATAACTCTCATCTTGAAAATATTTGCTAAAATGTCGTTTCAATAAGACCTATTGTATTTTAAATAATAAATTGCATATAGAAGTTTTAATATTTAAAGATTAAAATAAAATGAATACAAAATAATAAAAAAATCTAGAATATGACCCCTGAAGTTTAGCAAAATTACCAAAATGTAATTGGAATAGTAAATGTGTATATATTCGGTCTCTCTATGTATGTATGTATGTATGTATGTATATGTGTGTGTGTAAATTTTATTGTAATCATGTATTTTATTTTATCGTACAAGAAGCTTTTACATCTATGGTAAGAACAAGCAACATGCGTTTTATTGTATTTGCAGTTCTTTCTCTTAATGATGGACTACTAAATAAAGTTTTACAGCTCCCTAAAGCAAAACACAAAACATTTTCGCAAATAAGACAAAACTCAATACGCATACCCTTGGACAGTTAAAACAATTTATGCACTATATCTTGTTTTGTGCATTTCAATTCATTTTGAAAACAGAGAGAAGAGAAAATGCTTAAATTCATATTGCCTGATCATCACAATTAATATTCATATGCGCATACCCGAATTGATATGGAGTTGTCCAGTTGACACAGGCCAAGTTATCAAATAAATAATAATTTGGCATAGATATAATGGGCGAGACGACATTTATGTGAGGAAAGTTGACTTGAATCATACTGCTCCTTTTCTTGTTAATTTTTGTAAAACCAGAATTGAATTAAAGTATTTTGTTTTGAATCACAACAAAACAATCTCATTAATAAAATTCTATACTACGTTTATAATGATAATTGTGACTGAACAATTGTAGATTTAATTTAAATATAAAACTTTCAAACAACTAATATTAATCTTACTAATGTCTGACTCTACATGATAATCTTATCGTAAATCTTCTTTATGACTTTGAATCTTTCTTCAGTGGATTTGCGTCATTACCAGTAATGGAGAACTCTCACAATCTACGCTATATGGCGACTTGAAATCGATCTTCATGCAATGTATTAAACTACACTAATTGAGCAAAACTCTAAGAGATACTAATTTAAGTCATATATAAAGTTAAAATAAAACTCCCGCGAGTGAAGAAACAAACTTTATTCATACAATACTAAAAGGGAAATAAGATTCTAATAATACGAACTTTTGGCCATATAAGATTTAATAATACGAACTTTCGATTTGGTTCTGAATAATATGAACTTTGACCCTCTGTTTGCCCCCAGTAACACGCCACCGAGTTACCCTTTTCTTGACTCGTCGGGGAAATGGGCTGGCGGTGGTGACACGTTTTCTTTGATGTTTGACCATGCCATGTCACCCATTGACTTAAAAAATCGCCACGTCACTCAATTTTTTCCCTCTTCCCTGTGTTTCCACGTCAGCACCATCTCTCTCTCTCTCTCTCACTCCCCCTCCTCTTCTTCGATCCACCAGACAGCCATGGTCATGGCCATGCTTCTCCTCCTCTTCTCTCCATACCAAACCCAAAATCACTAATCAAATCACAAGATTCATCCAAAAAAAAAAAAAAAATCTTATCCGCCACTAAAAATCTCTCCCTACTCCTCTGCGAAATCTGACCGCGAAAACTCTCCACAATCTGCCATTGATGCTTTAACTGGAAATGTTGACCCCTCAGTTCTAATTAAGAAGCTTGAGAACTGAGAAGCATGGGAAACATGCTCAGTTATGGGGACCTTCAAAGGGTTCCTTTCAGAACAACAATAAGTTCATGAATCTCAACAACGAGTTCAAAAAAAAAGACAACACCCACAACAAATCTGAGAAAGGTGGAGGCAAAGATCAGCATAAAGGAGGAGGAGGTGGAGGAGTTCAACAGAACCACTAACAACTCCTTCAACAACACCAACAGATGCTTCAACAACAGATCAAACACAACTTAAACCCTAATCCCCAAAACATGAATGAACAAACCCCAATTCAAACATAACTCCTGTTCAATCTGTTCTACATATACCCAGAAACCAAATTCATAAACAACAAGCAAAAATTAAACCCTAATCCCCAAAACAAGAATGAAAGTTCCAATTCGATCAAACACAACTCTTTCTTGAATCAGGAATTCTCCATGATTTTGCTGACGCCTTCCTCACTCGATCTTCTTCTCTCCCCTTCCACCACGAATCCGTCGCCGTGCTGTTTAATTTCCCCAGAATCGCCGACGGGGAGACCTCTTCTCCGAAGAACATTGAGAAGAATCGATGGAACAAGAATGAAATTCGTCGAGGTCGATATCATGTCGATTGTGAAGGGTAGTAAGAGGGTAATTCGAAAAATTGAGAAGAATCGATGGAGAATTTGGATGCAATGATGAAGATGAGGATGAAGATGGTGGGGAGATTGAAGGGGTTAGTATTACCCCACTATTCATTGTCGAAGAGAAAGAGAGAGAGAGAGAGATGAGAGAGAAAGAGTTGATGTGGACAAAAAAAGTTGACTGGACATCCCTTCGCCGCCATGTCAAACCGCCACCGAGTTAAGTTCAACTTAACTCGGTGGCGTACTATTGGGGGCAACAGGGGTCAAAGTTCATATTATTCAGAGCCAAATCGAAAGTTCGTATTATTAAGTCTTATATGGCCAAAAGTTCGTATTATTAGAATCCAATTTCCCATACTAAAACCGAACTAATAATTATAATAAAAATTAATCAAATTGGACTTTCCATTAATGCAAAGGATCATCGACAGTCCCTGTGAAGGTTGAGTGCTAATAGAAAAGGAGAGGATGCTAATTTTTTTTTGATTGTGAGGTAATGGAATTAAAGTATATTCAATTAAACATAAAGTATGTAGTTACAAAAGAAACACATGTACCATAGGTGACAATTTAAATAAGTAATTTAGTAATAAACAATCAATATCGAAATAATCAAACTAATGATAAAATCGCATACAAAAACATGCAAACAAATTGAAGTTTTGCATTGCTAAAAAAAATAAAAAAATGTAACAATTAATTATCTTAATTTGTGAAAGGATGAGAATTATATAATGATATAACTCATAGATAACTTTTGCAATAACTAAAAGAAAAATTTGAGAGAAGTAATAATGCTTGACAAGATTATACCCAGCTAACTATATTATTAAGTAGGATCTACTTAATTTTTTTAATTGATATGAATCGAATTCATACCCAGTACTGAAAAACTAGTTAAATAAAGAGATAAATTTTGACTCTCTCAATAAGAGTCTACAGATTCCACCTCATCCAATGAGCCAAACTCAAACTCACTACGGGTGCTCTTACACATTTGCTGAGTTAATTACCTTACAATGTTTTTCTAATTATTTGGGTGATAAAACACTATTTATTTTCAAATACATACATAGATTTATCTATCAAAATGTGACTCAAAACTCTTCCTTTATATCCCCCTTCTTTTTTTGCTTCTCCTCCTCCTTCATTTTCTTCTTTCTCTCCTTCTCTTCCTTCTTCAATCCCTTATCATCTGCCTTCTCTTGTTGTGCTTCTTCCTTCATCCCTTTCAACTCATCTTTCATGTTCTTCTTATCAACCTTCTTCTGCTCTTTCTCCTTCTGTTTCCTCACCTTCTCCTCTTCTTTTCCATGACCCTTTTTCCCCATTATCTTCTCCTCCAAACTCCTCAACTTAGCCATGTATTTCTGCATGGTACTCTCTGGTTTTTTAGGGTTCATCTGCTCCTCCAAATGCCTCAACTTAGCCTTGCATTTCTCAGCTGCACTTTCTGAATGCACTGATGCTTCTGTCTTCATCTTCATCTCCAAACTCATCAACTTAGCCATGTGTTTTTCGAGCGCGGTTTCGGCATGGACTGATGATTGTGTGTGCATCTTCATCTCCAAATTCATCAATTTCGCCTTGTAATCCTCTAAAGCAGTATGTGATAACACTTGAGTTATGCATATGCATAACAATAGAACTAGAATCGATGATCGAACATCGGCCATTCTTTCGAATCCTCCTTTGAAATTGAGGAAGAAATGAAGTTTAGAATCAATTGATGAGATGAATTAGTTGGATATATAAATGAGAAGAAAAATGATAACCCTATTTTGGGTGTGGCTTAGAATATAGCATTGCATGCATGATCCTTTTTTACATGCGTGTTTTTATGGATGTCCAAGAATTGAGATAGGTTAATTTATAGCTGTAGGACCCTGTTTTTTTTTCCTTCTAAATAAAGCATTATGTAAAGTTAGGGGGGAAATAGATAAATGAAGGAATGAATAAAGAGTTTTGAGGTTAGATTCAAGTGCATGTAGGGTTTTTTTTTTATTTTATCTATTTTTTTAAATTTTTTTTTAAGGTTATGGTCACATTTAATCATGGGTTTATAAATATTGGAGTGGTTAATGATTTATTTATAATGACTATATATAACAAAAATCATAGCTTAAAAGGTTATTAGTCATGTTTATGCATAAAAATGACTATAATGTAATGTGTTAATTAATCATGTTAAATACTCTAAACAGTTCTTCCTAAAAAGCTTGTGTCACCGTAATTCTCTACCAAGAAATAATAATAATAATAATAATAATAATAATAATAATAATAATAATATCGTCTTCTCTATAAAATTTGTGTTTTTAATTGAAATTGTCTCGTTGCTATCTAAACAAATTTAACCCACCCATCTCGTAATATTCTTGACTTTTAGATTGAATATATCAACCAACAAATCCAATCCGAACCTAGTTTATTTGTGTGTCACTTGATGTCCATATTACAATTAATGGATGTCCATCTTTTAAACGAGTATTCCATCTTTCCATCTTTTCAGTAGGGGGCGAAGAACATCAATTGACACACAAATAGATATACATTGATTATCGTATGAATACCAAGTCACATACAGATGGACATACTTTGATCATAATATGGATATCAAGTGACCATAGATGGACATACATTGGCTATAATATGAACATCAAGTGATACACAAATGGACGCCAAGTGATACACAAATGGACATCTATAAATGATTCCTAGTGCCGACTAAAATATGGTGAAAAACGACAAAAAAAAAAAAACAAAACTAATGCATGCAATTGTAATCGAGCAAAGTCATTAATGCAAATAAGGTGAACTAAATGTTGATATCACACCTGCAATTAATCCACTCTTTTTCAACTAAAAAAATGTTTTTGGATGCTAACATACTGAACTTTTGGGGTGTTGGACAATAATACATTGAACTTTAATCTCGGATAATAATACACTATACTTTGGGGGGTGTTGAACAATAATACACCCAGAACGATTCCGACAGTGATAACTCAGTGACAATCCTATTTAGCAGGTGGAGGAGATTAATTGGCCCCAAAAATATTTAAATTTATAATGTGTCAGCTAATCCACACATAAGCAAAGGGAATCAATTTTGAAAAGATTAAAAAACATAAAATCACATTTGGTTAAACGCGTTTTCGCTGAGAGATTGTTGTTTTATTTGTATAAAACCAACTTTGCTTGTGTAGATTAGCTGACATGTCATAAATTTAGATATTATTTAGCCAATTTATCTTCTCAACCCGCCATGTAAGATCGCCACCAAGTCAGCCACCATCGAAATGGTTTCAGGTGCATTATTGTCCAACACCTCTCAAAGTTTAGTACATTATAGTCTAAGGTCAAAATTCAGTGCATTATTATCCAATACCCCAAAAATTCAGTATATTAGCATCCAAAAATCCAAAAAAAAAAAAAAAACAAAAGGGAGAATTAATGGCAGCCGCCGATGATGGATCTAATGGTGTAAAATAAATGCATCCTACTCACATGCTCACTCAAGGCCAATAGTTGTATGATCAAATCTCTATATATATATATATATATATATATATATATATATATATATATATATATATATATATATATATATATACACAGTAATTTTTATGCAAGACTGTCTTACCATAAATTTATCGTAAGACGTAAAATTTGTGGTGACTATTTATCAATAGAGGGGCGACTAAATAATTTATTTGAATTGACTCAGGTAAAAGTCACCTCATAATAAATTATTAGTCATATTAGTGCTAAAAATTCATTCTAATATCACTTATTAGTCATAGTTATAAAATATTAGAAATGTCACCCTAGAAAAAGTCAATCTCACGATAAATTTACGTGAGATGTTCTTACGCTAGAATTTGTGATATACATGAGGGTATGTGATTTGTTTCTTCATCCTCTAGTTTATTATATTATTCTAATTATTTACAATAACTTTCAAATATATAAGAGATACACAAAAAGAAGAAGAACTAATCACACTACGTTAAGAGTTATACATACCTTATATTGGTGTGAAACACTTGTATATATTTTAGAAAAAAAAAATTAGCATTTGCAACCAAAAAAAAAAAAAACAAGGACACTAACGGACGATCTTTTTTCTTGAATTTAAAATGTATGTAAAGAAAGGTATTTCTTAAATTTAAAATATATGTAAAGAAGAGTAAACATAATAAAATAGATAAAAAATTGAAAAAACATATGACATAACAAGTAGCCTTTGATCCCCTGACCTCAAATATGATACACAATATTATTCCAACCACTTGGCACCGTTCTTTTATGCAGTTAGTTTGCGGTGTGGTAAGTTGCGGTAGATTGTGGTAAGTTGGGTGAAAATAGTAAAAAGGTAATGATAATTTATGATGAGTTGTGGTAAGTTGCGGTAAATTACGATGCAATAACTTGCGGTACCGCATAAAAAACAGTGCCAACCATTTCTAACGCAGCTCTTTTATTTTCTACCTAAAGAAAGCTGGAGCTGGAAAAGTTTCAACTCCCCGAAAATTGCAATTACATATCTTTTATCTTTTATCGGTTAAAAAGTGACGATGTTTCTATATGACAATTGCAAATGTTTCATTTATTGTTATGACAATTGCAATTATCTTATTTATTTATAACATAAATTCCACTATAAAAATAAATTGTGGAAAGAATGCACATAATTCATAATATATATATATACCTATTAATTACACTTTTTAAAATTACTATAAGTTTGTTCCCTTTGGTTTATGAGGATATTTGTGACACAATAGGACTGATATAGTTTTAAATAATTAATCTCAGTTCCTTATAGGTTAGATATATATTGAATTATTTATTTTCCCATTAACTTTCTAGTTGTACCCTAATTGGAAAATTTCAAACATGATAGTTACAAGTTACATGTAATTTGTTTCTTCACAATTCAACATCTACTTTAAGCTTAGATATAAATATTATGAATGAATAAAACATTTGGCTTAGTTTAGGTTGGTTACAAAAGAACAGGTGTTTAGAAACCCTAATTGTGGCTTAGAAACAAAAGATTGTTTTATTGTTGTGGACTTGTGGTGTTATCTCTTAATTCTCTCTTTTTTTGTTCCTACTATTCAATCAATTAAATATTATTTCTTGTAAGAATTTACCGATAACTAATAACAAAAACCAATAAATAGGGGAAAAATTATGGTAGAATAATGAAATGATTGTTAGGATTAATAGAACAATGATGCTAAAAGGAATAAAATAGGCTAAATTTCATTATGAATAGGAGAATAAAAAACGTTTGAATCATGAAGTCATAGGTAACAGAGGAGATACAATCATTTTTATTTAAAGAAAAGAAAATAATTAATTTTAACATTTATCCTACGTCCTATATATTATAAATTTACTCACAATTCATATTCTTGTGTTCTCGGCCATTCTTTCTCGTAATGGCTCTTTATTTGTATAATTTCATATACTATGTTAATTTTCCCGTACCTCATTTTCTTCTCTACTTATTGTTATATTTAATTATGAGTTTCTTCTTGTTAAACTTGTCACATTCTTCGACTACTTTGCCTTTGCAGCTTGCTTTGCGACCTTCTCTTCTTGTCTAACTTCCTTCCTTTCTGCGGTTGCAGCCTGGTGTGCTGCCTTCTCTTCTTGCCTCTCTTCTTTTCTCTCTGCAACTGAAGCTTGGTGTGTTGCTTTTTATTCCTGTCGTTCTTGCTTCCTCTTTGCTTTACTTGCCATGCGAGCAAGTTTGACGAGATCTTTCTTAGTGTCCCTATTAGTTGTCTTTTCTTTTTTCTCTTCTTCTTTTGTGGTCTTGTTAGCAGCCTTCTCTTCCTGTCTTTCTTCCTTCTTCTCTGCAGTTGCTGTTGCGTGTGCCGCCTTCTCTTCTTGTCTAGCTTCCCTCCTCTCTGCAACTGCTTCTGTGTGTGCTGCCTTTTCTTCTTGTCGTGCTTGTTTCCTCTTTGCCTTGGCTGCCATGCGAACCATTTTCACTAGTTCCTTTTGTGCCTTCTTAGGGTCTTTTTGTGCGCCTACAGCTGGAGTTGCACTAGTTTTCTCTTCTTTCTTAGCTTCCTTCTCTGCCTTTTCCTCCTCCTTTCCTTCCTTCAAAATTTCCTTATTAGCTTTTTCTTGTGCCTTTTCCAATGGCTCCCATTCCTTCTTCTCTGCCTTCTTCTCTGCTTTTTCCTCCTCCTTTTGTTCCTTCAAAATTTCCTTATTAGCCTTTTCTTGTGCCTTTTCCTTAGGCTCCCATTCCTTCTTCTCTTCTTTTTGCTCCTCCTTTGCTTCCTTCAACATTTCTTTATTAGCCTTTTCTTGTGCCTTTTCCAATGATTTCCATTGCGCATTATCTTGCTTCTTCTTAGCCTTCTGGTTCATACGAGCAAGTTTGACGAGATCCTTCGCGAAATTCTTAGGGTCTTTACCTGCACTCTCTATTGGACTTTTAGCATCTTTAGCCTCTCCATCTGCTCTAACCTCAATGCATATGCATAACAGTAATATGATTCCTAGCAATGCGATTGATACCCTAGCCATCTTGGTTTTAATAATACTCTTAAAATACAAAAGCTTTGTTGTTTGTGACACATCTATCATAGCTACTACATAAGTGTATATATACATACAACGTTATGGTGAATTGATACTTTGAGATCAAAATATTAATGATGATCCATATCTCAAGGCTACTTTTATGGAAATCCAATTATATGAGAGCTTCATGGAGTTTTATAATTAAGAATGAGAAAATAAACGATGTTCCGAATAAAGGGATATTTATTAATGGCAAACAAAAATAAAAAATTTACCTGCAATCATTGTTATAATGTTGAGGGCTCACATCTAATACAAATTTACAAACATCACACTTATAAAATAATGACATAAATATATGTGTGTGTATTATTATCTTTTTATAAAAGCCTTTGCATGAAGGTACCAAAGGATGTGTCAATGTTTATGAAGGTCATTAATATAAAATAATAATTATAATTTGTTTTAATGTTCTTATAATCGAAACACACTAAAGTGAACATAAATTGTAAAATGAGTTAGGTTAATTATAGAGCTATTTTCGTTTGGACCATGATAACCATCTTGACTCAAGATGGTTCTTAACCATCTTGAATTATTCATATTTCACATTTTTGTAACTTTTATTAATATTTTATTTAATAATTATATATATTTATCAATTATAATAATATAATACTTATTAGCTAGGTGAAAAAAATATCATAATAGCCTAATTTTATTAATCATAGTAGAAAATTCACATTTTATACATAGTTTTATATTTATGAAATAAATATAAATAAATAACTGTTTTTAAATTGTTTATAAGTTGTAGTAACCCTATAAATAATGAAACATACCTTTAGAATGATTTAAATACACTTATATTTCACTTTATTAGTGATTTAGAAGAAACACAAGATGGTTAAGAGCCATCTTGTGTCAAGATGCTTTGTTATGTAAGTTCACACTATTTTCAGTTGAAGTATTTACGTAAAAATTTGACATTGATAAAAATATCAATTATTGTGGTACCTTCTTACTATTTCTATTTACTGTTAGTACATTTGATTATAAAAAAAATGTTAGTACATTTTATTTATAATAATTTCCTACTATTTTCCTTTACTTATTTGAATAACAAACCCTGATTTACTTGTTTCAAAAGACTAATTAAATAGGTATTTTTTCTACTTCTTATTATTTGATTGGGCTATTTTTTTTAATTAGAAAACCACTTGTATATATGTATTTAAACATCTATAAAAATATTATAATTCTTTTACAGAAAGATATATTAATTTTATTTTTGTTTCAAAACTAGAGAGGTTAATGAAGAGAGAAATTCGATTGAAATATATATACTACAATTTTATTAGGAGATGAAAATACCTCCACCACTTAGGTTATTTAATTTGTTTGTAATAAAAACCTAATCAAAATATGTTTTTCATTGAGTTATTATGGATATAACTATATAACCCTACAAAATAAACCATCAAATCAATTATTTATGCAAATTAAACTCAAATATGATTTTGAAAAAATTATAAAAAAAATTATATATATATATGTGCGCGCGCACGCCCGTGTGTGTGGTGTTATATTGGAGAATACATACTCATTTGCATTTATTCTTCTTTATAATAGTGAATTGGAGACGGATAACAAGGTAACATTATTTTTAGCGATAAAAAGGGGGTAAAGTACGTGCAACGAAAATGATTGAATAATCGGCCTATGTTCAATAACTGTGAGAAATATTTGAATAGTTATGAGTATATCTACTCATGAAAATGGGATTTCGAGGAGATTTGGTAGATAAAGCATTGATGAGATAGATGGGGGTCGTTCAATGAAATTATTCAATTTCTAAAAAACGGTGATCTATCTTGTAGGCTCACTGACATTACCAATGTATGTAGGTCTTGTTGATCATTTGGATTAAAAGGAATGTTTTTTTTTATTTAATTAGGAATGTGACCTACTCCCTCCGTCTCAAATTAATTGACATTTTGACTAAATTTTGACCGTTAATTATTCATAAATTATAATGAGTTACAATATGAAATTACCTCCATTGTAATTTTTAGTAAAGTATCTTTCTAATGATGGTAATTTTATATTATAATTCATTGTAATTTGTGAGTCATTAACGATCAAAATTTTGTCAAAGTGACAATTAATTTGGGACGGAGGGAGTATGTAAGAATTTGATGTTTTATTATGATTTGGTGTTGATTTGAAATTATTATATGAATTTCTTTAAAATATTAATGAAAAATATTTGAAGAGAAATATATAATAAGTTTGGTCAAAATCACAATCAATATAACTTAAGGAAATATAAGCATAATACAATTCCAATCTCACAATTTCGAACAAAAATTGATTGGAATTTTAATATCCTATTTTTTTTTAAAGATTTAATCGAAGAATTTAATTTCTTAATATCTTTCCTAATTAGTGCATGAGTTCTGGATCCCTAAGAAGCATATCATTGAAGTCTCCATTCTTGTTAATTTAAAAGTGTCAACTTTTAACTTTTAACTTTCCAACTCTGGAAATAAGACATGGGGTATCAATGAAAATGTTATAAAATAGGAAGTTGTATTTAATTTTGTAGGTATTTTGAATACATAAAAATCACTATATTTGCTCCAGAAATCACTTAAATAAATGTTGGCCATAACCCAAAAACTCGACCCAAAGTGCTCGCAACTGAAATACATTTGAGCCGTACGCATTTACTTGAACTCAAAATACACAAAACCTATATTTACTCAAACCCATATTTACCCTACTCGCCCAAATTGACTAATCTACTACAGACCCTTATAGTTAGGGTTGTTCATCGGTCCCGGACTGGACTGAATTGGACTAGACCAAATGGACCGAGGATCGAACTAGAGTACTAAGCTGGACCGAGGACTGAACCGAAAAAATTTCAGTCCGGGACTGGACCAACCGAACTTTGTTCGGTCCGATCCTCGGTCCAGTCCAAACTGGTTTATACATAAAGAAACCCCGTAATTTTAGTAACCTCAATCCTTTAGTTTGGTTCATGGGCTGGACCTCGAGGACCGAACATCAAAATTGCTTAGACCGAGAACTGGATCAAACTTCCTTCGATCTATTACGTCCAGTTCTGAGTCCAGTCCGGTCTAGTCCCTTTTTCGGTCCGGACTAGACTATGAACAACCCTACTTATAGTGACAAATATCAAGGAAAGTGAATACTTCCTCTATCCTAAAACCAGTGCTTTGATATTGTATGGTATTTAATGCAACACTTTAACCATCCTATTTTAACATTAATAAGTATAAACTTTGCTCATTTTTATATGAATTTTTAAACTAATTTTTCCCATTTTATATTAGATGTCATTTCATAATTTCAGTGATACATTAATTACTACTTTTCTCATTTTATCTATAAAATTCATTGGACAGACATCAAATATTAGTTGTAATTAAGCATATTTGAATAATTCTTCACATAATTTTTTTCATTAGATTCCCCACCCCTCCTGTTTAAGTGTCTTGCTCCTTATAAAATTAATATTTATTATCTTTTTTAACCCTAATTTTCTTGATAGTTACTATTAATTATCAATTAGAAGAAGATTAAAATGTTCTGGTTACGCCAACAATTAAAATTGATACCCTAACAAATGAATCCAATCCCTTAGGCATATTTTAGACTTTTTATTGTAAATTTTTAAAAATAGAAATAAAAGTGTGATTTTATACCATTTATATGTATTATTATAGTTATAGAGCTCAATCATATAATTTTTTTTTCAATTTAATTTACAAATATGTAAATTTTATACAAAGGCAAGACACTTAAAAATGTATCTTACCCCAATATATTTACCATTTTCGTTATACTTTTATAAAATTACACCAATTCTTAAAACTAGCTAGTTTCATATCATAAATCAAACTCAATTTCCATTGATGTCTTGTAATAACTTTCATCTCAAGATTCAATTGGAAAAATGATTTTATCTAATCAATCTTCTTTCAATTCAATTCTTCTTCTCCTCCTTCTCTTGTTTTTCCTTTTCCTTCTGTTCTTCCTTTTCTTTCTTAAGCCTCTCCTTCTCTTCCTTTTTCTTTTGTTTCTCAGCCTCCTTCTCTTGTTTCTTCCTCTCCTTCTCCTTCTCCTTCTCCTCCTTCTTCTTCTGTTTCTCGGCCTCTTTCTCGAGCCTCTTCTTCTCCTTCTCCTCCTCCTTTGCCTTCTTCTCGGCCTCTTTCTCGAGCCTCTTCTTCTCCTTCTCGGCCTCCTTCGCCTTCTCCTCCTCTTCTGTCATTATTCGTTCCGGTTCTAACTTTGTCACCGGAGGAGCTCCTACTTTGTTCTTGTTCTTCTCCTCCTCGATCTTCTTCATCTTCTCCTCTAATGTGTTCGTCCTTTGGAGATCCGCAGGCGGTTCAATTGTAGGATTTTCCGACTTCTCGGCATCGGCGTGGGTCATGCAGAGGCATATTAAGAGCAAGGCTATGACCCCAGCTAGTAGGGTTGGTGATCTAGCCATTTTTATTTATGAGTTGTAATAATCCAGGAAAAAGATCTATGTGATCACAGTGTATATATGTGGTTTTTTTGATGGGAAAATGAGAGGGTTTCAAATGATTATATATGTTTTGGTATGTGGAGAAATTTTTGGAGAGAGAGAAAAATTAGGGTTCGGTTTAGCATGTGTTGCGGAATTACGTACAAAGTCCTTGTTTTTCTCCATGCTAGGTTACTTTTGTGGATATACAAGAATTGAAGCACAATGGGTTCAAATAAGCTCTAATTAATTATTAGGATAGGTCTCCCTCTGTTTCATATTAATTAACGTCTTTGAAAATCGTGCAGTTAAATTTTATAATTTTGATCATAAATTTATCAATATATATAATGAGTTGCTATATAAATTACTACAATTAGATTGAAACGAAAAATACTATCATAAAAGTATGATATTGCAATTATTAATAACATATTATATACTTGGCAGACATATTGCAATTATCAAAGAGTGGTATTAAGAGCCGTGAAAATCAAAATTATGACAATTAATATGTAAAGGATGGAGTATAACTTGGCAGACATGGGAATCATTGCATTATTTTTGAAGTCATACATGAATAAATATTATATATTCTTCCAATTTTGTGAATAACCATTGAGTTTTCTGGATTATGAGTTTTATTAGAACAATAATATTATACAAATAGGTCAGTGTAGATATTTAAAATATGATAGTCTTACAATAATACTCCCCCGTTCTTTTTTATTTGCTATTTATGGTTTTCAGTATTAATCTTTAAACAATAATTTTTAATATAAAAATTTTATAAAAATATATAATATTATAATTTTTTAATAGTATTTTTTATTACGAATATAATGACATCAATTTTGTATGATGAATCATTATACAAATTAAGATATTAACGATCAAAGTTTTTAACACAATTTTCTAAGCGACAAATAAATGAAAATGGAGGTAGGATTGCTTTGTCACGAATAGTATTTTTGTCTTAAGGTTAGTAAAATAATATTATGAGTTTTAAAGTTACAATATTATAGTCTTACAATAATATTTGTTTTATCATGAATCTAATGATAATGCATCTATACAATAGGTCATTGTACATATTTAGAAGTTCATGATAAAATAATTTAAAGTTTGAAAGATAATGCATGTATATTGAAAGAACCCTAGAGGGGGGTGAATAGGGTTATGAAATTTTCTGCACAAAATAGCAACTTGGTAAAGGACGTTAGGATCTTAATCCTTCTAGATTAAGATTCAATAAATGATAAAGGCAGTTTAAGCTTTAAAGCGATGAACAACAAAAGTAAACTGAATAACCTCCTTTATCTTACTGAACTGGAACACAGAATAACCCAAGGTGAAGGACCTTAGGGTTTACAGCAAACCTAACGCCTTTCAATGGACGCTTCTTATTTTCTAGAAAACACCCACCAAACTCAACTTTGGTGTAATCATTGATCGATCCTAAGTCCTTCTAGGAATCGATTACAAGAGTATCAACCAAATCCTAATTCCGTTAAGGAATTGATTACACTCAAACACAATCTCACTCAAACTCGGTTTTCTCACTCAAAAGAAAACTCAATCAAAACAGAGAACACTCTTCTTGTTTTGAACACCCGATTTCTTCCATGGAATCGTTGATCTCTTTCATCTTCAAAGTCTTATATTTATGTTGCTGTTTGGTCGCAAGGAGCCGTTGAAGAATTGTCCAAATCGGATGCTTTTCTTCCTTCCATCCTTGATAACTTCCTTAGATGACAGTTTCCATATTGGCGTTGATTCTGGAAATCATATCTCTCTTCCAAGTTGTTGATTAGTTGTTTCCTGAAATAAGAAAGGCAACAATTAATTAATCTAGTTAGGAAAAGAATAAAATCCAAATCTTTCCAGAATATATTCCTTATAACTTCCCTCTTTGTTTTTTGCTCCTTTTAGTCTTTCGCATCAAAACGTATCCCTTGCTGTTGGTGACATTCTAATTCGTCCTTCACTGTCCTTGCTGAATGTCCTTGCTGGTGGTAAGGCAAACTTCCTTGATCCTGCATAGACCAATGTCCTTTGCACAGAGGAGGATTCTACAGTAAATCTTTCCAGAATATATTACATAAACTTCCCTGATATTTTGCTCCTTTTATCTTTCACGACGAAGCTTCTCGTCTTGGGTGAACGTCCTAGTGATGTTGTGAGTAAATGTCCTTATGATGCCCTAGGTGAATGTCCTTCTGCCTGTTTTAAGATTTCTTTCCTTGCGCATCATATCTTTTCTAGCTATTCGAATTTTGGCTTTCATTCAAAACTGATTTAGTGCCAAGGTCCTTGAGCCTGAGCTATCAACGCCCTTGAGGGATTCTAACATATACAATAGGTCATTGTACATATTTAGAAGTTAATGATAAAAGAATTTAAAGTTTGAATTACACAAAAATGAAGACAAGAAATAAAATGCATGTGAAGGAGAGAGTGATATCCAAATTGATACACACGTAATTGATCCGTCCCTTTTCATTTGTCGCTTTGGAGAAGAGTGGAGATATTAATGTAATGCAAAGTCTTAGGTAGAAATATATTAAGAGGAAAAGTGTCATCAATTATTATTAAGTTATTGGTTTTAAAGTTATTTATTATGGATAAAGATAATAAATAACTTTGAAACCAACAACTTAATAATATATACTACAATTATTGTTTACCTGCTGGATATTTTATCTGCAGTTTGCAGTTCCAAGGTACGCGTATTGTTTGTATCCTATCCAAACTCACTTATTTTAGTTTGAGTAAGCATGTTCATTGTTTTAATATGGATAATTATTGTTTTATATGTTTTTCTCACATAAATGTGGTCCCAACCTAAGTCATAACCTAGCCAGTGTCAACTGGTTAACTCCGTCCAAATCTCGCACCTTGTATGCTCATTAAGCCTATGATGCTTAAACTCTTCTTTGTCGTTGTTATTTGATGCTTGGAATATTGAATGATTCATTACGCCTTGTCCTTTTTGGTATGGGGATGGCGGTAATACCATTGGGGTTTTAGTTCTTCCTTGCGCTAATCATTAAATTTAAGGGGGATTAATTGTAATTTAATGATTGTTTAGCTTGGGGGTTACACCTCTCCTTGAACTTTAGTTTATAGGGGAAAGATTGTCTACATCTAGATCCCTCTGACCACGTTCAAATGTGTTTCACTTGGGAGTTTATTGTTGTAAATTTTACGGATAGATGGTTATTAAGTCAAAATTTGCAAAAAATTACTCGGAGGTACTCCAATATTTGGAGAAACTATTTTTCGGTACCCCAACTTTTCAAAACTAATTTTGAGGTACCCTTGCTTTTTGGGTTAGTAATTATTGGGTGCTTTTTCGGCCATTAATTTTATAAAGAGACCGAAATACCCTCATTCTTCTTTTTCAATGGTATTTCTTCAAAAAGGGAAGAATAAGGGCATTTTGGTCACTTAATAAAATTAATGACCGGAAAAGCACCAAATAATTAATAACCCAAAAAGTAAGGGTACCTCAAAATTAGTTTTGAAAAGTTGAGGTACCAGAAAAACATTTCACTAAAAATTAGGGTACCTCAGAATAATTTTTTGCAAAATTTGTATGATTATTTATACATACTATATGATGTTGTAAGATTTAAGAATGATGCATATGTTTTAATTGTATAAACTATAATTTTATGAGTATGAGATAAGTGTACCATATGTGACATTTATATAAGTACAAGTTGACCATGGTGAAAGTGTATATTCTATGAATTGATTAAGTATTATATGTATTGTTCAAGTATACATGATTGTGAATAAGTTTTGCTACAAGAAAAAAAATGTATATTTTATGTACATTTAAAATGATTGTAAATCCATACCTATATATTAATATAGATGGATCTAATCATGTTAAAATTGGCTATATGTATGATTATAAATCTATAGTTATTTTTTTGAGGTGGATATAATCATGAAGAGAGTATATTATAAGACAATGTGAAGGTTTATTAATATTATAAGTTAGTAATATTCCCTCTAAGATGATTTTTATTAATCATGAAAGAGTATTTATAGCAAATTACAAATAAAATGTAATTAATATTATACATGTTTGTAACTGATTCTCAATCCATATCAGTCTAAAAAAATCTCCCTACAACCTCTGTCTCCATAAAAATTCACAAAAATAACTTGCTAAGAGGATTCAGCCAAACTGCTTCAACGGATGAGCTTAGCTAGTTGGGCTCGGACCATGTCTCACGAACAATCTCAACACAAGACGATTTGGGCTGAATCTCTTCAACAAGTTACTTTTTGTGAATTTTTATGGTAGTAGTGGGATTGTTTTTAGAATAATTATGGATTGGGAATCAACTACAGGAGCAGTTATCTATGTCATGAAGTGTAACCGTTACAAGAAGCTATTGGATTGGCTATATGCGCGCATGAGAAGATACAGACGCATAGCGATTAACAGTGCCATAAGTTCAAGAAAATTAATTGAGTGATTGTACAGTGTTATGTATCCAATTAGTCAATAAAAATGTATAATTCAAAGCTTGCCCACTCTATCATTTAGACTAATTGAAATTATGTTCACTACAAGAAAAGTTCAAGTCGAGAGATACTTCTCATGTTTTACAATTCACTCCTTACATGGTGTTTATTTTTTACTGTTTATTGAATCCTTAGGATGGCACGTGTGTTTTAGGATATTGGTTCATAAATCTCATACACTCGAAATGATGAGAGATTGTTGGATAATTTCAAGTGTATGTTTGAAGCTAAGTAAACTTCAGGCAAATTTATTAGGACAAAATTCACTCATAAGTTATCATGGGGCTTAAGTTTAAGAATATTGGGCCTTCGATGTTCAATCGGCCTAATCTAGGGTGGATTTTGATGAAAATATGGTGACACAAATTGTGTCTAGTTTGACACGGATCATGTCACAGTCACATGCTAGAAGCATTGTTTGGCAGGTCAAGCATTGACACGAGCTGTGTTTGACATGACATGGGTCGTGTGTAGCCTAAATGATGTCTTATTTCAAGTTGTGCTTGGTTTGCGTTTTTTGTTGTGTTTACTTCACAGCAACATGCCATTAGTGGATAATATAAACGATTATTGTTATTATCTAATTATACACCATGAAGAGACAGATCCCTTGATGCTTATTATACATTTCAAGGGGCGTCTATCCTATTCTGAGTGCCTCTTTGAGGCTTGTAAATAGGATATCATAGTTGTCATTTTTTTAAGGTTAATTCATTCCATTCAACCCAAATTTCTCTTGTTGAACTCGAGCATCTCTAGAGATGATATAGGAAGTTTGAAACTAAGTTATTGTCGTATTTTCAACATTGTGTGTATCAATAATTAATTGAAGAGAAAGAGAGAGAGAGGGAGGGAGCGATGGTTGATAAAGAAAGATTGAGAGATTTAATTAAAGGGAAGGAGAGGGGTGGGGATGGCTGAAAAAGAGCATAAACAATATCCGAGTGAAAAATTGCTTGGAATATCCAAAACTTTTTAGTTTCAAATCACTGTGAAACTTTATTGTTTCTCTGAATGATTTTTTCACTGGGAAAATGATTTCTATTTCAAAAAAAAAAAAGTAAAATCATGTTATAACATGTAAAAACGACTCATGAGGGTTATAGGTCTCGGAAACTTTACAAGTTTCCAAGTGAAAGAATAGACACTCGCAAGTTTTAATGTTTTGAATTTAGTAGCCTTCGAGAAAAACTTAAACGATTTTTTCAAGAAAAGGACAAAAGCAATTGGGACATGTCTAAATTGATATAACTATTTTCAATACTCTCAAACTGGCGGAAGAAAAGAGAAAGTTATATACAAACATCAACTATCTATTATCATTTCAACATATTAGACAACTTGAACATGCAAAAAATCATTAGCAACATCATAAATAATATCTAGTAAATGAGACAAAAACAAAAACTAAATTTCCTTTTTTTTTATTTCAAAGAATGACATGCTCCCAAACACATATATAAGTTGATTCTCTTACATGAAAATTGTTGGAAAACACATCAACATTCTAACTTTAATTAACTTTCTAAGTTTCCTATTCTGTAGCTTTATTATTCTCTTTCCCAAGGTATTCTTTCACTAATATCATGAGTAATATCACATAGAATACACATTGACTCATTTGTATACAATGTAGATCACATTAATTATTCCTTACAACTTGTTACTTGATCTTGTGATTCGGTCATTCCCTTTGCTTCAATTCTTAGATAGCTCCCCTTTTCTTGATTTCTTGCAGTGCCTTCCTCGTCTCTTTAACTTCCTTCCATGCTTCATTCTCTTCTTTTATGGCTTCCCTATCTTTTGCTTGATTTGTCTTCCAAGCTTCATTTGCTTCCTTTATGGCTTCCTTATCTCCTGCCTTTTTTGCCTCTGCCTTATTTTCCTTCCATGCTTCCTTATCTTCCTTAAGGGCTTCCTTTAGTTCTGCCTTATTTGCCTTCCACATATCCTTGTCTAATTGGTAAATCTCTTTCTCTTCTTCCTTGGCTTCTTTCTCCTCTTCGCTCTCCTTCAACTCTCTCTTCTCTGTTTCCTTTACTGCCTTCCATGCTTCATTCTCTTCCTTTATGGCTTCCCTATCTTTTGCCTGATTTGTCTTCCATGCTTCATTAGCTTGCTTTATGGCTTCTTTATCTCCTGCCTTTTCTGCCTCTGCCTTATTTGCCTTCCAAGCTTCCTTGTCTTCCTTAAGGGCTTCCTTTAGTTCTGCCTTATTTGCCTTCCACATATCCTTGTCTAATTGGTGCATCTCTTTCTCTTCCTCGCTCTCCTTCAACTCTCTCTTCTCTGTTGCCTTTACTGCCTTCCATGCTTCGTTCTCTTCCTTTATGGCTTCCCTATCTTTTGCCTGATTTGTCTTCCATGCTTCATTAGCTTGCTTTATGGCTTCTTTATCTCTCCTCGCTTTCGCCGCTTTATTTGCCTTCCATGCTTCCTTGTCTTCCTTAAGGGCTTCCTTTAGTTCTGCCTTATTTGCCTTCCACATATCCTTGTCTAATTGGTAAATCTCTTTCTCTTCTTCCTTGGCTTCTTTCTCCTGTTCGCTCTCCTTCAACTCTCTCTTCTCTATTTCCTTTACTGCCTTCCATGCTTCATTCTCTTCCTTTATGGCTTCCCTATCTTTTGCTTGAGTTGTCTTCCATGCTTCATTCTCTTTCTTTATGGCTTCCTTATCTCCTGCCTCTTTTGCCTCTGCCTTATTTGCCTTCCATGCGTCCTTGTCTTCCTTCTGGGCTTTCTTTAGTTCTGCTTTTTTTGCCTTCCACATATCCTTGTTTATCTGGTGACTCTCTTTCTCTTCTTGTTTTTCCTCTCTCTTCTCCTCCTTGGCTTCTTTCTTTTCCTCGCTCTCCTTCAACTCTCTCTTCCCGTCCTTTGCTTCCTTCTCTGCTTCCTTTTGTGCCTTCCTTGCTTCCTTCTCTTCCTTTCTAGCTTCCTTCTGTTCTGCCTTATTTGCCTTCTGCATATCCTTTTCTTCCTTCCTAATCTCTTTCTCTTGTTGTTTTTGCTCTTTCCTCTCCTCTTTCGCTTCTTTCCCTCCCTCAGCTCCCGGCAACTGCTTGTTCCTTTCCCCTGTGGTGATTCCAAACCCAAAAGGAAAGAGAGGATCGTAATCCTTATCTCCTACATTCATTGGAAGTTGATCGACCCTTCTAAACCATGTCCGAGCAAGCTTCCCTGTAAACGGGAAGTCACCAAAGAGCACATCAGCTACACCCTGCCCTTCTGACCCTGGAAGCCAAGCGGCAACAAGGGCATCTATGTTAGGCAGGTAAGGCTCAATCACCACCGGGCGACCTGTGATTAAGACCACCACACACTTGACCTCCTCACACACATTGGTAATGATGTCCGGACCAGGTTGGGGGATTGTCAGATTAGTACTATCTCCCTTGGTCTCGGCATATGGATTCTCCCCTACAACAACAATCGCATGGGAAAATCCCTCACTCTTCAAGAAGCTCTTCTCAGGGTTCTCCATGTAGACCACTTCAGTCGCGCCCTTCTCTACTGTCGCCTCAATGCCCTTCAAAATGGTCGTTCCTGGAACAAGAATCGATCAAAGTCACCAACATGTCATCAACATACAATCTCGGAATTGATCAATCAAGAAACACATATGTTATTATGCATTTACATACCTGTAGTGTAGTTGTTGCCTTTCTGACCTTGCCATGAAATGGTCCAACCCCCACATTGTGCACCTATGTCATCTGCATGAGTTCCTGCAACCAAGAGCTTGCCTAACTTCTTAGGTAATGGAAGGATAGGTTGGTTAGTATCCTTGCCATTCTTCAATAGCACTAGTGATTTTCTAACAGCCTCTCTTGCCAATTCTCTGTGTTCCTGTAATAATTTAATTATAGAGGAAATTCAAAAGAGTTGTTTGTTTGGAACTTTGGATACTTATAGAGGAAATTTTTTTTACCTGTTTTCCAATCTCGTTTAGGAGGCTAGGCTCAGACATAGGATATTCAAACAAACCCATGACAAATTTGACTCTCAATATCCTCGAGACTGCATCATCAATTCGAGTCATGGGAACGATGTTCTTGTTAACGAGGTCTTTGAGTATGTCTTGAAATTCTATGTACACGTATGGAACCATGACCTATATATATTTATATTATAAATAACATATCATTAGAATCAAAATCAATTGGAAATTCCCACCAAAAAAGAGCAAAAAATCAAAACCAATAAATAAAGTCCCGCCATACGAGTTAGGAATGGGTTGGATGTAGCAGTCTTAACTCCTAAATTTTGCAATTTAGAGAGACTGATTTGAATTGACCTCAGATTTAGAAATTTTCCAAAACCGAAACCAAAATCAGTACTCCGAAATTCCGCCCAGGTGTGATGTAGAGGGGTTGGACGTAGCAGTCATACCCATAAATTTTCCAATTTAGAGAGATTGGGTCCAATTGACCCAAGACTTAGAAACCGTTCACTTACTAATCAACAGAAAAGAACCATATGATATTTAATGAGACTTTCTACTTTAATCCTTTACAATCTAAGTTGGAAAACAATTTTTTTTCCAACTATGCAAATTATAGACATACCCAAAAAAACAATGGGGTAAAAAAAAAAAACGAAAACCATGCTCACCATGTCAATGCCAGCATTGATGGATACTTCGACAGAGTACGTATAGTTTGCATGGGGTGGATCGGTGAGCTTGTCAAGAGCTTGATAATCAGAGATGATGAAACCCTAATTGCATGCATGCACGTACCCAGTTAGTAACACTTGATATACAAAATGTTTATATTTTGAGCACTTGATTAACAAATTAATCAAAACAAACCTTGAATTGAAGTTTTTCCTTGAGGAACTCGGTGAGAAGTTGTCGATTCGCGTGCATTTTGACGCCATTCCAGCTCGAGTAGGAAGCCATGACAGTAGCAATGCCCTTCTTAAGTGCAGGGTAATACGCAGGCATGTGAATCTTAAGCAAACCATCAAAATCGATCAAAGTGTTGTTCTCATTGATCCCATTGTGTGTTCCTCCATCTCCCACATAGTGCTTTGCTGAACCTATCACTCTTGTTAGGTATTTTTTACCATTCCTGAAATTAATTAACCACGAGTACTTTTAGTATACGGACCGTAAATATTATACCTACCTAGATCCTCCACATGTAATGCAGATATGTCAATTTATTCGGTGATTAGTTTTTATAATGGTAATACATTTAATGAACATTGACATAGGAACATATGTATATGGATAGTAGATTCAGTAGTGAATATCGTAGTACTTTGTATTTAATTTTTCACCATGTATTTTGGAAGTTTATGCTTAGCTACCTTATAGCTTTGTGAGATATATTTAAACTAGATAAAACGAAAAAAAATGAGTGTCAATTTTTGAAGGTCTTTAAAAGAGGTTCCTGAATAAAGTAAGTTTCTATTGATCAATCAAGGTTTCAATTTTTTAATGGAAAAAATGTAATGTTCTCTTTATCTTGAAATGATTGAAAAACCTTTAGAAAACACTTTACAGACCAAAATGTAGGTAAATATAAATTTTAATTTTAAAATACATGAGTGGAGAAACAAATGACACATAATTTTAGGATTGAGAAATGTCAAATAAATATAAAAGAAAAAACGATTATCTTGTACTGGTAATACTTACGCAGGTCCCTCAAGGTAAGGATAACCACTGGGCAAATTTGCAGGGGCGGAACCTTGCAAGCCGTCGATGATCGAAGTAAGTTCTTCGACAATCTTAGGGTCCTCGCTGTAACTCTCATAACATCGACCCCATCTTGGATCCCGACATACCTATGCAAATATATATAACTAAATTTATCAATTACAATTCATATCTTTTATGAAATGAAACCAAAGTTCAAATTAAAAGGACATGATTTGCATACCGCAATACATGGTGCAAATGCATAGGGAATGCCAGTTGCTCTAACTTCAAGCGCGGTTGCCTCTCCTATTCTCCTCAATAACTCCGGATCCCTGAAAACATCAAAATCCCAAAACCACACCCTCAGTTAATCACATACCAATAGTTTTTAGTTTTTAGTCCTTAGGTGACAAACATGTACAACAAACCCGGTTCTTAACTAAGTCTTTCAAATGAAGTTGTTGATCTTTTAAGATTGCATTTGAATGAGGAAGTTTTTTTTTTTGGCTGTAGTGGGTTTGCAATTTGCTATATTACTTATGTTTAGCAGTTTTCATTGTAGGTTTTAATCTTTTGAAATGGGTTGGTTACTGTAGGTCCCAAATCTAGACAGATCTGTAGGTAGGCCACCACATATTGATTCCAATAGACCCACAAGAAGTAGAACAATATATCTTTTGATCTTTACCCAAAAACCACTACCTAGATACACAATGAATGAATCATTCAACAAATGATACATATTACATACCTTGTAACACCAAGGCCAACATTATGTGGGAAGATGGTGGCCTTGTAGACATTGTTATGTCCATGGACAGCATCAATCCCATAGATCATAGGGATCCCGAGGCGAGTCTTAAGACAAGCCCTTTGCATTTCGTCAACCATGTCCGCCCACTGCTTGGCGGTGGCATTGGTGTTTTCGCCGCCAGGACCCTGGCCTCCACCACTAAGCACACTCCCAATGTTGTACTTGATTAGGGCATCCGCGGTGGCATTCACCTTCTCTACTTGAGTCATTTGCCCTATTTTCTCTTCCAATGTCATCCTCTTAAGAAGGTCTTGGACCCTCTCTTCGACGGGCTTTTTGGGGTCTTTGTACGCCATGTATTCTTCCGCGGCTACATTGTTTTTAGTGTTTAGGGTTGCTCCGACGATCACTAATGATACACATATGCACACCAGCACCAGAAACACCGCGCACCCCGCTATGGGGATTCTTGCTCTAGGCATCTCTCTCTTCTGTTTTTCCAAAATTTTGATGAGCTGAAAAATAATCAACAAACTAGTCATTATATGTAAGAGTAAGTTAACTGGACGCCCTAAAAAAAACCAAATAATATTAGTAAGAGTGTCTAATTTAATGCAGCGATTCAACTATCCAAAATGAAGGTATATTTATTACAAACCTTCTTGAAGGACACCAAGGGATTGATTAGTTAGTGTGTGTAGTAAGGATGTATTATGTTGTGAATTGAAGATGAGAAAACAAGAGAAAATTAGGGGGTATTTATATATTTGATGTTGAGGATAGAAGGTTACCAAATAAGGAAAGGAGATTAGTAGTATTGGTTTGGCGTTTATTTAGGAAAGTTTTCATAATCCTTGTTTTTCTGGTGACCAAGTTTAGGTTTTCTGGACAAAACAAAAAAAACATGGGAAGAATGATCCGATTTTCATGGGGGAATTTTTCCACTTTTTTTTTATATATATTATGTGTTCCTTAGAATATATGTGTTTTTTAATAAAAATATGTATTTTAAAATATGTATTTATTACATATTAGTATTTTATGTATAAAATTATGAATGAATTCTAAATTTTATATTTATACACTTTACGTTTATTTATTTTATGTTCATTTTTTATTTTTAACTTTTAAATTTCTTACCTATACAATTTTCACCATTTATTTATTTTATATTCATTTCTTATGCATAATATTTTTTGACAGAATGTCTAAATTCTATATTTATAGAAGTCTTAAACATTTATTTATTTCATATTAGTTTTTTATGTTTAAAATTTCTAAATCTTAATTGTAAGAGCACATGCTTCTAGGAACGTGACATCAATACATAAATCATGCTCTTAGGGTGTTCTCACAAGCAATAATTAGCAATTTTACATGATAAAAATTAATATAAATAAATAGATGCTTAAAAAGTATACTAATATGGAACACATAAGTTATGTCAATAAATTTTATACATAAAAATGAATATAGAAGAAATAAATAGTTAAAAAGTGTATGAATTTAAAATTAGAAGTTAACAAAGTAATAAAAAGTAAAAAAATGCTTCAAAAGTATGTAAACATAAAACTTAGAAGTTGTGTCTATGAATCTTAAACTTAGAAATATTAATGTATGATAAATATTAAATATATATTTATATTAGCGGGAGTATGTGCTCCAAGAAGCACCAAATAAATCGTGGATATTGAGATTTGCCTAAATGTGGGCATGAATTTGGGTAAAATCATACCGGAAAATGTAGATTCCAATGAGATTAAAAGTGAAATTTATTATTGTAGGTGTTATTGTCATCTTATATGTCAATTATTATTATAATTTTAAATTATTAAAATAAATGATGTGGTAAAAGAAAAGGATAAAAGGTTTGTCTCTTTTATTGTAGATAGCTTTTTAATAAGATGTGATAAGATGTCAAAAATGTTAGGGAAAAGGGGGCTTTAAGAGACAAACTCATGTACACAATACCTTTATTGATGTTATTGTCATAGTTCGTAGAGGCCACATAGTTGCAAACACATCAAATCTCCTTAAGACTTATTCACTACACCGTAAATATTTCTTGATAGTAAAACTCTATTTCTTGGGGAAAAAACAAGCTAACTCAAGAAAATTCAAATGTATTGTTGCATTCAATACATTTAAAAATGTATTCCAATCAGTCCAGATAACTTGAGAGGAAAAGAGATGATGACTGATGAGGAAGAATGAAATTCTCCCCCATTATTTATAGGGGTAGAGACTAGAATGGGACGATGATCAAATCTTTCTCATCCTGATCTGGGACATAACCTAAGGAGTCATCTCTTCTGGTATTGTCTAAGTGACATGAGTAGTGTTGGTTCATTTCCTCATAAAATAACTTGTGTTTACCTTTTACGGTCAACCTTAAGTAGTTAGACCTGACAAAACTAACTCAGAGCAAACTATGATGAGAATAAGCCAACTATATATCTTACTCCATATTTGAAGTTAGTCGAGTCGGAGCATTGTATGCTAAGATTTAAGAAGAGTGGTACGGTTCATCTCAAATAAGCAAAACTTCTTTATTAGTCAAAATCAAACAAACTTTCCCACAATGTTATACACAGAAAAAGCAATGACACAAAATTACAGGAACACTTGCCAAAACATTTCTACACAACATACAACAACTTCAACCTGTAATCTATATACGTATACAACAACCTCCCAGAGACACATCTTCGGGTGCGGTCTGGGGGATCCAGATGTAGGCAGCCTGTTCACCATAAACTGATGGAAGTTCATGGAAAGGCCATATGTATGTATGTGTATGCTAAACAAATGAGATGCGATGGCGGTTTAATTAGTTGTTTGCAGTCGCAAGAGAAGCCTTCTTTAGGTAAGTGTCGACAATGTGAAGGCCACAGAGCTCCTTGACCACAGGCATGGTGGCCGGGACACTCAGCTGAAAGTGCGAACCAGCTTCATCGCTTTCAAGCCCGCCCCACGAACCCAGCTGTTTTCTGGCCTCTCTGACGGCTTCCCGTGTCGCACAGTGTACTGATACTGCCAACAGCAGCGGCGGCTCTCCTGATGCTGCAACCAAACCAAACCCACCACCACGATGGTTAGAAATAATCAGGTTGGGCCGTGTTTGGACCGATTACATTACATATGATTCAGGTTTAGGTTTGTTTTATATATATGTAGATCAGTGTGATTACAAAGTTACACAAGTTTGCAAGTCAGAACATGGTTTTCGAAACTTAGATGGATCGACATGCAGGATGTGTTCTCTGTAAACTTTTTGGCGATCCTCTAATTTTTATTTTTGTTTTATTTTCCTCTTTCGGTTGTAAACAACATAGCTTCATAATTACAGGGCATATACATGTCAAAACTATCTGTTTATACATACCTTTAGACGAGAGTACACGGTTCTTGTGCTGCCCGCTGTTGACAATCTCAACATTGAACTGCTTTGGGATGGTGTCAACAGTTGGTATCTTATATGCCCAGGTACTATCTGAAGTAACCAATCCATCAGGATTGGATAGATACTCTTCTAGCATGAAAAACCCGATGCCTTGAACAAAAGCCCCTTCTATCTGTAACACAAATCCGATGTCAAAGTCGTGCGTACAAATGTATGCAATATGTTTGCAAGGATGGGACCGAACTAACCTGTCCCAAATCAACTGCAGGATTCAGGCTCTGTCCACAGTCATAGAGAATGTCCGAACGCAATATGGTGGTTTCTCCGGTTAGGAGATTGACCTCAACCTGTCACCAAAAGAAAATAAAAGATCAGAACATTGTATGAAAACTATTCATGATGTTTCGATATGTTTCTGCTTCTACACAAATCATAAGTAAAATTGAATTGTAGTAAGCTGAACTATTGGACCCTTGGATTTTAATGCACCACCACCGAATTGGTCCAAGCTGAACAATACTTTGGACTACTACAATCCAATATATGATGGTTTGGAAAACTGCAATCCGGTATATCATAGTTTAGAATACTATAAATCCAATATATGATAGTTTAGGCTACTACAATCTAGTATATTAAAACTTGGAATTACTACAATACAAGTGACACGTACGAAAGCAACCCTCCTCTGGTGCCACGTAGGAAACTCTGGAGACGGTCCGCTGAAATCCAAGGATCCAATAGTTCAGCTTACTATAATACATTTTTAAACTTCCACATACCATTGTCCCAATGACCCAACCCCTATATTCGGCTTAGTACAATCCAAATTTCCCTAATCCCGTGTCCGAGTCCATGCTTCTTTGTCCCAACCCCTATAATTCGGCTTAGTACAATCCAAATTTCCCTAATCGTAACAACAAAAAACCGGGGCTGACGTGTTTATACTGTGCAGATAAGGCTTTGCATTGTAACAGGAGATACAACATCAACAGAACATTACCTCACTGACAGCAGCTCCGTAGTTCAAATATTTCATGCCGGACAAACTAGGGACAAAGTAAGAACTTGCTGATAAGTTCACCGCTTGGAGATATGCCTGCGTCAAGAACAACTTTCCGTGTCAGGGCAAGATATTTAAACTTAACATGCAATCCCGATTGATTCAACTAGAACCAGCCTCTCTAAATTGCAAACTTTAAGGGTAACACTGTTACATTTAATCCGATTGATTCGACGATAGAGTTACCTGCGAAATCAGTGTCTCCCAGTTAACAGATCCATTCTGTTGCACCAACATGTCCTTGATCGGGGTTAATCTTTCGACCAGTGTATCGCAACATAACCTAACCGCTTCACAGCTAGATTCGGAGGTGGTGCTTCCAGCAGTAAACCCACCCTGTATCAAGCTCAATGTATCCGACTGTATGACGCGCACCTTATCCAAAAGGTTTTCAGTCCCATCGCAGTCAACCAAACCTAGAGCATACGCCGTCATCTGCTTGACTTTTGTCCAGAGACCCTGGCCGAGCTCGACCCCTCCAACTTCTACTACAACGGATCCGTCCCTGAGAATACCAACTTTACCGGGCGTAGGCCTATGCATCACTTCATGCAGTATAGGTACCCTCGAAATCCCTCTTTTGCGCCACCTATGCGTCACGTTAAACTGCTTCACCATCTCCCTTCTTTGGCTGTAACTTGAACTTGCAGCAATCTTGTCCCAGATAGCCGGCAAAGTGTACTCAGGTGGGTCCCCTGCACCATGCTCGTAGAACACAGACAAGGTCTCGTAGCTGTGCAGGTTCCTGTCCCTCACGACGTCCACATCCAGAGACAGGGCGGACGCCACGTGTTCCATGACGGCTTCAGCGATGAATGTGCCCTGCAGTTCGCCAGGAGCCCGCATCGCAGACTTGCTGGTGTGATTCGTCCTGCATACTTTTATGTCGAACGACAGGGCGCCCCAGTTGTACTTCTTGAGCCCGTTTAGCGTGTTTGCCGGGAGTATGGGGCTGATATCTTCTGATATCCCGGCATTGATCAGTAAAACAAAATGCAACGCGGTGATCTTCCCGTCTGAGTTGAACCCTACACTGTAAGTGACTTTCATCGGGTGCCTTCCTCCGGCCATGATCATGTCAGTCTTGCGATTGACATACATTCGGACAGGACGCTGAAGTTTGTGAGCTGCTAATGCACAAGCTGCTGCGGTCTACAAGGAGAGAAATAACACTAAACAGTGAATATTACAGAAGGGCATATAAAACAGCAACAAATGAAATGACCCTTAAAAAAGATCGAAAAGAAAAAGAAAACTGTAAGGAGGAGATGAGATACACACGGGCATAGCTCGTATTGCCTTTCCTCCAAATCCCCCGCCAACCCTTCTTGTAATGACGCGGACATCATTTGCAGGAACTCCGAGGCACTTTGAAACTGCTGTGTGTGCATATTCCGGAGCCTGAACAGAGCTGTAAACCACCATGCAGTTGTCTTCATCTGGAACGGCAAGCGCAGTTTGTGTCTCGAGATAGAAATAGTACTGTGATGGGAGTCTGATCTAGAGAAGTCATAAATGGAATACGGAAACAAATTGTCAGGAACAAATACAATATTGTCCGGGTGGACAAATATACTAGAAATGACTGTGATATGAGTACCTCAACGGAATGAATTTTGTGATCGGCCGCTGCCATTCCCTCATTAAAGTCACCAATGTGTTTTGGGGTGAGAAACAGTGGGACTTCAAAAAAGCTCGATCTCTCAACGGCATCTTCAACAGTTAAAATTGGTGGGTCTAGATTCTCGGTATCATAATCGACCACTGCAAGGGCTGCTGCGATATCTGCATGCTTTTGTGTATCTGCAACCTAATAATCAACTCATCTCAAATGACTAACTAAACTTCAAAGTAAGAACTAACAAGGTGCTTTTTTTTCTGTGCAGAGAGATGACTTACAACTAGAGCAATACGTTCACCGGCATATCTTGTAAGTTCGTCAGCAAACAATCGCTCAGTCCCGAATATTGAAAGGGCTCCTACGTTCTCTCCTCCAACTGGGATGTCTTTATAGCAAACAACGGAGACCACTCCATTTGGAGGTGACCCTGACTTGAACCGCACCCCTTTAACCCTCGCCAATGGCTTTGTGCTGTATATGAATGCTCCATAGAGGCAGTTTGTTGGAGCCGGGATGTCATCAACATAAACGGTCTCACCTGTTTAACGTACATCCAAAAAGTGAACAAGAAGATCAAATTCTTCAGCTGATAGCACGAGAACTAAGAAACTACAGTATGTTCCAAAGCCATATGTTCATTAACATCAAAGTGCTAACACCCCCTACAAAAAATGCATTCAATACCCTGTTTACCAAACACCCCCTACAAAAAGATGCAGTCAATAGAAACATATGATAACTGAAAAAAACAGAGAACGCACCAGAAGCCTGAAGAGCAGCTCCAGTTTTTGCATGTGGCTCCCCAACAGGACGATGCTCAGTACTGGATGCGATTGTCTGCTTTGCGGATAACAGCTGTGGTGGGATATGATTGACGTCAGACTCTTTCACTGTAAGTCCATTTCGAGCCTGAGAATCGATATACCCGTTTAATCCTAGGGTAGACGATTCAAAAATACTAGTTTTTTCAGCTAACATCTGGAGAAACTGGAACAGAAACGCCTCAGCTAAGCTCCTTCTGTAAGACGGATGCGAGATGTCATCTTCAGGAACGACAACGTCTTGGACTACTAATCTCATGGCTTCTTGGACAACAGCGTAGTCAAGAGTTGTGCCAACTAAAAGTTGCTCAACTTTTCTGGACCGGATTGCGTGCTTAGTTCCAAAAGCACCAAAAGCCAACCGGACGTTGTTGACCTTAACACGATCAGTGCCATTGTCAGATGAAGAAATTTCAGCCAAGAAGGCGGCATTCAGGTATGGCAATGCATTTCCTAGAGGACGAGGTGCTGCTCTGTATGTTTCAAACACCAGTTTACAATGTGACTCTTGTTTCCATACCGGAACCTTTACACCCACGATAATGCTTCTGAAATCAAGAGGAGGCCTTTCCAAGAATTCCTCCAGTGTAATAGTCTCCAGTTTAGAGCCTGTTAGTATCTCTACAAGTGCATCTACAGCAAGTAACACGGTAGCAATGTCCGAGGGAAAGCCACTCCTCTGAGCCATGGCTAAATTCCCACCAATACTGGCTGCATTTCTTACTGACCCGGATGCAATTTTCTCGAAATGATCACCAATTTTACTCAGTAAGGTCTTGACGTCATCATCATACATGGTGTCTTTCCCGGTATCCTTGAGTTCTACAATAGCCTTGGAAATCGACACAGCTGCTCCAAATCGAACACCGGAAGAGTCCCTCATAACCATCGAGAGCTCGGGAATGTTCCTTAGGTCAATATACATGTCATAAGGTGTTGTCAATTCCTTATAGTAACCCGAACCCGTGTTACTAACAACTACTTTCACTTTCACCGGGGTCATATCATTAGTCACTTTTGACTCTAGCAGACCTCGAAGCTCCTCCATACTAACAGGGCTAAACCAAGAGTACTTTTCAGAATCCAAGACCACAGTGGACTTCAGTTCTTCCTTCAAGAACTCCGGAAACGTCGATATCTGACAACTCGGATGTCCATAAGACGCCAACTTACTAATCTTATCTTCCTTGGTCTCCCCTTTTCCCCAAAGCGAATTGAACCCCAAATCTTCAATGTCCACATCCCGAGCAAAACTCTTGCATGCATCGACAATGGGCCGATACCCAGTGCATCGACATAGGTTTCCTGCAATAGCCTTTTCAGCTTCAGACACACTGAGCTTGGAAAACCCGGGGGGTGGATCAGGACTGTCGGTGGTCTTCTTCTCAGCATTGACAAGGGCCGAGAAGAGCGAAACGCACATTCCCGGGGTGCAAAACCCGCACTGGGAGGCATGGAACCCGGCAATCCTTTGATGAATCGCATGGAACCCTTGTTTGGAACTTCCTAGACCCTCAGATGTGGTGATTGAGCAGCCATTTACACTGCATAGAAGTGTCAGACATGAATTTACAGTACAGTCTTCTACTTGATCACGAACCGGGTCATACTTCGACAGCAGAACAACACAAGCACCACAACCACCTGTCACCATTACATGATGAAGAAAAATTCACAAGCATAATAAATAGCTTGTCATTACTCATTATGCAACCACAAACAGCACAATACATGATCAAATTTTGTTTGCCTTGATTTTGGTTCAACTCTAGTTCACCAAGCAAGGACATATTTTTGACAGGATATTAACATAAAGCAGATCAACAGGGAAAAGGGTACTTGAAAATTATGACAAAAGCCCCACAGAATCCAATCATACCAACAAATCAACCAAATTTACTTCAGTTTCTACTATAAAAATGATTTAGCCGACTCTACTGTATCCAAACAGAGTGACCCACTTAAGCATAAAGATGACCCAATAAACAGATAACCTCCAAAGCCACACAATCCACAGAAACATTAACCCCCAAAAAAACAATCTTTCAATGCAAAGGATATCAACAATGATCAAATGAAGCAAACCCAGATCCCAAATCATGCAAAAACTTCAGAAATCATGATTGAAGAAACAACAAATCAATAAGAGTAAAGTAGAGTAGAGTAGAGTAGAGTAGAGTAGAGTAGAACTGACCTTCTCCACAACCAAGCTTGACACTCTTGAACCGTGTTTGGGAACGCAGGAATTCAAGCAAAGTAGTAGATGGGTCAATAGATTTGACCTCAAATCTTTCTCCATTGACAGCAAACACCAAATTACCACTTCCCATTTTTCTATCTCTGCCCTCCATTTGTGCTTGTTTTTAAGATTTTTGGAAGCTCATGAAGAAAAAGACAGATACCCAGTAAAATGATGTGATAATCATTAACCTACTACAGGGTTAAACAAACCCTTTTTTCTGGTTTAGGGTCCTCATATATTAATGGGACCAAAGATAGTAATATTTTTCATTGGACCCTAGTCAATGAATTTGTATTTGATTAATATAAGTGAAATTTAAAAGTACAGAAAGCTGTCGTAATTGTTGGGTTTGGATTTGCATGAGAATCTGACGGAGTGAGTTGGATTTGGAGGAGTGGGAAGAAAGGTAGTGACGGTTGCAGCGTGTTTCAACTTTCATGGCTGCTGTCAAAAAAAATACATGGCTGTCCTTTTTCTTTTCTTTATTTTTTTCTTTAGAAATGAATAAAAGGTCCTTTTCTCTAAGGTGCGAGTGCGTTTTGGTTGTTTCTCGGGAAAGACTCTCAGGAAAGACTTTTTTGGGAAAGACTTTCCCTAGCATCTTGTGAAACTTTCCTGAGGAAGCTTTCTCAAACTTGGAAAAGTTCTACGAAAAGTTCCGACTTCTGAGCATCAATTTGACTACTGACGTCGTTTTTATTTAAGTGTCATTTAGATAGTTGTATCAAAAACTTTGGCAGTTAATATCTTAATTTGTATGAGGATTCATCAAACAAAATCGATATCATTAGATTCAAAATGAAAAATACTATTGAAAAAGTATAATATAGTATTTTTTTACAAAAATATTATGTACGAAATTGTTGATTAAAAATGGACCTCAAAATACGTGGATAACAGATAAAAACACGGAGGGAGTAGTAAACTTTATAAGTTGGGTCAAGGACTATAAAAGTGTATAATAAGCATGGTTCATCTACTTTACTTATTTCATGTATTGTGAACGAATTTGGTGGAAATTGACCCATCAGAGGTCTTAAATAGCAGCTGGAGTAAAATGAAGCTGACATAACTTTCTAATGTTCACTAAGAACAAGAGCAATCCAGATCTTTAGCTATGAAATTTTGATGATGTGGATCTTCTTTCTCCTCCCCTCACACTTCCCAAAACAGTTCCAGAACTCTTCCTCATTCCAAAATGGCTTGAAATGCTTTGAAATGGGGAAAAAAATTAAGGAAAAAGATGAGATGGAGGAGAGAGAGAGGAGAGAGAGACTAAAAGTTCCATTAATGGAACTTTGCATTGTTCTTGCTCTAAGGCTCTATTCTTTTGTGCGGTTGGTATGGTGCGAAAATGATGTAATATGGTGAAATTGTGGAAAGTGCAGTAACTAGGGCTTTTCATAGTCCAGTCCGGACCGAAAAGGACCGGACTTGACCGGATCGATCGAGGGAAGTTTGGTCGATCTCGGTCCAAAAGTTGATGCTCGATCCTCGGTCGCCCACATGGACCGAAATCTTGAAGTTACTAAAATTATAGGGTTTCCTTATGTATAGTCCAGTCCGGACTGGACCGAACAAAGTTCGGTTGGTCCGGTCCCCGACCGAACTTCTTTCGGTCCAGTCCTCGGTCCAGCTTAGTCCTCTAGTTCGGTCCAGTCTAATTCGGTCCAGTCCGGGACCGATGAACAGCCTTAGCAGTAAGGTATGGACTGGTATAATAAAATTGTAGAAAATGTGATTGATGTGGTTGGTGAGGAGAGAAGATGTGTAAAGCAGATGAGAAAAATGAAGAGAGAAAAAAGTGAGGAGATATATTGGTAATGATTGTGGTAAGGAGTGGTATGGTATGATAAAGTGGAGAAAAATATTTAGTATGATGAGTTGTGGTATTACTCCTTACCGCATTGTACAAAAGGACAGGGCCTAATCTTGGATGATAACTACATTCTTACTGCAAATTATTCTGTGCTCCTGGAGCATGTGCTCTAAGGCTGACATGGCTTTCCATGTCATATATACAGATTTTTTTTTAAAATTCAACAAAATTGTAGGCAGTTAAAGCAGCAGTTATTGATTGAGTGGAGTGCGTTAACTGAATAATGAGGACCTCGATTGTTCACTGCAAATAATGCAATTGTTCACCAAGAATTATTCATGGCGGTTCTCTTTTTCTTCTTCTTCAAGTCAGTTTTATTTTTCAAGCAATAATTGAATCAATGGATCCCAACTCAATTTTTTGGACAGAGATTTCTTTTTTCATTCCCAGCTCTTCCTATTTCACTCCTATCGTCGTAAGCCTGAGAGTTTCAACATGAGCAACTTTGAATCAATTCGCAACACAATAGAATTTTACAGTGAACAACAAAAAATTAGCTAGTGAACAATCATGAATTAATAAGCGAACAACCATCAATTAGTAAGTGAACAAACACAATATTGCCAAAAAAGAACAAATCGAAGCCAATGAACAACCATGAATTAGCGAATGAACAACCTTGAATCAATGAGTGAACAACTGTGAGTTTATCAGTGAACAATTATATACTTCTTGCAGTGAACAACCTTGAATCAATGAGTGAACAACTGTGAGTTCATTAGTGAACAATTATATACTTCTTGCAGTGAACAACCATGAATTAATGAGTGAACAACTAAGAATTTGTGAATGGACAACCATGAATGAGTGACAACCGAACAATTCTCATGAAATAAATATGGGTATCTTGGATTCCCGATCATCATCGTTGAACTGAAACCATTGTGGTCGAATATTTGATTCTCTTTGCATCTGGATGCTCATTCTATGAAGCATGAATTAGTTGCCGAGTGAAGTTTGCCAATTGAAATGAAATCAAAAGCATCAATTTGATGATGAGAGAGCATATCCAATTTCAAATGCGGCTTGCAAGAGACAGGTATAAGCAGTCCAACAATGGGGGAAAAGGAGGTAGAGTGGAAAAAGAAGGCTATAGTGGTGGTGGGGAATGGAGATAGGGGAGTGGGGAGGTGGTGGTGTTGCCTGCGACGGAGACAATAATGGTGGTCATACATGTTTGATAAGGGAGGAGGAGATTAGAGAGAGAAGAGGAATAGGGGTCGGCGAGCATGGAGGAGCAGTAGAAGCTTGAGAGGCAGTTGTTTATATAGCTAGGTAAAAAGCACGTTCCATCAAATATAGAGATGTTGTTAATCTTTTTTCCTTTTAATTAATTATATGTCATGTGGAAATTACATGGCACCTGGAGCATGTGCTCCAGGAGCATATAATATATATTGCATTCTTACTTGGTCAAGTCATTCCTTGAATCCTTGCGATGAAAATCAAAGGACATCAATCAAGTAAACATTTGAGAAATTACGATATGTCATTTTATTATGACTATTGCGTATAATCCAAAACTAACCGATTTCCACCAAACTCATTCATAATGCATAGAACACACTTTAATTCATTGTACAATATACTATCATCCAGAATCTTTGTACAGTGTATTATTATTTAATATTCTTAAAGTATTAAATATTATAATCCAGTCTCCTTTCTACTGGAAGAATATTTCCTTTTTAATAAATCATAACTACATTAGTCTAAAATAATAGTACCAACTTTCAAAATGACATACACGATTCATTTTAAACATAAAAATCACATAGCCATGTATGAATTACTTTATTATTTTACAATCTTCAATAAATATGCCGTCTTACCCCATCTTGAAAATTAGTTACCATATTATTAGCCACTAATGCGTGTCTTGCTTGGTTTTAAAATTGGTTTTTGAAAAACTTTTGTGGGTTCGTATGAATCAATCTCTTCATGAATTTTAACTCATTAGGAAAAACCTGTCCATATTTAAATCACTTAGATGGTGCTGTAAACATATTTCCCCTAAAAATTTATTGTTATTGTATCATTGTCACCGACAAAATTAAACTATAACATGTCATGCGGGGTAAACTATTAGATCCAACCTCCACGTGAGTGTTTGTGGCATAACCAAAATTGAACAAAAGGTACGATTTTGATTTATGACATAAATTTGTACTGTATATTACAAAAATAGCTTCAACAACAATCTTCTCATTTTCTATTTTGACATAACAATCAAGACACAGTACAATGGACAATAAGAGAAGGAAGAAAAAACCCTAAACCCTAATGTTATGGAATGTTGTATTGGTATATGCCAGTCTTCTTTCATGGTTTGTTTTCTTCACTTTTTGTTTAGAATAGTAAATTTATTAGTTTATATTTTATAATAAGTTATGTTAATACATTTAAAAAAAATTATGTAAAAAAATTTTCATAAAAATTTAAAAGAAGCTTAAAGAAAATAAGTTCAGATAATAGAAGTGGGTGTAGATAGACTTTTAACTATCAATCTCCTCATAGTCCAAGTGCATTAAAGTTTAAGTTTTGATTGGAATATACCTGTTTACATATATTTCTATCTAAATTTTGGTAAATATGTAAGTCTGGTTGGATATTAACTGGAGCATCAAGAATTCATTCCGGAGACATTAAGTAAGCAAGGAGAAGATTTACATTTTGCTTGGGGGACATCAATTCTTGATGTTCACTTTACAGACTTAGGTCTCGTTATTTTATGCGACTGGCAGGCTGCGGTGCCACACGGCATCGCAACTTTTCATATTCCACCATAACCCACCACAATCTACCACAACCCACCACAATCTACTTTTTCTAATTTAATTTATCTTTTTATTAAAAGTTAAAACTTATTCCACCACAATCTACCACAACTTTCCCCAATCCACCAAATCTCCACCGCACCCAACCATATAAAAGAACAGGGCTTAATGTCCTCGAAAATAATATTTTATATACCCTTGATCCAATCGTGCTCACATATTCGACACTTTATCCAAACATGCTCACATGCTCACCAATGTTCATGTTCATGAATCATGATAAGATATGTTCACACACACACATATATTGTATATGTAATATATACATATATTAAGGGCTGGAAAAATTTTATGCGACCCAAATATTTAAATTTATCTGACTTGGAAAGAACCTCGATTTAGTCGAAAACCGATTTTGACATTGATTGTATTGACCGAAAATTTGAACGCAATAGTTCTCTTTTTTATTGTCTAAATCTAATTTTTACCCTAATTTAGTTGTGTCCGAATTATCCGCCCGCAAAGAATTGGTTTTGGACATCAATCTCTCGTTTGAATTTTGACATCAACAGAATTTGACCAACCCCAATTCACCCGAACCGAATTTTACCTACGCTTAATATGCATACATATATAGGAAGGTTAATTCAGTGCACAAAGCGTCCCCGCAAACGGAAGTCTGAGTAAGGGTCCCTCAAATCTGTGATCTCACGATCACAAAGCAACAACTTATACAGACATATCTTGCCTGGGTAAGGGTCCCTCAAATCTGGGTAAGTGTAGGAAAAAAAAGTTGAAAATCATGGGTCATACATGTGGCCTGTATCAAAGTAAAGGTAGCTTTATAGTTTAATATTGCCTTGCATTTAAAACATTTATAAGTCAATAAGTGAGGGAAATGAGCCTTGACCCCTTTTGCCCCTAGTCTAACTTTGTAAATAAAAGAAAATGGGTACAGTACAACCGTGGAAAGTTGAAATTTGTGCTTAGATTCGATTCTTTAGGCTCTACGAAAATAAATGCTTGGGTCTTCCCAAAAGCAGCAAAAAAAGAGTGAGGGAGAAATTTTCTAAACACAATGCATGTCAGCTTTTTAAGGTTTATCTCTAGGAGGACATTAAAGATGGAAAGGTTTTTTCTTTTTCTTATTCATTTTCTTTGTGGAAAGGTTAGATTTAAAAGCACATGTAAACAGTAATGTGTAGAATTCCGTTTCTGTTGATGGGATATGTAATTTTTAGAAAAGAAAAGGTTAGAAAATGCATTTTAAATGTAGATAGCTTTCAATAATCTAACATAGTTTATATTGAAAATTTAGGAAACCCACATTTATATGTATGAAGAAATTAAGCTACTTACATTGGGAATATTCATATTTCATTAGATGAGGTTGATATATAGTATGACCTATGTTCTACTATAAAAATACACTATTTTGGGGGGGTGAAAATAAGTGTAGGTATATGAGAATGACAAAAACTAAACAAAACCAAACCATATCTCCAAGCTCTAAGAATGACTATATAGATACTTTATATAGATATACCTTTCAAATTATGAATTCTAATTGTTGACAACAAAAGTACTCAATTAGTCTATTAAAAGATTTGTTCAAGACACTAAATAGATAATTAGTAAGCATTTTACTCACTTGACTGTTTGAGTAAGATATGCTATAAGGGGCAACTTATTGGAATTGATTGTTTGTACAAGTGATCATTCAATCCAAAACTTGCCCAAAATTACATATATGTTGCCATAAAATAATTTATCTATATTATGTTAAAACTATTGACAAAGACAATAAATAAAATTTCAACAAATATTTTACTCAAATTCAGTTATTTTACCATACATTTTTTTTCAAAACAGACAATCTAAATAGTCAATAATAAACAACCAATGTAAATAACCAACAACCAACAATTGATCGACAAATCAGGCCCAACTATGGTTGGTTCACTGTTTTTGTAGATGGTGGATACTACTAGCCAAGTCACATGTGAGGGCCATCTGGGCATGGCAAAAGCCTTATATTCCTGTCCGGCTGTCCTCGTCCATTGTCACAATTGACTGAGTTTCATACACCAGTTTTTACTTCCCTTTATGTTTGAGATAATGCACAAACATTCCTCCTTTTCCCCTGTTTATTTAGAGGTATATGTGACGACCCCCCCCCCCCCCCCTCTTGGTTTTTCTCAACATAAAACACAGCCTTCCATTCTAGATAATATTACATTCCAATATTCTATACACGAAAATGGGCCATTAGCCTATCTACATATCAGGTACCACTCTTCAACAACAAACTCATACATACATCACAAATTTTACATCAAGCCAAGTTAGCCAACCACATAATTTGTAAAATTCCTTTACACTGCCGATTTTCATGACTCTGCACACCATGTAGACATTGACGATATCTACTTCACGGCTTTAGGCCTTTTGATCACTGGTATTGTAGATCTCAACAGTCAACACACAAAAAATCGAGACAGGTTGGCTCGATTCTCTGTTGGAAACAAGTTAGTCCACCGTGGTGCGTTTTGGTTCCAAAAAAAGGCATTTTCCATTGCAAACAGGTCATTGCCCTGATGGAAAATTACACTGAGATCTCGTACTAATGTGTTGTTAGATTTTGCACTGTAATAACTCACTCAGCAACATGTCATTTAGCCTGATAAACACCACGTCTCATTCGACCAACGGATTGAAGTGACAGATTTCGTCACCAAAAGCGTCTGAGTAATACTCGTTGTAGTTGAGGTAGCTCCAAAAATGAGAGAGACCAAACTTCCCATGCTTGGGAGACTTGAGATAAGATTTGTGCAACTCTTTCAGACTCTGATAGAACTTTGCCTTCAGGGTATGAGCCTGCAAGTTTAAAAAGGACAAGCAGAATAAGCTATTTTTTTGAAGAGTTGCCACCATCCGAGAATCAGGTTGTCCTGGCAGTGGATCGTGAACAAGAACGGGGCTAACTGCTTACTGCTAATGTCTTTAAAATTAGAATTCTAAACAGGACGGCAGTATGATGGGTAAATGACTGGTACAGAAAATAAATGAGATTGGAATATAACACTTACGTGAGAGATGTCCACCTGCACGATGCTGCCTGTTGAATCCTCGCTGTTTGATCCAACATCTTCAGCTCCTTTAAGAAGACATGATCTAAAATCCAGTGCACATTGCAGAATGCTCTGAATGTTGTTCGATATGGTTCGTGTTTCATCCTCCAGGAAACATCTGTAAGCCAATGGCACAAGTCATCAAAAAGTAGCATGTTTATGTACTACCAATACAGATTCAGAAGGTATATCACCACCATGCTTCCACTTTCCTCCCCAACAAGATGAAGATATTATTACAGAGATAAATTCCAGGGTAGTTCTCATCAGTAGCATGAGCCTAAGAATAGTATCATCAGTAATAAGTTCATTGGCCGATTTGGCCCCCTTGCTACGAACTTATCTCTGTAATAAGTCCTCATCAGTGGTTCTGTCTTACCATTAAACAAGTAAACTCCAACTTGAGACGCTACGAATAGCAAACATCTAGATATGGTAGTTAATAGCATATGAATGTTGGGTACATGAGCCTAAGAAAAGTCTCAAGGGCCAATTATTTCACAAAGTCTGGTTCATTTTCAGAATACTATCCCCTGAAAACCAAACATGAATACACTTACATGTGCATTGAATCCATCAAATAAGCCATGTGAACAGACTCCAGATCAATCATATCTCTGACCTGAAACAATGAATCCAAAGGTGACGCAGATACTAAGACAGCATAACCTGATCAAGCTAAAGCACATGTTACAACATAACAACAACAAATTCCCAGGGGAAAACGTTTGAGCGTGGTCTGAGGGATCTAGATGTAGCCTGTAGGAGCCTACCCCCATGAAATGAAGTTCATGAAGAGGCTGATTCCTACAAACCCAAGCTAAAGCATATGTTAGAAGGCAAGAAACCACAAGCGGAAAACATGCTGCATTCATCATTTGCCCATTTCATTCTACTATGTATACTCAGCTAGCAGAACTTGAGAGTAAAGACCTGAAAACCAATAACTAAGAACAGTCGCTCATGTAACATACTAATTTTTACTTTTTCTAACCTTAACAGTCAGGGGAATTAGTTAAGAACAGATTTTCCTTCCCATCCCTCTTCCCCTGCCTTCCAAAAAAACTTGCACCCATGAATGATGAACTTCTAGTTGGGCCACTTACTCTTAACACCCTCACCCCGCACCGAATCCCCTGCCCACAAGAAACATTAAAAATAAACAGGAAAACAAACTTTTATGTACCTCACACCTTGTTAACAGTCAGGGCACATTAAGCAGAAAATCAAGAATCAAACTAGTGATTCAAGACCTTTACCCACTGCTATGGAGGAAAGTACCATCATCAAATTAACAACCCTTACTATCATGACATCTTTCAAATAAGAACCTCGCAGTCACCATTGCTTTTTGTCTACATTACACAAGGGGAGTACATCTAGGCTCCAGAGATACAGATAAGCCATAAGTATTGAATCCCATGGCAATATTGCTGACATCTGGATAGAGGACAGTCATAGAGGGGTTCATGTTATTAATTTCAACTTAAGTAGTTACGGTTATAGACAGCTTTCCTATTTACATGCATATTTGCAAGCGAGGAGCTTTCACAATAAATAAAAAGCGTGAATAACGACCCCCTACCTCCCCCCCCCCCCCCACCCCACCCCACCCCCTTTTATTTCTCTCACAAAGAAAACAAACTGTAAACAAATAAGTTATAACAAGCGGAAGTCTCAAACCTCATGCCCAAGAGAGTGCTGGAATCTGCACCAGGATACATGTGATAACTGTGACAGCACATACTGCTGCAATGCGAGTACAAAATGGTTGACCTGATGCCTGTAACAAACCAGCAAGCTAAAGTAAAAACTTTGTGAAATCAGGTTTGATTTGATTAACAAGGTGTGAGGTACATAAAAGATTGTTTTCCTATTTATTTTTAATGTTTCTTGTGGGCAGGGGATTCGGTGCGGGGTGAGAGTGTTAAGAGTAAGTGGCCCAACTAGAAGTTCATCATTCATGGGTGCAAGTTTTTTTGGAAGGCAGGGGAAGGGGGATGGGAAGGAAAATCTCTTCTTAACTAATTCCCCTAAAAGGTTAGACCCAGACCCCCGTACAAGGTGGGCAAACCCCCTTTGATGGTTACTTCTTCACGTAGAAGTGTTGAACAAAAACTTCAAACTACAAGCCATTTTCATTGCCTCATTCATGCAAAAGGGGAGATACTTGGGTAATTTACAAAACAGGCTTCGTTACAGATTGGAGAGCACATAAGTCATCTCTTTTAAGATTCATGTCAAAGTATACCACATGAAATCACCAATTTTGGTAAACATAAGCTACATAGTCCATGGCTATCAAGGAAAGTTCAACTTCTTTTCCATCAAAAGCAAAGTGGTTTAATACTGATGCAATGCTAAGATAGAGCAACTCTAACACAAACACAAATCACAGGTTACTGAAATAACTCTCCATCAAAGTGAAGGTGAGATTTCATACATTTGACAACACTCAGCAGACCCACAAGGTGTGGCTTCCTTTTTGGGGTGGACTTCTATAGTATCAACAGAATGCTGTTTATTTTTATAGGGAACGAATAGGCATATGAGTACTTCCAGGTAGGTTCACCAATTCACAAAGGACAGCAGAGGGAGAGGAGAAAAACTCATAGGAAGTGCAAAGAAACTACTACTCTTTCTGTCATGCAAACCTGTCAAACTTTGAGAAGCTCACTAATTAAACAGGTTCTTCAAATGAAAGTTTCTTTTCTATCTATACATAGAAAATGTGATAATATATTTGCGACGTCACTTATTATCAACTAATTAAGTTATCCATAATAATTGCATCCATAATTTGATAATGTAGTGTGATGATTGGAATATATAGGTCCGGAATTATTTTGCTTAAAACTTTCCTCGCCTCAGTTAAGATAGTAGCAATGAGTTTTTTTCTTTTAATGTAAAATCCCCAGTAAAGGATATACTATTGTCATTCCATTAATTCATTAGGCCATTAGGGCAACCAGATAACCAACAATGAAATTATTGCAGGTAAGTCACTGTAATCTAGCCCTATGCTGGCAGTGTGAGGATCTGATGCAGTTCCTCACTTCAGCCCTGATTGCTATTATTGTTGCATTTGCCAAAGGGTTGAATCATATGCAGCAGATGAAAAAAGTTGGTATTTTGATTCAGTAACCACTAGCTTTTATCTTCAAACTCCAATGTTCATGGAACCACATCCTCTAGACTAAAGTTTCAGCGAATGAATAAAGGTAAAAAAAGCTACTCTCAGGAATACAGAAACATATTGTCGATTGCCTTCAGTACCTTAATTTCACTAGGTAATCAAAATTGCCCTTCATGGACTGCTGCTGTTTGTTGCTCTGACCAAAAATATGCTTAAAATCCTGAAAATCAACGATGTATAACCGTTCATCAGCAGCAAAACAGTAGGAAGCATATCAACCAGAAACATTATTATAGGCTCTAGCAGCCAGATATCAGCTTAAGATAGCCATACTATGCCTCAAATAAACTACCCTCCCCGTTCCATATTAATTGTCACTTAGTTGACTGTCACAATCTCCAATGTCACTCTTTGATTAATAATTTCTTATATAAATATTTTATTAACACTTGCAATATTATACTTTTAGGATAATATTATTCGTTATGAATCTAATGGCAGTAATTTTGTTCCGAGTCATTGTATATATTGAGAAATTTACAGTCAAAAATTTTGAAATTTGACTGCATTTTCAAAGACGGGGATTAATATGGAACGGGGGGAGTAAAACAAATCCATGACATCCTATATTCTTGACAAAGCAAACACAATTAATGGAGAGAAAAAGACATCACAATCCTCAACAAAAGCAAGTAAGATCTAATCAAAGGATGCTTTATCGAGACTGGAAGAAAAACAGAGACTCATGGACTAGCCCATAAAAGATGGACCAGGACCTCAAGGGAGTAGCAGATTTTATACTCCTAACCTAACCAACAACTACAACCAAACAAAAAGGAAAAAAGAAAAGAGACAGGAGGATGAGGACAGCCATTGATCTTCGTTACCTTAAAACAATTACAACACACAATATAATGAAGATATGCAACAAGATTGCCAAGAATTTCAACATATACCTTCAGTGAACACCACACATCAGCTAAGGACAGGACTGCAAGCTTGACTTGTATCAGAAAAGTGAATATCTCAGCATATAACCTCAATGCACTTGGAGTCAAGACAATACTGATGGGCCATTCCACCCTGTAGCCAAGCGCTATAAAATCAAAAGAATGTACCCCTGCCATTGGCAAGATAGTTAACACTAGCCATAATGAAGAACAAGAAACAGCCCCACAACGGATATCACTATCAAGTAAATGAACCCATGTGTACCAAGTGTCGTTGTTGAAAAAGAAGATACGTCCTGGTCTTTCATATAAACATATAAACGATCCTTCTTGTGGTCTCTTTCACATGAAGACCTCTGAATTGATGACTCAAGTAGCCCCTGTATTTCAGGAATTTTTTGTTCTGCCTCTGTGAAGTACCAGTTCTGCTCGATAGGCCAGATATGAATTATGAGACACAAGGATGAAACAACCATTAACATAACAGAGTAAAAGAAAATAGCAGAAAGATTACATGATGCCAAAGAGATGTAACAAATAGATCTGCCCAGTCAGCTATCTCCATGAAATGGTATCGTCGCAATGCCAGAAAATGCTCCGGCAAATCAAACCCTCCTTCCAGCATTTTGATGCTCAACTTGCTAACATAGATATATCTGATACCGTGAAGGAAATTCCTCAGTACCACGTAATGGAACCTATGCCAAATGTACAACATGCTTTTTTCAAGTGCACACCTACTTTGATTAACATTTTCAGAAATTCAAAGCCAAACTCAACCAGAAAGTAAGACTAATCACAAAGGATGAGAACACACCAATCATTGCCAATCTAAATTGTAAAGGATACTGTATCATAATTTCCTGCAGCAGGCATTTGTCAATGATGAAATCAAGGGGTATCTGGAAATCAGCCCCAGACATATGCTCATATGTGTGCCTTCTGACAGTAGCATTGCTTCTGTTCGAAGAACCGCAGAGCAAATTTTGCCAACTACTCCCACCGCAAGCATTACTCTGATGAGCATCCATGCTGCTCTTTAAGTCCAGAGAAGCAGCTCGCTCCATATGTGCCTTGTGTAGTGGAATACCATCTGCTTCATTTCCAAAACCATTCACCTTGTGAATAGCTGTAGTGCCACCTGAAGAAGATGGCACAGGTTCGGCAGGATTCTTCTCATCTGCTGCCGACCCATTCACGTAAATGCCAAAAGGATATCTGGCAGATGAAAAATCGAAGCAGGGAAAACCTTTGCTGATTTCTAAAGCACTTCGCCTAGGTGTGATTCCATCATAAAGGAAAGCATTTTTTGTGAACATGGGATTCATACTGAGAATATTGCTTGGATATTTAGCATTCCATGATTGCATAAGAAATGAATTTTCCGTGGGATATTTGTCGTCCTTAGATGAATCCTGCATTAATGCACCCCCCACAGAAGATTTATCACAAGAACATGGAACAGTTTCTTCCGTGTTGCCACCACTGAAGGTCCACATGCTATGGTCACCGCTAGTAACACGAAAATCACTGCCATCTCTATTACTTATACCTGTGCCCAATGGATTTCCTGCAAGACCTCCAACAGGCCATCCAAGATCAGGCACATTGCCTCCAAATTGAATCCCAAGGATACATGATTTTGATGGCTCTGCTGGCTCTTTGTCTGAACCATCAAGTTTCTTGATTATACTTTCTACCATATCAGAATCCACCAAGTTATTTGGAATGCTAAATGGTTGCTTGGTTTGAGACATTTTCACCAATTCCTTATCAGATGACAGACTAGAGAAGCATAAAGGAGAAAGATAACTTTGTTTGGAACAAACTAAACCATCATGAACTTCATGTGAGTTTGCAGAGTTAGTTTGCTCTTCTGAACCATCTATAGACGAACATTCAGAGGACTCCAGGTCCTCCTCAAAGCCAAAATCCTCATCTGTGCCAGATGCTTCTGAATCCATGTCCTGTGAACCTCTGCAAGTTAGTTATAGCAAGAAAGTTTAAAGCAGTGAGTTTTGGAAGATGAGGTATATAAGAGATTTTTCTGGAAGAAAAAAGAAACAGAAACAAAGAAAGCAGATAGAATGTACAAATCATCTATACTGTAATGTGCGCTTAGTTAAGTAATAAAAGAATTTAGCTACAAGATATTCTACACTGCTTGCCCCATAGTCAATCAGATCGCGAGAATAATTTTCTAGATGAACATTTTTACTTTCCTTTGCCCCAATTGTCTCCACCTACAATTTCTTGTGCGTAGAAAATAGCCAAATCCTGTCAAATTTCTGTCAGGCATGGAGAACGATGACCTGGACCTCGAACTATCAGAGTACTACTGGAAATGAAGGTACGTTTATGTCATATTCTATATAAATATTGGCACATTACTGAACGTTTCCAACCATACACTCGCTAAAAACCTTGGAGAGGATGTTGAAAAGGTCAGGATCCCAAACTTTCCAAGATCATAAAATATGTGAGGCAATCAGACTGTGTGAATAGCTGAAAAGGAAGGACAATAATTTGCATTTGTACAGGCATCCAAGAGTGTGTGTGTGTGTGTGTGTGCACATTCCTTGTAAGAGTGAGGGAGGAGAGACCTATTTATATCTCTACCATTGGCAGCAAAAGGTGGAATCTGCATGCCCTCCACTGTGGATGAACAATGAACATCTATAGGTCCGGAATTCATGGCATAATCATGCAAAACCACCTGTAATCACAAATACACGAGGAATTCAAGTGAAGGTGTAAGTGAACAATTCACGAGATACTGCAACAAAAGGATACTAGACAGCAAAGAGAGACCAAATAATGTAATGAAACTACGAAACACTGTAGGTTAGAAGGAAATCTACAAGGAAATTACAGGTCAATCTTTGAATGTCAAAAGTCATTCAAGTGCATGCTGCGATGATATAGGGACAGATGGGCTCATTGAAGAAGTCAATCAGAACTTCCTAAAAATATAACAGCCCTCATGAAGTTCTCTCAAGAAAGAGGTAGCAGTAAGTGAGTACAGATGGTAACAAGCGGCAATGCTTATGCTCCTGAATACTGAACTAACAGGCGCAAAGGGAAGCAAAGTAGAAGATTCACAGTTAAGATTTAAGAATGCAGAGGGCTAGTTCATTAATGACCCAAAAAAGAAAGAAAATAAGCACTGGTACAAGCAGACCAAACTTGCAACAAAAAACCACGTGACAGATACGTTACCCACACGAAGCTCTAAAGATATTTATAAATACACAGGTCTATACACCAACTTGACTGTGAACATGACTTAAGAACTAAATGCATCTTGCAAGGGCCTTATCCGTCATCAACTCATCATGATAAGATATAAAGCATAAACTCCAACTTTCATCTCAAGACGAATATTATTCTCCAATTTCCACAGATTTAAGTGATGTTCATGATAAAAAAGAAGCAAAATTATCCGTCAAACTTTTTTTTCTGTAGCAGGAACTTTGCCACCCCTATGCTTAGTAAAGAAGTTGGTCATCTAAGTTTGATCCAACCCTAATACAGGATACTAGGAGAGAAAGAACAAACAGAGGAACAAATGTTCTTTCCTGTACAAAACCAATACACAAAAAAATTAACCCTGTGCAGGCCAGAAAATTGGCAAAACAGCAACAGTGTCATCAAACAATTACAAGAAAGTAAACCTATTGAGGCGAAGTGTCCACCGTGCTGACATTGAATGTAACTCAAGCATCGATAAATAAAAACAGCAGGCAGCATGTATGATCAATAATCATACAAGTAATTGCCCTCAATGATCTGCTCCGACATACAACAAAGAATTACCTGATGAAACTGCATGTCTAGAGCATCCATAACTTTGTCAAGCTTTTCTTGCATCTCACTATAGAAATTTCTTCTTGAAACAAGACGGTCTTCTATCTCTCTTTTACTAAAACTTAATGGAGAACAAGAAACTTGATCACTCCGAGGATCACTTGAACCTGGAAGGATATCCTCAAAAGTGTATTCCCCAGCATGAACATAATTGCACAGCTGAAGCAATCTCATGACCACTTGAAGCTGCTGACCAGCTCTCAGCAATGGTGTTGAAACATTTTTAAGGAAACAAGGAAGAGCAACTCCATCTTGCTCCTGAACATAATTTCGCAAGTGCGTCAATTTTACATAACAAAAATCAGGGCCCCCAATCATGATCCCTGCCACATTTGATTGTGTAATAGAATATTACCCTAATAGTGGCCGGCAGGAAGTCGACAGGAACACCAGATTTACCACGTGAATAAGGCAACGGATCCACCTTGTATTCCACTATAAACTCACCATAGGGATCATGAATCTTAGCTTCATAAATCCATGATCTAATAAAGCTGTAATATGGTTCTAGTGACCTCAGAAATAGGTACTTGAGAAGAGTGCAATGAGCTGGATCAACAACCTGCAGGATAATGAAGATTAATAAAAGAATACAAGACAAACACATTCAAACTACATGTCTACAATGGCAAATCGGGAAAGGAGGGTTTTCATGAAAATGAATAAATTGAGACTTGCTCAGTAACTTGGGACACTGTTAAATAACAAAGATATCCAGAAACAAATGAATCTATGTTGTCTGCAAATATCTCAAAAGTACAAATTGAGATGACATAACCACTTTTCGCCAAGCTCAAATGTTAGAGACCCGTGACTTGTATCTCACACCCAGGATTATGCATTCTTGTAACTTCTTTTTCAACTTATAACCAAGAACCACCTTAAATTCACAGTCAGGAAACTCATAAAGATATCATCAGTTCACCTGTAGTTGTCCGTACAAACAAGTGAGTAAATTCGCTCCTCTAGGAAAGTTACGAAATTCCATGGTTGCATTTGTCATTAACTCTTCGAAGGAAATTTGTGATAAACTAATAGCTGGATCAGGTAAATGGCAAAGATTCCCAAGAGCCTCAATTTGAGTCCTCAACTCCCTGGAGTGCAGGTAAACCTCCAACAGTGTAACTTCAGAATGTGCAACACTGGTAAGACTACATTGCCATTGTGAGGAATTTGGTTGCAAATTGACGCTATCGAAGGAACGCCGCACATGCACTGATGCATTTAATGTGTCTAATGCACAGAGATATCCTTCCAAAACCTTCCGAATAGCAACTGCAAATGCATGATTAACAAGGCTATAAGGAGGATTCTCCATATACTTGCCCTCATCAGTATGTTTATCAGCTCCTTCTAGTTCCACCTTTTGTTTCTCTGTCAAACTTCCATCAAAAGATGGACATGTAAAATAGTCAATAAACTTGTGAAGGAGAATAACCAGAGTACCAGAACAAGCAATAGATTTTAGCATCTTTGCCAGCACAGCAGTGCTCAGGGATCTATTCCACAGACTGGGAATTCGGTGACTGGATCTGTCAGCAGGATCAGCAGAAAACAATGCTGACAATCGCTCAATGCTGACAACAGATGATTGGATTCCTTGTAGTGCATTCATTACTAAGCGCACGACACTTGCCTCCTGAAAACATAACTTTTGGTTATATGGCCAATCACTTTAAAGAGAAATAATAACCTGAAATCTATATTTAATGTAAACAATAGCTACAGACTTTCCAGACATTAGTTGAATAATGCTCACCAGTTAACATCACTAATTTTCCACAATCTCACAGAATAATTGATCAAAACTGGCAAATACTCTATGTGTTTCTGTTAAGAAAGGAATTGCTTCATATTTAGCTATCTCCTACTGCTAGGGGAAAATATAAATAGGTAAGAGGACGGGATCAAAACCTGGCAATAGCAAAGTCATAACAGAATATTTACTCTCGTCCCCACTTTATCCAACATGATAGACCGTGGATTTGGAACTTTCCTCCACATGCAAACCTGACATGATCACTTTCTAGTAACAACTCAACAAGTATTACTACTATTCCACCACAATCACAAGTCCAGTTGTCCACCATTGAGGCATCTCTCCACCTCCCATAAATTCACATAAACCCACAAAACAAAATGAAGAAGTTTACAAGTCAAATGATTGTCTCATAAGTCGTTTGCCCTATCATGATTTATACCTCAACAAACAAACCCAGTTGCATTACTATAGCACACAAGAAAGGACCAATAAGTTCAGAAACACAACAACGAATGTATTATGTCTCGGGGACATGTGACATAAAACTAACGAACCAACTCATAATCTGCAATGCTTTTAGTCATATTTCTTTCATAGTGCCCAATCAACCCACATATCTTGGACCAACTGCGAGTGACAGTTCCCACTCCACAGTTCCTCAACGTAGTCAATGAAATAACCATGCCCAATAAGTGATTCAAACTTTCCAAAACCACTTATTAATACCAGCACCTTAACGTTAGAAACGAGACATTTCCCTTAATACATGATACTCCATTTCATAGAAAGTCGTTTAATATAAAATAGTATAGTTCCAGAATTTTACCTGCAATTTATTAGGTGCACCCGGAGCATGTGCTCCAGATTCTACAACTGTTCACCCACATATATTTGATTGTTCACTCTAATTATTATAATTGTTCCTCTGATTATTATGATTGTTCACTCACAAGTATCTCGAGCCCATGCTCCGGTGCATGTCATATATATTGAATTTTACCATATCACAAATGCAAAGTTCTCTGCTTTAACAATCCTAAGTGAATACACTATTACACCATCAACATTTCACTGAAACATACATCAAACCCAACCCTACATACTACAATCATACGATGCATTTGTCTCATAAATAATCCGAACTGCATTACAAAATAATAAGGCAAAATTAAGAAATTATCAGAGTACTTACAGAAAGCGATGAAAGATCAAATATACTATCTGACGACGAAGCATGATTCGATGACTGAGAAATTGAGCCGCCACTTTCAGACGGAATGGACTCCCATGGCTTAGGAGGAAGCCAAGGCTCATCGAGCTTCAAATTCCGAAGCAACGAAACTTCAAAATCCGAATGCACTTCCATTTGTCGAAAAATCAAACCCTAGAACACTCGCATTTAGGGTTCTTTAACTACTGGAATGCACTCAATAAATTACGCACTCACAACAGCTTGAAGAGCCTCGAAACGCAAAAACTTCGCCCTAGTTTGAAGCGAGCAGGAAGTTCCGGCAACCGTAATGCGACGGCGGAGGTGAAGGGAAAGCTGCCGGCGATGGATCTGCGGACGCCGGAGATGGAAGATAGAACGAAAAAAGCCGGGAAATTGAGTTAAAGGGGTTTTGAAAGCGGTGAGTAGTGAATCGATTAGTCTTTACTCTTAAGGTTGAGTTTTTGCTCGGAAATTGGAAACAAGAAACATATGGAAAACTTTTATAAATTTAAAAATTCTGTGCTATTAATTTGTATAGAATCAATTTTATTTGTTAAAAAAAATATGTTTCAATAAAACAACTTGTTATTGCAATAAGTTAGAGCACCCGCAACGGTGAAGGTGAGTTTTACTCACCTTATGATGTGGAAGTAGTGGAGCTCACTAAAAGAGAGTTTGAATTTGAGTGTTTGTTTTCCAACGGTGAAGGTGAGTTTAGTTTAAATAAATAAAAAAAGGAAGGCCCCACATATAATAATTAAATTTTTTAAATAATTTGGTTGTTTTGATTATTCTATTTAATTACTTTTACAGAATACATAATAAAACAAGTGACTCTATAGTAGTCAATAAATTAATATAAAATTATTTTAAAAAATTGGAAAATTAAAACTCAAATTTTGACATGACATTTAGAAATAAATATAATATAAAAAAAATTCAATATCTAAATCAGAAAAATACTCAAACTCAAATTATGACGAAATTTCCAAATTAATGAAACAAACTTTTGATTTACTAAAAATAAAGATTGCAATCTATGAATCAATTTTACAAAAATTAGGAAAGTAATGGACAACAGCTGTGATGGAATTGAATTCCTAATCCCATTAAAAACAAGCAGCCCAACAGTCTTCCCCCATCAGCCCGACGTCTTTCCCTAGTAGATCAAAATTGTGGCCCACGTCTTCCCAAATTTACGCCGTTTCAGTAAGTGAATGCCAAATAAAAAAAGGAAAAGGTTCGAGGGATCGTCTTCAACCTCGGCACGCGAGGGAGAAGACGAAGAAATCTCGTCCGTCATTTCCGCCCTGCTGTTGCACTGCTCATCTCGACCTCACCGAAGCCAACCTGTCAGCCACGTCGGCCAGAACCTCGCGGCTGCAGACGCTCTTATTTTGATCATTGATTCTAATTTTTAAGTTAGAATCAATGTTATACGAAATATATTTTAGTTGTGATAGTTGAAATAATCTATTATATTTGAATATCCTTGAAAATATTAAATTTAGTAAAATATTTATATCTCTATGGATAGTACTAGTTGTTGCAATAATTCACATGGAGTACTTTTTAACTATGATAATTGGAAAATTTTTCAACTATAGTTGAATGACTTAAAATCTCTTAATATTACAATAGATAAAAAATATATACGTGAGACACTAGTTTTTGTTGGAATATCAAACTCAGGGCATGTTGATGCATGTTTGTGTAGATTGGTGAAGGTAAGTGTATTGGGATAATGTAAGTATAATTTACCACAATTTATGAACATTTTGTTAATTAACTTTGTGATTGTTGTATTCGTATTTTATATGATCATAGTATAAAAAAAAAGGATAATAAAGAAGTCATTGATTCTTGTTGTAAAAAAAAATAAAAAATTAGGCAATTCAAGGGTGAAAATGATTAGTCACTTAAAAGGAACCAAAAAAAAAGGACCTTAGTACCTAACAAATGGATTTTAGAGAGAGAGAGAGAGGGTGGGGAGTGGAAACCAAGGCAGGCCTTATGGGGGATGGAAGTTGAGTGGAAGAAAGGGAGGATTTTCCATTTACATGGGAAATTTACCAAGGAGCTTGGATAAATATGGATTGAAGGGTATCTTCGAGAGAATGGTAAGAGTTAAAGACTCATACATGCATCCCGTTGAAAATTGGCCAACAATCTAACTTTGGCTTTGTGCGAATATGGAGGTTAAAAAATGGGGAGAAATGTATCCAGCTGATAAATCAAAAGTTAATAAGGGGCAGAAGAATCACAGTGAATTGGGCAATGAACACATACACGAGTAAAGGAACAACAAGAAAAATGTGGAGGCAGAAAAGGAAGATACAAGAGGAAGAAGAAATAAATGGAATGAATAATGGAAACGAGAAGCTTAGACGCATAAAGAGAGAAGTCAACGAGGATTTTATGGAGTGGTTAAATAGAAGCTTAGTTTGCACCTGTGAGGAGCCAAAGGACCAAGTCTCCCTTGCATAAGAGATCTAAAGCAACCTCAAGCAAGTGTCAAAAATCACTGCACTGAGTGGGCTAAAGTTCATTGTTACATTTACAATGGTTCAAGGAACGGAAGAAGTCACTCAGAATCCCAATGATTTGGTCCAATGGTACGGAAGTGGACGATATACGAAACAAGTGACGCGAGGAAAATCTGGCTGGATGTAACGCCCCAACCTTAATCACGGGGTTAAACTCCATTTAAAGACCCTAAGCCCGTGATTAGCGCAGCGGAACACCTTAGGTCGAAGCATTACCGCCGTCTCCCAAAAGAGACAAGGCAACCACATCAATGAACTTCTAAAACCACAAACCAACTTAACAACCTTCACATAAACTTATACAATCTTTGGATAAAGTACAACAACTTAAACATAACTTAAACTAAACAACTCCAATAAGAAATCCTGCTTGTCCTTGACTACTGATGGACTCCCTGGAGAACTACCTCGATAGCCTTGAACTACTTTGCAACTGCCTTATCCTTGCCTTGGGAGCTCGAACCTCCTAAAACAAAACATTAAAACACGCAAAGGTGAGTGGGGAGTCACTCAGTACGTAAACCTCGACGTAAACCGTTCAAAAGCGGTTTTAGTGCGGCATTTAAAATCATTTCAAAGCGGGAAGGGGTTAAAAAAAGGACTTGAGCAGCGTGAACATAAACATAAGCATAAACATAAATTCATGAAAATAGAGAGTAAGTGGGACCCTTACGATCGGTGCAAGCACCTCACACGCGTATGCCCAAGTTGATCTATACTTGGAATGATTGGTATTAAGCGATCGACCTTGGCAGTCAAGGCACTCGATCGAGTGCTAAAACATGGATGTTATCATAAGCATAAAATGCGGGTCCACTAAAAGATGTAAAGATATTGAAATTCATGGAACTTGACATAGCATGAAATACATGAACTATGAGTATAACTTAAAGCGTAAAAGTGGACAATTTGCGTGCCTTGGAACGCCGAAAGTCTTTAGTAGCGCTACTCGGCAGAGCGGCTTTGGGAACTTGTCAACTAAGATAAGAATAAGTAGAAGCGAAGAACCGAATAAAGTTCTAAATTAGATTTATAAGTTTAGAAACTTAATAATTAACATGAAGTAACTTTTGAGAATAAAATTTCAGGTTATAGTAAAATAGTGTTTATAGCATAACTTGAGTTAGGAAAATCGAAACAAAGTAAAAGAGTACATCTCGGAATAGAAAATCATAATCTACAACTTTGTCAACAGAACTAGAAGCTAAAAATGAGTGGAAGGGCCCCAAAATGGGCCCGGACAGAAGCTGAATATATGAAACTTTAAGCTTTTTGGGTCGAAAATACATGAGAAGTATGATGTAAAAGGTGATTCAAATAAAAGGACTTGAATACAAGAGAATAGGCTTGAATCAATGAGGAATAGGATGATTATAAATTGGAAGCTCGGATGAAAATAATGAGTTCAAATATGGTTTGATAATACGATATGGAATGAAAAGAGAAATGGAGCAAGATATGCATGTCCAAATGTGAATAAAAGCAAGCTTGGATTAATGAACTATGAAATGAGTGATGAAATGAGGAATGAATTGGATAACATTAGAGATTATCAAGCTAGAAAGAGCTTTTAGCTAGAGCAAAGATATTGAACACGATACTTAAAGAAATATAGGAAATAAGGACTTACTAACACATTAGCTCTTGAAGAGTATACATAAGACTTACTTAGGACTCCAAGATGGTACATTTAGCCTTAAACACATAACTCTATAATGACAATATATATCCATGACTCATTTATACCTAGAACCCCTCATTGGGTTGATTTGAGGCCCAAAAGCTAATAATTTACAAAGGTTATTTTGAGCAGAAAACCATTCTGGACAGCCCGGTTTCCCGGGGTCGTAACTCACACTTTCGATATCGGATGACAAAGAACCATACCTTTCCAGAAAGCTTGCTACATGGCCTAAAACTTTCATGTTTACCATAAAAACCAAAGAGGTCTCCAAAAGGACGAAAAACAGCCCTCAAAACACTGACTCAGAATTCGTATTTAAAAACGTGAGGTTACGGTTTTGGTCGTAACTCGGGCTATACATGTCGGAAATTCGAAATTCCAAAGCCTATGGTTTGCTAACACCTTAAGCTATCCAATGGAGTATAAATTTGGGCAAAAATCTCACTTTTATAATTCTGTAAATTTCCAGAATTGAAAACAGTAGCTAAAACACCTAAAACTCATCTTTTAATTGGATTTTCCCACTCTTAATCATATTAAAACTTAACCAAATTTCATCTAACCTTAATCCACCATATTTCCAGAATATAAACCATGAAAAACTCTTCATCAAAGGCCTTGAAAACCACATGCATCCATGGATTAAACATTAACTTCACATAATAAACACACTCTTGAACTCTTGTTCCAAAACTCACAAATTCACCCAAATTAAGCATGATAACTCTTAATTCATAAACTCACAACAATATCTCAGCCCTTAAACACATAAAAACTCACAAGAAATCCACATGCATCAACACTAATTCATCATCCACCATGAATTCAACAAGAACCTCTCAAAAACTCATCCAAACACACATGCATAAACTTAAAACTCAAACCCTAACTTAACCACAACAATTATATACTTGAATTCATGAATAAAGAGAGTAAAAGAGATGGAATTCACCAAAGAAACATAAATTAAACATAGAATTTCAGATTAGGTTTGAAAGAAATTGAAGTGGGGTTTGAGAGATTACCCTTGGAGTTAAAAATGGATGAAAACACAAGAGAGAGGAAGAGGGGGATGCACTGCGCCGGAAACCGCCGCCGGCTGGCCGGAAAAGTGGCCGGAAACTGGCCGGAGCTGGCTGGGAGTGGACACCAAGAGGAGGGAGAGGGAGGAGTTTGAGAGTGTAGTGAGAGAAAATGAGATGGGTGTTGAATTGAGTTAAAATGAGCCTCCCACTTCTACTACTACTATTGTATACTCCCTCACTTAGTTTAAAACCCCAATACTAACTTAATTAAAATCTGAAAATACAACTTTAATTAATTAGTTTTAAGTAAATAAATTAAAAGTAATTAGTTTGGTTCAAATTTGAAAAGAAGTGAGGTGTATTGAGACCCCCTTCTACTAAACATTTAAAACACACTTAAAACTATCATCCAATTACCAATGCTAACAATAAATGAGATTAAAACCTTAATTAAAAATAATAATAGGATGATAACATTAGGAGTAATTAAATGGTAATCGAGGTAGTAACTTGAAATATCGGGTTTTTTGTAGGAAATAAAATATATCGATAATAATTGGGTAACATAAAAATAAAATACAATGACACTTGAATTAAAATAATAAGGTGGAAAATTACCTTTTGAAATTATGTAAGGGATTAAAATGTAAGAAATTAAAATTGGAACGGTAAAATATATATATAAATCGGAACAAGTAATTCGTAACCGATTCTCGGTAAATAAATTTATAACGTAAAACGTATAAACTGAAATACTTTAACTTATTGAACGAATATGTAAAGTAACTTTTAAACCGATAATTCGGCACCTTAGCCATCTCCTGCGCGAGACGTGTCACCGATAACTATAAATAAACGAGTACGTTGATAAATAATAAAATAAACGCGAAAAAAAATTATAACGCGATTTAGATAATTACTGTGATTAATAAGTAATTAAACATGATTTTGGGGTGGGTTATTACACTGGAGATCATTAGCGTCCCCCTCATGGTTGGAGTTAGAATAATTTAGAGAATTGTCTCAAATCGTGGGGAAAGTTGATAACAATCAATCATAGTGTCAACTCTATGAAGGATTTTACAGTCATATAAGCACTTTTATTAACCGATGTGATCAATAAGATTGATGGGGAAATTTTGTTGGATATTCAAGACTGCTCGTATAGAGTGTGTATAAGGGAAGTCAATACGAATTTCATGGCTCCCTCTTGTTCGATGAATACGTCTAACTTGATCATGGGCAACTATCAGTCATCTCAATACAATCTGGTTCAGGAGCACTCATGAGACAATCAACAAAGCAACAACATGAGAGAACTGGTGATGGTACGAGAAATGCAACTTGAGGAAGTTATGGAAGTCGAAAAGACAACAAACAATGATGCAGATCATGAAAGGGCATCTAGAATGCAGAGGAGCAATGGTGACAAATCCAAGACACTAATGCAACAATTCTCGAGTAATGGATACCTCGAGGTGGTGAAAAGGCTAGCTGAACATACAAAAGATTTGAAAGGAAACATGCTTGAGGCTTTGGGAATTCAAGACTGGGGGGATTTTGAAGTAAACCAACATACTAATCTTGGAAATGGCGGTGCTTTAAATGAGAATAATGCACTAGGGATGCAGCATGATGAACAGATCATTAATGACCCAATCTCTAAGAATCGGCCGTCAACAATTAATGAAAATCAGAATACTCACCACATAGCTGAAGAGACACTAGGGGAATTTCAACATTTCAGCCCAACTGAAAATAATGACGAATTAAATGCCCAGTCTATTTTTGAAGATGAGCAACAGTCATCGACCCAAAGGAATTCCATAGCCTCATAATCTAATGATGATGATTTAAATGGATCGTCTTCCTCAAATAACGATGCTACTGATTCAGTTAAGCGTACCAGACAAACAATCATCTGGAAAACCATCAGCTTCGGACACGGGTCAGGTTTTATGAAAGCAAAGAGACAGTTACAGGCAGAGAATTATTTATAGATCAAACTTGCAAGGGGAGGTTGGTTTAAAAGGAAGAAGAAGACATCCAAGCAGTTAACCCATATTGCATGTGACAACATTAGGTCAGAATAAGATGAGGATCGCATCATGGAATGTAAAGGGGATTGGATAAGGAGAAAAGAAGAAGATCATCAAGAATATTATTAGTGAGGAACAATTACATATTATAGGCCTTGTGGAGACGAAACACAACAAACTAAACCAGTGGGGAATAAGAAGTTTTTGGGGCAACATGAATGTAGAGCATGCAAATTTAGTAGCAGATGGAAGATCGGGAGGAATCATCATGCTATGGTTAGAAGAAGATTATCAATGCTCGAAAGTATCTAAGGGGCAGGGGTGGATTTGCATTGAAGGAAAACTCACCAAAGAAGATATCCTCTGTGGGGTATGCTTAGTATATGGTGTTCAGACGTTGGAAGGTAGGAGGTCTCAGTGGGAGGAGATTAAGACGATGAAGATTTCATGCCAACACCCCCTAATTTTAATGGGGGGTTTCAATGAGGTCCTTATACCTCAAGAGAGACGCAGATGCATACAAATGACGAAAGGAATGATTGATTTTGCTGAATTCCTACAGAACATTCAAGTTCAAGATATTAATATAGCCGACCATCATATACATATCAATCGAGCACGCCGCCAACACATTTCAACTCTTGTTACCTTTACGATATCAACATGCAATTTCATTATCGTTTACTATTGCTTGAGTATTACTCATCTAATATTACTTTTACTAATATATTGAATTATTTTTAATTTTATTTTTTAAACTATGTTAAAATTTTAATTACTGAGATAAAAATTGATAAAACTGATAAATGTTAACATTTCTTAATTTAATTAATTTTTAAACTGGATATAGGTAAATGTAAATTGATACATATTATTCTTACAAATAGATGCACATATAAATTGAGGAATGACCAAAAACAAGTACTCCTTCGTTTTTGTTAAAGTGTCATCAGTGGCGGATCCCCATATGAGGTGATGGTGGCCTTGGCCACCCTTGATTCCCAAAAAAGTTGTAAAATTTAATATACTTTTGTACAATAAAGATGACTCGAATGTGTGTACTAATATATTGGATACCCTTAATTTGAAAGCTTAGATCCGCCATTGAGTGTCATATAGGTAATTGTGTCAAAAACTTTGACTGCCAATATCTTAAATTTTATAATGATTCATCAATAAAATTAATATCATTAGATTCGTAATAAAAAATACTATTGAAAAAGTATAATATTATATTTTTTTATAAAAAATATTATATATGAAATTGTTGATTAAAGACGGATTTTAAAAAATGTGAATGACAGATAAAAAAAAATGAGGGGAAGCAAAGGGTCTGTCAAGTTCGTGGGTAAATTAAATTTTTCAAACTTTACCAGTTTTTACTTAAATTTATCAGAATTTACCAAAACTTACCAAAAAATGACCAAAGTTGAAAAAATAAAAAATAATAATTTTGATATATTAAAATAAATCTGACAAAATTATTAAAAATTATCAAAAATTAACAAAAGTTATCAAAAATTAACTTTTACCCTTATATATTTTACCCATAAATTTTGAATCCCCTAAATGCCAATTTTCATTGGTTTACGTAACATCATAATAACAGACTACAGAAGGGTGGTAGGAGGGTTTCACCGTTGGACGTGTCCCATTATGGCATTACCTACCACATCAAAAGTGGACTAATTGTTCGGTCAATTCCACCAACACAAATAGTAAATTACATTCAAATACTTACAATTTTTTCTTTAAAAATAGGATAAAGCATTTTTTTTTGAGGATTAGGATACATAATAAATAAACGTAAATAAATATGCATATAATTTATAATAATTAAAATAAAATTCTAAAACAACCAGTATGTAATTTTCTAAAATATACCCACCAACTTTCATTCTTATATGCAAATGCATGCATATATATATATAATCTCAAGTTGCCTATCAATTTTCTATGATTTCCTTTGTTTTTTATGCTAAAAAAGGAGGCATAAAAGGGAAAGATTTCCACACATGAATAATTCAAGATGGTTTTGTTAATTAATTTTGTTGACAGCCACCAACCTTCATGAATACAAAAAAACAAATAAATAAAAAAGAATACAATGAGTACATAAACGTTTACAATACTTTATACTCTCACCAACTCTTATATTCTACAAAAGAAGGTAGAAAAGAATGAAGAATCTCACCAACTACATCTCAAAATGACAAAACCAAAGTGAAAAGCAAGCACTTATGATTGGCTTTGTTAATTGTCAAGAAATTTGGTGCAGGAATAACGGTCAAAAAAAAACAAGGTTCGGGTCACTTTAGATCCGAAAGAATTGGACATCAGACAAAAGTTGATGTTGATATCTGATTTTTTGAGATATTTTTCAAGTTAGACAATTTGGATGTGCTTAATTTCGGATCAATATCGGATTCGGTGAATAGGAAAATGGAAAATATCATGGCCGAATTTTCGGTCGAATCTAAGGCCCAGTTCTTTGGTTAGGTTGGATATAACTATTCCAACTTATCCTAACTTATCCAAACCTAACACAATTTCCCCAAAAAAATATCCACTCTAAAAACACAATTTCTCAAAAAAAAAAAAACATAACTTCTCCTAACATATCTCAACTTATCATAACTTATCCATCCAAACCTGAAAATAATTCAACCAAAGAACAGGGCCTAAGTCAAAATTTGGACAACAAATCTATGATTATTTACAATTTTTTCAGGTCACACTGAACCAAGTATAGATCTTTTCGAAGTCAAAATTCGGACAATAAATCTATGATTGCTCCGATTTTTTCAGGTCACATTGAGCCGGGTATAGACCTTCTTAAACATTACGTTAGCGAAACTATACCAAATTTTGTTGTTGTCCTAATAAAAAGTCTTGGTTTCGACTTTAATATTTGAGGGGGACAAAGTATCTTGCTACAACCGTTAATCGTACTTAATGAGAAATTCTTTTTAACAGATAAGATTTACTTTAAACAGCGTTTGAGGGAACTTGTAACACCTATATTTGAAAGAATTTGTAATTCCCCGGATATATGGTTAAGTGTGGCTTAAAGGGAATGAAATGACTATTTACACCAATAAAGTACACATTCTTTTAAGGTAGTTCATCCGTTGGGAACTTCTCAGTTATGCATGCTTGGTTGAGAGTAGTCTCAGGATATGTGACCTCAAGTTTCCCAAACAGCGTGTGAGCGAGGACGAAGCACGTTGGAAAGACTTGTGGTGGTTTGTGGGGTCAGTCAACAATTCTCGAAGCAATTATTAGTAATGTATGCAGCTCGGGAGCGATCGGGACGTTACAAATGGTATAAGAGCCGACCCTGCGGTCGTGAACGGCTGGACATGAGATCCATGGGCAGCCACCTAGTGGGGAAAAAAAAATTATGGATTGTATTGAGGTACAACGAGGAGGTTATACGCTTAAGTGAGGGTAACTGTAACACCAGGGTATATGGTTAAGTGTGATTTAAAAATATTGAAATGACTACTTATATCACTAAGGTATATATTTTTTTAAAATTTTTGAAATTTGACAGCATGATCTTTAGAGAGGATTAATATGGAATATAGGGAGCATGGAATGGAGGGGGTTGGAATAGGGTTTTTAGCTCAAAATAATCTAAACTCAGAGGTGAATGACTGAAAATAATCCACACTGAGCCAAACTTTTAACTTATTTACTCTGACTAAACTAGAATTGAATTCCTACGTGACAAAGCTGATTTGGTGCCCTTGAAGAATTCGGACTTGACTGAAAATAATATAAACGGACTGAATCAGATATTAACCCGCTGCATCTTTGTATTTTTGAAGGGTGTCAAGTCAGTTTTACGACGTAGGAATTCAATTTTGGTTTAGTCAGAATAAATATGTTAAAAGTTTGGCATATTCTCGACTAAAAAGTCAGTTTGAATTATTTTCAGCCATTCACCTTTAACTTTGGATTATTTTGAGCCAAAACCCAGTAGAATAATTAAGATTTTTTAGCTTGTGAAATTTAGGGCAGGGAGCAGCGGCTGCAAATATTCAGCCCTCCACCCCCCCCCCCCTTCACACAAAAGAAAAAAAAAAAAAAAGCTTTGACATTTATTCGATCAACAGTAACAGGAAAGAAAACCTTTGATGGGCAGTAATATCTGACAGCAGTGAATAATGATGGTGGGTTTCCCAAATCTTCACTCAAAATCTACACTCAACAACAACACCAACACCAACAACGACTGTCAGTCAAATTTTTTCGTAGTTGTTGGGGATTCTAAAGTCTGAACTACTACTGCTCTTCCTACTACTACCATGCTCTGAGTTTTGAGTATAAAATGCTCCACATTTCTGCTTCCCATCTCGCTCACACACCCTTCTCTTCTTCTTCCTCTTCCTTTCTCTCTCTACGCTCTCTTTCTCTCTCTTCCCCCACCTGCTCCCGCCCCTCCTTCTCCTGTATCCGTGTCACCGTCCGTGCCAGGTTCTCTTCTTATATCTGTAACTTTTTATGTGTCATTTTTTGGGTTCTGTATTGGTTGAGGCTATGCATGTAGCATGCTCTTTTTTGTAGTGATTCTCAAAGTTTCAATTTTTAGCGTGTTTGATGCTGATGGGGTTTTGGGTATGTCGTGATTTTTGCCAGTTCAAATGGCAAAATGTATTGGAGGATGAGTGCTAAGCTAGTTTTGGGTTGGAATTGGGATAGTTTGATTGTTTGGGGGGTTGATTTTGGTGGGCTTTTGTCAAAATTGGATCTTTGATGTTGAATGTCTTTATTTTGGGAGTTATGTAGTGGTTGTGGGCTTGTGGCCTTGCATGTAGCAGGGGTATTCTGTGTAATGATTCTCTAAGGTTTAAATTTTAGCGTTCTTGATGCTGCAAATGCATGCTCTTTTGAATCTTTGATGGGGTTTTGGGTAGCAAGTGCAAATGACGAAATGTATTGGAGGATGAATGCCAAGTTAGTTTTAGCTTGGAATTGGGATAGTTTGATTGTTTGGGGAGTTGGTTTTGGTGGGGTCTTGTCAAAATTGGATCTTTGATGTTGTTTGTTTGTTGTTTGTGAGGGGTTCGAACCAGGTGGGCTGTTGGGGTTTGTGGTTTATGAAAATGGGTTGGGTTTAGTTTCTCAATTTGAGTTAAGTGTAATCAATTGTGACTAATAGCTAAATGATGATCATATCTCATATGTTTTTCTCAAAGTTTATGCCCATGAAGGATAGGACATTAGATATTCTTCGAGGGTTCAATGGTTTCGGTTATGTTGTTTTAATCCGTGTTCTATGTGTTCATTTATCAAATTTCGAGCCTTCAACTCTCAAGTGTTTTTTATCACGCTAAACGAAGAATACCTAAAAGTGCAATTTATTAGTTGCTCCTGGAGCTTGTAGCGGCTGTTGCTCACTAGTTTGTTATGTTTTGTTCACTCATAAAATTAAAATTGTACAACATGGAGTATATGCTCTCGGTGTATGTAATACATATTGGACTAAAAGAAGTGATGATCTAATGGTCGACTATTTGATTGGTGTATGGAATACGGCGTAGCAGAGCAATGGCATCCCACATTGTCGGTTACCCTCGTATGGGACCCAAGAGAGAGTTGAAGTTTGCCTTGGAATCATTTTGGGATGGAAAGATTAGCGCCGACGAGTTGCAAAAGGTTGCCTCGAGCCTCAGGGCTTCCATTTGGAAGCAGATGGCCGATGCTGGGATTAAGTACATCCCTAGCAACACCTTCTCCTACTATGACCAAGTGTTGGACACCACCGCCATGATCGGGGCTGTTCCACCGAGGTATGGTTGGAATGGTGGCGAGATCGGGTTCGATGTTTACTTCTCAATGGCAAGGGGTAATGCCACCGTCCCTGCTATGGAGATGACCAAGTGGTTTGACACCAACTAGTAAGTAATCTAATCTCTACTTTGTCAATTGGAGCCGGTCTCTAAATTGCAAAATTTAGGGGTGAGACTGCTACATCCAAACCCTCCATACCTAGCTTTGTGGCGGGATTTCGGAGTACTAGTTTTGGTTTTGGTTTTAGCGTGCGGTGAATGATGGATTTTTCGCTTGTTGTGGCAGCCACTACATTGTCCCTGAATTGGGGCCAGACATGAAGTTTTCATATGCCTCTCACAAGGCAGTGGATGAGTACAAGGAGGCCAAGGCTGTAAGTTTTCGGTCTTCACTTTCTCGAGTGGTTTAATATCCACCGTTGCATCCAAAAATAGGAGGAAAAAAAAGAAAGAGGAATCAACAATGTTTATTTCAAGTCAGTGGTAAATGGAAAGTGTAATGTCTGAAATGAACTTGTAACAAGAGAATTATAATGCATCAAATGTTCTTTTAGATGGTAAGGGTAGGTTGGGCAAATTTAGGTTCGGAAGGTTTTGAGAAAACATGAAATTTTTTGAAAATTTACAAACATGTAACAAATACTCGTATCACACATTACCCAACTTTTCCAACATTTTCCATGTTCTCCCAAAACTTTCCCAATCAAAATTTACCAAAATCTACCCAACCTATCCTTACGAGAACATGTTTATTTGTATGGGATTGAAGGTAGAGAAATTTACGAGAATTTGGAGGCCTAATTTTGTTCCACTAATTGTTGTTGCAGCTTGGTGTCGATACCGTGCCTGTAATTGTTGGCCCTGTGTCGTACCTCTTGTCATCAAAGCCCGCCAAGGGCACTGACAAGTCCTTCCCTCTTCTTTCTCTACTGGACAAGATTCTTCCAGTGTACAAGTAAGGACTCATTAGTCATGATTACATTTCTTGGTTTTGTTTCAGTTGTTCGATTCGGGTATACTAATTGCTGCATTAATTTTAATACAGGGAAGTCATCTCAGAACTCAAGGCGGCTGGTGCATCCTGGATTCAATTTGATGAGCCTAAACTTGTCATGGACCTCGACTCGCATCAATTGCAGGCTTTCACACATGCCTACTCGGAGCTCGAGTCCGCTCTATCGGGCTTGAATGTCCTCATCGAAACCTACTTTGCCGACGTTCCAGCCGAGGCTTACAAAACCCTCGCTTCGTTGAAGGGTGTGACTGCTTTTGGGTTTGATCTCGTTCGCGGGACTAAGACTCTTGATTTGATCAAGGGTGGATTTCCTTCTGGAAAGTATCTCTTTGCCGGAGTAGTGGATGGGAGGAACATCTGGGCGAATGACCTTGAAGCTTCCCTCAATACCTTGCAGGCTCTCGAGGGCATTGTTGGAAAAGGTAAGGATTTCGGATTGGAAATTGGAATTTAGTTGCGCCCCGTAATTCTTTCTTATTGCTGATTATGCTAATGTAACGTGCCGCGTGTAACAGACAAGCTCGTAGTGTCTACATCGTGCTCTCTTCTTCACACCGCTGTTGATCTCGTGAACGAGACCAAGTTGGACGCTGAGCTCAAGTCTTGGCTGGCTTTTGCTGCTCAGAAAATTGTTGAGGTTAATGCCTTGGCAAAGGCTCTGTCTGGCCAGAAAGATGAGGTAATTTTGTCTGATTTATCCTAATTGATGGTAGCACAGTGATTAATTGCTTCACGATCTCCAATGCCCTTTGATTGACTACTTCTCGCTTAATATATCATCAAAAAGTTGCAAATTTATAATTTCTAAGATAATATTTTTTTGTTACGAATCTAATGACAATGCTTTCATATAATGGATCATTGAATGTATTTGAGAAATTGATGGTCAAGTTTTCAAAGTCTGACCGACACATAGACCAAAGTGACATACAAAATGGGAAGGAGGGAGTGATTAAATTTGGCCCATGAACAAAACTTTTTGCGGAGTTTGCTACAATTTCTTTCTTACGAGTTACGAACAATGTTCCTCGGCTTCCCAAAATGTTTAACGATAAAGGATGTAAAGGCATGGGATCATGGCTATTGTAAATCAACCTCGAGCTTTTGATGACTCAGTCTCTACTTTGACTTCCCCCCCACTGCAGGCATTTTTCTCGGCAAACGCTGCTGCTCATGCTTCGAGAAAGTCCTCCCCAAGGGTGACCAACGAGGCGGTTCAAAAAGCTGTGAGTCTTTTACCCGCTTCCGGTTTCTGCATGCATTTCGGTTTTAATGCTCCATACTTAGTTTTGACTTGAGTTTTGACCTTGTATTTGGTATCAGGCTGCTGCTTTGAAGGGATCTGATCATCGTCGTGCCACTACTGTGAGTGCTAGGCTTGACGCTCAGCAAAAGAAGCTAAACCTTCCGCTGTTGCCAACCACCACAATCGGGTCGTTTCCTCAAACCATGGACCTCCGAAGAGTCCGCCGTGAATACAAGGCTAACAAGTGAGCATTTTTCTTCGAGATGCGCGTTTATCTCTAATGGATGGTGCTTGACTCATCATCAACTGCGTTTGCCTTTTTTCAGGATCTCCGAGGATGATTATGTTAAGGCTATCAAGGAGGAGATTAGGAAGGTTGTCGAGATCCAAGAGGAGCTGGATATCGATGTTTTGGTCCATGGAGAGCCAGAGGTGATTAACTTGATCCCGAGTTCAATCTAGTAATCTAACTTCTAAAATGTGCTCTAACATTTGGTTTATGTATGTGTTTAGAGGAACGACATGGTTGAGTACTTTGGTGAGCAACTCTCGGGTTTCGCCTTCACCGTTAACGGGTGGGTCCAATCATACGGGTCTCGTTGTGTGAAACCACCCATCATCTATGGTGACGTGAGCCGACCCAAGCCTATGACAGTCTTTTGGTCTACAATGGCTCAGAGCATGACAAAGCGACCGATGAAGGGAATGCTTACGGGTCCCGTTACCATTTTGAACTGGTCCTTTGTCAGAAATGACCAGCCTAGGTAGGCTAAGAATACATCCCATTCTTAACCCTAATGTCAAGCTTCTTCTTCGTCATGCATCATGTTAATTTAACCCTTTTTGTTATCCTTTTTTGCCCTTCTCAGATTCGAAACTTGTTACCAGATCGCTTTGGCCATCAAGGACGAGGTGGAGGATTTAGAGAAGGCCGGCATTACTGTCATCCAGATCGACGAAGCTGCCTTGAGAGAAGGTCTTCCTTTGAGGAAGTCCGAGCAGCCTTTCTACTTAGATTGGGCTGTCCACTCCTTCAGGATTACCAACTGCGGCGTTCACGATACAACTCAGGTTCATTATTTATCTCTCTCGTTCTCTTGGTTTCCCTTGTGGTTTTCCAAATGGTCTTCATTTTCGTTTTGTCTGTCATTTTTCCAAATTTTTTTGGGTTCAGGGTTTTGGGATTTAGGGTTTAGGGTTTAGGATTTAGGGTTTCTACACTGGGGTTTGTTGTTGTTTAGGGTTAGAGTTAGGGTTAGGGTTAGTATTTAGGGTCTAGTGGGACTATACTGGGGTTTGTTGTTGTTCGTGTTCGTGATGTATTGATGTTATCTTCGGTTATTCGTTTAGATTCACACCCACATGTGCTACTCCAACTTCAACGACATCATCCACTCGATCATCAACATGGACGCCGACGTCATCACCATCGAGAACTCGAGGTCCGACGAGAAGCTTCTCTCAGTGTTCCGTGAGGGAGTGAAGTACGGAGCTGGCATTGGGCCCGGTGTCTACGACATCCACTCCCCGAGGATCCCCTCCACCGAGGAAATAGTGGACCGTGTCACCAAAATGCTTGCAGTCCTCGAGTCTCACGTCCTGTGGGTCAACCCGGACTGTGGTCTCAAGACCCGAAAGTACTCCGAAGTCAAGCCAGCTCTCAGCAACATGGTTGCTGCCGCCAAGGTGGTCCGCACCCAGCTCGCCAGTGCCAAGTGAGCCCGCACAATTCTCTTACTTTGATTCGATTCCCCGCTTCCCCAAAATTTAAACAAGAAAGAAACGAGGAATGCGGGGAAAAACCGAGAAGGGTTTGTTTTCTGTGTGACACAAATACCATTTATCAAGAGTTGCTGCTTCTTTTTTTCTTTTTTCCTTGTGTCTTAGGTTACTTTCTGTTCATCCTCGTTCTGCATTTATTATTCTGTAAGTGCTCTGTTGTGCACTCGAAATTTAAGCAATAATAACACAAAGCATGGTTATCTTCTGAGCAGTTTGCTAAGTTTTACCCTAAACCCTGTTTGTTATTTGCTGAAGATTGGGAGACCCCCTTCCCTCTCAACCCTGTTTATGTCCATGAGTTGGATAGTTGAAATACGCTTTATTGTTTTCAGCTTAAATTCCGGAATAATGTACTAAAGCAAAATGTCTCTTTAAACCTTGTCTACTTCTTTTTCGATGTAGCAGTATGTAGTGAATGATCGAAAAATCTTGAGATTTTGGGGCATTGAATTTGGATGAATATTCACGGTGGTTGAATGCAGAAAATATGTAGCATTTCAGAACCACAGTTGAGAATCTGAAGTACAAACATACAGAAAGCATTCTAACCCCCCCCCCCCCCCCACCAAAAAAAAAAGACGGAATATCAAATAAATTGTCCCCGAACAAGTGTTCCAAGAGCGAAGACAATGTACAAGTTGAAGTTGCAGGAGTTGTGCTTTGAGAAGTCATGGGCATTGCCCCAGTATGCAGCTATCGAAACCCGCCCTGAACACATACCCGAGTTCAGGGCTTCTGTGTTTGTTGATGGTAACTTCTTTCATTCCTCGGATTCCTATGGAACCTTAAAAGAGGCTCAGAATCAAGCTGCAAAGATGGCCTTCACTCATTTCTCATCCCCGGCCCCAACCTCCGTCTCAGGTATTCCTCTACCCGTCTTTTCTAATCCCTTTATCTATGTACGACACCAAGTTAAATGTTTTTCTGTAGGGTTTTGAAAATTTTCTCGACAAACTTGTTAGATAGTTGGCAGTAAACTCGAATATATTCGACGCTACCACTGAAGTGGAAGTTGTTTGGCATGGCAGGTAAAGGAAAATTGACAACGAGAAAAGTTGTTTTTGATGTTCAAGTTGATACGTTGGGTGCCATAAACGAGGAAATCATGAAAGTAAACTGAATCTGAGAGTTTCTTGCTTTGCAACAAGGTCAGAGTTTATTCCTGTGTTCCAAATATTGCTAGAAAATCAGATGGTTCATTTTATTGCTTCGAATTGAAGATGTTGTTTGTGTTGCATGGAATTTGACAACGAATTACATATACAATATCATGTCAATGTCAGAGAACCCTTTCTTTTTCATAATTTACATGTATTGTGTGTTGCTTTTTCCTGTGGAAATCAAATCACAACTCTAGTTGCTCGTTTCCCAGCGCCATCTCCTGCTGGTTTCCGGTAAACGACTTGAAGAAGTAGGAAACATAGAAGCCAATCGCCAACACCATGACAACAGAAACAGCCAATCTCTTCATATTCTCCGGCTTCTTCAGCTCCCTAAACAGCCCGCTTCCCCTAAACACCATCGCCCTCTTTTCAACCACCCCCTTCTCCTCCTCCTTTTTCTCGGGTTTCTTTTGAGCCTCCTTTTGCATTTGAGGCTCTTTTTGCATTTGAGGCTGAGGTGGTGTAGCAGGGGCTTGATGGGTCTCGTCCTTCGTCCCTGTCGCCATCGTTGAATCGGGCCCCTTTTCCTCAGCTTTCATTGGAGGAGCTTGATTCTTCTCTGGTTGGGGTTTTGGACCGTCATGGGCCGCTTTTTCTTTGCCGTCGGGCTTCTGTTGAGCCGGAGCTGGGGCTGGGGCTGGGGTTGAGGCCGGTGCTGGGGCTGGGGCTGGTGCGGTCGTGATGATCTTAGGCTGCCTTATGTAGAGAATGCCGCCCTCAAACTTGGCCGTTATCTCTTTGGTGTCGCAGTTGGATGGAACGCGGAACTCTTTGTGGAACCGCCTCCATTTGTTCTCCCCAATCGGGCGTTCTCCTGTGATCTTCAGAACCCGGGATGGGGTCAGTTGAACCCTCAGTTGCTCCTTTCTGAACCCTGCACCATCATTTCACACCATTAGGGAAAAAACTGAAAAAAAAGCATCACACAGATATTTTTTTAGTAAGAAAGGTAGGAATGATCAGATAGGGCTGTGCATATTTCAATCCGGACCAAAAAAGGGACCGAACTGGATTGGACTGAGGACTGGGCCAATGGACCGATGATATCTGGTCCTCGGTCCAACTGAAGGATTGAGGATTGGACCGAAAGACTGAATAAAAATGTCTCAACTACGAAAATTTTAGGGTTTCGGGCCATGCATAGTCCAGTTTGGACTGAAAAAGGGATTGGACCGGAAAAAGGTTCCATTTTCAATCTCTCTCAAGGGTTTTTCCTGGGTGATTGTCATACAAAACGCTCGACAGTTCCTCGCACGGAACTTGATTCCACGAATATGTGGAATCGAGAGATAAACCCGTTTTAGCAAAGACTCGATTTCCTTCTCTATAACTACGGTTTATTGATACAGAATTACATGACGCAATGAAAGAAGAGATGAAGTACCGGGGAGATAAACGAGGACGGTGTTGCAGGCTTCCTCGGACACCAAATCGGATGGAGGCTCAAAATCTTCGTATGCGCGGTTGGACACAGAAGAAGCCATTGCTAATGTTAATGTATTAAGTTGTTGCTGCTTTTGAAGCCCTTGTTTGAATTTTGTTGGTTTGTTTTATGTTTGTAGTGAGATTTCATTTAGTTTAGTTGGGTATATATACATGCCTTGATAGGGGGGCCTGTTTGCTTCAGATGTGGATATTCCAAAGCTTGATGAGCACAAGGCTGGTTTACATCTGAAATGAGGGAAACAAAATTCCTTGTTTTTCTTATAATACAATCTTTTAGTTTGGTTTTCTGGAAGAGTTTGGTTAAAGAATATAGTACTTGTTTATTGTTTAAGTCATGTTTGGATTTATAATTAATTAAAGTTTATGTGTGAACTTGGTAAGCTACAAAACCTAGTTGCAGGGAAAGAAATCTCAAAAAAAAGTAGTATTTCCAGTCTTTTATACCTTCCCATGTACCAATCATTCATCATATTCTGCCCCTTTTTTATTGATTTTATGTTTTTAAAAGAATTTTATCTATTTAATTTTGGATCTATTATAATATAATCCAATATTAATTAGATAAGACACTTAGTTTTTATTAGATAAGATGCTTCTTAAACATCAATAATAATAATAATAATAACAATAATAATAATAACACCAATAATAATAATAATAATAATAATAATAATCCATTATTTTCAATAAAGATGTAAGAGTGATATATAGGTAATGAAAAAATGAAATGAGGTTGGTTTGAGTACGAGCATACACATACTTCATGGTCCCAATCCAAAGCAAATGATCTGAGCACGATGTCCAACTATTGAATGAAAGCCCATTAGACGGCCCAAAATTCAAAACCTCTTATGTGGACCATGGTCTTGGATGGTCCTGAAATCATAGTCCAAGCGCTTGCACTAAGGTTGATTTCACATCTTTCTTTATACTATACTAATGTTTTTTGTGGCTCCTATATATATATATATATATTTATGTTGGATTAAAGACTCTGACTTTTACTAACATATACATACAAGTGTGTGCTTCCTTGTATGTTTTTCTTAATATACAATTATACAAATACTCCCTCCGTTCCATATTAATTGGCATCTTCGAAAATTATGCAGTTAAACTTAAAAATTTTTGACTGTAAATTTTTCAATATATACAATGATTTGTTATATAAAATTACTATCATTAGATTCATAACAAAAAATACTATCTTAAAAGTATAATATTGCAATTGTTAATAAAATATTATATAAGAAATTATCAATCAAAGAGTGACATTGGAGACCGTGACAATCAACGAAGTGACAATTAATATGGAATGGAGGGAGTAATGAAATTGAAATTGATAACAGTCACATGTGTATTTATTCATACGTAAAATTTAATACAACAACAATATCAATTAATGCATCCTGATGTGAGCACTATTTTTAGGTGTATGCGCTTAAGCTTGTCTTGCTGCAACAGTTGAGTTGTTGCCGTGTGATCGTAAAATTACGATTTTAAGTCTTGCAAGTAGTTTTTGCAGAAATGCAAGATAAAGTTGGCTTACATTACATCTTTGTGATAAAACTCTTCTTCAGACCCTATTTGTGTGGATATTTTGTACACTAGGATGCCCGGTCCATGCTTATTTGTTACGCAAATTAAGTTGTCCTCATTAGAACTAGTTGTTAAAATATATATATACGAATTATTATTAAGATAAGGTTCTGTCTTTCTGCATATGTTCAAAGCCATCATTTTCAAAGAGTGCCAATGACAAACACTTTAGTTGGAATCTTCATGCAACATAGTTGAGGGAAGACAATCACTTGTGACTTGGGAGTTGTGAATGAATGAAAGAGTGAGAATAAATACAAAAAAATACCAAGAAAAAAAATGATTGAAAATGATTGAAAGAATGAGAATAAATACAAAAAAAGACCAAGAAAAAAATAATTGAAAATGGAAACATAGCCAATGTTTTACACTAGTAGTGGTTTGAACTTTGAACACATACTTGTGGGGACAATTGTCTATCTTGGTTGGCTCCTTTTGGCTTTCATTTTCATTCCCTTAATTTTCATTTTCATAATGATGTTATGTTTATAATTCATCATTCTTTACTCTATGATTTTTTTATTCTTTTTGAAAGGATAAATAAGGTTCATTCAAATTGGGCTCTTATATCAAAAGGATACTAATTAGATCTAGTGACCCAAGCAAAGGAAAAACCTAAATTTGTAAGACTTTATTTGTAGCCCTGTTCATCTTCCCACAAAGATAGTGAAATGATCTCCAACATAAAAATCATCTTCAAACTTTAAACTAATAAACCACGACTATTCCAATGTCATAATGAAGAATATATTCACATTATTTGTCACATTGAAGTATATTTAGTCAATTTTAAAAGTTTCATTTATCAATTTTCAATATATATAATAGTCTATCATATGAAACCATGATCATTAAATTTGATTAAAAATAGTCCTTAAGAAAATTTTGCAAGTTCACAAAAAGAGTCATATCATAAGCTAAATCATTGGTTATATACTATACAAGCCCACTTTCTACGACTTAGTATCTGAGCTAGGCTTAGTAATAAGTGTTAGGCTTGAACCTTATAAGTAGACGCCATGTTTGTTCGCATAAGGTTAAGTTCAAAGAACATTCACATCAAGGTAAGAGTTAGAATATAAAATCATTATTGGACCTTCAACCATCAAAATCCACCCTATGCAAACTCATTCAAAAATAGGTATCCACAAACCCTTGTAGGGGTTGTCCTAGCACTTATCTACATGATTTGAAGTAGAGCCTACATGTTTTTCATGGGCATATAAGAATCCCAAATGGCACAAGGCCTTAGCAGAGGAATTTGACGTGCTTGTTCAAAATGATACTTGGACTTTAGTCCCTTACCGTAATTGACACGAATCTATAAAATGTAGATGAGTGTACAGAAACGAGTATCTATTTGATGACTCCCTTGAATTCCAAAAGGTACGATCAGTGGATCGTAGGTTTGGTAAGCTTGAGGGTTTGAATTATCATGACACTTTTAGCTCGGTGGTGAAACAAATTACCGTTCGGGTAGTTCTAAGCATTGTCGTTTCTCGTGTTTGGGTCATTCACCAACCTGATGTCAAGAATGCTTTTTGCTTTGGTGATCATATTGAAGATGCTTATATAAATCAATTAGTGGTGGAAACAGTGCGATGCGGTGCGGTTTCGGTGTCTCGAAGCGGTGCACGTGCACCAGACGAAACGTGCGCTAAAACCTTAAATTGGAACAAAATCACCCGGTTTTCAAAAACCGGTGCACCGGATTTAATGGTGCGGTTTCACCGGTGAACAGGAACCGCATTAATTTCTGTCAACATCAAAAAATCTATATTCAATTAAAAGAAAAATTAATATATATATATATATATATATATATATATATATATATTCATTTATTTATTTATATTAACGGTTCGGTATTAATTTCTGGGTAGAATTTACACTGTTTTTTTTAACAAGTTAATTTACACTGTTTCTGTTAGACCTGTCAATTCGGGCGGGCCGGTCGGTATTGGGTCAGGTGTATAACGTGTTCGAGTAAATACGGGTCGTGTGTATAACGAGTTCAGGTAAATACGGGTCGGGTGTATTTGGGTTTGGGTCGGTAATACGGGTCATGATCGCCCTTTTTCTCAGTCACTTATAACCAATAAAATTGACTATAATTAGCCGAAAATACCTACATAATGTACCATTTCATTCCATATTTCACCACCACAACATATTACGATTGTGCAAAGATATTACTATACATCTAAGGGATAGTTTAAACAAAATTTGGCAATCTCCAAGTTCATAAGCATTATGCGATTTATGTCAATAGTCCACAAACGACAATCCTTCTGAATTTTTAATATATATATATATATGTGTGTGTGTGTGTTCAACTCATATATAGAATATTTATCATCACATACACACGAGTACCACATAAATTCCATTATCAACAACAAAATGAACCGACTTAGACTTAAGTGAGTCTCAAATATTAAGTGCTTCAACCACAGTTGAGAACGATTGAACATATAACACAACAACATGAAAATGAACCTCGACACGACCCCCTATTGCTTCGGCCAGCAGGAGATGGAGGCGGAAGACCCCTCCTCCGACGACCACCAACCACAAAACCATAAGAGGATCTGTGGATGGATGAATGAGGAGCTTAGGGTTTGAAGGAGAGATGGAGAGTTGAATGAGCAAAAAATGAAAGTTGCGCACGTAGTAAATGAGGAGCTTAGGGTTTTCAATTTGATTTTTGAATCTTTTGCCTTATTTCCTCAACTTCCCTGGCTTTCCACTTTTCTCCTTAAGGTTGTTCATCGGTTCAAAACTGAACCGAATAAACTGAAAGCGAATAAGAGTTAAAGTTCAAACCGAAAACCGAACTGAATCGAATAAAACCGGTTCGATTCTCGATTTATTCGTTTCAAAACCGAATAATGCACATATCTCTATGGGTTATTCACCGGAGCGAGTCAAACCGAAAACCGAATAAGATCTAAAGTCCAAATCGAAAATCGAACCGAATGAAAATCGGTTTGGTTGGGACCTGTTTTATTCGGTTCGATTCTCGGTTGATTCGGTTCAAAGTGAATAACGTACACCCCTATTTCTCCTCCTTAATTTGGCCGTTTGGGCCTAATTTCTTTTTTAACAAAGTGGCCCATTTTCGAAACATAGCCCAATCAATACAAATCTTTCAATTATAGGCCTGTGACCCGTTGGGTCGACCCGAACATGACCCGTTCAAACCCGTTTATTTTCGGGTTTCACGGGTCCGGTAAATTTCGGGTCCCGGGTCGAAAAATCATGTTCAAAACCCATTTTTTTCCAGGTCGGTTTGGGTAGGATCAGTTTTTGCCAGGTCTAGTTTCTGTATTAATTTCTGGGTAGAATTTTTTTTAAACCAAAATTTATATATATATATATATATATATATATATATTTATATTTATATTAACGGTTTGGTGCCGGTTCCCCGTCGGTTTGAATATCCCAAATCGGAACCACCCCGTTTAGCATCCGGTTCGAATTTTAAGCCGGTTTGGTGTTGCCCATTTCCGACTTTTTTTATCCGATTTCGGTTCAGTGTGCCGGTTCCAGCCCTAAAATCAACCACAGGACTTCATCCATCATGATTTCCCAACTCATGTTTGGGAACTCAACATATCACTCTAGCTATGACCTCAAATAGGCTCCACGGGCTTGGTTCCATAAGTTGAGTAGCTTCCACCTCTACTTGGGTTTCACTTGTAGTAAGAGTGACTCTTCCATGTTCGTCTATAGTAAACCCAAAATCCTTCTCGTCCTTCTAGTTTATGTTAGTCTATATGTTTATGATAACTTCTTAGCTACTTACCCAATTCATCATGATCGTAGTAAGCACAATAAAATTGATTAACACTTTATTCATGAACCTTTCTATTTTTAAATTCACATACATCTTTACCCAATCCTTGCCTACAAATAAGTTTTTATTTTTTAAATTCAACCTTTCTATGCATTCATCCCTACAAATTGAAGGAACGTGATAAAAGATCTTCATATTTATGAAAACTCTAATATATATGTACCAATTTTTATAATACAAATATACAAGTAAACATAAGACTCCCTTTGTCTAAGCCTTTCATTCCTAATATTGTGACAAACTTACAGTCTAGAACAACAAGTATAACCCGCATAACAAAAGGTCCAAAAAAAACAAATCACTCATCAAATTTCCCAAGTCAATCAAAACTAAAATAAATCAAGTTAAAACTTGACACTGACTAAGGCCCTGTTCTTTTCTGCGGTATTTTGCGGTGTGGTGTGGTGGGGTGTGGTGGAATTGTGGTGGGGTGTGGTGGAATTGTGGTAGGTTATTGATATGTAGGGTAGGTGAGGAGAAAGAATATAAAAAGTAGAGGAGAAAAGTGAAGAAAGAGAAGAGTGAGGAGAGAGAAAAGTAATGATTTGTGACAAACTGCGGTAAGTTGTGGCAAACTGCGGTGAACTATGGTACCGCAGTTTGACAACCGCAAAAAAGAACAGGGCCTAAAGCTAATTGTTACTTTATAGTGCTCGTGCCAACAAGTAAAGAAGGTGGATTACTCAAGTCATCATTTTCACACGACTGCATCATAATTACATATTCCACAAAGACTAGTCAGTGGCCAAGTTCAAACCATATTCAATCAATATTTTCCTTTTTTTTCCCTAAACTTAATCTTCAATAAAGTATGTTACACAGATAAGGGTTGTGTTCATAAAAGAACAATAAAAAATTCATTATTAAGTCAGTGCATTATTCGGTTTTAAATTGAAAACTAAAATGAGTTGAACGGTTCATTCGATTTTTGATTCAAGGTTTTTGTTTTATGTCACCTGCCCTCTGTATCGTGTTTAAAGGCTTGGAAACTACTTCTTGTGGCTTTCTGACCCTTGACCATCTATAGAACAACAATCATATTTACCAAATGCGTTGGTCGAAAACCGCTGCAATATCTTAATGTTTTCTTAGTTTTATACATATTGATAGACACTTTTTTCTTATATTATATTAGGGTAATTGGATTCTAATAATACGAACTTTGGGCCATATAAGACTTAATAATACGAACTTTCGATTTGATTCTTAATAATACGAACTTTGACCCCCTGTTGGATACTGTAACGCCCCGGAAATTCAATTATAAAAAGTCACAGTCAAACTAACGTTAACAGACAAAACTTAGCGGAAGACTTCAAATTTAGTTTGGGCGTCACTGCCGTATCCCCGAAGGAATATAAGGCGAGAAAGGAAAACACAACTATTTGCTAACGGTAACTACTAACAACTCAAAACAAAACTTTAAGATTTCATAACGAAAACAATATAAAAAGATTCAAGGACTTCTAGACTCGTCGTCCTCACTTCTAATTCCCGTCCCCAGCATTTAGATCTTCACCTGAAAACAAAACATTTCAAAAAAATGAGGGGGAAATCTCAATAATGTCTACCCCTAACGTTTAAACAATTTAAGTTCATTTCAATTCATTTTGGGGAGAGGGATCGAATCAAACGTTTTACAAACCTTTAATCCCATACTGTTTCCTCAACCCATCCAATCCATATTTTAATTTGCGGGCGGGATACCAAATCCTTTAAAGTAACATCGCCTACCAAAGGCATCAAGAACATCGCCTACCAAAGGCATAAATAATATCGCCCACCCAAGGCATCAAAACATCGCCTACCAAAGGCATCAAGAACATCGCCCACCAAAGGCACAAATAATATCGCCTACCAAAGGCATCAAAATACTATCCTATATCAGGGAAGGAAGCCCTGATCTCCTGGTCCATAACCCTGCAGGTTGTTACACCTGCACAACAGGTTATCCCCCGAAACCCGCTTAACGTTTCCACTTGAATTATTTATACAATTTTCAAACTCAACTCACGACTCTCAAGTCAAACCATCCCAAGTTATCAAAACCATTAACAAAACTTCGAATAAAAGACCATCCAATTTCTCAACTCAAATAAACCAAGATCACAATCGAATTCAAAAGATTATCAAAACAGATGGTCGTTTTTCCACAAAAGTCCCCTTTCGGGATGCAATTCTCAAAATAGATTATAAAACATCAAAACACATTTAAAGAGCATCCCGATGGGGATTAGAGCATAGACAATTATCTGAATAACGTCACAGTACAGCAATAAGGAGAACACACTTGAGCTCACTATCGTCACGCACTAACTCGGGCCTAGAATAACAATAATTATCTAATCAAAACGCGTTCTAACGAAGTTAGTATCAACTATCAACGACCTAACCCATCCCCTAGGAACACTTAGGTTCCTATCATTTATGATTTACACTTAACACACTCAAGGAATTTTATAACAAGTTCACACATAAAATTTACTCAACAATTTTCATAAATAAAAGCAAGCAGAGGACAGATTGTAACGTTCACATAAAATGGGTCACAACTCGACTTTCCGACATCCTATGGGTCTGGTTCTGGACTTTTCGGAAACCTAGGGATGTCTACTAAAACTTCTATGTTGATGACCAAGCCCATATCAATCCCGAAGGACTCTAAAAACACCCATCTTCCCAATTGGTCCAGATCTGACAAGTTCTGGTAAAAAGATTATAACTCGGGTTATACAAATCAAACGTTCGATCCGTAAAATTCCTATGGTTCCTAACATCTAAGCGAACCTCCAGCTTAAACAGTTCGGTCAACGGATGACTATACAATTTATGGTGACCCATTCTTTACGCCCTATCAAAACTTCCCCGATCCCGATTCCCATATAATCGATAATTTCGGTTCTAACTTTCACCATTCGATCCCGGGGTCCTAACTTGGGTCTAAAATAATGGCTAAGGTTAAAGTTTCTAACTTAATCCAACCAAGGTCTACAAGCTACCACTTATGGTCAATAATTAAAACCTTTTTTAGGTAGAGAACTTGATAATAACGTAATAATTGCATAATAGTAACATAACTCCAAAATATTTGCACTTTAATATACATAATAAATATAAAATTTTTGTAAAACAGAAGGAAATATTTTTAAAACTCTTTTTAAGAATTCAAACCATAGTACTAAAAAAATAAATTCCTACTTTCACTAAAGAAATACAAAATAACTACACTTTGCAATTATGAACGATGTACATAAATATATTTCAAACAATAATCAACTTTATTTAAACTATCACATGTATTAATACTCAATTATAACCAAATAATTCAGATTTAACAAGGTAAACTAACTCTAATTCATGTATGAGATAATACTAACAAGACCCTAACATGATTTACATACAATACTAATCATATATTACACATAACTCCCCAAAAGCTATAATCATAATTATTTTTTTTAAGAAAAAAAAAACAAACAAAATACTACTTCCAATACTTAATTAACCATCTTCATGCACGTATAATAAAAACAATATGATCATTAAGGAAACGTAAGAAACAAAGCATCAGAAAACCAAACTCAAAAGAGGGTTTTTACGTAAGAACGACACCGACAATCAGGGGCAGTAACGGTAGTCGCCGGTCATCGGAGGGCAGTGTATCGGTCAGGCGGCGGTTTGGGAAGAGGTTAGTTGGCGGTGACGGGTGAGGTTTCGAACACAGCAACCGCAACCACACATCGAGTTTCTCGGGTTTGGCTGCCGAGCGATGGTCTCCGGCGGTTCGTGCGCCTACCTCCGACGTGGCAGCAGCAACCGCGGTGGTCCTGGAGGCGGCAACAGCGGCTGGCGGCGCGACAGAACAAGAATCGAACGGAGGGAGGGAGAGTGAGTGCGAACGAGAGAGAGAGGGTGGAAGAGCAGCGGTCTGGGCTCAGGGCGGCGGCCGGCGACGGTCTGGGCGGTGCTCTAGTGACCCTTCTGGTGGCAGGGATTCACGGCAGAGAGTAAGGAAGAGAAGAACGGGAGAGAGAAGAGAGGAAGAGTAGGGTACGTGATTGTGTTTGCCTTCGCCCAAGATTTACTAGGTTTCTTTCTAACTAACTAACATTAGTAACACTAATCTGAAACTAAAAGTGATTATAAGATCACGTACTCATAAAAGTCATATAATAGTATTAATACTAATCTAACAATAATCATCACGTACTACCCCCAATAATAATAATAATAATAATAATAATAATAATAGTAATAATAATAGACATATAATAATAGGAATAATACTAAACACAAAAATAATAATATTCATATCACAATAATTAAAATTAGAAGAAGAATAATACTAATAATAATAATAATAACATGTGATATTCCCAATATGCCCTTATTAGTCCCACAACGATCCTATGAGCTCAAGTGTTAGCATAAATAATCACAAACGAATAATAATAAATAACGAAGTCAAACCTAATTTACTAACGACGTCACGGTCAACATCTTTGGATTTTTCAGGGTTTTACATCATTACCCCCTTAAAAGAAGTTTCGTCCTCGAAACTTAAACTTGAAACTAACGGTCTGGCAGACGTAACTAACGATGGTACTCACCAAAATTTCGGGGTTTTACAGATACAGTAACACGCCACCGAGTTAATGAATTTTTGACTCGCTGGAAAGCTTTGTTGGCAGGCCAGGCACGTGGTCTTTGTTCTCTTGCGTTGCCAGGTCAGCAATTGACCAAAAAAAAAAGCCACCTCAGCCTTCTAATTTCCCTCCACACCAACTGTACGTTAGGTTTATTTTTTTTAATTTTTGTTTTGAAAAAAAAGCCCCTCAACTACTGTAATATTCATCCATCATCTTCATCGTCTATTCTCTCTCTAACATCTGCGAAGAACAATTCTGGGTTTGGGGAAGGGTTTTGTGAGAAGTGCTTGCAAATCTCCATCAACTACTGCTGCTGCAGACGTCTCCAGTACTCACGGCAAGCCTCGATCGACACTGTGCAACGGTAAAAGCAAAAGCAGAGGTTAGTTGTTTTCTTCCTTGAAATGATGACAATGTCGACCAAAACCCTATCTTTGATAGGCCCAAAAATTCTTTTTTTTTTTTGGAGTAAAAAGTCGTTTTTTACAGTTTAGGGTTTCTGGGTAGGGAATCTAGTGGGGAATTTTACCATTAAAAGTTAGGGTTACTTGAAAGTTCGAATTTAGGGGTTTAAAACTGAACAAAATGGTAACATTGTTTCCTGATTTTGTCTTATGCAGAAAGATGTTGTATGATTTAGTGAATTTGACAATTTACTATGGGGGTAAGTTTGTGGAGGACCCATAATATAGATATGAGGGTGACTTGGTGAGATATGAGGCTTATGATATTGATAAACTCTGTTATTTGGAGATAGTAGGGCTTGTTAAGGATGAAGGGTACACTAATGTAGAAACTGTGTACTATTCCGTACCTGGTTTGGACTTGAAGTCATCATTGAGGAAGTGTTTCACACATTACGAGAGCATTGATATGCTAAACTGTGCAATGACATATGGGGAGATAACTGTGTATGTTGTGCACACAGTGGATGAGGCCATATTAGATGATGTTGTTGGGTATTTGGAACCCCCCCTGTGTCACCTTCTGGGAAATCAAGGAAGAGGTTTTAAAGAGGGGCATCAAAGACTCCCAAAAAAACTCCATTGCATAGCAGCCCAAGCCGTCGTGGGGGAAAGAGAGTAAAAACTGTGATTCCCAAATCCCCTTTTAGGAGGGTGAAGTCCAAAACCAACCCTGCAAAAATGGATGATCCTATTGCTGAGCAACCCACAACACAGGCATCTACTCAAGTTGATGACATTGAGATGCAACCAAGCACCCAGCCATCTTCCCAAGTGGATGACTCATTCAATGAACCAATGACCCAACATTCCCAAATGGATGAGCCTTTCATTGAACCAATCACCCAACATTCCCAAATGGATGAGCCTTTCAATGAACCAGCCACCCAACAATCCCAAGTGGATGACCCTGAGATGCAACCATCCAACCAGCCTGATCATGCTTTGGGACAGAATGTTGATGACCATGAAGTTGAAGAGCCAGTCATTGAACCCTCTACCCATGCTGATGACCATGATTTGGGACAGAATGTTGAGGAGCCTGTGAATGACATTTCAGTTGGTAGGTCTTCAGAGAATGTTGATAAAGGCAAGGAGAAGGTTGTATTCTATGATGATTCAAGTAGTGATCCTGATGATCAGACTTGGGTGCCGGGAAGAAAGGATCTAGATGAGTTAGATGATGATGATGTGACTGTGAATGAAATTAAGTCAGGTGGTAGGAAGGCAAGAAGAAGGTTGGATATGTATGCTGAGGATGGGTGTGATGATGATGATGATGATGATGATGAATCAAGTGATGATGATGTTGAGGGTGAAAACTCTGTACATGAAGAAGTTGATACCTCAGATGATGAATACAAGATTGCCAAGGAGAACGAGGCTGAGTTTAAGAAGAAACAGAGGAAGGAGGTGTTGAAAGATGATGGAACAGTAAGGATAGACCCAACAAAACATCCTCATGACTGTGTAAGTGACTATGATGACTCTGAGGCTGAGATGGAGACAGATGGAGAAAGTGGAGATGACATTCCAAGGATGTTGAGGAAAAGGACCAAGAGATGCAATGTTGATGACCAAACACAATTCAAGGATTTTGAGTGGCAAGTTGGTATGACTTTTGGGACTGCAAAAAGATTCAAAGAAGCAGTTGCAAGGTATGGTTTGTATGGAGGTTATAGTGTTAAAATAGGTGTGTCAGACAACAAGGTTGGGAAATATGGGGCTGTGTGCCAACCAAGCTGTAAGTTCAAGGTTTATGTTTCAGGGGATAAGAGGCTGAGGACTTTTGTGGTGAGATCTGCTAACAACCATCATGCTTGCACTAGGAGCATGACAAAGAACTGTCAGTTGAAAGCCCCTTGGGTAGCACAACACTACCTTGCAAGGTATAAGGAAAGGCCTCATTGGCCTTCAAAAGAACTGAAAGCCCAAGTGATGCAGGAGTTTGGGTTAGAGATAGCAAGGTGGTTCTGTTATGATGTGAAAAGAAGAGCTCACAAGATGCTGCATGGTTCAATGAAGTCCCTGTTGGGAATGTCCCGACAATGTTCGATACACACGGAGATTAAATCAAAGTAATATAGTAATTATATGTCTTGCTAGAGACCTCTATAATTAGTAATTAAATATGTTTAATTACAACTATATTATTTGGTCCTACTGGGTCACACAAGTCGATTGCCGAACAATGTATGTAACCTAAATGATATTGTATCAAGTTTAGAAAAGTTGGAAACTGATTTCTGTGAAAAATCAGCCCAACACGGACCGAATTGGGGTCAACACGGTCCGTGTTGGGACACCACGGTCCGTGTTGACCGTGGGCCGAATGTTTGGACTTTCTGGAGTCCAACACGGACCGTGTTGTTTCGACACGGACCATGTTGAGCCTGCAATCGCCGTTGCTCTTTTCGCCCTTTAGGTTTTGAACCCTATCCTAGGTTTTCTAAACACTATATAAAGGGTCTCGGGAGAGATTATTCCACACCAACGCCTTCGACTCTTAGAGAGATACAGGTGATTTCACGAGTTCTGTCTCTTTTAGTTTGCATTCTAGTTTGAAACACTATTAGTTTCTGAAACAATCTCATACATCTTAGATTGAGATTCGTCTCGATCGGGTCGATCTAGCAATCGGGTTCGGTCTTTGCGTGGACTTTTCAAGATGGGGTTTCAGTTGGAATCTGGAAGGTCAACCTCTTCTTCAGCAGGAATTAGCGATCAGGTATAATTACTGAAGCCTCTGCAATTGTGTTGATTAATTGTTTATAACTGTTATAATATTCCGCCAATTAATCTGTATCTGTTTAAGAAATAGACAACCTAAAACCTAACAGTGGTATCAGAGCCACCAATTGCATGCTAAAGTATTGTACTTGTATTCATAATTAATTTTGTCAATAGTTGAATTATATTATGAATATGCTAGACTAGATTTATGCCTAAAATTTGAATCTTTATGAAAGTTTTAATCTTTGATGTTCATGATAATAAATCTGAGATTTTAGTGTAAAATTTCATGCTTTGTTATTATTGCCTTTAATTAATCGATTTTATGTTTGTTTAATTAATAAATATAACATGAACTCGATTTAATTTTGAATGTTTTAGAAACAATCATGTTTAATATTGTTAAACAGTAGGCAATACATGAAATAGGTTTAAATTCGCAAAATAGGGTTTTGTAGAATTTTCTGATTTAGCTTTACGGTAAACATAAAAAAAAAAATCGAAATAAACTATCAAACGAACTCGAAAATTTCTGAAATTTTTACAGTAGCATATTAGATGAACCTACTGTATGGGAAAATTATAAAATTTGATTTTTAAACTTATCGGACTGTTGTTATTTATTTTCCTCTTAAATGGAGAATTAAAAATGTTTAATTCCCTAAAATTTTACAATCTTTTGAAAATTGTTAAAATTCTGGAAAATATTCATATTGGGTTATTAGATAACGCTGTGATATGAAATCTTTAAATTCGATAAGTTACGATAGTTTTATTTAAGTTTTTCATTCACGAAATTAACCGAAACTGGGAAGCAACACGGACCGTGTTGGATCAACATGGATCGTGTTGCCAGCAGTTTTGGTGAATTCGTTCTTTTAGGGTTTGTAATTAATTTTAGAAATTAATTATTAAATCCTATTACCACTAAATCAGATAATAGGCATAAAATCTATTACTTTGTAAAGTTTAGGAAACTTGCAAATAATTTTGAAAGATATAGTATCTTTTAGACTCCTTGATTTTAAGAAAGTCAAGTATTTTGTATGTATAGGTATAAAATCCTAAATCTGTTTAGGTAACTAAGATAAAATTTGGATTTTATTTTCTTTATTAATCATGCAAACCTTTTAGGAAATTTTATTTAGTATTTATTTCCTTATGTGTTATATTGCAATTATTTATATGCCTTTATAATTTGTTATTTAAGCATGTGTCTATTGCAATATTACATGTTTGCATGTGCTTCTAGTATGGCCATAGATAGTCAATTTTACCGGTCTGCGTACCGGGTTGGGTGAAATACGGTCTGCGTACCGTCTTTGAATTAAATTTTAAATTTAAATTTCAGTTAAATTTATTTTTAATTCATGTAAGGACTCAATTGTGAGGTCCAAATTGTAAATTAGTTGTAATTGGAGACATCAAATTGAGTGGGAGCCCAACAGTAATAGAGGTGGTGATTCGAGTGGGAGCCCATCCAAATGAAGTTGCAAGACCCAAGAAGATTTTCTTGAAGACTGTCAAGGCTTAGTTAAATTAGTTGATTAAGTCTAGGTGGCTATACTAGGGGTTTTTATTTATGCTTTAATTTTGTTATTGCATGTTTTATTATGCCTTTTATGCTTTTCGAAAGAGTTCACCTAGAATTGCATGCATAGGATAATAAAACCTACTCTCATAATTGAATTATTGCTCAACCTACCGAAACACCACTTAGATGGATAAATAAAGAAAGCCAAAGCGAATTATTTGTCCATCATTAATAAGTAGGGTGGGAGCTAGGTCAATTCAAATTGGCTATCAAAATAGTTTTGGGCCAAGAGCAGAGGAAGAGAAATATTGTATTCGATACAAATTTCTTGCCAAGAGTCATTTTTGAATGATCGATCATAAGATGATCCACCAAAGACAACATGGGACCGAGTTTTGTTGGGCCAAAGTCCACTTGAAGCCATGGGTCTTGTGGGTCTTGGTTAAATTAAAACACTAAGTGAGAGTTGATAAAGTGTTTTGATTTGAAATTAAAATTAGTTTAATTTCTTTTGATGAATAATAACTAAAATGAACCAACTTGTCGTAGAATTATTTATGTCTTTTCACTCAAACATCCACCACTAATAAAATATTGTTTTTTCCTTGAGAAAGAGAAAAACAATTAACACCAATTCCTTAATTGGCATTGCCATCGCAAGATTGTCTTGAGGGCGAATTAAAAGAAATATGTCTTTGATATAAAAATGAGCTAGGCATCAATATTAAGAGGTCAATCAAGCCAAATGAATACATGTAATGTCATAGTATTCATACAACTTTAACTTCAAAATGTTTGAAGGTTAGAGGAAGTTTTTTCAATATTTCAAACTCAAAACCAAGTTCTTCGAACTAGTTAGAGTTGATAAATATGAAACCAATAACCAGATAGTCTCGGTTGAGCTAGATAAAAGCCAATTGTTGGCACTCATGTTCTGAAATAATTTGACTAATTTAAAACATGAGAAACCTCAGACCCCCTTTAGCCAAAAGATTGGCGATCGAAGATAGTCTTTTAGTCAAAGGGAAAATAAAGATTTAAGAAATCTATCAAAGACTAGAAGTCAAAGGAAAGGTAAGGACAAACAGTTGTACATACCCAACCAATGACAGCAATCAGTTAACAACCAGATCATGTATGACACTGGGAGCGTGAATAACTATAAGGAAGACTTGTGATATGATTTCAATTCTAGGCAAATGCGTATATGATACACACTACCCTTATTAAACCCACTTTGAGTATAAGATACCGGCTGTGAAACTCGCATTTATGCAAATGTGTAGTATCTACAGCAAAGTAGATGTGCTTTGAAGGATGAGAGTCAGCCTACAAATAGGAACATACAATTAGTTGTAGTTCCTTATGAAGAGTTGGTTGTTTATCCATTTCCTCAAGACTTATAAGAGAAATATATAGGTGATTCTATGTTCTCATTATAAGTGTTTCTTACTCTCAATTAGAGAGAGAGAGGATCTCGGATAAACACACCCAACACATCGAAACCAAAAGGTTTGAAAGGAATAACCCTTGTTCAAACATAAAACTTGTAACTATCTATTAAGTCATGCAAATCAGAGCGCATTCAGAAGCGTCACAGTGATAGACTTTTGAATGATAAGACTTTGAAACATGTGATGTCTGCAAAGCATGACTGTACCTTTTACAAGAAAGGGTGAACGTGCCAACAAACATTCATGCATATGGATGTATGTAGACCAATTGACCACAAGTACAAGGGGTGAATTACTTCAAATCTTCAAGATGAATAAAATAACACATGATGATTCATGTCTATGAGATTCATCTGAAGCTGGAATGTTAAAATAGTTTAAAGATTTCCAAAATGAAGTAATCTTGGCAAAACAATAAAGAACACCTAGATAAGTTTGAAAGGATGCTAATAGTTGAGCCAAGAGTTTGAACAAATGACTCAAATGAAACACAATTCTGGCACTATAAGCTTAAGTCATATTAATCAGAAATGTATTCAGAAACTGCATAGTGCAGGATTTTGGAAAACCTAAACTTTGAAAAGTTCAATGTTTGCAAAGCATGTCTGATGAGTAAGATGACTAAAATCACCTTTTATTGGAATTGGTGAAAAAGCTAATGACTTATTAGGATGCATACATACTGATGTATGTGGGCCTATGAGCACTAGTACTAGAAAAAGGTTTATCAGACTATTTCATCACTTACGGACGATTTTTAGTAGATATGGGTATATCTACTTAATACGCTAAGTCCAAATCCTTTGAAAATGTTCAAAGAGTTTCAAAGTGAAGTACAAAACCAACTTGGCAAGAAAATCAAAAACCCTTCAATTAGATTGAGGAGGTGAGAATTTGAGCCAAAGATTTCATTGACCATTTCAGAGAATATGAAATTGTTTCATGACTCTCTCCTCTAAGAATACGACATCTCAATGACGTATCTAAGAGCAGGAATCACACCTTATTAGATATGGTGTGATCAATGATGGTTGAGTCAACATTGCCGATTACCTTTTGGGGATACACGCAATTAACCATAGCTGTAATTACTGAATAAAGATTATCGGAAGCATTAGGAGAAGAGAGGTTCTTGAACCGTCTTCTGAAAGAAAGGAGTATCACTTCTACAAACTGTTGTAGAGAAAAGTGTTTGTGTCTCAAAATACTTTCTTCTTAGAGAATATGTTATTTTCTAAAAGAAAGAGTGGGAGAGATTTTGAACTTACCGAAGTTCGAGAGACACAAAACACTATAATCATCACATAAAACTCCGCTACTTGATCCTAGTTCATATTTTCCTATTTGTCGGAAAATTAAGAACAAGGATGAGGCGATTGAAGTTTCTCAAAATGTTGAGGAGAGGATGTCATGAACATTACTCCAAGCAAGGTCGTAAACAACTCGTCACCCACAAGATGTCGATCTTCTATGGATGAACGTGAGATGTTACTTTTAGAAAGTAATGACTCTACCTACATCAAAGAAGCTTTAAGTAAATCAAGATTCCATGCAACCAAGTCTAAAATGGATTCCATGTATTCAACTAAGTTTAGGACTTGGTTGATTTGTCCAAGGTGTGAGCCATCGCATATATGAGGGTTTTAAGGCAAAACATGGGTTCATTAAGATAGACACTAAGACCGACTTCAAAATTAGATTTTGAAGAAAGGTGTACTTGACACAACCGAGTGGTCTTTTGTTGGAATACTTGTAAACTTCAAGAGACCATCCGTGGTCTTAAGGAAGCTTCTAGGAGTTGGAATCATTGACCTTCTTGACGTGATATCAAAAGATTTGACATCGGGAAGTGCCAAAGATAATATTGTGTTTACAAGAAGTTCTGGGGAGCAATGCGTTTTTACGATATCGTATGTGATTGACATATCGCCTACTAAGAAGAATATTCCAATGTTGCTTCATCGAGGTTGACTTGGAAATAATTTTCAAAGTGAAGGATTGGGGCTAAGAATTTTATTGGAGACTAGATCTATAATGATAGATTAAAGATTTTTGATTGTTTGAATCAAAGTTAACTAAGTGTTGAATAGTTCAACTCACTTCCAAGAATGGATTAATTTCCAAAATCATGGCATATGCTTACGGAATTTGATTGTCTCAGAACAATCAGAAGTTCTAAGAAGGATGAGACATATAACTCATGCTTCAGGCGTGAGATTAATGTATGCCATGAGATGTTCAAAGTCCAACATAACATATACATTGTATATGTATAAGCAAAACTAAGGATGTGTCCTAAGTCTAAAGTGGTTGATAAAAGCTAAGTGTGAAGAGTTGCATTGATGCTACACTCATGCAGAGAAATATGATTATCTGAAAAGTCAGAGAAAATTATACAATCTGTATTGAGTGGTATTGAGGTGAACTGGAAGAAGTTCCTAACATGACATACGGTTAATTCTACAAATAAGACAAGTATGACACGACTTTAGAAGTTGTGGCAGAAACTGTTAGGATTGCGAAGTTTGTTTAGAACTGGGTGATGTTTCTAGCCTTATGAGAGAAATGAAGCCTTATTGAAAGGAGCCATCACTCAAGCAAAGGAACTGAAACTCACTATGAATCCAAACATGTGTTCCGGAAATATCTTCCTATATGAAAGGTCATTAGTGAAATGGTATATGTACGAGGTTCATTGCAAGTATTATGTGCTAAACCATTGTTGTAGTTAAAGCATGATAGTCATGCATGGGCAACATGTATTAAACACATTCCGGAATATTAACAAGTCAAATTTGCATGAATCGTTCATGAATTATGACCTTGTTGATTCATCATTGAGAATAAGATTCCAAAATTTACATCAATTGTGGTTTAGAATTATGTAAATGTCCAAAAAGGTTAGCACATTCAAAATGGGAAATTGGATGAGGTTCGATTTCTGAAACCCCATTAGTGAACTTGATAACGCTAGTCTTGGTCGATAGTCGAACTGGTTCCTAATTGTATTATCACGTAGGAACAGTGATAATATCAACACAATTAGCATGTAGGATTGAGGTGATGATCAAGTTTCGTGGTCATAGTGATGTGATGACATCATAAATCAATCACATGGGTACTGTTGAGAACAACTACCGAACTGACCCGCAGTGGGAACTCTTTAAGTTAGGAATGTCATAAGAGCTCTCACTACTCAAAATTCCTAAATCCTGAGTTCAATACATAGACTACATGGTCTGCTGTGACTTTGGAGCGCGTCAAACGTCTTTCGTAACAGTAGGCTATAAAGGCGGTGTCTGGGTTACAGTTGGATCATGTGAGAATGTGTGTCTGAACAAGACGGCATTGTCCTCCCTATTAGGGACAGTTGTCTCGTTGGCCACTCGGTGAGATTGGACTGAAAATGCTTGGCCGAGCTCAGTTGAATCAATAGTTGATCATCTGTTTTTCAAAGTCTAAACTCGGAGATCGAGGAAACGTTCGGGTCTTACATAAGGATGACATCAGCTTACCTTATCCGAACTAGAGACAGTAAGTGACAAGGGAATTCAAGGAATCGAACACTTGTGGGACAAGTGGGAGATTGTTGGGAATGTCCCGACAATGTTCGATACACATGGAGATTAAACCAAAGTAATATAGTAATTATATGTCTTGCTAGAGACCTCTATAATTAGTAATTAAATATGTTTAATTACAACTATATTATTTGGTCCTCTGGTCACACAAGTCGCTGCCTCGGAACAATGTATGTAACCTAAATGATATTGTATCAAGTTTAGAAAAGTTGGAAATCGATTACGTGAAAAATCAGCCCAACACGGATCGAATGGGTCAACACGGTCCGTGTTGACCCAACACGGTCCGTGTTGGGACACCACGGTCCGTGTTGACCGTGGGCCAAATGTTTGGACTTTCTGGAGTCCAACACGGACCGTGTTGTTTCGACACGGACCGTGTTGAGCCCAGAAATCGCGTCGTTGCTCTTTTCGGCCCTTTAGGGTTTTGAACCCTATGCCTAGGTTTTCTAAACACTATATAAAGGGGTCTCTGGGAGAGATTATTCCACACCAACTGCCTTCGACTCTTAGAGAGATACCAGGGTGATTTCCTGAGTTCCTGTCTCTTTTAGTTTGCAGTTCTAGTTTCAGGAAACACTATTAGTTTCTTGAAACAATCTCACATACATCTTAGATTGAGATTCGTCTCGATCGGGTCGATCTAGCAATCGGGTTCCCGGAGTGCTGCGTGGACTTTTCAGTAGAGGGTTTCAGCGTTGGAATCTGGAAGGTCAACCTCTTCTTCAGCAGGAATTAGCGATCAGGTATAATTACTGAAGCCTCTGCAATTGTGTTGATTAATTGTTTATAACTGTTATAATATTCCGCCAATTAATCTGTATCTGTTTAGGAAATAGACAACCTAAAACCTAACAGTCCCACTACTGCAAGATTGGGAGTTATTTGGAAGCACTCAAGACTACTGCACCTGACAGCAAATTCAAATTATGTACCAATCCAGATGGTGACAGTGATGTTCTTGAGTTCCACAGGCTGTTCTTGTGTTTTCATGGGATGAAGGAAGGGTTTTTGAAGGGATGCAGACCTGTTATTTGCATTGATGGTGCTTTCCTGAAAACATTCCTTGGTGGGTGTCTGTTGGCTGCCATAGGAATAGATGGAAACAATCAAATGTTTCCCATTGCATGGGCAATAACTGAAGGGGAGAACAATGACAGTTGGGAATGGTTCCTGTTGAATTTGCAAGAAAGCCTAAGGGGATCTGATGGCTCTGGTTGGGTGATCATTTCTGTTGAGCACAGGGTAAGTGTCTGTTTTGTCAGTTTGAATAATATGAAGTTTATTTTTTGTCAGTTTGAATAATATGAACTTCATTTTAAGTTAGTAGTTCTGATAAATACAAACTTTAATGTATGTCACTTCCAATAATATGAACTTTTCATCCTGTTAGTTTCAATAATATGAACTTAATATTTGGTCAATATGAATAATATGTATTTCATTTCTAGATACTGACTAAACAAATGTGATTATTTGCAGTCCACACTGTATGCAGTTCCAAAGGTGTTCCCCAATGTTGAGCATAGGCGTTGTGCTAGACACAAATATGCCAACTGGAAGAAAAATCACAGGGGTGAAGAATTGAAGTTATTATTTTGGAACTGTGTGAAGGCATACAATGAAGCAGACTTCAAGTATGCTGTTGATGCTCTTAAGGAAGAAGACCAGCAGGCAGCTGAAGATTTCCTTGCTGAGAATCCAAGCCAATTTTGTAGGGCTTTTTTCAGGACAGATAGCAAATGTGATGTGGTATGCAACAACATGGCTGAAACTTTCAATGCTTACATTGTACAAGCAAGGGCTAAACATTGCATCTACATGCTGGAGGAAATCAGATCGTCACTTATGGAGAGAGCTGTAACTAAGAAGAAGATCATGGAGGAATCTGAGTATGAAATATGTCCCAGGATCAGGATTAAATTAGAGAAATCTAAGCAGAGAGCAAGGAGTGCATATGTTCACCCAGCATTGAACAACCAATTTGAGGTAAACTTAAATGTGGACAAGTGTAAGGTTGATATGACCAAAAGAACTTGCACTTGCAGAGAGAGTGGATCTCGACCGCATACCTTCTTTGTCATGCCATAGCATGTACTGTGTGGTTGAAGCACAATCCTGATGATTATGTAGACCCTTACTACAAGAAGGCCAAGTATCTGGATGCTTATCTTATTGGAATCCCACCTGTTGAGGGGGAGAGACACTGGCCAGCAGTGCAGCTACCTCTAGATCCACCACCAGTGTAAATTGGACCAGGTAAGCCAAAGAGGAACAAAAGAAGAGGCCCTACTGAAGACCCTAAGAGACCAGGGAAGCTCACAAGGCATGGAAGGGTGATGGTTTGTTCAATTTGCAATTCTCAAGGTCACACTAAAAGGAAGTGTCCCAACAAAGATGACCCCCGATACACCCAAGATCCAAACATCCCACCTCCAGCAAAGAGAGGAAGGGGAAGGCCAAGGAGAAATCCATTGCAGCCTCAGCAAGGTCCCACAGCAGAAGCAGCTCAACAACCATCAGCTGCCAGAGGTGATAACAATGGCAGAGGTAATGGCAGTGGCAGGGGTGATGGGACAACTAGCAGGGGTGATGGGACACAAACCACTGGGAGGGGAGCTGCACAAGGCAGGGGCAGAGGTAGAGGCAGGGGCAGAGGCAGAGGGCAAGGACCTGTGATTGGAGTTGGGAGGATGTTTCAAACAGAAGATGACACAGGGTATGTTCCAAGAAGGGGAGCTTATAGGGGTTCTGGATCTGGTGGAAGAGGTGTTTCTTCTGATGCTAGATCTGGATCTGAAACTGGTAGGGGAGGGGGTCATGGCAGAGGAGGGGCTGAAGGCAGAGGTAGAGGAAGAGGAATGATGGGAAATATTGGGGATTAGTTCAATTGTAGCAGTGGGAGAGGGGTAAGTTTTTATTGCTTCTCACCAAACTTATGTGTTTAATTTTCCTTTATTTTTTGTTGTTATTGTTTTTTTAGGGTTCAATAAGCCAACTTGTTTCCCCACTTTTTCCAATGGATAGGTGGTTGGTGATGTTGCTGGTGGAGGACCACAAAGTGAAGGGAATGGTCAACAAAGTGGGGCATCACAATCCTAAAGATTCTCCATGCCAGCACCCACTTTTTTTTGTTGGAAGAAGATACTGTTTTCAATGGTCAAAAGATGCTTCCATACTGATGTTTTTGTAGCAGCAAACCCTAGAACTCTATATTGCTGTAATTAAGTTGGTTGTGTTGTATATTTTGGAGTAATTGATGCCATTTTGTGATTGAAACACATGGAATCTTTTGGCTGTAATTTGGATGATGTTAGTCAGTCAATGTAATCAGCCGTTTTTTTCATCTCTTTTGTTCTAAATCTGTCATATGTTTTTGGCTACACCTGTTTTTCAATTTTATATGCGTCAGTTTCAATAATATGAAGTTTATAAAACACAAATCTCAATAACATGGACTTCCACATGTGAAACCATTAATAATATAACGTTTAAGTATTCATTGTTTCAATAATATGAAGTTTAGAATTGTCAGTTACAATAATATACACTTTTCATCTGTCACTTTCAATAATATGAACTATTATCTACATCTGTCTTGTCAACATGATTTATTCCATTTGATGTGATTTACCCACTGTTTTTTTGTCACAAAATATGAACTACATCAAGTCATGAACTGACAACAGTTAATGCAACTGATCCATTCATTCAATTTGCCATTCATTGTTCACCAAATTACAACACCTATCCACTCCAAGATGTTTACATCCACAAAATTCATCACTGCCCACCCTAACCTACCCCACATACTTCAGATGCACAACCTGACTTTGTACCCACCCAAATCTTACATCCACTTTGAAACCAGGACAACCAGTAACATACCAAAAACTATGCCTAAAACCTCCATTGAAGACTTGTTAAAGGCCTTCTTCTTCTTCAGCATGACAATTTCTTCCTCTGCCTTGATTCTCTTTTCTTTTTCCTTTGCAAGTTTCTTCTTCAAGCCCAGATTCACCTCCTTCAAGTGTGCAACACTTCCAATTTCTGACAACAATTGTTCAATCCTCTCATTCATCAACTTGTTCTGCTCCACCAAACCTTCAACAGTTCCAATTTCAACTTCCGCAACCAAATCTTTTTCCCATTTGAAGAATCCACAGTCAAGGTGCTTCGACTGAAATCAGACCAAGAAGTTAGTTCAATTTCTGGAAAAACCATCCAAAAACCCAAATCCGAAAAAACCCTAATTTCAACCCCCTCCCTCCGATACAAAAATCACACGCAAAAACCTCAAATTTTAGGGTTTACCTTCCACATTGGACATCCATAGAACCCTAACCCAGCATTTTCTCCCCTTCGACAAATCTTACGCACAGCAGGGATCCCGTGTTCACACTTTATCCTTCCATGGTTCGCAGTCCACCCAGAGGAAACCCCCTCGAAACTCCATCAGACTTCATCACTTCGAAATTCGAAATTCAAAGATGGAGCTTTGCAGAAGATGAGCAAAAAAAAATTTCAAACCCAGATCTGGGATGTCAAGACTGACGATGAAGATGAAGGAAGGAGATGGAGATGAAGGAAAGAGACATGAGTTAATTTTAGGTTAAATGGTTGTTAATGAAATAAGTGAAGGAGGGAAAACTTTGCTGACATGACAATTTTTTAACTCATAATCTGACCTGGCAAAGCAAGAGGGCAAAAACCACGTGCCTGGCCTGCCAGCAAAGCTTTCCGGCGAGTCAAAAATTCATTAACTCGGTGATATTCTTAGATATCAACAGGGTCAAAGTTCGTATTATTAAGAATCAAATCGAAAGTTCGTATTATTAAGTCTTATATGGCCCAAAGTTCGTATTATTAGAATCCAATTACCCATTATATTATATATATGTGCGCACGTGTATGAACATGTGCCTGTATTTTTTAATTTTTTCTTGAGAATTATATATCTTTCTTAATTGCTCTAATATATTAAGAGTAATAAATTAATAATTTACATTAGGTTCTCTATATTCTTTTAACATTTAGGGTGACTATGTATTTAAGAGGTGACTATTATTATATAATTTAAAATTATACAATTTTTTTATTTATTCAATTAAGAGGTGACTATTATCATGTGCAACTAATACATGCACACAATTATATATGTCACAAGGGTTTAAGGGTGACCATTTTTAGAATTTCCCTAATTGTTACGAGTAAAATTGATTAATTATGATTGAAGTTAACGTATAATTTGGAAACATAATTGATATTAGCTTGTGTCGATAAGTGTTTGAATGACATAAACAATTGTAATAATAAGTTGAAAGGAAATCATTTGAAATTGTTTAATTATACACCAACTTGTTTTGATAAATGAAAGATAGGCGGACTGATCCATTTTGCTCTAATAAAAATAATCACGGGCGTTTTACAAATTGGTGTCGTTCATACATGTGACAATACTATATTAAACATTATCACCTAAAGGAGTTTTGAAATCCCCATTTTAATTATCGAAAAAGGAACAAAGTCAATGCCTCTTGCTACCAACTCAATCTTAGTAGCCGTCCAACGGAGGCACCAACACTCCGTTTTGGTCTTTTTTTCGGCAGTTAAAATCAAGATTTCATGATTCTTTGTACGCGGTGATAATCTCATTCTAATCCAATGATCAAAAGTGAAACTAAAATTCCTTGGAAAACTAGACTTTGTTCGTAAGGACATTATTCTTCTTTTACAACATATTTCAAATTTTGTTTGTTTTTCATGATATTAGAGTTCTTCCCTGTTCTTTATGGTATCCTTCATGATTATGTATTGGATCAATCCCTTTATCCCTTATGATGATTGTGTATTACCTTCCTTTACTTGATAAAAAAATTTTTTTAAAAAAATTACAACATTATCAAGATTAGAAATGAGTACGTAGATAATAGTGGAGGTGTCTTTTTTAACTAAAGTGACAAAACTAGACTAGTTGGTTTGTATGGGCCATCCGATCCATGCCCACCACTTGAGGGGTCACCCACAATTATGAGGGGCCACCCACAATTAGCTAAGCCAACTTAGGCCCGTTCTTTTATAAGGTTGACCGCGGTGCGGTGTGGAGGAAATGTGGTGGACTGTGGTAGGTTGGGAAAAGTTGTGGTGGACTGTGGTGGGTTGGGGAAAGTTGTGGTAGGTTGTGGTGAAATATGGAAAGTTTAACTTTCAATAAAAAGAAAAATTAAATTAGATAAAATAGATTGTGATAAGTTATGGTAGATCCACTAGATTGTGGTAGGTTGTGATGGAATGTGGAAAGTTACAGTGCACACCACAGCTTTCCAACCGCATAAAAGGACGGGGCCTTAAGGTATGTTCTTCTGTGACGTAGGATAAATTTATTCCACTCTAACCCGTTTTTCTATTCTATTCAACTTTTTCCACATTATTCATATTTCATTACCTATCTTACATAATATATATTAAAAAATTCATACATTTAATAAGTCATTTATCAGATGTGATTTTCCTTATTCATAATATCTTATTAAATAAAAATTATAAACTATAATACTTTTAAAAATCATATATTTAAATGATATAACTAATGTAACTTATCTTCTAAACATTATCTCACGTTACAAAAAGAACAGGTAGCCAAGCAAGCTAACATGGCTACTAGCCATGCCAATCAACTTCCATTATTATTTATATGAGCATTCTTCCACAACACTTTCCCTCAAGCTAGCCCTTTAATTTAGCTTGTCTTCCAAAAATCTTAACCATAATCAGCCCAAAAAGAAAAACATGTACATTCCCACACACTTCTACTTACTCTTCTTCCTTTGCCTATTTCTCTCCACAAACATTTCAACCACCATTCATGCCTCCATCAATAGCAACATCAATGACCAAACCACAAACTTGTTCAAGTTGATCAAGGCCAAGAAGTCGAGGCACCCTTCGCTCTCGGCCTCTTGGGCCGGGCTTCCGGCCCAAACCCTTGAGGCCCGGGTAGGACTTGGGCCTCAAGATGGGCTCATGGAGGCCGACAAGATCGGCTCATTGCCGGGCCAGCCCGCCGGGGTGGATTTCGATCAGTATTCCGGCTATGTGACCGTTGATCCCGGGGCCGGCAAAGCACTGTTCTATTACTTTGCTGAGGCTCCCAAGAATGCTTCCTCCAAGCCTCTGGTTTTGTGGCTCAATGGAGGTATGAACTTTGGTCCTTGAATTATTGATGTTTGGTCTTTTTCTTTATTTATTTATTTATTTATTTATTTATTTATTTATTTATTTATTTATTTATTTATTTATTTATTTATTTATATAACTCCTTAGAAGGAGTTAAATTTCACCAAGAAATTCATCAATATTTATCATAAAATTTATGGAAAATTTATCACTATTATTGCGAAATGCATTGATATATTAAATTTATTAATTTATTACAAAAATTCATTATATAAAAATATTGATATATTTTAATTGTATGTAATTTCGATAGATCATTCATCGCGTTTGGTGTAATTTATTATATGTACGTGAAGATATTTAATTATTTATGTATTTGTGTATGTTTTAATTGCCTTCAAATTTACCTTATTTTTCATTTTATTTTATTTTTACCAAGATAAATACAGTACGTAAGACGTTAACTGTATTCTATTCAGTTAACTAACTATTCAAATTTTTAGTAGGTCCTTTCCTAATTATTTTATAATATATTCAAAAATAATGTTGTACGTAGGTGACATATTTAGAATTATTTTATAATATATGTGTAAGCTTTTCATGCTTGGAGGTTCATTATTGTAGATTTGTAGTTTTCCTTTAAATTTTTGTGAATATTTTTCAAAGAGTGATAGGTAACAAATGATTTTTAAATATTGAGTTAATCAAAATTTATCTTTTAAATTATAAAATTTAGAGATAAAATTACTACATTTAATCTTTCCATATATATTTTATTTGGACATGATTTTAAAGTATCGATTTTGGTTTTATATTATCCTAAGTAGAGAAACTTATTTTAATTTCATTTTGCTTTTTGGCAAAGGGGATATTTTGTGTCAATGAAAATTATTGCGCACAAATGCATAAGATACGTCTAGGTTCAATCAAACAAACAACTATAACAAGCTCTCAAAATAATGCCAAAGCAACCCAAAACCAATAATATATAGCAATGTACAATTTATTTACGTAATTACGACATTTCTCTAAACTTTATGTAGATTTATATTATATTATTATAGTATATAAACATGATAAAATAGGCTAGTGTCCTTTTCACTCTAGATTCAAATTGCCCTTATAACGATCCAATTTACTTTTTATTTTTCAATCCTACATGTGACATTATGTTACTATAACTTTATGAAGTTGACAAAAGTTGTCAATAAATCGAATTTTGGTCTTGAATTAATAAAAGGAATGTTCCTTTTAAAATTTGATTTGTGGACCTTTATATTATTTAATGATACATTATCAACACCGCCTTATATCAAAATTCTCAATTTTTACATTTTTAAAATTTTGTTTCAATTATTGTGGAATTATCTCAACTAAAAGCTTAAGAATGATTTTATACTCTAACAAGTCCCCTCACGCGAAGAGCTTGAAGCGTGGATGCTGCAAAGGTCCTTTTATTACATTATGCAAATAAATGGGAGATGCCGAACTTCGAACTGATACCTCTTGTTTATTGGTTTGCTCTAATACCATGTGAAACCATCTGTACCAAAAGCTTAAGCTGATGGTTGAAGCCCCATGAATGATTTTATACTCTAACAATTATCGAACCATTTTTATTATTGATTACAAAAACATTTTTGTTTCGAAAGAATTAAAGAGAATAACAAAAACATTTTCATTTTTGTTTCAATAATTGAAAGCCATTAACGGCTAAAAATGCATCAAACATACTATAAAGATCTGCAAAACAATAAGACAATAAAAAACAATTAGATCAAATCACAACAATTAAAAGATACAATAAAAAAAACTACAAAAATAAACAACATAACAACTCGGAAATTAAACCACCCAAAGAAAAATGAAACAAACATATTTTCATTTAAGAAAGAGTTTAGTTGGTCGAAAATTCTGGAAAATTGGTAAGTCTTACTAAGTTGACCTACTTTTTCATTTGATTATATTTTGATTTTAGGGAAAATTTTATAAGAACCCATAATTCCCCTCATTTTTTCCCGAAAAAAAAATTCTTTTGGAAAAATTCTTTGAGATTGTTGCCAAACGCTGTCTAAATAATTTAATTGACTTGGAAAAGATGTGGTCGTCTCATACTCAGATGAAGCTAAGGCATCAACTCAACGTCAAGAAGACACCAAGTGAAAAGGAATCAATTAGCACCTTGATTGATGGACGTACAATGAAATGCTTAGATTCCAAAATTATTCCACTATTCACAAAATTAGAATATAACCAAAGTTAATACTTCAAAATTCTGACACAAGGTAAAATATGGATGAGTCAAATTCATAAATTTTATCTCAAATTTTACAATTTAGAGGGATTGTTTTCAATCAATACAAGATTTAAAAATCGTTCACTGCCTATTATTTAATAAAAATGAATTAGATGGGGTATAATAAATCAAATACAATTGATTTAAAGCAAAACATGTTAATAATGATTCTACTTTGAAGTGTGATGTCCTATTGATTTCTTGGAATCTTGAGCAAATTATGGATAGATGTGATTCATGAGATTTAATCATGAAATTATAACAACCGTCATAAATAAAAACGTAAACTAATAGTATTTTGGAGATAAACACCAAACACAAGGTATGGGACGACCCAAAAAGCATTTGATCATAATCAACTTTGTAAGTCTATTTGAGTGTTGAGCATTTTTAAGAGCGAAATTCCTTCCTATAGAAAATTACAATTTTGGAAAAGAGTATTTCAGAAATTGATTCTTATGGAGAACCACTCCTTTTTAAAATGAATTTTTTAGTCTAACAGATTTTCTTTAACCATGTCTATAATATTAACGTGAAACACAACACTACGTACCAAAATCAACCCAATCAAAATTAAAATAAATAATTAAAAATTCAGAAATAATTTTATAACAACTCTAATAATTATACTGTCATGATCTCAGGTTATTTTTCATTTATTACATTTGCATTTATTTGTTTGTTTGTTTGTTGTTGATTTTTTTGTTTATGTACCTCCCCACATAAGTGGATATTGACCAGCATGCATGGGCTTATGTGGACCAACTTTAATTGTGGATCATCACCTTTGGAAAGTAACTTTCCACCAATTACTTGGAAATAGCTAGTACCACTCAAAGTCTCCCACTAAAGGCAAAGCTTATAGTATTTGTATGGCACTATTTTACCAATCATGCAAGTCATTATCAACAGTAACTTTCCATGATAATGTCACCTTCGGCCCTGTTCTTTTATGCGGTATTTTGCGGAATGGTGTGGTGAGGTGTGGCGAAATTGTGACGGGTATGGTGAAATTGTGGTAGATTATTTGTATGTGAGGTAGGTAAGGAGAGATGATGTAAAAAGTAGAGGAGAAAAGTGAGGAGAGAGAAAAAGTAATGATTTGCGGTAAAATGTGACGGGTTATGGCAAACTGCGGTAGGCTGTGGCACCGCAGTTTGCCGACCGCAGAAAAGAACAGTTCATGTAGGAATTATATTATGATATTTTGACCTAATAGGTAATTAACATGATTTGAGTTTATAAGTTTGATTTTTCCTCCCTATTATATTGTAATTAGGGCTAGACCGGAAAAGCTAACCCAACACAACATTCACTCGAACTGAACACGATACTAAGCGGGTTTGAGTAAAGATTTTGAACTCGTTTAATTAAATGAATTGATACTATAAAATACGTTTAAATAATGGATTAGGTTCAGGTTAAGCTGTTTGAGACGAAAAAACACCTACTTAAGACATTTAACAAATGGGTTAGATGGGTAATCCCCTTAACCCGATAATTTCTACGTACCCATTTAACCCTTTTATCAGTTAGCTTATAAGTTAAATTATATGCTTTGAACTACACGTAAGACTTGTAATTTTGACTCAAGTTAGTATTGGCTATGAGTTAGTACCTCCCTTATATAGGTTTCAAATGAAGTTTGCTATGTGAAATGTTGAAGCATAATATTTTATTATTTCAATCCATAATGAGTTGTTATGCATAAATAGGTTAATAGATAGATGGGTAACAAGATTCTGACATGTTTGCTCAAATGGATAAACAGCTTGAAATAAGGTCAACCCGATTGAAATTTTAACGGTAAACACAATTTCAAGTTCTAATCTGTTGAATAAACGGGTTAGGCTCGGGTCGAAAAATTTTGAACCTGTTTAAGTTGGACACGAACACGAATCCAACACGACTTGTTAGCCAACTATAATTGTAATTGTGATGTATTATATTTTGTGTATTCCTTGGAACATATGTATATATACTTTGAAGAGAAAGTAGAACTTAAATTTATATTATATATATTTCAATTTTGAAATGGGAAATTGGTAAAAGTTAAAATGATGAACACTTTCACTTTCAGGACCAGGATGTTCATCTTTTGGTAATGGAGGACTACTAGAGTTGGGACCTTTCAGAGTCAGCAGTGATGGAAAGTCACTAATTCGCAACAAATATTCATGGAATAACGGTACTTTATCTTAACTATGCCAATTTTATTTATTTTTATCTATATCATGTCTGGAAGACACTAATTAAAGAGGTGATAATTTAATTTAGTTTTCTTTTTCAAGAAAAACTAGTTTTTTTTATTGATGCAATGAATTATACTACCTCCGTCCCATTTTATTTGTCCATCTACCTAACTTAAGAAAACCTATGTATATTGGGAATTGAGGTAAAAAGTTTGTAATTTACCCAAATTACCCCTACTTTAATTGAAGATAATAGTTGTTGAAATTGTAAAAAATGATAAATGAATCTATTAATTAGGGGTAAAAAAGGAATTACAGTTGTTGGGATTGTAAATGAGACATATTTTGGGACAAAGAAATTAGGTAAAATGACAAATATTTTGGGACGGATGTAATATATATTTGAAGGCACAAACAATTGGAAAAAAATTACTATCACCTAAATTTCTCTCGCTCGTAAAATTTACTAATAGTCATCCTGAAATAAAGTCCAATAATTTAATGTTTCTTACCCTTTAAATTATTTTCTTAACTATTTATCATCAATTAAGAACTCTTGTATAATGGAGCAATTGGGATGGGAAAAACTTCCCTATGAGGGGCTTAGGAAAGTTTTTTTCTCATGAGAAAGAGAAAGATTTAATAACTTGATTCTCAAAATGTCCTTAAAAACTATTTTATAAATTAATATATAAGGGTATGTAGTTTGAATATTTCAAATAAATTTTCACATAAACTGACAAATTTTCCCATATATTCAAGTGTAAACGAAACAATGTGAATTATTGTTCCCTAAAGAAAATTTTCCTAAGAAATATTTTCCCGGAAAAGAACAAAACACACCAAAAGGTGGTTTTGATGATCAAACTTGTAACATTTTTTTGGTTGTTTGTTTGGGGAAACATTGGCAGTGGCAAATGTGTTATTCTTGGAGTCACCAGCAGGAGTGGGATTTTCATATGGGAATGTGTCAAGTATATATGAACAAACAGGGGATATAAGCACAGCAAAAGATGCATACATTTTCCTAGTGAATTGGTTGGAGAGATTCCCTCATTATAAAAACAGGGATTTTTACATAACTGGAGAGAGTTATGCTGGTCATTATGTGCCTCAGCTTGCTTACACCATCTTGCAGAATAACAAGTTGCCCAAACAAACCACTGTCATTAATCTCAAAGGCATTGCTGTATGTATTCCTCACCTTCATCATCATTATCTCTCTTCTTTATATATATAATCATGAGTTTAAGTTGACAGATGGATGCCCGATGAGAATTTTATACTCTTTAACACTCATAAATTTATATAATTATGGACTTATACTTTTCAACTTTATCGTAAGTAGCATATTACTGATTAGTGTTGATGAGTGTTGAATAATAATAATAAATTAATAATGAATGTTCTCCAATGTTGATTAGTGTCAATTGGAGTTGAAAATATCACTTGAAAATATGACTAGTGTAAAATTTATGGGGAAAAAGCAGTTGGGTAAAAGTTAAATTTTGGTCACTTTTGATAATTTTTGGTAATTTTTGGTAACTTTTGTCAAATTTATCCTAATATATCAAAATTAACTTTTTTTTGTTTTTTAACTTTGGTAATTTTTAGTAAATTTAGGTTAAAAACTGATAAATTTGATTTATCCATGAATTTGACAGGATAATTTTGATATATTAAAATAAATTTCACAAAAGTTACTAAAATTTAACTTTTACCAAACTATTTTTTACCCATGAATATTACACAAATGGACAATCTAGTAGCATTTATCATTAGTCAACAATTTAGTTGACCCAAATTTCAAGATGATGAAAAGTCCACGTTACTCTTGGGATAAGAGTCTAGTGAACAAATACGTGGTAGCTAAGTTTGCAACCACCATCGTCTTTCAAGATCATCAGTAAAGTTCAACTTCCAATGGAAGTAACAAATTTCATATAAATGTCATGCAATTCAAATCTTCAAACCGACCAAGCAAGATTACAAGAAGTTCCAAAGATGTCAAACTTTTGAAGGTGGTTCGACGACGGTGAAAGCCAAATCTTCTTCTATTGCTGGGAGCAACTCTGCATCTCTTGATAATTTGATGTACCTGCTGACGGTTGACATGAGCAATAAAGAAGGCTTGAAAATATTACAAGATTGGGAGACGGCTATAAAACTACTAAAGAAGAGGTTGGATGAAGACAAGGGCTAATTGGGTGGTTGTCCCTGAGTTTGGTTTGAGCTTCATGGTGGTTCTTTTGTGTTTCGTGTTTCGAGCCTTGGTGTTTTTTTTGATCTAGTGCGTTTGTTTTTGTTGTTCTTGGGCTGTTTTTGTTGGTGCCTTGGTTTTAGCTTGTTGTGTCAGTTTTGGTCGTTGTTCCTGGTGTGGTCTCTTGTAGTTCTCTTGTTCCTTTCGTGCGTGGTGTTGTTTGGTGTTTTCTTTGTGTGCGTGTTGTTGGTGCTTCGAACCTTTTGGCTTTGACTTCGACCTCATTTATCGAAAAAACAAATTTTATATTAAAACTGTGGGGTAGTTTAACAATTACTATTTATCCCGTAATTTGTAAAGCTTATTGGTGGTTACTCGATCTTGGGATCGATAAGAAATTTATGGGTGAGTAACGTAATATATATTTGAATTTGCAGATAGGGAATGCATGGATAGATGATGCAACAAACACAGCAGGGTTAATTGATTTCCTGTGGAACCATGCATTATATTCGGATGAAACACATTCCCAAATCACAAAATTCTGTAATGTTTCTGCTGAAACAAACAGTGAAGAGTGCGATGAAGCAAGTGGTAAACTTGGGGATGAAATTGGCAACATTGACATCTATAATATTTACGCTCCTGTCTGCTCTGATTCCGGAAAGCCCCAACCTACTCATATTCTTGATTCGGTAAGTCTCTTCTGTCTCGCTGAGAGAGCGCTTGGTAAAAATCTACAGGAAAATGTTTTATCGGAAGTTTTCCGTGGGAAAATGTTTCCTACCTTCTCCACTGGAATTTTCACAAGTGAACGTGGGAAATCGTGGGTCCCTTGTAGATTTTTTTCCAAAACTCAAATGCAATCAAAATCATAGAGAGAATAGGTCAACTTGAAAAATATGACCATTTTCACCGGATTTTTTTTATCAACCAAATGCTCTCTGAAATATCCCCAAAAGAGGGTACCCAAATTAGCAAGCACATGCCAGTAGGCCTAACAATTTGGTCATTCGAGTTAAGGCCAAGTTAGGTTATGTTTGGATCAACATGGTTTGAATTTCGATCGAGCTACTTTCAGGCTAGGTTGATTTTGATCACTTTGTTTTTAGTCCGATAAACTTATCCTACGAAGGGGAATAATTTCAGTGAGATATAAATTCAGATCAAAATGGGTTGGATTGGGTGCACTTTGGTTTTAGATATTTCTAATAAACTATTTCACATTTTTGGATCTTGACCGGGTTAAGTTCGGATTGGTAATTCTTGTTGTTTAGTTTTGACATTTTCTAATCATAGAGAGCAATCCCTTTCTTTCAATATATTTATTGCTATGGGCGCGGTCGGTAAACTTTTGAAAACCCTAACTATTAATTTTTCAATATATATAACAATTCGTCTTATAAAACTGTCACCATTAATTTATAGTAAAGAAAGGATTTTTTTTTAAAAATAGACTCATAATCTTTTTTTGAAAAATATATCATAAAATACGATGGGTAAAATAATATATAAGACCATAAAAAATCAAAAAATAAAAATATGATAATAACCCTGTTTTAAAAAATTAAAATAGAAGGGGTAATGGGGTATTACTTCTTTTTTTTTTCTTTCAAAGGCAGATTACATGACAAATTTTGCTAACCTGAAATTAATTAATTAGGTTGAAGTTTTCGACCCTTGTGCTTCCAACTACGTGGATACGTATCTCAATAACGAAGAGGTGCAGAAAGCTCTCCATGCAAAACCTACAAATTGGTCATCCTGCAGGTATTTCTTATTTGGGTAGATTATTTTTGGTTCACTTTATGAAAACTTGCTAACTTTAGCTGCTTCTTCTTCTTATGAATTTGATTGTGATGATGAAAATGGTGAAAACCATAGTGGATTTGATTGGAAGGATAGCCCATCAACTGTTTTACCAGTCATACAAAAGCTCATGGCAAGTAAAATTACTGTCTGGATTTATAGGTAAATTCCACTTATCTTACCTCTTATTCATACCAATTTCGAGTATTTATAGCGAATTTACGAACCAATATTTTAGTTTATGTTATATATACTCAGTAATTTTATATATTTGCCATGAAAATTGGTATTTGTTTTATCAGTGGAGATGTGGATGGACGAGTTCCAGTGACGTCGTCGAAGTACTCCATTAACGCTCTCAAGCTTGGAATCAAGTCACAATGGCGACCATGGTACACAGACCAGCAGGTATTTATAATTACAACTTGCTTATAATTCACGTATATTCTTGAAATAATCTCAGCCTAAAAAAAGTCTCATATATATGGAAAATTTATGAATTTCGATGCATATATTATATATCAACCTGATTTTGTTAAGTAGTACTCCCTCCTTGGCACTTTATGTGACATTTTGGTTTATACATTAGTCAAACGTTAAGAAATTTCATCATCAGTTTCTCGATATACATACTGATTATATGAAAAAACGGTCATTGGACTTGTAACAAAAAAATACTACTGTAAGAATATACTTATGTAATTTTTCGATAAGATACTGGAGACCATGAAATAAGTAACCGGTGACACATATAATGAGAAGGAGGAAGTATTATGTTTGTGGTTGTAACTTTTATCTTTTGGAGGTGGTTGTTTGTTGTTCTGTTTGCGGTTTGCTGTATTTTATGAACTTTTAAACTTTTTGGCTCTCAATAATCGAAAAAAAAAATGGGAAGGAGGAAGTATAAATAACATATGAAATTCTATCTCCCTACTAAAGTCAATAGATTTTTTTTTTTTAAAAAAAAAAAGAGCTATGATTTTGTCTCTCTTATTTCAAACACAGTGATATACTTATACCAATAGTACATGATGTTCTTTAATCTTTCTAAGTATTTATTTATAATAAAATCTTGAAAATTCAAAATATAATTATTTTTGCATGGATGTAGGTTGGAGGGTACGTAGTGGAATATGAAGGTTTGGTGTTTGTGACAGTAAGAGGAGCAGGGCATTTGGTTCCAAGTTACCAACCACAGAGAGCTTTAACCATGTTCTCTTCTTTCCTTCAGGGCACTCTGCCTCCTCAATCATCTTAAACTTTTAATTTTCTTATTGTAACCTGTAATTTACATAATTGTATGTTTGTATTTTTAACATAGAGCTGCCCAAGCTCATAATTATATATGGCTTTACCAATATCAGTAAATAAAAACTGCCCTTTTATTTAATTCCGTGTGTCTCCATGCGAAAATTGCAGGAATATTGTAACTGAATTCAAAAGACAAACATAACAATAGTAAAGTAGTAACAATTATAAATCAACAATACAACTGTTGAGATGTGGAGCCCAATGAGGGTAAGGCTCGGATTAATCAATCTCATGGAAGTTATAACGAGTCGAACATGTGAAATAAGGTACAATACGGACTGTGTCTAAGTTAACACGGACCGTGTCACATGTGTCGTGTAATATGGGTCGTGTCAACTATGACATAGACCATGTCCGTAGGTTTTCAGATTTTCTCGTGTGGGGCGTCTTATTATGCAATAGGGCCTCTTCAATTTCATAAACATTTGGTTTTTCTAACATATGTTGATCATGTTTGAGACACTTAGGCCCTGTTCTTTTCTGCGGTTGTCAAACTGCGGTGACACAATCTACCGCAGTTTGCCACAACCCACCACAAAATACCATTCTACCACAATTCATCACAACCCACCACAAATTACTTTTTCACAATTACCAATACAATATTTATATATATATACAAAAAACCCACCACAACATACCAATAATCTGTCACAATTACACCACAACCCGCCACAATTTCACTACACCATACCGTGTCATACCGTAGAATAGAACAGGGCCTTATTAGGACTTAATTAGGGTGTTTATTGATAGTCTTTTGGTTCGCTTACTTGCCTAATTGTTAGCCTATATATCGTTGTATTATTGGGATTTGAATTTGAATTAATCATCGTCACAGGATGATCAAAAACTATACATGATAATGATTGGAAAGTATCTTTACAGTTTTTAGGGTGAGTGAGAATTAAAGTGAATGAATGTCCTTGTAAGTTCTCACAACTTCCATTTAACTCCTTAGCTGTAAATCCCTGTATAATTTAGTGCATTATTCACGATTTTTCTCGTTTTTAAAGTTTTTTTAAAATCCTTTTATTGGATCTCATCATATTTCTCATTATTTCTCATTATTGTTTGTAGTAGTGAATCTCCAATTCTAATTTCTAACAAATTTCATTGCAGTGAAGGTGTTTATGATGGAAATCCAATCCTAACAACCTATACGAGTTTCATTGTGGCGAGGTTTAAAATTTTCAGATCTAAGTAACTTTAGTTTTGCAAATATCAAATATGCAGAGAAAAATTTCGATGAATCAACAAAATAGTAAACATTCAAATTAAAAAACAAAAATAGTAAACATAAATAAGAGGCTGTCTTATAAAAGAACCACTCCCTCCGTTTAATTTTACTTGATTTTTACCACCTGTTTGGAGTTGAGCTTCCAAATTTCCTAAAACAGGGTATTACCAATTCGTGTTCCATGCAAAATACAGGCAAATTTGGTTCAATTTCCCAACAAACAAACAACCAATGAACAATATTAGTACAACATAACTCATCATTTGCTATTAATAGCAAATGTTTAATGTACACACTTCTGTCAAACAGGAGCCATCAATCCCATTTTTTTCTCTTCTATAAAAAGATGACTTATTTCCCTAATCAAATCTTCCAACCACAAATAATTCACAACACCACCCTTCATCTATTGTCCCCACAAGAACATGGGTCCCACGTTTTTCTCCGTGTTTATCCTATCGATCTCCGTCGCTGTGAACACGAACGTGGCCACGGCTAGGAAACCCGGCGTTGCAAAGTTGAATGCCATCGATTCTTGCTGGCGCCGGAACCCTAATTGGATAAACGAAAGGGAAAAGCTTGCTCTGTGTTCGGTGGGATTTGCAGGGAAGATGAAGGGCAATGTTGGGGAGGGGGTAACTAGGTATGTAGTAACAGACCCGAGCGATGACCCGGTGAACCCTACGCCCGGGACACTCCGTTATGGGACATCTATGATACGCGGCAAAGTATGGATCACGTTCGAAAGGGACATGAGTATCTCGCTCCAAGCGACCCTGCTTGTTGGGAGCTTCACAACCATTGATGGCCGAGGGGCGACTGTCCACATAGCGCACGGCGGATGCCTGTTGCTCCACAAGGTACTTTGATGGCTGAAACCTGAAATTAGGGTTGTCAAAAGTCAGGGTCCGGGTTTGGACAAATCGAACATCAGATGAAAAATTGATGTCGGACATATACCCAGCTTTTTCGAGTTTATTCCAGGATTGAAAATTCCCTGAATAAATCGATCAATATCAAAAAGTTTGGACAAAAAAGTCTATGAATTCTTTTTTTAAAGTCAGAGACAGTTTTCTGACAATCCTTATTGCAACAAATAGGGTAGAATCTATTCAGTACTACAAACATCATCTTCTTACACAAAGTTCAATCTCTTACAAATCAAACAAACAAAAGAAACAATACCCGAGTCGGCCAATGGAAAACTAAGTTTGGACACACATATGTGCTTTCACCCCGAGAACAGCAATGTCAATACCTCTTTATCATAAACCAAAACCTATAAGACGGACTATATAAACAGTCTGAATCTGAAAATTTCCTGACTGTCTACAATGTAATTCACAATAACAGAAGCCAAGGTCAATTTGTTCAAGGCATTTTGGAATAGACCTCGAAAAATTCATGATAATTATTATTGTTGTTTTCAGGTTCACGATGTCATCATCCATGGGGTGCGCATCCACCATTGCCGGTCCCAACCAGCTAAGAAAGTGATGGGACCCGGGGCAGAGGTGACGGATCTGAGCAAAATGGATGGTGACGCCATCAGGCTGATTGCCTCAACAAAGGTGTGGATAGACCACAACACCCTGTACAAATGCGAGGACGGGCTCATTGATGTGACTCTGGGTTCAAACAACGTCACTATCTCCAACAACTGGTTCAGGGAGCATGACAAAGTCATGCTACTTGGACATGATGATCAGTTCGACGCAGATAAAAACATGAAAGTCACTGTTGTTTACAACCGATTTGGTCCTAACTGCAACCAGCGCATGCCAAGGTTTGTACCAAAAAGACTAGTTATGATAATTAGTTATTGTTTAGTGTAATAGTGTGAAGTATTATAGCATATTTAACTAAATTTAGCATTTGAATTATGATGGAAAACTATTTATTTTGGGGTCATTGATATTAAACGGGCCGGCATGACCATATGGGAACCCGGCCCATTCCCCACCACAAATCATTGTGAAACCGACTCAATCATTCAAAAGCTTATGTCGATATTATATAGTTGAAGATCCAATGATGGTTTCATACTTAACACGCCCCCCTCACGCAAATAAATATAGGGACTTCTGAGATATGAAGCTATAAGACCTCTCACCCTAACTAGCTCTAATATCATATGGAACCAGTTCAACCAAAAACTTAAACAGATGGTTGAAGGGCCAATGATAGTTTTATAGTACCACAAATCGAAGTTACTCATACAATCTTATGGTTTTGCAGAGTGCGCCATGGATATGCTCATGTTGTCAACAACCTATACCTAGGATGGCAACAATATGCAATCGGAGGAAGCATGAACCCCAGTATAAAGAGTGAGTCTAACTTGTTCGTTGCCCCCACATCCACAAATAAAGAGGTGAGCTACCAAATTCACCCTTTCTACACCTATGTTTAAGCAAGAAGAAAAACCAGCAGACACTTTTGATGCATATCTTTTCATTTTCATTTACTGTTTTCACGTTTCTGACAGATAACAAGGGAAATCAATGGACAACAATGGAATTTTAAGTCAGTCGGAGACGCTTTGGAAAATGGAGCAACTTTTAATGCGGTTGGAACTGGTTATGTAAAACCAAACTACAATGATGAACAGAGATTCCCAGTCGCAAAAGCTACAGTTGTCAGGCAACTCACAAGATCAGCAGGGGCTCTACGTTGCCATCCAGGATCCTTGTGCTAAATAGAGCCTACAAATCTATTATCAAATCAGCATACTTGCTGGAAGTTGTTTGGACAACATTGTTCTTTTATCCCTACCATAAAACATATTTTGCTCTGTATTTGATGCCTTTAAAGAGGGTCATATAATAAATGAAATTCATTACAAGTTACAAAGAGATTTATGTAGTTGTTAATGTCTTTCTTCTTTGAATGTACCTATTATTATGATGTAGATTATAACAAAAGAAAGACAGTCTAATGCCTGAAACATCCTAGCGGCATGAAATAGAAACCACTAGTTTCTCTCTTAATCTAAATCTCCCCTTTCAACACTTCTGTGTACCATCACCACAGGAATGAAACCAGTAAAACCTCCAAGTAATGAAACCGTGAAATATGGAAATAATGAATGGATGGTGAGAAATAAAAAGTATTAGCACAATACTGGGAGCATAATAACTTTAAAACCTTATTTTAGAGGGGGTGAATACCATCGTCACTTATCATTAACATGCCAAGCAGGAAAAAGGAGATAAAAAAGGCACCCTGACCGGTTATATACTACGAGTTCCAGAAAATTTAAATTTTTCCTTTTACTAAAGTATACCAAAGAACCGTGTTATACCATCTGAAGCAATTCAAATACATAAACCAAGACCACATCACTCAATTCAAAGCCGCAAGCAGTAATTTCGACATGGATCAATTACAGATAAGAATTTAAATATACTGTACAGGTCATCTAGAGTCAGTTAATGGAATAAGATAGAACAAAAAGCTCACCCAATATTATTGGATCAAATCCCTTTCAAGTTCATCACTCCATCTATGCACGGTTGAATCATCGAAATCTGGAACAACAGCAATCATAACTTCAGTTGCTCCCCTAGCTTCTCACTCCAAGAACAGGAATTATTATCACACAAGCAGTCCCCAGCCCACCGTAAAAAGAGGGAGGGGGGGTTGTTACTTTGCTATTAACAAAGTATAATATTGCACTTTTAAAAAATTAACCATATGAGGCTTCAAAAAGAAGATTGCTTATTTAAAAATTTGAAACAAATCAGTGCCTGAATGTGCAACATGTACACATAAGAACATGCATGGAACAATTAGCAGAAGTAGCAAAGAATTTGTACTACAATGTTCCACTTTAATAAGAAGCGCCACCATCTTGCTTGCTTGTTGTAGCATCAATATAGTAGCCCTTCTAGAAATGACGATTTAAAAAGGTGTATCCAGATTACCTATATGAGACTGGCTAGAGAAGAAACAAAAGGAGAACAGCAATTACACAGAATAAAGCAAACAAGGTATCAAACAGCCCTCAGGTCATTGTGATAGAAAATAGTATCACAAGGTAGTATTTTAGGTTAGTGACCAGATGGAGGCATGGAGCCGCAGGTCAAGTTCAGTAATTCCACTGCTTGTTCACAATTTTGATACATGAAGGTGTTTGAATCGATGAAATGTACATAAACACAAATGAGGATTAGCAAGCAGATGTAGCAAACTATTTTTTTTCTACTATGTTCGGCTCCAATAAGGAGTGACATCATTTCTGCTCGCTTGTTGTTTGCATCGTCTTTTTTCATATCTAAGTGGTACAACTTTTTTTTTTTGGTGAATTTTTAGGTTATAGGTTCATTTCATTTTGTTTTAATTTTTACCACAACACAGACAGATACACGAAGATCACGTGGATATTTGAGTTTTGCTTCCAACTTCCTAGAACAGGGTATTACTAGCTTCTGTTTTAAGAAAAATACAGACAATTTGGTTCAGTTTCCCAACTAATTAAGAACAATATTACAACTCAACATTTGCTATTAATGGCATATTTCTAATGTACATGCTTCTGTCAAATGACTGGAATCCATCCAAAAATGATGCAGCAAAAGCTCCAAAAAAGGGCCAACAAGTTCTTCTTTCTCTTCTATAAAAAGGCCTTCTCCCTAATCAAATCTCCCAACCTCAACTCAAATCATTAATCTAAATAGCTCTCTACATCTCTTGTCCCTATATCATTCCAACGACAATATGGGTCCTAGGTTTTTCTTTATGCTTACCCTTTTCATCTTGCTAGCTGTAACTATGGACATGACGATGGCTCAGAGACCTGGGCTTTCAAAATTGAATGCCATAGACTCCTGCTGGCGCCAGAACCCTAATTGGATAAACAAAAGGGAAGAACTTGCTTTATGTTCAGTGGGGTTTGCAGGGAAGATGAAGGGCAACGTTGGGAAGGGAGTAACTAGCTATGTGGTCACTGACCCAGGTGATGACCCACAGAAACCTAAGCCCGGGACTCTCCGATATGGAACTACCAAAATACCTGGGAAAGTATGGATCACATTCCAAAGGGACATGAATATCACACTGAAAGCGACCCTTCTCGTCGGAAGCTTCACAACCATTGATGGCCGAGGTGCAAATATCCACATATCCCACGGCGGATGCCTGTTGCTCCACAAGGTACTTTCTGCTGAAATCTAAATCAGATAATGTAAAGCCTATTCACTACGACAAATACTCCCTCTGTTCCATATTATATGTTGCCTTGAAAATCATGTCTTTCAAATTTTAAAAACTTTGACCATTAATATCTCAACATATACAATGATTTATTATATAAGAATAATAAGATTATCACCACTAGATTCGTAAAGAAAAATAGTATCCTAAAAATATAATATTATAATTGTTAAGAAAATATTATGTGAGAAATTATCGATCAAACGACATTGGAGACCGTGAAAGTCAACTAAGCGAGAAATAATAAGGAACGGAGCGAGTACCACTTTTTCTGAAAGTTTAATTCCATACAAACCAAAGAAACTAAGAAATAATACCCAGAGTTTGCTGTACTAGGATTTCCGTAGACCCAAACAATCAGAGAAAATATGATAGCTTCTAAACTCAAGCTATACATTACTCTACCAAAACAAATCAACACCCACTCCAATCACTAGTTCACAATAAAAGAAGCAAAGCTCACACATTTGGTATCGACCAGAGCAGTCCCAGTAACAAAAAAGATCACATATTATTCTAAATCAGGTTATTCCTCTTTCATGACAACTGTTGGCTTTCTCAGGTTAATGATGTCATCATTCATGGGCTGCGCATCCACCACTGTCAATCCCTATCTGCGCAGAAAGTGATGGGACCAGGGGGGAAGTTGATGCATATTGGTAGAATGGATGGTGACGCCATTAGGCTGGTTGCCGCAAAAAAGGTGTGGATAGACCACAACACCCTTTACAAATGCGAGGATGGTCTCATTGATGCGACCGTTGGTTCAAACAACATCACCATTTCCAATAACTGGTTCAGGGACCATGACAAAGTCATGCTACTAGGCCATGATGATACCTATGATGCAGATAAGAACATGAAGGCCACTGTTGTTTACAACCGCTTTGGCCCTCATTGCAACCAGCGCATGCCAAGGTTTGTTTGAACCAAAATATATGCTTTTCTGCGAAGGGGGTTGTAAGGAATAGTTCTACTACTCCATTCAAAAATTATTACGAATCGGAGCTACACGCTCTGAGGAACAGGGACTTAGGCATCACAGTATCATGAGAATTCAACTCTCAACCTCTAGGCCAAGGGAGGGTTGCAAAAACTAGAGCAACCCTTGATTCCTTTACAAATCACATGATTCCCATGGCCACCAGCACAATCACAAGACCTAAAAGCAAAAGAGGGGGGGGGGGGGTGTTGAAGCCTGAATCTTTTAGTATTCAGGACTTGCATGCCAAAAATCCTGCTATCAAGGAAAATGCTCACTAACTTCTATCATGATTCATGGATACTACAAATCGAAGTTACTCAAGCAATAATCTTATGGTTTTGCAGAGTGCGTCATGGATATGCTCATGTTGTCAACAACCTATACCTAGGATGGCGACAATATGCAATTGGAGGAAGCATGAACCCCAGTATAAAGAGTGAGTCTAACCTGTTTTTTGCTGACAAATCTACAAAAGAGGTAAGTTATCAATTTCACCCTTTCTACAATCCACACCTATGTTTAAGCAAGAAGAAAACCAAGAGACAATTTTGATGCAAATTTATCCATTTTCATTTACTGTTTTCGTGCTCCTGACAGGTAACTAGGGAACTCAATGGACAACAATGGAATTTTATATCAGATGGGGATGCTTTGGAGAATGGAGCAACTTTTAATGCGGTTGGAACAGGCGCTGTAAAACCAAACTACACTGATGAACAGAAATTTCCAGTTGAAAAGGCTACGTCTGTCAGGCAACTAACAAGATCAGCAGGAGCTCTACGCTGCCAGTCAGGCTCCTTGTGCTAATATAGCCAACAAGTTCATCATCTAACCAATGTATTTTTAAGAAAATTGTTTTAGCCAACACTGTTCCTTTTCCCCTATCATAAAGTATTTCCTTTCTGTAAATAGGTTTCCTTTGTTGGAACTCATTACAAGTTATAACAAGATTTCCTTTGTTGCTGATGTCTTTCTTCTTCAAATGCCTATTATGTAGTTCAAAACAAAAGAAGAAAATCTAACTCATACCAGCAAATTTTCTTGCATCATTTAAAACAGAAGCCACGAGTTTCTTTCTCAAATCCCCTTTTTGTTATGAAATCATGAAACCAGTAAAACCTGCAGGAAACAGAAGCTCCAACTAATGACAATATAACCAAAACCAAAACCAATACTTTTAAATCCCACCGAGGCAAGGTATGGAGGAGTTGCATGTAGCAGTCTTACCCGTAAATTTTGCAATTTAGAGAGGTTGGTTTCAATTGACCCAAAATTTAGAATTAGTTCGGTACGTACTTCCATGGAAAAGAAGTAGAAGAGGTTTAATGAAGCATTTTACTTTAGTCCATTACAATCATGTGTATCGTACTAGCATTACTTTAAAACATCTTTTGAGGTACCATCATGTGTATCATTAGCACGCAGAAACAGAACAAAAATCAATGACTGGTGGTTATACTGAACATTTTCATTTTCTTTTTACTAAATTATACCAAAGAACCATGTGTTATTCTGCCTGAAGCAATTCAAATACATAACAGCACTCAACTGAAAGCCTTGCAAGCAGTAAGTTCAACATAGATTGAACACAGCTAACATACCAGGCAGATCATATAGATTCTAGAGTCAGTCAATAAACAAGATATAACAGAAAGCTCACCCAAGATGATTGAATTAAATCCCTGTCCAGTTCGTCGCTCATCTATCCACAAGTTAAATCATCGCATCTGGAACAAGTGCAACAACAACAACTATGTTTTGAACCCAGCTTCTTACTCTCAAAGGACGAGTTAATCGCAGAAACGCTCCCCAAGCCACTGTAAAGAAAGGAGGGGGTTGTGATTTGCGAACAAAAATGATTTAATAATCGTGGATGACATAGTTCATGAGGCACTTTTTAAAATACTGATTAGATGGGGCTACAATAAGCACACCTACACAAATTTGAAACTAATTGGTGCTTGAATTGGCAATAGTTGCATATAAAAACATGTGTGTTATAATTAGCTGATGTAGCAAAGTGTTAGTCCCACAATGTTCTGCTCTAACAAGAAGCAACATCATCTTTGCTTGCTTGCTGTAGCATCAATAAAGTGGCCTTTCTTGAAATGACGATTCAAAAAGGTGTATCCAGATGCATCTGCTCCACCTATAAGGAAATGGGTAGGGAAGGAAAAAAAAAAAGGCAGGAGGGGGACGTCAAACAGGGCTCAGTTCAGTGTGATAGGAAATGATGAATTATCCAGGAATGGCATAATTCACAATGTAATCTTTAGAATCATGATCAGATGAGGGCATGGGGCCACAGAGGTCAAGTACATTATATATATATATATATATATATATATATATATATATATAAGCACAACTGACAATTAGCAAGCAAATATAGCAAAATATTAGTTCTACCGTGTTCGGCTCCAACAGGTAATAACATCATCTTTGCTTGCTTGCTGTTGCATCATAAAGTGGCCTTTCTTGAAATGATGATTCAAAAAGGCGTATCAAGATGCGTCTGTTCGGCCTACTAGTATGCAAACGGCTAAAAGCATACAAAAGAAAAATAACAACTATGCAGAGGAAAGCAGAGAAGACATCAAACAGGCAAGATCTAATTTCCCAGCAAGAAGAGAACAATACCAAGAAGGTGCATAGACTTCTCACAAATTACTGTCGTTCGTTGAAACATTGCAAGCTCGTGGTTACTAGTGTAGACGCTGAATTTTGTATCTATTTTATTTTCTTTTTTAGTGTCAGTTTTAGAAAATAGGCTAACCGATAAATGGCACGCAAGCCTCTTTCCACCGAAAACTCCAAAAAAATATACAAAGCCCAAATGCCGAACACAGGTTCGATGGGCGGAGCTCAGCTCCAACATCACAGGAACCCGTCTGGGTTCAGTGGGCCGGAGCTCAGCTCCAACACCACAGGAACCCGTCTGGGTTCAGTGGGCCGGAGCTCAGCTCCGCCCACAGGAACCCGTCTGGGTTCAGTGGGCCAGAGTTCAGCTCCGCCCACAGGAACCCGTCTGGGTTCCTGGGCCCGAGGCCCGTTTTCCTTCCATCCTGTTGATTCCCACGGCGCCGCGGCTTAACTTAGCCTCCAAACCCTAAATCTAAACCTAATTCCCCCCCCTATAAATACCCACCATTCATCACCCACAAAAACACACCAGAATATACTAGGAGTATTGACACTAGTGTATTCTCTCTCTTCTCTCCCCTTTGCATGCTACTTCACTAAAGGTTAGCGTGATTCTTGTATTAATATAATGTAATTTTACTTTCTTTTTCTTTCGTTTCATTGTATGACATTAATGATAAACTCGTGAAATTTATTCAATTCCTCCCTCTTTTTCAACCTTTCGCTTTAATTTAATTCTAGTAGAGTCTATTCGTTGAATAGGCGGATTTGATGATTTTAATTGTCAAATTCGTAACCTTACCCCCGAATCCGTCTTTGGGTTCGTAGGCCGGAGTCTATTTCTTTGACGGTTTGTTGTTTTTATCCTAAAATTCAACTGGCGACTCTATTTTCGTACTTTGGTTTTCTTTTTCTTTTTGGTTTTTATGACCTATTTTACGTTTTGCGCCAAAGGTAAGCCGATTTGATTCAGAACCAGACGGTTTCCGTCTTGTATTTACTCGAGGCAGGCGAGGAACCCAGCGGGTTCGGCCCCTTTTCTTCTCTTTTGCTTCTTCAGGAACCCGTCTGGGTTCTGTTTTCTTTTTTTTTTTTTTTTGTTTTGTCTTCATGGAACTCAGACGGGTTCCCGGTCGAGTTTCTTCTTTTTTTTATTTTTCTTTTTGTTTTCTTTTTTCTTTTTTTATCTTTTCCTTAATAAAATCGAGTTTCGGGGTTAAATCAACTTGTCAATTAAAAGTATCCTTAAAAGTTCAGCCTTAATTAAGGATAAGCAATCCTAGTCGGCTCCCAATCACTTTTAAGTAGCGCCACGAAAAAGGTCATCGGCCAATTTTTCGGTGTCTACAGATTGGCGACTCCACTGGGGACTTAAACTTAAAAAGAGGGTAAAACTTGAAAGAATTAAATTTTAGTGTTTTTGTAAAAAAAGGGAGGAATTAATTTATTTCACATTTTTATCATTATTTTAGGCATATTGCATACCAGGCTACTCTTGGGCCTTTATGGCTGGGGAGCACAAAAGCGTTGGTTTAGGTTTTAAAACTAGGAATCAATCCCGAGAGCGGGAGGTCACTACTTGTGGGATGCACTTACATCGCCAAGCATTTGATCTCTCCTCTCCCCGTGTTACACTCTAAAGGTTTCCTTGAAACCCAAAGAGCAACACCCCACACATTCTTCCTTGAATTCCATACAAGGAAAATGCACCGGGGCGAGAACATGTGGTACCCTATTCATCTCCCTAAACCTAGGAAAACCCTGAACCTAAAGCCATGGTTAGGCTCATCCCGCATCTGTATGTCATGTGATTTAATCCTGTAAAAGTCGAGTCCCAGTGTTCAACCCATTCATGAGTCGGGAGTCGTTCTAGTCCGCGTAGGAACATGCGAGGTGCATTTTGGCTTATCAGAAACCCAGACGGGTTTCTGGCCTGTCAGAGCCGACCCATTCGTGTCAATTTCAGTGTGGGTCCAGCGCGTCAGAAACCCAGACGGGTTCTTGGCCATCAGGACTGGCCCATCTGCTGGTAATTGACAGAACGGGACCCAGTTAGAGGAAGAGGAACCCAGACGGGTTTCTAACCCAGTCTGGCCTTCTCTCTTCTCTTCACGGACAGCCCAATGCGCTTGCTGATGATCCTATTCGGCCCTTTATGACATTCCCTAAGTCTAATCCCTATTGCATCTGTTACTTGAATCTAAGCCCGAAACCAAAAGCAATCGTGACTCGATCCGAGTAAGGACCCAATAGACGATTAATGTTGTCAGTCCCCATGCTAGGTCCATGTAGAGTTAAGACATGCACTCCCGCGAAGTGGGTGAGTCGCCCTACGCCAAGATATAGGCATCGTGTCCGTGTCCTAGGTCCATGTAGGTCCGCTAAGTCACGCATGCATCGGGCGGTGGCGTAAAAGTTCTTTCGAGCACTAATCGGTTTCCGTGCAGCAAGATAACGACCATCTCCGCCCGCATCCGTGACCACAAACCGCGAGCTTATTCGCAATCCCACATGGACCACCAACCCGGTCCGGTGAATCGGTGAATCCATCATGTCGGGATCTCCTAACAACAACCTTTCCGGGGAAAGTTCTGGTGACAAGCTACCTGATGGGCTATATGAGAGGATACAGGAAGCAATAGCCTTTTACATATCAGATTTAGAGGACAGAACCAATGAGAAACTGGAAAAGAAGTTCAATGAAAATCAACAAACTATGAATGGCGTACTGGAAGCCATTAAACAGATCAACAAAAAGCTCGGCATCGGACTTGAGGAAGAAGAGAACTATTATGACACCGAATCTGAGGCCGAGGCAGATGATGGGGTTGGAGAAGGTCACCCCAAGTCCAAAAATGGAGGCCCAAAACCTAAGTCATTTGGTGAAGTTAGGTCCAAACCTGCACTGAATAACTCCAGAACTTCGGAGGACCCTTACGTCAAGAAACTTGAGGAGAAAGTTGATATGCTCACCAGAAGGATGATGAAAACTGATCCGACCTTCACCGACCCCTGCATAGATTTTGCCATCCCTAAACATTGTGTATCGAGAATAAGGGACAAGGTTGAGGTGCCAAACATGAAATTTAGACCCTCTGAAAATCCATCGCATCACTTGGAGGAATTCCTGAGGCTGGCTCCCCTCCATAAGGTAGATGAAGGTCTACACTACGCCTTCCCTTCCACTCTAGAAGGTAAGGCCAAGGTATGGTACCTAAATTTATCCCAGCATGTTAAGACAAACGCAGATGAGTTATTCAGAGCCTTCATAAGCCATTTCGATGCTGCGAAAAGGAGGTCAACGTGGATGATTTAACTTCCTAAAACAAAAGGAGGATGAATCGTTCTCCTCTTATTACGAGCGATGGCACTCCATGTTATCCAAATCGACGAGTCTGTCCCTTTAGAATGCAACTAAGCACTTTCGCAAGGAATCCATCCCCGCGTCACTCGGCATTTTGGTTTCCAATCCATCAAAGACTTTGAGACTTTAAAGGACTTGTGTGTTCAAATCAAGTCGCTAACAATGAAAACAAAGACACAACATTCGTCGAAAGGATCTAGCTCAACAGAGGGCTACTAGCGCGCTAGCCCTCGTAAAATCGTTGAGACTAATTCCATCCAACGAAGGCAATACACTCCGAGGTTCGACTCTTACCACCCACGGATATGTCTATGCCAGGCATTGGAAAGGCCGGTAAAAAGGGTATCATCCAATTACCCCGCCGACCTGAACCCGAGGTTAAGCCTCCGGCGGATGGGAACAATATCGCAACTTCCATCGCAATGAGGTCACGACACCAAGTATGTTGGTCTTTGAAAAATAAGATCGAAGGGCTAATCCGAGACGGTGTTATTCCTCCACCAAACCCGCCTCGAAACCCAATAACGAGGAGAACCACATTACCTAAAGTCTCGGGGTATCCAGTGGCGGGGTTAGAAATCTTCAACGATCGTCGCCACCTCGACCGCTACATTCATCCCACCTGCGAGGAGCCGTCCACCTGGAATGGACTCACTCGCCGGAGGTGGCATCTTTGGAAAGCTCTTGAACAAGAGGCCCACGAGGAAGAAGCCGTCGACCGTCATCGCCGCGCTTTCTAACCCGAGCTTTAATCCAAGTCTGGCGATTGGAGAAGATGGTGACCACCGTGAGATCACCTATGAAGAGAATAAATTCACTCTCTGCAGAGGATAGTGCATCCCAAAGGTCGTGGAGTCAGTTAGTAGTCCTAAGTTGGTCGGGGTAAACCCAGTGCTGATGTACCCATTCCTGCATTTAATAAGATGAACATTTCGCTACTCGAAATGTTGTGCAATACCGATAATAAATACAATGAACCCTTAAAAGAACAATCGATCGTTAGGCCAAGCAACTAGAATGCCTCTCTCAGACACTGGCTTTAACCTGGATGAGTTTAATGTGGAATATGGATGAAGAAAGAGCGACGGCGGTTGAGAGTGTTTCGTGGCAAAGTTAGAATGCGAAGATCACATGCGTAGACACCACCGCCAGACGGGTTTTGGGTTCAACATCTGCATCGTTACAAGCCAGAACCTGCACGGGTTTTCGGGCCCTTCGCCACAATTTCTGCCAGAACCCAGACGGGTTCGTGGGCCATCAGATTCTTCCTCGGCCCATCAATGTAGGCCAAAACTCCTTTCGCTCTCAACTCGCGCTTTTCCATTGGGCACGATTATGGTTGCGATGCGGTCCACGAGCTAATTATGCATCTTCGCTAGCCACAAACCGTAGTTCGAATTTACTTAATCATCTTTTTGTTTGGGAAGTGACGATCCCACCATGTAGGTCGCATTTTGTGTTGCATGAGTTCAGCGTCTCCCATCATGAAGGTCGCATTTTGTGTCGCATAAGCATCATGTCAGTTTTAGTCATAGGTTAAAAAAAAAAAGAGAAGCAAAAAATAAATGAAAAAAAAAAAAGTTCAATGACCTTTTCTAAAAATCGACCTTTTTCCCTGCTTAACTTGCTTCACTTAGAAAAATGGATGAGATCTCAAAATTTTCAAAACCTTTTCTTCAAGCCCGATTTTGAGACAAGTTATAGAAGACGTGTCCGCGCTTTGACTATCTTAGAAGGTATAAATGCGTGCGCAAATCTTTGGGCTAAGCTTAGTTGATTGAGCCCGTCCGTGAGTCCACATTGCCTAAAACTTGAATTGATTACTTTCATCAATTCCATGATCCTTCGAGCGACTCACCCATTAGTTGATCTCTAGAACTTGTTTTGCATCTTGCTTGAGACTACATGTTTGCATAGCACGCTGTGACAAAGTGATTAAGGCATTCAATTTTCTTAAGCTACATAGCCAAATAGCCTTCCCTGCATTGTATTTACCGTTCTTTTTGCCCCGCCTAGCCGTTGTTCATCCCTTTTTCATGATTGAACCCTGACAGTACAAGCCTTAGCCTCTAATATCCAGTCCCCTTTTGCCTTGCTTGGTTGGAAAAGAGTCTGTCATTTTTGGAAGGAACAATTGCTTTCGTGTGAGCAAAATATGAAGCTTGGGAGAATCTGAAAGTCCCATATCTTGAGCGAATTTGGTTATGCTGTTCAAAGTCGAGGTTGTAATAGAAATTTCTTCTCCCTGATCACCCAAAAAAAAAATCAAAAAAAAATCAAAAAAAAAAAAAAATTTCAAAAAAATAAAAGGGCGGTTAGGGAGATTCAACTTAAAATCCAGAAAACTTTGACTCGGTTGTATTCGGTTGAGATGTTTTAGGATGGAAGGTGAAACGCTTTGCATACATTAAGTGAGAAGGAGAGTTTAGAGGATTTCATTAAAAATCAATCCAAGCATGGCTTTTAACTCCTCATTCCCAAATTTTACCGCTTACCCTAGCCTAAGCCCCAATTCGACCTAAAAGTCCTTTTGATTGTCACTTGTGCATCGTACCAAGTGGAGAGCGAGGTTCTTACCAAGCTTATGGTAGTTTGCTTCTATTGGTTTGAGCATGAGAGAAACTCACATACATATTCAAAATTGAGTGTTTGAGTGTTCATTCCTTCCCGTGTGAGGTTCGCTCTTTCGCTAGCTTACGTCCATAACCAATCGCAAGATATTTGCATTGTTCTTGAATGTTGGTGGACTTATGCGTCTGAGTTACTTGTTCTCTTCCTTAAGATTCAAAACTTCTTCCTATCTCTTTCGAATCGAGTTTTGATCTTGTCAGTTAATCTTTGCTTGCTTGTTAGTTCGACTTTGTGTTGATCGAAAATCCTTTATCCTGTTGTTTTCAGCAGATATAGAAAGTCATAATCGCATTGCATAACACCATCATTACATGAGCATTGCATCAATATCTGCATTAGTACATAAGTATAGAAAATGCATTTAGTACATCATCGTGCATAGCATTGTCCTAAGTACATAAGAGTCGTGTATAAGATAGCATAAGAATCCTGCAGACGCATCGTTCTCGATCGTCATCACGCGGACCTGCACTGTCGCCACCGCCACTAGCGTTATCACTCTATGGACCCTGCTTCCCGGATCCGGTAAGTGTCCCATCGGTAGTAAGAGGAGTCCGCCATCTCAGATCGCTACCGAGCGGATAGGTGCGCGACTTCGGCACCGCCGCATTTTCGAGTGACGCCGCTTAGAAAAATTCAATCGAGTTTCCATTAAGCCGGAAGTTTGAATCCAAAAGGAAGCAAGTCACTACAAAGAACCATCAATTGACTCACGCTTTAGCAAGAGTTAAATCAAATCGCCACTAAATCTGGGCTATGCAGCCCAAGCAAGGGGACAAATCGGCTGGAACAGTCTGCCTAGGTCCACAAAGTCCACCATGAAAAATTCAAGAAGGGGCAAGTCACTACGACAACTATCAATTGACTCCCAGTTTAGCAAAGAACTGCCACTAAACTGGGGGCTATGCAGCCCAAGCAAAGGGATCGAATCAGCCTAAAAGCCAGGACGAAAGACAGGTGTGGGCCTTCTTTTATTCCATCTGGGTCGGGCCTTTTCACCTCACCCGACTCACAAAAAACAGGAGAAGAGCCCAACACTTGACCAAACCCAGACGGGTTTCTGGTCGAAAATAAGCAATCGAGGCCGCTGAGCCCAATACAAGCTTATGCTCATGCGGTTATGCTCAACTCGAGCCCGCTTTGACACAAACCGGCTGTAAATTCTCCCCATTTTGAATTTCAAATAAACCGATGCCTTCTCTTTATTTCGCAGACAACGACGAAATACGCCGTCATCGCCCTAACAATACATGACACCATCGCCGCCGCTAATACGCGACATTCACCATCACCGCCACGCTAATACGCGACATTCACCATCACCGTCACGCTAATACGACATTCACCATCACCGTCGTCGCTAATACGCGACCCTTCACCACCGCGCCGCCATCGCCCTAACAATACATTCACCATCACCGCCGCTAATACGCCGACATTTCGCCACCACCGGCCACATCGCCCTAACAATACATGACACCATCACCGCCGGCTAATACGCCGACATTTCTCCACCGGGCCATCGTCCTAACAATACATGACACCATCACCGCCGCTAGTACGCGACATTTCCCACCAATGGCCACATCGCCTTAACAATACATGACATCACCGCCGCTAATACGCCGACACTTCATCAACAATACCATCATCGCCTTCACGTGCGATGGCGCCATCGTCGCCTTCATAACGCGACGACGCCATCGTCGCCTTCACAATACGACGCTGGCCAAGATCGCCTTCACAACGCGATACGGCCATCATCGCCTTCATAACGCGATGGCGGCCATCATCGCCTTCACAATGCGATGGCGCCATCGTCGCCTTCACACGCGACGAGGCCATTGCCGCCTTCACACGCGACAAGGGCCATCATCGCCTTCACAATGCGATGAACATCACATCTACATCGGCGCAGACCCGGCTTCCAAGCGCCAATACCGCCATCGTCGCCTTCACACGCGACGAGGGCCATTGTCGCCTTCACAATGCGACAAGGGCCATCATCGGGCCTTCACAATGCGATGAACATCATATCTACATCGGCGCAGGACCCAGCTTCCAAGCGTCAACAGCGGCCATCATCGGGCCTTCACAATGCGACGAGGGCCATCGTCGGGCCTTCACAATGCGACAAGGGCCATCATCGGGCCTTCACAATGCGATGAACATCACATCTACATCGGCGCAGACCCGGCTTCCAGCGCCAATAATGGCCATCGTCGCCTTTACACGCGACGAGGGCCATCATTCGCCTTCACACGCGACAGTGGCCATCATCGCCTTCACAATGCGATGAACAAGACATCTACATCGCGCAGACCCGGCTTCCAAGCGCCAACAACGCCATCGTCGCCTTCACAACGCGACGAGGCCATCGTCGCCTTCACAATGCGACAGGGCCATCATCGCCTTCACAATGCGATGAACAAAGACATCTACATCGGCGCAGACCCGGCTTCCAAGCGCCAAGCCGCCATCGCCGCCTTCACAACGCGACGAGGGCCATTGTCGCCTTCACAATGCGACAAGGGCCATCATCGGCTTCACAATGCGATGAACATCGATCGACATCGACGCAGACCAGCCTTCCAAGCGCCAACCTTGCAATGTGCTTCATTCATATCCAAGATCATCAAGACTACTTTGATCATCGCTTTACTCAAACTCGATCAAAGTGGGGCTATCTCAGAGACGCCGAATTTTGTATCTATTTTATTTTCTTTTTAGTGTCGCTTTAGAAAATAGGCTAACCGATAAATGGCACGCAAGCCTCTTTCCACCGAAAACTCCAAAAATATACAAAGCCCAAATGCCGGAACTGGTTCAGCTGGGCGAGCTCACTCAACATCACAGAACCTGCCTGGTTCAGCTGGGCGAGCTCGCCCGCCTCACAGAACCCGCTCGTTCCCGGCCCGAGGCCCGTTTTCCTTCCATCCTGTTGATTCCCACGGCGCCGCGGCTTAACTTAGCCTCCAAACCCTAAATCTAAACCTAATTCCCCCCCCTATAAATACCCACCATTCATCACCCACAAAAACACACCAGAATATACTAGGAGTATTGACACTAGTGTATTCTCTCTCTTCTCTCCCCTTTGCATGCTACTTCACTAAAGGTTAGCGTGATTCTTGTATTAATATAATGTAATTTTACTTTCTTTTTCTTTCGTTTCATTGCATGACATTAATGATAAACTCGTGAAATTTATTCAATTCCTCCCTCTTTTTCAACCTTTCGCTTTAATTTAATTCTAGTAGAGTCTATTCGTTGAATAGGCGGATTTGATGATTTTAATTGTCAAATTGTAACCTTACCCCGAATCCGTCTTTGGGTTCGTAGGCGAGTCTATTTCTTTGACGGTTTGTTGTTTTTATCCTAAAATTCAACCGCAACTCTATTTTCATTTTGGTTTTCTTTTTCTTTTGGTTTTTATGACCTATTTTACGCTTTTGCGCCAAAGGTAAGCCGATTTGATTCAGAACCGCACGGTTTCCCGTCTTGTATTTACTCGAGCAGGCGGGAACCGAGCGGTTCCCACTCTTTCTTCTCTTTTGCTTCTTCAGGAACCCGTCTGGGTTCTGTTTTCTTTCTTTTTTTTTTTTGTTTTGTCTTCATGGAACTCAGACGGGTTCCCGGTCGAGTTTCTTCTTTTTTTTATTTTTCTTTTTGTTTTCTTTTTTCTTTTTTTATCTTTTCCTTAATAAAATCGAGTTTCGGGGTTAAATCAACTTGTCAATTAAAAGTGTCCTTAAAAGTTCAGCCTTAATTAAGGATAAGCAATCCTAGTCGGCTCCCAATCACTTTTAAGTAGCGCCACGAAAAAGGTCATCGGCCGATTTTTCGGTGTCTACAACTAGCATATCCAAAACATGAGAAAAAGAAGCAATCCATATCAGAAAGCAATAAATATATTAAGCTGCACCAGGGTAGATGAATAATGATTCACTGACGGCATCTTCATATATGGATATACATGGCACATAGAATATCTAAAAAGTCAGGACAAAGACACAAGATACATACATCGGCAGTAACTTGACTCAACCTTGGAACACTTTCTGCTACAGACATTTCTCAAAAAGAAAGTATACAAAGAACCTTAATAAGAGATTGATACATGGATTGACACAGAAGATGCCCAGAAGCAGACCAACATTGGAAAAAATTAAGTTTGACAAACCTAAACAATCCATGTGTGGTTTAGAAAACTATACATACAAGAAAATCAGCCATTGGTGAATACTAAAAGGTTGATCATAAAGTATAACAGCCACGTTTCTGAAATTTCTTAATTCACCCCACAAGGTAAAACCCTAGCCTTGTCCGTTAACAAGCTATAATACTTCAAATTCTCCTAAAATAAACACATGCTTCAATTGGACTTTGAAGTATACATTATACTGTAACTGCAAAGGAGTGATACGAACCCTAGGAAACCCATCAATTTCTCCCAACACATTAGCAACTCAGAATTTAGTTTGCAGCAAAATCAACATCAAAATTAAGGTTATGCCATCATCAAAACAACAAATAACAATGATTATCAGCCAAATTTTCTGAAAAAAATTGTGTAAAAATGTGGATAGTACAATGAAGCAAAATCAACGTAGCTGACGAGTATAGTCGATTAAACTCAGATGAATGAGCTTAATTGGAGCTTAATCACAGTGCCGAAGGAGTAGAAGCTGAATTTGGAGAAGATGATCGTTACCTGAGATTCAAGAAGCAGCGGGAAACCCTTTTCGATAAACAGAGAATACCAAATTCATGCATCCATGGCAGCCTACGAGGGCCTTCCGGATTTTCGATGTGCGGGTGACTTGCATAATGGGTCGAAAGTCCATGGTCTGCATATTTCAAGGGTGATCGGCCAAGAAGGATGGTCTAAAAACACATTTGACACTTGAGAATATGAAGGATTAAGAGCCCTTATTTGTATAAAAAAATAAAAAAAAAGGAAGGTTAATTTTTTTGCTAACTGCCCTCACAAATCATCACAAGTCTTTCTAATGTACTTCGTCCTCGCTCACATGCTGCCTACTCCTAGCCAAGGAGGCTTAACTGAAGAGTTTTCAACGGATGAGCTACCTTAGAAGAAGGTGTACATTGGTGATATAAATAGTCATTTCAATCTCTTTAAGTCACACTTAACCATATACCCGGGTGTTACAGCGATCGATGCCCAGACCACCCATTTCCCTCATCCCGAGCACCCCAAACCTATCAAATTTCAATGCGTCTTTCCAGCATATATGCAAGGGAAACCATGGTCTCACATCTGTTTTTTGCCGACGACTCCATTTATTTTCACTAGGGCTGATGTTAATTATTGCCTTAACTCGTTCCTCTTTATCCTTGAGACCTTATCAGCAAATCTGGTGGAGTTTGAGAAAAATAAGCTTATAGAGGGATTTTTCATTGGTCGAAGACATCCGATGCAGGTCTCGCATCTGTTTTTTTGCCAACAACTCCATTTTTTCACTAGGGCTGATGTTAGTTCTTGCCTTAACCTGAAATCACTAATAGACATGTTTACGAAAAATTTTGAGACAGGTTATCAACATACAGAAATGTGCATCCATCACTTATAGGAGATTAACCGACCTGGATAACTGTTCGGTCTCATTCCGAGCCGAATTTCTTCTCTTTTATAGGGTATATTTGCTTGTTTTAACCCCTATTTATATATTAGATATAATGATTTGGTGTTTTGTAGGAAAATAAGGAGTTAGAAGAAGTTTGGGCTTAATTGAAGGTTTTTAGGGAATCCCGTGCTATTTCCCGAGTCAAACCAAGTCAACCCGAGCCGAGAGCCGAGGCGAAACCGAAGCCGGAAATTCCATGTCAAGATTGGCGCAAAACAGGGGAACGGTACATACTCAAAGGTTTGAAATACGTGTGCCTTCACTCTGTGGGTCATAACTCGTTCGTTACAACTCCGATTGGTCTCAAATTTTAGGAGCTTAAAGTACACACTGAAAGCTTTCCATCGATATCTTACGGGTCTAAAACGAAGTTCGGATGAAGAAGTTATGCGCGTTTGAAGTCGGCAGGGAAAAGCTGCCCAGAAGCGCTGCTCGCCCGAGCAGAAACATGGCTCGCCCAAGCAAGGCCACTGTCTCGCCTGCGACATAATGCTGAGGGACGGTGAATCCTGCGGCCAGAAGTGCTGCTCGCCCGAGCGACACTATGGCTCCCCCGAGCCACTCTGTCTGCGGAAAATCTGACGCGCATGCTGCGATTTATTTCTAGGGTTTTGGGTTGTATTTCTCCTTCTTCTATAAATACCCACTTGTATTAATCTAAGTGGAATAAAAAATTAGCCTAAGTAGTTTAGGAGTAGAATTAGATTTATTGCTTTCCTTTATTTGCTTTAATCTCTCTTTAATTGTTCTTTAAGTTTTCAATTGTTCTTCAAAGTTTTCTTGCAAATTCAATTTTCAATCTTTTTCAAGCTTTCTCTAGTCTTCATTGAAGTGTTTTACAAGCTCTCTCTCTCTCTCTCTCTCTCTCTCTCTCTCTCTCTCTCCTTTCAAATGTCATTGTTGACTTGTTTTCCAAGCTTTCTAGTGTTAGCCACAATCAACTCCATTTTTAGTGGGGAGGAGGGTCAAGGAACTCCAATTCTACTTACTAGTGAGAAGTTGGGGGATTCTTGGTAATCCAAACCACAATTTCTTGTTTGTTCGGGGGAAATTCGAATGTAGATTGAAGGTTTATTGAAGTTTGTTCATCAAAGGTATAAATTCTTGCCCAATTTCATTGTTCATGCTAATTCTTCATTCAAGCTTTTAATTGCTTTCCTTAATTTCATGTTTTATTTCATGCTTTTATTGCTTTCCATAATTTCATGTCTAGGTTAGTTTTATTGCTTTCATTTACATAATTTACCGCATTCCGCAATTGAGAAAAAACCCCTTCCACAAACCGATTACCTCAATCAAGCCTCACACCCATCCCTGTGGACCGACAATCCTTACTTATAAAACCACAAAAATTACAACCGAACAATGGCGCCGTTGCCGGGGATGACGTTATTTGGTAGATTAAGCTATTGGTTTGTGTGTACATAGTTTATTGCTTTCTTGATTATGCTAGAAAAATGTAGCGAAAAAAATTGAATATCGAAAAAAAATTGAATAACCAAGGCGTTTGGGACATATTTGGTTTTGCCATGGAGGACTCATGGGCTAAATACTTGGGGGCCCCTCTAATTGTTGGTAACAAAAGATTACCAGCTTCAACCACCTAGATGAAAAGGTGGAGCGTAGATTGTTGAATTGGAAAGCCAAGATGTTGACCAAAGCAGGGAAAGTGGTGCTCATTCAATCGGTGCCAACCATGTTGCACCAACATATCATGGCCATATATAAGCTCCCAATTGGCATTACCAAGCGTATTAATGCAACTATTATGAGGTTCTTTTAAGTGACCTCCACTAAAGATAGATCAATTCATTGGGTCGGGAAGGATGTCCTTCAACTACCTAAAGGACTGAGAGGCCTAGGGATTAGGGATGTAGGTTGTATGAACGACGCCTTATTGATCAAGCAGGTGTGGAGACAAAAGGGTAGTCGGGACGTGCTGGTATCCAGAATCTTTAAGGTTAAGTATGGCGCGCATTCCCCCTACATTTGGCGAAAGTGGGGACTCGCAAGGGTGACGTAGTCAGGCTAGTGTATGCAGGAAAACTCTGTCCACCCTTACATTGAGCATTCGGTTAGGCGGTAATATAAGAGCGGGGAATCAGAGATGGCATGGTATCTCTAATGCAAAATTCAGAAATGAGGCCTTGGAAAATTAGTGGAAGAACACTGTCGTGGGGCTTGCAACCACACCTTCCTCTGGACCCCAATCCCCCTATAATCGACCCTTTGGAGGTTCATTAGGGGTGGTGCTTGGAAGGCTCCAGTTAGAGTCGACGTTGCCTGGGTTATCCAGTTTGCCCATGGTGAAGATGAAAGCAGAGCTTGAAGTGCGAACGCTCGTGAGGTCGTGGTTGCGGAGGCTCTCACTGTGAAAGATGCCCCGAAGATAACAATAGATAAGGGATGGACCAACATGGAAATTTGGACGGACTCTCAACAAATTGTGGACAACTTTCGACGCCGAGACAAGACTCCTATAGAGATTAAACAACTAATGCCACATTGCAAATATTTATTGCTTACCCTTAACCATGTTACCATCATAAAAATTAGTAGGTCTTTAGTTAAATCTGCCCATGATCTAGTTGTTCAAGGTAGAAAAGTATGGATGGGTCAGGTTACTAGTTTGTAAAAAAAAAAAAAAAAGGTTTAACCGTAAACCACACTCTCCAATTGACAAATGGAGAGCACCCAACAAAATCAGGCGTTACTCCCACCAAACTACCTCAGCTTAGCCGATCTTAAGGAGCGATGGCTGATCAACCACCAGCAGAAGAAGATCGAGAGTCAGGACGATGATGAAGATCAAAACAACACCAACAACCCCCATTCCAAGAACTCAACAAATCGAGCTCCATCACAAACCCTAATTTGCGCCTTCAGGCACCAATTTGCGGAAATTATGCTAACCCGCAACGCCCGAGCTACCTCAAGCAAGTGTCGATGCTTGCGTTCCACCACTCCATTTTGCTGAGGTCGATCGACACATGACGTTTGATGGACAATAATTGAAAAATGTTTGTAGAGTTTGAAGCGACTAAGATTTGTATTGAATCAAGTATGTCCATGTTGCTCGACTAAAGTCGTCGACAATAGTCATGAAGAATCGATTATTTCCATGAGTTGGAACACGATATGGACCCCATATATCTATATGAATCAAGGAAAATGGTTGATCTACCACTGTATCACTGTACTTATATGGCAGATGCACAAAACGAGCCATAGGACATGTAACACAAACTACATCAGGTTTCTTAGAAAATCTCACATTTATTCCTTCAACAATTCTCAATCAAGACATAGGTAAGTGACCCAAACGATGATGCCACAAAGCGAGGTCGTCAAGTTTTGCCGCATTGCAGACAGGTTCCTTGTTCTTCTCATCAAGCCTTTGCTCATCTTGATCCATCAAATAGAATAAGCCACCTCTCAGCTTACCAATCCCTTTCAGTTTCTGTGTGACACAATCCTGAATGACACACATATCACCATAAAATGTGACGCAACAATTATTGTCCTTAGCCAATTTAGACACAGACAATAGATTGAATTTGAAGCTCGGAACACACAGAACATCCTTCAATTTCATACCATTTTTCAACACAACACTGCCAACACTGCTCACTGCTACACTTGAACCATTTGGAAGGTTTATTCGTGTAATAGATGGCATTATATGTGCATCTTGCAAATTATCATGAGAAAAACACATATGATCCGTAGCACCACTATCTAAAATCCAGACATTAGATGCAACAGTAGAAGATGAGCAGTGAACATTACCAGCGAATGTGTTTTCCAATTCATCATTAGTGTCAGTTTGATTCTGAGGTTGAGGAACCAATTTGAGGAGCTGCTCTATCTGCCATTGAGTAAGGTGTGTCACTTGGCCATCAGGTTTGACCTGAATGCTCTCAACTTGCGCAGCAAACTTCCATCCCTGAGATCCGTTCCCACCGGATCGGTTGTCTGCCTCCTTGCCTTTCTTCTGCGAATATTGAGGAGATTTTTGCACCTTCTTCTGAGTTGTTTGAGGAATCTTCTTGGATCTGGGATGCCAGGGGGGATATCCGATTATAGTCCAGCATCTCTCCCTCGGATGTCCCCGATTGCCGCACTCAGAGCATCTCACATCAGATCCCCTGCTCATCAAGGCAGTTGATTCTAAGACAGGCAAGGCTCGTGTCTCCAAGAGTTCTCTCTGCAGCTCTTCTTGCTGAATCATACCGCACACAGTATCTACAGATGGTAGAGGCTGCATCAAGAGAACTTGACTTCGCTGATGACTGAATCCGTCATTGAGGCCATTGAGAAATTGGAATAACTTTTGGTCTTCTTGCTGCTTAGACAGAGCTTGCAAGAACACTGTTACGTCATCGGCAATAGTGGTTACATTAGGCAAACCATTCATAGCATCCAGTTCCTCCCAAATTGCTTTGATCTCAGTGTAATAATCACTTACACTTCCAATCTGCTTCAGATCATACAACTCTTTGTTTAGTTGATATTTTCTAGATCCATTCACAATAGAAAACCGCCTTGCCAATTGCATCCAAATCACAGATGCTCTGGTCATAAACAGTATTGATTTGGAAATGTTCTCACTCACATTGTTCATGATCCATGAAATCACGAGAGTGTTGCAAGCATCCCACTGTTCAGCTTTAATTGGATCATCTTTGGATCTTTCAAGAGTTCCTTCAACAAACACCAACTTCCTCTTGGTTGTGAGAGCAATTTCCATGGCTCTTTTCCATGATCTGAAGTTTGAAGCTCCAATTAACTTCTCATTAAGTGTCACTGAGTTAGGACCATCTGATGGATGGATAAAAAGAGGATTATGCAAATCGTTGTGATTCATCTTGAAATCAGATCAGCTTGATTTGAATGCTTACAGATCAAAGATAGCTGAAATAGGAGAATTTGAATTTGATTCTGCAATTGCTCGCTCTGATACCATGTAGACTTTGAGCAATTAAGCAGAGAAAAGAGGGAAGAAATGAGAGAGAAATATCAAATTCTCTTATTCTGGAAAAGCACAGATACAGCCTTTATATAGAGGCCCTTAGAACCCATACAATTCCTTAAGAAACTTATGCCAGCACAGCAAGCTGTCATAACAAATTGCTAACAACCTGAGATTCTCATTCTCTACACGAATGTAGGGATGGAATCGACGGTGGATTGAAGCTGAAGGATGAGAAGAGTGTGAAGAGTAAAGGCAAGAAGAAGAAGCAAATAAAGCGGAGGTAATCGAGGCTATAGATGAAAATGGCGACGGAATTGGGGAAAATGATGAGAAATAGAAGACGAGTGATAAATGTAAGAAGAAGAAGAAGAAGAAGAAGAAGAAGAAGAAGAAGAAGAAGAAGAAGAATAATAAGGTGATCAAGGGTGGGGATCCTGCCATGGATGATCGTACGACTGAGATTAAGGAGGATTTGAGGAAGATTTCATTGAGTGCTGATGGAGTTAGAGAGAAAACTGATGGTGTGTCGAATATGGGTGGGAATTGGGTAGGTATGGATAGGCACGACTAGACCTGGCAAATTCTGACCGACCCGATAACCCGACCCGAACCCGCACGAAATTTCTGGGTTTTGAACACGATTTTTTCAACTAAACCCGAAGTATACCGAACCCGAAAATTAGCGGGTCAAACCCGACCCGCCCGTTTGACCCGAAAATTTAACTTTTTAAGTTAAACTTTATTAAAATTTGTGACTTTGCATTGAAACTTTTAACTATTAAACTATAAGCGCAACTTATTTATTTGTTATTTCTCTTATTTAAGTTAAAATAGTTATAATAATCTATCGTTGCTAGAAGATAATCATATTTTATTATGTATATTGTACAAAAAGTAGTATTTAGAGACCATTTTTTAAAAAGAAAAAGCGAAAAAAGGTCGCAATCATAACCCATTGGCAGGTCTAGGCACGACCCATACCCATGTTTTACCTAAAGATTATAAGACACTACCCATACCCTACACATGCCTCTTAATACACACATGGATGTTATCCACATGGGTAATACCCACTTGGGTATTACTTCCATGTGTATTACCCATGGGTTTTCATGGGTATCCAACTATTCAACTAACTATTCTTATTTTGTATTCTAACGTTTTAGATAATAAATTTATATTTGGAGCTCAAAGTTCATATTTGAACTTTTTTTAATCAATCCCATGATTCCTATCATATTATAAAGTTTCAATTTAAATCGTAAAAATTGAATTTTAATTTAAAGTTTCAGTTAGTTTTTGCGGCAAAAAATGTCTACAAATGTCGCGATAAATGTTATCGAATAAAAAGAATTAGGAGCTCAAAATTCATATTTGATATTTTTTAATCAATACTATCGTATTGCAAAGTTTCATGTCAAACCGATAAAGTTAAATTTTGCCTTAAATTTCAGTATATAAACGCAATACAACTCGATATGCATATAGTTAAGACATCAATAGGTATATGGATACCCATGAATAATGGATACCCACACCAAATTGTAGGTAGCTCATACCCATCCTACCCATTACCCATCTCTAATGGGTTTTACCCACCTATTATGGGTTAGTAAGGGTGGGTACAAATATATGTGGGTATCAATTCCCACCCCTAGTGTTGAACGGAAACAATGGAAAAAGAGTGAAGAATAAGGAGGGGAAGATGAACATAATACAGGATAAGGTAATCAAGGGTGGGTGGAGATGTAGCAGTTACAGACGATCAAACAGCGGAGATTGAGGAAAAGTCCAGGAAGGTTGATAGGATGAACAATGTGAGATCTGGGATTGCAATGGAGGGCTGTACCGGTTACATCCCATCGTACAGAGGAATGGGGATGAACTTACGAGACAATAAAGATTTGGTGTGGGTGAAGAAAGTGTGAATTGAAGGTTTTGAGCATGGTGCGTTTCAGTGCTGATCAACTTTGATTTGATATTGTTGTTGTTTTTGTGATTGAACTTAACTTATTGTTGAATTTGGGTTAGACTGAATCTTTTCAATACATGTTTAGACACATATTCATGTTGAACTACATGGATTGAATTTTAGAACAGTTAATGGTGTTGTTAGTACATTGAAACATGATTGGCACATTAACACTTGCTTGTTTAGGCAAACTATGGAGCTAGCATCATTACGCATTAGTTAATTGCACCCGCATGTTGTCGGCAGTTATGATAGATAATCCATGTAGACAATGTTATCTACACTTGTTAACGACTTTGTGTTTTTCTGTATTCATATTTGTTCAGTTTGGGTTTGATTGAATATTTTCAACATTTGTAGCTTAGACACATATTCATGTTGAACTATAGGGATTGGATTTTAGAGCAGTTAATGGTGTTGTTAGTACATTGAAACATGATCGACACCTTTGTTTAAGCACTAACATCATTACTCGTTAGTCAATTGCATGCGCGTGTTGTTGTTGGCAATTATGGTAGATAATCCATGCAGGCTATATTCTTATCTACGCTTGTTCATGACTTTATGCTTTTTTGTCTTCATTTTTGGTGTGTTATTAGGTTAACTACCTTTCCCATTACGTTGTGAACAACCACAAACTTTAAAGTGATAGGCACTGTGGGCTAGTCAATATCATTAGTTAATTGCACCCTTGTGGTGTTGTTTTTTTTTATTGAACTTACTTAATGTTGAGTTTGGGTTAGATTGAAACTTTTCAATACGTGTAGCTTAGACACACATATTGAACCATAGAGATTGAATTTTAGAGGAGTTAGTGGTGTTGTTACTACATTGAAGCATGATCTCTATGGGCTATGATTATGCTTAATACCAGTAGTTGTTGCTACTTGATTGGCACGTTAACACTTGCTCGTTTAGGTAAAGTATGGAGCTAATGTCATTACTCGTTAGTCAATTGCACACGCATGTTGTTGTTAGCAGTTATGGTAGATAATCCATGCAGACTATGTTCTTATCTACACTTGTTGACGACCTTGCGCTTTTCTGTCTACATATTTGGTGTGTTATTAGGTTAACTAGCTTTCCCATTATGTTGTGAACAACCACAAACTTTAAAGCGATAGGCACTGTGGGCTAATCAATAATCAATATCATTAGTTGATTGCACCTTTGTGTTATTTTTTTAAAAATTGAACTTACTTAATGTTGATTTTGGGTTAGATTGAATCTTTTCAATACATGTAGCTTAGACACATATGCATGTTGAACTACGTGGATTGAATTTTAGAGGAGTTAGTGGTGTTGTTACTACATTTAAACATGATCTCTATTGGCTGTGATTATACTTAATACGAGTAGTTATTGCTCCTTGATTATGACTTTAACACTTGCTTGTTTAGGTAAACTATGGAGCTAATATTATTACTCGTTAGTTAATTTCACGCGCTTGTTGTTGCCAGCAGTTATCGTAGATAATCCATGCAGACTATGTTCTTGTCTACGCTTGTTGACAACTTTAGGCTTTTTTGTCTTCATATTTGATATGTTATTGGGCTAACTAGCTTTCGCATTACGTCGTGAATAACGAAAAAACTTAATGCAACATGCACTTTAGACTAGTCAATATAACGGTGATAAGGGAATTAAGCATGCAGGAAATCCTATTTATTGTGTCAAGTAATATGTTGTTGGCCTTCTGTCCATAATATCCAAATGAGCTTACTGGTGAAAATCCTGAAGTTACTCAAGACATTTGGACTATGTATGGCTTTCATGTCCCCTCTGAGGACATGCTTCTTCTTCCATGTGCTTTTTGACTGAGAATAGATAATCAAGAGTACGACACCATAAAAAATATAACTAAGTGACAGGGCCGCAAGCGCATGGTGTACGTAGTAGCACGTTAAGGTCGATCCCACAGGGACTCACTTAGCAGCACAATAAACTAATCTCTATATCGATTGCTAAGCTGATCAGGTTTTGGGTTTTCGAAAAGGTTTAACAAACTAATAAAACTAATAAAGCAAGAAAAATTAATCTAATGTTCTAATCAAGAGAGAAAGACTTCTAGGGAGATACTAACCTAACAACGAGTTCGATTACTAAAACCTAGCCTGCACAATCATACATTCAAGAACGAATCAAGAATCGACAACCTCTGAATTCTATCGCCCTTTCGATGCTAAATAGAACTATTTTAAACAACCTAATCAACAACTTTCGTGTGCCTTTTAGGTTAAACAGAATTGAAGGTCTCAAAAGGTCAGGTTATCTAATGATTCCCTAGTTCACTACTCCTTTTTCAAGTTTCGCAATCCTAGGTAGACAGGTTGGTAGTCATATTACCCTAATTCACCTTTCAGTACTTCTCAGGTTAATCTCAAACTTACAAATATCCAAGGCCTTAAGAATACTCATAAACATGGTAAACACAACCTTCTACTGATTCTAGTCAAGAATTCATGCACAAACTAATAACAATCAATCAACCCACATTGTTTCGGGTTGCAAAACCCTAGAATTCAAAGAAACTACTCACTCATATTCAATGAAAACACGACACAAGTTCCAAACATCATAATCGAATCTCAAAACTAAGAAGAAAATCGAAAAAAAAGAATAGAATTGCGAAGAATACAACCCGTCGAGCCTTTCGATCCCGGGGTGAAACCTTCTTCGCGAACGTCGCTCCTTTCCTTTGCGAATCTTGATCTTGGTTTCTCTTTAATCGATTCGGTCTTGAATCTTGATGGTGGGGGAGAGGAGTAGAATGGAAGTATTAGGGCTCTCTTTTCTCTCCTTGACGGCCAAAGAATGAAGGAAAACTGATAGAAAATGACTGAATCCCGAAAAACTGCCGCTTTCCCCCTTTTCTACTCGCGAAAACAACCGATCTGCATAGGCAGTCCGCCTCGGTCCGTACAAGTCCGTACACCACGGGCCGTGGTGATCACCTCGGGCTGCCCGAGGTTGCCATTGTTTCGTTTCTTTCTTCTTTCCTTCTCAAAAAATGAGTTGGGCACAAGGAGTCGAATCACGGATGGCCACCACTCCTCGCCGCCCGAGGTTGTTGTCGCCTACCATTCCTTGCTCCTTTCCATCCCAAATTTGTACCACGGTTTGGGTTTGACATGTAGAGGTCCGTGCTATATTCACTCTTGCCTGAAGTTGAGAGAAAGTTGGTGTTTTGGCCTCAAAACCTACAAATTCACATAAAAACAACAACACCAAGTGTAGTAGGGAAATTGGAATAAAAATCAAGGTTCACACATAAAACTCTCCCTAATTCACTATTAAAAACCCCTAAAAATATAGTCATGAAACGCAGTTATCAAATCCCCCCATGCTTACTCCTTGCTTGTCCCCAAGCAAGTACAAGACTCAAAACTAGATGAAAGGACTTAAAAGAAAAAGAATTATACTCACACCTCCTCCAATTAAAGGGGCATATAGGATTACATAAGCAAGCATACACTCAAGGACTCCCTAGCGAGAATAAGATTCAAATTGAAACAAAAATTGTTGTTCGAAATAGAGTCACATGTCATGAAGCAACACAACTAATCCATCACAACTCAAATGCAATCAAAATTCATTCACATGTTTGGCGAACTAGTTGGGATCGGTAGGACTTCACTTTAGGGTATGTGAATCACTCCCCTCATGTGTTTGCAAAAGATATAACGGTTCGCTTAAAACCTTCAACCAATGTAAACAACCTACCATAAGCTTGACAAGACTCTCGATTCTCCACCGCTATAGACAATATGCACAAATGTTAATCATGAGGACTTTTCAAAGGTTGTAACGGGGCTTAGGTGTAGGGTAAGGAGGGAATTCATTTGGGTAATGTGGAGCTAAGAGCCAAAGACCTAAAGAGCAATATTCCCAATACATATAGCACAACACCTCTTACATCACACCGCAATGAAGCATAAATATCTTCCCCATCGAGGCAAAATAAAGGAATAGTCAATATAAGCAAGAAAACCACTATACTATTCACCTTATTCCTCAAAACTTCTCCTCTTTTTTTTTTCTTTTTTTTATATGCTTTTCATTCCTTTTTTTCTTTCTTTGTGGTGAATAGCATAGATAAATATAGAAACGACTCATTTCCCATCAAACCAATTTCAACCTCGACTGAAAAGAGGGGATAAATAACGATTATGAACAATGTTTCCCTCATCAAGTAAACCTTCCAACGAAGTCACCAAAGATATAGACTACAAAAACTGCCTCCAACTGAATTGTTGCTCCACTAATTTGGCTAAAGGGTATGGAATTAAGAACAGGCCAAGGGCGCGCAATATAGGGTAAACAACAAGACAGGAAAAATGGTTAGTAAAGGGCTAGCAAAAAGAAGTCAAGGTGTTAGGTGGCTTTTTGGCTATGTGGCTACAAAATGGGCCTCAATCATATTAACATAATGCACAAGTCATATGCAGTTTCAAAGAGAGTCAAATCAAGTTCTAGAGATGCAAACATGGTAAGGTTACACTCAAAAGAAAATGAGACTATAAAAATAATAGTCTTTTAGGCTCAAGAAGTCTCACGGGTTAACCTACCACAATCATAAACAACTAGTTCCTTTGATGAACCAAACATAGGAACTTCATTATCATGCACTTGAATCATTCAAGACTAGATGAATCACAAACATGACAGGCAACCTAAATCAAACAAACAACCAAGTTTCTCCTATCATCTACATCAAGCCAGAAAAATCTCATGAGTACACACTTGCAATGACAATCTAAACACACCTCTTAAAGGCGAAAGGCTATCCTAATTTTTTTTTTTAACAAGAAAGCAAGAAAACTAATCCTATATGCAACCTAGATGCTAATTCAATGCCTAACAAACACAAAAAGAAACTAAGAAATATGCAACTATAAATGTAAGTCTCACTCAAGCACATGATTTTAAGACAATCAACCCAAATCCCCCCATGCTTGGACAAAGCAGTGTCCGTAATGCATTTCGAATAAGGGTAGCATGCACAAGAGGGAAACGACATAATGCATCAAACTCTAAAAAAAAACCAAGAAAATTAAAGGAACGAAATAAAACCTAATAAAGCAATTAAACGCTTGGGTTGCCTCCCAAGAAGCGCTAGTTTAACGTCTTTAGCTAGACGAAACTTACCTCAGAAGCGGTTAACGCCCTTAGAAGCTTGTCAAACTCCGCAGCACGCGGTTCACAAGCTTGCAAATAAGAGAGCAACAAATTACTCATGGCAAAGAATGTTAGTTGCACTCTCTCAAATAAGTCAAAAGTACTAGAAAAATCAAAAGAATCAAAATAAGTAGTCCACATGATTTTTCTAGCTGAGTCCTCTAAGCATTCACAATATGGATCAAGATAGGGATGAAACCCTCCTAAAGTGCCTAAGGACAAGTCAAGAACATTGTTTGTCCCCTCAATAACAGTCACATCACAAGAGTCAACCACACATCCCACATCAACATGAACATCAATGGTCTCTTCACATGGAATGGGCTCCTCAAGGTTCTTAGGGGCAACAAAAGGTGGTGAACAAGGTGTAGAAGCATGGAGTACATCATCAAATTCCTTGCTTGAAGGATCCAATCCACCTACAAACCCCTCACAAGACTCCTCATCATTAGCATCAATTGACTCATGACAAACATCATCATCATACCTAGCATCAAACCCATGGGAATCGCTCACCTCAAACCCCGTCGACTGAGAAAAAGGTAAGGATGCATTTTGAAAAGCAAAGACACCATCAGTAGTGTCTCTAGGTAAGCTAGGATGGGAAGGAACAACAGTTGGCAAAGATGACTTAGAAGGGTCAACTATTTCATCTATTTTCTCTAGACAAGCTTCCAACTTATCTTGTTGCACTTGCATTGCCCTCGTCAAAAAATCAACTTTGGCTAAAACAGGGCATGTAGACTCATCATGGTCAAAAGAACTACATAAACGACAAGGAGACAAACAATGGGTTTGAGTACATAATCTAGCATGAGATGCACAAAGATTGGGGAAAGAGGATGCACAATAATAATTTTCAAAATCACGAGTATCACGTGCAAGCCACTCAATCAAACTCCAAGCTTCATCAACAGTTTTAGCATAGAAACCAAAATACTCTAATAAAGTACGAGTCTCTCTATTCACCCCTTCAGCAACAATGTCAAGAATATTTGATTTCCCATGCACAATACCATGTGGAACAGGACATGCAAGTAATCGCTCAAAATAGTGCCAAAATAATTCCTACTCAAATTGGGGAAAATCAAGAATTGCCATTTTTTTGTTTTTTTTATAAAAGATAAAGAAAAGAAAAAAAAGAAAACAGAAAACAGCTTAGTCAACCTAAGAGGGTTCGTTTACCAACTGCTAGGGACAGAGTCCCCGGCAACGGCGCCAAAAACTTGACAGGGCCGCAAGCACACGATGTACGTAGTAGCACGTTAAGGTCGATCCCACAGGGACTCACTTAGCAGCACAATAAACTAATCTCTATATCGATTGCTAAGCTAATCAGGTTTTGGGTTTTCGAAAAGGTTTAACAAAATAATAAAACTAATAAAGCAAGAAAAATTAATCTAATGTTCTAATCAAGAGAGAAAGACTTCTAGGGAGATACTAACCTAACAACGAGTTCGATTACTAAAACCTAGCCTGCACCATCATACATTCAAGAACGAATCAAGAATCGACAACCTCTGAATTCTATCGCCCTTTCGATGCTAAATAGAACTATTCTAAACAACCTAATCAACAACTTTCATGTGCCTTTTAGGTTAAACAGAATTGAAGGTCTCAAAAGGTCAGGTTATCTAATGATTCCCTAGTTCACTACTCCTTTTTCAAGTTTCGCAATCCTAGGTAGACAGGTTGGTAGTCAGATTACCCTAATTCACCTTTCAGTACTTCTCAGGTTAATCTCAAACTTACAAATATCCAAGGCCTTAAGAATACTCATAAACATGGTAAACACAACCTTCTACTGATTCTAGTCAAGAATTCATGCACAAACTAATAACAATCAATCAAACCACATTGTTTCGGGTTGCAAAACCCTAGAATTCAAAGAAACTACTCACTCATATTCAATGAAAACACGACACAAGTTCCAAACATCATAATCGAATCTCAAAACTAAGAAGAAAATCGAAAGAAAGAATAGAATTGCGAAGAATACAACCCGTCGAGCCTTTCGATCCCGGTGAAACCTTCTACGAACGCCGCTCCTTTCCTGCGAATCTTGATCTTGGTTTCTCTTGAATCGATTCGGTCTTGAATCTTGATGGTGGGGAGAGGAGTAGAATGGAAGTATTAGGGCTCTTTTCTCTCCTTGTGGCCAAAGAATGAAGGAAAGCGATAGAAAATGATCAATCGAAAAGCGCGCTTTCCTTTTCTACTCGCGAAACAACCGTCTGCATAGGCGATCGCCTCGTCCACAAGTCCGTACACCACGGGCCGTGGTGATCACCTCGGCCGCCGAGTTTGCCATCGCTTCGTTTCTTTCTTCTTTCCTTCTCAAAAATGAGTTGGGCACAAGGAGCCGAATCATCACGATCAGTGCCACCACCTCGGCCGCCTGAGGTTGTTGTCGCTCGCCATTCCTTGCTCCTTTCCGTCCCAAATTTGTACCACGGTTTGGGTTTGACATGTAGAGGTCCGTGCTATATTCACTCTTGCCTGAAGTTGAGAGAAAGTTGGTGTTTTGGTCTCAAAACCTACAAATTCACATAAAAAACAACAACACCAAGTGTAGTAGGGAAATTGGAATAAAAATCAAGGTTCACACATAAAACTCTCCCTAATTCACTATTAAAAACCCCTAAAAATATAGTCATGAAACGCAGTTATCACTAAGAATCTTCATTAGTTCATTCCATGCTTGAGTATCATGTGAGAACACATGGCATGTGGACATACTAATTAGGCTGAAAGCCTGCAAAATCTTTTGAAAGTCGATGCTTTGTAAATCACCATATTGAGGTCTTTCCGGTCTGCGGGAATAACAGGGTTTTATGGGGTCATTTTCCACCTTATTTGGCTAGTTGGCTCGCTTCCAATTTGAAACTCAATGAGGTCATGGAAAGTAGTTAAGCAATCGCAAGTAACAATGACAAATAACAAAAGACCAGGGTTGTTGTACTTTTCTTTAAATATAGAGTAGAGTGCTAGCTACATGTCTTGCCACTCTACAAAATCCTTCCCATTATTTCTTCACTAATGCATTTTGTTCACCTAAATATTGCCTGTTAGAGGTACTTAATAGAGTGTGGCAAAGATCTTTATCGTTGTACACCTTGTTTGTTTTCCAAGGCATTGAGTGATTATTCTGATGAACTGTTTCATATAGGTTGTAACATAATCGTAAATTAATTCAAAATCTAAATGGGTTTCTCGAAGGCAATTCACCTAGTAGTTCAAGGCAGTAGTCTTGCTTTTTTGGTATGATTTATGATACCTCTCTAGAACGTGCTATAGAGAAAACTTCCTGTGTTAGTGATATTGATTATGCTTTGAAATATAAGATCTTTACGTAGATTTAAATGCAAGTAAAATAGAATGTTCGAATCTCATATTAGATGATTTGTGATTATTTATACTTCGTTACTTCTTTTGGCGAGTTTGACTCACAGAGTAAGCTTGCTGTTGACAATGACATGTTGGCAACGTATGCCTGAATTTACCGTTCTTAGTTATGACTTTTCCTTTCATGTTCATCTGGCATCTAGATTACTTTCACATATTCACTTCAATGCAGTATGTTTAAGTCACCCGAGTTCTGTTTTAGTTTTGTCTTAGGATTGTTGTTTTCTTTGGAAATTTTCCCACTTACCTTTATGGGTTCAAATTATTGTCGAATTTCCTTTTAGCGTTTTCATCTTCCTTCTTGTGGCTCCACATATCCATATAGAGCTAAGTGAATCTTAATTATCTGATCTATACTAATGGGACAGTGACCTATTAACTAGAACTGAATAAACTTTCCGTTATAAGAAATGCTACGATAATAATAAATACTCCATATGAACAATTTGAGGGCTTGAGCATAATGTTTGGAAATGAATCTTCTTACCACTAGCTGGTTCGTTGCTAGCTTATTATGGATGCTTTAAAGAAATATATTGACAAGTTGATTTCTAATGCCCCCTCCCTCCAAAAAAAAAAGGGAGAAAAAAAATCATACCTTTTGCCTCCCTCAATATAGAGGTTTCTCTAGTTATGCAGTTTCAGTAGACCCACTTGAACTACTAGTCGCTAAATATTTCTTAAAATACAAGATATTAGGGAAGAAAAAAGGGGACGGGCATTGTAGTGGAAACTATACAAAATCAGCAATGGTGAATTGATGGTTACCATGACAATGTTCTATTGTTATTTGTGGAGGTTATAATAACTTTTCCCATTACAACGACCAACTCTTTAGTGTAACACCCTCCTCAGTTTGTCTGCATGACTACTCTAGCTTAGTTTAGATTTTTTGGGGCTTGTTCGTGGATAAGTCTTGGTCACGTGGATGAACATGTAGTTTGCATAGTGCATCGTACCTTCACGCTTGTAACTGTTTTCACTATTTATGTGAGATTAATCGTACCGGGACGTCATAAGTCATAACATTTTTGAATATCCTCCCCTTCCCCCGTCCCCAAAGAAAGAAAAGGGTAGTTGTTTAACTTCCACTTTTTTATGAAGAACAATGGATCAAGGAATATTTATTACTATTGGGAGGTCTGAGGGAGAGTTAACATCCTAGAAAAGGGCTAATTGCATCAAGGGTAGAAACTATTCACAAAATCTACGATATCAAAAGCAAGTATGAAAAAGTTCTCAATGTCCTAAGAAAGGAGAGTATTGATGAGGTTATCCGTGAAGTGTTGTAGAGACATTTCCAACCCATCAAAAACTCTTCAGGTTCTCACCAAATGCTCCAAAAAAATTGCAAAGGGAATATTTTGAATTTTCTTTCTTCTTTGCCCTATGGAAAAAAAGATACGCTTCTTTTTAGCTAGCCTGACAAAAAAGCCCTCCTAACTATTCACCAATCTCAATGCTATTTCCCTTTGCAAATAATTACAAGTCAAACCATGAGGTGATATGATTAAACTTTAAAAGAGAATTAGACAACCAAATATGCTCCACGGAGAAACCAATAATATGAGGATGGCTGGAAGGTAAGAGGAGAAGAAATAAGCTCCAAATAGGGCTCGACCGTTAAATCCCTTTTAGAGTTGAGATCTCATCTAATCATATCAAGAGAAAGAGCAATCTCCCCATTTGTATTAAGAAAGCTAACAAGAGAGTTGTCATCAATGAAGGTTTTCACGTCTAGAAATTGGTGACTAAACCTAAGTGCCAAACCATTGAGCACAAAGAGAGCTACTCAAGCATTCCTATCTAGTATAAAGACAGAGAAAGGGGAAAACCTTTCAAGAAAGCATCTTTGCACCAACAGTTATGCAACGGAAGAAACAACACCAACATCGAAAGAATATGAGTTATAAATCTTCCCCCCATCTTTAGATATATCCCTTCAAGGACTTGTCCCATGATAACCATTTAGTCTACCATCTTGAGATGGTACTCACCATATGGAAAAGGTAACCATTTATCCAACTTAATAGTCATTGAAGAAGGAATGGGAGAGAGAGAAAGAAAGTAGGAACCTCATGTATGACACAAATTGACTGCATTGTTGGGACCTTGGTGGTTTAGTGTGTGGACCGTCATAAATTGCACTTGATATGGGTACGTAAACTGGATATAAGAGTGCATAAATCTAATATGATAGTTTTTTCGAATTGCTCCACGCCTCTATCTCCCTTGCCTCTTTACTATTGTTGTTGTTGGTGTCTTTTTTTTGGTTTTTTCTTGGCATCATGTAGAAATGTTTTACGTGTAAACTGAATGCTCTATGGTCACATGCAGACTAAACGTCGTACTGATTTTAACATTCTTGCATTTGTGAAAACTACGGGTTTTCTCCGTCTATTGGGTTGCAACAGTTAATTCATAATCGCATTTATGGGGATTCACTAGTGTTTTCTGTTCCGGACACCACATTTACGCTGGAGAGTGGCTTTGGCATGGCGTCAACCAGCATAAGTTAGGAATGCCGAGATTCAGGTTCTTTATCATCCAACCTTAATATCTTTGCTAGATATTCAATCATCAGAGTTAGTAATCATTTCATCTAAAAATCACAAGAACTAGCAAAATCTAAGCACTTGATCATAAGCTCTCGAAAATTATGAAATATGACATATGACATTTCTCCCGGTACTAGTAATAAAACTATAAAAGTAGCATATTTAACTTCAAACTACATAAACTGGATATATTAATTAGAATAGTTTAACAACAACTTCATGAAAGTTGTTTTGCCTAAAATTATATAGGTCTACGAAATTATTATGAGGGTACTACTAGAAATAGGACAATCTCGAGCCTTCTCTGTGGCGGGGAGAGCCATAGCCTTTGGCCAACACTTTCAAGGATTGACGTCGGTAGTCTTTTGATTTGACGATTCCCCTATAGACACAAAATCACATTGTCAGAAGAAATCTTGACTTGTGCCTTACGTAACTATCCCAAAATTCGAAGTGATTACTGAGAAAAATAACTCTGAATTGCAAACAAAGGTAATTAGTCTCTAAATCATTTTTTATTTTATTTTTTTTCTTAAGATGAAACACAGGAAGGGATTAAGTTCCAGAGAATTGCTAAACTCTCACCAATCTCCATCTTCCTCTTCTTCGCTGGACGTTCACCTATGTTGTTGTCTGGGCCATTCTGACCTTCACCTTCACCTTCACCTTCACGTTTTTCACCGCTGCCATCATAATCTTCGTCTGTGTTATCATTATCAGCGAAATAGTCTTCTTCGCCCTCTATCGCTGAAACATTAGAGAACAAGTGGACACAAAATATGCGTAAACACATAATTTATTTGCTACATTTTAATATATACATGAACTTCATTTGGGGTGGGGGTTCAAATTATAGTGTTCTAGTAAGTTGGAGTTAAAATCTCTCTTTTTTGTTGATTTTCCTTCTCCCTTGTGCTATATCCATACTTTAGGGTATGCATGCACGCGTGCATGCGTGTGTGTGTCTGTGTGTGTGTCTGTGTGTGTATAATAATAATATAATAATAAAATCAAGAGAACTAAAAAACATCAAAATATGTAAGTGACTGACACTGACCTTCAGATGTAACAATGAAGTGTAACTTCCCATCCATCCATCCAAATCTCACGAACTGACCCTCTTTAAGACATCTTCCCTCGGTAACTTGGTTCCACCCTAGTAACGTATAGATTCCGTGATGGTGAACCATTGTCATAAAATGTTCCCGTTGGTTTTCATCGTCTAGGACCGACATATCAGCCCTGTTAAACTCCCTCAGTCTCAGTCTCAAACACGGGGGCATGTTTGGGACAACGAACTCTTCTATGGAATGTCTAGGCAACAACAGTTCGGATGTCGTCAGATCGGATTTCGTTAGGAGGAGGGTTGCTGGGTATTGGTCTATAGGTGCACAGTTGAGATCTAATGTTGGCCTCATGGTGAAGAATGAAGAAGTTGGTGGTGAAACTTGAGAGGGGAAGAACAAAGGGAGAGTTGTATAGTGCTCAAAATGAAATAGAAGACTAAAAGGCTCTTGCACAAATCACTCTAGGCTGCTGCCTTATATCATTGAGTATGCTTATATTATAGCTGGATTCATGTAATGAAAATCCCCTCCAATTTTATTCCAAAAAAGTTTAAAGCAAATGAAGGGATTGTTTTACTACCTTTTTTGTTATTTCATTTTGAAAATAAGCATGAGCATTTTTCTTAGATGAGCATTTTTCTTAGGTGAGCACATTTTTTTAGGGTTTTTGGCTCAAAATAATCTGAAGTCGGAGGTCATTGGCTGGAAATAATCCAAACTCACTTTTTGGCTGGAAATAATCCAAACTTTTAACATATTTACTCGGACTAAACCGAAATCGATTTCCGGCATCGGAATACTGACTGGGCAGCCTGAGCACGTGTTTCTTAATTGATTTTGGTTTTGAATTTATGTTGACTGGGGTCTATATAAGCTGACCAGTCAGCATTCCGACGCCGAAAATCGAATTCGGTTTAGTCCGAGTAAATAGGTTAAAAGTTTGGATTATTATAAGCCAAAAAGTGAGTTTAAATTATTTTCAGCCAATGACCTCCGGCTTCGGATTATTTTGAGCCAAAAACCCTTTTTTTTAATGGCTCAAGTATCTAAATTGGGTTTTTACTGAATTTCTAGTGATCAGATTGAAGTTGGAAAGATTAGTTCTCCAATTTTTGAAAAGAATTTTTTGATGATAATTTTAGGTTCAAGTTGTTGGATCAAGAATATGTATGCATGCTTAGTTAATACCCTAGGCTCTTCAGGACCTAAAGATAATGTTCATTTCGATCATATTCTGATGAACAAAATACAAATATCGGCATTTCTAGAGAACCGAGTGATCTTCGAAGCACATTGATTCGGACTTTGTATATGGAAAGGGCGGTCCATTTTGCAGTTATCTGTCTTATGCAGTGTTACGTAAATTTTCGTTAGATTTGATTGTGGTTGCTATTTACGCCTTTTAAAGTTGTATCATATGTAACATTATAGATTCACATAATTTTTTGTCGGATTCGATTGTGTTTACTAGTGACGTCATTTAGAGTTGTATCATCCCCATGTAATTAATAGACACCGACGAAGTTGTCTTAATCAATGTAGTTAATAGACATTTTGTAACTAATGTTATGTTAGTTTTATCTAGCAAATATATCTAACACTTATCATGTCGAATCTTACCGTCTGTTGAAATTGCTTCTTATGCGGCGACTAGTCGATATTGACTACTAACTACCAAATAAAGAAAACCGTTACAATGTCGATAACTATCGAATCATGAAAGCACTTAATAAACGGAAATTCGAATCTTTATAATCGAATTTTTAAAATAAATTTTTCGTCGATGTTATTAAAAGAATAACTTTTTTATAGACACACGGTCCATTTTTATGTTATTAGTATTATTTCTATTCATGCTAGTGACACTAGATGTCACACAATAAATAAGTAAATTCTTTTAGATAAAAAAAAATAGAGTTGGTTCTTTCTTAGGGATTCTAAAATAAGAGCTTTGGACCAGTTTACTATCCTAAAATTCATGTTCTTTGTTTTTTTTTTAGGTTTTTTTGACTTTTTCATACCAAGGCTGGTCAAGTCCACTACCTTGGCTCTCAAGCACTATTTTCTTATTATCAATAATTAACTATCACAAATTATTTATTTATCAAAAAATTATTATCACAAGTAATTATAATATAAAAATAAGAATGCTATAGAATAATTAAGAACAAAATCCTTGAGTGCCAAGGATATGATTTTGATTATCTTAATTACTATTAAAACCCACCCCATGTATTTTCAAAACCCCTCATTAATTTCAGATTTTTATAGAATCATTTTACTCTAATTTATGTCCACAAATACTCAGAGAGAAAACAGAAAAAAAGTCTACAATCATTGGTTTCTCCTTTTTCTTCCTGATAATTGCAGGATTATTATAGAATGTAATGAGAATCTGTTTAGATTATTGGGTTTATTTCTCCATTAAGAAAAGATTATTGGGTTTATTTCCTCATAATTTGATTGTTAGAGGTGTGAAATTAGTGAGCAAAAAGATGGTGAGAAATTGTCAATCTGAATCTGAATCACAATCACAATCTCGATCTGATCAAAGTCTAAAGTTGATGGTTTGGTGCACTCATTGTTCTACTTATCGTCGTGGTGATCTCCAAGCTTCTTTCATGTATGTATCCTCTTAGCCTCTTCTCATTTTTCTATCGCTCTATAGCATTGAATCTTCTTAAGCTTTACATTGACGAGATTCTATTAGGGTTTATAATTTTTGTATCTGTACTCTCTTTTCAGTTAGTTTTTTGTAGAAATCTCTCGACATATTTTAAGTAAAATGTCTATTATAAGTATTCGATTAAATGCTTGTACTTAGTGCATGGTTATGAATCTCTCTACAAATAGTAATATTAGTTGAAGTAATGATCGATGTAAGACTGTATATATCTAATTTCGTCGAATCTCAGAAAAGTGGGATCCATAGTGAGTGTTCATGTTAATTATTGTTATTAATTTTGATATTGAACAAATAATATATTATATGGTTGATATTATACAGATGCTGTGGAGGATGTGGGAAGGTGATTGCTGATGTTTCAGAAGTTGAAGGATTACAAGACCAAGTCCAAGTCCCAGATACACAAAAACAAGAAAAGCTAACTAGCTAATTCGTCTCATTTGTCCAAGAATACTCATTTTTTCATATATCAAATTGTTCTACTTTTATTTTATTTTTCTTTGAATAATGGTAATTGAAGCTTATTTTTTCAGAATTCTGTAAATAAACAGATAACATTTGCAGTTTTTTTTTTTAACATAAAATTTCTTTCGGTTTGTTTTTAGTTGTAATCATTAATTAATTTCTTTTAATGTTTTTTTTGTTATTAATCACCAACAAGATCAGAGTCCCAAAATGGCTAATTAAATAAATCTTAAAGGCTAAATAAGGGAAGGACAATGATTTGTGTCTTGAATCAAATAACTATCTTAAATTGTCCATAAGTCTTTTTTTGCAACATTAATAATACTTTTCTAGTAATTATATATATTTATAACTATAAGAGTATACCACTAATTATTAGCTAGGTCAAAAATTATAAATGATAGCTAGCCTAACTTTATCATTCATAATAGAGAACACACATTTTATACACAATGCTATATTTAATTATAAATAAATAATTATTTTAATATATTTTATAAGTCATAATAACCCTCAAAATAATGAAATACACATTTATAATAATTTAAATATTCTTATATTTAAATTTGTTTAGTGATTTAAGAGAAGTTCAAGATGATTATTAACTATCGTGAACTAAGATGATTTTTAATTTTTGTGTAAAGAACTACGATTGGAGAGCAGCTTAGACTCCTCACTAGTCCACCCGGATGTTTGAAGGTTGCCAATTATTAAAGTAAAATTGTCTATGAAAACTCGAATTTTAATACAAGAAAATAATGGTTCTATATAGATATATTATGTTATTTTCCTTTTGAGTTTATAGCAGAATCAACTAATTAATTGATTGATTATTGATTTTGTTAAATTTTAGAGGACTCAAAAATAGGACACGTTTTTACATGTTTAAAACTACAACTTTCAAATACGAATATAAAAATTAACTAGTCTTTTTTGAGAACCCCATTGCCATTATACTGAGGTAGCATTTAAGAAAGTATACATGTCTTTACTTGCTAGATCGATGACTATATATATATCAAATACGATTAAAAAAGAATTACGATAATGTGTAATGGGTTGAACTATTGAAAGAAGAAATCTAAAAATGTCTCAAGAGACACAGCTTAATTTGGCCTTAGATAGAATGCACTGCTTAACAAAAAAAATAGGCAATTGATCATCTAACTGCCTGGATTAATGGATAAATTAGCAAATTAATCAAACTAAAAGGCTATTAATCATGTCATTAAATAATTAAAATTAATGTAGCTAACTAACCATCGGGTGACCCTATAGCTCAGTGGTAGAGCGTCAGTCTTGTAAACTGAAGGTCTGTAGTTTGATCCTGCATGGGGGCATTTATTTTATTTTATTTAAAAGATTTTTTCCTGTTTTCCAAAAGATCTTTCCTAGTGAACCCTTTTTAAACTTTTTCTACAGGCTCATTACTCACTCATTTACTTAATAGTGATAGTGAAACGAAATTAAAGAATTAGGTTTAGGAATGTTACTTATATTATCCAAGTATTTCAAATTCAAATATGAAATTCACAATTTTAAATCATGATGATAGATTATGTGCTTCAATATATACTTAGGTCATCCAAAGTGTTAAATTTTACAAAAATAGTCATCAACGTTTATAGAAAAATTCGTCGTAAATTTATCAATATTATCGCCAAATTCATCGATAATTTTATATTTATTAGCTTTTTTTGTTTTAAAATTTGTATTCAGGATATTTTAATACTTTTATGTACAAAATTTTACAAAAAAGTCATCATTACTTATTATGAAAGTCATTGTAAATTTATCCGTATTACAACAAAATTAATAGAAAAAAAATTATATTTATCAGTTTTTGAGTTTTAATTTTGTATTCGGCATATATCAATATTTTTATGTATAAAATTCATTGATATGACTTTTAATTAGTTTTATATTTATAAAATTTTCAAGCACCCTTTTATTTTATATTAATTTTTTTAACTTTTAAGTTGTATATTTATGCACGCACTTTTTTTAACTAATTATTTATTTTATATTTATTTTTTATGCATACATTTTTTTGACAACTTCTAAATTCTATATTTATACGCTTTCAAGAATTTATTTATTTCATAGTAAATTCTTTTGGAGTAAAATTTTTGAATATTGTTCTTGAGAGCATATTCTCCTAGAGCATGATGTAGATATTCAAATAAATTCTTTATGTTATCCATATCACCATCAGAAGAAGCAATAACTGCTTGCCACATCAACTTCTTTGATAGCCCACATAACCCACAAAAATAACAATTCCCTTCACCCAAATCCAACATTCCAAGTAGCAGATCATCTCTGCAAACAAAGATTTTCAGGCATACATACATACATACATACAATCACAAATGGAAGCAACAGTTGCAGCAACTCAGTCTTTTTCCTCCTATGTGAAGCTCTCTACTTCTACCAACTTTTCTCCCTCATTTTTTCACCCTAAATCCTCTCTTAAAACCCACCAATCTGCTCAAAGTTTAGGGTTTAGGGGTCTTAGATTAGATTATGCAAGAATTAAGCCTTGCATACAGAGGAAGTTTGCAGTTGTTTGTGCTTCAGAAGGAGGAAATCCACCAGAAAGTGTTGCTCAGCTGGGTTGGCTTCTTGAGCCTGTAGGTCAGTCCTCTTCTTGTGCAACTTTTTTTGCTTCTTGAATTCTGAAACTGATCACAATATCAAAAAATGGTGTTGATGTTATTGTGGATTACTGTTGATTCTGATTTTGGCAATGATGATATAGCAATAAACTCTCATAGTGGCAAAAATTCGGGTTCGGGTAAATTTGGATTGGACAAATTCGGTCAATATCAAAATTTGGATGAGAAATTCACATCCAAACCCGGTTTTTATTCAGGTCGGACAATTCGGACGAAGCTAAGTTCGGATCAGAATCGGGTTCGAACAACAAAAAAAAGAGAAATTTTATGTCCGAATTGAATATTCGGTCAATATAGAAAATTCGGACGAAAAATCTTTGTCCGGACCAGGCTTTTCGGGATTAGACAACTCAGATTTTTCGAGTCGGACAAAATTTTGCCCGTTGTAAACTCTCAGTGTGGATCCTAGTAACTTGGGCAAGTATAATGTGAAACTTGGCAAAGTTTCGAACTTCATGTAAAGATTGGGTGCGAGCTAGACTTGACAAACGGGTCATTCAAATGGACTAAATAACAATTCTTGTTTGAGATGGTCTTATGGTAATTTATGGTAAGACCATCTAACAAGCCACCCTTTTCCTTTTTAATATGCTATGGTGGTTACTGTGATATGGTCTTATAAATTTATAATAACTTGCTCACTCTCACACAAGACTTATTATTTCGGTTATCGTCCTAGTTAGTTTGTATCCCAATTGTTAGCGCTGACAAAAATTCGGGTCAGACTAATTCGGACAATGTGAAAATTCAGACAAGAAATTCATGTCCGGGCCCGGTTTTATTTCAGGTCGGGAACCGGACAACCCGGACGAAGCTAAATCTAGGTCGAAATCGGGTTTGGACAATAGAAAAAAGAGAAATTTGATGTAAATTCGGCCAATATCAAAATTCAAATGAAAAATCTATATCCACGCCCAGTTTTTTCTGGGTCAGACAAATTTTTGTCAGCTTTACCAATCGTCGAGTAATCTTGCTGACCAAATCCCAAACAGCATTGTAGAAACTTCATCCTGTTTTGACATAGCTTGGATATTGAGCTTGATTTTCATGAATCATGAGAATTGTCAGACAACATTGTGCAAACAACTTGTTGATGTCAATCAGTATTCTGTTGTATGATGCAGGAGATGGAGATTGGAAGCACATAGGGTACAAAGTAGAAATGCCAGGTTCTTATGAAATCTTTTCTGTAAGTTTATTTCTGTTGCTGTGCTTATTTATTTCCAGACTATATAGCTCATCAATCAACCATGAGCTCAGATCATTCACGCAACTTCTGTGTACATTGTTCAGGCACAGATGGTTGTCGGTCGTACGCCGGAGAAAGCAGATTTGGTGATTCCAGTAGACACAGGTACTAAAATTCAGCTCTCAGATCATTTACTGATATCATCATGTTCTGGTAAATGGAATATCTGGGTGAAGTTGATTATGGTTTGGGTTACTATTTCCTGGTTGAAAGTTTATGCTGGTTGTCTCTTGGAATGAGGCTCTATTTGTCGACTAGCTATGTTACCAGAAAAATATTTGGTGAAATTAGTTGTCTGTAAGAAACCATACCAAATTGAAATTAGCTTTATATTAAAAGGGTTTTTGGCTCAAAATAATCCAAAGTCAAAGGTGAATGAATAAAAATAATTCAAACTGACTTTTTAACTGAGAATGTGCCAAAATTTTAACATGTTTAGGCCATGTTCTTTTATACGGCTGGCTGCGATATGGTGTGGTGCGGTGTGGTGGAAATTATGGCAGGTGTGGTGAAATTGTTGTGGATTGTGGTGGGTCATTGGTAAGCTGTGGTGGTTTTTTTTTTATATAAATGTAAATTGTATTGGTAAATGTGAAAAAGTTGATTGTGGTGGGTTGTGGTAAATTGTGGTGGATGGTATGTTGTGGTAAATTGTGGTGGATGGTATGTTGTGGTGGGTTCTGGCAAAGTGCAGTGTGTTGTGGCACCGCAGCCAACCAGCCGTATAAAAGAACAGACCCTTACTCTGACTAAACCAGAATTGAATTCCTACGTCATAAAGCTGACTTGACACTCTTAAAATTTTCAAAGGTGCAGTGAGTTAATATATGGTTCAGTCCGTTTATAATATTTTCAGTCAAGTCCGAACTTTTCAAGGGCGCTAAGTCAGTTTTGTGACGTGCAGAATTCAATTCTAATTTAGTTAGATTAAATAGGTTAAAAGTTTGACACATTCTCAGCCAAAAGTCACTTTTGTTTATTTTCAGTCATTCACCTCTGACTTTGAATTATTTTGAGCCAAAAACCCTATATAAAAAGTTATTTATCAAATAGTTCAAATAGCTTTATGACTTAATAGCCAGCTTTTCGAGGACAAAAAGCTATTTGCCAAATGCCCTATCAGTCTGTCAACGCTCAACATGCATAAGTACCTGCTAAAGTAAGATTCGCTCCGTGTATGTGGGACCCACAGTGAGTGAGTTTAGCAGTTTGCTACAACCTATGTTACTTAGACTCGGGTATGCATGTCTATGTAGGACACAGATATGGGTGTCAGACTCGACTATTTTTAAGAAATTTTGTATATTTTCATTGTAATTTGAAGTGTTGAGTGTTGTACCCTTGTCCGGATATCAAGGGTCCAACACGGGTATGGCAGGAAAAATGAAGAGTCGAAGTGACATAGGCTACAACTAAGGATCATTTCACTTTCACCTCTACAACGCAAATTCTGAAATGTTTTTAGCTTACATTATTATTATGTCAATGGGATGTCCAAATACCTAGATGAAGTTTCATGTGTAGAGAATGAGTTTAATGTCAGAGTTTTCTGTTGTGCAGTTTCTGGCGTACATGCTCAGCTTGTGAATGAAAAAGGCAGTCTCTTTGTAACGGATTTGGACAGCACAAATGGGACCTTCCTCAACGAAAAACGGGTACCTCCTGGTGGCACTGTCAGGGTTCCACCAGGAAGCTTACTCATATTTGGTAATCACTATACCCACCTAAACTTTTCATGGATTATAACGACGACGGCTATAACAATCTCTAGTGTTGTTCTGCCAATGCAAATGCAGATGGTAGATGTAGGCAACTTTCCCTCATACACGTGAATGCATGCAGTGGTCGATTCCGGCGGTTCCAAAAAAAAAATGAAAATTGAAAACAAAAACATTTCGAAAACCATTTGGAAAATCGTTTGCGAAACCAAGAGAACAAGGATTGGAGGGAGAAAACATCATAGTTGTTTACTTGAAGTAATGAGTAATTAAGTTAGTGCACTCAACTTACCAGGTAAACATAAACACAAGGAAAGCACAAAAGATCACACAACAGTGCAAAAACATGGCCGACATCCTACGGGCAATCTCTTGCCCCCACCTGACTATCTCAATCCATCCCGGCCGCCAAACAACCCTATCAAATTGTCATGTCTTTCATTAAGCCCATGTGTTTCAAATCATCTCCAATAACCTCCCTCATAAACTTCCTAGGCATTCACATATTAGAAATTCATATATGTTTACTCCAAGTAATGAGTAATTAGACTAGTGCACTTAGCATACCTACGGGCAATCTTTTACTCCATCACCTGGCTATCTTAATCTTATCCCACCAATTCCACTAAATGTATTGTGTTTCAAACCGACTCTACTCACTTCCTTTATAGACTTCCTAGGTCATGATGCATGGATTAGTGATTGATAAGCTCTTTTGACTAGCTTATGAATGAAATGATCTTTTGGATGTAGGGGATGAACATCTGGCAGTGTTTCGGGTTTCTAAGCTGAAGAAAGTTGAAGGGGAATCTGACGAGAATGTAGAGAGTGAGGAGACTGCAACTCCTCAACCAGAAACTGCAAGCTGAGTTTTAGGGCTCTCATTTTTCTTAGTTGGTTCTTCTTTTGTATCAAATTTTATTGGGGGAGGGGGAGGGGTGGTGAAATGACTGAAGGGATCAATGTCGATGTTTCTTCATCAATAAATATTGTTAAATTCATAATGTTTCTTGGAGTCACCTATGCCTACAATGGAGTAATTCAATAAGGGTATGATTACATTGGAGGGCAAAGAAGAGAAGGAGGGGAAGTAACGGGAGTACATAATCTCCATTTCCCTCTATCAATTCTTGTTTTTCTTAACTCTTAAAATGAAAAGGAAAGAGGGCAAAGTTAAGAGTTTTAATTGTTCCTCCTTTTTCCTCATTAATATATTCGAACAATGTTTGCTCTAATTATCTCCCCTCCCCCACTTACCTTACCCTCTCCTCCCTTCCCCTCACTCTTCATACTAAATCCAAACACACCGTAAATAATCAATTTTTCATTTGCATAGTATTCAACACTTTTTTGCTCAAAATAATAAATTGATTGTTTATATCATATTCGAATGTCAAGTATGTGAGATTGATGCCAATGAGGTAGTAGTTTGTTTGTCTCCTTTTTGGCCTTAAATGTTAGAGATTAGAAGATCAATCTCTATGACTTGCAAGACTCCTCATGTGGAAATGGACAACTCCATAAAACAAGCCTTGGGGCTTAGGTTTTTTTTCATCCTTTCGAATCACTCAATCCAATTGAGATGTATATGAGACAAGAGCTTAGTTCAGATGACATTACCTTAAGTGTTAATTATAAATGTGTGACATTCTTGATAAGGAAAATTGGATCATGGTACGCCATACTTTCGGCCTTGAGATTATGATAAGAAGAACTTTAAAATTATGTCACAGTAAACCAAAGTGTGAAACGGTTGGACTACAGTGCATCGCTACCAAGTTGGGTGAATCCAACTCTTTGAACTGTTGCTAAAGTGGTTGTTTTTTGAGCTGCTGGTGGTTTGTTCTTTGTCCTCCTTTGTTGTGACGACTAATTGTGTTGGTGGGATGCTAAAGTTTTCGTTAGCTATTTGTTCGGTCTCGTTCCGAGCCGAATTTCTTCTCTTTTATAGGGTATATTTGCTTGTTTTAACCCCTATTTATATATTAGATATAATGATTTGGTGTTTTGTAGGAAAATAAGGAGTTAGGAGAAGTTTGGGCTTAATTGAAGGTTTGTAGGGAATTCGAGCTATTTCCCAAGTCAAACCAAAGCAACCCGAGCCGAGACCCCTGGCTTCTCACCCGCGGAAACTCGCTGGAAGGCAAGAAGTGGTGGACAGACTCAGCGCTCGCTCTAGTAACACCATGGCTCGCCCGAGCTGGTCCACTGTCGCACCCGCAAAGATTGAGTTAGCGCCCTTTACTTGTTGTGATGAAGCGCGCTCGGCGAAAGCGGACCATGGCTCGCCCGAGCAGACGTTCTGCGCGCTGCCGCTAAATTTGGTCGCATGCAACTTGCTGCGCTTGCGCCGCCTACCACACTCAGCAACAATGACGGATGAAGTTCAACTTGCTACGGACAGTAGTCCCGCTCGCCCGAGTAATCCGATGGCTTGCCCGAGCCACATTGTCTGCGGAGAAATTGTTGCACGTGCTGCGATTAAAGTCCTAGGGTTTGGGTTGTATTTTTCCTTCTTCTATAAATACCCACTTGTATTAATCTAAGTTTTATCAATTAGCCTAGGTAGTTTAGGAGTAGAATTAGATTTATTGTTTTCCTTTATTTGCTTTAATCTCTCTTTAATTGTTCTTCAAGTTTTCAATTGTTCTTCATTGTTCTTCAAGCTTTCTTTGATTTCTAGCATTTGTATTCAAACTTTCTCAAGTTTTCTTAATCCCTCTTAAGCTCTCTCTTGTCTTCATTGAAGTGTTTTACAAGCTTTCTCTCTCTCTCTCTCTCTCTCTCTCTCCTTTCAAATGTCATTGTTGACTTGTTTTTCAAGCTTTCTAGTGTTAGCCACAATCAACTCCATTTTTAGTGGGGAGGAGGGTCAAGGAACTCCAATTCTACTTACTAGTGAGAATTTGGGGGATTCTTGGTAATCCAAACCACAATTCTCGTTTGTTCGGGGGAAATTCAAGTGTCGATTGAAGGTTTATTGAAGATTAGTCATCGAAGGTATAATTTCTCGTTCCCAATTTCGTTGTTCATTCATTGTCATCATTCATGCCTTTTAATCGCTTTCATCCTTAAATGCTTCCTTTATTGCTTTCCTTTAATTGCTTTCTTGATTATTATCTTGTCTAGATAGTTTAATGCTTTCATTTACATAATTTATTGCTTTCTGCATTGAGAAAAACCTCAAACACAAACCGATTACCTTAATCAAGCCTCACACCCATCCCTGTGGACCGACAACCTTAACTCATAAAACCAAAAAAATTACAAACCGAACAATGGCGCCGTTGTCGGGGATGTCGTTATTTGGTAGATTAGGCTATTGGTTTGTGTGTACATAGTTTATTGCTTTCTTGATTATGCTAGAAAAATGTGGCACAAAAATTTGAATATCGGAAAAAGAAAAAAAAGAGAAAAAATATATTAAAAAAAGAGAGTTATGGCTAGTCCTCGATTCCCCCAATTTGAGCATGAAGCATTTTGAAAATATTTTGCTAGATTACATGATTACCGTGCTCAATGTGAATTATATGGTATCTTTTATGATACATTGGATATGTTGGAAATTGTTTATGAGGGTATAAATTATGAAACTCGTAATCTTTTCAATTTTTATGGGTTTTCTAATTTAGATGAAGATGTTGCTTGGGAATTTATTGAATGGTTGTCTAGGGACTCTTATGAATTTGAGCACAGAAATGCTATTCCTAGTGTCCAACCTTCTTATTATGCACCACCCTCCGAGACTTTAGCCATACCATATCAAGAATACCCCCAAAATCCTTATGATCAATCTAGTGGTGGGGAGTATATGGAAAATTTTTGTGAGACTTTGCCTGAACAATCATGTGAATACTCTGTGTTTGTGGATGATCAATCTTATGATGGGGGATATGTGGAAAATTGTTATGATTTTTCCCAATGTGTTGATGTTGAGTCTCATCCATTGTGTTTATTTTGTGATTCGCCATGCCATAGTTCTGGTGCTTGTATGAAAGATAAAATTGAAGCTGCCTTGAGTGAGGGAATGGAAGTATTATGTGCGAGAATGACTAAGCGCATGAGTGAACTTTTCCATGAGATGAATCATAGGGTAGAAACTCCCTCTTCACAAATGGTTTATTCGAATGTTGAAGTAGGTCATTCATCGTCTTTTAGTCCTGAAATGTAAGTTGATTTTTCTGTGTATGATGAGGATGATGACTATTATAACCGACCATGCCTTGGACTACTTAGCGATTCCTTAGCTCTAGCCCACCCTAGTGAGCATGAGGAACATGATGATTTTGTGTGTGATGATGTAGAATTTGTTAAAAACATGCTAGATGACGAACCATTGTCCACATCCTTGTCCATGCCTTTGTGTGAAGAAAAAGTTGAGTCTATTGAATGCCATGATGCTTGTGAGGTAATTGAGCATGATCTTGTCGAGAGTGAAATTGAATCTGTTGTGATTGAATGTGTGCTTGATACTGATTTATTCACTTTCATTGAGGATCATTGCATTAGTGAGGCATTAGCTACCCTTGTATGTGAGTCCGATGTGCATACTTGTGATGATGAGCATAATTCGTTGGAGATTGATCATAGTTGTTTGAATTTGGTTGTTGACAATGATGCTTTTAATGATGACATGTTTTATGAATCATTCACAATGAGCTATGACCCTGAACCTTCCACTTTCACTTTTGATGTTGCTTTGGATGATGCACCTTTGTCTTTTGATGTTGATAGTTCTTCTAGTGAGTCTGATATTGATGAAGATAAAGATGTGCCTGTTTGTGATTTTGGGAGTGTTATGATGTGGTCTAACCTTCTGTTTTCCTTATCACCTATTGACGATTATGATTATTTGGATGAAAGTTGTGATTTGGAATCTGTGTTTGATGAAAATTGCATGGATATTGAGTTTGAACCATTGTTTGCATCCAAGTCTTCGCATGAGCATGTTCATGATTGTGTTGTATTATTCCCTCCTGTTGATTTGTATACCCAATCTCCATTTACGAGTCAATGGGAGGATCCATTTGTTATGTCTTCTTTCACTATGCCTATGCCTAGGAAAGTCTTGTATATTCATGCATTTCATCATTTCTATGACTTTTCTAAGGCATTTGATAAATTGTTAAGGGCACTAATGTTTGTTTATGTGCCAATGCGAGTGTGCTCTTACTTACACCACTCTGAGATGCATGAAAGGATGCATGATTTGTTACTCCGGGCGTTGAATGGTTCTGACTTGGTGCCCGATATCTTGAGGTGAGAATGAGTGAATTTCTTGATAAGATGCCTTCGAAGTAATATCCTTCCTCACCTTTTGTGTATAATTAGTGAGCCGGTTTTCTTTTCTTCTTTTATTTTCTTTTTGTGTGTGTCTTTTTCTTTTAATTTAGGGTGCTTGCTTACTTACTTCTATTTTTCCATTTTGAGGACTCGACAGCCTCTTTGTGTTGGAGTGGGAAGGTAGTTTGCATTCCAGTTTTTGAGTATAAGAAAATAAAAAAAGAGTCGTTTTGTAAATATTTTAGTTTGTTTTCTTAGTTCTTTAGTCCCTAGTGTCTTGTATAGTTTGTTTTTCCTTTTGATCTTACATGTGAACCATCATACATAGTATGCTTTTCTTGTCTATTTCTAACCTATGTGTGATGTTCTTTGGATCGTGGATTGAGTGCTTTTATTGAAGATTATGAGGTAGCATCTTTCCACCCTCTCTTTATGTGAATATATCGATGATCCATGATGCATGCTTGATTTTCTTTTTGGGTGGCGAACCCCTTGAGTTGTGAATGTTGGATATATATTATTGTGGGAGCCGTGTGGGCTCGGGTCGCCACCACTTTTTATGTGATAAGTGTTTTGTATATATGCTTTTCTTAGTTTTCTACCTTACTTGTGACACCCTTCTCACGATGGAGACATTGTGATGTCTTGTGTTGGAGTGGGGGGGTGATATCTTTCATTGTTCATGGGTAGATTACCTAGTTTTGAGTCTTTTATTTTTGTCTTTCGTAGTTTGTATTCAAAATCTAAAAAATTTTGTGTGTGAAAGGAAAAAGGGAAGAAATGTTGTGAAAAAACCCATAAGTTTCTTTTTCTTTTTTGAAGATGTTTCCGTTCACAGTTGTGTAGATAGTTGTCTAATCAGTTGATTCACTCAGCTAGAAGCGGCAGGTATGAATAATGATAGGTCTTAGGAATGATTTTTGCCATGACTTATCTCGGAATCCTCAAATCTTACACGCTTTGACTGTGTCTTCTTACCTAAGTTAGACGGTTTTAGTTGTTCAATTGCTTAAGCTCTTAATTAATGCATTAAATAATTATTGTCGGGCCTAACGTCATGGGTTGGTTTGGGTGGATCGGCACCCTATGCCCCTTAAGTGGAATGACTCACGTATGGAGAAACCCAGCAGGGAGGGTAACTCTTTGCGAATGCCAGTGCTTAAATCCCGCAAAACCCGACACCGACGCTCTAAAAGACACAAAACGGATTGAGTGGAAATAAAAAAGCGTAGGTTTTGAGGAAAAAAAAAAAAGAAAAGAGCGAAGCAAGAAAAAGAAAAAAAAAAGTTGAGCAAAAGAATTGTAAGAAAGAGCAAGAAAAAGCAGAAAAAGAAAGAAAAAGAAAGAAAAGAGAGAAGTAAGAAAAAGAAAGAAAAGAGAGGTTGAAAGAAAAACCAAGAGTGAAATAGGATAGATAATCCCGAGCTTGAGCATGAGAACAACTCTGATTGTCTGAATTATGATAGGAAGGACCGACTAGAGCCCACTTGCACATATGCACGAGGTGTTTTTCTCATCAGGAAGTGTTTTGGTTCAAAATCTCAAAGATTGACAGTTTTCCAACCTTTGTGTCTTAATTTGTTTATACTTGCTTCTTCCAATTGATTTCTGAGGCGGGTTGGGGAACTAGGTGCATGATTGGGGACGGGAATATTTTCTTTGCTTTTGTTTTGTTTCGTTTTTTGGTTTTCACTTCTTTTTCTTTCCACTTTTTCTTTTCCCGTGGCTTTTGTGGGTATAGTTGCTATAAACCCTCACGAGATCTACCTTGTCCACCCGGGCTACCGGGGGGTTTAAAGGGCTTGATGCATGTGCTAAATGCATCCGCGATTCCTGCGAAAGTGAGTTAGGTTTTTAGTTTTCTTTTTCTAGTCTTTTTCTTTGTTTTTAGTTTGCTCAGGGCGAGCAAACCCTTGTGTTGGAGTGGTGTTCGGTCTCGTTCCGAGCCGAGTTTCTTCTCTTTTATAGGGTATATTTGCTTGTTTTAACCCCTATTTATATATTAGATATAATGATTTGGTGTTTTGTAGGAAAATAAGAAGTTAGGAGAAGTTTGGGCTTAATTGAAGGTTTGTAGGGAATTCCGAGCTACTTCCCGAGTCAAACCAAAGCAACCCGAGCCGAGACCCCTGGCTTCGCACCCGCGGAAACTCGCTGGAAGGAAAGAAGTGGCGGACAGACTCAGCGCTTGCTCGAGCAACACCATGGCTCGCCCGAGCTGGTCCACTGTCGCACCCGCAAAGATTGAGTTAGCGCTCGTTACTTGTTGCGGACAGAAGCCCCGCTCGACCGAGCAGACCCATGGCTCGCCCGAGCAGACGTTCTGTCGCGCCTGCTACAAATTTGGTCGCGCTGCAACTTGCTGCGGTCAGAAGTGTCGCTCGACCGAGCAGTCTCCTCGGCTCGCCCGAGCATGTCCGTTGTCATGCCCGCCTACCACGCTCAGCAACAATGACGGATGAAGTTCAACTTGCTACGGACAGTAGCCCCGCTCGTTTGAGCAATCCCATGGCTCGCCCGAGCCATATTGTCTGCGGAGAAATTGTTGCGCGTGCTGCGATTAAAGTCCTAGGGTTTGGGTTGTATTTTTCCTTCTTCTATAAATACCCACTTGTATTAATCTAAGTTTTATCAATTAGCCTAGGTAGTTTAGGAGTAGAATTAGATTTATTGCTTTCCTTTGTTTGCTTTAATCTCTCTTTAATTGTTCTTCAAGTTTTCAATTGTTCTTCATTGTTCTTCAAACTTTCTTTGATTTCTAGCATTTGTATTCAAACTTTCTCAAGTTTTCTCAATCTCTCTCAAGCTCTCTCTTGTCTTCATTGAAGTGTTTTACAAGCTTTCTCTCTCGCTCTCTCTCTCTCTCTCTCTCTCTCTCTCCTTTCAATGCCATTGTTGACTTGTTGTCCAAGCTTTCTAGTGTTCGCCACAATCAACTCCATTTTTAGTGGGAAGGAGGGTCAAGGAACTCCAATTCTACTTACTAGTGAGAATTTGGGGGATTCTTGGTAATCCAAACCACAATTTCTCGTTTGTTCGGGGGAAATTCAAGTATAGATTGAAGGTTTATTGAAGATTAGTCATCGAAGGTATAATTTCTCGTTTCCAATTTCGTTGTTCATTCATTGTCATCATTCATGCCTTTTAATCGCTTTCATCCTTAAGTGCTTCCTTTATTGCTTTCCTTTAATTGCTTTCTTGATTATTATCTTGTCTAGATTAGTTTAATGCTTTCATTTACATAATTTATTGCTTTCTGCATTGAGAAAAACCCCAAATACAAACCGATTACCTTAATCAAGCCTCACACCCATCCCTGTGGACCGACAACCTTAACTCATAAAACCACAAAAATTACAAACCGAACACTATTCGACTTATTGTGAACCTTGGATCTGCTTAGGGTAGGCTCTGGAGTTGTGAAAGCTCTCCACGAGTCTTACAACAGACATATCTTTCATGTCTGCTCAGTTTAAAGGTCTCATTGGGTCTTGATGCATATCTCATCTTTTGTTACGCCTTGCTCTACCAAGTTGGTTCCTAATGGGTGGGGGTTCTAGGGGAAGATCTACCGGTGACCAATGTCTTCCACTTAAACAAGGAGCAATAGATCTGGAGTATGCTTCCATGTACTTCAGCTTCTTCAAATATGAACGTACATACAACTCCGCATCTTGTTTCAACCGACCAATACATGCAATTGTGTGATAGCAAAGGATCCCTGTCAGATCCAATTTTCTGCAAGCACAAGTTGTGGCAGCCATGTCTACATAAAGTCGGTCCATATGATGTTCCACTTGGAAAACATCAAGGGTGGAAGGGGTTGGAGTGCATCTTCTTGCTTCTTCCTTCTCTATGTCTAGCACTTTTTTAATTCGAGGGAATATGCCATCAGAGGAAGACATCATCATAGATCTCTTCACCACTATCCTCTCCATTAGTACATATCTTATTTCTTTCAAAAGGTGAATCTAGGGTTTAGACCTTGCTTGAATTATTTATTCGTTGAAGGTCTTTGTCATGTTATTGACAACTTTATTGCACTTTCATGTTGTTGACGTGAAGGCTCTATAGAAACATTTAGGGTTTTGCTTCATGAAATCATTTGTTGCATCTTTGGAATAGTCTTGTAGGTTTTTTTTTTTTCAAAGCATCATTGAAGTTAACCTAATTGTATGGCATGACTATTGTCTAGAGGAAAAGTTTTAGCTAGTCACCCTTATGCTCTTTCTTCCACTTTGCATATATGTGCTTCACACAATGCTTATGCTCAATATTAGGTATTACAGTGGCCACCCCAACAATTATGAACTCCATAAAAAGGTAATCAATGCGCACACATTATGATGAAACATTGTGATATAAGTACGAACACAGAAACTATTAGTGTGTTCATGGAGAGTTTACTTTATGTTTATTTGATATAACAACCTAATCTCTGCCATTTGTTCCAAGATAGCAACTCAAATGCCCCAAAACTCGTGCCTAACTTTCATTATTTTCACCTTTAGTTGATCTTAAAAGAAAGAGAAGAATTTTAGGACCATTAATACCAAAATGGATAATAATTTTGAGACTATCATAAAAAGGAAAATGGACTATAAACATGAAGATCAAACGGAGGGAGTAATCTTTATTGAAAAGTTGCACATTCATCAGTGGTGCATCCATGAATATGCCAAGGGTGACCAAGACTATCGTTAACAAAAAAAAAAATCATAATTTAATATAATTTGCATTAAAAGTTATAAATTTTATGTTTGTCAAATAAATATAATAATGTATTGGTGAACATTAATTAGAAGATCTAAATCCACAACTTTTATAATTGTCATCTAACATGAGGGCCTATAATTTCAAGAGATTGTGTGCACAAAGCGGTCCACAAGCGAGGGTTTGGGGAAGGGTCTCATTATAAAGTGTGATGTAAGCAAACCTTACCTTACACTTCTGTAAGAGGTTGCTTCAAGAACTTGGACACGTGACCTATAATTTCAACTTAGTCGTGGCGTCAGAACTCCCCTTAGATAAAAAGAAATAAAAAAAAATTCAAATGTTTGGCCTATAATTTCGATTTTCTAGAAATTATTCAATTAAATCCAACCATCTTTACTTTAGTCAAAATTTTAACGCTAACAAAAATTCAGGTACAGGTAAGTTTGGGTTAACTCAACATCAAAATTCGAACAAGAAATTAATGTCCGAACCCAAGTTTTTTCCAGTTAGACTAAGTTGAACAATTTGAACGGAACTAATTCGAATCAAAATCAAGTTCGGACAAAATTGAATTTTTTCGAATCAGACAAATTTGAATATTCGGTTCCGATAAAATTTTACCAGCGCTGCAACAATTCATCTTTAAAATATGAATACAACTAAAAGCTGATGAAACATATGAAAAACATAAAAGTGATAAAATCCTCTCTTTTTTTCCTATTGAAGATGATTAATTGTTTAAGACCCCATAAAAAAATTGGTAAATGTCATGGAAATGATGTAATTAATTTAGAACCCCCGCCATTCTTCTTCACGTCATCGATGCAGAATTCAGAGAATAACCGGGCGGCCATGGATGTGATCATCGAGATTCATGCCTTCCATTCCCATCTTCCTCTCCGGGAAAAATTCCAATCAATCCAGTAAAAAAACCAACGCAACCTAATTCTCTCACTTGTGTACAACAATGGCTTCCGCAGATTTCAAACCCAGACTCTCATTTTCCTCCCTATCATCATCCTCATTATCATTATCATCTTCATCATCATCAGCATTCATCCCACTCCACAAAACTCAGCTCCACCCTCGCATGCTTCACCCTCCTTCTCTATCCTCTTCCCCAAATCCCCCCAAATCAAACCCTAATTCCCGGCACCCACACAAGCACCTCCTCCTCATCATCTCCCTCTCTCTCCTCCCTTTCTCTCTCTACCTTCTCTCTCTATACCGCTCCCTTCACATCCCATCTAAGTCCACATTCGGCCTCGTGATCGAGATCGCTGATTCAAAGTCCCAAATCCGGGTGTTCAAGTCGCTGAATGAGGTTTCTGGGACGCCATTTTCGGGGGAGAGTTCGGATCTCTTTAGGGTTGAGTCCGGGTCGGGATCCGACCCGGGTGTGGTGAGGAGGGTGGTGGAGAAGTTGGTAAGGTTTGCGAAGGAGAAGATTCCGGATTCGGAGTGGAAAGCGACGAGGGTTCAGGCGATGGTTAGAGGGGGAAAGGATGGAGTTGAGAGTGTTTTGGAGGAATGTCGTAGGGTTTTGAGGTCGTCTGGGTTTGTGTTTAGAGATGCCTGGGCTTCTGTTCTGCAAGGTGGGTGAGTTTTCGTTTGATTTTTGTTTTTCTTCAATTACCCATGTCTGAATTTGAGCTGGGTATGGTATGCTGTCATTTTGTGTTTGATGTTTGTTGGTGCAATTGAGTGAATTGACTGTTTGTGTGTCATTTGAGATGCTATTTGTTTGATTTTGTTGTAGAATTGTTCATGATAATGACTTGTGTAAAGCTTGTGACCTTTGGGCTTCTTTTTTTGTTTGGTGGGGATTGTTTAATTGTTTTCAATAATTGGACTGTAGTAAGCCGAATTATAGAGACTGAGACAATGGTTAGCTGAACTTTAAATATGTATTACAGTTAGTTGAACTATTAAATCCTTGAATTTCAATGTATCGCCACCAAGTTGATCCAAGTTGAACGATGTTTTGGACTACTACATTCCAATATCTGATAGTGTAGAATACTATGATCCGATATATGATTGTTTGAATGCTCAATCCAATATATTAAAATTTGTTATCACTATAATAAAGGTGCCACATATGAAAACAACTTTTGTCAGTACCACGTATGAAAACATCAAAACAACTTTTGACACTATCTGGTGGCTGTGCACTGCAATATAAGGATCCAATAGTTCAATTTCCTGTGATACATTTCTAAAGTTCAACTTATCATTGTCCCAACTCCTATAATTCAGCTTACTACAATCCTATTTTCTTTTTGTTACTGCCCAGGTTTGAATTTGAGCTGGGTTTGTTGTCATTTTGATGCCTGGTGCCAATGCAATTAGCTTCTGGGTGCCATTTGCTGTGAAATTGTTATGGAACTTGGTTCTGATTATGGCTTGTCATTGATTGTGTATGTGTGTATATCATGTGCATTGTTTGGATTCATTCAATATATGTTGATCGACTTTTGTGTGTGCCTGTACTATGTGCAAGTTTTTGGAGTTTGTGATATTAGATTCTTGGTTATGTAGGAAATTGCCTAAATGAATTGCTTTTCCAGCCCCGTTTCACTGTGAATTCTGTCATGTGATATCTGCCTTAACATAGGTAAAGTGAATTATTATCTGTAGTTTCTGAGTTAGTATGGCATAGTTTTATGCAGGTGAAGATGAGGGTCTTTATAATTGGGTGGCAATGAATTATGCTCTTGGATACATAGGGAAGAAGCCTCAAGAAACTGCTGGAGTAATTGTACCCGGTAGTTCTGCAATGCAGGTTTTGTTTCCCTCCCTATGAATCTTCTGTTCATTCACCAATCTTCATTCCCCATGCCTGTTAATCTACTTTATGTCGTATGTTTTTGAGCATTTACAAACAAAGGCAATTACTTGCTCTCAAATATGAAGGCTATTATACAGAATATGTTCAACTGTTTTCCAGAAAAGTTTAGATTATGTTCTGTGTCACCATGATGCCTGTTCTTAGGCACATCTTGTTTAGAAGTCTGAGAAGTACTGTAAACATCTAAGCTTGCATGATTGTCGACCCTGGTGATCTAGGAAAATATGAAGTATGAGAAGGACTGTAAACATCAATCAAAATTGGCATAAATATGAAGTATGAGAAGGACCTCTAATAGGGCTTAATCTTGTTGATATTAGCGTACAGTTTTATATTTGACTACCTTACCTCGATAAAATGGTTGTGAAGCGATAGGTAGTTTGGTGACGTACACAAGCAATAGGCATTGCACTAGCCAATATCGACATCATTTTTGCACTTTGTTTAAGGTAGTTAACTCCGTTTCAGGTGTCTTTTGCTAGTGATGAGCCATCAAAGTCCTCAAGAGTTATCAAGTTGGCTGGAGTTACTTACAATCTTTATACACAAAGCCTGCAGCAGTTTGGTCAGGTGCCTTTCATGTAGAACTTTTACCACTATTTATTAACCCGATGGCTATAAAAAGAAAAGTCTGTCTTGTTTAAAGTCTGAATTGATAGGCCAGTCTGGTGTTGAGTCATATTACTAGTATTCTACGTGGTGATCAGTACGTCCCGTTATGTACTCAGGACGCAATTTGGAAATTGCTGCATAAGCAGAATTCTCAAGAATTGAGGTCATGTAAGTTCCAGGTTGATACTATTACTATCCTTGCTCCAAGGTCGTAGATGACTTTCCTGCATTATATTAAAAATGTGTCCGCTATTTCAGGATTCCATTTTGTTGGTTATATAAGAGATTCATGAAGGTTATTTTATCATGCACTCCCGTGCATCGAGGAAAGATTGTCTACATCTGGATCCCCTCAAACCCCGCTAATGCATTACCGGGACTATAGTAGGATTTGTTATTGTTTTGCTGTCGTACTCTTAGAAGAAAAAGCGTCACGTTTATGTCTGTTGTGCACACTAACAGGACAGATGCATAGAAAGCATCTTGCACTACTATGTACTACCAGAATACAAGCTATCCACAAAGCCTAGGACATCCAAATTATGGAAAAACGAAACTAAAAGGAAAGTGACTTGATGAACTATCTTTCAATTTCTGAAGAGGAGTTTCAACTCCCTCGATTCCTTAGAAGCCCTATAGCTCATCTCTCTCCAAATTTCCGGAAGATCATTTGGTGATAATTTTATATAAAAAAAAACTCAAACATTTGAATCAGCTTATGTGCTTTCCATTAGTCACGTATGAATGAGTGCATATGGAATGGTGATATGTGCCGTCAATTTGTACAAAACACCGTGATGTTATGCACTATTATGTGAAACCCTTTAGGCTGGCTGATCATTTGGACTAGCTAGGTTTTATGATTGTTCTATTTTCCTGTTTGTTTGTGTAGTGGCGGAAAATAGTGAAGGAATTTTGCGTAGCGCTTGCCTTCCGAGAGGATATGAGCTGACTCCCCTCTCAAGTGATGAGAGTCTGGTGAAAGCCCCGGCTGCTGGAAACTTCTCCTCGTGTAAATCTGAAGTTTTGGCATTGCTCAATAGTACACAAGGTACTGTGTACCGTCATCCCCTTTGTTTTACATCTTTCTAATTGCCCTCTGACACTCTTTTTGATTTTCGATTCGAAGATCTTGATTAGTGAATCCTTGTTTCTAGGAAAATGTTCAAACCCACCATGCGAACTGGCACCATCCATTCTTATTGAGTTAGAAAGGAAACCTCATCCTCAGCAGAAGTTCTTTCTTGCTTCAGAGGTCGGTATCCACTGTTTTTCTTTTTTATTTTTTGCTGACTGGGAATTCGGAAACGTAGATTCCTTGGAAAACAGTCCGCCGGAACTAGCTTTTTCATGCACGGGTACCGTGCCTGAAGGAAGATTGTCTACATCTGGATCCCTGCAAACCACGTATTGGCAGGACTGTACTAGGGTTTGTTGTTGTAGATGCTTTAGAAAACACTGAACTTCAACTTTGATGATGCTTGTGACAGTTACAAGGCTTGGTTCCAAAAGCTTCAGTACCAGAACTGGAGGCCATTGGGCACCACTTCTGTGAGGATGACTGGGACAACCTCAAAAAACAGCACAATATCGACGACATCTACCTGGCTCGAAGCTGTTTCTCCCATGCATTCATGTCCATTCTCTTGCATGAAAGCTTTGGGATTCCACTTGATGACAAGAGGTACTCCCTCCTAGTGCAAATTTTCTGCAAATTTTTTCTGTTGTGCAACTAGGAATTAGGGATTGAGTTTGCTGTTATTTGTGCAGAATTGGGTTTGCGGCGGGAAGCACTCCGGTTGACTGGAGACTCGGGGCCTTCATCGCTCAGACGCTAATGGAGCCCTTGGAGAACCAAATCGAAGAACGAGTAGAGACCCATGTAATCGGGAACGAGTCCATCTCTGTCTCCATCTCGTACTTTGTTTTGTTTGCGATTCTGTTAGTTTTGGTTCTTCTTGCTGCCTACTTTGTAATGAAGCTCAGGAAACCTCAGTTCAAGACCGTATATGACCTCGAAAAAGGTTGCTACATCGTCACCCGCGTACCCAGATAGACACTTTTTTTTTTCTTTTTTATACAGCAGTATAGTCTCTAGCCCTACTCATGCCTTTGTTGTAGTTTTTGATATAGAGGTCGTCACATTTGAGTCCATTGTATAGTTAGCTGGTTGGCCATTGTTTTTTGCCAACTCCATCCCTGAATTCGAAGATATACGAATTTAATATAGTAGTTTTATACGATAAATCGTATACTAGTGAAGTGTTTTGAATCTCACTACATGCAGTTTACAATGATAGATATGGAAACACATTTAAACATGGTACGGCGGATTTAAATGTAAGCAGTCTTACCTCGATGAACATCAGCTCAGGTAGAGATTGATATAAGTAGGAACAAGAAGATATGATAATAAGAATTTGAACTTGATTCTCAATATAGCATAGGCATTGCAAGAATTTGACTTAACAATCAAACATTGTACAATTCCATCCCTTTTCCTACAAGATTACACCTAACTAAACTCCCAATAGTTTTCATAACCATCTTGGTATCCTCCCATGGATTCCCCTTTGCCAATCTCTTATACAAATAACTCTCAAATGTCATCCTCTGCACATACTCATCCCCACACACCTCCACCAAGGCCTCCCTGCTCATATTGCTCCCATAGAACACCCTCTGCAACATATCCAAAAACTTAAACGTCCCGAAATACTCCCGGTCCCACTTCCTCAAATACTCCCTCTTAAGATCCCCCTCCGTCACCATCCGGGCCCCGCCCTCAGAGGCCGCTACCACGGCCCGCCCGCATACCCGGCCCGACTTGGCGGCGAAGTAGATCCCCTCCCCAGAGCACTTGGTCACGTACCCAGCCGCGTCCCCCACAAGGGCGACCCGGCCACGCACCCGCACCGGCCTCGGGTGCTCTGGGATCGGGTGGGCCTCCACCTTGAACACCCGCCCGCCCCAGACCTTGGGCCCGACACGGGCCCACACCCCGGCCTGGTACTTCTTGATCAGGGCCTTGTCACGGATCGTGCCAGTCCCCACCGCCACGTGGTCGCACTTCGGGAACACCCACCCGTAGAAGTCGGGTGACACGTCATCGCCCACGTACATCTCGGCCAGGTCATTATAATACTCCATCTGCTGATCTGGCAGCTTGACCCTCTCCTGAAAAGCGATGGCATATTCGTAATTACCCGCCTTTATCGCCTTCGCCACCTTGCTGTGGACTCCGTCGGCGCCGACCACCACGTCGACGTCGACTGATTTCATCTCCCCGGCGGCGCTGTAGTGGACCGTGTACGGGCCGCCGGCCGGGCCGGGGTCGCCGGGGAGCTCGAGCCGGGTCACAAGGCCCGGCACGACCTGTGCCCCAGCGGCCCGTGCCCGTGCCCGGAGGAAGGAGTCGAGGACCTCGCGGCGGGTCATGGCGATGAACTCGTGGGGGCGGAGGGTCTTGCCGAAGTCGACGGCGACGTTCGACGGCGAAAAGATCCGCATGCGGCGGACCTCGCGGTCGACCACGGCGGCGCGTGGGATGTCGAACTCCTCGAGCATGCACGGCGGGATGGCGCCGCCGCAGGGCTTGGATCCCGACGGGTTGCGCTCGAACAGGAAAGTCTCGACGCCGCCAGAGGCCAGGGCCTCCGCGGCGGAGGAGCCGGCGGGGCCGCCCCCGATGACGGCGGCGCGGAGCTTGCGGCCGGAGAGGGCGGGGGATTTGCAGATGACGAGGGTGGTCGGGGGTCGTCTGGGAGGAGGCGGGGTTTTGGAGGAAGAGAGAGAAAATGGGGAGGGGGTTTTGGAAGAGAGAGAGAGGGACGCCATTGAAGTGGTTGGTGAGATTGAGATTGAGATTGAGATTCAGTTGAGGACTGTGAATGTGTGAGTGAGTAGTGCAGAAGAAGTGCACATGTGATGTAGAAGAAGATGATTAAAGAGGAAATTAGTTTAAAATATGGGACCAAATAGACGTTGATTGACACTAATTATTGGTTAGTGCTTAGTTAACTTTTTAATAAATTAATCTCGGCAACCAATGCTATGGAGTTTGATACTTGTTTATTTTCCCATGTCTGACGACCAGGGAATAGGGTCGCTCACTCTTTGGCCCATACTCAGCTCATCGACCTTGATCTAAGGTCTTGGATGAACTGTGGGCCTCAACATCTAATGGAGCTTGTTGTCGAAGATGCTTGTACGTTCGTTTGAATTTGGAATATGTTCCGTAAAATTATTATTAAAAAAACTATAGAGTTATTAATTATCATAATATTGCGGAATTAGCAATATATATTATACGCACCTAGAGCATGTCCTGCAGATAGATATGAATGAACAATTATGTTATTATGAGTGAACAATACATATATATGAGTGAACAATTATGCTATTAAGAATGAATAACGAGTAAATATGAACGAACAATTATACTATTAAGAGTGAACAATTACCATATTGAAACACATGTTACTGTTGCACGTAATTAGAGTTATCATAATGCTCCCTCTTAGCCTCTCTCCTTCGAGTTATTTGTCATGGATTTTTTTTATAATGTTACGTAATTTCAGAGTTATATATAAGCTAGCTTTCTTATTCACTATTTTCGTTGTCATTTTTGATTCTCTAACTACAATAGCTTCCACATTCAAATTACATTAGCATGAAGCTCATCACCCTAAAATAATTCCAATTTTCCAAGCATTACCTTTTAAAATAGATGTAAATAACTAAAATGAAGTAATAATCAATATGTCGTATCAATATGATCAATATTGTTCCACATATGATCAAACGTTTGGGTTTGTTATTCGAGTCTAGAAACCTTATGATAGTAATAACCCTAGTAATACTTTGTAAAAATTAATCTAGAGATCAATAGAACAACAACAAATAAGCTATAGTGAACTTACACAAATTTGCAATTAATCAACAATATTAAGCCAATTCGATCAAGTTCCACACTAAATGTATAATCTTAGTAAGATATTGGTTGAAGAACAATCATGAAGATGCGTTCACCAAGCCTCGAATACTCAATGGGCGACAAATGCCAGACAATGGTTGGTCGGACCATGCTGAGTCAGCTATTAGAGAGTTGACTGACTCTGTAGGATTGTAAAAGTCCCACCAAATATGACTTGATGTCTCGTTGCAAGCCATGTCCAAGGATTGACACCCAACTGCTGCTCCATGCCACCCTTCTCCACAACATGCCCCCCGCACATCCTCAAACCCTAGTTAACGACCACAAACCAATCGTTAGTCTTAGATGTGTGTATTATTATACATTTAGGCTAAAAACTTTCTTGATAACCACCCTTAGAAAATTCTCCAATTAAATTTGACATGTTTTTCGAATAAAGACCTACTAAAATCAAATGTTTAGAAACAGAAAGCAAACATTGATGGTTTCTAATTACTTAATATGTAGCCCTTCATATCTCTCACACTTTCTTTCACTAGGATGTTTGATGAGAAATGAGACCTCTAAGTCCATCATGTCTTTAAAATGAATTGTCCATTAAATTTGGCATGTCTTCAAATAAGAAACTATTCAGTTTAACTATTTAACCCTTAGTAGAAATATACGATGGTTTCTTGTTTATTTAATCCTCAACCCTTCTCTTCTCCGCTACTTTCCTTCCGTTGCTAGGGAAATTTCATATTATGTGAAAATATAAATTCGAAGATAGGCTTCAACTCTTAGTAAAGAAATGAAGAGTTTTCTTCTTTTCTTTTCTAGTTCAGACTCCAATTCATCCATAAAGTATATCTATAACTATAAATTTCTTTGAAACCTCACAGTTTAGTTCGATATAAAACGGACATAAAATGAGTTAGAAGTAGTACCATATTTATGCGGCTTAGACATCATCTGCATAACGCCTTGGAAGACATCACAAAACACAAAATTAGCATCATTATACTCCAAATTAAGATCAATGATACGTTCACTCAACTCCCTATTATGCTCCAAAATGAGGTCATTGATCTCCCCCACACACCTCCTCTCAGTGGTCTTCCTCCCATTGGCAAAGTACCAATTGACCACCGCCCTCGGGGCGCACCCAAGTGGCAACACTCCCATAGTAACCACCTTACGAGCCCCCCGGTCATAGAGCCCCCTTAGGGCTTGAGTCATCTCATAGACCACTAGCCGAGAGAAGGCTTTTCCGTCAGGAAAAGCCCCGGAAGAAGAGGAGGATGACGAGGAAGATGAGTTATCGGAGAAGAAGTAGTTTATATAGTCGTCTTTTCCTAAGGAGAGGTAGAAGATTGAGGACTTGACGAATTGGTCCGCCTTGGCTTGGCCCAATTGTAGTTGAAGGAGTTGGATTGTCTCAAATGCTTGTCTTAGTTGTTGGTTTAGGGACTGGAAACTTGGGCCGTTTTCGGTAGATAAGACTGTGGCTTGGGCTGATCCATAGTTAAGCCCATTTAGTATGCCTTCGATTGTGCCGTTTTGTTCATAGAAGGTTGGTAGCTCTGGTAAGCCCATCTTCTCGGCTGCATTTATGTGTGCAGTTAGGACATAAAACTAGTTAACCACGTATGTAACAAAATTCAATAGAGTTAATATTTCTTTTTCCGACTAGTAAAACTAAAAGAGACTAAATCCAAAAATCAACTTGCTTGAAGAATAGACTAAGCTCTGTTCTTCAAGTTGATAAATTAGGTTTATCGTTACTTAACTTTGTTTTACCTTACCAGATTCTCTAAAAAAACACTCAAACTAAAGTCAATTTTATTTACCTTACCAAGCATAACTTAATCCTACCACTCTAAAGAACAAAGACCTAGAGCAAGAAGTTGACAAACTAAAAGAATTAACAGTTAGCATAATTACATGTTCTTGTATATTATAGAAATTTTAGCTAGACATTTTTTATATATCATTCAGCAAAATGCGTAGAATTGGCAAAACAAGCAAATACAAAACGAGTAAACTATTAAGACTACTTACGCTAAATTGACTCATACTTCCAGCTTAATCGACGACAGATCCTCTCGTACAACAAACAGCTGAATGCTATACGCACTACATTTACTGATAGCTCCAGGTTGATCGATCTACACTGATCGATAATATCTAAACAAATTAAAACGATCATCTGAACAAATGTCCATCAACAAACAATCAAAATCTACTTGCGCTATCTTGATTCATAATTTTGGCTTACCTTTGGAACAAATTTATTCAAATACGAACGATGATGCTAACTTTTGAGCAAGACATTATCACTGTTAACTGTCTTATAGCAATTTCATTTCAATCGAGCTTTAAATTGTGACCGAATTATACTGTTTGAAAACTTTAATTAAGGAGATTCGATCGAGCTTTAAATTGTGACCATATTAAACTGCTTAAAAACTTTAATTAACGAGATTCGATCATAGAGAGAGAGAGAACGAACCGAGAAAGTAAGGGATGAGAGACGAATCAGAGCCGTTGGTGCAAGGAAACAAGGACATATTCTGACGGAGAAGCGGATAAAGCAGAGTATTCTCTCCACAATCAACCGATGAATCTCCGATCACGAACATCGCCGACGACTTTGCGCACAGCGACGATGGTGATGCCGAAGAAGACGCCGACGAGGATGCCGGCGATGTAGAAGACGGTGACGAAGAAGATGAAGATGAAGATGAAGATGAAGATGAATTCTGGTTATCGGTGGGCTGTGAATTATTGAATGAACCCAAGAGAAATTGGCCAGCATTGTAATTACGAGGAGAGCGATGAGAATAGGCTCGAGTAGCAAGGAGAACGAAGATGGCGGCCATTAGAGAAGCTCTGGAGACCGCCATGGATGTTCTCTCTCTAGATGTCTTCATCTGATTCTCTCTCTACTCAAGCTGAAGGCTTGGTTTAAAGAAGGAGGGAAGAGAGAGAAGTGGGTAGTGAACAGTTGGAAGGGAGGAGAGCAACAAACTTTGCGTTTCTGCCATTTCTACGATTAAAATTGCAACTGTTTACAAACTGAATTGTCTCTGTTCTTTCCTCCTTGCTTTTGGCGGGAATTATTATCATTATCATGGCCTCTATTTCTTTTATAGAAAAATGCTAATGGAGGTGTCAAGAAAGATCAACATGAAAGCATATTTTCTTTGGGTATTTATCTTTTAATTCATTGGAGTAGAATTACGTGCTCTTTTTTGCCGTGGGCCAAGTGTGCTAATGCCTAACGTAATGGTGAAGTACGATGAATTGTACTGAGAGTTGTGATTGTGGTGTGGTATGGTAGGGTGTCGTGTGCAGGGGCGTGGTAGAAATTAAAAGGTGTGGTGCGGTATGGTATGGTATGATATAGTATCGCACCGTAATTTACCACATAAAAGAATGAAACCTAAGGTTGCATTTGGTTGAAAAACTTTCTTATAAAAGTTAATCAACTTTTCCAAGTTAACAAGCTTCACATGTTTGATTGTCCCTATTAGATGAAAAAATTTCAATATTGGATTCACTATTTCACTCTCAAGTTCAATAAACATTTTCCCATAAAAAAAAAATCAGAAAAATCGTTTTTGAAAAAATCATTCAGAAACTACCAAACATACCATAAATGAACAAAATGTTAAACTATTAGCAATGGCAAGAAATCGGGTTCGGGCGATTCGGACAAAATCTCCAAACCCGAACCCTGTCCAAATCTCAAATTTGGACATTTTGTGATGTCTGAATTCACATTAAATTTAGACACACTTTCAATATTTTTGTTTGAATGCGTCCGAACTTGACATAAAATTCAGACGTTCGAATTTCTTACCCAAGACCCAAACTTGACCTAATTTTAGAATCGGACATAATCGAGTTGTCCCAATTTTAAATTCAGATAAAAAAATTGATGACTGAGTTCAGTTTGATCGAGTTAGACAAGTTTAAATATTCGGGTCGGACAAATCTTTGTCAACGCCACTGCTAGCTAAACAATATTCATCTTAATTCAAATCGAAAGCCTCTAACTTTTATGGGCTATGCAAAGTTTCAAGCCGAAGCCAGGCCCAACGTAAACACCCAAGCGTTTATAGACCCTGTGAATTTTGATCCAAACTCAAGTCTAGCTTGTGTAACCTCACATCACATTTGCTTAATTCACACCTAAAGCTGGCAAAATTTTGTCCGACTCGAATTACCCGAATTTTCTGACCCGGAAAAAACCGGGCATGGACATAGATTTTTCGTCCAAATTTTGATATTGACCGAATATTCGGACATTAAATTTCTCTTTTTTTCTATTGTCCTAACCCGATTTTAGCTTCATCCGAATTGTCAGATCCGATTCGACCCGAAACAAAATCGGATCTGGACATGAATTTTTCATCCGAATTTGTCCGACCCAAATTTTTGGCAGCGCTATTCACACCTTCAACTTCAAGACCTTGGCCTGGGATTCCCCTTTTCTTATACCCTTTCTTTTTGTACTTTATCACTCTATGTTGTCCTGTGAAATCAATCGAGAATCTTAAATAATGGGCAACCATAATTTATAAGATAAAACCACTCAAGTAAATCCAAAGTACACCCTCAGTCCCATATTAATTGACATTTTGACTAAATTTTGACCATTAATTACTCATAAATTATAATGAGTTACAATATGAAATTACCGTTATTAGAAAGATATTTTACTAAAAATTACAATGAAGGTAATTTCATATTGTAACTCATTGTAATTTGTGAATAATTAACGATCAAATTTTAGTCAATGTGTCAATTACTATGGGACGGAGGGAGTAGTACTCAATTTACTCTAACACGACTAAACTTGCATCCACAAAAAAAAAGAGAGAAATTTAGCCTAAAATTAAACTGAGGATGTTTCTGGTTATTTAACTTTTTGAAATTTCGTCCTTTTATACGGTAGGTATGGCATAAATAATGGTGTGATGTGGTGAAATTTGAAAAAGTGTGGTGACAGCTGTGGTCGACAGGGTCGGTGAGGAGAGAGGATGTGAAAAATAGAGGAGAAAAAGTGAAAGGCGAGAAAGGTGAAGAGATATATTGGTAACTAATAATTGTGGTATGGTGTAGTGAAGTATGGTAAAAATTAAAGAGTACGGTGCAATGTGATACCGGCGTACTGCACCGCAACCTACCGCATAAAAGAACCAAACCTTACTCTTAACATTGAAAAAAAAAACCCCCTTATATTGGGAAAAAAGAGAGAACATACTAACCTAACCTAAAATCAAACGGAGAGTGTGTTCGATTGCACAATTCTTTTAAAAAAGATTAATAAACCTTTTCAAGTTAATCTATTTTTCCATATTTAGTTACCTTTTATGAACATAAAAATATTTTATGTAGGGGCTATAATTTTATAGTATAGCTCAAAAAAAATCCCATGGAAGAACAAGGGGAAAAATTCATGGAGTAAAATGAAAAATCAGACATATTTTTACATAATTGCAAGATGTAAATCTAACACATTGAAATAATTTCCTTGACAAATTTTACCAAACACATTCTGAATTAACAAAACAGTATAAGTAACACCCGACTCTAAACTTGCAATCATTCGATAATAATTAATACCCTACATAAGTAACAACCGACTCTAAAATCATAGTCGTCTCATAATAATAAATTAATACCCTACATGCATTTATTATGCGATACAAATCTACGAAATAAATAGAGTACAACGACATATCTCTGCACCCGAATAACAAGTACAAATAGCTAAGAGAGTAAGATTTGCATACAAAACATATTTTGTATGTCTTCCATGAAACTCAGAGTGTGATTAGGGATGCATAAGCCATTGCTAAACCAGCAACAAACAATGCTGCATTGTTTCCCTTTGTTTTTCCAGCTCCATTCTTCCCACCTATTGGTGCCAATCCCTCTGTTTTTTTTTCACCAAACAAAATTGAATAAATATATAGACAACAAAATTTATGAATGTCATCTAATAACTCAATACTTCCTCTGTTATTATATAATATTATTATCATTAGATTCGTCACAACAAAATAGTATTCCAAAAGTATAATAATACAATTGTTAATAAAATATTATATGAAAAATTATCGATCAAAGAATAACACTGCAGATTGTGAAAGTCAAAATGACAAATAAAATGGAACAGAGAGAATACATGTGATATCAGCTCGCATATTAGTCAATTTCGGTCAAGTTTTTGAAAATAGTGTTGCTACGCTTCATTTTAACAAAATGTGAAAACATAAACTTTTTTTATTATTATTTGGGTTAAAAATATAAATGACAATGGTAAAATACAACAATTTAGCTACCTGATGATGATGAAGGCCCTAAACTGGATGTGGGTGACCCTGCTGGTGATAAAAATGCTGTAACCACATAACAAAATAATTAGTACTAATAAATAATCTAATTAAGCAGTGTTAAATAATTAATAAGCTAGTTGGGATTTATTTATTTATTTGAAATATAATTGGGATTTATTTGTTGATTAAACTACTAATGTCCCATTACTCACATGCATTCATAGTTTCAAGCGTACTGAAATTGTTTTTTTTTAACTTGTTCAAAGCATTAAAAATACCAAAGTAAAATACAAGGAAAAACAAAATTATATATTTTCTTTTTTGTCAGTTAACATTAATTTAAGATTAGCTAGCTTTAGTTTTTCACGCAAATCAAGCTGGCTCTAGGAGACTATAGGAGTATTATATAAGCTTTGTATGAAAGCAGAATTAATTCTAAAGGTAAATTAAAGTCATGCACCCTCTTCTTTTTTCTACTCCTTTAATTAATTAGTTCCTTAAACACAAAGCAATTCAAGCTTCTTGTAGTAGCTATGAGCTACTGTATCTTACAAGAAATTTGAGAATGTTTTTTAAAGAACTCAAACATTTCCAACTGTATTATACTTCTCCATTAGCTTATAATCCCAACCTTCTATTTAAATAAAATTAAAAAATGTAAAAAAAATTAAAAGAAAAGAGCTTGCAAAAGAGTTTATATTCTTTTATACGGTTGTTAAGATGCGAAAATGGTGTGGTGTTGTGAAAAGTGCGGTAATATGGTGAAATTTGTGGAAAATATGGTTGATACGGTAGGTAGGGAGAGAGAATGTGAAAGGTAGAGGAAAAAAGGAAAAATATATATATATTGGTAATGATTATGGTAAACTGCGGTAAAATGTGGAGTGAAAGAATATTGATTACTGACTGATATGGTAAGGTGTGGTACTTGCACCTACAAAACAAGAGGGCCTAAACATAATAGAGAGTTTCCTTTGGTAATATGTAGTCCATTTTTTAATTTGGAGGCCCAAAGTTAAAAGTTTTTGGGGAACCGATTTCACCTTTAATTATGAAAGTTGGACTCATAGATTAAAGTTTTTTTTCCCCTTCTTTTTAATTATTCACCATAATAATAATAATAATAATAATAATAATAATAATAATATTGTTCCATATTAATTGTCATTTTTGAGATTGTGCGGTTAAATTTTGAAAATTGACCCTAAATTTGTCAATACATACAATGATTTGTTAACTATCATTATATTCATAACAAAAACTATTAATCTAAAAGTATACTATTACACCTTTTAATAAAGTACTTCCTTTGTTTCATATTAATTGTCAATTAAATAACTATCACGATCTATAATATCACTCTTTGATAATTAATAATTTAAACATAATATTTTATTAATAATTGTAATATTATACTTTTATGATAATATTTTGTATGATATAAAAGTCATTATATATATAGGAAAATTTAAGGTCAAAATTTTGTAAGTTCAACCGTACAATTTCCAAAATGCACGATTAAAACAGAGGGAGTATTACATAAGAAATTACTCTCTGCTTCCCAAATTATTTAAGTATCAATCTTTAATCAATAATTTCTAGCATAAAATTTTTGTAAAAAGATAATATTATACTTTTTTAATAGTATTTTCATTACAAATCTAATGACATCAATTTCATATGTTGAATTATTATACAAATTAAAATCCTAACAATCAAAGTTTTTAACACAATTTTCTAGATGACAAATTTAAAAACAAATGGACGTAGTATTAACAAGATAAAATGGAAGCTAGATAGTACTCCCTCCGTTCTTTTTTTTTTATCTGTCATTTACGGTTTTCAGTGCCAATTTTTAATCAATAATTTCTAATATAAATATTTTGCAAAAATATAATATTATACTTTTTTAATAGTATTTTTTATTAAGAATTGAATGACATGAATTTCGTACGATGAATCATTGTACAAATTAAAATATTAACGTTCAAAATTTTGTTACAATTTCTAAGGACGACTAATAAAATCAAACAGAGGGAGTATTAACAACAGAGTTACCATTAATATAGAAAGGAGGGAGTAATAATCCAAGAACACAAATGGACAATTAGAGAGAGCATACACACCTGAACAGGCGCTAAGGGGAGGAGTCGGAAGGCCACAAACAGACGGCAACTTCATGGCTCTATCAAGATCCAACTCCACCGGAAAATCATTCTTCTTTCCGAGCAACTTACACAGACAAATCGGCTGATTGTCCAACATTCCGGCCAGCTCCGGACAGCAACCCTTGTCCGGTTTCGTCGCATTGCTCCCCTTCTCCACGTACGTCAGGCAGTCCGACATGTTGTATATCAGTGTCATACAGTCCGCCGTCGCCGCTGCCGGTGCCGGAGTCGGCGCCGGAGTTTTGGAATGAGACTTTCCGGCGACGGAGACGGCCAGGAGGGTTAGGGTGAGGGTGAGGACGGCGCACATGGCGGTTGCCCTGGAAATCGTCATTTTTTGTGTGTGTTTGTTTGTTTTGTGGGGGGCGGTGGGGGGAGTTTATAGAGGTGTCAGAAAACTTTGAATGAAGTGTTGGATGTGTAGACTATATAGTGAGAGAGGGAATGATGAAGATATCATGGTTGTTTTTATTTTTAAAATATTCCCTTTTTTTTTGTTTCATGTGAAAGCAAAAAGAAGACCTATAAATTTGTTGTATATATAGACCCGTAAATTGTGTGAATTGGTTCGGACCAGCGTTATTAAAATTTTCAATTATAATCTACGGTCCTATGATTTTATGATTCAAAATTTTCGATATGATTCTACTATATCTATACACGATCCTACGTGGGTTAATTTCAATCATAACTATCCCATAGATTCGAGTTAGAATCCTGATTTTAACAACCTTGGTTCGGACCGGTTGAAAATCGATTCATGTTAGTGTCGGGTCAACAAAATTGGGTTCAAATACGGTTTCAAGTAGATGTGAGTGAACTTTTCATGTTGCAGTTTATGTGAAAGAACAAAGAAGACCTATGATACAGTTTCAAGTAGATGTGAGTGAACTTTTCATGTTGCAGTTTATGTGAAAGAACAAAGAAGACCTATACATTTGTTATATAGACCTCTCAATCGTGTGAACCGGATCAGGCCGGTTGAAGATCAGTTCAGGTTAGTGTCGGGTCAAGAAATTTCGATTCAAATACGATTTTGGGGAGATTTGGATGAATTTTTTCTGATTGGGTTCTGGTTTGATATGGGGTCATCTGAATGTGGATCTTAATCGATACACTTTTCATACTACGCTTCAAAACGATTTTGGGTTTTCTTCGGGTTCAAGTTTGGATCTCGGGTTAGTTTTACAAGGTCTTTATGCATTCGCCCCTCCATATCTTAGCTGGACAGGATTTTGAAGTATTAATTTTGCTTTTGATTTAAGAAAGAAGAGGTTTTTTTTAATAGATTTTTTGACGTTAATGTACTGTATTTTGTAGGGTAATGATAATAATATATAGAAAAACAGAGTAAATAAAATATTAAAAATGGATTAAAAAAACACAATATGAACTAGTAAAATTGTACTAGGAATTATATGCATTGTCCCATTCATAGTTGCTGTAAAGAGAAAAACAGGGGAAATTGTACAATAAATGCCAACCTAACAGCTAATTATGAAAACAATGAAAAAATCCAAATTTCCAATGTCACCGCTTGCCTCCATCCATTGAAATATGCCGTCCCAACGCCAAACTTTTCATCCTTTCTCACTTATATTATCCTCACCTCAATGATGTCCACCCATTTGGAGTATTGTTTTACTAAATAGTGCAATATGGATATTAATTCTTTTTCAATTATTGAAAGCCAAAATGCTTAAAAGTTAACAGAATATAGTAAACCGCAATACAAACAATAAATAACCAACTTCAAAAAAATAAAGGATATATAGATATTGATAATGATAGAGAAAAGATCGAAGAATGAGGTGAGAAATAAGTAATAAATAATAGGGAAATTGGATTTTAATAATCACTACTTTTGCAAATTGGATGATGGTGGTCCCTACTTTCACTTTGTATTCTGATGGTAAAAAAAATGGATTGTAGTGGGACATTTTCAAGAGTATACCCTAAATATCATAGATTTTGTATTGCATTTGATTCAAAACTTAGTATAACACTTTACCATGATTTTTAATGAATTTACAACGTTTCTCCCAATCTTTTTCATATTTTTTTACGATTTTTTCACTTTTATTATTTTTAAAAACTCATAATAATTACTCGGAGTCTCAAAAAAATAATTTAAAAAATGGTTTAGAAACTACAATTTATTAACTTTCTAGGGGGCAGGGACGAAAAAACGAAAACAAATAGGGTAGGAATGAAAAAAATAAGAAGAATGTGAAGGTGGATTTGGTACCACTACAATCCAATATTTTTTTTTTACCACCAGAATACAAAGTGAAAGTAGGGACCATCATCATCCAATTTGCAAAATATGGGATTATTAGAATCCAGTTTTCCTAAATAATAACTATTTAAATGGTAAAAGAAAAAAATATTGCCCGTTGAACGGTTTCGATCAGGTTCCAAATTCAGGTTTTGAAACCGCTTAGCCCTACGTGTTAGCCTAAAAGTCATCATTTATCTATTAGTACCTTTCACTTCTATTTTTTCAAAAAGTAAATAAATTAATAAATAACAATATTCAAAATCTGCACATATATTACCTCTAAAAAAATGAAATAGATATTTATTCCCAATCCTATAAATCATGTTACATTTTAATTAAACTTTACACTATAAACTGCAACATCAAATCACCTAAACATTAAGATAGTTTGACTTTTATTTGATTTTTTTTTTTACCAAAAGAAAAGTAATGTAGTTGAATGATTTTGGACCTAAAGTACAACACATGAAATTTTTCCTTTACATAACAACAATAAATGTAGGTGTATTAATCACAAAAAATAGGGCATCTTCTTTGCCCTAAACTTGGGCATAGCAATATTATGAATACCATCCAAATCCAACTACCAAACCAATTAAGCCTCCAAATATAAAAAACAAACATGTAAGCCAAAATGTCTTCCACAAGCTAAGTTATTAAAGATAATATGACAGTTCATTTATTTCTTCTTTTCTATGAGCTTGATTTAGGTTGGAAGTTGAGACATTTTGGGAAAATAGAAAGAGGAGTACATCTTATCAATTACTTGCATAACAATCATTCAAGAACCTTCACTCCATAAACAAAAGTTTTTTTCATTGCCATTGTCATTTGTTCAACAATTATCAACATATCAACTATTAATATAAACAAATGGCTAGCTTCTTTTTAAAAAGTTTTACCACTTAAAACATCACCTTAAACTAATAATTAATTTTACAGGTCAGGGTAATGGATGAATATTAAAATTACCAATAATAAGCATAATTTATCAACTCTACAATTTTTCATATATAAAAGTTTTCATACTATTCAAGGGTAAAAGGTTTAAACCTTGTTAAGGAGCTTAAAATTGGAGTGAAAATAATCTGTATTGTTTTTTTTTTCCCCGATAAAGCGGAGGCATAAACCTATAAATAGCCAAAGGCAAAGAAAGTCCACACCAATACAACACCAAGAACAACTAGAAAACGAGATACAACACCCAAAAGAAATCAAAATGGATGACAACAAAGACAAAACAAAACAATCACTCAAGCTAAGAGACACCTAGACATAGGCATAAACAACCGACCCCGAAAAGTCCACCGAAAAGAAACAGAGAAAACTCTACATTCGAGAATAAATCAATGGTGTTTTCGCACTATAAACTACCTACTGCCCTACTTTACTCACTCTTTTCCAACTCAAATTTTTCTATTTAAACATGTTTAAACATGACCGTCTTTTACCTAAACCAATCAAAACTTATTCAGATTTACCAAATCTAACTTTATCTACCTTATTCCTACACATTGTTCCATTCCAAAATGTCAAAGTCAAACTCTTTATGAGTCTATTAATTAAGAAGTAAAGTGCCTACCACTGCACCTCACAACCAATTGAATTTATTCTAGCATTCCTTTGAATGTTGACATTTCATGCATCTACATTAAAAGCATGGTGGTGGGACTGACACTTATGAGGCCATGTTGCAAACATAGCTTCAAAATTAAAGGTTGTCTTTTTTGTGCATGACAAATGATACCATGTTCATTCCTTGGGCCTACTTCATGATATTATTGCTGCCCAACAACCCATAGGGAATGGGCCTAGGCTATATTACCCACATTTAATAATAATAATAATAATAATAACAATAATAATAATAATAATAATGATAATAATATTATTATTATTATTAGAAAAATTGGATTCTAATAATCTTCATTTTCAGCTTTTATATGACAATATTATTATTATTATTATTATTATTATTAATATCATTATGATCCCTGTCTCTCCAGTTTTGGTTCTCCTACAGTCATCTTCATTCTATATATTTGAGTATTTGATTGTTTTGCTAGCTTCAAATACACACCAAAAAATCACAATCGTCTTCTCTCTCCTCTTCTTCCCTTTTTTTTTTCCAGGGCAACCAAATTTACATACTCCAAGCTCCTGGCCAAGAGTGCACGTGTTCAGGGGCCGACTAAATTAACCTTGGAGAGCGACCGACAATTTCGATTAGCCATTAAGGTTGACCCGTAATCTCTTTTATAGCAGTGATTATCCCACGACTCAATTTGTGTCAATCCCGCATCCTTGATCTTGATCTATATTATTTTTCTTAACAATTATAAGTCATATTCTTACAAATTTAGCAACCTCTCATTAGTTAATAATAGTAATTTTTTGACAATGTGGATCTCTCTTCTTTGGTAGCTAGGTTGGTAGTTAATTAGTCAATGCTCTACTTATGTGTTCAAACATTTAGCATGTGGATGCATCAAATGAACATAGACCAAGTTTTGTAGGCCATGAAACATCAACCAGGCCATAAATTTGAAACCTTTATAACCCCATAACTACAATTAAGACAAAACCAATGTTAATTCATATGTATGCAGCTTTATTTTTAGTAAGTTGGTAGGCCCAATGTGTATATGATAAAGAAACATCTAGGATTATGCACAATTTTATTTTTAGTAAGTTGATAATGTTTTGTTATTTTATATGGTTCTTTGGTGAGATAAAATAGATAAAATAGGATAAAATAAGTAGAATAAAGTAAGGTATGTGGAATAAAATGTGGTAGGTGGATAACGTGAATAAATTACACCAACAACAACCTCTTAGGTGACACGTTTGAGCGCGGTCTGGGGGATCCTAATGTAGGCTACCTTACTCTCATGAACAAAAGTTCATGGAGATATTGATTCTGACGGATCTGAAACAGAAACAGAGGGGAAGCTTGTCAAAGGAAGAAACTACATACTAGAGTGTTGCGAGTGTTTTGTGAAGAGCTAACAAGTACCTGCACAAGAAAACAAATACAAGCCAAAAGACGAAATACTAGTTCGAATCACAACCCTTCCTCAGCCTACAACCTTAATACTAGCCCACTAAACCCCCCTGTCTAGAGCCATGTTCTCCGCTAAACCTAGGTGTCTTAGATCTTCTCTTATCACCTCTCTCATAGACTTTTTAGGTCTCCCACACCCACGCCGATCCTGGGGAATCCCAATCTCTTCGCACCTTCTTACAGGGGCATCCACGCTTCTCCTACGGATATGCCCAAACCATCTCAGATGAGTCTCTCGCAATTTTTCTTCAAAGGGTGATACTTGTAGTTTGGAACGACAAACATCATTCTTAATTCTATCCAACCTGGTATACCTACAGATCCACCGCACCATCCGCATCTCCGCAAAATTTAGCCTTTGACAATGCACCTTTTTTACTGCCCAACACTCAGCACCATACAACATCACCGGTCTGACCTCTATACGGTACACCTGGCCTTTAAGCTCGAGAGAGATTTTTTTTATCAAAAAAGACACCAGACGTTGATTTCCACTTCTGCCAACCCATTTTGATTCAGTGTGTAAACATCATCATTGACTTCCCCGTGACTCCGTATGAAGGAACCTATGTACTTGAACTTTTCAACCCTAGGTATGGGCATAAATTACTACACACAAAAGAAAAAAGAATCCCTCGAGAAGCCATTTCTTTGCAACCTTTGCATTGGGATAGATTTAAGAATTATAAAAGTATCAATTATTATATGATCCATCATGTAATATCTGCTTAGATTTTGGTGTTAAAATAATTTTTAAAAAAAATCAACACCATTTATTATTGACAAATGCATTCATCCATGGGGGAATCTCTTCACAGATTCAAGATGACCAGACACCCTTAATTGAAAAAATAAAATAATAATGTTGATATAATTCTAATAAACAATGACTTATATGTTTACGAAGTAAGTGTAATAATCATATGGAAAATCATCTGTCGTCGATGCATGTGGACCTAGATAAATCCTCCTTACATGCTAATAACCATTCAAACATATGCCAATCCGAGCAACCACCACAATCATTCTAGCATACCGTCCAATACAAATCTAAGAAGTGAAACATAATCGAACCAAAGTTGTCTCACTCACTCGAGAGGAAGCGGAGGACGATAAGAACACCAAGAGATCCCAAACGTAGTAAACATAAACACAATAGCCATAACAATCACTACTAAATACAGCTTATTGGCATGCTTCCTTGGACCGACTCGCTCTTTGCTCTTCTTTTTCGGCTTCACCGTGTTTTCGCCCAAGCCCTCCTGCAAATCGTCCCTGTACGGGTGGTTTAACCGCCGCCTCAACTTCCAGAGCCGTATCCTTCGGTTGGCCGTGCCCTGGGACGGGTAGCCACATGGCAGCTGCGACGGCTGGTGCTGACCTGGCGACGGCTGCAGGTGGTGGTGGTGGGCCTGGTGGCGGTTGGCGTGGTGGTGCATTCGCGGGACGACGGAAACCGTGGTGGAGTTGGTGATGGTCGTGGCCATCATGTCTTGAGAGGTGGTGGTGGATGGCAGGCATTCGTCGAGCTGGACGATGTTGTCGTTGAGTATGTCGGCGAATAGGTCGTCTTCTTCCTTTGCATGCTGCATGGTTTAGGTTATCCACAAGGAACATGCTTCAGTGACCTTTGGTCTAGAAGAAGAATCAGACAGAGTGATGGATCAAAAACATGGATCGATGATTCGACAAAGCACGGACTCTTTTCCCGAGGTAAATGTGTCTCTTCAACAATTATGAGGAGGGCTAGCAAAATATGTCCAACCCTATAACTAGGATTGGTCCATGATCCAAAAAAAAACCAAGTATGATCACACTATCATATTTTTGTTCGAATTTAAAATCCGAATAGCCATTTATGTCCAATTTAAATCTGAATCGGGCTTTGAGCTGGGTCCAGATTGTCCCGATTTTGAAGATGATTCAGATTCTAACAATCAAACAACCGGATTCATATAGGAAGTCTAGTCTAGACTTTCAAGAAATCTTTTAAATGAGCATCCGGGCAATCAAGTTATGATCATACACAGTTTCAGTGAAGATCAATGTCGGAAAAAATTGTATCACAAATTCATGCATTCGGTTTCTAGTTCAGGTGATTATCCTAATTAGTAATCAAACAGGGCACCAGTTTTAAGTTTACTAATTTGTCCAATATCTGAATCGTCCCAACCCGGAGTTCCCCCCTTGAGCTGGATTTTGGCTATCCAAAAGAAATCGCCAAAGGAAAGGTCATTAATGGGCCAACCTGTTTAACAATGCTAAAGGGCCACGAGCTAGACTTTTATATTAATTTAAGGTCATCTTATATTACAGATCAGAACCGCTAACCCATGGGTTGACCATTTTTGCTTAAAAAGTCTGACTCGCCCCTCAATGTCAATCGGCCGATCATGACCAGACCCTACATGGGCCATGGCTACATAGCTAATGGACCGACTTTAACCCAAACCCTCGTCGCCCACCCCTAGTCACTCACAGTACGTAGTTTTTACTGTTACAACAAGCTTAAAAGATACATGATGCCTTCACAAGATCGTTTAGTCTGTTATAGCAAAATCTACATTGTATGTGGCATCATCTTTTTGATGAGGGGTAAATCTCAAGAATATCACCAGTAAATTTTATAAGCCGAGAATACAAGGTACTAAATTTCCATCTAACCACTCGAGGGAAATATTTTTATTCCGACCCAAAATATCCCTACATGGTCTATGATCGAAATGTTATTCTTGTTCCGTCTTTTATGCCTTAGCTAGATGTTCTGTTTTCCTTTGTTAACTCGCCAACTTTTTCAACTCAACCTAAACTTACCTAACCTTACTACCCTACCCAAAGTTGCCAAAAGTGTTTGTATATATCTTCCAACCACATCACAATTACGACTTTTCACACGATATTACATAAATTTACAAAAGATAGACGAAAACAGAAGCAGAGCGGGGGCGGGTGTTAATTCTTACATGGCTGGACGACTCGGTCTGCAGCATGATCTCGTCTCTGAACTTGCGATCCGATTCAGAGGCCGAGCACTCCACAGAATGAGAGTCATGGCTACTGCTGCACTTCTTCTGGGAAGATTTCGGAAGCAGCTTCTCCCCTCCCGATGTACCGACTACGTCTAAACCAAACCCCAACCCCGACCCCAACCCTGACGAGGTCGCACTACTATCGATCCCCGATAAGGGCTTCGAGAACAAAACCTCCCCGTTTACACCGCCGTCGATTCCGTGATAATCACATTTTCGCCTGAGACGACAAACCACCAGAGCATCCTACATGAATGTAACACATGAAATACTGACACATGAAATGCTAATATCGCTTTTTTTTTTTTTTTTTACCGAAGCTACTCGCTGCTTAGGCATGCCAACACAACCAAAAGGCACCACAGGTAATAGTCTTGTTGGAGAGTTCAAGAACCTATGTGTCACCTAACATTTATTTTGTCGGTTTCGCCGGGGAGTCAAAAAAATACCCACTTAACTTCCTTTTGTCGTCGACACTACCATCATCAAAGTAACCTAAAAACGTGCTTAGCGGGTTATTTTCATTAATTATTTTCCAAAATTTGAAATCTAGGAATTGAGGGGGAAGTGTGTAGGTTACAAGGTGATGGAGATGATTGGAAATAGTACAAAAATAAACCGAGGCGATACTTTTGACTCGAAAGCTAGGTAGTGAAATTAGCAAACATAGAAATTACGCAACACATACACCCTTCCAACTTTCTTTTACCAATTTGCGAGGGAGGAAAAACAACAAAATACACACTTTAGCCATCATGCAAGCTTTTAGCAGCTAAGTTTGGGCACGATCAGATAGAAGCAAGTAGAATCGAGTAAAAGTGGATAAAGTGGGGTAATGGGTACTTTTCAGGGCCTCAATTGGATGAAACCGAAGAATGATTCAAAAATCCTTGTAACAATCTTTAGGCCATTGGTTTGATGAAAGGAATAATACCTGACCCTTTCCAACCATGCAATATTCATGCATTATCCACTCAGTTCGCTCGCCTTTTGGTGCACGGCCGATGTGGAAAACTAAAGTCCGTTTCGTCCCGATCATGTTAGAACCGGACTTGACAGCACGTTCCTTTCCAGTAGCTTTCCAGTATCCAATCTCGGTAGCCCTCCTACTTTGTGACCCGTTTGGATATTTCTTGCCTCGCGGCGAAAAGAAGAACCACTCCTGATCCGAATTGATGACCGCCTTGGCTATTGGAACAACGACAACAACAATACACGCTCGTCACTACAACAATTAGATATTTAGATTAACAATTAGTTTGTTATCACTAGGGTCCGTCTACATTCACAATTATCTGTCATTTTACATTCATCATGTAAATTTTACAGCCAATTACACATAATATTAAGTTTCTAATATGTCACGAAATAACTTTTCTTCCCCTAATATTTATTGTTGCCTCGGGATCATCCCCTCTTCCCTATACATCAGCCAATTTGGGACAGGAGTAGTAGTTACTAGTTACGTAACGATATTTTGCAATTTTCAAAGCAATAAAAAATAATGATTCTTTTTTCTTTGTTTTTAGATGCATCTAATGAAGACACATGGATACACATACATTCCAAGATATTCTTTCTATCCTTTTAGACACATACCAATTTTTTCATAGAAGCCATGCCTTGCTCCTAGGCTAGGAATCAAACCTTAGCTTTGCCTAAACTTTTATGCATGCAACATATTCTTTCTTTTCTTTCATACATCCCAAAAGTACCCCTTTTCTAAGGCCTTCACATAAAGGGAGTACTAATTTGAATTAGTTATAGAGAATTTTATTTTGATGTAATTGTCAATATTTAGGAATCAATGAATCATTTCGATTCCATCAAGATTAAAAAAGAAGAAGAAGAAAAAGAAGGAGATGTCTCAATTAAAAGTAGCTTAGGTAAATGACCTTCACAGGAGCCGATCCAGACATTGAAATTAAGGGAGTCCATTTAATAATAGTTACCATTACATATATTTGAAATAGATAATCCTCCTGATGTATAAGTCTTTTTTTTTTTTTTGTTATGCTTAGTTGGGTTGTTGTATTAAATTTTTTGTTTTACCCTACTATTTTAGACCTTTTTTAGGGTGTTCACTTTACATAAATATACAATATCCTCGCAATATACGATAGGCTATTTAAACTTTTTTCTACGCTTGGGGTGTCCATGGACCATGGACAATTGGACACACATAGACATGAAGCAAATCCGCCCATACCAATATGTTACTCGATCCCTTTCAGAATAGGTGTTGTGGCCCAATCAAAGTTTAAACCTTTTGACGGCTGATCACATCTTAATAAATACAATGTTCGGTAAATACAATGATCCGTCACATAAACGATTATCAGTATACTTGCAATGAAAAATACGATTAGAGATTGAAGTATATATTATAACTTTGTTAAATATCATGCGAGAAATAATTGATAAAAAAGGAAGTTTATCAGCAACCGACACTTGTTTTTGAAACAGAGGGTGTACGACACACACTCGCACACCGGACTCATTTTTTCTGTCTCCTTTTGTTTTTTATTTTTGTTTTTCTTCCCGCCGCCAACTTAAATTTTCCCTTTTCTTCAACACCCGCCTCCCAAAACAAAGAGCAAGAAAATCAGTGCAGCTGAGTTCATGGCTTTGGAATTATAACATAGGCTATAAAATAATTCAAAAAATTACAGGCTAACTGAAGAATTCCAATAATGCAAAATGATTAGTTTTTTTTCCAGAAACAGGCAAAGATCGAAAGCCGGGCAGTGCGGCCTTCAACTCATTTATTTGGTTTGTTCAGTCGAAAATTTTGACCCGTAGAATGACAAACGCAAAACAAACTGCAGACACAAGTGAGCACGTGGAAATTAATTTTCGAGTAGATTAATATCGAGCAGAAAAATGAGTCGAGTTCTTAAAATTGAAAATGATAAGCGCGTTACTTAGAAAACGGCTATTAATCATCTTGAATTACACCTAAACTATTTTAAAAGTTGAAGTCATGCTCGTATTTAAATCATTGAAAACTTATGTTATGTAGGTTACAGTTTTTGTTACTCGGGAACCAAAACCAATACTCTGGAATCCTCCCATAGAGCGAGGTAACTAAAGCTCGAATACAACATTTTTACTCCTAAATTTTACAATTTAATGAGATCAGCTCCAATCAATCCAAAATTTAAAAAATGTTCGCTACGTATTACTTCATGGAAAAGAAGTAGAAGAGGTTTTGGAAGAACATTTTACTTGCATAACTCATAAATATAGAATTATGTGTAAAACATATAGTTCCTCCGTTTTTTTTTATCTGTCACTCACATTTTTGAGGTCTACTTATAGTCAATAAGTTTTCAAATAATTTTTTTATAAAAAATACAATATTATACTTTTTATAAGTATTTGTTATTACAAAGCTAATAAATTCTAGTTTATGTGATGAATCATTATACAAATAAGATAGTAATGGTTAGAATTTTTTTGTACAAAAATGTGGACGATAGAGAAAAAAGAACGGAGTCTACTCTAATATGGTTTACATGATTTGCATATCATTTATAATCCTATGGGTGTACAATTAACAAATATGTGTAGTTAGTAACAATAACTACTATTAAAACCTTAAAAATATAAATTATAGACAATTCAAGATATTTGGTAGATACATGTATCACTGTCTTTTTTAAAATAAAGAAAAAGAGAGATGAAAGGGGGGTTGTATATATGACTATATGTAGGAAACAAAGAGAAAGAAGTGTATGTACGTAGTACTGAGGACTCCCTCCATTTTTTAACAGTTGTCTTTTTTATATTTTGAAAAAACATCATAACATTGTGGTTATTTGGTATATTTATAAAAATATACTAACTTTATTTATATAATTTAGTTGAGAATAATAAACTAAGAGTTAAATTTGATGTAATCATTAAGGATTTTTAGATCGTAATATACCCAAAAGGTCCGGTATTAAATTATAATACACGTACACTTTTATTATTGGATACTAATACACCGACTTTAATGTACTTACCATGATATTAATGTTGGTAAACTGGTCTCTATTGTTACTCTTTGATTCATAATTTCTAAGATAATATTTTATTAAGAATTATAATATTATATTTTTAGGAAGTGTTTTTCGTTACAAATCTAATGATAGTAATTTTACATGACAAATCATTATATATATTGAAAATTTATGGTCAAAATTTCTAAAGATTTTTAACTGCATAATTTCCAAAGACAATAATAGGTGTGACAAATAACAAAAGCTATTATTAAAAATATAAATTAGAGACGATTCAATATGATTGATAAATACTGTGATGGGGTGTACCGTGATATATATGTAATACTCGGGACTCCCTCCAATCTTTAATAGTCCTCGGCCTCAGTTTCATATTAATTGTCACTTAATTTACTCATCAATGTCTCTCTTTGATTGAAAATTTTATATACAATATTTTATTAACAGTTACTATATTATATTTTTACGATAATATTTTTCACTTTGAATCTAATGGCAGTAATTTTACGTAACAATTCATTGTATATATTAAGAAATTTATGGTGCATATTAGACATAATTTCAAAAACCAAAAAAACTACCCTTCTACATTAATTTAGCTCATTGAAAATGTGAAAATGGTAAATAAAATGGTAAATAAAAAAAGAAAAAGATGAATGAAAAAGAAAAAGGGAAGAAAAAGATGTAAAAATAAGATTAATGTGATAAATTTGTAATTAATGTGTTATTGGAATTATAAAGTGACATATATTATGAAAAAAAAGAAAGTTAAAGTGACAAATAATATGGGAAGGAGGGAGTAGATATTTATGGGAAAAAAGAAAGTTAAATTGACAGACATTGAAAGATTAAGGGATGACAGAGTAGCATATTGGCATGACCTTAAATCATATACCTACACTTTTAATTGAGATGGTTCCTTTTCTTTTTACCTTGGCACAGTATGTGACGAAAATATTTCTACTTTGATTTGATTATTTAATTATAATGGTAAGATAATATTTAAATTTGGAAAAAACGATCATTAATATAGCATTGGAATTGTAGGGTTGCAGATACGTACTACTCCCTCCTTCCCATTTTATTTGTCACTTAAGACATGATTCACAAAACCAATAGAACTTCCAATTTGCATTAATTTGCAATTTTGCATTCTCGGAAATGAGAAAAAGTTGAATAAAATGGTGATTAAAAAAGAAAAATGGTGAATAATAAAGAAAAATGGTGAACAAAAGAGAAAAGTTGAAGAAAAAGATGTATAATTTGATAAATTAGTAATTAATGTGTTATTGGAATTGTGAAGTGACAGATATTATGAGAAAAAGAAAGTTAGTTAAAGTGACAGATAATATGGGAAAGAGTGAGTAAAAGATTATAAAATAGTTAAAATGACAGACATCGAGGGACGCGAGTACGTACCAGGGAGATCCCAGGGCTCGTACTTGCAGATGTCAACTTCGGGGATGACTTCGACACATTTGTCGTAACCGTCGAGCTTCTTCTTGAGGTAGTACAGTATGAGCTCTTCGTCTGTTGGGCTGAACCGAAACCCCGGAAACATCGACGACGCCGCTATTGATAGCTCTGCCTCCTTCGATATCCCGTTCATTTTCCAATGCACCCTTTTCTTTAATTTCACCTACACACCAAAACACATACATATATATGTATATATGTATATATAATTCAGGCTTTGATGATAATTTACTGAAAAGGTTATGTTTTGTTTGTGGCTTGCTTCGATAAGGAAACTTGGCGGCAAAGAAGAGTATCGGTATCACCAGAAATGAATCTTTGCAGGTTACACGTTGCCTTTGAACTCCCACCTTTGCCAATTGGAATACTAGTTACTAATCATAAACAACCACCATAAACAACATTTTTTTGTTATTAAAAGCCTCAAAAAGGTTGAAAAGTCTGTAACAAGGTAACAAAAACAGCGAAAACAACAGCAAAACAGTTATACAAAACCTGCAATCAAACAACGCAGCACAGACAACTAAAAATGAAAAAAATGATTTAAGAACTTACAACAACAATTGCTAGGGGTGTCCAAAAGTGGTTAACCGCTATTACAGTTAACCGCTTTTGCGGTTTTAAGTTATTAAACCTAAACCGTAACCGCCCGCTTTTGAAAATCGGAAACCTAAACCAAACCTAAACCGGCGGTTAACCACGGTTTGCTCCAATTTCCAGTTTTTTTTTGGGTTAGGGTTTAGGTTTTTTTTGGTTTTTTTAAAATTATATATAACCGGTTAACCGATTTCCCAAAATTTAAAACCGAAATCTAAACCGCATATACCGGTTTAGTTAACCGAAACCGCATATACCGGTTTGGTTAACCGAAACCATAAAAATATAAAATGACAACCGGTTAGCCGGTTTGGTTTTACCGATTTACGGTTCCGGTTTGCGGTTTAGGTTAACCATGGACACCCCTAACAGTTGCAAGAACTTGACTGTAAAAAAAATCGAACAAACAGTGTAAGATTACAACCTCACGGGCTCACGTAACTCTATGAACTCGCATTTATAATTTTACAAACATACTTATAAAATGAACAAGTACATACATGTTAATAAAATGAAAATTGCAAACTCATAAAATTATAAATATATGACCGTAACTTAATTACATAACTCAAATTATATTAAAAAATTGTATGTTGCTCATACAATTATGTACACATGTTCGTAAATTGAGTGAGCATAGTATTTCCAAGAATATAGTTTAATTTTCAACAGTTCCAAGAGAAACAACAACATACCAGAGGACCACAATTTCAATTTTGGACCCGATCAAATAGGTAAAAATAAATATTTGCAAATAAAGAAATAATAAATAATAAATACACAGCAAACCTTTGCAGATTCGACAGGGCCTCCTTAATTATTAGAACAAGTGAAAATAACCAAAGTGAGAGCTCAGAACGAGGAAGATGGAGATTTATAGGAAAGAAAGAGAATGAAAACGACGTCGTAGTAGAGAGTAGAGAGTGAAATACATACATACATACATGCACCAAAGAATCAGAAAATTGAGAAAAGCAAGCACACAGAACAGAAAGAGGGAGAAAGAGAATAGACGTTTGGTTTTCTGAAAAACAAGAAAATAAAAAAGAAGAAGGGGACACACCTGGAGGGACACGTGCAGCACGGTTGTTTCACCAAATTTCAACACATGGCTCATTTTTGGTGAAGCTAATGCTCTACATTTCTGAATTGGGCCGTTTATTGTCATCCAGCCCAATAATTTCAGACTCCCAAACCCAACAAACACATGTGAAAACGCTTGGTAAATGGTACTACCTCCGTCCCTAGATCAGTGTCAATTTGATTTAGTTTTGACCGTTGATTACTCACAAATTATAATGAGTTACAATATGAAATTATCATCGTTAGAAAGATATTGTACTAAAAATTACAATTAGGTTAATTTTATATTGTAACTCATTATAATTTATGAGTAATTAACGGTCAAAGCTTAGTCAAATTGATAATCATTTAGGGACGGAGGTAGTAAGTATTTATTATCATACTAATATCTTTTTATCTTACATTTTTTAACCTTCTTGACAACACCTGATTGTAACTCTTGTTCAGAAACACTTTGATAGTGCTTCTGAATCAAAGTTTAAGTAAATAATGAATTAGAGTATATGGAACCATCTTTTTTCTATCAAGAATAATATGGTGGACTAAATGATACGCCAAAAAAGAAAATATGCATGTTGAGTCTTTGGAACAGTTCAAAACATTTTAAAAATGATCGATGTGATCTATTTTACCAAAAAGGACTACGGTTCAAGTCCGTATAGCCCTATAAATTTATTTTCCATAATAATAACAACAATAACAATAACTCTACAATGTGAATCTATCTCTGTTTGATAACTAGTCAATGCTCTACTTGTGTTCAAAGATTTAAGGTCATGATCTTTAGGAAGCTTATTATACACATGTCCAACCCAACTCAAATTTTTACCAATTCTTTAGTAACTCTTAAACTGTTACCCAACACAATCTTAACTTACCCCTCTAAAAAAAAAAACATACCCATGACCTAGCAAATGAAACATGGACCACCAAGTTTGGTAGGTTTAAATGCACTAAACCAAACTACAATTTTGAGACCTTTATAACCCAAAATCCAAATCAATATCCCCCAAAAGTCTTGCAGTAAGACAGAGTCTCTTTGAGTTTTAGTCTTGGATTGAAAAACTCAAAGGAACTGATTCCAATTGACTCAAAATTTCAAAATTGTTCACCGCCTGCTCCTCCACAACTAGAATTAAGACCGACGGACCCAACGTGAATCCTACATAAACAAACACCCGGGAAGATTCTGATGTACACATCCTTATTTGTAGAAAGCTGACCGATTTACAATCCCTCGGAAAACCACATCTTGGAAACAAAATCGCATACGAATGAGCACATTTTTGCCCTGTTAAAAATGCAATCCCGAAAGCTTTAGGGCGTATCATTGTGCAGACATTCTTGTTAGGGTTGTGTTTACCAGGATTAGGGTTTGTGGAGAGAGTGTGATCAGATCAGCTAAAGAGATCCTGAATATCGAGTATATCAGCAAGTACGCCGGCTGCTGTGGTATCGTTACCAGCTCCTGCCCCTTGAATCACTAATGGTTGCTCCGAGTAACACCGGCTGTAGACCTCCAGCTGCAATCACACAATATGAGCACTCCCAAGCATAAATTATGTTAATAAAAAGTCACTACAAAAATGTACGCATTGATAAACTTATGGTAAGACAGTCTCGCACAAGGGTTACTCATTAGATTACGTGAGCTAAAACAAATAGAAGAGTTCTCTCAAACAGAAAATCTTGAAATAGACTTCTCAGAATAAAAAGGATATGTAATGATGCTTACCACATTATCGCTTCCTCTTAGTCTTCCCAAGGCGGAATTTTTAGGAAGTTCCTGAACTCCAACTTCACACCTATGAGGGAACAGTTGATGAATAATAGGGCATACAATGCTTTTCGAATGTAGAAAACTAATGATTCTACCAAACAATTCAGTACACATTACAAAAGTACTAAAAAAGTAAAATGTCTGCGTCTTTTCCATGGAGTAGTAGGTAGCAAACGGTTTCTAAATCTTGGGTCAACTGGAACCGGTTTCTCCAAATTGCAAAACTTACGGGTAAGACTGCTACATCCAGACCCCACCATACCCTGCCTTGGTGGGATTTCGGAGTATTGGTTTCAATTTTGACTTTTAGAAAACCTAGAGTGATATTCCTATTAGCATTTGGTGGTACGGTCTTTACTAGGACAATACAAACTGTTAACTTGGGTGTGAAATAATACCTGGAACCCTGAATCACGCACACGTAACGCAACACATTCCCATTGGAAGCAGCTTTTTTAACTCTCTCGGCAAGCTGGCTATCAAGCTGTGGAAGCCCATTGGCAAGAAATTCTTCAACAGTCATTGCTTTGGGTTCCATTTCATTGGGATATAAGCTTTCCACCTGCACACCGTTGTAAGTACAGTTAAGGGCTCTATCGCGCTTTCCAGAAAGAACCGCCTAAATCTAACATCGTCACAACTCTTATTTGGCATGGACCTTGATGCTGGTTAACTCAATTCGCTGTCCAAGAAGCCGGGCAATGATCAAAGCCTGTTCCAGTGCATCAAAAGCAGATGATATTAAAAACTGAAAACCCGGAAATCTCTAATCAAATTGAAAAACATTGCAACAATCGAATGACAACCAAATGATCCATGTAAAGCAGATGCAATTTAACCATTGCACGGTTTATGAAAGCCAGAGACCCTGCATAGTTTAATATTTTACCAACTTGAGCCAAGTACATAGATTTTATCGGCCACCTAAGATATAGATGTAAAAAAACACTAAAGAGTATGGGGACAAACCTTTCTAGCAACATCCATACCGCCTAGATCATCACGAGGATCTGTAGTCATGAGAATTGAATAAATCACAAATGCTACTGATAAATATGGAGAATTCTAAAGGGTGGCAAATCAAGTTGTTGCTTTGCGATATTCTGATGCACAATCGTCTAACTAGATGCAGAGGTTCCTGTCTAGTTCACCTTTCAATCTCTTTCATTATAGCATGCGACTTAAAATGCCTTTGCCATTGACAAGAGTGCAACGAGTATACAATTAGTATAACTATGATAACATGTGAACAGAGAAAGATTCATTTCACCATCGATCCTATGGTTCAACACTCTTGATAAACATTCTTTTTTAGTTCAACAGACAACAGTAGCATCTCAATCTTTGATGACGAGCACCGGAACAACTAAGACTGGTCACATCCATCCACTAATTCATGCATGCAAATCCTTCTCATAGTTTAGTCAAAGACCAAGTATAATAGAGAATTTATTAGGATTTACACATCATGAATTAAGGTTTCTTCATAACTAATACATTCAGGAGTTAATTCTGTACTGCACCAAATTTGTGAAATTGAAACATGTTCCATCAAGATCAAAGTCGATAAGCGGAGCAGCACATTTGGCAGCAAAGCAGCCACAAGACATACCTGGTTCAGTGTAACCAAGGCTTTTAGCAGTTTTGACGACCTGGCTAAACGGCTTTCCATCTTCCACCTCACTCATGACATACCCCAATGTACCTGTCAGTAAAACGCATTATTCAAGCCTAAATTAGATTAAGTAAAAGTTAAGCAAGAAGTGAAGAAAAAACCCATCAGACAATTCAATACCTACCGCTCAAGCTGCCAACAATATGATGAATGGTGTCCCCAGAGGAAAGCAAGCGGTTAATAGACACAATCACTGGAAGACCTGCGCCAACCTACAAGGAAACCGCAACCAATAAGCAAAGTACTCCTTCCTTCCCATTTTACGTGTTGGTCAAACTTTGAAACTTTGACCATCAATTTCTCAGCATATACAATGATTTATCATGCGAAAGTACTATCATCAGATTTGTAATGAAAATACTATCGTAAAGACTACAATTTTATAGTTCTTTGATAAAATATTATGAGTGAAACCATCAGTCAAAGAAGGATAGTCAAAGAAAGATATTTAATCTGTGACAGATAAAATGAGAATGAGGAATGGTGAAATGACTCACCATATTACACTAGAGCTTTGGAAATTGGAAGCATACCACCAAAAAGGACTAAAAGCTCAAAGGCTCAAACCCAGATAACTTTGGTTCAAAAAACTAATTTGCATTGTCTACAACATACTCAAGGAATAATAAGCAACCAATATGGTTTCCTAATAAGCCAACAAAATTGTATCGCAAGGAAGAAAAACAAGGGTCATGTTTGGCAAACAGTTGTTGGTTGTTTCTTTTGGTTGTTTATAGTTGGCTGATTAGATTGGATGTTTAAATTGGCTATTTGGAAAAAGGTATTTGGTAAAGTTAGTTGTTTCTGATAAATGTATTTGATAAAATGTCATTTATGCCCTTTGTCAATAATTCAACATTATTTGTATCAATTTTTATTGATGACATTTGACGTAATTTTGGGTAAAGGTTGGGTAAAGTAGTCATTCTTAGAATAGGTGACTTCCAATTCTAATAGGCTGCTCCTTTCAGCCCATTGAAAATCAGCCTATTGGACCCGAACAACCAATTGAATAGGTTATTTACCAAACACTCCTTTGGCCTCTTTGACTTGGTCAATTCTTCCAATAGGCCAACTTTCAACAGGTTGATGAATAGGCTATTTCCAACAAGGGCCAAGGTGAAATCCTCAAAAGGCTTTTGAGATATACAGCTAAGAACTAAACATAAATGAGAATATCATAAAACTATAGGGAATGAGAGCATATACACATTTATGTGTGTCATGTTGGGAAGTAGAGGACATAAAGCATACAAAAACCATTAATGTCATTTGTGTTACTAAAAGAAGAAAAGTTGGATATATAATACACTCATTCTATCCATCATGTGTAGGAGAACCCAAGGTAGAAGCAAGAAAACTTACAGTAGATTCATGTCGAAGACGACGTGGGTGCAAGACCAATTTATCATAGTCTTCCTGGGCAATGAAGGAGATTCTCATTAGACATTGTCACTCACAGGAGCTCAAGGGGTGACAATTTAAGTACAAGTGTCAAAAAGATGTATCTCCCTTCAAGGGGAAGAAGAACAACATATGTTCAATAAAAAGTCCAAAGAAAAGCTGGGTCATCATCCACACTAATGAAATGCTAACAGAAGTATAATCACTACTCACTAACAAAGATTTATAGATCAAACATTGATAGTGAAATAATGAAATGCCAACCGAAGAAGTATAGTCCCTGCTGAGAGGCACATTACTAAATTACCATCCAAAAACTTTCAGAGCCACACAAAATAGAGGTAGTTATTTGTTACCATTGAAGATGTGAGAGGCTTCTTATTTGCCAACACTATGCAGCCGCCCAATTCGACCACCTTCTTCAATATCCCTATTGTGTCAGTGCTAGCAGAGCAATCTACAACAGCTACCCCTGTAATAACAAAGATTACTGAGACCCTGGGCCAAAATACAGATTATACCGATGAGGGAAGATCATTTTACGTCCCCCTCTTCACCCTCTATTAGAAGACCTCACAATTGGGTTGTGACATGTTAGCTAAACAAGGTTCATGGTTCGAGTTGGGCTTTTGAACCAGGCTGATTTCACGTCACTTTATCACTTTATTTTTAGTAAGCTTATCTTGTGTAACCTAATAACTTCAGCAAAAGATGAATTTGGATCATTTTGGGTCCAGGTCCATTTCAGATCAGTTAATTTTGGGTTTGGTTCGTTTCGGGTGGATCATTGAAGTCGGTTCAGTTTTGTCAGTTTTTACTTCTTACAAAAAGATAAGTTACCGTATCAAACCAAGATCATTGCATGAGCCCATACAATTCAACCAATTTGAAATCCATGCTCACTACTAGAGTGAGAATTAACATCTAAACAATTTCTGAAAATCAAAGTAACAAATCCCATGAATACAAATTCAACACTATGCTGATGCTGAGAACAGTATCATTCAAACCTGAAGATCTCACCAAATGCCCAGTAATCTCAGACACTTTTGCAGCAGTTGATTCAGCATTGGACAGTGATTGGGATACTCCTAATCAATCATTCCAAACCCAACAAAAACAACATCAAACCCTTCAATCAAGTGAACATAAACTCGAAATTACTGAGACACCCACAAAAATTAACCACCCAAAAATGAAGAACAAGGATGAAATTGTGTCTCACCAAGAGAAGCGAAAGAGGTAAGTGAAGAACCATTGGATTTGAGGTTACAAATTTGATGGAGAGAATGATCATCGAGCTCGTTGGTGAGAACATCGGACATGGAAACGAGTGATTTGCTGTCTGCGACTCCTACTACTCGGATTCTAACACCCTGCAAATTGAAGATTGGTTTTGATGAATGATTATCTGGAGAACCCAGTTGCATTAAGATTGAAATGTTCAAGGGGGAAGATTGTGATTGTGATTGTGATTGTGATTGTGATTATAGTGATGAATGTTTGAGGGAATGAAAAGTAAATATGGACCTGATTTGCATGGATAGTTCGGGAAGAGAGAATGTGTTGAAGAAGCTGACGACCTACGCCACCGCAGCCCAAGAGTATCACCGGAATGCTTTTCATCTCTCTCTCTCTCTCTCTCTCTCTCTCTCTCTCTCTCTGAGTTCCTACTTTCTTCACAGCTTCACTTGCTGTTTGCTAATGGGGTTATTTTGGGTTTAGGGGTTTGGGTTTTTGGGAGTGATGATACTATCTTGGGCAAGACACTAAGCCTGTCAAATTTATGAATAAAAAGTCAAATTTATGAATAAAAAATAGTTAGATAAAAGTTAAATTTTGATAACTTTTTGTAATTTTTGGCAAATTTATGTAAATATATCAAAATTATTTTATTTTTTTTTAACTTTGATAAATTTTGGTAAATTTAGGCAAAAATTGATAAATTTTGGTAATATGGACTTACCCATGAATTTGACAGACCCTAAATGTCTTGCTTCTTATGAAAAATACTTATTATCATTTTTAACTATAATTTTTTTACAAATACTATTAATTATCAATTACAAATAGTTTTGAATGTGTTGGTTACGCCAATAATTATAATTGACACCCTAACAATGAACCTCTTCTGTTGAACATATTTTAGACGTCTTTTTGTAAATTTTAAAAAATATAGATAAAAGTGCGATTTTATACTATTTATATATATATATATGTATTAATTACAGTTATAGAAGTCAATCATGTAATTTTTTTCAATTTAATCTATAAATATATAAGGTTTATACTATTACAAGACACTTGATAGTTGATATGTGTCTTGCCCAAGACATTTATCATTTTCGTTAGAAGTTTCAGGTTTAGGTTTTGGAAATTTGCCAAAAAAATGTTACTCCCTCTGTTCCAATTAGTCCCTCTTTTTATATTAATTATCGTATTTGGAAATTATGTAGTCAAATATTAAATTTTTTGATCATAAGTTTTTCAATGTATACGATATCTTGTTACAACAGGTTACTATCATTATATTCACAATGAAAAATTCTATTATATAAGTATAATATTGTAATTGTTAGTTGAATACTTCCTCTATTTGGTTTTATTAGTCGTCCTTGGAAAATTGTGTCAAAGAGTGACATTGGAGACCGTGACAGTCAAATACATGACAATTATTGTGAAACAAATGGAGTAACTTATCCAATTTACTTTTTCACGATCTTCGATACAATACTTTGATCGCTAATTTTCTCGTTTTATCTTAGCGAGATTGACAATATTGTATCAGGTAAAAATATTTTTCATCGCAAAGCTATTATTGATAGTCTTGTACAATAAGGCATCGTTCTTTTGTGCGTTAACGCACCCAAACGCAACGCAAAATCAATAAAATCTAACGCATGGCAAACGTAAGATAACGCAACTTATCACAATTTACTATTCACCTCTACTCACCTTTTTATTATTTCCTACCGCAACCCAACACAATCTAACGCAACCCAAACGCAACTTATCGAAACGTAAACGCAACGCAACGTACAAAAGAACGATGCCTAACTCGACATATAATTTTGACATAATTAGTTGAACTTGGACAATTTATTATGGAAAGAGGAAGTAATACAGTGTAGTTAGGAGTGTTTGATAACAACGCACTCTACTTTTTTTCTTTGAATATATACTATATTTTAGAGGGTGTTAGATAATGATACATTAAAAAAAATTCAATGATAACTGACTCAATAACAACAAAAAACAAAAAAAAATGTGGTCATATTCTTTTGGAATGTAGGCAACTGAAATGTACTAGGAACTCTATTCTACTAATCCACTCTATTGATAAGGGAATAGATGGACTCTACTTGAACAATCAATATGTTCTAATACTTTTTATAGTTGGGGATGAAATAACTAATTTCTTTTTCACTTTGAAGTTGATTACTTCTAGCAATTACATTTCTTGGATCTATACTACTTACATAAATTAAGATAAAAAAAACTTTTTTACAAACAATTAAACTTAATTATACTTGTTTTTGTAACAGTGTTTTGAATGAAACTATTAAGGAGAAATCGCTTTATTCAATGCAAATAGTGTAATTATGGAAAGTAATCATTAAAGAATTTTATAGATTGAGTAGTAATTTTTAACCGACGACATGAGATATTAACAAATAAAACCACATGTATTAGTGTTTAATTTTTAACCGACGATATGAGAGATTAACAAATAAAAAAAAAAAGTGCAACAGTGACAGTTTGACCTGATTAGTTTGATTGATCTAGTAGATTGAAGATCAATTCAAATCATGAGCAACTTCCTTTTCTCTCCTTGTTACGTATCATTTTTCTATTAATTCTCACTTTCTCTTCCTTTCTCAATTTCTAATATGAAAAAGAAAAGATTTCTGATAAGTCAAAAGCACAAGCAATTAGTAGTCCACTTATAAATTGAATAGAAAATTAAATTGATACCACATATATATATGTTTTTATGGAATTGTAAATATTCCAACGGTAAATTTTATACTTAAAAATTGAAATAGAAAAATGTATGTATTGCACCGTATATTTCAATAAATACTTTATTTTCACCTCCACAGTGTTCGTTCAAGTTTAATTTTGACATTTCCAAATCTTTAGGTGGTAGTGGAGGGATTCATTATTCGTGATTTTATGGGGCAACTGTTGGTAGCTTCTTCTTTCCCGTCGGCTTTTTCTTCAATTTTATTGGCTGGAGTCACGCTGTTATGTAATGGTATTTTCTATGCGATTCAACATGGGGTTTCTTGTTATATATTGAAGGAGACAATCTGTGTATTATTAAGGAATTACGTGGTAAATTCCAGGCATCGTTGGAGATTGATGCCGTCTGATGTTTCCCTTTTATAATTGTATCTAAATCTCTCATGTGTATAGGGGCGATAATAGATTCGTTGATTGGTTGGCTAACTTTGATATTTCTCTCCAGCCAGCAACTTGTTGGAGTTCCAGTCTTTCAGGTCTTTGTCCTCTATTTTGTGAGATGATAAGGGTTACTTTTTTTTCTTTAAAAAAAATAATATTTCTATCAGAAAAATAATTCTCCGACGGGCCCATGTATTCATCTGACTAGATCAATCATAATCATAAATGAAGATGACCGAGCTTCACTCTCTATCCACCGTCTGATCTAAATCAACGGCTCTCATTTCGCCATCTCTTTCTCCATTTGTAATCCTATGCATCGTCACCCACTTCCTCCCTTTCTCTCTCCTACTCCGCAATTCGTACCGGCGAACAATCGCCTGCAAACCCTAATTTCCGACATGCTCTTCTTCCTTCAACACCATCACTTTCTAATTTAGGGCTGAATCCTTCAATTCGAAGAAATACAATCAAAATCAGAGTAAAATCCATCTCTCTGTGACTGATTGTGAGGTACCCACCTTCAATTACTCTCATTTTTGTTTGTGTGAATTGTTTTAGCTTTTAATTTGTTAGTTCATCTGTTAGAAATTGCAATTTTGGGGAAGAATGGATCATTGTTGCTTGTATTATGGGTGAATTTATCTTCTTTTTTGAGCTCCAGCCCTTTTTTTTTTTCTGGGAACTTTTTTGTGTGCTAGAAAAGTTTGAAGCTTTGCTCTTGGATTATGTGGGACCCAATATGTTACATCTTTTTTGGGCTTTTTCTTTTGGGGGAATTGGGTGGTTTTAACAAATTTGGTATGGAAGAGTGAAAGGTGGGAATTTGATATGGCATTGGTTCATTTCTTCCATTTGGCATTGATGTTATTGTAATTTTCTTCCTTTTTGGTCTTCCTCCTGCTATAGATTTTACTTTTTTTTTTTTTTGGGTCAGCAACTTTTGGAAACCTAGAATACAGGAGCAACATAGCTGTGTGGATTGTGAACAAGGTGGTTAGAATCGGGATCCTAACTCGGATTTATGGGGTATTTAGGATCGGAATTAACCCACGTATAGAATCGCATCGAGGATTTTGGGTCATAAAACCGTAGGATCGTAGATCAAGATCGAGATTTTAATAACCATGATTGTGAATAGATTTAGTTAATCTCATCTGGTACTGGGTTACTGTTTTATTAGCAAAAACATTTTGATGGGTGAAAATGAGTATGGAAAATTGCTTCTTTATCAATGAAAGAATGTTAAAACTGTGATATGGAGAATGAGAATCACCTCCTTTATCAATGGAAGTCTGTAAAACTGTGTTGTTTGCTTCTGCCCCTAAAACTAATGATGCATGCTGCTGCAGAGGAGAGCATATTGTGCTCTTAAGAGTGTATGTCAAAGAGGAATCTCTGATAGAATGAAAGCCCGACGAAAACTTTCTATTTTATTTAAACTGAATTGGAACAGTTCATTGGCCTATCTGTGAGCTTTTATCCTCATGTATATTTGTTTCTATAAGCCCGTGTGTATTTATGTGGTACCTTGGGACCATGTGAGAACATGCTCCTAGGAGTACGATAGTAATTGAAGCGACAATACAATCTCTTAAGCAAAGTCCTAGCCTAGCTTTTTCTTTTTTCGTTTTTTTTTGTTGTAGGGGGGGGGGGGGGAATATATGTTCTCATATCTTGGAGAATGGAAAGTATTTCCAAAACCAAAACTCCGAAATCCCACCACATGGTGAGGTATGGAGGGCGTCAGATGTAGCAGTCTTGCCTAGAGAGATTGGTTTCGACAATGTTATGTATTTGAGTTTATGTCAATTTGATGTCACCAAATCCTACCCCGATTCGAAGTTGTAACCTCTTCTCTTCCTTGTACGTGCTTTGTCAGATTTTTCTTCTATTCTCCCGTTGTACTCGTGAGCTTGTTTGTAAAACACTTGTTGGGCTTCTTTGTTGGATGGATTTAGCGTGAGTGCATTGTAGAGATAGCAATCTGTGCGTATTTGGTGCTTTCAGCAGGTTCTCAGCTTTTGAGCTGCAAGATCAATTGAAGTCATTGATGAAGAAGGTAATATGAGGATTCGGGCCTCAACTGATAATGGAGACACTGAAGCGAGTGAAGGTGCAGAGGTGACCCGAGCTGATCTTTCTGTGGGTCACCATGAGAATGGAATCCTGGAACCACAAATCGGTCTGGAGTTTGAGTCTGAAGATGCCGCTAAAACTTTCTATGATGAGTATGCTAGACGTCTGGGTTTCGGCACCAAAACCTCTGAAACCGGTCGCTTTAGACCCGATAGCGCTGCCTCAGCATCTTCTAGGCAGTTTGTGTGCTCAAAAGAGGGGTCTAAAAGGAGACCTTCGGACATTTGCGAAGCCATGCTTAGGATCGAGTTGAAGGGCACCAAATGGGTCGTGACTAAGTTTGTGAAGGAACACAACCACGCCCTAGAAAACCCGAGTAAAGATTGTAACAATGTGCACCCACATAGGCATTTTGCTGCTGCCATAAAGAACGCTCCCCAAAGTTACCGAGCAGCAGTTGTGGTGCCTAGCGGCGTTATGTATGTGTCTACGGATGGAAATCATGGGAGTCATATTTCTGCTGAAGCAAACGCTGTTAGAACGCCCGCTGTGCAAAGGAGGACATTAGGCAAAGACGCGCAAAACTTGCTGGACTACTTCAAGAAAATGCAAGCGGAAAACCCGGGTTTCTTCTATGCCATACAGCTCGATGAAGAAAACCGGATGGCCAATGCATTTTGGTCCGACACGAGGTCAAGGACCGCTTATGGTCATTTCGGCGATGTGGTCACCCTGGACACCTCGTACAGGGTAAATCAGTATAAAGTACTGTTTGCTCCCTTCACCGGAGTCAACCATCACGGTCAAACTATACTGTTCGGCTGCTCGTTGCTGCTAGATGATTCCGAGGCTTCCTTTGTGTGGTTGCTGAAGACTTTTCTCACCGCCATGGGCGACCATCCCCCGGTTTCTATCGTAACCGCTCAGGACAGAGCCATACAGGCTGCGGTCGCTCAGGTTTTGCCAAAAACCCGGCATTGCATTAGTAAGTGGCATGTCCTAAGAGAAGGCCAGGAAAGGCTGGCCCACGTTTGTCGCGCATACCCTAATTTTCAGGTGGAGCTCTACAATTGTATTAACTTGACCGAAACGATAGAGGAGTTTGAATCTTCGTGGGCTGCTATCATTGACAAGTATGATCTAAGGAGGAACGATTGGCTCCAATACTTGTATAATGACCGAAGGCGGTGGGCCCCGGTGTACTTTCGCGATTCGTTCTTCGCCGCAGTGTCTCCCAACCAAGGAGTCGATCCGTCTTTTTTTGACGGGTTCATCAATCAGCAGACTACGCTGCCGGTGTTCTTTAGACAGTATGAGAGAGCAATGGAGTACTGGTTCGAAAAGGAAATGGAGGCAGATTTCGACACAGTCTCCAACAGACCGGTTCTAAGGACCCCATCACCTATGGAGAAGCAGGCTGCGAATCTCTACACAAGAAAAATATTCGCCAAGTTTCAGGAGGAATTAGTGGAGACTTTTGTTTATACAGCAAATAGGATCGATGGTGATGGGGCTTCTTCTAGTACGTATAGGGTTGCCAAATTCGAGGATGATCACAGGGCGTACACGGTGACTGTAAATATGACCGATATGAGGGCGAGCTGCAGCTGCTTCATGTTTGAGTACTCCGGCATTCTTTGCAGACACATTTTGACGGTTTTTACGGTCACCAACGTGCTCACTTTACCCTCACATTACATACTGAAGCGCTGGACACGGAACGCCAAGAGTACGGCCGCATCAGACGATCATCTTGCAGACCACGCGCGCGAATCAACAGCTTCGAGGTATAATTTTCTTTGCCAAGAAGGCGTTAGGTTTGCCGAGGAAGGGGCAGTTTCGTCAGAAACCTACGACGTGGCACTGAATGCTTTGAGAGAAGGGAGGAAGAAGATTGCCGTTGTTAAGAAAGGGGTCACTAAGGTTGCGCCTCGGGCCCCTCAGGGGCCCACTAAGGTGATCTCGACCATTGATGCTCCTTTGTTGTGGCCCCAGCCAGATGAAGTTACCCGGCGCTTCAACCTTAATGACTCTGCTGCTGCTCATCCCCGGCCCGTGGGTGATTTTAATCTTCTACGCATGGCTCCTATTTCACTCCAACGGGACGATGGGCCCTCTGATAACTCGGTATGTAAGAGAATGATTTGACATTTGTTTTTATTGATTCCCTCGTTCTTACGCGTAATAGTTGGTGTTCGCTAACTGATTGTGTTACCTATTGTGTATGTTTAGGCTATCCTTCCTTGCCTAAAGTCAATGACGTGGGTCATGGAGAATAAAAGTTCAACTCCGACAAATAGAGTCGCTGTAATTAACCTAAAGGTTTGTATATTTCTTAAGTTGAAACCTAATGCATCTTAAGTTGACTCTAAATGTGCCGCATATCGGTGTCCTCTGTTCACTTCTCCTGCAAAATGCTCGATTGCTAGACGTGTTTTGGTCTCTTGAAAGCTGATTTCTTTTTACTTCTTTCGACATTTGTGTTCAATTTCCACTTTGATTCGGTTCGTGCTTCTAAGATTAGCCATCCTTTGTTTACCCTTTCTATGTTGCATTTGCAGTTGCAAGATTACAGCAAAAGCCCAACAGTCGAGTCCGAAGTTAAGTTTCAGCTGACAAGGGTTACTTTGGAACCTATGCTTAGATCCATGGCCTACATTAGCGAGCAGCTGTCGGCTCCTGTCAATAGGGTTGCTGTTATCAACTTGAAGGCAAGTCTTTTACTTGCTCTCTTTTTTTTTAAGAGTATACTTTTCATCAACAGTTGATACATAGTCTAGAACAGCTTTAAGCGGCCTTACAAATTAAATCTGGTAAATATAAGGTTTGGGTAAACTCGGTTAAATTTTGGTAAATTGGACTTATGAGTAAAAGTGGAGGATCCCAAATTTCACAAACATCCCCCCCCCCCCCTTTTTTTTTCCCCTTTTCCCTTCTTTTTGCTTGCATGTATAGTGTGGAGTGCTTGTGTTTTCAGTACCCCATCTTATTCATGTTTAAAGTATATCATTTGTGCTACGACTAGACACTGACCGAGTGATTTCCCTTGTTGCGGTCATTTTTGTCATAATTTCAGCTCCAAGACACTGAAACTTCTTCTGGAGAATCGGAGGTTAAATTTCAAGTATCCAGGGATACATTAGGTGCAATGTTGCGATCCATGGCTTACATCCGTGAGCAGTTATCAGTTGTGGTAAGTTCCTTAATTTTTGTTTTGATCTCTATTGTCGCCCCTTTTGCCAATTTCTTGAGAAGAGAGCGAGGAATATGTTTAGGGCTGGCAAAATTGTCTCCGACCCGGTTTTATGGTCATAGTTTTTTCGTCGTTTTGAACGGAAATTCAGACTAAAATATTCCTCTTTTTCCTGTTACCCGAATATAGCTCTGGCCCAATAGCCCGACCCAAAAAAAGTGCAGTGGACATCAATCTCTCGTTGAACTTTTTGACGTTGACCAATTTGACCAACATGAGTTCAACGCGGGCCCGAATTTTTGTTGGCGCTCGAATGGGTGATACATGTTTTTGCATTTATGCTTTACTTATCTTCAAATTATGCTGATTTTTCTGACAGGCGGATCCACAGGTGGAACCACAGTCAAAAAAGCCGAGGAAGTGATGACGGCTTCCGAAAGTTTTGTAACTTCCAGCTGTAGGACTAGTGTGTGTTTAGTCTATAGATGTGGTTTTCTCTGCACTTTTAGTTTTTCCTCTTTTTTTTCCCGTTAGATCACAGGGTGCTGGTTGTTTTTGTGTATAATCTTGATAATCCAACAGGCCTTGTTCTATGTCTTTTTGCCTGGTTAGCCAAGTTTTGTACATGTTTGGTGTGTGTATATGATCAAGTTGTTCGATTTTGTCATGCGACGAGTCTTTTCTCCCTTCCCCTCCATCAACATCCAATGAAAAGGATAATATGGCTAATTCGATCGAATTTGGCGAACGCAACCGCTCTACCAATAAGATCACACTATAGCTCACAAAGTTGTGAATACGGATTTAAGTGTCTAGAAAGGAAAATACAGAGAATTTGGCGAATGCAACCATTCTACCAATGAGATCACACTATAGCTCACAAAGTTGTGAATACGGATTTAAATGTCTAGAAAAGGATAATACAGAGGAATCGGTACGAGATTTTAAGAAGATGAAGAAAGAAATGCTCGTTTGAAAGACCAAACTTGAGTGTGTTACAATCTTGTAAGTTTGGTCAACATTTGATCCCACGGCGAATACATCTTTTGCTTTCCTGTGGCTTCCATTTTGTGCTGTTTGCTGCTTCACTGTATTGCTTTTTATGCTGTTTTGTGAATTATATTTGCAATCGTGTTATTTTGTGGCGCTGAATAATTAAAAAAATTGACCCAACAGAAAGAACATCTTTTTTTGGTAATCTAATCTGTCCAAGGTTCTAATCAACGATTACAAGGTAAACCAAGATTCCATCCATGGCACAAAAATGCCTTCAAAAATGTCTAACTGGAAAGTGAACACTTATATTCAACCCAAATCATTAATCGTTGTTACAATCCAGAAATTCCCCTTTCCTACAATGCATAAATACCCAGATCCTCAGTAGTCATATTGGAACTAGACAGCCATGGCAACTCTTCAGAGAAAACGCCCCGAGCTCCATCCTCAAACATCGGAATGATAATTAGAAACTCGGGAAAATTATGAATGTACACACGCGTCGTGGAGTTTCAAGACCACTTTAATGGCACAAGTCGTGATAATGGTGGATCTCACAAACTCCGGTAGTCCACCACAGTGACTTCATCCTCAGGTGCATCCAAATCTTGGTAGCTGCAATAGTGGTAAACATGACTGTATGGTAAGAGTTCTAAACAAAATTTTTCTAATCCAAGGTAGATTAATGACACTATGCTTGCTTGGCTTCCACTATCGACTCTACCAAGGGTGTGTATCTGGCTTGCTTTAGCATTAGTTTGACCAAAAATGGCCGACAAACATATAAAGTTTCGGAGTTAGTGGTGCATTTGGTTAGGAAATTTGCATGGGAAAATCAGTCAACTTATATAGGGTGACAAACTTTCCTAAGTTTGGTTGTACTTGACGGAAGAGAATTTTGATGTGGGTCCAATATTTCACTCTCGAGGTCAGAAAACCTGGTGAGCAGGGAAAGTTTTTCATGAGAAAATACATATTCATGATAAATATTGAAAACTTTTAACTACAACTTTCCCTGGATTCTACCAAATGCATTATAAAAGGAGTCTCACCTTCGCAGACGTCTAGGATCCTGGCGTAAAGCTGGGAGAACTATAGGAGGTGCAGCCCTACCAGGAACTTCAAAGGGAGGCCCACCCTGCTCTCGCAGCATCCGCATTGCAACTTCAGGAGGGGCTGGAACAAAAGGTCCCAGAGGGCTGCACTCGCAAAAGTGTAATATGCTTAGTTCTCAAAACTTCTCATTTCTCAGTTCCTCAAAAAGAATGAACAAAGTGCTTACCCAGCACCGGGAACAGGCATTAGTACAGGTGGAGGGGCGATATCAGACGCAAAAGGAGCAACTGCCATGCCCTGCCCACCAAAGCTATCAAAAATCGGTTCATCAGGGTTGCCCTTGTCAGGACCATCGTTCTTTGATGGGAAATCATCATCAGTGTTCTCAGATCTATCAAATCTCTCGTTCCCATTGTTCCTGTCACGATCTCTACGGGGACCTCTATCATCTCTCAAACGGCCCTCTAGACCCGGTCTTCGCCTCGGCATTCTGTCCTTCTGCAAGTTACAAATGTAATTGTTATGAGAATCGGAGCAAAATGTCTATATGAACAAGCGAACCTACAAGAGCAAAGAAATCCTATTCGACTATTGGAGAAAGGAAGAAAGAAGAAAGAAATGAGCCCACAACAATTGACAAAGCCATAATGTTCAAAGATGACAGTGGACTACTCATCTAACTTGCTTTCATCTCACCCACTAAAATGGCGAGATTACAACTGTATCATCATGGCATCAACCATATCCCATAGCTACAGTTCCGATGTCCAATACTTATGATATTGATCTTAGTTCTACATTATATTGCTATTGGATATTGATTACACATGATTCGCCCAACATGAAGCAATGAAAAGACGAAATCCACAACCATAGAAGAAGCAAAAAGCCACCACCTTCCATGTAAACAGAGCCATCAACTCACACATCACTTGAAAAATGGAATGGAAAAAAGGGGCTCAATGTAAAGCATATCTACCCACAGCCCACTTCACCCACCAAGACATGGACAAAATTTTCCCACAAAGACGAACAAAACCAAGCTTACTGCTTCAGAAATTAATGGAATACAACAGAATAAAGTTCTGGAGATCAGAATATACAAAATTTAACAGAACTTTATGTTGAAGAGGGTACCGGAATAAATTGCTGCATCACAGGTTTCCCACCAGGTGCATCTGGGTCACTGCAGAGAAGAAAACGAGAGTTAACGCAGGAGCTTTCAATTCAGACAAAAAGGGTTTGATAAAGCCAGGGCATACTTCATGTAATTCTGAAAGTATATATCTTCCCGCACTTTTGCAGTCAGCTCCATCACGAGTTCCGGATGCTTAAGTTTCAAGTGCTTGTGAACATACTCAGAAGCATGAAATAACTTTGTGCAACCCTTGGCCCCACAGCCATACTTCCATCCATATTTTTCATCCCTAATTTTTCTTACAACGGGATCCAAAGCTTCCACCGCTGCAGCATCCAATTTTTCCTTTGCAGTCATGACCTCCAGTGGATCCTGACTCCTCAATCTGTCTTGCCAGCGAGAATCAAGCTTCTTTTCCCACTCCGACGCACTGTCAGATATAACAGAACTCTTTCCCTCAGGTCTAACATGCCGGAAGCCCTTAGGTTCTGCTGTTTCGATCATACCGTAATAATCCACACCGTGTACACGCCAGAGGTAAGTCACCAGGGTATCCAGAAGCTCAACACCCTCAAGGCCCTTGACAGATGTTAATCCACGTATTATTATAACCGGACCAATTGATCCACCATGAGATCTCTCCCTGTTCATTTTGTCAGTGTCGTCCCTAGATAGGATATTGTCCTCAATTCCCTTTTCAGAGTCAAGTTTTGTGACAAGTGCTTGAGCTAGATCAATATCCATTTGAATACGTCTTGGTTCAGAACTAACTGGGTGAGCTTTAGGTGCAGCTGAATGATCACCTTCCTTCATTTGTGCCCGCCCATGACGCCTCCTTTTATCACCACCGTCTGTGTCATCCTCGGAATTAGGCTCACTTGTCTGGCCAGACTTACCCACAGATGATGCATCGGCAGCAGGACCTCTGCATCAATAATTAAATCTATCCATTACTCTGTATATCAGCATCAAAATCAGCAGATGGTTGGATGTAGAGAAAAGGGTAAATATCTTACAAATCTAGACTCCCGCTGTGCAAATCCAGCAGAAAGTCCTTCGCAACTTTTCGCGCAACTTCATTCCTCCTGAATCAAATGAAAAAGTATGGAGATATTGGATGAGTAACAAGTTACAGGACACAACCTTAAAGTGAAATACATTGATTCTAATTTAAAATACTGAAAAGGCAGCCTTCGGGGAAAGCAGGCGTTTATAAGTTATATTAAGAAACTTTCCATTCAAGGAATATTTCCACAATTACATGGGATTTAACATTATCCAAACACAAATTCAACACATACCTTTCAATAACGGACAACAAATTTGTTGGGTGGTACTTATTTCTTAACCTGAATAAAAGTAAAATGAATTTAGCCGAAAAAGATCAAAAGGAATTCAAAGATGATCATGAACAAGAACATAACGGGGGAAAAGTATGAACTACCATTCTTCATCTTTGTGGGCCTCAAAATATGTACGTTTCTGAGTTGAAATATACTCTGATTTGTACTCCTGATATCTGAAGATTATTCAAAAACCAAATCAGATATTAGATACAAATGGAACACTGAATTTGCCTAACACAAAGGTCAACCAGCACTCCTTGTGCTTGGCTGGCATCAGTATCTATTAGTTTGCTATAAAGTCAGAGATTCAAGGGCTGCAGAGAGAGAGAGAGAGAGAGAGAGAGAGAGAGAGAGAGAGAGAGAGAGAGAGAGAGAGAGAGAGAGAGAACAGGTGGTGAAAAACACAAAGGTCATATAGCAGGCTCACAACAGAATCCATTCATACCTGCGCTCAGCTTCAGATGGCAGTATATCATCTTCAAGCTCCTGAATAAATTGCTTATATGTCATCAACCCTTCCCTTAAGAAGAAATATAAAGTAACTGTTAAATCACAAGCAGAAGCGGATAGTGCACGAACATTATTTCTGAAGCCCAAACAGGTACTACACAAAGGCATAAAAGCTTAAGGCAGATAGAACTTAGAAGAAGCAACCACTATCATCGGATGGTCACCAACATAAGTATCTCCTTATTTCATTGTATAACTTAAAAGGGGGTTGAATGCTTCCAACACAAATTTTCACTAACCACGAAACACGAAGATCTTGCTTTAAGGGAACAGTTGTCAAACCAGTTAAACAAAAAAATGATGATTTTGGCCGTTAATAGTTAAGCACTTGAATTTCAATGCCAAGGGCATCAAGAATAAATACCATAATAACAGGGAAAGAAACGAATTGCAAGCACATGCAGGTTACTACTGCCCTGAAAACACATCAGAATCTACTGGAAATTGCAAGCATTTCCACTCTATCAAGTAGCAGGAAGATTGCTTACACAAAATTTAAGAAACTATACCGATCTATGACAAATATATATAAAATTAAAAAAAAAAAGTGATATGCTTACCTCGTCATATTCCCTTCACCATATGAGCCACGGCCAGAGTCCCAATCTGGTTTGGGGAAAAATAAATGGAATAAGCACATTTGCAATTCATAGAATAGAACAGCTTACAAGTTTGGTGGATAAGAGCTCCATGCAGAGGTAATACTAACAAAGTATGTGGAAAATCTGAAATCAAGAGCCAATCTCTCACTATGCAGGCATTTGGAACTGAGGAATATCTGTGTTGTGCCCAAGGCATTGGCTATTTGCAATGTTGCAAGGATGTTAACAAGAAAATGAGGTGGGAAAAGGAAATGGAAAAGGAAAAGGAGCAGAGTGAAATGGGCATAAGAACATGGTTGTATATTCCTATATCTTTGAAATACTTGTCAATGAGCAAAAAGCACAAAAATACACCCTGACAATGCCTGAAACCCGGAGCATCTTGATAGTATCTCCAAGGATAACAGCTCTAGCCTGTGTCGGCAGTGTGGACTCATCTTTGAAAAATAGTATTAGAAGTGGTTGGAGAAGAAATCCTCAATCCAACCATTTGAAACACTATTCTTCAAGGAATGTCCAAAACCCAGTTATAATTGTCTTTTCTATTATAATCAGCAGCCAATATTGAGCACGTGTCAAGTTATGAAGAGCACATGTCAACCTCTGTTTTAAATTATGGACAAAAGAATCTACTTATCTCTATATTAAGAGCAATTCCGCAAGATAATCACAATCGTAGAAGGATTGCACCACTAAACACTTTTTAGTATCCTAAATCTCTGGAGCCATAATAGCTAGCATAACACAAGCAGCCTTGTTGATGGCATTAGCTAGCAGGCACTCAATGTGTCCAATCTTTTTTGTCGAAAGCACAGAAAGCAGAAACACAGCATCAGACAAGCTACTTACAGCGTATTCAATGCCACGCGACTTAATCTAAAAGCTAGCATAAATTTACCATCTATATACCAAGAACAATGATTTAAAGCTTGTTTCAACATGAGTGTATCCAGAGTAAATCTAGAGAAGGAACTGCAATGGAATAAGCTACACAAGCACAACCAACACAAAATGCTTGAAAATCCCCACTTTTGCATCAGCACAAGCACATGTGAAAAAGAAACAGCATACCTAGATACTTCAAAATGCCTACAAAAACAATGCAACAATTTTATCCTTATTGTAGATATGATTTTTCTGTTTGTTTCCCTAAGGTAATGATGGCTTTGGCTAAAGATTAAGACAGATCATCCAAGGGTCAACAATGCAATCTATTTCCGTAAATGAAAAAGGTTCATACAGAATGACAAAACTAGCCACATGAAGAACAATTGGAGCAAACTAAGAACCTCAGAAAACCCATGTGCAGAGAACTAATTTTTATACTCCTAGCAAAATAATGAACAATCTCAGGCATGCATCCATATTGTCAATCAGTTAACTGATCGTTGAAATCAAGAGAAGCAAAAATTACCAGAGCCACCACCAGGGTACCCACCAGGCCGAAATCGACCATGAGGCCTGTCATCATAACCAGGCCTGCCGCCCATCTCGCGCTCACCTGGGTAATCATACCCAAACCTGTAGTGGGAAGTTTTAATGTCATAAGATGACAAAATTAAGGTGTCATAAAGAAGAGTAAATTAGGAAAGAACTTTAATTGCAAAACCTAGTCGAGCAACACATATCAGCATGCAAAAGAGAAATAAGCATTTCAACATGAGCAAGCAGGAAAAGAAAGCAACGAAGTCCTCACCCAGGCATCAGCTCAAGGCAAAAGTTAAGGCCGATGAGAAATGCTTAACCAAATATATAACGTTTTTAGCCACCAGAAACTTTTTATGAAACTCACTTACCCTGGATTGCAAGCAAAATTGCTTGAAAAGGGAGCAACACAAAAAGCTTGATCCAATATTCTCTTCAGGAAAGCAGTTGACAACAACGAAAATGTATCATAAACTAATATATTTCCCAACAGGAAAGACAAAGGTAAAGAAAGGATCAAAAACTTATCTATGTAAAATGAGGCCTTGTCTTACACAGCCATGGTCTCACGGATCCTAACACTAGAGAAACAAACAACTTAGTATAACTCCTCATAGCTTGACCGCTTGAAAAAGTTGCTGTGGACCATGTTTCTAAAACAATCAATCATATAAAACACACAAGTAGACCACACATAAAAGTGAAAATCACATAATTAACCCCATCAATTAGAATAAACCTCCAAAGAAAAATAATGGTCTAAAAAAAATGTGTGGCCAATGCACTACAAATTCAAATTGCGTTTCACGGCCAAACTCAGAGAACTACAGGACTACACCCGTCAAGGAAGCCTTTCCTACATCCTACTCATTCTGTACCCAATCATAGCTCCCACACAAACCCTCGGCTCAATAATGAATGGATAGATCTCCACTAACCAACAGGAATAGCAGATACAGCCATCAAACTGATAGTCATATCAACTTACTATCTTCACCCTAGTAACCTGCCTTCCTATCACTAGGCTTTGATTTAACATCCACCATCTTCCTAACTATCCTTTTCCAATTATCATAGTTATATTCACAAACCATAACACCAACCATTCACTAGCCCCTATCAAATCCAAGGAATTACACTAAGGCTATCCAAATTGTAAAAAATCCATTCATATGAATTAAATCCCACACACACCTCAGCCTGTCTCTCCACACCTCACGCTCAACAAGGCTTTGATCAGTTGTTGTTTACTTTTTCTTTCTCTTCTTTTTATTAATGGAACTTACTCAATGGGTGCCTTGGCCCAGAAACCCATTCTTCTCACCCCTCCATGTCTCCCTACTCTCTATACTATCTCCTTTCACACGGAACTCCACATAGTCATGGGGTTATCCCATTAACAATAGCCTAACACCACACCAAACCATATTGAAAGAAAATAAACATGCGTCCAAAAGTGGAAATAAACCAACTACCTCTCTTTAGGTGCAAAAGGCACCCAATTTTACCATTATGTATCCAGCAATGTGTACTAAACCTCCATCCAGTCTCTTAATTAAAGGCATGGGAAAATAAAGTAACCAGCTTGATAACAAATTTTGTAACACAGTCCAATAATTTTATATATACCAATACATAACATGTACATGCTATGAATTGTAAAATGCAAAAGAAAACCCAGCACAGCCTAATTGGCAATACATCAAATCATCAACACAGCCTCCTCACCATGAACCCCGTAGAATAAAGGTGGTCAATTGAGATGAAAAATTCACTGGGTTTTCCATCTTCTACGATCCAAATCTTATCCAGTAATCCAGTTTTTCACCCTCATCCAACTAATTCCTGCTAGTGCCAAGTGCCCAATCATATCTGTGCTGAGGTACTGCTAATATATGAATCTACAGGCGCAACCCATCACTCCCTATTCCTACAACTAAACTCGTTTCAGCTGCAGCATTCACCACAATTTTCAATTCGCTGTCACTTATAGTTCCATTAGATCAAGCAAATACGCTTCGTGAAATTGAACTTTGCAGTTCCATACACATGCCCCAGCTAATCAAATCGTACCCTATCCAAAAACCACCATATCCCTCATCCATGAGGATAAATTTTATAAAAAATAAAAAGCCTTTCCTACTCATTCTGTACCCAATCATAGCCACCAAACTGACAGTCATAACAACTTACTATCGTCACCCTAGTACTCTGCCTATCTATCACTAGGATGAGATTCCAGCATCTTCCTAGCAATCCCTTTTCCAGCTTATCATAGTATACTCAAACCATAACAGCAACGATTCGCTGGCCTCTATCAAATCCAAGGCATTACACTAAGGCTTTCCAAATTTGAAAGAATCCATTCATATGAATTCAAGACCACACACCTCATGCTCGACAATGCTTTCCTCAATTGTTCTTTACTTCTCTTCTCTTCTTTTTTATTGTAGGAAACCATATTAAAAGAAAATAAAACACGCATGCAAGAGTGGCAATAGCTAACCACCCACTCTCTCTCTCTCTCTCTCTCTCTCTCTCTCTCTCTCTCTCACACACACACACACAAAAATTTACCATCACATATTGAGCATTGTGTACTCAACTTCCATCCATCCTCTTGATTAAATGCATGGGAAAATAAAGAAAACGGTTTAATATCAAATTTTGTAATACAGTCTAATAATTTGCTATATACCAAAACATAACATCTACATGCTATGAATGGTAAAACACAAAAGAAAACCCAGAACAGCCTAATCAGCAATACATCAAATCATCAACATAACCTCCTCACCAAGAACAACCAAGAATAAATGCGTTCATTCAAGATGAAAAATTCACTGGGTTTTCCATCTTCTAAGATCTAAACCTTATCCAATAATCCATTTTCACCCTCAATAAACTAATTCCTGCTAATCCCAGATGCCCAATCATACCCATACTGCTAAATATATGAATCTGCCTCAACCAAAACAAGAACAACTCAGCACTCCCTATTTCCTAACTCAACCAAACTCATTTCAGCTGCAGCATTCACACAATTTTCAATTCGCTGTCACTTACACAGTTCCATTAGATCAAGCGAATACGCTTCGTGAAACTGAACTTTGCAGTTCCCCACACATGCCCCAGCTAATCAAACCGCATCGCAACCAAATACCACCATATCCCTCATCCACGATGATAAATTTTACAAAAAAGAACAAACCCAAAACCAAAACTCCAAAATCCCGAGGTTCCGATGCAGCAGTCCTAACCCTAAATTTTCCAAGAAAACACAACATAATGAACAAAACTAACTCGTACCTTCTATCGCCACGGCCATATCTACCACCACGACCACCTTCATCTCTCCTTGACCGCTTGAACGGAGGATACGGCGGCGAAGAGCGGCGAGGAGGAGAGTACGGACGGCGATCGCGGTACGGCGGAGGAGGGCTAGGGCTCAGCCTACGCTTGTAATCTCGATCTCGATTACGATCATGGTAGCGATTGGGAGGTCGATCGAAGTCCCTGTCGTCTCTTCTCTCTCTGGAATCCCGGTCACGTCGGCGAGGCGGAGGAGGCGGCGGCGGAGAGTCGGAGGCGGCGTCCTCCGGCGGCTTCTCGTTGCGCTCGCTGCTGCGGCTTTCGCGGCGGCGGTCGACGGAGTCGGAGGGCATGTTCATAACTTCCGCCATGGATGAAGAATTTTGGAGGTTTAAAAATACGATTTTGAGATGCAAACCCTAGAAACGAGAGAAGATAGTGAATTGCGGATGAGGGAAGGGAGGGTGTAGAGAATGCTGACTCCGGTTCGATGCTGATTTATTTTAAGGTCTGATTGTCTGAACGAGACCGGTTTATGTTTGGAAATAAATTGAGAAACCCAGCGAAGATGCAGTCGATAGTTCTGTTGTAAAGTGTTTGAACATTGTGGATCTATCTTTAAAAAAATTGAATGAGGAGGCTCGTCGAGTGGCGAATATTGTGCGTTTGCTGAAAATGTCCCGTGATGATGATGAGACTGTGACTAAAGTTTTTAGAGATAATATACTGTAGCAAAAGAAGAGTCTTATTAGACAGCTTGATGTTTCTTTGTTTTCTGGTAATCTCGTTGTATCGAGTTAGTGATGTTTCCTATTATACTGGTTTTTGTTGTCTTTGCTGTTGCGGTTTTGTAGCGTCGTTGATGCTTTCTTAGCCTTTTTTGGCTTTCAAATTATCGGGGAAAGAAATTGAGAAGAAATGATATGTAAAATTTACGAGTAAAAAGTAGTTGGGCAAAAGTTAAATTGTGATAATTTTTAATAATTTTTGGTAATTTATGACAATTTTATGTTAATGTATGAAAATTTAAAAAAAAAATAACTTTGGTAAATTTAGACAAAAATTGATAAATTTTGGTAAATTGAATTTAACCATGAATTTGACATGCCCATTAAAATTGGAGGTATGACAAGGGTTTCGTGCAAAAATAAGGTTTAGGGTTATTGATTATGAAGGATGATCCAAAAATCAAATTGACCATAAAGTTAAGCGAAGACCATGAGACTTCAAATTGTAAAATTTTTATTATTTCTTTTTTCAATTGCTTGTCGTTCTTTACCCACCACCACTATGCTATCACCAACACTGCCGAATGAATGCCACGACCACCTGCTCGTCCCTCCAGCGAGAACCGCCACCACCTCCCTTTTCCTCTTTGTCCCCCCCCCCCCTCTTCCACCACCCTCTACATCACTATCAATCTCAAACTCACCTCTGTCCACCACTCTGATGCTGGAAACCACCTTCGACCACTCTCAGCATCGGCAACCGATGCTCAAACCACCATTTTCTCTCTTCTCGAGCACATATTTTGATCCCTGCCTTGACGCCAAACTGGGGAGGAGCAGCCTCAATTCTTGGGGCGTCTTTTCCAGATACCATGATCACCAAATTGAGAAGTAGAAGAAAGATATCTCCATACATGTGTGCTCAAAGCAACGGGTAGTTAATCGAGTGAACTATTACTACCTCAAAAATACAAATACATGAAATGCACGACAAAATGGCGGGAGTTTAATATTTCAACAACACTATAATTGCTTCACTATAACCCAGTGATACTCTCCTCGCCAATGGGCGCCATGCTTAGCCCATACTATATAGATTTCAACGTTGGGTCAAGGTTGCTTAGATGCCACTTATCACGATGAATTTCTTGGATTGATAAATTATCGTAAATATTTCAACTTAATTTGGACAGATGATGAATGATTTTTTTTTTTTTTTTTGCATTATAGTGGCCGAGAATTTCAATTAGAAGTCACAATTTTCAATAACATTTAACTTTTAAAAAAACTGAATCAAATGTACAAGTTGGGTTTGACCCAATAAGAATATTTTCAAATTTAGGACGAGAAAATCATTCTATTCATTCCAAAATATATTTTTTTTAAAAAAAAGTTAGGTCTGTTGGATTATCAAGTCAAGTCTGAAATAAGTATGGATATGATGTTATTGCACTTCATTATTTTTTCATTGTCGTCCGTATCTCACCTGCTAAGCTCGAATGTTCATGGCTCATACGGGCCAAAGTTTCACTCTTTTATGATTTAATTACCAATAAAAAAATGAAATCAACTATGAGAAAGTAAGAGTATAGTTGGCACTAGTATGGGCAATGGATCGGCAACTCGGACCCATATGGTTAAGAAGTTCAGTCCAAATAAAAAGGGTAACCAAGGGGTTGACTTATTAGTTTCAAGGCCGACCAGTTTAACGATGTTCAAGTGTAGACGAATCGGTTGATCTGGGTTGGCTCATCAACACCTCAAAATATTAAGTTTTTCTATAATTTTAAATGCTAAATTTACTTTAAAGTTTTTTAAATTACTTAAACACACTAGTGATAGTTTAAGGTTTTTTTTTTTTTTTTTAATACAAACACACTTCATTTAAAAATTGATATCAAGATGGATTAACTTATGGGATAGGGTTTTTGACTCCAAGGGATAACCCACAAAACAAATAGATCATAAAGTTCCAAGCAGTATTACGAGATTTCAATTTGTGAGAAATATAAATTTTATTTTTTAAAATGTTCTTGTTGGATGCACTGAGTATGAACTTTGCCTTAAAACCACCTAAAATACAACAACAACAACAACTTCATAGGGAAACGCGTATGAGCGCGGTATATGGATCCGGGTGTATACAATATTCCCCCATGAAAGACAATCCATGAAGATGTTAATTCCCGCGGATCCGAAACCCGTGAAAACCTTTGAAAACAAAGTTAAAGACGATAAAATTAGGGAAACAAGTGAAGAGGAGAAAAACAAACCTATGCATTCCATACTACTGAGAACGAGCTAGATATACCTATACAACATACAAAAAAAGAAGGCATACGACAACAAACCATGACCAGTTGGGATTCACCCATGAGTGAAAATGTCCCACATCGAAAAAGTAAAGAGAAGGGACATGGTATACAAGTCAAGTGTGCTACTCCTCTTAACACTAATCGGTTTTAAGATGGGACCTCACTTAACTTGTGTACATGAGTCTTGATTGAAGTGGGCCCCCGCCTTGAATCTCCCCAACAAGTGGTATCAGAGCCGATGGTTCGTTCGGCTGAGCGCAAGGTGCGAGGAGATCACCATGGAAAGGAGCAGGGACCATGGCGCGTGTGCGACTGGGTCTCCTGAATGTGCAGAGCGGTGGCATGAGACTCAGGTGGAGTAGGGTGCGACTCTGTAGGGTAAAGTGAGGCTATGATGGGCTCTTGATGGTGACTTGAAACCTTGGTAACAAGAGGATTTCGATAAAGGGGGAGAGACTCATCTGTGAAAGGAGAGATTTTTGAGATTCACCCATGAGTAAAAATGTCCCACATCGAAAAAGTTAAAAAAAATGACATGGTATATAAGTCAAGTGAGCTACTCCTCTTAACACCAATTGGTTTTAAGATAGAACCTCACTTAACTTGTGTACCATGAGCCTTTGTTGAAATGGGCTCCCGCCTTGAATCTCCCTAACAAGGCACACTACCATACCGACTAACCTCACTTTACGACCTTGATTCTCTCTCTCCAAACTCGCCTATCCAGTGTCATGACCTCTTATAAGTTTAGGTGTTTTAGATATGGTATAATCACCTCTTTAATGAACTTTTTAGGTCTTCCACGCGCACGATGTCTATGGGTTATCCTAACCCCCACACTTCCTAAGTTCCTAACAAAGACATCCTTAATTCTCCCGAGGACATGCTAACCCATCTCAATCTTAAAATCACTCAGAGTACAAGACAAAAACATCAAACAAAAATAAAAATGGTATTTCTGACAAATTGAACATTATAATTAAGGTTGTTCATAATCCAGTCCAGAACAAATAAAGGACTGGACCGAGGATTGGAACGAAAGGACCAAAGATAGTTTGGTCTAGTTTCCGATCCAAGTAATACCGAGTTTTGATCTTCGGTCCATTCCCTGTACCGAATTAGAAGACCAAGGACCGATACCGAACTACAAACCAACTATTTTTCTATGATTTTCAACTTTCTATCAGCATTCACTAATGTTTATGAGCTTCTTAATCTCAAACCCCCGAAGCTCCCTATTTTCCACTCCACCCTCCGTCGTCCCTCTGGCCTCCACCACCTGTCGTCACTAGGCGTCAACGCCAACACCATCAAGGCTGTCTGAGCCACCGCCCTCCCTCGCACTTAATGCTTCACCGACGTTCCCTACTCCCCAATCTCAAGATCCGTTGTTTTTTCCTTCGCAGTCGACCACCACGTGATCCATGTCCAGTCAACCACTATCCAGCAAGCCAACACACATAGTTAACCGCTTCGCCGGATCAGGTTTCTTGCAATTTTCTTAATCGTTTCATTCATATATTATTCTACTATTATCGCTCATCAAGTGGTTGTTTTAAAAAATTGTCGAGAAAACACCTAGAAGTAATTATCAGAGCATGAAGCTAGTTGGCAAATGACAAAGACTTCGTGGACATGCAAGCTTCGTGCAGGCACACTTAGGCCTGTTCTTTTATATGGCTGATTGCGGTGCGGTGTTGCGTGGAGAAAATGTGGTGGATTGTGGTGGGGTTGGAAAAAGTTGATGTGGGTTATGGTGGAATATGGAAAGTTTTAACTTTTTATTAAAAATTAAATTAGAAAAAGTAGATTGTGATGGGTTGTGGTAGATTGTGGTGGATTGTGGTGAGTTGTGGTGGAATATGAAAAGTTGCGGTGCGGTGTGACATCACATCCTGTCAGTCGCATAAAAGAACGGGCCTCAGTATTCAAACTTACAAAACCAATTCTACATGTAATTTTTCCATTTTTTTATTTTCTCATTCTTTAATTCCTCAATGGTTGAAAATAGTATTGGAGTTTTATTTATTTTTTGATTTATTGATTAAAATGAGTTGATAGGAGAACAATAATTGAAAATGGATATAGAGGGAAGCACCGCCACTGTTGAAATTAAGTTGTTGTTGAATAATTAATGGGCGTCTCCGGTGTTAAACCATGGTTACAACTTTAATAATCAATGGTTTTATTCAGTGGAAAACTATGATTATAACTTGAACAAACCATAACAATTTTTTTGACGTAGCAACTCGGGTAAGTAATTGGAAAAAAATTCAATTTTTTTTTTTTACAATTTAAAACTTCATTATCCTTCTAATATTACATGATCAATTTGCTTATTGCGCCATCCCATAGGATCAATAACCTATATTCATATTACAAAAAATTCAAAAAAATGTCACTTGAATGTTTTTATTCCCCCTCGGAAAAAAAAGAAGGATGAATGGGCCGGGTTAGACTCCCATGGGCCCGGGCAGTAGTACCCATTTTCGTAATAGAAAACCCTAAGATTATAAATCGGCCATTGTTAGGTTTTCCTTCCCAGAACTCTTGGCAGCCGCTGGTAAGTCACTTGCCCTTCATCTCCATCCTCTCTCCCGTCGCCCCACCAGAAGCCGCCATGGTTGCCGCCAAGAAGACCGTAAGTTTTCTCTCTCTGAATTCATTTCCTTCCTTCTTCTGCAATTCCTCGATTCGATTCGCGCTTTAGAAATGGCGTTGAAAGACGGCTGTTTGTTGTTGTATGATTGCAGAAGAAGACTCATGAGAGCATCAACAACAGGTTGGCTCTTGTGATGAAGAGTGGCAAGTACACTCTTGGTTACAAGACCGTCCTCAAAACCCTAAGGAGCTCCAAAGGTTTGTTCATTCTTAAACCCTAATTTGTTCGTCTGATGCATGCTTTTTCGATCGCATTTAGTTTTAGTCATTTTGCTTGCTTTTGTGTGTAATTTGTGGTGTCAATTTCTATCCATTTAGATCAACGAGATTCGGTTGTTTTGAGTTCGATGGATGAATTAGGGATCGATTCGAGGAGTGTGAATTGTTTTAGCATCGGCTATAGTTTAGGGTTTACTAGATGATTATGCTTTCATTTGATTTAGGGGAAACTTGCATGAGTTTGGAATTATGAGGCAAGAGTTTTAAATTTTGCTTCTTGCTGCTTTGGGGTAGTATAATATTTGGGAGCTTCATAAGGGAGTGCAGGAAGCTTTTGATGCAGATAATTTTTGAAGCATTAAACTTTGGGGATAATTGATAGGTAGTCTGTAATCTCTGGGAGAATGTATTGATCAGTAATCACTTAGCTATGGTATTGTTCATATCATGTTTGGTGATTGATGTTGGTATTTTGTAGTGAAATGTAAAGTTCTGTAAGTTTGAAGCTGGCATTTGCCTTTGTGTTAGCATTATCTGAGCGTTTTGTTCTTTTTTTTTGCATCCATATTCTTTGTGATGATACTATTTGGTTGGTATGTGAATTGCCCATCGAGCTAGGACATGATGAATTTATGCTTTGTTTGGCGAATTAAGTGACATTTTGATCATGCATTCTCAGAATTAGAACATTCAATCCCCTGTGTGAAATTGTGAAGCTTTAAGTGTGACTTAGGGCAATGAACTCTGTATTGTGTGATTCATATTGTTGGGTGAAACCTGAACTTATTGTGGAGTGTTTGTGTCAGTCTATACGGTTAACTGCATTGCTAATGTTACATTCTTTTGCACACTTTGGCCAATTTATATTCAATCTGATTGATGAAGAAGGCAAAGTTTGGGATGTTGTCTTTTGATTGTGTTCACTTGAACCATTTTTGGAGATGTTATGTTTGGTTTCATTTCGAGTTCAATTCTTGCATCCCTTAAAAGGATGATGACTTGTAGTGTATTAATGCTGACAATGGATGTCGGTTATTATTTTTCAGCTAAGTTGGTTATTATCTCCAACAACTGCCCACCACTCAGGAAGTCTGAGATTGAGTACTATGCTATGTTGGCCAAGGTTGGAGTCCACCATTACAATGGCAGTAAGTATCCTATCGTCACTCAGAAATATTAATAGGATGACAAACTTCAAATTCTGATGACAAACTGTTTGATGGTTTTTGTAGACAATGTCGATCTCGGAACTGCCTGTGGTAAATACTACAGGGTGTGCTGCCTAAGTATCATTGACCCAGGTTTGTATATGATCCTTTGTGTTCAACATCTCATCAAATTAGCTTTCTTTTGGGATTTTTCCTAACTTGAGAAATGCGATATCCTCAGGTGACTCTGACATCATCAAGAGCATGCCGGGAAGCCAGTGAGTCGGGCTCGATTTCCAGCTTGGGGATAATTTTTTCCTATTCTGTGTTCTAAGTTTGGAAGTTTATTGTTTTACGTAGAAGAAAAGTTTTGGTGTTGTCGTAGGAACTTTGGATCTGTTGCTCTTCTCTGTAGACATATTTTTGGTTCTTGTGCAATGAATATGGGTCACTTGACTGAGTTATGATTGTTTTATGGATTCCCTTGTGTTCTATCTCTGTTGTAACTCCTGCTCAAATTAGTGTAATTTATGTTGCTAAGATAACATCACATGTTTGACAACAAATGCTACTAGTAAGGTGCATGTTTTGGGTGTTTTGGTAATTGGAAATTCTTATGTAAGATTGTCTTATTATAAATTTATTGTAAAATATAATATGTGAAACAGTTTTGTATTAGAATTTACGTTTGACCATACATACAACTTACACTTATGGCTATTGGCTATGGACAAATACATCGATTTCTATGGTGTAAAAATACTTGTGTCCATTCTTAGGATGGTTTGATTTCCCCCCCTTATACTTTGGTGCAGAAAGGTTGAGGATTTTGAGTTTGTTTACTGGTTTACTAGGGTTGACAACAAGTCTTCACAATGAGATTTGATCTTGATTTATAAGCTCTAATATACTACGCCATGGGCCTGTTTAAGAATATGATACTCGACCAAATATACTTTCTATTTAGCAATCAAATTTCTGGCCACTTCTACGCCTGTATTGTGACTGACCTAAAATTTCATATAATCTATTTTTGAATTTGGATATTGAATTACCCCATAACAAAAAATTGTCTCCATCTTTTAAATTTATGTTTTATACTTCTCATTTCAAATACTAATTTCTTTTTATACTTTTCATCATTATCTCTATCTAGGTGACTCTATTATAAGAGCTTTCGTCGCTTTCGCAACGACAAGTTTGAAAGTGATATGGTGCTGATGTGGTGTTGGCAAGGACAAAAAGACAATGCATCGGCAATGAGAAAAACTCGAACTCGTGCACGCAGCACGAGGACGAACATGAGATTCTCAGTATTTTTATTTTTTTTTAAATTTCTGTTATAGTATATTTAAATTATTAAATATGAGCCTACACCTTTTTTCTTAATTATTTTAATCTATTGGAAAATAAGTTAAAATGAATAAATTAACTCTAACTCTTCTAGTGAGTCATACTGCTTCCACCTCATCTAATGAATATAACTCATGTTCACTATTACGGATGCTGTAACTTATAATCATGATATATTATCATCAAGGCTTGCGATTCAAACCAACTTAGCATTAATTCTACGGTTTTGCTAAATGTCGCCCAGGGGCGATGGATAAGGAGCATCTCAATTTGTTTTACATCTTATTTTTGGTTAAATTCATGTCTAGTTAAATTTAAGCAATGATGAGATCTATTATTTAAAAAAATAATATACATGAAGAAAAAAAAGAAGCTTTTGATATGCAACTATTGAAAACGAAATGTCAAATGTTGTTTAATATTGTTCAATGACCAAAATCACTTCTTAATGTTGAATGAAATCCTAATAAATTACTCCTTCCATTCCATATTAATTATCATAATTTTAAATTTTACGGTTTCTAATATCACTTTTTAATTAATAATTTTTCACATAATATTATCATTAACAATTGCAATATTAAATTTTATGATAGTGTTTTTCATTACGAATCTAATGATAGTAATTTTATGTAGCAATTCATTTTATATATTGAGAAACTTATGGTCAAAATTTTTGAAATTTGACTGCACAATTTTTAAAGACGACAATTAATATGGAACAGACGTAGTACATATATTGGTTCTGATTTATCGGCTACTTGTCATTCAACTCCCAATTTCCGTTTACTTAAGGAAGATTTTGAACAAAATCTCCTTCATTTGGGCTAAACCATGAGCTAAGTAATGAAGAACAAGAACTTCTGTACTTTTGTTAAATGGAACATAATTATTGACACAAAATGTCTTTACACAAGTAGAAAGGAGAGTTGCAAATGTATCTCATTGGTGTTGTGTTGTGATGATGAGAATGCAACCAATGACCATTGACCACCGCATTGTATGCCACGTGACAACAATCCTCCCCCCCTTCCCTCTTTTCCCTTTTTTTTTATTCCCAAACAAATTCAAATAAAAAATTTCTATTCATTTTGAGGGTGGGAGAGATACTCTTTTTGTCAATATTATTTTTTTATCAATTTATATTTTCATAGCCTTTAATTTGTTTTTCCATTGACAATTTTAAATATTATTAATAGTAATTTGAAGTAATTTTTTATTATAAATTTAAAAGTAATATGAAATTTATTATTTTAATTACCCTTACCTAAACTTTTATGTTATATTGACTTCCCTATTTTTCTCAAAGTGATAAATAAAAAGGGGCAAAGGGAGTATTTATCTATAGTTAGATTATGTTTTTCTACGGTGGGTAAAGTGTGATAATGATATGATATGGAAAATATGGATAGTGTGATATGATGTTGTATGATATGGTAAATTAAAAACGGTTGGTATGTTAAATGAAGAGGGGGAAAAGTGAAAAGTAGTGAGAAAAGTGAAGAGAGAAAATTATATTTGTTGTGATAAAGTGTGGTATGATATGGTAATATGTTATGGTTTGTGGTTAGTGTGATACATTGTGGTAGGTGTCATACAGTACCACACAAAAGAACAACGCCTTATATTAAAAGTAAATAAGGAGCATGAATTTCCAAATTTTAATTTATATAATCACCCTTGACTATATCCCTTAATTATTTTTATTTTTATTATTATTATCACTATTATTATTATTATTATTATTATTATTAATATAAAAAGATCAGTAAAACTTTGCAGCTTGTTTTTACATGTAAATTTATTCTTTTGCCCTCGAGTACAATAATTTCTTGCGTTAAATGAACATTTAGTTACTAAACCTATCAATTCGAACGGACGGGTTAAATACAAGTCATATCTATATTTGGTTATGGCAAATATAGTTTAAATATATTTTGAATTCAGGAAAATTTGACATTAAAAACACGAGTATGTGTATTTCGAATTTAGGTAAACACCTATAATAATATATGTGGATGATATATTTAGTTAGGGCAAATATTGACAAAGTGTATTTCAGATTTACATAAATATAGAAGGTATATTTGATTAACGTAAATATTGACTGAATCCTTAGTAAAGTAGAAGAGGAACTTTGCCACAATTTTTATGTTGAGTATTGTGCTGTGTAGTGTTGTCATTTGGGTTTTAATTTTAAAATAATTTTTATTCTTTTTAGTTTATTTTCTATTTATTTTTTTATACTTGGAAAAGATTATTTGAGTTGGATTTAAATTAAAATTTAATAGTACTTTTATTTTAAGTAATCCATAAATTATATCATACATTGTAGTATAAAAATATTAATTTACATGCAATCAATGTTGTAATAAATCGATAAATTTAAATGAATCAATCAACGTCACAATAGCATTTATAAATTTACTATAAATTTTGAAATAAGTATTGAAGATTCCTTTCAGAATTTAACTTTAAAGGACCTAAGTAGGTAGATATTTCAATGAGTATCATATAACAATTATATATTTCTTGTTATAATAAAGTATAAGGAGCCAATGTCTAAAAACTTTAACAATCAATTTTTTCAATATATATATGAAAATAATATTAGATTCTTGAGTAAAAAGTGCACTGTCATGCAAATATAATACTCTTTTGTTTACAGATGATCTTTTAACTAATTTTTTTATTTTATATTATTTGTGGTTTTATAATGATTTGTCTATTAGTTACCATTTACTTTTACATGTTTAGTTTTACCACAAGTCTACAAAAAAAAAAAAAGAAACTAAAGTAGCATTACTTTTACAAGCTTACTATTTATATAATGGGAAAAGTATTGTAATTTATTAATTTCAATATACTCCCTTCGTCATTTTTCATTTTTCATTTATTATTTGTCACATTTATGTTTTCAATCATTGATGATATTTTTTTCATTTAATTTATTTCTACCTAATTTTTTTTTAATATTAATTTCTTCATTTTTTTTCAAAATGACAGATAAAAAATTACTAAGAAAGTAATTGATAAATATAATTTTAAAAACACAAAATAAATGCCCCGCCCATCGGACGGGCAATTTAGCTAGTATTTTGAGAAGCCGGGATAATAGGAAATAAGATTACAAGAATGTGTGAGGTGTAGTTTGTAGACTTCGAGTATTCTCAATCCAATATACTAATTATTAATAGAACTTCTCAACCAAGATATTAGGGAATTAAGGTTTCCATGAGGGATCAAATTCTTTGGAAAATAAAATCTTGTCCCAGTCAAATTTAAGTAATAACAAGAAGTACAATTAAAAATAATCAATTAGACATGATCTTATTTTTCTAATAGGAAAGTAGTATATAATAAATATTATAGTATAAAATCAATTTAAATTCACACTAAAAATAACATATAAAACAAATTAAAATACTCCTTATTCATTGCCCCGAGGGCAATATTTAGCAAAACCGTTAATTCTAACACCCATAGAAAACAACATAAACAAATAAACAATCTAGGATTACACATTTTAACTCAACGAATACTTCAAAATTGAACTTTTCTTTCCCGATGTGATTTGTACAAAATAAAATTTGTCACTATTTGTGCATGTAGTAGATATTTGTTTTTTTCCAAGACAACCAAGCCCGTCTAGCTCAGTCGGTAGAGCGCAAGGCTCTTAACCTTGTGGTCGTGGGTTCGAGCCCCACGGTGGGCGTTTCTTTTTTTTCTTCAGGCAAATTTCTTTTACAAACACTAGATAGAAACCCTAAATTTCAAGTATGGCGTGATTTTAATTACTGACTATGGATTGGTTGCATTTGGGTCAGCCCACACATAAAGGTGCACTTCAATTAAAAACAATTTTACCCCATGAAAAGCTCCATATTCATTCAGCTGAGAAATTATAAAGAGGACCAGATGTCACCAAAATGAGGGCATAAAACGCAGGGAGAAAGCCAGTTGTCAGACAAACAAAGCCTTGAGAACACATGTTTAAACCATAATAAGACACAAAATCAGGATGTTACGTGTGTATTTTTCTGTCCACCGCTCCCAAACTGTGTTTGCCATTGTTACAAATTATTAGACCACTCAGACAACAACTTATCACCTTCTTCTTCCTGTTGTTCGCTTTGCAAAATTGCTGGTGTTGTGTGTTTTGTGGTGTAATCTGAATCCTACGTACGTACTTGGGAATTAAGCTTCAATATGAAGGTATGCATATGTACATGCAGCTTCACTTTTTACCTACTTTCTTCCTCTCATTCATAGTTACCATGAATGCTTCAAATTTAGTCTAGTTTTGACTTTGGAACACGAGTCGCCTGTGTATGTAGCGTTCCCAGTAACTATGGTCCCATCTACATATCTTTTATGCTCTCCGCTCTATATTAATTGTCCTAAAGTCGTCTTTGATTAAGAATATTTTATAATATATTTTATCAAAAATTTACTAACATTGTGTTCTTGGAATAATATTTTTCGTTATTTTCGTATACCTACGTCAAGTGACAATTAATATGGAACATAGGGAGTAATATTTGGATTTCACCTACTCTAATATTGTCTTCTTCTGTCAAATAGAACCCAAAAAAGTTTTTGTTTTCCACTTTCAAGTAAAAGAGTACGAGGTGAATGGCAAGCCTGACGAATATGGGTCTTTAGAGGGCGAGACGAGCTTAGGTAAATTTTGATAAATTTGGGTCGCAATAGTTTCGGAAAAAATGCGTCAAATTTTAGAAGAGTTGTATAATTTGAGCGGTGTACGCGTATTTGTTATTTTTTTTATAAAATTTAAAAAGTTTCTCCAACCGAAATTTACTAGAATTTGTTTAACCATAACTTACCCATTACAAGAACGGTGTTTGAGTGTCTTTTATTGAGATGCATGTTTGAACTTTAGCTATAGCACATATAATATCCAAATTTGTCCAATCTGAAATAACCGGGCATGTTCATGAACTTTGTATGAACCGACACAATATTTCTCATATTTTTTATTGTTGGAACCTAATTTTGACCTGAAGTTACTCCAGTTGAATTTCGACCGATTTGACTTGATGGGCCCCAAATTTGACCTTGACCCGACTTTTTCTTGCGAGTGCTAATGACACCATAAAAATCTTGTGCAAATTAGGTGGAGACAAGGTCTCAAAGTCACCCTCATGAGCAAGAAGAAAAGATGATGACACGTAAGCAGAAGGCTGCCGAGAGCAAAGCCGAGCAGCCTTCTTCCAAGAAGACCAAGCAGGAGACCGATCAGACTGACGGTACTAATGGCAAACCGTCCGAATCTGCTAAGGAGTACGGAGATTTCTGTAAGGCCGTTGCAGAGAATCTCTCCCTCGATCAAATGAAGGAGATCCTTCGGCTCAATGGGCTCGACTCGCCTTCTGCTCCCGACGACCAAGCTATAATCGCCGCTGCATGGTATTCGATTCGAGTTCAGTATAAGTTTATGGACGGCTTTGACTTTGACTTTGACTTTGACCTTGACTTGACTGTCTGTGGTTGTGTACAGCCAAGATTTGTTGTTTTATGGGGCGTTGTTGGAGTGTCCCCTATGTGGAGGTTACTTGGCGTTCAATGGAAGTAACTACTCTTGCAACGGAGCGCTGAGCGAGTGGTCGTCTTGTCCGTACAAGACGAGAAACCCGCCCAGGAAGCAGGACTTCATCAAGTTGCCTGATTCGGTTCAAAATTCGAAGATTTCGGATGTGAGTTGAATCGATGAAGTTTTCATTTTTGGGCAATATTATGTGTCTTGACTCAAGATAACACCTTGAATTTGTGATTTATGATTATAAAAAATAGGTTTTGCACATATACGTTAGCTACAAGAGAATAGCATTTGTTGGCGACTTAATCATATTGGCCATATAAAAGAATGTACATAGATAAGAATGCACATATTACGCATAATTCTATTTTATGAAAAGAAATAGATAAATTATAAAACTTTGTACAATTTTGAGTGGTAAGAATCGTGAATTGAAACATACATTTGTGATGAACTTAAATGCGTACGCATTACTTTTGAGTAATTTAAGTGGAATTCCAAGTAGATAATGACCATCTTGATTTGAGAACAAGATCAATTTCATTTTTGATATCTTTGTGTTCTTTCGGATGGAGATTAAATTTTAGCTTCTTCGATTAAATGCAATGCAGTTGTTGAAGAAGTACCAAGACCCGAAAGGGCGTCATCAGCAAGTGGAGATAGCTCCCGGGGACAAACCTTTCCTAGGGATGGTCATTTCTTTGTCAGGCCGGCTAACTCGAACCCATGTCAGTAAAACATCCTCCTTTGCTCAATGAAGTAGTTTTAACTATTTCGGACCGTCTTTTTGAACTATTAGTGTTTGTTTATCTGTCAGCAATACTGGAAGAAGGAGATTGAGAAGCATGGAGGCAGAGTAGCCAATACCGCTATTGGTAACTTTTTAACTCGTATATCTTGCATAATCGCTTTGATAAATGGTCGTGGCGTATAATATAATGACATCGGTTGTTTCGATCAGGGGTTACGTGTCTAGTAGTTTCGCCTGCTGAACGTGACCGTGGTGGGTCCTCCAAAGTCACTGAAGCTGTGTAAGTATTCGTGTTTCGAGTTGGTATTTAAACTGGCCATGAAAGTAAAATATCTTGTTAAATTACAAGATTTAGTTTAGGGGTAAGATTGCTATATGTCCGAACCCTCGGTAATAATTTCGGACAAACTTTTTTACAACAGGGAAAGAGGGATACCGGTGGTGAGAGAAGCGTGGCTAAGCGACAGCATCAAGAAACAAGAGGCGCAACCTCTCGAAGCTTACGACTGTGTCTCTGATGTATCTGCTTATGGGAAGGGGATTCCCTTGGACAAACAGGACCCGGGTGAAGAGGCAATCGAAACTCTCACTGCTGAAGTAATTTTGCTTTCTGTTGTCATCTCTTTGCATTTTATTTGTAACCTTACCAGTTTGAGAGGTTTTTACATGGGGTAATTTGAATTCGTGTTATTTTGGCAGCTTAAAATGTATGGAAAGAGGGGTGTCTATAAGGACACCATGTTGCAGCAACAAGGAGGGATGATACTTGAGAAAGACGGGTTGCTTTACAACTGCGGTTTCTCACTGTGTGATCTAGGCCGAGGCATCAACGAGTACTGTTCTTTCTTTGTTCTTATAACATCTTGTTTCATCTCTTTTCCTGTGGTTCGTGCGATTGTTGTTGTATGGTATATCTTAAGAGTACCTAGCTAGACCCTTCCAAGGAGTTGAATTTTATAGAATTTATCGTAATTTATGAATAATATCAAATCACATAAAGTTGACATGTTTTGATTAACCTCCATGTTCCCTACGGTTCAAGTATAATTTGCTACAAAAATTTATCAGTTTGTTACAAAAATTTTCATCATATAAAAAATTGACCTATTTTGGTTATTACATGTGGAGGGGGATCTAGGTCCTCCGTGGTGTATGGTATTATTTGTCATGGTTCACGCTGACCTTTATTTACGGTGGTGTATGGTATAGAATTGCAATCACACAACTAATCACGGTCCCTGAGAAGAAACTACACCTTTACTACAAGCGGGGCAAAGTAGGAGACGACGCTAAAGCCGAAGAGAGACTAGAAGAGTGGGACAACGAGGATGGAGCCATAAAGGAGTTTGCTCGGCTTTTTGAGGAGCTCACGGGGAACCCGTTCCTGCCATGGGAGACGGAGAAGAAGTTCCAAAAGAAGCCCCATAAGTTTATGGTCATTGACATGGTAAATTTATATATAGCACTTTAGGAATCAAGGGATTTCGAAGCACCTTTTTCTAGATGAGCAACTTGACCATAAATTGGTCATTTTTTTGTAGGATGATGGTGTTGAAGTGAGGTATGGAGGATTAGGTCTAAGGCAGCTCGGGGCGGCAGCTTCACATTGCAAGTTGGAACCCATGGTGGCCGGTTTCATGAAGGTGTTGTGTAGCCAAGAGATTTACAGGTATCGCCGATATATGTCTTGATCTAGGACATTTTACCTTCGTCGAGTTTATGTGTTTTTTTGATGGTTTTTAGTGTTTGGCTTTCGCATAATCGGGTTTCTTTTGTTGCAGATATGCTTTGATGGAGATGGGATTAGATCCTCCAGACCTACCGGTCGCAATGGTTACCGACCTACATATAAAGAGATGTAATCTCTACTTACTTATCGACCTTTTAATATTTCATGTTCTTCCCCATGCTTGCTAATCATGCTTATTTACGGTCCATGGTTCAATTCAGGCGAGGACATGTTAACTGAGTTCATAGAGACCATGAAGGCGCAAAAGGAGCAGGCAGGGCCAAAGGCAGAGGCTCTCTGGTGTGATTTTAGCTCAAAATGGTTTACTCTGATGCATACCACTCGACCGTTCATCTTCAAAGATTTCCAGGAGCTAGCGGATCACGTAGGAAAGCTTAACTATTCAGAAGTACCTGAGTTTTTTTTACTTGGATGCTAGTTTTACCATGATTATATTGTTGGTTACTTGCTGTGCAGGCTGCAGCTCCTCTGGAGTCGTTACGAGACATGACGGTGGCGTCTCACCTCATAGGCGACATGAGCGGCTCGACTCTGGACGATCCATTGTCTGACCGTTACAGCAAGCTGGGATGCACGATTGTGCCCCTGGACAAAGACACGGACGATTATAAGATGATTTTGAACTACCTGGAGAAGACTTATGAACCCATCAGAGTGGGTGACATTGTAAGTAGTTTTGTTTCCCTGCTTCTACTATTACAACCAGTACTCTGTAAGAACGAGTTCTTACGAAATTCATGTGGGTTTTTATATGAATGATTATGATCTATTTTCAGAGTTATGGGGTGTCTGTGGAGAACATATTTGCTGTTGATCTGGGTGTCGGACCATCATACGAGGACATAAAGAAGCTCCCAAACAAAGTTCTTCTGTGGTGTGGTATGTCAGAACTATCAGACGTTCTCGTTCGTTCTAGTGTTCTGCGACACCGACTGTGGCAACCCTTTGACTGATTCTGACTGTATGTGTTTGTGTGCGCGTGTATTGTTAGGAACACGGAGCTCAAACCTGTTGAGACATCTGAAGAAGGGCTTCCTCCCAGCTGTATGCTCCCTCCCTGCACCTGGCTACATGGTACGATTCAAATTTACACATTTTGTAACAAACCCTTTTGAGAAGATGTGATTATGTAAACTGTGTGATCCATTTAGCAATGTAGACCTACACACATTCTTCCAGGTATATATGAAAGTCGCGATGTACACGAACTTTGGTTAGACTTAGTATTGTTAATGTCGAAAACTGCATGAACTCTATAAACTCCGATTTTATCTCTGATACCGTGCTATATAATAGATTATGTAGTGTTCAAGTTTGCGCTGTTTTTGCAGTTCGGTAGGGCAATAGTGTGTTCGGACGCAGCAGCAGAGGCAGCAAGGTACGGGTTCACAGCAACCGACAGGCCAGAAGGGTTCCTAGTGCTGGCTGTTGCATCATTAGGCGACGACATTATGGAACTCGAAAGTCCACCAGAGGATACAAAGTCACTCGAGGAGAAAAAGGTCGGAGTTAAGGGGATAGGAAGAAAGAAAACTGATGAATCCGAACACTTTGTTTGGAAGGACGATATCAAGGTGCCCTGTGGAAGCTTGGTCCCGACGAACCCTGAGCCGAAAGGAAGCATTCTCGATTTCAACGAGTACGCTGTTTACGACCCAGCACAGGTAAACACCAAACGAATCGAGAATGTTGCTATGGTTAGCTCTAAAGTAACCTTACAGGATCACTTTCTAAAACATGGCAAACTGATGTTCAATTTGGATTGTTATTTGGGGCGTTGCGGACAAAGATTTTTTTTCAGGAAAAACTTTCCCGGGAAAGATTCTCCTAGGGAAAAGTAGGAAAACTTTTTCTTAAGGTAGCGAGGGAAATAATGGGTTTCACATCAGAACTTTTTTGTATATTATGGAAAATCAAACAAAGTTGGACCAACTTTCCTAGGAAACTGGAAAAAGTTTCTCAATTGACCTTAAAGAGTTTTCTGAAGTAAACCCAGAAATTCAATCTGAAATTTGGGTTTGAAGATTGTTTGTCCTGAATGTTTGTGTTGGTGCAGGTGAAGATAAGCTTCTTGGTGGGAGTCAAGTATGAGGAGAAGAATGTGGAGATGACAAGTGCTGAATGAAAGGAAGCTAGGATTGGTTGGTAGCAGGAGATGTGGTGTTTTTTGGTGGGTTTTTTATGGGGGGTTTTTGGGGTGAAAGATAGGAATGCAAGGGTGGATTATTTTGGGTGTAAATATGATGTTCATCCTTCCAGGTTTCTCTGTAGATGTAGATGGTATTGAACATGGTTCTCTTAAGTAAAGTTTTCTTTTGTAGCAAAGCTGGAACAGTGGTTTGGTTAAATGTGATCTGCAGATGTCCTGCTCTTTTGATTGTTAAACTTTAACTGCTCTTCTGCTAGTTAAGTAGGTATCAGGCCTTTGTCTAAGCGTATATATTCATGTGTATACTCACGGATCATCCATCCACCAAGGTCTCTTTCGCAATTCAAAGAAAAAGAAAATATAGAAGAAGAGTTTGTAGAATTGTGTTGATTAGCTTGTTGTTTGAGCAATATGTGGTGAATCTTTTGTACTATGAGTCTATGATAATGCCATACTTTGGTTGCAAATATCCAACATATTGAGCAATTGGAAACATTATAAAATGGGTAATTGGATTCTAATAATACGAACTTTGAGCCATATAAAACTTAATAATACGAACTTTCGATTTGATTCTTAATAATACGAACTTTGACCCCCCGTTGCCCCCAGTAACACGCCACCGAGTTAGGTTGAACTTAACTCGGTGGCGGTCCTAGCTGGCGGCGGAGGGATGAGTTTAGTCAACTTTGACTTGCCCAATCAACATAATTTTTCCACGTCAACCCCCCACCTCTCTCTTTCTCTCTTCCTTGCAGATTTCCAGCACCCCCAACTTTTTCTTCTTCCTCCTTCCTTCTTCTTCTTCTTCTTCCCCCATTATCCATCAATGGCCCTCAAGCTCTTATCTTTCTCAGAGAACACAAACCTTAGATCTACCATTAACAATCTTCTTCTTCTTCTTCTTCTTCCACAAAACTCGCACAACGAACACTAATCCAAGGGAATCAAGCCCTAACACTAAGCACCAGATCTAATGAGAAATTTGACACCAGAATCTCCAATGAGGACAAGTTTGAACAAGTAATCGTAGTCATCGTCTGCTCTGTACCCCATTGTAGCAGGAGTTGGAGCTTCTGACTGAATTGAATCAGAGATAGCGATGGGTTGGATCTGGTGATATGCAAATACACCTCCGGAAAGAGAGTTGCTCCGGTAGTCACCTCCCATACAGACGCCACCATCTCCACCAGTGAATACACCGCCACGATTCCATTCGCCGCCAGCACAAACCTCAAATTTCAATCAAATCAGAATCAATCGATCGAAGAACAAAAAGAGGGGGAAAAAAAAGAGAAAGAGAGTATGTGTAGATACCTGAAGGCGTCGAAGTCGAACCAGTGAGGTGAATTCGTGAGCAAGAACACGAAAGACGACAGAGTGAAGACGAACGTCGCAACTCGGAAGAGGAGAATCAGTGAGTTGAAACGCTTGAGTTTGTGTACAGAGAGAGTAGACTGGAACTTGACATCGTGTGGCGACGCCGTGGGAGTCCGCCGGGGGTGGTGGTACGGCGGCGGTGGCGGTGGTGGAGTGTCATACACTCACATTGGATTTGATTGACTGTTTGAGAAAACTTTGTAGTAAGCAAATCGAAAAAATTTGCTTAATTTACGGAACAATTATGAGTTAATGGGTCATCAATTTGCAGAGGAGAGAGAAAAAGATAAGAGCTTGAGGGCCATTGATGGATAATGGGGGAAGAAGAAGAAGAAGAAGGAAGGAGGAGGAAGAAGAAGAAGTTGGGGGTGCTGGAAATCTGCAAGGAAGAGAGAGAGAGAGAGAGAGAGAGAGAGAGGCAGGGGGCTGACGTGGAAAAATTATGCTGATTGGGCAAGTCAAAGTTGACTAAACTCATCCCTCCGCCATGGCAGCCACCAGTTAAGTTCAACTTAACTTCGGTGGCGTCTGGAAGCGACAAAGTCAGTTCATATTATTAAGAATCAAATCGAAAGTTCATATTATTAAGTCTTATATGACCCAAAGTTCGTATTATTAGAATCCAATTACCCTTATAAAATCCAACATATAGGGAAATCAACCAAACATGTGCAAAAACAACGACAATAACATCTCAAGGATACGTTTAAGCGTGGCTGGAGATCCTAATGTATGCAGTCTTATCTCTATGAATAAAAGTTTATGGAGAGATTAATTTCGATGGATCCGCAACAAAAATATAGGAGAAACTTGTTAAGGTAAGAAATTACGTATCAGAGTGTTGCGAGTGGTTTCAGACAAGCTAACAAGCCCATGCACAAGAAAAACAAATACAAGTGCAAAGACAAAAACAACCAAACATATGATTGACTAGTAAAACCAGAAAATTCTTGTAAGTTATATTCACAATGCTTTTACTCTACATCACCTACTTGACCATTTCTAAATTCAATTATGTTCTTACCACAAATTATCTAGATACCTTAAGAGAAGTATTGGTAGACTAACTAGATTCACTTCATTTACTCATCCTCTCAAAAAAAGAAAGGATTGGGCTTCAATTTATTAGGTGCTCCCGGAGCACGTGCTCCAGATTATATTATTGTTCACCCACATGTATTAAATTGTTCACCATAGATATCAGATTGTTCACTCTTATTACAATGATTGTTCACTTATAAATATCTAGAGCACATGCTCCGGGTGCACACAATATATATTGATCTATTGATTGCATTGGGTGATCCCACATAAAAATATATTTAAAGTTTGAAAGCAAAAACTATATATGTTGATTCAAGGCTGTCAATAACCATATTGAGTTTCACCTAAATTATTCAAAAGATTAAATATAAACATATTTGAATCATTATAAATCTATGTTTTGTGACTGCAAACATATTTGAATCATTATAAATGTATGTTTTGTGACTGCAAGAGTTATTGCAACTTATAAACTAATAAATATAATTATTTATTTATATTTTTATGTATAAATATGTATTTTCTATTATGGCTGATATATTTATTATAATTTTATATTTGATAAATATATATAATTACTAAAAAATATTATTAAAAATTATAAAATATAAATTATAAATAATTCAAAATAGTTATTAACTTTCTAAGGATAAATTAACAATTTTCGCCCCATGAAAACCCACCCTGAAAAGCGAGATAATTACATTTACCCTACCTGACATATGTGGTAATAATTTTTGCACACCCGACATTTGAGAAATAATTTTCACCCTACCTGACATTTAGTGAAAGTGTTTTTTTATGTCAAATTCCGGTAACTTGTCATCGGAGAAATGAAAATACAATAATACCCCTATATAATTATGCGAAAATACCAAACTGCCCTTAAGATTGCATTGAAATGATAATACTGGCCCTTCAATTGTTTTGTGTGGGAAAAGGGGGAAAAGACTGTCGATTTAAAAAGAAATATATCACTCCACTCTTCTCACTGTCGTCTTCTATAAGGGTAAATAGGTAATTTCGTTTTTAATTGAAAATACTATGAATTAATAGCAAGGGTAAACATGTCACTTCCCATTCATTTTTTTAATACTTGCCGGAAAATCCCACAAAAAACCATTATAATATATCTTAAGTGGTTTAAATTTACGACCACTTAAATGTCAGGTAGGATGAAAATTATTTCTCAAATATCGGATGTGCAAAAATTATTACCACATGCGTCAGGTAAAAGTAAATGTAATTATCTCCCTCAAAAGCTCCTCCATTCAACTTAAAAAACGCGAAATACCTGAGATCTTCAATTCCTGATAGTTTTTGCTGCATTTACAAGCCAATGCCCCGCCATTAACGAACACGAGCAACATACTCCGCAGCTAATTGTTTAGATTTGCGATGTAATGTGGTGGTTCCACTGAGTGCTCCAGAAAGAAATATAGAAAAAAAGGAAGAAGATACAGCTCTCAATTGAAGATCAAATTTGCCGGAATTTCGTGATTGAAGCGAGAGAATTCAAGATTGGGGAAATTCTGTGCCGTAATTGAATGAAGATGGAAGGGATCGGAGCAGAAGATTTATCGACAATCGGAGGGATCGCTACGGTTTCGCTGCTGCATTCATTTATACCGACTCATTGGTTGCCTTTCTCAATTGTCGGTCGTGCCCAAAAATGGACTCTTTCGAGAACACTTCTCGTCAGTAAGCTCTTTTTCTCTTCCTCTTTCTTTGAGGGAAAACCCATGATTTTATTCTTGATTTTAGCTATTTGGTTTTCTTGTTTTGGCTGAATTTCATTTCATATCATTTAGTGCCATGCTGTTAGTTTGTGACTTAGCTGATTTCTCAATTTCTGTGAGAATGATTGAGTTATGGGTTTATGGCAAATGTGTTTTTGCAGAAATTTCATGTAATGCAATATCATGAGCAAGTGGGTTTGCTCTGATTGTTATGCTGGTTCATAGATCTGGATTCTGGACATATATTGTGTGAAGTTATAATAATGTGGGTTTGTGAACTTTGGGTAGAAGAATCATGGGGAGGATTGTGAACTTAATAGGGAATGTTGAGGTTTGAGGTCAGTATATATTACATTCACTTGTAGTTTATACTCTGTGATATCTGCAAGTGAACAATCACACCGTTAAGAGTAAGCGACCTGATGTCTGCAAGTGAACAACTACATTATTTGAAGTACAAACTTCAGGAGCATGGAATAAGTTGCATTTGAGGTTATAAGTACTGATGGGTATAATGCTGATTCTTTCTTTTATCACCTGCATGTGTGGTTTGTTTTACATGGGTAAGGTGTCATTCTTTTAAAAGCTTAGATTGGAATGAACTAAAGCAAATTTCCGCTTTACATGTCTTCTACTTCTATTTCGTGGAGTTGTAGGTATTGAATGGTTCCAAATCTTGGGTCAATCGGGACCAATCTCTTTGAATTTTTTAATGCTGGCACAAGTAGTATGGTCATTATCCATTCATTATCCAGGGGCAAAACTCTGGCATAGGACCCCACACCTTGTTTTGCAGCGGGATGTATGGGGTATTGAATTTGGATTTTGTTAAGGTGTCATTTGATCACATATCAATCATTGTATCAAATCATTAGCTAACCGAATCCTTTTGTGCATGCTACTCAGAATTGTTGGTCAAATGAAGAACTGGCCCACAAACTACCACTAGTTCTAACTGAATGCATTCTGTTTGATGCTCAGAGATGATGAATCATTGGATTTTGTTTGAATGCATTCTATTATTGTAAAGCACCTTGTTTGCTTCCCTTTTCATGTTAGACATGTATGAATTGAAACATAGCATATTAGTTTGTCTGGTTCTGATGAGCATTTCTGCTCACTGTATGCCGTTTCTTGAAGAAGCATAATTTGGCTTACGCCCTGGTTTTTGTGGATTAGCTTCTGCTGGAACCTGGAACGCCTCTGTCGTATAATACTATGAGACTTGAGATATTTGTTTTTCACAAATTGATCAAAAGTCAAAAATCATTTATGGCATATTGTAATTATTGTGGCACATGAATGTCTTTTAGATTTGCTTTTCAGTAAAGAATGCTCATTTCCAGATTCCTCTTCGTTACAGCTGTATTTGGAGCATGTCTGCACGTGTTTTCTACTTCGCTTTTGGGAATAACTGCTATAACCATGGCGAACACTATTGCGGGGGAAGAAACTGTGCATAAGCTTGCTTCTCTGCTGCTTGTGTTTCTTGGTGGAAGTTACATTCTGCTGTTTCTTACGGGAAGAGGGGGTCACAGTCATTCGCACCACCAACCTATGGAGAAGATGGCTGTTGCCGGGCTTGTTCTGGTCCCTGCTCTGTCCCCCTGTGCAACCACTCTTCCCGTGTTTCTTGCAGTCGGCAATTCATCATCAATGATGGTGCTGGCTATCATTGTGTTGCTGTTCAGGTATAGTCTCTACGTTCTGAATGACCTCGGTACCGTACTAGTCCTCTGGATCTTACGGGCAAACAGTATAAACTGAATGCAAATAAAAGAACTAATAGAAAAGGACACAAATATACTGTACTATAGGTTGTTGGATAATAATGTATTGTACAGTTTTTTGTATGGTAAATTGGTAATGTACTATGCTTTTGTTTTCGCGGGGGTTGGGGCGGGGGGGCAATTATACACCAAAAGTTAGCTTAAAGTTGTGATGAGCCCAGCTTCAGTAGAGTTAGGCTCAGGCTTAGTAAGCAACTAGACCTGGCAGAATTTGACCCAATCTGAAAATTGACCCGAATCTGCCTGAAAGTTTAGTGTTCTTAGCACGGTTTCCGAACCTGAACCGGCTCGCACCAAAACCGACCCGTCCGCCTGAATTGATGGGTCTATACGCAACGAAAATGGAAGCTAATAGTCAAGCCTAAGTCACACATAGTCCTCATTGTCGTAAAGACTTTGTTCTTGAGATGTGTTGGAAACTTGTAACTTCAAACACTATCACTACACTCCAGCAAAACAACAGATGAACTGCACGCTTCAATTTCAGGATATGAGTGGATGAAACTTCTTTTTGAAAAAATTCCATTGTGGCCATAGGGCATTGTCGTGCCTTGAAGGAATGTGTCAAGTTAACTGAAGAATATAAAGCTAGAGTTCGAGCATCCAGGGTCAACCTGAGGGCAAAATGGATCAAACTGACTTTGGGCCAGTAGCCTATGCTTTTCACATTTGCATTCCTCTGACTTTTAGTTCTAGAAATGGGACTGTTGATTGAATCTGTTGCTGAAAATTTGTCTGATATTGTCCTTGTCAAGGGCAAAAATATATTGTTGAAATTCATCAAATGCAAACCCATGAATCTATTTTTCATGTTCCTACCCCCTCAGCCTACAGAGTCACAGACAGGTCGCACACCCATCTTGCATAGGCACCCCAAAGCAATTCACAAAATTTTGATTGTCTTGTACGTCTTGTGTGAGGTCATCTCATCATAAACTTATATTATTGCAGTGGCCTTTTATGAGTATAAGGGAGTAATAATTTATTTGGGGTGACCCTGATAAATATCATCCTTCAATAAACTATTACTCACATTCGTATTAAAATGTCAGTATAATATTTACTTAGTCTTATCCAAACCTTCGAAAGTCACTCCAAACAAGTCTGGCTCACACACAACTTTCATGAGATGGTCACACCTCACACCTTAGAATTTGTGTGTTTTTGTTCATTTATATTTTAACTTTTTTTAATGCATGGTACCTCAATGTTGCTTTGGTTGACTTGGTTTTGACCGTGCTTGGTTTGCAGCACTATAACGGTGATGACATCTCTAGTGGCTTTATCGTTCTACGGTGCCAGCCAACTGAAGTTTCACTGGGTGGAGCGCTACGATAAGCTTCTCGTGGGTTCTGTTCTGTGCTTGGTTGGTGTCTTGACCCTCATTTTCCATGATCACGAGCACCATGATCATCATGGATCTGTTGATTTGACGCAAGAGGCCTTGAATCGGAAGGTTCTTGGCTAACAAGATTTCTATGTCAAATTTTGTGTATTAGTTGAGGATTTGCAGAGCTTAATTTGCTGGGTTAAGAAGAATTGCAAAGTGTAAAACTGTTGTTAGTTGTGACTGCGACTTTGCTGATAAAAAGAGATCTTGTTGTTTCCTGTTGTACTTCCTTTGTCTCGTTCAAAGTTAGGATCATATAAACCAAGTTATATCGATACTCATTCAACATTAGTGTGTCAGAAGGGAAAGTGAAGTCGTCGGGATGGCGTTGAAGCTTCGTCTTCATTGGGCGCCCTAATGAAGTTTGTACATCTCGGATTCACAAATACAATGCCATTAGGCAAATTTTCCCGAAGAAAGGTATGTTCTCACATTTGATTGCTCTAAGCTTGTTCTTTGGTCTGGTTCCAGGTTTAGTTTGGATGACTGTTTCGACCGGGAAAAAAATGCTAAAACTGGTTGAATAGGGTGAGCCGGTTGACTTGGGCGGTTCACGGTCAGATCGGAATTTTGGTAATTTAATTTAAACATTCTAGTTTTTCACCGGTTTTAGCTGGTTCATGCATGTTCATGTCGGTTTAATTATTTTGGTAGCTTAATTATTCTTGAGGTATATGAAGAATTTTAATTCATGACCAATTCATATCGATTTTAACCGGTTAAAGCATGACCTGGTCAACCAGTATAATATGGCCAAACCGGTCCGATCAGTTGAACTTGAACCATTGATCTGCTGGGTCAACCGGTTCAGTTCCGACAACATAGTTGAAATGTTGAAAAATCTGAGAGATTTCCTATCATTAAATGAGTTCATAAATCTCAAAAGATTCTGATAGTGGATTATTTATTTTGGCCTTTTTTTTTGTGGGGGGGGGGGGGGGGGTGGGTGTAAAAAGAGAAGTCTTTTTAAGTAGGCATACACTTTAAGAAAGAAAACTTAACTAATTGATCACTTTGAAAGACTACTAGAAGTATTGCTCCTTTTTGCATTTGTTTTCTAGAAATTGAAATAAAAGATCGTTTCGGAATTTGAGAACTTTGAGATTTAAATTGGGCAAGCATGAGTTCTCATATCAATCCATCATTTGATTCTGAAATAAGTCATGTTCTTCAGTTTTATGTGGACATTTTACAAGTATAGCACCTCATATAACTTCATCATTTGATTTCGAAAAATATACCCTCTTGAATTGAATTCTTATGTGTTTTGTTTGTTCGGGTTGGAGTTAGGGTGAGATTGAATTTTACCATCATAGATAATTGGGCGTTTAAACTAAAGTCCTCGATCTCCTCTCATTATAAAATTACGCAAAGTTACGCAAAATATACTTCATGCAATTCACTCGAAACTCAATCCATCTTTCCAACTAAACAATAAGCACAAACAACATATAAGTAGCATCAAACAACCTATTAGCATTAACCATAGGCCCAAGCAATGTAGGAGGGATTGAAAAATTAAGGTTTCCATGAAACTCAAACACGCATCGAAACCACTTTTGTCGAGCACTCATGGTATCATTCCAAGAATCTGTGAAATGGCCGCCATCTATGTTGAATAGAGCGTGCGCTACTTCTGAGATTGCATCTTTCAAAGAGCCAGTACATGTCTCAAGGGTTTTCTTTAGGTCAGGGTCTGTTGAGCTTTGTGAGGCTAGTTTGCTAGCCACAGTTTGAGCCAGGTTGAGTTGGGAGTTCATGCAAGTCAATAGCGAATGGAGGAACCCCGAGGGGTCATCGAATCTCCTAGTGTGCTCCGAAGTTAAGCATTGGGAGCATAATTGGGGCTCTAGGGTCTCGGTGCAAGTCTTTTCGATTAGACTTGGCGGGTCTTGGGCTAGGGTTTGGGGGCCTTCCATGGCTCGAATGTGGTTCGAGTGGGGGGCTAGGGTTATGGCTAGGGCTAGGAGGATGGAATTAAGGGAGAAATGGTGAGCCATTGTTGTTTGGGTTGTGTTGTGGGTTATGAAGATGGTAGTTTTTGTGTTTCTTACAAGTTTTGTCTAATGGGAAATGACTTTATATATAACTGTAGGTTTGGAGCCATAAAAGGTAGGATGGTTCATTTGATTCTTTTCACATTGATATTTGATATGATGAGTAATGACTAGGCCTTAAAAACTCTACAATAATTGAGTTTTTTGGGTTTTTTTCCCCTTTATGAATAGGGTCCATTAAAGTTAGAAAATCTCCTCAAAAAACTTAAATAAAAGGGAGGATTTTTCATGTTTTATTTTTCCGGTTTATTATGAAGGGGAGTTTTGACGCAGTATAATTGTTGTATTGATACTTAAAATTATAATACGAAAACCAACTCCACATTTCATCTCTTCCTCCATTCACAAGACTCAAATTTGATGCCCTAAAAGGAAACTTGAAAGTTAAAACTAACAATATAGGCTCTGTTCTTTTCTGCGGTATTTTGCGGTATGGTGTGGTGAGGTGTGGTGGAATTGTGGTGGGGTTTGGTGGAATTGTGGTAGATTATTGGTATGTGGGGTAGGTGAGGAGAGAGAATGTAAAAAGTAGAGGAGAAAAGTGAGGAGAGAGAAAAATAATGATTTGTGGTAAAGTGTAGTGAGTTGTGGCAAGAATCACAGATACTGCAGATCTGCACTCATTAACCGCAGAAAAACAATGCGCCATAATTGTTATATGGTGCACTTTGGAGTATCAAGATAAGTATTTCAAAGTGCTAAATTTCACAAAAGGAGAAAAAATCACCATAAATTTATCAATATTATTACACAGTTCATCGATACTTTTCAAATCTATCAATTCTTTACGCAAATCTATCACATAAAAATTAAACCTATTCTAATGTACGGGGTGGACCACTGGATCTATGCAGGTCTTCCACAAGGTATTCCATGTGTATTGTCGAGAACAAGAAAAAAACCAGATGTTAAATCGCCAAGCCAAGTCAAAACCACTAGCCAACCAGATTTCATTCCACAATACTTTAGGAATATTAGCAAATTTATGAGCAATAACCAGTTTTTCCCCAAACTTAACATAAATACTCTCCATCGACCAACACTCAACATGATCAATACAAAGACAAGTTCGAAGATATTTTAACTTCAATATTAATCAACACTTGCCAAGATCAATACAAAGATATTTCAAAACCAAAGTCTTAAGACTAAGCACTTATCTAACATTGATCAAATCAACACTTATCCAACCGGCACATATACTTCAAAATTAAAGTTACAACAGTTCACGCTCCTCGACATTGATCAAGAAGTTATTTTGCAAAAGAGGAATAAAACAAACCATATGAGAAAGTCCAAATTTTGAGTGAAAAGCATGCAGTAAAGAAAGCTTCTCATTTAAATATCGAACAAAACCTGCAGTTCATGACTAAAAATTTAACAATACGGCATTTCGATGTTACAACTTAAATCCTGAAATCAATTCTCTTCCAATATATTACAGTGTTCAAAATTCCAGAGGAAAGATTAGGAGTCACAGCATCTTTATTGATTCAAGATAAACGCAAATAATCTTGGAAAAATTCAGCATACAAATGGACAACATAAATTCCTCAAAATAATAGAAATAATAGGAGTCAAAACAGGTCCAACCGGGAAATAACCTGTTAACCCTATACACTGGCAGCAAATCCGCCACACTGACATCCAAACTGCCAAAAGAAGGAAAACCCCTTACAAATTTTCAACAACCCAATGACACAAAACATACAACCATCCAAACCATAACTGACTCCAAAACGAAAATTGAAAACATCGCCTTTGCTAGAAAAAGAATAATAATGAAAGCCATATCGACATTTCTAAGGTTAACCCGCTTGAGGAAAACACGCGACAGACCATAATCCATCTTTCATAACCAAGCTCGCTCCTAGTAAGTAAATCGATCTTGTTCCCGCAAAGCACCAACACAACAGCAGGCCTACAAAACTTTGTAGTGCTAGAATCTACCAGTCTTTATCACTCTTATGTCAAGTCTCAATCATGGTTGTTTTAGTAAGAGCCCATTGGTGGCATGCCGAAGGGTGGCATCGGAGGCATGCCCATGCCGCCCATCGGTGGCGGTGGTGCAAAGCCTCCACCCATTGCACCTCCTCCCATTCCTGGCATCGGGGGTGCTGGCAGAGCAAGTGGGAGCAACTGCGCGTACATATTCTGCACGGGGAAGGAAAAAAACACAATTTCAGTCAATGAGCATACGAGTGAGTTGTTTTTCTTTTTTTTTAAAAAAAAAAAAAAGCAAATAGACCCACCCACTGGGCCTCGTCTCAAGGGTAACCACCAGTAAACTTTATAGGCCAGGATAAGAGATACCAAACGGCCCATATGATAAGCATGGCCCATCAACCCCATTATTTCCGAACATGGAAAATATTTTTGCTTCCACCAAGAATCGAAGTTTGGTGGGGAGCTTGAAAGATGGGGGTGGTTACTGGTTAGAGGTTACCACCTTCGCAACCACCTCTTTTGTACAAGAGCAAGTGAGTCTAGCAGAGTATGGTAAGAACATTAAACTGATGATAAACTCGTACCTGCTGTGCAACCTTTTCCTTCTCCTCTGCCTCCTTCTCCTTGACCTCCTTTTGAGCCTCAAGTTTATCCTTGATAAGCTCATCAACCTTGCCCGTGTACTCACGGATAAACTGCAGTTGAGGAATAAGGATAGACAATGAGGAACTGGATAATAGAAGTGGTATATAGAGTACAAAAGTGAACATCAACCTAGCACTTACCTGTAAGAGGTATGGGAATGCAAAGTCAATCATATTGTTCAACCATGCTAGCTCCAGTGCGACATCAGCTCTGATTAGATCGTAGCAAACAAATAGACATGATGCGAAGCACTCTTTCTTTCCCTGTGAGTACAAAAATGTAGGCACCATTAGCAATCATGAGCAGTAAACTCACAAGGATTACAGAGCCCCAACACTGAAACTTTTGAAGATCGACAAATCTTCTTCAGCAACATACCTTCTCAATGAAGTACACCAGAAGTTCCTCAGCAAGCTCACGATCACCAGACTGAGAAGCAGTTTCCATTGCATCCCTGTAAAGGTTGTCCTTCTTTGACAGGGCAATGGATTGCTTCCATCTTCCGGCTTTCTTGTAGATGTAAGCTGCAATACGCCTCATTTCAAGCAGCTCGTGTTTCTCAACCTGTTTGCACCAAATAGTAGTGATGAAAACAATGATAAAGTCAAAGTTATATAAAAACCAGAAGGGTATTAAGGTCATCTTACCTTCTGTGCAAGGCCGATCTGGTCAAAGTTGTCGTGTAAGTCTATTGACTCGCGAAGCCTGTCATAGTCTTCTTCCTCCAGATAAATCTCATTGAGTGCTTCGTTCACAGCAGACACATTATTGCTCTGAACAGCCACCATGTATGGCTTCACAAGAGGTAGTTGACCAGCCTGTGACAGTAAATCACCCCTAAAGTAAGTACCTACTCTTAAAAAAAGCCACACAAAAAGTGAAAGAGTGGAAAAAGAGGCACCTTTCTCATGATATCGACAACACGTGTGTGGTCCACACGAAGGGCAAGAACGTTAAGAACGTCGTTGATAAGATCGGGGTGTTCTTGTAGGTAGAAGTGCACCGCCTTGTAGTAGAGCTCCACATTTGCAACTTTGACGATGATGTCTTTGAACTGCATGTGATCCCATGCCTCGGGGGAATGGTTCATCACAGTGGTGGCTGCGTTGTCGAACTCGTCGTACTGAATGTAGAGGTAAGTGAGCTCCTTCCAGTGCATTTGCTCATCACAGGCCCTGATCAGCTTAGGAATGTTCAGACGAGTTGAAAACAATTTGATGTGCTCCATGAGCTTCTCTGGACGGTATCTTGCATAGAGCACTCCCAACTCAGTGAAGATGCCCATATGCGCACGTTCCAATCCCAATCCACTCTCCATAAGAGAGATGAGCTCATTGAAGCATCCCCTGTTCTGATAATACTCACTGACCTCTTCAAGGTCATCAACCTACAAGTAGGAAATCCCCAGTTCATCACCCAGAACACAGTAATGGAGCAAGCCAAATGAACACAACCAAAAAGAAGATTAGCACTTTAAAATGAACAGAACTTATGGGGCCAAGTATGGTACCTGTATGATGACATTAAGACCACAAATCTGGGCCAATCGGAACTCCTCAGCATCCACACAAGCAAAGCAAACTTCCTTCCATGTTTTTGCGCTGTTAGCCTTGCGAGCAGCATCAACAGCGCCTTGGAATTGTTTCAGCTTCACAAGTGTAACAGCAAGCTTGGCCCAGTTGGAGATGAATGCGTATATGATCTTTGCAGCCTCGTAAAGGGCTTCATCGTACAAACGATCACCAACATTTTGAAGATTGGCAACATTTGGCATGAGAATGAACTCCTCAATGTCACTGAGCCTCTCGATTTTGGCATATGCGTAAATAAGCTCGCTGTCAACCTTGGGCTCCTTGACCTTTTGTCTAACCATCAGAAGATACTTCACCAAGTCATGGTAGACATCAGCATCCTCAGCAGCTTTGATAACTTCCAAGAAATGGGTTGAATCCTCAGCACGGATAAATGATTCAATAGCATCACTGACTAACCCTTCCTTGAGTTGGGCCTTTGCAACCTGGCTCCAGACAGCATCCTCTTCAACACGGAATGCGAACTCCACAGCCCGGTCGATGCTGTGAATGTTGTCAAGGAGCACATTCACAGCCTGGACATTCAAGTTGAACTTCTTAAATATGGCAAATGCTTCCTCATACAATTGTGCTTCGACAGCCACTTCTCCCACAGCAGGCCCATCAAAGTTGTCCAACCTATTGATGTAATCCATAACTCTTGAAGGGTCTGCCTTGATAGCGGTTAGGATGAGCAGGTTTTGCAAATTAAAGTTCCCGCTGAAAGCAGAGTTTTGAAGCACAATCTTTTCAAGAAGTTCGATCAGCTCATGGGGAAGATCAGCAGTCATAAATGCCTTCACAGCTGCAGAAACCTGTTCAGGACTCTTGCTCTCTGGCAAAGCAGTAGAGACAACCTGATCTATTAATTGTCTTCTGTACTCATTGTCTGGGCTGAGAACCTTCTCCCAGAGATCACCATCCATTCTTTCCACAACATACCTGAACACAGCAAATTTTTCCCATTAGAAGGCAAATCTCTAGAGCAGCATCAGAATGGGGGAAGAAAGCCCTATTTGCATGTATCCTATAAACTCATTTCACTACGCTAAACTTGGAACGTACCTTGCTTGCAGCTTGAAGAGGGAATTCTTGTTTGTCACATTAATGAGCTCGTCATCACATTGACCCCTTCGGTAAGCCACAACAGCAAGAGTGGGATCTCTTTTCTCACAATATTTACCCACAACACGAGAGTCGTAGTAGGGATTGGTTGTAAGAAAATGCTCTGGGTTGTTATTGCTATCAATGATGATTTTACCCAAAGCATTGTGAACGTGCACATCAGTGCTGCCCTCACTGACAAGGTGCTCCAAGAACTGGGTAAGCAGGCGCAGACGATTCCTGCATGCAAAAAATTATAAGTTAGATACAGAAGTTGAAAGATTGTTCAACAATAAAGCAGAAGCAATGGAAAAAATGACCCCACCTCTTCTCACATTCCTCTACCAGTGGCTCCACAGGAAGAAGAGAACGTACAGAGAGAATGAGCCCTTTAATAAAGTCTTCAGGACATTCATCATCTAACAGCTGTCCTACAACTAGAGGGGCATTGGCAGGGTTGACCTATTGAACAACAGCAGTTATAAGAATTGGGCAATCTTGATACAAACATAGCAAAAAATCACAGAATGCTTTGTGAATATAGTCAAATACCTTCTGCACATATCCTTCAATGTAACGAAGCATATTGTTACGGTAGAGGTAATGGGTGAGATCGGGAACAAACCCAAACCGATCACACACATTAATCAGAGGCCTTGCATCAGGAAGCTTGGCTTCCATCAAGAAATTCTTCGTCTTTTCAGGGTCATAGAAGTTTGATTCCCGAGTCACACGTTCCACTTCCTTAATTTGGCCAGTTTTAGCAGCTGCTTCAATGTACTTGAAATGTATTTCAGGATCCTCACTGTCAAGGTTGTGAATCATATCAGAAAGACTATACACTTGTACAGAAAAAGCATGTTGCCTTTCTTCACTTTTGCAAAAAGACAATTACCTGGAGCTCAAGTATGAACCCAAGAAGAAGTACAATCCTTCATAAGACTTGAATTGCTCAAAAAGCTTCATGCAGGAATCAACACCCAGCTGCTCACAGTATTCCTTGGCTACCTGCAACAGCATACTATGTAAGCCTCCAGGGAATCAAGAGTAGATGGACGAAGGAACGGGCAAGGAAGAATGTTTACCTGCACAATGATCTGCAGATTACCCCTGAGATTTACCAGCAAAAGATCTTTCATGCACTCAAGGGCCCACTCCTTCGAAAGAGTTCCAAAAAACTCAACAAGTGCCTAAATCAGGAACACATTGTTAGAAGAAAGCTTACCGTTAAACAGATTTAATTTAATCATTCAAGAATCATATCCCCCAAACCTGAGGCTCAATTGCATGTGTATTGACAATGACACGCTTAATATCAGGCAACTCTGTATAATGCTGCATTTGAGAGAAAGCTGTCAGTCAAAACTCAAAAGATAATATCGAGAAAGCTCATCCATTAGAACCTGTTAAGTAGTTAAGCACCTTGAGAGCCTGTAGATACAGGCCAGCTTTCTCACAAAGTTGAGCAATCCGGGGACGATCATAATGGCTGAACATCCCGTTGGCTAAGATGGCATCCGCAACATTCGGAAACGTCACAAGATTTATCTCTAGTACCTGTCAAGTAGCACATGAGATGATGCTTGCAAAGAGACTAATCCGAAATGAAGAATCGAATTCAACAATGACAGAGAAGAGGCAAGTAGAGCACTGACTTTTGTTTGGAGGTAACCATGTTCTGGCAAATTGGGCTTGAGCACATCCAGCAGAAATGCTGTAGCTTCACGGATCAAATTTCTCTGAGAAATGGAATAAGACTTTGTAAGTCTTCAAAGAAACGGAGATGTACATCCTTAAGCCCAAAAAGTGGACATATGCCATTCTCTGTAAAGAAACAGGAAGAAAAATAATATGAAAACATATGTCGCACCTGAAGGAACAGATCCGTGATAGTGTTGTAATCAACAGGACATCCTCCCTCCATTTGAGACATCATCAGAGCAAAGTTCACAGCTCCCTGTTAAATACACAAATTGCAAACAGCTCAGATTAAAACCTCAATCTTTACTCAGTTCAAAATCCAGAATGAAACTGAAATGGCATATTACCTGGGGGTCAGTTCGTAAAATTGTTTGAAGGAGAAATAGGTAATCAGGTGTGTATCCAACCTGCAGCAGCACAACTAATATTAATAATCTACATCAAATACAAACTAGCATAAATTCAGTTAGACAAAACAGTTCCGCAGAAAGTGAGGATTTTAGTCATGAGGAAAAGGTAACTGTATAAACACAATCAAACTTCAAACAAAGGAGATGAAAACTTCAACCCAATTTTCTTTTTTAGAAGCTCTTCACACATACTTACACAAGATCTAAAACTAGTGGCAGAGTCTGCACTCTGCCAAGACTAGAGAAGTGATTATCTATATATTGTACTTCAGACAACATTTTCTGACTTTAAAGCTTGAATCATTTAATTTGCCTCATACTCCGAAGCCTATTTAATCAGTCATCAGTTTATGGGTCGGGAAGAAGATAGCCTATAGATCCAAAACAATTGCTGCTGTCAGCTGATCATGAACAAGATTCGATCAATCAAAAACCTGGAAATAATTAGGACACCAATACCAACAACAAAGCATTTAGACAGATATAATGACATTGCAGGCACTCACCTGCTTGGAGTAAATGAGAATCTTATCAAATTCTCGCCTTTCAGCAAAAGCTGCAACGACCTTGGGGGTTGCCCTAGCTTTAATGTATATCTTGAGAGCGAGGTCATTATCTACGGTCTGTAAACCAAAGAGGATCAGGTCAGAATGGCTATCAGAGACATTGAAACCAGCAGCACTATGCAGAGAATTAAACTAAAATACCAAATTCCATGACCAGAAAAGGTAAAGGGTCCAAGTTTGAAACGAACCTTCACAAGATCTCCTAGCTCCTCACTACATTCAAGCTTGTCCTCAGCTAACCAATTCTCCAAGAGATTCTTTTTGTTCTGATTTACAACTAGCCTTGACAACTCCAGCGACTCGAATGCATTGAGCTTCCCTCTAGTTAACAAAGTTCCAAAGTATTGCAACAACGGTGGTGTTTGCCCAGCTTGTACAGGCACACTCTGTAAATATAAACATGATACCAATTATACGCAATTTCCGGACAATAAATTTTCAGTGACCATTTGTAAAACTGCAATTGTACACCGATACAATAACCTCTGAGGTAAAAAGAGCTTTACACCTGTGCCTCAGCAAAAACAGTGGAACCCACTAAAGAATGGACACAGAGAAAGCAATTTGTTTTACCTGGAACTTGGCAACAGTATCAGGAGTACGCAGAATTCCCTGGGGGGATTCAGCAGCAAGCTCAGCTGCCTCCTTGTACTTTGTCTGCGCAAATAATTCCTGGAACCGCTGGACAACCTGCACACATGAATAAGGTAACAGGTTATATGGTTGCAAAGTAAAGTAATGCAGTGGTCCTCGTAACAGTTTTTCCGTACTGTACGCACCATTAACTCCAATAGTTGTCTACGAGGAATAATGACAATTTTTAATGCTCTAGTGCCCTAACCCCAACAATAACTTGTTTTTCTTTAGAAATGACCCCCCACCCCCGAAAACCAAAATAAAAGAAAAAGGATACATATATGAATTATGATTGTTAGCTCCCTTTACACACTATTGGCTTAGCTATACTTCACAACAACGAACAAACGGAATAATATACACAATGCATTTTTGCCTAACATAGTATTTTCTATAATTTATTTTTGTAAAACAAAAGCCTGTCAAAAAGATCTTTACGATTTTAACTATGACATAGCCAGACACAACTTTGAGGGACTCTGGCAATAAAAAAACCCAGATTGCAAAAGTTAATTACCAAGTTTTCTGCACCAGGAAGGTTTCCTCGCTTAGCAAGATTAACTGCAAGCTCCAGATTGTTGAGCTGCAAAACACCGAAACTCCATGAATTCTTGCAGTTCAATGTTGTTAACCTAACTGTCCGCCAAAGAAAAGATGCAGTTCAAATAAATTTAGCAGTGATGAAGGGCCCACCTGGCCACTAATGAATGGAATAATGGTTGCTTCATTTACAGTGGCAAGCAACACCTGACCTCTTCTGTTGATGGCATAAAACCCACCAACAGAAGATGCCTCCGAAGTCAAAAAGATTGGGTCTGGACTAATTCTGTTTCTGTAAACCGCACTGGCTGTCTCCAAGTCATATACAAACAGCAACCCAAGCTTTGTGATAACATATATCAAGCCATACTTTTGCGATACCTGTGACACAAAAAGTCATGTGATTAAGCATAACTTATTCAGACTTCTGTTTACACGAGCTATGGAAAACTGTTGACAAGCCACTGATGTTACCTGCATCGAAACAGGAAAGTCGTCTGCAAAATCAGGGGGGAAAAATAGGTCTGCCTGTTTCTTGCTAAAGCTTGGCTTTCCTGAAAAAAGATTCCCCAATATTGATCGCATGAAAATATAAACAAAAAATAGCTTCTCCAGGCAGAATAGGCTAACTGTTCATATAAGCATATAACCTCTCTGCGACCATGACGCAAAACAAGCCAACACAACTGAGAATATGCTAACTGTTTATATGCAAAACTTAGCCCTGCTGTCTGTTGCAATCTTTCCAAGTCTAAAAATACTAAACCTAAATGGATAACTAGTAAAAGAAGTTCAGGACTTAACATAGAGAACCATCCAGTACAACGCAAGCAAGAAGGACAAAAATCTATTCAGAATTAAACGCTCATAATACATCAACAAAATCATATATACCTGGCTGGGCACCTAGTTCAATGACATGCAACTTTGATGTAACTTGGCCTGCGTTCAAGGTCTTGGTGGCAAAACAGATAAGGGTTGAAGGATTTTCATTCCCGGGGACCTATACACAAAATGCAACTCATGAATGACCAATACCATCAGAAAAAGAGAAACAGTCAGTGCTGAAACTCAACACACAAAATAAGGTCAAACATAAGCAAGCACCTTGAATTGAGCAAATGATGCTGCATGAGCTTCAAGAGCTTGACTTCTTTGTTGTTCAACAGAATAAAGCTGCATATTTCCCTTGACTAATTGTGGCCTCTGTAACAAGACACCGCAAAATTATGTTTGAGATATCAAAATGGTTAAGGTCTTTAATAGCTACTGCCCAATGAAGAATAAGAATCACCTTTCGAAAGAGAACAAATCAGAGACACGGTATTCACCATAGAAACTCAGTATATATTTGAGTGATAGCATAAAAAATTACAAAAAGTCCTACTTTAGCCGCTATTCACCTTAAATTACATAACAAAACTTGGCGCCAACAGCTCCAAATTTTTAAGCAATAATTGATCTGGTTACAGCAAATGCCATTGCCGGATTCAGCAACAAGCACAGATGCATTGTTTCCCATAAGTAACACTTGAAGTTAAACATATGTCATCAATGTTTTCCAAATATTCCAAGAAAAACATGAGTCTTACCTCAGGAGCCCCTGGAGCAATTCCAATAAGAACCAACCATTTCTCTGTTGGATCACAACGATAGTTGATTATCTGATTGTTTGCAAGATTTGCTGTGCGGTCAAACATCTTGACAGGCTCGGAATCACCTATAATATAACCACATACAGGATGAAAGATGAGATGAGGTAATGACACATAGAGGGGGCAAAGGAGAATAAATTCCAGAACTCCAAACATAACTAAAATGGAAGAAGTGCCTTGCCTTCAATTGACCAGTGGTAGACTGCAGTTTGTGTAACAAGGCCCAACATTTTAGGGGTAATCCATTTCCAGAAGACAACCTATGGCGACAAACAGAAAGACCATGAAATGATCTCTAAATACACAAATTATGGGAGAAAACAGCTGATAAGCTCAGAGAAAAATCAGGGAGGAACTTACAAGTTCAGGCATTTGATGGGACTTAATCTTAGCTTTTGCTTCAATATTGAATATCTGAAGGTGGTCCTGAGTTGTACCCGGGAGTTGAGCTTCACATCAAATATCATAAATTAGACTTATTTTAAAAAAACAGTTACAAAAGGAAGCAGCTGAGTGCGCTAATTTTTTAAATACAAAAGTAGTAATTAGCAAAAAAAAAATACCAAATATACCAAAACATTTAGCGGAAATATAATGGCGCCAAGTATCATAAGTTAGAGAAAAAAAATTGCAAAAATTCATCATGCTCTTAAGTATTAGTTCCCGCAACAGATAGCAATCAAGAATAAACTAGTTCTCAATTTATTTATTGCAAACATATTGACACGAAGAAAATGATAGATCTGAACTTATTCCAAACAGAACTTATCACGATTCAAATGTTCATCCATAAGGAGTAATCAGAGATCGTAGCCAAACTAAACGGGCGCACGATCACATCCAAATCAGGATCCGAATTGAGTATAAAACACAAATCAATGGCTACTAAAGCACAATAGCAAATCGCAAGCATATCATAGTACTCCAATCATACCTTTAAGGGCAAGAATTCTTGTGTTGGGATTCATCAAAGCAGAATCAGCTGTGATAGGTCTTCTTAGAGGCTGATTCGGCATGTTCATGTCAATAATCACAACACTATTCTGCGGCGAAGTCTCCCGAACACATATATACTTGTCTGATTCCATCGTCACATGTGTAAAAGTAATGAACTGCGGATTGATCCCAATGCTCGGAAGCTGTGATCACAATTTCACCAACTCAACTTCAGTCCACTCACACACATCCATCAAAAACGACTCAGTAAACCACTCTATCAACTAAGATTGACTGAATTCCAGATCAAATCTAATCAGACCTACACCTATCAATCCCGACGCTCACACTAAAACCTCGAACTAAAATTCACCAATTGAAGCTAAAACCAACACACAAACCGCAACATCAACCGAGATCTGAGCAGATCCGACGTCAAACCAAGCTTAACACTAAGTCCACTCCAATCCAAATCCCCTAGGGTTCCGAACTCAATTCGCTACCAAACGAAACGATCAGAAACAGAAATCAAACTAAAACGAATCAACAAACGAGCAAAGAACACAGCAAAATCGCAAATCCGAAGAGTAAGACTAACCGTGAGAGCTTCGCGCATGAGGATGGGAGCATTGGCGGCCGCCATGGCTGAGGGAGAGTGAGCAGCGAGAGTAGATCTTTGCGATGCGATTGAAGTGACGAACCCTCCTCCGGTGAATCAGAGCGAGGGTTCAGAGACGAGGAAGAACCAGAGGATGAGAGAGAAACTAGAGAGAGAGAGAGAGAGAGAGAACGAGAGATCTGAGAGTGTAGAGAGAGAAAGTGAGGAAATGGAAGCGGAGGTGGTTTTTAATTTTGGTGTTTCGACTTTGGTCGCAATTTGGCCTTCGCTGTTTCTTCTTTTTTTACTTTTTTTCTTTTTTCTTGCTTTCTCTCTCCTGCCGGTGTATGCCTTTATATGTGTGCTTGTCAAATGAGGATTGAGGAATATTTATGGAAAAAAAATGGATGGTAGATTGGGCAAGTTAAATTATTTCAATTGACTAAATTATCAAACCCTTAGGATTTTTGTTAGTGTTGTTTAGATCTGGCAAACGGGTGAATCGGATTGTTTCAGATTGGCTAAGAGAAAATTAGTTTCGGGTAGGGTTCGGGTGATTCATATTAGGGTTGTTCGTGTGAAGTGCTTTCAGATTGGGTTCCGATTCAATTTGAAGTCATTTGGTTGTTGGTTTTACTCGAATCACTTTTCAGGTTGTGGTACATGTCGAGTTGTCTTTGGGTTCGAGTTAAGATCGAATCATCCATCTAAGTGTCGGTTCTAGTTCGACTGTTCGAGTTTGATTTTTTTTGTTTGACTTTTGGTTCTTGAGTTAATTTTGCCGAGTCCAACTATGTGTTGGAAGATATTTTAGAATGTTACAATGTAATATATGATAATTTTTGGAATAGTAAAAAAAAAAACATATATTAGTTTATGTCGCTGCAATCCAATTTATCAAGATTTGGTATTAAAACAATATAGGTGACACATTGGAAAATGATATCCTCTATAACCATGTACAAAAAGAGTGAGTTGGTTTCAACAAATTTATAGCGACGATGCACCGAAATCCAGTAGTTCAATAATTCGGCATACTGTGATATATATATCTAAAGTTTGATTTATTATCATCCAAACCTCTATAATTTGACTTACTACAACCGAAATTTTCAGTATTTATGTGTGCCACTTTACATTTTTTAAAATTTCAAGTTATTATTTTGTAAATTGTATCAGATAGTTGAGTGACATGAAAAATAAGAGTATCTTGAGTTAAAGATCATGAATTTATATTTAGGGTCATAATACCTTGTTCTTTTTTGCGGTTGGCAAACTGCGGTGCCACAACCTACCGTAGTTTGCCACAACCCGCCACATTTTACCGCAAATCATTACTTTTCTCTCTCCTCAATTTTCTCCTCTACTTTTTACATCATCTCTCCTCACCTACCTCACATACCAATAACCCACCACAATTGATATCAAGATAAGTTTTTCTTTGAAAAAATTGGTGTAAAGTTCTAGAAACACCTATAGTTTAATAACAATTACATTATTTGAGAAATAACTTACTAAAATGATTATAGTGTATACAAAACCCCTAACATATTATACCATTATAATATTAGGGCTAACTTTAAACTACTGTAAACGATTGAAGATTACATTTTAACCCTGACTTGAAGTGTTTTGAGTTCTTGAAGCTCGACTTTCCAATTATATATCTGCAGATTGAAAAATTATCATTTGTTCTTAATTTTTGTTCGAGTGATACTATTCACTGATCCGTTTCATTTTTTTTTATAATTTGCGGTCAAGAGACCCTTTTATTCAAATCAAAGGAAGGGCTTACAAAGACAGCCAAACAAAATGAAATGATAACAACCAACAAAGAAACCTACTAACACTTCCAAACCACCTTAGATTGAACCAAGAGAACACGCATACGATATCTGAAGAAGTCTGAGAATGTGATGGAGCCGACTAAGAAATCACACCAAAACCAACATTTGCCAGAAGAAGGACCAAGCACACCACCAAAAGACATAATACACCACCAAACCTTTCGATTCTAAATCAAGAGTGTCGTCCATTTTGTGGAACAAAGAATAGACAGTGAAGCTGACTGAACAGCAGCAGCCACCCACACAAAACCATCTCACCACCTGAAGACACAAGAAGAGGCTGAACTAGTAGAAAATTCGAGGCCATCAACCAAGCAGAAACACAACATATCTCAAAATTGGAGTAGAGCCAGAAAAGCCATCACAAGTATCAGAAGATTAAACTGTAAACTGAACCCATCCCTTCATACCTGTCTGATCCACAGTCTCATTCTAATCAGAAAGGAATTGTAAATTGTAAATTTGATCCGTTTCATTTCACAGTAAAATTGTAAATTTGAACATTTTGGAGCCAAGTAGCTCCCATATAGACTTATAGTCAATATATAACATTTGTTGACTATTTTTAGGAGGCTCAATACATCAACATTGTTGTCTAAAGCTATATTTGCATATAACCAACTTGATTAGCATCTCTACATCGTTCATTATTTATGTGTTCATCAAATCGATGAATATCTATGCACATTTTTTTACCATCTATGAAATGATGCTTTCACTATCATTTTTATTAATATACATTCATTAAAACTATCATGTGTTTGAACATAATCTTCATGATTAATCTAATAGAAATTGTTTCATGTAATAGATCATTATATGCAACAGTTTTAAAATTTGTTTGAATATAATTTATATTGACATACAATTGGAAAGGGACAAAATATATAGTGAGGAATTTTTAAAAATGAAAAATAAAACAAGCTCAAATATTTTATTTTTTTTATATTTTACATCAAACATTATTAACTAGAAATAGTTTAATTACATTACTTCATAAAGAAGTTATTTTGCATATGTATTTTTATGGTAATATAGGATCAAGTTATGTAATATTGTAATTACATTAGAATATATATAATTTTGATTCAAAAACATTTACATTTATATCAAGTTTTTGTGAAACAGATTCATTAAACAATGCATGATTATTTTTTAGGTCAATATTTTTTTTTTTTTGGTAGAAAGGGAGGGTCAAAGCCCATAATATTCAAAACATACTAAATACGATTACATTCGATAGACTCCTCTAGCGGAAATACAATCCGGATGGAGTAATAGTTGGACCTCCCTAGGAGGTTCATTTAGATACATAATAGTTCGGATGTTTTGATCAAAAGTCATCGAAGCTAGCTTATCCGCAACCCGGTTGGCCTCACGATGCCCAAACTCCACTTTAACTTTCCACCCCTCCATCTGCATCCAAGCCTGACATTGTTTAATAAGGGGTCCAATCGCCCCATGATGGACTTCTTCCATGCACAACAGTTTGGCCACCACTTGGGAGTATACCATGAGCTCCAAATTTTCCACCCCCATGTTCTTTGCCATTCTCAAGCCTGTGAGCATTGTCTTCACCTCCGTTGTTAATGCATTACACTGTTGAAAAGGGCAAATGAAGCCCCCAACTTCCCCAAGCCATGCTCCATCTGCACTTCGGAGGACGCCTCCTCCCGCTCCCATCGGAGGATTACCCCGAGCCGCGCCGTCCGTGCATAGTTGAAATGCACCACTACTAACCAATGTGTCAAGAAGCGGGTCAGCCTACCAAAAACTTCATTCTGGAATTCCTCTCTCGTCTCTTCTTCCATGAAAGCTTCACGAACCCTATGAATCTCACCCAGGAGCCATTGCCCACGATTGAAGGGGATGTCTCGGTGTTCGCCGAAAATCCTCGCATTCCTCCAAATCCAAATATGCCATAAAGTGATCGCAAATGCGGCTGGCCCAGTATCGTCTTTTTCTTTTGGAGTGATCCCAGCCGCGAACCAACCTTTGAATGGCCGGTTGGCCACCCTCGTCGCTATACCTTCTCCCTCGATTACCCTCCACACCGGCTGAGCGTGGGTGCAGCAGCGAAATAGATGGTCGAGGGTCTCCGCCTCTTCCCCACAGCCCGCGCATCGATGGTCGTCCACCAAGTTTCGTTTAACTCGGTTCTCATTGGTGAGTAACTTTTCATGAAAGACCAACCACATGAACACCTTGATTTTCTATGGAACATCAAGGCGCCAAATCCGAACCCATTCAAACGGATCCTCATCAACAGCCGGTCCCCGGATGATGGTAAGTGTTGAGTAAAGTTTGAACTCCCCGGTTGTTGTCTCCGTCCAGGTGACATTATCTGCAACACCTTCCTAAGCAAGCTCGAGCATGGCGATCTTTAGAAGCACACTGTTGGAGAGTTTGCTTGCAAATGCCTCCCATTTCCATCCTTGAACATTGTCCCAAAAATCAGCAACCTTCATCTTACTCTCCTCAACATCTACCAAAACAATGGCGGACTCAATAAGTGGCTTATTGTCCACCCATCTATCAAGCCAAAAGAAAGTATTCCTACCATCTCCTGGTACCATGGTTGTACCCTTTTGAAGTGTGTGTTTCTCACTGAGAATGTCACGCCAAGCATTACTGCTTTTATAGTGGCAATTGATGTAACAACCCGCCCCAAAATCATGATTATTTACGTACTAACCATAGTAATTACCTAAATCGCGTTATAAATTTTTCGCGTTTTTATTTATTTATTGATTTACTTGTTTATTTATTATTATCGGTGATAAGTCTCGTGCAGGAGATGGCTAAGGTGTCGAATTATCGGCTTAAAAATTTACTTTACATACCCATTCAAAGAGTTAAAGTGTTTCAGGTTATACGTTTCACGTTATAAATTTATTTACCGAGAATCGGCTAATATTTTTTTTTTACGTCCCGATTTATATATATATTTTACAGTCCCGATCTTCATTTATTACATTTTATTCCTTTACATAAATTCAAGAAGTAATCTTTCCACTTTATTATTTTAATTCAATTACCATTGTATTTTATTTTATGTTACCCAATTATTACCAATATATCTTATTTCCTACAAAAACCCAATATGTCAAGTTACTACAACAATTACAATATATTTTATCCTATTGTTATCCTCTTATTTTATTTTAATTAAGGTCTTATTTTAATTATTATTAGTATTAGTTAATTAGATGGTAGTATATATGTGTATTAGTTAGGGGGAGGCTTAAGTCATTTTCATTTCACTCTCAAATTAGACAACTCACCAAGGCTCCCATCCTCCTCCCTCTCCCTCCATTCGCGGCCACCACCAGCAGCCCACCCGCCGTTTTCCGGCCATTTTCCGTCCAGCCGCCACGCCACCGTGCACCACCCCTTCCTCTCTTGTGTTTTCATCCATTTTTTTTTTAACCCCAAGGGTAATCTCTCAAACCCCAATTTCAAATCTTTTATGCCCTAATCTGAAAATTCATGTTATATATATGTTTCTTTTATAAATTCCATCTCTTTTACTCTCTTTATTCATGAATTCAAGTATATAATTGTATTGGTTAAGTTAGGGTTAAGTTTTGAAGTACATGCATGTTGATTTCTAAGTGTTTTGTGAGGTTTAGAGTTGAATTCATGGTGGATGATGAATTAGTGTTGGTGCATGTGGATTTCTTGAGAGTTTCTAAGTGTTTAAGGGCTGAGTTTATGTTGTGAAATTATAAATTAAGTGTTATCATGTTTAATTTGGGTGAATTAATGAAATTGTTATGCAAGAGTTCAAGAACATGTTTATTATGTTGAGTTTATGCTTAATTCATGAATGCATGTGGGTTTTAAGGCCTTTGATGAAGAGATTTTCATGGTTTATATTCTGGAAATATAGTGGATTAAGGTTAGATGAAGTTTGGTTATGTTTTAATATGATTAAGAGTGGAAAAATCCAAGTAAAAGATGGGGTTTTGAGTGTTTTAAGCTGCTGTTTCGGTTCTGGAATTTTACAGATTTATAAAAGTAGGATTTTTGCCTAAAATTCTACTCCATTGGATATCTTAAGGTGTTAGCAAACCATAGGCTTTGGAATTTCAAATTTCCGACATGTATAGCCCGAGTTACGACCAAAACCGTAACCTCACGATTTTATATACGAATTTCTGAGTCAGTGTTTTGAGGGCTGTTTTTCGTCCCTTTGGAGACCTCTTTGGTTTTTGTGGTAAACATGAAAGTTTTAGGCCATGTTGCAAGCTTTCCGGAAAGGTATGGTTCATAGTCATCCGATATCGGGAGCGTGAGTTACGATCCCGGGAAACCGGGCTGTCCAGAACAACATTCTGCTCAAATTAACCTTTGTGAACTAATGTCTTTTGGGCCTCAAACCAACCCAATAAGGGGTTCTAGGTATAAATGTGTCATGGTTATATATTGTAATTATAGAGTTATGTGTTTAAGGCTAAGAGTACCATTTTTGGAGTCCTAAGTAAGTCTTAAGAATACCTTTCAAGAGCTAGTATGTTTAAGTAATGTATCGTGACTCTCATATTTCTTTAAGTATCATGTTCAATATCTTTGCTCTAGCTAAAAGTTCCTTCTAGCTTGATAACCTCCAATGTCTAATTCAATTCATTCCTCATTTCATAATTCATTAATCCAAGCTTGCTTTTATTCACATTTGGACGTGTATATCTTGCTCCATTTCGCCATTTCATTCGATATCGTATTATCAAACCATATTTGAACTCGTTATCTCGCATCCTAGCTTCCAATTTATAATTACCCTATTCATCATCAATTCAAGCTAATTGTCCTAAGTTCAAGCCCTTTTATTTGAATCACCTTCTACATCATATTTCTCGTGATTTTCCGACCCTAAACTTCAAAGTTTTATGTGCACAGTTCCTGTCCGGGCCTATTTTGGGGCCCTTCCACTCATTTTTAGCTTCTGGTTCTGTTGACAAAGTTGTAGATTATGTTTTTTCCTATTCCGGGATGTACTCTTTTACTTCGTTTCAATTTTCCTAACTCAAGTTATGCTTTAAACTCTATTTTACTAAACCTGAATTTTTTTTCTTCCTAAAGTTAATTCATTTATATTACTAAGTTTCTAAACTTATAAGTCTAATTTAGAACCCTATTCGGTTCTTCATTTCTATTTATTCTCATCTTAGTTGACAAACTTCCAAAGCCATCTCCAAGCCGAAATACGCCATTAAGATCTTTAGCGTCCCAAGGTACGCAAATTGTCCAGCTTTTACGATCTAAGTTATATTCATGATTCATTCAATTTATGACATGTCAAGCTTTATGTTTTATGATATCATTATGTTCGAAAGTTGACCCATTTTATGTATTCTATGTTTATGTTTTAGCTAGTTACGTGAAGTGCTAGCCTTTTAGATGCTCCTGATCAAAGTGTCCTAGACACGGCGATTAATAGCGCCACCCAATCCAAATCTAGATCGATTTGGGCATGCGCGTGTGTGAGGTGCTTCCACCGATCATAAGGGTTCCACGTATTTTCTATATACCTCTATTCTATGTTATTCATGTTTATGTTTTATGCACATCATTGCAAGTTATCGTTTTATCCCCTTTTCCCGTTTTCAAAATGAATTTAAATGCCGGCACTAAAACCGTTTTGGAACGGTTTACGTGCTGGAGGTTTACGTGCTGGAGGTTTCCCCACTCACTTTTGCGATGTTTTATGGTTTTGTTTTTAGGAGGCTCGAGCTCCCAAGGCAAGGACAAGTCGGTTCCAAAGTAATTCAGGGCTGTCAAGGTAGTTCTCTAAGGAAATCACCGGTTAGCAAGGGCGAGCAGGATTTTGGAAGTCGTTTAGTTGTTAAGCTATGTTTAAGTTTTTGTAGTTTATCCAAAGGTTGTATAAGTTTTATATATAAAGGTTTTTAAGCTAGTAAGTTATCTTGTGGTTTTGGAAGTTTCTTTAGTGTTGTTGCCTTGTCTCTTTTGGGAGACGGCGGTAATGCCTCGACCTAAGGTGTTCCGCTGCGCTAATCACAGGTTTGAGATTCTAAGTATAGTCTTAATCTTGTGATTAAGGTTGGGGCGTTACAATTGAGTTGATTCAAAGCCATAATGGGGGTACTTTGGGAATATTTACCTTCCAAAATTTGAACCCAGAGATCTTGTTTTCTAGTAAGTAATCTCCACCCCAATTTGGTGAAATAAGCTGAATTTAGATCCCTCATGGAATATAATCCCAATCCACCCAAATTAGTGGGCTTAGTGATTGTTTCCCAATTTACAAGATGGACCTTCCTTTCCCCATTTGTACTTCCCCATAGGAATTTTCGAATCATCCTATCAATATCATCACAGGTGGAACGAGTTAGCTTAGCAGTTTGCATGACATAAGCGAGTATTGCATTAATTGTGGATTTTATGAGAGTAATTCTTCCTGCGAGTGATAGGCATTTTGATTTCCAGCCCGCTAACCTTCCTGCAACTCGATCAATCACCCCTTTAAAAGTGGACTTTGTAACCCTTCCATGGAGGGATGGAACACCCAAATAACGTCCAAAATCGGTTATTTCATGCATACCAAGGACGGAGCAAATGCCCTCCCGAGCAGTGGCTTCAGTATTTGGGGAGAAATAAATAACCGACTTCTGGGCACTAATCTTTTATCCCGAGGCCATACAAAAAGCCTCGAGGCAAGCTCTAACTACCTGAGCTTGTTGAGGTGTGGCTTCAACCAAGATAACAATGTCATCTGCAAAGGCCAAATTAGAGATTTTAGGGCCTTTCCTACTCGTTGGGAACGGGTGCCAAGTTATTTTCGATACTTCAATTTCTATGAGCTGGGTAAGTCTCTCCATGCAAGCCACAAATAGGTATGGCTATAATGGATCTCCCTGGCGGATGCCCCTTGAAGGAGAAAAATGTTCAGTTGGGTTTCCGTTCCAGAGAATGCTCATTATGCAGGTCCTGACACATTTCATAATAGATTCCACCATAACCCTTGGGAGCTTCATGTCAATTAAGGTATCGCGCAGGAAATCCCACCTTACTCTATCATAAGCTTTCTCCAGGTCTAACTTGATGGCCATCCATCCTTTTCCCCTTTTTTGTACCTCATGGGATGGAAGACTTCTTGCATTATAATAATGTTATCTCCAATTTGTCGTCCAGGGACAAAACTTGATTGGGTTGGAGATATCAGCTTGGGCAGAACAACTTTGATTCTATTTACCATGCACTTGGTCACTACTTTGTAAGGGACATTACAAAACCCAATTGGTCGGAATTGCTTGATCATTTGTGGGTTTGGAATTTTAGGGATCAAAGAGAGGAAAGTATGATTTAGGCCCTCCGGAAGATCACCTCCCTCAAGAATCCCTTGAACAAGAGAAACTACCGATCCCCCCACCGCCGGCCAAAATTTTTGGAAGAAAAGGGCATGAAAACCATCCGACCCTGGTGCCTTGTTTGGGTGCATGGAAAAAAGGGCTTTTTGGACTTCCTCCCCGTTATAGGGTCACGAGAGCTTTTCATATTCTGTCCCTGAAAGCGTGGGAAACAAACCGTCAGGAAGGTATTGGTGTGGAGGTTTCAGGTCAACCGTGTACAAGTCTTTGTAGAAGTCGCGGACATGGACTTGAACTTCGAGAGGCTCCGAAATCCATTCTCTCGTATCTGTTTGGAGCATCTCAATCCTGTTATTTTTCCTCCTGATGATTGTATTAAGGTGGAAATATTTTGTGTTCTGGTCCCCATCACGAATGACATCCACCCTAGCCTTCTGGTGTCAGAAGATATCAATTTTGTTCAAGACCTCATTGAGCTCCTTCTTAACTGAATTCTCAAGAGTCAACAGATGGTCAATAATAACATAGTATATAGGAGTGTATAAGATAATTAAGTAATAATAATAATAATGATAATTCTTTAAACATGTGAGATATGTTAGCTCAATTGGTAATTATCTTAAAATTATAGCTAGATGCCCTCTTTAGTAAAGCAAAGGCGCAGTTGTGGAGATCATTACAAAATCGGGATTCTTTGGTTGCAAAGTGTTGAAATCAAAATAATTTTTGAGGAAAGAAATTTTGGAGACTTCTCTAGGACACGCCCCAAGTTTCTCTTTGTGCATTATTTACAACACCCTTGATCTGCTGAAGAAGAGGATAATGTGGAGAATTGAGAATGGAAGGTATGTGAAGGTTTGGCAGGACCATAGGTTATTTGATGGGGTAAGCAAAATGATCACTACAATGATAGGGGAGCATAGGGAAGATATGATGGTCTTTGAGCTCCTCGATGATTCGGCGCCCGTTTTAATATGTTGTAAAATTAGAGAGGATTTTTAGCAGAGGGACAAGGATCTTATATTGGCAATCTCGCTCAATAAAAGAAGGCCAAATGACACTAAAGTTTGGTGATGTTCTCGTTAGGGGGAGTATACAGTTTCGTCGGCGTACTAGCTTGAGACCTCGATTGACGCTGATGACTTTGATGAATTGTTTTCTACCAAGCTATGTTGAGCAAATGTAACCTCGGACCCAAAGATTAAACATTTCCTATGGAGATGCTATGCAAATATCTTACCAACCGGAGAAATCCTCAAGCACGAACGCGGGGCAGATTAAGATGCACCCAAGATGCTTACGATCACCTGAGACCTCGAAGCATGCTCTCATTAACTGTGACAAGGTAAAATGGGTTTAGGTTGCTAAAGCTCCACATGTGCAGGCAGTAGCTAGTGGCGAGAACTACATGTAGGAGGTCTTGAAGAGCTTGTGGGCTGACTTGAATGAAGAGTAGTTACAGACAACTCTCTTCTTATTATGGATGTTGTGGATGGCTTGGGATAAAGTGGTATTCCAAAACAAAATAGCACACGCGCAGGTGTCTAAGGATCAATTGAAAAGAGTTGTTGAATAATTTAACAAGGCTTGTAATAAACAACAACCGACCACGGTGGCGAGAGAGCAAGAGCATTCAATGTTTAGGTCTCCTCCGGGTAGTGGATACATCAAAATTAACACTGATGCATCTTGTGATGGAAGTGGTTCGGACACAAGCGGTTGGTCTCCTCCAAGAATGAGAGATTATGGTGATAGTTACATAGGTTGCTAACGTTGTCGAGGCAAAGGCAATAATGTACGGGCTGAAATTGGCTCAAAGGTATGGATACAACAGGGTAGTCTCGAGTCGAACTGTTTACATCTTGTATTCGAAGCAAAATCGGCAACTATCATCCTAGATGAGTTCGATTTAGTTATTGAAGATCTTCTCGATTATAGTAGCAACTTTGTTGATTGCATTTGATCTTATGGAAGGAGAGGGAGAAATTTTTTTGCCCATCAGCTGGTGACGTCGAGTAGAATGGAATCCGAGCAAATTTGGATGTCTTTTGTCCACCAGAAGTTATACATTTTGTACTAATGGACAAGTTGGCGTTTGAATAAATTTTGCTTTGGATTTCATAATCATTTTTGCTTACACCACACTTTTTAACTTGTTTTAGAATAAAAATAAAAATAACAAAGCATAATAGAAGTTCATCATTATTATTACTCAAGATTTACAACATGTTGTAGAGATCGCACCCAACAAAATGCAAAGTTTAATAGAATGCATTGGCTAAGTAGCAACAAATAGAAACAACACTAACCCTCAAAGCACAATTTTAATATGAGCTTTCAGAGATACTAAAACGCTTCTTATGGCCCACTTCGCAATAACACTCTTGAAGGCTTCACTTTTGTCTATTATTCCTTGCTCATTGAAACATGTCAGCACTACCTCTTGATCATCAATGTCCAACATGCCTAACGCGTTGCTAATCTCCATCGCTCAAATTGATTCCTTGTTCTGGCTATCATGAGGGTTCTCAACAAAATCATGTAAGTTATCGCTACAAATCAACCAGTTTTTTACTGGCCTTACTATGTCGAACATCGTTTTCCCTTGGCACCATTTTGAGTCACATTCCTTGATGGCTTTGCTCTACGTGCTACTTGTTTAACAATACGCCTGCTAGTTTCCAACATTGCTTTATCCTTTCTTCTTTTCTTGTTTGTGCTTTAACGTCATTGTAATGGGCCAATGGCCCCACCCCTCGTGGGCCGTAGACATTACCGTTTATGGATCGATGACTGATCCAACAAATCACCAGGGATCTTTTCAATGTGCTTTGTCCTCACTCACATGTTACATGACAAAACTTTCTAGGAGGTCACCCATCCTGAGACTATTCCTAACCAAGCACGCTTGACTGATAAGTTCCCAACAGACGAGCTTCCCAAAAGAAAGGTGTATCTTGGTGATATAAGTAGTCATTTCAATCCATTTAAGTTATAATTTTAACATTGTATCGGGGTATTATAGCCATCGTGAATAGAGTTCCATAACCAAAGAGAAGTCTTAGCCTCGAACAATAGAAAAAGAGTCACCATTCGCATTGACATTTGTTTCAAATTTCAACATGAGATTACATACATAGTTGTACGTTGCAAAGGGAGTACCATTATCATGTAATGCCAAATCCCCTCTCATGAACCTAGGGTGGTTCATATTAGTTGCAGTTGGATTAGATAAAGTTCTCTCAGAGTCAACAGTTCCATTAGAGTTGTTAAGAGGGAGTTAACACGAGGGTTAATATTAGCAAAAGGCAATGGGTTCATGAGGCTATATGCAACAATCTCCACAAAATCAAAAATCACACCCTAGATAGCATTAAGAGAGTGAAACTCAATATTCTATGTAACCTTTGGAACTGATTTACGCATCTTAGACATTCTCCTGACAGAAGGCGTAAACCTCTTCTTAAATTTCACCGAAGACACATGGAAGACAAATTAAACCCATGAACCCACTACTATAAAAAGCTCTAAAATTTTAGAACCCGCTTGTTTATCCTTAAATCAAACAAAGCTGAATTGCTTAGGAATTCTTCCTAATCTATTACGGATTGACAATATCATCAAACTCCCTATATAAAATTTCTAATATGTAGAAGTTAACATCCAACAATAAATTTTCAACTAACAATGAAAATGTCAAATATCCCTAACACCAACCGAATTGGCAACAACTAAAACATGACCAACTAATTTAGGGGCCACATGCGACTGCTTAGATCGCACAAACAACCCTTTGGTTGGAAGAGCGGAAGAGCTCAGGTTGAATAGGCTCAATCAAGGTATGGTTAAAGGGAGAAAGAACATTATGTATGGGACACATGAAAAGTACAAAGCGCCTTCAGTTCATACAAATTCTCAATTATTATCGAATAGGGTCTGGGTAATAGACCTTTGAAATGACCAACTTAACTGAATCCGAAATTACTCAGACAAGATTTTTGCCATGCCTATTAGGATATTACATATGCTCTAACTCCATGCTTGCATAGTGAGCCAAGAAAATGACAAAAAAACCTTCATGTGTGCTTTGGATTATGTAGAGAATAGAGTTAGTTATCAATTTGTTATTTGTTACAATTTGTTATTACAGCAGCAGATGGGTTGTTAGGGTTTTCTGTTAGCCCTCCACTGCTACTGCTTGTATATAATTCTTCTCTCCCTCTCCAATTTATTTGTATCATTGGTTCAGATGTTAATACAATACACACAAAAAGTTCTCTCAAATACTTTTCTCATGGTATCAGAGCGCCAAGTTCTGATCCAGTTCTTAATCTTTCATTGATCGATTTACTGATCATTGATTCCTTTGTTTGATCATCTTTTCTGGTGATCAATTACCATCATGACTGATGGTGAAACTTCTGGTGCCACTCCCGTTGAAGAAGAGAGGTCGAACTTCACTGAAGTATATAATAATGATCCTTGTATTTCCAACCCTCGGATCATCCTGGATTACAACTTGTGAGTATAAAACTCACAGGAAACAATTTTAAAAAATGGAGCAGGTCCGTAAAGATTGCCTTAATAACCAAAGTTAAGATGGGCTTCATCACGGGAAAGTGTGCGAAGTCAAGCTATAAGGGTGCACACCTCGAGCAATGGGTCAAGTGTGATAGTATGGTGATCAGCTAGATTCTAAATTCTATTGTTCCAGACCTTTCTGAATCATTTCTCTATGTGGATTCTTCAAAAGAATTGTGGGAGGAACTTTCGGAACGATTTGGACAAAGCAATGTTCCAATGTTATTCCAGTTGGAGAAGGAAACCCATGACTTACATCAAGGAAATAATTCAGTTGTTGTTTACTACACCAAGCTGAAACAGTTGTGGGATGAGCTTAATGCCATGACTAGCATTCCTGAATGCACTTGCCCTACGACTTGTTCTCATGGTAAACAAGCAGCTGAATTAGAACAGAAGAGACGGCTGATACAATTCATGATGAATCTGAATGATGATTATGATACTATTCGAGGACAGATTCTTTCTATGGAACCATTGCCTTCTGTGAATAAGGCCTTCTCTATTATTCAAAGAGCTGAAAGTCAGAAGCAAGTTTCTGGCAGTCTTCACTCGATTGGTGAAGTTGCAGCCCATGTTTCCAAACAAAATCTTGGCAATCAGAACGAGATAAACACTGCCTTGATTGCAAAAAATATACAGAAGGAAAAGAAGGATGGCAAGAAAGCAAAAGGACATAAATATTGCACTTATTGTCAGAAGACCGGGCATGAAAGGGATCAATGCTTCAAGTTGCATGGCTATCCAGAATGGTTCGAGAAGAAGAGAAACCAGAAGGTTGAATCACCAAGGACGGCTGCAATTGCTTCATCAAACACTGATAACAACAATATTGAAACTCCTTTAGAAGTTTCTTATGGGATTAATTCACCTTTGGATGCTAGATTAGTTCATGCTGTGGCACAAGAGATGTTGAGGCTATCCAAGGGCAAACAGAATATTGATACTCAGGTGGATTCACAGCATCAATTCAGTCAGTTTGCAAGTAATCGGTCTATAGTTACCTCTATTAATAATCTGGATATTTGTTGTGCTATTGAAAAGCATGATCTGTCTTGGATAGTGGATACTGGAGCAAGTGACCATATGGCCTATGATCTGAGAATGTTTATGGATGTGATCACCTTACCCCATCCTATACAAGTTGCTATGCCTGATGGCAGTATTAAGACAGTAACATTGGCTGGCAGGATAACAATTACTCCTGACAATGTACTTGAGAAGGTTCTTTATATACCTGAATTCAAGTATAATCTTATGTCAATCATCAAACTCTTGAATGATAAAGGGTTTTGTGTCAACATCTATCCTGACAAATGTGTGTTTCAGGACCCTTTAAATAATATAATAGAGTGGTGGCAGTGGCTCGGGTAATTGAAGGATTATATAGATTGATGCCAAGGTTTCTGACTCGAGTCCAGAAAATGATGCTCAAAGAAGTTTCAAGTCTATTGTTGCTTCAGTAGCTAATAATACTATGTCCCTAGATATCTTACATGCTAGGTTAGGACATGCTTCTATGTCTAAACTAGCTCATATTGCTGAATTTAAACATCTTGTTCATGAATCTTATGATTGCGAGACTTGTATTCTTGCAAAGGCACATAGGCTTCCTTTTGATAGAAGCTCAATAAAAACTACTATGGTATTTCAATTGGTACATATGGATCTTTGGGGGCCATACAAAGTGGGAAATATAGATGGTGCTCATTTTTTTCCTGACTATAGTTGATGATTATAGTAGATGTACATGGACACAGATGCTAAAGCACAACTCAGGTCTTTGATTCCATTGTCAATTTTTTTAATCTGGTGGAACTCGGTACAATGCTAAGATTAAGACCATCAGATATGATAATGACACTGAATTTATTCAACATTCTTAGCTTGTGCTTCCTTTTTTGCTTCCAAGGGTATCATACATCAAAAATCTGTTGGCACTCCACAACAGAATGGAGTGGTGGAAAGGAAGCACATACACCTTTTGGAGGTTGCTAGGTGTTCAAATCGCAATACAGTGCAGGTTTTAATTGTCGTATCCACAGGGAGTTGGGGTACCGAACCTAAAAGTCACTTAAACTCTCACCTACTAGGTTGGATTTTTCATAAACTTTTGAGTCAAAGAACTAACAACTAACAAAGCAAATAAAGTCTAAAAAGAACTAATCACATAAGCTAGAAGGAATAACAAAAAGAGGACCAAATTACCAAGTCTAACTTAAGCAAATTAAGTGATCAATCGCCCCTGTTAGCTCACCAATGCCCCTCTCTCAAGGGTGTAAAGGCTAGTCTAATTCTCCTAATTACTATTCACATGTAATTAATCAAATCAAACTACAAGATGACAATCTCAAAGACCTAGCTAAAGATTTGAATATTTTCGTGACAAACCCCAACTATCCTCCCTACTCACACTTGGCAACTTTCATTGCTTAAACATTTATCAAATTATGTGGTGAGCAAAAGAAACTCAATTAGCAAAATTAGAACTTGGTTTTCATTAAACTACCCAAGCTAGTGACCTAAGGACTAGGACCATTTAAAACCTAAAACCTAATGACTTAAAAAAATGACTCAAAACAATCCTAACCCTAAACATACCCTAATGACCTAACCTAACATAACTGACCAAAACCCTAATAACCCTAGACAGAACAGATCCTAACATTAAACTAACTTAAACAAGACCCTAAGAAAACCCTAATCAGAACCCTAATAACCTAGCCTAATCAAACTAGCCCAAAAACTAACATAACTGACCCAAATAACAAAACAAACTCAACAACTAAAGACTGACCTAAACCCTAACAGTCTAACGTAAACCAAACCCAACAAGACACACTGCCTATACTATTGACCATAGGAAAAAGAACAAAACCCAGACCTAAAATCTAATGACCGAACAAAGAAAGAAAGGAAAAGAAAGAGAAAATAAAAGAGAGATAGAGAGAGAGACGAGCGGAGGATGAAGAAGAACAAAGCACGAATCAAACCAAATCAACACAACTCACCTTCAAACATCAAATTAACTGAGAAAATTACTAAATACAAGATTCATCAAAGTATATTTCCAGAATCACAAACTGTCAAACAATCAAGAACCTACCCTAAAATTCGATTAACATGGATGACAAAACAGAGATAAAAGCATGAAGAAAAGCATGAATAAAACTAACTCTACAATCTAACCTAAACACTACCCTAAGATGGAGGCCTAGGGCGTCACCTTCCCCAAACCAACCATGAAAACCTCAATCCGCCCTTCTTTTCCCTTTTATAGTCGAATTCGTGTCTCCTCTTCCAATCTCGACCCTTGATTCCTCTCAATCTTGGACGGTCCAGATGCGTTTGATGGTTAGAGCTCGGTGATATGCAACGTTGGTGGGTGTATGCGATCGTGGGCTGCTGCGTTGTTGTACTTTCGTCGGGTATTCCATCCGGATCTGCAAAAGGAGAGAAAGAGAGTGAGAAATCGCGAGAATTTGGAAGAGAAAGACAAGATGAGGAGAAGAGAAATGAAGAAGAGAGAAGAGATGGAGATGGAGATGGATGTTTGAATGGTGGTGTGGGTGTTTCGGTGCGTGGTGTTTGTAACAACCCAAGGAAAACCCCTTTTATTATACATGTGATTAAGCCGTAATCAAAAATTAGGAAGGATTAACTTATAGATTAAATAAAGCGCGTGCTCCTTATTTTATGATTTTATGTTATCTTTTATATATATATATATATATATATATATATATATAACCAGTTACATTTTTGCAGGGCTTGAACAATGCAACGCATTCCCCTCTAATAGTCGTCTATGAATTTCGCGCCATTAATAGTACCTCTCCTCGATCTGATTAAAAATACTCTCATCAAACTCAACCCTTCTTTTAGGATGACCCTATTAGATGTCTTAGGGTGTAATTTATGAGAAATAAAACAAGGACTACATGTAATTGTAGTTATCATGGTTAATTTTTGTAGGTTGTATATTTTGGGAAAATTGAGGTAGGAATGCTATAAGTTAAATGTGGAGAATAAAGTGAGGAAATAGTTGGGCCTTTCGGGGGTCCTTTGGACCGGCCAAACAAGAGAAAAGGAGGGGAAGGGGGCTTTTTAGTAGTATATAATTGAAGGAGGGAGTATCAAGTAAGGGGTTCTCAAATTTTAGTCTAGCATTCAAACTCTTGTGGGCGTGACTCTTTGGCTCCCTCCTCTCTCTCGCCAGCCCCCCCTGCCGCCCCTCTGCTCGCCAACCACCAGGGCGCCGCCGGCCGTCGTCACCGCCGCCGACCACCGGCGCCACCACCACCTTCATCTTCTCTCTCCTCTTTCTTGTTTTCAAGTGTAATCTCCTTCCTCCTATCTCTTCCTTCCATTTTGATGACCACATCTAGTTGTAATCTGAGTTTTTATATATAAATGATGTTATTTTCAGATTTTAGTGTGGGAATTCTTGAGTTCTTCAAGGAAAGAAAGGAAGTTTTCAAGTTGGAAGAAAGGAAGTGGTGAGTTCTTGTAGATCCTTGTTATTTTAGTTGTTTCAAGTGACCTCTTTGTGTGAAAATAAGCATGCATGTAGGTTTAGTGTTGTAATTTTCTGAGAAGGTGTGGAAAAATTGTTGTGCTCAAGTTGCATGTTCATAGATTAGGTGTAGATGGGGATGTAAAAGAATTTTGTGAAGTTGCATGTGAAAATTGGTGCTAGGTAGTGAAAGTGAATATGAATTTGAGGATGTATGAGTTTAAAAGAGAGGTATAAGATGTCATTTTAACTATTTAAGGCTGATTTTTTGTGTATATGATGATACCATGATGGCTTATGAAGGATCCTTGGCTAAATTACAAAGACTTGGGCATGCATGTGAGTTTTGGGCACATAAGTACATTCTGGTTGGTTTTGTGTTTTACAGGAAATATAGAAAATGATTTTTGGTGATATTAGGGTTTAGTTAGATGGACAAAAGTGTTAGCTAATGCCCAGTTTTTACGGATCGACTTTTCGATGTATATTTTAGAAATTATGACCAAAACCGTAAAATGGTACGAATCTGGAATTTAAGTGACGGCAGAATGAAAATGGCTAGTTTTCGTCTAGTTAAGGTTTGATATGGCGTCGGATCTAAACATGAAAGTTTTAGAGGACTGTTTAAACTTTCCGGAATGGTATGGTTTGCATCCATACGACGTCGGATGAGCAAGTTATAGGTGTTTGTTTGAAGGACAGAAATTTTGATTTGTTTTCCAGAATTAGAATGTTAGTGGCTGCTCGTGTGTTGGCTTAAAATTAGGCCTTTTCCCAAGCTTAAATCATGTGTTGGTAAAAAGTTAAGTTAAAGTTTGAGTCTTAAGCTTTCCGTAGACAGCTTGTAGGCCCAAAACCGAGTAGTATAGCTCAAGAAATCGCCGAAAAACGATACTCGGCTTGTACAAATTCTGGGCAGATTGTGTAATTAAGCGTTTTGACCCCCGTAATCATGTTTTTAGCTTCCGGCGTTGACTCTGAAGTTGTAGGGCGCGTCCTAAGATTTCCAAAAAGTACTCTTATGTGGCAATCCGATATATCTATAGCAATAGTTATCTTCCTCATTGTAAATATAGGAAAATGCTTTTAGTTATGAACCGGAGTTTTTCTTTAAGAATTCCTCACCCTTCTCCTAGCCGGATGAGAAAATCTAACTCTTAAATCCTTCCTCTCTTTAAGCTTTCGCTCAAGTAATCGTTGCTCGTGCATTGTTCAAGTCCTTGCTCGTTGGTAGTTCGTTCTCAGGTACGTGTACTACTTAGCTTTTATGCTATACATGTACTTAGATTATTTATTCTTGTATTATCTTAACTATGCGCCAAAACGATTCTTATATATGCTTACATGCTGAAATTTTACTACAAAACATGTCCACGAGGAAGATGCTCTTTTATAAGTAAAATTTTGGACCTTGAAGCAAACTTCATGCTTTAAAAGCTAGTGTCGTTTTATGAAATTAAAGAGGAAAATCCCCTTTAAATTGTAAGTTTCTAGTTTCGGTCGAACACACAAAAATCAAGGGTTTTACCTCTTAAGAAGCCTTTTTATAAGCTAACCTTACTTGAGGAAGAGTTCTTTTCATGCTTGTTGTCGAGTTTAATTAAAGATTATCTTTACGGTTAAAGATTTCCAAGAGTTTAGAAGTTGTCTTAAGTAATAAAGCCCCGCCATGATTTATGTGTGTAAAAGCACACCAAGGAAATAGTGCTAAATACACACCATGTTCACGTGCCTTGAGCACCCCATGAGAATTTATTTTGTGCCTTAGATGCACACCAGGAAAATCTGGCCAGTAGGATAGATATCCACAATCTGGACCTCCCAATCGGTCCGGGTATGCGCATATGGAGGCTTAGCCGATGATCGTAAGTAGGGGCATCCATGTTAAGTTCTACCTTATCACGTTATCTTCTTGTTGTAAACTTTTATGTTTATAAGTTGTTTAATTTCAATACTTTTATAGCTACGTATGAATTTATGCTCTTTTATGAGTTATGGATGTATTCTTAGCCTTGCAAGTTTATTATGGGAAATCAAGTATTTTTCTTTACATGTCTAACCACCCTGTGGCGGTTACCCTGTTAAGTTGATAATTGTGACATGAATTCAGGAATTTACCAAAAACTGGAGTTCTTGTAAGTTGATTTGTTAAACTCTTCTCTTTCAGGCTTTACTTCAATTATTTATTAAATGAAGCTGCGCGCCTAGGGGTAATAAAATCAAAGTCTTACTTTTGTTTGCTTTATTCAATTCTATTAGTATACGTACTGAGTAAAACTCACCTCTTTAAGTTGTTTGTTACTCTTAAGGCCGCAAGGGAAAGGCAAGGGCAAAGTCATCGAAGGGCGGAACCCAAAAGCAACCTAGGTGGTACTCAGGTGATCTTGAAGCTCCTTCTTTTGGAAGTTCTATAGGAGCCATGGTTAGGAGTGTGTTGGAATTTTGGGAAGCTGTTGTTAATTATGGTTTTGTGGCATGTGTTATGAACGGTTTGTATGTTAAGTTGGTTCTACTTCTTTGGGTTGTATATTTATAAGAGTCTCATACCTTGATGATTTGCGATGTCTTGTTATGGTGGTCTAAGTATGTGGTTGTGTGAGGTCTTTTGGTGATGTGTCGGAGTCTTAGCCTAGTCTATGTTCATGGACGGCGGTAGTGCTCTCAGGTAGTTATCCGCTGCTGATCATTAGGTTAAGTAGTGATTAGCTTAATCTGGTGATTAGTAACCTGGGGGTGTTACAGTGTTTGCAGCAGTAGGAAAAACAGACAGAGAAGTGAGAGAGGGATGAAGAGAGTAAAAAAGAAAAGGGGGGGGGGAATGAGAGGTGGAATTAGGGATTTAGGGATTTAGGGGGGTTTTATTCGGCTGAATGGAGTGGGGAAAACGGGTCGGGTTTGGTTACTGGGTCACGGGTAGACGGGTATTAGTTAGCTGGGTTTGGGTGAATGGGTTTTCGGGCTGTGGGTAATTTGGGCCGAAAAGGAAAGGGAATGGAAGAAGAGGGATTGGGCTGGGATAGAATTAGGATTTAGACTAGGTTTTTATTTTTATTTCTAATTTTTATATTTTTGATTCATTTTAACTAATAAAAACTAAAGTGATAAAAAGACATAAAAATCTAATAAAAGAGTAAAACCAATTACAACAATAAACTTAATTTAATTATTAGGAACAAACAAAAAATCATAGAATAAAGGGGAAAAACATGCAAAATATCGGAATAAACACTAGGGCTCTCAGATTCAAATCTCATCTGCCAAAGTATTTTTGGGGAGAGTGTGTTATGGCTGCTATACACATTATTAACAAACTCCCCATGAAAATTCTGGGATAGAAGAGCCCTTATGAGGTCTTGCATGGTGTTAAACCAGATTTGTCCAGTTTGAGAACTATTGGTTGCTTGTGTTATGCCACCAACACTGGGAAGAGAGACAAGATGGATGCTAGAGCCATGAAATGTATTTTGTTGGGATATAGTCTGGGGATCAAAGGTTACAAATTATATGGTTTGGAGGAGAAGAAAGTCTTTTATAGCAGAGATGTATTATTCAAGGAAAGTGTATTTCCTTTTCATACTATGGTTAACACAGGCATTACCTTAGAACCTTCCACTCTATGGCCATCTTTTGAAGATACTCATTTGCTCTCACATCTGCCCATTGACACACCATCTCAACAACTTGAACAATTTGTCTCATCTCCTTCAGTTATACCAGATAACCCTTTTCACCACATTCATCATACACCTGCTTCTTCACCAAACATTGTGTCTCATACCCCTCCTTCTGAGCTTGACAACTCGGGCAGACAATCTGAATCTTCAGATCATTCCACTTCCCACATAAACACATCTCCCAGTCTTAATCCTCAAAACACTACCATTACTCATATATCACCACCTCGAAGATCCCAAAGAAATAGAGGTCCTCCTGTTTGGCTCAATGATTTTATTCATCAAGCTAAAACCTCCTCATCAACCAGTTCTCAATCTCATAGTTTTTCTAGCTCATCCCAACATCCTCTTCTTCAGCAAGCTGACTTTACTCATTTATTCACAGACTTTGTTTCTTCATTCCTCAGCACCTTACATATTCATGAACCCTCTACATATCATCAAGCTTGTGAGAGTCCTGAGTGGGTGTTGGCCATGGATCAAGAGCTCAAGGCTCTTGAAGATAATCATACTTGGGTTCTTACTAATCTGCCACATGGTAAGAAACCATTATCTTCTAAGTGGGTGTACAAGGTCAAATTTCGACCCGATGGTTCTATTGAGAGGTACAAGGCCAGGCTGGTTATTCGAGTTTTCGAGCAAGTCAAGGACAAGGATTATAAGAACACCTTTTCACCTGTTGCTAAGCTCAGTACTGTGCGAGTTCTTATTTCCTTATCTACTTCTAAGGGATGGCCTCTTCATCAGCTCGACATCAACAATGCTTTCTTCCATGGCTTTATTGAGGAGGAAGTTTATATGCAACCTCCACAAGGCTACACCAAAGCAGCACCTGGACAAGTGTGCAAACTTCAACGATCATTATATGGCTTGAAACAGGCGTCCAGGCAATGGAATGTTGAACTTACTAAGTTTCTCACAAAGCTGGGTTATGTGCAGTCCAAGGCTGATTATTCCCTTTTTGTCAAGAACTACAATGGCTTATTCACACACATCTTGGTGTATGTCGATGATCTATTAATCACTGGCAATGATGAGCACAACATCATGACAATCAAAGAGCAGCTACATCAGGCCTTCACTATCAAAGATCTTGGTGCTGCCCGATATTTTCTCGGCATTGAAATAGCAAGGTCTGACTTGGGCACTTTTCTCAATCAGAGAAAATATATTGTTGATATTCTTGATGATGCTGGTTTATCTGGTGAGAAGCCCACTAAATTTCCACTTCCAAAAGGCTTGAAGCTTTCCACTGAGTCAGGAGACTTACTTCCAGATCCTGAATCTTATAGGCAGATCATTGGTAATTTGGTAGGCTCCTTTATCTCACTATCACTCGCCCATATATCTCTTATGCCACCCAACATCTTAGTCAGTTCATTCAGCATCCACGTATCCCTCATTATCATGCTGCTTTGCATGTCTTACGTTACCTAAAAGGGACCATCAACTTTGGTCTTTTCTATTCTGTGCCTTCTACTGCTGCTCTTCCTGTTGAGGCTTACTGTGATGCTGATTGGGGAGGATGTCCCATGCCAGCCAAATCTCTCACGGGCTATTGTGTTTTCCTTGGTGGCAACTTGGTCTCTTGGAAAACCAAGAAGCAAAAAACGGTTTCAAAATCTTCCGCTGAAGCAGAATATCGTGCCATGTCCAGTGTTACTTCTGAGCTGGAATGGATTGCTCATCTTCTGCAGGAGTTGAAAATTCCGTTGCAATTGCCTATTACATTGCATTGTGATAACCGGGCTGCTATGCATATTGTTACCAACCCAGTTTTTCACGAGAGAACTAAACATCTGAACATAGATTGCCATTACACCAGAGATGAGCTTACAGAAGGTTTTCTCCTGCTTGCTCATGTTCATTCCAAGGAACAACTTGCTGACATATTAATCAAACCCTTGGGAGAACTATCTCATCATTATTTAGCTTCAAGGTTGGGAGTGTTGGAACATCCATCTTGAGGGGGGATGTAGAGAATAGAGTTGGTTATCAATTTGTTATTTGTTACAATTTGTTATTACAGCAGCAGATGGGTTGTTAGGGTTTTCTGTTAGTCCTCCACTGTTACTGCTTGTAACTAATTCTTCTCTCCCTCTCCTATTTATTTGTATCATTGGTTCAGATGTTAATACAATACACACAAAAAGTTCTCTCAAATACTTTTCTCAAATTATGAAATCCATGCACAAGTAAGCTCCAAACTCCATAACAGGGCTTCTTTTCCACTCCTACCCATCAAACGGGCCATAAATGGGCCATGTTTATCATTTGGCCCAAAATAGGAATATGCTAATTCTGAGAATATCTTGGACCAAGAAGAACATTCAGCCCATGCAGCAAAACTCAAAGTCTAACTATGCCATATAAATAGAGCAATTTGAAACTGGGCTTAGCCCAAGTTACACCTTTTATTAACCCAACATGAATATGATGATTAACAACTGGATTATCTTTTTGTTGTAAACTTGTTTTTGATGACCCATGTGATGTACAACAGATTTTTTTATTATTTTATTTGATTTATTTTTAGAAGTAATTTATAACCATTATCAATTCAAATTTAGTCATTAATATTATTGAGGAAATTTATACTATCATAATATATATTTTTTCTGCATGTAAATATTTTTAAATACTAATTTGAAAAATATAGTCGTAAAAACATTTAAAATTAATGTATATAACTTATGATATCCTTATTTTATAATAAAAAATTAGAGGGAAAAATCAACTTTTAATGCATATAAGAAGAGTCAAGCTCTAAACTATATTTGCTTAATAAAAATATATTACAGTTTCAATATTTATTTATCTATCATTAAACCATGTATTATTTAATCTAGTCTCAAAATAATTTCATATTGAAAACAAACAAGATACGTTTTTATGTAATAATGGTGATGATTAATTCAAAAAATGCAATAATAATTGATAAAAACAACGATGGTGTTTTCTTTTCATTTTCTATTTTAGTAAAGTACAATATAACTATAGTAAATATTTTTCACGAAAAATTAATTCTTTCACTATAATTTTTCAATTTTATTCTATTTTTCATATGTTATTAAAATTATGGGGGGAAATGTAAATATAATGTATTTTATCATATCTCAATCACAATAACTTATAATATGACTTTCAAATGTGTTGTAACATGTATGATTAATGTAAATTATTTAGGATCGGTTTCCTCAAAAAAATAATAAGGTTTGGAATAGGTTGTAATTAAGTAGTCAAACCTCCATAGTTTAGGTATGTGATTACCTTAGGTTTTAATGTATGCATAGATGATATTTTAGTTGTAATATGAACTATGATTTAAAAAGGTTAATATGACAAAATTCAAATTAAGTTGTTAGATATCAACTTTCCAAGAAATTACTAACTACTTCGTTTCAAATTAATTGTTGTCTTAGGAAATTATGCTGTTAAATTTTAAAATTTTTGGTTATCAATTTCTCAATATATACAATACCTTATTGTATAAAATTATTACTATTAGATTGGTTACGAGAAATACTAACCTAAAATTATAATATTGCAATTTGTAATTGCTAATAAAATATTATATAAAAACTATCCATAAAAAAGTGACACTAGAAATTGCGACAATCAACTATAAATACTCCATCTAAACACACCCTTAAAAAAAAAAAGAGTGCTAGACACTTGCTAGGTTCCTAAAGAAAAATATGTAATATATAGTTATAGAAAAGAAAAAAAATTGCAACCACATGTCAAAACCAATTGCCATGGATCATTTCTAAAATTTTAATCATTATGTCACTATCTTCAACTTTTATAGTCACAACTAATACTTTTTTAATTTTATATAAACTATATAACATACTATATATACCATGTGATACTATAAATAAAATATATATATCTAAAAAATAAGACTTTATCGCGTAAAATGAATGCTACCTATAAATATACCCTTGGCACAATTTGATCCATAAGAATAGCACAAGTGCAATAACATTATCTTTATCTAGATAACATGTATATAAATATATTTTCAAGTTGCATGACAAGGCTTATAAAGTAGGGTAAAGAGGATGAGATGGGATTTGGATATGGGGGGATAAACACATTTTCAAGTGTACCTATGTAGTGGAAGAAAGAGCAAAACATGTCAATTCTCAAATGTTCCTTTGTAGCTTGACAATGCCCCCAAAAGCATCCAACTCTCCCAATTTCATGTCTTTTGGATGGTATTGCATGTCCAAGATAATACTTAGCCAAAGCCAAAGGGTAACCATGAATAGAATAGATAGTAACATTAATACATATCATCTACTTTTTATATTCTTTAGCAATCAAGCTAAAAATGGATGCATCAATTATCCTACACCATAAGTCATCTACTAGTTTCTGTGAGGTTTTCTCGGTAATTCATGTGTTTAGAGAAGTCAATTTGGCGGCATATTGGGGACACTCCATCCAAAATAGGGTCGTTTGGAGTGTTAGCTCTGATTCTGTTTTTTTCCTTTATTTTGTTTCATGATAACTTAGGAAGACGTCTTACGAAAATGGTTTCTTAATTTCCTTTGTATCCCTCTTTTACCCATATTAAGAAAAAAAGTCATCTACTAGTCTAAATAATGACAGATTTAAGTATTGAAGTTAGAGGTGTCCACTTAAAAATAACTATCAAAAAATTGTATTTTATTTTTTTATGAATAATTGGGTTGTTGTACTAAATTGAATATTCTTACTAATATTTTGAATTTTTTAGGATATTCACTCAACAATACTATATTATCCCAATATATAATAGGCTATTTAAATTTTAATTTCCTGAACTTGGGGTCTCCATTGACACCCATATGCCTAACATAAATCTGCCCATGATTCCAAATACAAGTATAATAATTCATCTTCCACTAAACAAATACAAACAAAGCAAGTCTAGGTCAACCACAATTATTTTCTTAAAAAGAAAAATATTTGTTTTTCAAATAAAAATATTTGTTCTAGTGAAATAGATTGGGGTCATTGACTTATGATAAGGTCAATTTTAATTGTACTTTGAGAAGAATGAAATGAGAAGGAAACAACTAAGTCAATTTGTGTAACTCCATGAATTGTTCAAAGGACATTAAATTCACTTGGTTTGGGTTCACATCTTGAGTCAAGTAGGCCCATTTGATTGATGATTTAAACAAATTAAAACCTACCTATTTAATATTGATTTTAGCAACTAAAAATCCTTCAAATAAAATATAACAGAATTGTAACTACAATAAGTTAAAATACATGTGTCCAATAGAATTTTTTTCATTGAATTATTTGATTAAAAATGGTCCATTTGATAATAAAATAGGATAATTTGTAAAAATTCTGGATCTGTATTAATTGAAATTCATGCAAAATAATCTTACTGATTAGTTGAACAAATAAAATACACAAACGCATCAATACATATAAAATTTGAACAAAATTCTGTTATTTCTTAAAAACTCTAGTACGTAAACTAAATATTGGCATGAAACACACCATGTTGCACAAATCTTGTGGTCTAAATTAAAGTTGCATAAAAATTCTAGATCTTGTTATTATTGTTGTTTTAAAGTAATCTTACTTTTGTTGGACAATAAAGTAATATAAGCACGTTGGTACAGACAAAATTTAAATTCTTGTTTCCTATGTCTTCTTAAAAAGCCAATTTATTTTGTAAATTAGTATGTGAAATTTGAACTCAACTTTCAATATATATGTAACAATTAATTATGTTCCTTTAATTATCAGTTTTAAACTTTTAGGCTCTGTAAAGTTCAATGATAAATGATAGTTATAATAAATGTTATTTTGGTAAATTTGGATTTGTATGCTAAATGCTATTTTTGTTGGGTAACGGTAAGTTTCAGTAGCTTTCAGTAAATTATGGTAACTTTCGGTAAGTTTTTACCCTTACTTATTTACCATCCAACTTCACGGGTTCTTAATTGATCGTTACTTGTACAAATGATTTATCGTTATCAGAGCTATGAACCTTCAAACATCACCTAAAAACTTTTTGATCTTGTATAGGCCTATTATTGCCTTCTTCTTAAACAAACATTTACCGTATAACCTACGTAGTAGTAGTCAAGTGATATGCATCTCCATCTTCCAAACTTCCGATCAATGTTCAATTCTTGATGGAAACAAAAAAATTCCGGTGGGTGAAAATTGTCATGGACGCACAATTTGATACTTACAACCCACTGTCCCTGATCTGTAAAGTTAGGTATTGGTAATTCTCAAAATATTTGCTTCCACCAATACTTGAACCTTGACAGGGAGCATGAAAGATAGGGTGGTTGTCACTTAGCTATCACCTCTTTGATATCATAATATAATACTTAAAACTAACTTTACTGATGTTTGCAGTTCAATAATTACAACACTCTATCCTCAATCCATAAAATTTACTGGCGATCATCTTTAAAATTACGATTCAACCCATTTACCCTCCTCTAGAAAAACATATACATGCACAAAAGAGTGGATAGGCATGGAACACAACATGTTACACAAGGAAGTAAGAAGCACTAGTTGGTGTGAGAGAGGCCTAAAAGGCAGACCATGAGATGAAAGGCAAGGAAAGTGAAACCAAGCACAGACTAAAAAGCAAGGCATGTGAATGATGTTAGAAAGGCCTGAGGCATGTGTGTGTAATGTGTATGTAGTTAATATTTGATAGCTGTTGTTGAGGTAGATTTGCCTAATACAACTGGGTCTATAGTGTTAGTATTATTCCTTGTTTAATTTCCACCCTCAGGTTTCTTTTAGGGTGCGTTTGGTTGGTCAATGATCTCTAAGAAATGGTTAATTTTCTCGGGTTGACTTACTTTTCCCATGTTTAGATGTGGGTTGACAATGAGAAAAATTTCACGGTGGACCCTCCATTTTTTCAATTTTCCTAAGGAAAATTTCCCTTAAAGGAGACTAAGAAAATTTTTTCCCAAGAAAATATTTCTCGTGGGAAATTTTCCCCAGAAAAAATGTACCTGAGGTTCCTACGGACATTCCCTTAATTACTTTGTCCACTCAAATTGAATTGAATTCTATGTTTGGTGCATGTGATTTTTTTTGAATATTTCTTCTATGTCTGGCTGTCTGTGTAGTGTTACTGACTAGTTGAGTTGTGGGTTGTGGCCTTTAATTTTGGCCTAATTGTTTGGGGGGGGGGTCTTCTCATTACCCCAACAGCCAAGCTATGTATCCCCACCACCACCAATCTACTATTTGTCAATTGCCTATTTGGTTATCCATCCATCCACTCAAACAAACCTATCTTAGTACCTGTCATATTTTATGATTTAGGTCACTTGTGTAAAGCCGTAAATGTATAGCCAAAAGACTGGTTTTTATTAGTCTTTTGAATTTACTGGTACTGTGAGATAAGGGTCTAGAGAGCAGGTTAAATTTATTCAGTGTAAAGAAAAAAGGTCATGTTCTTTTTGTTGGTAAGTAATCGATAGGGTAAGGTAAATAGAGAAAAGTAGGGTAAGTAAGATAAGTCTTATCATTTAAATATATAAATATTTAAATATGTACCATTGTTGTCCCATTATGTTTGTCATCCTAACTAATTTGAGAAAATCAATGCATATTGAAATTTGAGTGAAAAATTTATAATATATCCCAACTACTAGTACAATATTTTATAATTTTTAATAAATTTATTAACTAAGGGTAAATTTGTTAAAAACAAGATGATGTGTCAAACACACTCCTGTTGGTTTGTGCTTTTGTTGTGGTTTGTGCTTTTTTTTGGCTGCTGATTTCTTGGTGTTATCTTGTTTTCAGAAGATTCATGATGCTTTCTTGCTTTTTGGCTAACAAATAATCGGAAAAAACACACTCGATTTCCACCGATACCACAACTCGACTGCATTCGTTATCCCATTAAAATACAATTTTTTAGGACCACCATAATGTAAAGCGGAGATTATTGGGATTATTATAATTCAATTTTCCAATATGCAAGCAAAAAAAAAAGCATATTGATAAAAATACCTATAAAAACAGAGTCGATACTTAACATGAATATTGTGAAACAGAGGTTTCTTCCTAATGACTCTTTCATAATTTCATTCACTTGTTAAAGAGATAACACTACATAAAACTTTATATCTTCAATCTCCAAAATAACTTTGTTTCACATAATGACATGACTTACCCACCTAATACAAACTCTCTCTAAACGCAGTGTTTTGAGTTATCAATTCACCTAATTCATTCGAATATACTTTTCATTCAACCGGATCCATTTAGTCATCCATACATATCTGAACGCCCACATGATATGATACACTTGTTGCTAAGCTAACAAACTTTTGTCCGACCCAGAAGAAATGGGTTCATATATAGAATTTTCATTCGAATTTTGATATTGATTGATTATTTGGACATAATTAGACCTGACAATTTCTGACCCCACTTGATAACCCAACCGGAACCCGCCCGAAATTTCTGGGTTTTGAACACAAATTTTTAAACTAAACCCGAAATACATCGAACCTGAAAATTAGTGGGTCAAACCCAACCCATCCATTTGACCCGAAATATTAACTTTTTAAGTTCTACTTTATTAAAATTTGTGACTTTTCTTTGAAATCTTTAACTATTAAACTATAAGTACAACTCATTTATTTGTTGTTTCTCTAATTTAAGTTAAAATAGTTACAATAATCATATTTTATTATGTACATTGTACAAAAAGTAGTATTTAGAGATAATTTTTTAAAAAGAAAAAACGGAAAAAGATCGCAATCATAACCCATTGGGTCGACCCGAAATACACCCTACCCGTATTTACCCGAACTCGATATGCAACTGACCCGAAACCGCCCGCCCGACTGAAATGACAAGTCTAGACATAATATTTCTCTCTTTTCTATTGTCCGAATTAGATTCTAACCCAAATTCAGCTCCGTCCGAACTGTCCGACTCGGTCTGACCCGAATTAAAACTAGATCTAAACATGAATTTTTCGTCTAAATTTTAACATTAATCAATGTTGACCAACCCAATTTTTAGCCATAGCTACTTATTGCCAAAGGCCAAAGACCCAGAAAAGAAAAAGAAAGAAATATCTCGAAATTGGAATTGTTTATCCAGATTGAACTACCAGTCTCCCATAAAAGACTTTCACTGTCAGTTTGATTAAGATACATGGGACATACAATTTGGGCAATTTGGGCTTAAATCTCCAATCAAATTCAATTCAACTCCCATATGCAACTCAAACAGAGCTACTTGTTTAGGTTCTTTGTATCATATTACGTACACTCACTCCAGTTTATATTATTATTATTATTATTATTATTATTATTATTATTATTATTATTATTCACCCTTTCATAATTTTACCTTCATTAGTTAATAGTATATATACAGTCCCATTTTTTTTAAACGTGGTCAAATTATTGATGCCGGCTTTCTTTCTTTGATTGACTATTATTATCACTTTGAGACGTATGAGATTAAACAATTGGTTTTAGGGACACATTCAATGACCATATTCACATACGTTAAATTGACTTTTGTATACATGCATGTATTTTTTTTATATATAATTAAGCGGTCCAATTCATCGCGCCCCTATCGCATATAGAGAACGGGAGATAGAGGTGTCAATGACCCAAAGCTGAACCCCATACTCACAACATTTTCTGAAATGGTAAAGGAGAAATCCTCCCGGCCCTTAATTCGAACCTTGGAGGACAGAGATAGAAAATGGACATATTGTCACTCAAATAAAAGGTGATTGGCATATATGTATGTATGATTGTATTTTTATCGGATAAAGTTGGTCTGATTATTAGGTTTTTAAGGTCATGTTCGTCTTTGGTTAGATTGGATATAACTCTCCCAACTTATTTAAACTTATCCAAACTTAACACAATTTTCCCAAAAAAAAAATCACTCTAAAAACACAGTTCCCAAAAAAAACATTATTACTTATTCTAATTTATCCTAACTTATCCATCCAAACTTAAAAATAACTCAACCAAATAACAGGCCTAAATCAGGGGTAATCATTGGTAAATTTTATGGATTAAAGGGTGAAAGAAAAGTATATAGTTCCTTTTTTATATATATTTACGTCAAAAAAATTACATGTTAATTAATTATTTGGGAGTTATTAATCATGAATTCCTTTTGAAGGAAATCTAGCTTGGAGTGATAGATCTTTTTATCTATCAAAGGTTGAGTCGTACACTAGTGTGCTTAAACACCTATATACCAATCATCTTGTTGCTAGGTTTTTTTGATAGAGTATTATAACAACTTTTATCAATGATATTAGAATCTATTACCTAATGTCCAGGGTGATCCTTAATCAATGCTGCCATATTACGTATACTACCCTCATTAAGAGAGATTGATGGTGCCAAGTTGTGCATAATGAGGATAATCTAAAATATCAACCTAAAAAAGTTAATAATTGGTGAAGTTTTGATAAGTTTTGATAAATAAAGTTAAGTATTTGTAATTATCGAGAAGACTATTACTTTTGAATAAAGTAGTAATCTAGTACATTTTTAAGGAGAAAAGTAAATATTTATAAATGTGTAAGATTTCAAGTTTTGGTAAATAAAGTTAAGTTCTGATAACTTTGGAAAATATTTATCCCCTCCACTTATGGTTGAGTTTACAAGCCCCCTTTAGTAAGATTTCAAGTTTGAGTACTGCAGATAGGGGCGGATCCCCATTGACACCAAGGGTGTCCACGGACACCCCAAGTTCCGAAAAAAGTTTAAGCAACCTATCATATTTTAGGAAATTGTTGTATATTTACATTAAATGGATACCATAGAAAGACCAAAAAATATAAATAAAAGGTGTCCAATTCAATATAACAATCCAACTATTCAAAATATTATTAAGTGTACACCGCTAATTTTATAGTCTAGATCCGCCACATTTGCAGATGGAGAAATTTGAGATAAGAGAGCTTGACCTACTCTCTTATGACCATATGGACCAACAATCAGCTTGATCTCTAACAATAAAGATAGATGACTAAAAAAATATTAATCAAATAAACTTGTCAACCTTTTACTACTAATTTCAAACTCCTTTTATATTTTTAAGTTAACCCATTCATTGACTATATAACTAAATAAAAAAAAAAATGAATGCCACAAACACCAAAAGGCTAAAAACAGAGATTACAAAGATCATAAACAAAGCTAAACTACAAATAAAGTAAGGTAAAGTTGTAAAACAGGCTCATAAACAAGGAATCCACACATGTCTATAAAGTTTAATGATAAATGGTAGGTACGGTAAATATTTTTTTTGGTAAGTTTTAGTAATTTTCTGTTTGTATGCTCAATATTATTTTTGATAAGTATGACAAATTTCGATAAGTTTTAGTAAATTATGGTAACTTTCGTTGAGTTTTTACCTTTACCCACTTAGGGTGTGTCACATTCATGAGTAAATTGGGTTGAATAGTTTTTCTACCTAAATTTACTAAAGTCTACCAAAGCTGAAAAACAAAAAAAATTAATTTTGAATTTTTTTATTTTACATTGGTAAGTCGGACAATTCACTGTAGCCCCCTATTTCAGGGAAAGCCAATGGGTTCACCAATCCAGGGGATGAGGAAACCAGACATGCACACCTTTTATTGCCCCCAGGACTTGTAGGGTACCATAGTACAGCGGATACCAATTAAGCTAAGAGCTCAATTGCAAAATTTTAATTTTGATATATTAAAATAAATTTGACAAAATCTACCAAAAGTTATCCAAATTTAAATTTTATCCAATTACTTTTTACCCATAAATTTCATGCACCCTTGCCATCCAACTTCATAGGTTATACCTATGCCATACACGTTTGACTCAAAAAAAAAAAAAAAGAAAACTATTCTACACATGTTAGAACCAAGCAAGGGGGTAGGTTAGGGGGGGAAGTAAGTAAGCCGAAATGTAAAGTAAAAGTATTAAAAAGGTCGGTAAATGTGGACACAAACCAGCAAAGTATTGAGTATTGACCATGGTCAAATTCGATGAACATGTCAAAATGATTGGGTTATTTATACTACAAATACAAATGGAAATTCAAAACCTAAAGGTTGAAATTGACTTGGGATTGAAACGCAGAGTTACACGTACGTAGTTTTGGATTGGACATTAGTATTACAAGGAAAGGAACGAATTAAAAGGTTGGACGAAAGCAACACCCTTTCACTTGCTATTTCTCCACGTTGCTAACTCCTAATAAAGTTTTTAACATTGGTGGGAGATAGATAGATAGATTGGAAGGAAGTTGTAAGCTAAGTATATTAGCCAACTCCTTTTATTTTTATTTTTATTTTTTGCTTCCATTTGGTATTTGCTAGCTACCACATCCACTTTGGATGTGATCAAATTCATTACCTTGCCAAGTCCTAACCTAACTAACAAAACAAGATAAAAGTCTAAATAATCTTTTTTTTTTTTTGAAATAGTCTAGATTCTAATGTTTGATATTTTAGATTGAGACTAAGGTATTATTTTTTCCTCCTTAAAAAAAGGGGAAAATTTCATCTTTATCTAATTTTATGTATATGTATATTTTACTAAGTTAGCTTGACTCACATGATATTATGAAAAACCTTTCAACTTGAAAGTGATGAAATCAAATCTCACTACTTATAAAATTTTATATATGGAGTTTGACACGGTTTTCAACCAAGCTTTGGCCTAGGTTCTCCTCTGCCTGCCCAATAAATCTTTCTAAGCAAACTTTGAGAAATGGATCTAATTAGATGGGTCCAATTAACGCATTAGTTGGACACATGTAAAATTCCATAAGCAACAAACTACTTCTAAGTTTAAAGTGAAGTGAAAGTTGAACTTTTCTATACTATAGAAATAAAAAAAAAACAACATTCCTTATATCAACACTTTTAATATTGATATTGTCTACTCGACCCTTTACCTTCACCACTTAGGTCATGACCACAATTGGTTGGATCGCTCATCCTAAAGTAATTTCTATTTAATAACGACCATAAAACTCTCAACTATATTCTTATTTTTACTGTAGTTGAATTTCAACATTGTTTTGAGTGAAATATCATTCTTGTTAGAAAAATCATGCCATAGCTTAGTGAGTAGCATTATAGAGATTAGAGAAGAATCTAAAAGGGATCTTAAGGAGATGCTACCAAAAAATTGGACCATTGCAATTGCTCCAACAAGGATTAACACTTTTATTAACTCCCATATTACCAAAATACAACATTGATAAATTAAAAACGTGAAAAAGGAAAAACCCAACAATAGTACAGCTGTTGTTGCTGCTGCTACTAACTTCTCTCTCCTCACCCCACCACACGAATCACCCCCTCCACTCTGTACCCAACATGAACCACCCTGATCTCGATCACCGCCGCTAACCTCATCCTCACCGTCCAATTCCACCCACGTGTCACAATCGCACCCTCCGTCCGATTCAGCGTCCGAATCCTCCACCTCATCAGAAATTCCCACTTTGCCCTCCTCCGCGTCGGAAAATTCCGAATTCACCACCAACGTCACCGCCTCCGCCGGTTTGGTCAGCCCTCTGACCTCCACCCAACCGTCTTCGTCTTCCCAATTTACCCCTGCCGAAGTGGCCAATTTACTTACCCTTGCCCTCGCGGAAACTTCATCGAAAAAATCATCATCATCATCATCCTCTGTGTGATCATCGTGATCATCAATTAGGGTTTGGAAATCGAGGATGCCACGGGGGGTGGATTCGGTAATTTTGGTGGCGGGTGCAGGGAGTAGGAATGGATGCTGCAGCAACTGATCGCAGCTCCACCGTAGGGCAGGGTCTCTGACCAGGCACTTCTCGAGGAAGTCCCGGGCATCGCCGGGCAGACTGGAAGGGAACTCCGGCAGGTCGCCGGAGTATCCGATTTGGTACAGCGTGTGGGCCCCGCGGTCCTGCCACGCTGGCTTTCCGGTGAACATCTCGAGGACGGTGCACCCTAGCGACCAGATATCCGCCTCGAAACCCTGTGATTCTCTGCGGACGACCTCAGGAGCCATCCACAGAGGACTTCCACGTGGCACGATCTTGCGCCTTTGATCGTCGCCGAGTTTGATCGCCGTTCCGAAGTCGGCGAGTTTTGCGATTCCGGTGCCGGAGCAGAGAAGGACGTTGCTCCCCTTGACGTCGCAGTGGACGACTCCTCGCGAGTGGACGGACTTCAACGCCGTCACGAGGCACCACGCGTATGACCGGATTAAGTCGACGTCGGAGACTCCACCGGAGACGGAGGCGTCGCCGCCGGGGACGTACTCCAGGTAAAGATTCCGGTGAGTCGGCGTCTCGTCGTCGCCGTAGAAACCGACGATGAACGGCGATGAACCTGAAACCGATCGGAGAATCCGAATTTCGTTCTCCAAAGCCTCAACCGACGCGAAACAATCCTTCGCCGCAGACTTAACGGCGAAGACGCCGCCGTCGGACTCTCTGACGCCGAGACTGACGGTGCCGTACGATCCTTTTCCGATGAATCCACCACTAATCCATCCGCCGGAGTTCGAATTCCGCCTTTGAACCGCCATAGCTAGCTTAGCTTCCAAGCTTTCTCTCTCTAAAACACTCGTTCTTGAAATTCCGGTGTGGTTTCTCTCTCTAGAAGGAAAGTTTCTCTGTTTTTCGTTGCTTTGCTTGGGGAGTGGGTTTTTTGACATGGACCGAAACAGAAGAGGGAGGGGAGGGGTTTATATAGGGGGTGGAAATTTCGGGAGGAGGAAAAAAGAAAAGGGAAAAGCGAAATTATCCAGCGTGATGGAGTGAATATAAGGTGTGATGAGTGATGACGTAAGGAAATTTCCGGGGTGGGTTGGTTTTTTTTAGAGAGAGGGAGCGTTGACGTGGAAAACTAATATTACCGGTAATTAGTTGCATCCGCATGCCTACTTGTCAAAACTCTAAACAACTATTTAAAATAAAATTTTAAAATATCCAAGATGGTTTACTTCACACAATAGTCAAAGTATTTTAAGTTCTAGTATTCTAGCTAAATAGTGTTAATACTACTATTCAACTTTTTTTACACTTTGACTAATACATACCATTATACTTCAATCTTGGTGTAGTTTATGACTATAGTAGTGAATTTAGATATTTGAATTAGGGATGATTAATATATTATTTCATATTTTTTATATCTTAAATTATAGTAATTTTAAAAAATAGTTAAGAGAAGTACTCATAGACATCCCAAAATTTCACATAACTCCACCACTGTTTATGAGTGATGAGAATTTAGCATTGTCGAATGATGATGATTGACCATCTATAAATTAAAAACGATGTAGATAAAAGTTTTCAAATTAAACCTTCAATGTTGTTGATGTATTTTTTTTTTACTTGGATAAATGATAGGAAATTGCAACTATAACATTTATTTCACTATTTTCTTAAGGGATCAACCAATTGTATTCTCACGAAGAATAATAGAAAAGTAAAGGGTGGGACAGTCGAAATAATGGGATGATTTACAAAGCATCTCTGTTTAACCAGTTGGTCTCTTATTTGATTTTTTTTTTCTAAAACCCTAAGAAATTCTCGACAAAAGGTACAATAATTTTAAACCTTAAATTTCTCACAAATTTACGGCTTTTAAAGGTTACTACAGTTATACTTCAACATTAAGATGAAAAAGTTTCGTAGTTACCAAATAGTTCTAGAAAGAGAATTTAGGGTGGACAAATTAGAAGAGTGTAGTTAGGGAGAGTCAATATTGGAAGGTAGGTGGTTCGATGTAGTTTGGCTTCCATTCAATTAAGTGCAACTTATTTGGACATGTGGCTTCTAATTAGAACCTTCAAGGAAAGTAGAAACTTTCTCGAACCAAACACGCCTTAGCATCATATCAAATCCCATTGGTCCATCCATATCATCATCCACGCAATTCATTAATCAATTAATTAATTGTTTTCCAAGATCCCATGAGCTAATAGTGAAGCAAATATACTACTTAACTACACTAATTTATTCTAAATTCTAGATATGACAATTTGGTGAATCAGTTTGGGTTGGGATACGTTGAAGATCGGTTCAGGTTAAAATCGGGTCAACCAGTTTCAGTTTGATTTGGATGCGGGTTTTGGTTGACTTCAAGTGAGTTTTGTTCTGATTGGTTCGAATGATATTCTTTCTGGGTCATTTTTGTATGATTCTTAATCATAATCAGGTCACTTTCAGTAGCAGTCCGGATCAGTTTCAAGTCGGGTTACTTTAGATTCGTGCCAAGATCGGATCATCCATGTAGGTGTCTGTTCAAGTCCAAGTTCAGCTTCTCCGTTCGGGTACTGGGTATTGGGTAAGTTTATCAAGTTTATTTGAGTACTTGTACATACTCCCTTTCACCGTGTAAGTCAGTAAGTAAGAATCAAGTTTTTGTGAGATATAAATATGACTTTTTCAATTTAAGATGAACTTTAAATATAAGACGAAACGAGCATATATTTGATTATGTCTGGCCCTATTAATTTATTAATTTGTTTGATAGTTTAAGATTTATTAGAGCAGCAAAATCTTAATGTATAGCTACCCTGTTATTTCCATGGCAACCAAAATGATCCAGCCAACTAATTGTGTAGATTTGATGCGATTTATGTGAAATTATTTTAGTCCTGTCCGATCAAATGTAATCCGAGCTAATATTTTTCACGTTTTCATGCTCATTGAGGATATATTATTACATAATAACCATGATACTAATGCCCTGTTTGGTGAATTAAATACTAGAACGAGTAAAATAGTTGTAGACTTGTAAACTAACTTGTAGATGTCCAATTGGTTAGGAAATATATTTTAAATAGAGCATGTGTCTCTTTACTTGTTTATACTACTATTTTTCTATGTTTACGATGGAGTATTTACTTGCATAAAGATAGTTAGACATGGATATATATTATATGTTATTTATAATATTAATAACATAATAATTTTTTTATTGCTTCATGAACCATTTATTAGGTGAAATAATAAAAATTATTTTAGTAAAAATATTTAAATAATTTTTTTTATACTAAACATCATATAATTGTGATCTGCCATGCACCTTCTTCAAAAGGACAAAAGTCGTATCGAAAGCATAGAGTTGAGACCAAACCCGAGTCGACTTATAAAGGAGGTTGTGCACTCTAATTAAGAAAAAGACCCGACTCGAAGCTCATCGAGCAAGGAAATATACTTGACTCGGCTTGATGTTTTTAATTTTTTTTATTTAATCTTTTCCAAATGCAAAGCAACAAAGACATAAGATTCTAGATATATAGTATATAACATTATTAATAAGTTCGTAACATAAGATAAGGAAGGAAATGGGGAGGAAGTTTCCCATTGACATGCTAGCTAGAGGCTCTACAAAGGAGAAGTGAAATTTGATATATGTTATTAAGAAGGATATAGTACGTAAAGGTAGCAAAATTACTAAGGAAGGAGCATAGTAGCAACTAGTGTTGGCAACGAGCCGAGCCGAGCCCGAGCTTGGCATGCTCGAGGCTTGGCTCGTGAGCTACATTGTAAGTTTGGCTTGGCTCACGAGCTTGGCTCGCCAAGGCTCGCGAGCCCTCAAAAGCTTTAGCGAGCCCATATTTATTCATTGTTAGTCATTTTGTTGACCTATAGAGTGATAATAAAGAGTAACTTTTAAAATAGAGAATAGTAAAAAATTAAAAAAGCACTTATAACAAAGTCAAATAATGATATAAGATTGAAAATTAATTAATTCAAAATAACAATTATAGGATATAAAATAAAATTTTAGTGATAATGAAAATAATTTGTGATTGTGGATTTATAACACATAAAGAAAAGATATATGAAAAGCACAAGTTTCAATTCATGTGAATAAGGTAATTTTATTTTGGAAATTGTATTATCAAGCACGACATCTTTCGTCCAATTTTCCATTTTCACGAGCCATACGAGCTTCACGAGCCGAGCTTCCTTGGGCTCGGTTTGGCTTGTTTATGTGATGAGCTTGAGCCTGAGCCGCCTCGAGCTTATTGCGAGCCGAGCTTCTCGAGCTTCCCGGCGAGTTGGCTCGCGAGGGCTCACAAGCCGGCTTGGCTCATTGCCAGCCCTAGTAGCAACTGATAATTAGTTGTTAGGATCCTTAAAGGATGTGCTCGTCTCAAACTTTAACTAAGTCAAGTCGGGTCGACCGACAAGCTGACTCCTTTTAAAAATTGTGAAAACCTTGACCAAATTTCAAAATATAAACTAAACACTATATACTATAGTTTCCGAAAAAAAATCCCCAATAAAAACTTCATAGGAATTTTTTTTTTAAAGAATAATCTCTCTAATATTTCTAATTCTACTAAATTATCACTGAATAAATAATACTCTCTCCGTTCTTTTTTATTTGTCGCTTACGGTTTTCAGTGTCAATCTTTAATCAATAATTTTTAATATAAAATTGTTATAAAAAATATAATATTATACCCTTTTAAATATTGTTTTTCATTACGAATCTAACGACATCAATTTTGTATAATGAAACATTATATAAATTAAAATATTAACAATCAAAATTTTTAACATAATTTCTTAGATAATAGATAAATAATAATGAGGTAGGAAAAGATAGTATGTGATTTAGTGTACTATGAAGGTGGCCAAATTTAGAGAAGTACGTGAAGTATCTTTGTTCCCAAATAAATGGTGATACGTGGCAGCTAATCCATAACCCAAATTGAATACAAGTAGGCATAGTTGAATAAAACGTGGATGCAAAACACGGTTTGTCATTATCATCATCATCATCATCATCATCATCATCATAATCTCACTACTAATCACACCTATAACTTCAACCATATCTCCACATCTTAAGTTGTAACTTCTAACCCTACGTAACTAACATTTCTTTCCCCAATTGCTTCTCACACTTGTGTTTCTTCTTTCCATATTACCATTTGGATTAGTTCAAACCACATATAAATACTTCATAATTTTTATTCATTAGTTCCCCAATTGCTTCTTACTTTTGTGTTTCTTCTTTCCACATTAGGATTGGATTAGTTCAATATATATATATATATATATAAAGTTTCTTAATTTTTATTCTTCTTTATAATATTTGAATCGGTTAGAAAGCAAATACTACCACCTCCGTCTCTAATTGTATATCGCAATAATTAACTCATTAAAGTCAATAATTATGGAGAATGAGGTGAAAAGTTTTTAAATTACCAACAATAATCTTAAAAATATCTTTGGGACGAGGTAACTAGCTTATTTATTAATGGTAGAATTAGTATTATGATTGTTGGAATTGTAAAGTTAGATAATTTAACAAATAAAATTGGATAAATAGTTGGAAAAATTGATAAATAATTAGTGACGGAGGTTGTAGTTTAGGATTATATATTTTCTAAACTTATTATAGCTAATTGTTCTAAGGCCCTGTTCATTTGTATGGTACGGTGCAATACTACAACTCAACATATTACTCAATATTCTTCCACATTTTACCATTCATACCACACTTTATCACAATCATTACCAATATATTTGCTCACTCTTGTCTCTCCTTACTTTTCTCTTTACTTTTCACATCATCTTTCCTCACCTACCATATCAACCACACTTTCCACAAATTTTACCATACCATTCCACACCGTATCGCATTTCCCATAATTTTTATCACACAACACCATTGTCGCGTCTTACCAACCACACAAAATAACAGTGCTTAAACCTTTTTTTATTTCTTGAAAGAACCATATCGAACTAACCAGAATAAGATTCACATGAAGCCTAACTATTAATTAGTTCAAGTAAAAATAAATAAGATGAGGAAAAATAGATAAAAGTAAATAAAATTTTACCATTTACTATAAAAGAGCAAGTCTTATCCAATGAGAAGGAATTTCCAAGAGGCTAGTGATAATTAATGATAAGTGATTGAATTACCTAAAGGGACATATGATTAGAATTTAGAATCACCGCTTACGCAATAGTAATGGTCAATATTTGGGTATCCTTTCTTTCTTCTTCTTATCCACCAACTTTTCTCATCATTTAAGTAACAAAGAAACCCTTCCCATTTTTCAACATCTGTTAAAACTTTAAAACCACCGAGTGAACCAATTCACCAATCACCCAATCATCATGATATCATCCATTACGCAGTAAAATTATAAAATAAATTTAAGTAATTAGCTTCACTGTACTCCCTGCTACACTTTAAAATAGATATTTTTAAAATAACAATAAAATAAAAAAGAGGTTTCCCTCTGATGTCCAAATAAAAATAGGTATTTAAAAAAAATTATAAAATATCAAAGTTGGATGAATTTTCATTTCGAGTCGGACTGGATCGAACATTCAAATAGTGTTAGATTCGGGTTTGGATAATAGAAAAAAGAAAAATACTGTGCCAAAATATTTGGTCAATTTAGTTAATATCATTATCCGGTTTGGATAAAACTGTATTCTTTTTGGGTCGGACTAGCGGTTGCAAAAATACCAGTTCCTACAATTTGACCATTTGGACAAAATTTAGGCCTGAATCTTGTCCAAATTTCAAATTCGGACGTTTTGTGATGTTCGAGCCCGAACCCGAATTTTCCGAATTTGTCATAATACACCCAAACTCGAATTTACACTAAATTTAGACAGGAGTTAAATATTTTGTCCAAATTTCAAGGTTCGGATTGTCAAAATTTATCCGAACCCGAACTTGATACAGACTTCAGAAGTCCGAATTTCTTATTCCAAATCTAAATTCGATCCAATTTTAAAATCAGACATAATCGAATTGTCCAAATTTAAAACTCGAGCAAATAAATAATGATCAAACTCGATTTAATCCAGAATGGACAAATTCGGAAACTCGGACAAGAAGCATACAAATTCACATATTTGGATCAAAATAAATTTTGTGATATATATAAAAAAAGGTAAAAATAAAAAAAGGTTTCTCTGAGATGCCCATATTAGTGGGGGGGCCATGCTAAAAAGTGGCTCTTCCAGATCAGATAGATCAAAGGGGTCAGGGCAGGGCAGGCAGCAGACTCTGCCATTTACATTTTCCTTTTTATTTACTCTTACGTTATTTATTTGTTTTTTAATTTTACTTTTGTTTAATTTGAGGCTGGAGAAGCACAGTGAAGTAACGACGTGGCGGACAACGGTTGGTTGAGAGAGCCCACAACAAAATTAGAGGCGAGGAGGAAAGACAGAATATCTGAATATGCTGATTGGGTAAGAAGTTAGTAGTCCTCTCTTCTTGACGTGCACCACCCAATACCATATTTTTTATTTTCTTTTCCCCCTTTTTCTTCTATCTCTCTTTTACTCCTCACCAACTTTGTTTTTTTTTTTTGGTGCCAGAATTACTTACCAACTTTGTAGTGCTACTACATTTTAAAAGAATTGTAACCAAGGTTATTTAGGCTCTCTTCTATTTAAAGTAAATAAAATAGTGTAAGTAAAATAGTGAGAATAAATAGTATTAAGTATTGCCAAGTAAAATAATATTTTTTTGTGAGAAGAAATAAGAGATTGGACTGGATTGTGACTACTTGTCATTTTATTAAATAAGATTAATATTCAAATAGCGAAAAATGTTAATGATGGAGTGACAATTTACAAACTATTTTAAAAAAAAATAAAGGTAAGTGACTAAAGATTTCTTTTCATAAGAAATCTATCATCTTATCCTTATACAAAATTTTGGTGAGTTCTCTGTTATTCACCTAATTCTCACCATGTCCTTGTACAAAAAGGCAAGTAAAGGTTATGGCAATTAACAAACTTAACTGAAAACAATATTTCGATCTATACATTTGTTGTAATCATATAAAATATGAAAATATTTCTATTAAAAAGCAAAAATATGAGAATTGAATTCAACTGAAAAAGGAAAAGAAATATGAGAATAAATTAATAATAATTATAATAATATATGTTGGTAGAATTGTTAGATGTGCAACTCATATCACATTACTTGCACTCCTCTATGGTACAGTTGTTTCTAGTTTTTTAAAGATGGGCCTAGGCATATAGCTAGGATGAAGTTATATATAGACTTCAGTTTGAGTTATTAAGCATAAATTGTGAATAATATAATCTATTTGGTTGAAATGAACAAAACTTTGTGCAAATTGATGAGGCAAGTGTTTACAAAGAAAATAATTAATTAATATAATAAAAAAATTAAGAGCACTCAGTTCATTTTCAGTGAAATTTTGTTAAGATCTTCACTGTTGTAATAATTCCCCCCCCCCCTCCCTTCACACAATGCATTTGACTTGTATATTTCATGATTTGATTCAACGATTTGGATTCTAATCATCCTTAATCTTTTTTAACTATGATCTCGATTTTAACAATCTTATTTTAAGAAAATGCATCAGTAGAAGAACCTTGCCAAGCTCTTCACTCTTGCAATATTTAAAGGATACAACCTTTCCATCGTAACCAAGCTGAAATCAAAGTCCTTGCCAAGCTCATTGATGGATATTGTTTGACTCTCTTGAGGATGTCATGTAATAATTTTGGCCAATGTAATGATTTGGTCTAGGAGAATATATTAAAGTAATTTACATTATTAAGGCCGTTACAAAAAAACAAGGAAGGAAATGAGAAGGAAATTTATATTGGCTTACTAAAGATTCTATGAAGGGGAAGTTGAGTTAATGTTATATGGAGGCAGGACACAAGAAATACAAGATACCTCAAAGAATATTAAGGGAATGGCTTAGTGTGTGCGGACGAATATAGGGATTGACAACCAGCAATTAGAAGAAATCTTGATTCATATGGGATTTGGTCAGCTGTGGATATCTTGGATAATGAAATGTGTCACTTCCCCAAGACTCTCCATCATCATCAATGGTGCTCCTACAAAGCCATTCAAACTTGGTCGTGGCTTGAGGCAGGGTGACCCTTTATCACCCCTTCTGTTTGCTCTTTTGGCTGAAGTGCTGAGCTGTCAGCTGCTAATGGTTGTTAAGTTGGGTGAATTCACTAGTCTTGATGTAGGCGCAAAGAAAACAAAAGTTACCCACCTACAATTTGCAGATGATACGATCATTTTTTCCAAAGCCAGTGAAGATGAGATGATAAATCTGAAAGCTATTCTTTAGTCATTTGAGGAATTTACTGGTGTGAGCATTAACTATGGTAAATCGTCTCTAATTGTGATGGGAAAAGATGAGCAGGGGAAAAAAAATTGGCAAAGAAGATAGGTTGTGCTCTTGCTGAGTTGCCCATCATCTATCTTGGTATCCCTCTTGGTGCAAACATGAAAAGAAAGAAATCGTGGACGCCCGTTATATCCAAGATTCAGGCCAAACTTAAAAGTTGGAAGGCGTCCTGTCTTTCAAAAGCTGGTAGATTTGTGATAATCAAATCAGTATTGAGTAGCCTGCCGCTTTACTATTTGTCAATGTTCGAAATTCCCAAGGGTGTTGCCAGTGCGTTCAATAAGATTTAAGCCAGATTCTTTTGGTCCAAAGGAGATGACAGAAGCACTAGGGGCAGTGCGTTGGTAAAGTGGGAGATCATTCAGCGTCCCAAAGACAGAGGAGGGCTGGGAATTGGTGACATTCATCTGAAGAACATGAGCCTTCTTTTTAAATGGTGGTGGAGGTACATCTCTGAGGAAGGAGTGTTGTGGAAATCAATAGTACAATCAATACACGCAGAAGATTTTGCTCTTCTTCCATCTCAAGCCAAACCATGGTTGTCTAGCACTTGGAATGATATTAAAAAGGCAATTCATGAAGATAAGGATATTCAACAGGTTCTTCAGCAGCACCTACAAGTGAATGTTGGCAATGGTGTACAAATTTGATTTTGGATTGATCCTTGGTTGAATAATCAAGCTCTAAAGGAATCTTATCCTGAATTATTTCAAATTGCTCACAACAAAAGAGGGGCTGTTAGCGATCATGGATGGTTTGAGGGAGATACATGGAGGTGGACTTTGGCGTGGTAAAGAGAGCTCCAGCTAGATGAAGTTGCAGTAGAAGGAAATCTCAGGTCTGAATTAGTGCAGGTTCAGCCAAACAAGAATGTCAAAGATAGTATTGTGTGGATGGGCTCCAACAAATCCTCAGTTCGATCCATGGTGAATAATTCATAAGCAATTGTTTATGGGCAATATGAATATGACTAAATCATGAACTCTATTTGGCAGAACCTTGCCCCTCCTAAAATTGAAATTCTGGTTTGGATTGCTTTATTGGGGAGGCTAAACACGAGAGAAATGCTGCTAAAGAAGGGTATAATCGAGGCTGCTCAAAATGTTTGTCTTCTATGTGATATTGCTGCTGAAAGTGATTACCATTTATTTCTCTCCTGCTCCTTAGCCTGGTTTATTTGGTAAGATGTAATGCAGTGCTTGGAACAGATTGTACAGCTGCAACCGACCCTGACTGGCATGTTTGATCGATGGATTCAGATCAAACTCCACAGTAAAATCATATCTTACTTCTGGATTGCATCTTTCTTTGCTATTATATGGTCGATCTGGAGTCATCGCAACGCTGTGGTGTTTGAGTAGATCGAGAGGAACAAGGAATTGGTACTGATGAATGTCAAATGGCGCCTTTTTCTCTGGTCTACAGATTGGAAAGTCAAGCATTCATACTCGATAGGTCATTTGGTTGTGAATTTTCATCAAATTCCCCTCATTTTTCAATAGCTTGTCTTCATGTCTCTATTGTAAGCTAGGTTTTTGATGTCACTGTATGGGGGGGGGGGGGGGTGCTCACATTCTTTGATTGGTGCTCTTTCATTACCGCTTCTGTTTGGGTGGCTGAATGCTTGTGCCTTTCTCTGACTGTTTTTCAGTTGCTGTGCCTAATGACACTTTGTTATTTGGTTCAATAAAAGGGTCTAACGGCCGCTACTTATCCAAAAAAAAAAATTAGGAATAGTTATTTGTATATTATCGTTAGACCAGGCAAAAATAGCTCGAGGCTCGAGATCCGAACGGATACTCGAATGGATGACCCCATCCCGAAGAAAAATTGCACCCGAAACTGATCTGAATCTCTACTCGAAAAGTAACCCGATTAAGATCCACACTCAGATAATCCCTAATCAAAGCAGAACCCAATCGGAAGGAACTTCACCCAAACCAGCTCGAACAAAAACTCGTCAGAAGTCAATCGTACCTGAACCAGAATTGATGGATCTAGTGCCAATCTGAACCGATCATCAACCAACGTAATCCGAACCCATATCTGAACCAATTACCCATTATCAGATCCTATTATCCTGAAACAGTGAAAATATAATATTTTTTCCTCAAATTCTCGAATTTTATTATATTCTTATCTTTCTATTTATTTACTCCAAATCCCAACAGATTCAATTATCACCCTTGTCTTTCTCATTTTGATTTTTGTAACTTTTCTCTTCTTATTAAAATGTGGGACAATAGATGACTCATTCCCTGATTTACTCTAATCGAGAATGCAAGGATGGCTAATGGTCCATAACTCCGAATGTCCAATAATATAATGGATCTTAACCTTAGCTATGTACAACTTTATAGTTTTATAATAATGTTATTATTTCCTTTTTTGGTAAAATAAAAATTAATATAATGTCACTAAATATTTTTTTCTTCAAACTTTTGAAGGAAATTAAGCACTACATTATTACATCACATTATCCTAAATCCTAATCTTTATGATCACTCATGTCCAATTATATATTATAGTTATCATCATCACTCAACCTAAGATGTGATCTTGGCATCAATACAAATAAAAATAATAATTTTTAAAAAGTGACAAATGGGTTGTGCAGGTGAGTTGCTTGCTTGTCTAAACATGAGGTCCATGACATGTCAAAAAAGAGAGTTTTTTTTTTCAGAAAAAAACAAAAAAAACAAATATATATTAATTAATTAATTTTATTTATTAGGTTTAAAGCCTAAGGAATTGGGACACTTGGTGGTGGGGAATAGCTTTTTCCTTTAATTTTAATTGCTTAGCTAATTGCCCACTACTTATTTATGTGGATAAGGCACCTTGTGTATGTATAGTTGTGATGGATCACACTTCAATTCACACACAACAATAATAATTAATAATAATATGGAAAATGAAAAGTTTACCAAATTTGTGTTTTCTTTGGCATTTTTCCCTTTTGGAACACACATATATAACCTATTGGTTTTCAATGATGATTCTCATGTAATTACATTACCTTAATTGTTTAATTACCTACTCAAACTTGTATTATATGCAGTATAATTTACATGAAACTGCCTATAGTGCCACAAATGATTGTAGCCACAAACTCTATCTATACCTAAGTTACTTCATCCATTCCAGACTAATTGTCACTTACTAAATATTACATGGTTTTCATTATTTTTTTTACTGACAATTTCTTATATTATTATTTTATTAATAAATTATAACATTATGTGTTTATGACACCACTCATAATTATGAATCTAATAATAATAGTTATATATATTTTTTCCGATTATTTATAGTCCGAAAACGGGCAAGAGTTCGTAAAACAACCATTACCAAACAAGACAGAAACAATTTAGGATATACATCAAACCAGAAAAAAGCGATTAGCTCACGAAGCATAAAAACAACAAAAACATAATATAAAAAATTGTATGATGTAATATTTTTGTATATATACATTGAGAAATTAATGGTTAAAATTTTTAACATGCAACTGACACCTAGATCAATATAAAAATTAATATGAATTTTTTTGAAAGCAAATAACATCATACAATTTACATGAGAAGATTATGGTTAAAAAATGTTTTAATTAAATCATAATACAAAAAATTAAATGGTACATTTATAAGGAGAAAACTAACAAAGTTCTAAATAATATAAACAATTACACCACTTGTGTGCCTAACAAATCCAATACATATTGGAATATTTTAATAGCCAAAGGATATTTTTAAAATTCCACCATGTCTTTTTCATTTTTTTTAATGAAATTAAAATGGTGGTTCATATATAGATGAGTATATGGTATGTGTGAGAATGAGTGAGCTAGTAGTATTACTACAACCAAATACCAATAACAACAAAATAATTGATACTACTTGATAAGATAAGGGCAAGTCCTCTCCACTACCCATGGACAAATTAAAGTGATCTTTAGATACTTCATTGGTCATTTGTTGAAAGGTTTTTCAATTTGTCATGATTTTGCCTTTCAAGCCTCATTTTCACTTTCATAGAATCACTATATTTTTTCACATTTTTTCTTTGTCTAATTAAGTTGTGTTTTTAGATCATTGTAAAGAGTTTTGTCCAATATGTTGATGTATGTCATATGATTTTTCAGAATATTTGATGAATGTAATTTGGTTTAGATACATAGTGTAATGATAAAACCGATGTATCATATATGTTTAAGGGTGTATTTGGCTGGAGACTATGAAATGGAACTTCATATCTAAAAGTATCAAATTCCTTTATTTTGTGTTTGGTTGAAAATTTAAGGAATGCAACTTCATATCCATAGAAATCAAGTTTCCCTCATTTGAGGGAGACTTGATACCTCTCGTTTTTGGGAGGTTTCACATCGCATTCCTTAAAATATCAATATTTATCTTCAGAAATAAAAATAATTTATACTAATAATTTTATTTTCATATTTTCCTTTAATTCACCTTTGAACCCATTTCCAATAAAAATAAAAATTATAACTAAAATAAAATTTTAAAAATAATAATAAAATAAAAGTTAAAATAATAATAAAGTTAAAATATTAAAAATTGAAAACTAAAAATTAAAAATAAATTCGACAATAATAATAATATTTATTATTTAACTTCATTCTATATTTAGATCAAACAATAACGATGATATTGATTTCATTCCTTTAAGCACCGTTCTGGTGCGTGTTTAATTTGTGTTGCGTTGCGTTGCGATTAGTTGCGGTAGATTACGGTAAGTTGCGGTGGAAATAGTAAAAAGGTAATGGTAATTTGCGGTAAGTTGCGGTTAGTTGCATTAACGCACGAAGAACGACGCTTAATCAACTAAACACATGATGTCAAAGAATCAAGTTCCATTCCATTCCTCTATGTATAAAGTTTTATTCCATTTCATTCCATTTTAGTTGAACCAAACAGACCCTAAGACGACTTTCAATAGTATTAGAGATGACAAATAATACTCCATTTCTTTTTAATTGGTGCGTGAAAGGGTTTTGTTAAATCAATGATCCAAAGATATATGTGATGGTTAATAGAAAAATTACTTAAATATATTTGATTAAAATTAACTTTTGGTCTTTTATTGAACATATGTTATATTATTATGTTATTGAAATTGTACAATAATATATAATATGAAATGAAAATAGTTTAAAAGTTAAATAAAACAATAGAGAGAGTATCCATTTGAGATAACCTATAATTATATCAACATTTTTTTTTAAATAAAAGAGTAATATTTAATGTTGGATGACCTTATTATACCACAACACTATAGTAAGATAGTCTTTTTCATCTAAAGTTTGTTATACAACTTTATAAATAGCATACACGTCATATTTCAATTAGACTGTCTATTTTATACGCTAGCAAATGTGCATTTATAATGTTATTTCGGAAACGTACAACACATTGTGATTGGAAATTAAGCAATTAATTGAAATTAATTGGACCCTAAAATACAAGTAACTCAGAACAAATGAAAGGACAAGATATGAAATTGTAGATATATAGAGAGGAATGTAACAAGCCAATAGATAGGGGAAAATCATACTAGAAAAGGAAAGGGAAATTGTGGTTCTCCACATAACACTACCTTGTCATCATTTCAAAAAGTGTTTTCTATTTTTATTTTTATTTTTTTGAAACTTAGCTTATTTTGTCTTTATTTTACTTTTTAGTTCATTTTAATTTCATTTTTGTATTTTAGTTATCCTTGTTGAGTTCCCTCAACTTTGAAGAATCACATTCCTCCAATCACATGAAGTACAAACTAGTATTTATTTCCCAGATGCTCACTACCACATAATAAAATTCTAATAAAAGAATATAAGTATGGGTTTTAATTAATGAAGTGTAGGAAATGGTATAATGGGTGTATGGGACCATGAATATATGGCATGTCTAACTAACAGAAATATGGTCACAATTAGAGGTTCATATTCAAGACAAAAATGAAGTTATTATATTCAACTTTTATTTTTGTTCACTAGCTACAAAATATATATACTTGATGATTGGTCCTAACTTTTCCAAACTTTATGTAAGGATAAATTTTACTATATTTTCATTGCAAAACTAAAACAACTCAATTTTTCACGCTTTCTGATCAAAACTAAAACCTCCGCCAATAACAAACTCTCAGGTAAACTATGTTTCTAACGCGGTTTGGGGGATTCAGATGCAGCATGCCCACCATTGAATTAAAGCTCATGGAGGCTTTGATTCTTGTGGATTTGTAAAACTTTTAAAAACCAATTTAGGTAGAACAACCCACAGGGAAACCTTTGAAAACCAAAATGAAGAACCTATAAACCAAGAAGCTTTCGTTAGTACAACCAAAGCCAAAACCAATAGTACGAAATTCCACTTAAACGAGGTATGGAGGTGCCGGATGTAGCAGTCTTACCTCTATACTTCGTAATTTAGAGAGCCTAGTTTCAATTGACTCAAAATTAATAAATTGTTTACTAGCTACTACTCTATGAAAAAGAAGCATGTGAACTTTGATGAGACACTTTATTTTAGTCCATTACAATCTACATTGAAAAACATAATCGTATTTAGTTATCCACATTATGGACATTATTTCACACTAGCTATTGTTGAAAATCTACTTAGAAAATCCTTCCACAATGATGTTGAAAACTATATATGTTGCCTTGGTCATATCAATATATGTGTTTAGTTTCAACTTTTTATCTAGACAAAAAAATATTGTACTATAGCTAATCTTTGGTGTTTCCTTGGTCCCCTTTAGATTGATGAAAGATCTTATCTCATATATATATATATATATATATATATGACAAAGCAAACTCAAATGAAGATAAAGTCATCATATGATGAAAAAATCACTTTGAAGTTCAAACTATAAAACAAATAGCCAAAAATTTGAAATTTAATCCCTTTATTGAAAATATTTGTTACTTGTAAATTATGATTTTTCATTATCTCTAATACTCTACTTTGAATATTATTTTATGTCAATAAATTTCTACAAAAACTTTAAGGATATATATAACTTATAGAAAATTATATATATATATATATATATATATATATATATATAAATATATATATATATATATATATATGGTATTTGAGTATGAGTATATTAATAGAGTTTGATCAAGTTGTTTGTATATAGGAGGAATGGAGTAATATTGGTTAAGCATAAATTAAGGCAGAAAATAAGGGATGTGTTAGGAAATAAAAGAGTTTGGTGTCTGCAGCTAGAATGACAAAATGAGATGTAATTGGGGGCAAAAAAACATGTTACATGGTGGACAATGTATGTATGTATGCATGAATGAATGAATGAATATGAAAGACTGAAAAGAAGGCAAATATATGGCTTAAATTCCAATTACATGCAAACCTCACTCTCTCACGTTCTTTGCTCTGCTTTTGCTCTTTCTATCCAATAAACCAATAACTGAATTTTTATTTTCTTTCTCAACTTGTAAGTAAACAAACAAACCCTATCCAACTTCCCTACTTAGATTTATTTTTTTTAAAAAAATTATATCACAGTTGCTCTATACGAGTATGAAAGAAGATTTGGGATTTTAAAATATTCAAGGCTGGATAATGGGTATTGGATAAAAGAAAGAAAAAATTTCGGATATGTTTTGGATTTTGATTATTCAGATATTTAGACCATATCTGGACCTGAACCCAAATGTCGAAGCCGAGTTTTACAATTTTGTGTAATATGGGTTAAAATTAGTAAAGCATTTAGAAATTGATAAATTGGTTAATTGGCAAAGATACGTGTACTTGATGTCCCGCCTAAGAAAGAGATCCAAGTTCTAGTAGCCCTGCTAAACGGTGATTTAACATGGATTCCACAGCTTTATGATAATGGAACCAACCAACAAAAAGCATTAATGCTGCAAAGACCAATGCGTCAATTGTGGTGTAATAAAGTTGTAATTCACTAGTTATTTCAAATGCTCGCCAAATCTGAAAAAACCCGGAGGTTATTTGTATTTTTCAGAAACCTTGGAGGTTATTCATTGTGTGCATTGGTATGTGTTGCACCTGGTTTATTTAGGAGGATAGAAGACATATTTTGTTAGGAGTTTTCAAGTTGTGGGGTAACTTACTCGCTATTGGAAAGCGCATCGCAAAAGACCACTTATCTAGAATAAGTGAGAATTTGGATTGATTTGGAGACTTCAAATTTGTTCAAGGTTAACTTCCCCCCCTGCGGCCCTGCCCATCTTGTCTGCTTGAGTTGGAAAGGATTGAACATCTTTTGCTTCAATGCTTATTAACTAATTAACTAGGATTACAGTAAACCGAGAGGATATATGTTATATGACCCAATTTTATATTAATACCTTACTTATTTTATCAAAGTCAATTTTTTTTCATTTATTTCATTGAATTTTCTTTATTTGTACATGATTGTTAGTAGTTGCTACTTGCTACCACTCATGTAAGGCAAGGCAAAGAGGTCTACTTTTGTCTACTATACAAACTACATATCACACATATTGTGGCCCCTTGTAGTTTTCTTTTTTTTTTCCCTTTTTTTTTTTGCAAAATAACTAGTGGTCAACTCAAAGGATTGGAAATTGTGGGATTTGATTTTATGGATATTATTATTGGCCTCACAGCTTCAATTCGTCTCACTACCCACCCAACATTGTTTTCTAGTTGGAGATTTGGATGATAACAATATAATATAAGCTACCTCTCTTTCTTTTTCCCAACAAAAAAGGTCAAGTATTTTTGTAGCCTAGCTATGATCTTTAAAAAAAAATGAAATATATATGTTGATAATGTAGACAAATCTGAACATTAAATGGATAAATTTAAGTTTATACAAATTAGGGTGCGTATTTGCTTGGTCAAAAGTTTATGGGAAATGATCAATTTTCTCGAGTTGACTTATTTTTCCCATGTTTGAATGTAGGTTAAACTTGGGAAAAATTTACGTGGACCCACCATTTCCTACATTTTTCTAAGGGTATATTCAGTTGGTCAAAAACCCTGTGGAAATGCTCAATTTTCCTCATATTTAGATGTAGGTTGACATTGGAAAATTTTTTACGATGGACCCACCATTTCCTAAATTTACTAGGGGCTAAGGGAAATTTTTCAAGGGAAATATTTCCAATGGAAAATTTTCCCCGAGAAAATTTCCCTGGGGTTCCTACCAAACCCCCCCCCCAAGAAAAATTTACCTTAAAAGGGGTTAAGGGAAATTTTTCCCAATGGCATCTTTCGCATGAAAATTTTCCCTGGGGTTCCTACCAAACCCTTCAAAAAACTTCCCTTAAGGGGGTTAAGGGAAATGTTTTCCAATGACATCTTTCCCATGAAAATTTTCTTCGAGAAAAATTTCACTGGAGTTCCTACCAGATGCCCATTAATTATACCTTGTCCGGTCATCAAATGAATAATATAACTTATATAAGTAACAATTTGGATTGAGTACCATATAAAACAAAACATAAAAAAAGTAAAGATATGTATTCACATATATAATGTCATTTGGTTGCATTCATATATATTTTTATGGGTTGATGGAAATTAATGTTTGTTGGTTGATTACATACATATGGTGGTGGATTTGGGTATTTAAGACTGCATGCAATGCATAGAAGATTTGGTTGTCCAACTTGATGAGTGGTAGATTTGGTTATTTATAACAATGTAACATACCAATATACCATACAATCTAGTCTTGATGTTTGACATCTTACAATAATATTATGGATGGTGGATTTGGTTCTTTTATAACCATACCTTTTTCAAAAGAAAAAATGTAAATAAAAATATAACCATACTTCACATGCCATGGAATTTTTTCTTGATGTTTAACATCTTTCGTAGGGATAACAGTAGAGTGCGGAATAACCATCCTTACTCTGGGGAAATATCCTCGTAGATGGGGATGTGGCAAAATTTTTAATTCCCCACGTAGGAACACAACCTGAATCAGGAAACATTTTTCCCCGTTCCTGTTTCCCCGCCAGAAAAAATTACTCACCCAGTATCCTATATCCCTATCCCAATTTTTATTAAATTACATAAATACTCTTCATATGCTAACAATACATGCATAATATTATAGATAGATTTGTAATTGAAGTGTTGACTAGGAGGTTGTTATTATTGAAATTTTGTTATATTATTGAACCTGTTTTTTCTTTTATTATGTTTAATAATATTTGTCGTGTTTATATATCTAATGCAACACTCTAATACGTAGTTTCTTTTCTTAACAAGTTTTCCCTCTCTTTTGCTATGGATCTGTCGGAATTAGTCTTTCCATGGTTGAACTTGTGTTCATGGAGATAAGACTGCCTACATTAGGATCACACAGACCACGCTTAAACGTATCATCTGAAAAGTTATTGTAGTAATATTTGTTGATTTTTGCATAAATTTGTATTATTAAACTCTATTCGATGAACCATATTTGATAAGGTTGTAACTTATAAGTCTTTTTTAATGGACATGTACATGTTTCTACAACTTGTTTTTCCCCATTTATACGGTATATAGAGTAGTGTATGTTGTGAACTTCACCACTAAGGAAAGTGTAATGTCAAGTAATAAGTTGATGAACTTTCGTCCCATTATTTTTTTAATAAATTAAAATGACAAATTAACAACAAAGAAACAAAATAGGACGCAAAATGTTTGTTGTTTGGAGAAGAAAAAAGAGTTGAATTAGTTGGAGTAAATTATGTTGGGAAATGGAGGGAATGATATCAGCAATATTTGGCGGCTAAACATAGTATATGTTTCTTCAATAACAGGCAAAAACATTTCTTCATGACGGACCAAACAAAAATTCGGTCACATGGCATGCTAATCACCCACAAACAACGCCTAATTAATTAGCCACCAAATTTCATACATTGAATTTTCCCAAATTAATATTTATGCCTTGAATTCGTCCAAGTGCTTGTACTTCAATTCTAATAAAAGTAGTACTATGATTTGTGGTGTAGGAATAATATGCGTTTGGTAGGGAGAAATATTTTCTAGGGAATTATTTTTTATAATTTTTTTAGTGTTTCACTGTTTGGTATATAAACAGTGTTTAGGGAAATAATTTTTTTATGAAAAAAAATTTTTTTCCTCGAACGAAGGAAACACAATTATTCTTCTGTTTAACATAGAAAAATAGTTTTTAGCTTTATTATTATTCCATCGGTTGGCCAAAGAAAATTTATAATGTACGTGTACCCTAAAGATAAAATGGATAAATATTGTATTTCCTTCTTATCAAATTATGTGTTGTTGATTTAACTTTTGAGTTATACTTGTATGGATAAAATTTTACCTGGGAGTTGGTTGTTGTTGTTGTTGTTGATGATTTATGAGGATAAAATATTGGATAAAATTATGTTAAATGCATGAAAATTTCTTCGGAAAGTTTGATGTATAAAAGAATAGAGCAGATTGTATTAATTGAAAACAAATTTGCTAAATGATCGATCATTGTTATAAAGATTTCCCAAAATAAAGATTTCTCGATCTATCTGATGAAGGGTGTCTTTTCGTACTAAACAATGGATGACCAATTATTTATTCGTTTTCTTGTTGTAATTAAGATTGTTACTTTGTCTAACCTCATAATTTTGAATAATAAAAAATTAAAATGAAAAAAAATAATTAAAGGTATAAATGATCATATTCGTATTTTAGATATGATTGTTCATTTTTCCATAGTGATCTCAATCTATAATAAAGTTAGTTAATCATCAATTTAGTCAATTTTTTTATTTACAATTTGAATTACCTAAATAAGTTATTTTTCACCATGAATGACCAATTATATTATTTTAAAAATTAGGTGTACAACAATTTACAACCAACCCACAAAGACAAGATCAAATCAACAATAGGGTGAGAAGAAAGCCATCTTATCCTTACTTTATCTACCAAAGTGGTTGACTTGGTGTCCTTAGGGGATTGGTTGAAGTCTACTTTGACTTTGCTTATTTTATATTTTTTGTTGACTTTAAGCCTAATCTTCAACCCTAACTACAATTAAATAAGGAATTTTTTATCATTTGACTTATGGATCAGTACTTTTCCTTTTGCAATGAATTATTATGAAAATAATTTTGCTTTGCCTAATAATATTAGTCTAGGTCAAAGACCCTTTACTAGTAGTTAGGAGCTAGAGGTCTATTATTTTTAATCAATGTTGATTTTAGTATGCAATGTAAAGTTATTTTTTAAAAAAAGTTACCATATTGGTATGTAGATGCCTAGGCATGCCTTTGTAGAGGACAATTAATTGCAATTGTTTACTTATTTAAATATTGCTAAACATATTCATTTTTTATTAAACAAAAAATATATAATTAATATGGTAGTCAAGTGACAATCATCCCCATCATCCAATCCTTTCATAAAATTTTAAGTTTTTATGGAAGCAAAAACTTCTCATTACGTGGAAATTGTGCGGTTGATGAGTAATATTTGATTAATTGATTATTTGTTATGCGCAATTTAGTACCTCTCCTTCCCCAGCTGTAAAGTTTATGGGTGGTTATTCCTAAGACCTAGTAAGCGCGGATCATATTTACCTAGATCGAGTAAAAATAATATGCATTGAAATAAGCAAACTAATTAATTAAATTGATGTTATTCGATGCCAACTACCAATTAATGTGAGTGACTATTAGATGCTTTAGTATTTCTTATATATTACGGAGTGTATGATAAGCTCATAATAATAATAATAATAATAATAATAATAATAATAATAATAATATTATTATTATTATTATTAACTTAAACTTTAATAATATAGAAAAATTACCAAATCAATAAATAAAACAATTTAAGTTATACAACATTCTTACATTTGACATCCAACCTTATGGAACATTATTAAATCACCATAGAATTCTTTCAACTCCCACCCCACCATGCATATAAAGAAACATTCTTTATCTTTTAATTTGATCAAACTTTCTATCAAACTTTGACATTATAGCTTTGAAGAGGTTGAGGCTATCTGGCTATGCTACACTGGATAACTAGCCCCCTTGACAATTGCACTCAATCAGCATCTTATATGACCAATTCCATACAACTTATCAAACACCCCCCAAGAAAAAAGGGAAAAAAGAATAGAAAATGGAGAACCTAAAATAATTAAACAAATGAAAAAAAAATAATATTCATGATTAGTAATTGAATGTGAATGCATGAATGAGCACATTGGACTTGGTTCACAATGTGAAACCAAAAAAGTTTATGATTCAAGTTGAGCATCTTGATTCATGAAAATGTGTACTTATGGATGTCTAATTACTTGCACTATCATATAATTATATTAATTAACTATTATTGACTTGACCTTCATTGTTTATTAATCAATAGTACATCCTTATAATATTCTTATTTTCATGTGTTATAGTATATCAATTAACGTCATAATCATGTGCATGTTGTTATGTGTTCATGTATGTCTAAATTACATGCATGTTGCATGGGACATTATACTTGGTCACCTTTATTTATTTGTCTACTAAGAAACAAGTTAGTTAATATTTTAAAATTAAGTGGAAATGTATCAACATCACTAAAGCATGTCTCATATTAGAGGACTAAAAACATAATATTATTAATTTTAAAGTAGCAATACAAATTGAAATATGTACTCTTATGTCATTTTGAGAATTGTATGCACTCCCATCAACAATCAACAAAACTTATTAACACTAATAAATTTTCAAATCTAATAGGGTTGATGTAACAATGTTACATTTGAATATAAAAAAAAATTAAAAACACTTAATTCCCATCAACCTAAATTTTTTAAAGTATTTGTTATGTATTATTCTATAAAAAAAAATATAAAGGTTTGTAGAGATATTCTATTTAGTCCTTATAATTTAATTTGAAAACATAGATTCTTTTTAGGCTATTTGTTTTATAAAATTAAAGTCGTCTAGTTTTTGTTTCTTTATTATCGTGAGAAACGACATTACTTTTTAAAAAAACCCTCAATAGGGCTCGAAATTGGGATCAAGTTGCTAAGATCAATATAAAAATTTGACAAATCCCTCAAGATTTCTATTCTCAAAAGCCCCAACTTGAGAATTCCATTATGCTTACTATTCATGGTCATTCTTCTTAACTTTTAGGGTTGCTAATCTCTAATATAGCAGTGGAAAACATGAACAAGGACAAAGTAATACATCTTGATTAAGAATTTGTGCAATCCAAAAGTGTTCTCCACAACACAAAGTGCTATTAAGAATTTGTTCCTTGCACTTATTATAATCAACTCATTGCATTTAGTATTGGTTAGTGATGATTGTAATTAAAAATATAACTTTAAAATATTGATTAAGTGTTGACCAGTATTGATGAGTACGTGTATGTACACGTGTTAACAGATGTTGATCCGATCAGCGATGATTGTCAAGGAAAGTATGTTAACAGACGTTGATCAGTGATGAACAAATGTCAAGGGGGGACTACTTACTGGTGTTTGCTGTTTGTAATGTGATTTGCTGTATCCTGTAAACTTTTAAGGTTTTTGACTTTCAATAATCGAAAAAAAGAGATAAACATTGAATCGATCTAAAATAAATTTTAGTTCTTTTTTCTTTCCTTATTCACATTGAAATCACCTCCCTAACTACTGCAACTACTGCCTACTTCTACAATCTAAAGTTATCTTTCCTTTAACAAACGAGCTTCATTCTTCATTGTTTACATTGATGATCTGATGATACATGAAAACTAACAATTTCCCCCCCACAAGGGAGCAAATTGTGCTCGTTTGCTTGTATCGTTTTCAATTGTGTTCATTGCAAATAGCGATTCAAGATGACGACCATGACACTTATGTCATCAAGGGAGCCTCGCGAAACAGCGAGATCCACAAGTTTCTTACAGGCTGCGAGTGGCTGAAGTTGGTCACGGCCGGTGCACATAGGCCGGGCTATGTCAATGGCCTCTTGATTAGTAACCTGAAATAGAATCAAACCACAAATTCTTATTAGTTAAAAGTAGGTAGGTTAACCTATTATAAGGTTGCAATCATAGGGTGGTCATGTTTTAGGGTTAGGGTTAGGGTTAGGGTTAGGGTTAGTTTACCTTGTCCCATAGCCCGTCGGATGCCATGATTAAGAACTCATCTTTGGGACTGATTCTAACAACCTTGGTTTCTGGCTCGGATATTACCCATTGCTTGAGGTGTTTGTCCCCGATTGCTCGTGATACTGCAAGGGATCCTTGGATTCTCCATACACCGTTGAAGCAATCGATGTATCCACCCTATTGAGAAAACAAATTTGCAACAATCGATCAGCCACATTTGCACTACAAATCCAAATCCAATACCCCAAATGCAAGTTAAGTTGCAAACAACATGAGTAACTTTATAATTACACTTAACCTCAGTGGGTATATACTACATATCTAAAAAAACCCGTTTTTTCGGGGTGAGGGGTTAGATATATAGGAGTCTTAACCCTCCGAAATTTTTGATTTACGAGTAGACTAGTCGTTTGGGATGAGTTATCCTCCTATTTAAGTCGGGTTGTATGTTATGGATCGTACCCATTGCGAGATATGAGATTCGCCCCACATCGGTTATATGGGCAAATTGACTAGACATCTACAGGCCGAATTGTCTCTAATCTATCAGACAAAACTAGTCTTTTGGAATGCGTTCTACTGTCCAACCAACCCGAAATGGGAAAATCTTAAGAGACTGTTCCAACTGACCCAAACTTGAAAAATAAGTAAAGTTTAGAGTTCGTTCTCACCATGGACTCAATCCGGTCCTTCTCATCCTGCCTAGAGGGCCGGTGATCGGTTGTCAAGGCCTCAGCAACGCCGCCTCGGCTCATGACAGCCCGACAATCACCTGCATTAGAAACCACAAGATCACCCTGAGTGATCAAGGCTGTAAGACAGCAAGAACCACCCTTGGTATCTTCTTCCTCGAGGAAATCTGAATCGGTTTTCAAGTAACCCCGCTTCACTGCCTCCTCAATGTTGTTATTTTCGTCCTCCATCGTCGCAACTTCAGCCATGATGTTCTTCTCTATGTTCTTAGCTGCATATTCTGCTGCTTTTACTCCTCCATGCCCATCAAATATGCCAAAGAATGCCTGCATTTTCGCACCGTAAATTTGTCAGAATTCAACTTAGAAGTTAGAACTCTTCAATTCATACAGTCAAATCTAGAATAAGCTGTAAAACTGGCAAATCTATAACTTCTGTGAGATTATCAGAGATGTCATAATTCATAAATCCCATCAAAATGTTATGTTCAGAAAATGGCTCACAAATATTCAGAATTCTAACTATAGCAGATACATATAATCAATCAAAATCATTCCTTAATCTGGGATAAATCCTCAAAATTTTCCACTAAATTTCTCACAGTTTAAGCTTTCAACAATAATCAGATTTCACACCAATCAGATTTAAGAAACCCCACAATTCATCCAAATTACAAGCTGCATTCAAACCAAAGCTGCATTTGCACAGTTTAAGCTCTCAACAATAATCAGATTTCACCCTAAATTTCTCAATCTGGGAACAAATTAAATCCTCATAATTTTTTACTTTTCGATCCCAACAACAACGATTCATCTAAATTACAAATTGCATTTCAATTCTCAACCAAATGTTTTAGTTCTTCACCATTCGACAATCGAATTAAGAAACAGAAACTTGATTTGATGATTTACCTTTTTGGAATCGCCATTAATATCAAGCACAGCAGAGAATCGATCCTCCATAACAGGCCTTCTCCCTCTCTTACAACAAACAGAGAAAACCCCATCCCTCTCCTCCTCCTCCTCCGCCGCCTCCTTCACCGTCACCGGCGTCGCCGGAAAACCGATCTGCGCATTCGCCATGATCGGAATACTGAGCTTCGCAGGCCGCTTTCTCTTCCGCTGAATCGACGGCGCAGAATCCGACTGCTGCTCCGCATCCTCCGCAAATGGCGGAACCCTAGAAGAAGAAACCCTAGAAAAGGGGGAAATCGGGGAGAAGGGTGAACAAGGGATCGATTGGGAGGAGAAAACAGGGGAATTCGGAACTGCTACTGCACAAGACATTGCGAAAATTCCCCTGTTTTCTCAGCCTGAATTGTGGGGTTTACTCGAAATTCTGCCCCAATTCCTCAGTTTTGTTGGGTTCTGATCTGATTTTGATGAAATTAAATTGAAGAAATTTTGAATGAGAGATTGAGATTTGAGAGAGAAAAGGGGTATTAATGGAGGAGGGCAAATTGGGAGGAAAGAAAGAGAGAGTATGGTCAAAATGAAACCGTGTCTTCTTTAATCTTTGACCAAAATTATTGTGTTAGGGTTTTTTTTTCCTTAATTAGGTTTTTCCACCTTAATTAGGCATTGCGTACAAGGCACAAACATATTTTTCTATAAAAATATATTAATCACTATTTTTAAGTATGTCTTAATTCTTAAGGGTCTTTATTTAGCTTGTTTTGGTTTCATATTAAGAGGTTGCTTGTTTGAATAATCTAGTAATTATAAGTGTTTCAACATTAACCAAAATAATTTGTTAAATGCTTTGAAATTTTTACTTAAATATATATTGAATGCAATTTTTATAAATTATAGTGATATCATTAAAATATGTATGAGAAAATTTTAACTATTAAAATATTATAAATATATAAGATTCTTTTCAATGTCACCCTAAACACAAATAATACTGAATTCTTCTCATGTGTTTCTAAATTACGATTTGCAAAGTGAAAAACAAGATGACTTAGTCAAATAAACTTTTACTAAGGACTTTAATACAAGATAGGAAAATCAATCCTAATCTCTATATCATGTTGGATAGAGTAAAACAATTTTGACCTCATTAATGAGAGAGAAATAGTAGTTGTTTTATCTTATTTCACACTCTATTTATTTCCTTTTTTCGACTATTCTAATACATAAAAAAGATGTCTACAATATAGATATATTCTTAAACAAATTCAGCATAAGAAAACAATCTAAGTGAAATGAAAAGACACCCTAACATCAAAACAATTAAACGAAAAGCAGTTTGATCAACAGCAAAACTCCTAGCTTTTGAGGAATCCATCGACCCCAAAAGCTCTCCTAAACCTTCATGAACTCTTCAACATATCAATAAATATAACTACGCCTGCCCATAAGCCCATAATCATACTTTCATTGAGTCTTTACATATTTATATATGAATCAGCGAAATTAACTTTGGATATATCAAAACTTATAATTTAGAGGTGTAGGGATTAAATTCTACTATTTGCATGATTATTTGTTTGGGACTTCAATCAAGTAATATATAAATAGGAACCTTATAAAGTAGATCCAATTTAAAATCATAAAAAAGGGTTTAAATTTGTGACATTATGTGTGAAAAAACTCGAAACCCTCAGAAAACAGAAATATCCATCCAACTAGTTTTACATAATAACATCCCTCGCCAATAAGAACAAAGCAAGGAGAGATTCGTAGGACGATCTTCATTGCAATGGCTATCATCTCAAGGTAGAGACATAGCATGGCTCATAAATTGCCCTTTATTAGCGAGATCGACGCGGAATGAATTTATGCGAAATTTTCCTTCGAGTTTATTTGGAAATGGCAAAATGACTAGCGTGAGTCTTTTCTATAAAGAGAGTTGCAGAGATCAAAGAAGCCCAAGGGATTGGGGAAACTTTCATGACTTGCAAATAATGCAAAGAAAAGAAACTACATTTAGAGCATGTGAAATTCAAGGGTAATAGGAACTATTTAATTATTTATCAAAAGTTAACATAATTTATTTAGGCCTTGTTCTTTTGTACAATGTAGTATCATAAATCACACCGCGTATATGGTTAAGTGTGGCATAAAAAGATTGAAATGACTACTTATATCACCAAGGTGCACCTTCTTTTATGGTAGTTCATCCGTTGGAAACTCCTGGGAAATTTTGGTTGAGTTTTGCGGGGTCAATCATCCGTGAAACAGTTAAGGGTAATGTCTGCGGCCCGGGAGGGGCAGAGGTGTTATATCACCATATTACTCAATATTTTTCTACACTTTACAACACCATAGCACATTTTACAACAATCATTACTCATATATCTCCTCACTTTTCTATCTCCTCACTTTTTTCTTCTACTTTTCATATTTTCTTTCATCACCTTCCATATTAATCATACTTTTTACAAATTTTACCATATCGTTCTCCATCTTACCCCACTTTCCACAATTTCACCATGTCGCACCATTTCTGCACCAGACCAACCGCAAAAAGAACATGACATTAAATTTATAGGTTTATCAATATTTACCAATACTTAACTTTACAAATACTCAGGAATTTTACAAGTGGGAAGCCCCACCAACCAAACTCATCATGTTGATACCGATAGGGTAGATGAAGGTGCACGCTGGTTGTAACGAAAAATATTACATATACTTGGAGCACATACTTTAGGTACATGTAATAAGTTGCAGAAAGTGAGAGATATGAGAGCATTCCCAACAGCGTGGGAAGGGAGTGGGAAGGGAGATGAGTTGACACTTTGTAATTGGCTAGAATAGAAAGAAAAGAAAGTTTCACACTCGTGGAAATACGACAGGCGTGGAAACATGGGAGGGAAAAGGGAAGAGAGAGATAGGAAGGGAAAGGAGAAGAAGAGATAGAAAGAGAGAAAAAAAAGAGAGAATGTTATACCCATTTTTCTTCCACTCTCATGTGTGATTTTTCCATTATTCATCCAATATTCTCACACTCTAATGCTAATGCTATGAGGGAAGTGGAGTATGCGTTTGATACGCTTTTTTTTTTATTTTAATGAGAGGCTTGTGCCCGACACATGCTAGAGGTCACAACATCATTTCCTTATTTTTTTATTTATTATTATGAACCATTTTGGTTTGATAATTATTTGATAGATTATTTACTCATGTATTTTGTCATAATTTTAATTTAGGATAATAATTTGATTTGCATATATTTTATAATAATTTTAATTTTATACATGTCACACAAATAACATTATGACATCTAGTTTTTGTCATTTCAAATTTCAAATTCTAGTTATAGTTATTATGACATCTAGTTTTTGATAATTATTCTTGTTTTTATCACTATGACAACACAATCTTCAGCGAGATCCAGCTGATGCAAGGTGTGTAGAAATATAGATGTAAATAGTCTTTCTGTCATGCACAAAAATATATGTAGAGATTGATTTGTTGGGGTTGTAAACAATTTCCACTTGACATTGCTTGGGCTCTCTTATGCCTAGATCAAGGGCATAGAACCATGAAAAAGTCCTTTCCAAACCTAATGAGAGAGACTGTTTTCAATGCTAGAATGAGCCATTGAGCTATCCAAGTTTAGGCCCTGTTCTTTTATGAGGTATTCTACGGTATGACGGGGTATAGTATGATGAAATTGTGGCAGGTTGTGGTGTAACTGTGGCGGATTATTGATATGTTGTGGTGGGTTTTTTGTTTATATATAATAGATTGAAAAAAGTAATTTGCTGTGGGTTGTGTTGAATTATGGTAGAATGATATTCTGTAGTGGATTGTGACAAACTGAGGTAAGTTGTGGCACCGCAATTTGCCAACCGCAGAAAAAAATATGACCTTAACAAGTGGAGTGTTTAAGATAACTCACCACTCATAGAGAACGGTCAAGGTTGTATATTTTATAGTCGATGTTATACTTTGACTATTAATATTTTACATTTTATATTAGCAGAACTTGTAATATTTTGTTTAAATGAAAGTATTTTCATCGCAAATCTAATAATAATAGTTTTAGACAATAACTCAACATATAATTTGATAAATTAACGGTCAAAGTTTATAAAGTTTGACCTCATTAGTCAAACTAGGACAAATTAGTTGGGACGAAAGGAGTAGTAAACTCAAAATGAAGGTTTTAGCCTTTTAGGTATGAAGGTTTCACAATTATTTTTCCATTACACGTACATATTTTACTATTTAGGTCAATTATAAACGAATCCAAACATTAGGATCAACCCCTAGAATTAGGTTGAAGGATGGTAGGGGGCCTAGAATTAGGTTGAGGGATGGCAGGACAACCTAAACCCAACCTAAACTCGGTCGGACTTAACTCATTAAAGCCAACGTTCTTTTGTACGACACCGCACCACATCAACTCCCATTACTCAATATTCTATTTTTTAATAAATATCAAAAATTTTCAAATAATTATAAAACTTTTCAACAACAATTTTATTATTTTCACCACAATTCACCGCAACTCAGCGCATTCCCACACAGCAAATTATCACATGAAAAAAAGGTGGGAAATGATTCAAACCCTTCAGCTCAAAAGATTCAATTTTATCAAAAGAATGAGTTCAAAAGAAAGAGCAACTTCCAAGAAGCTATATCAAAGAGTATAACCAGCACTAACAGCAAATGATTCAAACCCTTCAGTTCTGAAATGCATTCAGCAAAACTTTACATTTCAAAACTCAAAAACAGTATTTATATAAATTAAAACCAAACAATAAAATGTTAAATTCACAAAAAATTAACAAATTTCCGAAGGGAGAATGAAGAGAGGAAGACTCAGTCCCTTAGATGTTCATAATGAGTTGCGATCATGCCCGCAAGTCATTACAGGTCTGTATTTACTCATCATCGCCTTCCTTTCTTTCTAATTCGAATCCAAAATCAATGAAGAAATAAATCAAATTTAGCTGCAGCAATGTTCTCCGGCGCCAATTTCAAATTCAGGCGCAGAAGATAATACATAAACCGCAGCACATAGCAATGTCGCTTCAAGGGAACGAGTCGTATGGGAATTGTAAATCCACATCAACCAGTGTATGAAGCCTCGCATTATTAATCGTCAGATTTCCAAAACCCTAACCCTAACCCTAACCCTAATTTGAAAAGGGAGAACTGAAGAGGAACAGATGAAATTTATTTGGGGGAAACGGCGAAATACAGAAACAGAGAGATGGGCTAACCCTAGAGTAAACCCTAATTGAATTAATTTGGCTAATAGGGTTAGGGTTGGGGTTGGGTGTATTATATAGTGGGGAAGCTAAGCGTTAGGGATTTTTTGAGAGGCGCAGGAACTATAAATGGGCCGGTTGGGCCGGGCGCACCGGCCTTATTTTGCGGTTCTCTATTTTCCTATATTAGGGTTTGGGTTTTCAACATTTTGTTTCCTATAATTGTCACAAATTCTTATGCAAGATATTGTCCACACATTAGATCATGCATCTAGGGTAAGGAAGTATATCATGGTTCTGATGCTCATTTAATTTATGTTTTGGGTTCCTTTGATTTTGTTTCGGTTTCATGAAACTTGAGCCGAGTGTTAGATTTAGGTTGGGACCATAAAGAAAGATGGTCCCAGGTGTATTATCCAGTTTCAAAATATTTTCACCAATGTGTATCTTGATTATTGAGATTCATAACTTTTACACATTGTTTTTTGTTTCTACTAAAATTTGATCCTTAGACCATCTGCAATTGTGAGTTAAAGTTTGATTTCACTGTTGAGATGGCATGGACCGAGGGTGGAATGAGATAATGTTTAGTATTCTAGCGGTGAAGATGTGAACAAGCTCTCGAAGCAAATGTTGAGCCGCTCACCAAATGAGCTAAATGGTGGGCTGCTCATCATTTTTTTCCCTTCCTCTCTTCTTCCTCCATCTCACTTCTTTATGGATATCGAAATTATCGAGCAAAATTCACATATTTTTTTAATTAATATGAATCAAATTCACATGTTTTCCTGGAGGTTGTTGTTTTATTGAATCAAATTCACGATCACCATTGGACACTAGTGAAAATGAAGAAAACTTTAGCTTCATCGGTGAGGGCTGCATATTTCACCTCATCTAATAAATCAAACTTAGACTCACTGTTACGTGTGCTTTCAACGAATACTTGAAATATGAGTAACAGTCCAAACAAAAAATGGTATTCAAGTATGCAAACCCTTTGAATAAATAAGACCATGTGTCTGGCTTCTATTTTATGGTTTGCATTTCCTACAAAACTCACCACTATCAACAATCATTTGTGTCCTCTCCCTAGTGTTTCCTCCCTATTCATCTGTCCATTTTGTACCCAACATACCGTAAGCTCCTAGTGTATCAGTACAACACAAGCTTGTACATTTGAAACTGGCAACAGAACATCTGCACATCCTATGAGCATACCAAAATCAAAAACCTTCATTTGAACCTAACAATAACATCGTCCTTAGTCCTTCGTTCAAACTCTGAGATCAGGGCGCCCAAAGAACTAGCCTTTATTACTTTCTACCTACGCCCATACATATGCTCTTCATCCATGGGCATGTCCCGCTCCTGATATTCTCTCGTCTGCGTCCTGTCGCCCGTGTTAGAGTAACTTGGCATTGTCTCGCCATACTCCGCTTGTTGATTAGGATCTCCCATTTTGTAACGGAAATTATCGTTCTGTATCGACCTGCTCTTACCTGCTGCACTCACGAACTGATGATTATGTACTTGAGGAGGTCCCACGTTTGCGCTTTGGAAGTTGTTATTCTGTGTGGCAGGGCTCGTCATGTTTTGGTGGTTCCAACCCTGAGGTGGTGCCACAGCATTTGAACTTTGACCGCCATGGAAGGCTTGATGTTGGAAGGTCTTAGACGGATGACCATATTGAGAACCGCCAGTTTGTACACCGTGTGAAGTATCTCTGTATGAGTAATCATATGAAAAGTTGTGTGGTGAATCATGGGACTGTAAAGGCCGGCTTTGCTGTTGTGGCGCCGCCTCCCAACTCTGGCTTTGGTTCGGCAAATTATATGGACTTGACACATATGTCCAGTTTTGGTTCTGGCTGCTCCAGTTCTGATGGTTGGGAGTCGCCCATGTCGAAGGTTCAACCTGGCTTTGTGAATACTGAGGAGCCTGGCTTTGCGAAAACCTGGGATTCTGCATTTGAGATAGATGTCCAACTCCAACCTGACTCTGTGGACCAACACCAGTGTTCCAGTCACGATTGTTCCAGTTATGGCGATTCTCATCTACCACAGCGTAAGGCTGACATGGAGGTTGTGGGCTCCCTTGTATTGACTGGTTCAGCATTTGGGAATATTCGGGAGTATGACTCTGAGAAAAAGCGGGTTGACCTGGATATCTACCCCGATTTTGGTACTGGTTGCCCCAGCTCTGGTAGTTTGGATCCCTTGTCGAGTTCTGAATTTGAGACGGATACGGATGTCTCCCTTGACTCTGTACAGGCGACCAGTTTGGAGGGTTCATACCCATTGTATTAGAAGGCGTGGGTGGAGCTGGGGTCCATGGTGATGGGTGGGTATACGTTTGGGAATGGTGAGTATGGTTTTCAGAAAACACTCGGGAGGAAGGATTTTGAATTTGTGACGGACCTCCAGCAGCGTGATTCTCGTAATCTACTCTTGGAGTCCAGTTTGGATTCTGGTTCTGCCAGCTCTGGTGGTGAGGCTGCATAGTAGGTGAAGGCTCGTGTGAAGAATGAGTCCATCCTGATGACCAGTTTTGCATTTGGGGATACTGAGAGGCCTGATTGTGTGAAAAGGAAGAAGTTGCACGGTTTCGCAATTGAGAAGTTTGCGGGGTTTGGTTCACTGGATGAGCAGAAGGCATCTCATTCTCTCGGGGAACTGCAGGTTCATGTGAAGAACGAGTCCATCCTGATGACCGGTTTTGCATTTGGGGATACTGAGAGGCCTGATTGTGTGAGAAGGAAGAAGGTGCACGGTTTGGCAATTGAGAAGTTTGCGGGGTTTCGTTTACTGGGTGAGCATAAGGCATCTCATTCTCTTGGGAAGCTGCAGGTTCATGTGAAGAACGAGTCCATCCTGATGACCGGTTTCGCATTTGGGGATATGGAGAGGCCTGATTGTGTGAAAAGGAAGAAGGTGCACGGTTAGGCGATTGAGAAGTTTGCGGGGTTTGGTTCGCTGGGGGAGCAGAACGTAACTCATTCTCATGGGAAACCGCAGGTTCATGTGAAGAATGACCCCATCCTGATGACCGGTTTTGCATTTGGGGATATTGAGAGGCCTGATTGTGTGAAAAGGAAGAAGGTGCACGGTTACGCAATCGAGAAGTTTGCGGGGTTTGGTTTGCTGGATGAGCAGAAGGCATCTCATTCTCATGGGAAACTGCAGGTTCATGTGAAGAATGAGCCCATCCTGATGACCGGTTTTGCATTTGGGGATACTGAGAGGCCTGATTGTGTGAAAAGGAAGAAGTTGCACGATTTGGCAATCGAGAAATTTGTGGGGTTTGGTTCACTGATCGTGAAGGCATCTCATTCTGCTGGGAAGCTGACGGATCACGTGGGGATTGGGCCCATGCTGATGACTGGTTTTGCATTTGGAACTGATTGTGAGAAAGGGCAGAAGGTGCACGGCTTGGCAATTGAGAATTTTGTGTGGTTTGATTTAGTGGATGACCAGAAGGCCTCTCCTTCTGATAGGAAACGCTGGGGGCAGACGAAGAAGCACGCTCAGGATTCTGGCTGGGGACGCTTGACATTGGCGGAGACTGATTTTCAGAAACATCTGAAGACATGCGGTTCTCACTTGGAGTGCCAGGTAATGAAGCAAAATATGATGGTCTTGGCCCACGGTCTGAGGAATTTGGCTCCCTTCGCTTGTTCTTGTTTCTGGCATTACTTTTCAGGGATGCTTCACGGTTGCGAACCCATATCTCATGATATTTGGGATCATATGGAACTGCCAGTCCATTGATGAAAGGCTCCCCTGTAAAGTGAGCAATTATGACAAGAGAAACAGGAGGTAAAAGAAAAGGTAGAAACAGAAGCACATTTTCTATGGGAAAATGTTAATGATCATTCCTTTCTCTTGGATTTGATAGCTGAATCTGCACCCTCTGTCTTTGTTTGTTTTATTTTTGAGTGTTTTCGTTTTTCAATTCTTCTGTTCATCTCTATCCCCACTTTGGTTTGACATTTTCTACAATTGCAGGGCAAAAGCTACATACATCAAATACACTGACGAGCTCAACGTAGCAGCTTTGTGAGACAGTGAAGCATGGAATTATAACAATAAGTTACTTATGACGAGCAAAAGAACAATCCCTAGGTCAGTCCAGCAATGAGAAAAAAGAACATGAAGGTTGAAAACTATACACACTGATCTAAGCTGTTCCAAGCCTTTCCCCACAACTACCAATAGCAAACAAGCAAAATCAATGAACAGCAACATCTGTGAAGGAAATAGAAACTAAAACAAGCATAGTGTAGCACAACCAACAACACACAGAATATAGGGTGAAGTCATGACAATATCAGTAATTACCTGCATAGGTTTTGTTCTTGACATCCAAGTACGAATCTGGAAGAACCCATCGAACATGTGGCAGATCTGATCGAACGAACATGGGTAGAAGACGACATTATTGAGAAAGTACTCCGTTTCATCCTTAATCTAAAAGTAAAAGAAAAACAAAGGAAACTTCAACAATTTGACTGCTCAAAAACCAGTTGACACAACACGAAATTGGTATGAATTAAGTTAAAGTTGCACCTAGCAGGAGATATAAGCCTATATAATTAAACCAACATCCCAGAGTCCCACATAGAAAGGTGTTTCAGGTTGGATATCACAACCTCACCCATAAAAAAACAATAGTAGGACATATTCTCCCTATTATAATCTTTTTGCCCACATAGGAAATTAGGAAATCAGCAATTAGTTACGATACTGCCAGCACATTGCCACAATGACAAAATGATTATTTTTATTTTAAATATAAAAGGGGGGAAAAAAACTCATGCTCTTATCCTTTTATGCTTGAATTACACCTATTCTCCCCACTATAATCTTTTGCCCTTTCATTTCACAAAACGAATGGAAGGTACACTTAATTTTGTGGAAACTAGTTTTAGCTTTTTGAGTGTTGATGTTCGTCTTCAATAAACATATTCAACCAATTTGCCACCAAAATCACGACAGAAACATGTTCAAATCAACGAAATTGTCACCTAATAATTGTTAAATCAAATTATAAGGCACCTTAAAATGTATTTGAGAAACATGGGGACCTAAAAACAGTTTGCACAAAATGAGGGGTACTTGCAAGTCGTTTTTTGCTTTCATTTTTCATTTTTGGCATATTAATTCAGTTTGCAAATGAAAACATTCCTCTGAAATAAGAATGGTTCTGGAAATTAAATAAACACAATGTAATTACATACCCTTTAGTTTATATGCAACTTCCTCCTGCAGCAAAACCCCAAAAGCAAAGTAATGCCGGGTCGAAACCGAATAAATCTTCATTCGAGCCTCCTCTTCACTGCAAAACACAACTATTCACTATTTCCATTCATTTTCCATATTCATAATCATCTAAAAAAAACTCAACATAATTATGTTAATCAAGTGAAAGAAACATATATAGTAGAAAACCTTCCAACGACGAGAGCTAGGGTTTTGATGTAACCATCAATGATTTCATCACGAGACAGCTTAGGATCAGGCTCTTCCACAATAACTAGCCAATGCTCCCAATCGCAACCTGCAAGCATAATCGTCTCCTTCGGAGGTTTATTGGACTCCGCCAATCGAGTCGCAAAGCTTCGGACGCCGATAAAATTGCTCCTAGAGCTCCAATTAGGCGTCAATGGCGTCGAATTGCAACGAATCAAAGATGTAAACCCTAGACGACGATGATCATGGCGAGCCGAAGTTGAAAATGAAAATGACGGAGAATTAGGGTTAGAGTGTTGATTGAGAACTGATGTGGAGCGAGAAAATGGAGGATTGAGCTTGATGGTGGACAAAAAATGGCGGCGAAGAGAGAGAAATGTTCGCCGGTGACTCTGCATCGTCGCCGTCGTCTTCGTCGGCAGCTTGAAACCGAGTAGTAAGCGAATGAATGACCTTAACCACTAAAAAAGTCTAAAACCCTCCATAAACCTCTGAGCCTCCAACTATACGTAACTTGAGAAATGAGAATGGAGAAATGGTGCATCCAACTTTGAGCCTCCATTTCAAAATGGGCCCAAGGAACATTATCCTTCCAGGTTATTTACTCTAAATGATGGCCCACGAAGCAAATTGACCGTAAGGTCTAGGGGGACAATGAAATCCCAAATTATAAAATAAAATATGTGGAGATCATCAAAACTGTCGTGACATGATTTTTTTAAAAAAATTATTTTTTAATTTTTTCTGAGCTGTCTTGGAAAATAATTTTCTTAAAAAAAATTTGTTAGGAGTATTGTATTCTAAAAATCCCAAAAAATAAAAACAATGATTTTTTAAAAAAATAATGTCACGTCAGCCTTAGTGGTTCCCATATTTTTTACAATTTTGGACCTCATTGTTCTCCTAGTCCTTTATATCAATTTGCTTATTAGGTCATTCTTTAGAGTCAATAGCCTTATCCTTCCCTAGTTGTTTCCCATCCGATTTTCAAAATGGTTTTTTTTCATACTTTTGAAAAGGTTTCATCTTGTGATACCCTCGGAATCAATCTTTTTATATATTTCTGTACATGGGGGAAGATGACCTACGTTTCAACTCTCTCAAACATCGCGTTAGTGGGTTAATATTGGGATTTTTCCTAAATATATTAGACTTTGTTTGTTTAGTTTTTATTTTAGTCTTATGTCAATCATCATATAATAAGGTATGTTTGGTATAATTTTGAGAAAACTTTTCTCATAAAACTTTTCCCTTAATTTATTTATGAAATAGTGGAGCCCTCATAACATTTTCCTCCCACTCAAATAAGACACCAAAAGCCCACAATGAAAGTTGACTAATTTCTTTTGAAAAAATTTACTAACCAGATGCGTGATACAATCGTTACTTTTTCCTATTTCACAATGTTTATGTCAATTTACATTAATAAGTTATTACAATAACTAAATCTATTGAACACAACTTGTTTAAATGCTCATCTAAATTGTTATTTACCAAATTATAACCATTATCCACTAATTTTGAGAAACGTTATTTTGTTATTTTTCTTATTTTCAATCAAGAAACATTATGCATTGTTATTTTCGTTGTCGATTTTTTGTTAGGATAAAAGGAGTCCTAAACAACAAGTACAAAGAAGAAGAATAATCGATCTACTATAAGTTTATAACGGTAACTGTTAAAATTAATACTAAACCTACTTAATTCATTGGAGCTTACATGATCATTACCACTAAAACTATAACTTATAGGCAACTGGTTCGTCCGAGTTCCTCTGATTCCTGGACAATCTCAATCTCTTCTCCCACTGCCCACTAAGAGTGGTGATGATCCATGGACATTAGAATTGACTTTCTTTTGCAATTGGATGTTTTCCTTCGATTGACACTTCTTCTATAACATTGGCTCTTATGTTAAGTCTCATCCTATTCGCAAAGAAAATGTTATTATTTAAAGAGAACACCTTATTCTTCCTAAATGTTGATGTCAAAAGGCACCTGTGAAATAACGGTCAAGGCTTGGCATTTTGGTACTGCAAAGATTGTGATGCATCATAGGCTTCTGTTTGATCCATCTAGGTGTTGAATTTTACTTCCTTTGTGTTCATGATATATTTTGGCTTTTTTTTTTCCTACTCTTGATGTTGATCCGTTTCTTTCACACTATCGCGTACCTCATAGTCAGTGGCGGAGGGGGAGTGGGGGAGACTATAGGTTATCGTGACCATCCCCAATAATAATAAAGTCAAATGTATTGTGATTGGAAACAAGTGTGAGGCATAGATTGGATTGTTTACAGACAATGGGTAAATCCTATGAAGTTTTTGTAAGTAACAAGTTTGAAACTCTTTGGCGTGGCCTTGAATGATATTTATTTATTTATTTATATTTTTTTCCCTATCTTAGTAGACATTAAATTTCTTTCTTTCTCTTTTTGGTTCCAACTTTTGGATTCGACAGGGGCTTGCAAGAGGAATTATATATTTGATATTTTTTATCAATTCATTATGTTCTCTCTTTATATACATTATCTTTTAATGATTAATTTCATCCCCAGAGTTAAGTTTTTATTTACTTAACTCCTTTATAAATAAATTATAAAAGTTTCATTCATTTAAATTTTAACTCTCAAATGATTAAAGTTTATAATTTATTTGGTATCATTTTATCTTCAAAATACTTATTTTGAAGTCTCACTAATGAGTGGTAGAAACTCTCGATCCAAATGGTTCATACTTGGTCCCCCAAAAAAATTTTGCTGGTTCTACCCCAACTCAAAGTGAAAGGAATTATATACCTCGATGCACTAATTTCCTTAAAAGCAACTTCTTATAAGCATGTCTACTTAGAGACTACCCATGACCATTTTTAATTTTTTTTCACAAAAGGAAGGTGAGTGCTTGTTTCTCCAAATCTACCTGTTGAGGAAGATGGGGTATACACGGTTACAAACACACACAAGATAAGAGATCATTCAGGTGACTAGGAGTTTATGGTCAAAACTGGTTCCCCTTAAGACTTATTCACAATATCGTGAAAAAACTCAAGGGTAAAACCTAGTTTCGTGTGAATAAGAAAACAAGACTTCTCGAAAAGTTACTTTCAAAGGATGTTGTCGCAGTCAACACCTCAAAAAATGTGTTAAGCTCTCTAAGAACTTGAAAAAGAAGAGAAAAGTATTGTATTGGATGGACAGAATTCATCCCTTATTAAGTGTTAGGGGGATCACAAACTTTCCCATTGCATGATTGAAGGGTGTTATATGATGAAGGACCATTTGGGTGGCTAGGAGTTTAGGGTCAAAACTCATTCCCCTTAAGATTTATTCACAATATCGTAAAAAAACTCAAGGGTAAAACCTAGCTTCATGTAAATAAAAACATAGGACTTCTCGAAAAGTTACTTTCAAAGAATGTTGTTGCAATTAACACTTAGCTCAAAAAATGCGTTGAAGCTCTCTAAGAACTTGAAAAAGAAGAGAAAAGTATTGTACTGGATGGACGAAATTCATCCCCTATTTAGTATTAGGAGCATCACAAACTTTCTATTGCATGATTGAAGGGTGTTATAGATTCTATCAAGGGTGTTATGTGTGGGATTGGACCATGACCAAGGGATAGATTCTATCAAGCCTTGTTCTTGTCTTGTCTTCCTTATCAACGCCGACGACTCATCACGACAGTGTTCTTGATTCGGAGCAGGGTTTTCACCCTTTACTTTGATTTTCAATTTATCTTTTGCAAATTCACTTTCCTCACTATTTGCCTTGTTCATTAACATCTTTTTCCATTTTGTAGAGCTCAACGAACACCTTTATATTAGTGGGTTCTTCAATCTCAACAAGTTGCTTCAAATCCAACATAGCTTTCTCCCCTCACTTAAGTTCCTTGTATGCAATGACCGACTCAAATGAGACCTTAACATTGTTCCCATCGACCTTCAAAACATGCGAGCATATTAAGATTACCTTGTTAAAATCCTCCAACTTAAAACCATACGCTGCTAAATTTAGATTAATGCACTGCTAACTCTATACGTAGTTGGTGTCTCTTCTATATTTTCTGACATGACAATTTAAAACAAATTTTTAAAGCAAATCTCATACTCCCTTCGTTCCATATTAATTGATATATTTCATAATTTTGCACATATCAAGGTGTAACAAAAATAACCACGTACACAATTAAATAACACTACTTTTAAGGTGTTTTTTCGCATTCCAAGGTATGGGTAGTGAAAGAATGTAAGTAGGAGTAGTTTTTATTTGTTGAAAAATTAAAAAGTTAACATAATTATTAAAGTTAAAATAATTACTACCTTCGTCCCAAAATATTTGTCCTTTGATTAAATTTTGACCATTGATTACTCACAAATTATAATGAGTTATAATATCAAATTACTGTCACAGAAAGATAACTTACTAAAAATTACAATGACGATAATTTCATATGGCAACTCATTATAATTTGTGAATTATCAACGGTCAAAATTTAGTCAATGGACAAATATTTTGGGACGGGGGTAGTACATTAAATATTGAAAAATGAAAATTGATAATTATTTTGAAATAAAAAAATAATTTAAGTGTCAATTAATATGGAACGGAAGGAGTATAAAGATATAGTTTTAAGAAAGCTTTGTTGTCGTTATTGGTTATTTTTTTTACAAGAAAGATTTGTTGTTATTGTTTTTTTCACATAGGATGAGTAAAAAATATTTATTACCACGGTGTAGAACCTGTGAACTGACGGCTGGCCGAGAAAGGTAATTTTCAGTAAAATTGATTGATTTTTTAACTTACCAAAAAAGAATAAAAAGGCATCCACGTGACAACTCCGATCTGTCCTAAAATTACACACAACACTCACAACTACAGCGTCCGCCATTGCACATCACTCAAATTTTTCTTCAGCTCACACACAAAAAACTCCCCAAAGATCCCCCAATTCTTGCAATCTTGATCTTCGTTCTTCCCCAATTCCCAAATCCCTAGGGTTCTTCAATCCGGTACGACCGGAATCTTAAGCTTCTTTGGATTGGAAACGACTGCTGCTGGTTTCGGCGATGACGGATGATGATGGCGATGACGAGACACGGAGCTTGGTGAAGACGGATTCCATGGAGTCTAAATGGGTGTATCAATACGACGGAGATGTGGAGATCGATGACGATGACGAAGATGAGACCGAGGAATCTTCGTTGAAATTCAATTTGGATTCCGAAGATGATACTACGGACGAGGAGAATGTTGAGCATCTATTGATACGGACGGGACCTAGGGTTGATTCTTTTGATGTGGAGGCTCTTGAAGTTCCTGGTGCTCAAAGAAATGATCTCGAGGTCAGGATACTTTTTCCTCTGTTAATTTGATGTTAAGTGATTCGGTTTCTTGCTTTTTGATGGCGTTCTTGGAAGAATTTTGTGCTTGATAAAGTGTTGGATAGCTAAATTTGGCTACATATCACCATTCGCTTGTGAAATTGGGACGTTGCTTATCTTGGATTGGCATTTATCTTCGAAATCTTATAGAATGTCATGAACAAGAAGATGTTAGGGATGTCTTTCAAGAAAATGCACCTTTGATGGTAATATATTTGAGCCAGCAGATTGATATATCGAAGTATTGATGACGTTAATAAAGTGTTGGATAACTCAAATTTGTTAGATTATCGTTCAATGTGGTTAAGCTTGTCATATGGATGGTTGCAATCAAGAAATACATTATTACTATTCCCCTTGCTAGTACAATAGTACAAGTGCTTGAACTACCCATGCACAAGGGGAAAAATATGAGTAAAGTAAAATGCTCTTGATAGACCCTTTGGTGAATAAGCTGAATGCCGTAATTGAAGGGACACGAACAACAAAATGTGGCCTCTTTTGGGAGTTAAGGGCTTGACACTAAGAGCACACATGAAAACTGAAAATCGTTCAATGTTGGAATCAGGAGATTTTACTAGCAGCAAGCAGCGTGAAGTTTGTGGAGTCAGGATTCTTGAAATTTCTAGCACGGCCAAAATCTGTTGATGAATTATGTAATATGTAGAATGTCTGAAAGTTTTACATGAAAACTGAAAACCCGTCGACAGTCTGATATTGGAAAGTCTGTGTTACTGTTAATGTTACTCATAAATTCTGCAGCTCTTTGAAGCAGACTAGCAGTTTAAAAGTTATAGGGTCAGGAGACTTGAAATCTGTAGAGATCTCAAATATGTGATGAAAACTTTCCTTTCCTGGGAAAGCAAAGCCTGTTTGGAAATAGTATGATGAAAATGACCAGTGACTACATTCTAAGTTGCTCCTATAATGTCAGCTGTGTCTTCATATAAGCAGAGTATCCATGCATTACTTGCATGGTTAGTCCATCAGATGTGATATCCATTGATTTGGAACTTCTACAAAGTACAGCTTGCCCTAGCGTGACATTACAAATAAAAGTTGGTAAAGAATCTAACTATCCTGGGACTGAGTCTTGGAAGTTAGAGCCTTAAGTCTTGGGAGGTAGGCTATGATTTGATACTTGTCGAATTTCAAGAGATTTTTGGTTTAATGGTCCAATCCTTCAAAAGCATGTGTTTGATGCTCCTCTTGTCATGAAATGTAGAGTCTGCCATGCACTTTTCTTTTGCAGTCTTGATGTTTGTTACTACAGTACACATATTGAAAGAGAAAGGGAGTTTAAAGGGCATCTAAGAGATTCTGTTGCTGTTCTATATGTTCCAAAATTAAGATGAATTTCTTAAATCATCTGTAGGAATTTGGTCCTTGGAGGGGTATTGTACTTGTGCTCCAGACACTCGGTGTTGTATTTGGCGATGTCGGAACAAGCCCATTATACACCTTCAGCGTAATGTTTAACAAAGCTCCTATCAAGGGCAAGGAAGATGTGCTTGGAGCTTTATCCCTTGTTCTGTATACCCTAATCCTGATTTCATTGGTCAAGTATGTGCTTGTTGTTTTATGGGCAAATGATGATGGTGAAGGTATAGTGTTTCATATAAGCCTATCCTCCTCCTAATTTGTTGTTCTTTACAATTATCTCTTAGTATAACATGCTACTGTCATTTTTACAGGTGGTACCTTTGCTTTATATTCACTGATTTGTAGACATGCGAAGGTGAGTCTCATCCCGAATCAACTTCCATCAGATGCTCGTATATCAAGCTTCACGCTAAAGGTGCCCTGTCCAGAGCTTGAGAGGTCGCTTAAGATTAAGGAGCGGTTAGAGGCTTCGCCAAGTTTGAAAAAGTTGCTCTTGTTGCTAGTGCTTGCTGGTACAGCCATGGTCATAGCTGATGCGGTTGTCACACCAGCAATGTCAGGTCATTATTTTTGTTCTTGTTTACCTTTTCTTTAGGAATTTGTTGTTATGATATAGATCACAAGGTAGGGGACTACCATGTGGATTCCCTTCTCCAGGTTGCCCCAACTCTTCTCCTGCAAGAATGACTTTTGGTTTTGTAAGTTGAGGCATTAAATATTTGCGTCCTGGTTGTTCTTACACTCATTTTTCTTTCCTTGCATTTGCAGTGATATCAGCTGTTGATGGACTCAAGTTTGGCATATCTTGGATAAATCAGGGTAATTTTTATATAATAAAACATAACTGTGATTGTGCCGCTTTTATCATCTTCTCCCATGCAAGTTTTTGTTTGTGATAAATAATCATAAAAAGGGTTTATAGACAATACATTGTTGCTGGTTGCTTGCTTAGTCTCTCAATTTTCCTTTGTTTTTGTGTGTGTGTGTGTGTGGGGGGGGGGGGGGTCCTCGTGTATTTATCCTTGTCAACCGCTTATTATAACCATCGCCTTTTGTTTTGTGTATCCTGATTGTAGAAGCAACGATAATTGGAACACTAAAGATCGTCACTTCGTGGATCTTATTTCCCTTTTTTTTTTCTGGTGCAGATGAAGTTATGATGATTACAGTGGCATTTCTCATAGTACTTTTTAGCGTGCAAAAGTATGGAACTAGTAAGATGGGGTTTATCGTTGGCCCTGCATTGTTTGTATGGTTTTGCTGTCTGGCTGGGATTGGAGTTTACAACCTGATTAAATATGATCGAGATGTCTGGAAGGCATTTAATCCTGTACACATCTATTACTTCTTCAAGAGGAGGAAAATTGAAGCCTGGTATGCTTTGGGGGGTTGCCTTCTGTGTGCAACAGGTACATCTTCTAAACTACTTATTGAATTGTGACCTTTGTGTGTGTGTGAGAGAGATATGCTTTGAGCTTTGCACTTGGTAGATGACTATTTGCAAGCTTACGTTGATTATTTTGTTTGGTTGAGGGGTGGGTCAAAAGTATGTCGAGAGAACTTATCAAGATTGTGGCATTGTGCCAAGGAAGGTATAGACCAAGGGGATTATCTAATCATGAGATATCTTTCTAGCTTGAGCACATTCCTCCTCTATTCTTCCCCCTCTCCTCTCTCTTTTCTATTTCATTATCAACTTCAAAAACTGAAATACTGTTCATTTCTCAATCTTATTTTTGCCTAAAGTCTATGGAATCTGAGGCTAAGGGGTTGGTTGTGGCTTAGGTCACAGTTAGGAAATGGTACAGAAAAAGGTCTATGAAATAGAAAGGGTCTATGGAATCTGCGATGAGATTTGTGCAATTACTAGGTTCCTCAATATGAAGTATTCAAGGTCTAAGCTGAGTTGAAAATAGAAATGTTTGGAGTGAAGGTTGTGCACAGTATTGGATTATCTGCATCGGATTCAATCTCATGTAGGATTAGGAATTACCTGGGTACCTGATCACAGGTAGGGTGGCCCTTTTTTTGTTGACAAGTCATCAGTGGGGTAGCTATTTACTACTCGGTTACACTATTTTAGTCTAACTTACGCTTATTGTTTGGGATTTCAGTGTGTGGATCCCAGTTGGGATGTTGGGTTTTTTAAGTTTGAGCATCCCAAGTAACTATACCTCCCGACCTCCAAGTAATTATTGTTTCATATAGGCACAGGATTGATTGATGCCATTGTTGTATGGTGTAGACAGAATTGTGCAGTGATCTGAAACTATGAGTCCCATATGACAGTTAACTAAAGAAACTGTTTTACCTGCTTTATGAAGTTAATATTGTTCCATTATCAAAGGTTACGGCATTTTGATGCTGATTACATTTTTGTGATTCAGGTTCTGAGGCAATGTTTGCCGATCTTTGCTACTTTTCTGTGAAATCCGTTCAGGTGAAGTGGCTGTAGAAATTTCTCTGTTTGCATTTATATCTTCACATATAGGAGACAAAAATGCAATGCTGTCTCTTGTAGATCCTCATAATGTTATGCTTTTGTTTGCAGCTCACCTTTGTGTTTCTTGTATTCCCTTGCCTCCTCTTGGGTTACCTTGGTCAAGCAGCTTACCTAATGCAGAATCAAGGAAATTACACTCAAGTGTTTTTCGCGTCTGTCCCTAGTAAGTTTAGTACTTCTTAGTGTAAGCCTGTTCAGTTGAAACCTTTTGGTGCACAGTTGGAGTACCCCAGAAAATTGTGGGGAAGAAAGCTAGGCTTCTTTGGTGTTCGTGCTATTATGTTTGTTTGTCAACCATTTATATAGGTCTTATCTGTGAGTTGTCTTATTTAACATTGTGAATTGACTGAAGATTTGTGATACATTTTACTATGCCGTCACAAGACAGTGAGCCTATTGAACCCCATGACCTCTTGTAGCTATTTGCCGATGTAGTGCGTGTGTTTGTCTTGGCTGTCTCGTGTTCCCATGCTTGTAATTGTACTCATTTTCCTGGGATTTTCTTTTTTGCTTAGTGAATTGCACCTGTGCTTTCTTTTAAAATAAAAAGATGAAAATTATTTGTTATTTTAGGTGTTGTTGCCGTCTTGTCATTCTTTTTAACTTGTAATGTAATTAGCTGCACAAGGAAGAAGCTTTGGGTCATATACCTAATGTTGATGGTCCACATATCTTCTGGCATGAAGTGTTGATACTTGCTGGTAAAATTCTAATGCATTTGGTGGGCTAAAGCTTGATTTGCTTGTTTAGCTGATTAGCACTTCTTTTGTTCTTGTTGTATGCACGTTTTTTTCTCTCTTATTTTGGGTTAAAAAGAGGGGATGATTGCTGGAACATTTGGCATGTTCATAAATGCATGGTGGCACCTTGATTTTTCTTTGTTGCTAGAGGAGAAAAGGAACAGTTACAGAAATTGTTGATTTTCATGTTTTAGGCTGTGCTTTCTGGCCAGTTGTTGTTATTGCGAACGTCGCAGCGTTGATTGCCAGTCGAGCAATGACGACAGCTACATTTTCTTGTATAAAGCAATCAACTGCTCTTGGATGTTTCCCTCGGCTTAAGATCATCCATACATCCCGAAAATTTATAGGACAGATCTATATTCCTGTTTTGAACTGGTTTCTTCTTGCGGCCTGTGTGGTGTTGGTCTGTTCTGTCCCAAAGCTCCAAGAGGTTGGCAATGCTTATGGTAATTACTCTGCTTTTGTGGCTTCCCGCTTCTTCTTTCCCTTTTGCATCTCTTTGGTGATTGTCTTATATTCTAACCCTTTATTCCCTTTCAAACTTCTGGCACTCGGATCGCATTCTGATATTGGTTCTGTTTCCACAGGCCTTGCTGAGGTGGGTGTAATGATGATGACCACAATTTTAGTAACCCTAGTTATGCTTCTTATATGGCAGATAAATCTCATTATTGTGGTGGCCTTTATAATTCTCTTCCTTGGGATGGAGTTAATATTTTTCTCATCACTTGTATCGCGTGTGGCTGATGGAAGCTGGATTATAATGGTTTTTGCTGGAGTCTTGTTTCTTATAATGGTCATCTGGAATTATGGGAATCATCTGAAATACGAGACTGAAGTTAAGCAAAAGATGTCCATGGATCTGCTTCGGCAGCTGGGACCCAATCTTGGTACAATCAGAGCCCCTGGCATTGGCTTGCTTTACAATGAGCTAGCAAGGGGGATACCGGGCATTTTCGGCCATTTTCTGACCAGTCTTCCGGCTATTCACTCAATGGTCATTTTTGTTTGTATCAAGTACGTCCCAGTTCCTGTGGTGCCGCAGAATGAAAGGTTCTTTTTTCGGCGTATCTGCCCCAAGAGCTATCATTTGTTTCGTTGCGTTGCTCGGTAAGATGCTTTTTCTGTTTCGGTTTCTTATAAAGAGGTGAAGCTATGTGGCAACATCCTTGAAATTAGGCGTGGCCAAACTGACCAGCCGGAACGACCCGCTTGAACCCGACATGGCCCGCACCTAAAAAATGCCAAAATAAGTCGACCTGAAACAAACACGAACCCAAAATAACCCGAATTTATCATTTTTGTAAGAGAAACTTAAGGGTCTGTTCTTTAGAGGGGAACATTAAGGTTGGTAAAGTTAAGGATTGGTATGTTTACATTGAAGTTAAAAAGTTGAGCGTTGAAAATGTCCAAGAATGGATAATTTTGGGTTGAGTTGGGTAAAATGACCCATCAAAACAATAGAGCTTTAATAGATTAAAATAAGGTGACTTCAAATAAACCCGACCCGATGACGAACCGTGTTGACCCAAACCTGACCCAACTTGAAACCCGACCCAAATCACTGAATTGCTGGTCTACTTAAAATACAACATTATAATACAGTACCTAAAAAAGCAATAGTTGCCATCGACATTCTAGATTGTAATCCGGCTGTGTTGAGATGCACAGGTACGGGTACAAAGACGTGCGCAAAGAATCCCACCAGATATTCGAGCAGCTGCTTATCGAGAGCCTCGAGAAGTTCCTCCGCCGGGAAGCCCTAGAGCGGTCACTGGAGAGCGACGTTGACGGAGAAGAAGACATAGACTATGACGATGAGTCGTCCTCCTCGAGGGTCTTCGTCGCTCCCAACGGAAGCGTCTACTCGCTCGGCGTCCCCCTCCTGTCTGACTTCCGGGAGATCACCAGGCACATTTTGGAATCGAGCAGCGGCAGCAGCAGCCCATGGGAGGCACCAAGGGGAGACATAGCCTTGGAGTCCTCCGATTCCGAGCAGAGCCTTGAATGGGAGCTGTCCTTCATCAGACAGTCTAAGAGGTCGGGGGTCGTCTACCTTCTTGGTCACGGCGACATTAGGGCTAAAAAGAACTCCTGGTTCCTCAAAAAGCTCGTCGTCAACTACCTCTACGCCTTCTTGAGGAAGAACAGCAGGAGGGGAACGGCTAACCTCAGCGTGCCCCACTCGCATTTGATACAGGTTGGCATGACATATATGGTTTGATTTTTTGACTCGGAATCTTCTCAGGGGCGAAATCGTGTTTTCACGTGGTTCTCCGATTTTTGGTATGCTTTTAGAAAGCTCAGCAGTCATATACTGATATACATACCCTCGAAACCCTCAGCTAGTTTTTGTGATTCAATTCTTAACCAGAGATGGATGTATATTCTATAGGTGCTTGTAGTACGCGGTATTCTTTCAACTACACAGGATGTTTCCTTTTGCTTTGATAGGGTAGGTTCAAAATCAAACTCAATTGACACATTGCACAACGTAAATTTCTGTTCTTGTCAATACAGGTTGGCCATCTTGCTGTATTTTCATGTTAATTTTCTCCTTTAATTCAGATGGTCATCTAATGGTACGTTTGGTGGTTTCTTGCGAAAATTGTCCCTAACCTTCCCTTGAGAAAAGGATTATTATTCTTGAGGGTGAAATAGTGAAAACCCCGTATGAAGATTTTTCCATGCACCGAGTAACTTTTCCAAGAAATTTTTCCGACCATAATTGGCAAATTGATCATGTAGTGGCAAAGTATTTGCCATTTTCATTATCGACGAGCTATACCCAGCTAACAATTGGAAGGAAAAAAGAAAGAAAGAAAGAAAAACTCAGTCTAGTTTGTCATTCAAATCTTTCTGATTGAATTTTTTTCTGATTAGAATGAGAAATTAGCAATCCTAGGGTTGGCTATTTTTCGTGCTACTGTTCTGTACATATTCATTGCAGACAGATTCAGTTTGGGTCTGAATCTGTCTAATGTATGAACAAATTGTGACATTAAAGTGAGGGGGGGAAGACAGACAAAAGACAATGAATCTAATAATAGAACAAAACAGTGTAAAACAGCTGATTCCAGGTATCGGGCAGCCCGGGGAGGCACCAGTGGCTACAGTCAGCAGATCTATACGGGTTAGCCCTTTGGCCGGGACTCAGATCACCGCTGTAAATGGAGGGATGCCCGTCTTTCCTCATTGCCGAAAGCATGGTGATGTCGAGCAGGTAAGTAGGGATCCCGATTTGTCGCAGAACCGTGGTGACAACTCTCATTTGACCCGCGTATGCTGCTGGGTAGCCTTCAGCAGGATATGATACTCCGGTGACAGGAGTTGTCTCGCCATAACAGTTTTTACCGTTCGCAGCTGCGCCTAGACTCCAGTCTGATGGGCTGCAATGCAATTGAGTGGAATGGAATCGGTCAGCGAATTCTAACAATTACTCCTTCGGTTTCAACATAAAGATTGTTTTGAAACTGAAAGAAGATTTTGATCCTATAAGATAAGAATGTCTACATCTATATCAATCTTGCACAAACTCAAAACCAAAACCAGTATTCCAAAATCCCACCCATGGAGAGAGAGGTATGGAAGGGTCGAATGTAGCAGTCTTGTTACTCCTAAATTATGCGATTTAGAGGGACTGATTCCAGTTTACCCAAGATTTAAACATTTTTCGTTGTCTATTAATCATGAAAAAGAAGCCGAGGAGAACGCATTCGCATTAATTGGTGGTGTTTTTGTCTACTTATTAATAGAGTAGTTTTCACTTTTCAGTGACAGAATTGACTCAAATTAGACCTAAGGTTGTTGTTTTGGGGACATTCAGACATATGTCCTAGTAAGGAGATAGGGTCATGTTGTGTCTGATAGTCTGATACATGTTTTCCAGTTGGGTCAAAAGTACATTTGCTGCAAATTTTGACAGTAGATGCCACTGTCTGCCATGTTGAGTTCTCAAGGAATGGATTGTGCTTTTGGAGTTTTGTCAATGGGAAAAATCATCATTTCATCACCCCGTTTTTTGCTGGAATTTTGAATGGTTCAAAACAGGTCAGAGAAAGCGGGATTTTGCATGTGAAATATGGGAAGGAGCAGTGTTTTGTGCATGTCATGTACTGGGACAAACAACTGATAGGAGTTTTGGTAGCAAAAACTGTGAAAAGAATAATTTCTTAGATGGTCTGGGTTGACTTGTTCATAAGATAAGACAGCTCATATTTGGAGTTATCTCCATTACTGACAAACCCTAATATAGTCTCGCTAACACAAGGTTTGAAGGGATCCAAATCAAATTCCGACAATGATTTAAGTTTTAAACCCAAAATCGGCTTGATTCAAACTAAACCAAATAGCCCGTTTGTCAGATATAGATTCAGATATGCTAGCATGAGAAAGTTGTGGCATTGCACAGGAAGAAAGAGAGTGAGAGAGTACTTGTAGTGGGTCGGAGAGATGGACTGGAAGAAGACCCGGGTTCGCGTGGGGTCCACATTTGCATCGACCCACCTAGCCCAAGTCCTGAGCCCTTGATCCAACGCCGAAAGCCGGTCCATATCTTTGTACAGCATTCCTCCTGATTCCATATAATCCCACCTGCCATCAAACATTACATTTCTTACACATTTTTCTACTTGTCATCATAAATTTACAGTCTCAAACAAAAACAAAGAGAAGCGAACCTACCCTTGGAGAGAACCTGTGTGAGTGTACCAGTGACCGGTGTTAAAAACCAGCACATCAACACCCCGCCATGCGTTTCCGTTGCCTGAGATTTCATCCAGTTTTAGGATTCTCTTCCCTTGATATATATCTATGTCCACTAGATATGGTGCTCTATAGAATGATATTGCCACCCCATAGTCCTGCAAGTTACTCTAATGTTAGTTATCTTCCAACCAACAAGCTCGGTGTATACATGGCAGAAAACTGTACATATGCTCAAAATAAAAAGGAAATGTTAGCTAAATTTCATACAAAGAGAGGCTAGACTCTGAATCAAACTTCTTCGGCTGAATTCGGTTCATATTTGGAAATTTAGAGCTCACAGATTGGTCCCAATGTAAGTGTTTAGTTTGGCTTGTACAAAGATCAAATCGAAGGGTTATCATATGTTAGATGAACTTGGCAAACCGACGGGGTTCAGTCTAACCTAACATGGACATGTTCTCTTCAACTTATTTTAACTGAACTTACCCTCTCTTTTTTTTTTTGGCCCGTAAGAGCTACAAAGGGCATACAACATAAACGGGGAGGGGTAATTGAACTTGGAACCTAATACCTCAACCTTAACTACTAGGCCAAGCCCCCATTTCTATGAACCGAACTTATTGTCCTAAACTTTCTTTTTATAATCTGTCATAGCTTTCTGCATAACTTATTCTGAACTTATCATCTAACCGGCTCGACCTGAACTGAATAGACACAATGACCATAATTTTTGGCACACAATACTTGTGAGATCGAGCTACATAAGCATTGTTTTGACATTTGAACTTGCATATATAATTGATGCATATGTAGCATCATCAACTTTATGAAAGTAAGAAGTTAGAAGAGTGATTGTAGTAGGGCCAATGTATGTTTGTTTGGAGGCCGAGATTGATGGTAGTTTGATTGCAAAGAGAAACAATTCACCAAAAAGGATGAAAAATGGTGTGGTGTTTTGTCATCAATAAAATCTTCATCCAATCATCAAAGCTCTCCCAGGTTGGCCTCAACTATGAGTGACACAGCCACTTTACTTTTTAGGGCTGCTCTCTTCCTTTGCAAACTAACCTCATCACAAAAGTTCATGCCCCCTTGTGGGCCATCACATCATTATAAGGATCTGTTTATTTTGACTAAATTTATTCTGAATTGAACTTATTTTTCTAAACGTATTTATGAACTTATTATGAACTTTTTGTATGAGCTTCTCTCTCAACTTATTTTGAAAATGATTTTCTCATTTTTCAATCACCACCCCTTTGTAAATTATTTTGTTAACTTCAACATCATTAAAACAATTTTCTGTCTCTTTCCCCCACTCTCTCTCTTTTCTTTCTCTCTCTCCGCCACTCTTTCTCACGCACAGATTGAATATTTCTATCTTCTTTCTCTTTCTCTCTCTCTCCCGTACACCTGTTCTAATTTCTCTTTAATATTTCTCTCTCATCTTTCTCTCTCAACCACTCTCTCATACACTCACTTTAATATTTCTCTCTCTATAAATGTTGAATTGAACTTACCAGCTAACTTTATTGGGGAATATCTCAAATGGGATACTCCTCTTGCCACACAAGCAAAATATTGAAATTTCTTACTCCACATTGTTAATGGGAGTAACTTCACATGAAGTTCTAAGTAAAAGTAATAATTATTGAATGAAAAAAATAAAAAACAAACATCAAGTTGTCAAATTGTGTCATAAAGTAGAGTTACTCCTCAACACCCCTTCTCTCTCTACCTTTTTTTTTCTTTTTTTTTTCTTTTCTCTCTCTCTCTTCCACATGGCACTCCACCTAAGATGAGTTACTCCCCAATAAAAGTAGCTAACAGATCTTTACCCAAAAAATCTATCACAATTATCTTCTTCTTCTTCTTCTTCTCCTTTTTTTTTTCGAATTATGTAGTTGATCAACAGCTTTCAGGAATCCTACAAGGTGCTGGTACATAAATACTTAAAAAGTTCACCTCCATATAGAAAATTCATAATATCACCACAAAATTTAGAACTTCAAAAACGTTCCTAGTTCCTACACAAATTTTCAAACCAGCTTACAGTTTCCCATGCAAACCAAGCAAAAACCTGACACAGAGAAAGAGAAAGCAGCTAACCCCTGTTCATACAAACTTAACAATTGGCAAATCTGTGAATGCTGAACCAAAGAAGACAATGCCATGCCATTTCCTGACTCCTGTTCATACAAGCAACTTTTTTGGGCATGAAAATACCAGGAAAAAAAAGGACATTTTAATAAATAGGATTGAACCATGTTATTTGACTTTGTGGCCTATTTTAATGAAAAGGGCTACTCTAGTACTCTTCCATAAGGTAAATTACCCCTACTTTCTACCCTATTCAACATTATCCATGGTGAGCTTGGTTGTTGTCCAAGAAAATGTTGTCCAAGAAAATTTATTCTGGGATAGAACACAGTACAAATGTACAATCTTTCGTTTACATTTAGAAACATGAGAAAATTAGCAAGAAATTTATTTAAAATATCCAAATTAACCTTATTTATTAAATTTATAATATAATTTCCAGGGGTATTTAGGAATCTATATTACAAATACTTTCACTTTCCCAAAAGAAAAAAAAAAATTCTCAACTCCCGTTGGGAAAGTGTTCCCCATGAATCACAGGATAATTTTGAACCGCACTCAAAAAATTTCCCATCCACATTTTACAATCAAACATGGATAGTAGGTCAACTTGGAAAAATTAATAGACTTTCCTGGAAAACTTTTACAATCAAACGCTCCTTCAATATTATCTAAACTTATTTCTACCTAGGCGCATCAAAACTTATTTAGAAAACCCCCACATTAGCTATTTATACTAACTTTTACATAAACTTACCCAAAACTTTTTAACCTTTACCTAACTTTTAGGTACTATGAAATAGTAGAATAGAGTCAAATTTAGATGTAATAATTAAAGAGTTGAATGAAGAAGCATACTTCACCCTACTAGTGTAGAATATTGATTTGAGGCAAACATAATGACAAAACCATTGTACCAAATGATGGTTTAGGAAAGCAGACAAAAATATATGCAGACATGAGGTTTGAGTAAACATTGTGTGTGTCTAAAACCCCTCACCAAGACACCAAGGATAACATTATAAAATCTACCCCCCCCCCCCCCAAAAAAAAAAAAATAAAAAATAAAAAAATTGATTGCACTCATGTCTCTAGAGAAATTATCTTTCCAATCTCCCTAAATTACGAGGTGATGGAAAAGTAGTTCAGAAAACAGTCCCTAATCAAGATATGAATTGATACATGGATTCATTATAAACTTTGGTCTTGTTCTTTTCTACGGTATTTTGCGGTATAGTGTGGTGAGGTGTGGTGGAATTGTGGTGAGTGTGATGAAATTGTGGTAGGTTATTGCTATGTGGGGTAAGTGAGGAGAGAAAATGTAAAAAGTATAGGAGAAAAGTGAGGAGAGAGAAAAGTAATGATTTATGGTAAAGTGTGATGAGTTGTGGCAAAATGCGGTATGCTGTAGTACCGCAGTTTGACAACCGCATAACGGGGCATTCGTGTTCAAGTCCTATATGCGACACTTTAAATTTTAATTTCTAAAATTTTTGTTAATGTAAATACACACATCATTGTAAGCATATCTCAGTAACCTTTTTTTTACTGTTACATTCCATTTCATCCCCCCCCCCCCCCCAAGAGGCAGACACTTGAACCAAAAATGTTGGTTTTGCTCTAGACTCTGTTACTCCATATATAGACCATTTGAACCAAAAATGTTAATTACAAATACTAGCTTTTTAACTTTTTACTAACTTTAATCACATCAAAATTTTCAAACATTAATTACATGAAATACTTTATAATTTTATGTTAAATAAAAAAACCAACAATCTAGATAAAACTTAATACATAGATAAATAATATTTATTTTATCTACGATGATTGTCACCGCAATATAAGTGCATCCTTACACATAATTATTTTGTCATATATCAAAAGTTCAAAACGTAACAAAAGAGGGAGTAATCTCATTCTCATACGTACAAAGCATAAACCCAAAAAATTTGCCCCAAAAATAAAAACAAATAACTTCGCAAAAAAATCTTACCAAGATGGTAAAAGTAGAAAGAGGGTCCCCCTTGGTAATCTGGGTAGCAGACGATCTTGGCAATGCTGACGATATCATACAAATCAACGACTCCCATTGATTCCTCCCCAACGAATCTCCCACAAACATCACCGTTCTTCCCCTCATTCTCTCCACAAACTCCACCCCATCAAACCTATTCAAAATTTCAACCAACCCAACAATAAACAATCAAACTCCCAAATGCCAAACTCAGGATTCGAACCCGGGTCGGGTCGGAAACTAACCTGGGCAATTCACAAGCAGCAGGTTTCCATCTGTACTTGAGATACTCCGAATCGGGTCGCCCGTAGAACTTGCAGTTGAATTCCGGGTCGATAATGGGGCAATCCGAGGCTACGTAGAGTGGGTATGACTCGTCGGCGACCCAGTTTCCGACGAAGAGGTTGCACTCGGTCTGGTTCGCCGGGGGGACTTCCGGCGGGACGAAGGGGCTGACGAGGCGGTGGTGGTGGTGGTTCCGGTGGTGGTGGCGCAAGCCGAGGAGCAATGCCGGCGAAGTTGGGCGGAGGAGGGAGAGAGTTGCGAACAAACAGAGGGTTAGAGTTGAGAGGAGGAATGTGGGGGAGGAGGAGAAAGGAGAAGACATTTGCAGAGGGTGAGAAGGGGAGGGTTAGGGGGTGTTTGGGGAATGTGGGAGGGAAATTTGTGTTTTGGGATGGAGGAAGGATATGTAGGATGAAGAAGAAGGAGAAATGGTGGGGTTTTACAATTTTAGTTGTTGCTTTTGGTTGGAATATGTGCATGTGAGGGTACTCTAACTTTCTTTCTTTTTCTTTCTTTCTTTCTTTTTTTTTTTCCGAGTTTGTATTTGGGAGAAATGGAGAATGGGAAAAGGACCAACAATGTCATTCGCACCTTTTCATTTCATTTACAATCTTATTTTTGTGTTATATTTTGGCATCATTGTTTTTATAAAAGGAATTTTGTGACAGTTATTTTGTATAATTGAATCATTATATATATCCAAATATTAATGAATAAAATTATATATATACATATACATAAATACATACATACATATAATGGTAAAACTCACTCGGATGAGAAATTAATATCCGGACTAGTTTTTTCCAAGTCAAATCGAGTCGGACAATTCGGAAGAAACCCATTTTCGAGCCGAAATCGGGTTGGGATAATATAAAAAGAAAGAAATATTATGTCTATATATTTGACCAACTCGATCAATATCAAAAATTTAAACAAAAAATTTATGATCGGATCCAATTATTTTGAACTAACAAATTCGAATATTCGAACCGGACAAAATTTTGTTCGTTCCAACGTCTAATATGACAATGCGGAATGAACTAAGCACAACTTATACTACTAGCATATATAAGTAGGAAAATGGAATAATAATTGATAAGGTATTAATAAGTTTGGATATGAAGGATGATGTAAAGTTGAGGGATTGGGTAAAACAAAATGGCCACTTGTCAATATTATAGTTGGGAAAGAAAGATCAAAACTTGGTTTGGGATTTAGTTTGAATTTCCATATTACCATATTCACATGAGTCATGAGTTGTTCAACATGACTAAATCTAAAATTTGCCTTTTTGTGACTTGAAATTGACATGTATATTCTTGTAGTAGTAAAAGTCTACTAAGTAGTAAATACCAACCGATCCCTTAACAATATTTAGTGTTATTATTCCATAGAAATGTCTTGACTTTTATCAGAATTATTAAGTTTTTCATGAACGAATTTCAAGCGTTAAAGGAGTGTCAGAATATTATGAATCTATGTCGTAATGTAGGTCTATATATAACTATTATAATTTTATTTGTTTGTTACATCATAAAAGAGTAAGTAGATCTCGAATAAATGAAACACATATTATAACGGTTAGGACGCGAAAAGGAGCTCTTGCTTAATCCTTTACTTAAATTCGTGAATTTCAGCCACATGCACAAAAGTTTGTATGGATAACCCACAATTATTGAAAATGGAAGAATTTAAACCTTGGGTCTCTTATGTTATTCACAATAAATGTCATAATTGGCATGCTAGTTGGATAATGTATTAGTTGGCCAAATAATAGAGTGTATCTTTAATTGTGTGCTAGTAAGAAATATCAATTAATGGTGCATTTGGTTCCCAAATTTTTTCTGGAAAAGTTAAGAGGAGAAACTTTCTCATGTTTGATTATGAGAAAATGAGAAAATTTTAGTGTAAAACTCATTATTTCACTCTTAAGCTCAGTAAATATTTTCCCAATTGGAAAATTTTTTTCCTGGACCTAGGAAAATTTTTTTCCAGGAAAATCATTCCCTAGAAACTACCAAACGCACCATAAAAGACAACTCAAAGTTGTAATCCATCTGTGTATGAATATAAATTCATATATTAAACTTAGTTTTTGTTATTAAACAAGATGAATTTGACATCCTAATTCAAAATTGTGTGTCAAATATTTACATTTTTAGTAAATGTAAAGCATATCAATACCAACTTGAGAGGTGGTTGAGGTCATCCAACTAAGGTTTGGGACATAGCTTTGCTGGTTGGATGAGATTATGTAGGACCTTATTAAGGCCCTGTTCTTTTATGCGGTATTTTGTGGAATGGTGTGGTGAAGTGTGGTGGAATTGTGGCGGGTATGGTGGAATTGTGGTGAGTTATTGGTATGTGGGGTAGGTGAGGAGAAAGGATGTAAAAAGTAGAAGAGAAAAGTGAGGAGAGAGAAAAGTAATGATTTGCGGTAAAATGTGGCGGGTTGTAGCTTGCAACCGCAGTGTGTGATTTGCCATGAGAAACCGGAAGGCCTAAGGTTTGATTTTCATGGCTCTTTTACTTTTTTAATTATGGGATCATTATGGACATTGAAAGAGACTTCAAGTTATATATAGTAAAGTCCCCCTTTTTTACAAAGTTGTGATTAGATAGACCATGGTCTATACTCTAAATAGCAAGATAAACCTAGACACATTTTTTGAAAATACAACAATAACTGCCCTCAATATAGTTTCGTTATTGCGAGGTCTGAAGGAATCTAGATGTAGGCAAACTGCAGTTTTCCCCTCATGCATATAGGTCCATGTAGAAGTTGATTCCAGCGAACCTAGGTTAAAGCCTTTTCCAAAGAAACAAGACTAAATCGAATTTTTTTTTTGGATATATAAAGGACAAATAAGAAGCTAGGGGGAAAAAAAGGAAAATGAAAAGAACTTGTAATTGTTGGATTTACCTCGTCACCTAATAAGAAAGTGTAATTTAAAGTCCCGTTAAAGTGCTTGTAGCACAATGACATTTAGCATGGTTCTCTTGTAAGGAGACCTGAGTTCGATTTTCAACGTCTACAATTCTCCATGAATATTACTATATCGTAGCCATGCAACTTGACCAAATCATTATATATGTTGAGAAATTTATGATCAATTTTTTTTTTTAATTTGACTGTACAAAGGACAAATAATATGAAAATGAAGTAGTATTAGTATACCACCTTTATTGACCACTAGAAAGACGGAAATTGCACATATAAAGAAAAGAAGCCTACCATGCTACAACATTGAAAATATCCAAGGACTAGTCTAGTAGTCTCAAATAGTCTATCCATGATGCTTTTGGTGAAAAAAAAAAAAAAGAAAAGAAGAGAGGGGGGAAGAAAAAAAGAAAAGAAAAGCTTTTTTGGGGGGAGAATCCCAAGAAGTAGAAAAATGTCAATTTAGGAAGAGAATACTAAGCTTTGCATGTTTTATGGAAGAAACAAGAAAAGCTATAAAAAAAAAGTTCATATTACAATAATTTATTTTTCAGACTTGTAGTGGTGGATCTAGACTACGAAAATAGTGGTGTCTACTTAATAATATCTTGGATAGTCGGATTGTTGTGTTGAATTGGTCACCCTTTATTAATATTTTTGGTTCTTTTTTTAGTGTATCCACTTAACGTAAATATACAACCTCCTAAAATATAATAGATTGCTTAAATTTTTCTCGGAGCTTGAAGTGTCTGTGGACACCCTTGGTGTCAATGGGGATATGCATGTTTCCGAGAGTGAAATGATATACTAGCTTCATTTCATATTAATTATCCTCTTTACAAATTGTTAAGTCAAATTAAAATACTTTTGACCATAAATTTCACAATATATAAAATGATTTATTAAATTAAATTACTATCATTAAATTCATAATAAAAAATATTATTATATAAACATAACATTGCAGTTGTTAATACAATATTGTACAGTAAACTATCAATCAAAAAATAACATTAAATATCGTAACAGTCAATAAAATGATAAATAATACGGGACAGTGGGACTAGCATATAAGGGAGTGGCAAAATGGGACCAATGTTCTTTGCTTTTGCTTCACCCCACGAATTAGCATTGGTGCTTGTTTGGGTTTCCCACCAAAAGTAAATATCTTGAAAATTCTTTTCTTTTCTTTGTACTCTTGCAACATAGCAATATACCTGCCAGCCATCCCTTTCAGTCTGCTTAGACTTGGGACTTAGCTAGCTAATCATGCTACTTGTGATTGGAAAACTAATTGACCCATTAAAATACACCACAAAAAGATCATTTTTGTTACATATGATATGATGTGAAAATGTGGATTTAACAAACCATAAGATATAGGACCCGTGGTAGAAGTAATTCATAGTTTTCACAATAGGAGTCGGAGTTGGTATGAATTGTTCCAATATCTATTAGATGCACCCGGAGTATGTGCTCCAGACATTTGTGAGTGAATAATTATGTGAATTAGAGTGAACAATTATAATAATTAGAGTGAACAACCTAATACATATGGGTGAACAATTATAGAATCTGGAGCATGTGCTCCAGGAAACCTAATAAATTGCAGAATTATTCTTTCCTTTTCTCGGTTAGCTTCTTTTCTTTACGGTCACCTTGATGCACGAGGAATTTAAACCTCCAACATGTTGCTAATCTAAATTGTAACGCCCCGGCCCCTTCCGAGCCGTGGATATTACTTATAACTATTTCAAAGATCACTGATTAACCCCAAAAATTTTCACGAGTCCTTTCAGTGTGCTTCGTCCTTGCTCACACATCCTGAGACTACTCCCAGCCAAGCACGCTTAACCGAGGAGTTCACAACGAATTAGCTACTTTAAAAGAAAGTGCACCTTGGTAATATAAGTAGTCACTTCAATCCCTTTCAGCCACACTTTCACCATATATCTGGGGTGTTACATAAACGGATTTGCAAGTATTGATCCTAATAGGAATCTGAAACAAATCAATGATTAAGACGATCTTTGTGACTTCAAACTCACTACTGGATTTCCTAACATCATTGGGTCGCCCATCCTGAAACAAGTAGTCATTTCTATAACAACTATATGCATTTCGTGGGCTTCCTCAAAGATTATTTCATCATCAATCCTTAACATTTGATTTGTAAAATGCCAGTTTCGAAACATTCAAAGGGTTTCATGTTCAACAAAGAAGCACCATGGCAACCTTACCCCATATTCACTATACCCTAAATGTGCACACAAAGGCCTAAGCAAGAGATCCAAGTTTTATGCCATTTCGAGAAATCAAACTCTCTCAAGAGGTGCAAACTATTTTCCAATTTTTGTGCGACTCTGATTGCTTTCATGATATGATATGATATATGATATATAAAATTTTCATTAACTCTACATGAAACTCTCTCTCTAGACCAAATCCAACCACCATTGCAAGCAACCTTTAAATCCTTCGCCGGTGTCGGTGATGGCCAGTTAACGGCCGTTGCCGGCACCGCCGTGCTCCGATTTACTCAACCATAGTATTTATTTTCTGTTTTAGACTTGTTATCTAGCTCTCCTTCAATCAAATGGTCACCAGTGGCCCCGGGCAAGCTTCTCAAGTGGGCATTCGGTCGGGTTGCCAAGCCAGAGGTTGGACGGTGGTCAACTTCGTTTTCCAGTAAGTCTGTATTGTTTGTTTCGGTGAACTAGGGACGCTTAATCTTAGGACCTCCTTCTAGCTTGGATGTAGAGTAGTTGGTTGCTCTATTAAGTACTGTGAGTTGTATGTTTAGTGTTTGTGGTGCGTAGTGGTCAGTTCATTTGGTTTGTCTCTTTGTTTGTAGTCTAGGTCCTTGATCTTTGACTGTTGTAAGGTTCTACCTTGGGTGATTGGATTTGCTTGGGTTTTAGACATGGAGGAGATGACTCCTTGGTCAACTATGCTTGAGTCTATAAATGAGGATTTTGATGACGATGTCATTAATCTTTTGGCTCAAATGGATCACCCTCATGAGGCCATCCTTAAAGCAAAAACACTAAAAGAGGATGAGAACAATTTGTTTCGAGATAGGAAGTTTGATTCCGCTGCCAAGTTGTATGTACAAGCGCCCTATAGTTTGTGTGTGCAAGTCTACCTATGAGTGAAGAGGATTTCCTGCTTTTGTGGAATTTGGTTGTTTCAATTAACCTCAAGTATGCAGCCTGTGAGTTAAAATTGGGAGATTTTCAGAAAACCGTTGAGTATTGTGTGTATGCGCTAAAATTCGATCCCTACAATATCAAAGCTCTTTATAGAAGTAGTGTAGCTCTAGCCAAGATGGGACAATTGGAGGAGGCTAGAAAAGTGTTAGCGAAAGCCCTTGAGATTAGTCCATCCAACTCGGAGGTAAGGAATGAGCTAACTCAAACCGAAATTAAGATAGAGGAGAGGAAGACAACACCGAAGTGTAGCAAAAAAAGGGAATTGGATTCTTAGAGTGGGGCACAAGCATGCTCCATCAGGGTTGAAGGGTTGGGTATGGAGCTGCCAAAGCTTCAACCTAAGAGAAAGAAGGTAGCCAATGAAATAGGAGTAGGAGATGACTACTCTAAGGTTCAGGAGAAAGGGTTCGGGAGACAGTATGTGAGTACCCAATCACTTTCTTCCACTTCAATATCAATGCCAAGCATGGAGGATGGGACCGACCAACGTCCCACGCAATCTCCGGCGATAAGTCCGATGACAAGGGACAAAGCTGACATTAATCAATTTCTGAAATTCGTGAAGAAATCAAACAGGGGGGATTCTTTGTCTATTTCTAGAGACACCTATCAAAAGATTCTACGAAGGGAGACTACGAGTTTTTATGACCCAAGGAGCATGAGTTTTCTGATAGTGAGAATTAAACCTCAAATACCAAGAAGTAGAGGACATGATAGTGGACGATGCCTCGTCACTATCCATAGAGGAAAAATTTGAGGAAACAACAAAACGCAAAAGCAACCAGGAGGTGGATTCTTCTTCGAATACACAAGGTCCTTCAGCGGGAACATCTCAACAGCGACATCAAAGTGACAGCTACATACAGTTTATTGCTACTCGAAGAAGCAACAATGCATATAAGAGGTGCCTACGGGTCTCTAAGGGCGGACAATCAACTCCTAGTGGTTTTAAAGAATGTGTGCCAGGGATGAAGTGTAAGATGCCAGAGGGGGGTCTCTAAGGGCGGACAATCAACTCCTAGTGGTTTTAAAGAATGTGTGCCAGGGATGAAGTGTAAGATGCCAGAGGGGAGTCTTTTTCCAGGTCATCGAAGCTCAACCGAAGCGATGACTCAAAATGGAAGACAAGGGCGCCAGAAGATTGAAGTCGTTTTTGTCATTTTAACTTAGATGTATGTTTTTTCCTTAACAAGAAAACTAGCATTAAGGAAGCACATTCTCTAGCCAAGAGGGCTAAGAGACGAGGCCTTCCCTGATGATGTATTTATTTTCTGTATTCTGTCTATGCTATCAAAAAAAAAAAAAGATATATGATATATGATATGATGTTAAAGATTGCTTTCATGAGTTCTAAAGACTATGGGGAGCGGTTGGGGAAGCTTTTGGTAGAACCAACACCCCTTTGCATTTAATTCTATCGAACCAAGCCTCAAACCGTGTTCAAACATGTTTCCTCTGAAAGTTTGTTGTTGTTGTTGAAACTAAGCCCAATTGACAATTAGTCGAAGTTGACATAACAAAGCTCCATCACTCCAAATTTTCGCTCTCTTCACCACCTCTTTTTTTTCAAATCTCACAAATGCAAATGCACCAGGTTTTAAGGCATCAACAGCTTAGACAGGATTACCAAAAGAACTCTCAACTATCTATTTACCACATTTTCTTCTGGATGAAGAGTCCACAACATAAGTACCAGCTCCACAACTACAACAAAATACATCCAACACAAATGCATCGAAATAAATCTTCGGAGTCTTAACTTTATTTTTTGCCTTTTTTTCTTCCAGCCATTTGTCCTTCAAAATCTTCGATGCAATCTATTCATTGTTGTGGATGAAGTCCGAATCGCATTCAATATTTTCTGCTCTACGTGCTTCCTCCTTCAATCTAATGAGAGAGATTCCTATAGATTCCTCCAGATGGTCTTTGTTGATTCCTATACCCCATCTTCACTGTTGGTCTTGTGATTTTTAGAACATCTTTTCGTCTCTTTATTATGACCTGAACTCCTCGAAGAAACGATCCTACAAGTTCATTGCCCGAGTAACCGTCACTGGGATTTCCACATCCAGTTCAAGTTTCTCTCATGTTCAACTCTGACTTTTGAAGGCCGATGTGCACTGGGATTTCCACATCCAGTTCAAGTTTCTCTCATGTTCAACTCTGACTTTTGAAGGCCAATGGACATCGTCCTCAAAATTCAGAGGCAAGTTAGAACCTAAATCAACAGTGGGGAGTCAAGTAGATGACTACTAATGATCTCTTGTCAGAACCAGATTGATCATTGAACCAGGTGACTCAGTGGGCCAATGGTTCAACTGGTCGTATCGATTTAGTCGGCTTGGACCGATTAACCCGATTCACGATCGTATCGATTTAGTCGGCTTGGACCGATTAACCCGATTCACGATTAAACCGGCATGAACTAGCCATAAGTTTAAAAAAATTTCATATACTTCAAAAATAATCAAACAACCAAAAGAACTAAACCAGCATGGACCATTCAAAACTGGAATGAATCGCTGAAAAAACATAATGAACCGGTCAAAAATCTAGAAATTTTTAATAAACTACCAAAACTCCAGTCTAATTGTGAACCATCCGGGTCAATCAATTCACCGCTTGAACCGGTTTTGGCTTTTCTTGACGGTTGAACCAGCTCCCCAACTCAAATCCAAAATCGGACCAATTCGCAGTTGAACCGTTCACACTAGCCGGCCCGATTCGGTTTTGACAATATAGGTAATGATACCAATATCAGAAACTATCACCTTATTGTTATCCTCCTCATCACCGGATTGGGAACCTTTCATTAGAACATCTTCGTAAGATAGCTTGCTTGTAACCAAAGGACAAGCCTTAGGACTGCAACTGCCAGAACCCCGAGTGAGTCACCAACAACCGAATCCTCATCCACATTAGCAAAGAACTTTACGACTCTTGATGATGTCAATTGGGGACCCAAGATCCCAAAAGCAAAGTACTTAGCCATTGACAACCAAAACCCAAACTAAAAGGATTCTAACATGTAAAATTCGCTAGTAAATGGATAGTATAGTAAAAAGTTAAATCTTGTCAACTTTTGGTAAATAAAGTTCAACTTTGGTAAGTATTGAAAAAAGTTTACTTTAGACTAAAGTAACACATTCTAGAAAAAAGTAAATATTGATAAATGAGCAAGTCTTGACGAATTTTGATAAATTCAACTAACTTTTGGCAAGTATTTACCACATCCCATCGCCAACATCCCATTTACAAATGAATTTTACATTGTGATGAGAAGGAATTCCAAATTGTAAAGAGAAAGAGTTTTCTTAAAAAAAAAGGTATACCTTTTTTTCTATTATTGAGCGTCGTAAAAGATTGATATAGTGCATCACAAATGCTATCTGATTCTGCAAAAACAACACACAAAAAAGAGACAGCAAACAAACAAGGTACACAATATCTAAGGATGGTACAAGTAAACGCTCAATGTCTGAGGATTGATAATTATGTCTTCTGTTTCTTTTTTTTTTTATTTCTCTTCAAAAGCTTCGCAACTGCAACTTGATCACCCATGATCGACATACCACAAGTGTTGCCTGCGAGCTATCTCACTATTGATATCCTTGAATTTCTTGAAGTCTCGTGGAGCTTCATACATTGTTGGCTTAGATCTTCGAATTGCTTCCATAACCATCCTCCATTTAGTTTTTATCAAAACTTTCTCCCTTCTCTGTATTCTAATATGAGCTTTAGAGCCTTCCAGAGCGTAGAGTGGAATCCTTAAGGCCAATATGAATATCAAGTTCAGAATGAACTGACAAAGAGGCAATGTCCACACTATTTCCAAGATCACCATTAGAATACCAATCTCGGAGCAATCGAGGGTAGGAAGCACTAAAATTTATGGTAAGAATGGTTGCTATGATAAGTTGATAGGTGGATCCCAAACAAGGTGAAAGGTAAGAAAAGTGAGGAAAAAGAAAGTTATTATTATTACTGTAAAATATAGTTGGTGTGGGTGCCATAAAAGATGAAAAAATGAGAAAAGGGAAAATTATGATTATGGTAAAATGTGATTAGATGCGATGATTTGTGATTAGTGTGGTAAAATGCAACTAATATGGTTGGTATATGATACCACCCAAAAGAACCGAGCCTAATACCAGACGAGAGTCGAGGACATCTGTAGCAGCTCTAGGATGACATATAACAACATAGATAAGGTTTTAAGAAAGTTCTATTAGAATCCATCAAATCGATGGGGTCACCACCAAGAGGAATAATAGAGGGAGTCACACTTGGGTTATGCTGATAGTTTGCAAAGCTATCTTCAACCACCTCTAACGGATTCTTCAAGATCATTCTATGGAGATCAAACTTAGCATTTTGTGAAGCTCTAGGAACCCGAACTTGCTTTTGGCATACTCTTCTTGAAAAGGGTTGAGACCTCTATTTCTTGTTGAATTTCACCCTAACACCTTCAAAAATACTTTGTTTGGAACCTAACTTTGCTTGGTAGCAAGAGATTTAGTTTGGTCACCCCAAGAATGAAGCAAGTTTTTTTCAAATATACCCTATTTGGGGCCTCACTTTGCTCAGTAGCTAGAGATTTAGTTTGGTCGCCCCAAGAATCAAGCAAGTTCTTACTCTAATAGAGCCTGATCGACACCAAAAGAAGTCATAATCGGCCATTGGCTCCTGGAGCACCGCCCTCTAATGAGGACAATGGGCCTCAGGTGACCAAAAGGCAAGGTGACACATGTGATACTTAGCAATATTATCAAACGACAGTGCTTTTAGGGGGTGTTCTTTAGGCTTGTAAGGAAGGAAAAGTGCAAGGCAAGTGATATTTTAGGTACGTAAAACAGACCAGACAAGTAAAAATCAATCAGGGAAGACTTTATTTACAAGCTAAAAGAACACTTTTTCAACTTAGATTTGCCCATTCCCCTTGTTCTTTCATACGGTTTATGCGGTGCGGTGCCGTACCACAACTCACTATATTACTCAATATTCTTCCACATTTCATTACACTTTATCACAATTATTATATTATTATATCTTCTCACTTTTCTCTTCTACTTTTTACATTCTCTCCCTTATCTACCACACCAACCACACTTTCCACAAACTTTACCATACAATTCCACACCTTATTGCATTTTCCACAATTTCACCACACCGCACCATTTCCGCATCTTATCAACCGCACAAAAAAACAGGGCCGTACTTCCTCTATTTCATAATATGTCATTGAACTTTTTCAATTTCAATACAAAAAAATTTGTAACTGCTTTCACCATATTTACCCTTCGGAATTGATGCTTTTGCCATTCCCTGAAAAACGATAAAATGATTGGTTCTTATGTTGATGAATTTGCCTCCACCAACTACCTACCATTCTCTTTAAGAAAAACAAATTTAAAAAAACAGCTCATGCAGAAGAAGCTGAATCTAGGCTGCAAAAAAAAAAAAAAACAGAGCAAATCAAAGCAAATACACACACAGTTTGAGCTTCATGATATAGTATGAACAAACACTAGAATTTCATCCCTTTTCTTATGTTCAGAGCCACAGCAGCAGCAGCACAAACTGACCCAACCCTCTCAGTCAATTATCCACAATCAGTTATGCACAAAATAACCACAGGTCGGAATTTACATACAATTTTCTTCCTGTTGTCTTTTTCGCGGGTCGGGATTGGATTGTTGCAAAATTCCAGCATTATGAGCTGGTTAATTAGAATGGCATCGCCCAGGAACAAGGCAATCAAGGATTGAGGTTTTTTTAACAACTAATTTATCTTATCTACAACTTACTTCGACTTTGGCATATTTAGCCCGAGGGACTGATGACGGTCTTAGCTCGGCGGCCTTCTTTCTCCTGTAGTAGGTCAAGACCCCGTCCCAGTGATCTTTTTCAGTTCCCTTGTGCTCGAGTAGTAGTAGCCCAGAATCTTGACCGTTGGTGGGTTTGGTCTCCATACAAACAGAGCATTCTTCTGATGTCAAACTGGCCACAAAATACAGATTTTGTGAGTGCTTTTTCATCTTAATCGAGTGCTTAGATATAGGGTCGTATGATAGTTAAATGAGCTCAAGTCCATACGCTGATTGTGCTCCTTGCTCTGCATCTTCGGTCCCTCCAAGACGGTCTTCTTGGAAGACTTCAGAGATGTCGCTGTTCTCCTCAGGAGGATCCGCCACAGCATTGCTTCCTTTGATTTTCTCACGGCGTTCATAATGGATAACTGCAGAATTCGTCCGAGAATTGTAGCATGTTTAAGGGTTTTCCGCATTCTTTGGGGGTTGTTTTTTTTTAAGTAAAAAATGAAAAAGAAAAGAAAAAAAGAGCGCATATTTACCTTGTGTGGGCGTATTTTCCAGCAGTTGCAATGATGGTGAAGGAAGCTTTGTCTTCAAAACCTTTTGGCACATAACAGTGTCTTGGAAGTCCAAGAAGGTATAGCCCAGAAACTCGAATCTTTCTGACACAGTCATCGGCGAAAAGCCAAATGAGGAAGTCCAAGTGCTCAAGACACTTGGAGCAGCGGGTAGTACCAGCCTCTCCACTCCTAGCCTCTTAAGGTTCTACAAAAAAACAACGATTTCAATGGGTAAGTTTGGTCGTTTGCTCATCATTAAGCAAATTGGAAATGTACATGATCCAGGACGCTCAACGAGCAATTTCTTATTCTATAACCAAATCTTCCTTCTTCAATTACATAAAGGGGTTTATATAACAAAGAGGCTAACTAGCATTAGGAGACCTAAAAGATAGGATATAACCTAGAAAAGGAAAAGATATTAACCTAATACTATCCTGACACATTAGGAAAGTAAATATCACTAATATGCCCCGAAATATCATTAGTTTGGCAAACCCTATGCTTAAAATATACTTACAAAAATAATGAAAAGAGTATCAAACATATAGATCTCAAAATGTTAAATATCTTGTTTTCCAAAATCTTACTATTCCTCCTCCATGTTTATCTTGCATCAGTACACTAACGCGAGAAACAATGTGTATTATCAAAGATGTGGTAGCCAAGTTGGTTACCACCCCCGTCATCTAGGTTTATGTATAGCTGGAAGCAAAAATTTCTAGTATATCGAGATTGTGGGATTGATGGGTCATGACGGTAGAGCTCACTAGAGGTTACCATCAAGATATGGGACTAGTGGGCTGGCCTAAGAAACCATGTATGTGTTTCATCGATATTCAAGTCAAATTCTCCTCAATTGCAAAATATCCTTGATACAAAGTAGGGATATCAAGAAATAGAAAAAGATTATTACCATTTCAATCTCGTTCATCAAGATGCGGCACATCCCTTGTCGACGATGCTGGAATCGGGTACCAATAAGTGGAATTTCTGCCACCTTGTTCCCGTACACCCTTCAACAGAGAAGAAAGATCGTTTCAGACTCGATTAAGTCAGCATTTGACGACAAACACCACAAACTCAAACATAAGAACAATCCATACCTCAAAGCAGCCACAGTAATCAGCTCATCATTTCTCTCCAGGAGAACTGTGTAGAACCCTCTGAAATTCAGCCTGCTAAGATTAGACCTGGATACCAAAAACCGTTAGTCCAAGCAGAACCAGGGTGAAACACGGTAAAAATTAGGCAGCTGTTTTTTGAAGAGTGTCTCACCATCGAGAGAAAATAACATCTTCAGCAAGATCTCGGTTTGTTTGAGGGTCTGTCACCGACTGAAAACATTCATGCATCACTTCCAAAGCAACACTAAGCTTGCTGTAGTTCTCCGCCGTGGCCAGAGCATCAGAGTCATCAGGACCATTCGGATTGCTTTGGGTTGGTTTGATAAGGGTCCAGGTTAAGTTATCGCAACCAAGGAAAAAATATTGTCCAAGGAGTTGTTGCAGACCCCAGTTTACCTGAAAAACAAAAAGGGTATTTGTCAAATGCTTGTTAAGGATATTACCAGGGCGAGAAACAGAAATATGGATATTGGCTTATGTATTGATTCTTGTTCTTTACGTGGGTAGGGTGATAGGGGTGTGCATATTCCGGTCCGGACCGGAAAAACCCCGTAACCGGACCAACCTGGTTATGTTCGGTCCGGTCTCCGGTCCATAATATTTATAATTTCGGGTTTCCGGGTTGGCCTGGTCCAACCCCTAAACAATCGGGTTGGATCAGTTATCCCGGTTTATACTTTTCAACATATACAGGTTTACAACAAAAACACGTCAACATTTTTACTTGAAACCAGTCTCGATCATTAAGAGTTCATTATGGAAAGTTGACAATACCTTTTCACATGTTTTGCTGCAAAACCAATTCTCCTTAGGAAAAGCATCCATCTTAACCATCTCTCTATCTCTTATACAGCGAGCATGGACTGCGCCAAGTGAACTTATTTACCATATTAGAACAAATGAATTCTCTTTTACTGCTGTAAATACAGAACGAGCAAGAGGAGGCGGAAGGCCAAATCAAAACTTACATTTCCTTTCACATTGACAGCAACATAGAACACTATTGTCGGTAAAATGTGCTTTATTTGTATCAAACCGGCTTTCCCCACAAATTCCACAACAGCATGACGGACAGAACCAGTCACCATCAGGAATGCCCTGAAAGGAAAAAAAAAAAAGAAAACAAACATCTGAATTTAGAACCAGATTTCTCACAACTCACAAGTAGTGCTGGCAAAAAGTAGGGTCCGGGTCAAATGTGGGTTGGTCAAGTTGGCCAATGTCAAAATGCGTGCTAAAAAATTTATGACCATTTCCTAGTTCTTTTTGGGTTGGACAATTTGGACAGACATAAGTTCAGGTCATAGTCGGGTTTAGAGTCTTTAGACAATAGAAATATGAGAAATATTGTGCCCGAGTTTTTCGTCAATTCGGTCCATACTAAATTCCGATGAAAAATATATTGACCAGAACCGGGATTTTTTATGGGTCGGACAAATTTGGATATTCGGGTTGAACAAATTTTTGCTAGATCTACTCATAAGAAAGAGAAACGGTGAGATATAAGGAGAAGGGGACAAACTTGCAAATTCAGGCAGGTTGCATGGAACGAAGCCGGACACGAATCACACAAGATTAATTCCCCGCCATAATGACAAGCCGAACATACGACATCATTCCACATTTGATCCTCGCCCCCGCCTTTTCTGTCCAAGGGTTGTTCCGCAGGTTGGCCCTGGGAACTCTTGTTTTTCACTTGCATTACACACTCTGCCAAGGACCTCCCGTCTTCAAAATATATGGACTCCGAGGGTCTACGACAGCGGCCGCCAGCGTGAACCTCAAAATTACTGATGGTAAAAACCTTCAGACAACAACTACATTTGATTCCTTCCCGGGTTATTCGCCCTTCGGCCATTGGCCTAACACTCCTCTTATTGCGGTACTGTACTTTGTCCCTCGGCAACACCACGCCATTATCAATCAGCCATGAAAACAAAGTGCGTGGAACTTGTGAATTAGCAGAGGGCCCGGCCAGCCTTATTCTCTTGCTCGACCGGAGCACTCTAGTACCTTTTTGGCCATCATTCTTAACACGGTTTGTGGACCCACCATCTGATGGACCCAGATAACCATTCTTCTTCCCTTTGTGGTGCTTAACGATCTGTGAAGATCTCAATTTCTTAGGAATCTTGACCCCTGATTGACCCTCATTGGACATCGCATCTTCCATCAGACTAGGGCTAGAAGTAGACAGACAATGAGTGTTCTTTTCGCGCCCAGCTGCAATGGCTTGACATGCAGTCCTTAGCGAGTAATATGTCTTACCTTGGTTAGGAGCCACGTAGCGCCACTCACCCTTTCCGTTCTTTGGCTTTAACCATAAATACCAGCCGATAGCTTTCAAGTGCTTCCTCGCCCTGGCTGCCAAGTCATCGTTAGACCTTGGTTTTCGCTTTGAGCGTTTCAGATAGCTAAATATAACATCTGGACAGTATTCAGGTTCAAGATCATCGGCTTCGTCAGAGGGTTCAGAAACTGCACTTTCTCCAGCATCCTCACTTTCTGAGCATTGTTTGTTGACCAGCGGAAGCAGCTTAGGCTTAGCAGGAGATAAGATACGTCCACGAGCATTTCCCGATGGCTTTTTTTTCACAGTCTCACACACCAGACGGAGATGAGAGAAATTTTTTCCTTCAGGAGAAGTGTAGCGAACACGCATAATACCATTAACCTTTGCATAGTATATCTTCCATCCTAAAGATAGGAGGTGATTCCTAACCGAACAAATATCACGAGATGCACGACTATTACAACCAGAAAGAAGATACTCGTCGATAGACTGCGGGCAGTATATAGGTTTGAGGTTAAATTTAGCATGTGCAGGCTTCCATTTCTCACATGCAGAACCAAGACAGTCCTCAGATTCAGAATCTCTAGACTGCATACTAGAATTATACCAAAATCCAGCAGAATTAGACCAATCAGCAACCCTAGAGCTCGGACTTGCGTCCTGCGAACCCATGATCCTTTTCACATTGCCCGCGAGTTCATCAACCACCATCATAGAGTCAACTTTCTCCATCCCATTATTTACGGGAGCTATAATGGCCAGAGGGCGTAACGAACTCGGTTCACAAGTTGGATCCGAATCCTGTGCAACATCAATGGTTTCAGTTTCAGAAAAACAGTTAGAATTCAGAAATTCATCCACACTTATGTTCAACAGGCCACCAATAACTTGCAGTACGAGCTTTCGCCATAAATGCTTCACGGGGAACGACCACTCCCCAATCTTACCAAAATCTGCTCTTTCCCGCACGTCATACCATATTTGGGGAACAGAAACCGGGATAACATTGTCCCTCTTGAACTCCTCGATGATCTCCAGAAACAACCACCTACCCCGAGGCTTCCACTCACCTGTCAACTCATCCCAGTCTTGCGTTAACCTCAAGTGCACGGACTCGAAGGGCATTTCATCACCCAAATCGGGGAAGAATATCTTCCGACCATCACGACCCTCTTCCCTATCAAAAACCACGCCTTCCCACCAAGCATCGTTGTAGTAAGCATCAACACAAAGTCCATAGTGCAAACTTTCAGGAGCTAAATTCGTAACTGGGGGAACCGGTCTTATCCTTCCACGATCCCCAACACCGTTGAACGCCTTTGACTTACTCAAGTTTCCATCAATCATGCTCGAAACTTCCACAAATTCGGTTAAATAATCAGACTGATCATCGGTAAGAAGATTGTCATACCGAACCTCTCGACCTCGTGGCCTACATTGAGTTATCAACCCAGCATGCCAAGATCCTTGGAACCCATCTTCTACGCTCCGAACCTTCGATAATGGCACGTCGAATTTCACAGTCAGAAACTCAAATTTTAATCAAAGATCAACCATGGAGTTCATGGATAACAATCATCAATCAAAACCCACAATAGTCCTACTTTCCTACAGCAGAACAAGGTCTTGCCCAAGTCAACATTGAAGTCAAACGTTGTGTTCAAGATACATGACACTAAAACACCGACATTGATGGATCATAGAGGATCATTAAACTCGCGATTGAAAATAAAAAAAAATAAAAAAATAACAGAAAAACAGTTCAGATGATCCAACTTAACAATGCATGTAGTATTCAGACCATAATCAAAGATTCTGATAGCGAATTCAAAAACAATCTCCAAAACCCAGAAACATTAAAACTCCCAAAATTCAAGCACAACATGAAAATCGGACACAAGAAACACTTGAAGCAAGACGATAGAATCTTGAAACATTAACCCTAATAAAAAAAGAAACAGATTCCGACCACAAAAATCAACCATGGCGAGGGTTCCAATTCCCAGCAGAGTAGGAGAAAAAAGTACAGAAAAAATAAATACCCACCCAGAAGAAAAAGAAAAAATAAAAGGGAGAAGAACTAAAATACCTCAACTTTTTCGCCCAGGGAGAGAATTTTGTTGGGGTCGATTAGATTACGCTTGCGCTTTCTATGGTAGCCGTAATTCGTCGCCATTGATGAGTGATGACGCCAGCACTTTACTGCTCCAGTTTTGCAGAAGAAAGAGAGAGAGGTTAGCAGCGAAGAGGGGGGGAGAGTGAGGAGTACGGAGAAACCGAATATTTTATGTTCTGCTTTTCTTTTTCTTTTTTTGAAAAGAATCGCTAATTGGCAACACACAAGTAAAAGGAAATAATAATAAGATCACAAATGGGAATAAAATGGAAAGAAACCCTTTTTTTCACATACATTACGTGCGCCGCGCGTTTCTTTTTATTTTTTTAATCCTTTTATTTGTTCTTTTATAAAAATCAATCGACTGAAAATTAATCGAGTTTCCTTTTGAGTTTTGAATGATTTTGTGTTTGTATTGAGTCCGTTATTTTATACGGTTGGTTGTGGTGTGGTAATAGTGTGGTACGCTGAAATTTGAAAAAGTGTAGTGAGTTGTGGTCAGAATTATGATAAGTAGGGTAGGTGAAGAGAGAATGTAAAAAGTAAAGCACAAAGAAAGGCGAAGAGATATACTGGTAATGATTGTGATGTAGTGTAGTGAAGTTTGGTAAAAATTAAAGAGTTGTGGTACGGTGTGGTACCGCACCGCAATCTACCACATAAAAGAACGGGGCTTGATTGTTTAAGATGTTTTTTTTTATGCAGTTGGTATGATGCAGAAATGATGCAATATGGTAAAATTGTGAAAAGTGATGTAAGATGTGAAATGATATGGTAAAAATTTGTGAAAAGTGTGATTGATATGACAGGTGATGAGAGAGAATGTGAAGAGTGGAGGAGGGAGAAGATATATTGATAATGATTGTGGTAAAGTGTGGTATGATGTGGTAAAGTGTGGAAGAATATTGAGTAGCGCTTGTAAAAATTTGGGTCTAGGTAAATTCATGTTAGAAAAATTCGGACAATATCAAAATCGGATAAGAAATTCATGCCTGGAGCCGATTTTATTTCGGGTCGGACAATTCAGACGATGCTAAATTCGGGGCAACATCGAGTATAGACAATAGAAAAAAGAAATTTTATATCTGAATATTCGGTCAATATTAAAATTTGGACAAATTTATGTCCAAACTTAGTTTTTCCATGTTGGACAAAATTTTGTCAGCTCAAATATTGAGTAGTATAGCGAGGCCCTGTTCTTTTATGCGGTATTTTACGGAATGGTGTGGTGAGGTATGGTGAAATTGTGGCGGGTATGGTGGAATTGTGGTGAGTTGTTGGTATGTGAGGAAAGAGGATGTAAAAAGCAAAGAAGAAAAGTGAGGAAAGAGAAAAGTGAAGAGAGAGAAAAGTAATGATTTGCGGTAAAATGTGGCAGGTTGTAGGTGTGGCACCGCAGTTTGCCAACCGCAGAAAAGAACAGGGCCTGAGTTGCGGTACCGCAGAGCATAGTACAAAATAACATATGACCTAAGTGTTTAGATTTGATTTGTTATTTGTATTAGCCGTTGGGATTGACTATTTGTGAAAATCGTGTTTGATAAAGATAGTTGTTTTTTAAAAAGTAGTCGTTGAAAGTTCATTTATACCTTTTGTCATTAATTTTAAAACATGTATCAATTATTTTTATGATGTCGTACATGTAATTTTTGACCAAATTTTGGGTTAAATGGTAATTTCTACAAATACTCAATCTAATAGGATGCTCATGTCAGCTTATTGAAAATTAGTTTATTAAACCAACTCAGCCAAGTGCATAAGATTGTTTACCAAATGTTTATTTAGCTTATTTGACTTGGTTAAATCTTTCAATAAACCATTGTTTTTAATTAGTCATTCAATAAGGCTCTATTATTTTGTACGATGCGTTGTTGTGTGTTATGCTACCACAACTCACCACCCCAGGGAAATTTTTCCCATGAAGTGTTCTATAGGAAAGATTTCCCTAGGAAAAATTTCACTAATTTTAAAACATGTATCAATTATTTGTATGATGTCGTACATGTAATTTTTGATAAATTTTGGGTTAAATGGTAATTTCTACAAATACTCAATCCAATAGGATGCTCATGTCAACCTATTGAAAATTAGTCTATTAAACCAACTCAGTCAAGTGCATAGATTGTTTACCAAATGTTTATCTAGCTTATTTGACCTGGTTAAATCTTTCAATAAACCATTGTTTTTAATTAGTCATTCAATAAGGCTCTATTATTTTGTACGATGCGGTGTTGTGTGTTACCACAACTTAACACCCCAGGGAAATTTTTCCCATGGGAAGTTTTCCATAAGACGGATTTTCCCTGGGAAAAATTTCTCTTAGCTCCCTCTAAGGAAAATTTAAGGAAAATTTTCCCTAGGAAAATGGAGAAAATGGTGGGCCCATCGTGAAAATTTTCCCGAAGTCAACCCGCATCCAAACATGGAAAAATAAGTCAACCCGGGAAAACTGACCATTTTCCCGGGGTTATTCACCAACCAAACGCACCCTAAGAGATCCAGGATATATATTGGTAATAATTGTGGTAAAATGTGGTATAATAGGGTAAAGTGTGAAAGAATAATTGTGGTAAAGTGTAGTATGATATGATAAAGTGTGAAATAACATTTTATTTTATTTCTTATTTTGTACTTAAATATTAGAATATTCTCTATGTATCTCAATATCTGTCACTTCTATATTTTTATAGTATTCGTCACACCACCTTAACTTTAATTTCTAATATAATACAATATATCTAAAATATAAAAATGCAAAAGTGATAGATACTACGATACTATAAAAATGCAGAAGTGACAAATATTACGATACACAAAGAATATTGGAAGTACAAAATAAGAAATAAAATAAGATACAGATAAAACACACAAATGTTCTACATCAATATATAAAATCCTAACCCCAAAAAGAGAATTAGAATTATACAGCTTATGATATAAAAGAAACTTTATTTTTCAAACGATTAACAAACCTCCATTTGATACTGGAGTATTTTGTACAATACTTTAAATCGATGGAAGGTATTGACATTTTTTTACTATTTTATTTGAGGGTATTGACATTATTTGTTTTTTAGAAAAGTTGAGTGACAATTTAACTCAAACACCAATTCCAAGTTTCAAATTGTAATGATAAACCCGCTACATTATGTCACAATAATATTTTTTAACTTTTGGGATAGTTGAAGGTAATTTATGAACATTTTCAAATTCGATAACATTTTTTACTTTATGGAATGTTGATTGGCAATTTAAGACTATCCATAATAGTGTCTTTATGGGGAGAGGGACACAGGAGAGAGAAAAAAAAAGGAAAAAGAAATGGAAAGGGGGATTGCGGGACGAGGGCTCGTCCCTGAAGAGAAAAAGGGGGGAAAGAAGAGGGAGAGGCGCAGGAGGGGGGGCGTGCGCAGCACCCCTCTCTTTTCTGTCTGGCGCGTGTGCCACACGCGCTGCTGGGCGCGTCAGGGCGGGTTCCCGGTGGAGCCTGCATGCAGTTTTTTTTATTTTTTTTCCTTTTCTTTTCTTTCTCTTTTCCTATGTTTTTTTTGTTTCAAACGGTTGTTTTTTATTTTTGAATTTGTAATTACAATTTTGTAATTTAAATAATTTATTTAATTATAAATATTATAACTCAAATTGTTTTAATATTTTAATTATGTTTCCTTTTAATGATAATTTAAATAGTTTATTTAAGTATGTGTTAGATTTTTATTTTTGTCTTATTTTTATAGTTAATTAATTTTTAATATTTTAATTATTAATTATAACTATACAATTTCATCATTGTAGAAAACAATTATAGTCCAATACAAAAAAAAAAGGAAAACAATTATACTCTACATGTGGGTCCCATAATCCAATAAAATATTACTCCCTACCCCACTTATCCCTCATCTCATCCCCCAACTCCAAAGACACCATTAACAATACCATACCCCAACACCCATTAAAATAATACTATTTTCACTATTCATACCCCACTCATCCTCCAATATCAGGGACACCAATGTGGATAACCTAACCAAACACTCTGTAAGCAACTAAACTTCTAAAATTACAGCAATGTGGCATTTGAATGTTGAAGTACACTGGCTGAATTGCATTGTATGGAAAGGTTTCACAAAGGTCATGTGATACATGAACCCTTGCTAATATGTACAACAAATAATAGAAAAATTTAAGTCTCGTCTCAAAAAAGAAAGTCATTATCTTTTATCACATAATCAAAACAATTGAAACAGACAAACCGATAGATAATAAAGGATAAGATACAAAACTATGAAGAATTACATTCACAAAAAGAACAATCTTAAAAACACTTTTGGTGAACAATTGTTGGGCCAAATTCCTCAAACTCAGCTTTTGAGATCCACATATGTAAATTTGTCAAACAATACATTAGTGGTGTGTCTTTGTGAAAATGAATCATAATCCAATCCAACATGATGATTAATCGAACTTAAATCCAACTTAAAATTACAAGGAGACTTAAAATTAATTCAAATTGAATTGTCTTTGAGCAAAATCAACAATATTTGACAATTTAGATTACAAACATATTACTTTTCAATTATGAGTAAATTTAAGATGTCACAAAATTAATCGTTTTATTATTTAGGTTAGTCCAACTCATCATTATCCAACATAAACTTCCACGATAAAAAGTGAAATGTGTGCAACAAAACTTAACTTTATTTTTTCGAGACTAAGCAAAAGATCCCTAACATAATACCTGTTGGAAGGTGCTAAGTGGTGCAAGGATAGAGCCTCCAATCCAAACGCTGTACTTTCTCTCAGGAGGAGCAACCACCTTGATCTTCGTGCTATTGGGAGCAAGTATAGTAATTTCTTTACTCATACGATCAGCAATGCCAGGAAACATCGATGTACGCCACTTAACATAATGTTACCATAAAGATCTCTTCTAATATCTACATCACACTTCATGATTGAGTTATATGCTATCTCATGAATTCCAGGTGCTTCATGACCAATGAATGAGGGCTGAAATAGGACCTCTGGGGATCGAAACAGCTCAACTCCAATAGTGATAACTTGCCCATCCGACAATTTGTATTTTTTCTCTAGTGAAGAGTTGCTCTTAGCATTCTCTAACTCTTTTTCGTATTCAATAGCCACGTAGGAGAGCTTTTCCTTTATATCACGAACAATTTTTTGCCCAGCAGATGTGGAGAACATGTAACCACTCTCTGTTAGAATCTCCATGAGATACTCAGTAAGATCACGACCGACAAGATCCAAACAGTATATAGCATGAGGCATGGCATATCCCTCATAGATCGGCACTATATGACTTACCGCATCACCAAAATCAAGGACGATACCTATGTACGATCCCAAGAATCCAAAATGTGAGGCTACTTGAAAAGAACCAACAAAAACTGTGTAACTCAACTCACTAGCATGGAAACCCTAATCGTTTAACCTTAAAAAGGAAAGTGCTATAGATAGTTTTATGGGCATGAGAATTTTAGTCTTGTCAATTAATAATCACATTGGCAATATTAACAAAATCCTCTCACGCATTCACACAAATAAACTTGACAATTTACACAATAGACAACAACATATTGAAGAAAGTCACAGATAAAGCCAATCTGTAGTGCAACCACTAACATAAAGAGAAAGCACGGCTTGGATTTGAATATACATAGTAGGCACGTTAAATGTCTCAAACATGATTTGGGTCATCTTCTCCTTATTAGCTTTGGGGTTCAACGGAGTTTCAGTGAGTAAAATTGGATGGTTCTCCGGAAAAATACAAAGTTCATTATAGAAAGTGTGGGACCAAATTTTCTCCATATCATCCCAATTGTTTACAACACCATGCTCAATGGGGTATTTTAAGGTCTCAATACCTATTGTTGATTGAGCTTCGTATCCCACAAATCTCGACCAAGAATCTAGGCTGGATACACAACGCATGAATCTCCGACGACCAACAATGCTAGAAAACACAACCGTTGGAGCATCATCTCCAACAAAACTAGCCTTCAGTCAAACAAATAAAGAAAATAGTGACGAAAAAAGAAATTTATAAATATTGAAAGAAATTCATAATGATATTCGTATGAAGGCGACACAATTAAGTTATAACTTAAAATATTTTATTTTTCAATTCATTGTAAATTGAGGTTGTTTTCAAGACTAAATCGAAACTAACTCGTTGTATAAAGATGTGGACCGAAAAAGCCTATTATCCACATATACACAAGAACGTTCAAGGTTGGTTCTTATTTAACACTGTGAGGGGATCAACCAACCTTGATCATTTCAGTTCCGTTATCACATACAATATGTGAGAATGCCTCTACATGTTCCATTTTAATTTAAAATTTACACTTCATGCAAAGCAATCAAACAAGTTGTGTTTTAGACAATGTATCTTGGATGGACCTTTTGTAGAATTCAGAGATAACAAGATGATGATAAATCTATTAGAAAGACCTCCCTACAAAAGGATGGCTTTTGAAAAGAGAGATTCAAATTGATCATTCTTGTAGTATGATCATTCAACATACAAAAACAGACGAACACTTTTTTTCACATTGTACTTCTTCTGGAAAAAAGAAAAACCTTAGAAGCAAAAGTGTCACACAATTGGATTCCCCAAATCCCAAGTTGGAGTTCAAACATGTCAAGAGATGATTTGTTTAATTATCGAAGGACAAATACAAGAAGGTGCTTATGAGAGTAATCTATTTACCTTATCTAGAGTAATAGGAAGGAAAAATGAGGTGGTCTATAAAAGCCTCATTTTCAACCCTAATTGAGCCCTCATATCAGAGCAAAGAGAGGATCTTTTTTGAATGAAAGCTAAAAACAGGTTTTCACTCGACAATAGTGAAATCAAGTGTCCAAACCGCTAGAAAATTCCTAAAAAGAAGATAACAATGTGTTGGTGGTCACCACCTGCAGGAACCGTCAAGCTTGACTTTGTCAGTTCACTAAGCAGCATGAGAGTTTGTAATTATTTTGAGACCATGTGGGTCAGCTTCTACAGGCAGGTACAACAAAGTTTAAAATTAAATTAGTCCCGATAGCGGAGGCTTTGATACTTCATTTTGGTCTAAGCCATACGGCTAACATGGGCATCAACAACATATATATTCAAGGAGACAATCTAGTCCTAATCGAAGCAATCAAAGGTAAGATCAGAATACCTTGATAAATCAATTTCATTGTCAAGGACATTGTAACTCTCCTAGAGAGATTTCCAAATTTTTCAATTTTTTCATAATTACAGAGATTCCATCTCAACTGCAAACTGGGCAACTAAACATGGACTCTTTGTATATAAGCCCTCTGTTTGGGCTCATAGTCCCTTTCCCTTATTTTTCATCCACTCTTCGTGATAATGTGCATGATCGAACTTTTAAAAGAAGGATGACTTAACTTGTTACAATGTTCATTTATTCTTAGGGGACATTTTGTTTCTAACTTTATGAATTAACAAGAAACGTATCCAAAACAAAAAGTTAAATATACAAAATCCAATTTTTTCTAACATTAGGGGACTTTTTGTTTGAATCTAATATAAGGCTTCAAGTATAGTTTAATTGTCATTGCAAAAAGGATCATATAATCATATATTTAGGCAATACTACTTTCAATGTTTGTCTAATACCACCTAAATGATAAAAATTCTTCACATAAACAGTACACATATATCTGTATATGATGTCAAACTAAGCTAAAGGATGGAAATTTCCAACATAAAGCCTAAGAAAACAAGATCAAAAGTTGTAGGTGATCCATACCTTCAACTTTGGAGCTCACATAATTTAGAAACCCTAGCCTCCTCCTATCTTTTTCTCTCTAGAAAACCCTAGCCTCCACTTCCTTAAAGGGGCTGCCATCGATTCTTATGTCGATGGTAAGCCCCAATTTGATTGATTTCTGCTTCAGTTGTTAGTTTGGTTTTACGTTTACGCAAAGAAATTTAGTCTCTTCTTTTGTAAGAGTTTTTTTTATTGTACCCTTATTTATGGTTTTTAATCTTTTTCTAGAGTTTTATTGTACCCTTATTTAGGGTTTTAGTCTCTTTCTAGAGTTTTTGTTCAGTTGGTGTGATCTAATACGTTGGATGAAGATCTACTTTCAAATCGCTATAGCACGGGTTGTGAGGTTCTCCGTCAATGATAAAGATGCAGAATCATCGAGGAAAGATGCAAAGTCATCGAAAAAATCGGAGCCGAACGCCAGTAAAATTAATATTAATTATTTGGAAGCTGAATTTCATATCTATGTTTTAGATCTACAATTGTTCAATCACGATTTTCATTATAAGTGTTGTATGACTTGCTATCAATAAAATATGTTTGATTTAAAAAAAAAAAAAACTTTGGAGCTCACATAGAAGAGAGATATGTTGACAGAGGAAGGGCCTCCGTATGAATAAGTCTTGATATATATAACTTGATCGAGGGTTGACAAATTAAATTAATTAAATTTAATTAACTTTAAGGATTATTTTTTAAAAAATATTTTACATTTTCAAATTTTTGAATTAAAAATTATGAGAATTTAAGATTTATGTAAGCACAATTAACTTGGTCTACTTGGACGAGGTATAAAGAACGAAACAAACAATGGAGACGTATAGGAGAAAGAACCAAGACCAGTAAGAAGTAACTAAGTGTCTGCTTGGCCTAATTTCTGAAAAAGTATTTTTGCTTCTTATAAACAGTTTTTATAAAAGCTATTTTTGAAGAGATTGTGAAGTGTTTGACCTAGCTTATGACATAAGTGATTTTACTAAATTAAAGTGTTTGGCCTAACTTATGATATAAGTGTTTTTACTAAATTTAATTTGTTAGCTTAATTACTTTTAAAAATATTCATGTGTTTTTCTAGAGTAAAATTATCAAATGATTATTTACATTTTCTCTTTTTATTCATTCTTAAACATATTATCAAATTTTAATTTTAACAATAATTATAATCGTATAGTTATAATTATAGTTATAATTATTATAATTATATATGGTCTTACTTAACTATACAATTCTTTAAATTAAATATTTATATATCAAAAATTTACTAATACCATATTTGCAAAGGAATTAGATAATAAAAATGTCCAACATAATATTAAACTAATTAAAGGTTCTAACAATATAATATTAAAATATCTAAATACTATCTTTATAAGAATCATAATATTTATTTGAAATTATGGAAACTAATCACTAGAGAATCCCGTAGATTTAGTAGTGATTAGTTTGTAAGAAACAGAAGCAGCAATTTATTACTTCTGCTTTTGGAGCTGTTTTTGACCAAAACTGTTTTTGGAAAACAGTTATTAGCTTCTAAAAAAAGCACTGTTTGGCCTAGTTTGTAATTTTTAACTCAAAAAAACACTCTCAAAAGCTAGGCCAAACAAGCACTAAGCACTTTGTCAATTCTTTTTGGAAACATCTTTGGTATGGAACTTTACAATAATTTTCATCACGGATTAATAGTTAAGACTATGTTCTTTGTATTGGTAACTCTTTCAATTCTAATCCAATCTAAACCTTACACAATTCCTAAAAAAACATCCTCTCTAAAAACACAATTCAAAAAAAAAAAAATCATAACTTATCCAATCCAACCAATCTAATCCAATCCAATTCATCCAAACTTTATTTTATCAAATCCAAATAATAGGGACTAAGTTTAATTATACCAATCTCCATGTGAGTATAATAAATATTAAGTTTCCACACCCTGTTTTTATGGAAAGGTAAGGCAAAATAAGGTTGGGTAAGATAAAGTAAGTAATCGAAGTAAGTAAAAGTAAGTATAATACTTTACCATCTCAAAGGGCATGGATAATTTTATATATTTTGGATCGAGATGACAGTCAGGTCCGAATTCGAAGCGAATTTATTCCGGTCTGAAATAGAAAAATCTTATCCGAATTTGTCAAAAATAAATTTGAATCTGAATCTGATTAAGAAAGTTCGACTCAGATTATAATTAGAGCGGATATGGAGGTGGCCACCTACGATTCGATTATGTCCGATTAGAATAATAAATATATAAAAAAACCTGAATACTTATAACATGTTCAAATTTTAGAATTGATGAGTGGAGAATATGATGCTTAACTTTTTTTTAACAGGAAAATAAAGGGGTATTGCCAATATATGACGGTTAAGAGACATTTTCTGACATGTTATTTAATTTTTTTTTATGAAAGACATGTTATTTAATTTCCATTGTATTATTATGTATTTTTGGTTATGTAAAAATTTTTTTAGGTTTCTTGTTGGTGTTTTTTTTTACAAGTATAATATATTAAATTACAGCAAAAATGTTGTCCAAAAAATAGAAAATTTTAAAAATAAATAGTACAAAAGCTAATTGGATCTCCGATAATAATTCGAGCAATTCTATAATAATAACGCTCTATAATACACTACTCTATCCGTTCTAAATAAATTGTCTATATTTTTTGGTCAAAATTTTTGAATTTTGCGGTTAATTTATCAAGTTATATGGTGAATTATTATATAAGACTATCACTATTAAACTTGTGATGAAAAATATTTTTACTTGAATACATAATTACTAGTCTTAATAAGATAAAATGTAAAAATTAACAATTAAAATAAATACGTGAAAAAATAAATGGGACAAATTAATTGTAACGTAAGGAATATTATTTTTCTCGTTTAACAAAACGCAGCGTAGGTATCCAGATTTTTCCATGGAACCTCGTCATCTTCACCGACCTTTTGGCTTTTACAAATTGGGGGCTTATTTCTGTCCGACAAACCGAAACTGCAAACCCGAACCCTAACCCTAACGCACCCCTCAAAACTCTAATCTACGGTTGTTCATTCTCTCAATCTTTTTCGTCAGCTCTCACTCTCAAGTTCAGGTTAGTATCATTCTGAATCCTTTTTTTTTTTCCCTCCCTTTAGTTTGTTTTACTAATTGCTGTATTTCAATTTGGTTGCTAAATGCTAATTCGTTCCAATTATTTTCTGAAGTTATGGGAATTTGGGTTTAGTTCACTCGTTCTTCGTCATTATTAGGTTTAATCGTTGAAATTTGCGAAGTTTCCGTTGCTCTTGTACTGGAATTTATCCGTTTATGATCCTCCATCTTTAATTTACGAGTTGTTGATTTATTGGACTAATTATGGAACTGTTCTTAGTTCTTACTTTTCTTAATTTCATTTATGTTGATGAGTATGTGTTGATGAGAGATGGGCTTTTATGAGTAAAATTGTGTCCACTTAATGTCTGAGTTGTTGATTTGTTCGAGTAGTTGTGTTGTATAGTTTCAGTTTTATTGCTAATCTTCAAATTTATCATCGTGCACGCTAGTATATTGTCTGGCGTGGATACTTCAAGGTTTCTTAAGAAAAATTTCTTGGAATGGAGATCTCTTAGAAACTGTACATTTCTATATTGTCTGGCGTGGATACGAGGTTCAAATTTATCATCGTGCATATTGTTGTGCACACTAGTATGTTGGTTCGTGTTAGCTCTATATGGTCAAGAATCGGTACATCTCTAAGAAACTTGGGTATAATGTCAGGCTTTGGAAAGAAGATTGCTTAAGAAAAATTTACATTTGCATTGGGTATAATACCACACTATGGAAAGAAGAGATTATAGACACTCTTAGAATATTTTACCCTAGATTGTGCACTAGTGTATTGTCTGGCGTGGATAGTTCGAGGTTTAATTAGAGACATGTATACAAAACGTAGTTACTAGGAACACTTTCCGGGTTGTTTGTTTTGGAATGTGGTGCCTAATTCTTGCACATATATACTTTAGTTCTCGCTTTGGAATGCTGATTTAAAAACAGGGATAGTAGGGGTGTGTGGTGTTCGTGGTGACTATGATACAAGGCGGGTGAGGTGAAGTGTTGGGTTATGGTAAACTAGCCTATGAGAACATCGTATTTAGAAGATTGGATAGCATATTAGCATCACATTCACCACTTTACTCGCCTCTTTGTATTGAAGAGCAAAGAGGGGGAGGGGAGGGGTGATTAGTAGCTCTCTTATCCTTGTTTAGAAAAATGAAATGAGGGTGAAAGAAGGGGTAGGGAGGGGAATACTTCGCCCCATTCATCACATTTTTTCTTAAACCTCAAATGAAGGGGGAGAGGGAGAAGGGAGGAATCTTAATACTTTCACTCTCTTTTCTTCCTTTCGCCCTCATTAATATATCCAAACAGTATTAACTCTAATCACCTCCCTTCCCTTCCCCTTCATTACCTTTTCTTCTCTTCCCGTCCTTTCCCCTTCTAAACTGAATCGAATCACACAGTACTTCTTTGTTGCCCACAAAAATATCTTTGCTTTTGAGTTTTTGTGGGTATCTTTGTCAAAGTTCAAGCTCTATACCTAGTTCAATTCTATAACTTCCATTTATATCAATCCAATGGTCTTTGAGCTGATTTTGATGTGGGTCTTTTTCTTCCAGGGTCATCTGAGAAACCTTAGCTATTTACAGAAGTCATGGCAAAGCATCACCCCGATCTAATCATGTGCAGGAAGCAGCCCGGCATTGCAATTGGGCGGCTGTGTGAAAAATGCGATGGCAAGTGCGTGATCTGTGATTCCTATGTCCGGCCATGTACCCTGGTGAGGGTCTGTGACGAATGCAACTACGGTTCATTCCAAGGAAGATGTGTCATCTGTGGAGGTGTTGGGATCTCGGATGCATACTACTGCAAAGAGTGCACTCAGCAGGAGAAGGATAGAGATGGATGCCCCAAGATTGTGAATCTCGGGAGTGCCAAAACTGATCTCTTCTACGAACGGAAGAAATATGGATTCAAGAAAAGATGATGACAATGATGGAAAAATGCAAAATTTTTTAGCTCATTTTCCTAACATTTTGAGGCTGAACTTGAGAGATGTAGCGTATTGTATTGTTTAGCCATTTGGATCGTCTACAGCATCTTGTGGGCTAAGTACTAGTGATTCTGTATGTCTTGTGTTGCATGGCGCTGTCTCTCAGTGGGATGTCGTAGCGAGAACCTTGTAATCAGAAGAGTCTATATGTTCTGATTTGTCTCGACTCTTGACAGGCTGAAAACTTTTTGGTAGTCAGGTAGCGAAGACTCGAATGTTAGATCTTGTGCAAGTGAAACAAGTAGCAAGCTACTTGAATTAACTCATGTCATCGTGTCTGAAGAAAAGATCAGATGGCTAATGGCCAAAGCTGGCAGAAATTGATTCGACCTGAACTCGCCTGAAAGTTTAAGGTTAGTTCTAGATTTGCAAACCTTAAACATTGAAAGCATCCTGTACTGAACCGGCGAACCCTACTCGAAACTGAAACCCCCCCTCCCCCACCCCCCCCCCCCACCCACGAATTGACAGGTTTAGTAATGGCTATTACACAGGAAATTGAGGAAGTTCTGCACATTCCAAAACAGTCAAACAGGGTTCTACAACCATCTATCAACTTCTCTAAGAAATTTACCACCTGCTAGAAAGTTCTGCCTCTCTCCCAACCAGGTTCTCAACTCTTCATTTATGGTGTGTTTGGTATTAGAACTTTCCTAGAAAAGTTAGTCAATTTCCCAAAGTTGACTAATTTTCCCATGTTTGGGAGCAAAAATAGGTTGGGAAAATTTTTAAGTAGAGTCCACTATTTTCCTATGAACTATAGGGAAAACTTTCTCAAGTGGGGGGGGGGGGGGGGTTTGGGAAAGTTATTTCCCCAAGTGAATGGAAAATATCAACCTTTCTAAGAAAGGTGGGGAAATGAAAATAAATAAGGGGGTATAAACATTTCAAATATTTTTCTTTAGGAAAGTTAAAGTTTCAACCAAATACTGTAAAAACTTTTCTACATACTTTTCTAGGATTTCAAATGTAAACCAAACACAGTGAAGTACACTTACCAGGAAAATTTTTACTGGGAAAAAAATTTTCTGGGATTCTGCCAAACGCACCATTACAGTGAAAGCATCTCATACCCAAGTAAAACCCTCAATCAACATCCACATTCAATTAGAGTTGGTAAAAATCTGGGTCCAGGTAATTCTGGGGTTAGACAACAGATGAAAACTTGTCTGATACCCAATTTTTCGTGTATTTTCGAGTCGGACAAATGAGACAAATATAAATTGGGGTTTGAATCGGGTTTGGACAATAAATATTTGAAAAAAAATGTGTTTGATTTTTTGGTAAAAACGGCTGATTGTCAAAATTCAGACAAAAATTTTATGACTGTTCTCAGTTCGGACTTAATTTTGCTAGCCCTATTGATTCCATACTCGAAAACACCCAACAAAAACCGCTTAGCAAGATGTCACCTCCGAAAAACCTACCGAAGCCCTTTGTTTTAAAACCCAAAACCCAAATCTCCTACTCATCCAAATGCACCTCTCTATGCTCCATGGACCCGAAGACAAGAAGGTATGCAGGGTCGGGCCCATGAAGAGCAGGGAGAAGCCCATTGTTGGCTTCCACCTGCTTTCCCCCTACGTTGGAACCCTTGAACTCACATGCTTTTTACACCATTTTTTACTTCCACTTACGTTGGAACCCTTGAATTCCGGTTAGTAGTTGAACCCGTTGCCAGAATTCAACCCGCCATTTCTAAGGAGCTCAACCCTTATTATTTCTTTGCTCATTGCACCTCCATTGATGCCCAAAATCATATGGTTGTATATGGTTTTGTTGAACAGTTCACTTCTGGTTTTAGTTGATTTCAGATTTATGGGTATGGTTGTATATAACGCTCTGCTCGAGAGAAGGGTTAGGGAGGGTTGAGCCCCGGGGGGTGTTAAGGTGGGTGTTTACTTCTCCATACCCGTGCTTGGGAATGGAGTGGGAGGGGGTAAGGCGGACTAAGGGGGGAGTGAGATCTACCCTTCTTTACTTATTTTAACCCTTATTTTCTTACACTCCAATTTGGAGTGTAATGAAGAGTTTAATGACATTATAACATACATAACATTATGGGGTTGGTAGAGGTATCGGGAGCGTGGAATGTTAGAGGTATCGGGAGCTCGGAGAAGAAGCGATACGTTAAGCAACTCATAGAGAAAGAACACCTGAGCATTATGGGGTTGGTAGAGACGAAACATGAATCGTTCAACAACTGGGGGGCTAGACAATGTTGGGGGAAGGATGAATTTGAGTGGTCTGACGTACCTGGCCAAGGAAGATCGGGAGGTGTAATAGTAATGTGGAGCACGGAAGAGTTTGTATGTGAAAAGGTGCAAAAAGGACAGAGATGGATATGTCTTGAAGGGAAGATGTTGGAGTCAAAGGTGGAATGTGCTGTATGTGTCATTTATGCACCAAATGATCACAACCAAAGATCTCTACTGTGGAACCAGTTGAGGATACTGGTAGCAAATTTACGATCCAATAATACCGATTGGCGATTTCAATGAAGTGCTACGACCGCAGAGAGAAGAGGATGCACAGAGGTTCTTTGCGGATGAGGGAGCTTAATGATTTGATACATGACATTCGAGTGCAAGATATTCCAGTTAACCAGGAGTTCACGTATATTAGGAAAAACGCTGCAAGCTGCATAGATAAAGTAATGGTGGACTGCCGACTTTTTACAAGTGTGCAACACCTGAGGGCTCACTGCGGTGAAAGAAGGCTCTCCGACCACTTTCCAGTTATTTTGAGCTCATCTGACATAAAATGGGGACCAAACCCATTCCGAATTTTCAATGTGTGGCTGAAGTCCAAGTCTTTCCGGAAGATGTTCTCAGAGGAATGGGATAAGCTTGTGCAGTTTCCTGTGCACAAAAGATTGAAGGCAATTAAAGCTCCAATCAAGAAGTGGAACAGAGAGGTTTATGGGAATGTAGATAGCAAGGTCACAATTTCAGAGGAGGAACTAAAAAGTTGGATGCTTTGGCCTTACAAGGCAACCTGAGCCAATGTGATAAAGTCGGGAGGAAGCTGGAACCCAACTGGAATTGTGGCTAGCCAGAAAGGAGCGAGTGTGGAAACAGTTGTCACGCTGCCAAATTCTGCAAGAGGGTGACAAGAATACGAAGTATTTTCATGTTATGGCAACGACGAGAAGAAGAAGGAAATTGATAGAGAATATCAAGGTGGACGGGGTCATATATTCGGAAGTGCGGGAGATCAGAAGGGCAGTAAGAAATTACTTCAAAGAACACTATAGGCAGAAAAAGCACACAGGAGGATTGGACCTGAAGGGTCTGCATTTGAAGAAGTTGGTAGAGGAAGAACGTACGCAGTTGGAGGAACCAGTGGCGGTGGAAGAAATTTATCAAGCTGTCAAACATTGTAACCCTGACAAAGCCCCGAGTTATGATGGGTTCAACATGAAAGCGATTCAGAAACTATGGCCAATTATGGGCAAAGATGTCACTGATTTTGTTATGAAATTTTTTGCATGTGAACACTACCCAGAGGTGGTTAACATGACGTGGGTTACCCTATTGCCCAAGAAGAAGACAGCCGAAGAGATTGCAGATTTCAGGCCTATCAGCATGATAGGCTGTTTATATAAGATCATCTCAAAGATACTGAGTATCCGGCTGAGGAAGGTGATGCCAAGCCTAGTAGGAGAAGTCCAGACCGCCTTCATTAGTGGAAGACAAATATTGGACGGTGCGATGATTGCATCAGAGGTGGTGAATTGGATGAGCAGGAAGAAGAAGGAAGGGGTGATGGTGAAGCTTGACTTTGAGAAGGCATATGATTCTATAGAATGGGATGCGTTGGAAGCAATCATGGAACACATGGGCTTCGGTCAAAAATGGCTGAAATGGATGAGATATTGCATCAGGAGTGTAAGCATTTCAGTAATCGTTAATGGAGCTCCCACGAAACCGTTCAAGATGGGAAGGGGATTGAGGCAAGGTGATCCGCTATCACCTTTCCTGTTCGTGCTAGTGGGGGAGGTTCTCAACAGGATTATGTTGAGGGCAATAGAGTTGGGGTTGATCAAAGGCCTGCTGGTGGGTAAAAGGAACATTAGGGTCTCGCATCTACAATTTGCAGATGACACCCTGTTGTTCATGAGAGCAGAGGAAGAAGAACTGATTAGTGTAAGAGCCGTTCTGCAGATGTTGGAGAAAATCACAGGTCTTAAAATCAACTACTCAAAGTCGAGCATGACAGTTTTTGGGAAAGAAATGGAAGAGAGCCAGAGATTGGCAAGGATCTTGAAATGTCGTATTACGAAACTACCCATAACATATTTGGGGCTACCGCTCGGAGCAAACATGAGGCGGAAAGAGGCGTGGAAACCTATGGTACAGAAGGTGCAAAATCGATTGAAGAGCTGGAAAGCCACCTGCTTATCTAAGGCTGGAAAATTGGTACTGATAAAGGCCGTGCTCAACAGTCTGCCCAGCTATTACTTGTCCATGTTCAGGATGCCAAAATCCATTGCAAGGGAACTAATTGGCATTCAAAGGCGATTTTTCTGGAGTGGAAAAGAAAGGTCAAGGTATAATGCGGCGGTCAGGTGGGAGATTATACAACTGCCAAAATCAAGAGGAGGCCTCGGGGTCGGTGATATGTTAATCAAGAATGCAGGTCTATTGTTTAAGTGGTGGTGGAGATATGGGACGGAAGAGGGAGTCTTGTGGCGACGAGTTGTGAACTCAATTCATGAGGCGAACAACGGCAAACTACCAAATGCTTTCAATCTCCGAGAGACAGGGGTGTGGAAAGAAATAAAAAAGCTAGGCAAGGAACCAGGAGGAGTGAAGGACTGTTTTATGCATAATCTCAGAATAGATTTGGGAGATGGAAGAAAAATAAGGTTCTGGGATGATAGGTGGACTGGATGAAGCTTTGAGAGAATTATACCTGAATCAGCAAAATATCTTCACAAAAGAAGAGTCTCATCAGCGATATGGGCTGGTTCGAAGGAAGGTGTTGGAGGTGGGGTTTGTCATGGAATAGAGAAATGAACATACAAGAGTTGCAAACCGAACAAGCCCTTCGAGCAAGGTTACAGGAACACCATCCAAAGCCAAATGAGGATGACAATATACGATGGAGACAATCGGGGGACTACACTGTCAAATCTATGGTAGCAGTGGCAGAAGAGATGGCAAAGGGGCATGTACAGATAGATTCTATTGTGGGAAAAGCATGGAAGAAGCTAGCACCACCTAGAGTGGAAATGATGGTATGGATGGCCTTATTGGGCAAGCTGAACACGAGGGAACAGCTGTGCAAGAGGGGCATTTTACCACAGCAGCTGAACTTTTGTCCTATGTGTGGGAAAGAGGGTGAGGAGGTAAACCATATTTTAATACAATATCCATTTGCACAATTCATATGGAAAAGTATCATGGCAGAGCTGGGAAGAGATCTCCAAATTGAGGAAGACATCAAAGTGTGGTTCCAAGTGTGGATGGATGAAAATTTTCAGAATAGAACAAGGAAGAAATTGTGGATGGTGACCTTCTTTGCAATCACATGGACGATTTGGAAGCATAGGAATGAAGTGGTCTTTGAAAACAAAGGAGTGGATGAGGGTATGGCGCAACAACTGGTACATAGGAGGGTGGCACTGTGGGCGTCCGTCTGGAAGGGGGGACTGCCATACTCAGTTGATACCTTGGTACGACAATTTAAGAACATCCCAATCCTGTTCAGTGCATGAAGTAGAAGAAACAGTGATTAGGAAACAAAACTGAGTTGGTGGAACTGATATGTTTTTGTGTCATTTGGTGCCAAATGTAATGGACTGCTGCCAATTTGAACTTTGTAATCTAGCCCAGCTGTTGTGGGTGGTTGGCGCTCAATGGCGCTTGTTTTGTTGAATAAAACTGGGCTTAAGCCCATACTTATCGAAAAAAAAAACATACATAACATATAAATTAACAATTTTACCCTTCAATTTCTCCATGTCATATATGTTGCGAGATCTTTCTCTTTTTCACACACACATCTTTCTCTCTCTCACACACACATACACACATCTCTCTCTATCTCCCTCTCGTGTGCACACAAACACCTCTCTCTCTCTCACACACACACTCATTAGAGGACATTAGAGCACAAAGTCCTGTACTTTTCTATGATTGGTAAAGTTTAGATAGCGTAAATAAAGATGATTAAGTTAGTGGTATGATTGGTTATTGTGATAAGTTGGTAAGTAAATAATAATGAAGTAGGAAAGTAACGCGCATAATGTAAATAAATTTAACCTACTACAGAAAAAAAAAACATATTTTAATGGGTAGCCATAATACAGTATATTATCACCCAATATTTTTGTGTTGAGCATTATTGTCCAATAACTCTAAAATAAAAAACACTAGACACCAATAGCTCTATTTATAATTATTTTTTAATTATAAGTAAAAGATGTTATTTGCTCCGTCCCTATTTATTTGTCAGTGTGAAAGAGTATAAGAAATCAAGATAATTAATAAATTAGAGAGAAAATTATTTAAACTGGTAAAAATAAATTATAAGGGACGAAGAATAAATCATGAGTAAAAGATGTTATTTGCACCGTTTTTTTATGCGGTACTGCAACTTATCGCACCGTAACCTACCACAATCTACTATTTACCTTTTCACTAATATCAACACTCATTTATTATTTTCCACCGCAACAGCAAGCAATTCCACCGTATAAAAAAAACGGTGCCCAAATATAAAACGTATAAAATTCTATTAAAAAATATGAAATAATAAATAGTGATAAAAAGAGTTAATTAATAATATAGAAATAAATAAAGACTGAGTCAGTACAGACTACAGAGTAATTTAGGGCACCCTCATATTAATGCGTTTCCCTAAATTAATCATATCCCTATCTATAATTAAATGTGTTGACAGTATTAAGACACGTTTTTGGAGTATTATAATGTAAATACCTTGCAAAATACGTTGTCGTGACAGACAACTACACATTCTCAAGACAATATAAACTGTTTTCAATTGACTACACATTCTCAAGACAATATAAACTGTTTTCAATTTGGTGAAATTAACTACTGTATTATATAGTAAAGTGTAGGAATGAGTTCCTATTGTTGTAGAATAAATAGAATGAAGTTCCAAAAAATAGGAATTACGGGTGATGTGGAAAGAGGAGACCACCAATTTCATTCCAAAAACAGGATCACCATTGTATTTGCTCTAAGCTTTGTCTCAGGTAGAGCGCATGTTGTCACTGGATGGCACTGGAAGCAGGTTTAATCTGTAAACCCTTGATTCTCATCTCTCCCCTAATCACTCCCACATCTTGCCACCTTTTAGCAAGCGCATAAACATTCGACAGAGCTATATAATCTTGACAATGAGATGTTACATTGCCGAGATGGGAATCCGGTTGAGCTCGCAGAAGAATTCTACCCACTCTCTCGCCCATCTCTATATCCCCATGAAGCCTACACGAACCCAACAAACTCCTCCACAAGACGGGATCTGGTTTAATGGGCATCCTGACAATAAAATCATATGCTTCTGTCAAATGCCCTTCTTTTCCAAGAAGATCGACGATACACCCATAATGCTCAATCAGTGGTGTGATGCCGAATTTTCTTTTCATGTCATGAAACAAATGAAGGCCGTCCTCGAGAAGCCCTGCATGACCACAGGCAGTCAACACACTGGTGAAAGTGACAGCATTTGGCATTATATTGCACCTCTTCATTTCACCTAATAACTCTATAGCTTCCTTCCCCCTCCCATGGAATGCCAAGCCTGTTACCATAGCAGTCCAAGTAAGTACATTCTTCTCCTGCATCATGTAGAACACTTTACGAGCAACATGAATGCACCCACATTTCGAGTACATGTCCAGCAAACCGGTACCAATATACACATCTTTCTCAGGGGCAGCAATCGTTTTCTCTATATACCCATGAATACAACTCCCAGTGTCAAGTGTTCCTAAGTGCGAAGCAGCTGAAAGCACACAAACCATGGTAGAGTCATTTGGTTTAGCATCAGAGTCATCAGCCACCATCCCCTTAAAAAAGACCAGTGCCATGACAGAATTTTCTGTTTGGTTCCGTTTCTGTGAGGAATACCCTGCTATGAGCGCATTCCAGGTGACTATACTTCTCACAGTCATTTCATCGAACACCTTCCTTGCAGATCCAATATCCTCGTTACAAGCATAGAAATGCACAGCAGTTGTGGAGACCATAAGGTCTGGCATAAACCCAAGTTTTAAAGCCCGAGAATGTATCTGCTTCCCTACATACAACGTTGATAAAGACGGGAATCGAGCGCAAGCACCAAAAGTGAAAATGAAGGTGTAATCATCATAAGCAGCAGAAAATTTTGAAACCCAGTTGGCAAAAAGGAGGAGGGAGTCTCTGGGTTTGCTGCATTTGACCAAAGTGTTGAAGAGGAAAACTTTTCCATCGATTTCATGGTTGACGATGAGATGGGCATGTTTGGGGATTTTGTGGGGGGAGAGAGCACAACTGTATTCAATAAGCTTGCCTAAAGAGATGGGAGATTTGAGGCCAGTGGTAATCAGCAAAGCGTGGATTTTTTTGGCTTCTTTGAGGGATCTGGGTTTCAGATTGAGGAGGGAGAATTTAAACAGCCATGAAAAAGCGATCATAATGTTCTCCGATTCAACTCTGGAGCTGATTTGCGGGAGGCTCAGTATTTTGAACGAAGCCCTTGTTCTACTGAGCGTTTGTTGGGTTAGGGTACTGCCAATCTGGAATAGTACTAGTGCATGGTGCCCGTGCGAAAGCACGGGCTTTCATCCATTAAGGTTATTAAAAAAATAATGTTTGAAGATATAACTAAGTCTATCAGTTTTTGAGGCAGCTAGATCTCATTTTCGAAATGTTGCTTGGCTTGTCTGCTAATATCCCAAAGAAAGGCCAGAAACATCCCATGTTAACCCCCCTTCTGACATATTAAAGCTTCACTCACTTGGATTAGGAACCAGCATTAGACCAACCAGTACTTTGATTGAGAAACCATCTCTGTCAAATCTGAACCCAGAGAATAGTTGCTTCAGTCTTATAGCCCATAGCCACCTTTAATTTCCAGTCCTGTTGTTGTTTCCTCGGTCTAGGTTGTCACTTCTGGAGTGGCATTAGTCATTAGAGTGACTGGACAAGAGTGATGGGCTAAGATTGAAGCACACTCTTCAAACTTCAAAGTACGTAATTATAATCTCCTCCACATTAGCATCATGTAAAGAAAGAAATTTCTGCTTTTTTCATTTCATAGAAGGCTTCTTGGGAAGGTTAGCAAAGGCAACAGCTTGTGCATGATACTCAGCCATCTGTAGCATCTGCAGGAGCAGTAGAAGTACTAAAATTATTAGTTTCCATGGCAAAATTGTTGATAGCCTCCACTTGAAATTTAAAAATTCCAACGGAGAATGGTAAAAACTATAAGATAGTAATGAAACTGCAGATGCTGAAAACATACCCATTGCTCCAGCGTTAGCATGGAATCTTTGACCCTAATACTTTTCTTCCAATTCTTCACTTGGACCCTGTATGTCTTTCCCAGTCACTTAGTTGCTGCTTTTCCATCCCAAGATTCCACATTTGCAAACAACTCTACAGAAGATCACCAGAACCTTCTCAATATCAACTCATCAAGTTGGAATTGCATAATTCACAATATGACACCAGAAAAATTAATAATGCATTCCACTGAATAACCACATCACTAAAAGAAAAGTAAGGGGAAATGGCGGGAAAACAAGCTTGTTCTTAAGAAAATGTCAAGTGACGTTTCTAACCAAGATGAACATATAACTTTCAACATGATTCTAGGATTTTAATCAAAGAAAGTCAATTGTCACCTTGTGTTTCTGAAACTCTCCATTCACTAAAGATCTGCTAACGCAATTAAGCACTAAAAGAGGCACTCAAGAGGACAGTATATCCTTGATTTCAACTTGAAAGAGACAAATTTTTTAGAATATGGCTTGTTTAGTGTTGGGCTCTTGATTCAACATGTGTATTCAATGACCCTATTACAAGAACGTATCTAGCTAACCCTTTCAACAGCAATTCTATAAAATCATACCACTGAAATTCCCACCTTCTCTTAGGTTTTTCCTTCGTAATTTTTGGCATAAAATCTTGCAAATCATGCTTGAATTCTGATACTTAGAACCATAGATATTAAAATCCTGATCCTGATCTACAAACTTAAGATTTTATGATCCAAAATCTTCGACGTGATTCTACTATCTACATTCCGATCCACGATCCTACGTGGATTAATTTTGATCCTAACTACTCCATGGATCCGAGTTAGGATTCAGATTCTCACAACCTAGCTAATAACACACGAACTCAATACACCAAATAACAACCTATTTTAGGTGGAATTACTTCCTAGATTCTTAACAAGATTCTTAATTTTTCAAATATTATTTTAAAGACTTCTACACAATCCTGCAGATTCCCACAAATTCATTATCTTATTTGCAACACACTGTTTATACTTATTTAATTGTCTACTTATTGATTCTTCTTCTAATCCATAAAAGTTACAATGACCGACCAACAAGCTAATAAAGCAATAAGGTGCAACTTCCTTCCTTTCTACTTCACCATTAGACAATTTTCCACAACCATGATCAAGAATTGACCAATTTATCATGTAAAATCAGCATAGATTCATCATGTAAAATAAAAAAATCATAAAAATACAAGGAATATACCATCTGAATTGAACATGCATCAAGCATATCACGAACTCGACAGAACATTATAGAGAGAAAGAATCAAAACCTGTAAATATCGAAAGAAATATCACGATCAAACAATTCCGCAAACTCCTTTGGCAAGTTACGAATTGCGTAACCCAAATTCAAATGGTAATTTATGCAGAACAACATAAATTAGACTCGAAATTGGGTTTACCTCAAAAATACTGGTCTGATTTTAAGGAGAAATTGTCCAGTCGGGTTGTAGTGGAGATGAACATGAAGTTTCAATTGAAGATGAGCAAAGAGAGGACATCCAAATGGGACGAAATTCCAGATTTTTAGAATACCTGCTAATCGAAAGTATGAAAGCGATTAGAGTTAGAAAAAGCATTTGGTGAGTACTTGCACTCAATGGAAACGCCATACAGAACGTACCGAGTTACAGAGGGACGACGGCGTAAGGCGGAGCAGCGGTGGTGGCGGTGGTGGCGGCGGCCGAAATGAGTGAGGTCGGCGGGGAAATTGAGGTTGAGTTTGTTGGCGGCGAACTTTCAAGTTTCTATGTCTAACAAAGGTTTAGGAAACGCGAGGGAGTCGAGTCGTTTGGCTGAAGATTTCGGGTCTGTTTGTATACGAGTTCGGTTGTCCAAGTTGTTTCACAAAATCCTTTACACAAAAACATAAATAAATGTTAGAATTTTAAATAATTTTTTTATTAAAAATAAAATAATGATGATAGTTGTTGAAATTGTAAATGAAACAAATAAAAAATGGATTAAAAAAATTAGTTATTATGACAAACAAATTGAGATGAAGGTAATATTGACTACTCGCAATGTTCTATATTAATTTTGATTGTGATTATTAATTTTTTAAACAATATATTATTAATAACTGTAATATTATATTCTATAGTAGTATTTTTTGTTATGAATTTAATGGTAATAATTTTATACAACGACTCATTGCATATATTGAAAATTTTGTGGTCAAATCTCTTGAGATTTGTCTGCGCGATTTTCAAAGACGACGATTAATATGAAACGGAATGAGTATTTTCCCCATATTTATGAAAGTGAAACGGGTTAAATGGTGGAGAACAAAGATGGCCATTTTTTCACCTACAGTTTTCTCCATTAATCCATTTTCCTTATCCTTAAAGGTCATCGGATGTCAAAACTTTTACAGAAATGTTTGTTTTAACCAGATTCGTGCTAAGTTTAAGACTCTGAAACTTGAATTTTAGAATCTCGTTGCCTCCCTTTCTTTGGAGGTGAAATTTTTGGTTTTGGTTGCTTGCCTTCTTTAACAAGGTCTTTGAAATTTTAGTTAGGTCGTATTTGGCACTAGCGTTTCCAGTAACATTTAGCATTTTGACCGGGTCAAAACGCTATTTTATTATATCATGAGTGTTCGGTTGAGTAGTGTTTTAAATTAATAAATGGCGTTTGTTGTAGCGCTTGAAAGTTTTTACAAATGTTACCCACAGTAGCGTTTAAGATGCCAGGTAGCGTTCGACAGCTTAAAATTCTATGGCTACCCTTTGCAATTTATGTTAATACTAGTAAGAGTGTCCGTGCTTCGCATGGGGTGATTTCATTGATGTATAAGAAACATGATTACTACATGGAATCATTCATATTAAAAACTATTAAAGACTAAGACCATAACATTACAAATTAAAGTCACACGTATACTTGTAGCGAAATTAATGTTCACAGGAGTTGCAAGTAAATATCCTATGTTTATTTTCTAGTCGTAAAATAGTTTAGTAAATTGAATCTTTCTAAAAGAGGTATAAATGAATGATTAAATTGAATCTTTCTAAAAGAGGTATAAATGAATGATTAAAAAATAAAAATACACAGTCAAATAACAAAAGCCACAGAAAAAAATCCTAACCAAAAAACAAGACAAACCCACAAAAGAGAAAATGAAAATTACAGGAGAAAATGAAGTGTATATGTTATCTAAATAGAGCTTACTACTTGTTAAAATATACTATAAAACCTTTAAAAAATGTAGTTTAGGACATGTGGACATCTGGCTGAGATTGCATTGCATGTATCCAATAGAAACGGCAAAACTGTACAGCTTGTCAAGCTGCAAAACAAAATCAAACAGACACACAACATACAACAGTTGTTCACCTCTTTTCTTTTAGAGTATGACTAGCAAGACTGGCCCGTGCAAGGCATGGGCATGGCTTACTACTATCTCCATTTCAAAATCATGTCTATTTTGATAAATTTTGATTATTGATTTTTATTAATTTATTTTAATAAAAATTTTCAATTTAGTTAACAATAATATTTACGAAGATAAGTTTCTATTGTTGGTGGTTTCATTCTGTGAGTTATTATAATTTTTAATTAATTAGCTGTCAAAATTTGTTAAAATGGACAATTATTTTGAATTTTGACAATTATTTTGAGATGAATGGAATATTTACATCATATTCTTTAACTTAGTAAGATTATTCTTACCTAACCTAACTTAAAACTTATTTTATCTTACCTTATCATCCAAATAAATATGACTTAGTTAGTTAGTTTCAAATCATTTATATTTAAATTTTTTCATTTAATTCACAGAATTTATTTAAAAAATAAAAAAAAATAAGTGATGTGACATTTATTTATCTTTACTATTTTTTACCTTACTTTATTTTTATTACCTTATATTACATAACTTAATTCTACACATTTAAAGAAAAGATAAGAGGGTTTACAACCCGTTAAATTTACATGTAACTTCAATTTACCTAAATTTACCATTTTTTTTTGTCTAAATTTACCAAAAAATTTCACAGTTAAAAAATAAAACAAATTAATTTAGATATATTAGCATAAATTTGCCAAAAATTATCAAAATTTATCAAAAATTACCAAAGTTATCAAAATTTAACTTTTAACAAATTACTTTTTACCCATAAATTTCACCCATCCTTGATATACTATTCTTAATTTCCAGCATTTTTAATTTTAATTACTTTTGTCACTTTATTACTGTGCTGTCTAGTGTGTACTATTACCCCCCTCCCCCATTTTCTCACTCATTTGTCTTAGTGTCTCTCTAGCTCCCATTTTCTAAATTTCTCTTTCTCTCTCCTATGTGGACTGTGGGTAATAGTGGGACTATGTGGGAGGAGATTGAATGTAAATTTTGACTCTGTAATTGGATGTTCATATACCAACATATTGTTGGTATTCAATTAAACATACTGTTGGTGAGTGATTGAGTTCTGGATTTATGCTTTACTGAGTTTTGCTGAGTGTAATTTGATTGATAGATAATTTACTGGATTTTGTTAGATTTATGCTTTACTGGGTTTTCTTGAATGTAGTACGGTTGATAGATGTTAGTAAAGAATTTAACCAATAGATAATTTCTTACCGACGATTTCTTTGTGAATTATGCTCAATTGGAGTTTTTCAATTACTTTATTGCTTTCCTTTTTTTTGTTGAACAGTTACTATTTGCTGCTGAATTCTAGTTGATATTTGTTGTTTATTGACTTGGTTTTAGAACTCTAATGAAAGTTTTAACTTTGATTTTGAATGATACAAAATACATAGTTGTTCTCTCCTTTCTCATGTAATTAGAAATGAAATTAGAAGCCAAAAAATGGCCATGATGGTTTTTGGGCAAGGGAACTATTAACTACAATCTATAGGAGATGAGAATAGAGAATTGGTTGCTGAATCTTGGCTTTTTGATTTAAAAGAGGGTAAAATAGTACTACCTCTGTTTTTTAATATCTGTCGTTTGGGACAATTGGGGGATAACCAAGGAGTAGTAATTGACATGAGGGAGTTAAGTAGTTAACTTTAATTGTTTTCCATAAATACACGTCTTCATTTATGGGGTAGTGGTTTAGTGGCCTTTCAGCCTTTAGCTTTACTCCTATGTCTGCCATTTCTATATTTCTCCATCTCTGGCTCACTCACTCACCAGTCACCACCCTTTGTTTCATGTACGCTTTGATCGGTTATTTTTGTCTCTGTCTCTCAACCGACCTTGGCAACCGCTTAATTTCATTTGAAACTGGTAAACTTGCTCGCTTTGCTAATGGTGTCGTCGTCATGGCTAATTGGCTATGGAGGAAACTAAGGTCCTCTCAATCAAGGCCTGTTCACTCTGACGGTTCTCATGATTCTATACCAAAATATCCCCAAACACAAGTTCCGACAACAGTGTAACAATGACAGTTGATAATAGGGACTCAAACTCCAGTCGACAACCCATTCCCAACATCCCCATTTTCTCCACTCGAAATCGAACTCGAAGCAATTTTTTTTTCAATTTGGAATGAAATGGGGAACGTTTCTCCAATTTGGAATGAAATGGGGAAGCAAGTTGTTCTTTAGGGATGGAACTATAGTAACTATGGAAGGGAAAGGGAAATAACAGGGAAAGTAAGTTAATTATGAAAGGTAAAAGGAAAGGAAAAAAATAAAAAAATAAAAAAATAAAAAATAAAAGAAAAGAAAATTTCTCATAAAGGTAGTAAAATATAAAGTAGAAATTAAGATAAGCAATTAATGTGTTTCATTGGAATTGTGAAATGACAGATAATTAGAAACGAGAAAAGTTAGTTAAAGTGACAGATAAAAAAGAACGGAGGGAGTAATTAATAGTGTGAACATAAATAAGAAAGAAACATCACATGAAAAAAACTGAAAATTCTACCATAGTTGAATTTATTTTCAACTGTGGTAGTTGAAAATTTTATACCATTCATTTATTAAAAATAAATCATAATTTTTAAAAATATTTATATCCTCCTAAACATGGTTAATTATTGTATCAAGTTACTTTGATCAACCTACATTGATTTTGAATTTTTATGATAAAATTAATGGTCTTTTCACTTTTCAACTACGATAGTTGGAAAAAAGTCAACTATGGTAGAATTTCCTTTAAAATATTTAATTTTGTAAAAAATTATAACTTAACATATAGATTTACTTATTGTAACAAGTTCTATGGTGAATATATATATTAATTTTAATTTTTAATGACAAAATTAAGGATAATTATACATTTCAACTACCATAGTTGAAAATAAATTCATTTCAACTATGGTAAAATTGTAATCATGGGTGTAAAGCTGAGCAAGCTGCAAAACAAAACAATCAAGCATACACACATCTGGACCAATCAGACAAGTACATACACAAGCAGCAAAACAAAATCTATAGATGATCACAACACACATGTTTCTCTCTTTTATTATAGAAAAAAAGAAAAAAGGAAAGGATTATACTCCCCCGTTATATATTACCCCCTCCGTTTTATATCAATTGACATTTTGACTAAATTTTGACCGTCATTTATTTACAAATTATAATTAGTTACATTATAAAATCACTTACATTGTAATTTTGGGTAAAATATCTTTTTAATAATGATAGTTTTATATTGTAATTCATTGTAATTTATAAATAATTAACAGTCAAAATTTAAATAAAATATCAACTAGTATGGGACGGAATGAGTAATTGTCATAATTTTGATTTTCATGGTCTCTAATATTACTCTTTAATTGATAATTTTTTATATAATATGTTATTAACAATTGTAATATTATATTTTTATAATAGTATTTTTTGTTGACAATCTAATAATGATAATTTTATATCGTAATTCATTGTATATATTGAGAAATTTATGATTAAAATTTTTGAAATGTGACTACAAGATTTTTAAAGACGATAATGAATATGGAATGGAGGAAGTATATTGCAAAAAAGTGAACTACCATAACTAAAAGATAGTCCAAAAAGTATAATACAATTAAATGTGTTGACAGTACGATAGTCCTCCATTACGACCATGTTTTTCTGTTAGGTTGGTTTTAACTCTCCTAATTTATTTTAATTTATCCCAATCTAACACAATTCTCCAAAAAAAAAGAAAATCCACTCTAAAAACGCAATTTCCCAAAAAATAACATAACTTATCCTGATTTATCATAACCTATCCAAACCTAACTATCCCAACTTGAAAATAACTCATCCAAAATAGAGCCTACGTATTATTTGTCCTCTTTTAAAATTATACTGTCAAATTATTAAAAATATGATTATAAGTTTCTCAATATATATAATGAATAGTTATATAAAATAAAATTGCTATCATCCTATTTTTAACAAAAAATATTATCCTAAAAATATATATTGCAATTGTTAAATAAAATATTGTATGAAAATCAATCAAAAAATGACATTAAACACCATGATAATCATCTAAGATACAAATAATATGAAACGGGAAGAGTACTTAGAGTTTTGACTCTAGGTTTTAGTATTAACAAGTTATTATCATAAATTTTTTTTAGAAGATAGTAAAATTCTTCTTTATAAAATAACAAGGCTCAACTTATATATGGTAAAGTAAAATTTTACATATCCTTAACTTGCCTTGCTTTGCATTACCTTACCTTACTTATTATATCATACATATTTTTCCATAATTTATATTAAATTCTTTATTTAATCCACATAATTTATTAAAAAAATGAAAAAAAGTAATGTAACATTCACCTACTTCCACTACTTTAGTTACATTTTCTTACTCAACTTTACTTAATCTTACCTTGCCTCATCCTTATTATCCCAAAGAATGTCACACTTATAAACATACCAACAAATATTTAGGCCATGTTTTTTAGTTAGGTTATTTTCATTTTTGGATGGATAAATTATGATAAGTTAGAATAAGTTATGATGTTTTTTTGGGGAATTATGTTAGCTTTGGATAACTTAAATTACGAAAGTTATATCCAACCTAACCAAAAAATAGAGTTTTACTTATTAACATAAAATCAGTCAATAAGTATAGTTATAACTTTACAATTGCTAGTAGCAATTTGGCAAGTGCATTAGCCCTCTTCTAAAAAAATTAGCAATTTGATGGAAAAAATTTGACACCAAAAAAAAAAACAAAAACATAAACCTTGCTTTTTGAGGAAAATTGTCAATTTCAATGCAATAAGCAAATATCAAGAAGCCTGAATTAGTGAATTCCTTAATTAGTACTATTTTTTAAAATTAATTAATTAATAAAGAATTCCTTAATTTGGATTTAGATAAGACTCGCGTCAGTCAACGTTTGACTCTCTCTACTCATCCCCTCCGTCTTCCTATTTCTCACTCCCCCCATTTCTCAGTCCAACTCCAACGCGGCACTTCCCATTTTAGAGAGAGAAACACTCGCTTTCTAGAGAGAGAAACAGCCGGCCAAAGTGGAGCTCGCCGGAGACTCCGTCGATGTCATGATGACGAAGCTCGTTGTTCCGCCGCAGCCGCCGTCGCAGCAGCTTCCTCCGGCGGAGCCGATCAACCAGCTTCTGTCGGAGCTCTGCGTCTCCGACGAGTCCATTCCTTGGGACGCGCCTCGCCGGTTCACCGGATACGCTGGCCGTCTCCGGCTGCTCGTCGACTACCTTCTCCGGCTGCCGGCGGAGGTGCTGTCGTCGCCGTCGGTGCAGACGGCGCTGAAGGGGATCGCCGGCGACCTTGCAAAGGCGGCTGAAACGGTGTCGGTTTATAGAGAGAGAAGCAAGATTTACGTGCTGATCAACTGCCGGTGTTTGTGTTCGGCGCTCCAGGATCGGACGGTGGGGATTGGAGGATGGCTGGCGTTGTTGGAGACTGGTTTGAGTGGCTATGCAGATCTTAGGAAGAAGGTTGCGGATTTGTCCCGTGACATGAAGCAAGCTCAATTCAAGGTATTCTTTCCCTCACTCTCTGTAGTGATTATTCGTAATTAATGAGATTTTGAGTGTGAAATTGAGTTCAGAAGTTCGATTTGGTAGTCTTTTGAGGTTCGTTTGGATGATAATGACAGTTGTTCTTTGCTTATATGTGTGATTTGTTACATTCATTGTACTATCTCCAGTTCAGTAGTTCAGCGTAGTCGATTTCATAGCTGATGAAGGAACTCAACCATTGATATGATTTCCCATTGTTAAGTATTTTGATATTTTCCATTGTGATCTTTTGAGCCCCCTCCCTGTTTGGATAAATGCCTCTATATCTGCGCCTCTTGTAATTACTAATTATAAACAGATTGCGAAAATTGTGGTGATTGTCTGTAGTAGTTGATTTGTCCCTAGTTTGGAGAGAAAGAGAGATGGATTTATTTTTTCAGTTAGTGCCTAGTGGACTACAATATAATTCGTTTCTGTACCTCTTCTATTTGATGTCCGGACAAAATTCGGGTCCGGGTAAATTCGGGTCGGACAAATTCAGTCAATGTCAAAATTCGGATGAGAAATTCAATTCTTGACCTAGTTTTATTTCGGGTCGGACAATTCAGACAAAGTTAAAATCGGGTTTGGATAATAGGATAGAGAGAAATTTTATCTCCGAATATTCGGTCAACATCAAAGTTCGAATGAAAAATCTATGTCCGGACCTGGTTTTTTTCCAAGTCGGACGATTCAGGTATTTTAGGTCGAACAAAACTTTGCCAGCTCTAGCAGTGAACAATTTTAAAATAGTGGATCGATTTCTCTAAAATTTTAATTTTACGGTAAGATTGCTACAACAAACCTTACCATAGGATTTTTAAGGTATTGTATCTAGATTTGCATTTGGTCTATGTTAGACTATATGATAATAATAATAATAATAATAATAATAATAATAATAATAATAATATCCTAAGTAGAAAAGCAACAACAAAAAACAAACCAATTACTGTTAACAATAGGAATATCCTAAGTGGAGCATAACCAATCAAGATGTTGCTCAACTCATATGGGGGAGGGCCAATATGAGTTTTTTAACTATGCACTGATGAAAGCCTCTGCTCTGATTGGTGACTGGCAAGCTTTCAATTGAATGATTTTCGATTTAAACTATTTACTTATTACAGTTTAAAGCGTTTAAGCAGGATACCTATTGTTATTCTAGAATTGCTTAATTATGTGTGGGGAGAAATATTGCTATGCTTTTCTTGTGAGAAGCTAGGGTCTGATCCTACGGGAAGAGGGATGGTAGTATGATATTAAAGTGGTATCTGTTTGGGATAGAACGAAATTAGTCCCATTATAGTAAAGGGCAATGTTTTACATTACCTTGGATATGATTGCTAGCATAGTAGCGTTGCAGTCTAATGTAGGGATGTCAAAAATGGTTTTAGGTTACTGAGAATGAAGAGAGAGTCTACTGCACCTTGCAAAGAGAGGGTCAAGGAAGACCCGCTACCAAAGCAGTCCAGAGTGGTATAGTTATGGATTTGGCTCGAGCTCTAGGAATTGATCCCAGTGCCCATAATGAGCTATCCATGCATGTTAAGCTCTTGAAGAATGATCTTGCTCGCTCAACCTCGGTGTCGGAGAGGCGGATTTTGATATCCTTGGAGAGGATTGTAGACAGCCTATCTGCCACACCAAATATATTAGCTCTAGACTTGGGTTTTGATGTGGAAGATGACTCTCAAATTTTACCGTTCAAGAATTTCCTCTGTCCCTTGACTAAGGAGGTGATGAAGGAGCCTGTAGTGCTGGAATCATCACAGACTTACGAGCGAAGTGCTATTGACTATTGGTTTCAACATTGCTTAGAGGATGGTCGCGATCCCATTTGTCCAGTCACGGGTCAGGTACTGAGCTCATTGGAGCAGAAGCCGAACATTGGCTTGGCTGGCGCTATTGAAGAATGGGTCAATAGAAATATTGACATTCAAATTAATTTGTCCGTGAAATATTTGGAGGATCCTCCAGCAATGGATCATGTTGAACGGGTGCTGACTAACATCTATAAGATATCAGAACGGCACCCATCAAGCAGATACAAAATTAGAAATGCTGGTATTGTTGTACTGATCATTAGCCTGCTGAAGAATTATTCGAAAAGCATCAGTTCGATTGTGAAAACCAAAGCTCTAATGGCAATGATAAGCATGGCAAAGGATGAAGACAGCAAGGTATGTACACCAAATATATTTGCTAAAGTTTGTGTGGTATCTCTTTTTTTTTAAGGAAAAAAAAACTCTATGTGACGAATTGGTGATGCATCATTCTTTAGCTCTGGATCATTGCTTCATGGATTTGAACTTTCATGTTGATTGAATTTATTTCATTGATTTACGCTTAGAGGTTGTGTGTGATTGTGTCGTGGTTTTACCCTTTAAAGTTATTATGTACTCCCCCATCTCCCATATATATAGTTGTTTTAAGGTTTTTGTGAGAAACCAATTGAACTCCCTAAGAGAATTGTGGTATTGTTTTTGGTAGTGGAGAGGACAGTTGATAGAGAGAGAATAGTGGTATAATAATGAAAAGGAAACAATAAAGATGGTTACGTAAATAAATTAAGTGGGAATATGTCATTGTAATTCTAAAACGACAAATCTTATGGGGCAAAAGGTTAAAGTGACAAAAATTATGGGATGGAGGGAGTATCTCTTAGGGTCACTCTTATGCATTGCTCTCATTTGATATGAGATGTCCTGTATGTTCCCTCAGTATGTTTGATCATAAATTTTTGGCATGCACTTGATTGCAAGTCCAAATGAAAAATGCTGTTTTGTTAAGGTTTTGTGCTTCTTTCCTTTTGGGGATGTTTTCTGACTAAATATGCATGATTTCCCAGACAACTATGCTTGATGGAGGCATCACTAAATTAGCAGTACAGAGTCTTGCTGGGACTGCAGAGGAAGAGAAAGAGACTGCCCTGAAGTTACTGCTTGAGTTTTCCAAAGATGAAGCTTATCGTGCAAAGATTGCATCTGAGAAAGGAGCTTTTCTACTTCTTTCAAGCTTGGCTGAGAATCGTGAGTGTCCTACTTCGTCTCATTTAGCAGAGGATGTGCTAAAGCATCTCGAAACGGTAAACGAAAATGTCGAACATTTGGCTGCAGCTGGAAGGTTCGAGCCTTTACTGAGTCGGCTTTTTGAAGGTTTGTCTACTTGTAACATCAACTCCTTGTCTATTATGTGTGGGAATGTGCATATATGGGCTGGAAACAAACTACTATTATGTTGATGTTTTTTCTTTGGTTTTTAACCATTTGGTAATTGAATGTATTTACCAAGCAATTTTGTTTCTCCTAAAGCTTCGACAATAGGATATTTTTCACTGGTTCGTGTAATGAGTTGCTTGTTGTTCATGTGGGAGCAGGTTCTGACAGTGTCAAGATAGAGATGGCAACATTACTGGGGAAAATGACACTGACAAGTAGTAATAAAGAAAACATCGCTAGGCAAACTGCAAAAGTACTGGCCGAAATGCTTCGTAAGCCAGAACAGAGGACAGCAAGTCTTCAAGCATTACACAACCTTTCATCATTGGAAGATAATGCAACCATCCTTGTGGAATCCTCTGTGCTTCAAACTGTCACTGAAACTATCCTTAAATCTGAGGAGGCTTCTCCCGAGCAGATGGAGCTTGCTGCTGCAATTGTTGCTAACATCGTATCAAACCCAGGACACTGGGAGTTGGCAGTGATTGACAAAGAGGGAAATTCTATGCATTCATCTGTTACTATCTTGCACTTGATGCAACTCCTCTCTCAAGTAACCCCTCAGTGTCAAGTGTCTGTTCTTCGGATCCTTTGCGGAATTGCTTCTTCTCCCAAGGCATCTGGTAAGTTCTGCCTGACATTATCTGATTTTTATCTCAAATACCATGAATATGGTTTTATTCCTCAGAGGTGCCTCAGAAGTAATTGGAAATAGAATAGGAACCAAATGTTGATTTTCTGGTTTCTTAGTGGGGTATCTTCAACTGTTTAAAGTCTCTTTCTTGTCTCTTCAGCATTGGTTTCAAGTTCCTTTACTGACTCTGGGTTCGCAGAATCTATTTTGTTAGTGCGACATCAATCTGGTCCATTATTGTACAAATTTTCGTCAGGCACAAACCCTCGCACAACCAACCAGGTTTAGATTGAAGATTTTTCTGATTGTGACTTAGTGAGCTGCATGGTAGCCTGAATTCTGTGAACTGTGAGAAATAACTGGAGATTGAGAAATAGTTAACAGGGTGGCCATAGTTTTGTTTGCCTGCTATACGCGTACATACATATTTGAACCTCTGTATGGCTTGCCCGATTAACGTTTACTGACAGTCATCTTCTTGTTACATCAGAAGAGGTTGCAACCCAGATAAGGTCCACGGAGGGCATCAGAACCATAGTACAATTCCTGGATCAACCCGAAACAGAACTCAGACAAGTTGCCCTAAAGCTCACGAGGGTACTCTCCAAAACCTGTGGGGCTGATCTTCTCGAGGAGCTCAGACATCGAAACATGCTGGCTTCTTTAGCCGCCAGATTACAGGACAACTCCATAACAAACGAGCGATCTGATGTTTCATGCATTCTTGCCAACCTCCCGTTGTCAGGGACCGAAGTAAGAGAAGTCTTGGGCCCCAATTTCCTGAAGTGGACAGTCACAACCCTCAAAGAACAGCAGATCCCAAATGGAAGAACATCGAGATCATCAGCAAGCATCAGAGAAGGGCTTCTGGGTCTCCTCCTCCACTTTGCAAGATGCTCGGACCCGCAAACCCTCTCATGGGTTAAAGAAAATCATCTCATGGAAATCTTTCGGGACCAACTGAGCTTCCTCTCGCAACCCCGATGCAAACAGCTGGCGGTCCTCGGATTGAAACACTTGTCAGAATCAGGAAAAGCCCTAGTTTCAGACGGAGATTCTGAGGTGTCGCCTCCACAGGGCTTCTGCTCGCCCCTTGTCTTCATCTGTGGCAGAACCACGCCGGAGCCATTGACATGCCCCGTACACAACGCCCCATGCCAAGAAGACAGCCAACTCTGCTTGCTCCGGAGTGACTGCATCAAACCCTTGATCGATCTCCTCTTCGACGAGCAAACCGAGGTCCAGATCGCCGTGGTCGAAGCACTTTCCACTCTTGTCCCCGACCATTCCCATTTTTACCGGCGCGCCATTGACGAGCTCGACCGCCTCGGCGTCGTGGACGCCGTCGCCAACCTCTTCATCGAGATTCGGCCCGGGGAGCTCCAAGAGAAGACAATGTGGATGGTCGATAGGTTGTTGAGGGGGGAAAACACGATCCAAAAACTCGGCCTAAATCAGTCTTTGCTAAGGGCTTTGGTGGAAGCCTTGAACCATGGGAACGCCAACACCAGAACACTCGCTCAGGACGCCTTGACCAACCTGAGGCAGTTGTCTGGCGCGAGTGGGAAGATTTCTGGCCCTTCTGGCCCTATTCACCTCCGAAGATAATCTGTTTATTACATTGTTTTTACCACTAATATCTCGTCGTGTTTTTGGTAGTTTCACTGGTTTTATGTATAATATTCTTGTAATACAGGATGTAATCATGTAAATCACAACACTGATATCTGTTGATTAATGATGATTAGGTGTAATATTCTTTTGGGCATCACATCTCAGTTGATCCTGCTAAAGACAATTTCAGAAGGTTGAAATGTAGACAACTTCTATGTATCTTTTCCTTTCTTTGATTAGTTATCACATATAAACTTTCCAGTCATGTTTCTAATTTTAGTTGGAGAAGCAACCTGTTTGAAGCACAACATTGATTTTTGCTTCATTGGATTAAAATCAAAATTTTCATTACTGAATGTCAAAACTCAATTTGTACAGTTTTTTTTTTGGTTTTCCTGAGTAATACAAGTACATAAAAAATCAAGCATACAGGAGCAAGCAGGCATCAGTGTCCACTATCCCAGTTGATGTCAAGGCGAGACAGCCGAAGATAATCTTGCCATCCAAATTCCATTTATCCGGTTTTCTTTGTCAGACACTGATTTCTTCAAGCTGTATGCAGAACAGTTTTTTGCTTTCAGTATCGTTACATCATAGGAACCCTGGATCTCAAATCTGAGAGCTCCTGCAACTCCTAGAACAAGTCTTCAACAGTATCTTCACCCACACAATCGGCGTTTGTTTCTCCAATCACTGGGTTCTCCCAAATTGCAAAAATTCTGCAAACCGATAAACAAATTTACATTTCATTTCTGGGTAACAAAAAACAGCTACGTTTTGATTGATTTCATGGTCGGTCTATTCTCTCCACAGGTAATATATGCCAAGATAAGATTGCATACATCTGGATCTTCATAGCGGAACCAACACTTGAAGTCGTTTAAAAACAGTTATGTTTTGGAAATTAGCGAGCTTATATCAATCGCTTCACCTACAATAAGGCATCTTAATCAAAAAGCACTCACCTATAACTCCCGTCGAAAGAAGCCTAGTGGTTTTGCTTTCTCTTCTTGCTCGCCTGTGCATTCTTACTGGATGCATCCTTGGCAGGTTTACGCTTGTTCTTTCTCTTTGGGTTGGCCTTCTGGGTTTTAACAACTTCAACTTCTTGGGGGGATGAGTCATCATCCACGGGTTCATCTTCCTCGTCTGAACTTAATACCAAGTCTTCAACAATGTCTTCTTCTAGGGCCTCCTCCGATTGGTTCTTCAGTTTCTTCTTATTTTTCTTCGTTTTCTCCTCCTTAGGCTGCTTATCCCTGTGGCACAAAAGGTCTCGTTGTCGGCAAACAAAGGGGGAAAACAAAAGAAGAAAAGAAAGGAAAAAGAGAGTTACTCTCATTTCACCGTCATCTAGGCAACACGAAGACTGAGTTTTAATATAACCTAGTATTACACATTTATACCCCCTCCGCTCCGTTCCATAATAATAGTCACCTCAACTATTTTTATTCCACAATACTTGTCACTTTACATTCACAATAACTACTTTACCCATTTTACCCTTCATAAATAATTTTATTCAGCCTTTTGTTTCTCCATGCTTTACATTTCCAATAAATAACTTTACCTATTAGGGGTAAAAGTGTCCAGTCATTTTCTGCACTTTCTTGGCATTCCCTCACTATCCTCAAACTACTACTACATCTAGACCTGTCAATTCAGGCGGGGCGGGGCGTGGCGTGGCGCAGCGGGTTCGTGTGCCCCATATTCCGGGTTAAATATATTTTTGGTTTGAAAACCGGGTCGGTTTCGAGTCGGATCAGCTTTTGCCAAGCCTAACTACGTCTATTATCAAACAGAGGGAGTAATTAAATAGGAAGACTTCATACTACAATATGATATGTACCTTGGTTCCTTCCCTGGTAACCACGAGGAACTGAAAGCTGCTGCACCAGCTTCTCCAGCATCGTCATCATCTTCTTCATCGCTTTCTGCTAGCTTCTTCCCAAAGACGGATGACTCGGCACCAACAACCACACTGGTATCAAATGATCGAGTTAATCCACTTTTCACAAGGGGTAAATAGTACAAAAATAGTAAGCATGACACAGAATGCAGCCCGATGCAGACACTAAGTGTACTGAGTAATGTAAGATACAAAAGAAAGAAACAAAGAAAGGAAAAGGAAGGACAATAAACCTTGATTCCATCAATGAATCGTTCCTCTGCTGAGCTCTTTGGCGTAAAGTAACAACATATTTTGACAGAGGGCTAGAACTCGACTTTTTCTCATCCTGCAAATCCAGATTATTTTCACATTTAAATTCACAATATAAACAAGCAAGGCTTACAACAATAAAACAAAGAAGAATGTTGGCCAATGAATATGAGTACGAGTGGTTTGAGGTCTACAATTTGAATGGTTGAAAAAGAACTATTTTTAACTTGGATTGTGATGAAGCGAATCAAGATGCCTCATCAAAACAACTCCGCTTCTTTTCCATGGAGTGGTAGGTAACAAGCTGCTTCTAAATTTTGGGTCAATTGTGACCATTCTGTCTATATTGAAAAATTTAGGAATAAGACTGCTATATCAGATCCTTCTATAACATGACTGAGTAGAGGGATTTTGGCCCATTGATTTAGATCTGGACTATGAGTTGTCAACAATTAATTTATATGTGATCAAAATTGCATCACTCACACGCAATGAGCATCCAATATAAGCATGAATTTTCAGAGCTAAATAACTACACTAATGGCTAACCTCAAGGAAAGATGAGGCAGCTGGATCATTGGGCAGGAACGTGATTGTTGCACGTTTTTCATTTGTGAATTCTGAATTAGCCTCAATCTGCAGTAGGAGAAGTGACAACGTCTTCCGTTATTAGTGCTCCAGGAAATAACAACCGAAAGAAACAAGCCATATAAGCCTTGGTACAGGTACTCCTAGGGCCCCACCAGAGAGAAACAAGTCATATATACCTGGCGAATAAGCTCCCTCATCTCTTTCCGAAACCTCTCAACTTTGGTGCTTTTGCAAAAACTGCGCAATCTAACGGCTGGAATAAAAGACAACTCAAAGAAAGCAACCGAGTAGCTCCATTGAGCTAAGTGTTCAGCGAGCTCTTCAATCACGGAAAACACGCAGGCCTCCTGAAATGCCCGTGTCTTTAGAGCTGGTTTGCTGACCTGCAATTGGAATTTCTCTTGTTACACACAAATCTAAAACTCTCTCACACTGCAAAGCTTCACCCAAAAAAGAGAAACGCACACACACCTTGAGAATTGTACGCAGGTCAACGGCTTTGCCAACGCCTCCTGTGGGAGGCATATGCAATTCTTTCATATCCAACATGTCCAAAAGCAGCATCGAGACTGGGATAAAAGTGCCAGTTGCTGCAGCAATACGGTTGAGCATTCTAGCACAACGCAACCGAAGAGGGAAGTACCTCGCTGTTGGGACTAAACGGGCCACTCCAGAAATTATTTGAGTCAGTGGATAAGCAAGAGGCTTGAAATCAGGTTCCGAACCATATTCACATATTGCCCCAGTCCAAAGCTCGAGGCAGTTGATATACTTCCACTCATAAACTTTCCTAAAAGATTCCTGAAAAAAGAATGAAAATAAGTGGCCTTCAGAGCAAGACAAGCATGGCAGAATTACAAGCAACAGGAGCATCTTTAATCCTTGAGAAACTCTGGGGTTAGTGCTGGCAAAAATTCGGGTTCGGACAAATTTGGATTAGTCAAATTCGGAAGAGAAATTGATGTCCGGGCCCAGAACTTTTCGGGTTGGACAATTCGGACGGAGCCAAATTCGGGTCAAAATCAAGTTTGGACCAAACCGGGTTTTTTCTGGGTAACACAAATTCGAGGTATTTGCTATTTGGGTTAGACAAAATTTTCCCAGCGCTATCTGGGGGTTAGCACAATGAGCAAATAATTGCAGGCTTACACCAAAACAATCATAATCAAGAGATCACGAGCAGCTAACCTTAGTCCTCATATCCAATGCCTCCCTCAAAATCATAGCCAATTGACGAATGAATATGAATGCATGTTGGTACGCGGTTGGAAGGTCTACTCTCAAAAATTCAACCACACAGTTCCTGAGAAAATGAATGTGCTGCAACTTCGAGGCATTCACAAACTGGCAATTCATTACATAAGCTTTGTACAACCCTTTTATGCACTCATCCAAACAGTCAGACCCAAGCCGGATGCAAAGATCTCTCAAGAACAAAAATGCAACCACGGGAAGGTCCCCACTTCCTGTACCCCAGAAGTGAAGAGCAACCTGTCAAGAATCACAAGTATCATGGTCATCAATTCATATTCCCAGCATCTATCCCTAGTAATGAGTAAGAACAGAATTACATAATAGACATCCAATGCAAACCAACGACCAAGATTTGTAGCTCAAAATGACCATAAACAAAAAGAGTGCAGCACCCAAATAGGGCCAGAACAGGTTAGCTACAGATTGTGAAGCAAACAATGAACTCAGTGCCCTGTTAAATTACTGGAAGACCCAGATATATTAGCTGAACAAATGTAGGATGTAAATAGTTCAAGATGTCCTAACAAAGACAATTTCAGTTAGTTCAGAGTACAAGCGTCCAAGAATTAAAACTGAACAGCAGATTGGGACTTTGGGTATACCTTAACATACTTCCTGAGCAAGGTGGGAAAAGCAGCCAAGAATAACGACGAGTACTTTAACCGTCTCAAAGTAAATGAAATCATCTGTGCATCCGTCATTTGGTTGAGAACATGTAAAGAATTTCCGAGAAAAGACTTCACAAGATGATTATACTTCTTCCACAGCTTTGTGCTCTTTATATCCATGATCTTCTCCTTCTTTCCTCCATAAGAAGGGAGTTTCATCAAGTTCCTCAGTATACCATCCATTTTACTCAAAGTGAACAACATAATTTTGTTGAAAACATCACTAGACATGACCGTTAACTTTGCCGAGGCATCACCATCACCATCATCTCCATAATGGCAAGCCGTCCTGTAGACTCTAAGCAAAGAGCGCACAGGAGCAATTTTTTCACTTTCCTGGATCGCATTACACCATGAATCCACCATTTCCATAGTAATAGCACCTCTAGTTGGTCTTTCATGCTTTTCCCCATCACGTGATTCCTCAACGTCTTCATCATCAAGATCATCCTCATCTTCAATCACATCATCCGCATCAGTTTCAGCATCATCCACATCAGTTTCAGCATCATCCTACGAAAAACTATAAACTCAAAAAAACCATGCTAATTTTACATATTTTAAGAGGACAAGCTAGAAAATCCAGGAGATAATTCAACTTACATCTATACCATCATCATCAAAATCTAGGAGCTCCTTATCTACTTCTTCCAGGTACTTGTAAAACTCTGGTTGCTGCATATATCCAATGTCAGTAGCTAATATATCATTACCACAAAACTAACGCTGGCAACAATTCGAGCCCGGGTAAATCCGGGTCGGACAAATTCGGTTAATATAAAAAATCGGACAAAAAAATATGTCCGGACCCGATTTTTTCCGGGTCGGACAAAATTTGTCCAGCTCTACATGAAAACCAAACATTGTGACCCAACAAAGTGAAAATTTCATCAATTCACAGAAACAATCAGCAAGGTTTCGAACCGTTTTCTTAAGCCTTTCCAACTGTTCCCTATGTTCTTTGGCTTCCTTCTTCTTCCCTGATTGCTTCCCATTGGAAATGTTACCACCCTCTTCATCCAATGAACTATTTTCCAAACTCTTAACTGGAATATCCAAACAAAACGACCAACATCATATCATTATCAGCTAAACACAGATAACAGGTGAAAATGATGTGCATCTAGAAAGAAGATGATACCCTTTTTCTTCGCACCCATGATTTAGGGTATTTAGGAGGCTGCAGAAATAGAAAAAATCAATCAATTATCAGAAGTAATTAAGATGTGAATGATATCAAAAAAGGAAGACTTCAAATGAAACTCCAATGAATTCGCAAGTCTAGGGTTTGAAATTACGAAAATTACCTGACAATAGCGGATGAAGATGCGGAAATTTGAGAGAGAGCTTCAAGTTCAATGGTTAAACCCTGAGCAGTTTAGTTAGGGTTTTTCAGGGGGCTTACAGAATGAGAAAGACGACCACGGGGGTAAAGATGGAAAATAAGTAAATTTTACGGGCTAATGTTTGGCGGGCAATATTTGTGTTGGGCTGGGCCTATTTTAGGTTGTATTCCATTGGCCCAGTCCAAATATTGATATTTATAGTTTTATACTTCAACCTAAGCAATATTAACCATGAAGGATGACCCAAAATGTAAATTGACCATGGAGGACATGAGGACCATGAGGTCCTAATTTATGTGAGAAAAAGTGAGAGAAGGGGACCCAATATAGCTGATGTGGCATTCCAAGTGGATAGTCAATTTTTTTATAGTTTCAATTGTTCTATTTTCCCTCTCTTTGATTCACGCATAGAATATCTACAAAGCAAACCATAGTTTAACTTTGAAAATATCCATGGATATCTATAAAGGTGAACCACATTTTGCCTTATAAGACATTCAGAAAAGATGCCTCCTGCTCGCACTTTCTCTCTCTTTGAACCCTACCTCCCACCCTCATACTCTCTCTCTCACTTCCTAAATCACCACCAACACCATCATCCCAACACTATACTTACATAGAATACTATTAAATAGACTACTCCCTTCGTAAATAACTAAGTTAGGGAGAAAAATTATAAAATTACACAAATTAATGAACATTAATTATGAATAACATAAAATATAGATGTAAAATTGTTAAAAATTACAGTAAAAATATAAAAGAACAAATAATTTAAAAATATCAATCAAGAGACAAATAAATAAAAACAAATGGAGTAAGTATCAATGGGGAGGCGAAATAGATAAACATATGTTGGAAGAGGAATGTTTGGTTGTCAAAAAATTAAAAAAAAGTACATGAAGACATGTTAACTTAAAAAGTTGGCCAAATTTTTTATGTTAAAGGAGAGGTATACAATTGAGAATACAAGTACAAAGGAATGTTGAGGGCTTAAACGAGCTACAACTGCATAATTTGGTCACCAAATATACATTTTATTGAGAAAGGTCACCAAATTTTTGACTAGTAGGTCTATCATCCACCAACCCTTATTTAAGCCATGTTCTTTGAATTTGATAAAATGAAGTTTGGGTAGATTGGTTGGGTTGGATTGGATTGAATAAGTTATGATATTTTTTTGGGAAATTGTGTTTGTAGAGAGAATTTTTTTTGGGAATTGTGTAAGGTTGGATTGGATTGGATTGGAAAGAGTTACCAATCCAAATATCATAATCTTATTTTTTCCCATTTTGATCGAATGCCTATGAAGATTGAAGAGACTTGCCTAGACATTCTCTAAATTCAAGTTTATTTCGGGACATCCAATAAATTTGGAATATATAAATAACAAGCATAGATTGGGATAAATTATAAATTTAATAGATTAGCGGACACAATTGAGGATAAAGCAAACAATGAAGTTGATCCAATCAAAACTTAACTTTGACAACATACCAAGGCTATTATGAAATTGTCTTACTTGAAGTCTTGTTTCCCTTCAACTCGAAAGAAATTAGATATGATCATATCTTTTTCATTCAAATTTTAGCACTAATTAAGTTTTTCTAGGTATAAATAAACACAATATTTTACTTAGTTTTGTTGAGTGAACTTGAATTTAAACTTCTCCAAATTGTCTAATTTGAATTAAATGCGAAAAAATTGAGTATTGGATATTCTTTTTGGTCCAATGTCCAATTCTTTCGAGCCAGAAATGACATGAACTTAAATTTTTGATAGTCTTACAACACACCCACAAATAGTTTAGGGACTATGGGTGCCCCAATATAACAAAGTCCGCCAAGAAAATTATAATTACAGTTGTTGCCCTTTAATAGAAAAGATACATTTTAAACCCTACAGACATGTACCACCAAAAGACTAGGTCTAACCCTGTTATTTGGATTGGATAAAATGAAGTTTGAATGGATTGGTTGGATTGGATTGGATTGGATTGAATAAGTTATGATACTTTTTTTTGGGAATTGTGTTTTTAGAAAGAAAACTTTTTTGGAGAATTGTGTAAGGTTGGATTGGATTGGAAAGAATTATCAATCCAAAGAACATGTAAATTGGTAGAACTTACAAGCACATGAAATTGTCACATTTTATTTTTTTAATGAATGATTTCAAAAATAAATCAGTTCCACAAAATTAAAGCGTAATACTAATCACTTAAGCTTCCTAGAGAACGAACAATATTTCTAAATTTCTACTATAAAAACTATGGCCATCAAAACTTGAATCCTAGTGAAAAGAGTATATCCCACCTATGTATCACTAGAACATTACACAATATATATTATATGCCATTGAAGTGAATAATCATAGTCACAGTGTCTAAAACACAAACTTCAGAATCACATAATAAATAACAAACAATAAAACTATAAACTCTGACACATAATTATCAACTTATACCATAAGATAACAAGTTGCAATCCTTTTTCAATATACACATTATTGTATCCAGCAGAAGTATAATAAATTCACAAGAAGAAAATGATCCAATTTAGTCGCAATTGTTACATTGACATTGGCCCACTTACATAATTAGATTGTTGACTTCACCTCACATCAAATTTGTGGAATTTCAAAGTTTATGTCAAGATCAAAGACACTTTCCTTGGCATGAAATTGAGGATAACTTGGTAGCCAAGAGATGTTATTATCAGACAGAAAAATGTCAATTTTTGGCACTGGAAATTTAGTTATTGAAAATAGTACATTTTTTTATTTACTTATTACTCCAATAAATATTACAACTATTTACATATATATATATATAGGGGGAAATTGGATTCTAATAATCCCTACTTTTGCAAATTAGATGATGGTGGTCTCTACTTTCACTTTGTATTCTGGTAGTCGAAAAAAAATAAAATTGGATTGTTGTGGAACATTTTCGAGATTATACCCTAAATATCATAGATTTTGTGTTGCATTTGATTCAAAATTTAGTATGACACCTTACAATAATTTTTAATGAATTTACAGCGTTTCTCCCAATTTTTTTTCATATTTTTTACTATTTTTTCACTTTTATTATTTTAAAAAATCATAATAATTACTCGGAGTCTCAAAAAAAATAATTTAAAAAATGTTTTAGAAACCACAATTCATTAACTTTCTAGGGGCAGGAACGAAAAAAACAAAAACAATATAGGGTAGGAATAAAAAAAATAAGAAGAATGTGAAGGTGGATTTAGTACCACTACAATCCATTTTTTTTTAACCACCAGAATACAAAGTGAAAGTAGGGACCACCATCATCTAATTTGCAAAACATGGGATTATTAGCATCCAATTTCCATATATATATATATATATATATATATATATATATATATATATATATATATATATATATATAAGATAATTGGATTCTAATAATCCCTACTTTCACCAATTGGACAATGGTGGATCGTACTTTCACTTTGTATTCTGGTGGTCCAAAAAAAATAAAATTGGATTGTAGTGGTACCAAATCCACCTCCACATTCTTCTTATTTTTTTTATTCCTACACTGTATTGTTTTTATTTTTTTCTTTTCTGCCCCTAGAAATTTAATGAATTGTAGTTTCTAAAACATTTTTTAAATTATTTTTTTGAGACTCCGAATAATTATTATATTTTTTAAATATAATAAAAGTGAAAAAATCGTAAAAAAATAGTAAAAAAATGAAATTTTTTTTGGGAGAAACGTTGTAAATTCTTTAAAAATCATTATAAAGTGTTATACTGAGTTTTGAATCAAATGCAACACAAAATCATTATAAAGTGTTAAATTTTTGGGAGAAACGTTGTATATTTTTTACTATTATCTAATTGGTGAAAGTAGGGAGTATTAGAATCCAATTATCATATATATATATATATATGTTCTGTTTATCTGTTATACTGATGTTGATACATCAAATTGGAGCATAAATGAATTGCTTGCTTTTTATCACTATTGTCATTTGTCAATGTCCAACTCCTCTGTTTTCTTTCTTTTACTTTTCTTTACAGAATTACAGTGGACCGTCGGCATTTCATTTACTATTCTTGATTTTTTAGGCTTAAAACTTAAAACACAATTACGATTTAATATAAATAAAATTGACATCTTGAATACCTCACAATATTTTTCACAATTTTATCATATCGCACTGTTGCCACATTTTACCAACCGCATAAAAAAAACAAAATTTAATGAGACTTTAAAATTAATTAAAATGACATAGATTATGGAACTAAGGTAAATTTAGTATCATATAATAATAAAATTAATATTTAAACCAAGTCATAAGCTAAAAAAAAGTTAGCCCTAAAGTTTTTGTTGCCCCTGGTTACTCCCTTGCTATGAATAAACGTTACTATTATTTCAATATCTAATGCATGAACTTAATTTATAAGCAAAGGAAAGTGCGATAACGTGTGAAATGATATAGTAAAATTTGTGAAAAGTGCGATTGATATGGTAAGGAATGAAAGAAAATATGAAAAATAAAAGAGAAATGTGACAAGATATGTTGATACTGATTATCGTAGAATAAATAGTATAATATTTATGATACTGCATCGTATCATACAAATTTCTCCCGATAAAAATAGGTAAAATTTAGTCTTAAAGTACTCAATAAAATAATCATCCTATGTAAGGAGTAAGGACAACAAACTTTTTAGTGATCACCCTTTAACAACAAAAGATCGATCATAAATTCGTAATAGTTTATACATTTTCAAAAGACAATACTTGTCACTTTTTAGGTCATAAGCCACAAACTTTGAATATGTCCATCCAACAAAGGCAAGCATCAAATTGGTGTTTAAATCATCCCATGGAATAATATAATATTTTCTTTTCACCCCACTAGACACCCTTTTTTACGATAAAAAATGAAATGTCGGCCCGCACAATTACCTCATCAAACCAAACAAAACCTTTTTTTTTTAATTAGTGATCTAAATGTGGGGTTAATATTTTATTACATAAACCACTTTCTCTTTAGTGCTTATCCCACTATGAAAAAAAGAAACTATACATAACCAAAGTTTGGACTTGGTGCCAACTTGTGTGATCACCCTTTAACAACAAAGGAACAAATTTAAAGTGACCTAAAACCCCTTTTTTGGGAATGTTTAAAGGCTTTTTGGAAAAAAAAAGTTGATGGAACCATGACATAAACAGGACAAATGGAACAAGTAATAGGGATTAGGAGCTACAACCATAAAGTTTAGTATACCATAATTTTGGGTCTATACATCTAATTTTAAAATAAAAAGAGTCATGACGGAACAGTTGAGTTATTACTTTGTGGTCATGAGGTTACCGGTTTGAGTGTTGAAAGCAGCTTTTTGTTGAGAAATGTAAAGTAAAATTTGTCTATATTACATATTTATATAGAGACGCTTTGTACACCGAACTATTTTTTTTAATACATCTAATCTTAAAATATCACCTCATATTATTATTACTTGTCACCCGTCCTAGTACTACCAAAGTCTAAACTTTTATTAATATGATAAATCAAATAATTAATAAAAATCTTAGGATAATTCAAATCTTTGTGTTAGACAATCAAATCCATATGTATCCCTCGTTCACTATGTAAGAAGGGAATAAAGAAGCTTAGCCTCACCCTTGCCCTACAACTTTAGGTGACATTGACTAAATAGAGTGATTTGATAGTCGTGGAATTTTTATTTTCTTGAAACTTCTTGGGTTAAAGATTGACAAGTGTATAGATAAGAATATAAGATCAAATACTACAAGATCAACTTAAAATTCCATATCCCTAAAATCCACATCCATCTGGCGTAATATATTAATATATATATTATATGCACATGAGAGAAGGAAAGAGCGAGACAATTTTATATATCTAGCAGCAAATACTCAATTATTTATGAAATAGCATCACAAATAGCTTAACATAAGACTTTGTCACCCATAAAATACTATGGCCCAACACAAATGAGAAGAAATAATAAGATCCAGAATGGATTAAGAAAAATCCTTATTATTATTATTACATCAACAAGATAGTACATACTTTTGCTTAAACATTGTAATCAAGAAGTTACAATTGAGCTTGAAAGAAGTGCATATATCACAATACCCAAATTCATAAGGACTTTAAAAAATAGAAAGTTATGAAGAAATTCATCAGTAAGTTTTTTCTTGGCATCCATCTTCACAGGGAGCTGGGGATGCTAACACTGATCACTATCTTCTCATCACTACAAGTTTTTTTTACCCCCCAGATAACAATCCATCTCCCAGGCTCCCAGTACCAAAAGAAGAAAACAATATTAGCACCTTCATGAATTTTTTTCTTGTAGTAAAAATGAAACAAAGAAAAAACAAATTTACCTCCTCTATTAGTATTCATTTTTTTGCTATAAACTCTATCAGAAATATACCCAGATTTAGGCCTCCTTTATTCTCTGTTTACTTCCCCATTTTCCTGCATCAAATGGTTGGTGTATGTATGTATGATCAAGCAGCCATGGGCTCCTGTTCCATGTACATTTGCTCGACCCAAGGCGGGATCATCTTCGATCCATTGCCATTCAGATTGAGCTGGTGATACTGCTGCTGTTTCCTCATGAGCGGCTCGTCCGAAAAACTGAGTTGAGCAGCAGTGTTAGGCGCGTTTTCCTTCACCAGAGACTGAACCCACGACACATCTGGCTCGATGTCGGTGAGTTTCCTCGTCGGACCGCCCATGGGGGCCCCGTTGGATCGGAACCCAAACGAGGCGGACTTCCTCAGCTTGTTAAGCTCGTCGCCCTGCACTCCCCAATCCACCTTCCCATCCGGGGAACCCCAGTCTGATAGATGAGCTGGCATCATCATCCCCAACCCGTTTGGTGACCCGGGCACACTCCGGTCGATGAAGCTCTGGCTACGGTTGGCAAACGCCGCTAGCCTAGGGTTAGCCGCGACAGGGGATGCACAGGAAGACGGTTCAATCCCAAAAGATGACCTGATTGCTTGCTGGTGCTGGTGCTGGTGGTTCATTTGGGTTAGGGTCAGGGTCCCGAAAAGGTCATCGAGGTTAGCCGGTTTGAGGGCCCCACCACCACCAGCGCGCGGGCTGGACCACGACGGAGAAGACATCGAAAGAACACCACCAAGCTCACCCAAGAGCTGCTGTTTCTGCAATTCAGCCTGCAAATTCACATCCCTAGCACTCAAAGCAGCCTTCAACCTACTACTCGGAAGCTGCAATGTCGGGGGAGTCAGCTTAAACTGGTTCCCCCAACCCGACCCACCACCCCCAATCGGGCTCGAGCCACCCCCGGTTGGTGTCAACGGCGGGGTCGACGTGGGCGGGACCAACATCCCCATCCCCATCGAGGGCGACCCGAGCCCACCAAGCGGGCTCAGCGGCGGTGCACCCAAATCAAACCCACCACCACCACCGCCCGAGCCATACGACCTAGGAGAAGGCACCCCGGACCCGGTGGAGGCATACAGCGGCCGGAGCTCCTCCGGCCTGTGCGCGAAGAAGCACACCCGGCGCGCGCAATTCACCTCATCCTTGCACAGCCGTGTCCTGTACTGCGCCGGGTGGAGCCAGCACTCGAAGATCCCGTGCGCGTACTCACACGCGTCCCCCTTGGGACAAGCGCCCTTCCGGAACTCCGGGCACGGGACACAGCTGTAGTGGTACTTCCGGGGGTCCCTCCGGCGAGCGTTCTCGCCGGGGTGGACGAAGGGACACTCGGTCCAATCGTGCGAATACGCCCTCGAACACGGCTTGATCTTGAAAGCATACATCCTGAACTCATCCGTGCCATAAATCCCGTTCTTTATATCAGGCAAAGATGGATCAACAGGGTACTCTTTCTTCTCAGAAACACTCCTAAAACCCTCCTGCTGTTGTTGCTGTTGCTGTAGTTGTTGCTCAACTTGATGATCATCATCAACCTGACGATCATCAGACTCATCGGAGGACTTCTGCAGGAGGAGGTCTAGAACCTTCTTCCTCCTCGACCGTGACGAGGGGTCGAAACAGAGCGGGATGACGTCAGCCGGCTTGTTTCCGTTCGCATCGACCCGCTTGACGTCGCCGGAAAACTCGACGAGGGTGGCGATGACTTCGTCAGAGGCCACTGCGCCGCCGGCGGCAGCGCAGTGGAGGGCGGTGGCGCCGTCGGAGCCGCAAGCTCGGTTGACGTCGAGGGTTGGGTCTTTGAGGAGGATGTAGTTGAGGACTTTCTTGCTGCCAAACATGGCGGATATCATCAATGGAGTTCGATCTTGAAAGCCCATCTTTCTGGACCCGATTTCTCTACCGTACCATACCCCGACTTCGTCTACGGAGTGGTTCTCTTTTTCGACGAGGTTTTGGAAAGCTTCGAGGTCATCCATGGCGGAAAACTCGAGCAGAGGGGAGGAGGAATGGTGGAGACTGAGGGAGTTTTTGGGATGGTGAAGCTCGGCTTCCATGGCGGCCACCTCCTCAGTCGGAGACACTTTCCTCTTCGGACCAGTACACATAGAAATCCCTCTTGATAGATTCTTCCTCTTATCTAATAACAACCATCAGAAACAATACGCGACCATTGTCAGATTCTTAAAAACCCAGAAAACATAACAATCTTAATAACATGAGAGTGTAAGCATTTACTGAAACTTAAAAACCCAGAAAACATAACAAACTTGATGCAGTAAGAGCATATTAAAGCATAGAACAATGGCTTAAAGCAAGAGATTTCAACAATCAAGAAGAAACTACCCCAAGAAGTTTACTACTATTACTACTACTACCCAGATATTGAATGAGAAGAATAATCATCAACAATCAACCAAAAGAGCTAGAAACTGCATTAAATTTCCCAACAACCCATAAAGAATGATGAACAAACAAACAATCAAGCAAGAAAAACAACCCAAATTTGGAGGAAAGAATTAAACAAACATACCTCAAGTGTGTACTAAAAGAGAAGAAAATGATTGTCGTTAAGAGGAGGGTTTGGGAGTGTTTTTAATGGGGAAAACCACCCTTAACTGAATTCATTCACCAATGCAGAGGGGGTTCCCCTCCTCCCTTTTAACTCTGCCAACAAAGGAAGACCAAAGCCTCCATTGATAGCGATGTTTAGAGAGAGAAAATGCTCCCAAAAACAATGGTGCTTTTTTTTTAACATACAAATTTTTATTTTTTTTATGGACAAAGCTCTCAAAAATTTGGGTCCTGGTAATTCTAATCATATAAATTCGGACAATGTCGAAATTTGGATAAGAATTGATTATCTGGGTACGGTTTATTTTGTGTCGGAGAGAGTCGCAAACAATTTGGACTAAAGCTAAATTTTGGTTGAAATTAGATTCCGACAACAGAAAAAAAGAAAATTTATGTTCAAATAATCGGTTAATTCAGAGTATCAAAATTCGAACAAAAAATCTATATGTAGACACGATTTCCTTGGATCGAATAATTCAGATATTTCGGATCATATCAAATTTTCGAGTCGTACAAATTCGGACAATGTAAAAATTTGGACAAGAATTGAATGTTTGGGCCCGGTTTATTTCGTGTCGGACTTAGGCCCTGTAAATTTCATGGGCTGATTGAGGTAGGTAAATAATTACCATAAATTACTGAAAGGTACCGAAAATTACCAAAAGTTACCAAAATTTACCGAAAGTTATCAAAATTATCGAAAATCACATAACACGTGTAAAGTAGGTTTTTTTTCATATTTTTCTTTTATTTCAAAAACACAAATTTACCCATATAAATTTACTCAAGGTTACCAAAAATTACCAAAAGTTACCAAATAATCAGTCAATTTAGATATTTCGGATCGGATTAAATTTAATAATTCTATTGAGTTAAATGAAAGTAGAGAGGGAAAGATAGAGGAAAAGGAAGACTTTTCCTTCTCTTAATTCCCATCATATTAGTACTTCTTTTTTGCTGGGTCAAAAAGTAGAGCCTATGCCCCTTTTTTTTCCCTTGTGATTTGGCTTGAGAGAAAATGAAATGAAATTGGAATCTACATGCAAATGCAAATGAAATGTAAATGGAAATGAAATTTTTTAATAGAGTGAATGAATTCAAGGTGGGACCCGTAGGGGAGTTATTATCTGACCGGCCCGCGAGTAAGAGACCGACACGTGTCAGTGTGTATCATGGAACGCACCGGCTTTTGGAGCCCTTCTTTGTAATTTTTTTGCACATTTTAAATTTTTACAAAAAATTGGCAATAAATCACAAATTATTTTTTCATTTTGATAAATTTAAATCATTTTGATAAATTTGTAATTTAAATTTATTCAAAGCAAAATGATAAATGTGTTGATACAGAATGATTAAAATCATCTTGAATTTCAACAAAATCACTTAGAAAATTAAATATAAACATTTTTAAATTCTTATAAATGTACATTTCATTATGTTAAGGATTATTATAATTTATAAACTATATAAATATTTTTTATAAATATAAAATTATGCATAAGATCTCCATCATCTACAATAATTAATAAAATAAGGCTACCATTTATATTTATTAACCTAACTAATAAATATCATACTTTTTAATTGATAAATATATATATATGATTACTAGAGACAACATTATCTAAAATTACATGAATATACATTATCCACACTTATTCAGGACACGTACGTATCATTATCTATTTTATATCTAATTAATAGAACTTTTATTCACAAAAAAAAATCTAAGCGGTGATATTTGAAAAAATCAAAATGTTAATACAAAATTCAAGCTAAAATAAAGAGAGCAACAAGATTTGCTAACTTAAAATCCCTTAAAATTTTCAAGCCCTTAAAAATCATGTGTTAATTATTTAATTTATCATGTTATATTAATATATACCCACGGGTTATATACTTCAATCATTGAATATCATCTTTGTAATGATTCACACCACACATTATATTAATTGATTTGTATTAATTTGTATTAATTTGTTATTTATTTTAGTCTCACACCCACAAATTATGTTTGAGGAAAAAAAAAGGTACATTATAGTGTTAAATCATCTTATTTCATACAAACAAAAAAAAGTGTCAAATCATTTTGTAATGTAGTAGTCCTACTATTTGTCGTTGGCATGCCAATGCCTTTTCTTAAGAGCGGAGATGTCAACATAAAGGTAGTGGGATGGGTCTTGTCGTCTTCCATGCATTCTCTAGAAACACTTCCTTTCCTTCAACTATTTTTGTTTTTAAATCTTATCTTTTATTCTTGTTAATCTTTATTAATTAGTATAAATTAATATATTTGTCCTATAATATTTGTCGTCATAATCATTTTTATAAGATTTAAGCATAATGGAAATGGGATGAAAAAAATTGTAAGTTGTCCAGGAGTAATTCTTGCACAAAGGGAAAAAGAAAAAAAAACAAAACAGAAAACATACATTTTTAATTAGGTGTAAAATAAGAATGATAATCATTGAAATTATAAAAAAATAAATAAAATGAGACAAAGAAATTAATTAGTATCACAAATATTTTAGAACAAAGGCAACACAAATACTACTTTCATTTTTTTATTTGTCATTTACGGTTTTTAGTGTCAATCTTTAATCAATAATTTATAATATAAAACTTTTATAAAATAATATAATATTGTACTTTTTAATAGTATTTTTCATTCCGAATCTAATGACATCAACTTTGAATGATTAATTATTATAGAAATTAAGATATTAACGTTCAAAGTTTTTAACACAATTTTCTACTCGACAGATAAATAAAAACGGAGGGAGTATTTTACATTTTTACATACCATTTGTGTGTGAAAGTTTGACAAATAGTTCTGGTTGTTGGTTCTTTGTATTAATTGTTTACTATTAGTTGTTTGGATTGACTATTTGAAAAACTTGTGTTTGGTAAAGTTAGTTATTTTTGAAAAGGTAATTGTTGAAATTCCATTTGTAACATTTATCGTCAAATTTAAAATAATATATACAAATTACTTTTATAATGACATGTATGTAATTTTTGAGTAATTAAATGGTAACTTCTACAAACAGTCAATCTAACAGACTCCTCATGTCTGCCCTAGATGATATTAAATGGATGATAATAATGTTCTTGATTGAAAATAATAATCCTGAGAAACAATAATCGCAATCCAAAAAAGATAACAAGAGTTTGAGTTACCAAAGGAACCAGATATGAACTTAGCTAAAGGAAAATTCATCATCAAAAACTAGCAATCCACTATAATTTTGATAAAGGAAGGAAATCCACTCAATAAAGGAGAGACTTGCAACACTACCATTAACAAATATAAATTAAATGAGATTTTAGAGATGAGAGAAAGCTTCAAGCCTTTCCATTACATTTATAATGATCATTAGCAAAAAGTCTCTTACAAAATATAACTTTGGGGTATATATAGAAAGAGGAGAAAATAATAAAAATTTAAATCCAGAAACAGGGGCGTCGCGGTGCAACGTCCATTTCTTGCGCAGGGGGCAACTAGACCCAAAGGATGTCATGGGCGTGACCCAGGACGCACAGGTGTGACACATGACGTCATGGTCGTGACATTTGAGGTTACGGTCTTGACACAGACACCTGTCAAAAATTGGGCCAGAGGATGATGTTGCAGTCGTGACCCTTGTCGTTGCGGTCGTGACTACCTTCTGGGCAGATTTTTTGCCAAACTTTAAAGTATATAACTTTTTCGTTTGGACTCCGTTTTGGGCCTATAATATATCGATGGAAAGTTCTTAGCGTCTACTTTGTGCTCCAAAAATTTGAAGTCCATCGGAGTTGTATTGAAAGAGTTATAATCGCAAAAGGAAAGGCATGTCATTTTCAGCTTTCCAGATTGACCTTTTTTGCTTATTCTTGCCAAAAGATTATGAGCCCCTTCAAAGGCCCAAAGTAGGTCCGATAAGGACTCATAGCGCCACCCCCATGGCCCGTAGTCCCACTTGTATTGGACTCCGCACTCAACGTCGGTCAAGTCATGCCTCCCAAGTTTCGGGTCCAAGTTAAAATGGACACCACACCCGATTTGGAAGTGAATTTGGTCAGGATTCTCAAGGGAGGCTCGGGAGGGTTTGATGGCCATATACTTTGAGAATCGGATCCTACCTCAATACAGTTCAGCTTGGTAGCGTGAAAGGATATGTTTAAACAATTATTGATTAATATTTTCCTCAAAAATAAAAATAAATTATTGATTAATATTTCAAGGGATTTTGACTTGTTGAAAAGCTTAGACAATAATTTTGACACAAAGATGCTCCCAATCCCTTAAAGTCCTAGGTAAAAGTCTGCTAAAAATAATACCCCCTATGCATGAAGATTAATGTTCCTTATATATAACTTTTTAACTAATTTTTTCATTTTATAATTTTAATAATATGCATATTAATTATTATTTTTTATTTAACCATTAATTTCTATTGAACCAACTCTAAATTTTAATTTTTAATAAAGTATATTTAATTTTTTTTCTTATTAATTATCCTACAAATTTTGTGATAGTAATTTTTCTTATCACCTCTAAAACTTGGTTCTAAATTTTAATTTTAATTAAGGATATTTAATTAATTTTATTATTAATTATCCTATAAATTTTGTGATATTAATTCTCTTATAACCTCTAAAACTTGGTTCTAAAATTTAGTTTTAATTAAATATATTTAATTATCTTTTTTTATTAATTATCCTATACATTTTGTGATATTGATTTTTCTTATCACCTCTAAAACACAAATAAAATAAAATGAAAGGTTTATTATTTAGTATTTACATATAAGAGAATGGAAAAGTTGGTCCATTTGTATCAATGGCTCTCCAAATGTTGCATTATAAATGTCAAATTTTTCATACTATAAGTTTGTTAAATTAAATCAAAGCCATAAGTATTTCATGTTCAACTTACATTAAATAACGAATGTTCCATTTTGGGAAACACAAATTCTAATTTAACACCTTCTCATATCATGAGATAGACTTCTTATGCAATGATAACGATTTCTATAGTTGATAAGTGATATTAAAATAATTTTTTAATACGAACGTAACTGATGATTTATTAATGAATAACCTTTATCAAAGTTACTCAAAATAAATCATTAGCCACCACTATATCCATAAAAAAATTATCACAAAATTATGCGTCTTACAATAAATTTATAGTATAACAGTGTTGAGTTGTCCCACATCGGCTTTTGACACCCATATTGTGGTGTTTATAATGGCTTGGGTGCCTCAACCTCCTAAGCTAGCTTTTGGGGTTGAATTGGGCTTAAGTCTATTATTTCACATGATATCAGAGCCATGGTCATTGATGTTGGGGCGGCGCCCGCAGTTGTCTGCGCCTCGTGGTGAGGGAGGCGTGTTGAGTTGTCCCACATCCGGCCTTTGACACCCATATTGTGGTGTTTATAATGATTTGGGTGTCTCAACCTCTTAAGCTAGCTTTTGGGGTTGAATTGGGCTCAAGTCCATTATTTCACAAACAGTCCCACACAAAACTTATTATTCCCAGAAAAACAAAACTATATTCTAGGGCTGTCATAAATTCGGGTCCGGATCAATCGGGGTTCGAACGAACCGAACATTGGACGAAAACTTGACGTCCGATACCCAGTTTTTTAGAACATTTTCCGGTTCGGACAATAGAAAATTGGAAATAATTATGTTCGAATTTTCAGTCAAATAGGTCAATGCAAAAATTCGAACGAAAATTCTATGACCATACTCGCTTTTTCCTGGGTCAAACTGAACCGAGTTTTCGGGTAACATTTTTGGGACAGCCATACTAAATTCCCTTTGATTTTTCATTTCTGATGACTTTAATATGGTCCATAATTGTGGTCAAAATTGGCATGCTGAGCTTTTTCCCACTAATTAAAAATAATTAATAATTATTTTAATATATATGGTCGCATTAATAGTAGTAAGATAATTGTGGAGGGTGACAATATATTATTTTCAAAACAAAGATAACAACCCCCAATATATAGTGTCTACTTTAATCACATAATTTAATTGATAATGACAATTGGTTTAGTTTACTTGCTAGTTTACATCTTTTCTATTTATGGATGAAGCATGCCACCGCCTTTGCCAGGGAAAAGGCAACATTGCTTGTTCAATGTTCCATTATTTTTAATAGGAAGTATGTACGATTTATAGTGATTTGATATTTTAGATTTTTTAACCAAAATTTTTTATGTCAAGGAGTGGTTTGTATTTGAGTGGATTGATCTATATTCATACTTTAGTGATCAATCTTTTTTCCTCCCTCTTAGGGCCCGTAAAATTTACTGGAAAGATTGGGTAAATTAAAATTAATTTTGTCTTTGGATAAATTTGGATATTTTTAGGAAAATTAGGTAGATTTGGGTTAATCAAATTCAATGTAGATTATCAATCAAATTTACAGACTCTTAAACGACACAAATAATGATTCTTGAGTAGTTTACTTGTATTTATTCATTCTTTTTAAAAAACCTATATCGATAAATTGAATCTATTCAATAGATTTCTGTTATAGAATTTGTCTATAAAGATTTACTAAATTAAGTCACCGTTCTTGATGGAGGTCCATCTACATCAGCAATGTCAGTTGGCACAGTAAGGAAGGAGGAGAGGACTTTCTGTCCTGAGGTCCTCAACAGGTCCTTCACCCTATGGGATCTAGCGGGGAATTCAAGAGGGATTAAGTCTCTCCTACAGCAAGCCTAGCTCAGCAATAGCACAAAGGTCCTAGGGGAATTTTGAAGTATTCAAAGGCAGCAAGGTGATCACCCCAGGATCCTGTGCAGGAGGCAGCCTTGGCCTTTGAACTTAAGTCCAGTTGGTGCAATTGGACCTTGGCAAAACCCCAACCTGTGAAATCAGGGTTCATGTCTCATTCAAGATCTATTACAAGCTGCAGTTGAGTAAGGCAATGACATTTGGTGGTTGCCTTGTGTTCCTAAGGTCATTTACTACTACTGTTCGAGGAGTGTAGGTGACTGATGTCCTTGGGCATTTTCTACGGCATGTTGGTTCATGAAGTGCAGGCAGCAACATGCAGCTGGACAGTGTTAGCATTTTCAGCAGCCTTGAGGTCATTTGGTCATTTTCTTTTCAATAATCGAATGTCCTTTAGATGCCAATATTACCAGCAATCTCAGCAGCCAAGATGAAGATTATAATAAGCTTAGTGGAAGCATGACTAAGGCCCGATAAGCAGCTGCTGGCAGTTCCAGCTCCAGCCAGCAACATTTGTATTTATTTTTGCTGTTTTCTTCATACAATCAGATGTAATTAGGCCTTGTATTAGTTTAAGCAGCTTTCTTATGTATCTTAAGCTAGCTTAGCAGTAGATTAGAGGTTTCCTAATGCTTAGGAAAGCTTTAAGCACTCGGTTACAGTCAGCTGCTTGCTGAAAGTAGCAATATAAGCAAGGCTCCTGTGTAATAACATTCAACTTTGAGTGAATGAATGAGAAACCAGTCGAGCTTGCTCCTGTGTGTTTGTGAGTGTCTCTAAAAACTCTCCATTGTTTCTACTTGTCTGTAACTAAGCTTTGGCAAGCTTAGAAGGTGTTGAGTAGAGCTTGGTTTGTGTTTTGGTGGTGTGGACTGTATCTAGTGCATAAGCTGAGTCCTGCCTTGTGTTTCCTACTGTGGTGTGGTCTGTATCAGTTGGTTGCACATATTCTTTATCTTCTTTTATTTGTTTTTCGTTCCTTGATGCTATTCCATCCCTAGGAAGAGCTTAGGTTGAACAGAAAACAGGACAGTAAGGTCCTTGGTGTAGTCCAGGCCTGTGCACTCTGATACCTTTTGGTCTGCACATACATCAGTTCTTTTGTGCGTTACGTTTGTGTTGCGTTGCACTGCGGTTAGTTGTGTTAGACTGCGGTAAGTTGCGGTGGAAATAGTAAAAAGGTAATGTTAATTTACGGTTTGTTGCGGTTGATTGCGGTTAGTTGCGTTAACGCACAAAAGAATGGGGCCTAAAAGAGGAAGGAACTAAGACCTAAAGCATAGTAAAACCTTCCGAAAAAAGAATTAAACAACTGATTCGACACATTATCTCAAAAAATAAAAATTAATTCAACGCATTAATTATGAACTAAGATGACTTAACATAATAAATTAATTTAAAAATTGTATAACAATAAACTCCAGAAAATACTTCCGAGAAGTTGAAATGAACATGGATATATAAATAGAATAACACCTATTTTAATTTAATAAAACTTTAGCATAAATTTATTGATCGCCTTCAATTGCTTTAGTCTAGACATATTTTGCAAACTTTTAAGGGTGTGTTCTTTTATCACTCAATATTCTTCCATATTTTAGTATACTATGCCATATTTTATTACAATCATTACAAATATATCTTCTTACTTTTTCCTCTACTCGCTTTTCTCTTCTATTTTTCATATTCTCTCTCTTTCCATCTATTACATCAATTACACTTTTCACAAATTTTACCATATTATATTATCATTCCACAATTTTAGCACGCCACACCATTTTCGCATTTTACCAATCAAACAAAAGAATATACCCTAAGATCAATGAATAGTTTGACTTGAAAGGAGAAAATAAAAACTCACCAAAAGCTTTAGTTGATATGTTGAATTCTTATTTTATGACAATCTATGACCCACAACGTACTAACTCAATAAACATGGCTTCCTAAACCTTTGATACTTTCTGTATACGATGATGCATGGCTGATTTTTAAGGGTTTTTTTTAAAATTTTTTTTTTGGATTATTGGACACCAATAATACCAACTTTGGGGGTATTGGAGACTAATAATATAAACTATTTTTTAGACACTAGTAGTATCAACTATGGACTTATTTTCCTCCAACAGTACACGACCGAGTTGTTATAGTTTTAACACATCGAAAAGATGACGTGACTCCATGATGTGTGACGTGGAAGGCGGAGGTTGGGTAGAAAATGTTGACATGGACACTAACATGTCTTCCATGTCACATATTATGGAGACACATCATCTTTTCGATGAGTTAAAACCATAACAATTCGACGGTGTACTGTTAGAGAAAAATAGGTCAATAGTTCGTACTATTAATATCCATGAAAATAGTTTGTATTATTAATATTCAATACCCCAAAGTTGGTATAACAACAGTTTTAGGTGAACTAACTTCTCTTTAAACATTAGATTTTACTATATCTTCATGTACAAAACTTTAATTATTGGAGGACAAAAGAGGAGTTAAGTACATCTTTAATCATACATTTATAAGGTTAATTATGTCATATAATTAAGAATAATAAGATGAGTAATTGACTTGCTCCACTTAAAAATAAACGATGTCATAGCATCAGGCAGATATCATAATCTGTTTGATAGGTGCATGTACCGTGGGACACAAGATAGACTAATAATATTTACATATTTTAGTGTTTGAGACAAAAGACTGTTAAACAACATATGATATTCAATATAAAATATGGTTGACTCTATGGTTCAAAAGTCCCCCTCACTTTGATTATATTAACACTCTTAATTACTCCATCCGTTTCATATTAATTGTTCAAAATATCATCTTTGACTAAAAATTTCTTATAATATATTTTATCAAAAAGTTATATAACATTATATTCTTATGACAATATTTTTCATTATGAATCCAATAATAGTACTTTCATGTATTAAAACATTGTACATATTGAGAAATGAATACTGGCACAGGACAATTAATATGGAATGGAGGGAGTATATCACTTGGAAATAATAATAAAATAAAATAAAATAGATTCTTAATTGTTTTCTTTATCAAATTTTGAGAAAATTTGGGAAAATTAATTTTGTTATATTCAATTTAGTTGCTTGATTTAGTCAAAGAAAAACCGCGAACCTTTTCTTAATTTTTAGTTTATCGATCCATTGTAGGAGTCCTTTTTAAATTTATTTGAATATGTATTTTGAATGAAGTAAATAATCTTGTAAATTGTATTGCGGGCTTTAACCATATTTTTTTTCCATATTTTAACACTTTAAAATTTATTAAAAGCATAAATGGTGGTATAATCTATTAAGAGTAATGTCAAATAATTGCAATTCAATTTTAAGTATCATTTGATAATATTTTATATGAAAATTATATTTTTGAACCTACATTTAATAATTAATTTTTGTAAATTCTCTTTTTGTTTGTAATATCGTAATTTTAATGTTTGTGGAACGTTTACTATTTTTGAAACAATATATAGTTAATGAAGATAAGGAAGATTACAGCGAAAATAGTAAATTAAAAGTAGTTAATATATAGTAAAATATTTGAATACTATAACTAGAAAATATTGCAAACTAACAAAAAGTACAACTTATATATTACAAGTGGATAATAAATATTGCAACTAGGTAAAAAGAATATTGCAATGACATGGTCAATTAAAATACTAGTATAATAATTAAGAAATGATATCACCTAGGGAGAAATACGACTAAATTTTCAAAGAAAAAAAATAAGGAAAGATCGAGGTAATAGGATGAGTATTTTCAAGGGAAAATAACAACGATAAACATTAAGGGAAAAATATGTTTGAGTACACTTCAAGGATTTAAATTTAGATAGTGTAAAACCCCGAAAATTTGAGTAAGGTTGACCGTGACGTCGTTAATAAAATAGGTTGACTTCGTTATTTATCGTTGTTCGTAATATGTTTATTTATGCTAACGCTTGAGCTCGTAGGACCGTCGAGGGACTAACAAGGGTAGAATAGTAATTTTTGTAGGTTAATATTATTATGCGGTTAATTACGTGAATATTATTTGTTATGTGATTGTATGTTTATTAAAAATAAATTTATTACTATTATTAGAATTATTAGGTTTAGAAAACAAAATTCGCTTTATTTGCTAATTGGGTTAGGATTAGTTGGGTTAATTGGGCCTAATTATGTGGGTAGTATAAAACCCCTAAACCCTCCTCTCAAACCCTAAACCTAATCTCCTCCTCAAACCCTAGCCCTCTCTCTCTCCCTCCTGCTCTCTCGCCCCTCGGTCACGTGCGCCACCCGGCCAGCCATTGCGGCCAGTATGACCACCAAACCACCCTCCTCTCTCCCTTTCTTTCTTCTTCCTCCTCTTCCTCCCTCTTCTCTCGCCCGCCGCTTCGCACCACCACCGGACGCATCGCCACCGACGCCACCGTGGTCGTTGCCGCCGCCGCCGCACCACCGCAACCACCGTGAACCACCGCGCTTTCCTCTTTCTCTCTTTCTCTTTTTCTCCCTTGCGCTTAACTCCGCTGCTTCGCCTGCCGCCGGCCGCCACGCCCATCGCCGCCGCTGCCGCCGCTCGACCACCAGACGGCCGTCACACACCGCGCCTAACGCCACCACGCCGCACGAAGGAGAAACCCCGAACTTGCCGCTGTTGCTCGAATTTCGACGCCGACCACCCCCCTCTGTCGACCCCCGTCGACTCCCGCCGACGCCCTGACCCCGACGCACCCCTCTCCGACCGCCGCCCGCCGTCGCCGTCGCCGGAGCAGCCTAAAACCCTAACCTACGTAAACCCTAACCCTATCTGATCAAATTCTTGATTTTCTTTTCTTTTTCCTTTTATTTTCTTGTTTTTATTTTTAATAATCTGATTTTAATTGTAATTATTATTATTGTTATTACTATTCTGTTTTTATAATTATTGCATTATTAGTATTGTAATTAGGTAATTAATTGTAACAATTTTCTTGTTGTAATTATGTAATTGTTATGTGTAAGTTCCTAATTGTTATATGTAATTTGTTTAAATTGTTAATTGTAATTTTATGATGAAAATTGTAATTAGATTAGGGTGTAATAGTTGATTATTAGGTTTAAAAGTAGTTCTTTAATGTTCTTTATTTTCTTTACATAAATCGTTAAACCACAATGTTATTGTATGTACGAACTTGGAAAGTTATTACTTAGGTTATTTTCTTGAATGTTGAGTTGGTTAATCGTTAAGTCTTTTATTGTTTCCTAGGAATTAATCTTGTTAAAGTTTGTTAAATAAATTAGGTTGATTCTTGTTATTAAAACCCAAGGTTAAATTATTTCATTGTTCTTTAAATTATAACTCATGTTAGGTTAGATCACAATGTTATTGTATGCACGAATTCGATAACTAAATTATCTAGGTTAAATTATCTAGGTTAAATTCTTAAATTATAACTCATGTTAGGTTAGTACAAAATTTTCTTGTTCTTGTTCGTTAAATTAAATCGCTAGGTTGTTTAATTAGTAACCTACCATTAGTTAAATTCTTGATTTATTGTTAAGTTATAAAAGAATTAGTTATTCGTTTCTTGATTAGTTAATTACTTGTAACTAATTGTTTCCTAAAGTTCTTTTAAATCTTTTATTAAAGAAATTTACGTGTTAACCGCTTTTGTTATTTCTTGAAAATCTTGGTTTATGGTTACAAACTTATAACTAATTTTGTGTGGTTAAATTCTTGAAATCTTATTAAGTGTTTTATGTTTTAAGAAAGTTATTTTCTTTTGTGACTTAAAGGTTTTTAATTAAAGTTGGTTAAGGTGTTTCATGTTTTTAAATTAAAGTGTAGCCCTACAAGTTTTAAATGTTGGACCTAAGATAAGTTGAACCTTAGATATAGGACCCTAAGTATTGTTTTGAGTCCTAATTAGAACCCGAGACCGTTTGGTAAAAGTTAGAACCGAAATAACAAATTAATTGAATTCCGTTAACGGACAGTTTTGATAGTGTCTAAAGATCGGGTTGCCACGACTAGTATAGATGTCTTTTGACCAAGCCCTTTTACTGGAAGTTCCTTTAAGTGTTAGGAACCATAGGAATTTTACGGATCGAACGTTTGACTTGTATAACCCGAGTTATAGCCGTTTTACTAAAACCTGTCAGTTCTGGACCAATTAGAAAGATGGAAGTTTTTGAAGTCCTTCGGGACTGAGTTGGGCCTAGTCGTCAACATGAAAGTTTTAGGAGACATTCTGAGGTTTCCGAAAAGTCCAGAATCAGACCCGTAGGATGTCGGGAAGTCGAGTTGTGACCCATTTTATGTGAATGTTATAATCTGTCCTCTGCTTGCTTCTTTTTATAATAATTGTTGAGTGAAAATAATATGTGATCATGTTATGTGTTATCTTAGAGATGTTGAGTGTAAATTCTAAATGATAGGAACCTAAGTGTTCCTAGGGATGGGGTAGATAGTTGGTAGTTAATTCTAACCTCGCTAGAACGCGTTTTGATTAGATAATTACTTTTATTCTAGGCCCGAGTTAGTACGTGCGGTAGTGAGCTCAAGTGTGCCTTCGTTCTACTACTATCTTGTGAAGTATCCAGTAATTGTCTATGCTCTAATCCCCACCGGGATGCTCTTTAAATGTGTTTTGATGTTTTATACCTTATTTTGAGAATTGCATCCCGAAAGGGACTTTTGTGGAAATGCGACCATCTATTTGTTAATCTTTTGTTTCGTTTGTGGTTTTGGTTTATTTGAGTTGAGAAATTGGATGGTCTTTCTTTCAAAGTTTTGTTAATAGTTTTGATAACTTGGGATGGTTGACTTGAGAGTCGTGAGTTGAGTTTGAATACCGAATTAAATAATTCCAGTGGAAAGCGTTAAGCGGGTTTCGGGATAACTGTGTGCAGCGTAACAACTGCGGGGTTATGGACCAGGAGATCGGGCTTCCTTCCGATATAGGATAGTATTTTGATGCCTTTGGTAGGCGATGTTTATGCCTTTGGTAGGCGATGCTCTTGATGCCTTTGGTAGGCGATGTTTATGCCTTTGGTAGGCGATGTTCTTGATGCCTTTGGTAGGCGATGTTACTTTAAGGGATTTGGTATCCCGCGCAAATTTAAAATATGGATTGGATGGGTTGAGGAAACGATGGGATTAAAGATTTCTAAAACGCGTTTGATTCGATCCCTCTCCCCAAAATGAATTGAAATGAACTTAAACTGTTTTAAACGTTAGGGGTAGACATTATTGAGATTTCCCCCTCATTTTCTGAAATGTTTTGATTTCAGGTGGAGATCTAAGTGCTGGGAACGGGAATTAGAAGTGAGGACGACGAGTCTAGAAGTCGTTGAATCTTTTCTTTTGTTTTCGTTATGAATTCTTAAAGTTGTTTTGAGTTGTTAGTAGTTACCGTTAGCAGACAGTTGTGTTTTCCTTTCTCGCCTTGTATTCCTTCGGGGATACGGCAGTGACGCCCAAGCTAAATTTGAAGTCTTCCGCTAAGTTTTGTCTGTTAACGTTAGTTTGACTTTGACTTTCTATAATTGAATTTTCGGGGCGTCACAGATAGTCTTCCCCTCATAAATATAATTTAAGTTCATAGAGAGATTTTCAAGGTAAAGAAAAAGAAAAATAAACGACAACCCGATGTCAGGACTCAGGATCACTCGTAATAAGATATTTCAACTTCATCTCACTTTTTTTAAATTCATATATTATTAAACCCTCTAAGCTCACCTTTATCTTTAGAGGATTACTTAAAAATCAATGATTACGTCAACAAATGATCCATTAAGAACTTGCTTAAGAATTGCCTTTAAAATAATTAAATGACAATTTTTTTAGGACTAGTGTCAATTTCTTTATATTTGCCTTTAAAAATTTAAATACTTTATTTCCTCATTTCCTATTATACCATTGAATATGTAGGAGACATAGATGCCTACTAGCTCAGGCAAATCCCCATTAAAAAATAATATTCCCAAGATAATGTATCATTATATGCAACACAAAATTAATGAAAGATTCTAGGATTTCCTCAAAACTATCCATTAACTTTTTCTATTGATAGAATACTTCGTCCTTAATCCTTATCTTCCAAGCAGAATCTTGGTAAGAGTCTCTATCTTTTTATTTTTTATTTTTAAAACAAACAAATGCTTCATATATATAGAAGAAACAAATGACGTGGATATAGTTAATCATAACAATAAATACTATTATGACCCATTCTTTCCGTGCTAATGCAGAAATTGGATGAGTAAGGTTGGATAAGTTTAAATAGGTTTGGATAGTTATAAAGAAGTGCAAAGAAGTAAGTAATTAATTGTTTTAGAAGTAGGAAGTTATGTAAATTTAGGTTGGTTAAAGCAGAAAACTAAAATTAGATAAAAATAGGTAAAAAATAATTGTGATAGTTTATCCTTATAAAGAAAATGTACTATATTTATAAAAAGAACCATAAACATGTAAGTGTATAGTAACTCTTCGACCAACATATGTGCCAATAGGGGCACATACAAATTATTATGCAAGATTTATTGTCGACGATCCTACAATTTTAAGATATTAAAATTGTCAATGTGATTTTATGATCTACATTCTTTTTTATAATTAGCGGCCACTTAGCCCAATCTATTCACCAAATAAAGTGCCAAATAGCATAGGGTTCACACCCTAAATGAAAATGGATGAAATGCAATGGATATGTAAAGCCCAAACAAAGGCTTTACAAACACCCCAAAAACAAGTGACTCCTCTCATTGCTCCCCTACTGTCAAAAACAAGATTCTACGATTTACATTCTGAATCATGATTTTACGTGGGTTTATTCCGATCTTAACTACTTTTTTTTTTTGTTTGAGAAACCAAACAAGGGATATTCATTCAATATTATTCAAAAAATCAGTCATGTCTACACAAGCCAAAGATAATGATTCTTCGGGACACTCCTCCACCCAGACTCGAGTCGACGAGCTATGGGGTTGAAGGTGAGCAAGGGAATGAGCTACCCTATTCCCTTCTCTTCTTATATGATGCCAAGAAATAAAACTAAAATTACTAGCGAATTTCAAAATATCCTCAACAATGAGGCCCATAGAATTTCTCCCTTTGAAGCCCTCTCTAATTTTGTTAATAAGGGACAAACAATCTCCTTCCACTTGTAGAGATCTAAAACCTGAGTCCCAGGCTGACTGCAACCCAAAAAGACATGCTCGTGCTTCCTCCAATTTCGAACTCGAGAACCCCTTTGATTGCTTGGTTCCTGCTGCTACAACTTCTCCTTCGGAATCCCTGACCACGAAATCCCAACGATCTTAACTACCTTATGCATCCTGATTCTAACAACCTTAATGTTCATTTGATACTATTATTCTTGATTGTTATATTCAAGTATGAAAATTCAAATAAGCTAACAAATAATCAAACAGGCAAACAGACTGCAAAACGGAAACAATATATAGGTACACTCTCTTTTTTATTATAGAGGAAATGAAATGAAATGAAATGATTGAATAATATTTTCACATTTGAATTAAACATTAAAGCGACAATCTTTTGGAATAAACCAAAATTAAAAGTTAAAACCATGACAAAACTCAAAGCACGGACGAAGCATGCAACATGCTTATGTAATTCTATACGTACCCTAACCACAATTCATCTTGCTGTATATTCGACTGATTAAAATTTAAAATAATGTCTCATGAAGGCATCAATTACGGGTTTTTTTGCATTTAGAACCCTGAATTTTAGGGGTATTTATATTCTGAACCTTTGATTTTCAACATTAACTTTTTAGATCATAAAGTTTGTAGGCTGAATAAAAAAGGACATTAAAGTTTGTGGGCTGAAGAAAAAAGCCCCTGTCTCATTCTTTATTTTTCTCTCATGTTTGAATTTATCTCTCGATTGACGTCAAACTTCAGGACTATGGTTAAAACTAATATTAAAACTATAATACACTTTTCTTATTCATGTCGGGGCTACTTAGACCCCTGAGTACATGGTTTTAAGTAACTCCAACATGAAAAAGAAAAACGAGAAACAAGTTTGTTTTTTACCTCACAAACTTTAGGATCCTTTTTTTCGGCCTACAAACTTTAGTGTCCAAAAAGTTAAAGTTAAAAATCAAAGGTTCAAAATGCAAAAAACCTCATCAATTACTTGGTTGATAATCAACCAAGATTAATCGAGAATTAGTTCAACTTATACATATTATGCATCTATATTATCTGTATTACCTTTTGTTTTAAATATTCGTTGGGCTTACTAGGTCGGTTATTCGATTGAGACGTTAATTTAAATGGGAATTATCAATTATTCTATTACCAAAGAGGAGACAATATTCAATGGGAGATTTTATTTTGCAGCAGTCTTCCAAAAATTACTCTCTTCATGATATTTAATTATTTATGATTCTATTTAGAGAATATTTTTTTTAAAAGAAATACTATTCATTATATTGTTTTATTGTAATTTTAAATAAGAGGTAAAACTTTATGGCCGGTGACGACAGTTTCCCTCAAAAAAAGAGAGGTAGAACATTATAAAACGTCTCAAAAGTCAAAAGAACACAAATAGGAGAATAAAAATTTAATATTATTAATAACTAAGGCCCTATTCTTTTATGCGGTGTGCTGCAGTATGACATTGTATGATGTGATGAAATTGTGGCGGGTATGATGAAACTGTGGAGGGTTACTGGTAAGTTGTGAAATTTTTGTATATATATATATATAAATATTGTATTGGTAATTGTGAAAAAATAATTAGAAAAAGTGAGTTGAAATATTGTATTGTTTTTGGATGATTAAAAAAAATTGTATTGGTAATTGTGAAAAAATAATTTGTGGTGAGTTGTGGTGAATTCACTGCATTGTGGTGGGATGGTATGTTGTGGTGAGTTTTGGCAAAGTGTAGTAGGATGTGATACCGCAGATTGCCAACCGTATAAAAGAACATGGCCTAAGTGAATAATAGAATAACTATTAATGACTTTGTTGTAACTATAAAAATAATATTATTAACTAAAAATATGAAGTAGATAAAGTTGTAAAAAGTTCTTCCCCTTCAATTATATGCCTGTGTCCTTATAATTCCCCCCCCCCCGATTATATCAGCACAAAATGTGTATAAAGGAACGCAATGAAGTTGCAAGATACAAGACACACGCAAATAAAATAAAAAAAGCGATTAAAACAACATAAGTATATGAAACACAAAAGATTCAAATACTCACCAGAGCAGGACCATTAAACACACTTAACTTTTCAAATTATCTTCTTTTTTTCTACAAGCAAATTGTCCCTGAAAAGCTTCGCTGTAGATCGTCATCAGGAATCATAACCAAACAACACCCAACTCTCGCCGCTCGACATGCCTCATCATCCTCATCCAATCTATGTAGAGCGATTTATGCAGGTTCCTTCCCGTTTTCTGAGTTAACGTCCAACTCATCTTCACTGCTTGATTGACTGCTTTGTAAAAGTTTTTTCTTTCTCTTGAAGAGGTCCGAATTCTTTGAAGAAGATGCCCTACAAATTGCTTTTCTGACCATTTGTCATTTAAGTAATTAGGTTTCCACATTAAATTCAAATTTCCTTTCTGTCTAACTCTTCCTTTTGAGACCTCATTGACAACGTCCTCAAACTAAGGACAAGAAGTTGAATCAACCTCATCATCCACGTGGCCAAGCGAATCAATAATAAATAGTGCGTTCACCATAAGAGAAAACCACCCAATTCATCTCCTCCCCATCACCGCCTTGAGAACCTCTCAAAAGAGCATCTTTCTAAGACAATCTACTCAACACTATATGACCAACTAAAGAGAGATTAGGGTCAGTGTAGGTTTTACTAGAGTCGTAATTGTCGTCTTCCAATTGTTATGTGAGACTGTCAGCAACAATATCAACAGAATCACTGATTCACCATGATCAAAGAAATGGGCAATAATCGCGATATGGAAGATGAAAGGGCATTATGGTATTAGGGCACACCTCGTGCTTAGTAGTTGCGAACTCACCCTGTACCCGTAGAGACGAAACTACGAGCTTGATCATTATTGTCATTGCTATCACAACTGTCGCTTAAGGATGGTCCAAGAATATAAAATTTCGGATATGGTTAAAGTATGACTTAGAAAGATTGAAATGACTATTTATATCACTAAAGTGCACCTTTCTTCTAGGAACTCGATTGTCTCTTAAAAATCCCATAGTTAAGCTTGTCTGACTGTGAGAGATCTTAGAATAGGTCCTAAGTAGTGTGTGAGTGGTAATAGAACACACTAAAAAGATTTATGAGGCTAGTTAGCCATCTTTAAAATAGTTTATGATAATGTTTGTGGCCCAAGACGAGTTGGGGCATTATAAAATATGGAGCATATTCATAGTTTTGTTTAAGGTCAATATTTATAATACTTTTGAATAGATGATGGATCTATGTTGCCCATTAGTAACTTAAATCATAGGTAATAAAATTTAGTTAGCAATTAGTGGAGAGCTGTTTAGTTAAATATGTATATCAATAAATTTAGTCATTGTGTTAAATAGATATGATCAATGCAAATTTATATAAAAAGATATGAATTATTTCGACGAATAAATTAATATTTGACCAATAAATATTCTCGATTTAGAAATGTTGGTTGAAGCTTTAAGTGCAACTCAAAATGTTAGTTGAGACACCAATTTATTGAACACTTCCATCTCCATTCTTTTTTTATATAATCTTTTAACTCACTTTTTTCATATCATACTATTATCTACTCCCTCCATTCTATATTAATTGACATTTTGATTAAATTTTGACCATTAATTATTCACAAATTACAACGAGTTACAATAGGAAATTATCTCTATGGTAATTTTGGATAAAATATCTTTCTTATGACAGTAATTTCATATTGTAACTCATTGTAATTTGCGAGTAATTAACGATCAAAATTTAGTCAAAGTGTCAATTAATGTGAAACGGGGGAGTATTATTTTACAATTCTAATAACATATTAATTACTACCTTTTATATTTTAACATTAACATTCATTAAATCAACCCAAATATTCATTTTCATTAAATAAATTTAACTAATTTTCTTATTAATCACCTTATCAATCTTTATAATATTAATTTTCCTCCAACGACTCTGAAAGATAGATAAAAAGAACCCGAAAGGTGACATTTTAGTATTTTTAATGCTCAATATCGACCTCGTTCTTTTTACCACACCACAACTCACCACAATTCACCATAATCCCCACACCTTTTCATTTACTTTTTTAATAAATATCAAACATTTTCAAATAATTATAAACCCTTTCAACACGCATTTTATTATTTTCACCACAATTTACCGCAATCCACCGCACCGTAAATTAATTACCAAACCGCAAACTTACCGCATGAAAGAACGGTACCTAAATACAGCTCAAATTACTGTTACCGAATGCGACCTACATAATGTTTTGTAATAATATTGGGTTCCGATCACGGGCGGACCTAGGTAGGGATGGCAATGGGGCGGGGAATCCCCGAACCCGTCGGAGCCTCGCCCCGCTCTAGGGAAAAATCCCCGCTCCATTGGAGATGGGGACGGAGGCGGGGACGATTTTCCAAAATTCGCTTGGGGACGGGGCGGGGATGGGGACAAAATTTTCCCCATCCCCGTCCCCATTTTCCCCGCCGGGTGAATTCCCCGTCCCCATCCCCGAATCCCTATCCCCGTAAATGTTAAAATTACCAAATAACCTTTATTCAAATCTAATATATATATTAATGGGAAGGACAAAGTAGTAATTTTCCAATTTATTCTCACTTGTTGATGTATTATTGTTTGATTTTGATGTATTATTACTTGAGCAAGTTAAATAAGTTGTATTTTGAATATGTTAAAAACCGGGTTCAATTAAAAACCGGATCCGATTAAAATTTAGTTAAATTTAGGATAGTTTTAAGAAATCCCCGTTGGATCCCCATTGGGGATGAGGAATCCGCGTGGATGGGGATGGGGCAAGAATCATTCCCCGAAGCGGTGATGAGGACGGGGATGAGGATGGGTTTTGGGAGCGGTGATGGGGACGGGGGTATACACTCCCATCCCGATCCGCCCCATTACCATTCCTACACCTAGGGCATCAGTGAATTATGAATTTTATATTTATTTTATTAAAATAATAGTATATTGGTCACCCCTAATCAGAAGACTAAAATCTGCCACTGACTCTGATGTTTAAGGTGGAGGATAGGGTGAAATTGTAACCACGAGTGTTGTGAAGGAGTAGGGCTTTCATAGGAAAGGAGACAAGTGGTTCATCAACTTCCATTTGCATTTGTATTGGTGTATGAAAGGAAAGGAAAAGACCCCTTGATTATAACCCATCTATTTGTCACCACTTAGTTCATTCATTTGTACACAGACACGCATCATATCGAATATTTCTTATGTTTATATCCCTAATCTTTATCCATATCATCTCATAGTTAAAATATCAACGGCCTACATTCTAGTTTAGGGTATCATATCAGTACTTTCAATCAGAGAAAAACAAGTCTTGATTAGACCAAATTATCTTAAAATGTATAGACCTATTATATAGTGTCGATTCCAAATACAGTTTCAATCACGGTTTTGATTTTAGGGTGTGAATGATACAAATAAAAGTCATTTTTTAGTTTTCTAATAAATGGGAAAATAAGTTTTCAAGTGATACTTTTACTTGTTTGATAATTTTTTGTTCGATTATTGAAAGCCAAAAAGCTTAAACGTTTTTTAAATACAGTAAAACAACGTTACACAACAGCAAACAATCGAGTCCAAAAGACAAACAATTAAGTATATATGACCACCACAAGCTTCCCAAAAGTTGTCTTTAGTTTTTGCATTGTACTTAACTCCTCTAAAATGTTTGAGAATATCACAAACTAATGAATTTAAGTGTTTTCTTTGTCTCACTTGCTTATCATTTCTTGCTAATCAAATTTATCGTTTTCATGTGGATTTTCCTAGTGGGAAAAAGAACAGGGGAGTTAAGCCAGAGAAGCACCGGCCAAGCCTATGTAGAGTTAAGTCAAAAATTTCATCCAACAGTTGATGGACATCAAAAAAGACAACCATGGTAATGTTTGGGAGTATTAAGGAGACTATAATTTCCAAAGTTATAACTGTAGGCGTGAGCAAAAGTTCCGGTAATCCCGGTCTCATTTCGGTCCCAATCAAGTCTCAGTCTCAAAATCCTGCTTCAGGTGGGAGCGGGAGCGGAAGTGGGACTAAAAATGAAGTTCCGGTCAACGTTGGGATCAGAAGTGAGACTTAACATTATTTCCCGTTCCCAGTCCCGATTTCCAGTTATATATATATTCTCAGTTATATATAATCAAGTGATTTCATGATGATTAATAAACTTGTGGAATTTAATTTATGTTCACTCTTTAAATTTATTTTATTTATTACTATTTCGAACTTGTATATTTTTCCCGGAAAAAGACATTATGTATCACACATTGTGTAATTTTAATTTGGGAAAAAGTGATTATGTAAATAAGCTAGTGCTGACATTTGTGAAATTTGAGAAAGTTTTATCATTTTTGTTGCTTATAAAATCGGGATCGGAAGCAAAACTTAAACTTTGCTCCTGATCACAATCGAAACCGGGATCCCGATCTCGCTCATCCCTAGTTATAAGCAAGTGATATAGAATGTATAAATGCATTTAGCCATAGAGGTTGTAGAACTTGACCTCACTCCCTTAGTACTTCAATCTAACAATGCTCATTGGCTATTGGGCTGTATACATCGTCCCTGAGATACTGGGGATAGTTATGGTAATAGAAACACCCTGCTTTGTCACAAATGTGTATTTGTGTGTACACATACGTTATACGACATACCATGATATATCACGAATGTTTATAAAAGCTATTTAGATATATCAAAAAATTACTCGGAGGTACCCTAACGTTTGGTGAAATGTTTTTCAAGTACCCCAATTTTTCAAAACTCATTTTGGGGTACCCTTACTTTTAGGGTTAGAAATTATTAAGTGTTTTTTCGATCATCAATTTGGTTAAGTGACCGAAATACCCTTATCTTCAATTTTTTAAGAAATACCTGTAAAGAAGAAGAATAAGGGTATTTCGGTCACTTAATAAATTGATGGCCGAAAAAAATACCAAATAATTATTAACCTAAAAAGTAAGGTACCTCAAAAATGAGTTTTGAAAAGTTGATGTAACGAAAAATAGTTTCCCCAAATATTGGGGTACCTCAGAGTAATTTTTTGTAGATATATTGATATAAAAATATAAGGCTAAAATTGATGGTCCTTAAAAGTACTTGCTTGAAAGTCTACTTCTCATCTCTCTGTATAAAGATTATAACATCGGACTAAACTCATTAGCTCTACCTATAATGATAGAAGACTAGCAGAGTCATGGGAGAGAGGGAGTATGAGGGTTGGAGTTGGGCGTTCGAAAAGAGTGTGTGTGAGCAAGAAGCGTCTTTTTCAGGTGTTTTCTAAGGTGAACCACAGTTTGCCTTTATAGATTAGTCATGGACATTTTCAAAGGTGAATCATGGTTCGCTTTGCAGATATCCTATACGTAAATAAAAAAGAAAGGCGTAGAGCAATTGAAACAAAAAAATAAATTAATTAATTAACTGTTTACTTATCATGTCATGTCAACACTGCTAAGTTCCATTCTTTCTCATAAATTGGGACTTCATGGTCTCAATATTCTTCATGATCAATTTACATTTTGGGCCATTTTCATGGTCAATTGCCCAAGATTCTTTTTGTTTTAGGGGAGATGCTTATATTATGGTCTTGAATGTTGTTGGGCTTCTGGGTTTATGATTTCAGTTTTTCAAACCAAAGGGGACATGCCATGAAATTGGGTTTTAGAGGGCTCAAGATGTTTTTTTGATTGATTTTTTTATGTTTAAGGAGTATATAATTTGTTTTGGTCAAAGATTTGGAATAATTTCAATTCTTAATCCCAGTTGTTTCAGATGAACTTGGGATTAGTTTGAACCTTGTCGTGTACAATACGAGTGATGTATGTGGTTTTCGGAACTTAAACGGCCTTAAGAAACACGATGTAGTAAAACGTATATGTTTTTAGTCATGCACGTGTAGTTTCATATAAACTTGTGATGAATCTGATTATGTTAAACCTTGGATTTTGTTGAATATGAAAATATATGCTTTTTTTTTATGGGTATTTGCTTATTGTTCGCTCTCATTTGTTGGCGCAGTATACTTATTCTCTCTTTATGTAAGAATTTTGCATAAAAGAAAATAATAAAAATATCTTACCACAATAATTTATAAAGTAAACCATACTAATATTGTGAGTAGACAAGGAATATGGTGCCTTTGAGAGTTTGAGGTTAACCTCACACTTTGAACAAATCCTTGCCACCAACATTGCATCATAGGATATGTACCTTATTCTCAATAACAAAGGAAACAAAGAATGCCAAAAGCCAAGTCTTTTAGTTCCAACTTTGGACCTATCAAGACCATTTTGAAATAAGCCTCATCCACCATTTTGTGCTCGAATTTGTCCAATCAGAAAATATAAAGAGTCATATATTTAAATTTATCTACGTTTGGTTCGTCAAAAACCCTACAAAAATGGTCAATTTCTTAGGTTGACTGATTTTCCATATTGATCTTATGAAAAAATTTACGGAGGGTCCACCATTTCCCTAAGGAAAATTTCCCTGGGGGAGGGGGGTAAGAGACTTTTCACGGAAAAATCTTTCTCAGGAAAAATTTTCCTAAGGTTCCTACCAAACGCTCCCTTAACTTGAAAAACAAATCTCCATCTCATCTTGCTCTGGTGTTCCCCGAAACATATCTTATATCCAAATAAGTCCTACACATGAAATCGAGCATTTTGAAACAAGACTCGATATTTTCCATCTTTTCATTTACCAAACCTAATTATAACCTCGAACCAGGCTTGTTGCTGAATCTAATCCAGAAAACATACCACATTAAACATCTCTCTGCAATTCAAACACCGGGCTTAACCCGAACCCAAATGTCTATTTGCTACAGCTGCTGAAATTACAGAATTTGGAGCCAAAAGCAACTCATACACAATACAGCTCCAGACTACCATACCCTTTATACATTTCTCCTTTCATCACATTCACATACATACCTAATCTCCTGATACCTTGTACATAATTTGATCATAAATACCATCTTTGGAAAAACTGGATCAATTATTCAAACCAAGGGAGCTGTTCCAAGGGTGTCATAGTCACTAACTGCATAATAACAACTACATACATCATCAGCTCAAAGCAAAACATCAGATACTGAGATTAATACTCCTGGGAAGTAGAATGCCAGAAGCCCACTGATTGACAGCAACACCTTCGCACGATCCCAATCTGACAATGACAACATGTTCGTCATCATCTCCACTGCCTCGAACCCTCTCTCGGGCCCCACAAAACGCGCCGCCAACCACCTGCTCGATCCACTCCTCAGTACCTCCTTGTTTTTCAGCACACAACCATGAGGCGGCCAGAATTTGGACCATCACCCGATCTTCGATCTCCAGATAGACCCTCTCTCTTTCCCCCCTGAATATCTCCTCGAATTTGGCCCGTATCTTTGTCAAGAATCCATCAGCAAGCACGTCGAAGTTAAACGGCTTGAACCCCACGTTCCCATCGACCAGCCCGAAGAAGCCCTCGAGCCAACTAGGGCTGATGTCAGAGACCGAGTTGTTGTCCTCGCTGTTGTCGAACTCAGCAGTCTCTTCTTCGCATGGCAGGTTCAGGTCAAGTGAGTGCTTCGGAATCTTGCTGCTGACGTCATCACGACTCGTGGTGAGGACGTCGCAAGCCTTCCTCTTTGCTGATGGTGATGTTACCAGCGACACCCTCGTGTTACTTCTGCCGGCCGCTGGGGTTGTTCTGACTGTCACCTGCATCTGCCAGTTTTGGGCTTCTAGAACCTTCTCCTCGGGAAACTTGACGAACTCCTTCCTTGGAGATAGGCTTTTCTCTTCGCTCGCCACGCTGGAGGATGCAATGAAAACTACATTACCGCCAATGCTGATCTCCCTCCCGCGCGAGTCCGGAAACTTGCCCGTCTCGAGCGCGCGGGACAGGCTGTTCTGCAGCAAGGGGTCAGCCTCGTCGATGTTTTCGAGGAAGACCACCGAGTGGGGCCCCCTGGACAGCTCGCGCGCTATGTGGTCCACAACTGTCATCCTGCTCATGCTTATGTCAAAGTCACAAGCTCCTCCTAGCTGATGACACAGGAGAAGCGAGTTGGCCTTGGTGGAGGTATCTCGCGCGCTCAGGTCCACGGCAATCAGGCGGTCCCTACTGCCAAACAGCGCATCAGCGAGCGCCTCAGCAGCCCTCCTTTTGCCTATCTTATCGGGTCCGTGAAACATGAGCCAAATGTTGCCCCTTTTGTTCGGGGGACGCTGGGTTCTAACTCCGCTTCTGCAAGAGGTTACTATTTCACTGATTCTGCTCATTGCTTCGCCTTGCCAAGCAACCACCTCGGTCAGTTTTCTGAAGAGTAGCTTGTAATCAGCAACATCGAATCCCGGGGAAGGAGGTTGAGCTCCTTTTTCAGGTTCTTTTCTGCTGGGTACGCCACGGTAAGAGGAAATAGAGCTTGGAGAAGGCTGCTGCAAATGCTGCACTCCCTGATCTTGGAACAGAGGCTTCTTTAGCTTCTCCGATTTTGGTGCATAAATTGTTCCCAAGTCGAGTTCAGTTGTGACAGACACACTTGGGGTGAGCTTGTAGTCGAGAGAAGGCAGGCTTAAGTTATGATCTCTCATGGGTAGACATCTCTGAGATGGTTCTGAGGGTTTCTTAGGGAAATCGGGTGTCATAGCATTATGCTGAGGAGATAAATTTTGAGACACGATCTGCATAGCAGTACTACTAGCATTTGAGCTGCTGCTTGTGCCCTGCTTATTATTATCTGAGACAAACTGGAAAGCCGGGCTATGCGGGGGTTGCGGCCTGAGAGGAGGAGGCGCGATTGAAGCAGGAGATGGCAAAATTTGGTGAAGATTTCGGCAATGTTCGTTCCATTTCTTCTGTAGGTCCAAAATTTGTTCACCTAACGCCCGTTTCACATCCTTGGTCTGCACTGAATAGAGGAGTGTACCATTACTAATCTTTACCACCTAATTCAGCATCCATACCAAGCCAAACATCACCCTGAATCCCCGCCTATGAGTCTATGACAGGGTTACATATATAGATTTTAATGAGGGTAAGTATTACAAATACTGGCCCTTAATTCAAGAAGCACTGATTGTCCATTACATCTTTAATTCAAGACCAGAGTTTGCACAAACACCAGAGTTTGCACAAATGAATCATAACTGCCTTATCTAGGGTCATGGACGGATTGACAGACGAATTCACCACATAAAGAGAAACGGATAATCATCATAATACAAGAGCCGGGAAGTTGCGCTCGAATACAAGTTACGTACCTGTGCCACGACATCTCCTCCCTTGGTCAGATCAGAATCTGATCTTTGCAGAGAGGATGATAAGCTTTTGGAGTACATGTCAGCAATTGAGGAAGATGATACCTCCCTCAAAATAGCAGAAAGGTCGCGCTCATACATTTCGTTGCATGCATTGCAGCGAGTGAAGGTTTGTTTTCCAATGGTCAACGGAGTTACGTAGTTCGGCTCGGAAGGAAAGAAACCTCCAAAGGGAACAAAGGATCCCATTAAGCTGTAAGTATAGCATGTACAGGCGACTGTCAGATCCAATAGAAATGGGTTAGAAGCTAATGTTAAGCAAGCATCGAGTGTTGACACACAGAAATTAATTTGCTTTTTGTCCTTTTTTTTTGGTATGCAATTATACATCCGAAATAGCAAACTGCTATCAACAAAAGATGACAAACAACAACAACAATCGCCAGTGAACTCCCACTAATGCGGGATCTGGGGATATAGATGTAGGGAATCTTTCCCCATACACAGAAATGCAAGAAGAGACCGATTCTGACGAACCCAAAAAAAAACATTTTGGAGACCGAAAACAAAACCATTTCGAAAAACAGTTGGAGAATCGCTCAGGAAACCAAGAGAACGCGAGAAACAAGGAGAAAGACAACGAAAGATGATGACAACCTCCAAAAACTGCTACTTGAGGAACACCAAGATCCTTAATACCAGAAGAATTATAAATTCTTCATTTGAATCCATCCATTTTAAGTTTTTAACACACCGAAGAGGTATCTATACACCCTTCAAGGCTCTTTTGTTTCCCTTCATCCATGTCATATCCACAAAATGACATGATGATCAAGTATGCTCCATAATTCCACATGTATGCATTCTAACAGCAAGTTGAATGAATGTAGAAAGTCTAGTGACCAAACCATACAACTTTATATGCAGGAACTGAAATACTCTTTAGTATGAGCCTTATCCTCATGCTCTTACTCATAAAATTTCCCTTTTTTTCCTTTTGGGGAGAGAGTGAGAAGTTGACAACCATGATCCCAACTGATAGACTGATAGTTTATAAATCCAGAAATTTGGCAGCATACATGTTAAACTACTATAATAAAATCAACCCAATCAATAAAATAAACTATAAACAAGCAAACAATAATAATAATAACCACCATCATACATCTGGTGTCAGAGAATGTTAAAAAAAGGGAGCATAGATTGTCACAAATCCAAATAAGATAAAAATGATCAATAAAGAAAACCACCTGGATTTAGAACCCAATGCATCAAATGAAGATCTGGATGAAGTGATGGGCAAAGGTTGAAGATCCCAATCTCTCTCTACTGATGGAAATCTACCCAGAAATTTGGAGTATGTTTCACAGTTAGCTGCTGCTCCAATCACCCATAACTTCTTCTCCTTCTTCCCATAAACTTCAATCAACCCATTTAACTTCATCACCAATTCATTCACAAGATCAACATCACCGTGACTATCTGATGAAGATGATGATGAAGAAGAAGAAGATAAACCCCCCTCATCCTTCATCAAAACCCTTAATTCCCCCAAATTAACAACCACCCCATGGCTTGATTCAGAGTTTTCCATCATCATCGTTACTTCCTTGAGCTTCGAATCGAACCCATCTGGGTTTCTTTTCAGAAACTCTCGAATCTCTCTCTCCATACACACGAACTTCACCCCATGAATTTGGTTCGGAATTCCGCCATATTTCCCACTCAACAAACACTCTCTGAAGCTCGAAATCGCATCCTTAGCACAAACCCCAGTAAGTATCGGATTCTTCTCCTTACCCTTCGCCATAACTTCCCCAATTCTCCTGCAATTCTCATCGTCCCCCGAAAACCCCGGAAAATCCATGAACATCGGAGGACATCTAGCAGTGCCCCACCTCCTAAGCGGTGGATGTATGATAGCGATCTTGATATCATGACTCAAATACCCAGCATCACCCAAAACCCGACTCACAATCGGATCATCCAGAATCGACAGAATCAAATGCTTCAACTCAACTTTTATACCCGAAATCGAAATGGGGCTGCTACTGCTACTACTACTAAAGTGAACCTGCGTAAGATGGTACATCTCAGGCTGCCTTCGCTGGTTAGCTTGAGCTCTTTTAATGGCGGCCATGAGAGAGTTTGCTATCGGAGGTGCCGAGATATTCCCCTGGCAGTTCTTCGGAGTGTAGAGTTTATCCAAGGCGACGTTGATGCAGAGGTCGAGGACCCGGAACTGAAGCCGGGTGGTGACGCCGGAGTCGGAGCTCCGGCACCGGGAAAGGGACTCCCGGAGGAGAGAGAAGGAGGGGGAAAGTAGAGAAGATAAGACGTGGACGGAGGATGTCTGGGGATGACTACGGCGTCGGGCGATGGAAACGGCGTCGTCCAGGGCCTTGGCTGCTTCGTCGGTCAAACATTGCCTCGCCGTCGACACCGGCGTCGGCATCGCCTCCGGCGAGACTCAGAAGAGGAACTCCGATTGGTTGATGGGGGGTTTTCGTTTTTTTGGGTTTTTTTTGGGGGGGGTTTTGTTTTGTATTTTTTTTGGTTTCGAACTTTTTTTTAAAAAAAAATTGGGTGTAAAAAAGATTGTTGGCGTTGGTGGGGTTGGGTTGGATTTTTTATTTGGTGAAAAAGGGTGGGAAAGAAGAAGGAGAAAGGAGAGCGAATGGTTGTGTTGTTGGGTTGTTCACAGTGCACGCTCCGGTTTTGCTCCCCATTTGCGATTCCTATATTATTGGAAAATTTTTATTCAAAACAAAAAAATTATATGGAGCAAATATACAATTGGAAATGGGTTTATTGAATTCTAATAATACGAATTTTGGGTCATATAAGACTTAATAATACGAACTTTCGATTTGATTCTTAATAATACGAACTTTGACCCTCTGTTGGCTACAGTAACACGCCACCGAGTTAGGGTTTTTATTTCATGATAAAATAACTTGGCAGTCGAGCGTGTGTTCCTCTTGTTTGGCCTTGCCTCGATCGACCAAAAAAATGTCATGTCAGCCCTCTTCTTCATCTTCCTCCCTCTTTCTCTCTCCTCTGTCTCTCAATACCAATTGCAAATTCGATTACAAAGATTCGATGAATGAGTAACAAATGAAGCTAAAAGATCCACATCATAAATTCAATCACAAAATCGAATACATTCAAACCAAACGGATTTCAATACCCATAACATTTAAGAACAAAACTCAGAAATTCACCCCAAAATTCATCAACATTCCCATAAATTAAAATCTCAAACACTTCTAACCTCCAATTTCGCCACTAAATCAAGCAATTGGCAGAAATTTCGACTACAAAACTCTAGAAAAGTTTGTCTTTTCAAACACAAACGAAGAAGATGGACGAAACTCCGCAGTGCATCGATGTGAACGAGCTCCTTACTTTCTGCGACGATCTCGTGGGTGTTCTCCGCGACAAGAGGGACACTAATTTCTTGACTCGTTGTGTTGATGATTTCAAATCCCTTCGTTCAGCTTCTGATGCTGATTTCAACACGACCTAATTCGGTATTTCTGGTTAGTTTTCGTAATCTTGTTGAATGTTCTTCCCCTCTGAAATTGATTTAGGGAATCTGGTTTATCTAGGTTTCTGAATATTTGAGTTTATTGGTGCTTGTGCTGCGAAAAACTTCGTCTTACAGTCGAAAATAAGTGTTCTTTTGGGTTATTTCCGGTTAGTTTTCCTAATCTTGTTGAATGTTCTTCCCCTTTTGAATTTGATCTTAGAGAGAGGAGAGAGAAAGAGGGAGGAAGAAGAAGCAAATTGTGGCGGCCATTGAAGGGGGGGCTAGCTTGAAATGGAGATAGAGAGACAGAGGAGAGAGAAAGAGGGAGGAAGATGAAGAAGAGGGTTGACATGACATTTTTTTGGTCAATGACTGAGGTGGCAAGGTCAAACAAGAGGGAACACATGTCTGGCTTGCCAAGTCATTTTACCGGCGAGTGAAAAAAACCCTAACTCGGTGGTGTGTTACTGTAGCCAACAAGGGGTCAAAGTTCGTATTAGTAAAAATCAAATCGAAAGTTCGTATTATTAAGTCTTATATGGCCCAAAGTTCGTATTATTAGAATCCAATAACCCATTGGAAATTTAGCAAAAGTATATGATGAATATATACAGTTTGATATGGCCTCGTTGTTTTATATGATTGATTGCGATGTGGTAATGGTGCGGTGCTGTATGGTGGAATTTGAAAAAGTGTGGTGAGTTGTGATGATAATTATGGTAGCCCGGTAGCCTGGTAGGTGGTAGGTGGGGTAGGTGAGGAGAGAGAATGTGAAAAATATAATAGAAATGTGAAGAGAGAGAAAAGTAAAAGAGTTACTCTCTCCGCTTTGTTTTATCTATCATTTACGCTTTTCAAGATCAATGCATAATCAATAATTTCTCATATAAAATTTTTATAAAAAAAATATAATATTATACTTTTCTAATAGTATTTTTTATTACGAATCTAACAATATCAATTTTGTATGTTGAATCGTTATATAAATTAAGATATTAAGTATTAACTGTCAAAGTTTTTGGTACAATTTTCTAAGTGATACTACCTCCGTCTCATATTGTTTGTCCATCTAACTATATTTAAAAGTCCAATGATCATGGGAAATGAAGTGAAAAATGTGTAATGTACCAGAATTGCCCTTATTTTTCTCATGTGAAGAAAAATAAAAAATAAACAAAAAAGTATTTATTAGGGGTATAATAGAAATTTCAATCATTGGAATTATAAAATGGACAAACATTTTGGGACAAGGGAGTTAGGTAGATGGACAAACAATTTGGGACGGAAGTAGTATATAAATATAAACGGATGTAGTATATTGGTAATGATTGTGGTGAAGTGTGATAGAAATTAAAGAGTTATAGTACGGTGCGATACCGCCTCGCAATATACCGTATAAAAGAACGGGGCCTAAGTATATTACGCCATGTTCTTTTGGGATATAAGTTGGCTTTGGACCATGTTCTTTCGGCGATGAGTAAAGTGTGGCAATATTATAATATAGTAAAACTGTGAATAGTGTGATATGATATGATCCAAAGTATTAAGTTGTAGTAAAATTAGTGGTAAGAATGGTTTGTAATTTATTGATTTTTACAGGTTGGATTGGGATCGGGATCGGTATGGGTCATTTCCTGGGCTTTTTCACGTATTAGATTCGGAAAATCGGGTCAAGCCAATTTCAAGGTTGGGTCAGATTCTAGAAGGCCTAATTAATGAAGGTATTTTAATACTAGTTTTTTTTTTAAGACTTGAGATTAGTATTTATTATTTTCACGAGACTATCTTCTCCTAAATTTAGATTTAGGCTAAAACCTAAAATGGACTAAATTTAAACCAGACAGAACTTATTACTATTTGCTTTTCCTACGACTGTACGTGGCTTCTTTTATAAGACGGCCTCATTAATCGAATATTTATTGAACAAAAGTGGTCCAACTTGGAAGCACCCCAACTTTAAAAACTATCCAAGTTTGTTATGCATTATAATTTCTTTTTTTAAGTGATAGAATCAAATTAAATTTAATAATACAAAGAAAATGAATTAAAATTTTGGTGAAAGTAGTTTTTTACTGGATAAAAATGGTAGAATTAATAGGACAACATATCAATTTATAATGAACAATTTTGTACATATCCTTCTCAATTTGTAAAAATTATTAATGCTTAACCTTGAAATAGGAGTTTACTAAACAAACTAAACTACGTAAAAGAAAAAAATATGATCAATTTTGATAAATTTGCAATTTAAAACAATATACATTCATTTAAGTAATGAAAAGTCACTATATTTATAAAAAAATCTTTCCGTTTTCTAGTTGCCCTCTCCTTTTTTCTTTACATTTCTCTATCTAAAACCTTAACATCCAACTTTTTTGCGGTTGTTATCAACCTTTTTGTCGATGATAAGCCTTGATTTGGTTAATTAGTTTATTTATAAATTTTTATGAGTGAAGTTTCTTTTTCATTCATATAAGTTTTATTTATCCTTATATATAGGGATTTTAGTGTATATTTTAGCATTTTGATCAATTGGTATGGTCGAGTACATTGAATAGAGATCAATTTTCAAGCCATTATAGCATGGATTGTGAAGTCTCCATCAATGATAAAGATACATGGTCATCAAATAGAATTTATGACAAGATTGTCATAATTTTGGAGATGGGTGTCATTAAGATTTGTATTAGTTATTTGAAATTCAAATTTAATATCTATGTTTTAATAATTTAGATTTATAATTGTTCATACACGATTTTCATTGTATGTACTGTTTGGCGTATTATCAATGAAATCATTTTATTTTGATTAAAAAATTAAAGAATTAGTAGACAACTAGCAAAATCTTGCCTTGATCAAAACTCTCAATATCCTATATTCCTATCAATTGAACACTGTATTCGAATACTAACTAACTAAGTCGTAAATCAAATTAAGGCCTTGTTATTTGGATTTGATAAAATAAGGTTTGAATGGATTGGATTGGATTGGATTGGATTGAATAAGTCATGATACTTTTTTCGGTAATTGTGTTCTTAGAGAGGGTTTTCTTTAGAGAATTTGTGTAAGATTTGGATGTAAATAATTATATTATTTTATGGATGTAAATAATTATAATTAGCAACTTGCCCAGCAATATTGTTGTCCACAAGAGGAGGGAAATCAAAACTAATAACTCCTTTCACACATCAATGTAACAACTTTGAGTTGGTTTAGTTTTCACTTTTCAATACTTCCAAACTTTCCAAAGTGAATCCATAGATGATTAATATATAAGATTTATGAAAACCAATTGTTTATCTAAAATTTCCAGAGTGAAGCCATACATGTTATACTGGTATATTAACTTCAAACATGTAATGACCCCATTCTTTAGATTATGATTTGGAGTAAGGTTGGTAAGGAAAGAAAAGGAAGAATATGATTTGTGGTAAATAAGTTAATGGTGGGGTAAATATATTTTATTATTAAACTCAGAGTCTTTTGAGGTAAATAAAATGACATTGGTTTGAACGTTTTTTTAAGGATTTGGGTAAGGTAAGGAAATGAAAGAATAAATCTAATTTACCATTATAAAAAAAGTAAAAAACATGGTCAAAATTTATCAAAACCAATTGACCAATTATTTATCCAAACTTCCGGAACTATTAATCTCAATTAAGAGAGCGTTTGGTAGGAACTCCAGGGAAATTTTCCCCGAAATTTTTCTCGGGCAAAATTTTCCATGGGAAAGATTTCCAGGGAAAAATTTCTCTCTAAGGAAAAATTTTCCTAGGAAAATGGAGAAAGTGGTGGACCCACCGTAAAATTTTTCCTGAGGTCAACTCATACCCAAACATGGGAAAAATAAGTCAACCCGAGAAAATTGACCATTTTCCCGGGGTTATTGACCAACCAAACGCACCCTAAGAACAAAATACAAATGTATCTTACTAAAAATTACAATGGGATAATTTCATATTGTAACTCATTGTAATTTGTGAGTAATTAACGATCAAAATTTAGCCAGAATGTCAATTAATATGGAACGAAGGGAGTAATTAAGAACAAAATACTAATAATAATTTATATTTAGAAAATAAAAAAAAAACTCAATTTTCAACATCTAAAAAATAATACTGGACAAATATTTTTGAAAAAAAAAAGACTAACAAATTAGACTAGTATCCTTTTGATTGATAATGCACTCAAGCAAAAAGCTCCCACATGAGGTTGGATAGTAACCCCAATGAAAGGTCAAAAAGGAAACCGTGATTCTTTTTACTTGAAATGAAAACCCTCGAAAGTGACATGTTTGATGTGAAAACTAAAGATGAGTGGAAGATACTAGATAGTAATAGTAATAAGCAATAGCAATGGTAGTAGTATTAGTAGTGGAAGATGTTGAGAAGATTTAAAGTGACTTTGTTATCCCACCAAGTTGTTTTGGGAAAATTTAGGGTAAAGAAGAACATGGGAGAGATGCCATGTCCATTGAATATATGAGTTGGTAGGGACATATGTACACAAAGAGTGCACTTGAGTCATTGTCAACCTTTTTCAACCATTTTTATGCTTGAAAATGACCCCCCTTTTTCATTTTTTTATTTTACCCCTGGGTTTTTTCTACAATTGGCTGCGGTGCGGTGCGGTGTGGAGGAAATGTGGTGGGTTGAAAAAAGTTGTGGTGGATTGTGGTGGGTTGGAGAAAGTTGTGGTGAAATATGGAAAGGTTTAAATTTTAATAAAAAAAACTAAATTAGAAAAAGTAGATTGTGGTGGAATATAAAAGAACGGTGGTTTCACATTGATTTATGTCTAATTTTATTGATTTGTCTAAAAATGAATCCCTTTTTTAATAGGAATAATATATCTAAAGATCTTTGTATGTGACTAATGTGAGGTTATTGGTTTAAGAGTTTTAAGTCGCTGTTGTATAGATCAGCCGAATTTTCAAAGTATCTACTTCACACAAGTATTTTTCCTCTGTGTAATTATCATTGTAAAACTAGTTAGGTACACCTCTAATATACATGGGTTCTCTTTTTCTTTAAATTTTTCTCCCGAATTACTCCCATAGTTTCATTTATATAACTAAAAAACATAAAAGGCTATCACATGGCTTATTCACACTAAAGTCCAATGCTTAAAAGGTTGTCTAATGTTTCGCTTCTTTATTGGTAGGTGTTTGATTTTACATGTATAGTCACACTCTTCTTCATAGTATATCAAACAATATAATATACTTGTCTGTCACTCTGTTCATTTTGTTAATTTTTTTTTTTTTTCAATAATTACTGGGGCATCAAGTCATTTATTTAGCAGAATAAAAGGTGTCTTAGGCACAAACACAGTCTTACAGCTCTGACATATAAGTAGGAGTAAAACTAGAGTCTGAAAAGACTAATGGAAACAATGTTTATCCATAATACATCTAGTATAAATTGAACCAACTTTACCCTACTCTCGTTTGGCCTTGCCTTCATCAGCCTTCTTAATCAATCTCTTCCAACCTTGCATTCATTCTATCCTATCTAAAGCTTTCTTCATATTTAGTTTGATAGACATGTCCTTAGCACTTGCATGACCGTGGATCATAGTTATTAAAATCTCGATCCTAATCTACGATCCTACAATTTATGATCCAAAATTCTCGATGCAACTCTATTATCTACATTCCAATCTACGATCTTACATGGGTTAATTCCGATCCGAATTATCCCGTGGATCCGAGTTAGGATCCCGATTCTAACAACCTTGTCGTGGATATGATGAAATACTTCGTAGGCATGTGTTGGTGATCAACCTTACTTTCATAAAAACACTTTAATTCTTGATTATGAGCTCAGACATGTGTTGGTTTTCAATTACCAACTTTTAAATTTATCTTTAATAATACTTTCTTATTTCTTATCTATTGATTCTTATCAATAACTATCTTTCTTACTTAGTTTGAGATCATCTAGTCCCTATCTTAAGGGCATGTTCTTTTTACACGATGTAGTGTGGTACGGTATCATAACTAATCATATTATTCAATATGATTCTACATTTTACTACACTTTACCAAAATCATTACCAATATATATTTTCATTTTTCTCATTTACTTTTCATATTCTCTCCTCATATACCTTATAACCACATTTTTCACAAATTTCACCATATCATCCCACACATTACCGCATTTTCCACAATTTCACCATATCGCATCATTTCCGCATCTTACTAACCGCATTAAAAAACTCGACTTAAAATTTTTTTCCCCTAGCAAATTAGATTTCCTTTATTATCCCGGGTCACATAATCTTCAAACGACAGGAAAAGAAATTCAGATGGAGTATTGATTACCAATAAATGCTAATTAAAGTTAGAAAAATAATTTAGGTGGGAAAAAAGGGTTGAAGTGAAAGGTTGGGCCAAAAATGAAGGCGATATTCTGTCTTGGAGTCTCACTCACTGTTGATGAGAAAAGAAAAGCAAATGTATGAATTGACTTGCTTTTTATCATTTTGGCTTTTTTTTTATATGCCTTTAGTTTGTCCTTCCTTCAATTTGTTTTACTGTTTCAATACCTACTATTACTATTATATGTTTTGTTTTTTTTTTGTTCATCTTACTTTGACGATTATGAGGGGTTCTCTAATCTTTATCATCACCTTTTTTGTATCATTTTATCTACCGTTGTTTGATTTGTTCCTAAAGGTATTGTTTTGTTGAAAATTAATGTCATTGTCATAATAACTAAGTTATCTCATGGTCTGGTAAAAAAATTATTAGATTTTAGTAAATTTTTTCATGATAACAAAATTTTCATGTTTGGTTTTATTTATGATGCGTATAGTTAGAAAAGTTTCATATGACAACTTTTTGACAAAAGAAATTCTCCCATGTTTGAATATTAGTGAATGGAAAAATTTTGATATAGGGTCATCATTTCACTATTAAGCTCATTAAAAATTTTGGGTTTTGGGCATGTTTGGCAACTAAAAATTGATTATTACCTGTTCTTAGTTGCTTCACTTTTGATCATTGTGTTAGTTATTTTTCTTGATTGTTTGTATTAAGTGTTTTCATAAAAAAAGTTTGATAGAATTAACTGTCTGTAACAAGTCTTTTTTTGTTGAATTTCAATTGTGCCCTTAATTCTTATTTTTAGTGTTTATATGAACATTATGATTTTTTTTATTTATTGTTATTTTTTTCGGTTATTACAAGCCAAAGGCTTAAAAGTTCGCAACATACAACAAAATTGCAATACAAAACAACAACTGATAATTCTTACTTTTTTCGATTATTACAAGCCAAAGGCTTAATTCTTTTTTCGATTATTTATTGTTATTTTTCTCCTTCATATTTGTGCGATCAACTGATAATCACTAAAAAAAATCAATATATTAGTAGACTAATAATTAAAATATTTATCAATTAATCAAATTTTCTTCAGTAAATTAAAATTTTTATTAGTATAGGAAAATGAGGTGTTATGTGGGTTGTAATTTTATTAAAATGTGCACTTGTATTGTTTTTTTTTTATATATTTTGATTATTGTATAAAACTTTATGGTCATATTTGGCAACAGAAATTAGCCATTGGCTGCTTACTTTAAATGTTTACCATTGACTGTTTGGAAAAGTTGAAGTTGTGTTTGGTAAAATTAGTTATTTTTGAAAAATATATTTGTTGAAGTTACATTTATACCCCATTATTACCAATCTAAAATAAGATATACCTTTTCCTAGACTCGCTTGCTTGCAGAGATGCTTTATGCACCAGACTGCCCTTCAATATATTAATCAATTTTATGATGGCATTTGTGTAATTTCAATGAATTTGGGTTAAATTGTATTTACACAAATAGTCAATCTAATAGGCGCTCATTTGAGCCTATTAAAAATCAGTCTATTAGATCCATTCACCCAAGTTAAGAGATTGTTCATCAAACATCTATTTACCTTATTTGATTTGGTTAAATTTTCAATAATTCATTTTTCTTTAATAAATCATTCAATATATTGTTTACTAAACACCTTTATAAACGGGGCAAAGGCAAAACTATAACAAGGTTTTCACTAAGGGTGCGTTTGGTTGGCCAATAACCCCGGGAAATGATCTATTTTCTCAGGTTGACTTATTTTTCTTTAAAATTTTTCTTACGCAGTAATATATTTTATTGTCCAGAAGTAAGTAAGTAACGCATGTAGAAAAGAGGAAACACGTTTGGAGTAATTCAAAAATTTAGATCCCGAAATCTGATGATATATACTTGCAATTTCATAGTTTTCATTGTGAACCACAAGATGAAAGATCTTGTTGGATAGCTAGAATCTAATATGCCAATTTATGTCGATTATCTACATCAATTTCACCCTTTTCGTAGCCTTCATTAGCTTAAAAGCCCAATTTCTTCCTTCTAAGGCTACCCCAAAGCAAACAAAACGTGCCCATTGTTTCACGAAACATAGTATTCTAGTATTATAGTTCGTGTATTAATTAATGTAAGTATGTTCGGTAAATGGCTTATTATAAACGTTACTCCCTCCATTCTGTTTTATCTGTGATTTATGGTTTTTAGTAACAATTTTTAATCAATAATTTTTAATATAAATGTTTTGTAAAAAAAATATAATATTATATTTTTTTTAATAGTATTTTTTATTACGAATCTAATGACATCAATTTCATATGATGAATCATTATATAAATTAAAATATTAACAGTCAAAGTTTTTGCCATAATTTCCAAGGCGACTAATAAAACCAAACAGAGGGAGTAGTTTATTTGAGTGTCAAATATGTTATTCATGTGTTTCGTAAATAATTTATTTGGTTGGCTGTTTTGTCCCAAACAACCAATTTTTAATAGGCTGGTTAGAGCAATCTATTGAAAATGATTGATTGTGGGAAAAAAAAACATTTTAATCCAAAAGTTGTCTAAAATTATACAAATGTCCTCTTCAAAATATTATTTGTAAAAGGTATAAATGAAATTTCAACAAATATTTTTTCAGAAACAACTAAAATTTTATCAAACATACATTTTCCAAACGGCCAATCCAAACAGTCAGCCAATAGCCAACAACAGTTATTTATCATCATTGACATAATCTTCCAAATGAACATTATTGAAAATTAAGGTTTTACGACGTTCCAAAATTCTTTTGCAAATTTATAATATTTTAGAGCTTTCAAGCTTATTATTTTTATCTTCTTTATTTTGTTATGGGAATTCCTTTACAAATTATTAATATAATATATAATTAAAATTTTAAAATTTATTAAATTTTCAGATAAGTTCATCATATAAGGATTATTGAATGATAATACACTGGACTTTAGGGGTATTGGACAATAATGCACTAAACTTTTTTCTCGGGCTCTAATACACTGAATTTTGAGGGTATTGGACAATAATGTACTCAGACCAATTCAGTTGTTGGTTGACGCGGTAACTGTCATACTTTAAGATATCGTTTTTCTATTTTTTCCAAAAAAATATATTAGTCATCATGCTTTCAAGCTTATTATTTTATCTTATTTATTTTGTTATGGGAATTCCTTTACAAATTATTAATATAATACTTATAATTAAAATCTTAAAATTTATTAAATTTTCATAAAATGACGAGAGAGCAAAGTCTTACGCAAGTTACATCACATAAAAGAGTGAGAAATGAGAAGAATATATTCAAATGAGTGCATAGGAGAAAACAAAAACAACAACAACAACAAATTCATAAGGAAACACGTTTCAACATAGCTATAATCATAAATGACATCTATAATTTTCCTGTAATAGGAGCTACATTCAGCCGATATTATTTAAAAAATAATAAATAATAAATTTTAAAATTAATGGACTAATCAAAATATCAAGACGGATAAAATGATAAGGTAAGAAGAAGCCACAAAATTCATCAAAAAAAATTATTTAAATGTAATATTTCCAAAAATCAATTGGGAGGTTCCGTACATTTTGTGAAAGTATTATTAGGAACCACATTTTAAAAGTAATTTTAAGGTACCCTATTTACAATAGATTTTTGTGAAAGTATTATTAGACTATTTGGGTTTGAAGTGTAGATGCTGCTAACTTTGTGCAAATAAAAATAATGGTTGTTAAGATTCGAACCTGAGACTTCTCACTCAATCTGATTTAAGGCCCTGTTAAATTTATGGGTAAAAAACAGTTGGATAAAAGTTAAATTTTGGTAATTTTCGGTAATGTTTGGTAAATTATGGTAACTTTTGGCAAATTAATGCTAATATATCAAAAATGATTTTTTTTGATTTTTTTTAAATTTGGTAAATTTAGGTAAAACTGGTGAATTTGACAGGGCCTTAGATATAATGTGAAACCACCTCAACTAAAAATTTAAGCTTTTAATTGTGGCCTCACTGATATTTTTTGTGCGCTAACAAAGAGAGAACCAATACTAGTAATGGGCCGAAAGGGGGCCCAACTTTCCTTCCCCCTCACAACACTTGCATGATTCATCTTCCAATGGCTCCTATAAATACCACTATTATTCATTTGATGTGATAAGACATAAAAGAGACATCCTCCTTTCTCTCACTATGGGTTAATTAGTTCACTATTACAATTAGTGAATTTGTAGTATTTTATTTTATCTGTGTTTTTTTTGAACAAAAAAAGAAGTAAATCGTGTTTGTTTGGGAAAAGGTAATAATTTTGAGTGATGAAATTGTTCAATTTTATGACTAATAATTTATATTTTTAAAATTTAAACTTCACAAGATTTATGAACATTTATTCATTTTTGAATTTATAATGATGGTAATTAAAATTCTTGAATAAATAACAGTAATATAACAAGAACTAGCAATATAATACGATCAATTTGAAATGTTTTTAAATTTAATTATTCCTAAAGTCACTTAAAATGATCTTAACTTATTTTCTAATATTCGCGTTTTAACAAGACAAATGAGTATCTCTCTAACACTTATTTTTATATTATATCATTGTCACCAATAAAAATTTGCAAAATAAAAACTTAATAAACATATATGATCATATTAACCGATACAACTTTATAATGAGTAAAATTTTTATTTCTTAGGCATACAATACCCTAACAAGTTCAAAGTAATTATAAAATAATGTAAAAAGATCTTTCCCGCGAAAATGTTCCTTAAAGCCTATTAAACAAAGTACTATTCAAGTTGAAATGTGAGATGAATCCCTCAACTAAATTCTCTTTATCACATCCACACATCGTAATAATACTAATAATATTTCTAAAGACATGTGCAATCACCAAATTATCGGATTAAGACTGGGGGTGCCTTCCTGTACGTTTAACTCCAATCATGTCGGCCAACTTCTCTAGTCTTAAATACTCTGGGTTTCCAACTCCAATCATGCCGGCCAATTTCTCTAATCTTAAATACTCTGGGTTTCCAAACAATTGTCTATATGTCCCAACCATCGACTAGATATTGTAAACCCTTCCGAACCATCTCCTAACTAGTTCAACAAACTCAAACAATGATTAGGGCATGCATTGTCTAGTCAATATGACAATTAAATAAGCAAAGTCATATAAACCATGAAACATGACCCACCTAATTTTCCCATAAAACTCTAGCATGAGTCTACTAATAACATGTCATTCTTCATCCATGGGGAATATCATTCTTCATCCATGTTCTTTGCCCAAACTTAACACCTCCCAACTCTTCAAGAAGTGGACTCACAAAATCCACCAAAATGTCGTTACGAACCATATTGAACTGTCAATATGACCCTCATCTTTCACTAACGTAACACCTACTTACATTAATATGAACTGTCAATATGACCCTCATCTTTCACTAAAATGAATTGGTAAACTTGACATCCTCGTAGGAATCCAATTCATTTGCTTGACGGGGTAGGCAGTGAGCCACTCTAGAAACTCAACGTCAATGGACAATATTGTGTAAGTTTGTATGGTATTACAAAGAGATGATTAATATCTCAGAGTCAAAGTTGTGTTGTCAAACTGAAGAAATGATAGCCATGTATCAATCAATGAATAAACAAATAAACAATTGAAAAATATATATTTGATGAAAAGATGCGTTAGATTTGGAACACAGATGATACTTATATAGAAGTGGGTAGCCGATATCCAACTTGTACATCAAGTCTCAATTAAATAATCCTAATAGCATTGGTATTGTCACAACTCTTTCAATTACTATTTGTATTTTTAAACTATTAAAATTGATGATATGGTACAAATTGAAATAAAAATTAACACTCTTGCAATGGATGACCTTTTTAACTGATAATGAAACTGTGATCCATAAGTACAATTTTTTTAAAGTTAGTATGATGACTTCTTTGGCAGATAACAAGGTTGATCTTTTAGAATAGGTTGATCTTTTAGAATGAAACATTGGTATTTTTTTAGAAGATAAGTAAAACTTACCTACATCATATTTATTTTACCTATTTCTACTTATAGTACTTACACTATCTAAAATACCTCAATTTACCTACATTCTGTAACATATTTCTACATACATTACCATTATCTATCTAATTTTACCCAAACTACCTACCTTACTATTTTGTACTTGCAAAAACAAGCCACATAGTACAACAGTACAAAAACAAGTCACATAATACATTAGTACAAAAAGTCAAAAACAAAGATAACAATAACAGGAGTATTTATTTCTTTATTGTTTATTTTAGATTGAAATGTAACATAGTATTACGAAAACAAAGATTTTCCATTAATTTGTTGGCGTTAAAGACGTATTCCTCTGTGTCCATATCAAAATAAATATTACGTACAGGTATAGTTATGATTTTTTTCTCTATCTCTCGAATAATAAAAAAAAACTAACTTTTTTTTCTCTCTAGAAAACCATAGCTTTTATCTCCTTGGAGGAGCTACCATCGATTCTTTTGTTGATGGTAAGCTCCAATTTGCTTGATTTCTATCACAATTATTAGTTTGGTTTTACGGTTACGCAAAGAAAGTTAGTCTATTTTTTTGTAAGAGTTTTTGTACTCTTATTTAGGGTTTTAGTCTCTTTTTAGAATTTTTGTTCAGTTGGTGTGGTCTAATACGTTAGATGAAGATCGACTTTCAAATCGCTATAACACGAGTTGTAAGGTTTTTAGATGCAAAGTCATCAAAAAAATCGGAGCCGGACGTTAGTAAAATTAGTATTAGTTATTTCGAAGTTGAATTTCATATCTATGTTTTAGATCTACAATTGTTCAATAACGATTTTCATTGTAAGTATCATATGACTTGCTATTGATGAAATCGCTATGTTTGGTTTCAAAAAAAAAAAAAAAAAAGAAGATGTACTACTCCTAATGGTGCATTTGTTAGAATTATGGAAAAGATTTTCATACGAATGACTTTCTTTATTTTCTAGGAAAAAAATTATTGAGTTGGAAAGTGAATTAGTAAGTTTCCTACGTATTTCTTTATTTACTTTATCATAATAGTCGTGGTAAATATTTTTTTACAAAAATATTTAGCATGCTTATGTGGATTTATCATGTCATACAATATAATTATTAACCATCTTACCATAAGAGTTAAGACGTATATTATCAAATTGCGTCCTTCCTGCTCAAGGCTTCCAATAGTTTTATGGAATATGGTATCATACGAAAATGTAATTTTCTCAGTTTGACACATTAAAACAACTCATACTCTGATCAACTTTTCGTTATCATTAGGAAGGAAACTAATTTCAGAAAGTTATATCAACTCATTTACAATTATTTTAGACTGTTCTTTTGTGCAGCTGGTTGGTTGCGGTTCCACATTGCACCACAACTCTCCAATTTCCACCATACCCGCCACAATCTACCATTTCAATTTTTTTTCTTTTTATTAAAAGTTAAATACAAACCCATTTACAATTATTTGCACCACAACTTTCCACAACCCACCACACTTTTTAAATTTCCATCACATTGCACCGTAATCCACCGCAACCAACCACAAAAAAGAACTGGGCGTAACTTTAAGGTAAAATCAAGCCATAAAAGAATTAATGCAAGTGCGTTTTGGGTTACTGGTACAGTGGTACTAGGTACTATTTTCTATCATGTGTATTTTAGACCAACTTTACGGATGAATCCAACAAAATGGAAAAAACAAAGCTTTGCTAGAGTTACAAACTGCACACTTTTTTTAGTGTTTTTTGTGTTGTTTGGGGCATTTTGCTTTACTCTCTGTTTGGTTTTATCAGTCGCCTTAAAAATTGTATCAAAAACTTTGACTGTTAATATTTTAATTTGTACAATGATTCATCATACGAAATTGGTGTCATTAGATTCGTAATAAAAAATACTATTAAAAAAGTATAATATTATATTTTTTTACAAAACATTTATATTAGAAATGATTAATTAAAAATTGGCACTGAAAACCGTAAATGACAGATAAAAAAAAACGGAGGGAGTACAATTTATGTCCCGTAGGGATTGTCTATTTCCGTAGGAAATATCACATGTTGAGATAAGACTTTTGGGAATGCTACTGGTCACATATCTCTCAAATAAATTCATTTTCGGATTTTTTTATGCATTAAGATTGGGGTCCCAGTAAGGTTTGAAGGTTCCACTCTCGGTTATGGTTTATCGGGAGCAAATTTTTGCTCCCGTTCATAATTGTGAGCAAATTTCTGCTCCAACTCCTGGTACCATTGAGACTAAGAAATGAACCGGGAAATTGTTAGTCTTGATATCTGAATTTTTTTACACTTATTATTTCTATAAACAAGCAACACAAATAACACAATTTTTCTTAAATTTCGCTAATATCGGATTGGTTTGCTTACACCAATTTGCAATTGTAATACACAACCTCTTTTTCCCAAATAAAAATTTCATAATGTTAATACGTAGCAATCTTTTCCGCAAAAAGAACATTATAAGTTAGACACAATACTAGATAAAATATATCTAAAGAGTAAACACAAACTAAATTACGAAAGTCCAAAACTATTTTTTTGGTAATATATGACAATGACGATATTTATACATACATACGTGTGTGTGTCAACATATATATATATATATACATGGATTGAGAAATGAGGTTAAACCCCGCTCACGGTCGCGATGTTGGCTGGGGCTTCACTTTTAGTCTCACTCCCACCGAGAGCGGGATGAGATCCGAATTCCTAGATTTTTTGCATCCCTAAATGAAGTATGCTCCATTTAGGGGCATAAAAAGATTCGGTAAAATTTAAAAAAGGTAAATTTAAGTAAAAGTTAAAAATATAAAAAAATAGTTGAAGATATCTATGAGAATGACGAGCAATTGGGAGCAAATAAATCACTCTCAGTAGTCAATTCTTATTAATTATGTGTATTGTTTTGCTTTTGACATTTATTAATATTAGTGGTTGAATTAACTCATTAATATAAATTGACATGAAAAAATATGAATAGTTGTTAAACACAAAGAGTATTTTTTTTTATAAAAAACTATGAAACACTAAGTATTATTTTTATGAACATTTCAAAAACAATACTCGAGACGTTAACGGCGACTTAAAATATTAATTTATTGAATATTAATATTTGTCCAACTAAAATTTTGACTAGTTTAAAAAATTAAATATTACTCTACATACTGTCGGCAAATGCAACCTCACGCCAAAAGAGTAATCCATAGAAACCACTTTTTAAAAACTTTCTTATGAGATTTTAATTATTGTTTTTATTGAAATACTTTTGGTAATTTTTGGTAAATTCTAAATTGAGTAATTAAAAAGGGATGAAAATAAATTACGTTTTTGGGCCGAATAATACATCTCATAATTGAAAATATTCGAGCCGGCCCACAAAAGCCCCAAAGGGAACAAACAGAAGCCCATTTCTGAGATCTCTACTAATCTATCAGTCCATCACCAAAGCAACACGACACGACATGATCATGAGATTCATGACACACCTTCACCAATACGGCGACGTTTTGGTTCCCCTCATATTGGCGGGATGTCTCCGGCGACTACGGTGGCTGAAATGCTAAATTCCGGCGAGTTTGATTTCTAGGGTTCGTTTCCGAAACTTTACGGCGATTAAAACTCAGAATTTTTGCTATCTCCGTCGAAAATCTGCAGTGTACAATGACCAGCGATGCAGGTACTCTCTCTCGCCTCCTCGTTTGCTCGCTTCAGCTTGCTATCATTAATGGAAATTATTTTATTTTTGTTTATTTTCGTAAAGAGAAATTGGAGGTAAATTAGACTTGAGGAGGTGTTGAGTGTTGTGCTATTTAGATTTCGTCCTCTGAATTTCGTTCTATTTCCCCGTCAGATTTCACTTGAATATTGAAATGTTTTGTTAGCAATACGATCAGTATTGATAAGTTTTTCTGGAGCATTAGTTTGGAGAATTTCAACATTTTTGTCAATGCATATGAGTAGTTTTTAGAATTAGAGCGTTAGTAGTTGGTGTGTTGATGTCAAGAACATGCATCATCGTTTGCATGCAGTCTGTGTTGATCTGATCATGGAAGCATGATAGCGAACACTGATCCTTGTAATATGCTCCATAATGCAAAGCTCTTCACACTTAAAATCAGATCTTCATTAGGTGAAATTTGTGGTTTACAGATCATGAATACAAGGGGAGGATTCGCATTATATGATGATTGACATTTGAGGCTTATTATTTACTACTAATGAACTACAATAGATGATCACATACAGTTGGGGCACCATTTTAGATAGTTTTTTGAATCCATAGGTATAACAGTCAGCTTATTTTGTATGGAAACAATGTGAATGAGTCATAGCTTATGGAAATATGAGAGGACTTTCTGTGTGGTGAAAAAAGCGAATTTCTCGAGTTGAGAAGTGCTAGGTACTGGGTGTGGATTCTTTATTTTCTACTGAAAATTCGGCATAAATTGGAGACTGCTTCCTCTAATGGCCTTAAATCCATGTTTTTTGTTCGCCCATTGTGGGTTGTTATCAAATAAGTTGAAAGCGCATGAGCAATTTCACTGCTTTGTATGGTTCCCCCTTCTTGTTATACAAACACACAGCCCTAATTCCGTTTCTCAGCTTTGACACCGGAAAACAAGTTTGACCTCCGAAGTCGTGAGTCCTGTCGGCATCGAATTCACTGACCTTGATCACCAGTACAGCGAGTTCAAGAACTGTTAAGGGAAACTCAAATTCCTGATCCCATACTGGAGTCCACTGATCAATAGCTGGGGGAGTTCTTTCTGTTGCCTCATCAGCTGGGACTCCTAGAATTGCGACCTGGAGCGAAAAACATCGAAATTCATTATGGGGTTACATTAACATACATAATCAACTTCTCTTATGAAGCTGAAGCTTTTGGTCAAATTACTGATGTAAAGAAATCTGGAGGCGAGTTTTCATCCAACTGCTCGTTTTCAAATTCCAAATGCCAACCGTAACCGAAGTATACCTTCACCTGTTGTCAGCAAACAATTGTTTAGGGATAGAAAATTTGATTACATGTTTAGGGTATTAGTTTTTAAAGGTCACTACACCTTTAAAAGATGCTTAACAGGCCGCCATTGTCTTGGATTGAAAGGCTGTTTGTCGTCCAGCAGGATCGATGGTTTTTTAACGCACCCACTGTTGCCATGTGCCCGAAGCAGCCCTTGCTCAATCCAGGCTAGTTCATGGAGCTTCTTGAGACATTTCATGAAGTTTTTGTTAACCTGATCCAGATTATTGTCAGGAATTTCTTGCATCCAAATTCTCAATGCAAAGAGATTTTTTTTTTCAATGGCCTACTAGAAAATGGAGTGTGTTTTACCTCTTGATCTCGATATTCTTTTAGATCTGCAAGAGCTCGCACATAGGATGCTACGAGCTGAGCTCCATGTGTCCAACCAGTAAGAGGGTCAGCAATGGCGGAAAAAATCTGAGTACCCGGGTTAGGTCCACTAGGATAAACTGCTAGCATGTTATCTTGGGTAAACCTGAATCAGATCAGTCGCTAATAGAATCATAAATGCACAGGATTTGAGGATCTTGGTAAAAATGATTCAGTCATAAGGTGTAAAGTTGCTGTATATGATGATACCATGTATATAATGGATAAGTGGAAGCCAAAGTACGGGGACAAGAGGAAGAAGGAACGCGACTTCAAAGGATCAGTTAAGGAGTTGAGAAATGTATTGTGCAAACCTGATGATTTGCTCTCTCTGGTCTTTGGTAGAATATTCTAGACGGTCTGTAGTTAAGCCTAAAAGCTTGACCTTGTCTGGATGTGTATCTGTTCCCGACAAAGGGTCAAAGTTGTCGTAAATTGCCTCCATAGGAATAGAAATTATGTCTTCATATGTTTCTGCTATGTCCTGGAGAATTTGCATGTTAACGTTGTCGATAAACCTTCAAAGAAACATCTGAAGTTGCACTATTGAAATACAACATGATATGAATAACTGATCAGCATTCAAGTTTGCATGTGTGTGCGGTGGTACTGATATGTCAGCAATTGATATTACCGGTGGGTTTTCTCCTGTGTTAGAACAATTTGGCAGCCTATAGGATATTATAACATTATTCTTGCCCTTCAAATCATTTAGAGTCTGAGCTTTTGTGGTAGGATGGTATATCCTATCACCAAATGTTTCTTTGATACTCTGCAAGACAAATTTAGGCTGTCATGTAAACTGTGTCATCATGATTCTATCATTTCCTCCACCACTCTCCATCCACAAAAAAAGAGTGGGACAGGAAGATAAATATAGGAAATAAGTCAGCTCGTAGGTACTCACATGCTTTAATTCTTTTCTAAGTTTATCTCGAATATGTCCATCTTGAACCTCCAACCCAATGTTGTCCACTAGAATGAGTATTATCGGAAAATGGGATTTGGTTTCAATAGCTCTCAAGCATTGTTCTAGTGCTACAGAACACTTGCATATCTGCTGCGATATCCTGCAAGTTAGTAACCCAAAAAAGTGAAAAAGTAAATGAAAGAATAAAAAATTGGAAGCTGTCCTTTTTTGTGGCCTCCCATCGTGTTGGGGGGGGGGGGAGAGTTGTGCTGGGTAAAGAAACCAATTCTACACTTAAGGGAAAGTTACTATCTCAATGAACAATTAGCTTGTTAAAGTATAAGTCTCTCCTTTGTATTTGTATAGCAAAATACCTGGCTCTGGTCTTTAGAGGGGTAAATACCCCATTTACCCAACTGAATCCAACCCAAATTTATCCATTTTATCCTTATTTTTAAGTTTTAACACTTAATTTTCAACTTTTAGCTAAACTTATCCGACCTTACTTTACCCATTCTTGCCTTACCCCTCTAAAGAACATATCCTTAAATTGTGGAAGTTGAATGAAAGAGGGGGTTAAAGGGGATGGAAGAAAATTTTCTGCTAGGAAAGTATAGAATGTCAAACCCGTTAGGACGAACTTCAATATCCTTGTGATCCTTAGTTGGCCATAACTCCAATTCAATAACTCTTGTCCCGTTCTTCAGAGCCTTCTTAATGGATCTTATGAAGTCAGTTCCAGGAAATTCAAGGGTGACAGCTTTGTTTGCCCTTTCATCATCTGTCATTTTCATCATAGCGTCTAGGCATTTCGAATAGATATAGGAAGTGTGACCAGCGAACCAGTAATAATGTGTCAGCGGTGAGTTAAAGTCTTCATCCTGCAATTAGAGAGGAAGGTAAAACAATCAGACCCCATCTCGGGGGGGGGGGGGGGGGGAACGGGTCTGTTGGCTTTTGACAAAATAGGTGCTGCATGTTCTTACTCTGTGAGGTACCAAGGGTTTATTTTGCTTGCTAAGAAGATAGCGTAAGAAACGTGGCTTGCTGAGGCCCTTCTTGTGGAAATGTTCGCAGATCCCGTAGGTATTGTTGATATATGTTTCTGCATCCTGGATGGAAGTTCCCTCCTGACCCACTTGTTTAACCAGAAATTCATAGAACTGCTCAGCTGTCATTCTTTCATTTCCTCCTGCGTATTTATTGAACAATTCTTCGACATCTTTGGGTGGCTGTGGTTTTTTCTTTTTCTTCTTAATCCAGCGTCTGTAATTGTAGCAGATGTTGTCATATGCATTGGTCATGATTGCCAACACTTGAGGGAGGGAGGCATGGAGGATTGGTTGCAGCCTAGGGCACTTATATTTGCATGAGAAGAGAGGAATCGTCTTTTCAAGTTTCAGTAACATTCATGTTGGAGACAAAGTGTGTTGCTTGCTGTTTTGAAGGTTTTGTCATCAAGTTGGGAATATTTGCAGCTTCTGCTCCAAGCAAACTTGAAACCAGAATGATGTTATGAGAGTTCCTGTTTGATGTCAGCAAGATACAGGAAGGAAAGTTAGCTGTCTCTTGTGATTAACAAGTGTTATCCTAGATAACTCTTCACCGTGAATATCCTACCATGCTAGAAAAATTGGGTAACAATCAAGGAATTTTTGTGTTTCCCTTGACACACACAAGTGTTACCCTAGATAACTCTTCACCTTGAATATCCTACCACGCTAGAAAATTCGGTAACGATCGAGGAACTTTTATGTTTCCCTTGACACACGCAAGTGTTACCCTAGATAACTCTTCACCGTGAATATCCTACCACGCTAGAAAAATTAGGTAACAATGAAGGAATTTAATGTTTCCCATGGCACGCACAATTTTCACAGATGCTTTTCTTTTCTTGAGCAGTGTTGTAACCATATCAAGCCCTGAGGTGAAGTCCAACTTTGCTCGATGCTGGTGGCAGATCTAGATTGTGAAACTAGGGGTGTTCACTTAGTAATATTTTGGTTTTTGGATAGTTGAGTTGCTTGTATTAAATTGGACATACTTATTAATATCTTTGGCTCTTTTTTAGGGTATCCACTTAACAGAAATATATAATAACCTCCTAAAATATAATAGGTTGTTTAAATTTTTTTCGGAGTTTGGGTTTGGGGTGTCCATGGACACCCTTGGCTTCAATGGGGATCCGCCCATGCTTGATGCTAAACTCTTATTGAACCATATGAAATCTGTGTCAGAAAGATTATGGAGGATCAGATTTTTGTAGAAGCGTCATTTTCTGATGTCCGTTCTACTTTAGATTGTAGCAATCTAAAGAAAAAACCAAAATTAAAATTGCCCTTTTTCATTTTGGCGAAGTAACAGATTAAATCCTGTGTTGGTTTCTCTAGGTAATCCATACATAGGTGCCTTGGGTGAAAACATTTTACAGTTGGTAATTGCCAGATTCGGGTTATCCACATCTCATGTTAAGCAGCAAAATTTATACAAGAACTAGAAGCATTCGCTTCATGATCTTACTTTTCTGCTTCTGCATTTACAGGCTTCCATGGTTTGCAAAAAGACTGATCTTGACAAACTCCGTTATTAACTGGGTTAGTATCGCTTTAACATTGCTTCTTACAGCATTTTCCTTGCTCTTTTCACAGAGACTTATACTGGTAACTTTCTTGTAGTTGCGTCTCAATAATTTTTCGCGCCTACCTTTTGGCTTCATGGCAGATTAGCACAGATGGTGATAAAGTTTTCATTAGCTTATACTGGTAACTTTCTTGTAGTTGCATCTCGACTATTGAATGTTCGTGTTGTGATGATAATAGCTAATAAAATCAGATGATAAAGATAAAATTTTGTTAGCTAACGTTAATTTGTTTGTTTTGCACAGCGGAACTTTTATGTGAACAGAACAGAACAGTGCAAAACAAACAGATTAACGTTCAGCAAGTACGCTATGTTCTCGCGAGGATTCGCCATTTTCAGCTTGAACATGAACCACAAAAGTAAATAATGTTTGCTTGCTTAGAAGTCATCAAATCTTTGTCTTTAGAACCTACATAAATAACTTTCTACAGTATTTCCTTAGAAGGACAATGATACACATCTTGACTCAAGATGGTTAAGAATCATCTTGAATTGTGCACAATTCACATTTTTGTAACTTTAATAATATTTTCTCAAGTAATTATATATATTTATCAAATATAAGAGTATAATATTTATTTGCTAGGTCAAAAAATATTAATGATAGCCTAATTTTATCAATCATAGTAAAAAATGCACGTTTTGTGTATATTTTATATTTATGACAAAATATAAATAAATATTTTTATATAATTTATAAGTTATAATAACCCTTAAAGTAATGAAACTTACCTTTATAATGATTTAAATATACTCACATTTAATTTTTTGAGTGTTTTACATAAAATGCAAGATGGATAAGGACCATCTTGTGTCAAGATGTTTATCATTTTCGTCCTTTTAGAATACTAAGTTGATGTTTGTTTAAACCAAAACCAAAGCTAATACTTTGAAATCACGCTAAGGGTGCGGTATGGAGGGGTTATAGATATAACGGTTTTACCCCAAAATTTTGCAATTTAGAGAGATTGATTCCAATTGACGCATGATTTAGAAATTGTTCGTTACTTACTACTCCATGCAAAAGAAGCATAGGAAGGCATTTTACTTTTTGATTTTTGTTTGTTCAATGTTTTATTATTCCTTTTTGATGTGAACTACTCAGATGTGAGAAAACTCCCACATATTCTGACAAGTTTGAGATTTACAGTACACTTTTGGAAATTCTTCTCGACAGTGAGAAATGAGAACATTTACTTTTACATGGCTTCTTTTTCCTTTTCTTGTCTTAGTTATTATATTATTCTTGTCGACAGACTTAGGACTTCAATTGTACGGAAAGTATTTATATTTTCCTCATAAAATCGACCTTTTGTTACTATAATTTTCGTGACTGAACTGGACACGAGTTATGATTAGGTACTCAGTAAGGTTGTCTCTTTCACGCTTTTTTTTGGGATATATAAAGGATTTAAGGGGATTAGGAATAACGAAAGAGGTCTACGGAAAGGTTTAGTTGTTGGGTCTACCTAAGAATTAGCCAACTGGACACAATTCTTGTCCTAGATAGATAGAATGGTTTCGGATTATTTGGGTTCTATTTATGAGATCAGGCTATATTGTTGGTCTACAAAGTGTAGATTTTGTTATTTTTTCAAAAATTTCTGTACACTTGCCTTAGATTGCTTATGGTTTATGCCAATTCCCCATCAAAGTTATTCCGGGTAATCAGCTCATATGGTTGGAGAGTTTCATATCTTATTGAAAATTCGGACTTGTTGAGTTCATTTCCCTTCCAAAATTTGAGGAAATCTCGTATTGAGAAGGTTTCTGTTCAATTGAACCGAACAGACCCAGAAAGTCATGTTGCTATTGCACAAATGAGGCTTTTTTAGGTGCAAATAAATAATGGCTCTTACATATAATGCTCAATGATTACATTCTTTTGCCCTCAAAAACAACGAGATGTGGTACCAATCATACAAACTTGAAAGACATGAGAAGTTTCACCGACTTAAATATTTCTCCTTTGTGACTATATAGGGGAATCGCACGAATTCCGGGCTTCAACTCGGAAACAGGCAAACAAGTCTGGCCGCCAAAATCATCTTTCTTGTCGTTGTCATACTCATAGACCTGAATTTTCAGCAATGCCAGTTCGGGGACTGTCAAGGGGAACGTGAACTCCTCGTTCCAGATAGGAATCCATTCATCATCCTTGACCCTCGTCATCTGCATCATCTCGTCTGCAGGAACTCCTGCTATACCCACCTAGCATACCATTCAAACACAGTAGAAAAATTTAACAGTTTTGGCGTTAAACTGGCCATAGAAGAAGCATAAGACTAGTACATACTTCGGGTATTCAGATTTCCCAATTTTAATTGAGCGTTTGGTTGGTAAAGTTTCCCGGGAAATTGGTCTAACTTTTCCAATGTGACTAAGATTTCCTGTGTTTGGGTGTGTTCAATGGATGATTTTTTTTTTTGATTTTTTTTAACGTGGGACCCATTACTTGACACTCGGGGAAAGCTTTCCCATGAGAAGGTAGGGGAAATTTTTTCCCGGAAAACTTTTCCCTGGATTCTACCACAGGCACTGCCAGATTGAACCAAAATGAAAAATGATGAACAAAAGAGTACAATTATATGGAGATAGTAGACTCATTACCTTAGTATAGAAATCCGGAGGGGAATATGTGTCGAAATGAGTCTTCTTGAAGTCCAATCGCCATCCATCGCCCATGTATACTTTGACCTACTTCCAGTTACCATAGCAGAAGTTAAATTATCTTTTGCCATTTTATCCCCTTGTCCAAATCACAGACACAAATCGTAAAGGAGATGACTTTGGTTAAAATCTGGAGTACGGTTTACCTTCAAAGTTGTCTTCACGGGCAACTTCGTTCTTGGATCAAAGAACTGATTCTCGTCCATAAGGAAATCGGGTTTTTTGACATAACCACACCCTCCGTTGCCTCTAAACATCCCGTGCATCTGCCATAGTGATCTGCCATGCCCCTGCATTTAAAAACAGAGACTTTAACGTTTAGGAGTAAAGTCTTTTGCTATTAGGTTATTTCAATTCGGTTACGAATAAGTGGAAAAGCATAAAACCTGCATGTTGAATGCAACCATTTGAGCTCCATGCATCCACCCCACAAATGGGTTGTAGTTAGATGAATTAAACCGAGTTGTCTTAGGGTAAATTCTCAGGATGTTCTTCTGTGTGAACCTACAAAATATACATTACAGAAAAGCTTAAGTTGATGGCAGGATTTGCAATACAAAACAAACAAGGCATTTTTTCTTTACACATACCGAACAAGATCTTTTCCATGTGAAGTTGCTGCTTTCTCCAGTTTCTGTTCGCTAAAACTAACGCGGACAACTTTGTCAGGGTCAACCTGGAGAGTCTCGCCTAACTTTGATCTCTTTTTCTGGTGAATGGCAATCAAGCGCCTATATGTAAGTGGCTCAAATTGCTGTGAAATCTCTGCACAATCATCGTCGTGCTCATCATCATGGTTGTCATTCTGCAGAAAGGATTTCAAATGTTGCGAGGGACGTTCCTGATCGATGTCCTTTGCAGTAGGGGGGTCTTCTGCTTCGAGAAACTCCTTTGGTGGCTTGGTGGAGATAAGTATCATCTTCTTCAATGTTTCTGGAGATGGGAATTCTTTTATGTTATCTGATTCTGGAAGATATAGCCTATCCCCAAATGTTCGAGTGATCATCTGACCAAGGTGTGTGGAGAAAAGGTGAAATTTTGCTGCTATTGAATACAAAGACTCAGTCACTCAGTATTGATGATTAAGAAGCAAATCAAACCTCTGCTGCTTTTTCCTGGAGTTTTGGAGTCAGATGATCTTCAAGGGTTATGATAACCGGGTAGTCCGACGAAAAAAACGCGTATTCGTTAATTGATTTGAGACATTTCATGAGGTCCACTGGAGTTGTAAGGGTTCTGTGGGTACACAAATTTAACATATCAATCAGAACAAACAGATGCCAAAAGAACAACCACGCAATAAAGATTCCACTAAATGAAGCCAGAGATCCAGCAATGTATGTTACAAGCAACTTAAGTTTATACTCTAGGATATCTGTAAGTGAACAATCACACTATTGAAAGTGAACACCCTGATATTTGCAGGTGAACAATCACAATATTTGGAACAAAAACTCCAGGAGCACGTACTAACCCAAATGGATAGAAGAAAGAAGGGTGATTGGTGAACAAGCTTTGATCACGTTTTCTCCGATATGGTTCAGATAGGAAATCGGAAAGTTGAGTTAAATTGAGGGAGTGAAAGACATAGAGAAGAACCTGCCATGGACAACGTCGATATCATCTTTCGAGGAATTAGGCCACAAATCAAGCTCAATGACTCGAACGCCTTGTTTGAGGGCGGTTATGATTGGGATATCACTGCTGTCACTGCTCAGTTGGTTTCCAGTCAAGTAGGAGTTGTGGCCTGTGAATATGAAGTAATGTGACAATGGAGCTGTCATATCTTGGTGAACCTATCAACAATGCCAAAACACTACATAAAAAACTTCATCAAAATTGTCATAGTGAACAAGATATCTGAATCAAAGTATGGGCCTACATGATTGATTATTGTCAATGATGTGCATTCCTAAGAACTAGAAGATAGAGTAGAACAAATCAACTTGGGTAGGTAAGTAGGTCTACCTAAGGGGATCTTATTTCATGGGTTAATTACTAGTAATCTTTATTAGTCAATGTCAAGGGTTAACCATTAAATTCCCACGACTAATATGATTCATTAAGCATAAACCCCACAATCTAATGTCCATGAGAAACTTTTGCTTCTACCAAGGTTGGTTTGATCCTTGGTGACAACGGGAGATGATAGAGGTAGCCATTTTGGCTAGACTTGTCAATTGGGCTGGTCGGGGTTCGGTATCATATTCCGGGTTTGTTATATCTTAGGTTGGAAAACTGGGTCGGTGGTTTTGGGTTGGGTCAACTTTTCCCGAGCCTAATATTGGCTGCCACATCTTTAGTTGATTGTGTCTGTAATCAAGCACGACTTTGCTTTCATTGAAGGACCAGATGAGAAAGGACCAGATGAGACTAGTAAAATTCAGCTATGAGTGGATGAACATAAATATTTGTTAAAAGTTACCACAAATTTATTAAAATTTGTCGAAACTTATACATTTATTAATATGTAAATTTTTTCCCAAAAAATGTTACTTTATTCATAAAGTAATGCTTTTTGATTTTTTCCCTATAATTATCGAAACTTACTGAACTTCACAAGGAGTTATCAAAAATTAATTTTACCAAACCATTCATTTGCCAACGACTGTTACGGGGCATGTTTTACCCAACAATAGGAGCAAGCTTTAAGCAATAGTAAGCAAATACTAAACAGTGGTGAACAATATGGAAGGAGTTTGTTAAAAGGCAAACAGCCATATACTACAGTATGAGGCTTGTCATTTTCTATTGTAACATTTCAGATATCACCAACCTTACCAAAAATTTACAATCCTTACAATTTCCATATTAGAACTTAGACAATTCTAATGTAATCAACCCCTCACAATTTGTTTTAACTCTAACACACCAATAGAAGTTTCATCTTTCTAGAGTTCAATACCTTCTAAGGTTCAATACCTACTATCAAAATAAAAGAAGTTTCACCAAAATAAGAATCTAGAGACTAATAGCAATAAACCAACAAAACATGTCATAATATAGCTAATAGCTTCTCTTACTAAATACTAACTACTGGTAACTTTTTTCCCCTGTTAATCATCCTAAATACGTTATTATGTGTTCACAATACAACAAATCTACAGCAGCATCATATGTACAATTAAGAATTTAAGTGAAAATTATCATCATAAAAGTAGGAAATTCTAATTTGCAGCATAAAAACATTTCGGAAGTTACATTAAAACGATCGGAGAAGCACACAAACCTTAGATTGGAAAGGCGGATTCAGATCAACGGAGAAGATGAAATGGAAGAAATCGTCGAGACTGAGTGAGTTTCTGGTGAACTTCGCAATGTGATGCCTCTGCTTCAGCACGTTCTCCACTATCTTCTCCGGCGGATCGTCGATCGTCGCCGCCTGCTCCTCCGCCAGGAAGTGGCGGAGCTGCTCCGGCGTCATGTACGCTCCGCCGCCGTCTCCGGCGTACTTCTCGAACAACTGCTTGACGTCGTCCGGCGGCAGGAGCTCCGCCGTCCAGAAGTTTCTTGTGAAGAAGCAACACACTCTGTACTTGCTCCCCATTCTCTCTCCACTTCTCTCTCTAACTCTGTATTTCTTCTTCAATGGCGGAGGAGAGAGAAAATGGCGACCAATGAAGAGGCGGTTTTTATACCGGAAAAGGTCAACTAAAGATGAAGTCCTTTTTAAAAGTATGGGATTAAGAAAAAGGATTAATTAATAATTAGCGTAGTGGTAATTGGATCTGTCTCTATTGATGAGTGTGTGTCTGCTTACTTGGTGTTGGATCATTGGATGCGAGCTGTTAACAGGAAATTTTTGTATTCATTAAAGAATTTTCTAATTTGTCATTACTTGTCATATTCACACTTGCCGCATCTTATTTTTTAATTATTTTTTCAAAGTAGGTTTAGAAATAGAAGTTTATTTAATAATTTTAGAATAAGTTATAAAAAAAATTCAAATCATTATGTGTCATTAGATTTGGTTTATGTTTACCTTGGCCCTTGGGAAGTGAGAATGTAGTTTGAGTTGAGTTGGTATCATTTGATTAAACTAAATTTAGGTTGATTAGATTGATAAGTAACTTGAGAGTTGAGAATAAGTTTGGATAGATTAGAATCCGTTTTTCTGTACGGTGTGGTGCGATGTGGTAATGGTGCAGTGTGGTAAAATTTGAAAAAAATGTGGTGAAGTGTGGTGGGTTGTGGTGGGAGTTGTGGTAGATGTGAAAAATGAGGAGAAAAAATGTAAAAAGTAGAGGAGAAAAGTGAGGAGAGAGCAAAGTAAGAAAATATTTTGGTAGTGATTGTGGTAAAGTGTGGTGGAGTGTGGTGAAATGTGATAGAATATTGGGTAGTGCGGTGTGGTGCGGTACCGCAGCGCAAGTTACCCATAAAAGAACGAGGTCTTAATGATGCGTTTGGTAGTTTCATGACACGAAGGAAGCCTAAACTGGAAAGGTGAGATCAGATCCATCCTAAAAAGGAAGGAAAGAGTTACCCTTCATCTCTCTCGAGGAGCTCCCATGTCTAACTGCTCCTAGAATATGGAGCCCTCGAAACTTTCTATTCGATTGTATTGAAAGGCCCATTGAATTGGGATTTCCCTATTGGGTCAGGTCATTTTGGGGCAAGCCGCTCAAACATCTTAAAGTATTTCATTTTGTTTTTCAGTGGGATCCAAGTTTGCTTGCGTGACCTTTCTTCCACCTTTGCTTTGAATTTCATTGCCTATCCTAGGAAAACTTTTCCGGGAAAAATTTGCCGTAGGCTTCTTTGGGAAAATGTTTATTGAGCTTGATAGTGAAATAATGGATCACACGCTAAAACTTTCCCATCTAGTTGTCATAACCAAACATAAGAAAGTTTGCCCACTTAGAAAAGTTGACAAACTTTCTTGGAAAAGTTTTGGGGCCAAACACTCCCTACAAGTTTATTATTCTCAATTTATCATAAATAATATGTTAGTCATGTTTGGTAAATAATTTTCAGAGGCAAAAATAATTTATTCTAGAGAAACTTTGTTGTTTTACAAGTCAAGATAATTAGATATGAATGATGTCATATTACATTTGTAATTATATTATCTATTCAAAGTAACTAAGCATACGAAACATAGTAACTTAATCATGGTCTCATCAAATGTTTGTATTACATTACATCCATATTAATTGCATTACATTCAATCAAATTATATATAAGAATAAATATAGCTACAATATTACAAAAATAACTATACAAATTGATACTTTCAAAAACTACTCTACACTTAGCCTTGCTTTACTATACATACAAACCAAACTTAAATCAAACTCAGATTGAGATCTGACTTGGCTCGTTCACATCCCTAATTAGGTATGGACCAATAGAACGGAAAATTAATTAGAGCTTCCTTAAAAAGTAGTTTGAAGGATCTTCAAACTTGAACCGCACAAGAAGTTTCACCGATTTAAATTTCTCTGCGTTGCCTCTGCGACAATACAAAGGAATAGCGCGAATTCCTTGCTTGAGTTCAGACACAGGCAAACAAGTTTGGCCCCCAAAATCATCATTCTTATCATTGTCATGCTCATAGACTTCAAGCTCTAACAATGCCAATTCAGGGACGCTCAAGTTGAAGGTGAACTCCTTATTCCACACTGGAATCCATTGGTTGAAGTTGACCTCCGTCTTGTATGATCTCTTATCCGCCTCAACTCCTGCTATTCCCACCTGCCATGCAATTCAAACAACATTACCAATTGATTGGGATTTCTTGATTATTTAAAGCCAATTCCTTATTTCATTTATTTATTGGAAAAATCTGAGTATATATAACAATACCTTGGCGTAAAAATCTGGTGGTGAGCATGAGTCGAAATGGGTTTTCTTGAAGTCCTTTCGCCATCCATCACCCATGTATACTTTCACCTGTGTTTAAGATGCATGATTAATTTCAAGTAAACTATTATTATTGGAAAAGGTAGAGCCAACAATTATAAATTCTTTCCTCAAAAGAAAAAAAAAACAATTATAAATTCTTTTTCTTTTTTTCTTCTTTTTACTTCTATCCCCCTTGTTTTTCCTTTATACGTGCGAAAGAATGAATATATGTCTACTATATTATATAGACCACATCTACCTAATAACGTCTGCACGATTTCATGATGTATTTTCTATCTCATACAAATCACAAACACATAGGCTAGACGATTAGAAGGGGTGAATTTAATTGATTAATTCAAGTCCCCAATAGTGTTGGAGTATTTCAAAAATTAAGAGATTTAAGGAAATAAGTTATAAGGTAAGGATTGATCGAGAAGTTCAAAATCTAGCTTATTAAGTAAAATGGACCCAACATGTGGTTAGTTTACGTACCTTCAAAGTTTTCTTCACAGGCATCTTTGCTTTTGGATCAAAGACATGGTTTTCATGAGTAAGGAAATGGGGTTTTTTGACATAACCACACCCTCCATTGCCTCTAAATATCCCATGCATTCGCCACAGTGATCTGCCATACCCCTGCGCTTAGTAGAAACACAGAATTTTAATTAGTGCTAATTAAATTGCTAAGCTTTTTCACTTTTATGAGTAATCTATCCAATTTGACAATTTAAATAAAGACTTTTGGATTATAATAATATATTGAGTTTTTTTTTTGGGGGGGGGGGGAGGGGTTTGGACTTAGAGATCGACTGGTATATCAACTTTTAGACCTATTTATTGTCAATGTAATATAACCGTATTAAGTGGTGGTATATTAGTGTCCAATTTTAATAATAATCATCATCACAGGCCAACAACATTAACGAAAAATAGGTCTATAAGGTCATACTAGTGTTCTATTTCAAAGATTGATATATTATAGTTAAATACTCCCAAAATTTAATATATTATTATCTAATAATCCGTTGAATAAAGTTCAAACCTGCATGTTGAAAGCAACCATTTGAGCTCCATGCATCCAAGCGTCAAAAGGGCTATAGTTTGAAGAATCAATACGACTTCCTCTTGGGTAGATCCTCAATATATTCTTCTGCGTAAACCTTCAAAAACATACAAAACTTATATCAGTCTTGACAAAGACATTTTAAGTGTCTTATATTTGTGCAAAACTTATTTCAATTGTCCTATCGGATATACAGTATAATATGCAGTGGTTGCTGACATAACTAACACATGCCAAGTTTCTTATAATTGATAATTAATACCTATTATTAAAAACTATTACCTCCATTTTTATTTGAGTGTCGTCTAGGTTAGTTCTGTCAAAAATTTTGATTGCTAATATCTTAATTTGTATAATGATTCTTCAAACAAAATTGATATCATTAGATTCGTAATAAAAAGTACTATTGAAAAAATATAATATTGTATTTTGTTTTTATAAAAATATTATGTATAAAATTGTTGAGTAAAAATGGACCTCAAAAAGGGTGAATGACAGATAATATAAAACGGGGGGAGTAGACATTAGTTCTGTTGGAGATATCCAAGACATGAGCCCACTTCAACCAAGGTCTATGACACACAAGTTAAGTGATGTTTCATTTTAAAATCAATTGATGTTAAAAGGAGTAACTCACTTAATTTATATACCATATACTTTCTCTTTGTTTTTCCAATATGGAACATTTTTACTCATGATAAATCCCAACAAGTTTAATGAAAATATAAGACATTTTTGGGTAAAGTTGAGGAGAAATTTACCGGACAATATCTTTCCCATGCGATGATATGGCCCTCTGAAGCTTCTGCTCGCTGAAGCTAACACGACACACTTTACCAGGCTCAATCTTAAGAGCTTCATCCAACTTAGATTTCTTCCTCTGCTTAATCGAAATCAAATGTTTATACTTAAGTGACTCCAGAGGCTGTGATAACTCTCCACTTTCGCACTCGCTTGGACCGCCTGATGAATGTTCTTCTTCTTCTTCGTCTTCATCTTCCTGTTCGAACCCACGACGATTCATGTTTCGCCGGAGGATGAAATCGAAGCAACCCGAGGCGCGCTTGGTAGGGTCAGTGGGCCCGCCCCGATATTCGGATTCGAGAAACTCTTTGGGTGGTTTTGTGGAGACGAGGATCTTTTTCTTCAGTTTTTCTGGGGATGGGAACTCTTTTGTTGGGTTATCTGGGTCGGGGTGGTATAGCATTTCTCCAAATGTTTGATTGATCATCTGACCAACAACACAATGAACCGGTCAAAATTTGCTAGCCATAATATTTTACTTTTAAGGATTTTGGCCCTGTTCTTTTACGCGGTATGGCGCAGTATGGCATGGTATGGTGTGGTGAAATTGTGGTGGGTTGTGGTATGATTGTGGCGGATTATTGATATATTGTGGTGGGTTTTTTGTATATATATAAATATTGTGTTGGTAATTGTGAAAAAGTAATTTATGGTGGGTTGTGGTGAATTGTGGTAGAATGGTATTTTGTGGTGGATTGTGGCAAACTGCGGTAGGATGTGGCATCACAGTTTGCCGACCGCAAAAACGAACATGGCAGTAAAAAGCGTGATCTACATTGAAAGTCTGTTTGTTACATAGTTAAGGTCGAAATGTTATTCGGTATGTTCTGGCGTATGTAGTAATTAAGGTAGACCCACGTACTTTCTTTTCTTTTCAAATATATAAAGAGAAAACAGGGGGATTAGGAATAAAGAACACAACAACACAAAGAACAAGTCAAATTTGGGAAGCTATAATATTTTAGGGTGGATTTCCCTGTACTTAATTCAAATTAGAAGTGGGATCCATGTTGAAAGTTGTATAAATAGTTAAGGCCAAGATGTTATTCGGCATAGACTCTATAATAAGCTAGAACTACATCCTTTTTTCGAATATATAAAGGAAAAATAGAGGGTAGAATTAAAGAAAACAACAGCAAAAGCAACAAACAATAAGCCCCAGTATAGCCTCGTTAATGTATGGTGAGACAACCTTCCCTTTCCCATGCATGAAGATATTGATTCTACCAGATAGGTTAGGAATAAAGAAAAGGAAAAAAAAGCCTTATAATTAATGAGTCTACCTTGTTTGGTAGATTAGGATATACTACCTCCGTTTTTATTTATTTGTCGTCTAGGAAATTGTATTAAAAATTTTGACCGTTAATATCTTAATTTGTACAATGATTCATTATATAAAATCGATGTCATTAGATTCGTAATAAAAAATACTATTAAAAAAATATAATATTATAATTTTTTATAAAAATTTTATATTATAAATTATTGATTAAAAATTGACACTGAAAACCATAAATAACAGATAAAAAAAGAACGGATAGAGTACTTAATAATTAGCCTTTACGAGAATACAAAAACAGAATGCAGATGTTAAGGAGCAGAGAAAATGAAAGGAGACCTGTGCAGCTTGTTCTTGAAGTCTAGGAGTGAGGTGATCTTCGAGGGTTATGATAACTGGGTACTCCGACGCAACAAAAGCGTGTTCTTTTATGCATTTCAGACATTTCAACAGGTCCACCGAAGTTGTCAGGGTTCTGTACATCATACCCATTCGATCAATCAATGAAACAGTCGACCAACAAAATTAATGAACACTATCACCCCTTTTTTTTTTTTTTGGGTTTTTTTAGACATCAATAATATTAGCTTTGGGGGTATTGAATATTAATAATACAAACTATTTTCTTGGACATTAGTAATACGAACTATTGACATATTTTCCTCTAACAGTCAAGGTTGTTAAAATCGGGATCCTAACTCGAAACTATGGGGAAGTTAGGATCGGAATTTAGCCCATGTAGGATCTTGGATCGTGTGTAAATAGTTGAATCGTATCGAGGTTTTGAACCGTAAATTCGTAGGATCGTAAATCAGGATCGGGATTTTAATAACTATGCTAACAGTATACTGTCGAATTGTTATGGTTTTAACTCATCGAAAAGATGATGTGGCTCCATAATATGTGACATGGAAGGCATGTTAGTAACCATGTCAACATTTTCTACCCAACCTCCGTCTTCCACATCACACATCATGGAGTCACGTCATCTTTCCGATGAGTTAAAACTGCAACAACTCGATATCATATACTGTTGGAGAAAAATATGTCGATAATTGGTACTACTAATGTCCAAGAAAATAATTTGTATTATTAGTCTCTAATACCCCAAAATTGATATCATTGGCGTCCAATAATCCCTTTTTTGCATGTAGCATAAATTATCTTACCTATTTTACTCCTACTTTATATCATTTTCACTCATTATTTATATTTTTTTATCTACCTAATATAATATATATTTAAAATTTTATATATTTAATAAATGATGTTATTATATATGTGACTTGACTTACTGTACCTCTTTAGGAGTTATAAACTATGATTCTTTTATGATGTGGGAAAAAATTATCTTTATGTTTCCCATCCATCCTTCCCCACTTTATCCCATCTTTTCTATTATATCATATAATTTCTTATATACTTACATGATATACATTTAAAATTTATATATTTAATAAGATATCTGACTTGTATGACTTAATTGTCTTAATCACAATACCATATTAAAAATTATAAATTATATATCTGCAAATTAATATATTTAAATGATGTGACTGATGTAACTTACTTTCTCCAACATTATCACAACTTTCCCACTTTATCCTACACTTTTCCACCTTTTCCATCCACTTTCTATTCCACACTACAAAAGAACAAGACCTATATATCTAAAATTTTTATATTTAAATGATGTGATTAATGTGACTTGTTTTATCAAACACTATTTTATATGCACCCACTTTATCTGCCTTTCCCACATTTCTTGCATTACTCACCCTCCCATTATCCTACACTGTAAAAGAACATGACCTACATATTTGTATGGAAATAGTTCTAATGTGTATGAATATTGAATATTGTATCCTACTCCTTTAAAACCAAAACCAACACTTTCCCAAATTCCACCTGGGGGTGATGTATGGAGGGATATGATGTAATAGGCTTAATTATTTTGTCGCTAATTTTACAATTTAAATATACTCAAATTATCCGCCACCTACTACTCCATGAAAAAGAAGCATATTAGATTTAACGAGTCATTTTGCTTAGTCCATCACAACATAAGTCAAAAAAGTAATTATTTTCAACTTATACCGGATTAAAATGGAATTTTGTGGGACCGAAGGAGAGGGAGGAAAAGAGAGGGACCTGCCATGATGAACTAGGATTTTATCTTTGGAAGAATTAGGCCACAAATCAAGCTCAATTACTCGAACTCCTCTTTCCAAGGCCTTTTTGAGGGGAATATCACTGCTTTTGCTGCTCAGTTGGTTTCCAGTCAAGTATGAGTTATGTCCTGTGAATATGTAGTAGTGTGACAATGGAGCTTTCATATCTTGATGAACCTATCAACAAAATCCAAACCACACATAAAAACTTAGTTAATCCCTCAAACTGGTTACATATGAAATAAACTTCTGAATGCATGAATTGGATAAAATAAAGTTTGGATGGATTGGATTGGAATGGATTGGACTAGATAAGTTAGGATGTTTTTTTGGGAATTGTATTTTTAAAGAGGATTTTTTTTTTGGAATTGTGTAAGGTTTAGATTGGATTGAATTGGATTGAATTGGAAACAATTATCAATCCAAAGAATAGGGTAGTAAGCCTTTATCAATATATATCTCCCATAGTGACATTTGGGCTTTAATAGATTAATGTGCATAAGGATCCATGTTCCAAATATACAATGTACAAAAACAAGCATTTCAACCAAAAATTTAAAACAAATGATAGAGGATAAGCAAACAAATCAATCAATTAGGTAGTACCCGCAAAAATTCATATCTAAGTTAAATTTAGGTTGGTCAAATTAATTAATCTCAAAGCTCATACGAGAAGTGATGTTTGCTACCCGGTCCTTTTCTGATCAGATCGAGTTGGACAATTTAGACAGACATGCTCCCTCTGTTCCATATTGATTGTCATAATTTTGACTTTCACGGTTTCCAATGTCCCTCTTTGATTGATACTTTCTTATGTAATATGTTATTAATAGTTGCAATATTATACTTTTATGATAGTATTTTTCATTACGAATTTAATAGTGATAATTTTACATAGCAACTCATTGTATATATTGGGAAATTTATGATCAAAATTTTTTAAATTTGAAAGCACGATTGTTAAAGATAACAATTAATATGGAACGCAGGGAGTATATCCATGTCAAAATCGAATTCTAACAAAAAAAAAGAGAAATATTTTGTTCGAACTTTCCGTCAAATCAACCAATGATTCTGACGAAACCCATATTTTTCCAACTCGATCGCACAAGTTCCAATATTCAGGTTGGACAAAATTTCACCAACTCCATGACCAGACAAGCAAGAAAGGAGCATTATGAGTGTACGATGAATATACCTTAGACTGAAAAGGGGGGTTGAGATCAAGTGAAAAAAGGTAATAAAAGAAATCCTCAAGAGAGAGGGAGTTCCTAGTGAAATGAGCAAAGTGGTGGTACTCTTTCAACACCCTCTCCACTATCTTCTCCGGTGGCTCCTCCGTGGTGGCCGCCTGCTCCTCCTCCAGGAAGCGGCCGAGCTGCTCGGAAGTCATGTAGGCCCCGCCTTCTCCGGCGTACTTCTCGAAAAGCTTCCGAACGTCGTCCGGCGGGTGGAGCCCCGCCATCCAGAAGCTTCTCGTGAAGAAGCAGCACACTCTGTAGTTGCTTCCCATTTTTACTTAGTTTCTCTCTTTGTCTTCAATGGAGAAGTGAGGGAATTAAGGAGGGACAAGAGAAGGGGTACTTTTATATAGGGGAAATCCACCAAATAATGGGTTTTTTTTTTCTTTTTCTTTTTTTAGTGAAAGCAAAATCTGGGGCTGGGTAATTATTTTGAGTGGAAATTATGTCCGACACCTAGTTTTTTTTTTTCCCGGTTTGACTCGGGTCTAAATAGAATCAGGATAATAGAAGTTTGAAAAAAAAAATTATGATTATAATAAATGGTTTCAGCACAACAAATTTTATAGTCATAAACTATTACTATATGTTTTCGAACATATTTATTAAGTCCAATAATTTTGGTCCGTCCATTATGATTCTATAAATAACTATAGACGAAATTGATAGACTAATGTAAAATATTAATTTCATCGCTCCTAAGTCCTAACCATGAAAGCACAATATTTTATTCACAAAAAAATCATTAAAAAAATTATGACTTCATACAACATATATAAATAATATTATACTTAATACAATAAAATTATATCTTTTTAAAATTAATGTATAACAATATAGCTTTTATAAATACCTAATGGTATAATGTTCAGCGTTCACTAAAGCATTTTTGAAATTTCTTTTCATCGATATCAATATAATTAAAGCTCTATAAGTTAGATATATCTAGACCATGGAATTTTCTTATTTCCATGACCTCATCATACGTGTAATCTATTTTTAAAATTATTTAGACTATATACTAAATTATTTAATTAGACAATTTTGTAATAATTGTTTTTAGATTAGATGATAAATAGTTTACTGATAATTCTCACCACAAGTTTTTAGTAAGACATAACTTTGCGATAACTTTTTAAAAATATTGGAGTAACGAATGATTAATTTATTTGGAGTGGTTCTGATAAAACTAAAAGTCATTCCTTAATAAATCATTAGTCACATTCGTATTAAAAAGTCAATCTAATATCACTTATCAGTTATATTAAAATACTAAAAAGGTTATAATTTAAGGAATCTATCTCATGATAAGTTCACGTGAAACGGTCTCATGCTAAAATTTGCGATAGTTTGATCAGCCTTTTTTTTTGGGAAATTAGAATTAAATAAACCAACCTTTGAGGTGTTTTGATATAACGAACCAACCTTGAACATTAATATTAGACAAACTGACTTAATATTTTGTTTTTTTCAACAAACCGCCACCGAGTCAAACTCGTTGGAAGTGTGACGTGGCGGTGGCGAAAGCTTACATGGAGGGTGTTTTAGCCACAAAAAAAAAAAGAAAAATTAATATTAGTCAATGTGAGAAGCTTCCTCCAGTAAGCTTCCGCTACCGCCACACCACACTTCTGATGAGTTTGACTCGGTGGCGATTTGCTAGAAAAAACAACCTATTAAGGTCAGTTTGTCCAATATTAATGTTCAAGGTTGGTTCGTTATATCAAAACACCCCTAAATGTTGGTTTATTTAATTTCAATTTCCTTTTTTTTCAAATAAGCTTATATAACTAAAATTTTTATAGTAAAAAAAGTCATAACATCTTTTTTGCTAAGTCAAAATCAGAAGAGATCTCATATTTAAAAAAGAATCCATCAATAACTCGAATTTACGTAGGAGCAACCTCTATACCGCTCCTTTTAGCTGGTGTGAGCCTAGCAAGGTGATGGGTCAAATGGTTCACATCTCTCTCGACATGTACCTCCTTACAAGACTCAAAGTTCTTACTAAAAAACGACATATCATCCAAAATAATGTGAAACTAAGGTGAACTACAATGTTATTGACACTTTGAACAAGCGACAAACAACCTGCAGATTCAACGACAATCTTGTTCAAGTTAATGCCATAGAGAGATGCTCGGGCCTCCCCCACCATTTCTCCATTCCAACTACTATTCCAACTTTAAGCTTGATAGTTTTCGAGTTTGACACGGTCCATATCATTGCTAGCTTGAATTATGGAATATGTTAAACTAAATAGATTGATGACAAAGTATCCATAAGAAAAAGTGGAATAGATCTTAATTATATGTTGAATAGTTCTTGAATTAACTTGATTATAAGTAGTAGGTTATATGTAATCATAAATAATGTACATCCATAAGGTTGGTGCAACTAAACTGATGTGTTATGTATAACATTGAATGACTGAAATTGAAATCAGCTACTTTATCCAACTCGTAGCCAATTTGAAAGCAACATCAAGTCGTCTAACAATAATTGAGACCTCAACTTGTTCCACATCTTTACCATAATTGAGCCTTAATTACCTTCTATGGCTAAAGAAAGAACAAAGCGGGAAGGAGGATTGACTAGAGAGAGAAAATGAGAGAGGAGAGGAAGAAGTATGACCAGTGGTGGATCTCGACCCTTTAATTAGGGGTGACCAATATACTGTTATTTTATATAATAAACATAAAATCCATAATTTTTTATTCCAAATTATACTAAATTATTAATTGTTTTTGGGTTAACGGTGGCCGTGGCCGCCGTCGGCAAGGCCCCAGGTCCGCCCCTGAGTATGACCATGGCCATGGCTGAAGTGAAAAATGGAAGGGGGAGGAGAGAGAAAGAGGTTTGAAGAGAGAGAATAGAGATGGGGAGGCTAAGGTGGCAAGTCAACACTGACGGGGCAAGTCGACACACGTACACTCATCTGCCGCTACATCATCGCGCCACCGAGTTAAGCTCGGTGGCGAACTATTTAATCTACTATGGTGCAAAAATTCATATTAATTAGAACTAAATATAAAGTTCATATTATTTAGTATACTATGGACAAAAATTTATATTATTAAAATCCAATTTCCTTATTTTTTTTTAGTCTGGTTCATATGTAAGTGTTGTGCTTGTTGGGAATGTTTTTTCTTCTTTCTATTTCTTATTCTGTTTCTATTCTTCTACTTTCTTCCTCCCAAAAAAATTGTTCAAGTTAACAAATAAAGACAAATTTTAAAAATTTTGACCAATAATTTATTAAATTATATATTGAGTTACTCCATCCGTTTCATATTAATTGTCGTCTTTGGAAATCGTGCACTCAAATTTAAAAAATTTTGACCATAAATTTATCAATATATACAATGAGTTGCTATATAAAATTACCACCATTAAATTTGTAATAAAAAATACTATCATAAAAGTAAAATATTGCGATTGTTAATAACATATTATATAAGAAATTATCAATCAAAGAATAACATTGATGACTGTGAAAGAAAAATTATGACAATTAATATGGAATGAAGGGAGCATTATATAAGACAACCATTATTAGATTTGTGATGAAAATACTTTTAATTGAATATAACATTATAAATTTGCTAAGATAAAATACAAAAAATTAATGATCAAAATATTATATCGAAGATCACATAAGACAAACTGTTTTTGGATCGAGGGAGTATATTTTTTCAGTTTGTTTTGCTTCTTGTTGAGATTTGATCTTGTTAAACTTTTACATTCTGTTGACCTCGACTAATTATTTTTTTTTAGAAAAGGTGTAATTGATCTTGTTACTAAGACAACGATAACAACATAGAAAACAGCCAACCAAAGTAACATCAAACAATATGATTCAATTCACCGTCGAACTCGAAAGCGACAATATACAAATTGCCAAATTGCCAAATTGGATTCAGCTAAAAAAAATACTTTTCAGTACATTTATTTGTTATATTTTGATTGGCAAAATGTTTATCAAACGAAGAATAGTACATTTATTTGTTATTAAATATTTTTTTATTTGAATAAAGACTTAATACGGATTCATATATAATCCATTAATTTATGCTCTACCTACTACTGCATATTAGAAAGCACATAAACATTTGGGTGTAGGCATCCCACATATATTTGGACAAAAAGTATATATATATATATATGAGATAATTGGATTCTAACAATTCCTACTTTCACCAATTGGACAATAGTGGACCGTACTTTCACTTTTTATTCTGGTGGTCCAAAAAAATAAAATTGGATTGTAGTGGTACCAAATCCACCTCTACATTCTTCTTATTTTTCCATTCCAACACTATATTGTTTTTGTTTTTTTCGTTCATGCCCCTAGAAAGTTAATGAATTATAGTTTCTAAAACATTTTACAAATTTTTTTTTGAGACTCCGAATAATTATTATGATTTTTAAAAATAATAAAAGTGAAAAAATCGTAAAAAAATAGTAAACAAATGAAAAAATTGGAAGAAACGTTGTAAATTCATTAAAAATCATTGTAAAGTGATATACTAAGTTTTGAATCAAATGCAATACAAAATCTATGATTCACTCGAAAATATCCCACTACAATCCAATTTTATTTTTTTTACCACCAGAATACAAAGTGAAAGTACGATCCACTATTGTCCAATTGGTGAAAGTAGGGATTATTAGAATGTGACAGATTAGAGCGTACATTGTTTTTTAACACACACACAGAGAGAGAGAGAGAGAGAAAAGAAGAGAGAGAGAATAGGAAAAAAGGAGGTGGTAAATTTTATTACAAGTTGGACTAAAAAAATAAAGAAAAATATTTGGGAATGTGTTTTATGTGTGACATGGCAAAAAAAAATAAAAGTCAAACCGGTCAAACTCATGCCCAACGTGCCAGGTCAGCAAACCACCGAATCATCGCCACTCAATTCGCCGGCGTCCCACCCAAATCTATTTTTTTTGGTCCACTAGAATACAAAGTGAAAGTACGGTCCACCATTGTCCAATTGGTGAAAGTAGGGATTATTAGAATCCAATTATCCTATATATATATATATATATATATATATATATATATATATATATATATATATATATATATATATATATAGAATCTGATCCAAATGGTAAGTAAATTAAGGTGAGAAGGTAGGAAGGAAAGATAATGGTCGTCCATATTAATCCAACGCCCAAGATTCATTCTTCACACATGTTGCATAAAACCAGAAACCACTTTTGAATATAAAGCAAAACAGCTAGTGGTTTTAATAAAAAATAAAGCTAAAATGAATAAAATCCGAAAATCAATAGGGAAAAAACAAATCTGATTGTTAGCTAAAATTAAGGAAACAATTAATGTGATTAATAAATCTGATTTATTGTATCCAAAAATAACAGTCAACATATTCTCAAGATTTTCTATTGCTTAATACAATCACGTTCAACACAATACACTCAGATTCATCAAACATCAACACATTAACGTTGAGGGAAATCAATGGCTTCTACTATGTATGTTCGTTTTTCATTGCTTTTTTATTTTTATATTGATTCATCATTCAATAGTAAGCATTTTGTTCGTCGATTATTTATGGAGTGGATTTTAGAGAATTTGTTTTCAAAGAACATTGATATTGATGATTCATGTTATTGTGGGCGGATGTGCATAGTCGCACATATTATGTTATTGTGGGCGGATGTGCATATATAGTCGCACATATTTGTTTTCAAATTATGTTTATTGACCATCAATTGTGCACACAAAAGTATTAGCGTGCATTAAATTTGTGTATTTGTGCTTTACAGGCATCCCGTTGCGGACGACAACTTGTGCACACATGTGGTTGCTGGGATCCTGAGGTCACTGAGCGAAATTGGCGACATAGACACGTCCACAGTATACTAAACTGTGATCAACAACCAAACAAATATATTGTTGAGCGAAATTGGTGTATGATTTTGTTAGAAGCAATTTAGTTGGTGTGTTGGGAGGGGGGGGGGGAGTTTGTTTTGTTGTTAATATTTGTTCGTCGTGATATGCGCGTTACAATCTGAGCCACGTTATTGTTATGTGATCAAACAATATTTTTTGGTCACATGTTATGTTGGTATATGATTTTCAAGGGTCACATGTTGGTGTTATGTGATCAGACAATAGTATTGTTATTCAATGGGATCAGACATGAAGCATTGCCGTGTTTTAATGCCTACATATCCTGTACTGATGAACTTGTCCACACTACATAAGGTTATGATTGTAATTTGTACTAATTGATAATAAATTATGCATGATCACAAGTCATTATAATGTGGTCATTCATACTACGACTTTGACCATAAGATATAAGCATGCACACTGCAACTTTGACCAACACATAATGAGACTTGAGACACACATGCATGACATGTCCACACTACACAAGGACGTGATTATAATTAGCACTAATTGATAATAAATTACGTACATATGATCACAAGTCATTATACTGTGGTCATTCAACGTTACTATAACATATTGTATCAATACAAGCACAATAGAGGATTGATGTGATGTGTATGATCACATGCCAGTGTTTGTGAACATTAGTACTGTCACATATTTATATAATTTTTTTATATTTCATCCTTTTGTTTTTACTAAACATATAGATGACATATCCACAATGTATTAAACTGTGATCAACCATAATATATTAAACAAAACACACACAACCATTTTTTCATGGTGTGAGCACAAATTAATTTGTACAAACAGATAAATTATTCGATTGTTCACTGCAAACCCATTACAAAATTCAAACCTCAATAAATGATATGTCCACAGTATACTAAACTGTGATCAACAACCAAACAAATATATATATGTGCATTCGTTCCTTATAAATATGTTGATCAGAATTTAGTGGACTGTGACCAAAATAAAACTCCAATCTGTAGACCCCGAAAAATTGATGACCATTTTCGCGGCGCTACTTAAAAAAAAATGATTGGGAGCCGACTAGGCTTGCTTAACCTTAAATAAGGTTGAACTTTTAAGAATACTTTTGTTGACAGACTAATTTAATTTATGCGTCATAATCCCGAAATTCGTTTTTTTTAAAAAAAGAAAAAAAAATAAAAAGGAAAAGGAAAATGAGCAAACCCGTCTGGGTTCATGAGTTGAACCGAACCGGGTTTTGCTACTGTCAGACCCAAGAACAAATACACAAAAGAAAAGAATGAAAAAGAGGTGGTAAACCCTTCTGGGTTCATGATTTGAACCGAACCGGGTTATTTCTTGCGCCATCCACAGATTAGACCGAAAGAAAAGAATGAAAAAGAGGTGGTAAACCCGTCTGGGTTCATGATTTGAACCGAACCGGTTTATTTCTTGCGTCATCCACAGATTAGACCGAAAGAAAAGAATGAAAAAGAGGTGGTAAACCCGTCTGGGTTCATGGCTTGAACCGAACCGGGTTATTTCTTGCGCCATCCACATATTAGACCGAAAAAAACAGCGAAGCAGAAGGGAGTGAGGAAGGGGTTTCAGAACCCGTCCGAGTTCGTACCTTCATATCCTCGCTTAATTCCGTCACTTTCCTCAAAAGAATAAGAGCGCACCACAGAAATAAAAAGAAAAAATACCGAAGTATGAACATAGAGTCGCCAGTTGAATTTTTAGGAGAAAAACAACAAACCGTTTAAATACAAACTCCGGCCTGCGAATCCAGAGACGGATTCGAGGGTAAGGTTATGAATTTGACAATTAAAATCATCAAATCCGCCTATTCAAACGAATAGACTCTACTAGGATTAAATCAAAGCAAATAAATTGAAAAGGGAGGAATTTGATATAAATTTCACAAGTTTAACATTAATGTCATGCAAATTATGAATTGAAAACACAAGTAATACATGAATTCGTTAGGTTGCATTACATGGTTTACATCAATGTGATAATTGTTCTAACCTTTGGTGAAGTAGCATGCAAAGGGAGAGAAGAGATAGAGGGAATATACTAGTGTCAATACTCTAGCATAATCTGCCGTCCCCTGAAATGAGAGGGGTTAGGGTTTAATTTATAGTGGAATGTAGGTTAGATGGGGCGATTAGGGTTTAATTTAGGTTTAGCTGCGGTAACTCAGAGTGAATCGAGCTCGCCCACCAAACTCAGCTGGTTTGGGCCGAGCTGAGTCAAGGCCCGCCCAGTGGGTTTGATCCGTAATGTTGGGCCATTTTGCTTGTTTTCGGGCTAGAAAAGAAATGGGCTTGCATGCTACTAAATTACTCGGCTAGCTTATTTTTACAGATAACTAAAATTAAGTTTGAGGCAAGTGAAAATAGATTGGGATTTTTTACGTGCTGCTGAAACATTCTGGGATGAGGAATTTTCGATAGGAAGAACAAAATCAAAACAAAATCAATTCAACAAGCAAGCACAAAGATTAATCTGGACAAAATCAAAACTCAGTTCGAAAGAGATAGGAAGAAATTTTTGAATCCCAAAGGAGAGAACAAGTACTTCAGAGGCATAAATCCGCCAACAGTTCGAAGAATAATGCAAATGTGCGCGGTTAGTTATGGACGTAGGTCAGTCAAAAAAACCTCACATAGGAAAGAACAAACACTCAAACACTCGATTTTGAATATGTATGTGTGTTTTCTCATACTCAAACCAATAGAAACAAACTACCATAAGCTTGGTAAGAACCTCGCTCTCCACTACTGGTATGCAATGCACAAGTGACAATCAAAAAGACTTTTTCGGGTTGTAACGGGGCTTAGGTTAGGGTAAGGAGCGGTAAAATTTGGGAATGAGGAGTTAAGAGTCATGCTTGGATTAATTTTCAATGAATAAAACACTCTAAACTCTCATTCTTGCTTAATGTATGCAAGCATTTCACCTGAAACATCTCAACTGAATACAACCAGGTCAAAGTTTTCTGAACTTTAAATTGAATCTCCCTAATCACCCTTTTATTTTTGAAACTCTTTTTCTTTTTTTTTCTTCTTTTTTTTTTATTTTTTTTTGGTGGGTGATCGGGGAGAAGAATATCTATGGAATTATAACTTCGACTTTGATATAATATATGAACAACATAACCAAATACCAATCGCTCAAGATATGGGACTTTCAGATTCTCCCAAACTTCATATTTTGTTCACAAACACACCAAACCAATTGTTCCTTCCAAAAAAAGACAAACTCTCATCCAACCAAGCAAGGCAAAGGGATACTGGATATCAGAGGCCAGGGCTTGTATTGTCAGGGTTCAATCATGAAAAAAAGGATAAACAAAGGCTAGACGGGGCAAAAAGAACGGTAAATATAATGTAAGGAAGGCTATTTAGCTATGTAGCTTATCAAAATAAAATCGAATGCCTTAATCACTTTGTCACAGCGTGCAATGCAAATGTGTAGTCTCAAGCAAGATGCAAAACAAGTTCTAGAGATGCAACTAATGGGTGAGTCACTCAGGGGATCATGGAATTGATGAAAGTGATCAATTCAAAATTTAGGCAATGTGGACTCACGGGATGGGGCTCAATCAATTAAACTTAGCCCAAAGATTTACGGCACGCACATTTATACTTTCTAAGATAGTCAAAGCAGTCAGATACAACTTTCATAACTTGTCTCAAAATCAGAAGGTTTGAAGGAAAAGGTTTCAAAAACTTTTGAGATCTCATCCAGATTTTTCTAAGTGAAGCAAGTTAAACTGAAGGTAAGAAAGGTTTACAAATCATCACCGAAGGTGTTTCTGGTTTTAATCCTAGTCCTATCCTATATTTTTTTTGGTTATAAATTAATTCCTCACGACTTGGCATCAACGCAAAGTAGATTGATGCCTGTGGCGGTCTTCTTGTAAAGTCGGTCGTGAATGATATAGTATTGCGCTGCCATCATTCTTATCGCTCTTTGTCCTCTAGAATCAGCCTCAACGGGGTGTACGGCCTCCGTTGGATGGAATTAGTCTCAACAGTTTTCTGAGGGGGGCTAGGCGCGCTAGTGGCCCTCCTGTTGGAGTTAGATCCTTTCCAACCAGAATGTTGTGTGCTTTTCTCATTGTTAGTAGCTTCAATTTGAACACACAAGTCCTTCAAAGTTTCAAAGTCTTTGATAGATTGGAAGCCAAAATGTCGTGCGATGCAAGGATGGATGCTTTGCTTGAAAGTGCTTAGTTGCATCCTAAAGGGGACTGTCTCGTCGATCTCTGACAGCCTTGAGTGCCATCGTTCATAATAAGAGAGGAATGACTCATCATATCTTTGCTTCATGGAAGTGAGGTCATCTACAGTGACCTCCTTTTGTTGGAGACGACTAAAATGGCTGATGAAGGCCTTGAACAACTCGTCTGCGTCGGTCTTGATGTGAGGGGGCAGATTTTGGTACCACACCTTGGCCTTACCTTCTAGAGTGGAAGGGAAGACTGTGGTGTAAAGACCTTCATCTACTTTGTGAAGAGGGGCCAGCCTCAGGAACTCCTCTAGATGATGAGATGGGTTCTCAGATGGCTTGAACCTGATGCCCGGTACTTCAACTTTGTCCCTTACCCGATACATGGTGTTTGGGGATTGCCAAACCCATGCAAGCGTCTGTAAAGGTTTGATCAATTTTCATCATCCTTCTGGTGAGCATGTTAACCTTCTCTTCAAGCTTCTTGACATAGGGGTCCTCCGAGGTTTTGGAGTTATTCTTTACGGATTTAGACTTGGCCTCACCAGATGAATTGGGTTTTGGGCCCCCATTTTTGGATTTAGGGTCAGCTTCGCCATCAGCTTCAGCCTCAGACTCGGAGGCATAGTAGTTGTCTTCTTCCTCAGGCTCAATGCCCAGCTTCTTGTTGATCTGCTTAATGGCTTCCAGCACGCCATTCATGGTCTGTTGATTTTTGCTGAACTTCTTTTCTAGCTTCTCATTGGTTCTGTCCTCCTGGTCTGCCATGCAAAAGGCAATTGCTTCTCGCTCATCTGACCCATCAAGTTGCTTGTTACGTAACTCTCCCGAAAAGGTTGTTGGCGAGGATCGACATGGTGGATTCACCGGATTCACCGGATCGGGCGAGCGTCTGTAGTTGGGATTGTGAATGAGCCTGCCGGTTCGTGGGTCACGGATGCGGGCTCGGAGATGGTCTGCTATCCTGCCTGCATGAAAACTGGTTTAGTGCTCGAAAGAACCTTTATGCCACCCGCCCAATGCATGCATGACTTAATGGACCTATATGAACCTAGGACATGGACATGACGCCTACATGCTAACATAAGGGTGACTCACCCACTTTTATGGGAGTGCATGTCCTAACTCTATATGGACCTAGCATGATGACTGACAGGACTGATACTCATTGGGTCATTACTTGGATCGAACCACGATGGATCATGTTTGAATTCTTATCGGGCTCAAGATCAAGGTACAAGATACAATGGGAATCTGACCCAAGGAGCGTCATAAAGGGCCGAATAGGATCAATAGTAAGTGGATTGGGCTGACTGCAGTATCGAATAGTTTGGCCCGATGTGGAAGGAGAAGAAAAACAGGCCCAAACCCGTCTGGGTTTGAACTGTAATTCCTCCCTTTCAAATGGGCATAGACAGGATTTCGCAGTGAGTCCAACTAGGCCAGGCACATCAAACCCGTCTGGGTTTAGGCCACCAAACCCCTCTGGGTTTGGGCCAGTCCGTCTCTCATTTGATCCTACGCAGGCTAGAATGACGTCCCACTCATGTTTGGGCTAGACACTTGGACTCATCTTTTACAGGATTAATTTACACGACATACAGATGCGGGATGAGCCTAACCATGGCTTTAGATTCAGGGTTTTTCTAGGTTTAGGGAGATGAATAGGGTACCACATGTTCTCGCCCCGGTGCATTTTCCTTATATGGAATTCATAGGAAAAATGTGTGGGGTGTTGCTCTTTGGGTTTCAAGGAAACCTTTAGAGTGTAACACGGGTGAGAGGAGAGATCAAATGCTTGGCGATGTAAGTGCATCCCACAAGTAGTGACCTCCCGCTCTCGGGACTGATTCCTAGTTTTACAACCTAAACCAACGCTTTTGTGCTCCCCAGCCATAAAGGCCCAAGAGTAGCCTGGTATGCAATATGCCTAAAAATGATAAAAAGTGAAATAAATTAATTCCTCCCTTTTTTACAAAATTCACTAAAATTTAATCCTTTCATGTTTTACCCTCTTTTTAAGTTTAAATCCCCAGTGGAGTCGCCAATCTGTAGACCCCGAAAAATTGATGACCATTTTCGCGGCGCTACTTAAAAAAAAAATGATTGGGAGCCGACTAGGCTTGCTTAACCTTAAATAAGGTTGAACTTTTAAGAATACTTTTGTTGACAGACTAATTTAATTTATGCGTCATAATCCCGAAATTCGTTTTTTTTTTAAAAAAGAAAAAAAAATAAAAAGGAAAAGGAAAATGAGCAAACCCGTCTGGGTTCATGAGTTGAACCGAACCGGGTTTTGCTACAGTCAGACCCAAGAACAAATACACAAAAGAAAAGAATGAAAAAGAGGTGGTAAACCCGTCTGGGTTCATGATTTGAACCGAACCGGGTTATTTCTTACGCCATCCACATATTAGACCGAAAGAAAAGAATGAAAAAGAGGAGGTAAACCCGTCTGGGTTCATGATTTGAACCGAACCGGGTTATTTCTTGCGCCATCCACAGATTAGACCGAAAGAAAAGAATGAAAAAGAGGTGGTAAACCCGTCTGAGTTCATGGTTTGAACCGAACCGGGTTATTTCTTGCGCCATCCACAGATTAGACCGAAAAAAACAGCGAAGCAGAAGGGAGTGAGGAAGGGGTTTCAGAACCCGTCCGAGTTCGTACCTTCATATCCTCGCTTAATTCCGTCACTTTCCTCAAAAGAATAAGAGCGCACCACAGAAATAAAAAGAAAAAATACTGAAGTATGAACATAGAGTCGCCAGTTGAATTTTTAGGAGAAAAACAACAAACCGTTTAAATACAAACTCCGCCCTGCGAATCCAGAGACGGATTCGGGGGTAAGGTTACGAATTTGACAATTAAAATCATCAAATCCGCCTATTCAAACGAATAGACTCTACTAGGATTAAATCAAAGCAAATAAATTGAAAAGGGAGGAATTTGATATAAATTTCACAAGTTTAACATTAATGTCATGCAAATTATGAATTGAAAACACAAGTAATACATGAATTCGTTAGGTTGCATTACATGGTTTACATCAATGTGATAAACTCACCGGTTGGGTTTGGCGAAATCAAGGTCAGCCCACCAAACCCAGCCGGGTTTGGTCCGTAATATTGGGCCATTTTGCTTGTTTTCGGGCTAGAAAAGAAATGGGCTTGCATGCTACTAAATTACTCGACTAGCTTATTTTTACAAATAACTAAAATTAATACCGGTACAAAATCCGGTGTCTACACAATCCAACACAAATTTTAATTTTGTGGAACGTCATCACACTTTAACTGACCGTGATCACAATGTAATGAAAATACACACGCGCACATTGATGTTCATTCTCTCAATGGAAAGCCATGGTACATGTTAAAATTCACATTGTACATGATCTCAATCTTATTGAATGTGATTAAGGTCATACCCCCCAACCCAAACCAGTTGCATATGTAATCAATCATCGAACACTTTGATGGAAATACGATGTGCAAAGAGACATAACTCCAACACACAGTTACCATCTATGCAGTGGCCGCATTTCCTCAATCACGGCCTTGTGTTAAAATGTGCGTAGTATACGCAATGACCACGTGTAATCGATTGGAGAATTATATTAATAATTGTTACTTAACTCGTGCACTATATTTAATCAGAATATCAAGAATAATCCAACAAACAAGTAGAAAATGGGGGCTTATGCTAACTGTTGTTACTTAACATGTGCATTTATCTAACAACAAAATGCAAGTATAATCCAACGAAATGCATAAATAGAGCGATCGTTTTCCAATATTATTAAAATGTCGGGTTCAATACAATAACGAACATGAATCCATAGACATTAATTCATAGTCGAACAAGTTGTGATTGTCAAACCACAGTAAAGACAAACTGAATGAACACATAATCCAAAATATCTATCTGCAGCATACTTCAAACCTCACTGGAAGCGCTCAAGGCAAGTCCTACTCTCATGGTTGGCTATTTGGTCACAAAAAAATGGCATCTCCTGGCTGACGCTTTTGCTGCACCGCAACCTTGATGCCGCTCTATTTCCGCTTTACACGCCCTTTTGGGTTTGACGCAGGAGGTGGTTTTATAGATGCCTCACCGAGGATCGGGACTCCAAAGCAAGTATAACCTAATGCTCGTGCCGTCATCGTCCGATACTGTTGGTGGCACCACATAACTGTTCTTGGTACAACCAGTTGCACTGCATTTTCATGTTTAAACAATAGTTACACTATAAATCATCTATTGTAATGCATTGAACAATAAGTGTTACACATATACATGTTTCAAATATAAATAAACACACACGTAGCGGTTGTCTTGGAACAATATTCATCATTGTGATAATTGATTTACTTAATGTGGTCACAAATTAGGCAAACGTGTTCATCAATATATGTGCGGTTCTAGACTTATGTTTGTTGTACACAGCTGATACGAATGTGATTATTGTGACCACAACATGGTTAAATGATCACTATGTGTGATCACAGTGTGTAAACAACCGCATAACCTCACGTAGTCCACATTTGTTACGCAAATGATCAATATGTGTCTTCTACATGTCCAAATGAACAAACACCAATCATGTAATACACAGTCCAAATAAGCAATCATTTTATAAAAAAATATTTTAATGTGATCACATTACAATCAGTGTGGACATAGTCCATACAGTATACAACTGATTGGTTATGTGTTTTCTTGGTTCACAGTATTCACTAAATTGTAATTTTGATCCCGATTGTATCTACATAATATATCTTTTTGGGGAATTATACAGAATATACATACTAAATTTTAATGCGACTATGCACAAACGCTCACAATAACATGAATCATCATTATCAATGTTTTTTTATAACAAATTCTCTAAAATCCACTCCAAAAAGCTTCAAAAAGCAGAATGCTTACTATTGAATGATCAATCAATATAAAAAAAAGCCATGAAAAAACGAACAAACCTGTTAGAAGCCATTGATTCCACTCAACGTTAATGTGTTGACGATTGATGAATGTGAGTGTATTGTGTTGAACGTGATTGTATTAAGCTATGGGAAAATCTTGAGATACTGTTGACTGTTATTTTAGGATATATTAAATTAGTTTTATTATTCATAATAATTGTTTCCTTAATTTTAGGTAACAATCAGATTTTTTTTAATTGATTTCCGGATTTTATTGATTATATCTTTATTTTATATTAAAACCACTAACGGTTTTTACCTTAATTGGACAATGGTTTCTGGTTTTATGCAACATGTGTGAACTTTTAATCTTGGACGTTGGATTAATATGGACGGCCAGGATCTTACCTTCTCACCTTCTCACCTAAATTTACTTCTCACTGGATCCATTCCCATATATATATATATATATATATATATATATATATATATATATATATATATATATATTTGGCTAAAAAGGAGAGAGCCTTTCCCAATTTTCATATATATATATATATATATATATATATATATATATATATATATATATATATATATATAGGGAGTGGATAGGATGAGAAGGGAAATTATGTGAGAAGGTGAGAATAATCATTATGGATCCTTAGATCTTGATCCAAGGTCCCTCATTATTTCAAGATTTTCAAAACTTTTTTTAGTTTAAAGAGGGCACAAGAATCTAAGTGGGAAAAAAAAGAAAAACAATAGAAAATTTATTGTTGCCTAGGAAATATAAAGACATGATAATATCAAGGGAGCTGCATTTATTATATATTTTCCATGTTGAAGAATATTTATCGACCAAATAGAAGGGAGAAAAAAAGAAAAAAAAGTCAAGCGTTGATGTCCATTTGTTATCACTTTGATGTCCATGTGTTCACTACTTGATGTTCATATGTATCTATTACTTGAGGTCTATGCATATATTACTTTATGTCAATATGTTTATTGCTAGATGTCAATTTGGTTCGAACATGAAGTCCATGTTGAAATTAATACAATATCGATTTGTTTTGACTTGATATTCATTTGGTATACACACGATGTTCGTTTCATTTAAATATGATGTGCACCGGGTCTAAACATGATGTCCATTTCTGTTGACTTGATGTCCAGCTGATTTGAATATGTTAAAAAATTTTAAAATATTTATGGTCACCATAAGTAATAAATTCATGGATATCAAGTAATAAAGACATGGACATCAATTAATAACACATGATGTCGATTTTTTTTGAACATGATGTCCACAAAAACTAAACATGATGTCCATTTTAATTGACCATGATATTCATTTTGTTTGAACATATTTAAAAAATTTAAAAATTTTGATGGTCACCAGTGACTCACCACAAATGATAAACACACGGACATTAAATAATAAACATACAAACATCTAGTAATAAATATACGGACATCAAGTAATATATGCTTGGACATTAAGTAACAAATACATATGAACATCAAGTAGTGAACACATGGACATAAAAGTGATAACAAATGGACATCAGTGCCAAAATTTTTTCTCCCTTCTATTAGGTCGGTAAACATTCTTCATCATAGAAGATATATAATAAATGCAGCTACTTTGATAATATATTACGTTTATATTTCCTAGGAAGCAATAAATTTTCTATGGTTTTCTTTTTTTTTCCCCACTTAGAGACTTGTGCTCCTCTTTAATTCTCAACCAAAAAAAAAAAATTTGAAAATCTTGAAATAATGAGAGCCCTTGGATCAAGATCTAAGGGCCCATAATGACCCTTCTCACCTTCTCACATAATTCCCCTTCTCATCCTATCCATTCCCATATATATATATATATATATATATATATATATATATATATATATATATATATATAGGATAATTGGATTCTAATAATCCCTACTTTCACCAATTGGACAATGGTGGACCGTACTTTCACTTTGTATTCTGGTGGTAAAAAAAAAATAAAATTGGATTGTAGTGAGATATTTTCAAGGGAATCGTAGATTTTGTGTTGTATTTGATTCAAAACTTAGTATAACACTTTACAATGATTTTTAATGAATTTACAGCGTTTCTCCCAATTTTTTTCTTTTTTTTACTATTTTTTACGATTTTTTCACTTTTATTATTTTTAAAAAATCATAATAATTATTCGGAGTCTCAAAATAATAATTTAAAAAATGTTTTAGAAACTACAATTCATTAACTTTCTAGGGGCAGGAACGAAAAAAACAAAAACAATATAGTGTAGGAATGAAAAAAATAAGAAGAATGTGGAGGTAGATTTGGTACCACTACAATCCAAGTTTTTTTTGGATCACGTAACACAAAGTGAAAAGTCATTTCCATCAATTGGTGAAAGTATGGATTATTAGAATCCAATTATCCTATATATATATATATATATATATATATATATATATATATATATATATATATGAAAATTGGATTATAATAATCCTGAATTTTATGACTTGGACAATAGTAATCCCTACTATCAATTTGGATTCTGGTGGCAAAAAAAAAAAAAAAAATTGGATTGCAGTGGTACCAAATCCACCTCCACGTTCTTATTATTTTTTTTTCATTCCTACCCCATATTGTTTTTGTTTTTTTCGTTCATGGCCTCTAGAAATGTAATAAATTGTAGTTTCTAAAATATTGTAAATGACCTGAGAGCTTATTGATATACATGTATGTGGAACCTATATGCCTTCAAAGTAGAATATATATTTTGCACATAACATGACATGCATTATTATATAAGAGGGCTTAGTCCAAAGATAATTCTTTTCGTTAATCCATCAATATTAGTGTTCGGTAAGCTAGCGTTTTGAGTACCGTTGAGTGTTTTTAGGAACATTTTGTGAAACGATAATAAAGTTAACGTTCAGCGTTTGGAGTAGCGTTTCATATTTTTCGATCAAAAAATATCCTTTGAAAATTATGGATATCTTTTTATGTCAATTCACATTAATCTGTTAATTCAACTGCTAAATTTACTGAACGTTAACTTTATTATCTGCTACATAAACCACTATACGCTATCGAAAACACTAATTTTGCCGAACAGGCCCCTAGAAGGTACATATTTATGGTGAGTATTCCCCTGGGCCTGCCACAAGTGTGTGTTGGTATGGGAAGAGGTTGAATGAGTTACGTTGATGCATGGAAATGTTTCAACAAGGAATCCATAAGTATGGTCAACAATCCATGCGGCCTGCATGCTACGGCACAAATCAAACCAAGCCATTCCTTGGTGTAATTAATTAAAATAGTGTGGTCCTTTCTAGCTATTAATACTCAACATAGATTTATTGTATTCATTTGGTTGTAGAAGTATGGCAAACTCCTTACAAGCAGCAAGCTAAGAGATAGGTTTTCTGGTTTGGCAATATGTGGCAAACAACGGTTAGTGGTTGGTTGTTGGTTATTTGCATTCACTGTTTACTATTAGTTGTTTAGATTGACTGTTTATATTAGCTGTTTGGATCGACTGTTTGAAGGAGTTGTGTTTAATAAAGTCAACTGTTTTTGAAAAAGTAATTGCCAAGATTCCATTTATTTTATCACCAATTTTGAAATAATACGTTTATGATGGCATGTATGTAATGGGTTAAATGGTAATGTCTACAAACAACCAATTCAATATGATGCTCATGTTAGTTTTTTTGACCCAATCTACCTAGTTTATTTGATGTGATCAGTTCTTTCATAAATCATTTTGTGGAACCATCTTAACCAAAAACTTAAACTTATGGTTGAAACAGTAATAGTTTTATACTCTAACACGCCCCCTCACGGAAATGCCTTTTGAGCTTGAAATGTGGATGTTGCAAAATCCCTTTACCTCATGCAAATGAATATGGGGTGTTGAGATTCAAACTTGAGACTTCTTATTTATCAGTCTGGTCCTAATATCATGTATAAGCATATCAACCAAAAGTTTAAGCTAATTGTTGTAAGTCCAATGATGTTTTTATACTCTGATACGCCCCCTCACACAAATGTCCTTCAAGTTGAGATGGTTCCAAACATTTAATAGTTGTTTACCAAACAAGGCATTGGTTTGAGTTTAGAGATGTCATATATGTATGGATATATATGGGCCAACGGAGAGGAATCAAGATCATCTCTAGCTAATAAATGCAAACTGAGCCATCATATGTTGGCCACAATAAGTATTTGGATTGGTTAATGGCAAATGGGATACTGAATTGGAGGACCAAAATTTGAAAGGAGGCTTTCATAGTGTGCTTCTGTTATTTGTGTTTGTGTATGTCTTATCTATCTGGATTGAAATGAAAGATGTGGCAGAGTTTTTTGCCGCACTCAATCAACTATATTAAGATATCAATTTGTTCATTTAGTAAACCTACACAGGATATGTCATTTAGGCTTTAGCCCATTTTAAAAAAAATGAAATTTGTTGTTCAGTACCATCAAGTGCAAGTAAATGTAGATAGGTGTAGGTTGTCTTTTGCGCGTTAAATTAGATGCGTTAAATGGTATGGTATAGTAATATTGAGGAAAGTGTGGTATGATATAGCAAGATATGGTAAAATTTTGGTAAAAATAATTGATGTGATAGATGAGGAGAGAGAAAAATGAGGTGAGAGAAAGTTATGATTGTTGTGTTAAAATTTGGCATGATATGGTATGAAAGGATTGTGATAAGTGTGGAAAAACATGGCAGGTGCGGTGGGGAGCTGCATAAAAGAACAGGGCCTTAGCTCATTTCAAAAAAGAGCCAAATTTCAATTGTCTCGTAAAAGCAATGTCTAAAAGGATATTAGGTGTAGACAGTTATCCTTCATATATACAAGTGCATGGAGAGATTGTTGCATACTCCCTCCTATTTTAATTGTCAGTTAATAAACATTGCGCGATCTCAAATGTCCTTAATTGACTGATAATTTCCTCTGTAATACTTTATCAAAAGATTACATCATTATACCATTATAATAATCATTATACCATTATAATAATATTTTTTTGTTACGAATATGATGATAATACTTTTGCATTACAAAACACTATATACAATGAGAACTAATAGTTAAAATTTTCAAAATTTACTAGATGCGTAAATCAAGGTAATAGATAAATGGGAAGAAAAGGAGTAATTTCACCACTCCATACCGCGGTTGGCAAATTGCGGTGTCACAGTCTACCACAGTTTGTCATAACCCACCACAAAATACCATTCTATCACAATTCACCACAACCCATCACAAATTACTTTTTCACAATTACCAATACAATATTTATATATATGTACAAAAAACTCATCACAGCATATCAATAACCCGCCACAATTACACCACAATCCGCCACAATTTCACCACACCATATCGCAGAATACCATGAAAAAGAACAGGACCTAAGGGAAAAAAAATTAAAGAACCCCAAATGTTACTCAAACAGCAAATAACTCTTCAAACTTAAAACCCAGGAGTAGTTTGACGGATTTAAATCTGTCTCGATCTCCTTTGCGAGAATAGAGTGGAACTGCACGGATTCCATCCTTGATTTCAGAAACTGGCAAACATGTTTGGCCTGCGAAATCATCTTTCCCGTTGTCATGCTCGTACACTCGAATTTCTAACACTGCTAATTCAGGGACTTTCAATGGGAAGGTGAACTCTTCATTCCACACCGGAATCCATTTATCCTTTTCCACCTTTGTATGCGACGATCTTGTTTTCTTCCTCTCGCCATCAATTGGTTCTATTACTCTTACCTGTCATGTCATGCATGCTGGTTATTTTTATTGGTCTCAATTCAGTAGTGGTGGGGTTGAAAATTTTAGACCCGATCCTAGTTTCAATTATGACCAATATATATTACATGCATCTATAGATTATATTTCATATATGCAAGTGAATAATTGCATTATTGAAAGTGAGCAATATTTGCGAGTCGACCATCACATTATTAGAGGACAAACTCGATGAGCATGTAATGAATTGCAAATTATGACCGAGTCCATAATTTCCCTTTTGATAATGAACAGAGTACCCACTGCTTAATTTATTTTAAATTAATTTCAGTTCCTAGAAAATACAAATTCATTTTTCATGATCACGCATGATTTCTAGACTAATACGCAACACATCAAAACAACACTTCGGATGTGTTCTTCTGAAGGGCACGTAGGTTAGATAGATTTTGGAAGATTTTTGAGATGGAAAGTGTTGCAGAAAAATGTGTAAAATTTTGAGTATTTACAAAATATATAATAAATACTCATATTCCCACGTTATCCAAATTATTCAACAAAATTTTCACATTTTTTTCAAAACCTTCCCAACTAAATCTATCAAAATTTCTCTAATCTATACTTGTCATGAAACGATTGTAGTCTATAAAATTTAAAGTTCTATTTTTAAAAAAAATAAATAAACTATCCCCATTTACAAATTAACCAATTATTAATAGTACGGTTGTTTATAATCTAGTTCGGATTGAATAAAGGATTGTATCGAAAGGACCGAAGATAGTTTTGGTCCAATCCTCGGTCGAAAGAATACTGAGTTTCGATCTTTGGTCCAGAGCCTGGATTGAATTACAGGACCAACCAGAGACTGGACCAAATTAGAGGACAGAGGATCGAACTAGAAATCAACTATCTTTCTATGGTTTTCAACTTTTCATCACTATTCACTAATGTTTTTTCTCAAACCCTTGATGCTCCCCAGTCCCACTCCACCCTCCGACCTCCACCACTAGGCGCCACCGCTAGTGCCGTCAAGGTCGTCAACACTACCGCCCTCCCTCCACACTCAACGCTTCACCGGCGCTCCCCGACCCCTCCTCACTCCCCAGATCCGTTGTTTTCTCCTCCGTAGTCGGCCACCGTCCAGCAAGCCACCACACACAGTCAACTGCTTCACTGGTTCAGGAAAAATTTAATCGTATATATTCCCCATAATTCGATCCATTCGGTCAGTCCAGTCCAGGACCAAAAAAAGTTTGGTCTAGTCCTCAGTCCAGGCTTGTCCCCATGTTCAGTCTTCGGTCAAGTCCAGTCCATTAACTCTGACCTAATTCGGTCCAGTCCTGGACCGATGAACAACCCTAATTAATAGATTGGAATTGTGTGATGTGTATCACTTGTGAGGGTTGCGTTCTCATATTGTAACTCTGGGAGTCTGAGAGAAATTGTAGGGACTTGAGAATCTCTGAAACACCGTTGTAATCATCTGACAATACATCTTTCATGGTCCTTTTCCCAGTTTGGGTGCTTTCACGTTAAATCTTTTAAGTCAATCTTTATTACTATTTAGCCTTTACTATTGTTTGTGTTGCTAACATCACCCTGGGATCTTAATACAATGGGTATTAGAGCTTTTGGTTGGAGCATTGTCGATTTGCAAACTAAGAAGCAATGGAGGTTGGGAATACAAAGATCTTTTACTAAAAAGACTATGCTTAGTGTAGGATGCGAATTGAGGAATTGCTCTACTAATGGAAACTACATCTTCGATTGGGTGACAAGCCGAAAAAGATGAAAAAGGAGGATTGGGACTTATTAGTTTATCGTCATGCGTTTAGTTCGATGAGACTAACTTTAGCAAGGAATGCGACTTTCAACGTGATGGAGTAGAAAATGATGAAGGGTCCTCTTACGGCCTTGAAAAACATATATAAGGAATCTGCGATGGTTAATAAGGTAAATGTGTTGCATCGTTTGTTTGGGGTTAAGATGCAAGAGTCTAGTGACATGCATGAAAATGTTAATGAATTGAGTATGATATTATCTGAGTTGAACTCTGTAGGATTTAGGTCTAATGATGAGACCAATGTACTCCCTCCATCCCAAATACATTGTCCACTTTACTTTTTCATGGTCTTCGATGTTATACTTTGACAATTAACATTATACGTTTTATCTTAACAAGACTTGCAATATTTTGTTTAAATGAAAGTATTTTTCGTCACAAATCTAATAATAATATTTTTACACTATAATTCAACATATAATTTGATAAATTAGCGGTTTGACCTCATTAGTCAAACTGGGACAAATTATTTGGGACGGAGGGAGTAATATTCTATTGGCCACCCTACCTATGTCTTGAGATAACTTTGTAACTTTTGTTACCTCTTCGAGTGGGAAAGAGAAGGATGCTTTGAAGTTTAATGAGTTGCAAGACACTATCCTAAGTGAAAGTATTCGTAGGAATGATTCTAGGGTGACTGAGTCTTCGGGGAATGCTTTGGCCATCAAGGGTAAGAGACACAGTTGGAGTTTGAGTTGGAGTCTATCCAAATCTAGGGGTTAAAATATAGAACATGTGTTGTGTTGGAACTGTGGTAATAGAGGTTACTTTCGTAACGATTGTCTTAAACCCAAGGGCATAGAGAAGAGCACATACAATGACCATGATTCTATTAATTCTGTTACAGATTTGGGTAATGCCTTTACCGTTAGTGTTGATGAACCAAAATGGAATCGGGTTATAGATTCGGGTGCATCGTTTCACTCTTTATCTAGTAGGGAGTCCTTTAACAACTTTGTGAGTAGGAGGTTTGGCAGGGTTTGACTTGCAAACAGTCACAGTTTAGAGGTGTTAGGAATAGGTGATAACTTGTAAGGGAGGAACTTAGAGGTTAAAGAATGTTCCGTACATCGCGAGTTTGGCTAAGAACTTTTCATATTTGGGTCAACTGGATGAGGAAGGCTTCACAATGAAGTTTGGGGATGGTCATCAGAAGGTTACGAAGGCATCTCTATAATTGAATGGCAGGAAATAGGAAAAACTATATTCTGCAATTGATTGTACTAACGGGCTTGTTGATGCTCGTCAAATGCATGTTAACTTCTCTGATAAAAGAAGGGCACAAAAAAATGAGGAGGTTTCCGATTACGAAGAATGCATCTAACTTGTTAATGACGATGCATATATCAAAGTTGCATGGGCGTGATTAGTTCAAGTGGGAGCAAGTTCGAGATAGAGGAATTGATCAGGTTCACTAAGATCTTTGTTGATCTTTGCTGAATAAGATCAAGATGAATGTATTAGAGGATTTAAGCTAGTGGTGCTGTAGTGGTCATTAATGATGATCGATGATGACTACGAATACAATTGATCTCCAAGTGCGAGATTGTTGAGTATGGAGTTCAATGGATTCACTTGGGGACAAAAAAAAACAGGTAAAATGCGTGATCTGGTGAAGAACACAGACCAAATGGAGGTTTGAAGGCGAATTTTTGGCAATGGGTCTTGATACGGGTCGTGTTCCGCCTAATATGAACTGTGCCGAGGTCGACACGGGGTTGTGTTATTGGAGACGCAGTTTGTGTTAAGCTATGCGGCAGATTTTCAGGTCAGTTTGCATTTTTACTGGGGTTTCATTAACCCAATTATTGTAGTCGATGTTATCATTAATTGTACTTGACGTTAGGCATTTTTGTATGACATTAAGTGTCTCTGTTACAAGAGATTGATCAATAATCTCTATGTCTCTGAGGGAGTTGTGTGAGGGTTGAATTTTCAAGTTGTAATTCTAGGAAATCCTAGAGAGATTGTAAAGATCTGGGAATCTCTTCAACACCGTTGTAATCCTCTCATAGTGCATCGTTCGTGTTTTTTTCCCCGGTTTGGATTTTTCCCATTGAATCCTTTGTAAATCTTTATCATTAGGCATGAGCACAGTCTAGTCCGAACTTAAATTTTCGGTCTAGTCCTCGGTCCAAGGAGCCGAGGATTTGACCGGACTGGACCAAAAATTTTCGGTCCAGTCCTCGGTCCAAGGAATTTTATTTAATTTCGGTCCTCTGTCCAACCCCTGGACAGAACTAAATGGATCGAGGATCGACCGAAGCACCAAACTCTTTTAATGACATATCGAATTTTTAAGGTTTATACTACCTAACTCCCTCAGTCCCTTCTCTCAGTCCTAATCCCAAACACTCAGTCAGTACTTGTTGCTTTAATCGCCCTAAATCACCCAAAACTCACCTAGAACTCCAATCCTCTGCTTCATCGGCTACTGCCAAAGTTCAGTCCATTTCGGTTGGTCCAGTCCAGGACCAAACTTTTTACGGTCCACTCTTCAGCACATGCCAGTCCTCCAGTTAAGTCCACTCGGTCTAGTCCCGCATCGATGCTCAACCCTATTTATCATTATTTAGCCTTTATTATTGTTTGTGATGCTAACAACACCCTGAGATCCTAATAGTGATTGATATTGAGACTCAGATCGGGTATCACATATTTTGTTCAATTCACTCCTAGTTCCTACTACTATAACTAGGTTAAATTTCTCATGTTAAACTTCATACAAGAAATTAATGAAAATTATCTATTTCTTTTAGGTCAGACAATCCTAAATTTAGTTTCAAAAAGTCTTGGTCAATCTTATAACTCGGACGAAAAATCCATCACACGCACCGATTTTTCAATTAGGTCAAAACTTTTCCAACTCTAACTCTAATTGTCATTTGTCATCAAGGTATGAATTCTCATACATGTCAATCAAATTTTGTATTACACGTATTAAGCTTTCTTGATTTAAGGAAGAGAAGCAATGACAATAAATAGAAATGGATAAAACGTTTATTACCTTAGCGTAAAAATCAGGCGGGGAACATTTGTCGAAATAAGTTTTCTTGAAGTCCTTTCGCCATCCATCTCCCATGTATACTTTTACCTACAATACAGAGATAAGGTTAAGGCTAGAAATTAAAAGAGATTATTTTTATTGTATAGGGTTGATTTACCTTCAAAATTTTCTTGGTTGGCAACTTTGTTTTGGGATCAAATATGTGATCTTCATTCATCAGGAAATCGGGCTTTTTGATCCTCCATTGGCTCTGAACATCCCGCGCATCACTTCTAGCCATCGATCATGCCTCTGCACTTTAAAATCAGTTTTAATCTTACTCCTGAAATTTGTCGCTAATCGGGAGATAATTAAAACACGAGAAGAAAAAGAAAAACAGTACACGAGCTTTTTTTTTTCAACCTACAAACTTTAAGATCCTTTTTTATTCAACTCATAAACTTTAGGGTCTCAAAAATAAACAATGAAAACCAAGGGTCCAGAAAATAAATACCCTTATACTTCAGGGTCCAAAAGCAAAAAAAAAAAAAACCCAAAGAGTGGGTGGTGAACGATTTTTAAATCTTAGATCAATTGAAACCAGTCTCTCCAAATTATAAAACTAAGAGATAAGACTATTGCATCTAATATCTCCATACCTCACTTAGGTGGAATTCAGGGTATTGATTTTGGCTAACAAATTTTTTCAATATTGCAAAGTTTAGAAGTGGGAAAAGCTCCGAACCTGCATGTTGAAGGCAACCATCTGAGCTCCATGCATCCAACCAACAAATGGGTTATAGTTGGATGAATCAACCCGAGCTCCCTTTGGGTAAATCCTCAGGATGTTCTTTTTCGTAAACCTTGAAATTAAACATACACATGACAAAACTCGTTAGTCATTCATCACTATATACACATGACAAAACTCTGAGAATAGGTAGACCTCACAAAACTAACCCAAACCAAATTAGACAATCAAATTCCTCTTAAAAATGCACCCATTCCCGCGATCGAAAGTTGTTTTTTCAAATATACTTCTTTTTAAATGAAAATCATATTGGACCAGCAATCAATTTACTAGAATCAAAAACCACCTTATCCAAAACCAAACAAAAAGACATAAATTGATTCGAAATAACCAATACCCAAACAAAATGACTATTTTGCTAGGTTTAAATGTAGGTCCCACTTCTATAGGGTACGAGATGCATACCGAACAACTTGATTCCCATGTAAACTTGTTAATCTCTTCAATTGCTCCTCATTAAGACTTACGCGCCATACTTTGTGAGGGTCAATCTGAAGAGCATTCTCCAACTCGAATTTCTTCCTTGCCTGAATGGCAATCAAATCTTTGTATGTCAACGCCTCGAGATGCTCCGAAACAACTTCACAATCATACTCATATGGTTCATGTTCTTCATCTTCATGGCTATATTGTGAAACTTGGTCAAAATCAGAGTAATTTGGATCAACTGAGACGTGTTCTTCCACATGGGTGTACTTTAGTTTCCTGGGGATGCATTTAAAGCATTCATTTGCGTTAAATTGGTCTTGAGCAACTTGTGGGTACTCCTTGGGTGGTTTGGTGGAAATGAGTATTTTCTTCTTCAAATTTTCCGGGGATGGGAATTCGGTTGGATAATCTGATTCAGGATAATACAGCATTTCATCCCCAAATGTTTGAGTAATCATCTGGACAGGATGAGGGAAAATATTGATGATTTGCAGCAATTTGGATTGATAGCCAACAAGTGATGTTAAAGAAAATGTAGCAAATCACAAGTACCTCCTTGGCTTTATCTTGAAGTTTTGGATTTAGGTGATCTTCAAGGGTTATGATAACTGGGTAATCTGACCTGACAAATGCGTGTTCTTTGATTGTCTTTAGGCATTTCAAGAGGTCCGCTGATGTTGTAAGGGTTCTGCAGAATGTAGATGATATATGTTAATCAATATACATTGCATGCACCCGAAACACGTGCTCCAAATATTTATAAGTGAACAATCTTTGTAATAAGAGTGAACAATCTAATGTAGAGAATAATCTAATATATATATATATATATATATATATATATATATATATATATGAACAATCATACTATCCGGAGCACGTGCTCCGGATGCACCTAATAAATTACATATGCTAATATGCCAATCAAAAGTTCATAAAAACGACAAATATGAGGGGAAAACAAATGTATCAGTATAACCCGATGAAAGATGGTGGATTAAGCACAAAGTAATATAGGGGTTGTTTGGTTATAAATTTTTTGGGATAGCTTTTAGCTTTTTGGATACTATTAGCCTTTTGACCATGGTGGAAAAGCTACTTGAGGTGTTTGGTAACAATCTTTTTATATTAGCTTTTTGGACCCAATAAACTAGTTTTCAAAAAGTTACTTGATGAAGCTTTTTGAGTTACCTTTTCACAAAAAGCTAGTTTACCAAACACTTTTCCTACAATAAGCTAACCCAAACAGCTAAAGTCAAGCAATTTAATTCTAAATAATATCACCAATTCTAGTTTAATACAAACAGGGCCATAATACATTCATCCGTATCTATCTGACCATTTAGCTAATCTTTTTTGGTCCCTAATTATCTAACATTTTGTATTCCCAATATAAACTTTAGTACTCTCTCATTCCCTTTTTATTTGTCACTTAGATTTACGCGTCAGTCAAATTTTGAAAATTTTAATCATTAGCTTTCTAAACATATACTAGTATAATGTTTTGTTATATAAGTAATATCATCAGATTTGTAACGAAAATTCCTTTCGTAAAAGTATAATATTATAACTTTTTAATAAAATATTTGCAAGTAATTATCAGTCAAAGATAGACATCAAAGACTGTGACACAATTAATACATGATAGATAATATAGGAATGAGAGAGTAATTAGCTCTAATTCTCCATCTTCAAATATATCCATCCCTCTATGATTTAGGGGTAATTTAGTAATTTTGAATTTTTTTTTCCTCAAACTTTATTGTTTGTCTAGTATCTCTCCACTCTTCCAAAAGTCAAAATGACGGTTTCATTATAAAAAAAATAATAAAAAAAAGTTAGTTAATCAGGGACCGAGGCAATATTTATCATATACTACTCTTTAAATTTTACTTTCATTCATTAGCGTGAAACTTGGCTCACTTCTGCTTTGCTTGGGAGGAGGGTAAGGGAGTATTAGAAGGGATTAAGGAGGGTGCTTACTCCTCATTACCTCTGTTTTGGAATGGAGTGAGAAAGAGTAAGGGAGAGTAAAGGGAAGTGAAACTTACCCCCTTTACTCCCCTTAACTCTTACGCCCCAATTTGGGGTGTAAGGAAAAGTTTAATTAAATCATAACATAAATAAAATAGAAAATGATTATATTACCCTTAAACCTAATTGAATCATAACATACACACATTTAGACCTGTCAATTCGGTCGGGCGGGCGGTTTCAGGTCGGTCGTATATCGGGTTCATGTAAATACGGGTCGGGTGTATTTCGGGTTCGGGAAAATACGGGCGATGTATTTCGGTTTCGGGTCAACCCAACGGGTTATGATTGCGACCTTTTTTCGTTTTTTCTTTTTCAAAAATGGTCTCTAAATACTTTTTTTTGTACAATATACATAATAAAAATGATTATCTTCTAGCAACGATAGATTATTGTAACTATTTTAACTTAAATAAGAGAAATAACAAATAAATAAGTTGCGCTTATAGTTTAATAGTTAAAAATTTGAATGCAAAGTCACAAATTTTAATAAAGTTTAACTTAAAAAGTTAAATTTTCGGGTCAAACGGGCGGGTCGGGTTTGACCCGCTAATTTTCAGGTTCGATTCGGGTTATCGGGTCGGATCAGAAATTATCAAGTCATCTCTCTCTCTCTCTCTCTCTCTCTCTCTCTCTCTCTATCTATCTATCTATCTATCTATCTATCTATCTATCTATCTATCTATATATATATATATATATATATATATATATATATATATATCACACACACCCACACACACACACATCTCTATCTCTGTCTCTGTCTCTCTTACACACACATCTCTTTCTCTCCCTCTATCTCTCTCTCTGGCACACATGCAACTTAGAGAGAGAGAGAGAGAGAGAGAGAGAGAAGACAAAGAGGTTGGATAAAGAGAAACAGGGCAGTTTATGTTGTTTGGAGAGAGAGAGAGAGAGGAGGTTGAGAGAGAGTAGGTAGAGAGAGAGGGGGGAGGGGTAGAGAGAGAATGGGTATAGAGCTAATGTATGAGTGTAATACCTTGTCAGTTTATTACATATAATATTAAAGGGTAAATATGTCAACTAAATACTTACTTTTTATGAACTCTTTTACTTGAGTTCCCAAACAAGGATAAATAGTTTAGCTTTACAAACACTCTCATACTCTCACTCTCATTTGCTCTTATGAACTCTTACCCTCCTTTCTAACTCTCTTCTCAAGTGGACCCTTCAAGTTTCAACATTTGGCATAGGCTAGTTGTGATTGGAAGTCAGATGGTAAAGTAATGTAAAAAAGAAGGGGAGTTAGAGAATAGAGAAGAACCCGCCATGACGAACTAGGATTTTATCTTTGGAAGAATTGGGCCACAAATCAAGTTCAATGCCTCGGACTCCTCTTTCTAGCGCCTTTTTTATCGGAATATCACTGCTTTTGCTGCTCAATTGGTTTCCGGTTAAGTACGAGTTATGACCTGTGAATATGTAGTAGTGTGACAATGGAGCTTTCATATCTTGATGAACCTATCAATTAACAATGCCAACATACAACATAAGAATCCATCAAAATTGTCATACACCTTCCATTCTTTATTAATTGTCACGTTGATCTACACATCAGTTAAACTTTAAAAACTTTTATCGTTAATTTCTGAACATATAAAATGTTCTATTATATGAAAGTATTATCACTATATTCATGGCAAAAAATAATATTATAAAGTTATAATGTTGTAATTTTTTGACAAAGTATATTATTAGAAATTATAATAATCATAGACAAACATTGAAGATCATGTAACATTTATTGAGCAATAATTAATGTGAAAAGCAATGAGTATCAAACAAGATCATGTAATATTTGATTTGCCTATTTGACATATACATCAACATACAAGTCATCCACACACATTCTCTCTCCTCCAACTAAGCAGTTAACTCATACTTACTCGCTCCCTCTTTCTGCTCACATTCATATTCATCTTGATCTTGATCCTGATCCTTATCCTAATCTTGATCCGTCTTCCTACCCAAATCTAAAAAAACTCAAATCTTCATCTTTTTTAACTATACTTTTCAATTTCAACAAAAATTAAAGCGAAGACTTTTTTTCATTTTCCTCTACTCCCTACTCTTTCTCATTTTAATTTGAAAAGTGTTTTATTTTTCCACCATCAAAAACCCTAAACCCCAATTAGATTCCAATCTTCTAAGAATGTCTCACATATTCATAAAGTATCATATTAGCTCATTGTTTATCATATTAGCAAGATGCATAGACAAAATCTCATTTCTTTACATCGGATTACTATTGTCAAATCAAACATCAGATCCCTTAATCAAACTTCCTAATCATCCAAATCCAAATTCAACAAACGCAACATAAAACAAAAACAAAGATCCAAAATTAGACCCCTAAATCAAACTTACATCCTCAAAGAGTCAAAAGAGATCCCAACAAGACTGAAAGTGAGTGAACACTGAACTGGGTGACATCCAAATCTAGTTTAGATGAACTCATTAATAATACTTTTTCATGGATTTGTTGTTTTAGAGAGCGTTTAATAATCTAACGAAATTTTTTTTATAGGAAAACTTTCTACTTATATCAAGTTTTGATGGAAAATTCCATTGCTAGGTTTAGGTTAATTTCATTTGGGTTTGATGTCATTGCTAGATTTAGGTTAATTTCTTGATAAATTCCCGGGTTTAGATGCTTTGTTTGAAGTTTAATGTATGACTTGAGTGAAGATGAAGATGAAGATGAAGATGAAGATGAAGATGAATATGAATGTGAGGAGAGACAGGAAACAAAGATGAGATGGTTGCTTAGTTGGAGGAGAGAGTGTACATGTGTGAATGACTTGGACGCTGACGTAGATGACAAATGGACAGTCAAAGCTTAAAAGTTTGGTTAATTAAATTTTTGACGTGCCATGTCAACAAATCATCAATCATCGCCCAAAACTCAATGGTGATCCAAAAAATACAATTTTGATTTATCTGGCACCACCCACATACAGAAAAAGTATGAATTATTATTGTACAATTCAACAAAGTAGAGATTATTAAAACCCAATTTTTCATAAAATTTTGTGTGAGTCTCAATATTTTTTGTTACTCCCTCCGTCCCTTAATGAGTGTCAATTTTCCTAACTACCTTGTCCCTTTTTATTTGTCAATTTTACAATTCCAATAATTAAAATATCCAAATTAACCTTAGTTAATGAATTTGAGTTTTATTTACCTTTTAAAATTCTCCTTTAATCCTCTCTTTGCATCAAATTAGTGGAAGGGTATAATTGTCTTTGAACAATTTTTTTGCTATATTTCCACTGAGCATTGGACTTGTAAAGGTAGTTATTTTGACAATGATAAAGGGACGGAGGAAGTAGATAGGAAATGTTTCCTGTGAGGAACTAGGAAAAAAATTTTCATGGAAAACAATGGTATTCATAATCTATTACTAAATAAAAATTATTTGAAGATTTTAAAATAAACGTAGCATTAGATTCATAAGGGGACTGGTATGGAATTGTACCTTGTTTGGCTCGAAAGGTGGATTTAGATCAACAGAGAAAAGATAATAGAAGAAATCTTCAAGAGACAGAGAGTTTCTGGTGAACTGAGCAATGTGGCGGTACTCCTTCACCACCCTTTCCACAATCTTCTCCGGCGACTCCTCGGTGGTGGCCGCCTGCTCCGCCACCAGGAAACGGCGGAGGTGCTCCGGCGACATGTAGGCCCCACCTTCTCCGGCGTACTTCTCAAACAACCTCTTCACTTCCTCCGGCGGCGGCGGCTCAGCCAACCCAAATCTCCGGGGAAAGCAGCCGCACATTTTATACTTGTAGTCAGTCTCCATTTATTTTCTGATTCCTCCTTCAATGGTGGAGTGGAGAACAGAGAAACGGTTTTTGGGGGAAGGTTTTATTAATTAAGGGGTAAGTAAGTCAACTGTAAGTCTATTTTTAAAAACAGTTTGATAGGTTGGCTGGCTGTGTTTTGTTGTGTTTCCATGTTGAATTTCCCTCAGTCACATCATAGCTGTCTAGGAAAATAATACCCGCCCCTAAATAATTGTCTATTAAATTAAATTTTGACTGATGATTACTTACAAATTGTAATGAATTACAATATGAAATTATCGTCATTAGAAAGATATTGTATTAAAAATAACAATGATATTAATTTTATATTGTAACTCATTGTAATTTGTGAGTAATCAACAGTCAAAGTTTAGTCTAATAGACAATTATTTAGGGAGGGAGGTAGTGTAATACCCCGGGTTTGTGGTCAAAGTGTGGCTTAAAAGGATTGAAATGACTACTCATATCACCAAGGTGTACATTCTTTTATGGTAGTTCATCCGTTAGGAACTCCTTAGTTAAGCGTGCTTGGCTGGGAGTAGTCTCAGGATGGGTGACCTCCTGGGAAGTTTTCCCAGGCAGCGTGTGAGCGAGGACGAAGCACGCTGGAAAGACTCGTGGTGATTTGTTGGGACAGTCAGCAATTCTTGAAGCAGTTATAATGGGTGTCATATTTTGTAAAACCATCCATGTTCTTTGGATTGGAGAAAAAGATGGTTAGATGGACTGGATTGGATTTTTTTTTTTTTTGGGAATTGTGTTTTTAGAAAGAAAATTGTTTTGGGGAATTGTGTAAAGTTTGGATTGGATTGAAAAGAGTTACCAATCAAAAATTTATAAATGAACTCTCAACTCATTTGATACCAGTTGTATTATAATATAACACATATCATATGATCGATTTTTAGGATTGGCATATATTACTCTACTCAAAATCAAAAGTTAATGATTTGGTACCACGTTTGATTTCTATGATTAGCATACTAGTAAATAACACTCCCTTTGTTTCATAATATTCCATATTATAACTTTTTTTCACAATTTCTAGTAAATTATTTTAATCATAAATTTTAAATTTTTTTTAGGGGCAACAGTTACAATATTGCACTTTCATATCTGTGGAGAAGGATTATTATTGTAGCTAGTTTGTGTTTGAATTTTAAGTATTGACCTCATTGTCATCATCAATTCATCATCATCACTAATATTATTGTCATTATTGATCATAATCAAGTTAAACACATATAGAGCAATGAGCGCAAAAATAGTCTCAAGAATCAATATACATGCCCCCATCAATAACCAAAGAAAACTTCAGTATTAAAAACAATAAGATTCGTAATTTTAGTTAAGAAATCAATTTATGGGACGTAACTATCAAATCTAAAATACATTTTCTCCTTTCAAATATCTCAACTTGCTTAGGGAAAAAAAATAGAATGGCGGCAATTAAACAAGCAGCCTTAAAAGACCCTTTAAGTTTCTTAACATGAGCCCATTCAACTCTTTCCTACATTGTGTTCTTCAAATCCTCCTCATACTAAAATGTTTGTCTTACTATGATTGATAAAATACAAATTAATTGTAGGTAGGGTTGGGCAACATGCCGGGTTAGGTCGGGTCAGGGTCGACCGTTAGTCGTGTAGGGTCAGGTCGGGTCAAGATTAACCCTTCATAGTCATGGGTCGGGTTTGGGCTTTTTAGTAAAAATAAGGGTCGGCCCGTTTGACCCTAAAGTTAAAATTAAGTATATTTATACAAAAAAAAAAGTAAATATGCTAATATAATTATTATTTGATGTGGAGTATTAATAATATATTTAAATAAGGTTAATTAGCATTTAAAATAATTAAAAAAACTATTTATTTTGAGTTATCGTAGGCCCATTTGACCCTAAAGTTAAAATTAAGTGTATTTATACAAAAAAAAGTAATTATGTTAATTATTATTTAATGTGGAGTATTAATAATATATTTAAAATAAGGTTAGTATTAAAATAATAGAAAAAACTCTTTATTTTGAGTTATTGTAGGTCGACCCAGTCTGGTCGATTCGCCGACCCTTCAACATTGTGAAATGGGCTGGCTTATTAATGACCCGACCCTTCACCGACCTGATCCTTTGACAACCCTTATTTTTCAAGGTCCAGCCCTCTTAACTCTATGGAGTCCCAGCCCATTGCCCACCCCTAATTGTAGGTATCGAAATTGTAACGACTAAAATTTCCTTCTGGGTAACAAGAATTTAGTGATGGTTCGCTTACCATTTTGTATATGAAAAATTGTATGTTAAATGTTTTTTAAAAAAATTAAAATATACGTATGATAGCCAAAAGTACGTACATTTTCTATATTTTTCATCAAATATTTCTTTAAGTTGAATTTGAAACAAGAATAATTCAAAATAATTATTATGGATGATCACATATAATAAGTACATTTTCCACCTAATATATGCAACTAGTAGTTTTCCAGATGACATGTTACATAGTGTCACCTAGAAGTATTAAAAAAAGAACAATAAAATTGCAAATCTAAATAAAAGTCAATTTGTCAAATAAAATAGAATAGGAATTCACATTGTGATGAATGCATACAATGACCAATGTGAACGTAAATATAAAATATGTATCGAAAACATAAAGCCCAATTACAAATTGACAAAGGGGCAAAGGGCCATGTTACAAACGTGTCAATAATTGTCGTCCTTGGTAAACTTTGATAAATCATGTATTTTGAATCTTGATTTAAGTTAATCATGTGCCTTTGCCTTGACTACTTACATAGTAGATTAGTGTTAGGATTAAAGTTGTGTGAAAGATAGTCAGTTCATTATACGTGCTCCTTAACTTTGACTGTGATGCCTTTTTTACCACTTTCATTGATTTTATAGCTAACTATAGTATATCCAAATTGTAAAGTACTATATACGAACTGTTTTTTTTACCAATTTGTTGAAAGTGGATAAACTATAGTAAAATTGGATGGGTAGATAATAGAGTACTTTACAATTTGTATATCCATCCCGCTGGGGTGAACGGGACCAGGATTTTAGTAGATTTTGAAAGTCTCAGTCCCAATCCCAGTTGTGAGGGGGTTCTGGTAACAGCCGGGAGTAAAGATTTGCTCCCGTTTTCATCGGGAGTGGGAAATCAGCCAGAAAATTTTTAGTCTCAATTTCTTAATTTTTTCACTTATTATTTGATTTATTTTCATGAACAACCAACATAAATAATACAAATTTTCTAAAATTTTACAAATGTCGGGGTACCTGTTTGTTTACATAGCCATGTTTGTGCTAAATTAAAATTACACAATGTCTAATACAGGACGTCTTTTTCCAAGAAAAAAAAACATAGAGGTTCGAAATAGTACTAAATAAAATAAATCTAAAAAGTGAACACAAATTAAATTACACAAATTTACCAATCATTGTGAAATCAGTATACATACATAACTGGGAGTTGGGACCAGGAGTGGAAAATGAGGTTAAGTCCCACTCCCGGTCTCACTACCACCGAGAGTGGGATTTTGGGATGGATAAAAAATTGACTAAGAGCGGGACGGGATCGCTCACCCCTACGTCCGGCTAAGTATGGGCGCATAGCCACAACAAGAACGCAATAAAAACAAGAAACATGTTGGAAATGCAATAAGACTAGGTGGGAAATGGGCTCGGTCCAGTATCATATATTAAGGGTCCAACACAAGCCCAATAAAACCCTAAGGCCACTTGGACGAAAGGCTGAAAACACCACCCACCAACGAACAACGTTGTGTGTTTTGTGTTCTTTCAAGGGAAAAGTTCCAAAAGGGTAGGTTGGACATAATTTGGTAAATTTTAATTGGACAAATCCAGAAAAAGGTGAAATTTTTTTCAGAAAGTTGAATAATTTGGGTAACATGTACTATGACCATATGAGCATTTGTCATGTTTTGTAAAGTTTTAGCTTATAACCATGTAAATGAATGAAGTAAATAAGGAACAGGATCATGGCAAATAAACTTCACATTCGAATCCCTAGGCAACAAATTCAGCTGAGTAAATCACAAGCAAATGCCGATACAAAGATGCCATCCGAGGCTGGTATATCGTCCGCAACCAAACAAGGTGGGTATGCACAAAGAGGTAGTCACTAGTTTTCCAGATTTCCAGTAATCACTCGACACGGTTTTGGTATTACTACCTTAATCCCAAATTATTTATCCTTTTACCTAACTTTTTTGTCTCAAAATATTTGTCCATGTACAATCTCAACAATTGTAATTCCTTTTCTACCCCCTAATTAATAAATTTACTTGTCACTTTTTACAATTTCAACAGGTATTATCTTCAATTAAATTAGGGGTAATTTGGATTATTACAAACTTTTTACCTCAACTTCTAATACACATTGGTCTTTTCAAGTTAAGTAAATAGACAAATATAATGAAACGAAGGTAGTACATAATATCAGCACCCACACAAAACTTTCCAGTAAGGGCTCAACTGAGTAATGGTATCAGGATAATATCAGCAACCAAACAAAATCTCAAGCACATATGAGGTCATAACATTATTCCGACTCTGGAAAACCCTACATCTAATTATCTGCCAGGACTAGTTTTATAATTCCTAACCTGAGTTCGGGAAGATATTATGGAACCATATAAACCAAAAACTTAAACTGATAACTAAGATTCCAACCTGACATCTCTTACTGAATCCGACTTCTCTTACTCAACCCGACTTAACTGCTTTAGTACCATTTAGAATCGTCTCACGGATAGACTATATTCCTTGGATACCCAAAGGCCACAACAGTTTCACATAAAACATTCCTTTATTTATCACACACTGACAGCAACACAAGGTCATAAATTTGATCTATTTCTTCACATGAAAGTGATGAAACAATTACAATTTCACCAACTTTCCTAAAGCAACCCATCATGTGGATAACGTTGCAATGGACTGAAAACCACATAGACACACATCCAATTTGATGATAATAAGACAAAACTTGACAGCACATACAAAATCCTCCATATCTCAAAACTTGACAGCAAAAGTAGCCTCTTATTTTAGCCACATAAAGGTCCAACTATAGATCAATGCATAGAAGATAACTCTACTTGATGGGTGTGTAATTGTAGCACATAATTTGCTTGAACATCACCTATATAAAAATTCACACTTAAGTAGACCTGTCAATTCAGGCGGGTAGGTCGGGTTCGGTACGGGTCGGTTTCGTGTTTATTTATGTTTTAGGTTTGAAAATTCCGGGCCTAACGTTAAGCTTTTGGGTTGGTTCGGGCCAGTTTTCGGGTCGCCAAGAATCATTCAATAGTACCCTATTTCACTCCCACACAATAACCCCTTACAGTTTTGTCAACATAAATCAGAAGAAACTCGTAATTTCAAAACACACACTTGATACAAAGCAATAGAACACGACATTTGCAGAAATTTCTAACCAACAAGATAACTAATTACTATCAATTCCATGAAAAAATGCAATATATATTACACATCCCCAAAGCATATAAGTGCATAGGAAACAATCTTAATTTTATAAGTGAACAGAACAGAACAAGCGAGTGAACAACCATTAAATTACAGGCACGATGGATGTTCAATCATCCTCGGCACCTACATAAGCTAAAATTGGGAGATAACCAAATATGAGGCTATCTCAATCACACCAATCACATTATCGATGCCAACAAGAGCGAAAATCAGCACAAATTTAGCAAGAAACCAATCCAATTTCATTGCAACCAACAGGCAACATCCATTGAAACAGCTGACATTAATATGATCTTCATTTCAAGGTTCTCTCTTTTTTTCTTTTCTGTTTGGTTTTTGGTAGGCTATATCTAGAAATAACAACTATCCTTGAATGCAAAAAGAACGCATAAATCTTTAGTTACCCAACATGGCCAAACAAACACAATCACTACTATTATCACCTAGCAGCAACATCAACAAACTTGAATCTCCAAATTTGAATTCCATTCAATCTTTCCACCATTTTTTCTCATCATTCGGATCGATTGGCGTACCTCTCGACCTTGTCGTCGTTCAAGTTGATCCCAACCATGGCCTCCCCGAGGCCGCAGCTGACCTCAGCGAGCAGGTCCGGGTCGCTGTAGTGGGTGACGGCCTGGACGATGGCCCGGGCGCGGCGGGCCGGGTCGCCACTCTTGAAGACGCCGGAGCCGACGAAGACACCATCACAGCCGAGCTGCATCATGAGGGCGGCGTCGGCCGGGGTGGCAACCCCACCGGCCGCAAAGTGGACCACCGGCAGCCGCCCGAGCTGCTTCGTCTGCATTACCAGGTCGTACGGCGCCGCGATCTTCTTCGAGAATGTGAACACCTCGTCGTCGTCCATGTTGCGCAGGACCCGGATGTCGCCCATCACGCTCCGCACATGACGTACAGCCTCAATGATGTTCCCTGTTCGTATACAACCCAGGTTATATTCAAATAAACCCAACAAAATAAAATCAACGTTAAAACAAAACCATGTTCAAGCTCACCAGATTAAGGACGTAAAAAAAAAATAGCGTTAAGCATGCTTACGAATTCATCCACTCCACCAGTTCAAAATTTGGATAATCAGACAGTAACAATTCAGAAAGAGTAAGGTGATACTGTTATTGTTTCGTATCGAAATCCAAAAAACAATGCGGAAATTGAAGATTAATTAGCGAAACCAAAACCAAACCCCACCCCCCCCCCCCCAACCCCCAAATCCTGACCATGGCAATATATAGAGATGGGTTTCAATTCACTCAAAATTTAGAAACCTTTCTCTAATACCACTGCATGGAAAAGAAACCAACAAGATTTAACAGAGTCATTTTAGTTAAGTCTATCAAAATCTAAGCGTGCTTACGAATTCATAACCCCACGCATTCCCAATTCATTGAATAACCATCAGCAACAATCCAAAAACTGTTAGAAAAATAACGAAGATTAATTAGATAATTTATAAACTGATTACCAGTGCCAGCTTACGAATTCATTTTAATTTAGCCCATCAAAGTCTAAGCATGCTTACGAATTCATCAACCCACCCATTCCCGATTGATTAATCGACAGTAAGACAGTAACAATCCAAAAACACTAAGGTGGTATCGTCATTTTTTTGTAACTCCGCGAAAATTGAAGATTAATTAGCGATACCCAAACCAAAACTCCCAAATCCTTACGCAATTTATAGAGATTGGTTCCAACTGACTCAAGATTTAGAAATCTTTGCATGCAAAACAAACCAAGAAGGTTTAACGACACATTTGAATCTAGCCCATTAAAATCTAAGCATGCTTACGAATTAATCAACCCCACCCATTCCAAACTGATAGATTAATCATCACTAACAATACAAAAACTCACAAATCCTGACCAAAGCAATCTAGAAACCATTGCCTAAATTCATAAATCTTTCTCTAATACCACTGCATGGAAAACAAACCATCAAGTTTTAACGACGCATCATTTTAATCTAGCCCATTAAAATCAAAGCATGCTTACGAATTCATCAATCCCAACTGATTGATTAATCATCAGTCACTAACAACTAACAAGTAACAACCCAAAAACTTCCAAAAAACGAAAATCAATTAGAAAACTCATTAATTCCATACCAGTGCCAGCTTCACCCTTGGTTCGAATCATAGCAGCCCCTTCACGAATCCTCCTCAAGGCCTCCCCAAGATTCCTACACCCACACACAAACGGAATCTGGAAATTATGCTTGTTGATATGATTCTCCTCATCCGCCAGCGTCAAAACCTCGGACTCATCCACATAATCCACTCCAATGGCCTCCAAGATCTGGGCCTCCACAAAGTGCCCAATCCTGGCCTTAGCCATGACGGGGATGGTGACGGCCTGCTTGATCTCCTTGATGAGTTGTGGGTCGGACATCCTCGCGACGCCGCCCTGTGCGCGGATGTCGGCGGGGACGCGCTCGAGAGCCATGACCGCGCACGCCCCGGCCTCCTCGGCGACACGGGCTTGCTCGGCGTTGACGACGTCCATGATGACGCCGCCGCGGAGCATCTGGGCGAGGCCGACCTTGACGGAGAAGGGGGATTTCTTGGAGGAGGTGGTCTCCGTTAGGGCGCCGTTTCCGTACACCGTCACCACGCCGCTGCCTGACATGGTTGTGGATAGTTAGTTTGAGATGGGGTTTGTGGGGTGGAGAGAACTACACAAGGGTGGAAATGGGGAGATGAGAAATGGGATTTTGGGGTTGAGAGTGAGGTGGTGTGTGTGTGTGGGTGGGTGGGTTGTGGGAGAGAAGGGTTATTTATTTATTGTCTGAGGGAGGGGAAGGGGGATTTTTCTTGATTTTATGAAATTTGGGGATTTCTTTATTTATATGGACCGAGGATATAATATCAAGGTGAGTTTGTGACTTTGTGTTGTGTGTACTAAAAGGATAAGAAAAGGGAGGATGCAATGATACATGTTTTTTTCTTTATTTGAAATAAAAGGGTTTCTTTTTAATAAAGATATATAGTAGTAGTACATATGATTATATTGTATATATTTTAATTAAAAAAATTAAATTATTTTAAGTATTGTTTTTTTTCATATTGATAAGATGCAGAATGGTGTACAATGAAATCACAAGAGTGTAGTAAGGTGTGGATTGTGGAATGGTATGGTAAATTTTGTGGAAAGTGTGGTCGATGTGGTAGGTGAGGAGAAATAATGTGAAAAGTAAACAAGAAAAATAAGGAAAAATATTGATAATGATTGTAATAAAATGTGATGAAGTATGGAAAAATATTGCACAGTATAAAAGAAAATGGTCTAAATTAGTTCAAAAGTAAGTCATGCATCAAAGTTTGTTGTGCATAGATGATAATAATTGTTGTAATTGAAACGTAAGAAAGCTGAGACGGGAATATGAACCTAGGATTATTTTCAAACCGTGAGATATAATTCGACTTGCTGTTAATAAGAAATAGAATGATACTACATGCTCTTTGGATTGGATAAAATGAGGTTTGGATGGATTAGATTGGATTTGGTTGGATTGGATTGGAAAGAGTTAACAATCTAAAGAACAGGGCCTTAAGATTGTTCAAGATATTGCAATGGTGAGAGTGCGATTTGACTCAAGAAATGATTATTCATGAGATGTGTTTAAAAAGTTAGATTTTAATATTTTATCAATATAACCAAAATATATTTAGCCCCTGTTTTTTTAGTGTAAGATAGATAAGATAAAATAAATTCTATTTTTTGTATAGTAAGAAAATATAAGATAAAAATAAGGTATACAAGTTAGAAATAAAAGCCGTTGAATGAATTTTTTATTTTGAAAGCAATTAAAAATAGAAACAAATATTGAGGGTTTGGTGAAAACGGGGTAGTGGGAAATCGGGAGTAGCACCGCCTTTCCCCAAAGTTAGCCGCCTCACACCAGTGGTCAGTACAACACAACCCTGGTATCTGTTTCTTGTCGTCACATTTTTATATAACTATCATATAATAATATTATTATTTATTTTTAATTGCTATTTGGAGATATCTAATGATAGAAAGCTTTTATTTCTAATTATTATTTAAATATCATACTTTTCACAATTTGATTTCGCTAGATCATTTTCGGATCTTACCAACCGTACAAAAGAATATGACTTAAACTGAAACATATGTTCCTCATTAGTTAATGATTGGTTGAAGGAAAGCAATCCTCCACATCAGACCATAATTTGACAATTATTAATCATATGTTTATATTAATATATAAGATATTTACCAGTGTTTTATTTTATGAAAAAGAATATAAATAATTCCTCCAAAAATAATAATTTTATGTAGTGGAAGAGGAGAAGAAAGGATTGCCTTTGGTTTGCCATCTCTTTAGCCTCCACACAGAGAAAAAGAGAGAGTCATTAAAAACAGTAAACCACTCACTTTTATGAGGAATTGGATGTGGCCACACCCACCAGTAGTAGGGATTATTACATTTGAAAAAGAGGCTTTGACATGTCTTTTTTTATGGACAAAGACACCAGCTTGTGACTTTAATTAATAGCCCCTAAAAGATGCAAAAGGAAAAGAAAAGAAAATAAAAGGAGGAAAAGTATTTTGCATGATATTTGCATTTGATAATTATAGACCCAATATTACAAATCCTATTTTGCTTCTAGCAACTACTACTTGGTACTTGTGGGGGTGAGTACAAGGGCTAATGTGTTTGCTTGGCTTAGGCTCAACTCACCTGGTAAATATAAGCCAACGTTTGGTAGGAATCCCAGAGAACTTTTTTCCATAGAAAATTTTCTATGGAAAGATTTATTCTGAACAAATTTTTCTTAGCCCCCAAGGTAAATTTTCCGTAGTAAAATGTAGGAAATGGTGGAACCACCGTAAAATTTTTCCCAAAGTCAACCTACATCCATCCAAACATGGGGAGAATAAGTCAACCTAGGAAAATTAACTATTTCCCCGAGATCTTTGACCAACTAAACGCACCCTAAGAAGATTGGATCGTAGTGTATCGTGTTTTAGATTTTGGAATTGTAGTGGACAAAACTCTAAAATTATATCATAATAAACCAAATTATGAAACTATTGGATTATAGTGCATCGCCATCGAGTTAGGTGAAAACTAAAGTATGATAGATTAAACTTCAGTAAGCCTAACATTTAATAACCTTTGAGTTTAGTATACCATAGTACGACAAATTGGATGTATGGTACACACTACAACACGTCCTACGTGAGCTACGAGCTCATTGACATCTTACAAATATGGATCGATGTCTGTAACTCGGGACGAATTCAAAATCTAAAGATTACCAAAATTGTTCTTTCACAGACATTTACCAAAACTGAAACAAATGAATGACTCTAAAATTGTGTGGTCTACCACTATTCTGTGTTAGTATTAACATCTACCATTATGCTGAACAAAAAAACCAGGCTTAACAGACTGCATATATTCCCTTGTATACATTTTCCCTACCAAAAACTGTGCATATAGTCTGAGTTTTTAAGGCTTGAGTGCCTTTTCCCTGAGCCTTTTCCACTTGTTCATAATCTTCGCATCAAACTCAGGGAGGACGCACGGGGGTGACGAGGCCAGTGACGTGGCGGATTGCTCGAGGAACTGCCGCTGCTTTGGCTCGGCAAAGCAGAGCAAGGTGTCCACACAGACCTCCTGAGACGACTGCGGTGGGACCGGCTTGAAATCTTGCAATTTTGCATACTCCGATATCAGATGGAACATGTAGTCGTACACACGGTCCATGCTTAAGGTCTCCATGAAGTCTTGCCCTGCTTTCGCAATTTTCTCAGCCTGTATTTTTCATGGATCTACATTAGTCACGTGCCAGGCTGCCAGCAACACCAAGGAGGCCTAGCGTTGGTAAAATACGGGTCTGGCTCAAATACAAGCTTGTCAAATTGGTCAATATCAAAATTCGAACAAGAAACTGATAATGGTTACCCGGCTTATCGGCTCAGACTAGGTCGGACAATTTGGACATATGTGAAGTTGGATCAAAATTGCATTCAGAAAACAATAACCAGAGGAATATCACATTTTAATGAAGTTTCGGTCAGATTGGTCAATGACAAAGTGCGGACAGAAAGTTCACAATCTTACTCAGTTTTTCCCTCGCCGGACAAATTCAGGTATTTGGGGCTTGTAAGGTAATCTCAGCAGATGGGTCGTTTAGGTTTTCTTTCAGGTTTCAAGTTCAGTTGAAATGGGTTGTTGCCATACATACCTCAGCAGGGTTAGCATTCCCCCACTCAACCGCATTCTTTATGTTTTGACAGAGATCAGTACGAGGGACAGGCCAGTAGTTTTTCTTGGGAATGAGGCCCCGGGTGAAGAAATCTTCGTACTCAGGACTTATTAGCAGGGAAAGTGAGCCACAGGAGACTATATACTTGAGACTTACAGACCAAGCATATCCCTCGGCATAAATTTTATACCTGCCACCAATTCAAACCTCTATTAGCAAAGAAAAATAGACAATACCTCAAAATCCCGCCATTAGGCAATCTATGGAGGGGTCTGATATAGCAGTCTTACTCCTAAACTTCTCAATTTAGAGAGATTGGTTCCACTTAAACCAAAATATAAGCACCGTTCACCATCAATGGAAAAGATGCAGATGAGATTTAGTGAGACATTTTGCTTCAATCGATTACAATCTAAGTTGGAAAAATAATCCTTTTTAACTGCAGAAATTTCAATAGCTAAGCTATATGAGCTCATAAGCCATGAAAATGGAGATGGCAAGCGAATGAGGATTGGAACAAAATGGCATACCTATGCTTGCACTGACTAGATAACTTTGAATCTTTGTACCCAGCTCTAGCTTCTTCTCCCCAGTTCTGCATTTTTCGACGCAGCATATTTGACAGATGACAAAATGAACATGTTAAAAAGCTTGTTCAAATTTGGTATAAATGGAGGCAGGATGATGTCAAGACAGTCGCACCTGACGTAAGATTTGTGCTCTCCATTGTGTGGTGTCATTGCATTGGAGTAGTTCTGTGCGAAGCGGAGATGCAACATCCGGGTTTCCTTTCCAGTAGGCAAAAGGAAACCTGTTGATCCAAGGTCTTGAACGAGAGCCCCGTTTAATATCTCTAAACTCTGAATCCCAAGGTCCTAAATTCGTCTCAGGCCTACAAATCATTTGCAAACCCCAATTACTTCAATCCATTGTTCTAACATGATGATGACAAGATCTTAGAATAGCTAAACTAAACTAAGGGTGCGTTTGGTAGTTTCTTGGGAAAATATTTCCTATGAAAAACTTTCCCAGACCCTCCTTGGGAAACACTTTAGTGAGTTTGAGATTGAAATAATGAGCCCGACATCTAAAACTGTCCACTAAGTACAACCAAAAAGGGGGAAAATTGGCCAACTTGAGAAAGCTGACTAACTTTTTCATGAACAAAATTTCCAACTAAACGCAAAATTAGATTTACTTGCAAGATTTAGAGCATAAACAAGGGAGTTGAGACACTCACCAGCCCCAAAAAGACCAATCTGGAAATGGAATGTCGAAATGCTCAGCAGTAGTACAATACCGGAAAAGTGGCAATGGCCTTGCACTATGCTCCATCCTGTTAATTATCGGCTTGTCCATACAATCAAACATCATGTCCACATCCGGCACCATGCCAGGGTACCTCTTAAGGAGCTGCAAAAGCCCCCACACGGTAATCATCATTCGACTTTGCACACAAGCATAGTAAAAATCAACAAACAGCCTGCCCCCAACAATCACAACGCGGAAGGCTGCATAATTCTTGGCCTCCTCCACCAGGGATAAGCTTATTCTGGTTTTCCTCCATGGCTTCAAATCCTCGTAAATCCACCTGAAGAAATGCGGGCAAGCGGACTGTTTAGACAGGTCAAGGTCCGGGGGCATTGTGATAGGGTTGGAGTGACACTGGAAATATTGGCACTGTAAGATTTTTGTGGCTCGAGCGTATCGTGTGTCCTCATCAAACACTTTTGGCTCAAACAGATGCCATGGTGTGGGCTTCAAGTTGTGTCCTGCAACGGTCTTTGTTTGGTATGCAAATTCATCAACCTGTCCAAACAAATGTTGTGTAGGGTTAGTATGATGAATGTATAGTGCATCGATCCAAACGTCGTAACATACTCAGAATTTTCTCCGGATGACTCGATAAATGGAGTCATTATCTTTGTCATCACAAAATCAGTGCAGAGTTTATGCATACAAGTCACAGAACTTTCAGATAAACGTAACGTTTTCTCTCATCTAAGATCAGCATGAGTTTGTATAAACACAGTTTTAACAAAATAGAAACACCATAGACTTTTCTGTAAATATATTATCTGAGAGCTAAGAATCAAGCCTTCTTATTTGAAAGCTAGATTCATAAACACCAATCGTTTCCAATTCACCCACGATTTAGAAATTGTTCGACCTACTATTTCGTGGAAAAAAGAAAAAGAAAAGGCAGAGGAGATATGGTGAGATATTTTACATTAGTTCCTCACAATCTAACTTGAAGAAATGACTTTTCAACTATTCCATGGAAAGCTAGATTCATCATGTCCTTTATTCCAAGAACTTTATCTTGTGATTTTAAGATGATAGAAGGGGATCACTAGATAATCAAAGTCTTTTGTGATTAATAACATGAAGTTTGTGATTAAAACTTAAATCACAATCAGTTCTGGAGCAGGGCAAGCAAAGAGAAAAGCCAAAGTAAACATACAAGCACGTAAAAAGTCAAGAAAATTCTGAATTAAACCGACCCCACATGTACATAAGAATTTCGATCATCCCAAAGCAAAAAGAGCGAATTGGGCACATTCAAAACCCAAGAAAAAAACAACCCACAAACGATGCACGCCATATGTTCGAAGAAATGCCTCAAAGAACCCAACTCAAGAACACGAAACAACAAGCCCAGAAATCAAAAGGGTTTCGAGGGAAGATTGAACCTTGAGAACAAGGACAGCTGCAAGCGAGAGGAAAGACAAGATACAGACGGAGGTAAAGAGGTAAGGAGGCGAACGAAAACCGCCATTGACATTGAGATTGGCATTGGGATGGCTGATTCTCGAGCGCAAACCCCCCATTGCAGGAAGAAGAAGAAGAAGAAGAAGAAGAAGAAGAAGAAGAGAGAAAATGGGAAGATGTGGGAAGATGATGAAGATGGCGATTGATTAGGATGGAAGCCATAATAATAATAATAATGAGAATGAGAAAGAGTAGGGGGGGTAACTAAACAAAGGTTATTGATGAGTAATATTGATGATGATGATGATGAAATGCATGCATACGCCTACGCCCCCCCTTTAATTTCTCCATCTCTTCCTTGTCTCCCTCTCACCCTCTTTTTGTTGGGAACCCGACCCTATTTCTGACTTTTTCCAATTACAAAAATCCATTTTCGTTATTCATTCACACTATTAACGGAACGTTTAATCCACGCTTCTTCTTATTAATTACTACTCCTATACTAGTTTAATGAACTAATTAAGTTTTTACCCATTGAGGTTTTATAAAAGTAGGATTTTAGTCTCAAGGTTTTGAAAATTAGTTTTATCATATCTTAAGTTTGAATCAACTAATAATTAGCCCACCTAACATTTGTATTAAAGATTAAATACAACCTTTTTAAATTAAATTATTGATAAAATTAATGTTAATTGACAAAATTGCCCTTAACATAAAAGACTTAAATTAGAAATGACATCACCCTTGTGTAGTTGTGTCCTTTGGTCCCTTAACTCTGCCTTCTACCTCTCATTCTTCAAAACACGATTGTCCTTCATCCTTTTTCTCTGTATTTCCTCTCTAATTTTCCAGAATATTGCAATTGTGAATTCCTCTCTCATTCTCAGTGTCTGTTGCATATTCATATAAAGGTATGCCTTTTTTCGGTCAATTGTTCTGTCATTCTTACTTGATTTGAGATTTTTATACTAGTCAAATTTCGTTCAAATTAGGGTTTAAGTTAGGGTTATTTTCGTTCAATTCCTTTTTCATGTTTTTATGAAACTAACTGGTTAATTTTTTGGAGAGGTAAAGTTGTCTTTTCGTGTTTTTAATTAGGGTTATTTTATACTTTTCATATCATCCTACAAGGGTAAAATTGTCACCGGAAAAGGAGTAAAATAATAAAAGGTTCAAACTTCAAGTAGGATAAACCTAATTTCGCAAACCTTAGGGGTAAAATTCAACTTTCACCAAACCTCAATGGGTAAAATCCTAATTTGTTCCTAGTTTAATATAGTATATCCTTAGCTCAGGTGGGCACAGAAAGATATGGGTTTTTCTTCGATTATATTCTCTCTTTCTTTCTTGCATCTTTGGGCATGGGAAATATTATGTTGGTAGATAGGGGTGGTATAGTAGAAATTAAGTTTTAGGTCATGTTTTTTTTTGCGGTTGGTAGGATGTGGACATGGTGCACGTGGTGAATGTTGGATATATTTCAAGAGTATAAGACAATTATATAGCCTAAAGATTAAAGTATAGCCAGTATAAAGATCATATATAAGTGAAACAATAAGAATATGATCAACACGGGTGAAACAGGAAGCAACACGGGTCGTGTTGCCTTCCAGAGAGCAAGGAAACAAATCCTGCGCTCAACACGGGTCGTGTTGAAGGCAGGAATTGTATTAATTGCTAACGGCTATATGATTTTATGTAATTAGTGCTTGATATCGTCATTAAGCACGATTATGCTGAGATTACAACAGCTATATGACTTGACTTGGTCAAGGTCATATTAAGGACATAATCTCATCATTAAGGCTCTTGATTACCCTTTGACTAGGGTATCCTAAGTAGGTGCTAATCTCCTATAAATAGGAGACATCCTAGGCTATTTGAGACACACCATTCTAAGCTAATCACAACCTCATTCTTGTCTAGACTGCAGCTATACTAGAGTGATTCAAGTGAGAATCTATTTCTTGAGTGTTACAAGAGCTAAGTTTTATCCCTTTGAACATTTACGGTATCATAAATAGTTCTTAAGGAAAGTGAGTAATAGGCCACGACTCTTAGCGTTATCCAAGCGAGTTTCCATTGTTCTATATACCGTTTACTCCCTTTCCTCCAACAATCTTAAGAACTATTTAGGAATGGCCTCGCTACGTGATATGTCTAGCAACTTCCAAAAGCTAGAGCGCTTTGAAGGAGTGGATTTCCGGCGTTGGCAAAGCAAGATGCACTTCTTGCTAACGACTCTCAATGTGGCATATGTGCTCAACATTGAGATCTCTCCCAAGGTGAATCAAGAACCGTCGGCCAAGAAGGTGACAACCGAGAGTCTCCAAAAGAGGATGCAATTGTCAAGAGTTCCACGGGAGATCAAAATGATGATCAAATAAAGACGTCCGTGGAAGATGCGGAGGCTACTCGGCAAAGGCTCAAGATGGAGAATGATGACTACATTTGTAGAGGATGCATTCTCAACGGTATGAGCGACACCCTCTTCGATGTGTATCAACATGTGGAGACGGCAAAGAAGCTTTGGGAGATGCTTGAAGCTAAGTACATGTCGGAAGATGTGTCAAGTAAGAACTTTCTTGTTAGTCAATTCATGAAATTTAAGATGGATGATAATAGGAAAATTCTAGACCAATTCCATGAGATTCAACGTATTTTAAGTAATTTCAAGCAACACAATTTAAACATGGATGAAACCATAATCGTATCCTCTATAATTGACAAGCTACCTTCTTCTTGGAATGAAACTAAAAGGGCTCTCATACACCGGAAAGAGGCTATGTCTCTTGAAGGTTTGGCTAACCATCTTCGGATTGAAGAGGAGTTACGCCTACAAGATGGTACCAAAGAGCAATCTAAGGTCCATATGGTGCAAGAGAATAAGGGAAACAAGAATAAGAACAAGAGCCACAACAAAACTAGCAAGGGAATTCAAAAGCCTAAGCAAGTTTATTGGGAATGTGGCAAACCGGGGCACACAAAGAGAGAGTGTTACCAATGGAAAAAGAAGCATGGTCTTTTGAACAAAGATACATCTAAGGGCAAGAGTAAGGAGAAGGAACCCAATTCCTTCGTGGCCATGATTAAAGATCATATTAACATGGTATCCATTGGTTGTAATGATTGGTACATAGACTAAAAGGCGTCAAGGCATGTTTGCATTGACAAAAGTTTATTCAAGACTCTCAAACCGGCGGATGATCGTGTGAAACTCTACATGGGCAATAACCATCCGGTTAAAGTTGAAGGCATTGGGCAAGTGGAACTTGTTTTCACTTCCGGTAAATCTTTGCTTTTAAATGATGTGTATTTAGCTCCGGATGTATGTAAGAATCTTGTATCCGGTTATCTCCTTAGCAAGTTTGGTTTTATGCAAGTTTATGATGGAGATAATTATGTACTTTCCAAGGGTGGGACTTTTGTAGGGAAGGGATATGCTTATGGGGAGATGTTTAAATTGAATGTAAAAAAGTAATAAAGATGGCATGATTTCCGCTTATATGCATGTGTCTACTTTGAATAAGTCTTTTCTATGGCATGCTAGATTAGGACATGTGAACTTTTCAAAGTTGAAAGAAATGTCTAATCTTGATTTGATTCCTAAGTTGAATGATGACATAGAAAAGTGTAAGACATGCATGCTTAATAAAATCACCAAAAGTTCATTCTCAAGTGTAAAAAGAACTTCTAAATTGCTTGATTTAATTCATAGTGATTTAGGAGATTTTCATAGTACACCTTCAATAGGTGGTAAGAAGTATTATGTGACATTCATTGATGATTATTCAAGATATTGTCAAGTTTATCTTTTGAGTTCTAAAGATGAAACACTTGAAAAGTTTAGAGTTTACAAAACTAGAAGTGAACTTCAATGTGAGATCTTGATTAAAACTTTAAGATCCGATAGGGGAGGAGAATATTATGATCCAAAGTTTTCCCAAGAAACGGGCATTGTTCATGAGACAACCGCCCCGTATACACCACAACAAAATGGGGTTGCGGAAAGGAAAAATAGAACTTTAAAAGAAATGGTGAATTCTATGTTGTCAAACTCCGGTTTAAGTAATGGATTTTGGGGTGAAGCTATGTTAACGGCTTGCTATATTTTGAATAGAGTTCCATTCAAAGGGAATTTTAATACCCCATATGAGTTATGGAACAAAAGAAAGCCAAGTCTTAAGTATTTTAAGATTTGGGGTTGTAGGGCTATTGTAAGAGTCTCGGAACCTAAGAAAAGGAAATTAGGTGAAAGAGGAATTGAGTGCATCTTTATAGGCTATGCTCAAGATAGCAAAGCTTATAGGTTTTTGGTGGTTGAGCCAAATGAGTACATTTCGGTGAATACCGTAATGGAATCAATAGATGCAATTTTTGATGAGACTAGGTTCTCTTCAATTCCTAGACCTAAAGATGTAATTCAAGATATTGTTCCTTTAATTGAGCCTCAAGATGAAAATCATGAGGGTATATCCATACAAGATGATCTTCCAACTCATGAGGTTATTCATGATGAAGAAGATGAAAGTATTGAGTTAAGAAGGAGTAAAAGATCAAGGAAACCAAAAGACTTTGGTTCGAACTTCTATGTTTATTTAGTAGAAGGTTCAAGGGACTCAGTTGAAAGTGAGACCCTATGTATGTACAACATAAATGAGGATCCTAAAACTTTTAAAGAAGCTATGCAATCTCATGATGCTTCTTTGTGGAAAGAAGCGGTACAAGATGAGATTGATTCGATAATGGAAAACAATGTTTGGATATTGGTTGACCTTCCTCCGGGAAGTAAACCAATTACCTCTAAGTGGATCTTTAAAATGAAAAGGAAAGTAGATGGTACCGTTGAGAGGTATAAAGCTCGGTTGGTTGTAAGGGGCTTTACTCAAAAGTATGGTATTGACTACTTTGATACATATGCACCGGTGGCTAGGATAGCTTCAATACGTGTATTGTTAGCTTTAGCCACTATCCACAAGCTAGTTATCCATCAAATGGATGTCAAAACGGCATTCTTAAATGGAGAACTAGAAGAGGAGGTGTATATGGAACAACCCGAAGGGTTTGTTGTTGAAGGTCAAGAAAAGAAAGTTTGTAAACTTATAAGGTCCTTATATGGACTTAAGCAAGCACCTAAGCAATGACATCAAAAGTTTGATGAAGTAGTGCTTTCAAGTGGTTATAAGATCAATGAATCGGATAAGTGCATATACTCTAAGTTTGAGAATGGAAAAGGGGTGATTATATGCCTATACGTTGATGACATGTTGATCTTCGGGAGTGACATGGAACAAGTTAATAAGACCAAAGAATTTCTATCCTCAAAGTTCTCTATGAAGGACTTGGGGTGAAGCGGATGTAATTCTTGGTATTAAGATCATTAGAAATAATGATAAGATAAGTTTATCTCAAGAGCATTACATTGAGAAAATATTGAACAAGTTTGGAGATAATAAGTTATATTCAGTTGTAACTCCATATGATTCAAATAAGAAACTAGAGAAAAATTGGGTTCTCCGGTTAATCAACTTGAGTATGCTAAGTTGATTGGAAGTCTCATGTATGCTATGACAAGTACAAGGTCAGACATTGCTTATGCAATTGGCGTGTTAAGTAGGTTTACAAGTAATCCGAGTAATATGCATTGGTTTGCAATTCGGAGAGTATTAAGATATTTAGCTGGTACTAAAAGTTATCAAATCACATATAAAGGAGAACCTTCGGTATTAGAAGGTTACTCGAACGCGAGTTGGATTAATAAAGGAGATTTCTCTTCTACCAGTGGATGGGTGTTCCTTTTAGGAGGTGGAGCAGTTTCTTGGGGTTCTAAGAAACAAGCTAACATAGCGGACTCCACTATGTCTTCGGAATTAGTAGCATTATATGCTGCTTATAAGGAAGCGGAATGGTTAAGGAACTTATTATTGGAAATACCGGTTTGGTATAAGCCAATGGCTCCTATCTCAATTCATTGTGATAGCAAGTCTACTCTAGATGTAGTATATAGTCATGTCTACAATGGCAAGTCAAGGCATATTGGTTTAAGATATGCTTACATACATCAACTTATAAGGGATGGAGTAGTGACTCTAAGTTATGTCAAATCAAAAGAAAATATAGCTGATTCTTTAACTAAAGGATTGACTAAAGATTTGATAATAAGTACTTCAAAGGGGATGGGTTGTAGCTCAAAGCACTACTAATCGCAACAAAGACTCAACTTTACGAATTGGAATACCACCAATTTCTAAAGTTCAAATGAGTACGGAGTTGTTTAAATTAGTAGGAAGCATCGATTATTATCCCAAGGACAAGTGATGCTTAAAAATCTGTAATGACAAGAGGATGAGTATTAGTACTCTTAATAGACTTTGTGGAAAGCCTAATTACAGGGGTGGTATAATTACAAAGTCTACCTATGTAAGTGTAATGTGTGGCCGCATAAAGGAACTATGAGCTAAAGTTCCGAAACACTTATGAAGGATAAGGACACAAGGCCGGATAATAGTGTCAAAGTATTTACACTCAAGATTTAAAATATATGTGTGTTATGAGTATAGTTGGTCAATATAAATCCAAAGTTCAAAGCTATGTCTACTTTGCGATCTAGATACAATTTTGGCTCATATACACTAATTGAAAAGTTCAAAGAGTAATCTACTTTTCATTAGGCATATGTTTTTAAGGATTCTCTGGTGATTATAAGTTAAGGTATATCTCAAATAGCGGGGGTATAATCCTCTTAAGTAAAGTTATTTCAAGGGTTTTATATACTCTTGAAATAGCGGGGGATTGTTGGATATATTTCAAGAGTATAAGACAATTATATAGCCTAAAGATTAAAGTATAGCCAGTATAAAGATCATATATAAGTGAAACAATAAGAATATGATCAACACGGGTGAAACAGGAAGCAACACGGGTCGTGTTGCCTTCCAGAGAGCAAGGAAACAAATCCTGCGCTCAACACGGGTCGTGTTGAAGGCAGGAATTGTATTAATTGCTAACGGCTATATGATTTTGTGTAATTAGTGCTTGATATCGTCATTAAGCACGATTATGCTGAGATTACAACAGCTATATGACTTGACTTGGTCAAGGTCATATTAAGGACATAATCTCATCATTAAGGCTCTTGATTACCCTTTGACTAGGGTATCCTAAGTGGGTGCTAATCTCCTATAAATAGGAGACATCCTAGGCTATTTGAGACACACCATTCTAAGCTAATCACAACCTCATTCTTGTCTAGACTGCAGCTATACTAGAGTGATTCAAGTGAGAATCTATTTCTTGAGTGTTACAAGAGCTAAGTTTTATCCCTTTGAACATTTACGGTATCGTAAATAGTTCTTAAGGAAAGTGAGTAATAGGCCACGACTCTTAGCGTTATCCAAGCAAGTTTCCATTGTTCTATATACCATTTACTCCCTTTCCTCCAACAGTGAAACTGTGAAGAGTGCGATCAGTTGTGGAATGGTATTGTAAGATCTGTGAAAAGTGTGATTGATGTGGTTATTGAAGAACAAGAATGTGAAAAGTAGAGGAACAAAGTGAAGAGAGATAAAAATGGTGAGATATATTGGTAATGATTGTGGTAAAGTGTTGTATGATATGGTAAAGTGTGGAAGAATATTGAGAAGTATCGTGAGTTGTGGTATCATATATACCGTATCGCACTGTACAAAAGAATAGGACTCTTAGTAGTCTCTAATAAATAAAGGTAAGTTTTGGTAAATATCGAGAAAAAATTTTCAACTTCGAAGTTTAGGTGAAGTTTTTTTATTATTATTCAAAGTCCAATAGGACTGAAGAGTTCGCAACAAAGTTGCATATATATGTAAATGTTAGAACGCCTCGAGGATCTTGGTAGATCCAGGCGTAAGGACTTTAGCAGACTCAGGCACAAGGACCTTGACAGATCTAGTGAGGTTGATGGTTCCTTAGCACCACAAAAATTTCCGACCTCCCTCCCTTATTCCTTACACTCACCAAAAAAGCCTCTTACTAAGCTCTGCATCATATTGTGAGTGATTGAGCTAGCGTCGAGTGTTGTTGGGTCACTCCCGAGCAACTGCTCATAGTACTTGAGCTACATGATAGTAAGAAGTGGCGGAGCTAAAGGGGGTTTATGGGGGCCTTGGCACCCTCCATGCCCAGAAAAAAATTAATATATGTAATTGGAGAAGGCATGATGCATGGTTTATTTGGTGGTGCAATTGGTAAATGTCCACAATTAGATACCTTAGGTCAAGGGTTTGAAGCAGTGCAACAACCACCTACAATAGCATATATTTATGTATTGATTTCCTTTTAAACATTTGTTTTATAACAATATTAAAATTTGACACCCCCAATGAAAATTTTCTAGCTCCGCCCCTGATAGCAAGCACATGGTTTCTCACCCTAGTCTAGCTTTTCCCACTTGTGTCAATATTGATCAAAGAAACGACCTCGCGCACTTACCTTGGCTTTGATCTGTCATGTGATGACTAACTTATTGCTTTCAACAAGATGATGAGTGCTAGGCATATATAGGTACACCACGATAGAGAATTGGTCTCTATTTCTTTCAAGAACTGTTACAACATTCAAGAAGGAAGATGTGACGAGTATACATAGCCATTGTGAGGCTTTTCAAGTTGTTCTACTTTGGAGTGTATATATATGGAGTGATCTTTAGTTTGAACATGCAGGATTTGAGGGTAAATCCTCTCCAACCCAGAGAATATCATCTATAGCACTCTTTAATTACTTCTAAGTCGTTCTAAGGGGTAACTTGCTTTTCAGTGAGACCATCATATTATTCGTTTCCAATCTTTAATTGCTAATATTGTTGGTTTCAAATCTTTAATTGCTTTTCAATAAGACCATCATATGGTTAGTTTGCAATCTTTAATTTGATTGGTTTCTCTAATCCCCCCTTTTTTTAATCTTTTTAGTGTCTTATCATATTATCTTCCTTTGCATTACTCTCTTCATGCATTTTCAAGTATGGATCCCTCATACCTCATTTTAGCAGAATTACACTAAAAATAGTTGTCGTATAACTTTATATGGATGGGCGTATTTTAAGCATAGCTATAGGTGGTCGCCACGACCACCGTCCACCGGTAACATAAAAAAATAATAATTAATAACTCAGTATAATTTGTGATGAAAATTATAAATTTTTATGTGAATTGGATAAATATAATACTACCTACGTTCCAAATTAATTGTCATTTTGACAAAATTTTGACTGTTAATTACTCACACATTATAATGAATTACAATATGAAATTACCGTCATTAGAAAGATATTTTTCTAACAATTATAATGGAGGTAATTTTATATTGTAACTCATTATAATGTGTGAGTAATTAACGATCAAAATTTAGTCAAAGTGACAATTAATTTGGGACGGAGGGAGTAGTGTATTGTTCATTCATAATTAAAAGGCATAGATCTGTCATTATTTATATCTACTCCCAAAGTTGTGGGAAACACTAATTGAGTCAACAACAACACTAATAAATTACTATTAGCTAGCCTTAATTATTTAATCACTGCATATTTTGCTCGACACTCCACCAAATATATATAATTGGGCATGTTAATATTGGCATGCAACGTACGTAGTTGTAATTAGTGACACTCTGTCACACAGAGATTGGGAAATCTATAGAGATCCAGTTGCTGTTAATTTTGATGTCAACGCTAAATTAGCATAAATCACGGTTGACAAAAGTTGAATATATAACATGACAAAAGTTCACCATTTAATTCCCAAATATTGTCATCTAGCTAGAACTTCTTTCCAATTTTATAAACCTTATTAGTTATTACTCCCTTCCTGTGTTTTATATTAATTGTTGTCTTTGGAAATCGTGTTGTCAAATACAAAAATTTTGACCATAAATTTCTCAATATATATAATGAATTACTATATAAAATTACTATCATTAGATTCGTAACGAAAAATGCTATCATAAAAATATAGTATTGCAATTGTTAATAACATATTATGTAAGAAATTATCAATCAAAAAATGATATGGGAGACCGTGAAAGTCAAAATTTTGACAATTAATATAGAACAAATAACAATTAATTAACATAATAACAAATGATATGATGAATGATAAATCTAAGGTTTGTTTCATTTGAAAACTTTTCATGCTACAGGACTAGACGACTCACATTACAACAAAATTTTAATTTTAAACAGGCTCTTTAGTAAACATATTTTTTTAGATGGATCCTAGAGATTAAAATTCAACAATTTGAGCCAGCATAATGACAAGTGAGCTTATTGATAGTTTGCTCATACTGGGAATATTCTCCTTACTTTCTTCATCTTCCTACGACATACGGGGCAGTTACCTGCTTCTTCTAGAACCCTGTAACCCAACATAAAATGTCGACATCAAATGTCAATATATTAACGATTAGTTTAAATTTTTGGTTAATTAATTTTTGCACATGCATGCATAAGTCTTTTTCAAACTATAGACGACGTGATAGGAAACTTGCCTTGATCCACAAGAGAAGCAAGTAGCACAATGACCACAAGGTAGGAAGAAGCAATCGCGAGGTGCATCAAAGCATATAATACACAAACGACGAGGATTATAGTAGCTAGCTTCCCCTTCCTTAGCCACCTTTTTCCCCTCGGGGTAACCTTCTAGAAGCTTCTCGTCGAGATCATCCTCGTCGTCAGGTATGGATTCATACGACGAGCCCCAGTCGAACCTTCTATCGCCTTTGGGTGAAAGCAATGGCTCGCGCTCTTCTCCGTTTTGTGTTGCAGGTAGAGGTGGAGCTCCGATTCGGGCATTTCGTTGAAACAAATTGCATAATTTGAACAATGTTAATACTAGTATTGTTATTATACCTGTGTCACGCGAAATCACCCAAGATTATATATCAGTCGAGTTAAATAATAATCGAGCACCAACACCACATATGCATATTGAGACGGATTTGAATCTTACATGATCCACAAATATATGAAATCCATTGGACTATAAACGATACTTCGACGTACCAATCTTCATCATCCTTGGCCTGAAATGGATGCATTGATTTTGTTAACTATGAACATTTCTAACCCTTGAAGTCTAATTGTTCGATAAAATAAGAGTTAAGAGATTGCTCCCTCCGTTCCATAATTAATTGTCGTATTTGAAAATCATGCAGTCAAATTTTAAAAATTTTGATCATAAATTTCTCAATATTATATACAATGAATTGCTGTATAAAATTACCACCATTAGATTCGTAACGGAAAGTACTATCATAAAATTATAATATTGCATTTATTAATGAAAAAATTATCAATTAAATAATGATATTAAAGACCATGAAAGTCAAAATTATAACAATTAACATGGAACAGAAGGAGTAATTAAGGACGATTTGTAGTTACATGTTCTGGGCCAGGAGTCGTTATAATGGCAGAATTGGGCTGAAAAAGATGCATTCTGAAGCTACAGACACGGTTGTCTAAGGAGCACTTGAAATAGGCACCACTTGTGTCATATTGAAGAGAATGTGCTGTAATATTCAGGACAACCTGTTGTTACATCAGTATTAGTGATTAACATTTGGGCATGTCAAATTTATGGGTAACTGAATTTATCAGTTTTTACTTAATTTTATTGAAAATGACCAAAACTTATAAAAAATTACAAATATTAAAAAACAAAAAAAAAAGTTCAATTTTGATATATTAGGCTAAATTTAATCAAAGTTACCAAAAGTACTAAAATTTAACTTTTACCCAATTATTTTTTACCCATGAATTTGATGCACACTAGTGTAAAATTTATGGGTAAAAATTAAAATTAGATAATTTTTGGTAACTTTTGGTAAATTTTGGAACTTTTGGCAAATTTACGCTAATATATCAAAATTATTTTTTTTTAACTTTGGTAATTTTTTTTATAAATTTGGTAAATTTTGATAAATTTAAGCAAAAACTGGCAAATTTGGTAAATTGACAAACCCTAAGTGTAAAGATTTTAATCCAAAATGTCTACTATCCATGTTTGTACAATGTTTACCTGCTGTGTGTCTGGGTTTATGTTACCAACTGCAACATAATATTCATCAGAATCATAAATTTCCTGCTCGAGCTTACCTGTTCCTGTACATATAGAATAGTAACCCTCAATCAGTCCAATAAAAAAATTGAAATAAAAAGCAAGAGAAGTTTAGTTGAACACATTTTGAATAAGAAATTTACCATAAATCATTTTCCAAGAAAGTGTGTTATTGGGATATGAAGGATCCTCTACCCACCGTTGTAGACTGTCTCTACCTGTAGTTGATTGCAAAGGAATGTCAAAAGATAGACTCAAAATTATCTTTCTATCTCATTTGTGTTTGCATTGGATCTATTAGCTGTTATTTTCTAAAGTATTTTTTATGGTTTATTGGTTATATCTTTTTTATGGTATAATTTGTTTTGTTATTTTATGATATTTTGCTGTTTTGCGGCATTTTGTAATATTTTTTTATGCGAATTTTGCCATTATTGACCTCTAATAGTATCAAAAAATCCCATGTGTAATTCATTGTCCTTTTATCCTACTTAGGCCTTGTTCTTTTTAGAGTGGTAAGGTGAAGTAAAGTTGGTACGGAAAGAAGAGGTAAGGAAAATAAAAACATTGGTTTGAGTGTTTTTAGATACTCGGATAAGGTAAAATAAGGTAAGTATAAGATAAACCTAACTTATCATTCTAAAAACTATGTCAAGTTATGATAAGTTAGGATAATATAGGATATGAAAGGATAAGATATGTTTGAGTTAAGTTAGTTGTTAGGTGGAAGTATTTTATGAATAAAATTTGAATATTTTGGAGAAAATAAATGAAAAAGTTATACGTTTTGGAAAAACTGGATTGATCTGAGATTAAGGCCCTGTTCTTTTCTGCGGCATTTTGCGGTATGGTGTGGTGTGTTGGAATTGTGGTGGGTGTGGTGGAATTGTGGTAGGTTATTGGTATGTGAATTAGGTGAGGAGAGATAATGTAAGAGTAGATGAGAAAAGTGAGGAGAGAGAAAAGTAATGATTTGTGCTAAAGTGTGGTGAGTTGTGGCAACCAGATGGTATCTTTGTCAACAAGGCCTAATTAGAATAATATTATTTGAATTTCTTTTTGATTTAAAAAATTGTTTTTGATTTTTGTATTTTTTTAGAGAGTTGGATTAGGTAAGGATAAGTTAGGTTAGGTTAATTAGGTTTATCACAACTAAAGAACATGGTCTTAATACATATAGATATATATAGATTTTAGTGACTTAGGAAAGCTAGGCCCTGTTCTTTTCTGCGGTATTTTGTGGTATGGTGTGGTGGAATTGTGGTAGGTTATTGGTATGTGGGATATGTGAGGAGAGATAGTGTAAAAAGTAGAGGAGAAAAGTGAAGAGAGAGAAAAGTGAGGATAGAGAAAAATAATGATTTGCGGTAAAATGTGATGAGTTGTGTCAAACTGTGGTATGCTGTGTTACCACAATTTACCAACCGCAGAAAAGAACATGACCTGAGTATGACAAAAAAAAAAAAGAAAAATAATAGTGATGTTTATACCTTGGGCTATTGTGAGAAACAATGGACCTGTGCTTGCGACTTTTACGTCATAGGATATTTCTATTCGCGATCCAGCATTTAGATAATAAATCCATTCCTGCATGAAGATAAAAAAAATAGATGTGTAATGTCAAATCCAAATTCCATACTCAGAAAAAATCCCGTTATAAGAATCAGAAAAAAAAAATCGATTCCAAATGAGCGAAAAATTCAAAATCGTTTCGTTAATTACTATTTTCTGAAACAGAAGCAGAAAATATTTAACGAAACATTCAAACTTTTGTTCAATTTTAGGTCAAATTCAAAACTAGAATGTGACATATTAGAGCGTACCTTGTATAAATAAGGTTCTACCGAAGCATTGTGATTTTTAGACCAAGTGACTTTAACATTAAGTGAAGGTGATCTATGAAACCCATAAAGTGTTGGCCCTGGCAATTTAGCATCCGTTTCTTCTGCCTGTATAGCAAAATGATAAATATCTTGACACAATAATCATCTTGCATTTTATTTAAGTTACTTATAAAATTAAACGTAAGTATATTTAAATCATTATAAAGATATGTTTCATTATTTTGAGGATTATTACAACATGTAAACAATATGAACATAATTATTTATTTATATTTTTTCATAAATATGAAACTATGCATAACATGTGCATTTTCTACTACGATTAATGAAATTAGGCTATTATTTATATTTTTTGACCTATCTAATAAATATTATACTCTCTTAATTGATACATATACATAATCATTCGAAAAAATATCATTAAAAGTTATAAAAATGTGAAATATGAACAATTCAAGATTAACCATCTTAGGTCAAAATGTATATCATTATCCTTATTGTTAAGGATTATCACTCTACAAGAAGCTAAAACTTCAGAATTTATGATTTTTAATGAAATCTACCTTGACATTTCGCACGAAAATGGAACTTGCGTCGATTAAGTACGAGGAATTTGGCCCAAGTTGCAGGTTAAACGAACCGTAGAAGCCGAGAATTATAGTCATACATGCTGCAAATACGAAATTTCCAACTTAACCCAAATTAAAAAATGCAAATTCTAGTATAATACTATCTTACGTAGACTTACCGTGAGATAGATGCTTATATGATGACTTTTTAATATAAATATGACTACAATTTATCGAGGGATGACTGTAATTAGAGTCAATCACCTTATATAAATTGATTACCTGAGAAACTATTTTTCGGTACCCCAACTTTTCAAAATTCATTTGAGGTACCTTTAATTTTTGAGTAATTAATTATTTGGTATTTTTTCGGTCATCAATTTTTCTTAAGTGACTGAAATACCCTTATTCTCCTTCAAAGGTATTTCGGTCATTTAACCAAATTGATTATCGGAGAAACACCTAATAATTACTAACCAAAAAAATTAAGGGTACCTGAAAATAAATTTTGAAAAGTTGGAGAGCCAAAAAATAGTTTCTCTAAATATTGAGGTACTTCCGAACAATAATCATCCTTAAATTCATAAAAGATCATCAAAAAATCATAAATATCACGATAAATATATGATGAGACGGTATCATATAACACTCGTTGAAAAAAACAAAAGTGGCGAGACTTTGACAAAATAAGGTCAAGTAACTAACCAAATGAGCAGAAAGTTAGAAGAACAACTAAGCAGGACCAAGCATCATTCCACTCATCATCTGATGTAAAATAGGAGAGAGTTTCTCTGATCCTCTGAGGAAAACTTCTGGGGTTTCTATGGGTTGATTGGTTTCCATCAGATGATTGTTGTTGCTGTTGATGATCATGATCATCATCATGATCATCATCTTCACCTTCTAGAACATTCACCTCTGTTTCTTCTAGAACTTCTGGTGCTGGGACTTCTGGTACTCTGTTTAGGGCTAGTTCTTCTTCCATTTTGAGGAATACCCAGATGAGTTTTGGGGGATTATTGTGTGAAAAAGCTGAAATTAAACATACCCAGATGGGATTTAGAGGGAATAGTGGATGGAGTTTTAAGGGTAGTTGGGGATTTAGTATGGGTTTTAGAGTATGGATATGGAATTGAGTGTTACTGTGTTAGTGGTGGAGGAAGGATTGTGTTAAGTATTTGCCTTACTTTCCTTTCCTATGCATGGGAGTTGGACTAGTAGTTGTTTGAGTGTTAGTTGGAATCTCTCATAGTGCAATGCACTACCACAGTAGTACAGTCATTGAATCTTAGTTTCTTGTTAATGCCTAAGGTCTATACAAAAGTATCTTGTCATTGACTCAACTGATTTTCTTTTGAAATGTAGGATAGTAGGAATGTAGATGAGATGGAAAATGTGAGAAAAGTTGTCTTGGTGTTGGTGGATAGAGGAGTCTTTGGGGAGGTGAGTTATACCGGTCAAGGTTGTTAGAATCAGGATCCTAACTCGGGTCCATGGGGTAGTTAGAATCGGAATTAACTCACGTAGGATCGTGGATCGGAATGTAAATAGTAGAATCACATCAAGGATTTTGGATCATAAAATCGTAAAATCGTAGATCAAGATCGAAATTTTAATAACTATGATACCAGCCACATCTTTTAAATATTTGAATTATTAAATCATATCAGTTACGTTACTTATTAAATATATGAGGTATTAAATATGACAATAGATATGGTAAGAAGGTTGTTAATATAAACAAATGAGCAGGGTAATTATTGATTGACCATTAGATCATAAATCAATGATCCAGAATTATTCATCAATTTAGAGTTTCTTTTCCCTTGCCTCACGTGACCCAGAACTGGAAAAAAAAAAAAGAAGAAAGAAAACAATGTGGCGTGTGTTGGGAAATCATGGCAACATGATTCAACTCTCCAAAAATTAAGAAAGCATGATTCAGCACCCCGAGAAAGAGGTGAGACGGAGTGTGACATCGTCGGTGCTAGAAGAGGCGAGAGGGAATGAGCGTTGGTGGTTGATGATCGCTCAAAGGTACACTCATCAAAAAAGATGATTTGACATTGCTCTCCTATGTCTGGCACCAAATTTTGTTTTAAATTAATGAACTTTAATTTACCTCTCCTTAATTTTCCTACTTAATATTTCCTGTATACACTCGCAAATAGGGATGACAATAAAGTCCGAATCAAAAGTGAATCTGATTCGTTCCGACTAAAAAATCTGAATTCGAATTCGACTAAAAAAACTCCGAATTCGAATCCGATTAAAAAAATCCGACTCCGATTATAATTGGGGCGGGCATGGAGGTGACCACTTCCAATCCGATTAAGTCCGACTATAGTCGATCCAATTAAGTCCGATTATAATAATTAATATAAAAATAAAAAAACTGAAAATTAAAATTAAAAAATTAAGAATTATTGTTGGTGTTTTATTTTAACAAGTATGGTATATAATCAGAGGTAATCGGAGTTGGAGAAAATCATTTTATGGAAACGTATAACAACTAATCGGAGTCGGAGATAATCAGAGGTAATCGGAGTCGGAGTTGGAGTTGGATACCTCCGATTAAGTTTGGATTTGGAGTTCCTCCCACCTCCGATTAATCGAATTTGGAGTTGGACCTCCACCTCAGATTATTAATTTATTCGTCTCCGACCCATTGTGATCCCTACTCGTAAGGACAACAAAAACAAAAATCAATTCCCCCCGAGAAATACATTTTGCGTCAAATGGGCCACTATTCATTATCACTCTTTACAAAGGCCTGGAATCGGCCCATTTATGAACCAAATAACCCAATTAGGATCAGCCAATAGGATTCGCACAAACACATAAACTGGATTACGTGTCGTATTTCCATTGGCTGGATTACTATCTATAAATACACTTCACCAGTGACCTCCATTCCCACGGACGATCACACAGAGAGAGAGAGATGGCGAGAGTGAAGTCAATCTCAGTAGCGCTACTATGCATTTTCGTGGTTTCTGCATCGCTTTCTCAGATTGAGGTATGTTCATGTTTGTTTGATCAATTTCGTAATAGTTTTGATTCAGTAATTGTTGTTCGGTTTTGATCGATGTAGCTGATTCTAGGGTTTTAGGCGTTTGTATCCATTTCTGAATCATGATTTAAACCGAGATAGGTAGAGCGAACATTGCTGTATTCGTCGATTCTGTTTCGAGATCGAGCTGTTTGAGTAGATCTGATTGCGTTTTGTTAGGGTTTAAATGACGCTATATCGCGATTGATCTGTAGGCTAAGAAGAAGAAATCGGATGAAAGTCTGAAGGAAGTGACACACAAAGTGTATTTCGATGTCGAGATTGAGGGAAAACCAGCTGGTAATCCTTCTTCGTATTGTTATGTCTTCTCTGTTTGATCATTTCGTGAATTGTTCTGTATGGTTTAATGTTGCTTCTTTTTCATTGATGAAATTAGCTTTGATGAAAATGCAATTACATGTGTTAGCTTGAGCATTACAAATTCTGCAATGTGTTGCATCATGTCGATAATCTTAGTAGTTTGAAGCAACGATTTTGTGGCTTAAGCTAAAAATATATGCGCTATTGTGTTGTAGATTGAAGCCCTAGTAATGCACTTAAACTATGTCAAATCTGTTGAAGGGGAAACCAGTCCATATTAGGAATATTTGAGTGCTATGGATTAAAAGCTCTCTTTGATGAGGGGAAACCTGTCATTTTGGGAAATTTTTTTATGGTAGACTTCTAAGTTCGTTGTTGCAAACCCTGGTGAGGGGAAACCTTTCATTTTGGCAAATCTTTGAGTGCAAATGCAGCCATTTTGTTTAAGAACTTGAATAATGTCTTATTGATGGTGTTACTTTCAGGTCGAATCGTTATGGGTCTCTTTGGCAAGACTGTACCCAAGACAGTTGGTAAGTGGAACTCCTCTCCAATCAAGATTTGGTTAATTCGTATAGGTGAAGTTTTTGAGATGATATGGGTTAACTAATGCTTTCTTTGTTTTTCTGCCTTGCAGAAAACTTCAGAGCACTCTGCACTGGTAAGCTTGCATCTTCCTCTGGATTTGTCAAAGTTTGTCTTTGTAATTTGTCAAGATGGTAGTCACACCAAGAATAGTACATTCAACTACTTGACCATATGAAAACTTGCATAAGTTAAGGACTATATAGGTTAACTATAGGCTGTAATGGGAGTGCTACAGTGATGCTAGTATGTTATTAAATGGTAGCTCATGTAGGATAAGCAATAGATTTAATAAACATCATTTTGTTCGCAGAAAGGCGAATTTGTAATCAGTTTTGTTCCATATTTGCAGGGGAGAAAGGAGTTGGGAAATCAGGAAAACCCCTCCACTACAAGGGAAGCACATTCCACAGAATTATTCCTAGCTTCATGCTCCAGGGAGGTGACTTCACTCACGGGAATGGCATGGGCGGCGAGTCAATCTACGGAGAAAAGTTCGCTGATGAGAACTTCAAGTTGAAGCACACTGGACCAGGTATTGTGAAATTTCCTTTTAGCTGGCTCTACTTGGACGTGAAACAGGGGAATCATCGATGAACAAATTGAGGTTGTATTTATTAAATTCGATCCCATTGCATGTGGAAAACGAATATTTCCAAAGGAGGCAGAGTTGGCCACGTAATGTACTCTTTTGAGCTTTGTTGATTGATTCTTATACTCCGTCTGCAGGGCTTCTGTCTATGGCAAATGCTGGCCCAGACACCAATGGTTCTCAGTTCTTCATTACAACTGTAACAACCAGCTGGTGAGTAAATCCCATTCATCATTGAGAGATGATTGAGTGATTCTTATACCTCCTGCGCTTAGGTTTACTTTCGAGTTTTGACTGGATGATATATCATAGATATGATCTTGTGAATGGATGTTCTCATTGATTGATTCCTAAATAATTTGGAAAATGAATTCACTTGTGCACCTCATGGTCCATCACAACTCACAAGGATCCTTTAATTGATATGTCCGTATAGATAGACTCAGTTTCTCTCTAACGAGACTAATCAGCATAGATAACATGTTTCGTGCCACTTTAAGGCAGTGTAGCGGTGGCAGTTAAGTTAGTGTTCCTTCGCTGGGTAAACTACCCACTACCTAACTTTAGGTACTCGAGCCCAATTCTATTTGTTTCTACCTACTATCTAAACTTATCTACTTCTAAGCACATTCATTATGTACTTTTACCTCTATCTGAACCTATGCAAACCTATTTGAACCTACCCACACCTTGCTTTACCCAACTTCTACGTACCAATATTTGAGTCACCAAAGAAGACACACTGTGATTTATTGTCCTTGGTACATAGTTTAGTCCATTTCAAATTAAACTGAACTATTGATTACTTTTGGTTCAATGTGGGCTTCAGAACATGCTCTGAACTAAGTTTGATGTTAATGTCCAGGTTGGATGGCAGACACGTCGTCTTTGGAAAGGTACTTTCCGGGATGGATGTGGTTTACAAGATTGAGGCGGAGGGAAGGCAGAGTGGCCAACCAAAGAGCAAGGTCGTCATAGCCGACAGTGGTGAACTTCCTCTGTAATTTTTGCGATACTCAACCTCCTGAGTTTGCAACGACGCCCATGGTTCCTCATCCTCTAGTAGTGAAGGGAGATGAAATGAGAAGAAAACGCAGTCGCAGATCAGGACACATTAGATTTTGTGATTTCGGGTTTTTATCTTAGGGACTGCTGGGCATGTCTTGTGTGCAACTTCAAGTTGTAGTCAGTTTGACACCTTGATGATGCCTTCTTTTAAACTTTCCTTAATTAAATGAGATGCTGTCTGAGCCAAAACATTTCCGAGGACTCTGTAGTGTGGCTTTCTTTACGAATTTGTTTACTCTCCGAGTGAGATAAAGTAGGCATAGAAAAATCAGATTTCCTGAATGATGCGTTTGGAGGTTTTCCGGGAAAGACTTTCCCAGGAAAAACTTTTTCGGGAAACATTTTCCCTAAACACTCTTGGGAAACTTTTTCCTGCAGTTGTGAAGAAAATAATGGGTCTCATATTAAAACTTTCCTATATATTATGAAAAATCAAACACGGGGAAGTTTGTCAACTTGGAAAAGTTGATCAACTTTCCCAGAAAAGTTTCTCATCCAAACGCCCCAGAAAATGAATTTTCTAATTGGGTCCAGTCGGCCGTGTTGGGTTGTAGCTCCGGGTAGTTACCAGTGAACTTTTCAAGTCGGGGGCAAATATCAAACTTCAATTACAAATATGACTCATCATCATCAATGTACCAATTCCTATGTAAGAGAAATTTTTTGCTTGCACTGCGAATTGGTAGGGAAAGTTTAGAAAATAGGAATAGTTGCTAATTTGGCGATTACTTCTATGATATTTATTGATTATAATTGTGTAACAAATTAAAGAGTAGAGATTTGATAGATCACATATGACTTCAACTTACCATTACCAAACTTATGGTTCAAAGTTTGGTGAGCCCAAATATCTTATGTTTGCGCCCATCTTAAAGATGAACAAAATTTTGACTATGGCAATCAGGCTCAGGCAGTGTTCTTTTGTGTGGTACATGGTGCATCTATCACAATTTACCACACTAATCATAAATCATCACATATTATCATACCGCATTTTATCACAACATTCATAACTCTTTCCTTATTTTTCTCATTATTTTTCTCTCTCCTCACCTACCACACCAATTATTTTACCATAAAGTTTACAACCACACTATCCACATTTTTACTATACCATATTATTACTACACTTTACCCACTGTAGAAAAGATCCAGATCTCAATTGATTTACCTGTCTTTGTTATAAAATTTCAGATCTTTTTTGTTGGCAATGGAGGCAGCAACCAACAAAGAGAAAAATACAAAGATATTATCTAATGACTAGTAAGTAATTCACATCTATACCAATAAGGCTGAAAAATTATAACCAAAACTTAATCATAACATTTTACGGAAACACCGAACACTACTAAACATCATAAAATGAGTTACAAGACTCCTAAAGACGGTACTACACAGGGAATGAAACAAAAACAGAAACAAAGTGACTAAGTCTTGGATTTCTGATAGGAGGTGTTTGACAACCAGCTGTTAGTTGGTAGCTGTTAGTTGTTAGCTGTTTGACTTTAATTGTTTGGGTTAGCTGATTGCAGGAAAAATGTTTGATAAAGTAGCTTTTTGTGAAAAGCTAACTCAAAAAACTTCATAATGTAGCTTTTTGGAAACTAGCTTATTGTGTCCAAAAAATTACTTACCAACCACCTCAAGTAGCTTTTTAACCTTGGTCAAAAAGCTAAAAGTTATCCAAAAAGTTAAAAGCTACCCAAAAAGCTGGGTAGCCAAACACCACTAGAGTTTAGAAAAACTCAAGAGTTATCATCCAATCCATTCCATTCATGTAATGATGAACCTAATGTCCAGCAAAGAGGGGGATACATACTACCAGAATTCATATAGACAATTTCATCGTTAAGTAAAACAATGTAGTATTGTTTAGTTACACGGTACGTACACAATTCAGATATTACCAATTAAAAGAAAAACCCAAGTTACAAATACTGCTTATTAGGATCTTTAGGAGCCAGGCTGCAACAGTTACCAGACCTGCATAAATACAACTATCTGGAAAAGGAGGAGATTGTCAGACAGTAACATAAATCTCAAGAGAGTAACACTGACACGAATCGGAGGAGGCTCAAAAGTTCTTTCCCACCAAGGCTTCATTGCTTCAACTAACGAATGATCTCTCTTGTCAATATTGCGTTGGAAGGTGGAGCTTCTTAAGATCAGTTGGGAGAGTAATTATAGAAACCACTCACTCAACAATCAACTCATAAGCCATAACTATACTAGTTTGTTCTCATCAATTATAACCTAAACCCTGATTCAGAATTTCGGATGGAAATTTACGGAGGACATCTAAAGGATTCCAGTTCCCCTAATTCTGGCGATGTGTTTAGGCTAGGACGAAGGAGATGGAAGCCTCACAAATGCCTAGACTCAAATATCTCTAGGATTTAGGAAGCGAGGGGTTTTCAGAGTGACCGACCCTTCCTACCAGTCACTTCCCTTTTCCGCTCACCAACATCTTCACACGCCACAATAAGATCAACATTCTTCGAGTCTGTTGTTTCTTTGACAACTTTTGAAGCATTTCCTGGGAGCATAAACTTTAATGTTTCTCTAAAGGGAGATGAGTAGTTCAAGAACAGAGAGATATAGCATGGCCATCACATTCAATTTAGTGCTTAGTCAAAGGCTCAAAGCATAACAGCAGACACCTAATTCCTAAGGCAGATAAGAAATTCCTCGTAAAGATAAAAACGTTGCCTCATGTGGAAGAATACATGAATCCTCATGTATGGGAGAAGCAGACCATGAACAGCAGTAATACACAGTAGAAATTTACCAAACAATGAACAAACACATAATGCACCTAGGAATCTGGTTCTTGAAGAGCCTTCCAAACAGTCAAGAAACTTGTACCCAGGAATCTGGTTTCTGAAGAGCTTTTCAACAAAGAAAATGAAGACATATTACTAATGCTGAAATGGTATCACTGACAGATTATAATATACTCACAAGTCACAACAGCCACTCGTGATAAAACCCCATGTCTGTGCACTCCAAGGTATGTCAAGAAATCATCATTATCTTCGTCATTCCCATTGCCATCATCAACATTCAACACTACTAGTGAAATCAACCCAAATCAGATATCAGCCGCAGAGATACACTGATAGCAAACTGATAGAAGGGAAAGCATCACATAGCTGCCAAAATGCAACATAAATTGGGAAATAACACTCAAGGCCCGAACAAGACGTGCAAAGGAAACAACAGAAGAGGACTGTGGGATTGGAGAGATGAATCTCAACGCAATCAGCCTTAAATTCACTATCAATACTCATCTTTCAAGTTAATGAGCAAAGAACAGAAAATGATAGGGAAAGTTACCTATCCACTGAGCATGAAACATTTTAATCAAAACTTAACAAGAAGTCTACAAACTCAAACCTGAAGCTAACCCTAAACAAGTTGAAAGCTAGATGATGATGGAGAAAAGCTACATTAGAAGGATGAATGGATCAACCAAAACACCTATAGTGAACTGACAGACTACAATCTATTTTAAGGAATGGAAAACATACTTCATAAGAGGTCAAGCCTCACATAAACAAAGACTACAACAGAAAAATTGCTGATCAACAGAACAGTAAAACATAACAAGACTAAGAATCTATAGCCCGGAGTTGTTGGAAAGCCTGACTTTTGTAATTCTACCTACGAAGGTCGAAGCATCAATAAAACCAACCAAATTGGGAGAATTCAGGCTTGGTTAGTGCTAGAATAGGTTTACCACATTTTCGCACCTTCCTATAGCTAATTCCCTTCCTTCATTAGTTTACTTCTACATTCCTCACACGAAATAAAATTCACTTTTCTTTACTAAAATTCTCAAGACAAAATCCTTTCTTCCCGCTGTTAGTACAAAAAAATGGGTTTAGGTGAGTGTTAAAAAAAAAACAAAAGAATACCTCAGTACAGCCTGTGGGGGCAGCAACCGATGACAAGCCAATCCCCCAGCAACTATCCTTTGCTAGGCACCAAAAAAAGGGGCAAAACACATCAAATAAGCATCAGAAATTGAAATTTGTCAAGGCAACCAAAAGTCAGTAATTAGCATCAAAAGAAGCTCCAAAAAGATAATCCAAATCAATTCATCAACACCTAAACACATTTATTCAACCAAACAATCAGATCGATCAATCTCAACAAATCTCACACTATACCAAAGATTGCTTAAAAATCAGAAGAGGAAAAAAAAAAATTCGAAGAATTACTCCTACAACTTCCTCCCTTAATCGAATCGTCACCATCTCGCCACTGTCACCGATCATCGCTTCACATCGCCGGCATTCACGACGTTTCCGTTACTGTTCTTCGACACAGCCTTACGTTGACGAACCACATCAGTGAAATTAACAGAGAGATCAGAGTAAATAGACACAACCTTATTGATATTCCCGTTGATTTCCCGAATTAGGGCGACATTCTTGATCAAATTATCCGGAACCTTGGACTGATGATTCTCGTTTACTTGCTGAATCAACGCTCTGTTCTGATCGAGCACCGACTGAACTCGCTCGATTCCGCAACTCAGCGTATCCCAGGCCTCGTCATCCCAGTCTTGCTCGCCGCCGTCGGAAGGCGGCTCACGGCGGAGGTCACGGCGGTCGGGAATAGGATTGAGAGTGAGGGGATCATTGGCTATGGTTTTGCGGAGGTCGTCGATGGTGGTTTCCTCCATGGTTTCTCGTCAATCAAATGGTAACTGGCATTCTCTCTCTAGTTTCTCTCTCTAGGGAGTGAATTGGAAGGAAAAAGGGTCGCTGACTTGTGTTTATATAGCTTCGCCAGTTGGAAATTGGGCTGGGGATTTTACGGCGAAGGTGGCAACCGACTTAGAAATGGCGGGCTGCTCTTTTTCTTTTTTCTTTTTTTTTTTGGAGGGCTTTTTTAGGGGGAAGAAGAACTTTTTGGATGTAAAGAAGATAAATATCTGCAGCTAACCTCGGACAGGAGCCACGCTAGGTTTGACTGGTCGGCCATCATAATCGTGGACTCATTTTTTAATACTACTGTCCCAAAATATTTATCCGTTGACTAAATTTTGACCGTCAATTACTCAAAAATTTATAATGAGTTACAATATAAAATTACCGTCATTGTAATCTTTAGCAAATTATCTTTCTAATGGTAGTGATTTCATATTTTAATTCATTATAATTTGTGAGTAATTAACAGTCAAAATTTAGTCAACGGACAAATATTTTGGGACGGAAGTAGTACCTCTTTTCTATATTAATTCTTATTTTATTAATTGTTATAATCTCCAATGTAATTAATAATTTTTTATATAATATTTTATTAATAATTGTAACATTATATTTTTATGATATTATTTTTCATACGAATTTAATGATAGTAATTTTATATAGCAAGTTATTATATATATTGAAAAACTGATGGTCAAATTTTCTATGTTTGACTATACAATATTCAAAGATGACAATTAATCCATATTAATTGTCATATTTTAAAATCGTGCAGTCAAATTTAAAAAAAAAATTGACCATAAATTTCTCAATATATTCAATGAGTTGTTATATGACATTATCAGCATTAGATTTGTAACGAAAATTATTATCATAAAAGTATAATATTGCAATTGTTAATAACATATTAAATCAAAGAGTGACATTGGAGACCGTAAAAGTTAAAACTGTAACAATTAACATAATGGAGAGAGCGTTCCATTTATTTGTCCATTTGGAAATTCTTGAAAAGCACAATCAAACTTTAAAAAATTTGATCATAAATTTATTGATATATATATTATGATTTGTAAAATAAAACTACTACAATTAGATTCATAATAAAAAATATTATTCTAAAAGTATAATACTATAATTATTAATAATATATTATGGCACCGTTCTTTTGTGCGTTAAGGCACCCAAACGCAACGCAAAATCAATAAAACCTAACGCACGGCAAACGCAAGATATCGCAACTTATCACAATCTACTATTCACCTCTACTCACCTTTTTATTATTTCCTACCGCAACCCAACGCAACTTATCGAAACGCAAACGCAACACAACGCACAAAAGAACGGTGCCTGTATCATATAAGAAAATATTAATAAAAAATCATCTTAAAGACTATAATACTTAATAAATAACAAATAATATGAAACAAAGTGACTAATATTTCTCATAATAGGTCAAAACAAAGTTTGTCCTTTTAACTTTTTTAATACTAGTATTTCTGACAAAATCAACTCCCTTTATTCTCTAGTGTTTATCATTTGTAACTTTTTAAGGTTTTGTCCATTTTTTAATAGAAATATTTTCAAAAAATTTTTATAAACTTACATTTTTATGAAAGTAACTTTTCACTGTGAATATAATAATACTAGTTTGTTTCAATATACAGTTAAAACTTTTGAAAGTATTATTTTTGGTGTATAGAACTACAAAGTTTCTCCAGTATAAAATTGTGTTTAGAACAACAAAGTTTCATCCTTATAACCATTGAATTAATGAAATATCCATACATGCATCATAATTGGTACTAAAGCACCGTTGTTTTGTGCGTTAACGCACCGAAACGCAACGCAAAATATACAAAGTTTAACGCACCTTAACGCAATCCAAACGCACTTTAACGCAATTGATCATTTTCTTTTATTATTTCCCAAACGCACCCAAACGCAACTTTCCGAAACGCAAACGCAACGCATACCAAACGCATAAAAGAACGGTGCCTAAAAGTTTCGGACCCCGTTCTTTGAATTGGTTCAACTATCCTATCCAATCCAATCCAAACCTTACACAATTCTTCAAAAAAACATCCCTCTAAAAACACAATTTTCCAAAAAAACATTATAACTTATCCAAACCAATCTGATCCAATCCATCCAAACCTGATTATAACCCATCCAAAGAAAAGGGCCCTAAGGAGTTTTTTGTCAGAATCTGATCAAGAACCAACTACGACCCCATTCTTTCGCACTATAATCCTTCCAAAAAAAAAATATCCATTACATACTTTCACCATCATCTAACCTTCCTTTACCTTACTCGTACGGAGTCTAGTTGAGCACCATGTTATATGGATTCTGAAAAATCAACAGTTACAAAGTACCATCACAAGTGGGATTAACCATTTACAACAAAGCAGCATGGCAACTCAGGCTCAATCAAACAGCACTGTTGCATTTACTAGTAGTACAACAAAATTCCTAACTAAAAGGGACTATCTTTTTGCAAGTACCCAAATGAGCCTCGGCCCTCGGATTAGTGATGGTTTACTACCCGGTTTATTCTAAACAGAGACTATGCTCAGCTACTGAAATCGACACAAAAGTTATCAGTCAAGCCCGCTCGATTTTCGCAGATTCACAACAGCTTCTTGCTTTCGCATCGTCAACAAACTTACAGAAGTGAAGAATGGGGGGGCTCGTCCTTGCCCTTGTTTGTATCACGGTGCGTGTTTCAGTGATTCAATTGGTTCATCACTTACAGATTTGTGTGAGAATTTCTTCCCGTTACACTGATGGTTGATTGTGTGATTTACAGCTTTGGCCTCTGTATGATTGTCCAAATTCTGATGACACTCCTGAATGAGTGACGTCGATGCTACCCTCACGGCGTTAAGAGATGCATGAAATTGCTCGTGCCCTGGTGTTTTTGTGAACAAAAACTCAGGTTTATCTCCGTCACAGACACAGTTTTCGTCATTCTGCAACAGTCTCTTTTGAACCTCGTCTTTGACTCTCTGTGAACAAGAAAAATATAATCAATATCCAGAATTCTGAATGTCAAGTGAGCCCCAAGTTATGCTTTTTTCTGTGTAATAGGGGGAAGGGGTGAACAATATCACATACAGAGGACAAATATGGCAGAAAAATCAAAGCAACAATCTCAAATTTTGTCCATTTTGAATCGGAACAATCGCGAGCAAGGATACATAGAAACCAAACCAGCATCGAAACAATAGATTACAACAACAACAACAAACTCCCGGGGAAAACAGATTTGAGCGTGGAAGATTCAGAGCCTCACCCCATGTACTAAAATTCACAGGGATGGTGATTCCTATGGACCCACAAATACTCTTTTGAAAAAAACCGCTTTCAAAATCAGTTTAGACACAAATAGAAAACCAATATGGAGAACCAGTTGGAGAACCCATTGGAAAACCAATTTCTAACAAGAAAAAAAAAAAGCAGATAATCTTGAGAGGGAAAGAAACAAGTCAGCATACAAGGAAATTGACAACAAACAAGGGCACCAAAATACAAAAAAGGCCATCACATTTCCAACATCATGATATGTTACATTACAAGCTGCATGTTCATAGAGGCACGCTGACCTCATTCAGGGCTTACACAAAACCTTGTTGAGCCAGGAAACAGATAACCGGTGTTGAGGATAAATCTTGTACATCATAGTTGATGCAGTACGAAAGGCATTTTGGGCAAGAAATGCCTGGTTAGTGCTATGTAAACAGGAGAATACAGCTGCAAGTTGTCACGGAATCATGTTACTGTAGTTTCTGATCTAAGAGACCCCACCCCTCTCTCCGACAAATTATTTTATTTTATTTTATCGTTTTCTGAAATTCAACATGAACTATAAAATGGAACTGAGTGAACTGAGGATTCACATTGAATACCATGGTAGAATGGTGGCCTTTAGACTTTTTTAGCATTAAGATAGATGGCAACATTACAATGTCTATGACTTGCAGGAATGCTTGCCGTGCTATAGATGAAGTACCTTCATCACTCTCTAAATCCGAATCAGTTTGATGTGCGTAGTCTCATGCATCACACAGAATAACCCCATGATCCTCATTCAGCACATGGCATGATCTGGCTTTTATATTTGGCCGAAATTGGTTGAAAAGTACTCAAATTGATATATAGACCACTGAAATCCATGCTGATTCTCAAATGCAAAGGACACAAAGAACCAAATAGCCAAGAGAAAGAAGCACTCTTCTCTCAAGGCAGAAATTGAAGATGATGCCATTACTAAAAGGTAAGACAACATACTAGCTTTCATAACACTGTACATGTAAATAAAACCTCCTGCAGAAAACTATCTCATCACTTGTTCTCTGAATCAGTTGACTTGCGTTGAATTGTGCATAGCTGTTATTAACTACTACCCTCAAACAAGTGTATCTGGTCATATTTCCCATTTTGCACCGGTCACACTAACAATCTTCCTAAACTGCAGTAGAAAGATTGCCAGCTTCAGATTTTCAGAAACTTTGCAATTCAGTCATCCTTTCACCAAAGACACCTTACAATTCAAATGTTGTTGCAAACTCCATAAAAAGAAAAATCAGCTGCGAACAATCAACATTCTCAACACTTCTAATGTTTTTCTTCAAACCAAAACTGATACTTCAAAATCCCGCCCAGGCGAGGTATGGAGGGGTCGGATGGACCAGTCTTGCCCCTAAATTTTGCTATTAAGAGAGACAAGTTCCAATTGACCCAAGATTTTCAAATCGTTCACTACCTGCTACTCCATAGAAAACAAACATAGGAGGTCTAACGAGACATTTTCCTTTGGTCCATTACAATCTAAGTTGAAAAGAAAATCTTGTTCGACTATCCAAACCATGGACATTCCATTTTTTTTTTTGCAGTTACTCCAAAATGAACAGGATAACTCAAGGTTAGCAACGATTATATTAGAAGAAGCTGAACTTATTAGACCTGATTCATTTGAAACCACAAGCTCATTACCACATCAACATGCAAGCAACACATCTATGCAAAACACCCACCAAAAACATAGCAAAAAACAAATGAAAGAAGAGCAACAAAGAACAAACCTGCAACAACTTTGGATCAAACTTAGGCAACCCAATTTCCCCCACAGTCAAACACCCAAACAAGTTCCCCAACAATGCAGCATCAGGAACTCCCAACCCATAAGCAAGCCCAGCAACAAACCCTCCTAACAAACTATCCCCAGCACCAGTAGGATCAATCTGGACCGTCGAAAATGGCGAAATCTCAACCTCTCCATCTCTCCAGTAAACCCTACACCCCTTCTCACCATAAGTCACCATCACACAACACATCTTCCTCACTTCCTCCACATCCATACACTCTGCTTCCTCTGCAGACGCCTTCAGAAACCCTACCCTCGACAACAAAGGGTAAAATCTAGTCCTCTTCAACTCCACCAATCTCACTGACCCATCAATCTCATCAAACTCCCTAATCAACCCTTGAATGTCAACAAACACAACATCGCAAATCTCCACCAATTTCTCCAAAGTTTCAGGCAAAATCTCACCACCAACACCCACAGCCAACCCGAAATCAAACTGACCCGATTGGGGCAAGTTGTGGGGGTATATCGGGTCGCATGCAGAGACCCGTTTGAGGGTCCGATCGGGTGAGTTTGAGGGGGTGTTTGAGGAGAAATGGGCGTGGAAAATGGTGGTTTTGGAGGTGGGGGAGATGATCGGAGGGCTGAAAACAGAGTAATTGAAATCGGAGCCAACTTTGGAAACGTAATCGCAGGGGATGTTGAGGTGGGAGAAGATGTTGGAGATGAAAGAGGCTGCGCCGCCGAGGGATTCGGCTATGACGACGTCGTCTTGGAGGAGGACGTCGTGGCAGTAGTTGCCCACCACCAATCCCCGCCGGAAAACACCCATTGAAAGAGAGATTCCCCCCTTTTTTTGGTGGGTATAAATGAAGGTTTAGATTAGGTCTGAAATGAGGGATTTGATTGAGAATTGGGGATGTTCATAGATGGGTGTTTTTTTGGGGAATTTGGAGTGAGAGAAAGAGACATATGACGCGGCGCCAAAGTTCTGAAAGAAAAAGCTTCGAAGCTCATCAGCATTAACGAGTTATTTGTTAATTAGCGAGGGAGAGAAAGAAAGAGAGGGAATTTGGTTTTGGTAGGCAGCGTCGGAAAAAATTTGTGTTTGGGTAAATTTGGTCAATATTAAAATTTGGATGAAAAGTTTATGTCTGAATTTAGTTTTATTTTGGAAGGAAGTGGGTCAGATAATTCGGACGAATTTAAAATCGGGTTTGAATAATGGAAAAAATATAAGTTTTATGTTCAAATGTTCGGCTAATTCGGTCAATGTCAAAATTTGGATGAAAAATTTATGTTTAAACCCGATTTTTCCTAAATCGGACAATTCAGGTCATAATTCGGGTCGGATAAAATTTTGTCAGCTATGGTGGAAGTATTCGAGGGGAAGAATTTGAGGGTCATAATCGGTGTTTAGATTCCAAATTGGCTGAATCTGATTCTCTGGGGGAACTTTATGAGTTCTGACCCAAAAGATTGAGTTAGTTGTCCTACGCTATTAGTCATTTTTAAGAGGATTTGAGGGATTCCAATCACCAAACAGTGCATGGGTACCATCAACCATGTACTCTTTATCTCTAAATTTTTTTAATATTATTTTCAATTGACTAAAGATCTTATCTTTACTCTAAATTTTCTGACATTATTTTTAATCGGACAAAAAAATACTTTTTATTATTCAAAAAAAGGAGAAACAGATAAATAGTTCCCAATTTATCCAATTGTTAGATATAATATAGTACTTTTGGATGGTCATCTGCCGATAAGGTCAATTTGCCTACTTTTTAATATGTACTTCTGAGGGCCCATTCTCTTAAGCGGTTGATACAGTGCAATGGTAGAAAATACGGTAAAATGCAGAATGATATAGTAAAATTTATGAAAAATGTAATTAATATGATAGGTGATGAGAGAAAATGTGAAAAGTAGAGGAGAAAAGTGAGATATATTGATAATGATTGTAATAAAGTGTGATGAAATATGAAGGAATATTTAGTAGTATAATGAGTCGCAGTATCGCACCACACCGTATAAAAGAATAGGGTAAGTCTTAAATGAGGCTTTGGGCATGTTCATTTCAAGTGAGGAGAAAGAGGCCGAAGACTGGGAAGGAGCAGTCAGAAAACTTGAAAGAGTTACAAAATGACATAAAATTGAAAGGAGTACAAAGAAAATGTGTGAAAAAAATTTTGGACTAAAAAGAGTTGTCTCCAAAAGGCATAAAATGACATTTGAGTAAATACAAATCAAATAGTCAATGTTAGGTTTGATTTCTAATGTAAATTTAACAATTTGCAAAACCTCTTTCTGATACAATCCCACCGGCAAAGCTAACCCAGATACTGCTTTATTCGGATCCGATGGAGCAAATCTTAAACCAAACAGGGCACAACAAGATTAGAGCAGAGCCAGAAAATTGACAGTCACATCAAATAGGTTGTTATGTTGTCTGGAGTTAAGACAATCAGTCAAATTGATGATACACACACAATCAACATAATAAAGGTACTAGCGAACAGATTATTCGTTATAATGCTACAGAAGATTCAACATTATACAGTGAATAAATACTTGTCATCGTACGCTTATTTGCTCAGCGAATTCCACCCATGAATGTTCTGGGGTCTGGACAGTTCCCTGAAAACTGTGCTTGAGAGAAGTCGAATCCCGGGTTCTGCAGAAAAGAAAGGCTAGTGGGTTACAACTTACAAATGAGAGGTTCTGCATAAAAAAAATAAATAAAAAAAAATACATTCTAACTGGCATCTCTCTTTCAAACTGGTCACCAGTCCATGCAAAGAATAAAATGGCGAAAACGGAATGATATAAGCATCAGAAGAGTAAAATATGTTTACGCTAACATTCATAGATCATATTTATCAAAGAAGCAATCCTACCACAGACAGGACCAAAGAATGAAATAAAAGGAGTGTCAGAAATAAGAGTCCTTGGTCAGCTGGATGACATTTAATCATGTCGAATGCATTGAGTGAACACCTTGAATAAGCATCAAACTACTATCACCTTATAGAGATGTGACAACATTGACATTGAGATTTATTCTATTTTTGTGTTCCACTTTCTTGAAGAAACAGGTCTACTCTTTTTATAGAAGGTTTGGGTTAGTATCTCTCACAAGCAAAACAAGGGATACTTCGCAAATAGGATAGCATTCACACATAAGCACCATTCTACACACGCACAATAGCTACTAATGCATAAGAATGTGCTGCCAGTACGTTACCTCTTCCTGAAACCTTTGAAGCATCAGACGTTTCTGTTCCAGATCTGCAGAGTAAGGATCCAGCTGACCTTCGCCTACAATTGGCGAGGACCACGTCTGACCTTTATCCCTCTTTTGAAGGGTTATATGCATTATGTCATCCTCTGCACACGCATCGGTAAATCAGACAGCATTAATATTTCTCACCCTCTGAGAAACAATTCATGTCCAACTCCAATCAATTACAGATTGCCTATCACTAACAAAAGTCCTTTGCAACCCATGAACACAAAGTATACCACCCAAGATACACTTTTTTAAGCTAGGCAGTCCCATGTTGCCTGGAACGAAAAGGGTCCGTCCTATAAAAACGTGGGCTTCGAAACTTAACCTTCGACATAGAAGGCAAGTATTAGTATTCATTACTTGTCTGAAGGTGGTTCCTCATTCCAAAGCACATTGAAACTAGTACAACCATTAGCATTTTAGAACCACGTTCATTTGCACAAGGTGAAACCGGTCTTTGCAGCTTACACGCTTCAAGTCCACAGCACATAAGGGGGCGTGTTAGACTATAAAACTATGATTAGAGATACGGTCCGTAGATATACATGCCAATTAATAGTTAGACTTGACTCGAATGCATTGAGTGATTACTAATACTGATTAATGCAAATGCATTGAGTGAATAACTTCACTAAACATCAAACCACTATAACCTTGTACAAAAGTAACACATTGATACACAAGCCAATCAAAATTATTGAGCATAAAATTGATGCTGGGCAATCTTATGATTGACTGAAACTAAAATTTGAAAATGTAATTCCTGTATGACGATTGATTACCTAAGGTCCAAAACGAAGAATCCGTCTTCACGGCATGCTGAAGATCATGCTGCCAAATCACAACAACCACATCATCAGTAATCCAAACTACACTTTCAGATGTTGAACAAAAACAACAAACTACAGTCCAACACAATAATTGAAGCAAATCACTAACATTCAAATAAGGAGGATTGCCTTTAATCCCAACTTCGACATGCTTTGATTGAATCTTACAATGAAACAACTTCGTTGGCACATTTGGCGGCAATTCTATGTACATATTCACCTCATCTAGGGTTTGGTCCCATTCAAAAACCTTCTGACCTGAAATTGCAACATACCAATTGAAAAGTTCAGCAATCAATCAGTGAATCAATGGGCAATCCGAGAGAGAGGGAGAGTACCGTTGTGTACGAAGGCGTGTCGCTTGTCAGGAGCTAATTTGTCGGCCATGGAATTCCGTCAAACTTAGGGTTTCGATGCGGTGGATTGCTGATTTCTCAATTCCCGCGAAGAAGTGTCGATGGTTTGTTTGGTGATATGCGGAATCTTTCTAGAGAGTTGATGGGCGCTATAAGTCTATAACGAATCACCTTCTTGACTTCTCCGGTTACTTCTGGTTTCCGCTACAGGCCCGTTCTTTTTTTACGGCGGACTGCGGTGCGGAGGAAATGCGGTGGATTGGGAAAAGTTGCAGTGGACTGTGGTGGATTGGGGAAAGTTGTAGTGGGTTGTCGTTGAATATGAAAAGTTTAACTTTTAATAAAAAAAAATAAAATAAATTAGAAAAAGTAGATTATGGTAGTTTGTTGTGGAATATGGAAAGCTGCGGTGCGATATGACATCGCAATCTGCCAGCCACATAAAAAACGGGCCTGAATGACTATTTTCTCGTATCAAGAGTGCCAAGTGCCAACTCCATTGAGACACAAAATGAATGTTGTCATTCACATAATTTTGGTGTTAAGTTTTCAAAAAACTTGATTAAAATCTTGAAAATTACTTTAACTGAAAATAAATGGTTATTTAGGGTTTAAAATCCTCAATTTTGGCGATTGTTTATCGTAATATCCCAAACTTTACTTTTTGATATGATATCTCAAACTTTGGGAGATCGTATTTGTCAATAGTCCAACATCAAATTGAGATCAATTAAATTCAGGTTTTTCTGTGATGTAATGATACATTTTAGGATGATTTGTAGAATTGAAGTGTGTATAATTTAAAAAAAACAACCACTATATTGTAGAAAAACACAAGTTTAATTGTTGTTAATTTGGTATTGGAATGCTAATAAATATATATCAACTTCCAAAGTTTGGGATATTCGTGTCAAAAGTAAAATTTGAGATATTAGGATAAACAAGCACCAAAGTTGGAGATTTTAAAACCAAAAAATCTTTAACAAATTGGGAAAATTGAGGGGAAAGCCACATGATAAACTAATTTGTAATTCGAAGCAAAACTGGGACTATGAGCATTGTAGCATTTTTGAAAAATATGTGAACTGCCCAGTATGCCATGAAATAACGGGACAATTGAATCATTGAATGTAAAAGCCCTCTCTATTTTGCCCTTTTATATGTTTCATGGAGAAACAGAGAAAACTGAGAAGAGAGACAGACACATGCGGCAAGATAGAGGGACACGACGAGGCTCCCGATAGTGATTTCAGGCCGAGGACACGGTGGTGGGGACGCAAAGGCAGGTGGGTTCGGTGGTCAAGTCCTGGACTTAAAATCCAACTCCCGGTGGGAGCAGGATCGGTAGTGTGACTAAAAATAAAGTCCCGGTCAACAACGTGATCGGGAGTGAAACTTAACCTCATTTCCCGGTCTCGATCCCGATTCCCAGTTGTTTAATCAAAGTGATTTCATGATGATTGATAAATTTGTGTAATTTAATCTATGGTTCACTTTTTAGATTTATTTTATTTATTACTATTTCGAACTTGTATATTTTTTCTGGAAAAAGATGTTATATATTAGACAATAGACATTGTATAATTTTGATTTGGGAAAAAAGTACTCCCTCCGTTCCATATTAATTGTCATAGTTTTGATTTTCACGGTCTCCAATATCATTCTTTGATTGATAATTTATTGCATAATATATTATTAACAATTGCAATATTATACTTTTATGATAGTATTTTTCATTTACGAATCTAATGGTGGTAATTTTATATAGCAACTCATTGTATATTTTGAGAAATTTACGGTCAAAATTTTTTATGTTTGACTGCACAATTTCCAAATACGATAGTTAATATGGAACGGAGGGAGTAGTTACGTAAGTGTCAGCATTTGTGACATTTGGGAAAATTTGTATCATTTATTTTGGTTGTTTACGGAAATAAATAAAATAATAAGTGCAAAAAAATTAAGAAACTAGGACTAAAAAATTTCCCGATTTATTTTCCCGCTCTCGGTGGTAAAATATATTTTTATATAATTCGTCAAAGCATCATAAGAGAGGTCATCAATACATTGGATGACACTTTAGTGGTAACTTACTTGGTAATTAATGTGGTAAAATAATTTTTTTTAAAAATAGTGTTTAATTATAACTTGCCAAAAATACTCTCATTAAATCTCTAACATTTTTTTATGGAAATTAACATTTCTATCCTCACAATATATGATATATGATATGAATACACTTATAGTGGTTGTCAAGTACCGTAAGTAAAATAAATATTACTCGTATATTTGTCAAGTTTTATCTTAACCGTTACCTTTTTTAGTTAATATAGATTGTAAGATATATTTTTTCAAATTTAGTTTATTTTTAAAAATTTTAAAAAAAATATTTTTCAAAATATGCTTGTTTACTAGGAAAAAAACTTAAAATTAAGATATTTAAATTGTAAAAAATTTCGTAAAAACTTTTTAAATTAAGAAAATATATTTTATAATGTTGTACTGAATAAATAAAATGAATGAAAAAGATAAAAGTCGATACATATATGGATAAATATTGTTTAATTTTAATTGTGATGGTTGATGGTTGACAACCACTATAAGTTTTTCCTATATGATATATGATACGATGACAATTCATGCGCTATGTGTGCACAGGCACTAAAACTAGTTTAAAAATTACACACTTCATTTAGAGGAGATTTCAAGAGAAATTGAAGTATCTACATTACAAATGAAACTAAACGTACAAGTAATTAGCATTAAAATCCTAATTAACAAGAAATGACTAATAACCTACATGTATTCAATACACACAAAGTTAATTTGTTCTCAACTGTTTTTTACTCTAACAATGGCAATTTTTTTGACCTTTTGCAATCCCAGATTTCACTTCCTGAAATTCATGCCAAAATTAATATGGAAAAGAATCCAGGAAAATTCCTGGAAGCTGCATAATTTCACTAATAAAAATTATAAAACACCCTTTTCATGCATTGGCACAAAATATCAGTAAGCAGTAGTAGGTTGTGCTTGTAACTGATACTAGTAACAATAACAACCCTCTTCTTCTCTTGTTTCTTCTAGGAAATTGCAGTAAAAAAATTTCCCAAGAAGATGAATTCTGATGGAGAATGCGACGTCGAAAATGGGATTATCATCAACGGATCGAGCCATGAACCGATCAAACTTATAAAGACGGCTCATAGCTTGTCGTACTCGTCTCTAAGGAAAAAGTCTGATCCGTCCCTGACTTTGAATCCTGGCTCGTTGCAATTTAAGCATATCTTGGTCAATCTTCGTGAGGTTATCCTCGGAACTAAGATTTGCCTTCTCTTTTTGGCTATTCCCCTCGCTATCGTTGCCAAAGCTTATGATTTCGGAAGTGTAAGTGTGCTAATTACTCTTATATGAATTATGTACGAATTAAAGTTCTGTTTATCGTTTTAACTCGTTATTAATCAATGTGGGTTGTGGATTAATAATCGAATTTTACGTGACAGCCATGGATCTTTGCTTCGAGCTTGCTTGGACTTGCACCATTAGCAGAAAGAATTAGCTTCCTCACTGAGTAAGTTAGATTTTTAACAAATGTACTTGTTTTTTTTTTTTGCATGGCGATCGCATGATATTCCCAAAAGAAAATCCTAACATTTTTCTTTTCTTTTTGGTTCATTTTCCCATTTTTCATGTCAAAATCTAAGGCAAATTGCATACCATACTGGTCCAACAGGTACAACCTATATCTTTCACTTGATTAACATGTATTTCGCGTACATTTCTTAAATTCGGATAAATGTTTGTATATATTTCAACAACACGTGTAAGTAAGACAGACTGCATACATCTTGACCTCTCAAGACTCCCGTATAACGAGATTAATTAGCGAATTTGATCTTCGCAGTTGGGGGGCTCCTAAATGCAACATGTGGGAACGCGACTGAACTCATAATCGCCATCTTAGCTCTTCACCAAGGGAAGATTTCGGTATTGAAGTACTCTCTCTTGGGATCGGTCCTTTCGAACCTTCTTCTAGTCCTTGGCTCTTCTTTGTTCTGTGGTGGATTGGCCAACCTTAGTAAGGAGCAAAAATTTGACAAAGTAATCAAAACTTCCACTTTCAAAATCTCCCTTAATTGTGTTTTACAGTAAATCTGACGTGAGACTGTCTCATCGTAAGTTTATGGAGACACGTATGACTTTTTGGTGACTTTTTATGAAAACAGGGATGGCTAATCATTCATTTGGGATGACTCTATAAAAATAGTCCCTTGATAAATTATTAGTCACACGACTCACACCCGTATTGAAAAACCATTCTAGTATCACGTATGACTCACAGTAAATAAGTTTACGTGAGACGGTCTCATGTTAGAATTTGCGTATATTTTATCAAAGGACTTAATTACATATAAAGACATGTTTTCCGATCACAGAGTCAATCGGACATGAACATCCTTCTCCTATTACTCGGGGTCCTTTGCCATGGATTGCCGTTTTTCTCTCAAGATCCCACTGAGTCAACTGGGTCATCTCCTACGCGGTCCGTGCTAATGCTTTCGAGAGTGAGCAGTGTAGTTATGCTCTTAGCATACATTGCTTACCTCTTCTTTCAGTTGAAAACTCATCAGCAAGTCTTCACTTCAGAAGAGGTGATTCTAATTTATGATGTATACATGTATTGTTTGTATAATTATCGAACACTTAAAAGGGCGGTTTAGAAGCGATGAATTCTGTTGAATTTTGCAGGAAGATGAGGAGGAAAACGAGGAAGACGAAGATGAGGCAGTGATGGGGTTTTGGAGTGCTTTCAGTTGGTTAATTGCCATGACAGCACTTACAGCTTTGCTTTCTGAATATGTTGTGGGCACAATTGAGGTGCATATATTCAGATCACCATGTACTTAATTATCTAAGGGAGGGTTTGATTACAACTATTTCCCGAGAAAGTTTGTCAACTTTTCTAAGTTGACCAAATTTTCTCATATTTGTTTGTGAAATGAGGAGAGGAAAATTTGGAACTGGGTCCCACAATTTTTCCAAGGTGGATGAAAATTTTTCCCATGGGGGCTTGGGAAAGTTTTTCCCATGGGAAATGGAAAGTTTTTATAACTTTATTTTCAAAAATACTCCTAAAAACTATTTTTGTAAATTAATAAAAACACTGTGAATTATTCTTTCCTAGAAAATTTTCTTAGGAAAAACTTCCCCGGTGAAAAGTTTCCCAAGAAATATTTTTCCGGTAAAGGACCAAACGCACCATAATAGTATGACATAAGGTTGTTAGAATCGAAATTCATTTAAACTCATGCAGAAACTCTTTTGATGATAAAATAGGATGCTTCGAGTTCTTGGAGGATCCCGATTAGGTTTCTGAGCATCATTCTGCTACCGATAGTTGGAAATGCAGCTGAACATGCTGGTGCGATAATATTCGCTTACAGAAACAAGTTGGTAAGATCATTTTTCTTCAAAACCAAACAAAATTTCAAGTTGAAGAAGTTCTCCTGATAGCCTAAAAGGGTATGAGTTTTTGCTGATTATTATTATGAACAGGACATATCTTTGGGAGTTGCATTAGGTTCTGCAACACAAATTTCAATGTTTCTGGTAAGATTCAAGATCCATAATAGAACCGAAAACTTACCATTATCTATTCATTTTAGCTTGATGGGAAAAGAGATTCGTCGTTTTGATTGATAGTTTGTTTGCTAATTAAACTCGTACGTTCAGGTTCCGGTGTGTGTGATAATAGCATGGACAATGCATATTGAGATGGACCTGAGGCTGAGCGCCCTCGAAACAGGCTCTTTTGGGCTCTCTGTAGTTTCCATAGCCTTTGCTTTACAGGTTTGGCGTCTATCTTTGGTCTTTCTTCTAACACTGGTGAAATTCTCAAATAGGTCAACTTTAAAATTAGTACAAGAATTTGATGGCCATTGCCCGATTTTTTCAGATTGGAGGATTTGAACAAATGTAAATTCGGTTGAAATAGGGTTTGGAAAATAGAAATATAAAGAATATTATGTCAATTTTTGGTCAACGTTAAAATTCTGATGGAAAAATCCATGACGGTACTCGGTTTTTTCGAATCAGACAAATTTGGATATTCAGGTCAAACAACCTTTTGTCAGCTCTAAATAAAATTGTTGTACCCTTTAAATCATGTTGGCCAAATCAACCACTAATTGTTTTTGTAGATCTTTCAATCAGTTTGAAGTAAATTTGTTCATATCTAGATCATATGAGATCCCACAAAAAGTATCACCCATATTGGAAATTGTTGTTATTGTCAGCTCCTAATTGTGCTTATTCAGATTCAAGTATAAATGTTGGTCTAATACAAGTTGAGCATTATTATTTGGTATGTAGGATGGATCATCACATTACATGAAAGGGGCCATTCTTCTTCTTGGATACATCGTCATTTCCACCAGCTTTTTTGTCCTTGATCCTTCACCCAGTAAGTTCCACAACACTAAACCTTGCCTCAATAAACATAGAGAGCGTTTGGTAGGAACCCAGGAAAATTTTCCCTGGGAAAAATTTCTCATGGAAAGTTTTCCATGAGAAAAATTTCCCTTAGCCCCCCCTAAGGGAAATTTTCCCTAAGAAAATAGAGAAAATGGTGGGTCCACCGTGAAACATTTTCCAAGGTCAACCCACATCCAAACATGTGAAAAATAAGTCAATCCGGGAAAATTGACCATTTTCCTGGAGTCATTGACCAACCAAACACACCCTTACTTTTTTTAACCATGAAAATCAGATACAAGTAGACTTATGCTACAACTTCAAAAAGTGACTAATTGACCCTCCAATCTTGACATTATTTAAAAGATGACCCTGATTAGCTAAAATAAACCCGAACAAAGAGAAGGAAGAGTTGCTTCTCTTTTTATTTTCTTTTTGTTTATCTTACAGGCAGTCGGTCTGTGTTCGAGTATCGAATTGAAAGTACTAACATTAATTGAAAGTACTAACATTGTTTACAAAATGAATGGCAGATGGGGTAAATGTCACCGGTTCACGACTTGAATCTCCAACAGGATTTGCAGCAGATTTAATAGCTAGTTAGGCCTCAATTCTAAATAAAAATTAGCATTGTACTCTGTAGTTTGTGTAATTGGAGAGGAAGGTTCTATATGAAAGTGTTTAGTTTTTCTGTGGATAATTAGTAACAAAAAGGAGTTTGATATCGATACGATGTCATCCTAATCTGAACTTTTTGTTTTTCTGGGTTAGTAACAAGGTGTTTGATATGATGTCAATGTCATGTCCAAAACAGATCCTAATCAGCTTGAATCAGAGTGTTTCCATGCAGAAATGTGCTTTAGCTAGATTAAACACCTCCGCCTTTAGGTTTAGGGTCTACAGTTTTTTTCTTCGACTTATCTGCCGGGAAAAAAAATCTAGGCTGGTCAATTTTGAACAAAGATACGAACCACAGAGACTGTAAGGGTTCAGGGGTTAAGGGTTTTTTTTTCTTCAACTTATCTCTCAGGAAAAAAAATCTAGGCTGGTCAATTTTAAACAAAGATATGAACCACAGAGACCGTAAGGGTTCAGGGTTCTAGGGTTTAGGGTTTTTTTTCTTCGACTTATCTATCGGGTGAAAAAATTCTAGGCTGGTCAATTTTGAACAAAGATACGAATCACAGAGACCGTACATAATCATGAAATGCATTGCAATTGCAAAACCTACAACCAGGCAAACATGGATGTTATAATATTTCGGTTAACAAAATTTTGCCGTTGCAGCCCTATCTATCTGTCACCCCGTACAGAAAGACAGTAAAGTTTACGCAACCTACAAAAGGTGCGACATTCTACACCAGGTACACTTACACTTATGTACACAGGTACCAGGATGTAAATTTCCCGATTTTTCACATTCTTTTTGGGGCTGAAGAGGATGATAATGAGGAGGTTGTTTCACCATAAACAAAATTATGCTACGCTCGCCTGAAATAACACCTGTAAATGCGCGCAAAAAGGAAGTTGATACCAAAACACCTTGTACCTTGTTTGGAAGGCAGTGTATCGGCCTCATCGCGTCTTAGATTTTTTACGGGGAGTTGATTTTGCCTTTGACATCTTGCCCTTGGCACTAAAAAACTCATCATCAGATTCATCGCTATCACCGCCAAACTTCTTACCTGGTTTCTTCTCATTCCTTCCACCAAGGACTATAGTCTTTCTTTCGTCTTTCTGCGGCCCGGTTTCGGATGTATCCTTTGGCCTCCAGATAAATAAAGACCTAACAGATGGGTAAAAGCCATGCCCGAGTATGAAAATTAGTATAAAGCTATCTGAAGAAACTCCACAAAATGATCTATAAAAGCGGGAAGGCAAAGAGTAACGGACCTAGAACTACCAGAAGCCAGAACATCATCTCTAGGGTGAAGCTTGTTCACCGGGCTGATGGTTGTGATATTCGGGTCGATTACCTCAGCGACTAATTGTCCGGTGGTTACATCTATAAAATCAATGGGATGCAGGGCAACTCCATTGTAGTTCTCGCTTATGTAACGACCAATAACAGCAAGAGACTCAGATGGATCCTGCAGACAAGACACGGTGAAGGTCAGAGAACCAGCAAGAAACTCAGAAAATGCAAAAGATGACATACAGATAATTATACAATAGTAAACCCGACATTCAATTCTTGGTGGAAGCAAAAAATTTCTTATAGGCGGAATTGTGGGATAAGATCAAAGATGAGTTATGCTTGTCATTGACAATATGGTACCTACCCTTTACCCCACGCCCTGTAAAGCTTAGTAATGGTTACCTCTGAGATGGAGGCCTGATGAACAGGCAAAATTTACCCGGTTGAAACAAGAAAAAAAGTTATACTAGTAGTTTAATACTTACTTTTGGGTCCCATTCAGCTCGAAAAGCAGTCAAATGCCGGTTGAAATCATGGCTGTGGACAATTTCACGGCTTGGAGTTTCCAGATTGCCAAAAATAGAGTCCCAGACACGAATACGATTGTCTTGTGCAGTAGTAAGGATTTTGCTCCCTGTTTGTGGTGAAAAGTAGGCAGAGTTGACCACTCGGCGATGGGCCAGATCACCCAGAGATCCACCCTCCAATCGACGCATATCCCACAAGCGAGCCTGAGGAGACCCAACCAAAGTAAAGAAGAATGCATTAACTAATATTGGAATTACAACGAGTTAGGAGTAAAATTGCCAATCAACCTCAAACAAATGCGAGTTCTTATCCAACAGAATCAGTTCGGTAAAAATCTCCCTAAAAGTGAAAGTAAGAAAGAAAAACAAGACAAAGCTTACAAAGTGATCATTTCCACAGCTCAGGAGAAGATCTGGTTGGACAGGATTGCAGTGCAGCCCGACAACCTTGCTACCCCTTTTGTGAATCAAGACAGGATCCCCTACTTTATCCTTGGTACGTGTATCCAACCTATGTACATGCATCACATAACAGTTGAATTAATACGAGAATATACACCGTGGCATGCAAGTATGGCAAGACAAAACCAAAGTTATCAGCCAAAGTTAAATACAGAAGATTCTCTTACATATACAGAAAGCCAAAGTTATCAGCCACAAGGACTAGTCCTTTTTCAGAGTTGACATCCAAGCCGTACAGCATCCTCCAACTGCTTGGCCCCTGCGGTAACATAGATTACAAAACCTTAGCACGATTTTTTTTATTTTTTATTTCTTTTGTGGAGCAGCAAGTAATGTTGCCATAGGAGCTAAATAGGGCATCTCACAGCAACTAGCAACACAAGGAATCAAACAAGGATAGGCAACATTGGAAACAATAACATACTTGCCAACCATTAGGATTGAGGTCCATCATTGATACTGAGAGTCCGGTTTCTAAGTCGGTGCAACTAATAGTACCATCCGAGGATGCACCATAGACGGCTCCATCGTTGCTTGAACTAAACCTGAATGGGAGGTTATCGCTTCTCAATAATGCAACTTTTGACACTATGCAATATATAACCAGACTATCAAATAGAGAAAATGCACTGAAAGTTCAGTATAAAGCTTCTCAAGAAGATTATGAAAAAGTTACCTCATGGTGTTCAGTAGGCAAGAGTGAATATTCCCATAGACCGTCTTTTCAGATACTTTATCATAGTCCCAGACACCAAGCTGTCCCTTCTGAGTGAAGAAAACACTGAAATGTTGAGGCATGAACATGATCAACCATTTACAACATAGTTATAACAGGTAAAACGCAGAGACACTAACCTTATCCCCAGATAAAAGAATATTATTATTGGTAGGATGGAACTCCAAGCACGTCACACGTCGACTATGGTACCTGATAACCCCACAGGTAACTTGATCCGGGATCAGAAATCCAGTCTTGATCTATCTTGAAATGAAAGAAGCGTAGAGGATATTAAAAGCAAAATGATGACCCGAGCACATCTATATGTAATCCCTAGTTTTAACTTTTTAAAGCATGCCATTTCAATCACATATGCGAGCCATTAGGTCACCCAATAGGATCACATTCTGTTCCATAAGAAGCCAACAACACAGAATGGCATGGTATCTCAAACACGAAAAGAGAACTTCAACAAGCAACTAACCGTAGGGACATGTGGTCTGAGTTGTCGCTCAAAGATATAATCCACAGAATGACGGGTACTCTTACGAGGTGCCGGAATGACTCCATGCTCAGTAGCAACACGGTGGGGGCAATTCATTGTCGTATGACCTTCATCCACCAAAAACCATAACCAGATACATATCAGAAAAATCAAATCTTACAACGCTCATTCCCCGCCCCAACTTGGAAATTCGTCAATCAGATAAATCAAGAGCCATTCGACAGCTTCAGCCTTAATCTCATCACATTATTCATATGAACAATTAAGATGTAAAACCAAAATGCAGGTATTGACAATTGGTTCACATCAGTAGACAGATATCTCACAGACAATCAGCCTGACACATGGCCAACGTCTAAATCTGACATTCGTCAATCATAGCTCAGTACTAATTCACAAACATCCTCGTTAATCATACACGAGCTTCAATTCGATTACAAGTGGATCATTTGTTCAACGTGATTGACACTTACTCAAACATCCTCGTCAATCACTAATTGGACTGATGCATCTAGTATTACTTACCCATGGTTTTATGTATCATGTACGCGTCTCTCTAGCTGTTTGGTTCACCTCAAAAACTCATTTTTACTAAATCATTCAGCACCATAAACAACATAATAACATTACACGTACCACTTCTATTTCTGCTGAAACGTACCTACGTGAATACTATCAAAAACGAAAATTGAATTGCCCACATTGGCTCAAATAGTTACATTCAACCATACACACACTAACGGCACCATAAACATCCCACATATTAGAAATCCCGTTTCAAAACCCTCACCTCTTACAACAAAACAATAAAATACATTACATAACACGTACTCACTCCTTTCATATTAATTATCGCATTTGAAAATCGTGCCGTCAAACTTTAAAAATTTTGACCATAAATTTCTCAACATATACAATTACTATATAAAATTACTCTCATTAGATTCGTAACGAAAAATACTATTGTGAAAGTATCATATTGATTGCCAATCACATATTATGCAACAAATTATCAATCAAAATAGTGATATTGGAGACCCATGGAATTCAAAATTATGACAATTAATATAGAATGGAGGGAGTACATAATAAGGGCAAACCCAACTTTTTTAAGTACGGAACTTTAATTGTGTAAAATACAAAACATAAAAGGAAGTAAATTTCACATTGACGAAAGCTTACCAGGCATTTTGCAGAGAAAACAAGGCTTCATAGGACAATCAATGTAAGTAGCACCCTGAAATCCAGCCTGATGTCCAGTCTTCTTACACACCTACATACACTCCGAAACAAAAACCCTAAAAATCAACCCTAAACCACTCCATAAACCCTAAATACAGGGCAGAATCCGCAAACAAAATTAACGGTGAATTGAGAACAGATAAAAGGTTTAGGAAAGTGACTGACTTTGCAGACTTTTTTGAGAGAGATAGTGATAGGTTTCTTCTCCATCTTCTTCGTCTCCTCCACAGTTTCTTCATCTTCTTCATCTTCTACGTCGTCGTTTTCAGTGTCGTAGACGTTTCCGACGTCTTCTTCTTCGCCGGAGGAACTCTCGCCGGAATCTTCGTCCCTCTCAATGACGAACTCTGGCGACGCTGCTCGGCGTGTTCTCGGCGCCATTTCCGCCGGTGACACGTGTCGGTTCGAATGCGGAGATTGGTGGAGAGAGAGAAGAGCGGGAGACAGAGAGGGTGAGTGAGTGAGTGAGGAACAGGAACCGCCTTTACTTGTGGGTAAAGTGTGGTCTTGTGTGAAATGACGTCATTGCCCTTGGAACACAGGTTTTGGACAAGATAATGAGGGGTAGAAAGGGAAGAATAGGGGTTGAAATTGGCGGGAGATGACGTGGCGCACTCGTCGCCTTCACTCAGACCAATGACCCCTCATAATTAGACGGCGTCGTATGATTTCTCACAAGGAGTGGTAGTCAAACTAGCACATGCAAAAAAATCGGGTCAAGATAAATTTGGATGTGTCCAATTCGGACTGTGTTAAAATTGGGACCAGCGATTGATATATGGATCTCTTGTCTTTTTTGAGTCGGATCGTGGTAGATAATACGGACGGTGTTATATTTGGATCAAAATCGGGTTCGTACAATAGAAAATGTGAAATATTATTTCCAAATATTCAATCAATGACAAAATTGAATTTGGACTAGATCGAACGAATTCTGACATTTCAATTGGACAAATCAAGTTAGGGTTAAGGCTCCGTTCTATTATGCGGTAGGTTCGCATCTTTTTATCTACCATATTTCACCACACCGCACTAATATATGTCCTTACTTTTCTCTTCTATTTTTCACATTCTCCCTCTTCACTTATCTCACTTACCACAATTTTCACCACAATTTTTCAAATTTCACCGCATCGCACCATTACCATACCGTACCAACCGTATAAAAAAACGGAGCCTAAGTCAAAATTAACATTTCAACTAATATGCTCGGATGCCAATGAGCTAAGTAGCTCATTTGACACTGTGGGCTGCTTTGTTTAGCTCATTTGAGACTGTGGGCTGCTTTGGTGTTATTGTTTAGTATTCCCTCGTTTGGTTTTGTTAGTTGTCTTTGGAAATTATATCAAAACTTTGACCGTTAATATTTTAATTTGTACAATGATTCATCGTACGAAATTGATGTCATTAGATTCGTAATAAAAAATATTATTCAAAAAGTATAATATTAATTTTTTTTGCAGAACATTTATATTAAAAATTATTGATAAAAATTGACACTGAAAACGGTAAATAACAAATAAAAAAGAACGGAGAAGGGAGTAGTAGTGTTTACTAGTAAAGGTATTTGTGGGGCTTATGTGAGACTAACGATTCGCTTAAAGCAATGGGTTGTTGTGATTTTGAGACGACAATGTGATCTTCAGATCTTCCAATTAACTAATGCGTGGATATCTTTCTCATGATACGAGCAAACTTGTCAAGAGTCATAAGGTGAAAATTACGTTGGAGTACTTATTCACATCATTCACGTGTAATTAAAATAATTCAATTTTTTACATAATAAATTTTACAAAAAATTAATAAATTTAAAAATAACGATGATGGAATATTTGATAACTTTTATAATAAATATTGATATTTTAAAAAAAAAATTAATTTCTTATTGACAAGTGAATTAAATATTGATAACTTTTATAAGATAGATTATTGTAACTATCTTAACTTAAATAAGAGAAATAACAAATAAATGAGTGACGCTTATTGTTTAATATTTAAAAATTCCAACGGAAAGTCACACGTTCTAATAAAGTTGAACTTAAAAAATTAATTTTTTGGATCAAACAGACAGGTCAAATTTGACCCGCTAATTTTTGAATTCGGTGTATTTCGAGTTTAGTTGAAAAATCGTGCTCAAAACCCAGAAATTTAGGCGGATCCAGGTCGCGTTATTGGGTCAGGTCAGAAATTGTCATATTTACCACCCACAAACAGATACAAATTCTATAAATCCGGCGCCAAATTCAACACCTTCCCCAAATCCAAACCAACCCACCATCACCACAATGGCCGCCCTCAACCTCCCCACGACCACCGCAACAACCACCGCTTTCTCTTTCCACAAACCCACAAATCACAACACTCCCCTATTTCTCCGCCGCTACCCCCCAGCCCGACTCCCTCTCCTCAAGTTCCAGAACCTTCCACTCCTCCCTCCTCTGGCGGCTTCCGGAGTCGTCGGAGCAACTCCCCCGGCGGAGGACACGGGGGCGCTGCCGGAGGGTCTTCGGCCGGAGTTGATGCCGCAGCACGTGGCGGTGATTATGGACGGGAATTCTAGGTGGGCCCGGCAGCGGGGCCTACCTGGGAGTTTGGGACACCATGCTGGGTTTAGAACGTTGAGGCGCCTGGTTGATATTTGTTCTGCATGGGGGATTAGTGTTCTTACTGTGTTTGGGTTCTCCTTTGATAATTGGGTTCGACCTAAGGTTAGTACTACATCGGTCTCTAAATAATTGTCTATTTGACTAAACTTTGACCATTGATTACTTATAAATTGCAATAAGTTACAATATGAAATTATTACCATTAGAAAGATATAATACTAAAAATTACAAAAATATTAATTTTATATTGTAACACATTGTAATTTATGAGTAATTAACTGTCAAAATTTAGTCAAATAGACAATTATTTAGGGGCGGAGATAATATATATTATGGTTTAATTACTCTGGCTCTAATTATAAGGTTAATATAAGCCCAAACTCTTCTAGGGTCGTGGACATTATTTATAACTATTTCAAAGATCAACGACTGATCTCACAAATCGCCACGAGTCCTTCGAGTATGTTTTGTCCTCACTCATACATTGCTTGGAAAAACTTATCAGGAGTTTACTCATTATGAGACTACCCTCAACCAAACAATGGCGGATATGGAGGTTGGGCAGGGGTGTCCACGGACACTCTTAGTCAGAGAAAAATTTGTGATTCTCTAATATTATTTAGAAGAAATTTTCTTAATGGAAGCAAGTTGACACCGTAAAAAAATTTCAAATAACATAAAAGGGGTGTCCAATTTAGCAGCAACCCAGAAACTCTAAAATATTACTCCCTGTCCCAAATAAATTATCCACGTGGACTAATTAGGTCAAAAAATTAAATTTTCATCGTTAGTTTATCTAATTCTATGTTGAGTTATAACAAAACTACCACTATTAGATTTGTGATGAAAAATATTTTTATCTGAATACAAAATTATTAGTGTTGCTAAGATAAAACCCGAAAATTTAAGGATCAAAGTGTTGCCTCGAGGACCATAAAAAATAAAATGGAAAAATTAATTGGGACGGAGGGAGTAACAAATTTTTTTTTTATATAAACAAAAAGTGTAGGATAATGAACTGGGTAATTGGGTATCAATAAGTTTAAGATATAAATATCTAGTTAGTGTGAAATTTCAATTTATCTGGTGAGTATATTTATATGATAATGTGAAATTTTGTTAAGCTTGTGAATATGTCATTTAATATTTATTTTTATTGTTATTTATTTATATTTTATTATTTTATTTTTCAAAAGCGCTTATGTAATAACAAGTATATTGGACACCCATAAGTTAATGGTGTGGATCTGCCACTGCAAGTCTGCAACCAGACACGCTTAATTAAGAAGTTCCCAACGAATAATGATATAAATAATCATTTAATTTCCTTTACACCACACTTAACCATATACCCATGCAATTAAAGTTGCTAATTTTTGACAAGATTTGATTAAGAGGGTTTGTTGATGAGATTAGTGGTTGGTGTCGATGTGCATGCAGGAGGAGATTGATTTCATTATGTGGTTGTTAGAGAATGGGCTCAAGTCTGAGATGAACAAGTTTGTAAGGTAGGTTGTGATTTGTGAACTCTATAAGAAAATCAACATGCATAAATTCAAACGGTTAAAAAATGTGTTAATAGTTAGTGAGTAACTAGTAAATTATACATTATGAGATCTTCATAAGATAGTTATACATAATATCAGAGTTCTCAGGTTCAAATTTTAACATTTTCCATGTCTATTTGTAAGGTTAAAGAGTCTTTTACAACATCCATGTTATATGAGAGAGCGTATTAAAATATAAAATAATCGTTGGAACTCTTGGTGTACATATTATATAAGTACATATCCTAGAAATGAGCTTTGATCTATTCTGTTGTTTGGATGTTTCATAATCAATCTTTCTTAATCAGCTTGGTTTACTTTCCCGTAGATAATCTTACAGTGTGTTTGTGGGAAGGGAAATCATTTTCTAGAAAATAGGAAAAGTCATTTTTAGGCGTTTGGCAGCCAAAAAATGAGAAAATTATTTTCAATGATTATCCCCCCCCTCCTCAATCATTTATCATATAACTCTTTCTCTCTCATCCTCTTTATTTTCTCTCATCTAGTCCAAGAAGTGATGTAGATATATATCTATTAAACAATTGAAAATATCAATTGAAAACCTATTTTCTTGGATAATCATTTTATAATGAAAATGATCTTCCCAAAAATGATTCACTTACACACCCATTTTCTTAGAAAGTCATTTTCATAGAAAATTATTTCCCTGAAAATGATTCGCGTACATAAACACACCCTTAGTCTAAATTACGTGTAGAGATGGAAATTAATCACAACCCTCTAACGATTGTGTCACAGACTCACAGTGCATATCAAAACATGCAACTTTCTTGTTCTGGATTATCCTTCTTTGTCCTACGTACTATGCTTTCTACACAGGCAAATCGAGAAATCCTTTCCATTTCGGATCATTCCATTTTCTTAAACACCAAAATGAAATTTCTCTTTGGAAACTATCACATTAAAAAGTATCACTCTCACTCTCATGAATATGCTACACTTTCTTTATGGTTCATTGAGCAAAAAAACCCAAACATAAAACTTTTTTAGGCTTTTTCAAATATTCAAGTTTGTGCTCAAACTGAATTTATGACCTTGAATCTGACCCGGTTTTACATTCAATATGTTCGAATTGAGCAAATCTAAAATTCTAATGAAAAGACGGTGTCCATGCCCTTGTTTAATTCAGACCAGACAAATTCGGGTATTCAAATAGGACGGATTTTACACATGCTAACAGTTTGGTTTCGTACAGGGATGGCACTCGAGTATCATTAATCGGGGACCTATCGAAACTGCCTACTTCTGTCCGGAAATGGATCGATGAAGCAGAAGCAAAAACAAAGGACAACACCAAACTCCATCTAATCTTGGCTGTAAGTTACAGCGGGAAGAATGACATAACAAAAGCATGCAGGAGCATTGCGCGTAAAGTGAAAGACAGTCTCGTTGAGATTGAAGATGTAAACGAAGAGCTGATTGAGGGAGAGTTGGAGACTCAGTGCACTCAATTTCCTCACCCGGATCTTCTGATAAGGACCAGCGGCAAGCTCAGGCTTAGTAACTTCTTGTTGTGGCAGTTGGCGTATACTGAGTTGTTTTTCTCGCAGGCTCTTTGGCCCGATTTTGGGGAGGAGGAGTTCGCCGAGGCTTTGAAAAGTTATCAGCAGAGAAGTAGGCGTTTCGGGGGCCGGGAGAAGGTGGAAAATTAGTGATGACCGAAATGTACGAGTCTGAAATGTTTAAAAGGATCATTGCTATAATACGTGGTACCCCCTCTGAATAATTTTTTGATTAATAAAACTTTACCCTTCTTTTCCTTTTATTTTTTGTTTCCCTCTTCTTTTGGTGGAAAGGGGTTGGTTTGGAGTAACATTGATTCTTTACCACTACCACATCACAAGCACCCAACAAGCTTCAAATGACCATTCATTTTTCACCAAACAAAATCTTGAATTGTGTACAAGAATGTGACCCTTTGGAATCATTCATATCATAAAAGTAACCAATTGCATGTACATTATCACATTTTACTTGCAAATAATAGATTAATTAAACTTCTTCATACTTATAATCTTCATCTCTTTCTTCATATTTCCTCTTCATCTTGAATTGTGTACAAGAATGTCAACACTTACCCTTCTTTTCTTTCTTTTATTTTTGGTTTGGAATAAGATTGACCCTTTGCATGAATCAAGATCTTGAACTGTACACAAGAATGTGACCCTCGAAATTTTCATATCATAAAACTAACCCATTGTATCTACACTGTCAGATTTCACTTGCAAATGATAGATTAATCAAACTCTATCATGCCTATAATCTTCATGTTTTTCTCCATATTTCCTCCCCATCAGGTATTATCCTCTCCACCACCAAAAGACAACTTCATCTTCTCAGTCCCCCTCTTTCCCCCAAAAAACTCCCCCAAACACCACTCCCCCCATCCAAGACACCATCAACACCTCCTCGCCTGAGCCCGTTTCTTCAGCCAAACAACCAAACCCTTCTCCTCCTCCTTGACATCCGCCCTGGTCTCGGGGTGGGGCCTACATATGCAGTTCTCCATCAGGACGCCCCCCGTGTCCGCCCACGGGGTGTTCGACACGGAGAGCGTCTTCATGTGGATCCAATGCAACCTATGCACGACCTGTATGAAGCAGAATTACCCCATCTTCAACTCGACCGCCTCCTCCTCCTTCAGAAAACTCCTCCGCGGACACTCCCCAAGTGCCAAACGGGGCCAAATACTCGATGTGGGAAAACCACTCGTGGGGGGAGGGACCTGTACTTCTATGAGAGCATGTACATGGACGGGTCTTACACGAAGGGGATAGTGTCGACGGAGACGGTGACGTTTTAGGGGGAGGATGGGGAGAGGAAAACGATGGTGGAAGGGGTGGTGTTTGGGTGTGGGACGGAGAATGAGATGGAGAGGTATTTCGGGATTGTGGGGTTGGGTAGAGGGGAAACCTCCATACTTACTCAGCTCAGTGTAAAACACTTCTACTATGTTTTCGCCAAAGGTGCTTTTCCAGTATAGAACAACGTACACAAATTATTTCGTCCACTGTGCCTCCATACTTGCTCAGCTCAGTGTAGAACACTTAAGATTCCAATGAGGAAATCTTATACCATAGGTCCACGCAACACTCCGGAAACTCGATTGCTAGATCGACCCGATCGAGACAAACCTCAATCTAAGATGTATGTGTTTCGGTATGATGTAGTTTGTTTCATGAAACAATAACTGCAAACTGTGAAAGAGAGAAACCCAAGAAATTACCTTAGTATCTCTTTAAAAGTCTCAAACAGTTCACTCGGTCTCAATCTCTCAGAGAGAATCCCTTTTATAATGTTTAGACGACTTGGGGAGAGGGTTATTAATACCCTAAATAACGACTTACGCGATAGCGCAGTCTGAGGCCCAACACGGTCCGTGTTGCAGCAACACGATCCGTGTTGGCCTCCAAAATGCACATTAAATCACTCATAGTCACCACGGTCCGTGAATACCATAAAAAACGAACATTGAATTGCCCACATTGGCTCAAATAGTTGCATTCAACCATACACACATTAACGGCACCATAAACATCCCACGTATTACAAAACCCGTTTCAAACCTGTTTCAAAACCCTCACCTCTTACAACAAAACAATAAAATACATTATATGACACGTACTCCCTCTTTTCCATATTAATTATTTTTATTGGAAATCGTGCGGTTAAACTTTAAAAATATTGACAATAAATTTCTCAGTATATAATGAGTTGCTATACAAAACTACTATCATTAGATTCATAATAAAAAATACTATTATAAAAGTATAACATCGCAATTGTTAGTCATATATTATACAAGAAATTATCAATCAAAGAGTAATTAAAAATCATAAAAGTCAAAATTATGATAATTAATATGGAAAAGAAAAAGTATATAATAAAGGCAAACCCAAAATGGAACTTAATTGGGTAAAATACAAAACATAAAAGGAAGTAAATTTCACAATTTCAACGAAAGCTTACCAGGCATATTGCAGAGAAAACATGGGTTCATAGGGCAATCAATGTAAGTAGCACCCTGAAACCCAGCCTGATGTCCAGTCTTCTTACACACCTACAAACATCCCAAAACAAAACCCTAAAAATCAACCCTAAACCACTCCATAAACCCTAAATACAGGGCAGAACCCCCAAACAAAATTAACGGTGAATTGAGAACAGATAAAAGGTTAGGAAAGTGACTGACTTTGCAGACTTTTTTGAGTGAGATAGTGATAGGTTTCTTCTCCTTCATCTTCGTCTCCTCCACAGTTTCTTCATCTTCTACGTCGTCGTTTTCAGAGTCGTCGTCGTCTTCATAGACGTTTCCGACGTCTTCTTCTTCGCCGGAGGAACTCTCGCCGGAATCTTCGTCCCTATCAATGATGAACTCCGGCGACGCTGCTCGGCGCGTTCTCGGCGCCATCGCCGGCGACACGTGTCGATTCGAATGCGGTGATTGGTGGAGAGAGAGAGAGAAGAAGAGCGGGAGACAGAGAGACAGTGAGTGAGTGAGGAACAGGAACCGCCTTTACTTGGGTAAAGTGTGGCCTTGTGTGAAATTACGAGGTTACCCCTGGAGGGGAGGTTTTGGACAAGACAATGAGGGGCAGAATGGGAAGAATGGGCGTTGAAATTGGCGGGAGATGACGTGGCGCACTCGTCGCCTTCACTCAGACCAACAACCCCTCCTAATTAAGACGGTGTCGTATGATTCTCATAAAGGAGTAATTGAATTAGCACATGGCAAATTCGAGTCAGGGTACATTTGAATCGATTGAATTTTGTCAACATTAAAATTTAGATGAGGTGGTGCACTGGTGGCCTTCACTCAAAGTCAGACCAACGGCCCCTCCTGATTAAGACGGTGTCGTATGATTCTCATAAAGGAGTAATTGAATTAGCACATGGCAAATTCGAGTCAGGGTACATTTGAATCGATCGAATTTTGTCAACATTAAAATTTAGATGAGGTGGTGCACTGGTGGCCTTCACTCAAAGTCAGACCAACGGCCCCTCCTAATTAAGACGGTGTCGTGTGATTTCTCTAAGGAGTAGTTAATTATTAGCGCATGGCAAAATTTGAGTTGGGGTACATTTGGATCCATCCAATTTTGTCAATATTAAAATTTAGATGAATAATTGATGATTGGATCCGATTTTTTTCGAGTTGAAGTAAGTTCGAGAATTCTAGCGGTGTTATATTTGGGTTAAAATCGAGCCGAGTTTAAGGTTTAGGAAAATTAACATTTCAACTAAATAGGCTGAGATGCCAATGAGCTAAGGAGCTCATTTGACACAGCCAGCTGCTATGTTGTCATTGTTTGGCGTTTATTAGTAAAGGTATATGAGGGGGTTATGTGAAACTAATTATTCACTTAATGGTGTATTTGGTAATTTTTTATAAAATATTTTCAGGAAATATTTTCTTTAAAGTGCGCTTGTTTAGTTAAAAATTCTGGGGAAATGATCAATTTTCCCGAGTTGACTTATTTTCCCCATGTTTGGTTGTACATTGACCTCGGGAAAGTTTTTACAAGGGTCTCACCATTTGCAAGGTTTTTCAAGGGAAAATTTCCCTTAAGGATTAAGGAAAAATTTTCCAATTTCCCCGGGAAAATTTTTTCTAGCAATCTTACCAAACGCACCCTTATTGGGAAAATGTTTACTGAGTTTAGAGTGAAATAGTAGATTTCACACTAAAACTTTCTCATATATTTATCACTAACTTTCAAACATATGAAAATTTGTCCACTTGAAAATTTTTACTAACTTTGCGAAAAAGTTTGGGAACCAAACGCTCTTTAAAAATAATGGATTGTTGTGATTTTGAGACATCAATGGGATATTCTAGTTAGTTGATGCGTTGATATCTTACTCATGATACTAAACTAGTTCAACTTAAGTATGAAGTGTATACGATAGGAGCTATGAATAAGAGGCAAAATCAAGTTAAGTATCAAGCAATACGTATTGTATTAGTCCCACATGTTGCGCCTTCTAGTTTTGTCTCGCTTTCTTATAGATAGCATCCTATGTCTCATTAAGTGGATAATGATGATTAAGATCATCATTATCCAATTAATCTTATCTATAAGTGGTTATAATTGTTTTCACCCAATCTTATCCCAATATATATTATGTGCTCCTGGAGCACATGCTCCATATCCAACGTGGCGTAGGAGTTTTCCAGGCTGGCATTTTATTTCCAAAAAAATAATATAAACCATGAGTAACCGTCCCGTTTCAATTTGAAGCTGTTTTGTGCTTGCAAACCGCCACTGCCCACTTCGTTCACCAGTGCGATTCTGCCTTCCCCGCCGCCAATTATATTCGCCTTCATCTACTCCGTCGCCGACGCCTCCGTCACTGCCTCCGACACCTGCAGCAGACCGTCAAACACCGACGGTGGATTTCTTCGTCAATCCTTCGCCTTCGTTGTTCAACTACTTCTATGTTTTTGCTTCACTCTCGTTGACCTGCGCGAGTCCCGCCCTCCCCGCCGTGAACTAATCTCCGTCATCAACTCCGCCCCGACACCTACGTTATTGGCTCTGAGACCTGTAGCAGACCGTCAAACGTCGACGGTGGAATTCTCCATCAATCCTTCGCCTTCGTTGTTCAACTACTTCTCTGTTTTTGTTTCACTCACTTGAAGCAACCATGGAAGATTCGATTTTACCAACCCTAAACTTGACTTAACGCCGCAAGACGCCGACAAACAACAAAATACGGTAATTTACTTCCATTTGCAAACCCTAAAATATGTATTATCAATCCTTCTATGTTCTGTTACGTCGAACTGTGCTTTTATCCATGATATGTATGAATATATATTGGTTGTCAACTGAAATTTTATCTTATCAATTAGATTTTAGCAAGGAAATGGATTCGCAATTGTACACGCCCTGTCTGATTATGAGTTTCCATTGCCCTACATTCAAAAGTGTGATCTTTGACATTAGTGAATACCATGGATGTCATGAGTAAACAACTTTGACATGCTGAGTGAACAAATTAACATGAGTGAACATTCTTGACATTCCCTAATACCTATAAAAGTGGTCGGAATCATTGCTGTAACAATGCTGATCATTTGCAAATCCTAAAAATATGTACTTAAATAGGTGAACAACTTGTGTTTGCTAAGTGAACAATTTTTATATGAATCACTGTAACACCCCAACCTTAATCACAAGAGTAAGACTATACTTAGAAATCCCAAACCTGTGATTAGCCTTGTGAACACCTAGTCGAGGCATTACTGCGTCTCCCAAAAGAGACAAGGCAACAACCCAAAAGAACATCATTAAAACATATAAACATTACATACTATACTTCCAAAACATAACTTCATACTTAAAGATGAATCTCCAGAGCATAACCATCAAACTTTTAAACAACATTAAAGGAAACAAAGTACAACGCTTCTTCCATAAACATGGGTGCTTCAAAACACGCGACCCTCAAGTCGACGAGGATACTCCAGCCATACCTACCTTGCTTGCAACACGTGATTACCCCTGCTTGCCTTTACCTTTACCTTGGGTGCTCGGACCCCCTAAAACAAAACATTAAAAACATTGCGAAAAGTGAGTAGGGAAACACTCAGTACGTAAACCTCCAACACGTCGAACCGTTCGAAAGCGGTTTTAGTGCCGACATTTAAATTCATTTTGAAAACGGGAAAGGGGATATAAAACATTAACTTGAAATGGCATGAACATAAACATATACATGAGTAAAAGTAACTTGAATTCATAAAGAAAGAACACGTCACATGAATTTAGAAGTAAATACATAAATTTAAGAGTTTTGGGTCCCTTACGATCGATGCAATTCATCTCACACACGCGCATGCCCAAACCGATCTAAGTTTGGAATGGGTGACTGCTATGCAGTCAGACACTGGCCAGGTCTAGGACACTCTGATCAGGAGCATCTAAAACATAAAAGGCTAGCACTTCTTGTAACTAGCTAGAACATAGAACATAGAATCCATAAAATGGGACCGCTTAAAACCATGAATAACATAAAAGCATAGATTAGCATAAATCGTAATCATAAAGGAGCAATAATCATAAAAGCATAACTTAGCATAAACTGTAACCATTTAGCATAAACCATAAACATTTATCATAAACCGTAAACATTTAACAAAACCCGTAAACCTTTAACCTAAACCGTAAACTTTTAACATAAACCATAAACCTTTAGCATAAACCGTAAACATTTAACAAAACCCGTAAACCTTTAACCTAAACCGTAAACTTTTAACATAAACCATAAACCTTTAGCATAAACCGTAAACATTTAACATAAATCGTAAACATAAAGCATAAATCGTAAACATAAAGCATAAATCGTAAATATAAAGCATAAATCGTAAACATAAGGGAGCGAAGAGTTGGACAATTCGCGTACCTTGAGATGCTAAAGACCTTGGCGGCGCGGCTCGGCTTGGAGATGGCTTTTGGAACTTGTCATAGAAATGAAGAACCGAATAAGGTTCTAAATTAGCTTCATAAGTTTAGAAACTTAGTAATATAAATGAAATAACTTTAGGAGTAAAATTTCAGGTTATAGTAAAATAGAGTTTATAGCATAACTTGAGTTAGGAAAATCGAAGCAGTAAAAAGAGTACATCCCGGAATAGGAAAAACATAATCTACAACTTTGTCAACAGAACCAGAAGCTAAAAATTAGTGGAAGGGCCCCAAAATGGGCCCGGACAGAAGCTGTGCACATGAAACTTTGGAGTTTTCGGGTCGGAAAATCATGAGAATTATGACGTAGAAGGTGGTTCAAATAAAAGGGCTTGAATACCAGAGAATAAGCTTGAATCAATGATGAATAGGGTAAGTATAACTTGAAAGTTAGAGTATGAAAAGATGAAATCAAATATGGTTTGATAATACGATATCGAATGAAATGGCATAATGGAGCAAGATATACATATCCAAATGTGAATCAAAGCAAGCTTGGATTAACGAATTTATAAAATGAGGAATGATATGAGGAATGAATTGAATTAGACATTGGAGGTTATCAAGCTAGAAGGAATCTTAGATAGAGCAAAGATATTGAACATGATACTTAAAGAAACATGGGAGTCACGATACGAAACTTAAACATACTAGTTCTTGAAAGATGTTCTTAAGACATACTTAGGACTCCAAAATGGTACTCTTAGCCTTACACACATAACTCTATAATTATAATATATAACCATGACACATTTATACCTAGAATCCCTTATTGGGTTGGTTTGAGGCCCAAAAGACATTAATTCACAAAGATTATATTGGGCAGAACACTATTCTGGACAGCCCGGTTTCCCGGGATCGTAACTCACACTCCCGATATCGGTTGACTATGAACCATACCTTTCCGGAAAGCTTGCAACATGGCCTAAAACTTTCATGTTTACCATAAAAACCAAAGAGGTCTCCAAAGGGACGAAAAACAGCCCTCAACACACTGACTCAGAATTCGTATATAAAATCGTGAGGTTACGGTTTTGGTCGTAACTCGGGCTATACATGTCGGAAATTCGAAATTCCAAAGCCTATGGTTTGCTAACACTTTAAGCTATCCAATGGAGTAGAAATCTGGGCAAAAATCCCACTTTTATAATTCTGTAAATTTCCAGAACCAAAACAGTAGCTTAAAACACCTAAAACTCATCTTTTAATTGGATTTTTCCACTCTTAATCATATTAAAACATAACCAAACTTCATCTAACTTTAATCCACTATATTTCCAGAATATAAACCATGATAATCACTTCATCAAAGGCTTTAAAAACCACATGCAACCATGGATTAAACATAAACTTCACATAATAAACATATTCTTGAATTCTTGCTCCAAAACTCACTAATTCACCCAAATTAAGCATGATAACTCTTAATTCCTAAACTCACAACATAATCTCAGCCCTTAAACACTTAAAAACTCACAAGAAATCCACATGCATCAACATTAATTCATCATCCACCATGAATTCAACAAGAAAATCTCAAGAACTCATCCAAACACACATGCACAAACTTGAAACTCAAACCCTAACTTAACCACAACAATTATATACTTGAATTCATGAATAAAGAGAGTAAAAGAGATGGAATTCACCAAAGAAACATATATTAAACATAGAATTTCAGATTAGGTTTGAAAGAAATTGAAATTGAGGTTTGAGAGATTACCCTTGGAGTTAAAATTGGATGAAAACCCAAGAGAGAGGAAGGGGGTGGTGCGTGGTGGCCGTGGCTGGCGGCGGCTGGCCGGAAATTGGCCGGAAATTGGCCGGAAAATGACCGGAAAACGGCTGGGGGTGGACGGCCAGCAGAGGAGGAAGAGGGTGGTAGAGAGAGAAAGAGAGGTGTTGTGTTGGGTTTGAATTAAAATGAACTAAAAGACTTAGGCCCTCCCCTTTACTAACTAATACATATGGCTATCATCTAACTTAAACTAATACTAATAACAATAAAAAAAAATACAATTTTAATTAAGTAGTAGCAAGATGATAACAATAGGAGTAAATATATTGTAATTGTTGTAATAAATTGAAGTATTGGTTTTTTTTTGTAGGAAATTAAATATATTGGTAATAATTTGGGTAACATAAAATAAAATACAATGGTAATTGAATTAAAATAATAAGTGGAAAAATTACCTCTTGAATTTATGCAAAGGAATAAAATGTAATAAATTAAAATTGGGACGGTAAAATATATATATATAAATCGGGGCGTATAAATATTAGCCGATTCTCGGTAAATAAATTTATAACGTAAAACGTATAACCTGAACTAATTTGACTCTTTGAATGGATATGTAAAGTAAAATTTTTAAGCCGATACTTCGGCACCTTAGCCATCTCCTGCATGAGACTCGACACCGATAACAACAAATAAATAATGAAATTAACAAATAAATAAAGGTAAACGCGAAAAATTTATAACGCGATTTGGTTAATTACGGTGACTTATAGATAATTAAACATGATTTTGGGGTGGGTTGTTACAATCACTTACAAGTGTGATGACCTCGGACGTTAGTGAACAACAATAAGATCATTGGTGAACATATGTAGATACCATGAATGGCCAAGTTTGTTGAATGAACCACCGGTTTTTTGACTGATACCTATGAATGGATGAGTTGATATGTATGAATGTGTGAACATAGTTTGATTCATGTGAATATTAAATCCAACGACGATGTGTTACTCGGTGACTATTGGTGACCATTCATGTGATCTTTGACATTAGTGAATCCCATGGATGTCATGAGTGAACAATTTTGACATGCTGAGTGAACAAATTATGGTATTTACATGCTGAGGAGATGTCGAATTGGAGAAGCGGTTTCGAAAAGATAAAGTCATCAAAGGAAGTAACGATATTTGATCTTTGACGATCTAGCCAACAATATTCGAACAACTTGTGGTATTTACTTTACGTTTGTTTCTTGTCACATATAGGATCAATTTTTGCGGAGTCTGCGATCAAGGTATTGTGCCATGATGCTAGACAGCAACCTGAACAAGCTCAGACATCAAGTTCAGGAGACAACAAGAGTCGAGCATAGACAAAATGCATGATTAACACTGGCTATTTGCTCCCTCCTTTTTTGACTGCACAACATTGACATTTGATGAACGAAGCTCACATATACTTTGGATATTTTTGATTTGATGTTTGGGGAAAGCCAGTTGTAAATTTTAGTATAGACTCCCAAATTGCTATCCTTTTTTGACACAGAAGTGTAATGACAAAAAAAGCAATCACTTATTTTTAATAGTACAAAAATGATTTAAACTATCTCAGTTGAAGTGAACAATGTAATTGCAGTAAGTGAACAATGCAGTTGAAGTAAGTAAACAATGTAGTTAATTAAAGTGAACAATATTGATGAAATCATTGAACAACTATAGTAACCCATGTAATGAAAATTTGTAAGTGAACAATGTAATTGCAGTAAGTGAACAATATGATATATGCTATTGCTAGTGAGCAATGTAATGACAAATTGCAAGTGAACAATATGATATATACTAGTGAACAATCATACTACTGGGAGTGAACAATCATACTACTGGGAGTAAACAATGTAGTTAAAGTGAACAATATTGATGAAATCATTGAACAACTATAGTAACCCATGTAATGAAAATTTGTAAGTGAACAATCACACTTTTATGAATGTACAATATGACATCTACAAGTGATTTCTCGTTTGATTAAGTAATTGTTAATGATTTCTAACGGTGAACAATCATGTTATGCCCAGTGAACAACCGCGCTTGACAGTGTTCGGTTACCACATTGACTGACTATCTTACTGCTCGTTAACTGCTGCAATTAACTGCCCACCATGTTGCTGAATAATAAAAAAATAAAATAAAATTTATATGACATGGATGCCATGTCAGCCCTTGGAGCACATGCTCCAGGAGCACACAATAATTTGCAATCTTATCTTATTATAGATGCCCCTCCAAGGCCTATAAATTGAATGTCAGGATGCCATTTCCAAGACAAGAAAAATAAAAAAAATAAGACAAGTGAGTCATGTTGTTGATTCATTCTCATTCAACCAAATACGTCTATCTAGTTTTGGTTTCGAGCATCTCTATAGTTGTCATTGGAAGTTTGAAACTAAGTTCTTAGAGTTTCCTTGGCAGAGTTTTATCCCAAAAACTTTGTACGATCGATACAAAATTCTAAGGAGAGTAGGTGCGCCTGCAACTCTCTCGCTATACCCGGTTTACCTATCCATTGTTGTCCTTTTTTCCAACACTATCAATTTTATAATAAATATTAATAATTCTTTTAAAAAAACTTAATTTCTTATAGACACGTGAATTAACCATTGATAGCGATGGTCCAAGCCTCCAAGGGTTGTACTCTGAAGTAGGCCACTGACTTTTGGCGTGAGCCTGGTATTGGTTAGCAAGTTAGACACGCCAAAAATAATTGAACTGTGATTGTCTCTTTGAAACTCATCCTAAGCCTAATATCAAGAAATCAACGATTTGAACCTTCATCATTTCGACTTTCCGAGCCTGTTAAAAATTGTTCGACTTGACAATTCGGCTTAATCTCATTTTTAAAAAAATCGGTTACAATTATAAATTTATTATTTGAAATTTGATTTCAATCAATTTTACCGAAATCTAAATATAAAATTTTTCTATTTTCCTATTGATCGAACTTGACATTGACTTGAACTTAAATTTGTCCAAATTGTTTGATCTGGACAACTCCCGAAAAGCGTACATCAAACATCAATATTTCAACTGGACATCGAACTTTTGACCGCCCTTACTCCAATTTTAGGGTCTGTCAAATTCATGGGTAAATCGAATTTACTAGTTTTTACTTAAGTTTATCAAAAGTTACCAAAGTTTAAAAAAACAAAAAAAATTAATTTTGATATATTAGAATAAATTTGACAAAAGTTACCAAAATTTAACTTTTATTCAACTGTGTTTGTACCCATAAATTTTACGCAAAATAGGTAAGAAAGCTTTACCTTTTTTTTTTAAATCTGAATTATCCGACCTGAAAAATACTAATATAAACTATCAACATTTTGTCCGAACTCTGATTCGTATGGACTCAAAATGTCCCCAAACCAAATCTTGGACGGCCCAAAATTAAGTTCACCCTTGTGCTCCAATTTAATGGGAAACAGAACCCCAACGCTACCTGTACTCCATTGATTGCACACGTCAAATTCTATAAATCCGGCGCCGAATTCAACCACCTTCTCCCAACCAACCCACCAATCACAATGGCCGCCCTCCACCTCCCCACAACCACCGCAACAACCACCGCTTTCTCTCTCCACAAACCCACAAATCACAACACTCCCCTCTTTCTCCCCGGCTCATCCCCAGGCCGACTCCCTCTCCTCAAGTTCCAGAACCTTCCACTCCGCCTCCCCCCGCCGGCTTCCTCGGTCGCCGGAGCAACTCCCACGGCGGAGGACACGGCGGAGCTTCCGGAGGGGATCCGGCAGGAGCTGATGCCACAGCACGTGGCGGTGATTATGGACGGTAATTCCAGGTGGGCCCGGCAGCGGGGCCTACCTGGGAGCTTGGGACACCAGGCCGGGATTAGAACGTTGAGGCGTGTGGTTGATATTTGTCGTAAATGGGGGATTGGTGTTCTTACTGTGTTTGGGTTCTCCTCTGATAATTGGGTTCGACCTAAGGTTAGTATTATGGTTTAATTACTCTGTCTCCGTCTCTAATTATAAGGTTAATGTGACTTCAGGGTTGCGGACATTATCGATAACCGTTTCAAGAATCAATAACTAACTTCATAAATCACTACGAGTCCTTTTAATATATTTTGTGATCGCTCACACACTGTCTGAAAAAATTTAATCATTTTTACATTACTCTTAACCAAACACGCTTAATTAAGGAAATTCATCCATAAAATGAAGATATAAATAATCATTTAATTCTTTTAAATCACACTTAACCATATATCCAAATTTTATAGTTAAAGTTCTATAAAAAAAAATATATAGTTAAAGCTGCTAATTGTTTTTGTAGGATTTGATTAAGAGGGATTGTTGATGAGATTAGTGGTTGATGTGGATGTGCATGCAGGAGGAGATTGACTTCATTATGGGCTTGTTGGAGAATGGGCTCAAGTCTGAGATGGAATACTTTGTAAGGTGGGTTTGTGATTTGTGAACTCTACAAGAAAATCAACATGCATAAACTGAAATAGTTAAATCATGTGTTAATATCTAGTAACTGATAAATTATGCATTCTGAGATCTTCGTAAGATAGTTTTACATAATATCAGGGTTGTCAGGTTCAAATTTCAACAATTTCCATGTTTATTTGCAAAGTTAGGGAGCCTTTTACAACATCATGCTACATCATGCTATATAGAGAGCATACTAAAATATAAAATAATTGTGGGAACTCTTGGGGCACATATTATATAAGTACATGTACCAGAAATTAGCTTCGATCTATTCTGTTGTTTGGTTGTTTCATAATCACTCTTTCTTAATTAGCTTGGTTTACTTTCTTATTGATAATCTTACAATATGTTTATGGGAAGGAAAATCATTTTCTAGAAAATAGGAAAAGTCATTTTCAGACATTTTGCAGCCAAAAACTGAGAAAATTATCTTCCGTGACAATCATTTCCCTCCCTCTCTCAATTCATTTATTGTACAACTCTTTCTCTCTCATCAACCTTATTTTTTCTCATCTAATACAAGAGATAATGTAAGTATATATTTATCAAACAAATGAAAATATCAATTAAAAATCCGTTTTCTTGGGAAATCATTTTATAACAAAAACATTTTCCTGAAAATGATTGGCTTACAAACCCATTTTCATGGAAAGTCATTTTCATAGAAAATGATTCACGTACATAAACACACCCTTAGTCTAAATTACGTGTAGAGATGGAAATTAATCACAACCCTCTTAAGATTGTGACGTAGAGCATATCCGACTCGTTCAAAACTTGTAACTTTCCTGTTCTGAGGCCCTGTTCTTTTCTGCGGTTGGCAAACCGCGGTACCACAACATACCGCAGTTTGCCACAACTCACCACACTTTACTACAAATCATTACTTTTCTCTCTCCTCACTTTTTTCTCTACTTTGTACATTATCTCTCCTCATATACCCCACATACCAATAACCTACCACAATTCCACCACACCTCACCACACCATACCGCAAAATACCGCAGAAAAGAGCAGGGCCTTGAATTATCCTACTTTTGTCATACTCTGCTTTCTACACAGAAAAATCGAGAGTCCTTTCCATTTCAGATAATTCCATATTCCATTATCCTAAACACCCAACTGAAATTTTCTCTCTTAAGAAACTATCACATCACCAATTATCAATCTCTCTCATGAATATGCTACACTTTCTTTCTGGTTCCTTGAGCAAAAAGACCAAAACATACATATTTCATTAGTCCTAACAGTTTGCTTGTTCAAGGAACGCATTCATATGTCAATAATTGGGGACCTCTCAAATGCACCGATGGATCTAGGGCTAAGCCAAGCGTGGACATGACTCATGACCATCAGTAACACGAAAAAAATAATAATTCAGTATAATTTGGAATAAAAATTGTGGATTTTTTGTATATCATATTAATATAATAGTGTATTGGTTATCCCTAATTAGAAGACCTAGATCCGTCACTGCTCGAATATCTGAAATTTTTAGGTATTGTTCAAATATTCAAGTTTGTGTTCAAACAGAATTTATGACCTCAAATATGACCCGATTTTACATTCAATATGTTCGAAATGAGCGAATCTTAAATTCTGATCAAAAGATGGTGTCCATGCCCTTGTTTAATTTAGGCCAGATGAATTCGACATTCAGACATGTGTATCAAATTCATGAGTAAAAAACAATTTGGTAAAAGTTAAATTTTGATAACTGTTGGTAATTTTTGTTAAATTTTGGTAATTTTTGGCAAATTTAGGAGACAGTCATAACCCATAGAGACAGTTGTATGCGTTTCGGCTCAAATCAAGAGAAGGGTCTCCTAAATTCTTTTGTATATCTCTTTTACCCGAGTTCAAAAAAAATAAAAAATAAAATTCAGGCCTTCCCATTTTTGGTGATTTTGGTTCCATTACCTGTAAGGATGCAAAATGGATGTAATTTTTATCGTTAGTATTTAGGTGATTTTTTTTTTTGTTTTTAACTTTGGTAAGTTTTGGTAAATTTAGACAAAAATTGATAAATTTTGATAAACTGAAATTTTTTAACAGTTTGGTTTCGTACAGGGAAGGCATTCGGGTATCATTAATCGGAGACTTGTCAAAACTGCCTACTTCCATCCGGAAATGGATTGATGAAGCAGAAGCGAAAACAAAGGACAACACAAAACTCCATCTCATCGTGGCTGTCAGTTACAGCGGGAAGAATGACATAAAAAATGCATGCAGGAGCATAGCGCAGAAAGTGAAAGACGGTCTCATTAACATCGAAGATGTGAACGAGGAGCTGATTGAGCGAGAGTTGGAGACGAAATGCACTCAATTTCCTCACCCGGATCTTCTGATAAGGACCAGTGGCGAGCTTAGGATTAGTAACTTCTTGCTGTGGCAGTTGGCGTATACTGAGCTATTTTTCTCGCGGGCTCTTTGGCCCGATTTTGGAGAGGAGGAATTTGCCGAAGCTTTGAGAAGTTATCAGCAGAGAAATAGGCGTTTCGGGGGTAGGGAGAAGGTGAAAAATTGATGATGGCCGAAATGTATGAGTATAAAATGTTTAAAATGATCACTGTTGTAATACGGGGTACCTCTAAGTAATTCTTTGATTGATAAGACTTTTTTTTTTTTTAAAAAGGTAAGTGCAAGGTAATAACAGGCTAACGACATCTTGTCACAAAATATCGACATGCTCTATCCACTTCAATAATATACAGAAAATTCGGATTATTTAATAACGTTTCATTATCTGCTAACCCATCTGATTGATAAGACTTTACCCTTCTTTTCCTTTCATATTTTATTTCCCTCTTCTTTTGGCTGGGGGGGGGGGGTGAGTGACATTGATTCTTTACCACATCTCAAGCACCCATCAAGCTTCAATGACCATTCATTTTTTACTAGTCAAGATTATTAAACCCCATCTTGCTTACAATCTTCATCTTTTTCTTTATATTTCCTCTTCATCTTGAATTATGTGTACAAGAATGTTAACACTTTACATGAACAAGATTAACCCTTTACATGAATCAAGATCTTGAATTGTACACAAGAATGTGACCCTCCAAATTTTCCTATCATAAAACTAACCCATTGTATCCACACTCTCACATTTCACTTCCAAATGATAGATTAATCAAACCCCATCATCATGCCTATAATCTTCATCTTTTTCTTCATATTTCCTCCTCATCAAGCACTCTCCTCTCCACCCCCAAAAGACAACTTCATCATCTCAATCCCCCTCCATCTCATCCACCCAAAAAACTCCCCCAAACACCCCCTCTCCATCCAAGACACCATCAACACCTCCCTCGCCCGAGCCCGTTTCTTCAGCCAAACCAAACCCTCCTCCTCCTCCTCCTCCTCCTTCACGTCCGCCCCGGTCTGGGGGCGGGCCCTACAAATGCAATTCTCCATCGGGACGCCCCCCGTGTCCGCCCACGGGGTGTTCGACACGGGGAGCGTCTTCACGTGGATCCAATGCAGCCCATGCACGGCCTGCGTCAAACAAAACCACCCCATCTTCAACTCCACCGCCTCCTCGTCTTTTAAAAAACTCCCCTGCGGACACCCAAAGTGCCAAACGGGGCCTAACACTCGATGCGGGAAAACCACCCGTGGGGAGAGGGACCTGTGCTTCTACGAGAGCACGTACATGGACGGGTCGTACTCCAAGGGGATTGTGTCGACGGAAACAGTGACGTTTGAGGGGGACGGGGGGAGGAAGACGACGGTGGAAGGGGTGGTGTTTGGGTGTGGGACGGAGAATGAGATGGAGAGGTATTCCGGGATTGTGGGGTTGGGTAGAGGGGATGCCTCCATACTTAGTCAGCTCAATGTCAAACACTTCTCCTACTATGTTTTCGCCAGAGGTAATTTCCAGTATAGAACAACTTACGCAAATTATTCCGTTCACTGTGGTGTGGTGTACTACATATATGGGCTGCAAATTATATCGTTAGGGGCGGCAAATATTTGACCCACATGAGAAAATTGGGTTTGGACATAGTTTTTTTGACCGAATTTAAGGTTTGGTGATTCAGTCATGACCAAATTTAAATTTGGGTTGGGTTCGGGTTTCGGTATTTAAATTCAAGTTGACTGAATTTTGGTTGAAATTTAGATTTGGTCATTCGGGTTATGCGGATAGTGTTAATGATTCACATAAAGAGACTCAAATTTTGTATTTGGTCATTCGGTCAAATTCGGTCAACTGGTCATATTTAGTCAAAAAATCTAATAGCCAATTAATTTTTAGTTTTGACAAAAGTCGGTCAAATTCGGTCATTCGGATTAAGGTCTAGTTACTTTGTCCGAATTAAAATTCGGTCAGGGTTCGAGTTTGGGGTTTTTGACCGAATACTTGAATTAACGAACCCAAAAATACCCGGACCCGAAACTTTTGCCACCCCTATATCGTCCATCCTGGTGTATGGACTTACGTCCGCCAAACTCGTATGGACCAAGCTAAAATGTTATATGTCACATGCCTATCCAACCCATTCATTTTATTACTTTCTATTTTCTATTTTATATTTATGGTGTACCTATATAACTGCACCAATTTATAATCTACTTATCAAAATTTTACATACACTTCTCCTACTGTATTTTTGTCAAATTAGGAAACAACATCCATGAAATGGTACACTTCTCCTACTATATTTAATTTTATGAGTGATTTATGTGAAATGTAAGGTAATAATTGACCAATGTCAAGATCTTTATCATTTTGCCTTTTGGTATACCTATGTAGCTACCCCAATATATATAATCTACTTATCGAAATTTTACATGCACTTCTCCTACTACATTTTTGCCAAATTAGGGGACGACGTCCATGGAATGGTACACTTCGGCCCGGGAGCATCCCTGACAGACTTAGGCATGACAACCCCGATCTTACAGGGCGACAGACACGACCTCTACTACCTAAACCTGACCGGCATAAGCGTCGACGGCTCAGACCTCGACATCCCCAAGGGCCTTTTCGACATAAAGATAGACGAGGCCGGAAACTACGCCGGGTTCGTGATCGACTCAGGTACGACATACACAATGCTCCGATCAGAGGCGTTTGACGCGCTGAAAAACGCGGTCATGGAGGCCATGTACGAGGACACGCCCGAAACTGTGGACAATTTCGAGCTCTGTTATAGGGATGTCAGTGGGGCGCCGGAAGTTGTGTTGCAGTTCAGTGGGTTGGATTATGTGTTGTGTGATGCGAATCTGTGGGTGAGGCATTGGAAGGGGTTGTATTGTCTGGGGTTTCTGAGGTTGAAGGAGAGTCATGGGAAGTTGAACATTTTGGGGTTTCATCAGCAGAGGAATGTGCAGGTTGGGTATGATTTGGAGAAGGGTTTGCTTAGTTTGGTGTATCCTGGTGCATGTCCTAATGATGATTTTGTGTAATGGTAATAGGGAGAAAAACTGTTAACGAATGTTCACATCAAAGATGCTACAAAGATCAGCAAAGACAGTAAAAGTAGATAGCAAGATAGAACCCAACTGCAAAACAGTCACCTAAACTGCAATCGCTACAAATCATATTTGAGTTATATGAGGTCATCATGGTATTCTTGTAATTGAGTTATTTTTTAAATATTGAAAGTTGTAAAAAATGTCTCTCTTAATTATTTTATGTCCATATCCTAGATTGTTGAAATTTTTATTTTTTTTTTCCAATTTAGATGGTAATGAATTAAAGTGAAATGTCGTTAAAATTTATTGTTGATACTTGCAATAAAATTCTTATCTCACCAAAAAAAGAAAAAGAAATTGGGTGAATTGGTGAGCAAGGTTCTCATTCACCTAAATAAGTAAGATTAATTGTGTTGTACATTTTTCCTTACCGTCAGTTTAGTTATTAGAACGGGAGGACAAAGGAGGGGTATTAATTAGAGATAGACCCGGCAGTTGGATGGATCGGCTCAGGTTTGGATCGGTTAAAGATTGATTTGGGTTGAAATCGAGTCGTCTAATTTCGATTCTATGGGTTTGGTTGCTAATTGATTTCGGATTAGTTTTATTGAGTTAGTTCTTTCCGATTGAGTTGTGGTTTGATTTAGGGTTATTTAAGTACGGATCTTAGCCGGATCACTTTTCGGGTTGCAGTTTTGGATTGGTTTCGACTTTCGGGTTTGGTTTTGTTCAGGTTTAGGTCACGATCGGATCATCCATTTGGGTGTCGCCGTGTTGGTTTGGATTAATTTCTTTTGGTTCAGGTCTTGTTTTTTGGATTGGATAAAATGAGTTTTGGAAGGATTGGATTGGATAAATTATGATGTTTTTTTTGGGAAATTGTGTTTTTAGAGAATTTTTTTTGGAAATTGTGTAGAGTTTGGATTAGATTGGATTGGATTGAAAAGAGTTACCAATATAAAAAACATGGCCGAAGTAAATGGTTCCCCTCTCTCCCTCTCTACTTGTTTTTCAAAACAAAAATAAAAAAAAGTTATTTAATAATATCCTTCCCATCTTATAACCTCAATCCAAATAGAATGTTATAGACAAAATAATACAGTAATAGATAATCCTACTCTTAAGTCTAACCTCTAAGCTCTCCAATCTCCTAAACGACGCCGCTTGACCGTTGGTGGAATGGTGGTAGTGCTACTGTGCTAGGCTGCTCGTCATTCTAAAATGTCTACTATCCGTCTGCATTCAATCGATTAATCCCAAAATTCCTGCCAAATTTCGGAAAGTGCGATCCAAAAACGAACCTTCTACCAATCTCTCTTGCTGGATTTTGCTTTCGACAACTCCAATTACAGCTCAATTCGAATTGTTCTAGGGTTTCTGTATCCCCCCTTTTTACATCTAGGGTTTTGCGAAGTTGAAATTATCGTCAATGAATCCGTTGACATTGGTGAAGAGAATACAAAGTATTAATGCAAAGGAAGCAGATTTAGGGATTTCAGATCAAGCTTCATGGCACGCTAAGTATAAAGATTCCGCCTATATCTTCGCTGGCGGTATTCCTTACGATCTCACAGAAGGCGACCTCCTTGCCGTATTTTCTCAGTACGTCTCTCTCTCTCTCTCTCTCTCTCTCTCTCTCTCTCTTTGGTTTTTCATAAAATTTGATGAAACTTTTTCTGCGTATTGGTAATTTTTAGGTTTAGTTTTGGTATGTTTCGTTTGTAATGAAGCATGTGTGGGATTGGTGAGGTTTTGCAACACAGGAGCTGATTTTTGTGTTTAGTTGGATGGGAATTATCAATTTGATGCTTAGGATTATACATTTGATGCTTAGGATTATGCAATGTGTATCAAATTCTTGGTCTTGCTCAGAACTGGATGGTGTACATTTCTGGATTGATTTGGTGTTAGCAAAGATCATGGGAATCAAATTTAGGGTTTTCTTTAGGGTTGTTGTGATTTGCTGCTTAGGATTATATAATGTGCATCAAATTTTGGTCTTGCTCAGAATTGGATGGTGTACTTTTCTGGATTGATTTGGTGTTAGCAAAGATCATGGGAATCAATTTTAGGGTTTTCTTTAGGATTGTTGTGATTTGATGCTTAGGATTATGCAGTGTGCATCAATTTTCTGGTCTTGCTCAGAATCGGATGGTGTACTTTTCTGGATTGATTTGGTGTTAGCAAAGATAAGGGGAATCAATTTTAGGGGTTTCTTTAGGATTGTTGTGGTTACAGTAGTGTTTTGAGATTATGGCAATTGAGTGAAACCTTGTTGGATGAGGATATATGTGTTTTGTTTTCTGTTTGAAGCTTTTGAGCAACTCATTAATGAGAGGGAAAGTGTAAACAGCAGTTAGCAAGGGTTTGTCCCTTGTGAATCGTGACAGAGGACAACATTTTTGTGGGAAGGTGGATATGTAGGTTCTGATGATATTTATGTGAAGCCTGTTAAGAAACTCCGTGTCATTGAAACTTGTGGTAGCTAAGTATCAGTTACATCTCAAACGCGTATGATTGGACTTCTATGGCAATCAATTTCTCTTTTAGTTTTAACTATTTGCATTGGTCTTGTTCCTCTTTAGATTTGTTCATTTTCTTATATTTTCTAATTGACATTTATGCAGATATGGAGAAATTGTTGACGTTAATCTTGTTAGAGACAAAGCCACTGGCAAGTCCAAAGGCTTTGCTTTTATTGCTTATGAAGATCAAAGAAGTACAATTCTTGCTGTAGGTTAGCTTCTCCCCTTTAATGGGTTGCCTTGCATTCTTCTCGTTCTTCGGTTGAGTTTGATGATTTTGATTGGAAGTTTACAAACCAATTAACAAGTTCAACTTTGTCTTTGCAGATAACTTAAATGGTGCTCAGATAGCTGGTAGAATTATTAGGGTTGATCATTGTAGCAACTACAAAAAGAAAGAAGAGGAAGACGAGGAAACCGAGAGGCAGAAGAGGGAGGAGCGAGGGGTATGCCGTGCTTTCCAGAGGGGTGAATGCAAATATGGCGACTCATGTCGATTTTCACATGATGAGCAGGTATGATTTCTCTCCAAGATCTAGTATACTACTATACTTTGTACTGTATTGCTTTAGAATGTCCTAGTTTGTTTGGAATGATAAAGATAAGAGAGGATTGCTCCCTCATCTGTGTACCAAGCAGCAGAGGTTCTGCAATGATGAAAAACTTTCATCAACTCCATTTTCGTGGGTACCATTGACTTGTTCTGTATCCTATGTATTCGGCATTTGTTCCTCCTTTTGTTGTGTTGCAAAGTTAGCTTTACTGATTATCGAATTCTGGGAGGCAAGGGTGCCTTTGCTGCATAAATTTAGGGAGCCATCATAATTTTCGCAACAATAGTCAAGCTCAGAATGGAGGTGTTGGTGTGATTAACTTTGGCGAAATAGTAAGAACTGTTATGCTAGTTCTTTGTTTTGGGACTTCTCTAGGTTTCTAATATTTGGATCTTGGCATTTTGGTTCAAGTTCCCATCCTGGCAAGGAAAGAGATTAGTTGAAAGCCAAGTCGTCGACTGACCTAATTAATAATAATAAGAAGAAACTCTCTCCTATTCTTCCTTCCGAGATCGGGGAGCTTGAGTTTCGAGATGGATTATGCTAATCTTTCTACGACGCTTCGCGCCTGATAGTAACGTCACTTTTTGTAGTAAATCCATGCCAATGAAAATTGCCTTCCTCTGAGCTCTGAGTCTGCTTCTTTGGATTCACTAGCCTAAGGCTTAGCCAAGACTGATTCCTTCTATGCAAATATATATCCCCGAGCAGAACCAGTCTTTGCAAGTCAATAATGTCCAGTCCAATAGGGTAGGGTCTTTGAAAGAAGGAGCTCTTTCATAGCATAGTTATGATACCCAGAATTCCCGGTGATAGAATCCACTGCTCTTTGATTTGAAGCAAGGTAAAGGCTAGGTTTGCATCGTATATGAAAGGAATCTTGCCTTTTCCATGTAGGGTTTTACTGTTCTTCAATGCTGACATAGGTCAGTTTAACGAGTTGGTTGTTTTACCCACCACTATTCAAGGGGAGTGAGTGGGCTTAGGCCAAGAGCTAGGCTAGCAGCTTAAGTTGCAATTGTTGGTTCGGGGGAAGCTTAATCATGCGGCTTGTTTCTAAATCATAATAACCCATTCAATCCAATAGCTTCGCTAAAGCGACTTCGTTCGTCGAGCTTTAGTGACCAAGGGGCGGAAAGCAGGCTCCACGGACAAGTTTGAAAGCTATAGGATTAACATCTTTTATTCCCCTTCGGTTCGAACTCTTTCTACTTGAGCTCTTTTAGATCGTCTTATGCTAAGATCTTGGCTTCCTATCCTTTAATCAAGATAGCTCTACCAAACTATGGAAATTACTTATGTAGCTGCAAGCAGGATACTCCCTACTTCAGCAATGAAAGATAACGCAGCTCAGTCCGCACAAAGGAACAAACTAGGTCTCCTAGCTCAACGAAATTCAGCAAATAACTTAGAGTAGACACAATCATTGCCTGGCTTCTTTAAGCTCGAAGGAACACAATGAAGCTACTCATTCCTTCTTTGTCATTCCACTTGAAGCAGCAATAAGAACAACAAAGCAGTTCCTGCATTTCAAACCTTAACTAAGCAAATTACTTACAGTAGCAAAAAAGAAGGAATAACTCCAACTTCTTAATTAAACGGGCGCGAACAGAAGATAGGTGATTTAGCCAAGCACGTAAGAGACCTTTGATCCGTTGAAGGTAGCGCCGCCAACTAGCATATATATCTATAGGAGAAAAAAAGCAATAGCGCGAACAGAGGGAAGGGCGAAGAATCCTCTGCTGATGAAAGAGATGCTGTCATTTGTCTTAGTGAAAGATCTAAACAAGATCCTTGCTTTCCGAGTTCTGACTGATAGACAGTTAGTCTCCGTTTTCCCCTTAGTTTCTTACTATCCCCCCATGCTTGCTGCCTACTTGGATATGGTATAGTTGCCAACTTTTATGTGTTGATCATGCTCTCTTCATTTCGAGCTTTACAAATTATGAGGGCATTGCGGATTCCTCTGCTATTTTTTGTTTTGCACAGAGAGCTGCTAACACTGGCTGGGGTCATGAGGAGGATAGAAAGGCAAAATGGATCCACGATAAATTTGGGGGCAACAAAAGGACAGATGATGCTCCACCTAGTCATGCCCTGAAGCAGAATCGAGCAGATGATTACGACAGAAAAAGACCGAGAGGAAAGGACAACACTGAAACCGGCCGAAAGCAAATTGAGCCCGACTCAGATCCAGATAGAAGAGACAAGGATAGGCGAGACAAGCAAACAGTTGAGAGAAGATCTTCAAGGTATGAGCCCGAACCAAAATCACGGGATGATTATGATGGAATGGAAGAGAAAAGGTCTAGGAGAGACAATCGGGATGAGAAGGACCGGGATGGGGACAGGGAGAGGGCGAGAGAGAGGGAGAGGGAAAGGGAAAGGGAAAGGGAAAGGGAGAGGAAGTCTTCATACGCCAAGGATTCTTCTCCTCCGCTTAGAGATAGGAAAGACGATGATCACCGAAAAGACAAGAAGGATGATGATTATCGTAGAGACAGGAATGGTGATGATCACCGTAGAGATAAGAAGGATGGTGATTATCGTAGAGACAGGATCGACGATGATTGTCGTAGAGACAGGCGGGGTGATGATCGCCGCAGAGGCAGAGATGACGATGGTGATGATTACCGCAGATCTCGCAGATAGCAATCTGTAAAGTCTTGACACTATCAACTGTGTAATCCTTGTGTGTCCTGTCTTTTCACTTGAGATTAGGATGTGCTGCTGGTAACTGTTAGGATCACAGTTTGTTGTTAGAATTTGTGCTCAAGAGGTATCGGAGGCTTGCTTTTGATTGTTCGAGATTTGTACGTTGTACATTAGAAAGCTTTTCCTGTTAAGATTTCAATTTTCATGTGCAAATTTTCTCGGTGAACTCTTGAAGGGGGGCAAATCAAGTTCTCTTACATCAATCGGAACATTTCATTCAGCCTCTCTATGTCTTTTCCCCCAGTTTCGCCATGGACATCTCTGATCGACGTGTTTTTTCTTAACTGTTAGTGATGTCCCAACTGTTTGTTTTTCTGATCATGTTGCTCATGGCACGAGATTCACTAAATGTTCATCTCTTGGTTGTTGATGTGTTACTGTGTTGGCGAATGATATAAGTACCATAAAATGTGAAAGCTAGGGACATATTTACTGTGTTAGACCGAACCACCCTTTGTATATTTACAATGTGAGGCAATAAGACATTCAGTATAAGCCTGTTATTTTTGGATTTGGGTCCATTACAGGTCAACTATTTTTAGCATTTCCAAGTTTTTTTTTTTTCGATTGTTGGAAGCCAATAGGCAAAAAGCATCAAAGATGGTACAAAATATCCGACAATACAGTAAAACAGCAGAGACAAACCACCAAAACAAACAGCTAAAACAAAAAGGAACAACTAAGATAACTCGATAAGGCAGCTAAAAAACACCCCAAAGAAAGAAAAAGCAAATCATTTCTTCTTCGATGACAATATGGCATAACCTTTAGCCCATAAATTTCTTCGACCCGAACGTTCTTTGATCAATCGCTACTCTAACATTTCCAAGTTTGGTTATGGCTTTTGAGAAATTTGGTTTAGGTCTGTCTTGCCGTTGCTAGTCCAACTCAACTCTGTGTAGCCTTGTTCTTTGTAAATGTAAACTACGCATAATATTTTTCTACTTCTCTATGAATTACTTAAATGGTTATACCTAAATATTTTTAATCTAAAGCAATTTATTATTTACCTGTTTTTTGGATTGGATAAAATGAAATTTGGATGAATTGATTGAATTGGATAAGTTATGATACTTTTTCTCTAAAACTTTTTTGGAGAATTGTCTGGATTACATTGGATTGAAAAGACTTACCAATCCAAATAAAAGGGGTTATCTATAAGCTACTCAAACTTACTTGAACATACCCAGCCCCAAGCGGCCTTATTCACACCTCGACTCGAGAATAGCACCATAAATTCCCAACACAAAGAAGAAAGCCAGTAAAACCCTATAATTCTCAGCTCTATGTGGCAAGCATACTCCAAAAGTCCAAATAATCAGTAAACAAATTTGAGGGGAAAAGATTGTTCTTAACTTTAAAAACATACCAGATTAATTTCGTGATACCAAAACGCAATATGCCAATATCTTACCCTCCTTAATTCAACTACAATTCATGACAAAGACCCTAAGTTTTCAGTAAGCCCTAGATTTTCAATAAACACAGAAAGAATTTTATGAAATCAGCTCCAAAATTGACAATGCCTTGAAAAGACTCAAAACTTCTGCTTGTCGCACTGAATTTTCCAATCAATTTGGTCAAATCAAACCCCGATCGGATCACAATTACGAACTGCAAAAACCCTAGAATTTCAGAAATTCAAGAACCATCCATACCTTTACATTTAATTCACCATCCAAATTACAAAACCACACACACACAAAAAAAAAAAAAAACAACCACGCAAACAAACAAAGACCGATTCATCCATCGATCAAACTCGAAATTCAAACTAACCAATCAATCAATCACCGTTGATTATCGTAATCGACGATCTCCGAATCAGTCACCGATCTCGAGTGCTGCACAATCGACCTCCCAATCGAGTTGATCCACTCCTCCTTCTCCTTCTCGGAATCAGCGATGAAGAACATGGTGTACCCTCCCGCAGTGGATATCTCGAAGGCGTAGGGTTTGTTGATGACGTCCTCGGCGCCCTTGACGGTGAGACAGCGGCCGACGGGGATGACGCCGCGGGGCACGGCGGCGCGTGAGATGTTGGAGTCTTTGAACCACAGCAGCTTCCCCTGCTTCAACACGAACCACCGACGACGCCATGTCTTGATGTACTCGCCTTGCTTCGTCAGCCAACCCACGCGCTCAGGGTTCGACCAGAATTCGATCCCTTCGTAGTCCTCCGGGTTGGGACCCGACCCGATTGCGCGCCATAGGGCGTCCATGGTGGGAGAATCTGGCGATGGAAACAAGAGAGAGAAAGTAGAGAGAGAGGGAGAATTGTTCTTGTGATGATGTGTGATCCGGTGAGTATGTTGGTCTTGGTTTAAGGGGAGGTTTTGCGGGGTTTTCTTTGTTTTTCTTTTTTTTATTCTTCAGGAATTTGTTATTTATTTTTGTGGGGGTATTTGTTATTTATAATGGACTTTAGGATGTGCAAAGTTCATTGGCAAAGATCAGTGGGTTAAAAGTTATATTATGGAGATTTTTGATTATTTATGTTAACTTTTAGTAAATTTTGGTAATTTTTGACAAATTTATGTTAATATATTACAATTATTATTTTTTTAGTTTTTTAACTTTGGTAAATTTAGATAAAAAACGGTAAATTTTGATAAATTAAATTTACCCATAAATCTGACAGACGCAAAAACAGATTTTTTTGTACTGGTTTTATCCTGAATGAATTCATTTATTTTTATTTATTATTCTCATATAATACATGATGAGTTGCACTAAATTTGTTCACCACATGAACTCAAATGATGTGGTGCATTATGATTTGTTATAGCAAATATAGTTTGGATAGGTGCATTTGTTCTTTTAGTCTATCAAATTGTAACTACGAAGTTTTAATGATTTATATGGTAATAAATACGTATAATGAAAAAATATCGGATAAAGTAACTAAAACTAATTATAGATAAGATAAATTTATCATACATCACATAAAAACATAGTCTTAACCCATCTGTTGGACGGGTTGTATAACTAGTTTATAGTAAAACATTTAAACAATCTTCATTTCAACTATTTATATTTAACTTCTCAACATGATCATTCATCCATGAAAAACAAATTAGGGATATTATCCAATATATATTATATGTATATGTACCTACAACTTATGCTCCACAATATTTGTAGCGATTATGGCTCCGGCTGCACATAATAAATTGCACATGTTCAACTAGACAAAGGAATACTATCATATATAATCAATCTTTTAAATAATGAGCCCACAGTTTCAGCACCAAGTTACACAGGGAAACAATCATCTCTGCTTAACAAAGCAATTTACACTATACTATATGCAACCAATTCCAACAATCAATTTCAATCTTCACATCAATACTCCTGATTCCTGAATAAGAAAATCTACATCTACATGAATACCAATACCATCACAATTAGCCCTTTAATTCTCAGTAAGGAAGGATGATTCTGCAAGATCAATGACTCTAGCAATATCAGCAGCTTCACTCTCACACACCCTCTCCACATCTCCAGGGTCACTGTCTGCCATCACAGTGGCCCGCCCTTGGATCAAGGCGGTCCATTCTCGTCGCTTTTTCATGACATTTTTGTGATTATACGAAGTGTCGTAGTTGTTTTTATGAGTAGGGAACACTATGGATTTTGAAGAAAGCGCAAAATCCATGTCCCCTGAAAATGAAATGCACCCAAAACTGTCACCATATCGGCCTCGCGTACCTTCTCCTAGCTCTTCTGTAATTTCAACTGCTTTCATCTGCATCATAGACATGTTCCAATTGACCAAGATTTTAGAAATCGTTTCTCTAGCTAGTACCTACTACTTCATGAAAAAGAGGTAGAATATGCTAGTAGAAAAAAACTATCTTTTTCAGCTATCGATATTATGGACAAACTGATAGGAATCATTGTGTAAGAAAATTTGTGGGTTAAAGATACCATGTTCAGTTCTTTGTAGTGCTTTGAGTCCTTCTGGAGTGTCCTCAGTTTTCTGTCAATGATCCCGCTGAGGGGTCGAGTTGTGATCTCTCTCTGCAGGAAGAAATGGGTAAATTTGCGTTGGGTTAAAAATTGGGTAAATATCGGGTATTTACCTCTCAAAGAACATACACAATATGAAGAGTTTACTGTTATGAGTTGCTGTTAGTGCTGCTTACATTTTGGTTGACACAGGTGAGTATTTCTGGGCTTGAAGCAACGAAAACGCCTCCTCTTGCCTGATACATACATTTGTGAAGAGGGAATTACATGCGCAATTTCGACAAAAACACATATAATTAAGCTCTATATATGAAGGAAACTCACTTGGATATAAGCCATTAAAGGACACGGATCGACAATACTCAATGCCCGGTATACATCAAAAGGATCACAGAATGTCCGTCTCTCGAACTGCTGACTTAGAACAACCTGTGATGTATTGCTGGACAATATATGCTGCTTAGCATTCAGTATAGCATTCCTGTAAGCCTTCTTGCTCGACGTTGAAACCTCTAGTTTTGGAGTTAGATTCTGAGGGTTTAGTTCAATCCAACCGGGACAAAGTCTTGGGCTGAAAAGAGCATGAAAATCAAATGACAATGATATATAATAGCACCCGAAAAAGGAAAGGGAAATAGCTGAGGTTGCTTACTTGACTATGTCATGAACCTTGGATAGCAATGACTCCAACCGGTGTGCTCCGTTGTCCAGTGCAGCCTCTGTTGATGGAAATCGATCCAATTGAACCCAATGAATTACATAAATTTTCTGAATTCACAAACATTCCGCGGTGAATAACAACATACTTGAATGTTACTTAGTCAAACAGAACAGATCATAGTTTTTTCGTTTCTCCTTTGGACAGTACCTTTTCGACATGATCAAACACGAGGATATCGTCGTAGAGTCCAAGATGTAGATCTGGGATGTTCATATCATCCAAAAGGGTGCTCGAAAATGTGTCACTTTTCGCTGAATATCGGACTGAGTCATGACTGAAATGTCCAAACCATCCACCTTGGCAATTCATACAAGCAATAAATCATGCTTCTGTGTCATATAAGCACATTGAAGTAGACATAACAAAAAGAGTTTTTGACACAAAATAATCCGAAGTCACAGGTGAATGACTGAAAATAATCTAAACTGACTTTTTAGCTAAGAATGTGACAAACTTTTAAAGAAATCTGCATATGAACTGCCCTACCACAGAACACTTGGGGAAGCTCATCAAGGCAATGAGGAACCCAACTCTCCATGATCCTCTGAGGGACCATTAGCGGGTCCTCAACGTAGTACTCCTCCATCTTCGAACCACCTTGATGATCTATCATGGTGATCGTGTTCTTCTTTGCCGTGATTTCCATGGTTGGGTTAGCCCCAACAACACTATACCTTCCCTGCATATTCGACATTATGTTCCTACTGTCATATTATGCTATATAATGATGGCAGAAATTAGTGTATTTTCCAAGAACCTTACAACATTTAAGGAGTGTGACCCGGGCTCTACTGATTCGAGCAAGAAACTAGGCGATTCGTGATCGTTTTCGTTCACCAGACATCGATAGACGAGCACAGGGGTCAATTGATCAGAGAATATGCATTGGTGTAGTGGTATCAAATTGCCTCTTCTTGAAGCTTCCATAAACTTGGTGGACTGCTCCACTGTATAAGTCGTTAGGATGAAACTGTGTGAGATCCAGATGTATGCAGCCTTATATAAATTGTTTACAGATGAACATATTTATAATCCAAATATCCTATCAATAGCATGTGTAGGAAGTTAACATGGGATTCATACCAAGTGGAGAAGAGGAAAGAACTGAGGATACATAGAAGCAAAGATTGCGACCCTGTCGACGATTAGAGAAAAAGCTCGATGGCAAAGAGCGATACAGAGATCGATATGAAGATCCCATCTGAGGCTGGGTGACTGATAATGCAACCATTGGCACCATAGTTACCAGGAACACTTCTCAGGTCGTTAGTCCTGGAATGTGGGTCACTAACTTTTTCAGAAATTTAGTATAGTTTTGACTTCGGAACGCTTGTTCCCGGCATATATGTAGCGTTCCTGATGACTATGATTGGTACACTTGAGTAAAGAAGAAGAACAAGAAGAAGAGAAGTGGAAGCACAAACATATAGTAGAGGGCAGGGAACAAATTATGCTTGGATCTCAAGTTGACTGATTTAATGATCATTTAATGGTCAACAATGTCTCATACATATAATGCATCTTCCCAACTTCTAAGGCAGGTATGTGTAATTGTATAGGCCCATTAATTCTGCATGTGTGTAGGTATAATTTTCAATGTGATCATAATATACACTTCATATGAGAAAGAGCTTTAAATGGTGATGGACTGATGAGTGATGAAAAAGCATGGTGCAATGAACCAATCAGAAATTAACTATTTGAATATAGTAATATTCTTTCATTTTAAGCATAAATTTCAATTTGTGTTAATGAATCTGTTGCCATTTTATTCATTGTTAAGCAATCTTATCCTTGTGTTAATATTCTTGCCTGGTACACTGTCATCTGAAGGTCGAAATATGTGCATGAAAAGGTGGAAATTTTCTGTGTTTAAGTCTGCAAACTCAAAACTCTTATCGCATTTTGTCATATGATTTGATCTGATATTCTGATCTAATGATGATGATGCCTTGTGTACCAAGTATGGCTTTTGGACAATATTATGGAAGATTCAAAATGAAGAGTTAAGCAACATAGAATGGACCATAGCTAGTTAGCTATGTATAAAAATGGTGATCAAAGGGAGCCATTGTCTGGTGAAAAATGTTAAATAAAGAACCATGTCAACCAAAAGCTTAAGCTGATAGTTGAAAATCCAATGATGGTTTTATATCTAACATGCACGCCCTCCTACGCGAATGCCCTTTGGGTTAGGGGTGCGGATGCTGCAAAGACCCCTCTTAACCTTACACAAATAACATGGGGGCTGCTGAGATTCGAACCTGAGACCTTTTGCTCATGTCTGACTCTAATACCATAAGGAACTATCTCAACCAAAAATTTAAAATAATAGTTGAAGGCCCAATGATGTTTTATACTCTAAGAGTTAATAAAGGTAGGTAAGAAGAACGAGATAAGAACAACATTAAAGAGGTATTTATTTATTTACTTATTATTTTTATGAAGGGTAATCAGATTCACCTATTGGGCCTCTACTTTGGAGTAACTACCAGCAAGTTATATGAATTGTGGGTGAGGAAAAAGTACTACGGAGGTCTAAATGACTTCTTGTCAGCCAAACAATGTGCATGGATACTTCTACAAGATCTAGGGGCTCTGTTAGAAGGAAAGAAAAAAAAAAGTATTATCTTTGGGTGAGGAATTATCGAAGCTTCCTCAAGATAACTTGGATGAAATGACGCGTAAGGTGGTTAGATTTGGTTGTAGTATAGGTTTCATTCATGGGGACCCTGTGACTACAACAAACCTACTAAAGGAGAATTGACGGAAGGAGAAATTTGCAAATTCAACGTCTTAATTTATTCTCTTTTTGTCTGTCTGTGCTGTTTTGCTCCTTGTTGGTTGTTTTTAACTGCCATGCTGTTCTTATTGCTTCTTTTATTATTACAAACTATCCAATTTTTTAGGCTTTGAATAATAATAATAAAAAAAAGTTGCAGGCAAGAATAAATACTAAACTATCCATTATGGGATGAGGTTTTGGATATGTTTTTAGGGTCTTGTTCCTTGTTAGTTTAGTCATGGATCTGTGCAGCCATTTTCTTGATAGGTTTAAGGTGTTGAAGCTTGAACTTGAAAATCTTGTTTCTTCCATTTCGTTGGAGAATTTTTCTTCAAAGGTGTATGTTGGGCCTCTTTGAATAGAGCCTGTGAAATTATTGCGGTGTTGAAAGAATTGGGGGAGCTTCATGATGGGATGTTGACTCCCTCTTCCTTTCAAATTCAAAATCACAAGCTTAGTGGCAATGGTGTTGGTGCCAGGGAGTTACCCCTCAAGGTTAACGACCATTTTGTGCCTATTTTGCCTAATAATGACAAGCAGTTATTATCCTTTTTTATTGATAATCTGCCTATCAATATGGGTAGCTCGAGGCTCAAAAATTTATTTAGCAAGTTTGGGGTTGTTATTGATATGTATATCCCTGCAAAAGTTGGAAGAAATGGTAGGAAATTTGGTTTTGTGCGGTATCCAAGAAAAGACGATGAGAGAAAAGCCATTAGCGAGATAAACTTAAGAATTGTCGATCATAGGAAACTCTTTGTTTCTTGGGCTAAATTCAATAAAAAACAAGCTGTTAGGCCTCCTACTGCTGCAAAACAATCCCAAAAATGGACCCCCAAAAAGAAAAATGATGGTGCTTTTGGTTCAAATGCTTTGCACATGTCCACTCCTTGTGTGGTTAACAATGGGTTGAGGAATTTGGGGTGTGATGACACAGTTGTACCTGACTATCTTATGGCTTCCGTTTGCACGGATCTGCGGATGCTTCTAGTAAAACTATTATAGATCCTATTAATGCTGTTTGGAATAGCAACAAACATGTTGGCATGTTGTCTTACAAGGATGCTCTTTTGAGTGACTCAAAAACCAATCGTGTGGCGATTAGGAATCTAAGAGCCGACTCTGACAGTGATCGTACTCTTAGCAACCCGATGGACTCCTTTGATGGTGCAACTGGGCGTGAGTTATTTGCTGATCTAGAGGATTCCATCCTTGAGGCTTCTAAAGGCAAAGTCAGGAGTAAGAGAAAGCAGAACGTATTGATGAAATCTAAGTGGCAGCTTGTCATAGATGCAACCTGTAGAATTGTTCGTGGCCAAAAAGATGGTCGGAAGGATAAGAGGACCAGGCGTGCGAACATGGTGGAAGAGGATAATCTTGATGATATTGATGCTAAAATCGACCGAAAGGCTGAGATTATTGGTCCTGATATTGGCGTGCGATTCCTTGATGACTCACCAAGCCGAAGTTACTGATCTTGCATTGTGTTTTAAAAAGTGGAGATTTCTTTTGGTTGTGGTTATCGAGAAAGTACTTGCTGTGTTTTCTTTATTTAGCTGTTTGGTTGTATCTTTTTCTTTTGACGGTGTTTGTTAGCTGTTTTGTTTGTTGTCCGATGTTGTCTTTGAACTTTTAAGCCTTTTGTCTTTCAATAATCGAAAAAAAAAACTATCCATTATAAACATGATTCATGAACTTCACAATTTCTATGAAATTTGTTTTGTTTCAGCCGAGGTTTGATGTGGGGGGAGGAAAGGGGGGAGCTTGAAAGATGCCATGAATGAGGAACATGTTTAAAAAGTGATGGAAAAAAAAGATTAATGAGTGGACCGCATTAGCTGCCATTGGCTCCTTGAGTTTATCAGATGTGCCTATATTCTATAAATCTCCTTTTACATTCTCAAATCTAACTACAACCATTAAAGCACATCCAGGTATTGAATGTTACACAATCATCATTCAACTATCTTTTCATTAGATACTGTAGTCTCTCAATCTCAGTAACTGCATCAAATACTCAACCTCAAATCACACCTATATCTACCAGCATTCATATCCAATCAAATATAATAATATGCTTTTTTTTTTTGAAAACTATAATAATATGCATTGAATTGCCTTAAAACTAGCAAAACTATTTCAACCAACCAACTAACATTTAAAGCTAATTAGTGGTGATTGGTGCAAAATAGACGTGTTTAGCAATCGGGTCGGGCCGGATCGGGTTAAGTAGTCGGGCCAGAAGTTTTTGACCCGTTGGCCTGAGCCCTAACCCTACGGGCCACGAGTCGGGTCACGGACTGACAACTATATAAGAAAAATTATTTTATACAAAAAACCTAAAAAATCAATAATTTAATTTATGTATTTAATTGGGTTGTTGCGCCGGACTAGGTCACATCTATATAAGAAGGATTATTTTTTACCCTTAGTTTTATTATTTTGTTCTTTTTTTCTTCGGCCCAAGGTGGCCATGGCCATCTCAATGGGGATCCGCTAGTGGGTACCTGGCTTGAAAATTGGGATGGGACTGACCTGACGTGACCTAATTGATGAACAGGCCTAGCTGCCTTCAAGCAATATTATAAAATGAAGATGAAAATAAGGAAAATTGGATTCTAATAATATCTTCTTTCAGCTTTTGTATGTGTAAACACAAATTTCGAGCCTGAAATAAATAAAGACAGGAAATTGAGAAACAAATTAATTTTTATTAATATTTGAATGTATGCGGCTACAATCTCTGTATTAAATACAATAAAGTAGTCCTCTGATTCGATCTCCTGAAATTTGGGTGAACCGAGGGCGCGGACGCTTGATCTCGATCTCGAATGTAGGTTTAGCTGAAGAACTCTATACCAGTTCTTGAGTGTTGATCTCCTTAGTGCTTGGTAGCTGAAGGCTTGCTCGAAGGTTGACTGTTGGGTGCAGTTCTTCAAGTTCTTCGATGCGAGGGCTTGAGTGCTTGGTCTCGATCGATGAACCAGATGAAGAAGATGGCTGCAGTCTTTGATGAGAAGAACAGAAGTTGTTGAACTAGCAGACGTTGGTCATTGGCGCTTGGTAGCTGGATGTCGCTTGTAGTTCAATCTTCTAAAGGTTTCGCAGGTCTTGCTGGAGAACTCTGAAGCAGTTCTTGATCCTGATGCGGTAGAGGCTCGGAGACTCGATCTTGAGCATTTGCAGACTTTGATCTTTGGCACTTGGTAGCTGGAGGCTGCTGGCATTTTGATCTTCTGGAGCCTCTGGAGTGCAGAATGCCGAATGCCGAAAGCCGCCGAGGTAGACTGCAGTGTGTCTGTTGAAAATGAGGGAAAAGACTCCTATTTATAGGCTCTGGAGGCCTAGGGTTGCCTAGGGTTTGAGTCGGCTTTGGGCTTGGGCCCAAATTAATTAATTATCTCTTTATTTTAAATAAAGAAGTAATTATTATTTTCTGCATCATCTTTGACACGTGTCATGATACTATTGGTCAGGATGCATTCCAATTTAAAGTTCAATTAAATGGACCGCCGTAATTAATTTAACACGTGGTGTATAATAATTGGCCAAATAAATTCAATTTAATTTCCACGTGTCATTTTTTAATTGGTCGACAAATTTTTGCCTCCTACAGATGCCCCCTTCGAGAGTCGGTCGCAAACACGAATTTTGAGTGTTTGAAGCGGCTGAGTCTCGAATATAATTTGCATTTAGTGGGCATACTATTGTGCCTAAATTTCAGCTGGGCCAAATGGAGTGCGCCGCTGATTTAAAGGACGAGGTTGTCATCTTGGAGCAGAATTCAACCAACACGACTAAGATGCCCCTACATTGCATGCTCGAATGAAGTTGTCAACCAGCCTGAGTATCCTGTTGATGGTGCTTACTTGAAGCAAACCACTAACATGAAGATCTTGGCAAGTTAGAGTGCGGCTTGAAAGCCAAAAATTTTGATGATTTGGAAGTCGATCCTTTTTTTTTTTTGCACTTTTGACTTGAGAGTCTTTGTTGTGAGGACGTAAAAGTCTTTAACCTTGTTGACTTTGGAGTCTTGCATGAGTGAACTATGGACTTTACTGACTTAAGAGTCTCTCTTATTAATTTATGAGTCTTTATTTATCTTGACTTGGGAGTCCTTCATCCCGTTGACCTCTGAGCCTTTAACTTTCTTGACTTGGGAGTCCTGCATCCTGCTGACTTGCGAGTCATTGAATTTTGCTAGCGTATAAGTCATTCATTTTGACTTGGGAGTCGTGAACTCGTGAATCTTTTGTCGCGGGTGACTTGAGTGTCTTTTTTGTGGTGACCTAGGAGTAATTATTTTTCTTCACCTTAAAATTTGATTTTGACGACTTGGTAGTCTTGAATTTGGATGACTTGGAAGTCATCAATTTATTTGATTTGGAAGTCGGTTGGTTTGATGACTTAAGAGTCTGAAGTTTGTTGACTTGAAAGTCTTTGGATTTGCTGACGTAAGAGTCGCATGCATCGTTGATATGAGAATCTCGAATTTTATTGATTTGGAAGTCGTGATCTTGACTTGTGAGCCCTTTCATTTTGTTAATTTGAATTTGGTTGACTTGTGAGTCTTTCATTTTGTCGACTTGGGAGTCATGAGACTTGTTGATACGGGAGTTCGACTGACTTGGATGTCTTTGTAGTGTCGTTGACTTGGAAGTCAATGGATTTTTTTACTTAGAAGTCTTGAAGTTTTTTGATTTGAAAATCTCAAATTTTTGTGGACTTGGAAGTCTTTAATTTTTGTCAACTTGGAAATCGGTGAATTTAGTGACTTGAGAGTCTTGACATTTGTTGATTTGAAAGTCTTGAATTTTTGCTGACTTGCAAATCTTGTAGATTGCTCACTTGGAAGTCATTGTCTTCTTTTTTCTTGACTTTTGAGTCTTTCATTTTGTTGATTTAAATTTGGATGACTTGTGAGTCTATGACTTGAAAGTTTAGAATTTCGACTTGGGAGTCTTTAACTTTGGTGACTTGAGAGTTTGACTTGAAAGCCTTGGGTTTGGGCTTTTACGATTCTTTTGCGGTGATGTTCGTTTGCATTTTAGGGGGTTTTTAGGAACAAGATATTCCTAAGGGTTTTCGTATCCGCAGGGATGGTTTTTTAGGTTATCAGGAAATTGGTTTGAGTAAGAGAGTTTACATATGCGGAAAGCAGTAAATAATTTAAATAAACTAAACTAATATGAATTGAAAGCAATAAAAGCTAAAGAAAACATTGAATCAAAAGATGAAATTAACCGACTCTGACAGAAAATAAATTTAAACTAAGAATGAAGTTTGAAAGTAAGAAATAAAAAAAAGCAATAAACCTAAGTTTAATAATTAAATTGAAAATAAGAAAGTTATGATTTGAATTATTAAGAATTCCCAAATTCTCACTTGAAAGAGAATTTAAGAACTCTTAATCCTTCTCCTCACTAAAATTGTTTGGAAGTTTTGTGACTTATGCTAATAAGAATTTTTAGGAAATTCAGTTGAACAAATTTCTAGTCAAAATTAATGAACCCTTAAATAAACTAAACATTAAACTGACTCAGATTAACAAACTTAGCCCTAATAACTCTAATAAACTTTATGAATTAACTTTAAGCAACCCTATGAACTAAATCTAATCTGACTTAAAAACAAAACTATCACTAACCCATCATTTGTTCGACTAAACAGCAAAATAAGGAAACCAAAATAAATCCTAATACTACCTTGCTACTGCCTGGTGACCGAAACAAAGAAGAAGAGAATGGAAGAAAGCAATAAAAACCGAGACAGAGAATGAGAAAGACAGATTCGCTCAACCGACAAAACAAACATCAATTCGATTAAAATCAAAACCCAACGAGCATAAATTCATAAATCAACACAATATCAAATCAATACCCCAAATTTCGTTCCCAGAATTAAAACCTCAATTTGATTATATTCAAACCAAATCAAAACCCAGAATCGGTAATGCAAAACAGAAATTCGAAAATTGAAAATAAAAGCATGAATTAAACCTAATCTAAGAATACCGATGTTCGATCTCAGATCTTTCTCCTTGAACACTAACAATAGAATTTAAATTTGAAATAACTTAAACCTAAACCTAACCCTCGAATTCCGATCTTTGGGTTGTCACCCCCCAAAACCGACTTTCGGGTTCTCCGCCCCTTCTTCGATCTTCTTCTTCTCTTTTTATACTTGAACTTCGACCTTCAATCTTCGATCTGGACAGTTGGAAGTGTGTTGGAATCGCACTAGGAAAGTGATGATGGAGATGGTGGATCGAGCATGTTTCCTGCAAAAAGAAAAGAAAGTGAGGGATATAAAAAGAAATTGAGATGAGATAAGATAAGAGAAGATTGATGATGGTGGTGTATGGTGGATGTCGGATGAGCTGGATTTGAGAGAGAATCTAATAGAAATGAGAAAGAGAAACGCAAAGAGAGACAGGGGACAGAGCAGACAGAAGATCGAAGAAGGAAGAAGAAGAAAAGGGAATCAGAAAGTTAGAGAGAGAGACAGTAAGGATGAGTGAGAAAGAGAAAAGGGGGAAAATGAGTTGATATTAGGGTTTAGAGGGGGGTTTTGTCGGTTGGGTGAGAAGAAAGGAGATGGGTCGGGTTGTATCAGGCGGGTGTGGGTAGTCGGGTTTGGTGAGTGAGGGATGGGCTCGTGGGTTTGGGGTTTTGGCTGGGTTGGGTTAGACTTGGGCCGAGGGAAAGAGGAAGGAAGAGTTTGGGCTGGGTACAAAGCTGGGCCGAAAGAGAAAGAAGAAAAGGGTTTGGGTTTGGTTTAGTTTAGGTTTTATTTTATTTATTTTCTAATTTTTATTTTTTTTTCTTATTTTTATTTATAATTATCAATAATAGTAACAAAAATAGTGAAATTACATAAAACTTAATAAAATCACAAAATGAGTAAAAACATAACAAAAATCCAAAATTAATTATTAAAGACAAGCAAAAACTCCTTATAAAAGATATAAATTCGGCTCGAAACGAGACCGAACAACACTCCCACACAAAGGTTTGTTCGCCCCGAGCAAACTAAAATAAGAAGGAAAAGAAACTAACTACCCTAACTCACTGTCGTAGGAATCACGGTTGCATTTAGCAGATGCAACAAGCCCTTTAAACCCCTAGGTTGCCCCTAGTGGACGAGTAGGTCTCCTGAGGGTTTGCAGAAGATATACCCACAAAATCTAAATATGTATAATTTTTTTAGTTTTGAATTATAGAGTAAATAAAAACAAAACAATTAGAAAATAAAGGGTTAAGAAAAAGGGAAAACAGTGAAAGGAAAATATACACGGTTTAATCAACAATATTACCCTAGAAACTCAATTGTTAGCATGCATATAGACAGAATGTATAAGTCAAGACAACGGTCGCACTATTTACATCCCCACATTAACTATCACCCCATCTTTATGTAGATTAAGTGTTGACTGGTAGAACCTCACTTTAGGATTAGTGAACGCTCACACTCATGTGTTTAAATTTAATAGAGGTTCTCTCAATTTCTCTTCCACTAGTACAATCTACCATAGGCTTGGTCATACTCTCAATTCTCCACCATTAGTAGGCTAAAATGCAATTATAATCAAAAGGACTTTTAAGGATTGTAATGGAGGCTTGAGTTAAAGGTGAGGGACGGAAATCATTTAGGATATGTGGAGCTAAAAGCCAAGATGCTAATGGAGTGTTCGGTTGTAATTTTTGTGGTTTTATAAGTTAAGGTTGTCGGTCTCAGGGATGGGTGTGAGGCTTGATTAAGGGTAATCGGTTTGTGTAAAGGGGTTTTTCTCAATGCGGAAAGCGATAAATTATGTAAAGAAAGCATTTAAATCTAACCTAGACATGATAATAATAAAGAAAGCAATTAAAAGAAAGCAATAAAGAAAGCACTTAAAGATGAAAGCAGTTAAAAGGCATGAATGAAGACAATGAATGAACAATGAAATTGGGAACGAGAAATTATACCTTTGATGACTAATCTTCAATAAACCTTCAATCTACACTTGAATTTCCCCCGAACAAAAAAGAAATTGTGGTTTGGATTACCAAGAATCCCCCAAATTCTCATTAGTAAGTAAAATTGGAGTTCCTTGACCCTCCTCCCCACTAAAAATGGAGTTGATTGTGGCAAACACTATAAAGCTTGGAAAACAAGTCAACAATGGAAATTAGAGAGAGAGAGAGAGAGAGAAGAGAGAGAAAGCTTGTAAAACTTCAATGGAAACTTGCTTGAATTGAGAAAGCTTGAGAAAGTTTGAATACAAATGCTAGAAATCAATGAAAGCTTGAAGAACAATGAAGAACAATTGAAAACTTGAAGAACAATTAAAAAGAGATTAAAGCAAATAAAGGAAAGGAATTAAATCTAATTCTACTCCTAAACTACCTAGGCTAATTGATAATTTAGATTAATACAAGTGGGTATTTATAGAAGAAGGAAAAATTACAACCCAAAACCCTAGGACAAATCGCAGCACGCGCGTCTGCAGACAGAGTGGCTCGGGCGAGCCACCCTCTGGCTCGGGCGAGCAAGCCTTCTGGCTGGTGTTTTTGTTGCTCCAGAAGCCTTGCTCGGGCGAGCCAGCAGATGGCTCGGGCGAGCAAGCGTTCTGGGCAGTTTTTCCCTGCCGACTTCAAACGCGCATAACTTCTTCATCCGAACTCCGTTTTAGGCCCGTAAGATATCGATGGAAAGCTCTCGGTGTGTACTTTAAGCTCCCAAAATTTCAGAGCTATCGGAGTTGTAACGAAAGAGTTATGACCCAAAGGGTGAAGGCACACGTATTTCAAACCTTTAAGTTTGTACCGTTCCCCTGTTTTGCGCCAATCTTGATATGGAATTTCCGACTTCGGTTTCGCCTCGGCTCTCGGCTCGGGTTGACTTGGTTTGACTCGGATCTCGGCTCGGGTTGACTTGGTTTGACTCGGGAAATAGCTCGGGATTCCCTAAAAACCTTCAATTAAGCCCAAACTTCTTCTAACTCCTTATTTTCCTACAAAACACCAAATCATTATATCTAATATATAAATAGGGGTTAAAACAAGCAAATATACCCTATAAAAGAGAAGAAATTCGGCTCGAAACGAGGCCGAACACCACTCCAACACAAGGGTTTGCTCGCCCCGAGCAAACTAAAAACGAAGAAAACGACTAAAAAGAAAAAGTAAAAACCCTAACTCACTTTCGCAGGAATCACGGATGCATTTAGCATATGCATCAAGCCCTTTAAACCCCGTAGCCTGTGGACGAGGTAGGTCTCGTGAGGGTTTATAGCAACTATACCAAAAAAAGCCACAAGAAAAGAAAAGGGAAAGAAAAGAAATGAAAACCGAAAAACGAAACAAAGCAAAAGCAAAGAAGATATTCCCGTCCCCAATCATGCACCTAGTTCCCAAACCCGCCTCAACAATCAAATGGAAGAAGCAAGTATAAACAAATTAAGACACGAAGGTTGGAAAACTGCCAATCTTTGAGATTTTGAACCCAAACACTTCCTGATGAGCAAAACACCTCGTGCATATGTGCAAGTGGGCTCTAATCGGTCTTTCCTATCCTAAACCAGACAATCGGAGTTGTTCTCATGCTCAAGCTCGGGATTATCTATCCTACTTCACTCTTGGTTTTTCTTTCAACCTCTCTTTCTTCTTTTTCTTACACCACTCTTTTCTTTCTTTTTCTTACTTTGCTCTTTTCTCTTTCTTACCATTATTTTGCTCAACTCTTTTTTCCTTTTTCTTGCTTCGCTCTTTTCTTTCTTTTTCAAAACCTACGCTCTTTTATTTCCACTCAATCCGTTTTGTGTCTTTTAGAGCGTTTGTGTCGGGTTTTGCGGGATTTTAAGCATCGGCCTTCGCAAAGGGTTACCCTCCCTGCTGGGTTTCTCCATACTTGAGTCATTGCACTTAAGGGCATAGGGTGCCGATCCACCCAAACCAACCCATGACGGTAGGTCCGACAATAATTATTTAATGCATTAATTAAGAGCTTAAGCAATTGAACAACTAAAACCGTCTAACTTAGGTAAGAAGACATAGTCAAAGCGTGTAAGATTTGAGGATTCCGCTTTCCCATTCCATGTAGAGGTCTAATAGAGATAAGTCATGGCAAAAATCCTTCCTAAGGCCCATCATTATTCATACCGGCCGCTTCTAACTGATTGAATAAGCCGATTAGACAACTATCCACATGTAAAACCTCGAGTTTTGGGTAGGACGGAAACCGTTAGTCTTTACCGAACCGTTAGGCTTAAGTTCAAGTTTCGGGGACGAAACTTCTTTTAAGAAGGTAATGATGTAAAACCCTGAAAATTTGAGTAAGGTTGACCGTGACGTCGTTAATACAATAGGTTGACTTCGTTATTTACTGTTGTTCGTAATGTGTTTATTTATGCTAACGCTTGAGCTCGTAGGACCGTTGAGGGACTAACAAGGGTAGATTAGTAATTTCCGCTGACTAATATTATTATGTGATTAATTACGTGAATACTATTTGTTATGTGATTATATGATTATTAAAATTAATATTATTACTACTATTATTAGAATTATTAGGTTTTTAGAAAAAATCAGTTTTGTTTTGTTAATTGGGTAGGATTAGGATTAGTTTTGGGCCCAAAAAGGGTTGATAGTATAAAAAAACCCCCTTAACCCCTCTCAAACCCTAAACCCTAATAATCCCTCCCTCAAACCCTAGCTCTCTCCCTCCTCTTCTCTCTCTGCCAAGAACCACCGCGAACCACCCAGCCTCCCTCTCCTCTTTTTCTCTTTCTCTTCCTCTTTCTTCCTCTCGGTCTCGCCCTGTCGCCTGCCAAGGCCACCAGACGCCACCACCGCCGCCGTCGCTGCCGCATCAGCCGCCGACGGCCGTGCCAGCCCTTTTCTTCTCTCTTTCTTTCTCCCGATCTCCTTCTCTCACTGCTCTCTTTCTTGAGCAACGTCCCGCCGCCGTCTCTTCGCCGCGCCACGCCATCATCGCCATTGCCGCCTCGACCGCTGCTACCGCCGCCCTAACGTCGGAGTCGCCCGATCGAAGGAAAGGCCGCCGAGTCATCGGCGATTATTGCCCGAATTCGGCGTCAACCACCCTCCGACGAGCCCACGGCCGACGCCACTGCGACCGACGCACCTCTCCGATCGCCGCCGCGTCGCGAAACCACCGAGCCCTAACCTCGTAAACCCTAAACTCTAACCCTAACCCTAATCAAGTATTTCCTTCTTTTCTTTTCTTTTTTCCTTTTCTTTTCTTGTTTTTATTATTATTAATCTGATTTTTATTTTGTAATTTTTATTGTTATTAATATTCTGTTTTATAATTATTGTATTGTTAGTTTTGTAATTAGGAAAATTATATGTAATCTTGTTTTTGATTGAAATTATGTGTAATTATTTTCTTGTTGTAATTTTGTGTAAATTGTTTATATTTTTCTTTATATGTAACCTTTTTGTGCAATTTGTAATTTTATGATGTAAATTATAATTAGTTTTTTTTTTAGGTTGTAATAGTTAATTGTTAAGGTTAAATTATTTTATTGTTCTTTAACTTATAAATCATGTTAGGTTAGATCACAATGTTATTGTATGCACGAATTCGATAACTAAATTACCTAGGTTAATTTCTTGAATACAATTAGTACTAAACTTTCTTGTTCTTGTTCGTTAAATTAAATCGTTAGGTTGCTTAATTGGTAACCTACCATTAGTTAAATTCTCGATCTCTTAAGTTATAAAAGAATTAGTTATTCGTTTCTTGATTAGTTAATTACTTGTAACTCGTTGTTTTCCTAAAGCTCTTTTAAATCTTTTATTAAAGAAAATTTCCGTGTTAACCGCTTTTGTTATTTTCTTGAAAATCTTGGTTTATGGTTACAAACCTATAACTAATTTTGTGTGGTTAAATTCTTGAGATCTTGTTAAGTGTTTTATGTTTTAAAAAAATTATTTTCTTTTGTGACTTAAAGGTTTTAATTAAAATTTTGTTAAGGTGTTTCATGTTTTTAAATTAAGTTTAGCCCTACAAGTTTTAATTGTTGGACCTAAGATAAGTTGGACCGTAGGTATGAGACCCTAAGTATTGTTTTGAGTCCCAATTAGAATTCCAAGACCTTTTGGTAAAGATTTGAACCGGATAAGTAATTAGACTGATAACCGTTACCGGGACAGTTTTATTAGTGTCTAAAGTTTGGATTGCCACGACTAGCATAGATGTCTTTTGACCAAGCCCTTTTTACTGGAAGTTCCTTTAGGTGTTAGGAACCATAGGAATTTGACGGATCGAACGTTTGACTTGTATAACCCGAGTTATAGCCGTTTTACAAAAACCTGTCAGTTCTGGACCAATTAGGAAGATGTGAGTTTTCGAAGTCCTTCGAGACTGAGTTGGGCCTAGTCATCAACATGAAAGTTTTAGTAGACATTCTGAGGTTTCCGAGAAGTCCAGAATCAGACCCGTAGGATGTCGGAAAGTCGTTTTATGAACCGTTTTGTGTAAGCGTTATATTCTGTCCCTGCTTGTCTTTTTGCATGAAAATTGTTGATTAAATTTCTAAGCATGTTTTGTCTTATATTTCCTAAGTGTACTAAGTGTAATCTTTTAATTGATAGGAACCTAAGTGTTCCTAGGGGATGGGTTAGATAGTTGGTAGTTAATACTAACCTCGTTAGAACGCGTTTTGATTAGTTAACTACTTTTATTCTAGGCCCGAGTTAGTGCGAGACGTTAGTGAGCTCAAGTGTGCCTTTCGTTACTACTATCTTGTGAAGTATTCAGGTAATCGTCTATGCTCTAATCCCCACCGGGATGCTCTTTAAATGTGTTTTGATGTTTTATAATCTATTTTGAGAATTGCATCCCGAAAGGGGACTTTTGTGGAAATACGACCATCTGTTTTGATAATCTTTGATTCGATTGTGATCTTGGTTTATTTGAGTTGAGAAATGGGATGGTCTTTTATTCAAAGTTTTGTTAATGGTTTTGATAACTTGGGATGGTTTGACTTGAGAGTCGTGAGTTGAGTTTGAATATTGTATAAATAATTCAAGTGGAAACGTTAAGCGGGTTTCGGGGGATAACTGCATTGTAACAATAACTGCGAGGTTATGGACCAGGAGATCGGGGCTTCCTTCCCTGATATAGAATAGTATTTTTAACGCCTTTGGTGGGCGAATGTTATTATGCCTTTGGTGGGCGAATGTTATTATGCCTTTGGTGGGCGAATGTTTCGATATGCCTTTGGTGGGCGAATGTTATAATGCCTTTGGTGGGCGATTGTTTGATGCCTTTGGTGGGCAATGTTACTTTAAGGGATTTGGTATCCCGCCCGCAAATTAAAATATGGATTGGATGGGTTGAGGAAACAGTATGGGATTAAAGATTTCCAAAACGTTTGTTTCGATCCCTCTCCCCAAAATGAATTGAAATGATCTTAAACTGTTTTGAACGTTAGGGGTAGACATTATTGAGATTTCCCCCTCATTTTCTGAAATGTTTTGATTTCAGGTGAAGATCTAAATGCTGGGGACGGGAATTAGAAGTGAGGACGACGAGTTTAGAAGTCCTTGAACCTTTTATATTGTTTTCGTTATGAACTCTTAAATTTTGTTGAGTTGTTAGTAGTTGCCGTTAGCAGTCAGTTGTGTTTTCCTTTCTCGCCTTGTATTCCTTCGGGGATACGGCAGTAACGCCCAAACTAAATTTGAAGTCTTCCGCTAAGTTTTGTCTGTTAACGTTAGTTTGACTTTGACTTTTCTATAATTGAATTTCCGGGGCGTTACAGAATGGTATCAGAGCTCTGGGTTACGACCTGGTAGCTCCTAAGTGTCCCTTAGGTTTAGTTAGACCTTAGGATGCTACGTTCGGAGTGATGAGTGTAGGATGGGAAAATAGGGTTTTATGCTTTCCCTGATATTACATGATTTCGTCATTAATATTTTATGTTACTAATATGTTCTAACTCTGACATACCATGGCGTTGCTATGAGCACGAGGCTCTAGCTTCTCTACAAGACCTAAATCCCGAGGAGGTTGTGAAATATAGCCCCGAGGAGGGCCTAGAACCAGAAGAAGACCTCTGATGAGAATTCGGAGGCCGAAAGAAGACGTGACATACGAGGAGTAGTCGCTGGAGATTTTGGGTTGCAGAGGAGGTAGCCTCAATGAAAGACCGAGCCTTAAGATGAAGTTCTAGTAGAGTTCAAGGTGGAAGCAGACTCCGAGAAGAACTTTGGGAATGAGCTTGACGATCCTGATTGGACCCCAATCGTGGTCCGCATGAACTCTTTTTCGTATGAAAATACTCTAAGTAGAGTTAGTAAAAGAGTAGGAGGAGTAGTCCCCAGTAGTAATGTTTACATGTAAATAGTTTTTGATTGTTAAAATTTATAACTGTGTGGCTTGTTGCTTTTGTTAGCCCTAGTTAGGAGAGAATGAAACTTTATGTTATGCTTGGGTGCAAGGGATATGAAATAATGAATTTCTTCTCTTGAGTTATCGCGTTATCAAGTGAAATGTGGAGTTAATATCAAAGATGGGACCCTTGAATTTTGTTGCAAGTACCAAAGTGACGAAATGTGATGCTATTACATGCGATTAGAGTTAAAGTTATGTTTATGGTTCGGTTACTTGTCGAGTTCTTTTATGTTTTAGTCTAATAAGAGTAGTTAACTTCAGAATTTGTATCTGCGTTGTGAGAGTAAGAACCTTAAGTAGTCTAAATCGACCCTTGGAACCGGATGTCGGACATAAATGGGTCTCACGCCAACAACGGAACCGAGCGCCACGCCATGTGGCGAATCGCGCCCTCAAATCGCAATCGAATCAGCGCCAACGCTCGCTCATTTGATACGGTGGTCGAAAGAACACCGGAACGATCTTGCTAGCATGCTAATGATTGAGATGCTCGGCAAGCACGAGGACCTCGAGGAAAGTGGTGGATCGACAAGGAGGAGGAGGAAGATGACCTCCGCTCTTCTCCAAAGGTTTAATAGCTTCAACCCGCCCACTTACACAGGGGTAGCTGACCCCAAAGTCTTTGAAGATTGGGTTAGAGAAATTGAGAAGATTTTCGACACCACACACTGTCCTGAGGAGTTAAGGGTGGACTTTGCTGCTTACCACCTGAAGGAAGAGGCCGATTTGTGGTGGGCCAGTGTGAAGGAAATAAGGATGAACTGGTTTATTGGAACCGCTTCAAGATTGTGCTAAGGGATCGATTTTACCCAATTTCCCTTCAGAAGGCAAAAGAGAAAGAATTTATGAATCTGCGCCAAGGGGAAACTAGCGTACTTGCCTACTCTGCAAAGTTCACTGAACTATCTCGTTTTGCATCTGCTTTGGTAGCCACCGAGCAGCTAAGGATGGACCGCTTCTGGGATGGACTGAATTGTAAGATTCAGGATCGCATGTCATCACGGGAGTTCACGTCTTACCAAAATATCTTTGAACGTTGCCTCATCAGAAAGGGTGATGCATGACATGGAGCAGCGATTAGGCATACAAGGGCAAAAGAGGAAAGAACCACCCCGCTTTAACCCACCTCAACATTTTCAGAGAAGAGGTTCCGCCTAGCAACGGCAGGAAATCGCCTTCGGGCGTAGACCGTCGAATATTCCAATCGCAAAGTTTGTGGTCGACTGTGCCATTATCCACGGATTGTAGAGTAAGGAACGCGTGCGAGGAGGATGTTTCAATGCGGGAGTTTCCAACATCGTACGCTGCCCTCGGAAACGGGGGCGAAGTGGAGGAAACAATGGAAGCAACGGAAATAATGGGAATAATGGGAATAACGGAATGGAGAGCCCGCAGACATATCAAAATCGGGAGGCTACAATGGGAACCAAAGGCCACAACAAAGAAACCAAAACGGATCGATGGAAATCGAATAACCGAGGAGGCAACAAACCCGCTCGTCCGCGAATAAAGAACCGCCACGCAACGAGGAGGACGAGTATACGTAATGAGGAAAGAAGAGGCTGAGAATGAAGCAGACGTTGTGACGGGTACCTTCTCTCTCCACCTCTACACTATATCTGTTTTGTTTGTTTCTGGTGCTAGTCATTCTTTTGTTGGACGAGCTATAGTAGAGAAGGCTAAGATGAAACCCTCGGAGAATAGTAAGCCTATATCGGTAGCCCTACCTACCGGGGATACCATTAGTTGTGGAGAGTTATATGGTGGATGCCCTATAGTGATAGCGGGACAGGAGTTTGAGGCTGACCTTTATATGTTTGACCTAATGGAGTTCGACGTCATCTTGCGGATGGACTGGTTAGCAAAATATAGAGCTCAGATAGATTGTTATAAGCAAAAGGTGACCTTAATGGGACCAAACGGAAAGAAGGTAGTACATTGGAGTGATAGGCACCTTCATAGTGTACGGATCATCTCTGCTCTCAAGACTCAAAAGTTGTTAGGCCAAGGTTGTGAAGGGTTTCTATGCAACGTAATCGACACCAAGGCGGAGGAGCTTGCGATTGAGAATATCCCGGTAGTGCGGAGTATCCGATGTGTTTCAGAGGAGATTCGGTTTGCCTCCAATCGTGAGGTAGATTTGCATCGATTTGGAGCCCGGGCCGCACTGTTCAAAAGCCCCATATCGCATGGCGCCCGCAGAGCTTAAGGAGTTGAAGACTCAGCTGGACGAGCTGCTAGAAAAGGGATATATACGACCCAGCACGTCACCATGGGAGCACCTGTGCTGTTCGTGAAGAAGAAAGATGGTAGCATGAGGTTGTGCATCGATCGACACGAGAGTTGAACAAGATTACCGTCAAAAATCGTTATCCTCTACCTCGTATTGATGATCTTTTTGATCAGTTGCGAGGAGCGACAACGTTTTCTAAGATAGACCTGAGGTCAGGTTATCACCGATTCTAATTCGCGAGGAAGATATCTCTAAACCGCATTCCGAACTCGGTATGGTCATTATGAGTTCGTGGTAATGCCTTTTGGGCTTACAAATGCCCCAGCCGCCTTCATGGATTTGATGAACAGAGTGTTCGAGCCGTTCCTGGATAAGTTTGTAGTGGTGTTCATCGACGACATATTGGTATACTCAGGAACACGAGAGGAGCATGCGAATCATCTGAGAGAAGTATTGACGACTCTACGGAGCAACAAGCTTTATGCAAAGCTCAAGAAGTGCGAGTTTTGGTTGGAACAAGTAGCGTTCTTAGGACATGTGGTGTCTAAGGAAGGAGTGACAGTAGACCCTCAAAAGGTGGAGGCCATCACCAAGTGGCCGACACCGAAGAATGCCACGGAGGTTAGGAGTTTTCTGGGTTTGGCAGGGTATTATAGGAAGTTCGTGCAAGATTTCTCGAAAATCGCCACCCCGTTGACCAATTTGACTTGGAAGTCAATAAGGTTCGCATGGTCGGAAAAATGTGAGCAAGCGTTCCAGGAGCTGAAGAAGAGGCTTACCTCGGCCCCTATTCTTGCTCTACCTCAAGGGAACGAAGGTTTTGTCATCTACAGTGACGCATCGCATGGTGGATTAGGTTGTGTGCTCATGCAGGATGGGAAGGTAATTGCATATGCATCCAGACAACTGAAGACGCATGAGAAGAATTACCCCACTCATGATCTAGAGCTGGCAGCAGTGGTGTTCGCGCTTAAGATTTGGAGGCATTATCTTTATGGAGTACGCTGCGAGATATTCACAGACCATCAGAGTTTGAAGTACCTTTTCACGCAAAAGGAACTGAACCTTAGGCAGACAAGATGGTTAGAGTTTCTAAAGGATTACGATGTGAATTTCCAATATCATCCCGGAAAGGCAAATGTAGTGATGCCATGCCGAGTAGAAGACCGTATCCTGCTATGAACCACTTGATGACGATGCCGCACGAGTTGTGCGAGGAGTTTAGGAGATTGGAAATTAACGTGGTAACACCTGGGAGGAAAGCTGTATTGAATGCTATGGAATTACAACCTACTCTAATGGAGGAGATCAAGAGAACCCAAGAACTGGACTTACAGCTTGTCAAGATACGGGAAGAAGTGTTGCAAGGGAAAGCCCCTGGCTTTGTGATCCACGAAGACGGTACATTACGGTTTCATAACCGCATCTGTGTACCCAATATGGAAGAAGCGAAAGGAGGATTCTAGAAGAGGGACACAATACGCCATATTCAAAGCACTGTGGGGAAATAAGTTGTACAAGGATCTTAAACAGATGTTCTGGTGGAGTAATATGAAACAAGAAGTGGCAGACTTTGTGGCCAAGTGTCTTACTTGCCAGCGAGTCAAGGCAGAGCATCAACGACCAGCCGGACTTCTGCAACCGTTAGACGTCCCTGAGTGGAAATGGGATTCGATATCAATGGATTTTGTGATAGGTCTACCAAGGACCAGGCGGAAACACAATGCAATATGGGTGATTGTAGATCGTTTGACCAAGGCAGCTCATTTCCTAGCCATCGCCAATAATTGGTCCCTAGATCAGCTAGCTCAAGCCTATGTAAGGGAGATTGTCAGGTTACACGGAGTACCCAGTTCTATAGTCTCGAGCAGAGACACCGATTCGATCGTTTTGGAAAGTTACAAGAGGCGTTTGGCACAAAGCTCAAGTTCGACCGCTTTTCACCCACCAGATGGACGACAGAGAGAGGACCATCCAAACCCTCGAAGATATGCTGCGAGCATGCGCATTAGATTTCAAGGACTTGTGGGATGACGAGTTGACTCTCATTGAGTTCTCATACAACAACAGCTACCATGCTAGTATAGGGATGTCACCCTTCGAAGCTTTGTATGGAAGGAGATGTAGAACTCCCCTATGTTGGCAGGACATCGATGAAGCTCTAACGATCGGACCAGATCTAATACAGGCCACTACTCAGAAGGTTCGAATCATTCAAGACAAGATGAAGGTAGCACAAAGTCGACAAAAGAGTTATGCTAACAAAAGGAGAAGACCTCTAGAGTTTGAAGTAGGGGAATACGTGTTTTTGTGGGTCTCACCTACAAAAGGAGTTATGAGATTCGGCCAGTCGGGGAAGTTGACACCAAGGTTTATCGGGCCATACCCAATTTTGGAGCAACGACGGAAGTCGATACAAGTTACAAATGCGGAGAACTCCCAGAGTGCATAATGTCTTCCATGTGTCACAACTCAGAAATATGTTCGGACCACCCATGTGATTGATCCGAGCCGCTCACCGCAAGAAGATCTGAGCTATGAAGAGCAAACCACTGGAAATATTGGACCGTAGAAAAACAACTTAGGAGGAAAGTAGTTCCTTTGGTAAAGGTACGGTGGGCAAACCATACTACAACAGAAGCAACCTGGGAAACAGAAGACGAAATGAGGAAGAAGTACCCTCACTTGTTCCAAGCCTAAGGCGCGTCAAGTTTCGGGGACGAAACTTCTTTTAAGAAGGTAATGATGTAAAACCTCGAGTTTTGGGTAGGACGGAAACCGTTAGTCTTTACCGAACCGTTAGGCTTAAGTTCAAGTTTCGGGGACGAAACTTCTTTTAAGAAGGTAATGATGTAAAACCCTGAAAATTTGAGTAAGGTTGACCGTGACGTCGTTAATACAATAGGTTGACTTCGTTATTTACTGTTGTTCGTAATGTGTTTATTTATGCTAACGCTTGAGCTCGTAGGACCGTTGAGGGACTAACAAGGGTAGATTAGTAATTTCCGCTGACTAATATTATTATGTGATTAATTACGTGAATACTATTTGTTATGTGATTATATGATTATTAAAATTAATATTATTACTACTATTATTAGAATTATTAGGTTTTTAGAAAAAATCAGTTTTGTTTTGTTAATTGGGTAGGATTAGGATTAGTTTTGGGCCCAAAAAGGGTTGATAGTATAAAAAACCCCCTTAACCCCTCTCAAACCCTAAACCCTAATAATCCCTCCCTCAAACCCTAGCTCTCTCCTCTCTCCCTCCTCTTCTCTCACCACAGTGCTGCAGCTCTGCGGCCAACCACCGCGAACCACCCAGCCTCCTCTCCTCTTTTTCTCTCTTCCTCTTTCTTCCTCTCGTCTCCCCGCCTCTCGCCGGGCCAAGGCCACAGACGCTGCTACCACCGACGCCACTTCACCGCTGCCGCCGCCGCCGCATCACGCCGACGACCGAACCGCTCTTTCTTCTCTCTTTCTCTCTCCGATCTCCTTCTCTCACTGTTTCTCTCTTTCTTGAACGTCCGACCGCCGCCGTCTCGCCGCCGCCGCCACGCCCATCATCGCCGCTGCCGCTGCTGCCCGCCGCGACGACTCGCCGCCGCCCTAACGCCGCCGGAGTCGCCGATCGGGAAAGGCCGCCGAGTCATCGCGATTATTGCCCGAATTCGGCGTCAACCACCCTCCGACGAGCCCACGGCCGACGCCGCCACTGCGACCCGACGCACTTTCTCCGATCGCCGCCACGCCGTCGCCAGAAACCACCGAGCCCTAACCTACGTAAACCCTAAACTCTAACCCTAACCCTAACTGTTATTTCCTTCTTTTTCTTTTCTTTTTTTTTCCTTTTTCTTTTCTTGTTTTTATTATTATTAATCTGATTTTTTATTTTGTAATTTTTATTGTTATTAATATTCTGTTTTTATAATTATTGTATTGTTAGTTTTGTAATTAGGAAAATTATATGTAATCTTGTTTTTGATTGAAATTATGTGTAATTATTTTCTTGTTGTAATTTTGTGTAAATTGTTTATATTTTTCTTTATATGTAACCTTTTTGTGCAATTTGTAATTTTATGATGTAAATTATAATTAGTTTTTTTTTTAGGTTGTAATAGTTAATTGTTAAGGTTAAATTATTTTATTGTTCTTTAACTTATAAATCATGTTAGGTTAGATCACAATGTTATTGTATGCACGAATTCGATAACTAAATTACCTAGGTTAATTTCTTGAATACAATTAGTACTAAACTTTCTTGTTCTTGTTCGTTAAATTAAATCGTTAGGTTGCTTAATTGGTAACCTACCATTAGTTAAATTCTCGATCTCTTAAGTTATAAAAGAATTAGTTATTCGTTTCTTGATTAGTTAATTACTTGTAACTCGTTGTTTTCCTAAAGCTCTTTTAAATCTTTTATTAAAGAAAATTTCCGTGTTAACCGCTTTTGTTATTTTCTTGAAAATCTTGGTTTATGGTTACAAACCTATAACTAATTTTGTGTGGTTAAATTCTTGAGATCTTGTTAAGTGTTTTATGTTTTAAAAAAATTATTTTCTTTTGTGACTTAAAGGTTTTAATTAAAATTTTGTTAAGGTGTTTCATGTTTTTAAATTAAGTTTAGCCCTACAAGTTTTAATTGTTGGACCTAAGATAAGTTGGACCATAGGTATAAGACCCTAAGTATTGTTTTGAGTCCTAATTAGAATTCCAAGACCTTTTGGTAAAGATTTGAACCGGATAAGTAATTAGACTGATAACCGTTACCGGGACAGTTTTATTAGTGTCTAAAGTTTGGATTGCCACGACTAGCATAGATGTCTTTTGACCAAGCCCTTTTTACTGGAAGTTCCTTTAGGTGTTAGGAACCATAGGAATTTGATGGATCGAACGTTTGACTTGTATAACCCGAGTTATAGCCGTTTTACAAAAACCTGTCAGTTCTGGACCAATTAGGAAGATGTGAGTTTTCGAAGTCCTTCGAGACTGAGTTGGGCCTAGTCATCAACATGAAAGTTTTAGTAGACATTCTGAGGTTTCCGAAAAGTCCAGAATCAGACCCGTAGGATGTCGGAAAGTCGTTTTATGAACCGTTTTGTGTAAGCGTTATATTCTGTCCCTGCTTGTCTTTTTGCATGAAAATTGTTGATTAAATTTCTAAGCATGTTTTGTCTTATATTTCCTAAGTGTACTAAGTGTAATCTTTTAATTGATAGGAACCTAAGTGTTCCTAGGGGATGGGTTAGATAGTTGGTAGTTAATACTAACCTCGTTAGAACGTTTTGATTAGTTAACTACTTTTATTCTAGGCCCAGTTAGTGCGAGACGTTAGTGAGCTCAAGTGTGCCTTTCGTTACTACTATCTTGTGAAGTATTCAGGTAATCGTCTATGCTCTAATCCCCACCGGGATGCTCTTTAAATGTGTTTTGATGTTTTATAATCTATTTTGAGAATTGCATCCCGAAAGGGGACTTTTGTGGAAATACGACCATCTGTTTTGATAATCTTTGATTCGATTGTGATCTTGGTTTATTTGAGTTGAGAAATGGGATGGTCTTTTATTCAAAGTTTTGTTAATGGTTTTGATAACTTGGGATGGTTTGACTTGAGAGTCGTGAGTTGAGTTTGAATATTGTATAAATAATTCAAGTGGAAACGTTAAGCGGTTTCGGGATAACTTTGTCATGCAGCGTAACAACCTGCAGGGTTATGGACCAGGAGATCGGGGCTTCCTTCCCTGATATAGAATAGTATTTTTAACGCCTTTGGTGGGCGAATGTTATTATGCCTTTGGTGGGTGAATGTTTCGATATGCCTTTGGTGGGCGAATGTTATTATGCCTTTGGTGGGCGAATGTTATTATGCCTTTGGTGGGCGAATGTTTCGATATGCCTTTTGTGGGCGAATGTTATAATGCCTTTGGTGGGCGATTGTTTGATGCCTTTGGTGGGCAATGTTACTTTAAGGGATTTGGTATCCCGCCCGCAAATTAAAATATGGATTGGATGGGTTGAGGAAACAGTATGGGATTAAAGATTTCTAAAACGTTTGTTTCGATCCCTCTCCCCAAAATGAATTGAAATGATCTTAAACTGTTTTGAACGTTAGGGGTAGACATTATTGAGATTTCCCCCTCATTTTCTGAAATGTTTTGATTTCAGGTGAAGATCTAAATGCTGGGGACGGGAATTAGAAGTGAGGACGACGAGTTTAGAAGTCCTTGAACCTTTTATATTGTTTTCGTTATGAACTCTTAAATTTTGTTGAGTTGTTAGTAGTTGCCGTTAGCAGTCAGTTGTGTTTTCCTTTCTCGCCTTGTATTCCTTCGGGGATACGGCAGTAACGCCCAAACTAAATTTGAAGTCTTCCGCTAAGTTTTGTCTGTTAACGTTAGTTTGACTTTGACTTTTCTATAATTGAATTTCCGGGGCGTTACACCACACAACTGTGAACGGAAACATCTTCAAAAAGAAAAACAACTTTTGGGTTTTTCACAACATTTCTTCCCTTTTTGTTTTCACACACAAATTTTTTTTTTTAGATTTTAGACACAAACTACGAAAGACAAAAATAAAAAACTAAAAACTAGGTAATCTACCCATGAACAATGAAAGATATCACCCCCACTCCAACACAAGACTTCACAATGTCCCCATTGTGAGAAGAAGGGTGTCACAAGCGAGGTAGAAAACCAACAAAAACATATATATAAAACACTTATCACATAAAAAGCGGTATGCACCGAGCCCACACACGGCTACAACAACAATAATATCCCAACATTCACATTCAAGGGGTTACCCAAAAGAAAACCAAGCATGCAACATGGATCATCGATATATTCACATAAAGAGAGAGTGGAAAGTAATTACCTCAAGATCTTCAATTAAAAGCACTCAATCCACGATCCAAAGAACATCACACATAGGTTAGAAATAAACAAGAAAACATACTATGTGTGATGGTTCACATGCAAGATCAAAAAGAAAATCAAACTACACAAGACACTAAGGATTAATGAACTAAGAAAACAAACTAAAATATTTACAAAACGACTCTTTTTTTCTTTTCTTAGACTCGAATACCGGAATACATACTACCCTCCCACTCCAACACAAAGAGGTTGTCGTGTCCTCAAAATGGAAATGCAGTAGGTAAGCAAGCACCCCAAAATGAATGACAAAGACACACACAAAAAGAAAAGAAAAGAAGAAAAGAAAGACCAACTCACTAATGATACAAGAAGGGTGAGTAAGGATATTACCTCAAAGGCATCTTATCAAGAAATTCACTTCTTCTCACCTCAAGATATCGGGCATCATGTCGTAACCATTCAACGCCTGAGTAACAAATCATGCATCCTCTCATGCATCTCGAATGGTGGTGGTAAGAGCACACTCGCAATAGCACATAAACAAACATTAGTGCCTTAACAATTTATCAAATGCTTTAGAAAAGTCATAGAATTGATGAAATTCATGAATATACAAGACTTTTCTAGGCACGGTGAAAGAAGACATGACAAATGGATCCTCCCATTGACTCGTAAATGGAGATTGGGTATACAAATCAACGAAAGGAGGCAATACAACACATTTATGGACATGCTCATGGGAAGACTTGGATGCAAACAACGACTCATAAAGCATATCACCATCAAAAATATCATTGTCACAAACCAAGTCCAAACACTTAGGATCAATCCCATAGACTCAAGTTCATCATCACAAGATTGCACATCAATGGATTTACAAGAAAGGGTAGCTAATGCCTCGCTAATGCAATAATTCTCAATGAAAGTGAACAAATCGGTGTCAAGCACACATTCAATCACCAAGGATTCAATTTCACTCTCAACAAGATCATGCTCAACTATATCACAAGCATCATAGCATTCAATAAACTCATTTTTTTCTTCACACAAAGGCATGGACAAGGGTGTGGACAATGGTTCATCATCTAGCATGTTTTCAACTAATTCTACATCATCACACACATAATCATCATGTTCCTCATGCTCACTAGCGGGCTAGAGCTAAGGAATTACTAAGTAGTCCAAGGCATGGTCGGTTATAATAATCCTCATCCTCATCATACACACCAGAATCAACATGCATTTCAGGACTCAAAGACGATGAATGACCTATTTCAACATTCGAATCAACCAATTGAGCAAGATAAGTTTCTACCCTAGGTTTAAGCACGTGCTCAATTTCATGCATGCATTTATTCACCCTATCTTGTAAACCAACTATTTCAGCACCAATTTTATCTAGTCTACAAGATTCGGAAGCATGAGACGGAGATTCACAATGCACACACAAATGACGAGACTCAACATCATCACATGGAGAAAGATCATAACGTTTCTCATAGTACAATTGAGCATGAAGAGCACACGGATTGCCAAAACAAGAACCCGATGAATAAAAAGTCTCCCCAAATCGGCGAGTATCCGTGTACAACCAATCAAATAATTCCCAAGCCCGATACTCATTTTCAACATTGAAATCAAAGTAATTCAAAAGAGAACGGGTCTCGAAATTCAATCCCTCATTAGTAACAACTAACACTTCCCAATTAGAATAAATATAACCATGAGGAGCCCAATAAACAAGATAATCATTTAATCTATCACGATAATCACAAAATAATTCTTGCTCATTTTGAGGGAAGCTAAAACATGCCATCTCTTTTTTTTTCTATTTTTTTTCGATATATTTTTTTTTCTCTTTTTTTTTTTGTTTTTGTTTCGGATATTCAATTTTTTTGGCTACATTTTTCTAGCATAATCAAGGTAGCAATTAAACTATTTACATACAAACCAATCACCTAATCTACCAAATAACGCCATCCCCGGCAACGGCGCCATTGTTCGGTTGTAATTTTTGTGGTTTTATAAGTTAAGGTTGTCGGTCTCAAGGATGGGTGTGAGGCTTGATTAAGGGTAATCGGTTTGTGTAAAGGGGTTTTTCTCAATGCGGAAAGCGATAAATTATGTAAAGAAAGCATTTAAATCTAACCTAGACATGATAATAATAAAGAAAGTAATTAAAAGAAAGCAATAAAGAAAGCACTTAAAGATGAAAGCAGTTAAAAGGCATGAATGAAGACAATGAATGAACAATGAAATTGGGAACGAGAAATTATACCTTTGATGACTAATCTTCAATAAACCTTCAATCTACACTTGAATTTCCCCCGAACAAAAAAGAAATTGTGGTTTGGATTACCAAGAATCCCCCAAATTCTCACTAGTAAGTAAAATTGGAGTTCCTTGACCCTCCTCCCCACTAAAAATGGAGTTGATTGTGGCAAACACTATAAAGCTTGGAAAACAAGTCAACAATGGAAATTAGAGAGAGAGAGAGAGAGAGAAGAGAGAGAAAGCTTGTAAAACTTCAATGGAAACTTGCTTGAATTGAGAAAGCTTGAGAAAGTTTGAATACAAATGCTAGAAATCAATGAAAGCTTGAAGAACAATGAAGAACAATTGAAAACTTGAAGAACAATTAAAAAGAGATTAAAGCAAATAAAGGAAAGTAATTAAATCTAATTCTACTCCTAAACTACCTAGGCTAATTGATAATTTAGATTAATACAAGTGGGTATTTATAGAAGAAGGAAAAATTACAACCCAAAACCCTAGGACAAATCGCAGCACGCGCGTCTGCAGACAGAGTGGCTCGGGCGAGCCACCCTCTGGCTCGGGCGAGCAAGCCTTCTGGCTGGTGTTTTTGTTGCTCCAGAAGCCTTGCTCGGGCGAGCGCCAGATGGCTCGAGCAAGCGCTCGGGCGATTTTCCTGCCGACTTCAAACGCGCATAACTTCTTCATCCGAACTCCGTTTAGACCCGTAAGATATCGATGGAAAGCTCTCGGTGTACTTTAAGCTCCCAAAATTTCAGAGCTATCGGAGTTGTAACGAAAGAGTTATGACCCAAAGGGTGAAGGCACACGTATTTCAAACCTTTAAGTTTGTACCGTTCCTGCTTGCGCCAATCTTGATATGGAATTTCCGACTTGCCTCGGCTCTCGGCTCGGGTTGACTTGGTTTGACTCGGATCTCGGCTCGGGTTGACTTGGTTTGACTCGGAAATAGCTCGATTCCTAAAACCTTCAATTAAGCTCAAACTTCTTCTAACTCCTTATTTTCCTACAAAACACCAAATCATTATATCTAATATATAAATAGGGGTTAAAACAAGCAAATATACCCTATAAAAGAGAAGAAATTTGGCTCGAAACGAGGCCGAACATGGAGCACAACTTATTTCTCCAACCATACCTCAAACTTTCATAAAAATCTTTAAAGCTACCATGTATCAATAAATTTCAGCATCTTTGGATGAGCTTAAAAATAATTCGAAGTCCCTTCATGCCACTCTTTTATTCTCAATCTCTTTTCATATATTTTTTTAATTTTTTATAATGAATTGAGAATGACATTGGGAAAAATATATCAAAACTCAAACGAAAGTATTATCACCCACACTTTGAATTAAACAATGAGACAAAAAGATCACCACATATATTCTCCCATATATTATCATATCTTTCCAACAAGGTTGCTCCAATAGATCTGGCTTAGGGATATGGAATGTATTTTTGGCCAAGGACTTAATAGGTGCAACAATTGTGGGGTAAAGATTCATTAGGATCATAAAAAGGGATTACAAAAATCACATGTGGCTTTTTGGCTCATGTAGTTTAGAAACAAAGAATGCCTCTATCATGTTATAAATGCAAATGTCACATATGGTTTTGAAGAGAGACTGACCAAGTTCTAGAGATATGTTACCATGGAAGAGTTACACTCAAAAACGAAAGAAGAGACTAACATGTATGTATTGGTCATATAGGCTTGAAGTCTCACGGGTTCATCTACCAAGGTCAAACACTTGTTCTAATAAGAGGGGTTCAAGATTAAACATGAGATTTTACAATTTAACCATAGTCTATCATATACATTCTATTTATATACACACTAACAAATTAGGCACAAGGGGTCAAAAGTCAACCAAATTAGTATATAACCTCCAAATTTATTTATTTTTTTATTGTATATATATTTTTTTTCAAAATTTTTTTTCTTTCAAAGGGGGAAACAAAAAGGAAAAAGGAAAAATTAAAAAGGCACACGTGCCACCCCACTCCCACACAAAAAATTCTACAATGTCCTCATTGTGACTAAGGTGACACCACACACAAAAGAAAAACAAAGATCACACAAAAGAAAAACTCACAAAAGAAAAGAAAAACACAAGCTGACATGCATGCTATCCCCACTCCCACACAAAAAAGATTGCAATATCCTCAATAGGAAACAGAGATGAGCAATCATACAAAAGAAAAGAACAAGAACATACGAAAAGAAACAAAAGAAAAAAAGAAAGTTAACTTACTAATTAAAAAAAAAGATACGGAAGGATATTACCTGGTTGGGTACTGAGTATACCCAAACAATGAAATTTCATAATAAAATCACCTATGGAGCATCAGCCACTCCATCTCACCTCAGGACGTCGGGCACCAAGTCAAAACCATTCAACGCCCGCAGTAACAAGTCATGCATCCGTGAATACATCTCAGAATGGTGTATATAAGAGCACAATTTCAAAGGTACATCAACAAATGTTAGTGCTCTTAATAGTTTATCAAATGCCTTAGTAAAGTCAGAGGAATGACGGACTACATGAATGTACACAACTTTCCTAGGCATTGTAAATGGAGACATGACAATTGAATCCTCCCATTGACTTGTAAATGGAGATTGGGCATGCAACTCAACGGGAGAGGGCAATACAACACATTCCTGAACCTTCTCATGCACAGACTTGGATGCAAACAACAACTCATAAAGCATATCACCATAAAAAATGTCATTGTCACAAACCAAGTTCAAATTCTTAGGATCAATCCCCATAGACTCAAGTTCATCATCACAAGATTTCATATTATTCTCAATGAACTTGCAAGGAAGGGTAGCTAATGCCTCATTAATACACTGATCCTTAATGAAAGTGAATAGTTCAGTATCAAACACACATTCAATCACAAAGGATTCAATTTCACTCTCAACAAGGTCATGTTCAGTTAAATCACGGACATCACGGCATTCAATAGACTCAACCTTCTCTTCACATGAAAGCATGGATAAAGGTGTAGACAATGGTTCATCATCAAGCATGTTTTCATCAAGTTCTTCATCATCACACACAGAATCGACAATTTTCTCATGCTCTCTATGTGGCTAGAGCTAAGGAATTGCTAAGCTCAATACATGCAAAACTAGGTCTGTTAAAGTAGGCTTCATCCTCATCAGAATCATACACAGAAGAATCAACATGCATTTCAGGATTCAAAGAAGATGAATGATCTACTTCAACTATCGACTCAACCACTTTTGAAGAAGAAGTTTCTACCTTAGGCCTCGTCTCATGTAAAAATTGACGTGTGTACTCAGTCATTTTCGCACACATATCATTCATTGTCGCACACATGTTAACTTGAAAATCATCCATTTCAGCACGAAAATTATCTATCTCAACTTGGATACAAGATTCAGAAGCATGATATGGAGATTCACAATGCAAGCACAAGGAATGAGACTCATCAATATCGCATTGGGGAGGATCAAAAGAATTTTCCACATAATCCCTACCATAAGATTGATCATCAAAATACTGGGGATAATCACATGATTGGCCAGTTAAGGTCTCCGAAAAATTTTCTATGTACTCCCCACTAATAGATTGATCATAAAAATTTTGGGGGTACTCATCATATGGTATGGCTAAAGTCTCGGAGAGTGGTGCATAATAAGAAGGTTGGACACTAGGAATAACATTTCTTTGTTCAAACTCATAAGTATTCCTAGACAACCATTCAATAAATTCCCAAGCAACATCTTCACCGAAATTAGAAAACCCATAAAAATTGAAGAGATTACGAGTTTCATAATTTATACCCTCATACACAATTCCCAACATATCCAATGTATCATAAAAGATACCATACAATTTACATTGAGCACGGTAATCATGTAATCTAGCGAAATATTTTCAAAATGTTTCGTGCTCAAATTGGGGGAATCTAGGACTAGCCATGATTTTTTTTTAAAAAAAAAAAAAATTTTATATATTTTTTTCAATTTTTCATTTTTTTGCTACATTTTTATTTATTGAAAGAAACTAAAAAGCAATAAATTATTTACACACAAACCAATAACCTAATATACCAAATAACGTCATCCCCGGCAGCGGCGCCATTTTGTTCGTTTGCATTTTAGGGGGTTTTTAGGAACAAGATATTCCTAAGGGTTGTCGTATCCGCAGGGATGGTTTTTTAGGTTATCAGGAAATTGGTTTGAGTAAGAGAGTTTACATATGCGGAAAGCAGTAAATAATTTAAATAAACTAAATTAATATGAATTGAAAGCAATAAAAGCTAAAGAAAACATTGAATCAAAAGATGAAAGTAACCGACTCTGACAGAAAATAAATCTAAACTAAGAATGAAGTTTGAAAGTAAGAAATAAAAAAAAAAGCAATAAACCTAAGTTTAATAATTAAATTGAAAACAAGAAAGTTATGATTTGAATTATTAAGAATTCCCAAATTCTCACTTGAAAGAGAATTTAAGAACTCTTAATCCTTCTCCTCACTAAAATTGTTTGGAAGTTTTGTAACTATGCTAATAAGAATTTTTAGGAAATTCAGTTGAACAAATTTCTAGCCAAAATTAATGAACCCTTAAATAAACTAAACATTAAACTGACTCAGATTAACAAACTTAGCCCTAATAACTCTAATAAACTTTATGAATTAACTTTAAGCAACCCTATGAACTAAATCTAATCTGACTTAAAAACAAAACTATCACTAACCCATCATTTGTTCGACTAAACAGCAAAATAAGGAAACCAAAATAAATCCTAATACTACCTTGCTACTGCCTAGTGACCGAAACAAAGAAGAAGAGAATGGAAGAAAGCAATAAAAACCGAGACAGAGAATGAGAAAGACAGATTCGCTCAAACGACAAAACAAACATCAATTCGATTAAAATCAAAACCCAACGAGCATAAATTCATAAATCAACACAATATCAAATCAATACCCCAAATTTCGTTCCCAGAATTAAAACCTCAATTTGATTATATTCAAACCAAATCAAAACCCAGAATCGGTAATGCGAAACAGAAATTCGAAAATTGAAAATAAAAGTATGAATTAAACCTAATCTAAGAATACCGATGTTCGATCTCAGATCTTGCTCCTTGAACACTAACAACAGAATTTAAATTTGAAATAACTTAAACCTAAACCTAACCCTCGAATTCCGATCTTTGCGTTGTCACCGCCGAATTTATATCTTTTATAAGGAGTTTTTGCTTGTCTTTAATAATTAATTTTGGATTTTTATTATGTTTTTACTCATTTTGTGATTTTATTAAGTTTTATGTAATTTCACTATTTTTGTTACTATTATTGATAATTATAAATAAAAATAAGAAAACAAATAAAAATTAGAAAATAAATAAAATAAAACCTAAACTAAACCAAACCCAAACCCTTTTCTTCTTTCTCTTTCGGCCCAGCTTTGTACCCAGCCCAAACTCTTCCTTCCTCTTTCCCTCGGCCCAAGTCTAACCCAACCCAGCCAAAACCCCAAACCCACGAGCCCATCCCTCCCTCACCAAACCCGACTACCCACACCCGCCTGATACAACCCGACCCATCTCCTTTCTTCTCACCCAACCGACAAAACCCCCCTCTAAACCCTAATATCAACTCATTTTCCCCCTTTTCTCTTTCTCACTCATCCTTACCGTCTCTCTCTCTAACTCTCTGATTCCCTTTTCTTCTTCTTCCTTCTTCGATCTTCTGTCTGCTCTGTCCCCTGTCTCTCTTTGCGTTTCTCTTTCTCATTTCTATTAGATTCTCTCTCAAATCCAGCTCATCCGACATCCACCATACACCACCATACATCCGGCAACGGCGCCATTTTTGTTCGATTGGAGGTTTAGGGGGTTTTTAGGAATGAGTTATTCCTAAGGGTTGTCGTATCCGCAGGGCTGGGTTTTTAGGTTATTAGGAAATTGGTTTGCGTAAGGGGTTTTCAAATGCTGAAAGCAGTAAATAATTTAAATAACTAAACTAATATCAATTAAGAACAATAAAAGCTAAAGAAAGTATTGAAATAAGAGATGAACTGGAAATAAAACTAAACTAAGAAAGCAGTTTAAAAGCAAGAAATAAGGAAGCAGTAAATCTAAATTCTAACAAGAAATTATACCTTCGATGAAATATTCTTCCCTTGACTCCGTTAATAAATTTTTCCCTAGCAAACTAGAAAGTTGTGATTCAGATTACTAAGAATCCTCAAATCCTCACTGTTAAGGAGAATTTGTGAACCCTTAATCCTCCTCGTCACCAAAAGTTGGAAGTTTTTGTGACTAATGCTAATAAGATTTGAATAGCAAACATCAATAATAAAACTAAGAACTAACAACTTTAGGGAAATTACTCATAATCAATACTTCTTTAAACTAAACTAATGAAACCATAATAAAACTAGACATGGCCCAATGCAGGTCCAATTACTACCCTAACTAAACTTAACATTCAGATCAAACAAAAAGGAAAATGGAAAAAAATGAAGAGAAGGAATTCAACATCCCTACTGCTCAGCCGAAACAGAAAGAAAGGAAGAAAAAGAACAAAGCATCTGAATCAAATCTACAACAGACAGAAGAGAAGAGTTATCGAAACAGGGGAAACAAATTACACCTTCAACTCATGAATTCAACCTAAAATAACTCACCAACGATCCAAAATTCGTATCGATGTCAAATTGAAACCAGATTCAAACTCAGAAATCAAGGAAGAGAAACGGACAGAACCAAGGCATAAATTGAACTAAACAACTCGCATTAACCCAGAACATTTAAGAACAAACTCAGAAATTCAACTGACATTCATCAACAAAAATTCAACCAATAATTCGAACAACAACTCAAACAAAACATCAATATCTAAACCAAACTCAGAATCTTAACCAAATCTCAAATTCGAAATAACAACATTCAAATCGTTTGAAAACAAGTTTTTATAACAATAATTGCAAGACGAAAATTAAACCTAAACTAACCCTAAATTACGAACTCTAGAATGCCGATTGGGTTGTCACCCCCCAATTCCGACTTTCGGACCCTCGCCCTTTCTTCGATCTTCTTCTTCTCTTTTTATACTTGAACTCGAACTCGAGCCTTCAAATGGACACCTTCGAGTGAGTTGGACTTTCACTAAAACGGTGATGATGATGGTGGGTGTTAAATCGCCCAAAATCTGCAACAAAAAGAAAAGGGAACAAGTGAGAGATAATATAAGAAATTGAAATGAGATAAGAAAGGTGAGAGATGAGAAGATTATTGATGAGAGATGAGAAGATTGATGATGGTGGTGGATGGTGGATGTCGGGGGTCTGGGCGAAAAGAGAAAGAGAAACAGAGAGATAGAGAGAGACAGTGAGGAAGAGAGAGAAAGGGGATGGGGGAAATGAATTAGAAATTAGGGTTGGGGAAAGGGTTTTGTCGGCTGGGGAAATGGAAGGAAATGGGTCGAGTAAATGGTAGGCGGGTCTGGGTTTCTAGGCGTGGGTTTGGGTAGATGGGTTTTAGGGTTTTGGCTGGGTTGGGTTAGACTTGGGCCGAGGGAAAGAGGAAGGAAGAGTTTGGGCTGGGTACAAAGCTGGGCCGAAAGAGAAAGAAGAAAAGGGTTTGGGTTTGGTTTAGTTTAGGTTTTATTTTATTTATTTTCTAATTTTTATTTGTTTTCTTATTTTTATTTATAATTATCAATAATAGTTACAAAAATAGTGAAATTACATAAAACTTAATAAAATCACAAAATGAGTAAAAACATAATAAAAATCCAAAATTAATTATTAAAGACAAGCAAAAACTCCTTATAAAAGATATAAATTCGGCTCGAAACGAGATCGAACAGGTGATGACTTGGAAGTCTTGGATTTTGACTTGGGAGTCTTTACTTTTGGTGACTTGAGAGCCTTTTTCTTGAAAGTTTGGGATTTGGACTTGTAATTCTTTGGTGTTGATGACTTGAAAGTCTTGGATTTTGACTTGAAATTTTTTTTTTGTGGATGACTTGGAAGTCTTAAATTTTTGACTTGTGAGTCTTGATGCGGATGACTTGGGAGTCTTGAATTCTGACTTGTGAGTCCTTTTTTTTGGATGACTTGGAAGTCTTGAATTTTTGACTTGTGAGTCTTAATTTGAATGACTTGGAAGTTTTGAATTTTGACCTGTGAGTCTTTTTTTTTGTTTTTTGTGAATGACTTGAAAGTCTTGAATTTTTTACTTGTGAGTCTTTATGTGGATGGCTTGGAAGTCTTGAATTTTTGACATGTGAGTCTTGATGCGGATGACTTGGAAGTCTTGAATTTTGACTTGTGAGTCCTTTTTTCGGATGCTTGGAAGTCTTGAATTTTTGACTAGGAAAGTCTTCAAAATTTGTTGACTTTACTCGTCGATTCTTTTGTCTTTCTCTTTGCTTTCTATTCTCAATGTAGCCTCAAGCTTGACAGTCTTTTCTTCCATGTTAACAGCTCCAATTGTTATCACCGTCATAACGAAGGTATAAGTGGATTCAATCTCTGCTTGCGAGAAGATAGATTCTTCTTCAGAAGAGTATTCTTCATTGGAGTAGTCATGGTTTTCAATGCCCTCAAATCGTAAGAGTCCACAAGGTGAAGTCTGCTTTGAGCCGAAGGTAATCGTAGTTGGCTTCCAAGACTGAAGAGCCCTTTGAGTTGTTGCCCCCAACGTGATGGAGCCAGTAATTCGATTTTTAAGTAATTGAGTTGGTGCATTCACCGTTCGTTTTTCTAGCGTCATAAAAATAGTAGCGGTGACAGTTGTAATCCTTCGAGTCGTTGCTCCGCTTGATGTGACACATGTAGTTGTTGACCCCTGGGATGAAGCTTGAGTCATCCTCCTTGTTGAGAGTCGAGAGACAACTTTCTAGGGTGTCATCACGTCGCTTGTGTCGAATGTTGAACTTGATTTCTTGGAGAAGGAGATGAGAGGCAGAGATGTCCCAGCGTGCCAAATTTGTAAACACAAATTTCGGGCCTGAAATAAATAAAGACAGAAAATTGAGAAACAAATTAATTTTTATTAATATTTGAATGTATGCGGCTACAATCTCTAAATTAAATACAATAAAGTAGTCCTCTAATCCGATCTCCTGAAATTTGGGTGAGCCGAGGGCGCGGACGCTTGATCTCGATCTCGAATGTAGGTTTAGCTGAAGAACTCTATAGCAGTTCTTGAGCGTTGATCTCCTTAGTGCTTGGTAGCTAGAGGCTTGCTCGAAGGTTGACTGTTGGTTGCAGTTCTTCAAGTTCTTCGATGCGAGGGCTTGAGTGCTTGGTCTCGATCGATGAACCAGATGAAGAAGATGGTTGCAGTCTTTGATGTGAAGAACAGAAGTTGTTGAACTAGCTGACGTTGGTACTTGGCGCTTGGTAGCTGGATGTCGCTTGTAGTTCAATCTTCTAAAGGTTTCGCAGGTCTTGCCGGAGAACTCGGAAGCAGTTCTTGATCTTGATGCGGTAGAGGCTCGGACACTCGATCTTGAGCTTTTGCAGACTTTGATCCTTGGCGCTTGGTAGCTGGAGGCTGCTGGCAGTTTGATCTTCTGGAGCCTCTGGAGTGCAGAATGCCGAATGTCGAATGCCGCCGAGGTAGACTGCAGTGTGTCTGTTGAAAATGAGGGAAAAGACTCCTATTTATAGGCTCTGGAGGCTTAGGGTTGCCTAGGGTTTGAGTCGACTTTGGGCTTGGGCCCAAATTAATTAATTATCTCTTTATTTTAAATAAAGAAATAATTATTATTTTCTGCATCATCTTTGACACGTGTCATGATACTGTTGGTCAGGATGCATTCCAATTTAAAGTTCAATTAAATGGACCGCCATAATTAATTTAACACGTAGCGTATAATAATTGGCCAAATAAATTCAATTTAATTTCCACGTGTCATTTTTTAATTGGTCGACAAATTTTTGCCTCTTATAGTATGTCAATAATCCATGTTCTATTTTTTTATTTTGGTGATCCAAAAAAAAGATTGTATTCGGTAGAATACCATCGGGTACCTACTTAAATATCATAAATTTTGACTTACATTTGATTCAAAACTTAGCATATCAATTCCCCACAATTTTATCAAATTTACGATGCTTATCCCACATTTTTTCAACTTTTTCATGACTTGTGGATTAGGTAGCCAGAAATTATTATTAATAGTCCATTATTTACACTCGTCAAAGTGGTCTTAATTTATTTAAGCATAGTTTTGTCTTGATTTGTGCTTTCTGTAAATTATTATTATTATAATCACCATTATTAGCTTCTAGCTTTGTTTGCATTTGAGCACCTTCCTCTGTTCCATTCACCAAACACATTGTGAACGATCAAACTTAATTGCTGATGGAGTCTAAGACAAACCAGCTTATGGAGCCATTTCTGGAAAAGTGATTGAATTCTTAAGCAACTGTATTGACAACAAGATTAGCCTCTACTTCAACGGTAAAGACAAACTGGATGAGCTTCAACATGCCATGGAGTTTATCCAAGCTTGGATTTACGACGTCGAGCACGTATTACATGGCGACGAAAAGAAGACGATTCAAGTTTGGACGAAAAGAATGAAAGCTGTTTTTTGCCGCATTGAAGATTTGTTCGATCTCGTTGCTATAGCTGATCATCGACAAACCCGCAAGCGGAAATGGGTAAGCCCTAATTTCTATTTTTCGAAAATGAATGATTTTGAAATGAACAAAAAAATAGGCGAAGAAGCTCAGGAAATTTTGAAGGAATTCGGCCCCATTAAAGCTAAAATGGATCAACTTCGAATTGAAGAACGCTCATTACAGTTAAGTCAAGGAGGACAAAATAGGAGGGAAGAAACAGATCCTTTCATTGTAGAAGAAGAGGTCATTGGTAGAGAGATTGATCAAGAGAGGATTTTACAATTGGTTTTAGACCCTGAACTTGATTTGAAGAATTTATCGGTTGTTCCGATTGTTGGGGTGGGTGGGTTAGGGAAAACTACGCTTGCTAAACTTGTTTATGGTCACCCTAGGGTGGCAGAACAGCGCTTTGAGGTTAAGTATTGGGTATGTATATCGGATCAGATCTCTAGTTTTGGAGACTTAGCTAGGAAAGTTTTGGAGTCGATGACTGAAAGTGATTGTCGCGGGTTGAAAATGGGGGAGCTTAAAGCTCGCCTCATAGAAGCTGTGGAGAACAAAAAGTTCTTCCTCGTTATGAATGATGTTTGGGATGAGGATCGTAAGAGGTGGGATGATTTGAGAGGATTGCTTTCTAGAGGTAAGCGAGGAAGTAGAATACTTGTGACCACTAGATCCATAATAACTGCTCGAAACATGGGCACCATAGATGAACCCTTTGAATTGAAAGGCTTGTCGGACGACATGTCTTGGTCATTGTTTGAGGCTTTGGCATTTAGGGAGGGGCATGAGGTGAAAACCCCGAGATTGGCAAGTGTTGAATTATTTACGGCCACCTACTACATGGGGCCAACCTTCATCATGAAAGTAGCATTAGTGCTATCTTGATTATGAAAAAGGCAGCTCCATTAAGCATCAGTGCTTAGCTGCTAGGACCTCCATTGTTGGCAATGGAATCTCATGATGAGAGTCCTAATTTTAAATAGACAAGTGGGATAGCCCTGGAGGCCTATATAAGCATAGGTTTGAGGCTTAATCAATACACACAAGACACAGATTGTCTATTAATCCCAATCTCTCACACATATTAAGCAAACCATCATTTGCTTGGGTTCTAGGGGGTGATTCATCCGGGAACTCTAGTAGCCATCGGGAACCAGTGAGCATACTATGCCAATCTGATCTGTACGCTTCCGCATTCAAGTATATCCTATACTTACCAACAGTGGTATCAGAGCCGAAATTGTGCGTATGTGCTTCTGTATTCAATGGCTTAATAATTTATTCTCCCCTTAAGAATAATTAAAACTGTGTGTTTTATTGTTTTTTGCATATCTGTTTTTTTTTTTTTTTTTTTTTGTTCTTCCCTGACCCAGAAAGTGTTTGAAGTAGAGATGGGTAATAAGATGAACTTTGGAGTAAATCGGACGTTGTTTTTTTTTTTCAAAGTTAAAATCAAAATCGAAAGATAAAATCAAGTTTTAAGTAGATTTTGAGACTTACCCATCAAAACCGCCGAGGAAGGGTAGCGCGTGCGGATCACGCGCCGCCGACGGATGCCCCAGGGGTGTCCTTCTTCCTCTTTTAGACCGACCAAGACCCGATCCATGAGAAACCAACCGAAAACGAGCAAAACCGACGGTGCATGGGCGGCGCGTGTGGCTCAGTCGCCGCGCCTAGGTGGCGCGTTGGCTTCACCGCCAACACTGTTGTGCTCGTCGACCGCCGATCTGCGTGATGGTGGTGGTTGTTTCTCACAAAAACATGCCGGAAGAACGGATCGAAGCTTTTGGGTGTTGGGATGGGCGGTTGAACATCTGTAACGCCCCGAAAATTCAATTATAGAAAAGTCAAAGTCAAACTAACGTTAACAGACAAAACTTAGCGGAAGACTTCAAATTTAGTTTGGGCGTTACTGCCGTATCCCCGAAGGAATACAAGGCGAGAAAGGAAAACACAACTGTCTGCTAACGGTAACTACTAACAACTCAAAACAACTTTAAGAATTCATAACGAAAAACAATATAAAAGGTTCAAGGACTTCTAAACTCGTCGTCCTCACTTCTAATTCCCGTCCCCAGCATTTAGCTCTTCACCTGAAATCAAAACATTTCAGAAAATGAGGGGGAAATCTCAATAATGTCTACCCCTAACGTTTAAAATAGTTTAAGTTCATTTCAATTCATTTTGGGGAGAGGGATCGAATCAAACGTTTTAGAAATCTTTAATCCCATCGCTTCCTCAACCCATCCAATCCATATTTTAATTTGGGCGGGATACCAAATCCCTTAAAGTAACATTTTCCCACCAAAGGCATCAAACAATCGCCCACCAAAGGCATTATAACATTCGCCCACCAAAGGCATATCGAAACATTCGCCCACCAAAGGCATATCGAAACATTCGCCCACCAAAGGCATAATAACATTCGCCCACCAAAGGCATATCGAAACATTCGCCCACCAAAGGCATATCGAAACATTCGCCCACCAAAGGCATAATAACATTCGCCCACCAAAGGCATATCGAAACATTCGCCCACCAAAGGCATAAAAATACTATTCTATATCAGGGAAGGAAGCCCCGATCTCACGGTCCATAACCTGCAGTTGTTACGCTGCAACAAAGTTATCCCCGAAACCCGCTTAACGTTTCCACTTGAATTATTAATATATTATTCAAACTCAGCTCACAACTCTCAAGTCAAACCATCCCAAGTTATCAAAATCATTAACAAAACTTCGAATAAAAGACCATCCAATTTCTCAACTCAAATAAACCAAGATCACAAACGAAACAAAAAGATTATCAAAACAGATGGTCGTATTTCCACAAAAGTCCCCCTTCGGGATGCAATTCTCAAAATAAATTATAAAACATCAAAACACATTTAAAGAGCATCCCGGTGGGGATTAGAGCATAGACAATTACCTGTATACCTCACAGCACAGCAATTAGAAGAACACACTTGAGCTCACTAACGTCTCGCACTAACTGGGCCTAGAATAAAAGTAATTATCTAATCAAAACGCGTTCTAACGAAGTTAGTATTAACCATTAACTACCTAACCCATCCCCTAGGAACACTTAGGTTCCTAACATTTATGAATTTACACTTAACACCTCCAAGAAAACACATAACAAGATCACATATTATTTTCACTCAACAATTAACACAAAAAGAAGCAAGCAGAGGACAGATTATAACGTTCACATAAAACGGGTCACAACTCGACTTCCCGACATCCTACGGGGCTGGTTCTGGACTTTTCGGAAACCTCGGGATGTCTACTAAAACCTCTATGTTGACAACTAAACCCATATCAGCCCCGAAGGACTCTAAAAATACCCATCTTCCCAATTGGTCCAGTTCTGACAGGTTCTAGTAAAACGGTTATAACTCGGGCTATACAATTCAAACGTACGATCCGTAAAATTCGTATGGTTCCTAACATCTAAGGAACCTCCAGTTAAAAGGGTTTGGTCAAAAGACAACTACACTAACCGTGGAAACCCGATCTTTAGACACTAACGAAACTGTCCCGTTAACGGTTATTAATTAATTTGTTATTTCGGTTCTAACTTTTACCAATTGGTCTCCGGGTTCTAATTTGGACTTAAAACAGTAGCTAGGGTCTAAGATATGGAGTCCATCTTAACTTAGGTCCAACAATTAAACTCGCAACATTAAACCTAATTTAGGAGACATGGAAGACACTTTAATAAATTCTAATTTATCCCAAGTCACACAAGAATATTAATACTAAACATGAATTACTAAACAAGAATTGTACTTTTATTAGGTTAACTAATTTATTTAACCACTTAAACATGAATAACCTTTAAAGAAAACAAAGGACAAATAAATATTTAAACTATAAAACAAGAATCCTAAACAAACTAATTTCTTTTAAACAAGATTAAAACAAGAACCAAGAACTAATAAACAATAATCTCAACCTAACTTATTAAACAAGTATTAAACAAGGAACGAAATACTAATAAAGATTGAATCTAAATTAACCAACTTAATTTATTAGTCAAGAATTTAACCTAGATAATTTAGTTATCGAATTCGTGCATACAATAACATTGTGATCTAACCTAACATGATTTATAAATTAAAGAACAATAAAATAATTTAACCTTAACAATTAACTATTACAACCTAAAAACTAATTACAATTTACATCAAATTACACATATCAAGTAAACAAATTACACATAACAATTAGGAAAAATTACACATAATTACAACAAGAAGATAATTACAATTAATTTCCCCTAATTACAAGATTACAGAAATTAATAACAATAATATTACAATCAGATTTTTAATATTAAAACAAGAAAAATAAAAGAAAAAGAAAAGAAAAGAAGAAGCAGTTAGGGTTAGTATAGATTAGGTTAGGGTTTTGGGTTTCTGAGGGATTCAGGCGCGAGCGGCGGTCGGTGGTTGCGCCGGCGGAGGCGACGACGAGAGGGTGGTGCGACGGTCGGGGCGGCGGCGGTGGTCGCGTGTGGTGGGGTTGGGGGTGTCGGGGGTGAGGTCGAGGTCGGCGTCGGGTTCGAGCAATGACGGCTTTTTTTTTGCCTCGGTGGGCGTGCGGCGGCGACTACGGTGGTCCTGCGGCGGTAGTCTGGTGGTGGTCGTCGGCTGCTGGGCGTCGGTTTGGGGCGGTCGAGCAGGGAAAGGAGAAAGGGAGCCCGAGAGAGAGAAGGAGAAAGGGAAGGAGAGGGGGTCGCGGTGGTGGTTTTGGGTGGCTGGGCGTGGTGGAGGGTGGTGGTTGGCGGCGAGCGTGGTGGTCGAGTGGTGTTGGGCGCAGAGAGGGAGCAGGGAAAGAGAAAGGAGAGGGGAGGGTTTAGGGTTTGAGGGATTAGGGTTTGAGAGAGGAAGGAGAGATGTTATATACTACCCATAATTAGGCCCAAATTAACCCAACTAATCCTAACTCAGCCCATTTAAAACAAATAAAACTGATTTTTCTAAAAACCCAATAATACTAGTAATAGTAATAATAATATTAATACTAATAATCATATAATCACATAGCAAATAATATTCACGTAATTAATCACATAATAATATTAACCAGCGGAAAAATACTATTCTACCCTTATTAGCCCCTCAACGGTCCTACGAGCTCAAGCGTTAGCATAAATAAACACATATGAACAACAGTAATTAACGAAGTCAACCTATTTTATTAACGACGTCACGGTCAACATCGTTGGATTTTTCGGGGTTTTACATCATTACCTTCTTAAAAGAAGTTTCGTCCTCGAAACTTAAACTTAAACTTAACCCTAACGGTCCGGTAGGGAGACTACGGTTTCTTTCCTCCTAAAACTCGAGGTTTTACAACATTACCTTCTTAAAAGAAGTTTCGTCCCCGAAACTTAGCGCACATTATGTGTCGGAAAAGGTGCGGATGCCTCGATCCTTTATCCTCCACGGCTAATGGTATCTCTGGTAGATAGGGCTACCGTCATGGGCTTACTATTTTCTGAGGGTCTCATCTTAGCCCTCTCTACTATAGTCCCTCCAACAAAAGATTGACTAGCACCAGGATCAAATATAACCGAGGCGTGGTAGGGAGAGAAGGTACCTGTCACGACGTCCGCTTCGTTCTCAGCCTCATCCTTCCTCATCACATATACTCGTCCTCCCGCGTTGCGCGACGGTTGTTGCTGCTGATGAGGCGGGTTTGCTGGCCTCACTTGGTTGTTCTGATTCCCACTGGGACCACTCCGGTTTCGTTGTTGTGGCCTTTGGTTTCCATTGTAGCCTCCCCCATTCTGATATGTTGGCTGCGAGGCTCTCCAATTTTCGTTATTTCCACTATTGTAGTCCCCCGAGGGTTGTTCAGGACAGTGGCGGACCTGATGTTGGAAGCTTCCACAATTAAAACATCCTCCCCTTGCGGCCTTTGATCTACAATCTTGGGAGTAATGACCAGTTCGACCACAAAAGTGGCATATTGGAATATTCGATGGTCTACGCTCTGAAGACTGGTTTCCCTGCCAGTTGTTAGGGCGGAACCTCTTCTCCTGATAAGGTTGAGGTGGGTTGAAACGGGGTGGCTCTTTCCTCTTTTGCCCTTGTATGTCTAGCTGTCGTTCCGTGTCATGCATTACCCTTTCTACAGTGAGGGCAACGCTCGAGATGTTCGATAAGACGTGAACTCCGTGATGACATGCGATCCACGAATCTTGCAGTTTAGTCCATCCGAGCGGTCCATCCTTAGTCGCTCATGGCTACTAAAGCGTCTGCAAAACCGAGATAGTTCGGTGAACTTTGCAGAGTAGGCAAGTACGCTAGTTTCCCCTTGACGTAGATTCATGAACTCCTTCTCTTTCGCCTTCTGGAGAGAAATTGGGTAAAATCGATCCTTCAGCACGACCTTGAAGTGGTTCCACTAAAACCCTGTCATCCTTATTTCTTTTACACCGCCCACCATAAATCGCCTCTTCCTTCAGTGGTAAGAAAATCCACCCTTAACTCCTCGAGGCGCGTGGTGTCGAAAATCTTTTCAATCTCTCTAACCCAATCTTCAAAGACTTTGGGATCACTACCCTCAGATAAGTGGGCGGGTTAAAGCTATTAAACCTTTGGAGAAGAGCGGAGGGTCATCTTCCCTCCTCCTCCTTGTCGATCCACCACTTTCCTCAGAGTCCTCGTGCTTGCGAACATCTCAATCATTAGCATGCTAGCAAGGTCGTTCGATGTTGTCAGACTCGACCGGTATCAAATGAGCCAGGCGCATGCAGCTCGATTGCGCTTGAGGGTGCGATTCGCCACACCGGGCGGGCGCTCCTGCCTCCGTTGTTGGCGTGAGACCCATTCATGTCCGACATCCTGGTTCCAAGGGGTCGATTTAGACTACTTAAGGTTCTTACTCTCACAACGCAGATACAAATTCTGAAGTTAACTACTCTTATTAGACTAAAACATAAAAGAACTCGACAAGTAACCGAACCATAAACATAACTTTAACTCTAATCGCATGTAATAGCATCACATTTCATCACTTTGGTACTTGCAACAAAATTCAAGGGTCCCATCTTTGATATTAACTCCACATTTCACTTGATAACTTGCCAATAACTCAAGAGAAGAAATTCATTATTTCATATCCCTTGCACCCAAGTATAACATAAAGTTTCATTCTCTCCTAACTAGGGCTAACAAAAGCAACAAGCCACACAGTTATAAATTTTAATCAATCAAAGACTATTTACATGTAAACATTACTACTGGGGACTACTCCTCCTACTCTTTTACTAACTCTACTTAGAGTATTTTCATACGAAAAAGAGTTCATGCGGACCACGATTGGGGTCCAATCAGGATCGTCAAGCTCATTCCCAAAGTTCTTCTCGGAGTCTGCTTCCACCTTGAACTCAACTAGAACCTCATCTTAAGGCTCGGTCTTTCATTGAGGCTACCTCCTCTGCAACCCAAAATCTCCATGACTACTCCTCGTATGTCACGCCTTCTTCGCCTCGAATTCTCATGAGGTCTTCTGGTTCTAGGCCCTCCTTGGGGCTATATTTCACAACCTCCTCGGGATTTAGGTCTTCAAGAGAAGCTAGAGCCTCGTGCTCATAGCAAACGCTGCGGTATGCCGTCCAACAGGGTTAGAACATATTAGTAACATAAAATATTAATGATGAAATCATGTAATATCAGGGAAAGCATAAAACCCTATTTCCCCATCCTACACTCATCACTCCGAACGTAGCATCCTAAGGTCTAACTAAACCTAAGGACACTTAGGAGCTACTGTGTCGTAACCCGAGCTCGATACCATCTGTAACGCCCGAAAATTCAATTATAGAAAAGTCAAAGTCAAACTAACGTTAATGCACAAAACTTAGCGGAAGACTTCAAATTTAGTTTGGGCGTTACTGCCGTATCCCCGAAGGAATACAAGGCGAGAGAGGAAAACACAACTGTCTGCTAACGGTAACTACTAACAACTCAAAACAACTTTAAGAATTCATAACGAAAAACAATATAAAAGGTTCAAGGACTTCTAAACTCGTCGTCCTCACTTCTAATTCCCGTCCCCAGCATTTAGCTCTTCACCTGAAATCAAAACATTTCAGAAAATGAGGGGGAAATCTCAATAATGTCTACCCCTAACGTTTAAAATAGTTTAAGTTCATTTCAATTCATTTTGGGGAGAGGGATCGAATCAAACGTTTTAGAAATCTTTAATCCCATACTGTTTCCTCAACCCATCCAATCCATATTTTAATTTGCGGGCGGGATACCAAATCCCTTAAAGTAACATTTTCCCACCAAAGGCATCAAACAATCGCCCACCAAAGGCATTATAACATTCGCCCACCAAAGGCATATCGAAACATTCGCCCACCAAAGGCATATCGAAACATTCGCCCACCAAAGGCATAATAACATTCGCCCACCAAAGGCATATCGAAACATTCGCCCACCAAAGGCATATCGAAACATTCGCCCACCAAAGGCATAATAACATTCGCCCACCAAAGGCATATCGAAACATTCGCCCACCAAAGGCATAAAAATACTATTCTATATCAGGGAAGGAAGCCCCGATCTCCTGGTCCATAACCCTGCAGGTTGTTATGCCTGCACAACAGGTTATCCCCCGAAACCCGCTTAACGTTTCCACTTGAATTATTAATATATTATTCAAACTCAGCTCACAACTCTCAAGTCAAACCATCCCAAGTTATCAAAATCATTAACAAAACTTCGAATAAAAGACCATCCAATTTCTCAACTCAAATAAACCAAGATCACAAACGAAACAAAAAGATTATCAAAACAGATGGTCGTATTTCCACAAAAGTCCCCCTTCGGGATGCAATTCTCAAAATAAATTATAAAACATCAAAACTCATTTAAAGAGCATCCCGGTGGGGATTAGAGCATAGACAATTACCTGTATACCTCACAGCACAGCAATTAGAAGAACACACTTGAGCTCACTAACGTCTCGCACTAACTCGGGCCTAGAATAAAAGTAATTATCTAATCAAAACGCGTTCTAACGAAGTTAGTATTAACCATTAACTACCTAACCCATCCCCTAGGAACACTTAGGTTCCTAACATTTATGAATTTACACTTAACACCTCCAAGAAAACACATAACAAGATCACATATTATTTTCACTCAACAATTAACACAAAAAGAAGCAAGCAGAGGACAGATTATAACGTTCACATAAAACGGGTCACAACTCGACTTCCCGACATCCTACGGGGCTGGTTCTGGACTTTTCGGAAACCTCGGGATGTCTACTAAAACCTCTATGTTGACAACTAAACCCATATCAGCCCCGAAGGACTCTAAAAATACCCATCTTCCCAATTGGTCCAGTTCTGACAGGTTCTAGTAAAACGGTTATAACTCGGGCTATACAATTCAAACGTACGATCCGTAAAATTCGTATGGTTCCTAACATCTAAGGGAACCTCCAGTTAAAAGGGTTTGGTCAAAAGACAACTACACTAACCGTGGAAACCCGATCTTTAGACACTAACGAAACTGTCCCGTTAACGGTTATTAATTAATTTGTTATTTCGGTTCTAACTTTTACCAATTGGTCTCCGGGTTCTAATTTGGATTTAAAACAGTAGCTAGGGTCTAAGATATGGAGTCCATCTTAACTTAGGTCCAACAATTAAACTCGCAACATTAAACCTAATTTAGGAGACATGGAAGACACTTTAATAAATTCTAATTTATCCCAAGTCACACAAGAATATTAATACTAAACATGAATTACTAAACAAGAATTGTACTTTTATTAGGTTAACTAATTTATTTAACCACTTAAACATGAATAACCTTTAAAGAAAACAAAGGACAAATAAATATTTAAACTATAAAACAAGAATCCTAAACAAACTAATTTCTTTTAAACAAGATTAAAACAAGAACCAAGAACTAATAAACAATAATCTCAACCTAACTTATTAAACAAGTATTAAACAAGGAACGAAATACTAATAAAGATTGAATCTAAATTAACCAACTTAATTTATTAGTCAAGAATTTAACCTAGATAATTTAGTTATCGAATTCGTGCATACAATAACATTGTGATCTAACCTAACATGATTTATAAATTAAAGAACAATAAAATAATTTAACCTTAACAATTAACTATTACAACCTAAAAACTAATTACAATTTACATCAAATTACACATATCAAGTAAACAAATTACACATAACAATTAGGAAAAATTACACATAATTACAACAAGAAGATAATTACAATTAATTTCCCCTAATTACAAGATTACAAATTAATAACAATAATATTACAATCAGATTTTTAATATTAAAACAAGAAAAATAAAAGAAAAAGAAAAGAAAAGAAGAAGCAGTTAGGGTTAGTATAGATTAGGGTTAGGGTTTTTGGGTTTACGCAGGGGATTCTCAAGCGTGCAGAGCGGTCGGTGGTTGCGCGGAGGCGGCACGACGAGAGGGTGGTGCGACGGTCGAGGCGTCGGTGGTTGCGTCTGGTGGTGTTGGGGGTGTCGGGGGTGAGGTCGAGGTCTTGGTTCGAATAAAGAGCGGCTTTTTTTTTTGCCTCGGCTGGGCGTGCGACGACGACTACGGTGGTCCTGCGGCGGTAGTCTGGTGGTGGTCGCCGGCTGCTGGGCGTCGGTTTGGGGCGGTCGAGCAGGGAAAGGAGAAAGGGAGCCCGAGAGAGAGAAGGAGAAAGGGAAGGAGAGGGGGTCGCGGTGGTGGTTTTGGGTGGCTGGGCGTGGTGGAGGGTGGTGGTTGGCGGCGTGGTGGTCGAGGGTGGTGTTGAGAGAGGAGCAGGAAAGAGAAAGGAGAGGGGAGGGTTTAGGGTTTGAGGGATTAGGGTTTGAGAGAGGAAGGAGAGATGTTATATACTACCCATAATTAGGCCCAAATTAACCCAACTAATCCTAACTCAGCCCATTTAAAACAAATAAAATTGATTTTTCTAAAAACCCAATAATACTAGTAATAGTAATAATAATATTAATACTAATAATCATATAATCACATAGCAAATAATATTCACGTAATTAATCACATAATAATATTAACCAGCGGAAAAATACTATTCTACCCTTATTAGCCCCTCAACGGTCCTACGAGCTCAAGCGTTAGCATAAATAAACACATATGAACAACAGTAATTAACGAAGTCAACCTATTTTATTAACGACGTCACGGTCAACATCGTTGGATTTTTCGGGGTTTTACAACATCATTTGGGGATTTTTTTTGTTTTTTTCGGCGGCGGCCGTGGGCCACCTAAGCCGGGAAACACCAGAAAAGGGTCGAAAAGAAGGTGGCAGAATTGAGCTTAGCGCCGATTTCCATGGCTGCCATGGTTGACCGATGAAGGAAAAGAAATGAGGAGCCTACGAGAGAGAAAGAGTTACTGTAAAGAAAACCAAGGCTACATATAAACAATGCTAGGTGGGCTAAAATATAAGTAAAAGCAATGTTTTTTTAATTGTTGGGCCCTCCTTTATCATTTTTGATGCTTTTTTTCTGCTTCCCTTCAGTTTTGTTTTATTTAATTATATTAATCTATGTGATTAATTAGTTTATTTCTAAGTTTTTTTATGGTTTTTTGGTAGGTTATATATTCTGTGTGATTATATTTAATTATGTGTTAATTAAGTATATACATAATCTATGTGATTATATATGTGCTAATTAGGAATGTATATATATTTATTTCTGAGTGAGATAATTTTTTTTATTCTTTTATTATAAATCTGTGTGATTATTTATATATATACATTTTTTGTTTAAGGATTAATCTACGTGATTAATCAAAAAATATTAACTTATATGTTACATGTAAAATGAGTTTTTACATTGTAAATGGATATCTTTGTGATAACCAAGCATTAAATGTGTTTAATGCTAATAGATATGTTCTATTTTTGCGAGTATATAATAATTAAATTATAGAAATTCCCTAATCCGTATCGATTGTGATGATTATGAGCTTGGCGAAATTTTCGAACATGAGGTATGGACAATTGGGAGTTTCTAATTAATTTAATTATTTTGGAAAATGTGCCTTAATATCATCTTTTTTTGTAGAAATGGCAACCAAACCAATAAGTGACATAGCCACGATTGATAAGCTGGATGGTGACAATTATGACATCTAGTACCGGAAAATTCAGTTAGTCCTAACTGAGCGTCATACTCTACACCACCTGACAGTCTCTAAGTCCAAACCAACTCATGATGCTGATGGAAAACCTCCCTCTCAGGAGAGCATGAAAGAATATGAGGCGTGGTTTGAAAAAGACACTTCTACTCGTATTTTGATGTTATGTCTCATGCACGACAATCTCCTGAAGGAATTTGAAGTTTTTCCCACAGCTAAAGAAATGTGGGACAAGCTTAAGATTAGGTTCAGTCAAACATCTGCAACAAGGCTTCGTGCCTTGACTTTGAGGTGGATGGATTACACTATCGACTCTAGTCGAAGTGTGACTAAACATCTCTTGACTATGAGTGCCATAGTCAGAGATCTTAAGGCTGCAGGTAGAGAGGTGTCTGATGAGGAACAAGTCCTCAATGTGATACGGGCCCTCCCTGACAAACCTGCTCACTGGGAAAACTTCAAAGCAAATATGACTCACAATGAGCATATTAAGACTTTTAGAGACATTTCCAAGCATCTTGAGATGGAGGTGGAGCGTCTGAAGCTCCACAACCCTACTTCCAACGCTGTGTTTGTTGTGAAAGGAGGTGACCCGAAGCACAACAAGCCCTATGAGGGTAAGCAACAAAGGAAGGATCGCTCTTATAAGAAGAGTGGTCCGAAGGGTGCCATTGCCAAAAATCAGAAGGCTAAGGGAAACAAAGAGAAAGATATAGCGCGTGTGAAGTGCTTTAACTATGGGAAGAAAGGACATAACGCTCGGGACTGCCTAGAGCCCGCTAAGGTACCTATTTCTTCCCATATATGAACTTAATGTTTGCCATCGTGCATTTGTTGCTGATTCACTCCCAAATTGGATTTTAGACTCGGGAGCGAGCAAACACATAGTTCGAGATAAAGCTGGATTTGTAAACTTCCATCCTTACCCAGTGGGAGTCCAAACAGTCGTTTTAGGGAACGACAGTCAAGAAGATGTTCTTGGCATCGGAACTTACCAGCTTAGATTACATGGTGGAAATGTGTTACTCCTCCATGATGCTCTCTACGCACCAGGGGTGCGATGTTACTTAGTTTCTATGACTGCTTTAATAAAACTAGGTTTTTATTTTGGATTTGGCAATACTGGTTTAGAGATCTTTTATAATGGCAAGTTGTATGCTACTTGCACTATGGCTAGTGACTTTATTGTTCTTGATGTGGATGACAATTATGATAAATCATCGCTTGCATTAGTTTCATTCGTTGATACTAATTCTGAATCTGTGAAATGGCATTCCAGACTTGGTCATATTGGCCAAGATCGAATGACTAGGTTGGCTAAGGAAGGTCTCATGGGTCAACTGACTAGGGTCAAGTTACCCAGATGTGAGTCTTGCCTAGCTGGAAAAGCGACCAAGAAACCTTTCGGTAAGGCTTCGAGGGCTTTTAAACCTCTGGACCTCATTCACTCAAACATTTGCGGACCTATGAGCGTGAAAGCACGAAATGGCACAATGTATTTCATCACCTTTATTGATGATTATTCGCGATATGGGTATGTGTACCTATTGACTCATCGTCATGAAGCTCTGGATGTGTTCAGACGCTTTGTGAATGAAGTTGAAACACAGCTGGAACGAAAGGTCAAGGCCTTTCGAACCGACCGTGGACGCGAATATCTATCTGATATGTTCAAGGAATTCTGTGAGCAAAAGGGCATACAGATACACCAAACAATTCCTAGCACTCCACAACAAAACGGTGTTGCAGAACGCAGGAATAGAACATTACTTGACATGGTCAGGTCAATGATGGCACAAGCAATCCTACCAATTAGATTTTGGGGGGATGCATTGCTTACGGCAACATATATTCTTAACCGTGTGCCAAGCAAAAGTGTCTCTGTCACTCCATATGAATTGTGGAATGGTAGAAAGCCCTACTTGGATCATCTACGCCCATGGGGTTCGGCTGGCTATGTGCACAACCCAACCCACAAATATGGGAAACTTGGTCCAAGGGCTACCAAGATGGTGTTCGTTGGATACCCTGAACATTCCAAAGGGTATGTAATGTATGGGGAACACCCAAATGGTGGCATGAAGGAAATACATTCACGCAATGTTGACTTTCTTGAGGATGAGTTCCCAAGTATTGGTGAGATTAAAGAGGACTTACAGCTGTATGAGTTACAGCATGACTCTCAAACATCTCTCGGTGAGTGGGAGAACTTTGGTACCCGCGAAGCCACCGAGAATGTGACTATTCCACCACTGCTTCCAGATAGTGGGAGCGATCCCATGGATGGTGGAATAGAGCCTGGTCATGAGAACCCACCTGAGGATGAAGAAACACTTCATTCCCCAGGACAGGATCACGAGGATAGCCCTCAAAATCCAAACCCCATGCCCGTAGGGGATAGTGGGAGCGGTTCTACCAATGATCACGACCCTATATCTCAAAGGAGAAGGGGGAGAGATACACTTGACCAGAATGAAGAGAGAAGTCCTAAACTTCGAAGAAGTGAACGTGGAAGAATACCTCGAAGATTTTTTCAAATCGAAGAGGAAACCTTCCTATGCACTCCTTTGGAGTGTGATGAGCCTACCTCCTATGTGGAGGCCATAAACTCACCAAACCATAATGAGTGGATGGATGCCATGAAGGATGAGATGGACTCAATGATGAAGAATCAAGTATGGGAACTTGTTGATCTCCCTCCCCAGCGTAAATCTATTGGAAACAAATGGGTTTTCAAAATTAAACGCCGGGCAGATGGGTCGATTGACAAGTTCAAGGCCCGACTTGTGGCGAAAGGATTTACACAAATTGAGGGTGTAGACTACGAAGAGACATTTTCTCCTGTGGTGAGATTTGCCTCAATTCGCTTACTTCTAGCCTTAGTAGCCCACTTGGACTTGGAGTTGTTCCAATTAGATGTGAAGACTGCCTTCCTCAATGGCAACCTTGAGGAGGAGATATATATGGATCAACCTATCGGTTTTGTGTCGAAAGGTCAAGAAGACAAAGTCTGTCGTCTCAAACGATCCATCTATGGTCTCAAGCAGTCTCCTAGGGCTTGGTACTTCAGATTCCATGAAGCCATAACCTCTTTTGGCTTAACCATGGTTTCAGAAGATCATTGTGTGTATATCAAGAAGACATCTGAGGGTATTATGTTTCTCACTCTATATGTCGATGATATACTATTGACTGGAAACAACATGGAGATGATTGATGCTACTAAGCAGTGGTTGTCCTCTGTCTTTGAGATGAAGGACAAGGGTGAAGCTAGGTACGTCCTAGGTGTTGAAATAATCAGGGATCGTCCTAAGAAACTTCTTGGTATGTGCCAACGGACATATATTGAGAAGGTTCTAGAGCGTTTCCGGATGCATAACTCTAAACCCGTAGACACTCCTATTGAGAAGGGAACTTGTTTGAGTCTTGATCAATGTCCTAACACAGATGAAGAGAAGAAAAGGATGAGTACTGTCCCCTATGCTAGTGCCATAGGTAGCATGATGTACGCCATGTTGTGTACAAGGCCTGACATATGCTATGCGGTTGGATTGGTGAGCCGTTACCAACAAAACCCTGGACAAGCTCATTGGCAAGCTGCCAAGAGGATCTTGCGTTACCTTCGTGGTACAAGTGATCTTGTCCTCTGTTTTCAAGGAGGAGACTTGAAGTTAAGAGGATACTCGGATGCCGACTGGGGAGGTGACGTGGATGATTCCAAGTCCACCTCTGGATATGCTTTTATCCTTTGTGGAGGAGCAATATCATGGTGTAGTAGAAAGCAGGACTGTGTCGCGCTATCTACTATGGAAGCTGAATATGTGGCTTGACCGCCGCGCATAAGAAGCTATGTGGTTGAGGAGTTTTCTCCAGGATCTCAACCTTACTCCAAGAGTTGACGATCCTATAGAGATGTTTTGTGATAACACAGCCGGTATTCAATATGCTAAGGATCTGAAGTTTCATAAAAAGTCAAAACACATCAAGAGGCGTTATGATTTTGTTCGTGATGCCATAAAGACGAAAGAAGTTGTCATTAAATATATATCTACCACTAAGATGATAGCTGATCCATTGACTAAACCCATTCCAAGAGATGTATTCAAGGCCCATGTGAAGGGCTTAGGGATGCATAGGGTTTAGTATGTTGGATTATTATGATAAACTCGCATTTTCCTTTTCGGATTTATATATTCTATATATATATGAATTTTTTTTATCAGAGTAGGCACATTAATTGTCGCCAGGCTTAAAATCAACCTTATCACACGGGTGATTTTTCCTGATGCCTATGTGGCGGGCAGATGAGACTAAACAACATTAATGTCGGGGGTATGTAATGTTGTACTGACTTTATACATGAGTTGTATAGAAGACAAGCTTCTTCTCTAGAAAGTCGCCTTATGAAGTTTAAGATGAGACTCTGAAAATTGAGTCGAAGTATGAACTGGTAGATTTCATACTACAAGCCTCAAAGCCGGATCATGAGTTAAAGATTAACGCTGAGGTGCGTTGATCCTGGAACTCAGGTCAGATTTTTTTTTAGTAAAATCTGGACTAATGATTCGCGTGGCATAAGTGAGCGACATGCCCATATTGACTGGGAGTTATGCCATGACACACATTCATACTATGTGTGCTATGTCGACCGTCTGGAGTTACAACAGATTCCCTTCTCTTGTCACTGTGTGATCCCAGTAGATTTTGTCATCTACAAAAGGAACTAAACCCTTTTTGACTTAAGAACTATGACCTGAAGTCGAAGTTCAATGTTGCTACTTTAATGTGTACTCCAAGGGTTATGAAATTATACAACCCAGCGGACCACATTAGGAATGCAGTTGAATCAAGACAGAACGTCATGAGTGTCTAAGGAAGAATTGATCCATCATCATTGTATATATCAAGCCCGGGCGATTATATCAGGGATATAATCATATGTGATATCACGGCATAAAGGGACAAAGTATACCATTCATGATGCTTTAGGACAATTCGGGGTATAGTTATTATATGAAGTGTTATGTTAGTTAGATGGTGACTTAATATAACACCGTTACTTCATTGCTCATTGGTCGCACGCCCTATTACCCGTATGAGGTATGGTGAGAGACATAAAAAGCCTTAAGTGGCCGAGTGGGAGTGTTGAATTATTTACGGCCACCTACTACAAGGGGCCAACCTTCATCATGAAAGTAGCATTAGTGCTATCTTCATCATGAAAGAGGCAGCTCCATTAAGCATCAGTGCTTAGCTGCTAGGACCTCCATTGTTGGCAATGGAATCTGATGATGAGAGTCCTAATTTTAAATAGACAAGTTGGATAGCCCTGGAGGCCTATATAAGCATAGGTTTGAGGCTTAATCAATACACACAAGACACAGATTGTCTATTAATCCCAGTCTCTCACACATATTAAGCAAACCATCATTTGCTTGGGTTCTAGGGGGTGATTCATCCGGGAACTCTAGTAGCCACCGGGAACCAGTGAGCATACTACGCCAATCTGATCCGTACGCTTTCGCATTCAAGTATATCCTATACTTACCAACAGCAAGCATAGGTAAGGAGATTGTTAAGAAGTGTGCCAATGTTCCACTCGCTATTAAGACTATTGCTAGCATTCTTTATTCGAGGGACACGGAATGAGAATGGGAGTATTTTCGGGACAAGGAGATTGGGTTGATTGATTTGAAAGAAAACGATATCACGCCAACATTGATGCTTAGCTACAACCATCTTGGGCCACAACCAAAGCGATGCTTTGCTTATTGTTCTTTGTTTCCCAACGATCATCCATATGAGATACGAGAACTAATTTGGCTTTGGATGGCTAACGGATTTGTCAATTCATATTCCGAAGGCCATACATGCTTCTTGGAGTTATCTAGGAAATGCTTGTTTCAAGATGTAGTATAGGATGAACACTATGTTGTCTTGTCAAGGTGTTACATGCATGATCTGATACATGACATGGCCCAAAAAGTGGGGGAAGAATGTCTTTTGTAGTAGATAGACCTAATGAAGTTATCAACAATGACATTAGGCATTTACATGTTGTGAACCTGCAATGCTTAAACCCATCTTTGTCATGGTTATCTAGGTTCTCGTGCATGCGATCATTTGTTCTTCCGACCACCCTTAGTCATCATTTAAGCTCTAGTGAAGAGGAAATGGTAACCGAAATATGTTCATTTTTTCCTCGATTGCATGTATTTGACATGATTCGACACTACTTTAAGAAGTTTCCGACTTGTATAAGGGAGCTACAACACTTGAGGTATTTGAAAGTCAGTGGTGAACCCCATTGTCAACTTCCTAAAGGGATCACTAGATTGCAGTTTTTGCAGACTCTAGACCTTTCGAGTTCTCTTGTCATCGGGGAATTGCCAAGAGACTTTTGCAAATTGACCAGCCTTAAGAACCTTTTGCTTGGGTCTGGCTCATATCTCCGCGACTTGCCACCAGGGTTTGATAGATTAGTGAATCTCGAAACTCTAAATGTGTTCATAGTCGGAAATAACAATGGGTTAGACACCTTGTATAGGATGAATCTTACGGCGGACTTGTCAATTGACTACAAGAAACATAGGCAAAACGCTATATCCGAAGCAAGGATGGCTAACCTAAGCAGCAAGAAGCTAACTGCATTAAGGTTGAACTTCTATTATGAGCTATCAATAACCGAAGCTGAAGCCGAAGAATTGTTAGAGTGCTTACAACCCCCTCCAACTCTCAAAGACTTACAGATCTACTCTTGGAGTGGTACAAGGTTCCCGAATTGGGGGACACATGAGATCCTCAATCTTGTTTTGTTGAGAATCGAACGTTGCCACAACTGTCGACGTCTTCCATCTTTTAGGGGATTGCCTCGACTTAGGACTCTTGTAATAACACATTGTCCGGAGCTAGATTTGGGGGATGATGATGATGATAGGGACGAATGGCAATGTCTAGAGAACCTTACTCGGTTAGAACTGAGGGCATTGCCAAAATCGGAGGCATTGCCTCGTGGCATCTATGCCCTCCTAAGGCTTCAAGCGATCGAGCTCTTGGAGCTTCCTAACTTGAAATCCTTATCTGAATCGATTGGGCAACTCGCTGAGCTTCAAAAGCTTGTGATTAGGGAATGCCCCAAATTGGAGGCACTTCCGCAATCATTCAAGAACCTTGTTCGTATTCAGTATTTTGAAGTTGATCGTAGATGTCGGAGGCTGTTGCGAAGTGTTAGGGATGATGAGGGTTTGGTGCACTTCCTTGAAGACATTGGTTGTTTTTATCATCTGCCGCCAGAAGTCCAAGACGACGAGGAGGAAGGAGAAGAAGAACAACAGTAGAGGTATGCTTGGATATCATGTTGATTGCTTTAGTACTGATTTATGTAATTGTGGACAATCTCTGTGAAATAGCATTGCATCCTGGGTAATCATCCTTGAGAACAAATAATCACAACTCTTGAGAAAACATTGTATAATTATTGTACTTTATGTGTTTTTGTAAAAGAAGGTATTGCATCTTCCAACTTTATGTATATAGTTAAAATAGAGAGTGAAGAGAGGGAAAGGGGAGAAAATACACCATTTTTCCTATTACCCTGTTTGCACCCCTGTTTCGTGTCACCGGAACCCCCCCGGGGTCCCCTCTCTACGCTCTGTTTTGACTATATATACCCTGTTTTAGTGCAAAATAAGGGCAGATGAGAGTGATGTTTTAAACTGTGGTTGTCAATATTGTCAACTATGGATGTAGTCAGTATTAAACCATGGTTATTGATACTACCAACCATGGATTGATCTTCACTACATCCATCATGCTAACATACGTATGCTACTTCAGTATTAACTACTTTTAGGCTTTAAGCGTTTGATACAAAAGACACTAATTTAAGCTTTTGAAAGAGTGACAGGTAATTTGAGTTTCTCCCTCAATTTTCCTTGTACTAATCTCCCTCAAATTTCATAATTCCAATGAATGAAATCATTTCTCTTAATTCCAACAATTCACAAGGCACAAATGCTCTGTTTGTCAGTCCTCTACTTTCAATTGTGGCTTGAAGAGATAGGAAAAAGGGGGGGGGGGGGTTCACAAGCTAGACCTCATTGTCCTTTACGATACTTTATGGTCAATTAGCTTTTGAGTCATCCCTTAGGTTCAATAACCTTGTATAATAATTGCATAGGCCCACTTTTGAGCATTCGTATCATTGTATGTGATACACATCAATTTCTTTGCTCAGAAAAGCTAAAGAGAATCTTGTAGTTACATTACAACCAATTATAGGGCATCAGTAACCTCCACAAGTCATAACTGTTCAAATCACAGCACTCTCTTTGAATATATAAACTCTTTTCCCCCTAACTTCACTATACTAGATTCATATTTCTGCACCATAAACAATAAGTTGTAAAAAATTTCATAAAAAAACTGCTGTGGTTCTGTACAACTAGCTGTATTTGCAACTTCATAGAAGCACCTGTGGTTTCAGAGCTTAGGGGACGCCGGAGTAGGTACAAAATCCACCTCAAAAGCAAGGCGGGCTGTGTCGGGGATGGGGATTCGAATAAGCAACAAAACAAAGAATAAGCTAAGCTATTACTCTTTGTTTAAGAAAGACGACTCGGTAAGATCAATTGCCCTAGCAAGCCCAGCAGCCTTATTCTGACATTCTTTCTGCTCGTCCTCAGGGACACTGTCGGCGACAATGCCAGCCCCGGCTTGAAGGTAGGCGACCCACTCTCTTCTCCGGGAGAGATCCTTGTAGGAGTACATTGTGTCGTGACGCATTCCGGTTGGGAACACCATTGTTCTCAGTGCAAGAGCTATGTCCATGTCTCCTGTGAATGAGATGCCGCCAAATCCACCACTGTACGGCCCTCGTCTGTTGACTTCGAGTTCGTCTATCAGTTCCATAGCTCTCACCTGCAAAGGAATATATGTATATGCAACCGGGAATAATAAGCATTGTAAAAATGAACTTCTTAGCAAGGCAAAAATAGTACTAGAAAGTAATAGTAATGAAACCTTTGGTGCCCCGCTAACTGTGCCAACAGGCAATGCAGCACGTAAAACGTCCCATGATGTTAAATTATCAAGTAGTTCCCCTGTCACCTGCAACATTTAGCCAACCAATAGTGAGCAATAAGAAAGAATGTCGACGCATGAAGGATGACATTTTAATTTCGAAGAGTAGAGGTGATTTACTCACTGTTGAGCTGATATGCATCACATGGGAATACCGCTCAATATTCATGTATTTTTCAACCTTCACAGAACCAGATTTGGAGACCTGCTCAAATAGGATTTGTCATAGATTCACTCAGTCACACAGTCATTGGATTGAGAGGAAACTAGCAATGCAACTTCAAGAAAGTTGAAGAATGGCGGAAAACAAAATGAGTATTCCTTTATAGGAGGGAGTAACATTCGATCAAAGCAGGGAAATTGCAAAAACCTTTCCGACGTCATTCCTTCCCAAATCAACGAGCATGATGTGCTCAGCGCATTGCTTTTCGTCATTCAAGAGTTGTTGTTCCTGCATGGCGTCCTCTTCCGGCGTCTTTCCTCTTCTAATGGTTCCAGCAAGAGGTCTGTTTGTGATGACCCCCTAGAACAAAACAAAAGAGCACACGTGACCTCGTTAATTACACGATAGAAAGTAGAAACCAAAGAAGTAGCTATTTCATAGGTGAACTACACGGTACCTTTTTGACACGAGTAAGAATTTCTGGACTTGATGCAACTAAGACACACCCTCTTGCCTGACAAATAGGAAAGACAAAGATAAGCAACATGGAGGCTAAAAAGGATTTCATACCAAAAAATAAGAAAATCAATAGAAACATGCCTGTAGATAAGCCATATACGGACTTGGATTAACAATCCTTAACGCCCTGTAGATTTCAAATGGATCTGCAAACGTTCGCCTCTCAAAACGTTGGCTCAATACAATTTGAAAGATGTCACCAGCTGAGATATGCTCCTTTGCTTTCAAGACAGCACTTTTGTACTCATCACTGCTCATGTTTGACGTCTCCAATGAGCTACCGAACTGTCGTGTTTGTAGTTTAATTGATCCAGGAGCCAACTTTGGCCTGAAATATCCATGAAAACTCAGGCTTGTCGGAAGGAGTCATACAGAAACAATTTATGGACCTAAAGTAAATTAAGAAAAATACATCAAGCTGAAGAGAGGACTCACATGGCTGTGTTTTGCACTCTGGACAATAGCTCTTCCAAACGGTTCATCCCATCCTTGAAAGCCTCCTCAGGCGAAGAAAACCGATCAAGAAGAACCCAATGTATAACATATGCTTTCTGGAATCATAAAGTAATAGTGTAACTATATGGGAAAAAACATGTTCCAGCGAACGTAGTGTATCATATATGTTCTATAAGATTGTAAAATATTAATGCAAACATAGGCAAATTTTTTTATTTCATACATCATTAAAATGTTATATCTATTTTCTCTTAACAATCACTATTGTATCTAACATTCAATAACATAACGAGTCAAAAATGACACCATATCTTCCCAAATTTCTGAGTAACTTCCGTTGAACTCATCAAATTCCAAATGTGCAATACTTTTGCAAGTTTTGATGCAAAAATAATGCAAACTGGGAAACAATGCTAGAGGTATCAATCAAAACCTTTAGAAATATACCTTCTCCACATGATCAAACACAATTACATCATCATATAAGCCCAGATGGATGTCAGGAAGGTTTCTATCATCATAAGGTGCACTTGAAAATGGAAGCTTCTTCTTCTCCACATATCGAACTGTATCATATGAGAAGTAACCAACCCATCCACCTGGTCAAATCAATAACAAAATAAGAACTGTGTTTAATCAAGTTATCGACATATTACATGATCTCCTGTTTGCTTTCTTCGGCACAAACAAATGGGCTTATACTTCAAATTAAGTCAATTGACATCATTCTGTAGGTATCATGAAGACATCTATACAAAACAAAACGGAAACCTTTCTATATCACACTATCTACAATACATAAGACAAGAAAAGGAGAATGCTTTGTACATGTCTCACTTCCTTAAGTGTCACAGCAACAGAAAGCTAAAAATAGATTATATTGAGCAAATTAGCTAGTGTAAGAACAAATCAGTTCATATGGACTGCACATATATCATGTATAGAGTCAAGCTGCTCTCATAAGCCAATCGATAAATACAAAAGCAGTAAACTTTTCGCATCGCTGCGGGAGACTCATGTTATGGGGGGACTCATCATTGACACTCCACAGATTGAACGCAGGGTATGTGCCAGATACCCAGATACATATTCATGCAGTAAGGTTGAAGTAGCAGAATAAAAGAAATTAGGAATAAATGGGCCTTTTTAGCTTCATTCATGATCTATCTATCTTCTCTATTGCATTAAATGATTAAATAATAAATACAGTTTTTAAATTTGACACTTAATCAGCGAGCACATGGAGAATTAATTTGGTAATCCAACTTCAATATATAAAGTAATTAACAAGTTCCTTTAATCTATGTCCTAGCTTTTGCACAGTGGCATTGTGTCCAGGTCCACATAACATAATGTATAGCGTATAGATGTGCAAATGTACACAGAGAAAACTTAGTCTACGATGAACTTTTACTAATTTGAAAAATCTTGTCTCAAAGAAAAAAAATTAAAAAAATAATAATTTGAAAAATCCATGGAGATTGTCAACACAAGCATACGAAGAACTTTAATCTAGTTCTACTTTCTAAAGTGCGTGTTGAGTTGTCCCACATCGGCCTTTGACACCCATATTGTGGTGTATATAATGGCTTGGGTGCCTCAACCTCTTAAGCTAGCTTTTGGGATTGAATTGGACTCAAGTCCATTATTTCACAGTATGCAATCTAGCGCCTAAATAAAATTGGATAAAATGAGGTTTGGATGGATTGGATAAGTTATGTGTTTTTTTGGGGAATTATGTTTTTAGAGACGATTTTTTTTTTGGAATTGTGTAAGGTTTGGATTGGATTGGATTGAATTGGAAAGAGATACCAATCCAAAGAACAAACAAGGATATTTTTTTCACACACTATAAAGTAATTCATATTATACATGTATCTGTAAATAAACATTAAAGGAAGCAAATCATCCAGATTTTTCATACCACAAAATGCATCAGGAAGTTCATCAATCATTTGTGGTTTCCATTGCTCCATAATCTTCTTAGGTAACAACATGGGGTCATCAACAAACTCCTCCGTCCTCGTCCCCTCATGGTGATCCATCACTGTCACCACACTCTCCTTTGCCACAATTTCCATGCTGGGTTGAGCCCCAACAACACTGTACCTTCCCTACAATTAACAATCAATTCCATTCAATAGTCAACACCTTTTTTTTCAGAAAGGAGGGTTCTCTAGTGTCTTTATTCACCTTTTTCATCAAGGGGAAAATAGTCAACATTTTTTCAGTATTCATTTAATTCCCAACACTGTATCATAAAGAGGTACACCTATAAAACAACTTCCCTCCTTCAACAAAATTGAAACTCGAGACCTTGACCAAAGGTCAAGGACAAGAAGAACAATCATCCGTACGCCTTGAGCTGACTTATGATGGCACTAAATCAAAACACAATCTCAACATGCAATACAGAATACAAAAGATATTAGCATTCGCGAATCATGATATTAGTTTTTTCCACTCATTTACCGTCTTTGTTCCTTATAAATTGTCGTTTTTGAAAATCATGCGGTCAAACATTGAAAATTGACCATAAATTTCTCAATATATACAATGACCTCCATATAAAATTACTATCATTAGATTCGTAACGAAAAATATTTATCTAAAAGTATAAACATTACGATTGTTACTAAAATATTGTATAAATAATTGTAAATCAAAGAGTGATATGGAGACCATGATAATCAACAAAACGACAATTAATATGAAACGGATGAATATCTCTCCTAGCTTACACTGTAGTTGCATCAACTCAGAAAACAAAAATTGAATAGAGCAAAAAGATATTAAACTGAACAGAAACTAACGACAAATGAGAGAGAATCGATTCATACAACTCTGGAGGTCCTTGATCCAGGCTCAACGGCCTCGAAGAGAAAACTGGGAGCTTCTCTGTCATCTTCCTTGACTAAACACCTGTACGCAAGCACCGGCGTCAAATGATCGGAGAAGATGCTTTTGTACAGAGGAATCAGGTTCCCTTTCTTCGCCGCTTCAACGAACTTGCTCGAATTGTTCACCGCTCCCTCTTCACATTCAAAATCAAATAAAAATCACAAAACATCAAATCAATCACTTCAGTCATCAGCATTCTATCAAACACTCGAAAAATCAATCAAAGTTAGACAGAAACGAAGAAGAGATTACCGAGAGGAGGAGACGAAACAGCAGAGCACTTCAGATCGAAACGACGAGCGGAGATTGGAGAAGAGAGAGTGCGAGTGAGGGAGAGTGAGAGGCGGTGCGATGAGTGTGAGTGATGAACGGCGGAGAATGAGAGCGGAGAAATCCGACGGCGCTGAGGAGAGGGAGAAGGAGAGAGGAATGAACGAGGTGTAGAGGTTAGGGCTTCCATGGCCGCCATTGGAGAGAGCTTCGAGCTGACAAATGCAGAGAGAGAGAGAGAGAGAGAGAGAGAGAGAGAGAGAGAGAGAGAGAGAGAGAGAAGAAAAGAGGTGAGCGAGAGAAAATGGGGAGGGGGGAGCAGGAGCTTAAAAAAGGACTGAAACAAGACGAAGGATGGAACTGCTCTCGCTTGTGAACATCGCAGATATATTTGGATAACGACGTCGTGTTAATTAAAATTTCATGTCTCTCAGAATTGGAGAAGCGTGCGGTTCCCACCAAACCAAACTGAACCCCCAAAAAAGGGGAAAAAAAAGAGTTAGCTCATGTAGCGCTGACAAAGTTTAGGATTCTGGTAAATTTTGATATGATAATATCAAAATTACGATAAATTCATGTTTGGAGTCGGTTTCATTTTAGGTCAGATTGAGTCAGACAATTCAGATAACCCACTAAATTTGTGTCGAAATCTGGAATAAATTTTGATCGGATAATATCAAAAATTCAGATGAGAAATTCATGTTTGGAACCGATTTTATATCAGGTCAAATCGGGTCTGACAATTCAGATAAAACTATATTGGGGTTGAATTTTGGTTCGGATAATAGAAAAAAAGAAACTTTATGGCCGAATATTCAGTCGGTATCAAAATTCGAACGAAAAATTTATGTCCAGACCCAATTTTTTCTCGGTCGGACAATTCAAATATTTCAGATTAAACAAAATTTTACTAGCTCTGACCCCACGGCTCCAAACTGAACCCAAAAAAAAAAAGAAAAAAAAAAAGTTACTTCATGGCTCCTGGGTCTTAATTTATTTGTCCATTCAATTATTTGCCAAAATAAAAAGAGTTACCTCATGCTCATGGGTCTTATTTAGGCCCTGCTCTTTGGATTGGATAAAATAATGTTTGGATGAATTGGATTTGATTAGATTAGATAAGTTATGATGCTTTATTGGGGAATTGTGTTTTTAGAGAGGATACTTTTTTGGAGTATTGTGTAAGGTTTGGATTTGATTTGATTGGATTGGAAAGAGTTACCAATCCAAATAACATCGCCTTAATTTATTTGTGTATTTAATTATTTGCCCTCATGGGTGTTAAAAAAAAGTTACTTTCTGATTATGTTTGTTCCTCATTATTTGTGATTTTATACTTTAAATATACTTTTTATTCATTTTATATTCATTTTCTTATCTTTCATAATCTTTTTTTTTGTAATTTAAGTGGTTTTATAACTTTTCTCTCTAATTTTATTAGTGACATTAAGATCTTCATACTCTTCTAAAGTGACAAATAAATAGGAACAGATGAAGTGATATAAATAATCATGTTTCTGAAGTTTATAAATTGGATCATTTAATTGATTGGTTTGGTTTGCGTGGCGTTAATTTGAAAATTTTACATTTGATAGATTTGGGTTTTTTTACCTTTGGATTCACATTGAAATTTTTTAGGTGGCTTAATTATAGTTTGATAAATTTGTACAATAAAAATCAATAATTTTAGTATAAAAAAATAAATTCAGATTCATTAAATAATTTTAGATGTTTGGCTTTATCATTTTAGATTTAGTTTGGATCGTTTAGTTCTAGTTGTTGGAGGCAGATTTTTTTTTTTTGCAAGATTTGTAGATGTTTTATTTCCATAATATCTGAAATTTTTGACCTCTTTTATTTTGAAAAGGATCAAGATTGAAATCCATAAATGTCATGAACAATTATATAAAACAAATCTTTATGTTACATGTATTTACACCAGACATTGCACATGAACGATCAATTTGTATGCATATGTTAAGTAAACTAATTTCATTGCTTGTAGTTAATTAAGAAGGAAAAATATCATTTTTGCTCCATAAATTTGCACCAGAACATTGTACATAGACAAGTCAATTCTCATATAATTGTACGAAGTGAACTAATTTTAGGCCTCATTGCTTAGTTTGTTAGATTTTTGTGAACAAAATCACAGAATAAAGAAATTGAGAATGTCAAGAACTATACAAATAAAAACGGTTTGCAACAAATATAAAGGAACAAAATTAAAATTAAAAAAAATTGCAATAATAATAAAAATAAAAATAAAAAGAATGTTTTAACGAGCGAAAGGCAGGGGTGGGGTTTGTTATTAAGTGTCAATAAAATTGTTTTTAAAATTTAAACTAGTCTTAAATCTATGCAATACACGGTGAATGATAAATAAGTATTATTTTAACAAAAATTAACCTAAATTATTAACATATATATATATATATAGATTAAAAAGATCACAACATAAATTATATAATTAAATGAAAGCAAATAATTACTCGGAGGTATCCCAATATTTGGGAAACTATTTTTAGGTACCCAATTTTTCAAAACTCATTTTGAGGTACCCTTAATTTTTGGGTAGTAATTATTTGGTGTTTTTCCGACTATTAATTTTATTAATTGACCGAAATACCCTTATTCTTCTTCTTCAAGGGTATTTCTTCAGGAATGGAAGAACAAGTGTATTTCGGTCACTTAATAAAATTGATAACCGGAAAAACACCTAATAATTACTAATCCGATCCTAAAATTAGGGTACCCAAAATGAGTTTTGAAAAGTTGAGGTATTAAAAAAGCATTTCACCAAAAGTTAACTCAGAGTCATTTTTTGAAATGAAAGATATGATAAGCTATTCAAATAGAAATACATAAAATTAAAAATGGATGTAGCTAGGTCAAGAGTTTAAGTAAGAAACGTACAACCATATTCAAATTCATGATAAATTTATTAGAGACTTAAATTGTTTTTAAATTTTAAATAACGTGTGAAAGGCAGAGAGTGCGTTTGGTCTGTTAAAAATCCTGGGGAAATGGTCTATTTTTCCAGGTTGACATATTTTCCCCATGTTTAGATGTATATTGACCTTGGAAAAACTTTACGGCAGCTTACCATTTTCCCTTTTTCGGAGAGAAAGTTTCCCATGAGAGGGGCTAAGGGAAATTTTTCTCATGAAATTTCTACCAAATGCTCCCTAATTAAATAAAAATTATGAAAAATATAATTTTGACATTGCAAAAGCTATACATCATTAATAAGGTCATCGCTCTTTATGTATAACATAGATTGAAAATTAATTTCAGCTTAACCCTTCGTTTCATTTTAATTGTTGTTTCGAGACATTGGTGAGTACAAAAACAATGTAAAATTTTCGACAATTTTAAGTTTAAGGAAAAAAATTATCTTATAAAGTTGTAATTAATGTGGTTAGACCTAATAATCAGGTGCATAAGTTCGGGTTGGCATTAGAGTACCCAAATTCGATTTAATTTGGGTTGACTTCGTGTGAGTTTTTCAAGTTGATTCAAGTGAGACTCTTTCAAATTGGTTTTGCTTTATTTAGGGGAGAATTTTAATCGAGTTGCAATTCATAACAGTTTCAGGTTGGGTTTGATTCAGGTCAAGATCGAATCGTTTATTCGAGTATCGGTTCGGCTCTAGGTTTGGTTTTTTGATTCAGAGTTTCAGTCCCTTTTACCAAATCTAAATGTCGTTGATATAGTAGAGATAAAAGAAAATCAAATAGCGAGGACAATATTAGAAGAATGATCATTAATGTATATCATTAAAAATATACATTGATAAATACTATTAAAAAACTATTCAAAGTGATAAATAACCTAAGACACATAAAGTACTAGATAGAGTTTGTAAAAATATCACTGATTCAATTCATTGATGAAATGAAAAAAATGTGCCAATATGAAATGTCTCCTACCACATGTTAAACTTGAGGATGAAAGGAAAAAGACCCGTGAAAATGAATACTGGACATGTAAATCACAATCAAACATTCAATACGCGCTTAAATTATATTCCATTATTAATTTAGTACCGTTAGCAAGCGCAACTACCTTATCTTAACGTGAAAGGTGCGGCTTCCTTTTGTTTCCTACCGATATAGGTTATGTTTGACAATAGCGTCTGGAATATAGTATTTAACATTTTTATCAAGTCAAAACATTAATAAAGTTAATGTTGAGTGTTTGGAGTATTGTTTCATATGTTTTGGTAAAAAAAATACATTTTGAAAGTTTTATCTTTGAAAATTATCCATATCCTTTTATGTTAATTCGCATTAATTAGCTAACTCAACTACTAAATTTTCTTAAACCGTTATCCGCTGTATAAACCACTATCCGCTTCATAAACCACTAGCGACTATTTAAAACGCTGATTTCGCCAAGCAGTGTCTTAATTTATTCGTTTTTAAAACGAGTTTATACTTACCTAACGAATGTTTTAAAATAATAGCTCATTTAGATATGGTTAGAATCAAATTTGGCTTTTCTTACAAAAAAATCAACATAAAACAGTTTATTAATTAAAGGCTTTTTTTTTTACATTAGTAAATCGGGCCACCCACTGGCCCCTATCTCGGAGAAAATCCAATGGGTCCACCAGTCCATGGGGAAGGGGGAAACCAGACATACACGCGCATGTTACTGCTCTCGGCCAGGAATCAATCCCGAAACCTATGAATTACCATAGTGCAGCAGGTACCACTTGAGTTAAGAGCTCATTGCTAGTTAAAGGCTAAGTTATGCTTTCTGCGGATGGAGAATCAAAAGGCAATCCTGATCCCGCTACAAGTAGAGGTCTTTCTTCGGGATGATCATGGTGCATGATTCAAAAACTCCACTGAACCATTCGTAGTGCGCTCAGCAATAAAAGCAAAACTTAAGGCCACACTATGAGGTCTTCAAATGCCAAGCGTGCATTAGGATGTGCAATTTATTACATATTCTTGGAGCAAAATCTTTAAATAAGATAATTGTTCATTTGCATATACTAGATGATTAACTCTCAATAACATACTTATTCACTGCATATAACCTAGAAGACAAACTCCAGGTACATACAAATATTGTCTTTAAAAAAACTCTTACCATTTCTACTCTCACATGAAAATTAGATACACATCAAGTCAAGCCTCAAAAATTAGAGGCACATATTACTTCACCAACTCACGAGTGTGGTAAATTCAACATGTTTAAAATGACCTAATTAACTCCAATTTGACTAGTTTCATATTTTGAATTGTCATTTCATTTTGCCGAAAGTTCTCTCAAAGATCTCAAGAGTGCTTGCCAAAGAAGTACAATTCAAGTGTTTGGCCTAATGTGTTGAAGAAATTAAATGCTTGTGAGAGGTTTTTTTTTTTTACAATCATCAAATGTTGACTATTTCTAATATTACTCCTCAATCCCTCTTCCATGGTTGATGATCGATGAGTGATCATCCGCTAGGGGTGGGCAACGCCCCAGTCCCCCAGGATTAAGGCTATGTTTTTTCACGGTATAAACTATTCATAATATTATTTTAGCTATTCTTATTAAATTCTATATTTTTTTACTTAGACCTAAGTAAACTTTTTTACTTTCTGAAAAAAAAAAATACATTACCTGATTCTATCTAAACTTATCCAGAGCTAGTTTATCAAACTTCTATATACCAAGTGAAAGAAAAGAGTGGGTTGGCCAACCTCTAAACTCCAAGACATGAATTTTTGTGAGACCATGAAAGTTGAGAGTGATTGTCACTTAACTACCACCTCTTTAGTATAATAAAAGATCACTTAATTAAAAAAACAAAATCATGCATATAAGTTATAAATATTAATTAATACACAATTAAAACAACATTAATTAGATTTTTATAAAGATATATTTTTTAGTTAGTCTTGATTCCACCAAATTTGCTATTATAATATATCAATCTAAATATAAGAATAGATTAAAGTAAAATTTAAGAGATATTAAAAAGTAAAACTCCCGTAAAAAAATTTATATTATTGTTCGATGTTTTTTAATAATTTTAAAAAGAAAATAAAACTTTCATTGACATTACAGTAAAAGAAATGCAAGTGATTTAGGCACTATATAAAATTAAAATTAACGTAATATAAAGTATCAAAATTTGTCTCAATATAAGTGAATGACTTACAAATCACCACCAAGCACATAAATTGTAAGTTCATAAAAATATACATTAAAATTCTTAATCTTTAAGTTAATTATACAAATCTCATAAGTTATAAGTTAATTATTGAAACATTGTTCACGGCGAAGACAAGCGAATGTTGTTTATCACAGTGACATTACTGTAACTGCGGTGTTAGAATCAATGAGGAAGAGAGAGACAAGGAGAAACAACACAAAAGAAGCAATGGGAAAGAGAGAGATGGAGGAGGCAAAATGAATGAGGAGAGACGAAGGAGATGCAGCAAGGAAGAGATCGACTAGGGACAGAGAAAGGTTGCTTGGAATGCTAACTTGCTGGGATAGTGAGGGTGCAACATAAGAGAATAATCGGGGTAGAATTAGGTTAGGAGCTTAACTGCTTAGGGTTTTATTTCAACCTATCATTTTATATTTTTCTGACTTTTTACTTTTAAAGAAAATTATACTTAATCGAAGTTAGTTGGATCGAAGGAGGCAACATATATGCACTCCAATTATAATCATAGTCGAATTTTTAAATCAAAATCTGATCAAGTACTTTTTCTATCGGATTAAAATTAAAATTTTAGCCTCAAATCAAAACGGATTTACTTTGTATTAAGATTTGATTGTCATACTTAATTTCAAATACTCCTAGCCAAACAACCCTTAAAGGGGAGCAAACTAAACGTGAAACCGTCTCAGCATCTCACCATAAAGTTATCGTAAGATTATAGTTTTATGGTAATTTTTTTATGAATATAGGGATGAGTGGATGAATAATAATTTATTTGGGGTGCTGATAAAAATCCTCCCTTATTGAGAATGTTTGTGGGAGAAGAATGAAAAGTAACACACTCAATTATATCTTCCTCTTTCTTAATGAATGAAACAAGACATGAACCCCTATCCTATTTATACACGAGAAGAGGAAAAACAAGAAAGAACAGCTAACCTATAACTAACCTAGCTTAACTAAAATAATTAACATTAACTAACTATCTGAAAATACAATCCCAATACCCCCCTCAAATTGGTGGTTGTGCCTAATAAATGCTTGTGCTGAACTCCAATGAGAGGCTTGGTAAGGATATCATCTAACTGTAATGAAGTAGGGACATGTGAAACGGAGATCAGGCCTTCCAGCAACTTAGCTCGAACAAAATGGTAGTCAAGTTCAATATGTTTTGTTCTGTCGTGATAAACTGGGTTTTTGGCTATATGTATTGCAACTTGATTGTCACACTTAATTGGAATGGATATAATGTTGGAGAGTGTAAGTTCATTCAGCAACCTACTCAGCCAGGCAAGCTCAGCTACAACCCTTCTGATGCTTTGATATTCTGCTTCTGCTGAAGAAAGACTGATAGATTGTTGTTTCTTGGATTTCCAAGAAATAAGAGAGCCCCCCAGGAAGATGACATACCCACTGACTGATTTTCGTGAATGTGGACATGAAGCCCAATCTGAGTCACAGAAGGCTTCAAGGTGAAAACTGGGATTTTTGTTGAGTAGTATCCCTAGAGCAGGATTTCCCTTCAAGTATCTTATAACATGAATGACTGCTTGATAATGAGGGATCCTAGGAGTTTGCATGTATTGACTGAAATGTTGGACAACAAAGCTAATGTCAGGGCGAGTGTTGGTGAGAAAATTGAGTTTTCCAATCATCTGTCTATACTTTGTAGGATCATGAAACAGATCATCATCTTCATGCTTGAGTTTGATATTGCAATCCAAGGGAGTTATCACTGCTGTAGCTATCTGGCAATCATAATCCCTTATGAGCTCCTTGGTATACTTCTGTTGGGTCAGAATGAGTCCTTGGGAGTTTTGCAAAACTTCAATTCCCAGAATGTAATTGACATGTCCAAGATCCTTGATTTTGAATGCTTCATGTAGATAGGACTTGACTTTTTGTATATCCTCCAAGTCATTCCTAGTGAGCAGTATGTCATCCACATAGACTACAAGAAAAGTAACCAAAGCATCATTTTTCTTAAAAAAACAAAGAATGGTCATTCTCGTAATGCTTGTATCCTTACACATATAAGGTCTCAGCAAGCTTGGCATACCATTGCCTAGAAGCTTGCTTGAGGCCATAAAGTGACTTTGTAAGTTTACAAACAGCTTTAGGGATGTCAGTGGATAAACCTGGAGGTAGACTCATATAGATGTCTTCATGCAAGTCCCCATGGAGAAAGGCATTATTGACATCTAATTGGTGTAAGAACCAATTTTTCTTTACTGCAATTGCCATGAGACTTCTTACTGTTGTCATTTTTACAACAGGTGAGAAGGTCTCAGTGAAGTCAATCCCTTCTCTTTGTGTGAATCCCTTCACAACAAGACAAGCCTTTAGTCTCTCAATTGTCCCATCAGCTCGATGCTTTACCTTGTAAACCCATCTGCACCCAATTGGCTTCTAGCTTGGTGGAAGAGGGACTATTTCCCATGTGTTATTTAAAATCAAGGCCTGAAATTCCTTTTGCATAGCCTCATTCCATCCAGGGTGTTGAGAAGCTTCAATGTAGTTTGTAGGTTCTGTGTAATCCAAATTTCTAAGGAGATTTTGGCTAGCAGCAGTGAGAGCTGTGAAATCTAGATTAGGAGCTTCAAGAACAAGGTTAGTTGAAGTTGATAAACACATATTAGATAGATCATTATTTGATGTAAGAAGAGAATAATCCTATAAATAGGAAGGAGGCCTATGTTCCCTTGTGGATCTCCTGACTGGTAAAATATGATTAGGATCTTCAGTGTTTGTCTGTGTTCCTGAAATGTCAGGAGTATCTGAAGGAGGTCCAGCTATTGCCCTTCCATCATCAAGATCATGGTTGTTGTGATCTTGTACAGGCTGCTGTTTGCTATTAGTAATATGAAAATTGTCAGAAAATCATGAAAAAAGTCAGAAGTCTCCACCCTTCTTTCTTTGTTTTGGTTGATGAAATTCTGAAAATCTGTATTGTGCTCATCTGACTTATGCTTGTCTGCCAGGGGAAACACATCCTCATGAAAAATTACATCCCTAAATGTGTGAAATTGTCTGTCTTCAAGGGACATAACCCTATATGCCTTTTTTCCTGTTGGGTAGCCAAAAAATACACATGGCATGGCTCGAGGATGTAATTTTGATCTACCTTGCTTGAGAGTAGACACATAACACAAACATCCAAAATTCTTGAGATTATAATAGTCTGGTGCTTTTCCATGGAGGACTTCATAGGGGGATTTGTTACTTAAGATCTTAGTTGGCATTCTATTGATTAAAAAGGTAGCAGTAAGAAGGAAATCCCCCCAAAATTTTGTTGGTAAGCCAGACTGAAACAACAACGATCTGTTGACTTCTAATAAGTGTTTGTGTTTTCTTTCAACCACTCCATTCTGTTGGGGTGTTTGAACACAGCTGGTTTGGTGCAAAATTCCATTATCCGAAAAGAATGCCTTGGCTACATGGCTAAGACCAAGTTCAAGAGCATTATCTGAACGAATAACTTTTGTATTTCTGTTATATTGATTCTTGGCCATTTGAACAAAAGATTTAATCAGAGATAAAGACTCATCCTTAGTTGTCATTAAATGAGTCCATGTTACTCTAGTGAAGTCATCTACTATGGTCAAGAAATATCTATGGCATGTGTATGTCTTAACATAATATGGCCCCCAAACATCAATGTGAAGAAGATCAAAAGGATTTTTAGTAGAAATAGTGCTTGAAGCAAAAGGAAGCCTTTGCTGTTTTGCTTTTGGACAAATAGAACAGGATGTGACAGAACAAAGATTATTAGTACTATGAGAACAAGATACCATAGGGAGTCTTTTCAATTTTCCAAAAGAAATGTGGCCTAATCGTTTATGCCAAAGATCACAAGTTTTACAACTTTTATTACAAGGAGCTTTTACAAGAAAGCTTGAACAAAAATCAAAACTGGAAATAGCTTGACTACAATGTTCTTTGCCCTTTTTATCTTCTTGAAGTTTGTATGTTGTCTGCTGATCTACAACATAGAGGCCTTTTGAGATTTTACCAAGAACCAATGGCCTCTTCAGAGAAGGGCCCTGCAATATACAATTCTCAGGTGTGAAAATGACTAGGCAATTTAGTTGTTTACTCAATCTTTTCATAGACAGAAGATTAAAATTGAAAAGGGGAACATGCAAGACATGACTCAAGACTAATTGGGGGCTTATTCTCAGGTCACCATATTCTACAACTTTTAATTTTTGTCCATTAGGGATGATAATGTAGATTGGCTCAGACAAGTTCTTGATGTTGGATAATTGATTTCTATCATGGACCATATGGTCAGTTGCTTCTGAGTCAATTATCCAGGCTTTGTTTTCAACTTTGGAAATTAAGCAAGTGGAGCTAAAATTAAAAGGAATACCTGCCATATATGCAGTATTGGATTCTGACTGCTCTTGTGCAGGTTCTGAATTTCTCGTTCCATTTTGCAAATTGGTCATGAAGTTGATCATCTGGTGTGACTGTTCTTCTGTCAATCCAAGGAGAGTGTGTAACACCCCAACACCCATAAATACAAGATTACCATTAATTACTTGTAAAACCTGTGAATAGCGCAGCGAAAAAACACAGGTGGAGGTATTACCGTCGTCCCACTAAGGACAAGGCACACACTCATCACCAACACAACAACCAACACAGACCATCAAATAAACTTACACTTAAACCCCATACATGACACTCACCCAAACATTGAAATAATACTTTAATACAACCATCAAAACACACATTAAACCTTCCAAAACATGATTTGGTCTTTAAACCCACGAAGACCATCGAGGTTCGGCCAACAACCACCATATAAAACTACCTTGCAAGGATGAAAGGAACTACTTCTGCTTGTCTTTGTCTTTGCCTTTGACTTGGGAGCTCGGACCGCCTAAAAACAAAACATTAAAACATTCGCAAATGAGTGGGGGAAACACTCAGTACACAAACCTCCAACACGTCAAACCGTTCGCAAACGGTTTTAGTGCCGGCATTTAAATTCATTTTGAAAACGGGAAAGGGGAACTTAAACATGAATAAACTGGATTGCCGCATAGATAAATATGGGTAAATAAAAGAGATAAACTTATAATAATTGAAAATGAGTGGTATCCCTTACGATCGATGCAAAGCATCTCACACACACGCATGCCCAAACCGATCTGGAGTTTGGATTGGGTGACTGCTAGGCAGTCAACACTGGCCAGGTCTATAACGCTCTGATCAGGAGCAACTAAAAGATGATGCTAGTACCTTTAAACTAGCTACAAGTACAATGGCGGGACCACTTAATGAAAATGGAAAGCATTAGATTATGACTTGAAGTATAAATAATAAGCATTGAAGAATATATAAAGGTTGGACAATTTGCGTACCTTGACTTGAAGCGAAGATAGGTGGCGCGTCTCGGCCTCGGGATGGCTTGGGCGGCTTGGAGACTAAGATAAGAGAGGTATAAAGTGGAGAACCGAATAAGGTTCTTAGTGAGTTTCAAACGTTAAGTAAAATAGAAACTATGAACGTAATAACTTAGAAAGAAAATTTCAGGTTTTTAGAAATAAAGTTTTTAACATAACTCTAGCTAGGAAACTCGGAATTAAACAAACGAGTACTTCTCAGGGAAAATTAAGTTCTACAACTTTGTCAACAGGACCGAGGTCCAAAAATGAAGGGAAGGGCTTGAAAAAGCGATTCGAAAATGTGTCGTAATTTGGAAACTAAAACCTTCGGTTTGATCTTTTGATACGAAACTCATAAAGGCTTGGAAGTAAACGATGAATAGCTTAACTTATAGAATGATTTGAAGAGATTATATTGATGGAATATGGAGAATTAAGGAATGAAAGGCTAGAATGGAAATTAGAGAGTTCTTGATTTTTCGAATATATCGTCAAGCGACGAAGAAGAATTTATAACGATGGATTAATGGATTTTGGAAGTGTTTGAAAGGTGAATTGGAATTATGCATTAGAGAAGGAATAAGTCCTAGGATCACTATGCTTCAAAGGGCTCTTATACTAATGACGCACTCCACAATCCAACTTAAAGTCGATTATTTCATTATGTAACTTAATCTTTCAACCTTAACTATGATAACATATCTTGATAAGTAACATTAACCTTCAAAAGATAGCATTTTCTACTTAGAAAACACCTCTTGAATATTCTAATATTGACCAAAGAGTCTCCAAACAATTAGAATCCCTTACATGATTGGAATTGGATCACAAAATCCCAAACTTATAAAACATTTTCTGGGCAGAAACTCAATTGACACGCTTCACTTCCGACCCTATATCTTGCACTTCCGATATCCGATGAACGCAAACCATACATTTTCGGAAAGCTTAAAAGGTCACCTAAAACTTTTATGTTTACCACTGGAACCAATAAAATCTCTAAATGGACGGAAAATAGTCCTCAAGTTACTGATTCAGAATCGTATATACTTTGCATCCCTTCACGGTTTCGCTCATATCTCGAGCTACACATGTCGGATTCTCGAAATTCCAAAGTCTATGGTTACATAATGACTTAAGCTATCTTTTTAAGTAAAAATATGGGCTAAACTCCCACTTTTAGTCCTCTGTAAAAACCAGATTTGTACCCAGAAACTTATTTGACCCTCTAAACCAACATGCATGATTTTCCTTGTCTCCAATTTGTATCAATTCCCAATTAAACTTCAAATTAACTAACATCCATGGATTTTCCAGAAATTAAACACTTAAACTTGCTTAAACAACATCATAAATCTCACATGCAACCATGGATTAAGACATGCTACCTTAAACAACACAATTTCTAGTAATCTCTCACTAAAATCAACACTAATTCAACAAGATAAAACATAATTTGGCTTGATCAACAATTCTAATGCCCAAATCAGTTTACTAATCACATAATTTCCCTTCTAGAACCACATGCAACAAGCTATTTCAATAATCATCAAGAATTCAACAATTAAACACTCCAAATCAACCCCAAATTTACATGTATCAAACCTAAATTCAAACCCTAATTTAACCACAACATTATTACATGCTAAAAGGGATATAAAAGAGATGTAAATAGCAAGAATAATCAATTTAGAAAAGAAAATTCAGATTAGAACAATAAAACTTGAGTTAGGGTTTGGAGTATATACCACATGGGGAAGAAATTGAAGGAGAAAAACAAGAGGAGAGGGAAGTGGGGAGGCCCGGCTGCCTCCTGGTGGTCGCCGGCCGCCGGAATCCAGCAGAAAGGGGGGACGCAGAGGGCTGACTTGGCTGGCAGAGAGGAAGAAGAGGTGTGGGGGAGTTTGGGTTTGTCTTGAAATGAAATGAAATAAAACCCCCAAATACTTATCCCCCTTGTATATATAAACTCCCCTTAACTAAGAAAATCATCTAAACTAAAAAATAACTCATCTAATTAGAAATTAAGCTAGATAAAATAATTGGAATTAAGCTAGGTAAAGTTAATTGGTAATACACTAGATAAAATTAATTACCATAAAACTTGATAAAATAGTTTAGCATAAATTAAATAAAATTGCTTGGGAATAAATTGGGTAAAATTAACTAGTACTAAACCATATAAAATAAATTGGTAGGACATATTAATAAAATGAATTGAGCAATAAAATGTACTTAGGAAGGTTGGGTAATATAAATCGTAAAAGAAACGGAATTGAAATTAATATAACCTTCTTCGGTTTAGAAGCGTAAAATTGAGAACCATAAAATAAATTATATAACTCATCGTATAAATATTCATAAACTCATAATAATATTTATAACTTTAAATCCGAGGTAACATAAATTCAACCCATTTAGCCATCGCCTTGCTCGAGACCTGTCACGCATAAATAAATAAATAATAGAAGTAACAACCGCAATAACAACAATAATAATATTCATGTCGTGAAAATAGAAAAATTTTATTAGCGTATTTTAGCTAATTACCATAATTAAGGTCTTAATTAGTACGGGTTTAGGGCGGGTCGTTACAGAGTGAAACCTGGACCGCTGTAAATGCCTTGTGATCCTTCACCAAAGGTACTAATATCTGCATCCTTTTGAACATTGTTAGCATATCTTGGATTCTTGTTCTTATTGGAGGCATTGCTTCCCTTTTTCTTCCCTTTATTGGGATACCCATGTATCTTGAAATACCTATCAATGGTGTGACCTGGCCTCTTACAGTGAGTGCAGTACAAATTTGATTTCCTATCCCCCTTTCTTTGTGAATTTTGAGAACCAGAAGGGGTGAAGAAAGATGCAACTTCTGTGAAAAAATTGGTGGTCCGTTTCACTTGTCTTTGTCTCTCTTCTTGCAGAAGAATGGCATAGACTTGGCTTAGAGAGGGAAAAGGGGTCATACTGAGGATATTACCTCTTATTGATGTATAACTTTCATTCAGCCCCATGAAAAAATTGTATAACTTTCTGCTCTTCAGAGTATCTTTGTAGGGCTGTGTTGATTGGCTCTTTGCAAGTACACTTTCCACAGCTGCAATGTGGAAAGCCTGACACCATGGACATCTCATCCCATGCTTTCTTGGACTTGTTGAAGTACTTAGCTATATCAAGATCTCCTTGAAAGAGGGCACTAACATCTTGTTGAACCTGAAACAGCTTGGCCTTATTCGATTGTCCATATCTTTCAATGAGTTCTTTCCACAAGATGGTTGGTGTCTCACAATAGAGAACAATTTCCCTTATATTCTTGGTCAGTGAATTCAATAACCAAGAAATCACCATATCATTACATCTTCTCCAATGTGGGAAGAGAGGTGAATCACTGCCTGGCTTGGTGTAAGAGCCATCAACAAACACCAGTTTGTTTTTGGCAGAAAGAGAAATAGTAGCTGACCTTTTCCAGCTTCCAAAATCATTCCCATCAAATGGTTGTGTAACCAAGGTCTGTCCTGGATGATCCGATGGGTGTATAAAGAGTGGATCAGATTGATCCAAAATTACTGCAGATGAGGTTTTGGAATCCCCATCTGTACCCATGGTTCTGAACAGACGAGGAGGAGGGAAGAGAGAAAAGAGGAGAAAAGAAAGAGTAGGATCAGAATGATGCCTGCTCTGATACCATGAGAATGTTTGTGGGAGAAGAATGAAAGGTAACACACTCAATGATATCTTCCTCTTTCTTAATGAATGAAACAAGACATGAACCCCTATCCTATTTATACACACGAGAAGAGGGAAAATAGAAAAAAGAAAAATAAGAAAGAACAGCTAACCTATAACTAACCTAGCTTAACTAAAATAACTAATATTAACTAACTATCTGAAAATACAATCCCAATATATACATTATCAATCACATTTATATTAAAAATCATTCTAATATTACTCTTTAATCATAGTAAAAACATTGAAAAGGCCGCTCAGCAAGGAATCCATCTTACAAAACATTTATGAGAGACGATTCCATACGATAAGTTTTATGAGGAACTTTTAATTTTTTAATTTAATGGGCCTGAATCTTGGAATGATATGTGGGCCAAATTTATTTTATGAATTACAATTCTGTGCGACTGCGGTTGGGTCTTGGAATGAAATGTGGGCCAAATTTTATTCTATTAATTACAACTCCACAGATATTAAGATTGTGGACCATCTTTCAAACAGCCATAAACCACTAGATTGCCATATTTCCAGTATCTGGGGATACAGTATGAGAATATCTGAATATGAATATGCTCCTTAGATGGAGTTATAGAAATTAGTTAAAGTAAGGTTAGGATAGGTTTGGGTAGGTTTAAGTAGAAGTAGGTAAAAGATTATGTTAAAGATATAAAAGTTTAGGTAGGTTTAGATAGAAAAAATAAAATTTAGTAAGAGTAGATTTTTTTTTGGATAGTTGGAAGTCGAAAAGGCTATAAAGTATCAAATATGCTACAAAATATCCACAAAACAGCAAAAACAACATGACCAAAATCCAAAAATAAACTGCAACAGCTAAAGACATCTACAAACTGCAAAGAGACCACCCAAAAAGCAATTCACTTCTTTTTGGTTGGTAAAACCTTTAACCTACAAGTCTCTCTCACCAAAACCCTCTTTCAATCAAGTACCGCTTCAAGAATCTTTGGACCCATAAATTTAGTAAGAGTAGATAAAACTTGGATGTGGATAGTTTACCGTGTGAAAACACATGGTGAACAATAATCCTGATCCGTATAATATTTCCAATTATATATAATCATACATTTTATAATTTGCAACAATAATGTTGAGTTTACATTCCGCTTTTACAAAATTTGGAGAGACTCATTGAAACATCGAAAATTTTTATATCGACAAGCGTCCTACATTCAAATCAGCACAAACTCGACGAGATTCATAGTAGAACAAATAATTGACATTGTAGCTGTAATCAAAGTATGATGTTGAGATGCAATCACATAATGTCAATAATTGAATTAGAAAGTGATGAACAAATTGGGGAAAGGTTGCCACATGATTAAATTGTATGGTACGTACCAAAAGGCAAGTGATTTGGGTGCACCATACTTATCAAGGAAATATCCAAGTAGACAAGTACGTGAACATGTAGCCAAACCCAATATAACCATGTCCACTGGCCCCCCATGCATTCATGCACATTGCTCATTTGCTCCTGTCTTCTCTAGATATTTTTATCATCCTGGTGTATTGTATCTAGCTAACCATTAAATTAAATCATATTCTATGTAAATATATATGCTCTCGGTCATTTTGATTTAGACCATTACGATGCATCAATATTGGAATAACTTTAATAACAATGAGAATAATAGTATATAGTTAAGAAGTAAAGTCAGATATGATCTTAAATAAGAGTCGTATAAAAAATTTAATATTTTCTAAGGATCCTAATACTAATATATATATAATCCCTACTTTCATTTTGTATTTTGGTGGTCAAAAAAAAAATTGTATTGGAGTGGTACCAAATTTTCCTCCACATTCTTTTTATTTATTTAATGCCTACCTCAAATTGTTTTTGTTTTTTTCGTTCCTGCCACCAGAAATGTAATGAAATGTAGTTGCTAAAACATTTTTTAAATTATTTTTTTGAGACTCCGAGTAATTATTATGATTTTTTAAAAGAAATAAAAGTAAAAAAATCGTAAAAAATTGAAAAAAATTGGGAGAAATGTCGTAACTTCATTAAAAATCATGGTAAAGTGTTATGCTAAGTTTTGAATCAAACGCAACACAAAATCTATGTTATTTAGGATATACTCTTGATGATGTCCCACTACAATACAATTTTTTTTTTGGACCTCCAGAATACAAACTGAAAATAGGGATTATCGCTGTCCAATTTGTAAAAGTTGAGATTATTATAATCAAAATGTTCTATATATATATTCTACATTGAGGTTCGAAAAGGAGATTTTTTTTTAATATATCTCATATTATTGGTATTTATTTTAATAGTGATCATAAATTGAAATTTATAGAATTTATCTTTATGGACATGTTCAATATAATATGTTATTTATGTCTAAGAAAAGAAAGGTTAAGTATGTACTAGATAAAATGAAATAGGTCATGAATCCAGTAAAAAGAGTGTTATGGTAGTAAGGTGAGAAGAGGAAATCACAACTCTTATTTTACATCTAACGGTGTGTGATTATTGATATTAGGGACTGTGATTATGGACACACCGTCAGATGTAAAATTACGGACTGCAATTTCTTTTTCTTACATTCCTACAGTAACACTCTTCTCCTTGAACATGTTCCCGATAAAATACTACGCAGGCTCTCAAACAGCGCTTTTTATCTTTCTTCAGGATTTGGCCCGAATTGTTCGACAGATTCCCACGTGTTACGCACCCGTTCCCCACTTTGTTCTCAACTCTTCTCACCTCCTGGGCAAGACAAGCTACCTTTAGCTAGGAGCCTCTTTTCTTTCTGCCTAGCTCCCTGAAAACCACGTTCGACTTGTATGTGTTAAGCATATAGTTAGCGTTCCTTCTGAGCCAGGATCAAACTCTTCTTTTGACTATTCTTAGGCCCTGCAGTGGTAGAACCTCGTGAACCAGGAATTGAAGATAAATTATAATTCAATTACGCTATAGTTTTATTGTTTATGGACGTATTTAGTTATTTCGACATATTTTGGCTTTGGCTATAAGAGTTTTTGGGACGGTAATGAAGTTTGATTTGACTTGGACATGGATCTACATGCCATTGTCGATACTACACATTTATGGTAACTGTGCTTTTTCACGTGAGTACGTTGTCAAAGTCATTGAAACCGCCTAATGTTCCAAATCAACACTGGTAGTTAGGTTTGGACGGCCAAATAATTATATGTTCATGCATCACTTGGATCATCTTCAAACCATCTTTCCCTTGCTCTTTAATTAGTATAGATTATTTCAAAATTATTAATTGGTCTGATAGGCTAGTTTTATCAAATAACTGAAATCATGTGTATATATATTAGTGATATACAATATATAATTCTAAAAATACAACAATAACCAAGTACTTCTAATGCACGAGTATATTAGGCTAAATTATTGTATTTTTTTAATTCTATAATATATTTCCTCCGTTTCATATTAATTGTCATAATTTTGACTTTCACAATCTCCAATGTCATTCTTTGATTGATAATTTATTACACAATATGTTATTAACAATTGCTCTTTTTTCATCTTACAAACTTTAGAGTCATTTTTTTCAGCCTACAAACTTTAGGGTCCAAAAAGTTAAAGTTGAAAACCAAGGGTTCAGAATATAAATACCCCTAAAATTCGGGGTCCAAAATGCAAAAAACCCCCCACAAAGATAACAATTAATATGGACGGACAGAGTATATCACTACTATATGCATGATTTCACGAGAGTAGGATCGTATTATAGAGTTTTGAACAAAGCCATTGGATTGATATTAACAAAAGTTGTAATAGTTAAATGTTATCACTTATCAAATAAAATAAATTTGGAGGTTTATGTTTGAATGACACCCTAATTAACTCTCATATGAACATCATTATCACTGTGCAGTTAAACACACTACACATGCAATATTCTAGGTCTAGCTTGTTCCCCTTTTACAAACGACAAACGTATAGAAAGTCACTTCAAAATTATAAATAAATAATACAAACACAAAACAATAAGAAGAAGATGATCATTCTAAACCGAAAGAATTAGGAAGCAAGCATGTCCACAATGTTCTCCCTTATATATTGGCTCTTAGTCACGCTTCCTATTTGAAGACCAATAATTTTTTGAAGACACAATTTTATAATAAATTATTATAAGAATATTTTCTAAATAACAAATCCGCCCATTGCATGCTTGTCGGATTATTAAGCTCATTACAATATAATGATTTATCTTCTTTTTTGATAAGTGGGGCTATAGCCTATAACGATTTATCTTATAAAACTATATGTTATCATTAAATTCATAGGAAAGCATACATACACAAAAATACCATTTTGTAAGTTGTTAAAAACTATATATATCAATAAAAAATGGTAATCAAATTAAAATAGTGTATTTAGGCCTTGTTCTTTTATGTGGTAACTTGCGGTGCGGTACCGCACCACACCGTCCTACTCAATATTGTACCACACTCCACTGCACTCTACCACAATCATTATCAAAATACTCCATCCGTCCCAAATTAATTGACATTTTGATTCAACTTTGACCGTTAATTATTCATCAATTAGAATGAGTTACAATATGAAACTACATCCATTGTAATTTTTAATAAAAAATCTTTCTAATGATGGTAATTTCATATTGGTACTCATTGTAATTTGTTAGTAATTAGTATTTAGCCCAATGTCAATTAATTTGGGACGGAGGGAGTATCTTCTTACTTTTCTCTTTCCTCACTTTTTTTCTCTACTTTTTACATTTTTTCTCTTCACCTATCCCACCTACCAGGCTACCACAATTCCCAACCACAACTCACCACACTTCACCGCACTTTTTCAAATTGCACCGCACCACACCATTACCATAACTCACCGCACCGTATAAAAGAGCGGAGCCTTAATAACCTAAAATGTAAAAAGTGAGATATATTGAAAAGGATTAAATTATCAGCACTTCGATGGTACACACGAGTGTACAAAGCATCGGGCAATGTATCCGGGTGATAATTGCTTTAAAAAAAAAATACGAGTACTAATTATATCAAAATAGAAAATCTATATATTATAATAGAAATTATTGTAGATCCCACAAAATAGAGCCACGCGAGTGATTGCAGGGGAATTGGCCTATCACAACGTAATTTTTTTTTCCTATTTTCAATTTTTTTATTATTTTCAATTCTGATTTTATTTTAAAATTAAAAAAACCAAAAAGTATCACTAATCCTTGACTGTTTTGGACTCTGAATTATATTATGTGCAAATAACAGTAATTATTTTGGTATTGCCTATAATAATAATAATAATAATAATAATAATAATAATATATAATAATAATATATATATATATATAAAATTAATAGTAAAGTTTTTGGGTCCCGCTAAAAGGAGAAAGGAAATTAATTATAGGGATTTCGACCAATCAGAAGATATATAAATACTGAATTAAATTATTTAAGTCCAAATATCAGTAATTATTTTGGCAAAATAATAATAATAATCGATATAATAATAAATTAATAATCTATATATAATATTAATAGTAAAGTTTGTGGGTCCCGCTAAATGGAGAAAAAAGATTAATTGTAGGAATTTCGACCAATCAAAAGATCGATAAATACTGAATTAAATTATTTTTGATCCAAATATCAGTAATTATTTTGGCAAAATAATAATAATAATAATAATAATAATAATAATCTATATAATAATAATAATAATAATAATAATAACAATAGTAAATTTATGGGTCCTACCAAATGGGGAATGGAGAAAGGATATTAATAATAATAATCTTGATTTTGTGTATATTTTATTTGAAGAATTATGTTACGATACGTAGGGCTGTCAAAAATTCAGGTCCGGGTCAATTCGGGTTCGGATGAATCAGACATCAGACGAAAACTTGATGTCCGATACCCAGTTTTTTGGAACATTTTCCGGGTCGGACTCGCATCGGACAAATCGGACAAGCATAAATTCGGGTTTGAACCGGGTTCGGACAATAGAAAATTGGAAAATATTGTGTTCGAATTTTCGGTCAAATCGGTCAATGTAAAATTTGGACGAAAATTTTATGACCATACCCGCTTTTTCCGGGTCGGACAATTTTTTGACAGCCCTAACGATACGTTTCATTTGATAATGTCATTAATGTTTCCCTCTTTTTAATTTATATTCCCATTTATATATAGTTTATTTTTTTATTTTCTATGAAAATAACTATTTTTTCTTACATCGTGCATTGCACGGGTTTAAGACTAGTTGTTCATAAAAATAAGATAGAAAAAGCATATAAATACATTGTACGTAAAATGCCGACTACAAAATACTTAATTACTTTCAAAAGTCACATATAGGATGCTGAAAAACACCTCCAAGCTAGTATTCGTAAAGTTAAAATGCAAAAATATTCATAACCTAATCTAAAAAGGTCCCTTAATTAATGTGAAAAACATTCATAAAATGAAATAGTAAGACATGCACAGTTCATTGATGCATAAAATCATTGAGCACTCGAATCTAGCATTCAATTTCAGTAAATTAATTATAGTTCTACTTTATTTTTCTCCAAACTTCCAAAGTGATTATCCACAACTCAACGTCAAAACTCAAATCTGAATGGCCACTTGTTTTCCACGTGCTTAATTTGAAACTAAACACAAATTATGAAACTTACTGAGCTGTCAAAACAGTACGTAGTAGATGTACGTAGTAAATTAAACTTACAAGTAAAATCAACAAGAAGTTATTTCTTACCTTTGTCTAAGAAAAAAAATCGCAATAAGATGTTGATGGAAGTGGTAAAGCAAAGTTAGAGACAGATCCATTGTCATGACATGGGTCAAAATTTCCTGACAACTAATCTCTCGTTAAATAATTATAATTATCATTAGTTGCATAATGTTGGTATGCCTTTTTTATTATGTTAGAATTTGTACTTCTATTCAAAGCATTACGTAGGAGAAGCAACGTAGGATTTAGATCAACTCATGATATAATAATGTTTTGATTTTAAACAAGTCCGTAAAAAATAAATACATTAATAGGACGTACTACAAAATTATACCCCATTATTTTAACTGTTTAATTAGTGTTTCCTTAAGTTAGGTTTTCAATATGTTTAAATTTGTTTACGAAAATAATATGAGTTTTGAGATTAAGACATGTTTAAGTTGTCTTGTCCTATTATTAAAATCACATTATTATATATTAAATTTAAATATAATGATATTATTCAATTTTATAATTATAATATTACATATAAATTGCGTAAAATTGTACTTTTATCCATTACAAAATTTAAAATATATTTAATGGATGAGGTTAATTCAATTAAAGTATGGTTTGTACTCATTCATATAGCCAACGCATTCAAAACTAGCTTCTTAATATAAAAAAATTATAAGAAATAAATTGTATATCTCAGTCCTCACTCCTCAACAATCATCCCTTTGAACTTTAAACACATTTCACATCAGAATTCATGTAAGTTATAATTTTTTTTTGGGTAGTAGAGACAGATTATATATGTAAGTTATAATTAAAGAACAAAAACATACATAACATGCAAATAACCGCATTATAAAACAGGCTAACTTATCCCAATTGAATTATTAACCAAACAAAGTTGGGATTGACTCACCCAAATGTAGATGACTAGACGTAGCCACGTAGGTATCAACCAAAATAAATTGTAATTTGGTAGAAATATTAAGGCTACACGTACACTATTCTTTTCTTTTCCAGTTTTCCATGTCATATGATTATGACAATATTTACTTTTTTTGAAAAAAAATAATCTATTCTGCCATATTATAAAATTTCAATTTAAATTGTTAAAATTGAATTTTATTTTAAAGTTTTAGTTAGTTTTAACGACAACAAATTTTTATATATGTTGCGATATATGCTATCATATTAAAATATTTGGAGCTCAAAATTATATTTGAACTTTTCTAAATTTATACCGTCATATTATAAAGTTTCGATTCAAACCGTTAAAATTGAATTAATCTTAAGTTCCACTTCCAGTCAATTTTAGTAGTGGCAAATGTCTACATATGTAGTGATGATTATGTTACATATGAAAATATTTAACGTTTAAAATTTATATTTGAGTTTTTTTTTACTCCCTCCTATTATATCAAAAACAAATTCACTCAAACCGTTGAGATTGAATTTTACTGCAAATTTTCAATTAGTTTTAGCAGTAAAAAACATTTAATATAAGTCACGATAAATATTTATCAGATAAAAAATTAGGAGCTCAAATTCATATTTGATCTTTTTTAAATCAATACTTATATAATGTATTACAAAATTTAATGTCAAACCATTAAAGTTAAAGTTTGCCTTAAATTTCAGTACTTAAACATAATGCAACTTGATACGTAGTATCAAGTTTTCACATGGTTAAGACTTCAATGGGTAAATGGATACCCATGAATAATGGACGCCCACACCAAATTATGGATGATCTACACCCACCCTATCTAGGGATAATAGTGGGTCCTGGACTCGATCCATTTAGACGGGTATGAGTCCAAAAAAATTGGACTCATTAGATCCAGGTCGGGTTTGCGTCCACTAAAAAATTGGCGGGTCCGGGTCTAGGGACGGATCCCTGGACCCAACCCATAGACCGGTCAAACTATATCTATATCTATATATATATATAGGATAATTGGATTCTAGTAATCCCTACTTTCACCAATTGAACAATGGTGGACCGTACTTTTACTTTGTATTCTGGTGGTCCAAAAAAAAAAAAAATTGGATTGTAGTGATACCAAATCCACTTCCACATTCTTCTTATTTTTTTTTATTCCTACTCTATATTGTTTTTGTTTTTTTCATTCCTGCCCCTAGAAAGTTAATGAATTGTAATTTTTAAAACATTTTTTAAATTATTTTTTGAGACTCCGAATAATTATTATGATTTTTTTAAAAATAATAAAAGTGAAAAAATCGTAAAAAATAGTAAAAAAAATGAAAAAAAAATTGGGAGAAACGCTATAAATTCATTAAAAATCATTGTAAAGTGTTATACTAAGTTTTGAATCAAATGCAACACAAAATCTATGATTCCCTTAAAAATATCTTACTACAATCCAATTTTATTTATTTTTTGGACCACCATAATACAAAGTGAAAGTACGGTCCACCATTGTCCAATTGGTGAAAGTAGGGATTATTAAAATCTAATTATCCTATATATATATATTGAAAACCTTGGTGTATTTGCATTTTTAGAGTGGTATAGTGCGATAATCGTGAACTCTGTGTGTGTGTGTTTTTTTTTTCCATTTTAAGTTGTATAGTTGTATTCTTAAAGTTGATGTGTGGATGACTTTTGTAATGTTTTTATGTTGAACTTCGCCCATAGCCTCGTACAATGAACTAGATGTTTTTTATTGTGTTAAAAATATGTGTAATTAAATAGAATAGTTAATCATATATATATATATAAAACTGGGTACAAAGGGCAATGGTGGAATTTGTGTGATTTTATAAGGGTATTTTTGGAAAACATTATATTTCTGGGTACAAAGGACAGGGTTGGAATTTGTGTGATTTAGTGAGGGTATTTTTGGAAAATTATAATTATTATTATTTGCTTTTTTCTGAAAAAAGTCTTTAAATATTCATGGATCATCATTATTTGGAGTAAATGTTTTATTTTTCCTTTTTTTAAACAAACAAAATATTATAAATATGATTAACTCTGATTTAAAATTTCGAATGCCGCATGTTATGAATTGTAACCGCAATTTTGAGTTAATTAAAATGACTCACCCTTCCCTCACTCTCTCTTTAATTGCTGATTACGTTTTTCAAGGTGTTTAAAATTTGGTCATTAGGTTTTTATAACGGTTATGCTCCATTGATTATGATATTCATTATTAATTTTGTTATTAATCCTTTATTTGTCTTTTCTCCCCTTCAACTAAGACTCATTGCATTTTCTTATAAATACCAACTTATGAGACATTGCACATTTGCATTGAGTAAGGTATCCTCATCACTCACAATTTATATTAGCACAATCTTTTTTTCTTAGTTGATTTTCAAAGATATATAAGCAAAAACATAGAAGTGTTTGAAATTTAATTTATAAAAAAGGGAAGTGTTGTTAGAATATATACTTCTTAAATACACTATCGGCTTTTTTGTTGCATTCTAACTTTTTATAGTGCGAATTTTGATGACATGCAGGGTATAGAAGTATGCTTGACGACTTCAAAAATTTGTACACAAATTAGGAGATGATTATATGATTTGTATCTATGATATCTTACTAGCACAATATTTGGATTTTCTCCTCAGATATAACCATATGGTGAGTTTCTTTTAATTATTCATAAATCAAATTACCTTTATTCATGAACAGATTCTTTTTTGGTGTAAATTAATTAGTTACTTGATAATATGCAAGTATAGAATTTTAGTTAATGGCTTCAAAAATTAATTTATTAATTCCTTTTTGGTACATTAATTAATCACCTCATAATATGTAATTATGGAATTTCGGTTGATGACTAAAGAAAACTAATAAATTACAAGGTAACTGTATCACAAATATATTACCAACGTCGTAGGAGACTTTTGCCTTTTAATGCAATTCTATGGCAATTTTAGATTCAATTATTTATAAACCAAACCAACTCGATCCATAAAAAATGTGTTAATATCAAAACTATGTTAATATAAAAGGACCACTTATACTATTTAAAAAAATATTTAGACTTTGCACAGAGTAATAGGAGAGAAAATTAATTTCATTTGTTAGGGTGATAATATGTGGCTTTTAAAGTGATATTATCTTTGAAAAGACATTATATTAAATTCATTTACATTTTTTTGGAGGGAGATATAGCATTTGACTCATGTTTGTAGCAACGTTTGCCATGCATTGGCTTTCAATCAACTTTGACTTTCATAAAATGTCTTTCAAATTTTTGTTTAAGATACAACATATAACCTAATTTCTGTTCCAAACAAATTATTGTTTTTTCTGTTCTCCTTTTCAATTACAAAGATATTAATATCAAGTTTAAATTTTATAAAATAATTAATAATTATTAATAGTAAATGTTGTAAGTTACAAAATAAGTTAATATATTTTAAGTTACAAATAGAGTTAATGTATTCAAATTAAATTTTGTAACCTATGGATATTATGTCTTCATGGATGTCCATTGATATCTCTAACGATTTGTGTATAAATCCCCTAAAAAAATGGTGTATAAATGGTTGGATCAATTGTTTGTGACAACCTACTCATTTAGCATAAAAATATATTCTTTGTCCTTTCAATACAATTATCATATCGAATCTAAGGTTTTTTTTTTCAAACTTGAGTATTAGTTTTGCTGTTGTTAGATTAATAAGATTGATTGTAAAACCCCGAAAAATCCCAAGATGTTGACCGTGACGTCGTTAGTAAATTAGGTTTGACTTCTTGTTTTACTATTATTCATATGTGTTTATTTATGCTAACGCTTGAGCTCGTAGGACCGTTGAGGGGCTAACAAGGGTAGAATAGTAATTTCCGCTGGTTAATATTATTATGTGGTTAATTACGTGAATATTATTTGCTATGTGATTATATGATTATTAGTATTAGTATTATTGTACTACTATTAGAATTATTTGGGCTTTTTAGAAAATCTGATTTATTTGTTTTAAATGGGTTGGGTTAGGATTAGATTGGGCTAGTTTGGGCCTAATTGGTTTGATATATATAAACTCTCTTCCTAAACCCAAACCCTAATCTCCCAAAACCCTAACTCCCTCTCTTCTCTCACCCTGCTCCCTCTCTGTGCGCCCACCACCAACCGACCACGCCCACCACCGCAGACGACCACCGCGACCCCCCCCTCTCTTTCCCTTTCTCCTCCTCTTTCCTCCTTCCTCGCCGCCCGGCCAGCCCATGCCACCGACGCCCACCAACCATCGACGCCACGCTCGCCACCACCGACCGCCACGCGACCACTCTCCTCTCTCTCTTCCTCCGTTTCTTTTTCCCTTTCTCCTTCCCTCTGCTCGACCGCCCACCGCGCCGTCCAGACCACCACCGCCAGCGCCGCCACCGTCGCCGCCACACCACCGCAGACGCCGCAGACCACCGCAGATGCCGTCGCACGCCACCAATGAAAGGCCGCCATTGCTCAACCCGAACGAACGCCGACTCGACGCCGACCACGCCGCGCCTCGACCACCGTCGCCGCCTCGACCGTCGCACCACCTCGTCGTCGTCTCCGCCGACGCAACCACCGACCGCCTGTAACCACCGAGGAACCGCCTCGCACCCCTGCGTAAACCCTAAAACCCTAACCCTAATCTATACTAACCCTAACTGTTTCTTTCTTTTTCTTTTCTTTTTCTTTTATTTTTTCTTGTTTTTAATATTAAAATCTGATTGTAATATTATTGTTATTAATTTCTGTAATTTTTTAATTATGGGAAATTAATTGTAATTATTTCTTTTTTTTTAATTATGTGTAGATTGTTATTTGTTATGTGTAATTTGTGTAATTAATATGTGTAATTTTATGTTATAAATTGTAATTAGATTTAGGTTGTAATAGTTGATTATTAGGGTTGAAAGTGATTCTTTAATATTCGTTATATTCTTTACATGAATCGTTAGACCACAATATTATTGTATGTACGAACTTGGAAATTTATTACTTAGGTTAAATTCTTGAATGTTTAATCGCTTAATCGTTAAGTCTTTTATTGTTTCCTAGGAATTAATCTTGTAAAGTTTGTTACATGAATTAGGGTGCTTTCTTGTTATTAAAACCTTAGGTTCTTGATTAGTAGTTTAAGGTTACTAAGTTCTTTATGGTTCTTGTACATGAAAACCTAAGCCTTCTTGATTCTTGAAAATTAGTTAGGTTTCTTGTTTCATTGAGTTAAATATTATGTTCTTTCATTTTTCTTAGGGTTCTTTCTTGTTTAATATCATGTATAATCTTGATTAAATAAGTTAGGTTAGTTAAGCTACTAAGGATTCGGTTCTTGTCTTTTAATTCTTGATTCTTGATCAAATCTTGTTTAAAGAAATTAGTTGTTTAGGATTCTTGATTTGAAGTTAAATGTTTACATGTTCTTTATAGTTAATCACATGTTCTTAAGGTTTTCCTTGTTTATTGGTTAAGAAATTCATGTTTAGGATAGCGTTAATATTTCATGCATGATTATTATGAGGTTAGTAATAGAATACATGCACATAAGGTATTCCATGTTAGTGTATGATATTTTATGCATGTTTTAGGATTGGATTGAATTATTATAAAATGGTAGGTTTGCAAGTTAAAGTTTTGAACATTACACTCTTATATTATTAATACGCTACTATCGGTGTTCTTTACGTAAAACGAATTAATTTTAGCTATATTCTTTTGTGGTAATTTGACCTTGTCTAGGTTGTTAAATTCTTATGATGTTTCGATGTCAAAATTTTAGTTTACTTATTTTGATTGAGGTTTTAAGTTTGGCTTTATATGATTAAATTGAGTTGAGTACATGTCGTTTAAATTAGTAATTGTGGTTGTTCACTAAATTTATATTCTTGAATTAGTCTAGGTAAAAGAATTAGTTGTTGTGATCTTGTTATATAATTCCTTGAATGTGTTAAGTGTGAATCATAAATGATAGGAACCTAAGTGTTCCTAGGGGATGGGTTAGGTAGTTGATAGTTGATTCTAACTTCGTTAGAACGCGTTTTGATTAGATAATTATTCCTATTCTAGGCCCGAGTAGTGCGTGACGTTAGTGAGCTCAAGTGTGTTCTTCTTCTCACATGCGATGAAGTATATCAGGTAATTGTCTATGCTCTAATCCCCACCGGGATGCTCTTTAAATGTGTTTTGATGTTTTATAATCTATTTTGAGAATTGCATCCCGAAAGGGGACTTTTGTGGAAATACGACCATCTGTTTTGATAATCTTCTTTTTGATTCATTTGTGACCTTGGTTTATTTGAGATGAGAAATTGGATGGTCTTTCATTCAAAGTTTTGTTAATGGTTTTGATAACTTGGGATGGTTCGACTTGAGAGTCGTGAGTTGAGTTTGAATATTGTTTAAATAATTCAAGTGGAAACGTTAAGCGGGTTTCGGGGGATAACCTGTTGTGCAGGTGTAACAACCTGCAGGGTTATGGACCAGGAGATCAGGGCTTCCTTCCCTGATATAGGATAGTATTTGATGCCTTCGGTAGGCGATGTTCTTGATGCCTTTGGTAGGCGATGTTTTGATGCCTTTGGTAGGCGATATTATTTATGCCTTTGGTAGGCGATGTTTATGCCTTTGGTAGGCGATGTTCTTGATGCCTTTGGTAGGCGATGTTACTTTAAGGGATTTGGTATCCCGCCCGCAAATTAAAATATGGATTGGATGGGTTGAGGAAACAGTATGGGTTTAAAGGTTTGCAAAACGTTTGATTTGATCCCTCTCCCCAAAATGAATTGAAATGAACTTAAACTGTTTTAAACGTTAGGGGTAGACATTATTGAGATTTCCCCCTCATTTTCTGAAATGTTTTGATTTCAAGTGAAGATCTAAATGCTGGGAACGGGAATTAGAAGTGAGGACGACGAGTTTAGAAGTCCTTGAACCTTTTATTTTGTTTTCGTTATGAATTCTTAAAGTTTGTTGAGTTGTTAGTAGTTGCCGTTAGCAGACAGTTGTGTTTTCCTTTCTCGCCTTGTATTCCTTCGGGGATACGGCAGTGACGCCCAAACTAAATTTGAAGTCTTCCGCTAAGTTTTGTCTGTTAACGTTAGTTTGACTTTGACTTTCTATAATTGAATTTCCGGGGCGTTACATTGATAATTATACATTTCATTTTACTATTTTGCAGTAATTGTCACAATGTATGAAGAAGGCAAATCTATTTTGAAGGTTGAAACGTGTTTGGCTCATGAGCTTCTACTTTCAATTTGGGTGTCTTCACTTGCTTTAAAGAGTGAGTTTGTATTTTCATTTCGATCATTTTAAGATTTATCAACTTTGTTCCACTAACTATTATGTAGATTTGTTTTATATCATGAAGTTATGTATTACTTCGAACTAAAAAAAAAGTTATGTTTTAATTGCCACTACATATGTAAATATGTTAAAATTTTGTTTGTGTTTTCACTTAAACTACATGCATTGTTGTTTAGATGCTTGGATTATTGCGTTTTTACATTTAGTTAATGTAATGAAACCGCATGTTAACATTGATTGAAAAGAATTGATACATATGAAATATTATGAACAATTTTAGGTGTCATATATTAATAATTGATTGACACGTTAGAATTTGTCACATTTTCGCTTTACAAAATCATATGCATATATATTGTCATAGTAATATAATATAGCTATTAATTTATGTATGTATTTAAATGTCAATTAAAGATTGAACATAATGGTCAATTTTATTGAGAAGCAAAATGATAAGTAACACTGTAACGTTTGGTTCTAATGGATTTTAATTTATTTGTCTTAACAAATTCAAAATAACATTGTAATATATTTATATTTTTATTTTAGTTACAATTTAATTTAGTTTAGCTACTTTAGTTTAATATAAACATCTTATCATCTTAGTAAGCATTTTCATACTTATATAAATAGAGGTGTTTATAATTTTAAAAAATATTTATTATTTATTTAATCTTCTGCTTCATTTTAATTACCACCATTTTCTATCATCATTTGACAACTTTTAGCCTTAAGTGTTCAACTTCTTCCTCCATATGCATCGTAATATATGTAAGATAGTCAAACTTGCTTTATTAACGATCACAATTAATATGTTTGAGTTGATGATTAAAATGCTTGGTACAATTTTCTAACAATAGAATCACAATAATTGACATCCTTTCATATATTAAGTCAATTTTATATTTCTTCGCTTTCGTCTATGTGGGATATGTTGGTAAAGTAATAACTAATATAGCTCCTACATTTCATCTATTAAATAGCCTATCATTATTTTAATTAAATTTTAAAGTTATAACCAATTATTGTTATATATATTCCCTAGATTTCATCTATTAAATAGCATATCATTTTTTTATTATATTTTAAAATTATAACCCATGAATTATTTTCTATTTATACATACTCTATCTATTTAATTATTTAGTTTTGTGTAGACAATTGTTCATTAAGCAGTTTAAGTTGTTATTTTTGTTACTCAATAATTTTCCTAAAATTTCTATCTTTTTTCCTATCTACCAATGATCACTTGGTCTACTTAAAGTAATTTCTAAACTTTTTTCAAACAAAATTTTTCTAAACTATTAATTTAATTGTTGGCTAATAAGACTATCAAAGAGTTTTTAATTAAAAAAAAATCAAAGAGTTCAATGTCATAAGTTTTTTTTTTTTTGAGGTACAATGTCATAAGTTGTCATTAACGTACTGTATATTCTACTTCAATTCATATATATGCATTATGAACAATTTATATGAATAATCATACCATCATTCTATGAATTGTTAATGTTTACTTCATTTATTTTTTTTAAAAAAGAGAGGAACTATTGCTTTAGAATTTTTAAATAATGTAATTCCTAACTTCTTAGCTAATGAGGCTAATAAAACTGCATTAATTTGTAATAACATAAGTATACATTCATTTGAGAGGGATTTATGTATTAAAATTAAAGAACAATTGTAAAATTAGTTATGAGTTTAAATGAAGTTGACAAAAATATTCAAATTTCCATTAAATAAAGAAAGAACATATTTTTAAAAACGTACAAGTTATAACAAATTTATCATACAAATAATTTTAACAAAAAAAAAAGATGGATCTAATAGTGTCCCGTGCAACGCACGGGTCAGAAGACTAGTATTATATAATTGTCCACGTATAAAATTAACGCGAAAAATTGATAAATCTAATAAAAAAGTACATAAATGTGTAGGGGACCCATTAGGGACCTGCCATGGACTCATAGACTTGCAGACCCGATGGGTCCGGGTCCAACAAATGTGAGTGTGGGTTCGATTCTAGCTGGACCCGAGCCAGACTCGGCCCATTGCCATCCATAACCCTACCCATTACCCATCCTAATGGGTTTCATCGACCAATTATAGATGGGTACCCAATATGTGCATATCAGTTTTCAATTTTCAGTTTCTCACCTCTTATTTTAGGGGGGGTTTCAAATACCTAACAAGATTTCATTCTTTAGAATGTTTAAATGTTCAATGGTTACTTACAAATGAGGGAGAAAGGGTTTAAATGGGGGGGGGGGGGGAGGGGGGAGGACTACATAACAAGGAGAGGGGAAGAAGCCGTGAAATCTGCGAAAAAATGAAGAGGCATGGGCGACGTCTCAATCAGAGAATTGGGACGGAGAAAACAATGTGAGACGTGGCCAGCGATTCACCTGTTTCTCTTTCATTCCTTTGTCGCTTCCTGTTTCTTCTTCACTCAGTCTTCTTCGCTCGACCTCTCATCCGATCCTTCATCCCAACCCTTATATAAGGACTAAAATGCCCTTGCTTTCTAATAATGTTAATTTAATATTATAATTCATTATAATTTATAATTTTTGAATAATTCACAATCAAAATTTAACTAATCAATTAATAAATATATAAAGACGGAGCCACGGGGGTAGTATAAAAAATTACCCATACTTTAATTCTACTACCCCCATCCCTAAATGAGTGTCAAATTTTCTAACTACCTTGTTCTTTTTTATTTGTCAAATTATCTAATTTATACATTTTCAATAACTATAATATCAATTCTATCCCTAATAAATACATTCTTTTTACCTCATTTCAAGAATATTACAAGTGTATTTTTTATAATTTGAAAATATTTTACCCCATTCTTCATATTTATTAATTTTGAATTTTGATGAATTAATTTTTGTGACATACAATTAGGACGGAGTAATACTACTTTATTGAAGAAAGGGTTTACGGGATACCGTAACACGGTCACCCTAGTATTAATTAATGAACCGTCCACCCAGCTCCACAACAACGAAATCTCCCTCCCGCCTCTGCCAGTCCCTGCACCATACATCGTGGCGGTCCGCACTTAAATTAGACCGTCTATATTTCTCCTCCCTTGATTTTTCTATAAATAATTCCCCTTCTCTATTTTTCCTTTTTCAAAAAAATCCTTCCCAATTTTGTCAGTTTCCGGGCCTTCTTACTATCTCCCTCCCACTTTCTCCAACAATAGAAGAGAGAGATCCCGTGTGATATCTCTCTATCTTGTATATAAATGCTCCTGCTCTCATTTCCCAGCCTAGGTTACGACAAACAAATTCAATCTCCACAGGATTCTCTTCGCTTTGCTTCACTCTACTTCTCACACTGTGCAATCTGATTTCAAGTGAGTCTCTCTCTCTCTCTCTCTCCTTGATGGATTTGTTTTAGGATTTGCGATTTGATGATTATTAATTGTTCAGTTTTCGATAAATTGCGTATCTAGAATTCTGCATTTCGATCCGAACTTTTTGGAGATGCTGAATCGAGATGATTGTTGCTTATTTGCACTTGATTCCAAAAGAGAAAGAATGTGTTGATGTGATTTCATCTGTTTTGTATCCATATTTGGAGTAATCTTGGAGAGAGATGATATTGTGTGTAGAGGTGTTTTGCGATACGGAATTGATTATGATTTGTTTCTGTTTTTGTGGTTGAGTTTTTGTTCTTGAATCAGAGATTGAAGAATTGGATTGAATTTGTTTGATTGTCGACTGGAATTTGTTCTGATTGATTATCTTTTTTCAGGTTAATGGAGAAAATTACAGAAGGTCGGATCTCCTTTCTTCGATAAAAACTCAGTATCTTTTGCGCTGAAATCTTAAACGCCTTTTTCTGCTTCGAATTTACGCACCTTTTCTCTCTCTCTTTCTCCTTTGAATACGATCGGAATAGAGAGAGAAACTGCAAGATCGTAAAAATGGTGGTAAAAGTGGTGGTGGCGGCGACGCCATGTATGCAGTGGTCTCAACCGTCTGTACCTCCCTCTCCTACATCAAACTTCGTTTCAATCTCCCGAGCTCCATTCCTCGGAACGACGTCGCAGAAGCTCCCGAGGTCTCGCTCTGTGGAGTTCCTCCCTAACTCTAAGCCGAGAGTTTCTCACTCCACTATCCGCCGAGCCTGCAGTATCGCCAGCTTCGACAAATTCTCCGACGACGATTTCTCCCGCGAAATCAGCGAATTGGCCTTCCGGCTTCAAAATTCCGACGCCGCCGCCGACAGTTCCGGCTCCGACGACTCCTCGACGGAATCCCGGTGGCCGGAAAACCAACCGGAGCCGTTGGATTTTTCGGCGACCATCGAGATGCGAGCCAACCGCGTAGATCTGCCGGTATCTCTCCGGATGATCAAGCTTAAGCAGAAGCAATTGAAGGAGGAGTTCGTCGAAGCTGGCGAATCTGCGTATTGCTCCGTGAAGAAAGCTTTCTCATCAATGGTGTTCATAATCAGAGAGCTTCATAGCTTCACTCTGAAGATGCGAGAGCTTCTGTTCTTCGAAGATTTGGATGGGATTCTAGAGAGAGTGAAGAGCGAGATTCACGCTTCGTTCGTGTGGTTGTTTCAGCAAGTTTTCTCCCACACACCGACTCTCATGATGTACGTCATGATCCTCCTCGCGAATTTCACCGTCCACTCCATCTCCACCTCCTCCGCCATTGCCGCCGTCTCCGCCGCTCCTCCGCCGGCGACGGTGGAGGAGAGAGAAATCCGTCCTTCTAGAAACTTCGAGTCCTCCACGATTGCCAACTCATGCTCTACCTCTTCTTCTTCCTCCAAAGCGACGTCGGTCGGCGGAGGTAACGGTGGCGGTGACAAGTTACGGCCGGCGGCGAGCGGGACTGACGGAGACGGTTGGATCAACCGGACGGGGAATCTCCACCGTCCGATACTGCCGGAGAGTGTATCGCCGTTGACGGCATCGGAGGAGAGGGAAGAGGCGGAGCTGTGGAATTGGGTGGTGGAAGAAGCTTCTAGAATGCAGAGGGAAGATGGGATAGATGAGGCGTTGTTGGATCATGAGACGGTGATGAATTTCGTTTCACCAGTGACGGCGAAAGTTGACGGCGATGACGTCATGGAAGATTATTCCCGGACGGAGCAACTTTATCAAACGGCGTTGGTCCAAGATCCTGACAACGTTCTTCTCTTGGCAAACTACGCTCAGTTCCTATACTTGGTTGCTCGTGACTATGACAGGTAAAGAGATATTTGCACACATTTCTCCCATTTTGAAACTTTAATCTATTTAAAATTTTAATCTTTTCTTATTATTATATGTTCTGAATCAAGAACTTGCCTTAGGTAGAATCGATTCAATTGTGATAATTGTGATCTACAAGCTTTACAATGGCTCTAAAGAGTAGATCACTAATACTAGTATAATACCTCTATTTTTATTTATTTATCATATAAAAAATTGCATTAAAAACTTTAATAATTAATATTTTTATTTATATAATAATTTGTCAGGTAGAATTTAACAAAAAATATTATTAAAAAATATAATATTATATTTTTTATAAAAAAATATATTAAAAATTGATATTGAAAACTGTAAATAAAAAATAATAGAAAAAATATTGTACTGCATATGACCGTCAACAAATTACTGTATAGTGTATAATATTGTAATCTGACACGTTAAATACTTTGATCAGCAAGGAGCAACTTGCATGTAAAAATTCTGAGTTTCATGTCATATGTGTGCTTAATGCTTATTTTATTTTAAACATATGGTGAATTGAATACTGTAGTACTGGATGTCATAAACCTTAGTCAATTAAAGTACAAGCGTGCTTATTTATTTGTTAATGCAATTTTAATATGGTCATAAAAGACAAATCGAACATAATTATCTACTTACCACAGTAACTACTATTGAATTAGGTGGTGAATTGAAATTTGACTGGGCAGGGAATCATTTTTAATTATTCCATGAATCAATTCCTTTCCATCAAACTTGTCTACAAGTGTAATCAATGCTGGTCCCATGGACCTACAAATATCTCCGATTGGGAGCTTAAAAAAGTTGAATGTGAACCCAAGTAGCAAGTACAACCACACATTGCATTATTCAGCGTGATTACTTTTCCTCACTACTGTTTGTCCAAAAGCTAAGATTTGTGTACTTGAGAGATTCTTGACTAATGCCTAATCTCATAATTTAATTTATATTTGTTGATTGTCTTTAATTGCTGTATTTGTGTGGCAGAGCTGAAGAGTACTTCAAGAGGGCAACTAATGTGGAACCGAAAGATGCGGAAGCACACAGCAAATATGCCCATTTCTTATGGCAATTTAGGAACGATTTGTGGGGTGCTGAACAGACCTTCTTGGAGGCCATCTCTGCTGACCCGTCAAACTCGTTTTACGCTGCTAATTATGCCCATTTCCTATGGAGCACGGGTGGCGAGGATACTTGTTTTCCTCTCGACGATGAATCCGTGGATGATTGACTGAAACGAAAAAGATCGATGGTTTTTATGGTGCGTAAATTGATCAGGGTTCAAGTGAACATCCCACCAAAGATCGACAGGAAGGATATCGGCATTTGGATCTCTCGAATGAGCGAGGAAAAGGGGGATATTTGGAGTTCCGGCTGTGTGAATGAAGAGGGTTTGTGAGTGGTCTATTTCTTGGTGAGCTAGTGAAGATCTCCCATTAGACATATAGAAATAACAAAGATCAAAGGATTTTGCAAGGCAATATATGTTTATAACCCAAAAGATAGAGATATTGTTGAACATATACTTTTTTTCATCTTTTGTTTACTTGCATTGCAAGTGTTGTACTTGACTTCTCTTATAGAATCAAAAGTTAATCAATATGGTCACAGTGTGAAAATTTTTCAATGGACTAGAATCATTATGCATAGAATTATTAGTTGAGATTTTTACTTGAATTGTTAACTCTACAGGTATCAATAGTCAGCAACTCAACATCAAATTGTTGAGAGAAGACTTTATTAGTATAGTTTGTTCTAAGTTTGAAGTGACTTGTTTTCTTTTTATGCAAGGGCGAGCAATTGTGTCACATGCATCACTTTGTAGATATAAATTTAATTTCAAACAGTAACATGGAAGAAGTCACATACTCACATAAGCATTGAGATTGAGCCAACATGGCCTAACCCTCGTACTGCACCTCAATATTTACTAAGAAAATTTGGCCATCAAAATATAAATGTCGGTGGTTGGGCAGACAATTTCACTTGACTATAAGAATATTTACTTTAACCTACCTAAATAAAATGGATTAATAAGACCCTGATTAAACGAATGATTAATAATCTGCAGTGATGGATGGGTGAGATGGGTGAAAGTCCACCCGACCCGTTACCCACGTACTTTTTTTCAAATGTGTTTAAAATAGGTTTCATCCATTTGTCGCCCACTCCTGCATTTGGATGAATCGATCGGGTAGACATACTGTAGACACCTGTTGAAAATCCGACCTATTGTCAGCCCTAATTGATTGAGATGACAAATCTCTACCTTGCATGCAATTATAATACAGAACTAGCAAGGAAAAATAAGGTACAATCTATGAGCCCTATAGAGAGCGACAACTAGTTCAGGGTCATTCCATTAGCTACATAGGATCCGATCGGGTTAATATCGGCCCTTATAGTTGTGGGTTGGGTCAAGACTTTCTACCAAAAGTAAGGGTCAGTCCATTAGTCGATCAATTTTGTTTCTATAACCCGATCTATTGGTCACCCATTTCATATAACCCAATCTTCTTGACCCTATAGAGACCCTATCTCTTGCTAACCCTACATGGAGTTATTGCTAATTCGCAGTAACTATTGGTAAAGGAAAAGAACAAGTGATAAATGAATGGACGATGGTAATCTAGACAGGTGGGCAGCTGTAATTATCATATCGCTCATTTCATGTGATCAATCAATCTCCTTCGCAAGCCCGTGAAACACGAAGGGCATATGTATAATACTTTCAAAAAAAATTAAAGAATTGGTAATATTAAATTAAATATTAATTGTGGAGAATTGGCTGGAATATTAGCTGAGAAAATGATGGAAACTGTAACCCACTTACCATGTTCCCATCACCACTGAAAAGACTTGTGCTCAAATTGCATTGGCTCCAACTTAAACAATTATTTGATTCACTTTTCCCACTTTCTTCATCAAATACACGCCTACCCCAAGCAAGTCTAACATACTCTATGCCACTTTGCTACATTTTTTTAGGGTGTGTAAAATTTATTAGTAAAAAATAGTCGAATAAAAGTTAAATTTTGATAATTTTTGGTAAATTTTGATAATTATTGATAATTTTTGACAAATTTACGCTGATATATCAAAATTAATTTTTTTTTACTTTTTAAACTTTGGTAAATTTTGATAAATTTAAGTAAAAATTGGTAAATTTTGGTAAAATGAACTTACCTATCAATTTGACAGGCCCTTACTACGATTTTTTTAAAAAAAGAATGTTAAAAAGGGCTTCCAAAATAAAAAAAGGACGACCATGATAACTATCTTGAATTGTCGAAAAATGATAATAGGCTAATTTTATCAATCATAGTAGAAAATGCACATTTATGCATAGATTTATATTTATAAGATAAATATTAATAAATAATTATTTTTAAATTGTTTATAAGTTGTAGTAACCCTCAAGTAATGAAACATACCTTTAATGATTTAAATATACTTACATTTAACTTTATAAGTGATTTAGCTGAAATGTAAGATGGTTACTAACCATCTTACGTCAAGATGTTTATCATTTTGCATAAAGAATTATAATTTTTTTTATTGTTAAATGCTTGAGAAAAGGTCACGGAGTATTTCGACAAAGTTGCAAAAAACAATAAAGAAAACTAGACGGTTCAATGACACAAATTATAGAGCGACGAGGATCACCAAAATAACAAAAACTGCTACCTAATAAGTTTCTTCTTTCTTTTCACTCATTCATCCCTAAAAGCCTTAACCACACTTTCTTAATCATTATGAATCATGTCTAAAATTAGCACTGACAAAAATTTAGGTCTAGGTAAATTTGGGTCGGTCAGATGTCAATGTCAAAATTTGGACAAGAAATTCATGTTCATACCCGATTTGAGCCAAACCGGGTCGGACAATTCGGATAGAGCTAAATTCAGGTCAACACCAAATTCTGACAATAAAAAAAAGAGAAATATTATGTCTTAATATTTGGTTAATTCAGTCAATGCAAAAATCTAGACAAAAAATTTATGTCCGAACACGTTTTTTTTTCCAGGTGGTACAATAAAAGTGTGTCACTATCAGAAATTGTCACCTTAAGAAACCTTCGCCCCTCAAAAGAGGACTTTATAAGGTGACCTAATTGAAGCCTTAGGAACAACCATAGAGACAAAAGGATCACCAATAGATTTGTTTAAAACCGAACCATCACCTGCAATTAATTTCATGGAGTATGACAATTTAATGGTTGAAATGTTTAGAATGTCGCAATGAAACTTGTCATATTATAGTGTGCTAAAATGCAAGTCATGAATGTTAGACCTATTGAAATTCAATATGTTATACTTTAATTTCACCCAATTTAACAACGGTGCACAATAGTGCAATAATTTCACAATTTTATTTACTATGATACAATTTTAAAGTTCGATAAGCTATAATCTCAAGGCTCAAAGTATATTACACTAAGATTCCAAAATACATATCATGATCCATATATATTCTATTACCTCCGTCCCAAATTGTTTGTCCATCTACCTAACTCCCTTGTCCCAAAATGTTTGTCCATTTTATAATTTTAATGATTATAATTCCTATTATACCCCTAATAAATACTCTTTTGTTTCTTTTTTATTTTTCTTCACATAAGAAAAGTAAAGGCAATTCTGATATATTACACATTTTTCACCCCATTTTCCATCACCATTGAACTTTTAAATATAATTGAATGGATAAACAATATGGGATGGAGGTAGTACAATGTACTACAAATTTCACAACTAATTCTGCCGAATGTTTGACTAAAATGCATGACGTATGAATGATATTCAGTACTTGTTCACCATTTTTGAAAATATTTGCGGTTAGAGGCATTGATTAACATAGATTTCTAATTGCATTTAATACGTTGGAGAAATAATATTATTGTCATTTGTCAGCTTGTATAGCCTTGAGAGGTTGCAAAGTACCACTAGAATTTGCTAGCAACAAAAATGGTGATTAATAATCCTATTTTTTAGGAACTAATGCAAGTTTAAAATCCCCCTCAATCATTTTAAGAGCATTTTTTTTCCCCATGTATTCAAACACGTTTTCATACCACACTCAGAAAACTAGCTAAGATTTTCAATTTTTCATAGGACCCAGAAAACTTGTTTTCCTTTTTTAGTTTGCCTAGTTCTGAAGAATTATATTGTAGGCTCAAATTCGACTAGTAGACATATTTGTTGATAGGGAAAAATAATTAGTTTGGTATTGCAAGAGTCCAAAAACAATTACAAAATTCCATTAATTTTGTAAGTTAGCTAGCTATACTACTAATAACACTAGAGAGCGGGAAGCTTTTTCAGGAAAGTTAGTCAACTTTTTAAGTTTGACAAATTTTCCTATGTTGGGTTTAAGATCATGTTCTTTTGTCCAGTGTGGTACTATAAATCACTATATTACTTAATAATTTTTCTACACTTTACGTACCATACCATACCATATTCTCGCACGATCATTACTAATATATCTCTTCATTTTGCTCTCTTCTTATTTTTCTCATCTACTTTTCATATTCTGTCTCCTTACCTACCACATCAACCACATGCACTGATTTCCACAAATTTTATCATATCATTCCACACCTTATCGTACTTTTCACAATCTCATCCCACCGCAGTACCATTTCCGCATCCTATCAATCACACAAAAGAATAGGGCCTAAATGTGAAAAATTTTAATGTCGGACCCACTATTTTCCTTCAATAAATTATTTCCTAGTGGTGTTAGGGAAAGTCAATTTCGAAAAAAATTTCGTGAAAAACTCTTTCCCGAAAAACTATCAAACACAGCATCGTAACAAAAATCATCATACTACGTAATTCTATCTGCATTGGTATTGAGCTCTTCGAAGTTTTGATGTAAAAATACAAAAAAAGAACAAATACATGAACATTAACATGAAATGATGCATAAGAAAGAACAAAAACAGGTGTATTGAATTTAGATCGACCGTTCAATTGAAGGCCAAGAAGAAAACGATGGGTAAATCACGTGGACAAAGATAAGATCACGTGGACAGAGAATGGAAGGAAGGTAGAAAGAGGATGGGATATGAATGAAGACGGCGATTAGTGATAGATGGGGAAATGAAATGAACCAAGACACGCTTAGTTTGGGTTAGAGATAAGTTAGGTCCCCCTTCCCATCTGCTCCGTACACTTCTTTAGTAAGGTCTACTCTTTAAAGTACCTGACCAACTCTATCTACGCTCAGGAGTGTCTTAAATTGACGGGTAAAAATTAAATTTTGATAATTTTTAATAAATTTACGCTAGTATATTAAAGTTATTTATTTTTGTTTTTAACTTTGATAGATTTTAATAAATTTTGTTAAATTTAAGTAAAATTGGTAAATTTTGGTAAATATAAGTAACCAATAAATTTGATAGACCCTGATTGAATACATTGTATACCCAATAAAAAAAATTGAGTATGCAACAAATAAGTTTTTGGGAAAAATATGTATAAGCATGGTGAAGGTGTTTGTTCTTTTCTGTGGTGGGTGAAATGCAGAAATAGTATGGTATGGTAAATTGTGGAGAGGGTGGTATGTTGCGATATATATATATATGGATTGGTAGGTTGTAGTAAAATTTGTGGTATGAATAGTTGTTATAGGTGATGAGAGAGACAAGTGAAAAGTAGAGAGAAAAATGAGGAGATAGAAAACTATAATGGTTGTGGTAAAGTAGAAGATGCGGTAGTTTGTGGATAGTATAGTAAAATTGTGTCAAGTGTGGTATGTGTTAGGTTTTAGGTTATCTATTTCCTAAACAGATACAAATTAATTGGCGGAATATTATAACAGTTATAAACAATTAATCAACACAACTGCAGAGGCTTTAGCAATTATACCTGATCGCTAATTCCTGCTGAAGAAGACGTTAACCTTCCAGATTCCAACGCTGAAACCCTCTACTGAAAAGTCCACGCAACACTCCGGGAACAGAGAATGTTTCCTGAAACTAGAACTGCAAACTAAAAGAAAGAGGAACTAAGGAAATCACCCTGGTATCTCTCTAAGTGTCTTAGGCAGTTGGTGTGGAATAATCTCTCCCAGAGACCCCTTTTGTAGACACCAAAATAATGTTCTAGACCAGGAAGATACCTGGCATCTGTCAAGACAGTCCAGTTAAAATCCTGGCGGATTTGCTCGGACAGACCCAGGAAAATTCTTGTGGACTAACCCAGGAAAAACCACGCGGATTTTCCAGCTCCCAAAGACAAATCCAAGACAAATCTGGCGGAATTCTGCATCAACCCAAGAAGATCCACGCGGATTTTCCAGGCCGGCCTAGCACAAATCCTCGCGGATTTGCCCAGTACCACGCAGATTTCACAGATTCGGGCCCAGAAAATCCTCGCGGATTCGGACCAAAGTCCAGCCTGGAGTCACGCGGATCCGGGCCAAAATTCAGCCTGGAGTCTCGCGGATCCCGGCCAAAGTTCAGCCCAAAATTCAATCGGAGCCACGCGGATTTGGGCCAAATTTTCATCAGATCGGCCTGGCTCAAGTCCACGTGGATTTGGGCCAAATTTTCATCAGATCGGCCTGGCTCAAGTCCACGCGGATTTGGGCCAAATTTTCATCGGATCGACAATAAATCCACGCGGATCTGGATCTGGGTCAGCCCGGAGGTCCTCGCGGATTTGGGTCTGGGTCAACCTGGAGAGTCACGCGGATCCCAAATTTCCGGGTCAAGTCGGATCCGCGCGGATCCAGCGATTTGTAGTCAGCAACTGCCGAAGATCACGTCTAGGTAACCGCTAATCCATGCGGATTTCATGCAACGTGGGAGCTGTGCGGATTTGTCAGCCTCCGTTTAAACCGTCGCAAGTCATCGCCTATAAAAGGGAATCCACGCGGATTTTGCAGGAGGGGGTTTTTTTTTTGGGGTTTGAGTCTAGAGAAAGCAGAGAGCTAAAACAAAACTGGGTGGAGAACCACGCAGATTTCTGGGTTTTCATCACCGTTGACTGCACTGTTCCGATCGACTCCAGATTTTCCAGCCAAACGCCAGGCGGATCCTCGCGGATTCGGTATATATTTTTACTTTTTTTATTTTCCATTTTTTTACAATAAAATGTAATCATGTAGGTATTACACCCCGCCCGTTGTATTTTTTTCAGTTTTCTCGTTTCGTCTTTCGGATAGATGCTTGCATTTTTGTTGACTTTCTTATTTGAACGTTTTAATTTTAAAAGTGTGACAACTCTCTTTTTTATTTAAAATTATTCCCGACTTAGTAAAGGCCGCCATGGCGGGCGATGCAAGGGCACCCCCCTACATCGACACCTTTACCCCCGATCCTGATCTTGGTTCGGAGACCGTGGAGTTTATTTATTTTTGTTAATTTTTTATAAAATTAACTGGCGACTCCGGTAAACTCAACCCAAATGAAAACCGGCCCGAGACACCGTCCAGAGATCCATGCGGATTTACGTCCGTGAACTTCGATCCGGTGATCATTTGGTCGAGGTGGTCATCGCAGCAAAGCAATGAATGGATGTGCGGACGGCGGAAATCGCGGATTTCTGGGCCCGTCAGCCAGTCCAATCCACTTTTTGCTACTATGACCAGTATCCCATTCGGGATGTGTCCGGGCTTCGGTTAACTCCAAAGATCCGCGCGGATCTGGGTTGACGTAGAGTTCAGGCCCATTCCCGAATAGATATTTTTTCTTACAAAAAATTAAAACTTGTACCCTAGGACCAATAAGCAACCCTACGTCGTTTCGACACTCCGCGGGGGACCGTGCCCTCCGGGCCGCGGGCCCTACAGTGGCGACTCCACTGGGGACTTATTAGTGGGTAAGACTTGAAAAGTCGGGTTTTTTAAAAAAAAGTTGTCACCTTTTTTTACTCTAGGCATATTTGCATTTTTCGGGCCTTCCCCTTTGTTGGGCACAAAAGGTACCGTCTAGGTTCTATCCCTATTTTTGCCATTTTTGGGAAAACAAAACCATTCAACTCGGTGGGTCCACTTAGACCTTTACCGAGCCGGTGGTTGTTTTTCCACTCGTGCACCACTCCTTAGTCCATATGACAAAAAGGGAGCAACCTAAGTGTACTAATCTTACCATGCACCCCATGGGAGACCAAACACTTAGGACACGGGTTAGAGGTTAGGTAACCGCACCATACAGCCTCAAACATAGACCTTTGGTTAGGTTGAAATTCATGTGTGTGCTATGTGCTCTTTATAGCCTTCGAACCCGAGACCATGCCTTAATGCTTAGGAAAAAAAAACAAACATAAAAGACGGGCATTTTGCATGCTGGACCGAGATAACTGATTTGGTCCATACAAAGCGGGAACCACGCGGATCCTCGCGGATCTCGTCCACTGGATCAGTTTTGTATGGCCCAAATCAGTGGTCTGGTTCTCTGTTTAGGTTGTCGGCTTTGGTTTAGGCCCAATAGGGGACTTGAGCCCAGGAAATCCGCGTGGATCTTGGCGCTCAGACCCTACGGGGCTTAACCCGAGGCGTGTCAGGTTTTTGCATTTGGGTTGCAGATTGTGATTTGGCCCATGCAAAGACCGAGCCCACGGGATCCTCGCGGATTTTGGATCGGGCCGGACTTTGTATGGTCCAAATCATTTTCTCTCCTCTTCTCGGTTTAGGTGTTAGAACGTGAATTTGGGCTCGGAAGTGGGCCTGAGCCGTGAAATCCGCGGATTTCCGGGAGCTCAGTCTGCTCGAATCCAAGTTCGTGTTCGATGGTGTTGAGTCGGCATACATGTGTTTTGGTGATGGCGGTCCATCCGAGTTACACAGCCGGCTCGCCACATGGATCCACGCGGATTTGTAGTGGAGCCCGGCCCTGTGTGGTTCAAATGGTCTGTTTGGTGGTCATGGTCAGCTAAAAAAAGGATGTTCAGCCCTTATGAGAGGCCTGAGCTTATTTTGGATTCGGCCCGATAAGGTCTAAATATCTCGTTTTTGGGTTTAGGGTCTGCATTTTGCATAAGTCTTTTTAGGGGTCATTTCATGCATAGAGTCTTAGGAGTCGACATTGAGCTGAGTCTTCAAATCCCTCTACATTTCCGGACAGAATAGGTTGGTTCCGGGTTTACCAAAGGGACGAAACTGGTCGGTTGAAGACTTTTGACATTTATTACGACAGCAACGAAGATCGCGCATTGTCGGGGGCAACTGAAAGGCAACTAACTGACGAGGGTATCGAATCTTCTGTGATAGACCCATCTGAAACAATGGCAGACCCAAATGGTGACAACCATAAAGAGCACCTACATAATGACCAAGGAGAGGAGCAAGCACCTCCTCCACCTTCTCCAAATTCTGAGTTGGAGCAGCTCACCAACATAATTCTAAATATGCAAGTGACTATGAATGCACAGCTAGAGGCACAGAATCAGAGAATTGATCTTTGTCATTATTCATGCCATGGAGGAGGCGAAGAATTCAAATGAGAAAAATCGCACTACGGGTGAGAATGAACTACAATCAGGGAAGGAAAAAGATGAGTCGGTCCACGGGGTTTCAAACTCGAGACTTGACCGGATTGAGCAAATGTTGAAGGAATCTACTCTTTTTAACAATCAGCTTATGGACGACGTTCGTTTCACGCCCGTCCCAAGGAATAGACTTCCCCCTAAATTCAACCTACCTGACATCAAGTTCCACGGTACTGAGAACCCACATCAACATGTGAGGAATTTTATGGGGGCTATGACACTCAAGGGGGTAGAGGAGGATATCTACCACATTATTTTCCCTTGGACTTTTGGCCCGGATGTTATGAAGTGGTATAACACACTTAGTCCTACCAAGTCCTCTCAATGGAGCTCACTTTGCAGGGAGTTCCTTCATCAGTACTCCTACAATGTTGACATGCCCGTCACTTTAAGGGACATGGAGCTCATGAAGCAAGGAGAGGAAGAGACATTCTCTGACTACTTCGCTCGATGGAGGGCGAAAGCAGCTCAAATGGTAGATCAACCTTCTGAGGAACATCAAGTAGATATGCTTGTGCAAGGCTTACAACCCTCGTACAACACCCACCTAAGGTTCCAACCTATTAAGGACTTTGCATCACTAAGATTGGCTGGAATCAAAATCGAAAGTGAACTGGCTAATTGGGGGCTGGAAGAACACTTATACTAATAAGCAAACTTCCAGCCTTGCAAGGGAAACGAGGAGAATACCTTAGAACGCTCCATGTGCTGAAGCACTAGAACAACTTCCAAGAAAAGGATGAGCCAATAGAAAATACTTTGAGCTTTGGAAGCTGGTGAATTCTACAAGTACCACAGAGTTTGGGGACATTACACTGAACAAGATGTCTAGGTCGAAGCAATTATTCAGTCGAAATGCTTTGAGTTGTATTGCCTTGTGCAAGCCATTTTCTCTTGAGTACTTCTTGCATGATTGTTGAATCTTAGTAATTGTTTATCTTTTTTGAGCTAGTTGAAGAGTTAGTAGAATAACCCGTGAGATTTTAAGCCTTCATAGACTATTCATTATATATATAGTCTCAATTTTCTTTTTGTGTGTAACTCTTCCATGTGTGCATCTCTGGAACTTGGCTTGACATTCCTTAAAATCACATTTGGCATATGCATCGTGTTAATATGATTGAGGCATCATTTTGTTAGCTACATAGCCAAATAGCCACCTGACATTTTGACCTCTTTTTGCAAGCCCTTGCTAACCCTTTTCCCTGTCTTGTTGTTTACCCTATAAGTGTGCACCCTTGGCCTTTACATAATTTTCTACCTTTAGCCAAGATAGAATGAGCAACAGTTCAGTTGTTTGGGGCTGTTTCGTGGTCGATTATTGAGAGTGAGTAGTCGGTTTGTTGCTACAAGAGAAGTACATTGTTGAATATCTTTTCTTCAAAGATTGTAATTTGTAACTATTAGGGTTCGAGCTGTTCTTTACATATTCATGCTATTCATTGAAAAAAAAAAAGAAAAAGTTCAAAAACAAGGAATTCGTAATAAAAAAAAACAAAAAGTTAAAAAAAAGAGAAAAAAAAAGAAAAAAGAAAGACGAAGTTTTATTTTTATTTTAGATTTTTAGTACTCCATCCTAAGTTTCATTTGTTGGGGATGTTTTGCGCTCTTTTGGAGGTGTTGCGCTGCATGAAGTGGAAATGTCGTTGCTCTTTAGGTACTTGGCTACTTAGCTCCACATTTCCCAAATAATTTCCCTTCTTACCCTAGCCTAAACCACATTACAACCTTTTGAAAGTCCTCATGATTAGCATTTTTGCATGTTGTCCTCAGTGATGGAGGGTTGAGAGTCTTGCCAAGCTTATGGCAGCTGTATGCATCGGAACGAGTTTGAGTGAACCCTTACATATTTCTAAACACATTGAGAGGAGTGTTCCATTTTACCTAAAGTGAGGATCTACTAGCTTCACTAGCTCACCAATTGCTAAGGTGATACATGATTGTTTAGAGGTACAACATAGTGTAACTGGTTTGTGTCTTGGTTTTACGCTCATAGTATTGAAATAGAGTTTGCTTTGACATGATTTTGACCTTATGCATCATTGTTTCTCTCACTGGTCTTATTGTTATGTGATATGAGGTCTTGCTCGTGAAGTCTCACACCTTCTTTTCTTCATGGCTTACACCGGGGGCTTTCTCTTCTCCTCTGTACGTCTTCCTTTCGAATTGGGGGCTTTCTTTTCCCTTTTGTCTTCCTTTCAAACTGGGGGCTTTCTCTTTCCCTCCGTTTCCTTTTTTTTGAGGGCTATCAAGATACAATTTCCTGATCACTACAGGTTGCATCCAGGGACAAAAATTTTTTCCCTTTGCTCACCTTTTAGCAGTCAATCTAGGGTGCCTAAGAGTAGGCATTTCGTTCTCATCTCTTCTCGTGGAAATGACACGTTGGTCTTGTTACTTTCCTTCATGTTCATCGGATAGCAAGGTCAAGCTCTACTATCCAATAACAATAAGCTAGATAAGGAAAGTCCTAACAGATGTTTGTGGAAAAGCCCTCGCAGGATTTTCAAGAGAAAATGTTCATCATCAATTCTTCTAGCAACATTTTACATAAGAACAACTTTTTTTAAGCATGTTCATCACAAGTCAAGTCCCTATAATCCCTCACGAATTTTTGGGCAATGAGATCATTTGGATATTTTCATGGCAGCTTACATGGTCCACAATTTTAAAGAGAATTTCTCAGGTGATTGTATAATTGGATTACTTTTTTTAAGCATGTTCAAACATCGGGTCTAATACTAGAAGCCAAGCTCTTGAACAACTTTTACAAAAGCATGTTCACATATATCAATTTCGGCTTGGAAATGCGGGTTTTGTTGGCACAACATCCTAGGAAGATTTCTCATTCATGAAGTTCTTACGGACTTTTGGTGGCTTATCACCCCGAGCATATCCCTCCTAGTATATTCACATATGAGTCAAGAAGCTTCAACAAAACTGGGCAAACTAAGAAAATTCTATGCCTTAAAGGCAAGGCCAAATATAGCAACTGGTGACCAGAACCAGCAACTATCCTTAAGTTATTAGCCACTGACCTATTTCGTCAGCAACTAAATACTTACTCCACCTTTTGAACTATGACGACCTTATTCCACTCATAAGTGGATACGTAGGAAGCTTTTATAAAGTCCGGCCCAAATAATTGAACAAAAGTAACTTCTTTTGAGTGGTTTCCCAAAAGGATCTTATCCAATTTCCAGGTCATGCTCAAGCGGGCTAAGGCAGAATTCGTGCGAAATTTTTCTAAGAGCTCTCGCGGACTTTATAACCCATAGAGACTTAAACCTCTTCTCTCGTCGATTATTTAAGTCCGACCGGAGTCTTGACACATTCCGTGTTGACAAAAGCTCTCGCAGAATTTCGTGAACTCACCAAGCGAAGCATAATGGGGAGCTTCAAGTCCTTGTTGATCCCAAAGCAGAAATCCTCGGCGATTTTACTAAATGTCAACATAAGCAAATGTCTTATCATAAATTTGACTCAGGATCATCATGGAGAGAATTAGAGTTGTAGTTTGAAGCAGCTAAAAAGTGATTCTCCAAACCCATCGGGGTGCTTCGCCGATTTGCGAGTCCTTCATTGATTCTCAGGTCCCTTGCACGTTATGCCATCAAGCCAGATTCCCGGGTTCCTCGAGGATTCTGTCATCGAACATGACAGACTCAACTGAGCTAAAGCAGTATCTTGTAGATTCTAACACAAGCATGGCAAGACTTATCTCGACTTAAACAAAGCTGTGCCAACTCCATCTAGGTGTTGATCCTCCATCGTCAAGTGGAACCCTGAGTTCCTCATCAATCCCCATCGGCTGACAGGGAGTTTTCACATCGGATAGCAGGATTTTTTTTTTTCCACTATCCTCATTTATCCTTTAAGATAATAATAATGACATACTCATAAACTTAAGTGTCTTTTGCAGGTACCAATCCTTGAATACGACTCGGGCTACCCTCGAGAAATTCATCAAAGCCTGGACAACCTCCAGCAACCAAGTCAGCATCGGACTACCTCCGGTCAATTTCCAGCATTCAAGCTACCCTTGAATCATCGAAGCCTGGACTACCTCCAGCAATTTCAAGCGGACTACCTCCGGATATCATCCAAGTGTTCGGGCTACCCCCGAGAAATTCATCAAGGCCTGGACTACCTCCAGCAATTTCAAGCGGACTACCTCCGCATATCATCCAAGTGTTCGGGCTGTCCCCAATAAATTAATCAAGTCTTGGACAACCCCCAGCATTTCCAGATCGGACTACCTCCGGCCACACTTCAACTCAGTCAGATCACCTCCGACTAATTTTTCGGGCCAACCCAGGAAGATCCAAAGACTAGCCCCAACAATTCAGCATACTTTGACTTTCGTCTTACTCGACTACCAAAGTGGGGCTAATCAGACACCAAAATAATGTTCTAGACCAGAAGATACCGGCATCCGAGACGGTCGATTAAAATCTGGCGGATTTGCTCAGACAGACCAGAAAATTCTTGTGGACTAACCCAGAAAAACCACGGATTTTCCAGCCATCCAAAGACAAATCCAGTACAAATCCTGGCGGAATTCCCAGACCAACCCAAGAAGATCCACGCGGATTTTCCAGGCCGGCCTAGCACAAATCCTCGCGGATTTGCCCAGTACCACGCAGATTTCATAGATTCGGGCCCAGAAAATCCTCGCGGATCCGGACCAAAGTCCAGCCTGGAGTCACGCGGATCCGGGCCAAAATTCAGCCTGGAGTCTCGCGGATCCCGGCCAAAGTTCAACCCAAAATTCAATCGGAGCCACGCGGATTTGGGCCAAATTTTCATCAGATCGGCCTGGCTCAAGTCCACGCGGATTTGGGCCAAATTTTCATCGGATCGACAATAAATCCACGCGGATCTGGATCTGGGTCAGCCCGGAGGTCCTCGCGGATCCAGCGATTTGCAGTCAACAACTGCCGAAGATCACGTCTAGGTAACCGCTAATCCATGCGGATTTCATGCAACGTGGGAGCTGTGCGGATTTGTCAGCCTCCGTTTAAACCGTCGCAAGTCATCGCCTATAAAAGGGAATCCACGCGGATTTTGCAGGAGGGGGTTTTTTTTTTTGGGGTTTGAGTCTAGAGAAAGCAGAGAGCTAAAACAAAACTGGGTGGAGAACCACGCAGATTTCTGGGTTTTCGTCACCATTGACTGCACTGTTCCGATCGACTCCAGATTTTCCAGCCAAACGCCAGGCGGATCCTCGCGGATTCGGTATATATTTTTACTTTTTTTATTTTCCGTTTTTTTACAATAAAATGTAATCATGTAGGTATTACACCCCGCCCGTTGTATTTTTTTCAGTTTTCTCGTTTCGTCTTTCGGATAGATGCTTGCATTTTTGTTGACTTTCTTATTTGAACGTTTTAATTTTAAAAGTGTGACAACTCTCTTTTTTATTTAAAATTATTCCCGACTTAGTAAAGGCCGCCATGGCGGGCGATGCAAGGGCACCCCCCTACATCGACACCTTTACCCCCGATCCTGATCTTGGTTCGGAGACCGTGGAGTTTATTTATTTTTGTTAATTTTTTATAAAATTAACTGGCGACTCCGGTAAACTCAACCCAAATGAAAACCGGCCCGAGACACCGTCCAGAGATCCACGCGGATTTCTGGTCTGTGAACTCACCGATGATCATTTGTCGAGGTGGTCATCGCAGCAAAATAAATAATCGATGTGCGCAGATCGCCAAATCCGCGCGGATTTCTGGGCCCGTCAGCCAGTCCAATCCACTTTTTGCTACTATGACCAGTATCCCATTCGGGATGTGTCCTGTAACGCCCCAACCTTAATCACAAGATCAAGATTATACTTTAGAATCCTAAACTCGTGATTAGCGCAGCGGAACACCTTAGGTTGAGGCATTACCGCCGTCCCTACTCGGGACAAGGCAAAACACAAAACCACAATATAACAATACACCATAAAACTGTACTAAACTCCATACAATCCAACTGCTAAACTTAAAGTACACACACATTATACAACCTTTTATCATACATATCATAGGTTTCACAACCTGGCCTTTAACGCCTTGGGCAACCTTGAACACCGATCTTCGATCGCTTTAGAGAACTGCGTGCATGCATTTACTTACTCGTGATTAACCTCGCGTTTATCCTGGGAGCTCGGACCGCCTAAAACAAAACATTAAAAACGTTCGCAAAGTGAGTGGGGAAACACTCAGTACGTAAACCTCCAACACGTCAAACCGTTCGGAAACGGTTTTTAGTGCCGGCATTTAAATTCATTTTGAAAACGGGAAGGGGGACATAAAACATGCTAAACCATTGAATACTTTAGCTATGAAAGTTCTATGCATATACTATGCTTAACAATAAAATGATTTCATAAAGTAAAAGCGTGGTGTCCTTTTGAGATCGATGTCAAGCATCTCGCAGACGCACGCCAAACCGACTCGAGTTTGGATGGGTGATCATAGGCAATGACGCTGCCAGTCGAGATTACTCAGATAGAGCTCAGAAAAGGCTAGGCTTCGCTCTAGCTACTGTAGAATAGGTATCGGGACCACTTATAAAACACAAAAATCGTTAGAATATAACTTATGCAATAAAACTGTACTTTGACTTTAAATAGAAAAAGAGTTGGACAATTTGCGTACCTGAAGCGAGTGAGTTGCTCGGTGGCGATCTCGGCTGGGGAATGGCTTGGGTCAAAAGCAGGACTTTGAGCTATAATAATAGAGTTCGGTATTAAAATAGGAGCCATGAATAGATGAGGGCGTAGAGCCTTGCAATAAAGTTTCGGAGTTAAAACGTATAAAAATTTCAGGTTTTTAAGGCAATAGTATTTTGGTCGTAGCTCGGGCTATAGAACTCGGATTTCGCTATGCGAGTACTTTTCGGAAAGGGAAAAAATATACTCTACAAGTTTGATGGCCGGGCCAGAGGCTAAAAAAGATGATAAGGGCTCGGAAAAAGCTCTGGTCAGTAGCAGTAAATTACCAAAATAGTCATATACGAAGTTTCCGAGTGTTTGAATATAAAATTGAGAAGACTTTGGTAAACGCTTTAACTTATAAGAGCTTTATGGACTAAGGAACACTTGTAAAATATAACCTCTCAAATTACCCAAAAAGACTTTAAAAACTTCAAAGTACGATAGAAACTTCTCAATAAATTTAGGAAGTTTCGGTAAATTAAAACGGTAAAACGGTAAAATAGTTTCAAAGTCTCGGGGTCCTTCAACATTGGCTCTAAGGTTCTCACTTAACAACTATATCACAAATACTATATTCCTTAGATTAGCCACTCTTAAACCCACTTATAAGTCCTTTATAACCATATTTAACCCCTTAATGTACTTATACAATTACCCAGAATTTCCAGTTTTTCAGCTCTGTTTCCGGGTCCTATAACTTACACTCCCGACATCGGTTTAAGACATACCATACGTTTTCGGAAAGCTCGTCGAGTCCTCTAAAACTCTTATGTTGAACACTTTTCCAGAATCAAACTCCATTTGGTCGAAAAGCACACAACAATACACTGACTCCAAAATTCGTATGTAATTGCGCGACTTTACGGTTTTGGCTCTAACTTGAGTTATACAAATCGAAAACTCGAAATTCCAAAGCCCGGTGTTTATTAACATCTTAGGCTACTATTTTACACTAATTTCTGGGCTCGAAACTAATTTTAGCATCCCCTATAAAAATCACAAAATGGGCAGTAGGTTCTGGACAGAATTTAGCCCTCAAGTTTGGTTTTCTTTAGCTCAACTCTACACTAACAATACCCCTATTGCAATTTACCCATTTCCTCACAAATCTTCAGAATTTTTACCTCTAAAATTAGCATTCATACTTGTATAATTCACATGCAACAACTCACATACATTTGTACTTAAACTACACCACAAATAACATGGTTTTTCTTCACAACTTCATGTAATTCATCCAAACAACTCAAGAATAGTTTATTATCTCTACAAAACAGAAAGTTTAACTCAAATATCTCTTCCAATCCAACATGCATGACTATAGAACATCATCCCCTTCAATAATTCACATAAACCTCAACACATTTCACATGAACTTGAACCAAAAACATAGCTTTACTCACTAAAATCAACTACAACAAATTTGTACTCTAAATTCATAAAAGAAAGTAGTAATTTAGCATAAAAACATCATGGTAAAACTATAATATCAAAACCTTCAAAATTCATAACAATGGAGGAGAGATAACTTGAGAAATACCACTTGAAAAGATGAATAAAATGGACTAGGATGAAGAGGAGAGGGAGAGCTTCAAATTGGTGCCGGAAAGTTTGGCCGGAATCTCGCCGGAAACGGGCGGTCGCCGGCGAAACAGAGGAGGGGGCTGGGGTGCTGCTGGCGTGAAGAGGGAGAAAGAGGGCTGAGTTGTGTTGTCAAATTTGAAATGAAATATGACCCTTAACTCCCACTTGCATATATATTACTCCCTTTAATTAGCTTAACTAAAATATTAATAAACATTGCAATTATAACACTAATATAACAATACTAATATTACTAATAAAACATAAAATGGGTGTTTCATATATACCTTAGAATTATAATAAATTTGATCAGTTTTAAAAAGACGGTAAATCGGCAACCCGGAATTAACTTCGTTTCGATGTGGGAAAATAATCTATAAAATAAACCGACTTTGAAATAAGATTTTAGAACCTAAAATAATTATAATTTAAGGTCCTAAATAAATAATAATGAGCTCGGTAAAAGTTTGACTCAGAACTGACCGCTTCGCCATTCCGCCGAAACCTGTCACCGTTAGCTAACCGCAAGGTACAAATTAATTTAATAAGCAATTAAAACTAATTAAACAAGTTTAAGGTACTATAATAGCTATGGTTTAGGGCGGGTTATTACATCCTCCCCCCCCTTAAAAGAAATTTCGTCCTCGAAACTTGCTGTCCGATAAACTTTTGCGGTGAGAAATACCTTAAAATAGATGGGGGTAGTTTTTTATCATTTCATCTTCGGTCTCCCACGTGGCCTCGGAGGTTTCTTGGTTCGCCCATAGAACTTTGACTAGCGGAACTTCTTTCGTACGTAGACGCTTGACTCTACGATCCAAAATTTGGATCGGTTGCTGCTCGAAGGTGAGGTCCTTGGCTAGAAGAGGAGGTTCTTCCTCTAAAACGCGCGTTGGATCAGGCACATACTTCCGAAGCTGGGAGATATGAAAGACATCGTGGATATGTCCTAACTCGGAGGGTAACTCTAGACGATAAGCTGATGGGTTAACCTTTCCTACAATGGGACAAGGTCCTATGTACCGAGGGCTTAATTTACCCAACATTGAATCGCCTAACTCCTTTGTGGGGAAACTTTGAGGAATACCCTATCTCCTACTTGGAACTCAAGCGGCTTCCACCTCTTGTCAAGATAGCTCTTCTGCGCTTTGGTGTCCGAATATCTTTGTTGGATCACCTTGGTCTTATCGTCTCTTGAATTAAGTCGACCTATGATTAATGCTTCCTCTAACTCGCCCAACATAGGGGTGTTCTTTACTTCCCGCATAAAGCTTCAAAAGGCGCCATCTGAATCGTGGCTTGGTAACTAGTATTGTAAGAGAAATCTACGAGAGGAAGGTACTGATCCCAGTTGCCTTGAAAGTCTAGTACACAGGCGCGTAGCATGTCTTCTAGAATTTTGGTTTACTCTTTCTGTCTGGCCATCGCTTTCCAGATGGTAGAGGCTATTACCATTAGTCTTAGTACTAAAATCGTGATGGAAATCGTGATTGAAACCGCGTATTTCATTCGGATACTGTGTCCTATTGGAATTCTATGCAACCTTATGACTTTTGTATGCAATTATCAGCCAATTTATCTACTTTTCCTCCTTCATAGATGGAAATAATGTGCGCCGACTTTGTCAGGCGATTCATAAATTCCCAGCTAACTTTGTAGGGCGCTCCATCCTTCCTGGGTAGAAATGAAGTTGCTTCGAATCACGATTGACAACATGTATCCCCATCGGGGACTTTGCCTCTTGGAGTTCCATATAATTTAACAATCTTGTGTGTGTGGATATCCGTTATCTTATCTGTTTTCCATCCTTCTTGGATAGAAGTGAACTGTGCCAACTTGGTAAGGCGATCCGTAATTTACTCAAATGTTCTTTCTTCTAGAAGTTGTGAGGGGTATTCCCATGATAGCATCCTTAGAATTTGATTCTCACTCCCACGTGGGACTTTCTAAGGGTCTAGATTTACTCGATGCTCTTTAACTTTCTACTTTGACCCTCTTTGACATGACAACCATTGATTCTCACAGCCGACTATACGTCCCTTTACTCAAAGGCATGGGAAGGTCCCACAAACTTAGCATAGATTAACTAGTTGCGAGAGATGACTCTGGGACAGAAGAGTCGGTCAACCCCGAAGGTCACTTCGGTCATTTAACTTAGCGGCGGTTAGCTTCTAGTGAACCCTATACGTGAGTTAATCAAAGAAGATTCTCATGATGAGAGGCCTCTTAATTCTAATTATTAGTGCTCTTAGGCTCTTGGTTAACTTTATGCTCGTCGGGATCCATATCAGAATTTTTCTTCCTCCGCGGGTTCGTGCTCTAACGGTGCTGACCCACGTCGTGGGGAGGGAAACATGCGGAGGGGTTAGACTCGCGTTTAGATGAGCGGGCAACGATAACGTCTCGTGTAGGAAAAGCCCTAGCTCGCACACACGTGATCGCTTAAGCGAAGCAACTTGAATGATAACATCTTCCAATGCGGTGTGATTCTGCGCTCAATGTAGTCGAAACACCAGGGGCATCGGTCGATTCTTCCTGACGGGGTAGCTTCTTGCAGCATCCCACAGACTCTTGTGAGGAAAGGTGGCGATAAGCACCAAACTTGGCACTCATCATTGCGACGCTCAAATTGCGGATTCGCCGCGCCAAGGATATCAAAGGCGTTTTGCAGCTCCTTGAGACGGACTTGGACATTGGTCTTGGGCTCCCGCAACATCGTGAAGAGGTTAGAAAAAGGGTCACGATTGTGATCCATCCATGCCCTATGTTCTATGTGACATCGATAACAAGTTTTAATAACTTTGACATTGAAAACGTATTTGAAAGAATTAAACGAATGAAAATTAAGGCGAGGTCCGAGACTCAACTAACTTAAACCTTACTTACCTTAAAAAGGTACTCTTGTTCCATCTCATGATTACTGTGATCTTACATACTATCTTTGGATCATGCCAAACATTCGTATCATATAAACATCTTTAATCCTTTCACTCTACACCTTGGCAAGGCTTTTAGCCCCTCATTTGAGCTTTACATCATTTCCTCTTGAAATTGGACTTATAAATTCATATTTGGATGACTAAAACCTCCTTTTAAGGACTACTTTAACATGCTTCGTCCACAATGGCACTTATACACATAACATGCTTTGCTCATAACAAACCTTTAAATTAAAACAACTCGTAGATAAGCTTTCTTAAACTTGCTAATAAACTTCCAAATTTCTGAAGAAATTTTGGCAGCACTCCCCCTATAAATTGGACTATCCCAAATTCTACATAATCTTCAAACCTGCAAGGGAAACTCTTACATTTCATATACTCATCTAGAGCTTCAAGCTCAACATCCATCCCAACAATTTCACATAATTCCAACTCAATCCACAAAGGACTCATACACCTATAAGGGACACATATGTCACCATACTTAGCGTCCATACTTCACAAATGCATATCACACTTGCTTGAAAATTTCTATACCCTTAAATCCTCCTTATAACTCCGCTCTGATACCACAACTGTAACGCCCCAACCTTAATCACAAGATCAAGATTATACTTTAGAATCCTAAACTCGTGATTAGCGCAGCGGAACACCTTAGGTTGAGGCATTACCGCCGTCCCTACTCGGGACAAGGCAAAACACAAAACCACAATATAACAATACACCATAAAACTGTACTAAACTCCATACAATCCAACTGCTAAACTTAAAGTACACACACATTATACAACCTTTTATCATACATATCATAGGTTTCCACAACCCAGTGGCCTTTAACGCCCTTGGGCAACCTTGAACACCGATCTTCGATCGCCTTTAGAGAACTGTTCTGTACAGACGACTTACTCGTGATTAACCTCGCCTTTATCCTAGGAGCTCGGACCGCCTAAAACAAAACATTAAAAACGTTCGCAAAGTGAGTGGGGAAACACTCAGTACGTAAACCTCCAACACGTCAAACCGTTCGGAAACGGTTTTTAGTGCCGGCATTTAAATTCATTTTGAAAACGGGAAGGGGGACATAAAACATGCTAAACCATTGAATACTTTAGCTATGAAAGTTCTATGCATATACTATGCTTAACAATAAAATGATTTCATAAAGTAAAAGCGTGGTGTCCTTTTGAGATCGATGCCAAGCATCTCGCCAGACGCGCCCAAACCGACTCGAGTTTGGATGGGTGATCTAGGCGATCGACGCAGATCGAGATTACTCGATAGGAGTCAAAAGGCTAGGCTTCGCTCTAGCTACTGTAGAATAGGTATCGACCACTTATAAAACACAAAAATCGTTAGAATATAACTTATGCAATAAAAGCGTACTTTGACTTTAAATAGAAAAAGAGTTGGACAATTTGCGTACTGGCGAGTGAGTTGCTCTGGCGATCTCACTGGGAATGGCTTGGGTCGAGCAGACTTTGAGCTATAACAATAGAGTTCGGTATTAAAATAGGAGCCATGAATAGATGAGGGCGTAGAGCCTTGCAATAAAGTTTCGGAGTTAAAACATATAAAAATTTCAGGTTTTTAAGGCAATAGTATTTTGGTCGTAGCTCGGGCTATAGAACTCGGATTTCGCTATGCGAGTACTTTTCGGAAAGGGAAAAAATATACTCTACAAGTTTGATGGCCGGGCCAGAGGCTAAAAAAGATGATAAGGGCTCGGAAAAAGCTCTGGTCAGTAGCAGTAAATTACCAAAATAGTCATATACGAAGTTTCCGAGTGTTTGAATATAAAATTGAGAAGACTTTGGTAAACGCTTTAACTTATAAGAGCTTTATGGACTAAGGAACACTTGTAAAATATAACCTCTCAAATTACCCAAAAAGACTTTAAAAACTTCAAAGTACGATAGAAACTTCTCAATAAATTTAGGAAGTTTCGGTAAATTAAAACGGTAAAACGGTAAAATAGTTTCAAAGTCTCGGGGTCCTTCAACATTGGCTCTAAGGTTCTCACTTAACAACTATATCACAAATACTATATTCCTTAGATTAGCCACTCTTAAACCCACTTATAAGTCCTTTATAACCATATTTAACCCCTTAATGTACTTATACAATTACCCAGAATTTCCAGTTTTTCAGCTCTGTTTCCGGGTCCTATAACTTACACTCCCGACATCGGTTTAAGACATACCATACGTTTTCGGAAAGCTCGTCGAGTCCTCTAAAACTCTTATGTTGAACACTTTTCCAGAATCAAACTCCATTTGGTCGAAAAGCACACAACAATACACTGACTCCAAAATTCGTATGTAATTGCGCGGCTTTACGGTTTTGGCTCTAACTTGAGTTATACAAATCGAAAACTCGAAATTCCAAAGCCCGGTGTTTACTAACATCTTAGGCTACCTTTTTACACTAATTTCTGGGCTCGAAACTAATTTTAGCATCCCCTATAAAAATCACAAAATGGGCAGTAGGTTCTGGACAGAATTTAGCCCTCAAGTTTGGTTTTCTTTAGCTCAACTCTACACTAACAATACCCCTATTGCAATTTACCCATTTCCTCACAAATCTTCAGAATTTTTACCTCTAAAATTAGCATTCATACTTGTATAATTCACATGCAACAACTCACATACATTTGTACTTAAACTACACCACAAATAACATGGTTTTTCTTCACAACTTCATGTAATTCATCCAAACAACTCAAGAATAGTTTATTATCTCTACAAAACAGAAAGTTTAACTCAAATATCTCTTCCAATCCAACATGCATGACTATAGAACATCATCCCCTTCAATAATTCACATAAACCTCAACACATTTCACATGAACTTGAACCAAAAACATAGCTTTACTCACTAAAATCAACTACAACAAATTTGTACTCTAAATTCATAAAAGAAAGTAGTAATTTAGCATAAAAACATCATGGTAAAACTATAATATCAAAACCTTCAAAATTCATAACAATGGAGGAGAGATAACTTGAGAAATACCACTTGAAAAGATGAATAAAATGGACTAGGATGAAGAGGAGAGGGAGAGCTTCAAATTGGTGCCGGAAAGTTTGGCCGGAATCTCGCCGGAAACGGGCGGTCGCCGGCGAAACAGAGGAGGGGGCTGGGGTGCTGCTGCCTGGCGTGAAGAGGGAGAAAGAGGGCTGAGTTGTGTTGTCAAATTTGAAATGAAATATGACCCCTTAACTCCCCCACTTGCATATATATTACTCCCTTTAATTAGCTTAACTAAAATATTAATAAACATTGCAATTATAACACTAATATAACAATACTAATATTACTAATAAAACATAAAATGGGTGTTTCATATATACCTTAGAATTATAATAAATTTGATCGATTTTAAAAAGTATAAATCCAGAACGGAATTAACTTTTTGATGTGGGAAAATAATCTATAAAATAAACCGGCTTTGAAATAAGATTGTAGAACCTAAAATAATTATAATTTAAGGTCCTAAATAAATAATAATGAGCTCGGTAAAAGTTTGACTAGAACCGACGCCGCCATTCCAAAAACTCACACCGTTAGCTAACCGCAAGGTACAAATTAATTTAATAAGCAATTAAAACTAATTAAACAAGTTTAAGGTACTATAATAGCTATGGTTTAGGGCGGGTTATTACATGTCCGGGCTTCGGTCAACTCCAAAGATCCGCGCGGATCTGGGTTGACGTAGAGTTCAGGCCCATTCCCGAATAGATATTTTTTCTTACAAAAAATTAAAACTTGTACCCTAGGACCAATAAGCAACCCTACGTCGTTTCGACACTCCGCGGGGGACCGTGCCCTCAATTTCCAACTTTTCTAAACGTGATACAATATCATTTAGGTTACATACATTGTTCCAGGGCACTGACTTGTGTGACCCAGTAGAACCAAATAATATAGTTGTAATTAAACATATTTAATTACTAATTGTAGAGGTTTCTAGCAAGACATATAATTACTATATTACTTTGGTTTAATCTCCGTGTATATCGAACATTGTCGGGACATTCCCAACAATCTCCCACTTGTCCCACAAGTGTTCGATTCCTTGAATTCCCTTGTCACTTATCGCTCTAGTTCGGATAAGGTAAGCTAAAGTCATCCTTATGTAAGACCCGAACGTTCCTCGATCTCCGAGTTTAGACTTTGAAAAACAGACGATCAACTATTGATTCAACTGAGCTCGGCCAAGCATTTTCAGTCCAATCTCACCGAGTGGCCACCGAGACAACTGTCCCTAATAGGGAGGACAATGTCATCTTGTTCAGACACACATTCTCACATGATCCCATCAGAACCCGGACACGCCTTTATAGCCTCATCACGAAAGGCGTTTGACGCGCTCCAAAGTCACAGCAGACCATGTAGTCTATGTATAGAACTCAGGATTTAGGAATTTTGAGTAGTGAGAGCTCTTATGACATTCCTAACTTAAAGAGCTCCCACTGCGGGTCAGTTTGGTAGTTGTTCTCAACAATACCCATGTGATTGATTTATGATGTCATCACATCACTATGATCACGAAACTTGATCATCACCTCAATCCTACATGCTAATTGTGTTGATATTATCACTGTTCCTACATGATAATACAATTAGGAACCAGGTCGACTGTCGACCAAGACTAGCGTTATCAGGTTCACTAATGGGGTTTCAGAAATCGAACCTCATCCAATTTCCCATTTTGAATGCGCTAACCTTTTTGGACATTTACATAATTCTAAACTACAATTGATGTAAATTTTGGAATCTTATTCTTAATGATGAATCAACAAGGTCATAATTCATGAACAATTCATGTAAGTTTGACTTGTTAATATTCCGGAATGTGTTCAATACCTATTGACCATGCATGACTATCATGCTAGCTATAACTACAACAGGGGTTTAGTGCATAATACTTGCAATGAACCTCGTACTTATATAATCTCACTAATGACCTTTCATACAGGAAGATATTTTCGGAACACATGTTTGGATTCATAGTGAGCTTCAGTTCCTTTGCTTGAGTGATGGCTCCTATAACCAAGGCTCCATTTCTCTCGCAAGGCTAGAAACATCACCTAGTTCTAAAAACGAACTTCGTGATCCGAACAGTTTCTGCCACAACTTCTAAAGTTGTGTCACTTATTTGTAGAATTAACCGCATGTCATGTTAGGAACTTCTTCCATTTCACCTCAATACCACTCAAAACAAATCGTATAATTTTCTCTGACCTTTCAGATAATCATATTTCTCTGCATGAGTGTAGCATCAATGCAACTCTTCACACTTATCAACCACTTTAGACTTAGGACACATCCTTAGTTTTGTTTATACATATATAATATATATGTTATGTTGGACTTTGAACATCTCATGGCATACATTAATCTCATGTCTGAAGCATGAGTTATATGTCTCATCCTTCTTAGAACTTCTTATTGTTTTGAGACAATCAAATTCCGTAAGGATATGCCATGATTTATGGAAATTAATCCATTCTCGAAGTGAGTTGAACTATTCAACACCTAGTTAACTTTGATTCAAACAATCAAAATCTTTAATCTATCATTATAGATCTTGTCTCTAAGAAAATTTTATAGCCCCACCAATCCTTCACTTTGAAAATTATTTCCAAGTCAACCTCGGTAGAAGCAACATTGGAATATTCTTCTCAGTAGGCAGTATGTCCATCACAAGGCAGTATGTCCATCACACACAATATCAGAAAACGCATTGCTCCCACTGAACTTCTTGTAAACACAATATTATCTTTGACACTTCCCAGTATATCAAACCTTTTTGATATCCTGGTCCAGAAGGTCAATGATTCCAACTCCTGGAAGCTTCCTTAAGACCACAGATGGTCTCTAAGTTTACAAGTATTCCAACAAAAGACCACTCAGTTGTGTCAAGTACACACCTTTCTTCAAAATCTAGTTTTGAAGTCAGTCTTGATGTCTATCTTAATGAACCCATGTTTTGCCTTAAAACCCTCTTATGCCTGATGGCTCACACCTTCAGACAAATCAACCGAGATCTAAACTTGGTTGTATACATGGAGTCCATCTTAGACCTTATGGAATCTTGACTTGCTAAAGCTCCTTTGTTGTAGGTAGAGTCATTACTTTCTAAAAGTAACATCTCACGCTCATCCATAGAAGATCGATATCTCTGTGGTTGACGGAGTTGTTTACCTGACCTTGCTTGGAGTAATGTTCATGACACCTCCTCCTCAATGTTTTGAGGAACTTCAACTACCTCAACCTTGTTCTTAATTTCCGACAAATAGGAAATTTTGAAATAGAATCAAGTAGTGGAGTTTCAGGTGATGATTATAGTGTTTTGTGTCTCTCGAACTTGGGTAAGTTCGAAAAATTCTCCCACTCTTTCTTTTAGAGAATAACATATTCTCTAAGAAGAAAGCATTTTGAGACACAAACACTTTCCTCTACATCAGTTTGTAGAAGTGATACTCCTTCCTTTTAGAAAATGGTTCAAGAACCTCTCTTCTCCATATCATATATGGTGTCTTCACTAGTGCTTCAGATAATCTTTATTTAGTGATTAAAGTTACGGTTAACTGCGTGTATCCCCAAAAGGTAATCGACAATGTTGACTCAACCATCATTGATTGCACCGTATCTAAAAAGGTGTGATTTCTCTTTTAGATACGTCATTGAGATGTCGTATTCTTAGAGGAGAGAATTATGAAACAATTTCACATTCTCTGGAATGGTCAGTGAAATTATTGCTCAAATACTCATCTCCTCAACCTTATTGAAGGGTTTTGATTTTCTTGCCAAGTTGGTTTTGTACTTCACTTTGAAAATCTTTGAACATTTCGAATGATTTGGACTTGTGGCATATTAAGTTAATATACCCATATCTACTAAAAATCGTCACTGAAAGTGATGAAATGTACAACAAACCTTCTTCTAGCACTAGTGCTCATAGGCCCACATACATGAATATGTTTGCATCCTGATAAGTCATTAGCTTGTTCACCAATTCCAATAAGAGGTGATTTTAGTCATCTGACCCATCAGGCATGCTTTACAAACATTGAACTTTTCAAGGTTTATATTTTCCAAAATCCTGCACTATGCAGTTTTCTGAATACATTTCTGATTAATATGACTTAAGCTTATAGTGCCAGAATTGTGTTTCATTTGAGTCATTTGTTCAAACTCTTGGCTCAACCATTAGCATCGTTTCGATCGTATCTAGGTGCTCTCATTATTTCGTCAAAACTACTTCATTTTGGAAATCTTTAAACTATTTTAACATTCCAGCTTCAGATGAATCTCATAGACATTAATCACCATGTGTTATTTTATTCATCTTTGAAGATTTGAAGTAATCCATCCCTTGTACTTGTGCTCAATTGGATTACATACATCCATATGCATGAGTGTTTGTTGGCACGTTCACCTTTTCTTGTAAAAGGTACAGTCATGCTTTGCAGACATCACATGTTTCAAAGTCTTATCATTCAAAAGTCTATCATGTGACGCTTCTGTATGCGCTCTGATTTGCATGACTTAATACATAGTTACAAGTTTTATGTTTGAACATGAGTTATTCCTTTTAAACCTTTTGGTTTCGATGTGTTGGGTGTGTTTATCCGAGATCCTCTCTCTCTCTCTCTAATTGAGAGTAAGAAATCAAATTTCTACTTATAATGAGAACATAGATCACCTATATATTTCTCTTATAAGTCTTGAGGAAATGGATAAAAAACCAACTCTTCATAAGGAACTACAACTAATTGTATGTTCCTATTTGTAGGCTGACTCTCATCCTTCAAAGTACATCTACTTTGCTGTAGATACTGCACATTTGCATAAATGCGAGTTTCACAGCCGGTATCTTATACTCAAAATGGGTTTAATAAGGGTAGTATGTATCATATATGTGTTTGCCTAGAATTGAAATCATATCTCAAGTCTTTCTTGTAGTTATTCACGTTCCCAGTGTCATATATACATGATCTGGTTGTTAACCGGTTGCTGTCAATGGTCGGGTATGTACAACTGTTTGTCCTTACCTTTCCTTTGACTTCTTGTCTTTGATAGATTTCTTAAATCTTATTTTTCCCTTTCACTAAAAGACTATCTTTGGTCGCCAATCTTTTGGCTAAAGAGGATCCGAGGTGTCTCATGTTTTAAAATAGTCAAATTATTTCAGAACATGAGCGCCATCAATTGGCTCTTATCTAGCTCAACCGAGACTATCTGGTTATTGGTTTCATATTTGTCAACTCTAACTAGTTCGATGAACTTGGTCTTGAGTTGGTAATATTGAAATCCTTCTTCTAATCTTCAAACATTTTGAAGTTAAAATTGTATGAATACTATGACATTACATGTATTCATTTGGCTTGATTGACCTCTCAACATTGATGCCTAGCTCAATGTTATATCAAAGACATATTTCTTTTAATCGCCTTCAAGACAATCTTGCGATGGCAATGCCAATTAAGGAATTGGTGTTTTTCTCTTTCTCAAGGAGAAAACAATATTTTATTAATGGTGTATGTTTGAGTGAAAAGACATAAAAATTTTACGAGACAAGAATGGTTCATTTTAGTTATTGTTCATCAAAAGAAATTAAACTAATTTTAATTTCAAATCAAAACACTTTATCAACTCTCATTTAGTGTTTTAATTTACCAAGACCCACAAGACTCATGGGCTCAAGTGGACTTTGGCCCAACAAAACTCGATCCCATGTTATCTTTGGTGGATCATCTTATGATCGATCATTCAAAATGACTCTTGGTAAGAAATTTGTATCGAATACAATATTTCTCTTCCTCTGCTCTTGGCCCAAAACTATTTTCATAGCCAATTTGAATTGACCTAACTCCCACCCTACTTATTAATGATGGATAAATAATTCGCTTTGGCTTTCTTTATTTATCCATCTAAATGGTGTTTCGATAGGTTGAACAATAATTCATTTTGAGAGTAGGTTTTATTATCCTAAGCATGCAATTCTAGGTGAACTCTTTCGAAAAGCATAAAAGGAATAATAAAACATGCAATAACGAATTTAAAGCATAAATAAAAACCCCTAGTATGGCCACCTAGACTTAATCAACTAATTTAACTAAGCCTTGATAGTCTTCAAGAAAATCCTCTTGGGTCTTGCAACTTCCTTGGATGGGCTCCCACTCGAATCGACACATCCATTGCTGTTGGGCTCCCACTCAACTTGTTGTCTCCAATTACAACAAATTTACAAAGTGCACCTCACAATTGAGGCCTTACATGAATTAAAAAATAAACTTAACTGAAAATTAAATTTTAAAATTAATTCAACGACGGTTCGCAAACCGTATTTCACCCAACCCGGTACGCAGGCCGGTAAAACCGACTATCTATGGCCATACTAGAAGCACAAGCAAACATGTAATATTGCAATAATTATATCAAACATAACACATGCTTAAATAACAAATTATAAAGGCATATATATAATTGCAATATAACACATAAGGAAATAAATATTAAATAAAATTTCCTAAAGGTTTGCATGATTAATAAAATAAATAAAATCCAAATTTTATCTTAGTTACCTAAACAGATTTAGGATTTTATACTAATACACACAAAATACTTGAGTTTCCTAAAATCAAGGAGTCTAAAAGATACTATATCTTTCAAAGGTATTGTAAGTTTCCTAAACTTTACAAAATAATAGATTTTATGCCCATTATCTGATTTAGTAGTAATAGGATTTAATAATTAATTTCTAAAATTAATTACAAACCCTAAAAATACACAAATTCACCAAAACTGCTGGCAACACGGTCCGTGTTGGATTAATACGATCCGTGTTGCTTCTCAGTTTCGGTTAATTTCGTGAATGAAAAACTTAAATAAAACTATCATAACTTATCGAATTTAAAGATTTCATATCGCAGTGTTATCTAATAACCCAATATGAAATATTTTCCAGAATTTTAACAATTTCTAAAAGATTGTAAAAATTTAGGGAATTAAACTTTTTAATTCTTCGTTTAAGAAGAAAATAAATAATAATAGTCCGATAAGTTTAAAAAATCAAATTTTATAATTTTCCCATACAGTAGGTTCATCCAATATGCTACTGAAAAAATTTCAGAATTTTATCAAATTTCGAAAATTAGAATAAAATTCAAACAATTATACTTTTCTGTTAATCTGAAAATTAAAGGAAAATTAGTAAAAGATTTCAAAAATTCACGAAAAATTTATCCACAATAGAATGGTTATCCAGTAACCTACTGTAAAATTTTCAGAAAATTTGCAAATTTCTATAAATATACAAAATTCAGAGAAGCAACAAATTTATTTCTCTGAGATCTGAAAATCTAAATTAAGAAATATAATTTGACCGGATAAATTAACGGAAATTTTTTTCCCTAAACGTATGGTTACCCAGTAACCTACTGTAAAAATTTCAGAAGTTTTACAAATTTCTACAAATTTATAAAATTCAGAGAATTAAACGAATTTTAATTCACTTCAGATCTGAAAACTTAATTAAAAATCCATTTTAAATGGAAAAACTCTACAAAAACTATGGAAAGTCCAGAACACTTCCAGACACCTCCAGTAAAAATTTCAGAAATTTTCGAGTTCGTTTGATATTTTATTTCGATTTTTCATATTTACCGTAAATAAACTAAATCAGACAATTAATTCTACAAAACCCTATTTTGTGAATTTAGACCTATTTCATGTATTGCTTGCTGTTTAACAATATTAAACATGATTGTTTCTAAAGCATTCAAAATTAAATCGAGTTCATGCTATATTTAACAATTAAACAAACATAAAATCGATTAATTAAAGACAATAAGAAACAAATAATAACAAAACTTTAGACATAAATCTATTCTAGCATATTCATAATATAATTCAACTATTGACAAAATTAATTATGAATACAAGTACAATACTTTAGCATGCAATTGGTGGCTCTGATACCACTGTTAGGTTTTAGGTTATCTATTTCCTAAACAGATACAGATTAATTGGCGGAATATTATAACAGTTATAAACAATTAATCAACACAACTGCAGAGGCTTTAGCAATTATACCTGATCGCTAATTCCTGCTGAAGAAGATGTTGACCTTCCAGATTCCAACGCTGAAACCCTATATCGAAAGTCCACGCAAAGACCGAACCCGATTGCTAGATCGACCCGATCGAGACGAATCTCAATCTAAGATGTATGTGAGATTGTTTCGGGAAACAGAGAATGTTTCCTGAAACTAGAACTGCAAACTAAAAGAAAGAGGAACTCAGGAAATCACCCTGGTATCTCTCTAAGAGTCTTAGACATTTGGTGTGGAATAATCTCTCCCAGAGACCCCTTTATATAGTGTTTAGAAAACCTAAGGAAAGGGTTCAAAAACCCTAAAGGGCCGAATTAAAACAACGGCGCTTTTCTGGGCCCAACACGATCCGTGTTGGACTCCAGAAGGTTCAATTATTCGGCCCATGGACACCACGGCCCGTGGTGTCTTAACACGGACCATGTTGGGTCAACACGACCCGTGTTGAACCCAATTCGGTCCGTGTTGGGCTGATTTCTCACAGAAATCAATTTCCAACTTTTCTAAACGTGATACAATATCATTTAGGTTACATACATTGTTACAAGGCACTGACTTGTGTGTCCCAAATAATATAGTTGTAATTAAACATATTTAATTACTAATTATAGAGGTCGCTAGCAAGACATATAATTACTATATTACTTTGGTTTAATCTCCGTGTATATCGAACATTGTCGGGACATTCCCAACAGTATGTACCATGGAAAAGAACACTTTTGTGTGGTGTGGTGTGGTGCGATGCGGTACAGTTCCACAATTCACCATCTCACTCAATATTCTTCCACATTGTTAGGGTTTTAATAAGAGTAGAATTGATCAGCGGAAGCGAAAATACGAAGATGACTACTGGATATCGAGAAAAATAAATGCAAGATTAAAGGGGACAAGAATTTTAACGTGGAAACCCGAATCGGGAAAAAAAACCACGGGCGACACAAGCACAAACGAATCCACTATGGTAGAGAGTACAACGAACGATCTCCTCCCGAGATCCAACAAAGAGAGTATTACAAAGATCTCAAACACCGAAAGAGATCCACCCGAAAGAGACACAAGCTCTTAGTCGACAAAACTCTCAACATAACTCTCTTACCAATTGGAATACAAAATTTCAGAATATCTAAATACATCTCCTCCCACAGGAGGTGCCCCAAACTTGGGCACACTAAACAAGGTGAACAAGACCCACTATTTATAGGGAAAACTTCCTATAAAGTTACCTTGACTCGCACTCCAATTAAATTTAGAATCTAATACAATTAGGAAACCCAACATAATAAGGAAACCTAAATAATATCCTAATACAATTAGGAAACAAATAATTATGGGATCAAGAGATTGAGTGATTTTAGGACATTTTCCTAACAATCTCCACCTTGGACTAAAATCAACGAAAGATCCAAAATTTCTTCATCGCCAACGAACCTCTGAAAGGTAGAACTGCGATGGGTAGTCAAATCGCTTAACGATCACAAACTGGATCCAACAGAAATCTTTAGATCCAAAATTTCTTTATCGCCAGCGAACCTCTGAAAGGTAAGACCGCGATGGGTAGTCAAACCGCTGAACGGTTACAAAGTGGATCCAATAGAAATCTTCAGATCCCCCATATCTGATCTTGCCAGCGATTTTCTTGATACCAACAAACGAATTTCTGAATGTAGTCTTCTCATAACCAAAGCTCTTATACAAACCCTAAATCCACGAAATTTGAACCACCATGGCTCTGATACCAATTGTTGGGGTTTTAATAAGAGCAGAATTGATTAGCGGAAGCGAAAATAAGAAGATGACTACTGGATATCAAGAAAAAAAAAATGCAAGATTAAAGGGGACTACAACCATACTTTACCACAATAGTTACTAATAAATCTTTTCACTTTTCTCCTCTACCTTCTACGTTTTCTCCCTTCACCCACTACATGAATCTCAGTTTCAACAATTTTTATTGTATCATTCCATACCTTATCGCACTTTTAACAATTTCACCATACCGTATTATTTCTGCACGATACCAACCGCACAAAAAAACATGACTTAAAATAAAATGAAAATAAAATAATAAAAATCCCCCTAAAATTTTCAAAAATGTAATGTGGATTCTACCATAATTCAAAATTTTTTTAACTATCATAGTTGAAAAATATATTTCACCTTTAAAAAAACAAAATTAATATAATGATGTTGATTGAGATATAGTTTTCTTACAAAATTTAATATTTTAAGGATAATATATCATAATGAGACATTTTCAACTATCATAGTTGAAAAGTCTGATGAGCCATTGATTCCAACCTAAAATATTGAATTAATACATTTTGATTAAAGTAATTTGTTGCAATAGTTAATTATATCTATTGACACATTAATCTCTTTACATATGTGATTGATCTTAAGTCTTAACATAATTAATAATAACAAATTTGTAACTACCATAGTTGAAAAAAAAAATCAAATATGATAAAATTTTCATTGAGGGTGTGTTTAATTGAGAGGAAAATGATTTTTGAGAAAATTGTTTTCCATGAGAAATGGTTTTCCAAAAAAATGGTTTTTCATGCCAAATTTTCCCTTATTTGGTAGGAGACAAATTATTTTTCGGAAAATCATATATGTCGATAGAAGTAGCGATATATGTTACAAATAAAAATTTTTGGAGCTCAAAATTCATATTTGAGCTTTTCTTAATCATTTCTATCGAGCAAGGTTGTTAAAATCGGGATCCTAACTCGAAACTATGGGGAAGTTAGGATCGGAAATTAGCCCATGTAGGATCGTGGATCGTGTGTAAATAGTAGAATCGTGTCGAGGATTTTGGACCATAAAATCATAGGATTGTAAATTAGGATCGGGATTTTAATAACTATGCTATCGTGTTGTAAAGTTTCGTGACAAACCTATAAAATTTAAATTTTCTTTTAAATTTCAGTCATATTTAACCGCAAAAAAAATGTCAACAAAAGTGGCGATATATGTTACAAATGAAAATATTTGGAGCTCAAAATTTATATTTGAGCATTTCTTAGTCCATACTATCAAATCATAAAGTTTCGATTCAAACAGTTCAGTTTGAATTTTAAAAGTTTCAGTTAGGTTTAGCGGCAAAAATTTCTGATCTGATATATATCGTGATAAATGTTATCAAATAAAAATATTTTAAGCTAAAAATTTATATTTGAGGTTTTTTTAATCAATTCTACCGTGTTACAAAATTTCGAGCAAAACTATTAATTTCGGCTTCAAATTTCATTTAGAGTTAGTAGTGAAAATCGATCCAACAATTAATGGTGGAAAATTATTTTTCTAGGTTGAACAAAGGAAATCAATTTCCTTCTTTTAAAGGAAAATGATTTTCTTTGAAAATAATTTTCTAAATTTTTTCGGTACCAAACACTAAAAAATTGAAAAACATTTTGCAAAAAAATGATTTCCCCGCCAAACGCACTCTTAACATATTTCAACTTCATAATTTAAATCAATACTCCTTTTTGAAATTGTTTTAAATAATCACTTATCCGTAATCTCAGATTTTCAAGTCCACTAGCTACCAGTCCAATAAACGTGGTAGGCTAAACTAAGAGGCCCAGTAAGGTTGAAACCAGTCATGCACTAATTTGTAAATTCTTTTTGGGTTATTGACTTAAAAGGACGACCAATAAGCCTTTTTCCTTAGGGTTGTTGACCTTGAAAGACGGCTCAGCAAGTAAATTAATCTAAAGATCTTATGAGGATATAGAAGTCTCAATTCGCAATTAAACATGGAGCCAAAATGATGACTGGACATGCCATGTGTTTGGTTGTTTTTTTTCAATGTAAAAACTGGTTGGGGTTTTTTTTTTTGTAAGAGATAGATAGCGCTGGCAAAAATTCGGGCCTGGGTAAATTCGGACAATGCCAAAATTCGGACGAGAAATTCATGTCGGGACACGGTTTTATTTCAGGTCAAACCGGGTCGGACAATTCGGACGAAGCAAAAATCGGATTCGGACAATAGAAAAAAGTGAAATTTTATGTCCAAATATTCGGTCAATACCAAAATTCGGACAGAAAATCTTTGTCCAGACCCGGTTTTTCCGGGTCGGACATTTCGAGTAATTTGGGTCGGACGAAATTTTGCCAGCGCTAGAGATAGATGGAGTTCAATGGAAGAGAAAAATGAGGTTCAATGGGGTGCAAAAGAAGAAGAAGAAGAAGAAGAAGAAAACAACAACAGAAGAAGAAATCGAACAAGAAAGGAGAAGAAGAAGAAGAAGAAGAAGAAGAAGAAGAAGAATTTGTATAATTTGTTTTTGCTTTTTACAGTAAAACATCAACAATTTGTATAATTTTTGCTTTTGGGAGTGAGTTGCTCATTTTTTGTTTCTTTGCAGTTGTCTACGAATGAATAATGAATTATAATTTCAAATGACTACTTCTTCTTCTTCTTCTTCTTCTTCTTCTTCTTCTTCTTATGAATGAATGAATAATAGTTCGTCATATATGTTGACCTTGAATAATAATATAGTAAACCTTGGTAAACAATATAGTAAACCTTGGATATTAATATGCCTTGAATATTAATATGGTAATCCTTGTACATTAATATGATAATCCCTGTATGACACAATACTTTCAATCCATAAAATAAAACACGTTAAAAGTTTTTAATACTTTATTTATATCAAAATAGACCCGCCAAACTTTAAACGTTAGCATTGATAATACATCAGGTTTGACCCATTGTAATTATTATTATTATTATTATTATTATTATTATTATTATTATTATTTTTAATGTCGGAGCTACTGAGACCCTGGGTACTTCAGGATTTATTTAGTTCCGACATGAATAAGAGAGGCATATTATAGCCTCAATATCAGTTTTAACCGTACTCCAGAAGTTTGACGTTAATCGGAAGATATTCAAACATGAGAAGAAAAAGAAAAACAGTACATGGACATTTTTTCAACCTAAAAAACTTTAAGATCTTTTTTATTCAACCTATAAACATTAGGGTTCCAAAAATAAACAAAGAAAACCAAGGGTCTAGAAAATAAATACCCCTATACTTCGTGGTCAAAAGTGCAAAAAACCCCTTAATTAGGTATGTACAATACTATAAATTATAATATAGTTCTTATTTTGAATTCAAATAATATTATTATAATAATAACATTTATGAGTATACTCATAAATTTATACATGAATGCTATAAAATTTGTGCATATGTTCATGAAATCCATTCCGAGAATATAAGAACATCGTACTCCCGAGAATACAATTTTAGTTCTAGAATATTAAAAATACTATTTCTAAAATTCAAACCCGAAAAGTTTAAGGAAAACCTAGGTAATTTTGTTCATTAATTTAAAATAATAATGATAATAATAATGATGATAATGATAATGACGACGACCATATTATTATTATTATTATTATTATTATTATGAAAGCATAAGTTGTATTTGACAAAAAGGCAACTGATTTCTGTATATTAAGATTTATATTTTGATTAATTTGAAATTTAGGTTTTATAAAAAAATCTATTTATTTGAATTTTTTCAATTTTAGGTGTTGCCCAATCAAAAAAACAATTATTCAATTCATAATTTAAAACAGAAATCTGTGAAATCAGTTTCTTTTGAAAAAGGAAAACCATGAAAGTTGTTCACAGTTCATGCACCCAAAAACCAACGATCAAAATTTTTTGAAATTTCGCTCACCTTTTCTTCTTAACCATCCTTCCCATAATCAACCCTAACATATTTGGCTCACCTGGGTGCTTAAGGGTTAAGTAGCTCCGACATGAATAAAAGAGATATATTATATTTTTAATATCTGTTTTAATCTTTTTTTTTAAACACGCAAACCCAAAACTATATTAATGAACCATTTAGAAAATTACACATATCTCGACTGGCCAAATCGTAGAAAATTACCTTGAAATTTGACGTTAATCGGGTGATAAATTGAAACTTAGAAAGAAAAAGAAAAACGACACACGAGTCTTTTTCTTCATATATCCTACAAACTTTAGATTTATTTTTTATTCATTCCATAAACTTTAGGGTCCAAAAAATTAACATTGAAAACCAAGAGTTCAGAAAATTAATTACCCTGTACTTCGATGTTCAAAACGCAAACAACCCTTAAAAATAACAAATAAAATTATCTAATTGATTATTAGCTTGACTATTTGACCCTTTTTTTTTTTTGAAGTGGATTAACACCACTACTAATTTGTAATTAGTACGTCATTGAATAGCCTGAATATTTATGGCAATAATTCTAAACAAAAATTAATTACCTACCCATTTATGATAACATTCACCTTACCAAATAGGAAGATGAAGGGGGTTACAACCCAACACAAATCACAGGCCGTTGGATCCCCATCAACATCAACGGCTGTGATTCACCCAGAAGAGCTTAATACAAGGCTTAGCTTAAGCTTTCTGTCCCTAATCACTTGCTTTTTTCCTCTAATCTTCTTTGACTCTCTATAAAAGGAATTGACACAACTTGAGAAAGAACTACACACAAGTAGTAATTAGAGATAGCTAAATAGAGAGAAAGAGCAAGGTAAAAAACCCTCCCCCCATAAATCTTCAACTTTTTTTTTTTACCTTGGAGTTTTTTACCCTACATGATCATGGAAATGAGAGGAGTTAAGAGGGGCTATGAGCATCAATTTTCACCAAATTTTAGTTTTCAAAAAAGCCCTCTTCCTCCAATTTTGTTTCGGTCCGGCCCTCCTGCTTCGGCCATCGATAGGTTCCTACAATGCCACAAAAACAACAACAACAACAACAACGCGTTGTCAAAAACGGAAGTGAATCAAAACGCAACAATGGGTTATCCGAATGGCGGGTTTTCTTCTTCATGGGCAACCATGCAAGAATTGAACTTCGTCAACGGGTTGTTTGGGGATGGAGATGGAGTTATGAGTCAAAACACGCCCTCGATAACTAATATCGAAGAAAATCCAAATGGCAATAACCCTTCCAAGAAGAGAAAAGGAAAGGACTCTTCTCCTTTGATCAAAGGCCAATGGACTGAACAAGAAGACAGGTTTTGCTTGCTCTTCTTTTTTTTTTTTTTACTACTTTTTTACTATTTCTTTTTATTATATTTGTACACAATTTTATGAATTTAATTATGTACATATATTTTTTTTCGAGATGCAGCATGTTGATGGAGTTAGTGGCAAAATATGGGACAAAAAAATGGTCTGTAATTGCTGAGAAGTTGGATCGTAGGGCAGGAAAGCAATGTAGGGAAAGATGGCATAATCATCTTCGCCCTGACATCAAGGTAATACTCTTTTACCCTCTTAATCTTGATTAAAATTTGCTAATCATAGATCTAATTCTAGATTTTTTTTTTACTGTCAAGACAAAATTACTGCTCTTTTTTACATGGAAAGTTGACTGAAAACCTAAAAAAGGCTTCATCAGGGTTTAATGGAAAATTGTTGACGTGATTTAAGCTTGATGTTGCTATACCATGGCAATCTATTTTTCCATGCTTTGTGTTACATCTTGTTTATTTATGTATTTTTTTATATGAAGGGTAAATAAGTCTATCTAATCATTTTTTATATTTAGGGCAACCACCGTATTTTTTTATAAAATAAGAAATATTCATTAATGAAAAGTCATAAGGCAACCACCTTAATAGGTAAATGAATTAGTATTCACATTTTGTCAAAGGAGTAAAAAAATCGTGATTGTTTAGTGGTATATAATTACACGTTCAACTCGTGACTCGCATTAAGGGAGCGTTTATCTGCCGAAGAAAAAAAGGAAATAAAATCAGGTAACGTTCATTTTTCTTTTATCTTTATTAGGTTAACGTTTTAAAATCAGTGCAGAACCGCCCGTTGGGCCCTATATTAGTAGTACATATATCCGCAGACTCACTCCCATTTCGAGGGATAACCATCATGAAGCTTTGCATGCCTAGGATAAGAGACCGATGAATACAAAACTACCCGTGATGAACTTGCCATCTTATGGTTAGGTTAATGATTTTACATTCACCTTATGTTGCTTAAACGGGTAAAAAAGTCATGATCGTTTAGCAGTTTGTAGTATCACGTTCACCTCGTGACATTCTGCGGAAGATAAAAAGGAATTAAATTTGATAACGCTCATTTTTCTTTATCTGCGCTGGACTAACTTTTCGTATTTAATGTCAACGGCTTTATATACTCCTTAATATAGGTTGTTCTTAATCTGTTATTCTTTTCAAATTTTGAATTTAAACTTTTAATTTAGTTAATTACTTAATTATACATGCGCACACACGTGTATGCACGCATGCGAACATACAAAACTTTAGCCATCATTAACGGGTTTAAATTTTGAAAGAAGTAATCCTTATTTTCATATAGTTGTATATAACGATTAACATAATCTTTTTTCCATGTATATTTGTGTCATCACTCATCAGTTTCATACATTTCAGTTTCCTATTGACATGTTCAACTTTTGTTAGTTAAGTAAAAAAAGTCATGATCATTTAGCAGTATGTATCGACACATTCCACTCGTGACATTCTGCCTAAGATAAAAAGGAATAAAATCCGGTAACGTTCATTTTTCTGTATCTTTGATGGGCTAAACTTTGTAATTAATGTCAATGGCTTAATATAAACCATCATATACACTGTTCTTAATTTGTTTATAGCTTTCAAATTACACATACACACGCATGCGCACACACATGCGTATGCACGCATGCAAGCGCACAAAACTCTTTATCCATGATCATTAACAACTTTGAAGTTTAAAATTTGAAAGAAATTATCCTCATTTACACAATTGTATATAAAGACTAACATAATTTGTTCTCAATGTTCATTTGTATCGTCAACTTTATACATCTCTATTTCTTGTTGACATATTTTCTTTCAATTTGTTTAATAGAAAGATACATGGAGTGAAGAAGAGGAGAGAATGTTAGTTCAAGCACACATGCAATTTGGGAACAAATGGGCTGAAATTGCCAAACAAATCCCAGGAAGAACTGAGAATTCCATCAAAAACCATTGGAATGCCACCAAAAGAAGGCAAAACTCTAAGAGAAGGAGCAACAAAACCACAAATTCTCTTCAAAGTGGGAAAAAGACCAACCAACCCTCACTTCTCCAAGAATACATAAAGAGCAAAACCCTAGCCAACTCATCCAATGGTGGGGCCCAAAGCCCGAGCACCACCGCGATTTCGGACACTAACACCGCCCCATCGACTAGCTCGGGGTCCACCGCCCACGTGGGGGACCCACTCACCGACCCTCGTGAAACCGGCTTTGTTCTAGAATCTTCTGAACATGACCAGTACTTCGAATCCCCCCTTCTCGACATCACAAACCCTAGCCATGATGATGAGCTTATGTTCATGAAAACCTTCCTCAGTAACTACGATGATGCTTGCGTCAATCCTCAGCCGTTGGATGTGCCAAATCATCATCATCATCATCTGTACTACCCATCCTACGGCCAGCAGCAGCTTACCCCATCTGAAGGATCTTACTATTATCAAGATACTAACAACACCCACAACAATTACAGTACCACCTCTTTTGTCTCTGATCTGATGGCTTCTTTGGTTGATGGGTCCCACCAAGCAGGTCCGGCCGTTTCTGGACCGTTGGATCAGGGTGCGATGACGATGAATCTAGGGTATGATTCTCTGAGAGGGAAGAAAGACATGGACTTGATTGAGATGGTTTTTTCCTCTCAGTTCTGAATTCTCTCTCAATGTGTATGGTTTGAATAGTTAGCTCTGCCATTGTTGTTGTTGATTAAACCTCTAGACATTTCTCAGTTGAACTTGTGGTTGATATTTCTGAACAACTTCTTTTATAGGGTTAAGTCACTTAATTGGGACTGTGTAATTTTAATTAGTTATATATTATGTGCTTTATTAATGTTTGTAATTGGATGATTAGAGTTTCTATATATTATCATTTTGGGGTTATTTCTATGTGCAAACAATTAATTCATGTGTCAGTCCAACCAATTTTTTTCATGTATGTGCTATTTTTTCATAGATGTTTGATGGGTTTTTTTGCATTTTGGATCCTGAATTTTAGGGGTATTTATATTGTGAACCCTTGGTTTTCAACTTTTATTTTTTGAACCCTAAAATTTGTAGAATGAAAAAAAGGACCCTAAAGTTTGTGATGATGAAAAAAAAAGTTTGTTTCCCATTTTTCTTTTTCTTTCCATATTTAAATTTCTCTCACGATTAGCGTCAAATTTCAAAGCTAAGGTTAAAACTGATATTAAAGTTATAATGAACCTCTCTTATTCATGTTGGAGTTACTTAAATCCTGTACTCAGGGGTCTAAGTAGCCCTGACTTGAATAAGAGAGGTGTATTATAGCTTCAATGTCAGTTTTAACCATAATCTTGAAATTTGATGTCAAACGGGAGACAAAGTCAAGCATGGGAAGAAAACAAAGAATGAGACAAGGACTTTTTTTTAAACTCACAAACTTTAGGGTTCTTTTTTCTTCATTCGACAAACTTTAGGGTCCAAAACATTAAAGTTGAAAAACAAGAGTTCAGAATATAAATACCCCTAAAGTTCGGGGTCCAAAATGCAAAAAACCCGATGTTTGATATGATTGTATTATAATGAACTTAGATATGAAGTTACTAATACCTGATATAGATTGATAACTTTCATGATGGTCATCCCAAATAACATTAGGTGAGACATTGCTCCAGATAATTAAGTTATTTATATTACTCCTTTCTATCCTTTTTTTAGTGTCAAAATACCTAACTTTGTAAAACCAATGTTTATTGAAAATAGAGTAAACAATTTGTGCATAGACAAATATACCCTTCCACTAATTTCAATGTAAAGAGAGTAATAAAGGACAATTTTAAAGGTAAAATAAAACTCAAATTCATTAATTAAGGGTAATTTTGATATTTTAATTATTGGAATCGTAAAATTTGACAAATATAAAGGCACAAGCTAGTCAGAAAAATTGATAATTGATGTGTGTAAAATTGACAAATAAAAAGGGATAAGGGACGGAGGGAGTAGTATTTTTTTTTTCAATAATTGGTGTTTAATTAGTATTTCTAGATTATTTCCATGTAATTTTTGAGAAAACCTTAATCACATAATTAGACAGAAAGTACTACAGTTTAAAACTTTAATCTGATCATTAATCTCTATACATACACTACTTCAATTATAAACCCTACCTTTTCTTTTCTTTTCTCTAATCATCTATTACATACACACATACATACCCTTCAAATGTCAGCATTAAAATCAGGATCTTCTGGTTTAAACATCTTAGGCATCTTAAGCTCCTTTGTTGGGTCAATAATCTTAACCCTTTGACTTGCCCCTTTCCTTGCATTTGCAGCAAATTTGGATGCTAACAAAGTAGCTGCAAGATTAGGGCTGTTATTATTATTAGTGTTATCTCCAGAAGAAGATGATGAAGCTTGTTGATCTCCTCCTACTACTCCTCCTTGAGCCTCTTGCTGTAAGAGCAATGGTTCATCACTATAGCTGCTTTCTATGTCATCATCGTCGTCGTTATCTTGACCATGAGAGTAAAAGTAGCCTAACCCTACTAACTCCTCAGCCATCCTCTTCTTCTTGTATCGTCGCCATGCCGCTTGTATGAAACAAGCTCCCCATGTCCTCCATTGATGAGAGTAGTACCTAAACATAACATTTCCAAGTGTATGTTAATATGCTACTAGCTAGCTACCTCCGTCCCAAAATGTTTGTCCTCTAACTAAATTTTGACCATTGATTATTCACAAATTATAATGAGTTCCGACATGAAATTACCGCTATTAGAAAGATTTCTTAATAAAAATTACAATGATGGTAATTTTATATCGTAATTCGTGAGTAATCAACGGTCAAAATTTAGCCAAATGACAAACATTTTGGGACGGAGGTAGTAATATTTAGCATTGTTTACAAACTTTTTTTTCGATTATTGAAAGCCAACAGGTTTCAAAGTTCACGGAATATAACAAAACCGCATTACAAAACGACAAATACCCAACTCCAACAGTAAAGGCTACAACGGTACAACCAAACACAACTAAATATAAGCAAACAGCAAGGACTATTGTGCCCATGACATCAAAAATAACCTTCACAACTCAATCAGAATGTTAAAAGGTCAAGAATTTGGGAAGTGATCAAATTCTAGGCTGTCAGATTGGTCAACATTGAAATTTGGACAAATAATCGATATTTGTTACTCAGTTTTTTTTTTTTTTTTTTGGTGCTGGACCCAGTTAGATAATTTGGACTACGTTAAATTGAGTCAAAACTGAGCTTGGACAATACAAATAAGAGAAATATGTGTTAAAATTTTGGGATCAAGTGTCAATTTGGATGTTCGAACAAAGAAATGTCAGAAAAATTCAGATATTTGGTGTTGTCTGTTCTAATAAAAACCTTGTCCAACAACGTAAGTTTCTTAGGCAGGTTTGAGTCTAGTAAGTTTTTGTTAGGTTTAACTTTGTGCATACATATACTAACAAGCTTATCATGCAAGTGTCCTTTGAATTTAACTGAAAATACCACAAAGATTGGTATGATTTAATATGTGTAGCAATGAAAATTAATCATAAGACCCATTGCTTTGAAATACTCTAATATGCATGATATGTTAGAACCAATTCAAACAAAAGTTAAAATAGTCGTCGATTTATATATATACATACATACATACCTAAACGCATGCTGAATTTTCTTGCTTTGAAGGCGTTTGAATTGTGTGGCGACATACTTAAGGTCATCGGCTTGAAGGCCAAATGCTTCAACATCTGTGATGGCCTTAACTGTTCTAGTTGAGGAAGGAAGATTATCGGTTGAAGTGGGCAACACTGCCCACGTCAATAACTCTTCCCCACAAAAGTCGCCTTGTCGAAGAACAATGGAATTAAAGAACCCAGTTCGACCTCCATAGGTCGTAGAGCTCTCTAATTGGCCTCTAATGATGAACAACATCTCCGACACCGGATCTCCTTCTCGAACTACGTTTGTGTCTTTGGTGCTTAGGGATGGTTGCAGGCGTTCACATATTGCATCTAGTAGTTGATCGTCCATTTGTGCAAAGAAAGGAACCTAAAAACAATAGGGCATAAACAACACCAAGTTTAGCATAACATCAAGGGCTTTTGAATCTAATTAAGGGCTTGTCAAATTTATGGGTAAAAACAGTTGGGTAAAAGTTAAAATTTGGAGAGCGTTTGGTAGGAACCCTAGGGAAATTTTCTTCAGTTTCCTGAAGAAAATTTCCCATAGGAAGTTTTCCATGGGAAATATTGCACTGGGAAAAATTTCCCTTAGCCCCCCTAAGGGAAAATTTCCCTAGGAAAATGGAAAAAATGGTGGGCCCACCGTGAAATTTTTCTCATTGTCAACCCACATCCTAACATGGGGAAAATAAGTCAACCCGGGAAAATTGACCATTTCTCTGGGGTTATTGACCAACCAAACGCACCCTTGGTAACTTTTGGTAATTTTTGGTAAATTCTGGTAACTTTTGACAAATTTACGCTAATATATTAAAAATTATTTTTTTTGTTTTTCTAGGTAAGTTTAGGTAAGTTTTAGTAAATTTAAATAAAAACTGGTAAATTTTGATAAATTAGAGTTACCCATGAATTTGTCATGCCAATATGCTAAACATTAGGGTATTGGGTGGTAGTATATTCACTTGTTCTAGATATAAAGTTGTCTCAAATATATGATTGATCAAAACCCTCCAAAAGTTAGCATACTTGCAACCAAAAACCCTAATTTGGGTACAATTAAGAGTTTAGGAAGTGACCTAACCCTATACAGATAGATAAAACAACGAAATACATCTATGTTTTGCTTTTCTGTTCCACATTATTATTAATGGATATGCGTAAATCTTTCATTAAAATGGAGAAATGGAGAAAAGTCTTGTATTTTTTTTCATAAATGCAAAATGCATAGGAGAAAAAATATATATAGAGAGAGAGAGCAGAAGTTACTAACACGACGAATGAGTTTCAAACACAAATGCTTCTGTATGTCTCGACGAAGATCTAAAGGCAATTCCTGTAAGATTTCTCCTTCATCGACACCCCTTGTGGCTAGCCATTTGTATTGATCAAACCTTCGAACTCGCTCTCGTAATTCTTCAGGTAATTGTCGATGTTGCATCCATTCCTCAGTGTCTCTTCTTTGTACTCTCCACTCTTCAATTCTAACCGTCATAGACATCAGATAATTCTACCACAATCATCACCAAACATAAATGTTCAAAGGTCATCCATGTACCATGTAACGTTGCAAGTAAGAATGTATATATACATGCATGTAGTTCAATTCTTATAATCCTTATTATGGGTCATTGTGTAATGTAATCCTTATTCTAGATATGCAATTTCCTATTTTCAGCCAATTTGAACTTTTTCGGACCACTACCGAATTTTGTGAAAGTGACTCGGTGATTATCTGACTGAGCATGCCGAAAAAATTAAGGTCAACCAAATTTTTAAGGGCTTACTTCATAAATGGTGTCCTAATCAGAAAATAAGCTTCTGTCTTGAGTTTACACTCCCCACACAATAAATCTCTCTCTCCTCGGCAAATCTCTCTCTATACCTGAATTAAAGTCCAAAAAAGTCACTTTTTGATTCACTGAGGAGAAAAGATAATCTTAAGGCATAAGTTTATTTGTTAACTGGGGTGCAAGTTAGGAAGTCAACACTTAAAAATTGGTCACTCTTTTATTCTGGTGTGTGAATGACTTGATGATGGTCCAAAAAATTCAATAGGTTGAAAGTAAGGATCGCTGGTGTACGTTTCCAATTAGGTAGGGATTATTATTATTATTATTATTATTATTATTATTATTATTATTATTATTATCCAATGACATATAATAACAATTATCATTAGACTTCAATTTTCTCATGTGTAAAAATATTAAGATGTAACATTCTTATATACAAAAATATTAAATTGCTAGCAGTAAAGTGAGCAGTGAGAATAGTACCTGAACTTCACCAATCAAGAGTGCAAATAAGAAAAGCCCCAATGTACCCACAAAGATTGAAAAAAAGTTTTGCTCTCTTTCAGTTGTGGTCTCCAAATTTTGTCCATATGAACTGCCATCACCAAAGATAATCTAATTCTTATATATATGGCATTTTTTTGGAACCCATGTTCAGGCAATTAGGTGATGTAAAATTGAATTTTAAATAAAAGTTCATCTATATTTATCGTAAAATTCATCATAAATAGGTAGGAAAATAGGATTCTAATAATCCCTACTTTTGCAAGCAATAATCCCTACTTTCAATTTGTATTCTGGTGGTCCAAAAAAAAATGTATTGTAATGGGACATAATCGAGAATATATCCTAAATATCATAGATTTTATGTTGCATTTGATTCAAAACTTTGTATAACACTTTACCACGATTTTTAATGAATTTACTGCAGTTCTCCCAATTTTTTTCAATTTTTTTCAATTTTTTATGATTTTTTCGATTTTATTCCTTTTAAAAAATTATAATAATTAATTGCTCGGAATCTCAGAAAAATAATTTAAAAAATGTTTTAGTAACTACACTTCATTACTTATCTGGGGGCATGAATGAAAAAAACAAAAACAATATGGGGTAAGCATAAAAAAATAAAAAGAATGTGGTGATAGATTTGGTACCATTACAAGTCTACAATAGAATTTTTTTTTTGGATCACCAGAATACAAATTTAAAATAGGGATTATTGTCATCCAATTTGCAAAAGTAGGGTTATTAGATTCCAATTTCCCTACCGGTTCTTTCGTGCGTTGCATTTGCGTTGCGTTGCGTTTGCGTTTGGTTAAGTTGCGTTTGGGTTGTGTTGGGTTGCGGTAAGAATTAATAAAAAGGTGAGTAGATGTGAATAGTAGATTGTGATAAGTTGCGTTCTCTTGCGTTAGGTTTTATTGATTTTGCGTTGCGTTTGGGTGCGTTAACGCACAAAAGAACGGGGCAAATAGGTATCCCAAAAGTGAACCTCAAAAATATTTTATTCTCATTTTCGGGTGGCGTTGTTATTTCAGATTTGATTCTCGTTTGATTTGGGGTCATTTGGAAATGAATCTTAGACCCTGTTCTTTTATGCGGCTGGTTGAGTGTGGCGCCACACATCACCGCAACTTGTCATATTCCACCACAACACACAGAATCCACCACAATCTACCACAACCCACCGCATCCTACTTTTTCTAATTTAATTTATCTTTATTAAAAGCTAAAATTTTCACAACCCACCACAATTTCACATTTTCCAACACATTTACAATTAGTGAAACCAAAACCCACCACAATCTACCACAACTTTTCCAAACCCACCACAATTCCACCGCACCGCGTCACACGGCAGCTAGCCATATAAAAGAACGGGGTCTTAATCCTCTTACTTTCAGGTAGCAGTTCGGATTGGTTTTCGGGCGAGTTTTCTACGAGTTCGGGTCATAAACAGGTCATTCATCTAGGTGTCAGTTCAAGTTTGTTAGGTCTAGCTAGTAAACATATACAAAGGCACATAGAAAGATAGGAAGGTAGGGAAGTACGTACCCCAAATTCTTCAAGCCCCACCAAAGGCAGTAGAAATAGGTACCCCAAAAGTGAACCTCAAAAATATTAAACTTAAGAGCGTCACCAAAAATGCCAAATTGGTATTCGGCGGCGTTATTTTCAGGGTCGCAGTTTTCAAAGAGCTTGGTATGTTCAGCCCAACCCTGTCGATCCTCATTATCTTGACTTTTTGGGTCAAAATACCATGGAAAACATGGGAATTCCACTTCCTCATATTCCTTCTCGCATTGTTGCGTCCAGCAATCAGTTATTCTATCAAGTGACCATATGTACCATATCGCCCCCAATACCTATAAACATTCCGACCATTGACCGGTAAAAAACAGATGGGTAAAAGTTAAATTTTTGTAATTTTTGACATTTTTGGTAAATTTTATCAAATTTATCCTAATATATCAAAATTAATGTTTTTTTAATTTTTTAACTTTGATAATTTTTGGTAAGTTTTGATAAGTTTTGGTAATTTAAGTAAATTTAGATAAAAACTGGTGAATTCGATGTACCCATAAATTTGAAAGGCCTAAGGACCGTTTGAATACGGCAATTTTCCCTTGGGAAGTGTCTGATTAGTCAAAAATCTTAGGGAAATTGGTAAACATTTTTCTAAGTTAGACCAACTTTTCTATGTTTTGTTATATCTTGAACTTGGGAAAATTTTAATAGGATCCCACAATTTTCCACCTTTACTTATAGTCTGTTTGGTTATTAGAGGGGACATGGACGGGAGGGGAGAGGAGGGAAATGTTAGAAAACTTATTTCTATCTTGTTTGGATTATAAATGGCGGGGAATGAGGGGAGGTATATTACATGCACTTAGATAGAGCATGTGCTCCGGATAAGTATGAGTGAATATTTATGTTATTGGAGTGGACAACGGGTAAGTATGGATGAACAATTATGATATTAAGGGTGAACAATATATAAGGATGAATGAATAATTATGCTATTAATAGTGCATAATGACTATATTAATACTACCTTCGTATCAAAATATTTGTCCTTTTACCCAACTTCTTTGTCCTAAAATACCTTTCTATTTTACAGTTCCAATAGCTGTCATTCTTTTTTACCTCTAATTTACTAAATTTATTTATCACTTTTTACAATTCCAACAACTGTTATCTTCAATTAAAATAGAATTAGTTTGAATAAATTACAAACTTTTAGCTCAATTCTCAATATGCACTGTTCTTTTCAAGTTAGGTAGATAGATAAATATAATGCGACATAGTTAGATAGTACTTATTATATTAATAAATATTTAAATAATGAGTTTCCCTCCCCTTTGTTAACCCTTATATTGAGGGTTAAGGTAAATGGTTCCCCTCCCCTCTTATTTATTGTTCCAAGTAAAGATAAATGAAGTTATTTAATATCTTCCCCTTCTCATAACTTCAATCCAAACATATTGGCATGTGAAGAAAATTTTTCTAGAAAAGATTCCCATGTAATTCTTACCAAAATCACTCTAATATATTACAATTTAACATATAAAGGACAAAGTTCGTAAGAAAATAAAAGAGAGTCTTACATGACCGGCTAATGTGAAGAGGACTAAGTTGTAGATTGCGCCGGAAAAGGCATTCCTTGCGACGGTTCCAGTGGTGTTTGCGATCTTCCGATTTAAAGGCAACATGACACACAGGCGAGGGATGTACTGAATAAGTATAACTATTGCCACCAAATAATTTGTATCACTTGGGCTATGATCTTTATTATTTGACGGGTACACAAACCATAGCAGAAACTGCATCCATTGATTCACACACAATAAACAACCAATTAATATTCTTTTATTAACTGTCACGATCATTAATACTATCCTTTAATTGATAATTCCTTTATATAATATCCTATTAACAATTGCAATGTTATACTATGAGGATCTTGCACGTACCTGAGGTAAGGGAAGCATGGCACTAAAATCAATGACAAAACCTCCCCTCAAGTACCTAATCGCAATGGTCTTGGGGTCCATGACAAGCTCCCCACGCCCTGACACGGCCGTGTTCATGTCCACAAACGCCGTCTTAAACTTCAAATAGATATGTGCGGCGTAAAAGCAATCGAACACGGTCCGGAGCCACATGATGAAGAAGAGGAGTTCAGTGTCGGTCTCAAGGCAGGCGCGTCCGCAGGCCGTGGGGACATAGAAGAAGATGGGGTCGAGGAAGAGTGAGATGAGGCAGGCAATGAGGAATGTGTTGTTCCATTTGGTGATGAATTCGCTGCGCGGGTGGTGGATCTTCACCTTCGGGTTCTGGTTCCTCGCCGCGTTGAGCCCCCGGTTCAAGGCCGCCGGGAAGTGGGGGAATTTCGACGATGATCCATGGAAATGGAGGGTTTGCATTGCATTTATGTGTGTAGTAATTTGAAGGTGATTCGATTCTGTTGAGGCGAAATGATTGATGTTTTGGCGTAAAAAAAAAAAAAAAGTAAAAAAAGAAATGAATGATGTTTTGGTTTGATTTGTGAGGGAATTGATTGAAATAAATGTAGGTTTGTTACAAATTATCGAGCGTTTTTAGACTTTGAATAATCAAAAGAAAAAAAATGTGGGTTTGTTGGGTTGATTGATGATTTTCTTCCTAGGGTTGGGGAGGAGGAGGAGGAGGAGGATGAATGAAGAGTGAAGGGAGATGTTTAAGGAGAGGCTAAAAGTTGTTAAGGATCATTTGCCCTAAAATTTTGTAAAGATACATAAATGCTTAAATTTTAGGGAGGGGAGGGGGATAATAAAAGTGTTTGCTATCTGAAATTGTTAATGAAAGGGTATCACCGATTAAATTTATCGATTCGACGGTGCGATTGTATAAAAATTTATTTTTGAAAATGTTCCCTCATTCTCATTTTATCTATTATGTTATTTTCTTTGATTTTCTTTTTTCTCATGTTATATGTCATTTTAAAACTTTAATAACACATTAATACTAGTTTATCAAATTAATCTTACATTTTTTTCAATTTTCTTTTTTATTCACAATTTTTCTTTTTTATTCATAATTTTAATCAACATTTCTACATTTCCAAAGAAGTAAATAAATGTAGAGTACCTAGAGTGGAAGTTTCTTTAGTTCTATGAATTATGTCTAAAGTGACAAATAATTTGGGAAGCAGTGAGTAATTGATAGGGGAACTATTATAAAAAAATCACTATTATAGGTAGGGATGACAACGAACCGAGGCAACCGCCCCCTTCCCGGCCTCATTACCTCTACTGTGGGGGAAAATTTTCCCATCATCACATCATGTACCTAAACCTAGCAGGGTATTAGCAATGTTGGAAGTAACACTCAAATTAAGACAGTTAAGTAGCAAGAATGAGAAATTACGGTTAGTAAGAATAAGTTATTTACATATGCCTAAAATTTTTTACTAAAGAAAATTACAAATCTACCGTAAATTATATATGTAAATTTAATATTTGAAGGATATTTAGGTATTCTAATATAAAATTGATGACAGAGAGGTGGAGATGTATTGCAGACAACTATCCTCAACGATAAAAACGGAAGAGGAGGGACGGGAAAAACTTTGTCCTCATCCCCGTCCTGCCCCGTCCCTGCACGGGGATTAAAAACTTACTTCATCCCCATCTCCATTGTAAGCAAAAGTTTTATCATAGAGCTGAATGGGGCCTTAGTAAATAGAGACATTCCCTGCCCCACTACCATCCCTAATTACGATTGAGGTGAAGTACACATGCCCCCTCCAACCATAATTAATTGATGTCCAGGGAGAGGAGTAATACCACTGCATTTTGCCGTTTATAATTACTAGGGACGAAAAAATTTTAAAATGACTAAATTGTCCTTGATTTGTTATAAAAGTATTACTTTAAAAATTAATATAGGGGAAATTTATAAATTTTACATTAAAATATTAAAAAAAACATAATAAGGGAGAAAAACTTAATTCAGTAAACAAATAATTAGGCCATGTTCGACAAAATTAGTGTTTTATATAGCGGATAACGGTTTATGTAGCGTATAGCGGTTTAAGCAGCGGATAGCGGTTTAAGTAGCGGATAGCGGATGACTGTTCAAATAAGAATTGTGTTCGGTAAATTTAGCGGTTCAATTAACATATTAATGTGAATTGACATAAAAGGGTATCAATAATTTTCAAAGATAAAATTTTCAAAGGATATTTTTTGACCGAAAAATATGAAACGCTACTCCAAACGCTAAACGTTAACTTTATTAGCGTTTCACAACACGCTCCTTAAAACGCTAAATGCTCCTCAAAACGCTAGTTTAATGTTTATGCAATTAGAGTTTTGACTTGGTCAAGACGCTAAACGCTACCCCAAACGCTATTGCCAAACACAGCCTTAGAGTGGGAGGGGAATGTGCAGTTCTCTAAACTGGGTTTCAAAATTGCTAATCAACTTTAGATATTGGGGGTCCAGGCCGCGCACACAAACATGGCCCAATAGTTCACGTAGACGTATGGGTATAATTTGAGGGAGAGCCGAATCAAGTTTGACTGTGGCTTCGTTTGGAGGTCCAATATTCGAGCTAAATCAAGATGAGTTGTGCAATGTGGAATTTAATTTGACTTGATTTGATTTGAGTAGAGTGGGCAAAATCTTGTCCAACTTGAAAATTTTGAACTGTCTGGTTCGGAAAAAATCGTGTCCGGATATAGAATTTTCGTCCGAATTTTGATATTAACTAAATTAGTCAAATATTCGGACATAATATTTCTCTTTTTTCTATTGTCCAAACCCGTTTTTGACCCGAATATAGCTTCGTCCGAATTTTTCTGACCTGGTCTGACCCGGATAAAAACCGCGTATGGACATAAATTTCTCGCCCGAATGTGACCGACCCAAATTCATCGAATCCGAATTTTTGCTTGAACAAGCTAAACTTCAACATAATAATAATGCTAAAATCTCAATATTGCTGCTCAATTTAGCTACAACCCTGCTCAAACGTCATAGATATCTTGCCTATTCTGCCCCACGCCATTCCAAAACTAACATACCATGTGCAATGGTAGGAACACTACATGGGAACATGTGCCAAGTTCCCAAGTTCTAGTACAATAGGGAATGAAAATTTTAGGATTACAAATTTGGGATCACTACATAGTTCTAGGAACTTCACTATTTATATTTTTTTTTTAATTTTTTTGAGTGGTAGTGGGCCCCACTAAATTAATAAAAAACCAAAAGAAAAGAATTGGTTTAAATTACTCCTACTGTCGGCTCAAATGGCAGAACGACTATATGGCCCAAAATATCCGTGGTATGTTCTTAAGTCGTTTTTAAATTGTTAATTTTTAATTAATATGTTGTACGTCGTCTTTATTTATTTGTGCGGTTGGCAAACTGCGGTGGCACAGCCTACCGCAGTTTGCCACAACCTACCACAAAATATCATTCTACCACAATTCACCACAACTCACCACAAATTACTTTTTTACAATTACCAATACAATATTTATATATATCCAAAAAAAACCCACAACGACATATCAATAACCCGCCACAATTTCACCACATCATACCGCAGAATACCGCATAAAAGAACAAGGCCTTAAGTTGTGTGATTGTACGTCATCGATTTTTAATTAATATGTTTTTTATTTTATGTAGGTGTGTGTACTATTTTCAATTTCATATTACATTTCATTTTTAAAATTGATCATATTTTAAAAAAATAAGTATACATTTTGAATATTTATCATTATTAAACAAAACTAAAAAGATACAAACATAAAATAATAAATGAGTAATTAAGATAAATGAAATCCATAAATAAATATTTTAATGTGAAAAGTATGAATGAGTTCCTATTGCTGTAAGAGCACTAGCAATGCGGAATGAAACCCATGGAATTCTGATACTCTCTCTCCTACTTGGCACATCCTCTCTCCTCCTTTTCTTTCATTCCTTTGAGTTTTGGAATGCTCATTCCAAAACTCAAAGGAATGAAGAAAAAGGAGGAGAGGAGGTGTGACAATTAGGAAAGAGGGGATCAAAATTTCATGAATGAAATTTTACATTGCATATGCTCTAAAACAATTGAAATAAAGTTTCAAAAAATAAAAATGATGGATGATGAGGAATGGGAGGACCACCAATTTCATTCCACAAACTGAATAATCATCGCATTTGTTCTCAGCACACACAAGGTTCCCCTTGGATCATCTAGTGGAGAGATGACTAGGCATTGAAATTTTGAAACTACTTTTTCGCAAAAGTAATTGTTTTGGTCGGTCGACTGGTAATGCTTTAAAGTACTGAATAAAAAATAAATAATAATAAGAAGAAGAAGTTATGATTGTATTTTATATAGAACTAAGCTTGTGCCCTGGGCTTGGTTGTCCAAATCCTAAATCATCAACCATCATCATCTTCAACTTTAATCTTGTTATGGCATCGAGTACAGTGCTCCCATCTTATTTTCCATTGGTCAAAGCAACATGGAATGAAATCACAACTTCGTGGTTGATCTCATTCCATAATATGGCCCATTTACAATTTTGCATTCATTGTTTCTCAACCAATATATACTTTAGCTTCAAGGTTTCAAAAATATTTTTAAAACGACAAAATTAGCATTTTCTTTCGTTTCGTCATTTCTTCTTCAGCCGCTTTTCAATAGTTTCTGAATCCCCACGAATGACGCCAGAACTACAACCAAACTTAGTCACTCTGCGAGTTATGTCCTCCATATGAATTTGAGAATGCTCTAAAGATTCAACTAGCAAACTCGCGTTTTTCCGCTGCCTTCTGACATATTCTTTAGATCTCACAATTTTACATGCAACTTGGCTGATCAAATTACACTTGAACTTTGAAAATGTCTTCCCCTTCTTCGGTTCTTCTGTCCTCTAGCAAAAACTTTGGAATCAAGTACTTAACTACCTAGACTTATCTTTAACTCACTTGCATTTTATTGAAATGCACTTTTTCTAGTGAGTCCAAAAAGAATTTAGAGAAAAAAAAAGGGTTTTGTACACTAATATACTAAATTTTTGGGATATTTGACAATAATACATTGAACTTTCACCTTGGACGATAATACACTATACTTTGGGGGTGTTGGACAATAATGCATCCGGAACAATTCCGGCGGTGGTTGACTCGGTGGCGATCCTATGTGGGCGGTCACCGTCAAAACCTTTCCAGGTGCATTATTGTCCAACACCTCCTAAAGTACATTGTATTATTGTCCAAGGTCAAAGTTCAGTGTATTATAGTCCAATACCTCAAAACTTCAATATATTAACGCCCAAAATTTCAAAAAAAAAAAAGAAAAAGGCACGAAAAATCCATTAGGTACTATCGTGATGAACCTAATCTGAAATTTGCATTGATCGAACAAAGCAGCGTTAATTTTGGCTTTTGGGAAGGCTCTTTTTTCTCACTCCTCGTTGTTTGGTCGGTCCATACATGTTAGTGATCCCTTCAAAAACTTTATACTTATAATAACCAAAGAAAATATTTGGGGTGAATGGGGAATCAAAGTGAGTAGTGCACTAGTGCTCATACAGTTAACACTACAACCAGGCTTATGTGTGTGTATCTTTATTCTCAACTGATTGGACATAATTAGAGACACTAAAAGCTTCTAAAGTTGTTCCCTGTTTCCTCATGTATATGATATGATACTATCAAGGATATATAGCCTTTTGACTATGGCACAAGAAAGTGAAGAGACTAGTCCTATTGACATCACATGATACTTGGAGATTTTTGGTTGTTGAGGCTAGTTGTAAAATAAAGTTATGTAAATACAGTTTAGGGTAGGTAATTATAAGTGTAAGATAACGTAGATAAGTGTATGTTGGCGAGATCCAAGACGGGAGTCCACTTCAACCAACGTCCATTACACAAGTTAAATGATGTTTGATCTTAAAATCAATTGATGTTAAGAGGAGTAGCCCATTTGACTTATATACCATGTTTTTTCTCTTTACTTTTTAAATGTTGGACATTTTACTCATGAGTGAATCTCAACAGTGTAGATCGAAAAAAAATTGTGATAAACAACAAATTCTTAGGGAAATCAAGCTTGATTGCAGTATGAGTGATTCAGATGTAGGCAATTTTACCCTCATGAACTAAAGTTCATAGTGAAACTAATTCGACAATTCCAAAAGAAAAGCTTTTCAAAATTGTGATGATTAATTGAAATATAATTGAATACATTTGATTGAGAAAATACAATTAATATATATGTGTGTGTGCGCCCGCACGAGTAAGCACAAGTAAGTATTATTTGACAAATATTCACATCAATACTCCTATTAACTTTTGGGTTCTTTTTCGCAAACAATTAAAAGAGTCTTATATGGATGCACATATAGAAATGCGGTGCTTTTTAACAAATATCAAAGAATTATTCATTGGTAACGCAAAAAAGTAAAATAGAAGATCGCATTATGACGTACAACGATGAAAAAAAGATCTGAAACAGCTTTGAGCTTCGTTAGATGACCTAGGTTGGAGTTTGTAGGACTATTGCTTATATAGTTTTATTTGGGTGGAAGATGATATTATAGATGACTTTGATATCATTGATGCTACTTGAAGAGGTGTTTAGAGGAATGAGGCATATGATGACTCTAGTTTATGATGGTGTGTGCTTTGTTTTTGATGTTTGTTTTATGGTTGGTGTTTGTTTTTGTTGGAAATTCTTTTGAAGGCTTTGAATATCAACTAAAAAAAGGAAAAGAAAAAGAGTCTTATTGAGACATGTTTAACTTCAAGTATTAATAGTCACACATTCTCTATTTTTTTACAACGATAGGGATGTTAAATGATGTTATTATTAATTGACTTATACAAATAATTATGTGATCGAATTTGTATCTTACATTTAACCAGATCTTCTACTATATAGAATCTTTGATCTCAATCTACTAGGAATCACTCACTTTAATATGCTCATGTTATGTTTATATTCACTTGTTAATCAAAAAGATTTGACAAAGCAAATTTGTCGATGAATCTCTTATGTTTTTACATATATTCTACATTTGATAACATTTTTCTACTATTACACATTATTAGAAATATCAATTTAATCCTTAACAAAAACTAGTCCTTCAAAAAACAAAAAGGAAATGCCAATTTAAACAGTACCTTAATTAGTTCCATCATGCATCATGATTTTGATCAAAATTACAATAAATCTTTAAAAAAAAATACCAACAAATAAGCTTCTAAAAATCACTAGCTCTAGTGATAAGTTGAAGAATGTGAGTACTGAGTAATCATGCAATCAAACTACAGCTAAAAATTAGACTTGATACCTACTCTTGACAAAACAAACAATATAGATAGAGACTCCTTACATTTATCTTGTGATTTTTCACATACACTACATATATAAGCCTATATGATAATGTACCAACTTACAAGCTTAATTTCAAACATTTTTATATGACAACAACTAATCCCCTACCAATTAAAATCTAATCCCTTAGCAAAACTGCAAGTTTTCAGATTCACACAACAGTCACACCCATGGACTTCACACCATAACTTAATTAAAATATATATTTACAACTAATCACTTCATTTATCCCTTGTTAACAAAGTTTCAAACCATCAGAACAACTTATCATCATCATCATCACCATTCACCACATGGCCCACATGTCTATCACATGACACATCCTAACCCGACCCAACCCATTGATAAACCAAATCCTACTAGCTGACCCGACCCAACCCGAATAGGTTAATCGGGTTAAACCGAATACACAATCAGAAAGCAAGGCAAGACAGCCCGAGGATTGAACACCAAGAGCTCCTCGTCATCCAACTTACCAATCCCGGCCCGGCTCCGGCCCACGAGGGAGTCGAACCCCGGGTCGTCCTTCTCTGCCGGGGACAGGAGCGGGTCGCACCCAACCCGCCCGGCAATAACCCGACACACGAGCATGGCCCGCTTCACATTCATGAACGCAAACTCAGCCTCCACATCACCCGGGATGGCGGCGTGGGCCCGCCAGCTGGACGACAGCGTGGCGATCCCGTCCAACTTCGGCGAGAACCCGGCCCGAATAATCCCACACGCGCTGCAGTACCGGTGATTACACACGCCAGAATTACCATTATGCCCCAGGTCGCACACCAACGTGGTGCAGTGGAACCGGAGCAGCTCGTTCCCGTCGGCGATGCACCGCTCGTCCCGGCGGCGTGTGGACCCACGCGCCGCCCGGGACTTGACCGTCTCGCGGTACTCCTCGAACCGGGCGAGGATCCGCGGGCCGTTGTGGATCTTCAGGATGCGGTGAACCGTCGGAGACTTCTCCCCGCCGGTCCACCCCGACTTGAATATCATCCACACCACGTTCTTCCCCGAGTCGCCGTCTCGGAGCTCCGAGACGGCGTGCTTCGTGGCCTGGTGGTGTTCTAGAAGGTTCGGCTTCTGGAAGATTTCCCCGCAGGACGGACATGGAAATATGTCATTCCTCAGGGGCAAAAACGGGTTTTCGGACAACGAGTCGTGGACGATCAAATCCGATCTCGACCCGGTCCGCCTCTTCCGGGGCGGATCCGAGTCCGAAAACGGGACGACATTGACGATGGAATGATGACCGGAAGATCTCGGCGAGGAAAACGACGTCGTAGTGGCGGAGGTGAGGTGGCGCGTGTGGCTAGACGCTTTGGAGGCGCGTTTCGGGTGGGAATGGAAAACCCTTTTGAGGAGACACCATGAATACGAAAGAGCTCTCTGTGGGTTAAGCTTGCTCAACGATGGCGATGAGAAATACGACGAGGATTTCCTCTTTTTCCGGCGATGATGATGGTGGTGGTGGGGGGTATTTTGGGAATTTGCAGTGGTGAAGAAGAAGCATCCGATGTGAATAAAGAGAAAGAGGAGAGAGAAAAAGAGAGTGTTGAAGCGGGAAGCTAAGCTCGGAGACGCCATTAATGGAGGTTGTCGATGAAGATCAGGCTGAGCTTAGCTTAGCTTAGGTAGGTACGTAGCTAAGGCCTTGTTTGGGAGGTTTGCTTTAGGCCATGAGAGGGGGGAAAGGGAAAAGCTAGGAGTGGAAGAATATAGGGGATGGAGGAGAGAAGAAGTAGGTGGAGTGGTCCGGGGCTATCAAAAGCATCTTATGATTCTATTTCTAGTTGTTTAAGAAAGATATTAAGAGAGAGAAAAGGGGGATTAGGGATTACTGATTAGTGATTAGTAAATTAATTAGAATAAATTAGGGTGAACATATCTAAAGCGTCTTACCCTCCACTAAGGTCATGTTCTTTTATGCGGTTGATTGGTTGCGGTTTTACACCGCACTACAATTTTCCATATTTCACCATAATCCATCTTAATCTACCAACACATTCATAATTATTTTTACCACAACCTTCAACATTTCATCATAACTTTCTTCAACCCATTACAATTTTTAAATTTCTACTATACCGCACCGCAACCAACCGTATAAAAGAACATAGTCTAAATAATTAGTATTTTCATATTTTTTTTGTACTATTTTTTTAATAGTATATTAATTTTCAATTATAGGAAGGTTTGGATGTATTAACTATGTCAATGGACACAATTGATACCCTAATCAAATCGACTTTATCCATTAAATATATTTTAGGTACTTTTTTTGTAATTTAAAAAAATAATCAATAAAGTATAAAATTTATATATGATATTTTAGTTATAAAATTTGATCATAACATTTTATTTCAATTTAATAGATAATAATATAATTTTAATCATTAAAAAAAATATTTAAAATATGTCTTGTCCTAAAACTGTTATATTTGAAAATAAATTAATGTTGAATCTAATCTAATTTGGTATTGAAGGAGAGTTGGGGAATGTGGAAATGTTGGGGAGGAAGAAGCTAGCGTGTGGATGAATCAGCATTCAGCAGTCAGCAGTCAGCAGTGGTGGTGGAAACGGTGCGGTGCGGATGAAGCGGATCTTGAAAACCATAAACCGAAATCGGAACCGAATCACCCGGTTTTTAAAAATCGGTGCACCGGCTTTAACGGTGCGGTTTCACCGGTGAACCGGAACCGCATAAATTTCTATCAAACATAAAAAAATCTCTATTTAATAAAAAAAAATCTTTATTTGATAAAAAAAAAGTGAGAACCAAATTTACTAGCCCATAAGCCCTTCCCAATAACACACTAACACCTAATGTTCTTTTTTTTTAACTAGTTAATTTATATTATTTTTGTATTATTTTGGGTAGAATTTTTTTTAACCAAAATTTATATATACATGTATTTAATTATATTAACGGTGCGGTGCCGGTTCCCCATCGGTGTGAATATCCCAAACCGGAACCGCCCCGTTTAGTAGCCGGTTTTTCCGGTGCGGTACACCGGATTTTTAAATCGGTTCGATGTTGCCCGTTCACAGTTTTCTTTTATCCGATTTCCGGTTCGGTGTGCCGGTTCCAGATTTTTCTTCCACACCTAGTCAGCAGATATCATGTGAATAATGCTAGTAGTGCAACACACTAGAAAAAAAAAGGAAACAAAAGCGGGATATCCAAACCGTGATCTCTACTCTTTTATGTTTTGTAAAATGGGCGATCATACGTGCATGTCTTCAGGCTAGACACTGATTAAGTGTCTTGTTTTTAATAAAATTAATATTTATTATTATTTATAATTTAAATTTTTTATAGATATTTTTAATTATCAATTATAAAAAGTTTAGTATGTGTTGGTTATGTCGATAATTAAAATTGATATCTTAACGAATGAACATCATCCGTTATGCATATTTTAGACATTTTTTGTAAATTTTAAAAAATATAGATAAAAATGTGATTTTATACCATTTATATTGGGTGCGTTTGGTAAGATTACTATGAAAATTTTCCCGGGAAAAAGTTTCCCTGAAAAGTTTTCCATTGGAAATATTTTCTCGGGAAAATATTCCCTTAACCCCCCTAATGAAAATTTTCCCTAGGAAAACCTTGCAAATGGTGAGCCCCTTGTAAAAACTTTCTCGAGGTCAATGTAAAACCAAACATGGGGAAAATAAGTCAACTCGGGAAAGTTGACCATTTCCCCGGAGTTTTTTACTAAACAAACGCACTCATATATTATTATAGTTATAGAAGCCAATCATGTCATTTTTTTTTCAATTTAATTTACAAATATATAAGTTTTATACCATGATAAGACAATTAATATGTGTTTATCCAAGACATTTCCCATTTCTCGGGAAAATTGACCATTTCCCCGGAGTTTTTGACTAAACAAACGCACTCATATATTATTATAGTTATACAAGCCAATCATGTCATTTTTTTTCAATTTAATTTACAAATATATAAGTTTTATACCATGATAAGACAATTAATATGTATCTTATCGAAGACAGTTTCCATTTCTCTTTACAAATACCTACCTCTTCTTTAATTGTTTGTAAATTTTTCTAATTACCTTATCTTTTTAATAACTTTATGATTTTAATTATTAAAATTATTTCATTTTACCAATATTAATGATGTGTTGAAGTCATTAAAAAGAGTTTGAGATGTGAAAAGTCACCCTAAGTAAAAGAGGCAAATTTGTTGATGTCTAATCTTTTTTAACTCAATTTTCTGTACACATTAGACTCCAAAAATAATTAGGATGACACTCATTTAGAAATAAAAGTGATATAATATAATTACTACTAGGGATCAAACTCCAGAAAAAATATTTGAAGTGATAAATAATAAATTTTACGTCCAATTAATCACAATAAAACACAAATATTTAATCAGCTTTTAAAAATGGCTAAATTTTGTGATAAATTTATCACCCAAAATACTCTGTAAAATTTTCACCAATAATGTACATTTTAGGCCCCATTCTTTTGTGCGTTAACGCAATATACCGCACCACAACCCTACCGCAACATACTCGCAAATTACCATTACTTTTTAACTATTTCTACCACAACTCATCGCAACGCAAACGCAAACGTAACGCAACGCAAATGCCTCCACAAGTACCACAATTTTATTAATTTTTTTGGGTATAATTTATATTTTTAGGCCTCATTCTTTTGTGCGTTAACGCAACATACCGCACCACAACCCTACCGCAACATATCGCAAATTACCATTACCTTTTAACTATTTCTACACAACTCATTGCAACGCAAACGCAAACGTAACGCAACGCAAATGCACTAGTAGAATTTAACCCTAAATGCGTCTGTAAATGGCGTCTGGAAAGGGGTTAAACGGACGCCAAAATGATTTTGGTGTCTGATTTAAACGGACGCCAAATATTGTTCCGCCTTTTTGAAAAGGCGTCTGAAGTTGGCGTCCGTTAAAAACAGACGCCATTTTTCGCGTCGGTATCAGCGATGGCGCTTTGTGATGCTATCTACGAGGCGGCTTTTCAGCTGAGTTGGCGTCTGTTAAATGTTAAACGTACGCTATATTTGGCGTCTGATTAAGCGTTTAACGGACGCCAACTCAACATAAATTAAAAAAAAATTACGATTAACAAAATCAGAAATATTATGTGTTTTTAATATTTATTTCAATGTACTGAATATAATAAAGAAAATTATAAATTTAATTATTATTTGTAATAAAAAATTCAATAATAATGAAAAATATTACGATTAATAATGATAAAAAATACAAAAACAAATTATATACGTCATTAATAAAAACTCCAAAAAATACAAACATATATTAGTAACGAAAAAATATAGTTTACATAATATATAGTACAAATTAAATTGTAATAATGGAAAAAAATACAGTTTATATGGAATTTAAAATGTACAATTTCATATACATATATGTGTGTAAAAATTACAAAAACAAATTATAATAAATATTTATTTTCAGAGTTTTTGAGGTTTATAAGTTATAACTAATAAGATACAAAAAATAACTACAATCTTCAATCTTCAATCTTCAATCTTCAATCTTCAATGTTCGTAAATTTTATTAATTAGTGGAGTGAATTGATTTGAGGTGGAGGGAATTGAAAGGATATGGAATTTAGAGAGAAAATTGATGGATGAAGGAGGGAAATTTAAGGAAGATAAATGAATTGGAGGGAAAAATATTCAGCTGGATGGTGCTTTTATAGAGAAAAATGGCGTCTGTTGGGAATGTGACGCCATGACGGGGTAAAATGGCGTCTGTTTGGTACCGTAACGGACGCCATTTTGTTTGAAAATTATCCGCATATACGTACATAATTATAATAATAATTATTAATAATTAATAATAATATTATTAATTAGATATATTATTATAACAATAATGCTAGTAGTATTATAATTATTAATATTAACTATAATTATTACTTATACATGATATACAGTTTTTTAATTTATTTAGTTATAATTATATTATTAATCTTTAAAGAGAAACATATATATATATATATATATATATATATATATATATATATATATATATATATATCGTACGTATTGAATGATATTTATTTAGGATATTTACTTAGTTATAATTATATTATTAGTATTATGATTGTATTTTTAAAAATTTTATATATATCAGTGGAATGATATTTAATTATTTATTAATTTGTATACGTATGTTAAGTTATATAATTAAACGGGACGACATATATACGTATTTGCGAACATAATTACTTATTAGACTCTGACCAAGAAGTTATCGAAACCAGCACAAATATATTACGTACATATAATAATAAAAGTCAGTGTTTGATTAAGTTCAAATATTAAAAACATACAAATAAAAAAATTATTCTTCTCCGGGGTCATTATTATTATCATCATCAGTAGGGTGGGTGGGCTCAGGTTGGGTTGGTTGATAAGGAGGCGGGGACCGGTGCGGATGGGGCGTAAGAGGTATTGCCTTGTCCAGGTGTAGTGACTCGGAAGATCCGGCAAAGAAGGGGGCTTGCCAATTATAAGGTGGCGGTGGTGGTTGCTGGTGTTGCCGGTATTGCATTTGTATTTCGCGTTGCATTGCCGCCATTCGTTGCTCGAATTCTGTATGCATTTGTTGCTGCAAACGGCGTTGCATCTCCATCATTTGTTCCTGCAACTTTATCTGCAATTGTTCCTCCATTCTTTGCTCCATTCTCCGCCTATCTTCCTCGCGAGCTTGTCGTTCTCGCTCGAGTTGCTGCTAGAGCTCTCTGTTCATCTCCGTAACTTGAGCTCGGATGTCGACGGAGGAGGAGTCACCACGCCGTCGTGGACGTCGCCTAGATGCGATGTGGGGGAACTGCTGCTTCATATGTTCCCCCACAGCCCCCATGCCTACGACGTACCCTCGACTCTGCAGCTGCTTATCAAACTAGAACTCTTCTGCAGTCATGAGAGGAGTTTCCGGTTGACCGTTCTCTCGCTGCTTGGCCGCCATCTCCCGTTTATAAGTATCATAATCGCCAAGCATCTTCTCCTGATTTAATAAAACATAAAAAGAGTATTTTAATAAAATTAATGAATTAATTAAAGTTTAGGTTCGTACGTTAATAAATCACAGATATTCAATGATGAAGATTTTTAATTACCTCAATGACCTTGAACCTGTTGTCCACCCACTGATCGGTGCCTTTCCTCATATGGGTCGCTTCGAATTGTTCCCATATGGTTGGGTCACGGTCTTTTTTCTTTTTCTGTAAGCATCAAATACAACCGTGTTTATATAATTAATATCGCTCCATAAACCCTCGCCTGTACAAATGTGTTTTAACTTCATCGGGAGTCAATCCGCACTTATTCTTGCACTTCACACATGGACACCGATACTTTCCAGTCCTCGGATACTCATACGAATTTGTAACGCCCCGGAAATTCAATTATAGAAAGTCAAAGTTAAACTAACGTTAACAGACAAAACTTAGCGGAAGACTTCAAATTTAGTTTGGGCGTCACTGCCGTATCCCCGAAGGAATACAAGGCGAGAAAGGAAAACACAACTGTCTGCTAACGACAACTACTAACAACTCAACAAACTTTAAGAATTCATAACGAAAACAATATAAAAGATTCAAGGACTTCTAGACTCGTCGTCCTCACTTCTAACTCCCGTCCCCAGCATTTAGATCTTCACCTGAAATCAAAACATTTCAGAAAATGAGGGGGAAATCTCAATAATGTCTACCCCTAACGTTTAAAACAGTTTAAGTTCATTTCAATTCCTTTTGGGGAGAGGGAACAAGTCAAAACATTTCGCAAACCTTTAACCCTTAACTGTTTTTCTCAACCCAACCAAATCATATTTTATTATGCGGGCGGGATACCACATCCCTTAAAGTAACAAATATCATACCGGATCCCAGATCCTCTGCCTACCACAGGCTACGACCGAGTCCTGCACTTTGCCTACCACAGCTCGACTGTGGTCCTGCACTTTGCCTACCACAGCTACGACTGTGGTCCTGCACTTTGCCTACCACAGGCTACGACCAAAATATCAAGAATTCACATTTCCGCCTACCACAGGCTACGACCAGAATATCAAGAGTTCACATTTCCGCCTACCACAGGCTACGACCAGGGTCCCTGACCCTTTGCCTACCACAGGCTACGACCAGAATATCAAGAGTTCACATTTCCGCCTACCACAGGCTACGACCAGGGTCCCAAACCCTTTGCCTACCACAGGCTACGACCAGAATATCAAGAGTTCACATTTCCGCCTACCACAGGCTACGACCAGGGTCCCAGACCCTTTGCCTACCACAGGCTACGACCAAATAAACCCGCTTAATGTTTCACTTGAATTAATAGTATCTTATGCAAAAACTCAACTCACAACTCTCAAGTCAAACCCAACCCAGGGTATCAAAACCATTAACAAAACTACTTATAAAGGACCATCACAATTTCTCAACTCATAAATCAATAATCACAAATAAAAACGCACAGTTATCCAAAACAGATGGTCACATTTTCCACAAAAGTCCCCTTTCGGGATGCAATTCTCAAAACAGATTAGAAAACATTAAAACACATTTAAAGAGCATCCCAGTGGGGATTAGAGCATAGACATTACCTGATATACTTCACAGCACAGCAAAAGAAGAACACACCTGAGCTCACTAACGTCTCGCACTAACTCGGGCCTAGAATAAGAGTAATTATCTAATCAAAACGCGTTCTAACGAAGTTAGAATTATCTATTAACTACCTAACCCGTCCCCTAGGAACACTTAGGTTCCTATCATTTACGAAATTACACCTAACACCTCCAAGAAAACACATAACAAGATCACATATTATTTTCACTCAACAATTATTATAAAAAGAAGCAAGCAGAGGGCAGATTATAACGTTCACATAAAACGAGTCACAACTCAACTTCCCAACATCCTATGGGTCTGGTTCTGGACTTTTCGGAAACCTCGGGATGTCTACTAAAACCTTTATGTTGATGGTTAAGCCCAAATCAGTCCCTAAGGACTCTAAAAACACCCATCTTCCCAATTGGTCCAATTCTGACATGTTCTGGTAAAACGGTTATAACTTGGGCTATACAAATCAAACGTTCGATCCGTAAAATTCTTATGGTTCCTAACATCTAAGGGAACCTCCAGTCCAAAGGGTTTGATCAAAAGGTAACTATACTATCCGTGGTGACTCAATCTTTAGACACTAACGAAACTGTCCCGTTAACGGTTATCAACTAATATGTTATTTCGGTTCTAACATTTACCAAAAGGTCTTGGGGTTCTAACTTGGGCTTAAAACGATACTTAGGGTCAAAGGTATATAGTCCAACCCAACTAAGGTCCAACATCAAACTTTTTAACATTAAAACCAATTTATAAAACATGAAAATTCACTTTACTATTGTCACTAACCCTAAAGTCATGCATAAAACAATTATAACATTATCTTAAAAGAATTCTACATTATTCTAATTCAATATTTCAAGAATTAACAAGGACGGTTATAACATGTGAGTTTCTTTAGTCAAGATTCGGAAAAGACTTAAAGAATATGTAAATAAACTATAAAGTACATATAAACATTTAAACTACTAATCAAGAAACTCAGCAACTAATTTCTTTAAACAAGATTTAATCAAGAATCAAGAATTAATAGACAAGAACCGAATCTTTAGTAGCTTAACTAACCTAACTTATTTAAGCAAGATTAAACATGAAATTAAACATGAATGAATCCTAAGAGAATTTAAAGAACATATAAATATTTAACTAACGATTCAAGAATTAATCTAGATAATTATACTTTAAAGATTCATGCATACAATAATATTGTGGTCTAAATCCTAACATAATTTATAAGTTAAAGATACAATAAACGATTCAACCCTAACGATTTAACTATTACAACCTAATCTAGTTACAATAAAATTACAACATAAAATACATATAACAAATAAACAAATTACACATAATTACAATTAGTAACAAGATTACATATAATTTTCCTAATTACAAATCTAATAATACAATTCAATAATTATAAAAAAAAACAATTGAATTTTTGAAATTAAAAACAGAAAAGAAAAAGGAAAAAGAAAAGGAAAAATATCAAAAACAAGAAAAAAAGATCAGTTAGGGTTTTCTTAGGGTTAGGGTTTATACAAAACCAAAGGGTCGCTGGCTGGGCAGGGCAGAAGGGCGACTGTGGTGGCGGCGGAACACAGAGGCGTCGACGGAGGGCTAGGCGACAACAGGTGCGCCGGTGGTCGTCAGGACGGTCGATGGTTGCGATGGAGGGAGTTTGGTCCACTTGGTTCGCAAAGTAGTAGCAGGTGTACTGGGCACGCTGGGGATCACCGTCGGGTGGTGCGGTGCTCGTGGTGGCGGTCGGGGGAGGGTGCGGTGGCGACGATGTCGTGGTGGTTGTCATGGCGCGCAACGAGCGAGAAATAGAGGAGAAAGAGGGAGAGAGAGAGAAGGAAGAGGGAGAGAGAGAAAGGGCGGTGGCTGGTGGTGGTCCGGGTGGTGTTCGGTGGTGGCTAGGGCAGCAGTCTGGTGGCTGCGGCTGCTGGGCGAGAGAGGGAGAAAGAGAGGGGTTGTAGGGTTAGGGTTTTGGAAGAGGTATTAGGTTTTAGGGTTTGAGAGGGGAAGAAATCTTTTATACTACTACCCAACTTAGGCCCAATTAACTAATCTTATTCCTAACCCAACCCATTAAACTAAAATCAGATTTAAAGAATTACTAATAATAGTAATAATAATATTAATACTAATAATCATATAATCACATAGCAAATAATATTCACGTAATTATAATAACACATAAATATTAACCTACGAGGATACTATTCTACCCTTGTTAGTCCCTCAACGGTCCTACGAGCTCAAGCGTTAGCATAAATAAACATAAACGAATAATACTAAAACACGAAGTCAAACATAATATACTAACGACGTCACGGTCAACATCTTTGGATTTTTCGGGGTTTTACAGAATTACTCTTTGCAAATTGATCAAACATATATACCCCAGCGGCCCATTCTTCCCTGATAACCCTCCTTCCCGGTTCAAACCTCTGGTACATCCAACGTCGATGTGGAGGCCCTTCCATAATGTACGTGAATCTGTTCATGTATTAAAATTACTCATGCTTAATCATCCAGTCGAGTACAATATACATATCACAATGCAAATTCATATTCACCATAATTTTCATTGATCATATCACAAAATTATATCAAAAACTCATAAACCCTATACCTCCTAAACATATATACAAAACATACAAAATTCATATCACAAGTTCCATTTCGATCACTACTATTTTCGTTATTCATATCGCAAATTTATATCAAAAATTCATAAAAACATACATAATTCATATCATAAAACCCTATTTTTCACCGTAATTTTCGTTATTCATAAAAAAATTTTATATCAAAAAATTCATACCATAAACCTCCTAAATATACAAAACATACAAAATTCATATCACACATTCATATTCACCATATTTTTTCGTTATTCACATATATATCATATATTTATGTCCAAAATTCATAAAAATCATCATTCTAAAACATATAAAACATCCAAAATTAATATCACAAATTCATATTCATTATATTTTTCGGTTATATATATATCACAAATTTATAACAAAAATTACAAAAGAACATAACCCTAATAATTTAAAAAACAACAATAATTAATAAAATTACCTAACTTTTGTGAATTGAAATGCTCTTTCGTTGGATCTTCTCTTCAACCTCTCGATTTTTCTCTCTTCCGTTCAAAAATGGCGAGCAAGAGAATTTCTCCACAGTTTTACCCAGACTGGCGTCTGTTTCAAGGTCAAACAGACGCCAATAGGGTTTAAAATTAAAATAAAAATTTAAGAAATAGCTTCACAGCAGCCGAGAAAGCAGCTGCAACTTTGGCGTCTGCTTCCCCAGAAATCAGACGCCACTTGACTAAATATTTTAAAAAAAATATTTTGGCGTCTGTTTGCCCCGAAATCATACGCCACTTTACAAATTATTTTTAAAAAAACTACGTTTGGGTGTCTGACATTTAAACAGACGCCATTTGAGAGATGCATAATGACCCCAATTGTACTAGTGATGACTCCACAAGTACCACAATTTTATTAATTTTTTTGGGTATAATTTAATACTAACTAATGTATAACTAAACTACATACGTTATACTATTTGTTACATATAAGCATTTCTAATTAATATTTATCTTATAATTAGGAGCATATTATCAATATTGCAAGATAAAACTTCAATTTCAATCAATCTTGCTGAAATATATAATCCAAACGCTAGAATACAAAATATAAATGAAAAGACACGCTCGAATGTCTTAGGAATCTAACAAAGGGAGACAATAATCCTCAACTTTTTTGTATTTTTCCCAATTAAACAAATTATTCACTTAACAGAAAAATTGCAAGAACAACATAATATATATCACCATAAAATTTTTTTTATAGTTTTTAAAAATTGGGATTTTGTGGAAGGGGGATGCATGGCTACACACGTGCAATGTTTTGGAAGAAAGCGACAGATATAGTTCTATCAACAGCTTTAATTTACTTGAATTCAGTTTAATTATCCTTACAATGCAGAATTAATAAATACCGTAACAATTAATTTGACCAGTTTATTTTTTATGGTTTTTAATATAATATTTTGATCGTTAATTTTTCATATTTTATTTTAGCAAGACTAAATATATTGTATTCAAGTAAAAATATTTTTCATCATAAATCTAATAACGGTAATATTATATAATAATTTAATATATAACATAATAAATTAATGATCAAAATTTAAATTTTTGACATAATTAATTAAATTTGGACAATTTATTTAGAATGGAGGAAGTAAATAAATTAATTAATTAACATAGGTACGTAGCTTAAGGATAAAGAAATGGAGAATGTATGTAGTACTAATTATGACATTTTAAATTTATATAAATTCAGTTGGGTACAAAATGCCAATTGATAACTCTATCCTCAAGGCGAATCCTATGCTTTCGTAGGTGCAAATTAGTACTCCCTCCGTTCTTTTTTATCTGTCATATATGGTTTTCAGTGTAAATTTTTAATCAATAATTTTTAATATAAAACTTTTATAGAAAAATATAATATTATACTTTTTTAATAGTATTTTTTATTACAAATCTAATGATATCAATTTTGTATGATGAATCATTATACAAATTAAAATATTAACAGTCAAAGTTTTTGCTACAATTCCTTAGACGACAGATAAACAAAACGGAGGTAGTAGTATTAAATTTTGCAACAAAGTGTATGAAAACTGGATCCATGTAGTACGTGAATCAATGCCAATTTCATAGGGATTCTCTTATTAAATGTCACCTTTACATGATTTTTAGTGCATTTTGGCCATTTGTCTACGTTAATCAACGTTTGTCTCAGTAATTTGATGCATCGTCTCTTGCTTATCTAATTGTGATCCACGAAAAAATAATACTCCCTTCATCACACAATGATACTCCTTCCTAAAAAAACTAAATTTTCATAAGAGGAAAATTTTAATGCTAAATATTGTAAAAAGGATTTTACGAAATTTTTTAAAATTTAAATATCTTCGCTCTAAAGCTTTTGCCTGGTAAACAAATATGATTTGAAAAATATTTATCTAATTTTTTTAAAATAAACTAAAATTTAAAAATATATATTTTACAATTTATATATTAAATAAAAAGGCTAACAACAGTCGATATAAAACTTGATACATATAAGAGTAAGATTTATTTTACTTACGATGGTTGTCATGATTGACAACCACTATAAATGCATCTTACAATCAAAACTATTATTTAGAAGTATTTTCCATTTTCAGTTAGTTTTTGTAACTTATGTTTTTGTATCAGTTATATTTAACTATTAATTTATCATTGTAGATAATATGATATACTATATATTATATAAACTAACTATAATAGTATTATTAGATTTGTGATCAAAACCACTATCACAAAATTATAATGTCAAATTTTTAGGGGAAAAAGTATTGTTACAATAATTACTCACATTCTTATTTAACTTTTGGTATTTTAGTTTAAAATAAGAGCTAAAAAATGTAAGTTTGTAAAAGCTAAATTAATTAAAATATTTCATTATAACATGTACTCTAATAATACACAAATGTTTACTCCGCTCTTTCCAAAATAATATCTATATATTTAAGCTGCAATTTACAAAAGTAATATTATTTTTTATTTGTTTTAGTTTAATTTTTTTGGAGATATGAAAAAAAATGAATAAAAAAGTGTATTAAAAAAATAAGTAAATTTGATGAATTAATAATTAACATTTCATTAATAATATAAAATTATAAATATTATAATAAAAAGTTAGGTAAGATGATAAATAAAATAAAAATACTTTAATATAAGTTAGTAATCTACAATGACCAACCACAAATTTCCTTTTTATTTCCTAAACCACCCTTTTTAATTTGTGTGGAAAATATTTTTTAAATATATAAATCAACTTAACAAATAGATTTGAGCCCACGATACTCCCCAGTAACTCCGCATTTACTCATTTCATGTGCTCATTTTAGGTCATGTTCTTTTCTGTGGTTGACAAATTGCGGTGCACAGCCTAACGCAATTTGCCATAACCCATCACATCTTACTGCAAATCATTACTTTTCTCTCTCATCACTTTTCTCATCTACTTTTTACATTTTGTCTCCTCACCTACCCCACATACCAATAACCTACCATAATTCCACTACATTCCACCACAATTTCACCACACCACATCACACTATCCCATAAAATATCGCATAAAAAAACAGGGCCTTAGTTATCTACAATGACCAACCACAAATTTCACTATGTTTGTCTGGAAGTTATCTCAACTTTAACAATGTGACACATAAATTCCTTTTCCGATGATGGGTCATGTGACTCTTCTTTACATCTCATTTTTGTAGCCTACTGATTCTTCTACGTTAAAAATAAATGCAATAATATAAATGAAAATTACATAAGATAGTGGGTGGGCCTTGTGATGCCTACAGTAATAGTACTTTCTTGCTTTATGAATGGGCCAGATTATATTATTTTCTTTTGTTGGGCTCAAATACAATAAATAATCTGTGACCCTGCTTTGTCTCCCTCGTGCAATATTCAATTACTATCCCTAATCAATAAGTGATACATTCATCATTCTTCTGCTTCTTTTTCCATTGGCCCTCTAATTAATTACGTTTCTCAAATTTAAAGTAATAATAATGAAACTATTTAAATGTCAAAATAATACTAAAGATATTCTGAAATATGTTTGATGAAATCCTAAAGTCAGACGGAAAATGTGGGTTCTGGAAAATGTTGTAAAGGGAGTGTTATAATCTTGATTCATCATTCTTATCCTGAGAAACCAACCCAAATGGACCATAAATATATTGATATGTTTAGTTTCTTGAAATTTCACGAGTAAAATATTTTGTTAGAGTATAAGATTATTATTATTATTATATTTTCAACTATTAGTTTAAGTTTTTAGTTGAGATTATTCGAGGGGATATTTGTAGCATTCATACTTCAAGTCCAAATGACATTCACATTTTGCACATTTCAAGTTCAAAGAGCATTCACGGCCCTGTTCGGTAAATTAGTGTTTTAGATAGCGTTTTAAGCAGTAGTTAACGGTTTAAGTAACAGGTAGCGGATGACTGTTCAAATGAAAATTGTGTTCGGTAAATTTAGTAGCTCAATTAATAGATTAATGTGAATTGACATAAAAGGGTATCAATAATTTCCAAAGATAAAATTTACAAAGGGTATTTTTTGACCTAAAAATATGAAATGTTACTCCAAACGTTAAACGTTAACTTTATTAGCGTTTCACAAAACGCTCCTTAAAACGCTAAACGCTCCTCAAAACACTAGTTTACCGAACGCTAATATTTATGCAATTAGAGTTTTGACTTGGTCAAAACGCTAAACGTTACCTCAAATGCTACTGCCGAACACAGCCCATATGAGAGGGCGTGTTAGAATATAAAACTATCATTGGACATTCAACTATCAGTTTAATCTTTTGGTTGAGATGGTTTCACATGCTCCACCTATTCCTTTTTAATGGTTAAAATATATACTTTTTTACTTTTTTTTATTTGTTAATTTTACATTTCTAACAAATACTACTTTTATTGTTTTTCAACTTCTTTTTTTTTAATTTCAATAATAATAAGGTAAGTTTGGTCCTTTTTTCTTTCAAACTCCAAATTTATTCAATAATACTAACATTATGGACATTTTTGTCAAATAATTACTTTTTTGCTTCGATGCTCATACACCTTTAGTTCAATAATTATACTATTAGTTAATTTAACAATTAAGAGAAATGGATGGAGCATTATAATGTTCCTAGTACGTTTTTTTTAGTGATTGCAATTTTTGCATTTATTTCTTTTCGCTTTTTTTTTTGGAATGGATTTTGTGAAAAGTAGGGACAAGGTTTCTTTCTTTTTTTTTTTTTTTTTTTTTGGGAAACATGAAGTAGGGACAAGGTAGTAAGGAAGTGTTTGATCAAGGTTGGTATTTCATTAATGTGGGCAACAAGAAGATGATGTTAAATTGGTGATGATGACTGATGAGTGATGCCTGTCAAAATAGAAGAAGAATTTAATCCACATTTCTCCCAATAATAGTTTCAAATAAATGTTGAATGCACCTTTCCTTTAGGATCACAACTTTTGAACTAGGACTTCAATTGTAAAAAATCTAAACATAAATACCTATATTTTTGTACAAATATTACTCCTCCCCCCTTTCCATTTTTTCACCACCTAAGTTTATGCGTCATTAAAACTTTGAAAACTTTGATCGTGAATTTCTTGATATATGTATATATGTTGGGATTCACGCATAAGTAAATGTCTCATGTCAAAAAAGTAAAGAGAAAGGACATGATATATAAGTTAAGTGGGTTATTCCTCTTAACACCAATTGGTTTTAAGATGGAACCTCACTTAACTTGTGTACTATGGGCCTTGGTTGAAGTGGGCTCCCCCCTTGGATCTCCCCAACAAGTGGTATCAGAGCCAATGGTTCGTTTGGCTGGGCGCATGCAAGGTGCAGGAAGATCACCATGGACAGGAGCAGGGACCATGGCGGGTGCATGGCTGGGTCTCCTGAATGCGCAGAGTGGTGGCATGAGACTCAGGTGGAGTAGGGTGCGGCTCTGTGGAGTAAGGTGCGACTGGGACTCTTGAGGCAGAGTGGTGGCATGAGACTCGGGTGGAGTAGGGTGCGGCTATGATGGGCTCCTGATGGTGACTTGAAACCTTGGCAAAAAGAGGATTTCGATCAAGGGGGAGAGACTCATGTGTGAAGGGGGAGATTGTTGGGATTCATCCATGAGTAAATGTCTCACATCGGAAAAGTAAAGAGACTTAACACCAATTAGTTTTAAGATGGAACCTCACTTAACTTGTGTACCATGGGTATTGGTTGAATAGACTCCCCCCTTGGATCTCCCAAACAATATATATATAATATTTTATTATACAAAAGTATTATAATTAATTTTATAACGAAAAACATTATTGTAAGAGTATAATATAGTAACTTTTAATAAAATATTATGTAAGAGATTATCAATTAAAAAGACATTAAATATCGTAAAATAATACATAAATGACTGGTAAAATGAGTAGAGTGGAGTATGATTTTAGTTTATATACATATAAATTTTTTAATGGAAGTTTATGAACATAAATTGAGAGAAAGCCAAATATCAAAAATTAAAGAAAAGAGAGCCATTAAATCCTTACCATATATACACCAAAATCATTCATTTTACACTATAGTAATAGACCTTGTTCTTTTATACGGTGTGGTACGACACCATGACTTATTATATCACTCAATATTTTTTCACCTTTTACTACACCATACTACACTTTACCACGATCAATACCAATATATCTTTTCACTTTTCTCTATCTTCACTTTTTTCCTATACTTTTCACATTTTCTCTCTCCTCACCTCCCACGTCAACCACACTTTCCACAAATTTTACTATAGAATTCCACATTCACCACACTTTCCACAATTTCAGCACACCGCATGACCGCACCATCTCTGCATTTTACCAACCGCACAAAAGAACAGGGCCTAAAAATTACTGAACATGATATTACTTTTTCTTTTTTTCTTTTTCTTTTTCTTTTTAATTACGTAAAACGATTTATTAATAAAACGTTGACTCATACAGTCCAAACAACATTACAAGATAATCATTAACATTTTCCTTTTTTTTTCCATTGGGAGGGCAAATACGTAAATGTGATAAAGGAGTGAAAGTTGGAAGCAGATGCATGATTGAAGATTGAGGATGTGCTGTGTAAGACAGTAATCATAATGATGGTGAGGGTCTACACTCTACCGTAGAACCCAATTCATGCAATCATGTTGGGAGGGCGGCCCTTGTGTTGTGTTTGGCAACTTTTTAGTTGGAAGTTCAGCCGTAGAATTCTTTTAGTTTAATGTAATGGTCGTGTTAGAAAGCTCAAGGCAAGGCATGATCGAGAGTTTCTTATTCCATGTGGGTCGGTGCATCCACGCTATATATGCACTTTTAACATGCATAACTACGGCTATTATACATTGTTTACGTATACTCAAGTTTTTTTTTTTTTTTTCATTTTTTGGTTATATACGTATCCTATTTTGGTGCAAAACAGGAGGTGAATGAGGGTAATATTATAAACCATGGTTATTTATATTGCCAATTATCGATGTAGTCAATGTTAAACTATAGTTATTGATACCATCAACCCTTGACTGATCTCTATTATATCTATCATGCAAAAATACGTATCATATTCCAGTACTAACTAATTTTAGATTTTTAGCGTTTGATTAAAAAGAAACATTAAATAAAGCTTTTGGAAGAGTGATAGGTAATTCACTAATTTGAGGTCAACTCCCTCAATTTTCCTTGTACTAATCTCCCTTGAATTCCATAATTTCAGTGAATACACTTCACTTCTCATCTCAATTCCAACAATTCACAAATTTTAGTTTACAGTAACAAATTCAACATTTCATTGATTAAACGCACTAAGGAATGAGCCCTGCTAGCCAAGGACTTGTTATCCACTTCCGGCGTTGGAAGAATGGTTGAGGTCGCCGGAGGCACACCGGCCTACGGTGCCGTAGTGGCGTTTTGCAAGTCAACTCGCTCTGTTTGACAATCCTCTATTTTTAATGAGTGTGGTGAGAAGAGAGAAAAAAGGGGAAGGGTCACAAATTGACCTCATTATCCTCTGTGATACTTTATGGCCAAATAGCTTTTTGGGTCATCCCTTACTCCCTTAGAGTCCATAACCCTGCTTTTATAGTATTTGCATAACTAACTCTAGTTTAATATGGCCCAAAAAATGACTTGTGTTCATAACTACTTTTGGCCCAAAAAAAATTGCATTCAATAATGACTATTTTGCATAACTACGGCCATTAAGATCCAGAGTATATATTACGTTTAGCCTGGCCCAAAAAATTTGGGTATGGTAATAATTTTTATTGTTATTCTTTGAACCTGATTTATAAGTATAGTTAGAGGTGAGCAGAAAAATCGGTTAGTCGTATCAAGATTATGAATCGGTTGGATTTAGTGGATCTAAATCATGATCCTAGGTAACTAGATCGGGGACTGGATTTTAAAGTTTGGATCCATTTGTAAATAGATCAGAGATTGGATCCTGACATGTAGAATCCATAATAGAACCTAGTATCCAGGTTCCAATTAATTGTTTTAATATTATTAATACAAAAAGAAAATTGAAGTATTATTAGTTTGGACTCTAGGAGACTATTCAATTAGTCATTCAACCATCTCAAGTCTCACCATTCATGGATCTAAACCTATGATTGTCGTTAAATGCTCACATACTATGATAATAATAAATTATATATGGAAAAACCCTAATGCTAAGACTTGCAATTTATTGTTGTGTTTGAAACTTTGAATCTTGAACTTTAAAGTTCGTGATAGTGACAAAGAATATAGAAATGAATTTGGTCGAAATTTGACAAGAACATTGTCTCAACGGACTGTTGCTTGTTAAACTGAATTGACATATGTGAATTTTTCCAACTGAGTACCCGGTTAAGGATTTGATACTAATGGATCCGGGACTGAATCCTAATTTGAGAATCCAATTTGAAATAGATATGGGACTGAATTCTAAATCAGGATCTAATGCTAAATGGATTTGGGACTGGATCTTTGAATTTTAGGTAGGTTTCCGTCGCAAGGCTTTGCAAAGGGCCAAATTGCGACGGAAAAAATTCAGCACCAAAGTCCGTCGCTTGAACCAAAAATTCCATCCCGCAGTTTTGTTACGTTTCATCGCAATTTTATCGCAATTCAGCAAGTTTTTAGTAGTTTTAGCCCTTCTTCAGAAAAATATAGGCCCATATTGAAACTAGAAGAATGAATTTCAACTACGATTTAGGTCTCGTTCTTTTGTACGTTGCGTTTGCGTTGCATTGCGTTAAGTTGCGTTGGAAATAGTTAAAAAGTAATGGTTATTTACGTTATGTTGCGGTAGAGTTGCGTTACGTTTGGGTGCGTTAACGCACAAAAGAACGATGCCTTAAATCTATAGCTACAATGCATGGGAACTCTCACGTAAAACTGATAAATAAAATTTACTTGCTCTTGCTTGAACACTAAACCATGCAGTAGTTATCGTAAAGTATAGTTATTCAGTTAATTGGCACAATTAGGGGCAATTTTAGCCTCTTAATTAGGGGATATTAGGGAATCTAGCTACAAAGCCCTAATTAAGCGATGAAGGAAGTACTGAAATATTTATTAATTTACGGCTATGTTGCTTTTATTTTGCATCAATTCTTGGAAGGTTAATGTAAAGCTTGAATATATAGCGTCAATGCTTTTTCTACGCCTACGTATAAAGTGATCGAGATAGTTATCCGTTCCTTGGGCTACAAGTTACTTTGAGCCATGTTGCTTTGGTTTGTGTCAAAGAAAGGGGGATAAATGATACTCCTTCCGTCCCAAATTAATTAATATTTTGACTATATTATAATCGTTAATTATTCACAAATTATAATGTATAAAATTACCTACACTGTAATTTTTAGTAAAGTATTTTTCTAATAACGGTAATTTCATATTGTAATTTATTGTAATTTGTGAACAATTAACAGTCAAAATTTTATCAAAATGTGTCAATTAATATGAGAGATAGGGAGTACACATCATGCTTTAACCATCTTGAATTGTGTATATTTCACATTTTTTGCAACTTTTAATAATACTTTCTCTAATAATTATATATATTTATCAACTGTAAGAGTATAATACTTATTAGCAAGATCAAAAAATATAAATAATAGCCTAATTTTATCAATCAAATTAGAAAATGTATATTTTATGCATAGTTTTATATTTATGAAAAATACTAATAAATAATTATTTTTATATTGTTTATAAGTTGTAATAACCCTCAAAATAATGAAACATAACTTTATAATTGTAACACCCCGGGTATGTGGTTAAAGTGTGACTTAAAAGGATTGAAATGACTACTTATATCACCAAGGTGCACCTTCTTTTATGGCAGCTCATCCGTTGGGAACTCTTCAGTTAAGCGTGCTTGGCTGGGAGTAGTCAAAAGATGGGTGACCTCCTGGGAAGTTTTCCCGCTTCGTTGGAAAGACTCGTGGTGATTTGTGGGGCCAGTCAGCGATCCTTGAAACGATTATTGGTAATGTTCGCGGCCCGGGAAGGGCCGGGGCGTTACAATAATGATTTAAATATACTTACATTTAATATTATAAGTGATTTAGATGAAATGCAAGATGGTGAACAACCATTTTGCACCAAGATGTTTATATTTTTTATTTGTGAGTTATTATTGCAAATTGGAAGCCTAAATGACCGACGTAGAGCCATCTGTTGTTGATTTAAGGTGACCATCTTTTTGTTTATTATTTTTTTCATAAAGATAAGCGGTCTAACTCATTGGTCTCCTATTTCAGTATAACTCAACATGCCTGTAGTGGACGAGGAACGGGAATGTCAATGATCCAAAGTTAAGCCCCACTCCTACCTACAACGAATGGGTATGGGAGAAATGTCCCGCCCAAGATTCGAACTCTGAACGATGGAGATAAAAGTGGATCTTTTGCTACTCCGACAAGAGGTGATTGGCAATTTGAGTGACCATGCATGCATGCATATTACTTTCATACCAATATTAGTTTATTCAAGTCATTTGACAATTATACCAGTTATACAGCAAGACAAGAGTCCTCCACAATATTTTTGGGTTATTATTGCAAATTGGAAGCCCAAATGAGCTACCTATATGTAAAACTAGTATTTGTTGTTGAATTGAAGTGATCATGTATGTTAGGCCCTGTTCTTTTCTGCAGTATTTTGTGGTATGGTGTGATGAGGTGTGGTGAAATTGTGGTGGGGTGTGGTGAAATTGTGATTGGTTATTGGTATGTGGGATAGCCGAGATAGAATGTAAAAAGTAGAGGAGAAAAGTGAGGAGAGATAAAAGTAATGATTTCTGTTAAAGTGTGGTGAGTTGTGGCAAACTGCGGTATGCTGTGGTACTGCAGAAAAGAACAGGGCCTTAGTTTCACACCAATGTTGGTTGACTCAAGTAGTTTGACAATTATTTTCTTGAAATAATGTCTCAAGCCATATTATTCTACTTAGGGCATGTCAAATTCATGGGTAAATCAAATTCACCAATTTTTACTTAAATTTACCAAAAACGATCAAAATTATTAAAAGTTATCAGAATTTTACTTTTACCTAACTACTTTTTACCCATAAATTTTACAGACCCTTAATCCTAGATTCGAATCCTACGCTATAGATACTACATATTGTATACACTATTGTTTTCATTATGTTCCACAATTTGGTCCAAAGTATATATAATAACAACAGCTCAGGCCTAGGAGTAACAATAATTTCCAACTTTATTTAACAAAAAGTCTACACCCAATTGATCAAAACATTCAATCAATTTGATTTGAAGATGGCACGAATTTATACTTTGGATTAAGTTGTATCTACCATAAAATCATGACGAGGGAGAGTCAATGTTATGGTAAGAAACCACCAGCAACAAGTTTGCCCTTTTTTCTCATTCTACTAATTAGTATAGTACTGACGACTCCTTCAATTTTCTCCTTTTAGGCCCTGTTCTTTTCTGTGGTATTTTGCGGTATGACGCGGTATGGTGTGGTGAAATTGTGGCGGGTTGTGGTGTAATCGTGGCGGGTTATTGGTATGTGGGGTAGATGAGGAGAGAGAATGTAAAAAATAGAGGAGAAAAGTGATGAGAGAGAAAAGTAATGATTTGTGGTAAAGTGTGGTGGGTCGTGGCAAATTGCGATATGCTGTGGCACCGCAGTTTGCCAACCGCAGAAAAGAACGTGAGAAATAAATGATAAACCATTGGATGGAATCTTGATTTTTTTTAAAAAAATTAATTTATTGTATGTGGTTTATGTATGGATCAGTGGATGATGATGACAACAATTTGTTAATGAGGCTGGTCTACAAGGAAGCAACTAACTAATTTTTCAGCTGGACAAGAAAACACATACATATTTACTTAAATTAATTAATTACCTACGTTTAGTTAAGCTTGTGTGTTATTCAAGCTGGGAAATGTTAGGTGTATGATTCCACGACTTTTAACACACTTTATCACTAAATTTTCGTACGTACGTATACACCGTGATTAATATGGCAGAAGCTATATATACACAAAATCAAAACACACACATGTGCATGCATATACTATCTTCGTCCCAATTAAAATGTTTATTCATTTAATTAATTTTGATAGTTGATTATTCAAAAATTATAATGAATTATAATATAAAATTAATATTATTATAATTTTTTGTAAGACATTTTTCTAATGATGGTAATTGTTAATTGTAATTCATTGTAACTTGTCCGTAATCAACTGTTAAAGTTTAATCAAATGAACTATATATATATATATATATATATATATATATATTATAAATTCAAAAATGAATTATAATATTGAATATGGTCATTCATTTTTGTTGAGAATATGCAGGCATCAATCCATCATTATGAAAATTTGATATCACATTATTGTAAAATATGCAATGCTTCAATGAAAATGTAATACTATCTTTTTTAAGTTTAACTTCCATTGAGTTAGGTATATAGCATTACTAAATTTGTTTTGCATGCATGAAACTGATTTTTGAGGCTATTGTTTTTTAACATTGATTTTATGAGAATTGGATATATGCATCAATTAGATCATCATTCTCTTAAGGTTATGCCTAGATTATTATCATGCAATTATCACTAAATTTGAACTGTTAACTTGTAATTGTAATCAAGTTAGCTGATCTGTTTAATCACCCAAAAATATTTCTAATTCCAAATTTAAGTTATTTGGACCAAATTAAGCACATATACATATGCTCGTAGCGAAATTGAATAAAGATTCAAGTATATTTGTATTGTTACATCAAATCAAGAAAATAAAGCTTCAACTTGCCTTCTGCAAGAACAAATTTGATCCATCGAGTACAAATACCCCCTCTTTGTTACAAATCAAACCAATTTTAATTGTATATGATAAAACATCACTAATTGCAAAAGCATTTGCCAACATACACATAAATACACAACATACATTTTACGTATACATACATAAAATTGCAAATTTCAAATTTTGTAACTGAGCATAAAATAACTTCATGCCTTCAATGACGAAAATGCCCCTCATCAAGCACACATTGCCACCTTTGCCCCATTTGGAGCACCACCACAAGCACCCCCTTTGAGCTCCCTAGGTTGGAGGAACACCTTGAGCCCATTCTTCATGAATAAGGTCAATGACATCTTCTGCTCGACCCGGTGCCCTGGTACCGGGGCGAGCTTATACCTGAGCAGTACTGCAGATGCGACCGACTTCATTTGCAGGTAAGCCAGGTCCTTCCCCAGGCAGGTCCTGGGCCCTGCATTGAACGCGACGAACTTGTACACCTCCTTAGGTGTGTCAAACTTAAACTCGCCGAGGCCAACCTCGGTCAACCACCTCTCTGGCCTGAACTCTAGGCAGTCTTCTCCCCAGATGGACTTCATCCTCCCGATTGAGTATATCGAGTACGTCACCGTGGACCCCGCCGGGACAGGGGTCCCGTCGGGCAAAACATCGTCATGGACCACGTACTTGAAGTCCTCCGGGACCGAGGGGTACAACCGTAAAGTCTCCGCGAGGGCCGCCTTGAGATACACCAACTTATCCGCCTCGTCGAACGAGAGCGGGCTTTCGACCCACGCCCCCGGATCGCCGCCACGTGTCTGCGTCAGGACCTTCGAGATCTCGGTCACGATCTTCGACTCGATCTCAGGGTGGTTCATCACGAGCCAGAAGAACCAGCTCAGGGCGACCGACGACGTGTCACGCCCAGCCAAAACAAAGTTCAAAGCGATGCGTTTTAGCACGTTATCCGCCAAAACGTTGCCGTTTGGATCCTTCTTGTTCATGAACCGAGAAAGAAGATCATCCGAGGGGTTCTCCTTCCTAGCATTCAAAGCCCCAGATATATACTCCTCTACAACTTCCAGGCTTTTCTGTAATTTCCACTCGGTCCCGATGTTAAATACCTTCTTTACCCTCCACAATAACCCGGGGTACATCAACCTCTGAAGGGTAGCTTCGGTAGCCGAATCGAACGCGATCGCAAACGGGTTCTCGGGTAGATCCGGAGAAAGTGTCTCCGGGTCTTTCCCAAATGTCAACCCACAAATATTATCAAAAGTAAGCCTAAGAAGCAAATCTTGCAAATCAACCGGTTTTTTCTCGACCGCAGCCTTTTCCAATATCCTCCAGAACCGGGTTTTGATCGTCCGGTTCACCCACCGGTTCATGGCTTGACGTAGAGTCCGGGTGGTAAATTCCAAAGCCGCGGTTTTTCTCTGCATGAGCCAGGTTTCACCGTCGCTGTTAAAAATCCCCTGACCGAGTAAATCATGGAAAGCGGCCTGCCATTCGGGTCCCTTAGGGTAATTATCGAACCGGGTTCGGAGAATATGTTCGATGTTTTTAGGGTGGCACGTGACAGTGTAAAACCCTTGCTTGTAGGCCAAGAAAGGTAGGGCTATGGTGCATGTTTGGTACGTAGCCGTACCCCCGGTTCGTCGGAGGTTACTTGCGATCCAATCATGGAACCGGTGGCGGTTCATGAAGACGTAGGGGAGACTTCCGACCAACGGCCAAACCTTGGGGCCCGTCGTGAGCCGTCGAGAGAGCTGGGAGAACCAAAGGAGGTAAGCTGATACGACGAAGGCGGTCGCCAAGAAGATTTGTATTGGGTCCATGGGTGTCTTCAAATGTGGTTGTTTTGCTCGTTAGGAGTAATTTTTGTGGGGTAAATGGGTAATTATGATTGAGAGGGGGGTTAATTAGGAGGAATTAAGCTAGAGAGAGAAAGAGAGGTGATTAGAGAGTGGATGAGGAAGTGATGAGTGAGAGAGAGAGAGGAGGAGGAGGTGATATATAGTCTAGGGAGGAAGAAGTTGTGTGAGTGGTTTAGGAGAAGTTGTTGGGAAATTGGATGTGATTTGAGGTTTTGGGTTTCATAGTTGCATGCATGAGTTGAGTGGGGAGTGAGGGGACTTTGACTAGTTGTGTAAGAAAAAGACCATGCAATTCATGCAATAATACATAATATTGATGAGTGAACATCAAGCTTTATGGTACTAAATTAAGCAATCCCCTCGCCTATGGTTTCTCCCAAACAAAAAAGTTGGGACCAAAACTTACCTTAATTCTTAAATGCAAGACTAGTAATTGTAGTTATGTGGGACTAATTAAGTTGCATTTGATCTTTAGGATCTTTTAGAGCACCTGCAATGGTGAGTTTAAATTCGATTTAGTGTTGATATGACATAAGATGAGAATGAAATGAAGTCGTGTTTGACATTTCAGCGTTGAAAAAGATACTCATTTCGTGAGAATCTCACCGTTAATTTCGCAAGACGAGTTTGAAAGCGAGTTTAACACACTAATATTTTAATAATATAACAAAATGATATGAGTTACGTTTTTAGGCTAGACACATTTTGAATGTTTCACCTTAATATAAAAGTTATATTATTACATATCAAATTGAAAGAAAAAAATTCATATTATTGAATACAATAATATCATTAATGAATTGTGTATAAAATTATATTTTATCCATTATTTTTAAAATTTATAAAAAATGTCTAAAATATATCTAACAGATGGGGTTGATTCAATTAGAATGTTAAAGTTGTTGGAGGGGGTAATGCATTCTAAGTTTCTTGTAATTGATAATCAATACTAACAACTCCCATCGTCAAAACATTTGTGTTAAAAACCATAATAAATATTAATTTAGCGAAAAATAAGACACATATCATCTTCATAAACACCAAATAATAATTAAACTAATTCATTAAGCTATATCGTAACTTAGTTTATGTCATTTATATGAATATTGCTAACAAAACGTCTTTATAGTTGGCGATTTCCTGTCTCTTCGAATACCCAAATTTATCTAATTTGAAAAAAAAAAGTGATTACAAACATATAGATTATTTGTTTGAATTTCAACACAAATCAATTGTGATCGAAAATTCACACCATTTTTTCATAGGTATAATAGGTACGTATGAATCGCCCATTGAATTTATATTAGTTACGTATGAATCGCCCATTGAATTGAGAATCATTCATTTGATTTTCATCCAATATATAAATGACACCATAGTCAAATCAACTTAAATCGTACAAAATATAATTTGACCGTGTACGTACCTTTTAGTTTCATTTGTGTTTAGTGTTTACCCTTCATCTACATAAAAATATGCCATAAATAAATTGAGGCCTTGTTTTTTGAATCGGTAACTCTTTCAAATTCAATCTAAACCTTACACAATTGCTTATAAAAGATCATCTCTAAAAACAAATTCCCCAAAAAATATCATAATTTATCCAATCCAATCCATCCAAACCTCATTTTATCCAATCCAAAGAACATAGCTTGAATTAATTAGTTGAGGCGTAATTAAGTATACCAGAAAGTAGACTAGACCTTTCCAAACATAGAGATGGATTCATTTAGATACCAGATAGTTATATTATAGCTACTATTATAAGTTTGATGGGTTCGTTTACGCTATGAATTGTTTACAATTTAAGCAGGTTGTCTATTTCCTGTCATACATACATACGTGTTGCAACTTTGCACAGTGCAATAGCGTTACGAATTAGCTTCATTAACACTACTCGTAATCCAAAGTTTTTGTTAACTATATTCTCTCATTTGATCATTAATCAGAGAGAAAGAGTTGTTAGAGATGGTTAAACCATGCAGGGAAAAGGGCAGTTCAGAATGAGGAAAACTTTTGAGCAAGTAATTAGTAAAGTCATTAGCAAATCAAAGACACTCTACTTTTTGAACAAATGAGAGAAGAATTCAGCTAATGGCACACAATGGTCGAATTAATTAGTTTGGATTCTATTAAAGTAAAGCCAATTTATACCCACAAAAATAAGTAACACACAATTTCAAACCTTTCTTTATGAAATGATGAAATTGATTCAATAAACTATAGCAACCAACTTAGTTGAAATTTTCGTCTATCACTAGACATGCTTTATAGGGTAATTGGCTTTTTACTCTCTCAGTTACGTTACATATTAAGGGTCACATTGTTGATGGTTACGGTCTTAAAAATAATTTTTTAATTAATAATTTCTTATATAATATTTGATTAACAATTGTAATATTATATTTTTAAGATAATATTTTTCGTTCCAGATTTAATGATAGTTATTTTGTATAACGTCAAGTGATTGTATATATTGAGAAATTTATGGTTAAAAATTTTAATGTTTAATTCCACAATTTCCAAAGGTGACAAGTAATATGAAACGGAGGGAGTATTACATTGTGATTTTAACATTTATTTTTTAGTTTCAATTTTTACCGTAGTTTATATTTACCTATTTTGTAGTTTTCAACATTTATCTTTTAGTCTCAAATTTTCCATAGTTTATATTTATTTGCCCTTATCAATGTGCCATTAATATTTAGGTTTGCTTTTCGAATGTTAGAAGTTTATTGTGATTTTTTATTTTAAAAAAAAGTGCTATTTTTAACCAAATTTTGACAGGTTTTGAAAAAAAAAAAGTGCCCTTCATTGGATTATTTTTCAATTTATATATTTAGAGAAAATTGGTTCGAAGGATGAAATATATCATTTGACCCAACCCAAAATAAGGGAGAACAATATAATCGATACATCATCCAATTTATAAAATTTTTGGCGCTGAATATAAAAGGGCTTTATCTTTGGCCCCAAGCCGATTTTCTCCATGAGATTTTACTTGGGGCATTGTAGTCAGCTCGTTTAAATTTCCACGCCAAATCACTTATTAAATATATGAATTTTAAATATATATTATATGTAAGGTGGATAAGATGAGAACAAGTGATGTAATAAAATTGATAAAATATGTATAAATGCGGATAAATTTAACCTTACCATAAAAAAAAAAACATAACAGGTTTCTATCTCATTTTTCATCAACATTTGCATAAACTTTTAATTATATCAATGTTTAGCTTTTTTTACTTTGATTAAATTATAACTTGTAAAATGAAGTACTTTAACAGTCTGTTTGTATTGGGGGTTAAAGGAGGGGAGGGGAAGGGAAGGGAGGGGAATTGTCTAATTTTTCATGTTTGGGAAAACAATTAGAGGGTGAGGGGAGGGGAAGGGAGGGGAACACTTAACTCTCATTCCCCTCTGTTCCCCTCCATTTTCTTAACCCTCAAAATGAAGGGGAATGAGGGGGAAGGGAAGAATTTTAACACTTGCCCTCCCTTCCCCTTATTAATAAATCCAAACAAGATTAACCCTAATCATCTCCCTTCCCTTCCATTACCTTCCCCTCCTTTCCCCCTCCTAAATTGAATCCAAACACACTGTAAGATTTGTTCTACCAAATATGATGTATATTTTAGGGCAAGACAGACGTTTGTTTTAATGCATAGAGTGCAGGTAGCCTATGAAGACGCAAAGGGGTTTTTTGCATTTTGGGCCCCGAACTTTAGGGGTATTTATTTTCTGAACCCTTGGTTTTTAACTTTAATTTTTTGGACCCTAAAGTTTATAGTTTGAAAAAAAAGAACCCTAAAGTTTAAGGGCTAAAGAAAAAGACCCCTAACTTATTTTTTGTTTTCATCCCATGTTTGAATTTATCTCCCGATTGACGTCAAATTTGAAGACTAAGGTTAAAACTGATATTGAAGCTATAATATACATATCTTATTCATGTCGGGGCTACTTAGACCCTTGAATATAGGGGTTTAAGTAATTCCAACATGAATAAGAGATGTTTATTATAACTTTAATATCAGTTTTAACATTAATCTTGAAGTTTGACAACAGTCCGGAGATAAATTCAAACATGAAAAGAAAAAGAAAAACTGGAAACGGGCTTTTATTTCAGCCCATAAACTTTAGGGTCTTTTTTTTTCAAATTATAAATTTTAGGGTCCAGAAAATTAAAATTGAAAACCAAGAATTCCGAAAATAAATATTTCTAAAGTTCGGGTTCCAAAATGCAAAAAACCGGGCACAAAGTTTGGCTTTTGTGTCGTAGTTAGCCTTACCAAACAATATTTTGCCGACAAAAGTTGGCAAAGACTAGCAGACCACAGTCTTATTAGCTATAGCTAGCTTGAGCTCCTAGATTCAATGTCTACAAGTATTTCATACTTGGCTACTTTTGGTTAAGCATATGTCAAGTTAAGATCAACGCCTTTACTTATTAGACTACACATTTTTACCTCTTTGCCTGTCATTTGCATGTCAATCATTATTCATGTCTCTTTGTTGATTTTGTTTTCATATGTCAAAATGTTCAAATGGTTGGTGAGACCATAATGATAATACCATATAATATTTATTTATTTTTTCTTGGCTTGGATCTTAGAGTGTGATAATTGTATTGGTCTTCAATTGATACAATAAAATTTTGTCTTTGTTTGGTGAAACAATCTGTATATTATCTAAACAAATAACATTATTAGATGATATATGTAGTATTGACAAAGTTTTATCCGATCAAAATACCTGAATTTGTTCGATCCGGAAAAAAATGAGTTTAGTCATAGATTTTGTGTTTGAATTTTAACATTAAATGAATATTCAAATATAATATTTCTCGTTTTGCTATTGCCCGAACACAATTTTAATTTCGTCTGAATTGTCCAATCCAAAAAAATTGATCAAGACATTAATTTCTTGTCCCAATTTGACATTGACTGATCTGAACCTGAATTTTTGACAGCGCTAGGCATACGATTAGAAGGTAACAAGTAATTTGTCATATTATCCAATTTGGATATCTCCATTCCTTGCAAGATTCAAATGCCATAGGGTTTACTCTAAATGATTTTCCAAACCATACATAAAATAATGCCAATATTTGGTAATTTTAAGTTGTCCATTAAGCTAATTCATCATTGTTTTTGTCTTTTTGGGAAATGTTAGCAAATTTGTGTAAAAACAGAGGCACAAATTTATTGTATTTTTGGCATATAGTTGTTTGAATCAAAATTTGTTTGCTATAAGTTACTCTCTAGGTCAAAGTTTAGCTAAACCAAATCACTTTATCAAAATTTCAGACAAAAAAGGATTTAGAAATTGGGCCTTCGAAGCCCAATTAAAGGACGACGGGCCATAGTCCAATAGTGTATCGAATCCCATGGGGCCCATTAGAACCGAATTAAGAAAAAGGAAAAGAAAAGAAAAGAAAACAAAACAAAACCCCCTTCAAGTGAGCTTTACAAACTCTCTTTTTTCTCTCTTCTTAAAAACCCGGAATCTGAGAGAAACCCTAGCAGCTCTGCATCTGCAACAATGGCGTCCTGCGATAAGACGGTGCTTCAGTTCGGCGGTCCATCGGCGGCGAATCTGACGGTCAAGGTTCATCCGCTGGTGATATTCAACATCTGCGATTGTTATGTCCGACGACCTGACCAAGCTGAGAGAGTTATCGGAACCCTACTTGGATCTGTTTTGCCTGATGGAACTGTCGATGTTCGTAACTCTTACGCTGTTCCTCACAACGAATCTTCCGATCAGGTTAAGTTTCTCTCGTTTTATGTTTCAAATCGTTTATGTTTATGGCTATGTTGTTGTGATTTTGGTCTTTTTGTGGATGTTTCAGTGTGAAATTGGAGCTATGTTGTTGTTTTTGAATAGGATTTGTGGAGTATTTGAATTTTGTTCAAGTTTTTTTTATTGATTTTTGGGTTATGTTGAGCTTATTGTGATGTTTTATGTTGAACCTAGTCTTAGAATTTGGAGGGCTGCCTGTGGTTCAGTGAGTTGTAGATGAATTCAGTGCTTATACTACTTTAGGCCCTGTTCTTTTGTGTGGTTGGTAAGATGCAGAAATGATGTGGTGTGGTGTAATTGTGGAAAGTGCGGTAAGGCGTGGAATGATATGGTAAAATTTGTGGAAAGTGTAGTTGACATTTGAGGAGAGGAAAAAGTGAGAGGATACATTGGTAATGATTGTGGTATAGTGCGGTGAATTGTGGAAGAATATTGAACATTATAGTGAGCTGTGGCACCGCACATTATAAAAGAACAGGTATTTTAGATCACATTAATCCCTGAACTGTTATTATGTTATTTTTTGGACGGTGAATGCATTATTGTTTGAGTGTGTCTGTGAGTTTTCTGATGTGTGTTTGAAGAATTCACAAAGTATTGCCTGGGAAAGTTCTGTTTTTATTTTGATGTTTGTTCCTGTCTGTTTTGGTTTGAACATTACAAGATGCTTATTATGTGAGATGTGAGTATGTGACTTAGAGCATTAATGTACCAATGGTTGAAATTAGGAAGGTAGAATGCTGTGATTTCTCGTTTACCTGCGCCAGACATAGGCAGGTGTCTATTTTCAATATTTTGATAGACCGTTGAATGTCTGGAAAAGAAATGGATTATCTTGGTGTCCATCGTTGCCTCAGTAATATGCATGGTTTATTATCTGGGGTACAATTGGACTCTACAGTTCCTTGAAATCTCTCTGTATTCTTTCTATTAGTTGTAATTAGAGTCCTAAGGAGGGTGAAATTGGGGTGGTAAAACAGATTTGTTTTCTTGTTTACGTCATTCAGACATAGGCAGGTGTCTATTTTCAATATTATGATAGACCGTTGAATGTCTGAAAAAGAAAATTGATTATCTTGGTGTCCATCGTTGCCTCAATAATATGCATGTTTTATTATATGGGGTACAATTGGACTCTACAGTTCCTTGAAATCTCTCTGTATTCTTCCTATTAGTTGTAATTAGAGTCTTTTAGCATCAGGTAGGTGAAATGGGGGTTACAAAATATATTTGTTTTCTTGTTTATGTCATTCAGACATAGGCAGGTGTCTATTTTCGATAATATGATAGACTGTTGAATGTCTGAAAAAGAAATGGATTTTCTAGGTGTCCATCGTTGCCTCAGTAATGTGCATACTTTATTATCTGCGGTACAATTGGACTCTACAGTTTCCTTGAAATCTCTCTACAATAGACTTTTATTCTTTTTATTAGTTGTAATTAGAGCAGACTTGTATTCTTTCTATCAGTTGTTATTTGAGTCAGTCACACGGCAATAGTTAGCTGAAATTGGGGAGGTAACTTCCTTGTTTGCGTCATTCAGACATAGGCAGGTGTCTATTGTCAATATTATGATAGACCGTTGAATGTCTGAAAAAGAAATAGATTATCTGGGTGTCCATCGTTGCCTCTGTAATATGTTTTTGTTGTTTGGGGTACAATTGGACTCTACATTTTCCTTATCTCTCATGAATAGACTTGTTTTTCAATCAGAGGTGAATATATGGCTTGGTGAATTGGGGAGGTAAAATGCTTTTGCTTTCTCATTTGGGCCATTCAGACATAGGCAGGTGTCTATTGTCAATATTATGATAGACCGTTGAATGTCTGAAAAAGAAATGGATTATCTAGGTGTCCATCGTTGCCACAGTAATATGTTCTGTTATTTGCGGTACAATTGGACTCTACATTTTCCTTGATATCTATCATGAATAGACTTGTTTTTCAATCAGAGGTGAATATGTGGTTTGAATTGGAGAGGTAAAATGCATTTGCTTTCTCATTTGTGTCATTCAGACATAGGCAGGTGTCTATTGTCAATATTATGATAGACCGTTGAATGTCTGAAATAGAAACGGACTTTCTTGGTGTCCATCGTTGCCTCAGTAATTTACATATTTTATTATCTGGGGTACAATTGGACTCTACACGTTACTTTGTATCTCTCTGGGCTGCTTCCTATTAGTTGTAATTAGAGGAGAATGCGTGACTAAGGGTAATGATATACTGATATTGGTGACATTGGGGAGGTAAAATTCAATTTGCTTCTTTCAGACATATGCAGGTGTCTATTGTCAATATTATGATAGACCATTGAATGTCTGGAAAAGAAATGGATTATCTATGTGTCCATCGTTGCCTCAGTAGTATTCATATTTTGTTATCTGGGGTACAATTGGACTCTACATTTTCCTAATTTCCTTTATATCTCACTGAAACAAACCTAGTATGCTGTTCTATCAGTGCTTATAGATTTAGTCTATTGTTGGTATTGGTTGAAGGTATGTGTGATTCAAGATGCCATGATGTAATTTACTTTGTAAATGTGTAAGATGTTTCAGATTAGTCTTGCTGTGTGTTGCCATGACTAATAGGTTTAGTGATCAATGAATTCCACTCCCTGTAATAGGATTTATAGTGATTGTGTTCTATTGATGATTAACTTTTTCTAATTATTGTTGCAGGTTGCATTAGATGTTGACTACCACCATAATATGCTTGTGTCTCACCAAAAAGTGAATCCCAAGGAAGTCATTGTTGGATGGTACTCAACTGGGTTTGGAGTTTCAGGAGGCTCTGCCTTGATCCACGAATTCTACTCCAGAGAAGTTGCAAATGCAATTCATCTGACGGTGGATACTACATTCAGAAACGGAGAAGCTACGATAAAAGCCTTTATTTCAAATAACTTGTCTCTGGGAGACCAGCCACTTGCTGCTCAATTCCAGGAAATCCCAGCAGAGCTCCGGATGTCGGAAGCAGAGCGTGTTGGATGTATGCACATTCTCTCATTTCTTGCTTGATAATTGTTCCGTCAAGTGAACAGTCCTGTTAAAAGCGAGTCCATCTTTATGCCGTCCCCTTGAAAATGACCTACTTTATTATTGCTGGCAGATGAACTTTTGAAATCTACCATGGCAGACAAGATTCCAGGTGATTTGGAGGGGATGGAGAGCACCCTTGAAAGGTTGCTGGCCCTTATCGACGAGGTCTACAAATATGTTGACGATGTTGTGGTGAGTGTCTTATGCTGAATTGTGTAATAGTTTTCCTAGTTTATATCACTTGTGCATGCTTGCCTTTGTCTAACATGCTTATTGAAATGATATCCTCAGGAAGGGCGTGTTGCTCCGGACAACAGGATTGGGAGGTCCCTGGCGGAGGCAGTATCATCTCTTCCAAAGATAGCGCCTGCTGCTTTTGATAAGCTTGTCAATGACAGTTTACAGGTAAGAATACATGATCCCTATGTTCTCGTTCTTCCAAAGACTTGCCCCCTTCTCAGGATCTACCTCTTGCCTATATACTTAATCTATTTTCTGTTCCTGCTTTTCTCGTGTGATATATAGTAAAGAGATAGTAGCTAGGGGTATGTAAATTTCAGGGGTTACTGCTTCACTTAACTGACAACCCATATTTACCCATTCTTCCCATATTTCCAACACTTGAGTTTTCAAATTTTACCTGAAGTTACCAGTCTTTACTTTACCTAACCTTCCTCCGGTCTTACAAGCTCCCCGCCAAGGATCAAATGTTGGTGGAAGCAAAAAAACTTCTCTTATGTGGAAATTGAGGGGTTGATTAGCTGTGTCATTGGCAGTTCGCTTCTTGCCCCAGACTTGTGCAAGTTTTGGTAGTTTACCCTTGAAATAGGGCCACAATAAATGGGCATACTTTTACCCTTCAAAATGATATTGTAAATATGGTCTAAGAAATGTCGGAAACACCTTGTTCGCATGACACGTGGATGAGCTGTTAAATCTGACTGCTTGTTTCCTGTTTGCACATTTCAGGACCAGCTTCTATTGCTGTATTTGTCTAGCATCACGAGGACACAGCTCAGTTTGGCCGAGAAGTTGAACACAGCCGCCCAGATTTTGTAAGTTTAAGTTAAGGCAGCCCTGGTTGAGCGATCCACTGATAGCCCTAGCTATCCTGGCTGGTAGAGAAGTGTTGATCCAGTGAAATTCTTTTTCTGAGCCGCGTGTTTGATAGTTCTACTTTTGAGTTCTCTGTTGTACTTGGGAAATTTTGACCATTAGATGTATTTGCGATATACAACGCTTTTTCAGTCTTATACTGTTATTATTTCCGAAATCCTCAGCTGTCACACCTCAGCAAATTCACCAAATGCTGTTGCTGCGAATCTTGGCGTTTGCAGTAACAGCCATGCGAGAAAATGCATGTAACAAACTGGAATTTGATGCAAGCAAATGCCTAAGGTTTATGCATATATATTACATGCACCCAAATCATGTGTTTCAGATATTTACAAGTGAACAATCATAATAATAAGAATGAACAGCCTGGTATCGGTGGGTGAACAATTGTAATATCTAGAGTATATGTTCCGAGTGCACTTAATAAATTGTAAGGTTTATGATATGACAGGCGAGGCTATGCCACAGGACGATAATAGCTCAATTGGTGTCATTTTATGCGAATGAAACTTGGGGTTTGTGTTGTTATGTTTGCTAATCCATGGAGATGAAGCTTTCTAGTTTAACATCTCATGGTTATACAATAGTTCAATTGATGCTTGATGTTGGTACACATAGCAGTTTATGTCGTCATTTATGCACAAAGAAAGTAACCTACGTTCTATCGAAGGTGAAACTCACACAAGTAATATCAGTAATCCTCGTATGTTTTCCACTCCTTACAAAACATATGCTCCAGATATTATAATTATTCATCTATGGATATCAAATTCACTTTTATATTAATATTGTTCATTTTTATTATTATAATTGTTCACTCATAAATATTTGAAAGGCGTACTTCAGTTATATGTAATATGTTTTGTAAACTCTTTTTCTGAGGGGCTGTTTGTGTAGATAAATGGATGGGTAAGTAGATTCCACGTGTCATGCAGACAGCCATAATTCATTTTGGATGACTTGTCATCTCTCTTCTCCTCTCACTGAAATTTAATTCAAAATAAATATTTAAACTTCAGTCTTCCAACTTCAAACCCTCCCCTGAAAAACAAAAGGATCAAAGTAGGAAAACATCCAAAAACCCAAAAAACACTTAATTCCAACAACCAGAAAACCCCCAAATAACCACAAAAACTGCCACTCCTTTGGCAAATATTTCCTCATCAACCTAGAGAACAGAGGAGAAAAAAAAGGAAAAAGAAATCCCACCTCAGCCAACCAGGGAGAAAATGGCGAGTTTGCCCCTGGCGTTGGGGGCGGCGACGGGGGGTGTGTTTGCAGCCACCAAGGGCGGAACCGGAAATAAGGAAGATGAGAGTTTTTGGGATTGGATTTTGGGCAAACTTCAAAAGGAGGATCAGTTCTATGAGACTGATCCTATCCTTAAGAAAGTTGAAGACAAGAACTCCGGCACCGGCACAACTCGTGGTAAAAGAGGGACGGTTTCGGTCTCTACCAAGAAGAAGAATGGCGGGTTCGGTGGCCTTTTCGCCAAGAAATGAATCAAATGATCTTTGCTCATCTGGGGTTTTGGTTTTGATTGATGGGTTGGATTTAGAATTTCTCTTCTTCTCTGTTTTTGTTGGATTTGGTACTGTTTGATTGTCTTATTTGATAACTGTTAGATATTCAGCTTATTCAATTGATGCTGTTCCTTTGGCTGATTGTTGGTTTGTGTTTGGTGTTTTTTGATGAGGGGTTAAGCAAATAAACCCTGAAAAAAGAAGGGTTGAAAAAGAGAATGTAAGAGTTAAATTTGCTAAGGAAATGTTCCTGTTTTTGTGCTGAAATTCATGATCAAATGAATGCAACAGATTTGCTAAGGAAATGTTCCTGTTTCTGTGTGAAATTCATGATGGAATGAATCACAGAAGAGAAGTTCAGAAAAATTCTTGTTCTGAAGATTCTGAACCATTCTTTGTATTGCACTGCACTAGCCAGGTTGTTTCTGACATGGTCTTATATGAGAGTATATGACCCGAAATGACAGAATTCACGAAGACGAAAGCCGAGACAATCATTTGATCTGAATGATTTCTGACATAATGACATTATCCTGTTTATTGGTCACTCTGAATTTCAATTACTGTGGAGCTTTTAACGGCGAAATGAAGAGCAAGAACGGATGTAATCGATGCAGTCATCAATGGCTTCTCTCGAATGAGCTTCTAAGCGGTCCACTTTAGCACTCCCTGAAGACAGTCCCTTGGAGGAGGAATTCGAACTCCCTCTCTTGGATACGACCAATTCTAAGGCACTTCTAACCCCGTGTCGAATATGCTTGAAAAATCTTACTGATGTCCGGCTCTGAGCTCTCTTTGGAGATGTTGTCGTCATCGTCGTCGTTGTTGTTCCATCCCTAGGTGTTCGCTTGTTCGCGGGGGACTTCCTCGGCATCTGCACAGCCCAACAGCGAATCTCTGCCATGAAATGTCGAAAATCAGAGATCACTGCAGTGAAGTGCGGATAAACTACTGTCTAAATTGTGCTAGAATGTTGAGTATGTGATAATATAATGAGTTTTTTGGGGAATACAGATCAGTGCCAGAGAAATGCACCACAAAGATGGAAAGTAATCTGAAATCCTAAAAGGGTTTTAGGATTTCTTAACTAATCTGACATTATATTAACTGTACATTTCACATTCTGCATACACTGCAAAATTGCACACATGCAATCTGTGAAACCAATGAAGAAAAATACTTTACATGCTTATGCTTTTTTATGGTATGTTACCCTAACTCTTCATTTTTTTTAATGTATCCGGGTTGGACCAAAGGTATGACACCCAATACTTGAAAATACAATGAAAATCTGCAAATTTCTGAAAAATTGCAAGGTTACTGTAACTCTTCATTTTCTTTACTGTACCTAGGTCGGTCGGACCATATGTCACTCCACACTTGAAAATACAATGAAAATCTGCAAAATTTCTGAAAAAAATAGCAGAGTCTAACACCCATATCAATGTTCATATTAGTTTCTAACAGTAGTAGTAGACTCCATACTTGAATTGCTGTTGCTGGTGTTGTTTAAGCTCAAAATGAAGATCATAGAACTTACAAAGGAGACTAGATAACTAACCAATTAAGGCAGTAGAGAGAATTTGAAAACTTTTGAGATGATAAAAGAATCTGAAAGATGATGATTTAGATGTTGCTCCAGAATATGAAATTTATGCACAGTTAGGAGGATTTTCAGAGTACAAATTTCGTTTATGAGTTGAGTAAAAGCCATGAAAATATGAAATTAACCCTTCTTTTCCTCCTTTCACTCCCTAAAGTGCTGAAAAATGATTTCTTTTTGAAAACAAACTGAAGAATCCAGATGATGCCATCAAGGGGTAAAGAGTGATCCAGGTAACTATATCATGAATTTTGCTGAAATGAATGAATCTTACTTTGAGCCCTGATTGATCAATTATGAGCAGCTACCATGCATAACATAGGTATTTTATACAAATCTAAACTAATTATATCATACAATTTTAATTGTTTTATATCATGCTAATTATTTGGCTAAAAAAAATACTACTATTTTAATCAGTCTTCCAAGCCACAGTTGGACTGAACTAGGACCTGTAAAGTTGATTGGTAAGTGGTTGAGGGTAAAAACTTACCGAGGTTACCGTAATTATCAAAAGTTACTGAAAATTATTGTGTTTACCAAAAATAACATTTAACATAACAAACTAAACCTATCTAAACTTACCAAAATTTAATAAAATAATATTTTATCATGCTTATCATTTATCACTCACTAATTTGTAAGAGAATATATTTTAGAGCATATACTCCCTTTGTTTTATATTATATCATTTTGTTGACTATTACAGTCTTCAATATCATAATTTCTTATATAATATCTTATTAACAATTATAATATGATAGTTTTAGAATAATATTTTTCGTTACAAATTTAATAATAGTAATTTTATATAACAAATCATTGTATGTATCTGACAAATTGATGGTCCAAATTTTTAAAATTTGACAATAGAATTTCGAAAATGACCATGGAACGGAGGGAGTATAAAGCAGCAGAGGGGCAGAAAAGAAAGAGCGAAAGCCTGCGGCAAGGCAACGACCCAAAACAACGGATAAGTCAGTGTGGGAGTGAGGATAACATTTCTGATATCTCTCTCCCTCCCTCCCTCCCTCAACCTCCTCATTCTCAAGCTCTCAAACTCTCAACAACAATGGCGACTTCCACTACTTCTCCATCTCCCTCTCTCTCCTTCTTCTCTTCCTCCATTTTCTCCTCCAAACCCTCTCCTAAACCCTTCTCTCTCTCTCTCAAACCCCCTCATCACTCCTCCCCCAAACTCTCCCTCGCCATTAAATCCGAGCTCTCCACCCTCCCCATCTTCAACTTCTCTGGCGAAAAGGTCGGCGAAACCACCCTCAACCTCAAGTCCGCCCCTCCCTCCACCGCCCGCGCCGTCGTCCACCGCGCCGTCGTCGCCACCCTCCAGAATCGCCGCCGTGGCACAGCCTCCACCCTCACCCGTGCCGAGGTCCGGGGCGGTGGCAAGAAACCCTACCCTCAGAAGAAGACCGGCCGTGCACGGCGAGGTTCCCAGCGCACCCCCCTCCGCCCCGGTGGTGGCGTCGTCTTCGGCCCCAAACCCAAGGACTGGTCCATCAAGATGAACAAGAAGGAGAGGAGGCTCGCGCTCTCCACAGCCATCGCCAGCGCCGCCTCCGCCGGGAGCTCCATCGTCGTCGAGGAGTTTTCCGATAGGTTTCCGGCGCCGAAGACGAAGGAGTTCATCGCGGCGATGAATCGGTGGGGGCTCGATCCGAAGGTGAAGGCGATGTTCTTCATGATGGAGGTTGAGGAGAATGTGGAGAAATCTGGGAGGAATATTGGGACGTTGAAGATGTTGACGCCCAGGAGTTTGAATTTGTATGATGTTTTGGATGCGGAGAAGTTGGTGTTTACTCCGGAGGCAGTGGAGTATCTGAACAAGAGGTATGGGGTTGATAATGATGATGATGATGATGATGAGGAAGATGAGGATGAGGAAGAGTATGATGAAGATGATGGTGATGTTGTGGAAGGTAAACTTGTTTTTCCTTGAATTTGAGTTGTTTGATGTTGATATTGCATTTGTTGATTGATTATGTTATTTGGGTGAAGGTTGGATTGATTGTTGATTGCTGAATTATGTTGCTGAATTATGGGTGTTTGAACTAGTTTAGCAATAGGGTAATTGGAAGAATTGATCTAGGACGAGAATGTCTCAAATTACTAGTTACATTCATATTAAAAGTCATTCTAATATGACCTATTAGTCGTATTATAACCTTCAAATGAGTACCCTAATGGAGCCTATATCATGTGGTGAGAGGGTCTGAACCTAGAATTTGTCCAATTGGAAATGGTGAAGATGGGTATTTCAGTAGTGATATTTGGACTAGTTCTTATGAAGTTTCAACTACATTGCTGAATTATGGTGATCATATTCATGGCTTATTATGACTATGAGTTGGTTAAGAGAGGGTTAGAGGATTCAGGGCTGGATTTTTTATGGTCATTGAATTTTTTTAGGATGTGTTGTTGCAAGTGTTCAAGATTTATGGCTGGATATTGTGTCGAATATGTAGCATTATGTCACTTAATATGCTTCGTAGTTCATCCAAAACATAATCATCTTTCGGTGGCCGGATGTTGTTCATTTGAACTGTCGGTATTGTAAAAGAATGACCCTAAAATAGCGGATTGAACTGCTCTGGACTTTCTAATTTGTGTTCAGTTGCAATACTTCTTCGCTAATCTCAGTAACGAAGATAGTTATTGTGTGCGTTGATTATTACTTGGACTTGCAAGTTGTGGGTAATTGATTTTGCTTCATGGTACTGGTGGTACATTATCTTGCCTGTATGAAGCTCTTAGGGGCGAATAACGGTTGTATCATACTATTGGATAGAATGAACCTTAGAGTAACGTCTTTGAGAAGCACACGGTTTGAGAAGGTTTGTAATGTGCCTGTTTCGGTCTTTTCTGCCCCCGGGTGGAAGAATGCCATGAAGGTCATAAGCTTTCCTCATTACACCAAGTATTTGCCTGGGTCTAAAAGTGTGGGAATTGGACTTTTGGCCTAAATGCCTAATAATTAGTACCTCTATTTTGGGAATGACTTCAACTACAAGAATTGAAGTACGTGTTAGTCTGAACTCTGAAGTGTAAAGTTATTTGAGATGATTGGGACTTCAATGACGATGGTCATCCTAGCTGTCTGGTTCATGTCATACTCATAAGACCTGAAACTTTGAAGTATTTTGTGGGGGCAATCATGCCAGCATTAATGCACTAGATCCCATCAGAACTCCGTAGTTAAGGATGGTATGTCGATAATTTGGATAGTTGAAAAGGATTATTCTTTTTTTCAACTTAGATTGCAATGGAATAAAGTAAAATCCCTCGTTGAACCTCGTTTGTTTCTTTTCCATGGAGCGGTAGGTAGTGAATGATTTTTAAATTGCTACATCTGATCACTTCATACTTCACCCTGAGGTGGGTTTTCAAGTATTGGTTTTGGTTTCGTTTTCTTTCTGGGCGCTTAATAATCTAAGCTTAATTTGGCGATATGTGGCAGAAGAAGCTCCTGAAACTGCAGAATCATGAGATGAGAAGGAAACAAACCAACGGGTCTTCTAGCCGGGTTCTTCTTCTCTTCTCTAACTCCAAGAAGGTGAACAAACCCTGCTGTGCAGATTCATGGTGTAAACCAATCTTGAGACACAGCATGATGTAGTCCAAAGACAGCTTCTTGGTGGTGTAATACATTCATTTTGTACAAGGTTCGATCGAGATATGTTATGGCAGAGTATGTAAGGTTTTGTTGTTTATATCCTGTAAGAATGATTTTTGAAATCAAGTCTAGTTTGCTGGTTTAGTGGACTTTGAATGCAGAGATTATGATTCATCTTGTTGTAGTGAGATCACTTTAATGAGGTTTTTGCAGTCATATAATAATGTTCATGATGATGCATGCTTGTGTGGATTGGTTCACAGTTTCACAGTTATACCAAGGGTGCGTTTGGTTGGTCAAAAACCTCGAAGAAATGGTCAATTTCCCAGTTTCACTTATTTTCCCCTGTTTGATTGTATTGGGAAAATTTTTTCAGGGGCTACCGTTTCCAAGGTTTTCTTAGGGAAAATTTCCCTTAGGAATGGGGTAAGGGAAATATTTCTCAGAGAAATCTTTCCTACGGAAAACTTTCCATGGAAAATTTTCCCTCGAAAAATTTTCCTTGGAGTTCTTACCAAACGCTCCCTAAAAGATATTTCTGTTAGGCCAGCTGAGTCGTGTTTGATTACCCAACTACAATGTACAACTTAAGCTCAATTTGCTAACTACATGTATTAAGTTATACATGAAATTATGAATAGGGCTATTAATATTTTTTAGCAAAATGAAACCATCAAACTGAGGCCCTGTTCTTTTCTGCGGTATTTTGCAGTGTGGTGTGGTGGGGTGGGGTGGAATTGTGGTGGGGTGTGGTGGAATTGTGGTAGGTTATTGGTATGTGGGGTAGGTGAGGAGAGAGAATGTAAAAAGTAGAGGAGAAAAGTGAAGAAAGAGAAGAGTGAGGAGAGAGAAAAGTAATGATTTGTGGCAGACTGCGGTGAGTTGTGGCAAATCACAAGGAATACAGATCTTAGCCATGACAGATGGGGCTGAGTTTATATCTCGATGGAGATGTGGAAAGTGTTTCTTAACCATTTTTTTTATCTTTCCTCATTCAAGCCTTTTCTCATATAACATATTTTCATCAAATAGCACACATTGATACTTGTTTGGATTTGTAAAATAACTTATTTAGTTGTATTTGTCAAATGTAGTATATTGGAAATTAATTGGATCATTAAATATTTACTTGGTACCTTAACACAAGCGGGCATTTGGTCTAGTGGTATGATTCTCGCTTTGGGTGCGAGAGGTCCCGAGTTCGATTCTCGGAATGCCCCCTTTTTCTAATTTTGTATAGTCAACGTCCAAAACTAGTGAATTTTTAGGACAATAGGAAAAGCCCTCATACTGGTTTCTTACCTAACTGGTTTTATCTAACAAAAAAGTCCATTATTAACTTAGTTTTTCTTCCAAGCTACATGAACTGAAGAATTCAATCGATTTTGAGCAGTACAAGTTATTTTCTTTAATCTTCTTTGGAATCAACATGAACTCAAAAAAAAAACAATGGTCACATTTAGGATTTTATTATGCAAATCAAGCATTAGAACAGTAAATAAATCAATCGTGAGAACTGAGCAGGCAGTACGGTAGTATCTGTAGTATTAAATAAAATAACATCCTGTGTACCTCATAAACAAAGATGGGCATTTGGTCTAGTGGTATGATTCTCGCTTAGGGTGTGAGAGGTTCTGAGTTCAATTCTCGGAATGCCCCAATTCTCCTCTTTATTTGTTTTTTTACCTTTCCCACCAACCAAAACATAACCCAGCAGACCAAGTATCAAAACATAATCCTATTCTGAGTTCAGAACCAAAGAAAAAAGAACTGGGATGAGATTTATATTTGCATATCAAGCTGGGAGCCCAAGTATATACACATGTTACAAGTTAAAACCAATCAAAGGTTACAATTGCAAGTACATATATATATATATATTTTCCATTTACAGGAACATCTACAAGAAGGTAAAAAAAAGGATCAGAAACTATATCAACTCTGATCCTTTTCCTTGCCATATGCCATCATCTTCATCTTCGGTGCTTCGTATCGAACTGTCATTTTTTCATCCCGTACAAAGGAGCTATTTTTTACAGTCTATCTCGAAATATGCGCCAACGTCGCCTTCTACTTTCAAGGGTTGTTGCTTTCTAAGGGGGACTGGCCCGGTTTCTGCTAAAATTATGATGCGTGTCATTCAGGAGCAGGCTGCAGTGGGAGGAATGACCTGCCTTGAATGAACAGAGAGAGTTCTGCAGGTACGACCACGTCTTTCAGCCACTCGTGTAGCTCGTCTCCTTCTACCTTTTCTTTCTCTGCACAACAAGGGAAAACAAAAAGATGTTCTGCTTAAAACTCGATGTCTAAATGCAGAGTATGTATTCAGACACAACAAGGGTAATTAAAAACTAGTCGTAATAGCTCGTAAATAGAGTGAATGAACAATAATTGGATAAAGCTTGCATCAAAACCCTGCCCTAAATTTACCCAATCTTATACAGTATCACCAAAAGTTACCTAAAGTGTTCTTATATTCCCATCCATCACAGTTAAAACTTTTTACAGAATATTACATATATTTACAACTTTCTGCAACACCTTATTTTACCCGACTTAACCTTACCAAAGGAAAGAGCATGGCCTAGATTGTAGATGATGGTTTAGTAATGCTTTGCTTAAGTGACCACAACGTAGTTTAATTCGGGTTCCTGGAATAGGGCTGTGCTATTGCTCTGATCTTGGGATTTGAGGACGTCCTAAGCGATATAATCTAGACTGAGATAGTGGATATTTCTAACCACATATATATTTATATAAGTTTCTGCAACACCTTATTTTACCCAACTTAACCTAACCAATGGAAAGAACATTTCTCAAACTTTGACCCAACAATGAAGTAAAATAGGGGGGGGGGGGGGGAGCAAGGCCCCACAGAACCCAGAAAGATAAAATGAAAATTCCATCCCAATCGATAATTAAACGCAACAAAACAAACACCATTGCAATAGTTTACCTTCTAAATGAGCTCCTAAACCCTCCAAAACAGAAGGATTAGCTCGTATAACACATAATGCCACTTCCATTGCTGATTGAAGCAGTGACTTCACCTCTCTTTGAACAAGATCAACAAGGTGGCCCTGTTGTTTTGTTCTTAAATTAGCACCTTTTACTCGGAAATTTGAATACTAATTCATAATAACTATTACTAAAAGGAAAACAGAGCAAACCTGGTCTCTTCCCCAGGGAACACCACCTCCGTCATCACTTCCGCCAGCAGAAAGTGTTGCTAATGATATAGGACCGATGTTCTGGTTTAGCCCGTATTCAGCTATTGCTTTGTATGCCATGTCAGTTGCCTTCCTTATATCGTCGAGTGCGCCAGTTGAAACACGCCCTGAAAAAGCAACCTCTTCTGCTGCACGCCCCCCAAGAAGTGTAACTAGCCGTCCACGCAACTCGTCCACAAATAGAAGGTACTTATCTTCATTGGTGGGAGGGGTGTATGCGAACCCCAAGGCACCTCCTGACCTTGGTAATATGCTCAATTTCTGAACCAAAAACCAGAACACTGAGTCAAGGACATCAAAAACGAATACTCTCTTGGGCACATCCAAGAAGTGCAATCATCACGGAAAACAAATATTAAGAGAAGTGTATGGTGGTTTGTGGTGGTGTTGGTGCCTACAATAGAAAGCCATGCAAGAAAATCGGCAATTTAGAAAATGCTATCTCATCATTAGCAAACAAAAAGGTCCCAAATTCCATTCTCTCAATAACATTACAAAGAGTAAGATGAAAAGTTTCTTTACCTCAACCCGAGGTTGTCCAGGAAGAAGATTTGCAATGGCAGTCCCCACAACTGCATGCCCAGCTTCATGACGAGCAACAACAGCCTTTTCATTTCCTTTTAATTTGGCAGTTTTTTTCTCTATGCCCTGCAAGAAAGATCAACCCTCCTTAACCTCAACAGCACCAAAACATACATGGAAAAGACGGCAGTCAATAACTGATGCGCAACAAAAGACTTCCCAAATAGTAGCATCTAAAGTTCTAACCCCCAACCATTAGCAGGAACCTTACGAAGATTTAAAACAAATTCAAACTTCACGTTTATATGGCACACCTTAACTTAAGATGCACGACTGCACATACAACCAACACAAACGGTTGGGCTCGCAGAGGAAATGGTATCCATTGCTCGCTAAAATATCCTTGGTAAAGTACATCCTACATATAACTAATTGTAACATTAACATGTAATGTTCATAAGTTTAGTTCATGATGGGTATTTGATGATTACAGTAAATATATCAAATCATTCAAAATGCAAAATGAAGTGCAACTTAGACAGCTTACACACAAAGGCAAAAGATGGGCTTCTCCACAAAATTAATTTCTGCAATAGCAGGGGGGAAATGAAAAGAAGCAGTACTCACAAGCAGTTCAGACAGTACACAATAACAAAAAATAAAATTTAAACATTTTTAAAGAAAGGCAAGCACAGGAAAGACTTATACCGCAATTGATCGCTCTACTGCTTCAATAAAATCTATTTTCTCCACTATAGATTTATTCTTTCTACCAGCCAGCAAAGCAGCTTCATTTACCAAGTTTGCAAGGTCTGCCCTGTGACATGTACCAACAAAAATGCATTAGTAGAGAGATAAAAGATTAAGTCAACGATGCCACGAGAGTTACAGCGATGGTACCCTGAGAAACCGGTAGTCATAGAAGCAATATCCGTAAGATCAACATCATCCCCAAGTGGTAGCAATTTCCTGGATGTATGCACCTTTAGTATGGCTTCTCTTCCTTGCCTATCTGGTGCTTCCACCTGGAAGAAATATGTACGAATTTTGCTACTGAGCTAAAAGTTAAGATTTTCAAACATTTCAAAATGTTATACCTAAGATGAGTATGATGAAAACAGACCATAACCACTCGATCAAATCTTCCTGGTCTGCGCAGTGCAGGGTCCAACACATCAGCACGATTGGTGGCTGCGAGAACAATAACAGCAGAGTTGGTGTCAAAACCGTCCATCTCCTGCAAGACGGGATGCACATAAGACAGTTGAAGAGTCAAAATAACTCCAAAAGCCAGCAAGATTTCAGTGGAAGTGTTACAGTTAGGAGCTGGTTTAGTGTTTGCTCTCTCTCGTCATTGCTCACAATGCGATGTTTGCCATCACGACTCTTTGCAACAGCATCTATCTGCAAAGAATCACATGATATTATCAGCAATTCGACATTTATAGTGCCGGATATGAGACTCAACTGTGAGATCAAGTCATTGTTCTCCTCACACCTCGTCAATAAATATGATTGATGGTGCTTCCTTCTTTGCTCGGGCAAATAGATCTCGAACTCGAGACGCTCCCATTCCAACGTAGAGCTCTACGAATTCACTAGCAGAACAACTAATGAAGGGAACTTCTGCTTCACCAGCAACAGCCTTTGCCAGAAGAGTCTTGCCCGTCCCAGGAAGGCCAACCTGCAGGGTAAGAATGTCATTCCTCTTTCAAAAACAGATCGGGCACGCTGCAACAAACAGCAAGGTTTGCCAGAAAATTGGAAGGAGAGGGGGGGGTGTAGGACGATTGGCGAGCAATTCCTGCAACTGAGAAATTCTAGAAAGCTCTCAAATTCTCAGTTCAATTCGATATATTTCAAACTTGTGATATGAGATTCTGAAATAAAGCATGCAAGAGAAACTAAGGGGAAATATGTAAGATTCAGTTGAGAAAGTTGGCCAATTATCTTAGGACACTACCTAGAGAACACAGGTAACACGGCTGAAGTTCAATAACTGTTCTTACAATCAATATTATCACTCTGTATTGCTCATGTATACAAAACATTATATTCCGGGAAGATCTTCAACATGCCATTTTTGTTACTATCTTGAAATGTTCAAATAGTACTCACCAGTAAAACACCACGAGGAGGCCGTGCTCCAAGTCGTATATACCGATCAGGGTTCCTCAGGAATTCCTGTCAAGCAAACATCAGTTTGGATATCAGTCTTCATACGAAGTCATAGCAATCAAAGGTAACAACATATACAGGAAAAAAGACGAAAAAGAAAAAGAAAGTTAGCCAGAACTCATACCACAATTTCTTCTAACTCCTCCTTAGCCTCATCAACACCTGCAATATCAGCAAAGGTGATGGTTTCCCCTTGCACAGAGACCTTGGACCCAGCAGAATTCCCAGACTTACGGGTCCTAATCTGACCAGGTGTATGCTGCAAATGTACGATAGAGTAAATTCAAAGAAAAATTTCAAATATGATCATGCAAAAACCTCATCTGTTCCTGCACAGAGAAGATTTAAACACACCTGTGAGAAGTTCACTGGAAAGCGCTGAAGAAGTCCTACTAGAATGGCCACATAGAATAAAGCAATCTGAAAGTAAAGAGGATGTTAGAGGAATACGAAACAGCAGTGTTCCTCTAAAACTGAGCAATCCAGCATAGAAAAGATGCAGATTACTAAGGGCTAAATGTAGAGCAATCACAGGAAGGAGAATATCCGAAGAAAAAAAGTTGTAGGTTTCGAAAAGTAGACCTAATATGATGCAAAGCATCGAACGTCACATCTATCTGGGAAAGATGGGTGTCCAAAGCCTAGTGTCATAGGTATTTTAATATTCTTCTGCATTTTAGACCATTACCAAGACACGTAGCTGTGTTGCATAGCTACAAATACAATCACAATCCCAGACTAAATCCAAGGTAAATTATCAGGACTATCATCTGACAATTATACATTACATATTTTCAACACGTGGTTTCCAAAACAAAGTTGTTATTCTGGGTCAAGGTAATTGTGTAAAATTAAGTGATTTCCTGTTTTTATATATGCTGAATCTGTATGATATGATGGGAAAGGTTCAGATATTACTGTGCTCCGGGCTTCGGCATCTCTCTTCTATGCAATGACACTGGTTACATTTATGGATGTCCGAAGAAATATTCGGCTATGCATATATTCATTGCCTTCCACAGTTTCACCACACCATTTTCTTAGAGGTAAATTAATAGGTAGTCCCAACAACTATGACTATGAGTTCTTTGTTTCCTTTTCTTTATCCAACCCCTCCTAGCTTTCCGTAATGTATCTAGTCTAGAAAATAAAAATGCAAGAGAGACTTCCTTGCTAGATAAACCAGGGAGTACCTAATAACAACTCCTTTTCAGACAAGCACCTTGCAGAATCATTCCACGCAATCTCTCGCGTTAGCGGTCACAAGTCTGGACAGCAGTTACATTTTGGACAGGTTCTCATGATGGGTACATAACCATAACTAGTTATTCCATAAGAATGCTTCGGAAGCATGACCTCAAGTCTTGAAATAAAAAAACAGAAGCTTCTTATTTGAGAAACAACATGAATACTATACTTATGACATTGTCACAACCAAAATCAATATCATCATGATCAAAGGCACTCCATCAAAATGAACATTCTAACTGCATCATTTGATAATAGGAACCAGAAAACCCAACTTACCAATGCCGAATTCAAAATCCCTCCAGGTCGCTTATCCGGGGACCCAAATTCGACATGATTTTCCAGCATCTTCTCATAAGGAGCCGTGATATCAGCCGGCCGAATTGTGGTATACACAACCCTTTTGCTCGGTGCAACGTTCCTCAAGATCGACTCAGAACCCTGATAATCACTCCCCATTTCACTCTCCCCAACACCACTAATTCCTTCATTATTCCTCAGCTTAAACATGATATTGACCCCATCAACCTCCACTTTCTGAACCTGATCATCATTAACCCTAGTCATGAACTCACTATACGGCACGCTGACAAACGTGGTAGAAGGTCTCGGGTCTGACCCGGGTAACGGAATCCCGGGCCGAAGAAGCCGCATAACAAACATCACAATCCCCAATTGCAAAAGCAACACCCCAATTTCCTGAGCTTGAATCAATGGCTGCCATTGCCACCACCATCTTCCTCGCCCTTTCTCTCTCCTCGGAGGGTTAGAACTAGGGTTTCCCTTCTGCTTTGAGTCGTTCGGGTCAGGTGATGTTAGAGTATAAAATCATCATTGCGCTCAACCATCAGGCCTTTTGGTTGAGATGGTTCGCGTGAATCGCAGGCCAATAAACAAGAGGTCTCAAGTTCGAATCTCAAGACTCTAATTCATTTGCAAGGTAAAATGACTCAGAAGATCCACGCTTGCCCCCGTGCATTCGCGTGAGTGCGTGAAAGATAAAATCATCGTGCGCTTCAACCATCAGCTTAAGCTTTTGGTTGAGATGGTTCCACAGGTGAATTCCCTGCAGAATCACTATTACTTGCTCGAATTCGACTGCTCTCCTTCCTCCATTGATTCCACAAATGCTCAGAGCTCAAGAAACCACTTGAAACCCTAGACTCCCTATACGAATTCCTCACGCAAAGTTTGTTCAAATTGGGGAGAGAAACCCTAGAAGGGCAACAAAAATAACTCAATCGCAACCCAGGACATGGATAATTGAGCCGATTACAACCATGAGAGTAGAAATTCGGCTGAATTAAAGGTCTATCTACAATTCCTGGCATATCGGACACAAATTCAACGGGGAGAAAACCCTAGAAATCGGAAGAACTTAATTCCCAACTTCCAGCAATCATGCAAAAGAATTGAAGGAATTTCGGACAACAATATCTCAACATGTGATCAATGGAATAGAAAAGACGGAAACTTTGATTTGAATTCAACCATTTTCTTTTCATAATCTCTACCCTGCTCCGAACATTTGGGCATGAGAATAACGGCCGTAGAAACCGATTTTTTTTCGCAAAGGCGGGGGAGTATGGACCGTTAGTTCCGGTCGTTTACACAGGATAACAACAATTTGTTTGAGTCCGATATTTTGGGATTATTGTCCAATTCATGATATTTTAGGACCCCATTTGATTTGCGTGGTTAAATTTGGTGAGATTTTCCACGTGGGATTAAGGATATTTGAGCTTGTAACTCGTTTTCATGGATGGTGCATTGTCACATACTAATCACATAATGTGCATGGACATGGGGGTGATTGTGATGGTGAATTGGTGATTATTTGAGATTCATATATATATATATATATATATATATATATATATATATAACAGAAAATTGGATTCTAATAATTCTTACTTTCACCAATTGTATAGCAATAATCCCTACTTTCGTTTTGGATTTTAGTGGTCCAAAATAAAATTGATTCTTATAGGACAATACCGAGAGTATATCCTAAATTTTATAGATTTTAAGTTGCATTTGATTCAAAATTTATTATAACACTTTCACGATTTTTAATGAATTTACGGTGTTTGTCCAAAAAAATTTCAATTTTTTTTACGATTTCACTTTTATTAAAAAATCATAATAATTGCTCAGATTCTTAAAAAAAAGAATAATTTAAAAATTATTTTAGTAACTAAACTTCATCACCTTTCAGGGGACAGAAATGAAAAAGACAAAAACAATATGGGGCTGGAATTAAAAAAAAATAAAAAGAGTGTGAAGGTGGATTTTGTACCACTACAATCCATTCTTTTTTTTGGACCACCAGAATCCAAAATGAAAGTAAAGATTATTGTTATCCAATTAGTGAAAGTAAAGATTATTAAAATCCAATTTCCCTATATATAACAACTAAGTTAGATCGGTTAAATTCAATATTTTTGTTATGATATGTTTGATATTTATTTAATTGACTAAGGATATTCAATTGATAGAAGTTTTTGGGAAAATGTTCGGTTGATTTGTTCAAAAGCATCTTTCAATTGATCGTTTTTGGGAAATGGATCCAATTAGCAACATGTTATGGTGAACCGTCAACAGGTATATCTAGAGCAGTCATCTACAAAGGTGATATACAATTTCTTTTCTTCTTTGCTCATTATGGTCTTAAAGCCAGCTGAGTCTGAATGAATAAATTCAAGTAACTGTGTTGTTCTTGTAGTAACTGATTTAAAAGGTTTCTTGACAAATTTTGATTCAACAAATACATCACATTTGGAACAATTTTTCCACATGTCCAAGTCTACCATGCCAAAGATTAATAGACTCAACAATATAAGTTGAAGTAGAAGCATTTCCATTAGCATCAGAAGCAACATTCAAAACATATAAGTCATCACTACGATACCCCTTCCCAACAAATACCCTATTACGAAGAATAACAATCTTGCCAGCCTTTTGGTTCACCTCAAAACCAGCAACATCAAGGAGGCTACTAGAACTAAGTTTCTATGAAAGGAAGGGACATACAACACATTGTTTAACCATGATTTTCCATAAGGAAATTTAAGGAAAACTTTCCCTTTACCCAATACCGCAACAATGGTAGCATTGCCCATGAAGACATGTTCACCATCAAGAATCTCCTCAAAATCATGCTTTAGTTCCTTATAGGTGCGTAAATGTCTAGTTGCTCCATACCTAGAATCCACTCGGTATTGTTGCTGATCACGTTAGCCTCCAACGTTACTGCACAAAGCACTTCAGAATCCTCAGTTAGATTAGCTTGATTCTAACTACCATCCTGTCCCGCAGGTTTATGGTGGGCTTGATTCGCTCCCTTGCGCTGGTTGCACTGGTATTCCTTATGGTCAGGTTTTCCACAAACATAACAGAGAACCTTCGGCTTATGGATTTTAGTGTTAGGCTTTTTTAATTGATTCTAATGCTTGGACTGCTTCTGATCTTTCTTGTTCTTTCCTTTAAATCTATCCTTGTTAGAGAGTACAAGAGATTCAACTAAATTAGCTTTAACTAAATTCACAGTAAGAGAAACCATCTTATATTTCAAACGATTTGCCTCCTCAGTTCTCATGTGGCTGATTAATTCTTGAAGGGTGATATACTGATATTCTTCTTTTGTGCTTGAGGTGATTCCTATAATCACTCTAGAATGATGGAAATTTCTCAATCAGCACATTCGTTTGTAATACCTCGCACATCTTCAATTCATCCTTTGGACATGTTGTTGAGAAGGTAACTTCATGCCACTTTGTTGTCTTTCTCCAGCTTTTTTTTTCATCTAGTGGAAGAACTGGAGTTCTTGGGGTAGTAGAAGTTTGCTCAGGATCATTTTGTGAAGGTGGAACATCTAGGTCTTCGAGATGAGGTGAGGATAAAACATATCAATCTCTAATTTCTCAAGACAAAGCAACAATTTTTGAGACCATCGTTTGTAGTTAGTTCCATCAAAAAGCTCAATTTTGTAAATTTCAGCGAGGGTTTTTGGTGGAGCCGTGGAGCAGCCATTGATGAATAATCGCTTTCAACTTGTTAGGATAAATACAAACCAAGGTTGTGGAAAAACACAAAAATCTGAGTCGTGGAATGACCATTGCCTTGAAAGTGATTACAACCCGACCTCGGTGCCAATCGGAGTTGCCCGGTTGCTCCCCGAGGTTAACTCAGACGACTCTTGGATACGTGCACTTGTGTCTAAGGGTTTTGAGTATACAAATCTGATTACCCATAAAAGAGAACGAAAAGAGGAGAAACAGATTGTGTTTCTTGGTGTGTGTCAAACAGTCCAAACAAAGCATCTACTTATAGCGAAAAATTGACTGTTGAGGAAGAAGAAACTAAAGATAAGAAGCATTATTGAAGGTGAGAATCATGGAGGAAATAAAGAGGGCGCAAGACTGGGACAAAATAATGAATGAAATAAATTCGGTCAAACGGCTAGTTGCCGCACAATAAATGCGCAAGATTTTCCCAAACAAAATCGGCCCAAAAAAATAAGCCCTCACCTAAACCATCCAAATGGATAGCGGGTAGAGCGCGTGTGGATGCCCAAACCATAACCTTCTCTCTAAACCCACTTTCAAGTCAATACAACACACGGAAATAAAGGGAGATATATAAATCCAAATATACTTCATTCTTCCTCCCATGTGGGACAAGGAAAAATAAAAAAGAGATGAAAGAACCTTGTAACCATTATAAAACCATCGCATCCAACAATGAATTCCCTAAGTATTGAATTGAATTTAAGTTGATGATTAGTTTGATCTCCATGAACTTTTGGTCATTGGGTAAAAAGCTACTTACATTAGGATCTCCTGCAACGCCACGCGTCACTGGCGAGAGGTTGTTGTTGTTGTTGTATTAGTTTGATAGTACATTCTTGTGAGTTGTGATATCAATTTGTTTTCAGACATTGTAACATGAGTTTATTCCCAACCCCTTTGTAAATTTTACATATTGATCTCTTTTCACCATAGCCTTACAGTAAAATACTAAAATATGATATTTTACTTTCTTTTCTTTTGTTATTGAAATATAGAAAGATGATATATTCATTGGGACATCCATTGCTCGTTCGTTGCATTACTGATGAAAAACAATATGTTGATAATGAGTATCACAAGGAGTAATGGGATTTATTTGTTCCTGCATCATGCATGTCCAATTTTAGTAATTATTTGTTAACCATAATTACTTAATTCACAATAAATTGAGAGAAATATGGGAAAATCCTCTGTCCCAAAATATTTGTCCTTTGAATAAATTTTGACTGCTGATTACTTATAAATTATAATGACTTACAATATAAAATTACCGTCATTGTAATTTTTAGTAAATTACCTTTCTAATGACGGTAATTTCATACTTTAACTTATTATAATTTGTGAGTAATTAGCAGTCAAAATTTAGTCAAAGAACAAACATTTTGGCACAGAGGTAGTATATTAAATTGCAGAATGAGTTTGTGTAATCCTTTCCCTTTTGAACTGCCCTCTTATGCAACAAACATCGACAACCATTGATTCTTAATAAATAAACGAGGAGAACATGAAAGACCTAAAATCAAGGACCTAAGTAAACTATCAACCAAACAATTAGATTTCCTAAAAATAAAAAACATTGACCAAAACCATTCTCAACGTGTGGAAAGAGAAAAGAGAGACAAATTAGCAAAAAACTAAAAAACTCCACGCCCAAAGTCTATCAACATTTTTCTATGATGATTGTTTTGCTTCCATTTTGTAAATCCATTCAAGATTTTCTTTAACTATTTTTTCCAATCATTATTGAAAAAGAAATCTCACAAAAACCATAAGGCACATTTTCTTCTCCTCAATGGTAATTTGTGCCACATGGGTTAACTTTTATTTTAAAACTCCTTGAAATTCCTTAAACACACACCCTCCATTATTTTTAGTTCGAGTATTCATACAGATTTATCGGTTATCATATATGAGAATACACTAAATAGATCCCTTGAGAGAAGAGTTTCAGTTATCGTATATGAGGATACACTAAAGTAGATACCTTGAGAGAAGAGTTTCATAGAGTTTTTCGTTCGAATATCATACAAATTTATCGGTTATCATATATGAAAATACACTAAATAGATCCCTTGAAAGAAGAACTACTTATAGTTTTTGTTCGGGTATTCAAACATGGGCATTATTGTGAACAAAATAAAGGTCATAATCAATGGAGGATTCCACAATCTTTTCAAGACATGCCATCAATGGGCAAAAGACCACCCCTTTGTATCTGGGGTTCTTTTGTTCTTCTACATTTTGTACATATTTTGCCCTTACATCTTCAGCCTGCTTTTCTACACCTTCCCCTTAGTACTTTGTGCTGCAATTCTCCTTAGCAAACCACGTCTTAAGCTCGAAAAACGCCCTCCAAATGACATCAAACCCCCTAACATCGAAAATAATAACAAGATTACTACTAGTATTACTACGATTACTAAACCCAACACAGATCACACTCCTCTATCAACAGACCCAAAACGACACCGTCCAGGGCTAACATCCCAAATGAGCCGAAGAACAATCGGTAAAGACAAGAGCAAACGGACGACCAAAAAAGAAGCAATCGTCGTCTCCAAACCCCAAGACACGACCAACAAGCTAGCCACAGAAGACCCAATCATACACAAAATCCTGGAAGAAGAAATCATGCCCTTGAAAATCCACCGCGAAAAACTCTCCTTGGACAAAAACCCAACACACAGCTCGTCCACGAGCGCGAACCATTCGGACACAGATTCGAACCATTCGGACACAGATTCGGACGTCGACGAATCACCCCCGGAAAAGCCCCCGGAGAAGCTCATCGAATGGACCGAAGACAACCAGAAGAACCTGATGGATCTGGGCTCCTCCGAGGTCGAGAGAAACCAACGGCTAGAAAGCTTGATCGCGAAAAGACGGGCGAAAAAGCTCCTTAGCATGCAACCAAGGAGGACGAATTTCGAGTACTTGGGAAGTCAGAAATCGTTCGACGATCATATCTATCAAGTTGGGGTGATTGCACGGGCGTGTGACGATCATCACGGGTTGATGAATATGGGAGGGAGTACGTCATCGATGAGGTTTCGGACGAGGAATGACCCGTTTGATATACCTTATGACCCGCATGAGGAGAGACCGGTTCTGACCGGAGGGAGTTTTGTGGAGGAGTTTTTCTCGCCGGTGCAGAAGGAGAGTTGGAATTATAGTGGTGGTAGTAGTAGTGGTGGTGGTCGGTTGTGTAGGCATGAGAGTTTTAGTCTTGGAGGGACGAATTCGCTTGGGGAGCATCCGCTTGCGAAGAGTTTACCGAGCTTCTTCTTGAAACCGCCCGCATTTACGAGGTTGGATGATGACGAGCCAGGTAATGATATATATACCCGAGGATCATGATGTTAATAACCATCTTGAATTATCTATATTTCATATTTTGTTAACTTTTAATAATATTTTTTTAATAATTATGTATATTTGTCAACTACAAGAGTATAATACTTATCTGATAGGTCAAAAAAATATAAATAATAGCTTATTTTATCAATCATAGTAAAAAATGCAAATTTTATGCATAGTTTTATATTTATGAAAAAATATAAATAAATAAATTTTTTATATTGTTTATAGGTTATAATAACTCTCAAAGTAATGAAACATACTTTTATAATGATTTAAATATAGTTACATTTAATTTTATGAGTGATCTAAGTGAGAGACAAGATGGTTAAGAACCATCTTGCAGCAAGATGTTTATCATTTTGCTATACCCGAATTGGTCCGCTTTCTTTTTGCATTGCAAATCCGGTTTGATCTCAATATCTGAATTTGTTTGATTTGGATTAAATGGGGTCCAATCAGGTTTGGACATAAATTTTTGGTCTGAATTTTCAATGAGGTTAACAAGCATTTTCCAATGAGGCTAACCAGCATTTTCAATGAGGCTAACCAGCATTTTCAGTTTTCAAAATCTGTAAAAACACAAATACGATTAACCGATTTTAGATACCCTTAATATTTGTAGCTTATTTTTTTTTTCCATTCAGTATCATTCTTTATGCATGTCTCTCTTATGTTACCAAATGCAGGAGCAGATATGAAGGCAACCAATGAACAACCATTTCAAGAAGGTAGTTACTTTGTTCCTCAATATCGTTATATAGATATCAAGGAATAAAGGGAGCTATTTAATTGAAGTATCATTCCATGTTTGCAACTAAAGGAGTGTTTGGTAACAACCTCAACAAAATTTTTCCCGAAATAAATTTTCTATGAAAAGTTTTCTAAGGGAAAAAGATTTCAATAGAAAAAATTTTCCTTAATTTCCTAGGAAAATCTTGGAAATTGTGGGCTCTTTGTAAAGTTTTTTCCAAGATCAATGTATAATCAAACACGGGGAAAATAAGTTAACTTGAGAAGATTGATAATTTCTCTAGGATTTTTGACCAACCAAACGCACTCTAATAGTTTAATTTCCTAATTCCTGTTAATCACCTTTGACTTGACTATATTTCCAAATGCAGGAAACGACGCCGATCATAGGCCACAACAAGACTTACCACACAATCAAGAGGGTATCATTTTCATTCATATTACTACAACTTAATTTCATGGACATTCATCACTAACACATTTTTCTCTTCACTCTATCATTACAGTTCAACTCAAGCAAATTCACACCACCCGCCATGATCAGTCCCCTAGATTACCTCCAAAGGACAGAACCCATCACAAACCCATCACCGAAACCACTGTTCAAAACAACCCCCCTGCAACAAGCTCACCAAATCCTCAAATCGCACCAAAAGAAGGCACGACCAAAGAAGAAAACACACACCATCGTCATAACATACCAACAAACAAGAACCAAAACGACGACAACGACAACGACGACAGTTCATCGTCCTCTTCTTCATCGTCAATCGACATCCGAATCAACGCCACGAAGAACGAGGCATTCCAAAACTCTGTCAAGAAAGTGCTCACTTGCTTGGTCTTAAACCCTAAAAATGGAGCAAGAAATGAAAAGTCCGACGAGGCGTCGTCTAGTAATGCGATGCAGGAGGACCGGCCGCTCTACAATGTCAGCCAGCCTCATCATTCGCAGACGTTCTCGATCGCGTCCGACATGCAGGTCGAGGTGTCCGAAACCGGGTCGCCCATGTCGGGCCCGCCCGACCCGAACTCGCCCACGGACCGGGAGTCGTTGGTGTATGATGGGGACGTGGACAAGGACGCGAACTCCGGGGACGAGGACCTGTGGGCTGGGTCCCCGCACCCGGCGAGGTTAGGGGACTTGGGGGCTAAGTTTAGACTGCATGAAATAATCGAGGAGAGTAGTAGTAGTAATAGTAGTAATAATAATAATAATCGAGGAATTCCCCATAATGATAATAATAATAATATTTCTGCCATTGCTACTACGACTATTGGTGATGATGGTGATGGTGACCGTGGTGTTGATCGTCGGACGATGTTGTCTAGGGTTCCGATGATAAGAGAGGAGGAAAGTGAGCATATGCCAGATATGACTCCGAGGTCAGTATTGCCTGAAGAAAGTCGGCAAGAGGTTGTGGATCAGAAGAGCACAAATGGGGATATAATAGAGCCTAGATCGGCTTCGTCGTCATCTTCTTCATCGTCGTTGTCGTCTTCGTTGAGATCGAAGGGGTTGGCTTCGCAAATGCAGGGTAAATCGGAGCACCTAGCGGAGTATTTGGCAAACTTGCCCGCTAGCGAGACGGGCTCTAACACTCTAGAGGTAAGATTGTTGTCTACATTTTAAAGTTTACGCGTATAAATGGGACACACAATGAGATAAACGCCACATTTAGAATAAATTTTTACGGTTCATCAATTTCATAATTTTCACTCCAAAAAGTATTTGGCAATATTTTCAATCTCTAAGGGTGTGCCAAATCCATGGATAAAAAGCACTTTGATCAAAGTTAAATTTTGGTAAGTTTTAGTAATTGGGTAAATTTGGTAATTTTTGACAAATTTAAGCTAATAAATCAAAATTAAATTTTTTCTATTTTTTAACTTTGATACATTTTGGTCATTTTTGATAAATTTAGACAAACTGGAAAATTTTGATAAATTGGAATTACCCATGAATTCGACAGGTTTTAAGCCCGAACATTTTTATTTGAGTATCAGTAACAAATAAAGCTTCACAATGTGGTGCCAATTAAATTGTAGGAGGCAGGACCATCTAATGTCCAAGATCCAAGTGCTGAAGTGATTTCTATTCAAGATGAGAGTAATGCAATATTTGAGATGGAGGAAGACAAAGAAGAAGCAAAAGAAAGCAAATTAGAAGAGGAATCTCAGGAAAATAGTGACTTAATTACTACCACTACTACTACTACTAACCAACCAGAATTGGCACCAAAAGAGGCATCATGTTCAACTTCTAAGGAACATATTGAAGATGATCGTGTTGAAAAGCATGATGTTGTAGATCAAGGCGAGCCTATTGCGGAACAAATTGAACATCCAAGGAAATCACAGGTAAGAAAGTGCTTATTTAGGTCCTTAAGTAGCTGTGGCGAAAAATCGGGTTCGGACATTGGGACAAAATCCTCAAACTCGAACCCTGTCTAAATTTTAAATTCGGGCATTTTGTGATGTGCGAACTTAGACCCGAAATTGATCATCCAAGGGGATTAGAGGTACGAAAGTGCTTATTTAGGTAGTAGCTGTAGCAAAAAATCGGGTTCGGACATTGGGACAAAATCCTCAAACTCGAACCCTGTCCGAATTTCAAATTCGGACATTTTGTAATGTCCGAACTTAGACCTGAAATTGATCATCCAATGGGACTAGAGGTAAGAAAGTGCTTATTTAGGTCCTTAAGTAGTTGTGACAAAAAAATTGGGTTCGAATATTGGGACAAAATCCTCAAACCCGAACCCTGTCCAAATTTCAAATTCGGACATTTTGTGATGTCCGAACCTAGACCCGAAATTGATCATCCAAGGGGATTAGAGGTAAGAAAGTGCTTATTTAGTTCCTAAGTAGCTGTAGCAAAAAATCGGGTTCGGACATTGGGACAAGATCCTCAAATCTGAACCCTGTCCAAATTTTAAATTTGAACATTTTGTGATGTCCGAACTTAGACCCGAAATGTCCGAACCCCGGTTTGTTTGAATATACTCAAACCCAAATTTACACTAAATTCAGATACTTCAATATTTTGTCCAAATTTCAGGATTCAGACATTGGTCGAACGGTCGAACCTGAATTTGACACAAAATTTGGACGTCCAAATTTCTTATGCTAGACTCGAACCTGACCCAATTTTAGAATCAAACAAGACCGAATTGTCCGAATTTAAAATTCCAACAAAAAATTGATGATGAAACCTGATTCAATTCGGGTCGGACGGATTTTTGCCGTTACTGGTCTTAAGTAGTTGTATTTGTGTCTTTATAATACGAGATACTGAGGATATTTTACCGTGATCAGGATGAACCCAAAATAGGAATGGAAGAAAAAATCAGTTCAAGTGAGTCACTAGGCCATGAGAAGGAAGCTATTTCTGGCTCAGTTTCTACTAGCAGTGAAGATATAAATGGCCAACTAAAATCTACTGAACAACCTAGTACAAAATCAGAAGAAGGTACACCAATCATAAGTGACAATGAAGTGATTTCTAGCTCACTTTCTACTAGCAATGAAGATACAAGTGATCAATTAAAATCTTCTGAACAAGCTAGTACTAAGCCAGAAGAAGGTACACCATTTGTATCAGAGAATCATAATCAAGAAGTTATCATGGAGTCATATCAAAGCGCTATCGTCCAGGTGAGACTCCTTTGCATATATTCGAGTGTAAGTAGTCATTTTTATAGTCGTAAATGTATGATGAGATAAAATAGTCTACATCTGAATCATATAATCAATGTTACATGCAGGAAGAATCATCGGTTAATACCGACAAGCCTTCGACTAAAACTAGTCAAGATGTTCATGATTTGACCGAATCTGAAAAGCCTATAACTAAAACCAGCCAAGATGTTCATGATTTGAACGAAATGGAAGCTCTTGAGGTTAGTAAAGGAAGCAACAACATCCAAGAAACAAATAGGGGTGAAAAATCAAGTAGAATGGAGGGAACCAGTACCAAACCTCCTAATTTAACAGGACCAATAAGTTCACGACAAACCCATAATATTCAAATGAAGCGAGACAGATGGTCCAACAGACATGATATGTCATTTGACTAGCAAAAATTTGAGTAGAACATTTGAGGAAATATAGAATAGATACCCTTTGTGGCATAATTCAGCGTGAAAGTTTGTCATATGGTATGTTGTTGAACAAATCTTGTTACGTGAATATTAGAGGAATTGTATAGTATTAGAACATTTGTCTTCTAAACTTGGTGATGTTATGTTTATAGAGTGTATAAACGAAATCATACTTCAATCATGTCCCTTGGCGAGGGATGATAAGTTCAATGATGATATTGTAATTTGTAAGTTATAGTACTATTACATCTTAAAGAGTTACTGTCCTCGTTTTTTTACATTATGTTTTAATTAAGTTGCGATTCGATAAGCAACAGTTTGCAAAGGCTAGTTGAATGTTTTGCATATCATTAGCGTTATCATCTAATGTGTTAATTTATTAAGAGGAAGCGATTCTATGGTCTGCCTATAATAATAATAATAATAATAATAATAATAATAATAATAATAATAATAATAATATATGACATCTTGGACATAAATGCTTAGTATATGAGCCAAAAACTTTGTTACTTGAATCGCTTACTCTACTTCACTTACTCTACTTCACAGGCTCGCAGTTATGAATAACTCACTCTACTTTGCTATTATGTCCCCTTCTACCCTGCCCTAAGCCACTCTTGGTTGACGAGCTATTCATTTTATTATAAGACCAAATACAATGGTAGGAATTTCACATGGGAACATGTGACAAGTTCCCAAGTTTTGATACAATAGGAATGAAATTTTAGGATTGTAGATTTGGGAATGCTATATCATTCCAGGAACTTCAATATTTATCCTTTTTTTTTATTTTTTTTGGGTGGTTGTGGGCCCCACAAATTAATACAAAAAAAAACAAAAGAAAATAATTGGTTAAATTACTCCTGCTTTGGCTCTCCTGCTTTGGCTCAAATATTGGCAGAAACAGAATGGCTATATTGCCAATGTATCCGTTGTATCAACGGTTATATTTTTTTTTTTGAAAAAAAATACTACCTCTATATATATGAGGACATTCTACTTCAACAACTTTCATTTTCATCCTTCAAAAAATTAGTGTAAGTAGTTGAAATTTTTCATAATTTACAAATTTAATTATGTTTATAATTATATTTATGATTAATCATATTTGTAATTGTGTATGTGAAGTAGTTGTTATTTTTAATTAATATGTTGCATGTCGTCTTTATTTAAGTTGTGTGATTGTACGTCATCGATTTTTAATTAATATGTTTTTGATTTTATGTAGGTATGAGTACTATTTTCAATTTCATATTACATTCCATTTTTAAAATTGATCATATTTTAAAAAATAATAAGTATACATTTTGAATATTTATCATTATTAATAAACAAAACTAAAAAGTTACAAACATAAAGTAATAAATGAGTAATTAAGATAAATGAAATCCACAAATAAATATTTTAATGTGAAAAGTAGGAATGAGTTCCTATTGTTGTAAAGCAAATGAAATGAAGTTCCAAAAAGTAGGAATGATGGATGATATGGAATGGGAGTTTAATTCAGCCATTCCAAAATCGTAATGCATTTCTTTCTAAGATCACAATGACAACAAAACGCGGTCCAAGAATCATCCAAATCCTTACCTTATGAGTGCAAATTCACTAAGAAACTTATTTCGCGAATCTGAAGAATCTATCGTATTATAAATACAACTACCTTTATTGTCGAAATAAGATTTATAGTATTCTCTTTCTCTATCTCTTTATTTTTTTTACTAATATCTACTAATTTTAAGCTTTAACTATCTATAAAATTCTAATTTCTTCTAAGTTTTCATTAATATATTTTTGAAGGAAATCATAGGACTATATTTCTTTTTTTTTTTTGACACAAAACACACGACATTATATTAATGTGTTACTTAGAAAATTACACATCTCCTGACTAGCCATATCGTAAACCAGATCTGACGCCCCGAAAGCTCGAATACGGTTCCCATAAAATATGGGTTGTAAGACAAAAAAGGACTATATTTCTTTTTTACTATGACTATAAAAATAGTAATTTCATATTAAATTTTATCGTGCATATTAAAAAATTTCTTTTAGGTTGGGGGCACATGGTCTATACGCATTTGCGTACTAAAATGAGCAATTGCTATAAAGTATAAACCGTTGCGATATCATATCATCAATCATCACCAAATACAAAACGACAATGGCACCGCGGCGATAACAACCACTCCATTGTTTTCCCGCTATTTCTCGATCGTACTGAAATGCACAGCTAACTAAACCAAGTAACCAACCACCACTCTCCACAACTCGCTTATACAATTCACAAATTGCCAACCACAATCGAGGTTGGAAGATTATCGGAACTTCTCTCTCTTCTGCAATCGCAGAATTCAATTCGGAAGCCATGGCAGACATCGTCGGAAATCCTTGCATTTACAGAAACCCTAACGCCGCCGTTGAAGACAGAGTCAAGGACCTTCTCTCTCGAATGACTCTGGAAGAGAAGCTCGCTCAGATGACTCAGATTGAGCGCGAAGTCGCCTCTTCTCATGCTCTGAAAGACCTCGGAATCGGTACTCTTTTTGTTTTCTTGAATTCTAGGGTTTATGTTTCGCGGTTTGATTAGATTGAGGCGTGTATTTGCAGGTAGTGTGCTGAATTCTGGTGGAAGTGCACCGGCTGAGAAGGCGACGTCGGCGGAGTGGGCGGATATGATCGATAGTTTTCAGAAGTTGGCGATGGAGTCAAGGTTAGGGATTCCGATCATCTATGGACTTGATGCTGTGCATGGTAACAATAATGTGTATGGAGCGACAATTTTCCCTCACAATGTCAATCTTGGAGCAACAAGGTTAGGGTTGTTTTCTCTGTTTGATTTTGAAAGTGAATGGCTGAACTTTTTTGTGGGAAGTAAGCTTGATTTTGAAATTCAGCGTGAATTGCTGGACATCTTTGCGGATTGGATGAAGTAAGCTTTGGAAATTTGACACAGGGACCCGGATTTGGCTAATAGAATTGGAGTTGCAACGGCTTTGGAGGTTAGAGCTTGCGGGGCGCACTACACATTTGCGCCTTGTGTAGCTGTAAGTGATTTTCATTGCACAATGTTGAAGTTGGAAATTAGGGCTTAAGAAGAACATACTCGGACACGAGACACCGTTACGACACGACACGGACACAGGGACATGTGATTTTTGAAAAAAATAAGGACATGACACATAGTCTGATGTGTACCCTAATTTTATATAGTACTTTATAAAATATCAAGTTCTATTTTAGAAATATCAAGGGTTTAACAACATATAGACATATAAAGCTTCATTTGTTAGACTCTTATTTAGCCATGTTACCCATATTTTACCTGTAAGACAATTATGTGGTCAAAATGAAAATTGGAGAAACATTCATGGAGTATGGTAGCATTTTCTGTAAATTTGACTCTTCTAAAGAGGCAAGGGACTATTGAAGATAGATACATCCAACTTGAATTTTATATGTACCACCATTTGAGGAAAATCATTGCTGGTGTATATTCCTCTGATTGCTTTTGCCTTCCCCCTCTTCCATTTAAAGGTGCTCCTGCTGAAAATCTACTTTGTTTATCATGATACAATGAGTGTATTATTATCTTCTTAACAGGTGTGTCAAGATCCTAGATGGGGCAGGTGCTATGAGAGTTTTAGTGAGGATACAGAAATTGTGAGAAAGATGACTACTGTTGTATCAGGACTGCAGGGGGATCCACCAAAAGGTCACCCAAATGGTTACCCCTTTTTGGCTGGAAGGTGAAGGAAACTTCAGTAAGGCTTAGTAGATTGATAAGTGGATGTCTGAGTTTATACGACTTGAGTGAATCTTCTCCTCTTTTGTTTGTTCTTTCTTGTTCAGAAAGAACGTAATTGCTTGCGCTAAACACTTTGTTGGAGATGGAGGAACCGATAAAGATATAAATGAGGGGAATACCATCTGTTCATATGAAGATTTAGAGAAGACCCATATGGCTCCTTATTTGGACTGCCTTTCCCAGGGAGTTTGCACTGTCATGGCTTCCTATTCTAGCTGGAATGGAAGGAAGCTGCATGCTGATTCTTTTCTCTTGACAGAAGTTCTGAAAGATAAACTCGGTTTTAAGGTATAGTATTGCTCTTGTCATTAATATATTCTTGTCTGAGATTTTACATTAGTAGATGCTTGGTTTGGATACTCACAAAGATGTGTTATTTCTTATATCTTCATTGTGCATGCATGTATGTATCTGGGGTTTAAAGTATTTGTCTAGTTATATTAAATCAAGGTTTTTTATTTTTGCAGTCCTTTCTGTCTGTCGTAAGGAGGAATTGAATTATTTTCCTTTAGTTTTGAGTTGAAACTTAGTGCTCTGAGAGAGTTTTCCTGCTAGGAAGCAAATGATTCACCATGTTTAAACTTCTGCAGGGTTTTGTAATTTCAGATTGGGAAGGAATTGACAGACTCTGTGAACCCCAGGGTGCAGATTATCGTTTCTGCATTTCATCTGCAATCAATGCAGGAATTGACTTGGTAAGAAGTCATAATATTCACTAGGATGAATTAGCTTTTTGTTGTTGCATATCTGCTATCCTAACCAAGTGAGTGTACAGGTGATGGTCCCCTTTGGGTATCAGAAGTATCTCCAGGAGTTGGCTTCTCTTGTAGAATCAGATGAGATACCTTTATCTAGAGTTAATGATGCTGTTGAACGGATACTGAGGGTGAAGTTTGTTGCAGGGCTTTTTGAGTATCCCTATAGTGACAGATCTTTGTTAGATACAGTTGGCTGCAAGGTTTGTAGTTTTCAAATAAGGTTTTGCCCTCTTGATTTCTGCTTATTTGAACTTGGGTAGTACCACATATTCCCAATTCCGAATGGTTTCTTGGCCCCCTCCTTCGATAGGCTCATACTATGATGTGTGTGGGATGAAGTTTGAGCTATCTATTCCTTCATCATTTCCGGCATAGTAATTCTCATGCTTTGCTAAAATACAACAGTGACCTAGTGTGGATACCATCTCAGTATTGCCTTGGGCAGTGGCATTGTTTTTGTGAAGTATATTTCAACAGAGCCAACGCCCAACAATAACAAAGGTGGAAATGCATGAAGTTATCATGAAGAATTTTGATCCCAGCGGGTTGAAGAGAGTTTTGGAGAAGCTTTTCCATTCCATTAGCTTCAGAACTGTATTATATGGCTATCAAACAAATGATCAGAGGGTGCAGATTGAAAAAGGATAGTACAGATAGCACAAAAACACTGGACCCTTGGATTCCCTGATCATTTTTCATCCGCACTCTCTGATCATTTATTTGATAGCCATATAATTCTTGGTGAAATGAAGATTTTGTCCCCAAAAAACTCTTGGCCTTTCATAATGAGTTGTTTTATGCCTGACCTTTTCTTATTATTTTTTTTAAAATTAAGGCCTTATAGATAGACCCTGTTGGTGTTTTATAAACAGAGCTAAATGCTGTATTTTGCACCCAGTTGCATCGTGAACTAGCAAGAGAAGCAGTGCGGAAGTCTTTGGTTCTATTGAAAAATGGAAAAGCATCAGGAAGTTCTTTCCTTCCATTGGATAGGAATGCCAAGAGAATCCTAGTGTGTGGATCACATGCAGATAATCTTGGATTTCAATGTGGAGGGTGGACTATAGCTTGGGATGGACTCAGTGGCAGAATAACAGTTGGTATGTAGTTATTTGTATCTGGAGTATCTAGCTTATTGTGCTTATTATATCTCTGTTATCATTGTTGTTAATGTTAACTTCCTATTCAAATAAGATTTCCTCTATGTGATAATTGTATTGTAATACTATATAATTATTCAAAAGTTACCACACTGCAATGTAGGACCCACTAACAATGGGGTTGAGAAGATTCAGAAATAGGTGTATGTAGTCTCGTGATTAACCTGTGGATGAATTTTCCTCCGAGTCATAGTTGAATGATGATCGCAGTTTTAGTAACCAACGATGGTGGTGACTGTAGTAGGTCCAATGAGATAGTTCAGTGTTTTCTCTGTATAACTTGACATATTAGTGAATGTATTAGGCACTCTTGTTCAATGATGTCTGCAAGTCTTCCTCTAAATTGAGTAAATTTGGACTGATGGAGCATTTATTTTCAGGCACTACCATTTTGGATGCTGTTAAATTAGCTGTAGGTGAGAATACTGAAGTGGTATATGAGGAGTTCCCATCCCCTGAGACCTTAGAGGAAGGAAATTTCAGTTATGCCATCGTGGCCGTGGGTGAAGCTCCTTATGCAGAATTCACCGGTGACAACCCAGTGCTTGAGATACCTTTCAATGGTGCTAGTGTAATTAATGCAGTTGCAGCTAAAATTCCGACCCTTGTCATCCTAGTCTCAGGGAGACCATTAGTTATAGAGCCGGGACTTTTGGAAAAGATGGATGCTTTTGTTGCTGCTTTTTTGCCTGGAAGTGAAGGAACAGGAATCACTGATGTTATCTTTGGTGACTATGAGTTTGAGGGTCAACTCCTTGTGACATGGTTTAGAAGTGTGAGTCAACTGCCAGTGCATTCTGAACAGAATTCCTATGACCCTCTGTTTCCCTTAGGATTTGGGTTGAAAACCAACAAAGGGAATCCTGTAAACTGATGAATTCTCGTGATATACACCGACTTTGTGTGCTATAAGAAGTTGTACTACTAGATAAACAGGAATTTGCTTGGAATGAGAGCCCAACTGTTTTTTGTTGTAGAGCCCATTCCTTGTCTTCACAGCATCATGTGGTTCATCTTCTCTCTTGAATTAGTACACTTTTCTAGATCCATCGGTGTCCTTAAGTTAAGAATAATGCTTTGCCTTTCGTTTCGAATATCCGTTCGTAATAAATGCTTTACGTAAGCTGTCTCGACTGAGTACGGTGATATAATGGATATGGCCTAATTTGGCTATTTAGGTATCTTTCTTTATAGAGTAGTCTTTTCCATATTCTCATTACATATTCAGATAGGTTATTTCATTGTCATTGTTTACCTTGATCTATTGGAACAAGCAAAATATGAATATTATCTGGGACAAAGCTACCAGATGACTGACAAGTGCAAGTTTCTGATTTTGTGATGTGCTGGAACAAACTTCTGGTTTGAAGAATCCTTGGATAAATTGGTATAGGAGTTCTGCATGCAAGATACTGAAGTGAGGGTGGAATTTCAGAGCTCAAAGAAGGAAATTTACATGATTATTAAGGTGTTGTCTTTTTTATTTATAATTTTATAATGGTCTACAGCAAAATGCTCCAACTATCCTTCCATTTTAGAATCTTTTCAAGTGTAGGATCCAAGATAAACATTATCTTTGCTGTTCAGAGTTAAGGTTGAATACATTTGTCCTTCTTCCTGGGGACTCTATTACTTTAAGATATTGATTTGGCCCGGGTTTGGTAATGTATGGGAATTGTATGTGTCTTGTATAGTTCCATATCAAGGTCTAAGACTTGTGAAGATTTAAGATCACAAGATGTTCTCTGTCACCCATCAGCAGTAACCACTATGCACTCTATTGGACTAATCTCTGAAGTCTTTTTTTTCCCCCTTGCCTCAAAGTATTGCCTTTTTAGATGGTTGTTGGATCGCCAATTTTGACAAATTGTATTGCTAACGGTCACAATACACAGGCCATCCTGGCTCGTGTTTGGAGACGTGGAAACTAGGTATTGTTCAGGGGGTAACCCATGAACCATATAATAGTGGTCTTCCCTCTTGAAGCTTTGGAAGCAATGGAACAAGTAAGTGGGTTGATACTGCAGAGTGGAGACATTATGAATAGCAATCTTGTTTAGAGAAATTTAATTTGTTTAGTGACTCAAGAATCAAGATAAGGTAGAACTACTCCTTTGAGGGTACAATTATTGGTACTACTGGCCATTACATCATGAATCCAACAGATCTTGTCAACATAGAAGGTAAAAGCCTTTCACCCCGGTCTCCTTGAACAAGGCACTTCTTTGAGTTTTATCTCTGAAGGACTGACGACACGTTTCTATTCCTGTTAGGTGGCTCCATAGGCTCCATTATGCAAAATATGACAGGCTATGTTCTGAATAAACTAGAAAAGACATCAGAAAGTGCCATGGTAGTGGAATTTGATGTAGATAATGCGGAGTGTCAGAATCCAGGGGAAAGGATGAGTTAGAATATTAGGGATGTCATAGACTCATGGTTTTGGGATGAGAACAAGGTTGCATATACTTCATATATGGTCCTTCTAAGGGGGACAGGTATTCATTAGCAGCCTCTGAGATTGGTGAATCTGCAAATGAGCAGCAGATTACTGATTTTACAACCAACAATTACTTCTATGTTCTAACCCTATCGAGCTCTCATGGTGTCCCATGAGTTGCGGGTCCCAAATTGCTGTATTTGGGATTTAGATTTTAATCCTTTGGCCACGGAGGATTTGTCATAAACTGTTTTCTTTGATGTCTTTAGGGCACAGACAGTAAAGTCTGTGATGATATGGATGGTGAAATGCCGACTTGACCGTGAGATTAGCTTTGCCACGACATATGTAAATCTGCCTAGAATGCCCTTTTCAAGCTAGTACCTTATTTACAAAGTTTATATTTTTTTTTAAAAAAAAAACTACTATCATCTGCAAGCACTGATTAGAAGCCTAAATTTTATGTGAACACACTTGTCCAAAATTTTTAGATCTCTGCTGCTGTTTGTGCCTGTAAGTATGGTTGTTTTCGCACTATTTGAATTTTTATGAAATTCATGGTGAAAAATAAGTAACAGAAAGGAGTAAAGCTAGTCATTGCGATTCCATCGACTCATAGAGCGTGTTTATGATCCGTATCCCAAAACAAGCGTTCTGGCCAAAACTATGCTAAATTTGTGCAAAAGTTAACGATCTGCTTTTGGAACAAATGACCCAGCAAGCTTTCCTTGTAACTATGGTTGTGACAAAACCATCCCTTTTTAGGTTTCCATTATTCAATGTTATGGTCCCTTTGTTTAATTTTCTTCATCTCATTTTAAAATCAGGCTAAACGTCATTTGGACTTTTCAGTGCACTGAAAGGACAGTTATAACTAACACCGATGAAGAGAAGATCCTAACTCCTAAGCCACGACGCTTAAGATAATGGCGCGCACATGTCGATGACCCGTAAATGTGCATGCATGAAAAAAGTTGCCTTAGCATACACATTTAAATAAGTTTTGTAGAGGAGTACTAGAGTACAGAAAGGGTATCTGGATTTTGCTGCTGAATATGCTTTTACTGTTTCAGTATCCGTTCACTCGTGTTTGGTTCTTTGGGAGATTTATATGCTCTTGATCTCATTGCTTTGAATCGTTGGTCTGCGTAATTGTTTTCTGATTAGGCCCGGGTTATTCTAGGCTTGCTAAATCCGCTAAGTAATCTTGGGGAATCTTGTATTTCATATGATTAGTCAATTGGACTTCGAGATAGGGGCAAATTCCGCGGATTACGACCTTTCTTTATTGAATGGTAATTTTAGTCTAGCAATGCCTTGTATTGACTAATTCCCAGATTCTGGATAACTTATTCATCAGACCTCAGGCTAAGGGACAAGGACAGCCATAGGTGGTCTGGTGAAGTGCTTTTTTAAACGCACTAATCACTGTCTATAGAATAAAAGAATGTTTGAAGCCACTTAATGGCATTCCTTTGCAGATTCTGGTCTTTATTGTCCTTTTTTTTTCAAATATTTATGTTTTTGTCCTTTTTATGGATCTTGCAATTGATTATTTATTTATTTATTTATTTTATTTCACGTTTGATTAAATTGTGTGACACCTACTGACTGCCTGAGCTGAACAAGTTGGTTGTAGGCTTGTAGCTAGCTTTTCCCAAAGCAAATTGTGAAACTGGACTTTTTTCTGTGAAACGTTTCGTGAGAGTTGATTCTTGTTCCTTTATTGGGTAGATTTTTCCTGGATCTTTGTCCTCCCTGTGACCTAGATTGCTAACCTGATACATCATCAGCTTGTTTACAAATATATTGAATATTGATTCTAAATGGAGAATGCAATACAGAATTATCGAAAATCTAACTACTTCTGAAGCTATGTTGCTTATTAGTAGTATTTAGAAGCATGACTTCGTCTTATTGTGCTGGATGGTCTATGATTTTTCAATCGCAGCAACTGCTAAACAGCAATGTACATATAACATATGAAATCCACCATCTCGTGTCCCTCAAAATTTCGTGTTCTTGTGTATTTTTTTGTATGGTTTTACCTGCAAAAACTGTGCTTTGGATCAGTTCAGGTTCTATTATTGCTAGCTGAATTTGGTTCGTACCTCCACATTGTCCGGGAGGGCTAAGGTACACATACTGATGTAACTTGAGCTATCAAGAAGCATCAGCATGTGGATCAACAAAATAGTATTTTCTCCTTTTCTACTTTTGCTTTGGGAAAGGACCACAGTACAATTCCGTGTGCTGCTGCCGACAGTTTTCTAGCATCGCTTTCAACTGAGTTGTGCGAGGCTGTTCTTCTTGAGCGAGCTTTGCCCTCTTGCAATCCCCTGGGATCAAGGCCATTCTTCTTATATTTTTTTTGTTGTCGCCCTTTGAGTGTCTGTCATAACTTTTTTCTTCGAGGGATAAGATTGCATACATTTGAATTCTGCTTGATCCTACTCAAGATGAAGTTACACTGAATTGTATTCTTAAAAGGGAATTATTTACGCTATTAAAGAATGAAAATTAACAAGTTTATTGACTAAATCATACATGCAGTTTTCAATTCGGCTTTGAACATGTGAGAGATCATTCTCTACGTAACACATCAGCGGCTCATCTTTTTTGCGGTCCCATCTCAAAAAGCATCTAGCTCTCATAATGGATCCTCTGTATTATCAGCAAAGGTACGTCCAATCTTTCTTTTCAGTACCATTGTTGGAGGATGCGTGTTTGAATGCAACTTGTTGATTTACCTGTTTGATTTGTTGATTCTATAGAAATGAATGAAGTTAACAGTTTGTTTTGATTTCCTTCAGTTTTACCTTAACAAAGTCTCTTAAGCCCTTTGTCAATAGTATTAGGAGCCATATTTGTCATATTTATCGAATGAAATCTGCCTCTTTGCAAGTGTATAGTTTAACAAGTCCAGGTAGATGAATACGTTGTCTCGACTTATGTCCTATGCGCCAGCCCAAGGTTTTAGTAATACCTGAGTTAATGACTGTTAACGGTGTATTTGAGTTAATACACGAAGAGAAGATGGATTAGAAGGGTTTCTAATTATAGCCAGGCAGAGTAAAAGAAGATAAAGCCGAAAGTTAAATATTCTGATATTACACATGTGGTGGAAACAAATTTCTGGACTCAACTCTCTCTCAACAATGTGAGTGAGTGAGAAAGAATAAAGTGGCCATGGATGCTTTTGGGTGTGCCTCAAGGTGCAGCCAGAAAAGGATTCTTCTTTTTCAAAAGACAAGACTGAAGACTAGTCAGATTTGTCGCTTACTTCCCTTATGAGTGTTCTTTTGCTTAATTGATTTGGGGGTCCTGGGGGCTGGAAAATATAACTTTAAGAGTGACCACCACTTCTTCTTCTGTGCTTTGAATCTTTGGATACTATGCTTGATTGACTTCAACAGCACGATTAAAATCTGCAAGAACTTGTATTTCACCGAAACCACAAAACCTGCCGCAATTCAACCCTCGAGTGGTCCTTGGTTGTTAGATAACCCTAACCCTAACCCTAAACCCTAAACCTCAAAACCTGCCGCAATTCAACCTCGAATGGTCATTGGTTGTTAAGTAACCCTAACCCTAAACCCTAAATCCTAAACCACAAAACCTGCCACAATTCAACCTCGAATGGTCCTTGGTTGTTAGGTAACCCTAACCCTAAACCACAAAACCTGCCGCGATTCAACCAAGCAATGAGAAGATAAGTGAGTGAACTAGACATGCCTGAAAAACACAAATACAAGTATGGAAGGAGAGCACGTTAGTCGTTAGGTAACCTTACTGTAATTAGGAATAAAAATAGTTACAAGTTCAGAAGGAAATAAACACGGGATCAGAGCACATGTTTTCTCAGAATAATCCCCATAAACTTTCAAGGGTTAAGTCAACTAGTTCCCGCCATGTACAACTCCATAATTGCCCTTAGAATGTATGTCTGTTAGAGGAATTATTTATTCAATGAGACAAATAATGGCCTCAATGTTTCTTGGAGGAATATTGGAACTAGTCAAATGGCCATTAATTCAAAGAAGAATTTCATACTTGACATGGTATACCTATGAGTAGCAGCTATAATGTCGGTGAATGAGACCCCTAATTTGATGCCAACCATTGCAAGGGGCCGAGGACCAGGATCATAATTCTGTTCAAGACAATACTGTATAAATACATGCATAAATTACAACCAAAAAAAAAAAACATGGCAGTTGCCATAGCAAGAACGGATTAACATATATATCGTGTTCTATTCTGTGGTAATATCTGCACTGTCTGCAGTTATCCACATTATCCACACTACTTTCCTACCTTACTGTGCCAATTTATTTGCATCCACAACTTACCATCCGCAGAAAAGAATAGTTTCGGGGGTTTGACTTTAAACCCAAAACTCCCGAGAACGAGGGGAATACTTTGCTGCTGATCTGTCTCATGGCAACTTTTTTTTCCCTAGTGGTAGAAAGGACACAGAATAATGTCCAAGAGGCATTTCATGATTTTTGGTATCAATCCTTGATTATACCTCTGAAATTGAACGCTACCTATGGTCCTTATCTTCACCAATACAGATTTTTTGCAGTAGTTTTATGTGGTGTAAGTGCCTTTCTCTTCACCTTAATTTGTTTTAGAACAAGTCCAATTAATGAGTTCAAAGTGAAGTTAAGCAAAAAGTTCTCAGAATAAAAATTTAGAATAAATTCAAAAGATAAGTTCAGAATAACTGAATATATTTAGTTCAAATTAATTCCTGTCAAAATACTATGATAAGAGCACTCTATAAGAATCATATAAAATATCTATGGAGAGTGTGAATGAAGTTACAGAAAACTGTGATCATTACTAGTTAGGAAAAGGCAGAACAACCTTTTCCCTCTAATGGGAAAAGCCCTTGTCAGCTTTTGCCTCCTATAGCCGGGTCTCAAACTTCACTCCTAGATTCAAAGAGCAGGGACACCATCCTTTTAGCCAAAAAGATTAAAAAAATTTTGAGAACTGTGTGCTGGATGTTGGATTACTTGTAATCATGGTGTGATTTAGATGTGGATTACCTTATTCCTACTATGTCTATATGCAAGCGTTTGGTTCGGAAACTTTTTCAGGGAAGAGAGTCAATTTTCCCGTGTTTGGTTTTCCATAATAGATGAAAAAGTTTTAATGTGGGATCCATTATTTTACTCGTGAGTTCAATAACCAGTTTCCCAGTGGAGCTAGGGAAATTCTTTTCCAGGACCGGGAAGACTTTCCCAGTAAACTACCGAACGCCAAATTGCAATTATTCACCTAAAAACCATGCTTACCATAAAGTTCATGGGATCCTTCAAACTGCGCTATAATATTCTTTTGTACGGTGCGATGCGGTATGGTACCACAACTCACCATACTTATCAATATTCTTCTACACTTTACCACAATCATTACCAATATATCTCCTCGCTTTTTTCTCTCATCACTTTTATCCTCTACTTTTCACATTCTATCTCATCACCTACCACATCAACCACACTTTTCACAAATTTTACCATACAATTCCACATCTTACTGCATTTTCCACAATTTCATCATACTGCACCATTTTCGCATCATACCAACCGCATAAAAGAACTGGGTTAAACGTGTTTCCACTGAAAATATGTTGTTTTGTATCCTCATTATTTTCAGTGGGTATGTTTAATAAGCTCCTACAATGCCAAATTCACAAATAATATTATAATAATGTAGTAGTATAGTAGTATAAAATAAAATGCTTTAAAGACATAGTGGAACAAAGTCTGTCACCCAACTGATACTAAGCTGATTAGTGTGAGGTACCCTATCAACCACTCCATTTTAGGGTTGATGGAATATTATGAATTTAAAGAAGAAGATGCTTAGAATGTGTAGGGAAAGGAAAGCCTAAACAGAAATCAGGACAGTCTTATGTGGAGCAGTACTAAAAACAAGTGCAATGTGAGTCAGCCTACTTTCATTCAGCCATTTAGGCCACCTCAATGTTTTTGAGCTTTGTCACTTTTACCACTTCTGGAATTCACCCTTGTGAATGGGGGCTTACCCAAAAAAATATTAAAAAAATTTGTTGGAATAACACTGGGAGTGTTTCAAGATCTTGTGCCACTTTACACTACTGATGTATTCAGCTGTTATGAAAAAAATTTCCTCACGACTTAATGGAAAACAGTAAATCTTTGTGGTGGGATGGGACCGCTTTCCAAGCGAGACGATTTGTACCCCGGGTTGCTTATTTAATGAAAAACATTTAGATTTTCTCCTAGATTTTTTTTTTTTTGCTTTTGCAAAAGGTTTGATATTTATATTGCATGAGGATATGTACATTTCTGTGGTAAGTTGAAGTTTATCCGCACTATCCACATTTTTTCAACTATACTAGACCACTTGTTCTCACCTTATTCACCTTATATATTATATATAATATATATTTAAAAATTTATAATATTTAATGAGTAATGTGACTAGCCTTACTCACAATACCTAATTAAAAATTATAAATACTTTTCCTCCTTTATCCACCCAATCCTCATTTCACCAAACCTATTCACCTTTATCTACACTATCCAAACTTCACCAATTTATGCACACAACCACTTAGTTAACCGGAGACAAGAACAAGGCTAGCATTAATCTTGATATGGACATATCTATTAAAGTATTTTTGATATATTTTTTGGAAAAAGAATTGGGTTAGAGTGTTGGAGATGAAGCCTAAGTGAAGAGTGAAAGGAAGGGAGTTTCCATGCCTAGATAACAACTCCAGCCTTGGAAACGTACTTCTTATGATTGGATATGCTGGTCACATGTGAGAGGCCGTACTTGGTCCTTTCTCCATGGATCTTTGTACCCTTTTTTATCAGCAAATCAGAGCATATCCTGATGCCATTGCTGTCTGTGTGTATCTTTCTCCAATCTTCTCATCTTGCCTCCCTGATTTCTGTGTTTTACTTGATGCAGTTAATGAGATATATAGATTAATAGGAAAGGGTGATCAAAATGAGGGCATTAGTAGAAGTAGTAGTAGTATTTGATCCATCGTTATCCCCAACAACTCAACTGCATTAGACCGCCCTGTTTTTTGCATGGGTAAACTATTTTTCTATGTAAATATTTCTAAACATATAACTTTTCTACTTTTAAAACAATTCGGTACTTCATTATTTAGGCACCGCTCTTTTATATGGTAAGTTGCAGTGGATTGCGGTAAATTGCGGTGGAAAATAATGAGTGTTGATATTAGTAAAAAGGTAAATAGTATAAAAGAACGGTGCCTAAGTCAACTTTTATATACCCACCAAAAGAACAAGGCCTCATATTCATCTGACTCTTTATTTGAAAAGAATTGTTTCTCTTAGCAAAATCCACCCAAAAACTGTAGTTCATCACTTTTATGTGAGGTATAAGTTAAGCTCTCTTATGTAAGATGGAGTATGACCCTGCTCTTTTGTGCGGTTGGTAAAATGTGTAAATAGGGCGGTGTGGTGAAATTATGGAAAGTGCAGTAAAATGTGGAATGGTATGGTAATATTTGTGGAAAGTGTGGTTAATGTGGTAGGTGAGGAGAGAGAAAAATGAGAAGATATATTGGTAATAATTGTTGTGAAGTGAGAATATTTAGTATAGTGAGTTGTGGTACTGTACCGTACTGTATAAAAGAACAGGGCCATAGTTTTGGGACATAAGGAGTACTACTGTACAAACTAGCAGCTAAGCATCGCATCTCATCAATGAACAAGCCCCACTAGGACCCCTTAAGCAAATATAAGAAAGAAAACACAAATATATCAAAGGAAACAGAGCATGCGCCATATGGCCCGTGAGACTGGCACTTTTCCCTGGTTGGGCAGCTGTCACATTCTTCTCCTTTTTACAATATGCAAACTCAGTCCCTCACCAACCCGGAGCATATGTTCATGATATTTGACAGTGAACAATTATTTTGGAGGTGAACTGTTATAGTAATAAAAGTGAACAACTATAATAATAAGAGCAAACAACCAAATATATATGGATGAGCAATTGTAATATCTGGACCACATGCTCCAAGTGCACTTAATAAATTACAGTGCCTCACTGTATTGTACTCGCTTAAGACAACAGATACTACTTTTGGAAGAGATTTTTCTTGAATGTTAAACATTACAAACTACTTAGGAAAGGAGCCTGTAATTTAAACTTGAATCTGTCCTTAAAACATGACATCCCATGCTCTTTTCTAACTCCTCAATACCATGTACTATTGTACTAATAATATTCACATACAGAACCAGAGAAAAGAGACAGACTCGTACATAACTTCTAAATTAGAAACCATTACAAAAGAAGGGGGGGAAAAAGATAAACAAAGATTACAAACATCACAAACTACTAAGCTTAACACCACACCTTTGTTCTCAAAAACTCCCCAAAAATAAAGGAAAAGAAGAAGAAAGTTAAAAATAGAACACCTTAATTAGTGTTGTCATCCATGGGAATTGTTCTGGGATGATTGAATCTGGAAACCCATGCTATCAGACCCAATGTAATTTTGCAGAAATTCAGCCCTCTGCATGTTGTGTCCCTGCATTAACCCGAATCCCCCATGATCTTGTGACATGAATACATTTCCTTGGGTTAAATCCTCGAAAGCGATGGCGGCGGTCGTGGGTCCTACTCCTCCATTGTTGTTTTGCGGGTCCCACGGGAAGCTTTTCACGGTCATCGGGTGCTGGTGCTGCACTGTAATGGTGGAGGATTGATCGGGCGAACTCGAACTCTTGCTAATGATGCTGTTACTGTTGTCTGGGGAAAGAGCCTCATTGTCTAGATTTACAGTGGTTATGTCATGAATGCTGGCTCTTCTCTTGTCTTTGCCTCCTGAAAGCTGCCTTATGAAGTACTTTTGTGCATGGCTAGCAACCTGGGTTGGTGTTCTTGTTACCACAAAGTTCCTTGATATGTTCCTCCAATCACCTTTTCCATATTTCTTCAACCCCATCAAGAACAACCTGCACCCAGAAAAAAAGTACAAATTGCATCAGTTCTTTTGGCCTCTTTTGGACTGGACTGAGTATATATGTCAAAAGTTATGGAGGAGATAGCAAAAATTGACTTAAATTAACCCAAACAGTCAGAACAAACAAAACCCATGTTTCTTTCATTAGGTCAAAACAAGCTCATGGAAGGATATGTATTAGAACATTCAAATGCCCTCTCAGCCTGGATTTGTTTCTTTCTTTCAGAACTCAAAAGACCAAATTAAACCAACATCCTACCTAAGCTAGTAAATGGGGTCAGAAAACAGACTTACCCACACAATTAAAAAACAAACTGCACACACAGATTCTAGGAGGCAGGGTAAATAATTATACTCAAACCCTAGGTAAAATTTCCAAATCAAGAAGACTTACTTGTGTTCCTCTTCAGTCCATGGGACCCCCTTCTTCCTCTCTTGATCGGGCGGGCGGGCGCCGGGCCCCCTCTTGCCGCCGTAGGAGGTGTACTTGTACCCATCATAGCCGTTGTGGTTAACCCATTCCAATGTGAAAGCAGAGGGTGTGTTGTAATCAGGGATTGAGACCAACCCAGCTTCAATATTGGTAACATCATCTTCCAATTCTTTGTACTGTTTGATAACATCCCCCACTGTCTTCCCTGGGATCATGGCTGCCACCTTGTGCCATCGATCTGGGGTGTCTTTGTCATACACAGCTAGGGCATTCTCAAACATCTTGTTCTCAGCATGGGTCCATTTTGTCCTCCTGCTCTCATCTATTAGCCAGGTTGCATTTGAGAGGTATGATGATAGAACTTCCATTTCCCACTTCATCAAAAACACAAGATCAAGCCCTAGTTTTAGGTCTTCTTTTCACCAGGGAATTGGGATGGGAATTTTGAGGGTTTGTTGTTGTTAAAGGGAGGAGGGTTTTGACTCCATTTATGAGAGGAATTTTGTGTTGTGTGGGGAAGGAAGGAAGGAAGGAAGAGATAAAACCCAGAAAGAAAATGCAGAGGTTGAGATTGTACAGATGCTAAAAAATCAGAGAATTGAAAAGAGGGGGGAGCATCTCAAGGGAATCAGAATACTCCTACCCCCTTTTCTCTGTGTGGCCTAGCCCTTTAGAGGAATCTAGAAAAGACCCCCCCAACTAGGCCAAATAGGCAAATACCCCTACAAAATCTTCCAAAAATCTCCAACCCAGAAAAAAAAACCCTCTAACAAACAACCAGTGGGAAACAAAACCACCAATTCAGGAGCTTATATGCAACCCAGAAAAACCCTTTATGCATCAAACTTTCCTGAATTAAGATACAGTTCCTAAATCAGGAAAAGGGTAGAATTGAACAGAGATTTGTAGAAAACTAGAGCTGAAAATGGAAAGACCCAAGTGAGAAAACAGAGTGATTATGTTTATGTATGCACTGTATAGGTTCTGATTGTATTGTAGCAGTTGAAGTTGGGGAAAAAAATCAAGGGGTGAAAAAGAGAAAGAGAAAGATCTGACCTTTCCTCTTTTTTTTTTTTCTTTGATGATTTGAGGTCTGAGCAATGAGCACCAAAGTGAGACCCAAGGGGGAAAAGTAATAAAGGGCAAAAGTCTGAAAAGCAAGGCAGCGAGGTTCAAGGAATGAATCTAAATTTTAGCACATCTATGCAGGAAGAGGAGAGAGAGAGAGAGAGAGAGAGAGAGAGAGGGAGAGAATTGAAGGTGCTGGGTTGTGATTGGGTAAAATATAGTGTTTGCAGATACTGCAACTAAAATTGAAAAAGTTTGCTGGGTTTATTTATTTATTTATTTATTCATTTAATTAATTATTTCCAATATTAGTCTTTCTCCCTGTTTTGTATTTCTATTTATAAGAAAAATTTGGAAGAAAACAGGGTTTATAAAATAAAATTAAGCAGATGATGGATGGCAAACTCCACCTGCCCACCACTACAAGTCAATTTGATTAGAAACTATATTTGACATTGCTTTCATAACATTAATCTGTCAAGTATCAACCTCTTTTTTTTTGGTATTTTTTTAACCTTAATAGGGTCAATACAAGATGCACTTTTTTTGAAAAAAAAAATAGTAGTTCCCTCTTGTGCAAGTAACTTAGCATCCATTATAATTGTGGTTTATATATGTTCCTGTAATTTTTTTTAGGACTTGCAGCAATTAGTAGTAAAATTTTATCATTATAAATAATAATTATATATTTTATTTAGGAAAGGTTTGGGAAGATGTATAATAGCGAACTTGGTTCTGACCGTTGTCCTTATAGTTGAATGAAAAGGAGTTATTTGATCAAATTTAGATTGTAATGGACTACAGAAAAATGTCTCATCCTCTTCTTGAATGTTTACATTTTAGGTCAATTGAAAACAATTTCTTTGAATTACAAAATTTAGGAAGAAAATTGGTGCATTGGATCCTTCATAGTTCATACTTTACCTAGTAGCCGGATCTTAACATATTAGATTTGGAGTTGGATAGACAGGACGGTGGTCACCTTGGTATGAGGTTAGGAGTTCCACAATCCACTCCCTTGAGACCTGAAAAAACTAACTCAACACATGAATTGAGTAACCGAACCCGAATGGACGATCTGTTGTTGACTAGAACCCGAAACCGACATGAACCACAACTTGAAATTGATTCGATTAAGATCTACACTCAAATGACCCCAAATCAAACCAAAACCCAATCGGAAAGAATATCGCCCGAACCAACCCGAAAAACATTTCAACTAAAGTCGACTCGTACCCAAACCAAGCAGAAATTGGATGACTTGATGCCAACTCGAACCGATCTTCAACCGACCTGAACCTGAACCGATTTATCCGGTTGCCAATTCTATACTCCACGCATACAATTCAATGCTTTTTTTTTTTCCTTTTTCCCCCCTCTTGTAGCGAATTCATACCTTAATGTTCGATGGCTCCAAAGAAAAAGGCCAATTCCCTATTTGTTTAAACAAAGGGAGAAAAAGAAATGCTAGGAAAAGAGTTGCACTTAGTATCTACTACTATTGACGTTTTGCATGCTAGTAGCCAAGGGGCTAAGACCTATTCATTGTTTATTTTAAGTGCAATTAACTCTTTAAAGGGAATAATGCATGAAATAGTATACAATGTAATACTACTATACTAATAGTAGCTTAATTAGCTTGTGTTTAGGCTATATGAGGCTATGAATTATGAATAGGTAGATTCCCTCGTTGGAGGCACACCTTTGGAATATCGTTGATGAGTATTATAGGGTATAGCCCTCCTAGCTATTCCCTTAAGAAGCCCCAACACGGTTGAACATGTTTATATCAATATATGTATTGTAAGGATCTAGAAAACTAGCCCTTTATAATAATGATAATCTACTTCAACTTGCTAAGGCAAATTGGATGGATGGAAGTTACTACTTGTATGTGTGGTACAAACATAAGATCTAATGATTCTAATCTAGGGTATATGTTTTCTGCGGCTCCTTTTAGGGCAAGTTATGTGAAGGATCTTCATAATAAAATTCATACAATAAACAACAAAAAATAAACTCATACAATATACAACAACAACTACTTTTCAGGAGACACATTTGAGTGTGATCTGACGGATTTAGATTAATGTAGAACCATCTCAACTAAAAGCTTAAGTTCATAGTTGAAGGTCTAGTAATAATTTTATATTCTAATACGCCCCCTCACACGAATTCCCTTCCTTTAGGATCTTTTACTCAAGTCTGACTCTGATATCATGTGGAATCATCTCAACTAAAAACTTAAGTTGATAGTTGTAGTCTCAATGATGGTTTTATACTCTAACACAGATGTAGGCAACATTTCCACATAAACTAAAGTTCATGGGAATTGGGAAAACTAATTTTTGACGGATCCGTAGAAAAAAGCATTTGCAAAAAAAAAAAATCTTGGAAAACAATTTTAAACACTAAAAGAAAACCCAGTAGAAAAACCTTTGAAAAACCGAAAGAAGACTAAGAAACCAAAGGAACTTACTGTTAGGAAGGAAATTCATAATATAAACTCAACAAAATAGTTATGAATAATAAATTCAATTAAGGCCCCGTTTTTTTGTGCGTTGCGTTACGGTTATTTGTGATAGATTGCGTTAAGTTGTGGTGGAAATAGTTAAAAGGTAATGATAATTTGCGGTATGTTGCGGTAGGTTGTGTTGCGGTTAGTTGCGTTTACGCACAAAAGAACGGTGCCTAAAATAAGCTTTAAAAAGTAGACAAATGTAGAATAATGTTCTATTGAACCTAAAACTTATGGCACGCAAAGGTCACGGTCATGTAATTTGTATCTTTACATTATTGAAATATTTACGAAATATAAGAGACAGAGAGTTATCTTTATGATGTTTGAGTCAACTACAATATTCCACGGTAATATATATAGATTTTGTGCATTCTTTAACATCCGCATATTTTACTACTTTCTTTTGTGGCTTCTTCATCATAATTGTTTTAGTTGAAAGTTTTCTTCATTTTAGATAAATTATAAGTAATATATCCAAATCTAAATGTCACTTGAATTATAGAAGCATAATTAATTGACATCTATGAATACCACAAAATTTGATACTAAAACAAGGGGGATGAGTCAGTTATTTTAAGGAGGATAAGCTTGATGAACAATACTTAATTAAGAGGTTAAAAGTGATTAAAGCTTGGGTTGGAGGGAACAGGGATTAAGTTAGTGGACTTTACATGCAACTCCCTCTTTTCCATTTGATTTGTCATGTTCAATATTTTACAATCTTCAATGTTTTTTTAACTAATAATTATATGCACAATATATTATAAAAAAAATTAGTACAATATTATATTTTTATATTTATACTTTTCATTAAAAATCTAATTAATAAATTTATTATTAAAATATTATTAAAAAAATAATAATCAATATTTTAAAATTTAACTAATACATAAATTTAAATCACAATTAAAATGGCATGGATGGAATACTAATTATATAGTGGAGGGCTCACACGGTATGGTCTCATAGGACCTTTGGATTGGCCAGCATTACATTATTATTGTTGTCATTTTCAAAAGAAAAAAAAAGGTGAGACTTCAAAAAAGAAATAAATTTTTGGGAGTAGTAATGCTTATACTTCTATTTTTGAAACTAGGAAGGACACGTGGTGAGGAACCATTGGGTGTTATAGTGGTGCACACACTATAATGTAGTCAGTCCATAGCAGATGGAGCCAATCATCAACTAGTCCAATGACTGTAAGCCAGGTAAAGACAGAGTGAGCCTTAATCTAACTCCTTTTCTTCATAATAAAATATATAATAAAATATTCTAAAACCTCCTTTTTTATGGGCTTGGGAATCTTTCATCTTTTTATTTTTCTTCTTTAATTTTAGGTTTTCATAATAATTTTCTTCATTTGTAAGAATTTTATTTAACTGTTCTAAAAAAAAAGAATTTTATTTAACTATGTTAATTTTTTTTTCATCTCAAAATGGTTGATAGTAACTTATATTATGTGCATTTTACAATATATGATCATGTGGTTGTTTTACTTGTTGATATTTAAGGAGGGAAAAGTCAACTACAAACTAAGACCTTGTTCTTTTATACATTAGGTAAAGTATATATGGTAATGGTATGGTACTGTGAAAATGTAGATAGTGTGATATGATGTGGTACAGTATGGTAAGTTGTGGTAAAATTTATGGTAAGAATAGTTGGTAATAGGTGAGAGGAAGCAAAGTGAAAAATAATGTGAATGAGAAAATGAGGAGAGAGAAAAGTTAGAAAACAGAAAATTATAATCGTTGTGGTAAAGTGTGGTATAATATATAATATGTTATGGTTTGTAAATCGTGGTAGGTGCGATATCAAAAGAACAGAGCTATAACTTGTCTTGAATAGACACTATAAAATAATCCGACAGGGTAGGTGGGATCTTTCTTCATAAAATTGCGAATTTTATTAAGTAAACCTATTATATATGGAACTATATGATATAGAACCATATGTGAAAAGCAAAATAAGAAAGATGTGACAACATTATATGTATTTATTAACCAAACAACCAACATAGATAGTAAATCTATAAAATAATAAGGAGCCGTGCCCATTTTAATGGAGCTCTACATCACAAAATTAGCGCATAACATTCCACACACACACAAACCTTGAAAAAGAAACACAAGTCAACTTACAATTTGAAAAGGTGTGGTGTCATTGTATGCAACTCATTTTTATTGGAAAGTGTCATCATTTTCAATAGACAAGATGGGTATGATGAATAATTATTATTTCATCATACAATGTGACTCTAATTCAAATTTTTAAGGATCCATATTACTACAAGATGGGAACATTTGTGTATAATGACATCTCAACAACTTCCCACAAAGTGTAGGTCCAAATATGTGATTAGTGACTAGGGATTTTAACCTTCACCATAACACTTATATTCCATCTTGAAATGATTAGATAAGTATCTTGTAGTTTACTAGAGATATTGTAGGCTGGTTACATTACAATCAAGGTTGTTAAAATTGGGATCCTTACTCGAATCTATGGGATAGTTAGGATCGGAATTAACCTATGCAGGATCATGGATTGTGTGTGTAAATAGTAGAATCGTATCGAGCATTTTGGATCATAAAATCGTAGGATCGAGATTTTAATAACTACGATTACAACAACAAACGTATTTCTTTTCAAGTCGAAGTAAACTGTAAAGATAATGAGTTATTAGAATTCGAGTTTTGGACAAATTAAAAATGGGGTTGTATAAATTTATTCAATCTTATATTACTAACCTAATCCATATCTAAAAATAACTAGTTTTGATTTGATGGGATTGTTTACGTGATAATCTTTAAGAGTGTAGTAATCTTTATCAAAGTCTGTCGAAAATTTTTCTACTCGTTAATGTTAGAGTATAAAATTATCATTGAGTTTTCAACCATTAACTCAAATTATTGATTGAAATGATTCCACATGGTGTTAGAGTCAGACTAAGCAAGATGTCTCACGTTTAATCTCGGCACCCCATATGTTTGTTTGGCAAGGTGAAGCAGGGCCTTTTGCAACATCTATACTATAAGTCCAAAGTATATTCACATGAGTGGGCATCATTAGCCTTCAACTATATATCATTCAAGCTTTTGGTTGAGATAATTTCACAGTCAACATATGCCCTCTTAAATGTATTAATTGACACAGCCAACTAATTGAAATTTATCCCCTCAAATTATTATTATTCACCCCATATTGTTTAACTTGTTTTAAGCTTAAAGCCTTAAACCCTAGGTACTTTACTTGTTTTAATTAACGATAAGAATGAATTTCTTAGTTCCTTGGTCCCCATTTGGGATTTGAGATGTGACAAACTACTGTCTCTCCCTCTCAGTGTCCCTATTCCCTATGTTTATGTTAGTAATAGTAATAGTAATTGTAATAGTAATTAGTATGGTATGGAGTATGGGCCTCCTTCCTCCCATTGCAAGTCGACACGTCTAGTTGGCTCCCTCTCCAACTGCCTCCCTCTCAATCATACTCATTTGCAAATTGCAAGTGGCCTCTCTTTCTTTTACTATTGGGGACCCCATCTCTTACCTTTTCCAAAACCAACTAGCCATCTTTTGTCCCACTTTGTTCCCTTTTTAAAACTAAAAGGAAAAATACAACTTGGGTCTAGAGCTGGTCATCGGGTGAATCGATTCGCGTTCGAATCAGGTGAAGATCGCTTCGGGGTGACATTGAGTCAATCGGTTTCGGTTTGAGTTTAGGTTGACTTAGGGTGAGTTTCCTTGGGTTGGTTCGAGTGAAGTTCTTTCGGATTGGATTCTGGTTTGATTTCATCATGTCATTTGGGGGTGGATTTCAATCGGGTCATTTCTTGGTGCATTTAATTCTGGTCGGGAATTTTTCAAGTTTCGAGTTCTGGGTCGGTTTTGTCTTGTTGGGTCATTTTAGGTCAAAATGAATGAATTAAACAACCTTTTATTTTTGTTAAAATCAAACTTAAATAAGAAAAAAGAAAAATATTTTATTTAAATAATTAGTTAAATTGTTTGATGTCAATTTTCAATTATGCTTTCATTGTAGGATAATTTTTTTCCCGGGCTGGGACTTTTGCTTTCTTGATCTGGTCTAAGTAATCATGAGTTAACATCTTCAATTACGTTAAAATAACTCTAAAAGTTATATTCATGTGTATTTAAAATGTTGAAATGTATTTTTGTTAGTTTGAAAATTGCTAAAATTATTTTTATTTTCATAAATAAAAAATAATGTATATATTAATGCTATATATTTATAATTGATAAGTATATATAACAACTAAAATGTATTATTTAAAATTATAAAAATAAAAATTATAAAGAATTTAAGATATTTAAGAGACATTTGGATCCGACATACACATCATTGACCAAAATGAAATAAGCAAGATGTAAATTGATGTCCCAATGGACGCATATAGTATGAGTTTGTCGCCTCATGAGCTTGTCTTCACCTCTAGTGATTAAGTAAAGAAGAGTCTGCGTGGAGGAATGGCCAATGGAGAACTTGTTCCCCTTAAACAACTTTGAGATTTAATCTAGGGATCGACCTGAAAATATGTTATAATTTACCAGAGATAAACGCGGCCCTCTTCTTTTATACGGCTGACTGCGGTGTGGCGCGGTGCGGTGTGGTGTGGTGAAATTGTGGTGGGTTGTGGTAGGTTTTGGTTTTAATAATTGTAAATGTGTTCGAAAATGTGAAATTGTGGTGGGTTGTGGAAAGTTTAACTTTTAATAAAAAGATAAATCAAATTAAAAAAAAAAGTAGATTATGGTGGGTTGTGGTGGAATATGGCAAGCTGCGGTGAGGTGTGGCACCGCAGCCAGTCGTATAAAAGAACAGGGTCGAAGAGTATTTCGAATATGTAACCTTATTTTACTCTTTTATCATATGTATTTGCATAAGTTTAATGTGAGATCATTTCGCCAGCAATATATCGTAGGATGTATAATTTGTGGTAATTTTTTATGAATATTCTATTTGAGTGACTATAATTTAAATTTTATGTGCGACGGTCTCACTATAAATTCATTTATATGTTTGAGCTTTGTTTAAGCTTAGTCACACTGACAAAGCTTTATAGGTCGGGGAGCAAGACGCAAGATGCAAGTATCGAGCCATACATGGTAAGCATGACACATTACCACAGACTTTTCACCCAAAGTTTTTGTTTTTTTTTTTTACTTCTATAAAAAAAAAATTAAACCTTGTTGGGGAGTCTGGAAGTTGGCAGTAGTTGCCAACTTTTGTCACTACCTCTCCCACCCCATGTCATGAATCATGATTGGTCATTTGTATGTGTGTTGCCTTCTTTAGATGTGGTGGTCATTTCTCAAGCCCCGTCTTTGGAATCAAACTCTTTCCTTTGGATGGTAGGCCATTCACTATCTACTATCAATAGGGCAGAAATTTGAACGATATGTTCTTGGTAGAAAGGTCTTGTGATCCGTCGAGCAATGGGTGACCTATTTAGTAACGGCTAATTGCAAGACGAACTGAAAACCGGATAACTACACATCATAGTTTCATTACAATTTTGTATTTAGTCAAACCAAAAAAATGTTTAACCAAAAGTTTCTTAACAGGTCGTTGTAGTTTGAGTTCACGGTTCACGATTCACAATTTGTGCGAATTGAAAATTTGGTTAATCAAAAGTCATGTTAACTACTTTTGAACACCCATAGTTAGAGATCTCTTTCGATAAAGACTTAGATCATCAAACGTAGGTGGATCTAGCGAGCCTATTGAATATGTCGCTTATAGAAAAAATGTCACTATGCCAGATACCTTCATGCTCACACTGTCGTACGTATGGTGGGCAAAGAGGAAGTTTATAGGGTTCTAAAGGGCATGATAGGCAAGGAACTAAGCAATTGGAAGGAGCCCTTCTTATCCCGAGCAAGAAATGATATCCTGATCAAGTCTATGATGTTAGTCATTCCTTATCTCATGAGTGTTTTCAGTACCTGTCACCTTCATTGATAACTTATATAAGATGTTTGGACAACTTAGGTGGGGATCAAAGGAGGAGGAGAGGAGGATGCATTAGAAAAATCAAGAGTCTCTTTGTAAGCCTAAAACTTTAGGGGCAGGGGGTTTTCACATTAGACATTTCTAAGGAGGCACTCCTTGCTAAACAAGTTTGGAGGATACCGCAAGATGAAAGCTCTCTTGTGGCTTAAATTCTTGAATCTAAATATTACCCTATGAGTGAACTTTTAGGTGCCCCTTGGGGTATAATCCCAGCTTTAGATTAAAATAGTGTGAGGTGCAAAAAAGCGCACAAGCGTGAAACGCATAGGAAAGGCACACATTTTACGCATAAGAGGCACACTAAAGCATAGGTTTTTCCAAGTTATATTTTCACATAGTAAGCTCAGAAAGGGTATCAAATAATGGATTAGACACAAGTAATAACATGAAAAATCAGGTAAATCGTTTTTATCATAAGATGTAACATTGAAATGTTCTTTTAAAGAAATAAAACAAGCATAGTCACGCGAGAAGTGAGGAAGTAGGGTAGGAAACCACTGAATCTAGGGTTTTCTCATAACCTAGAGGGGGGTTTTTTTTATAAAAAAAAAAAAACATTTCATAGTTTTTAATGAGTTGAACAGTAAAAGCTTCATAAAGCTCACCATAAGGCCAAAAGGTGCGAAGGGGATGAGGCGTGTGCATTTTAAAACTACGATCCTAGCTTTGCATGGAGGAGTTTATATAGGGGTCCAAGGTACTCTTGAAGGAAGGTCCTGAGAGCCAAATTAACTTGGTGTTTTTTAAGTGACAATGAAGTGAACTCAATAAAACTATCATACCTCATTGGAGCTTCTTTGAATTTGGAGGAGGTTGATGTTTTTAACTGGCATGAGATGATCAAGGGAAAGTTCCTTGAATGTAGCGAAATCAAAGGCGACATATTGTGGTCTTCAACAAGCAATGTGTTAGGGGCATGGTCGAGTATATTTGAAGTTCGACTGTTTAATTGTTATCCAAAGGGTGAACTCTCTTTCATATTTTCGGAATAATTTTGATTTGGTTATAGATTATTCATGTTAGTTTAGTTGTGATTTTACTATCCACAGCTAGACAAATGTGAAGAGGAATAGTACCATCGTGGTTCATCATTCAGCCAGAATGACACCATTGAACCATAAGCAAGTGTGGTTGAGAACTTGTCCTCCGCAAATTGATATGTATGTCAGATTGGAAGCTTTATAAATAAAATGACAAGTGCTCTTGTAAAAATGCCACTAAACTAAGCAAATTGGCAAAAATGCTATTAGGATTTCGAATGTTAACTTTGTGCCATTGAAACCTATTTAGGAGGTAAAAATCACACTTAATAGGCTCTTAAAGGTGAGTAACCCTCAAAAGTCGATAAAAACGCCCAAAAAAGAAAATACCTTATAACCTCTCAATCCCATTAGCTAATGACCTAATTAATTAAAAACCTCCTAAAAAACCAACTCCTCACTCTTTCAGTTAATCCCCTTTCAATTCCTTCTATTTCTACCTCTAGCTCCCCCCCCCCCCCCTAATGTTCAAATGCCATCTGAATTGTTCATCTTCCTCCCCCAACTTGAACACATCAAAACTTCGGTCATTTGCAAATCTTAGGCAAAATTCAGCATCAACATCGAATTTTGCACTTGGGACAAGTGATTTGGAGGTGTAGAACCTTGGTGGTGTGTGATTGTCAGGTATATAAAAAAACTTTAGGGTTTCTAATGTAATGTACTGAAAGTTCATGATTATGGAGTTTTCGTAGGTTTCTTGTGTCCAATTACATATCTATGAGTAATTCGTCCAATTAAGTAATAGTTTTTGAATTATTGTTAGGGTTTAGTTGTCTGAACTAGGGTTTGTGTGAATGGACCCCTTAAACTCTGTTTCTTGCTACAAATTCATTCAAGTTGCTAAATTTTGCTTCTTTTGGTTGTTTTTTTTTTTTTTGGCTTTATAAAATGGGTAGGTTACATATATTTCATGGGGGAGTTTATGAAAAATTCGCACCTTGGTTACTATGAGTATGAGGTGACTGAGGTTGCTATGGGCCCTGATTATCTTAAGTGTGGATGATATGGTTGAGTTTGTTAAGAAAATTGGGCATGCAAAGGATATGATTGAAAATGTGTATTTTATTTAACCGACATAAAGGATATGATTGAAAATATGTATGGTTCGGTCACATGAGTGAAAAGGGGATGAAGATTCTAGCTTCAAAGGGCGTTTTGGAAGATCTGAAAACCGTAGACATGGAGCTCTGAGAGAGTTGTGTCCCCATGAGTGGTGCTCAATATTATGTCACCTTTATTGATAATCACAGTCGGAAGGTATGAGTTTATCTTTTGAAAAATAAATCTAATGTTTGGTGTTTTTTTGAAGTGGAAAGCATAGGTGGAGACACAAACTGGGTTGAAGGTGAAATGTTTGAAGACGGACAATGGAGAGGAGTTCGTGAATTACTGTGATCCGAATAGTATTAGATTATTGAAAATTGTTCCGGGACACCAAGATAGAATGGGATAGTAGAGAGGATGAATAGGACTCTGAACGAGAGAGTCAGGAGCATGAGGATTCATGCTGGGTTGCCCAAGTACTTGTGGGCGGAAGTAGTGAACACAGCAACATATTTAATCAATAAGAATCTATCAGTTCCATTAGATATGAAGGTATCTGAGAAGGTCTGGAGTGGTAAGAAAGTGGATTATTTCTTTCTTCGTATATTTGGTTGTACTGCTTATGTGATGGTTGATCCTGACAGGCGTGATAAGATAGACCCGAAGTCCAAGAAGTGTTATTTTGTTGGTTATGGCACTTACTCTTTTGGATACAGGTTGTGGGATGGTAAAAAAAATGTTGAGACACTGTGACATAGTCTTTAATGAGAATGTGTTATATAACGACTGGCAGACATCAAGTGACTCAAGTGACAAGAAGTTAGTGGGAGTTGAGACGGTCAAGTTTTCTGTCGGACTTGGTGTGCCTATAAGAAGAAAACAGAGGAACTACAGGTAGCTTCACAGGTTAGAGATCAAGCTCCAGACCAAACTTCAGATAAGGCTGCTAAAGAGCCTGAATCACAACAGCTAGGTGAAAGCTATAGTGATGATGAGAACACTCCACCAGCCACCTTGAGGAGATCCATGAAGGCTACCAGAAGTAATGCACCTGAAATATATTTTCCATCTTTACATTACTTATTACTGATAGATATTGGTGAGCCATAGTCCTATACTAAGGCTGTGCAGCTCAGGTTCGGTTCAAATGGGAGTACGCGATGGTTGATGAAATTGCTTCACTTGAGAAAAACATAACTTGGGAGCTCATCAAGTTGCCTGAAGGGAAGAAAGTCTTGTTGAAGAAGTGGGTCTACAGGATCAAGAATAAGTCAATGGATGTTGGGAAATTGAGGCCTTGTATGACCTTAATAAGCCTCTCTGACTGATAAAGAGGTCGGTCGGTGCACTAGGGGAACTTGTGGAGAAAGTTGAGGATGTTGGAGGTTTTGGTCTCCAAGTGAGAGATTGTTATGTGTGTGGAGACCAAAAATGAAGAGAAGGGGGAGGCATAGGCAGCGTCTGGGAGGATGTCACCCGCGCCTCAACCAGACACAATAGAAGGCGCTTGGATGAAGGTGTTGCCATGCTTTTAGAGCACCACCCGCGTGGTTGTCTCAGCTCGTCTCGCGTTACATACAATGGAGACAGTGGTTGCATCTCGTGAAACACAGGGCGCGCCCAAATCAGAAGCTTGACAAAGGGAGGCGCCAGTTCTTTGTGCTTTCACTCGCGTTTTAAGGCCCAAGTTCTTTGTGCGGCGTTTTTTTTTTTTTTGTGTGTGTAGGTTATTATCAATGTAACCTAGTTCTCCTTTGAGCCGTTGGATATATATTCAGCTCCAGTTTCTCCTTATTTTTTATCCCTTGTATCAAGTGAGATAGAGAGAAACACAACAATTGTATCTATAATCCTCATATTATTAGTGCATTGATGTCGTGGTTTTTGTCCCACTTTAGGTTTTTTTCCACGTTAAATATTTCATGTCAAATTCTAATTTCTTTTTCCGCTAGTATCTTTCATTGTTTGTGGTTGCTTTGAGTGCTCTCCGATCCTATCAATCCTATGCTTGAGGAGCGCGTAGCAAACAACCTTGAAGACCTTACTAATACAATGATACTGGCAGGAACTTAAAGGGCAACCATTAATGACAAGTTTGAGGACACAACGAGAAGAATTTTAACGATTTGAGCCCTAATAAAATTTATTAAGGAGCTTGGACGACAATTGAGTTTGGGAATCTTTTGGATTTCATCAGGATGTAGAACGATGAACGTAGAATGAAGCTAGTTGAAATAATTTTGAAAGACAGAACAAGATAGAATACAACAACATCAAGCGGACTATTAATTATTCTTATTTATTTTGCTGGATGTATTTGTTGTTTCTTTGGCTGAATTCCTTTTAACTATTTTTCTTGTAGCTGTTGTGGTTTTTTTCAGTTTGATTGTTTAGATTTCCGTCCTTCAAATAGCATAATAACGTAAAACTCTCTACTGCCTCCGTCTCAAAATGTTTGTCCATTGACTAAATTTTGACCGTGGTAGCTCACAAATTATAATGAGTTACAATATGAAATTACCGTCATTGTAATTTTAGTAAGTTATCTTTTTAATGACGGTAATTTTATATTTTAACTCATTATAATTTGTGAGTAATCAATAGTCAAAATTTAGTCAAAAGACAAACATTTTGGGACGGATGTAGTATAAGACTATAAGCTAAGCTCGGATTAAGGCCCATTGTTTAGATATTAAAAATGAGATTAAAGGCTAATTAATGATTGCTTTGGTTGCCAAAGATGGTTAATTAAGAATAGACTAATCAACCAAGTATGGTCCATCCCACTTTTGGATAATTTTAAAACTAGAAAAGTTAAGTCTGACAATGCTTTACAATGCAGGCCTCCTTAATCACAACAAACAGAGAAGTTGTGGGGTTGTCCATATCGTTGTCCTAACCATTTAATTAATTTTAACACCACTATTATACAAACTGTTGTCGATGCCCTATTCGTTGACCTATATTCTTTATATCTTTTATTTTAAAATTGTTACAATCTGTATAATTTAATACTTAAGCGTGAACCGTAAGGTAAAGCACAAATATTAGTAGGTCCATTTGCTGTCTAATTAGCTATCCATTTAATTAATTTCTTCTGTTCTTAATTATCTGCAATTTATCACCGGCACCCTAAGCATGCGTTCTAAATATTACAATTAGACCTGTCAATTCGGTCGGGCGGGCGGTTTCGAGTCGGTCGTATATCGGGTTCGGGTAAATACGGGTCGGATGTATTTCGGGTTCGGAAAAATACGGGCGGTGTATTTCGGTTTCGGGTCAACCCAACGGGTTATGATTGCGACCTTTTTCCGCTTTTTCTTTTAAAAAAATGGTCTCTAAATACTACTTTTTGTACAATATACATAATAAAATATGATTATCTTCTAGTAACGCTAGATTATTGTAACTATTTTAACTTAAATTAGAGAAATAACAAATAAATAAGTTGCGCTTATAGTTTAACGTTAAAAATTACAAAGAAAAATCCAAATTCTAATAAAGTTGAACTTAAAAAATTAATTTTTCGGGTCAAACCGGGTCGGTTTGACCCGTAATTCAGTTCGGTATACTTGGAAAAAATCGTGTTCAAAACCCAAAAATTTCGGGCGGGTCGGGTCGGGTTATCGGGTCGGGTCATAAACTGCCAGGTCTAATTGCAATTGTTCACTCTTATTATTATGATCTGTAAATATTCTGGAGCACATACTCCAGGTGCATGTAGTATATAATGTTATTTATCTATTGTTTTATGTTTATAAGGTAACTTCTATCGATCATTTGCTGTCTATCGTTTTTGAATGCTAATATACCGAACTTTTGGAGTATTTGACTATAATTCGCTGAGCTTTGACCTTGGACAATAATACATTGTACTTTTGGGGTGTTGAACAATTCAATATGATTTCAGCAGTGGCTAACTTGGCGGCAATCCTATGTAGCAGGTGGAGGAGATGAATTGGTCCAAAAATATTTAAATTTATGACACGTTAGCTAATGTACACATAAGCAAAGATAATCAACTTTGAAGATAGTAAAAAAACATAAAATCAAATTTGTTTAAACGTGTTTCTGCTGGGAGATTTTTGTTGTAGTTGTATAAAATCACCTTTGCTTGTGTAGATTAACTGTTATGTCATAAATTTAGATATTATTTAGCCTATTCATCTTCTCGGTCTGCCACATAAGATCGTCACCAAGTATGTCACCGTCGAAATTGTTTCGGGTGCATTATTGTCCAAGACCCCTCAAAGTTCAGTGCATTATTGTCCAATATTCCAAAAGTTCAATATATTAGCGTAAAAAAATTGACTTCAAAATAGCTTTCTAGTAATAATTTAAGGATAATTTAGTCATTTTAATATTTTTTTTTCTTGCTTGATCATTACAAAATGACAAAATACTCAGTAAACAACATTTAATTAGCGACCGAGGGAATATAAGGTTTAGTGATTGAAGGTATATTATTTATTTGTGATTGAGAGCTTGTAATGCCCACTGATTTTAATTGGTTTGTACAAAGATTTGTCACATTTGTGTTTACGAAAATGATAAACATCTTGACATTAGACGACTCTTAACCATCTTACGTTTCTTCTAAATCACTAATAAAATGAAATATAAGTGTATTTAAATCATTCTAAAGGTATGTTTCATTATTTTTAGGGTTACTACAACTTATAAACAATTTAAAAATAGTTATTTATTTATATTTATTTCATAAATATAAAACTATGTATAAAATGTGAATTTTCTACTATGATTGATAAAATTAGGCTATTATTATATTTTTTCACCTAGCTAATTAGTATTATATTATTATAATTGATAAATATATATAATTATTAAAGAAAATATTAATAAAAGTTACAAAAATGTGAAATATGACAATTCAAAATGGTTAAGAATCATCTTGAGTCAAAATGGTTATAATGGTCCTTTTGTTTATTTCTTAATGTGGCGTCTAATGAGACATTTTCATTACAGTTTAATTCAAAAAAATATTTTTCTCAACTATGCATATCATAAACGCACTGCTCCATGATAAAGAAATAGAGACATTTAATGGAATTTCAATTTCTAAATATTTCCTATTTTTCTATCAGGCTGGCATTTACATTTCTCATTCTATTATTCTTCAGTCTTCACAACATTAAAATAAAAAATCGCAATTTAAATATTCCTTCACAATTGTATGGGGAAAAAAATCTTATATGATAATATGCTTAAAAAATAAGTGCACTTGCCACTAGGTTTTGATATGAAGGAACCATTATACTCTAATCTATCGTATAACTTATCAATTATAATTTATAAATACTTTAATTCCCGTCCCATTCACTATTAAAACCCTGTTCGTACAATGTATTAACCTACTTTTCGCATGAAATTAAAACTAATCTTTTTTCCCCCTGTTTAGTGAAAGAAAAAAAAGATTAATACACGTATGAAAATATCTCTTATAAAATGATTTTCCAACCTGTCAATTAGAAGAGACTAAGAGAGTATGTAGATAGCTATATACAAAGTAGATTCCCCGTTTCTTCATTACCAAATTTTATATATGAAGATGCTAGGTTGGCTCCCTACCAAAAAGAAAAAAAAAAGTAATTCTTTTTTTATAACGTCAATGCAAATACAACCAAGCAATGCTGTTGAGAAAAGGGGAAAGAAAGTCACCAATGCAATGGAGTATTATGTGGTGATCCATTTTTTTCTAACATAGTATGATCCATACATATGTAGATACACATACATAACCATATATATGTACACCCCTTACAAAAAAAAAATGTGTATGTACATGGTTAGTGTCGGTAAAATTTTGTCTGATTCGAATTTTTTAGACGGGAGAAAAATTTGGTTTAGTCTGAACCCAATTTTGACATTGACCGAATTGACTGAACATTAGAAAATAATATTTCGCTTTTTTCTATTTTCCGAACTCAATTTTGACTTGAATTTAACTCCGTCCGAATTATCCAACTCAAAAAAAAGATCCGAACATCAATTTTTCATCCAAATTTTGACTTTAACCATATTTGACGAACTCGAATTTATCGGACTCGAACTTTTGTGAGTTGTGAGCCCTATACATTGTCATGAAACGTGAAACACAACGAAAATAAAGAGGGAAAGCAAAACAATGAAGATGAAATAAATTGAGATTGTGTTTTGGGCCTCGCAATTGAGGATAGGCCATGGAGTCCATCCCTCAATCTGTAATCTGTAATTGCCCCTTTGCATTTAAAACTTGCCCATATTTTTGCATCAGTCTTTTCATCTTTTCTATTTCTTGGCTTCTTGCGACTCCCCTTTGGAATTGAGACAAACTAGCTCAACTACCAATAATTATACTCCCTCTATTTCATAACATTATACTACCTCCGTCCCAAAATATTTATCCTTTGACTAAATTTTGACCATTAATTACTCACAAATTATAATGAGTAACGATATGAAATTACCGTCATTAGGAAGATACCTTAGTAAAAATTACAATGGTCATGATTTCATATCGTAACTCATTGTAATTTGAGAATAATCAACGGTCGAAATTTAGTCAATTGACAAATATTTTGGGACAGAGGTAGTAATTGATTTTCCCCCACCTTTTTCATGTTACCTGAAAAAGAATGGAGGTATTATTTTTATTTTTTATTTTATAATATTTGTAATATTATATCTCCAATAACTATTTTATCAATAGTGATTAAAAATCAATTTTACTTGTAGTAATTAACTCTCAAACGCCCACAGTTATTCTCATCCACACCTACTTCTTTCTTTTTATTTACAACAACTTTTTAGGAGAAACATGTTTTTAGCGTGACCTAAAGGATTTAGATGTAGATAGTCTTATTTTCATGAACTGACTGATTTCACAAATCCACAAAAACATATATATATATATATATATATATATATATATATATATATATATATATATATATATATATATATATATATCAAAAACACTTTGAAAAAGTGTTTTGGGCACAAAATATACTTAAAAGAAAAACCTTTGAAAAACAAATAAATAAAATAAATAAATAATTCTTTTTTCTTATCTAGTTATTAAAAATACAAAAAAAGGTAAACTTATAAAGTATTTTATTTTAAAATTATCCCGATATATCTTTTCATAAGCATGGAGCAACTAATAATATAAAATAGAAAAACTAATAGAGAGAGTAATATTTTCAATCCCCCAACAACCACTGGCTGTTGACAAATAACTCCTTGACCAAAGCCAAACTTTTATGATTGGAGGGAGGATGGTATGTAGCATTATGCTATGCCTTAAACGACATTAATGTTTGTGAAAATTGTTTTTATGAATCACATTTTGAGCTACAAAATATTTTATATAAACTTTAAAGGCATACATTCCATTTAATAAAATGTACTTTTTTTGATGTAATGTGTTATTATTAGAAAGTGTGGGGCGAAAATACTTTTGGATATGTTCCTCAACACACTCAGGTCTAAATCTGCTATAGTCTACATCAGCTTGATTGTCGCCGTTCACCGGCCGCATCGAATACGATACCAGTTCAACAACACCTGCTTGTAATTCACATTCTTTCAAATCCAACTCGATCTTCTCCGAGTGAAAATAAAAGTAAATATAAAGTTTCGTTGAAAAATGACCCAATTATGTACCTTTTAACCGAAACACTTTTTTTTCCGATTATTGCAAGCCAAATGCTTAAAGGTTCACAGAATACAGCAAAACCGCAATACAAATAGAAAACATTCCACTTCAAAAGATACATGCCTGTGAAGAAACAACTAAACATAAGCAATACAGCAAAGAATAACTACAACCAAAACTCTTTCTCAATCGACAACTATCACAAAAGAGCAGCTTCACTTGGGTGAGTCATCGAGGAATCTCACGCATATATCTTTGCCAATAGTCTTTTTTCTGTGCTCAACCTTTCTTACTTTAATTCTCCTTCGTTAATATCATCATCTTCCCTTTTGTTTTCTTTCTTCTCTTTGTTCTCTTTTCATGTACCAGGCCTCTACCTCGAATTGAAAGACAATTTAGTTTTAATTTACATAAAACTAACCTAGAATATTTTATTCTTTTCATATGTATCATATGTTCAGGTTAGGCTTCAAAAGTATTTTGGGAGTTAAAAAATAGAAATTGGACCAATACATTAATTTTATAAAAGGTTAAACCTATTTATAAAAACATCTTGAGCACATTAACCATTCAACCCCTTAAGTAGAAGCATCAAATTATTGCTTATATTACCATATATGAAAGTGTCGTATTTATCATAATTGTAATAATATTTATTTTACTTATGTCTAATGTATATGAATTTGGGATTTTTATTTCTTTTGAGAGACTATTATTGTTTCCGAAAAGTATCTCATAATAACATCTTTGTGAATTGTGATTCATTGCACATTTTATTTTTTATTTTGTAATTTTAATATTCATAATAATCTTATTCTTATGAAGTAGTTATCATGTTAAGCATTAATGTATATATAACCAAAATTATATATAAACTATAGTAAATAATTTATTTAAGTGCAAATACACCATTATAATGCGAATAATAAATACGCAATAAAAACAATAAAGTATAAGTAAATCGCTTTCATACTTTTCACGGTTGTAAGCATGTTTCCATTCACAACTCACCGCAGTTTGTCACAAATCATTACTTTTCTCTCTCCTCACTCTTCTCTCTCTTCACTTTTCTTCTCTACTTTTTACATTCTCTCTCCTCACCTACCCCACATACCATTAACCTACCACAATTCCACCACACCCCACCACAACTCCACTACACCCCACCACACCACACCGCAAAATACCGCAGAAAAGAACAGGACCTAAGTACAAGTAAGGCAAACACTAGAAATTTTTTTAAGAAATAGTACCTTTTAGCAAAAATACTCTTTAAAATGAAAATAATTTCTAAAAACTAAGTCAAACAAGTACGTCAATTATTGATGCTCATAATTAAAAAAATAGATCTACCATTATCCAAATTAACTTGGGTCATAATAAGCATATAATTTCAAAGTTTATTAATACTCCTCGTCAATGATCAATTAAGATCAAGATAGATAAGCACTCATTTTTATTGAGAATTTTGAGATTGAACTCCATATTTTGTGTGTTCATTTTCAACCCTCTTTGGGAATATCCCCGTTGTTTTTTGCGGTACCATGCAGTGCGGAACCGTACCATACCACACCTCAACTCACCACAACCTATCATAATCCACCACACCTTACCATTTATCTTTTTAATAAATATAAAAAAAATCAAATAATTATAAAACCTTTCAAAACCCATTCCATTATTTACACCACAACTTACCACAATCTACCATACAACTCGCCGCAGTCCACCGCACGGCAGACTTACCCATAAAATTAAAGAATGGTATGTGACTTTATTTTGCCTTCATAAATAATGTGATTTTTATTTTACCATATAAATGCACTTGTCATTTGCTTCTAATAATGGTTTTTCCTCCTTTCAAAATTTCCACTAATAAATAATTGCTATTTTTCTAACTAATTTGTCTCTTTTTATTTATCAATTTTACATTTTCAATAATTAATATACACATATTACCCTTAATTAATGAATGTGATTTTTATTTTATCTTTTAAAATCCTCATTTATTCCTCTTTTCCCGTAATGAGAGGTATACTTGTCTATACATAAGTTTTTCACTCTATTGTCAAGGCACATTGATTCTACAAAGTTAGTTTTTGTGACACTTAAAAAGGGACGGAGGGAGTATATTATTAAAATACAGTTATGTACGGTTCAAAATTTAATATAAATAAATAGCAATCAATTTATTTATTTGAAATAACAATAGCCCGATCTATAAATAGCAGGGTTCAGTATGATTGGTTAATGGTAGATTGGTACGGCCTTGAATTGAAGAGATCATTTTTCCAAGTTCACACCACAAAGATGCCAACTATTTAAAAAATTGTTGTAAAATTAATAATAACAATAATATAAATTTTGTGGGTATTGACCGATAATAATACGAACAATTTTGTTAGAAATTAGTAGTACTAACTATTGACCTATTTTCCAATAATAGTACAACACTGAGTTACTAGGTTTTTGACTTATGTCACCTAATTCTCTGACAAGTTGAAAAAACATTAAGTACCACATTTGTTTACCAGTAAGCAACATTAACCAACTTAGCAAAACAATAATGTAAAAATAGAAATTTAATTATTTTTAACTAAATTGGTCAATGCTGCTTTAATTGACAAAAAACGAGTGACAATCAATATTTTTTCCACTTGCTCTAGCCTCCAGTTCAGACAATTAGGCGACACTTCATCTTTTCATTGAATCAAACACAACTTACCAACTCAGTAGCGTACTATTAGCGGAAAATAGGTTCATAGTTGGTACTGTTAGTATCCAACAAAATTGTTGGTATTATTAATTATCGGTCAATACCCTCAAAGTTGGTATTATTGTTATCCAATAAATAAACATAATTTTGTAATTATAAATAATTTATTGACTAATTTGATGGAATCGACCACTGTTTACCACAGTCTGTCTTATTCCTGGAACAAGTATACTTTATTTGTTTGGTTTAGTTATTACTTAATTTGGTCTATTTTATTTTGTAATTATTTTCCTGTTTTCTTTTTTTTTCTTTTAATTATTTTACCATTTTTTTTGTACGTAGGGGAGGAATGGAGGATGGCGTAGAGTCTAGCTAACCCATCACATGCCTAAGGGTTAGAATCAACAAAAGGCATCAAATAATATGGCCAAAATGAATATTCAAATGACACTTGCAGATATAAAATAATGTTAAATTAAATTCTCATATTTTCACTACTTGTACCTGTAACGCCCCGACCTCTTCTGGGTCGCGTATATTACTGGGAACAACTTCAAGATTGCTGACTGGTCCCACAAATCACCATGAATTTTTCGTGCGTACTTCGTCCTCGTTTACACGATGACTGAAAAAACTTCCGAGGAGATCACCACAAATCACCATGAATTTTTCATGCGTACTTCATACTCACTTACACGATGCCTGAAAAAACTTCCGAGGAGATCACCCATCCCGAGATTACTCCTAACCAAGCACGCTAACTTATGAGTTCCCAACAAATGAGCCACCTTAAATGATGGTGCACCTTGGTGTTACAAGTAGCCATTTCAATTCTTTTAAGCCACACTTAGTCATATACCCGGAGTGTTACAATCACCCCCACTTAAGCACACAACCTCCTCGCTATGTTGCGAACAGTACCGGAATGACTTCAAGGATTGCTGATTGACCCCACAAAGCATCACGAGTCTTCCCAACGTGCTTCATCCTTGTTTACATGATGCCTGGGAAAACTTTCCAAAAGGGCACCCATCCTAAGCTACTCTCGACCAAGCACGCTTAATTGAGGAGTTCCCAACGGATGAATTACCTTAAAAAAAGTGCACCTTGGTGATATAAATAGTCATTTCAATTCTTATGAATCACATTTAACCATATATTTGAGATGTTACAGTATCTTCTATTTTTGAGTAAGTTAAAATTTAAATTTTCAAATATTAATTTATTAATATATATAATAATTAGTTGTATAAAACTACTATCACTAAATTCTAATTAAAATATAATGTAATAGTATTTAATAAAATATTATGAAAAAAATTGTCGATTACAAGAGGACATTAGAGATGACATAAAAGTAGACCTGGCAGTTTCTGACCCGACCCGATAACCGAACCCGAACTCGCCCGAAATTTCTGGGTTTTGAACACGATTTTTCCAACTAAACCTGAAGTATACCGAACCCGAAAATTAACGGGTCAAACCCGACCCCCCCCCCCCCCCCCGTTTGACCGAAAAAATTAATTTTTTAAGTTCAACTTTATTAGAATTTGTAACTTTTCTTTGTAATTTTTAACGTTAAACTATAAGCGCAACTTATTTATTTGTTATTTCTCTAATTTAAGTTAAAATAGTTACAATAATCTATCGTTACTAGAAGATAATCATATTTTATTATGTATATTGTACAAAAAGTAGTATTTAGAGACCATTTTTTTTAAAGGAAAAGCGAAAAAAGGTCGCAATCATAACCCGTTGGGTTGACCCGAAACCGAAATACACCGCCCGTATTTTCCCGAACCCGAAATACACCCGACCCGTATTTACCCGAAACCGATATACGATCGACCCGAAACCACCCGCCCGACCGAATTCACATGTCTACATAAAAGTCAATACTAATCGATAAAACAAGAAGGATGAAATACTTTTCAATTCTTATAAGTATTTAGTTTCTTAATATGTACAGTTTTAACTAAAATGATACCAAAGTCATCCTCTATATTTGTCAACTTTTGTGATTCTTGTTCTTATGTTGGTATAAAAGGAATAAAAGAACATTATACTTCTGTATTCGCATTTTTTTTAAAAAAGTTGGACTAGTTTTATTAGAAGCTAGTTTTAATATACACATTTAAGTTTGCATGGGTTTTTAAAAAAATCAATCCACATACTTAATAATAGTTTGGCTTTGGTATAGGTTAAAAGTTGGCTAGTTCATGCAATTAATATTATCTTCTATTGAATTTATACTTTCAAAATTAGATACATAGCAAAGGTAAATGTTAATCTTTTGAAGAAAATGGAATATAACCAAATTAAATTGATAGCAACAGTTAAAAGAATCAAAGAGGCCGGAAAGAATATTTAGAGTTTGCTTGGAAACAATGACGGTCAGACAAATAAATGTTCTGTAAAAGTAAGTGAGATAAAAGTATATGCATGTTTTAATTTAGGATCAAATGTTTTTCGATTATTCAAAGTTTGAAACAAGCTGGGAGTTCAATCCACACAGTGAATAATACAACCACTAAAAAGCAATGAAAACAAAACCAACAACAATAGCTCAAAACAAATACAAAGTATCTCAAAATGACGCCCAAGAACTACAACACTGTAACAATACTTCCAATTTCTAATTCTCCTTCAAAATTTACATAGCTCCTTAAAAACCGTTATTGTTACCTCTCGATCGCTAGAGACTTCAATGCAAAGCTTTTATTGGATTGTCCCTTGAAATCATCCCTTCGTCAAAAGAGCTTCTGAAGCATCCCACTCTATTTCTTCTTTTCTTTATGCTTCTTACCATTCCTTGAAGGAATAGCTTTAACCGCAGCTTAAGCATCGTTTTCCGACTTTTCTCCTGTGTCTTGCACTTTGATTGGACTTTAGCTCCCTCTTGGAAGAAATCCCCAATCTCATTAATTAAGGATGTCAGAGTCTGACCAGAAGATAAGGAATCATCCTCCACAAATTCTCCTTGTTCATGAGGGGAATGCATGTCCAATACAATTTGTAAAACAATAAGAAAGTTAAAGGTTTATTGTATATCTAAGATATACTCCCTTTTTCACCTATTTGTTTGTCTACTTAACTAACTTTTTTTGTTTCTAATTATTGATCATTTTACATTCTCAATGTAACTTTACAAATTTTACATTTTATATTCTTCATCCCACATAATTAATGCTTATCAATTTATGTAATTCTATACTTTTTGTCTCTAACTTTGTTGGTTATCATGATTTCTCTCCAATCACCAAAATAGCAAATAAAAAGGAATGGAGGAAGTATGCATTGAGGGGGATATCATATCTAATCACCTTCCTACTACATGTTGTCTCATAGAGGCATAGAACTGTGTTGGCATTTTTCTTTTGATTTTGGTTAGAAGTTAAAATTAATTTTAGCTAGTTAGTTTTTCACGAACCCCTCTCCCCAACAGGGATATCCACACTTCTCCAACAAATATATCCATACTATTTTCGGGGGTGTTCTTTGGATACGTGAGATCAAATTTGGAAAGGTTAGGAAATATTAGGCTACGTTATCTTAGGAATAAGTTTAGTATAGGTAAGTTAGTGACCGAGTAAATATATTTTAAAGATAAAAATTGGAGTTCTTGAGAAAATAGAATAATTTTTTTAAAGTAAAAGTTGGATTTGTTGAGGTTGAGGTTGAGGTTTGATTAGGTTAGGTTAAATTAACGATCGATCATATAGAGTAAAAGAACAGAGCCTTAGTCGACTCTCTCTCAGTTTATCATCAATTAGTATTACCCCTAGCTTATTTGGAAAGACCACTCCTAGGCACTGTTCTTTTGTACGGTAGAATTGCAGTGCGGTAATTTACGGTGGGTTGCAGTAAGTTGCGGTGGAAAATAATAAATGGGTGTTGATATTAGTGTAAAGGTAAATAGTAGATTGCGGTAAGTTGCGGTAAGTTGCGGTAGATTGCGGTAGATTGCGGAAGGCTGCGGTAAGTTGCAGTACCGCATAAAAGAACGGTGCCCTAATCTTGTCGAACTTTTTACAAACGCAAATCCAACGAACTATCTTCATTATGGCTACAAGCATTTAATCTGTGACAATGTATCTATTGCAAAAATAATATAATATATGATCGTCATCGTGGTCATTATTATTATTATAATTATTATTTATAATATTATTATTGTTATTATTATTAATGATATTATTATATTATTGTTATTATTATTATTAAGAAGGGTATGGTGACCCTCCATTCACTGAAAGGGCAAAGAGGCCTGGCATTGAAAATGACAGGATTTTCAGGCAAAAAAACATTGTAAGACTATTTTTCATTTAAAAAATAAAACTTGGTCATTTCTATTCGTTTCTAATTGTTTTTGTCTTTGGTTTAAAAAATATATTTATATAGTATTGTGTAAAGAGTGAGTGAACCCACCTATTTTTTGACAAGTGTCCTTTTGATATTAGCTACAAATATTTAATTATATTTAGCTAAGCACCGTTCTTTTATACAGTGAAATTGCGGTGCGATGGGTTGCGGTGCGGTAAATTGCAGTGGGCTGCGGCGGGTTGCGGTGCGGTGATTGGAAATCTTTGAGATTTAATAGAAAGGTAAATAGTAGATTGCGGTAGATTGCGGTGAGTTGCGATAGATTACGATAAGTTGTGTTAAATTGCGGTGCGATAACTTGCGGTATCGCATAAAAGAACGGTGCCTTATTTAGATCAAGTGACATAATTTGATTTACATCAACTGAATTGTTTAATGCTAATCATAATAAATGTTATGATATCCATGTGTTTGATGAATCTTGATGAAGCAATAGCTAATACATGAAAATGAGATTGAAGGCTCCATTATTTTATATGGTTGGTCAGTGTGGTAATGGTGCGGTGCAGTGGAGTTTGAAAAGTGTGGTGAAACGTGGTAGTTATGGTTAGAGTTGTGATAGCCTGATTGGTGGGGTAGGTGAGGAGAAAAAATGTGAAAAGTAAAGAAGAAAAGTGAAGTGTATCATTTCTTCTCACTTTTCTCCTTTGCTTTTCACATTCTTTCTCCTCACCTATCACATTAAATCATTAATTACACATTTCACCAATTTCACCATATAATTTTACACATCACCGCATTGTTTACAATGTCACCATACAACACAATTTTCACATCTTACCAACCGCACAAAATAACAGGTACCATGTTCTTTGGATTGGTATCTCTAACCAATCCAATCCAATCCAATCTAATCCAATCCAATCCAATCCGTACACAATTCCCCAAAAAAATATCTCTCTAAAAACACAATTCCTCAAAAAAAACATCATAACTTATCCAAATCAATCTAATTCGTTCAAACCTGATTTTAATCAATCCAAAAACACTGTTCTTTTTTATCTTTCATTTACTGAGTTTTCAGTGTCAATCTTTAATCAATCATTTCTAATATAAAGTTTTTATAAAAAAAAATATAATATTGTACTTTGTAAATAGTATTTTTCATTACGAATCTAGTGACATCGAATTAGTACGGTGAATCATTATACAAATTAAGATATTAATGATTAAAGTTTTTAACACAATTTTCAGATTACTGATAAATAAAAACGGTGGTGGTATTATTTGATTGATTTGTCCGTACTGAAGTGAAAACGCAGGAGAAGAATCTGAAAAAATAATTTTAAAAAAATAGACAAGGGGAAGAGAGAGACAGAGAACAAACGACAATGATAATTTGGGAAATTTCACCTTATCATTTTTCGATTTCTATTAATGGCAAGATTCCATTCCAGGCCTTTCGATGCCAAATTGTCAGCAATATAATTTTTTTATAATTATTATTCACTGCCAGCAAAGCATGTATTTTAGTTGAAATTGTCGCAATACAATGTTGATTTTGACCCTTTAACCTTCTTTTTTTTGGTTTAATTATTCATGAACGTTCTGCATAGACGTGCCAATTCAAGCGGACGAACAAGTTACGGGTCGATAGTATATTGGGTTTAAGGGATTTGGCCCGAACTGTTCGGCAGATTTCAGATTCGGGTAAATATGAGTTGTGTATTTCAATTCTTAGTCAACCCAACGAGTTATGAATATGACTTTTTTAAAAAAAAATTATTTCTAAATACTACGTTTATACAATATAGATAATAAAATACGATTATCTTTTGGTGACAATAGATTATTGTGTTGTTGCGGAATTTATATATTATTAAGAGTTTAAATAGTTAAAAAGGCGAACTAGACCCAAATTTAATTTTATGAAGATCAAGGCATATTTCTAATTAGTTTTAGGAGTATACTACTATTTTTGAAGGTATATATTTAGAGTTCCTTTATTATAAGGTTGTCTCAAATTCATCATTCTGAACTTATGAGTTTCAAATTTTATTAACTAACCCCATCTGTGTTGTGCTAAAACTTTAACAGTATATTTTATTTCATTGTGTACACAGTATATTTTATTGGTTTTTTGAGTTTTAATTCACTCAATCAATGATAGTCATCAGTTTGCTTTGCTGATGAAGTCGATGAAAGTTGTCTAACTAGTTTTATACTAGTAATGTATATTTTTAATAATATTTCTTTAAGGATTTTGGGTACGTGTTGCCAAATAATAACAGATATCTTGCAATTTATTAGGTGCACTCGGAGCATGTGCTCCAAATTCTACCATTTGTTACTCACATATATTAGGTTGTTCACTATGATTGTTATGATTGATCACTCTAATTACTATAATTGTTCACTCGCAAATATCTAAAGCACATGTTCTGGGTGCATGTAATATATATTGCTATAACATAGCTTAAAATCATGTTTTAAAAATTACATCCATATTAAAATTTTTAAACCCATGAATAGAACATTAGAAATTATGGAGACAAAGAATTCAAAATTAAAAAGAATTCGCACTCCCTCCGTTTCACAATAGTTGTCGTTTAATAAATGCTACACGATCTTAAATATTCTTTTTTTGACCAAGAATTCTCATAGCATATTTTATCAAAAAAATTTACAATATTATACTCGTATGATAGTATTTTTCATTACAAATCTAATAATAGTATTTTCGTATAATAGAACATTGCATATGTTGACATATTAATGGTCAAACTTTTTAAAATTTAACTGACGCGAAAATTAAAGTGACAGTTGAAATTTGACTGGCGCGAAAATTAAAGCGAGAATGATAGGCTCAAAAAAAAAGGCAAAAAAGATTGAGTATTGATTGGTCAAGTGAGGGATTAAAGCAAACTGAAAAGCAACAAATAATTTAATTGAACTGGCAATTATGGGATTTTGCATGTAGCAAAAAGTATAAGAAAACTTTGGTTATGTGACCATTCAAAAAATGGTATTATGCCCTTGTTGGACTCATGGTGGTCCTATGCCCATTACCTCTATTATTGGCCCCTCTTAATTAATTAATTAATTAATTATATTAAGCTTGCTCAGTATTCAATAATTAGCCCATCTTTTACATACCTCCCTCCTCGTCCCATATCGATTTAGGACCATCCACATTAAAATTTTTTTAAAGCATGAGCCATAATATAAGTTTACTTTTTAGGATTATTAGTTTCGCAAATTTAATTTTAGGCGCCGGTAATTATAATCAAGGTTGTTAGAATCGGGATTTTTGCTTGAACTTATGGGGTAGTTAGGATCAGAATTAATCCACGTAGGAGCATGGATCAGAATGTATATAGTAGAATTGCATCAAAGATTTTAGATCATAAAATTGTAGAATCGTAGATTAGGATTGAGATTTTAATAATTATGATTATAATACCTTGAACTTTACATTTGACTTGTAACGGGCCAATATTTGGGGAGTGGGGTTTGTTAGCGGCACGACATGCATGTAACATCAACCAAACTCAAGTTTTTTTTTGTGATATGACAATTGCTATAACATCCCGGGTATGTGGTTAAAGTGTGGCTTAAAAGAATTGAAATTACTACTTATATCACTAAGGTGCACCTTCTTTTATGGTAGCTCATCGGTTGGGAACTCCTCAGTTAAGCGTGCTTGGTTGGGAGTAGTCAAAGGATGGGTGACCTCCTGGGAAGTCTTCTTAGGCGCTGGAAAGACTCGTGGTGATTTATGGGGCCAGTCAGCAATCCTTAAAGCACTTATCGGTAATGTCCGCGGTCCGGGATGGGTCGTGGCGTTACAATTGCTTTTTTAAATTTAGGCACACTTCCATTTTGCATCTCACCCCGAAAAACATCATCACATCATAGAAAAATCCTAATTTCATTAATGTTTACTTGATGTGGGCTACTGACAAATACTAGTACAATCCTCGAAGATTAGGTTCCTATAAATCAAATATGAAATTCGAGATATTGTGATTAACAATCCTCAAAGTTGGTGATTTCAAAACCTAATAATCTTACTTTTTATTCATAAGATAAGATTAGAAGGAGCTTTAGAAGTAGTAGACACAAGCCCGAAATCCCATGTTTGATAGGGGTCCCTTTCGAAAAATAAGTACTCTATGTTTTTAAGTTTATTCAAATTAAAGGTATCTAGAATTGATTATCTAACTGTTGAACTTAAACTTAAACAAGGGAGCCCCAATCGCCAGGATTATCAGGCCTATAATCACATGATTTTTATTTTTTAGGGATCGTTTCCAAACTTTTTACTTAAAGACATGAGATTTAAACGACAATATCTTACAAAATTTAGCCCAAAAAAACTTTGCAACTTATGGGCTATGACTACTTACAACCTTTTCATTCAGGTTACAAATAGTTCCAATTTCATCATTTGAGTCCAAATTATACGGACTCAAATTTCAAACTGCTCTTCTTACTGAATTTTTCAAGTATATATCAAGGTTGTTAAAATCTGCATCCTAACTCGGATTTATGGAGTAGTTAGGATCAGAATTAACCCACGTAGGATCGTGTATCAAAATGTGGATATTAAAATCGCATCAAGGATTTTAGGTCATAAAATCGTAAGATCGTAGATCATGATCAGGATCGTAATTTTAATAACTATGGTACATGTAACCATTTCCAGCGTCATCGAATTCATCAAATAATTTCTTCAGGCACACATTATGTAACTCGATCTACAAATAAAGAGGAGGAGGACCCCTTCCATTGTACTCCCTCCGTTCCATATTAACTGTCGTCTTTGGAAATTGTGCAGTCAAATTTCAAAAATTTTGACCATAAATTTCTTAATATATACAATGAGTTGCTATATAAAATTACCACCATTAGATTCGTAACGAAAAATACTATCATAAAAGTATAATATTGCAATTGTTAATAACATATTATGTATGGAATAATAAATCAAAAAGTGACATTGGAGACCGTGAAAGTCAAAATTATGACAATTAATATGGAACGGATGGAGTAATCCCCAACTGGCATCGTATTTGGAAGAGAAAATGAATAACAGAGGTACATCTAGGGCATAAACCCTTTTTCTTTAACCTAATTTAGATCTTTGTATAGGGCATCGTACGATCCTAAGTAATACATGCTAGGGCTGATCAATGGTCCAGTCCAGTCCTGGACTAAATTCAATCTCGGACTGAACCAACAAATTTTTTCAATCCTATCTAGACTGAATTATGCGTAGCTATTACGAGAAAGTTTAAAAGAAATCCTAAAATTTCAATTGTTGAATCATTTTTATTCAGTCCTTCAGTCCGATCCATGGATTGGACCGAGGTCTGAAAATCAAAATCTCTCGGACAGAGAATTCAACCAAACATCCGTTGATCCACTCAATCCAGTCCCTTTTTCAATCCGGACTGGACCATGCACAACCCTAATACATGCCAATCAATTTACACTTTTTTTCTTTTTGGACATAAGTACTCAACCATGCACTTACATTGACCTCAATGGAAAAAATTCTATCAGCCAACTTGTGCAAAAAAATTTTGCTTTTAGGCCCTGTTCTTTTCTGCGGTTGACAAACTCCGGTGCCACAGCCTACCGCAGTTTGCCACAACCCACCACAAAAGACCATTCTACCACAATTCACAACAACCCACCACAAATTACTTTTTCACATTTACCAATACAATATTCATATATATACAAAAACCCGCCACAATTACACCATAACCCGCCACAATTACACCATAACCCACCACAATTTCACCACATCATATCGCGTCATATCGCAGAATACCACATAAAAGAACAGGGCCCTGCAACAAGCTAACTAACATGCTTTCTTTATAGAAACAAAAGTGATTATAATACACATTGGTATATATTATTCTACCCCTAATATAGAGTCACATTGGATGGTTTCGTTTGCTAGAAATTGGAATTCTTGTAAGGTTGTCTTCTATCTGAGTTCAACAATTCTTCGAGGTACTAGAAACCAAAATCTTTTTATTAAAAAAAACATATTTAGGATATTAAAGTTCTCTTTAGTTAACTGATGATTCTTAAACCCTAACTGTTAATCTGTTACACCACCAAAAAGGAAAAAATCGCTACTTTATCCTTCAAATCGAATACCCAACCCATAAACCCCACTAGATATCTTAAATAGAACTCTTATGAGAAGAGCAATATGAAAATTCTTCGTAGCCAATTCACCTCCTAAAGCACGTTCGGTAAGTAAATTGAACTCTTAGAAACAGTGAAGTTTTGTAGAGTTTCTTTGCAACAAGGAATGAGAAGCATTCCTACAACCCTACCATACGAAGAACTCCACATAGACCCAAAACTTGAGCCTAACAAGAAGTGAATCAAAAATTATTGCTGACCAATTGAATTTATTTAGAAGACAAAAATAAGCTCTATGAGCAAATATTTTAAAGTGAAAAAGATGGATGAGTTCCTATCGATCTAGGAAAAGTGGGATGAAGTTCCAAAAAAGTACGCGTCATGGATAATGTGGAGGGAATGGACCCGCTTCCCACATTAAATGGATTGCCATTTCCCATACAAATGGCAAGTAATCCCACACATGCAGATCCCTGAATGTCTGATACCATCCCTATCAAAGTTACTACTATTAACTGTATATAACATCATTTGGGGGATAGGATACATCCATAGAAACCAAGATGCAAAAATAACCCATACATACTAAACAAAATATATTGAGAGTAGTAGCTAACTAAGCATAGATGCCTGATTTCCTGTAAGTTGCTGCACAAGAGCCCTTAATTCCTCGGGTCTAACGTTTATAACTTTTGGTGATCTCAAGTGCACCACCGCAGGAGCTCGACTTTGGCTGGCAATCTGTAGCTTCTTCCACATCTTCATTGAATCTCTGTTCACTGCAACTTTTCCCCTCCTCTTCTTGTCGATGTTACAATCCTTGTTGCTCTTTTTATGCTCACCATTGTCACTAGTTAAATTCGCTGACACCATCTTAAGATTTTAGCGATTCAATCAAGTCAACTTAGTGAATGTCTCAAAACTTGTTAAGCAATATGTGCATTCACAGTGCAGATTGCATATGGAGCAAGGTACATATATATAGGGACATAGAACCGAGGACGAGATGAAGTTTCTGTACTTTCCAGGTCAAATCTAAGAATATTGACTTGGTCGATTGACGATTGATTATTCGTCTTTGGTCTTCGCTTCCCCAACTTTAAGGCTACCCCTAATTTATGAGTTCGCTAATTTCAATGAGGACGACCTAGCTATTAAATGCTGCTTGTTTTATCTTATGCTCACAAAAGAAGACGGAACGAAAATGTCAAACAACATAGTACACAGATTTTTAAGAGCCACTTGCATGGAAGAACCAACTTGCCAAACTATAATGAAACTAGGGAAGAATCCAGAGAGAATTAGATTTGGATCTTCTCGAAGAATGACAAGGCACGTAAAAGATGAAACTGGTCAAGTTTCTCGAAAATCTTGAACATCAAAGGCTCCGTAAAATCTACGTCGATTCCATGAAGAAACTGGGACTTTTGCAGCTTGGTTCTAGTAGTTTGACACGTCACAAGTGCTTGAATTTTGTAGAACAGCGACAGTTGCAAACACATTGGAAGGAGGCTATAGTGTCCATAGATTTGAGGGGGAAAGAGCACAAGCCCTTGATTCAACTATTTGAGAGCATGTAGGAGTTGTAGTTGATTCTGGGATGACTATTACATGGCCTCCCTCACCCAAAAGAAAAAGAACAAAAGAAACTAAAGACTATTCCTAAGTAGGGATTGTTCTGGATGGCTTCGAGATTCAACAAAGGGCAATGCTTCTCATAAAACAAGCCCGAGCCTCAGAAATTTTGTTCTCTAGCAGGGCAATTTTTATGGTAGCACATACAATGAACAGCGATATATCCTCTATTTCATAGGTCCCAGCCTCCCAGGCTATTCAATGTATGTGCTACCATAAAATTTGTCGTGCTAGAGACAGAGCTTTGTTTGAAGCATTTGAACCTCTTTTCTATGACCTTAAATATTGTAAGCTTCCAGATAATATAAGACTAATAAGCAACACTCATAGCTCATATAACAAAAGATTGGCTTCACCACCACACATAGCGATGAGGAGCAAGAATCAACTAATACTTGAAATGCAGCACAAAGGGAAGGATTCAGTGTAAAATATCAAAGATTCTATAAGCCAAATAAAACCTTTCAAAGTCAATCCTACATAGTTACGTTCATCCTATAATGATCTCATTTCATCCTCCTGGATTAAACTAGTACTCCATCCAATCTTCAGACTAGAGCAAACTGATGTCCAAAATAACACTAATTCATAATTACTTCAAGTGTGGGCCAGTTTTTTTGGTTGGGGGGGGGAGCAAAATCAGACTTTTGAATCTTGATAGCTAAGAGTTTTGGGTAACTTGCCTCGTCTTAGCATGACTATCTGATTTAGCTATTCACTCGACATCGAAGCCCTTCTCTTGAAGCTCAGCAATCACCTCATTCCTCATCCTAAACCAGAGCTTCTGAGCCTCCTGATCAAACTTCTTATCCTGCAACGCCTTCTGATAGTTAAGCGAATCTTTATCGGTTTCCACCATCCCTTTAGGGCCAATGGTGGTGCCAATCATCCCTCCCTTTGCAACGAACTCTTCCATGGCCTCCTTATCACCTGGGTATGGGAACTCCCGCCTTTCATACAGATGGGCGAGCTCCTTCTCCTCCTTGGGCCTCGGCTTCAGCGTCCACCATCCGAGAGGGGATGTCTCGTTGTAAAGCCAGGCTGCCCCAAACAAGGCATAAGTGCACAGCAATGCCTTCCCCACTTGCTTCCAGAAGTACATATCTTCTTTGCCCAAGCCCACCTTCTTCAGCATCTTAGCCCATTCGATCCCTGAAAACATAATTGGAATGGAATCCAAAGCGATCAAGTTTCATTCGGGCATTTCATCGAACATGTGGTGGGTGCAAATTTTGATCTCACCTGTTTTGACATCACCAAAGCGCTTGCGAACCATTGAGAAATCTGATGCCTAATTGATTTGAGTTATTAAAACCTCTGCAGCACAAAAGAATAAAAAACCCAGTTTCAGGCTGACAATTTCATAGAATCCAACTTTACTGGGTCGAATCTACAGTCCCCTCTAGTGCCTAAGCTAACGGCATCAACTACAATAACATCCGGGGCCAAAAACCAAAGAAACCACATTGAGAAAGAGAAAGAGAGAATACCGTGATAAACCTTCCTCACTTCGTCAATGTTAAGATACACACAGAGGCTAAATATCATTCAATATACTTTCTTCGTCCAACAGAAGTTAAAGGGAATATACACACACAGGCTAAAGAGAGTATTTTAGGGTTGGAAGATGAAGCCAAAGGAAGTGAGGTCGTCCAGTGGGTTGCCGGCTTCTTGTTTACTTACCTTTTTTTAACTTCATTATGTGTTTCGTGACTGTCAAATGAACAAAACCATAGCCTTTTTTTACTAGTCTCGTACAAACACTCGCTGACCTGACAATGGTAATTGTAAATTGCAAGCGTTTCGAGAATGATAGTTACCAAATGAAAGTGTTGATTGGCATTAATGGGCAAAGTTAAGTGGTCATCTCAAAACTATCGTATATGCAAGTCTTGTTTCATACTTTCTGATCACCCGGAAAGCAAGTTAAAGCCTTAAACATGAACTTTCTTACAAAAGATACGAAGGAGGTTTTCACAAAACTAATATATTCTCGTAGCCTAAGAAAAAGAAAAGGGATGTCCCAACTCCCAACAGCCCAAAACAAAAGTATGGGGAAGTTTTTGTAGATATAAGTAGTTGCATAAACAAAATTATATTTCTTCAATGTTTCTTCCGGGAGGAGCTTCTGGAAGAGGGACTATATATACGATGGGAAGCATAGCTGGAAAAGTGTGCTGGGGTGACTTCAGTAACATGGGATTTTCAGTTGACTGTGTTTTTTGACAAGTCATTTTACGAGCTTCATATTAGCTAAAGCCTTCGCTAAAGTAACAGATGCCTGCATCGGACAGTCCCTAGAATAAAGACTATTTGATTGTCCTCTACAACACGAACAAAAATAAGTAAAAGGGATTAACAAAGATTCAGATTAAAGAGACTATTTGATGTACCTAATTGAAGACATGTAAAATCAGATATTTACCATTCAAGGTAGCACAAACTAATCACATATTTTGTGCAGCAATTAGGCCTAATTACTTCTGCATATATGTCATCCAATAATGTCTAAAGAATGCTACAACCATAAAGCATACCTAATATAGTACTCCTCCATTAACTATCAGATTGATAGAGCACCGTCAAAATCTCTTCATATAGAATCCATTTAAACTTCAAATTAATCACCAATTCACCATAATTGACAACTCCAAACAAGACATTAGGGTTTTAGTATTCAACTTCAAATCTCAATCTCACAATCTGATAGTCAATCATCCCAAATTACTAAATCAATGTACACCATTTACAATTTGCAGAAAACAGAAGATATATAATTAAGAAACTGAGAAGAACAATACAAGAGAGACACAGAAGATAAAACTCACAGTGTGATGGAATAAGTCTAGTTTGGCTGCGGCGGCGGCGGCGACGGAGGAGGAGGAGGCGATAGTGGTAGGTAGGCAGCGGTGAAGCGCCGGCGGAGTAGGAAGGAGCCGTGCTGAGAAACAGAACAAACGAGAGGGTAGAGAGATGAAATGAAGCCGTGCGCCAGTCTGATTAGTTATTTCCAGATAACCCAAGCTTTTGCAGGCTGTTCTTTTAGTGAGAATTTGTACTTAGGAATGAGAATATAGGGGTGCGGATTATACTAATATGTTTTTTTCATGGTAATAATAAAAAAATGAGGAATGAGAATGAGAGCAGGAAGGGTGAATTCCCAAGAATCTATTATCATGGGGTGTGGTAAACTGGTAATTGATCTTGGGAATTCATTAGTCTGTTTTAAATTACAATATTACCTTTAATATTAATTACCCTAATTTTAAAAAAATAAACCAAAACATTTTATGATTAACAATATTATTTAGGGTAGCCGTTTGATTCTCCTTTCCTATTATTATAAATATTTTTAGCAATATTACTCACCCTAATTCTTTTAAAAAAACCTCACTTTTAAAAAAATTTAACAAGTTAAATTACTCACCCTAATTTTTTTTAAAATAAACCTCATGTTTTAAAATATCTTTATGAACTTTAATTTTTTTTCCATATAGTAATTGACTTTCCAAAAGTAAATCTGTGTCAATTGTGGCTTTCCATCCATTTCAATTTATTAAAACATTCGTAAATTAATAAAAAGGGCATTTTAGTAAATGTATTTTTATTCTCAATCATATTCCCAATGTCAATTACCATATACTCCACAAATAAGAAGATTGGTAATTCATAAATACATCTTAATTCTCATTCCCATTATTAATTCTCATTCCCAATACCATTATGAATTCTCATTCCCATCCCCATTCCCAATCCATACCAAACGACCCCTTGGGGTAATAAAAATATTCCATTTGGTAGCTTACAATTTGAAATAATTTTCAAAATAGGTTTACCATTTGCAATAGTTTAAAAAATGGTTGACAACTTGGAATGGTAAAAGTTGAAGCATACCAAATGAAATTTGCCAAAAAAAATTATCGGGATGTGTCCAATATTTTAAAACTAGTTAATTGATTGACTAGTCCTATAGGCATGTCAAATATACCTGATCTGTATTAATTTACATAAATACAAAATACAAGTAACTCATGTTTTTAACATCAAATTTGTATAAGTATGAAATATATCTAACCAGTATTTGCCATAACCAAATAGATATCACAATTATAGTTAACCCGTTTCTTGTCCTCGTAGCTTACTTTTCGTTTGATGCTATGACTTATTGTTGTTGTATTCAAGTACGAAAATTAAATTTGTGTGTGAACAAAAAGTATAAGTATTTATCTGAATTCGAAATACACCTGACTCATTGTTTTAATGTCAAATTTAATTGTACTCGAAATACACCACCTAACCTGTATTTTCCATAATCAGATAAACATATGGTCTGTATTTAACTCGCCCATCCAAATTGATAGGTTTAGTAACTCAATCTTCATTTGATGCTGGAATCTTTAGTTATTGTACTCGATGGCAAAAAGTAAACTTGCATATGAAATCCTTGGTTACCGTACTCAAGGGAAAAAGAGTAATTTCGGATGTAAACACAAGAGACAAGCTAGACAAGTTGCTAAGTTGTTAATTAATTCTTATATTCAAGGGCGGAAATAGTAAATTCCTGTGTGAACACAAGCAAGTAAGCAGATAGACAGACAGACAGACTGGTGAATACACAACAATTCAAACAAACCTCGACCACCATTCCCTTTTACTTTATTAAGGAAACTGAGTGACGTTGTACAATATTTTAATTTATTTAGGTGTCCCTGTATTTTTAATAAATGAATAGGAGAGAATAATCCGATCAATAGTTGGGGGAGCACAATCAAAGGATGTGTCGTCCCATATTACAAGAGGAGGTTAGGGGGCGCTAAAAATTACAAAGACGGGAAAGTTGTTGGGCATGATGAGATCCATATGGAGGCGTCAAAGTGTTTAGGAGAAGATGAAGTTCTCTGGTTGACGTAACTATTTAATGAGATACTTAAAACGGCTACAATGTCAGATGACTGAAGGAGTAGTATAATTGACCCTTTATAAACCCTACTACCTTATTCTTAGATCTTTGAACTGACCTATCTAGTATCATGTCCTCCGTTAATTTTAGTATCTTTATATCTGCTATAATCACCTTCCTCATTGACTTTTTAGGTCTCTTGTGGCCCCTACTTTCCCTTAGTATCATAATTCGTTTCCACCTCTTAGAAGGGCATCTGCACATGTCATTAACATTTTAGCTTACTCTCTCAACTTCACATCGATTAGCGCTACCGCAGATATCATAACCCTCATTTCCACCATATTTAACCTCTGACAACATGCCTTCTTGGTCCCTCAATATTCTCCCTAATTATTGTCCGATACACCTTCCTCTTAACCTTTCCATTTTTGTCATTCAACCTTGATTCTATGTGTAATATTCGAAGTAATGTCTCCTTGCTTTGTAAAACTGAAGCTAAGCATCTAAACTACTCTACCTGTGGAATAACTACCCATAACTCCTTAGTTGTGATTATCACGCACAAGTTTTACTAAAATGACATGTCATGTAACACCCCGGCCCCTCTCGGACCACGGACATTACCGAGAATTGCTTCAAGGATTGCTGACTGACCCCACAAATCACCACGAGTCTTTCCAATGTGTTTCGTCCTCGCTCACACGCTGCCTAGGAAAACTTCCCAGGAGCTTACCCATCCTGAGACTACTCTCAGCCAAGTACGCTTAACTGAGGAGTTCCCAACGGATGAGCTACTATAAAAGAAGGTGCACCTTGGTGATATAAGTAGTCATTTCAATCCTTTTAAGTCACACTTAAGCGTATACCCGGGGTGTTACAATCACCCTCACTTAAGCGCAGAATGTCCTCGTTGTGCCACAATCCAGTCTATAATCCTTTTCCCGCTAGGTGACTACCCATGTATCTCTCGTCCAATGGCGCAGCTCACGGTCGCGGATCGGCTCTGATACCATCTATAACGCCCCGACCCCTCTCGGGCCAGAAACATTACCGATAAATGCTTCAAGGATTGCTGACTGGCCCCACAAATAATCATGAGTCTTTCCAGCGTGCTTCGTCCTCGCTCACACGCTGCCTAGAAAAACTTCCCAGGAGGTCACTCATCCTAAGATTACTTACAGCCAAGTGCGTTTAACTGAGGAGTTCCCAATAGATGAGCTACAATAAAAGAAGGTGTACCTTGGTAGCGGGTGACAGGCGTTTCCGGGACTGCAGGAGGTCTTCTGGTGGTGTTAGTAGTTGCCGATGATGTCTGGAGAGGGGTTAGAGAGGTGGCCGAATAACAGGAGCAACACGATAGTAGAACAATGGCAGGCCTACTTCGGGAGCCTCTCACCGATGCTCCGGTGGTCGACGATTGCGGTTGGTTGTTGGTAGTCATCGAGGGTGGTGCAGGAAGGCGACCGGAGGTGTTCGGGGGGCCTAGAAGCTGGTGGTCGTTGGTGGGGGAGAGGGCGAAGAGAGAGTGGTAGAGAGGTTTGAGAGGAACGGGAAAATGGGGCTTGGGGTGGGGCTAGGTGATTCCCGACAGTGGCTAGGGATTTCCGACGGTGCTGGCGACTGGTGGTGGCACGGTGGAGCATCCAGGTGGTGGTGGTCGTGTCTGGTGTGAGCGACGCTGGTGGTGGCGAGGGATAAATCGGGAGAGAGAAATGAAACAAAGAACATGGGGGCTTGGGTCTCATAGTTTGCGTAGTAGGAGAAAAAGAAAAGGGACATGGGTTTTAATGGAAAAAAAAAACCTAAGGTTTAGCTAAGAAGGGTATTTAGGGTTTAGGTCCTCCCAGGTCGCGGACATTATCGATAACCGCTTTAAGGATCGTTGACTAGCCCCACAAATCACTACAAGTCTTTCTAACGTGTTTCGTCCTCGCTCACATGATGTCTAAGAAAACTTCCAAGGAGGTCATCCATCCTTAGACTACTCCCAGCCAAGCACGCTTAACTGAGAAGTTCCCGGCGGATGAGCTACCATAAAAGAAGGTGGACCTTAGTGATATAAGTAGTCATTTCAATCATCTTAAGCATCAGTTAACCATATACCTGGGGTGTTACAGTCACTCCCACTTAAACGCACAACATCCTCGTTGTGCCACAATCTACTCCAGAATATTTTCCCCGCTAGGTGATTGCCCATGGATCTCCCATCCACAAGCGCAGCTTACGATCGCGGGTCGACCCTAATACCGTCTGTAACTCCCCGTCCCCTCCCAGGCCGCGGACATTACTAATAACTGTTTCAAGGATTGCGGACTGGGCCCCCAAATCACCTCGAGTCTTTCCCGCATGCTTCGGCCTTGCTCACACGCTGTCTGGTAAAACTTCCCAGGAGGTCACCCATCCTGCGACTACTCTCAGCCAAGCGCGCTTAACTGAGGAGTTCCCAACGGATGAGCTACCATAAAAGAAGGTGCACCTTGGTGATGTAAGTAGTCATTCCAATCCTCTTAAGCCACACTTTAACCACATAACCGGGGTATTGTAGTCACCCCCGCTTAAGCGCACAACGTCCTCATTGTGCCTCGATCCACTCCAAAATCTTTGCGCCACTAGATGGCTGCCCATGGATCTTTCGTCCACTGGCGCAGGTCACGGCCGCGAGTCGGCTCTGATACCATCTGTAATGCCCCGACTCCTCCCGAGCTGCCGACAATACCGATAACCACTTTGAGGATCATTGGTGTTCGGTCTCATTCCGAACCGAATTTCTTCTCTTTTCTAGGGTATATTTGCTTGTTTTAACCCCTATTTATATATTAGATATAATGATTTAGTGTTTTGTAGGAAAATAAGGAGTTAGAAGAAGTTTGGGCTTAATTGAAGGTTTTTAGGGAATCCCGAGCTATTTCCCGAGTCAAACCAAGTCAACCCGAGCCGAGATCCGAGTCAAACCAAGTCAACCCGAGCCGAGAGCCAAGGCGAAACCGAAGCTGGAAATTCCATGTCAAGATTGGCGCAAAACAGGGGAACGATACAGACTCAAAGGTTTGAAATACGTGTGCCTTCACTCTTTGGGTCATAACTCCTTCGTTACAACTCCGATTGGTCTGAAATTTTGGTAGCTTAAAGTACACACCGAGAACTTTCCATTGATATCTTACGGGCCTAAAACAAAGTTCGGATGAAGAAGTTATGCGCGTTTGAAGTCGGCAGGGAAAGCCGAGCTTCGGGGCAACAAAGACATAAGCCAGGAGAGCCGGACAGTATGCTTGCTCGCCCGAGCCACCCCGATGGCTCGCCCGAGCCACTGTCTGAGAAAACGACGCCAGGTTGCGATTTGTTTCTAGGGTTTTGGGTTGTATTTTTCCTTCTTCTATAAATACCCACTTGTATTAATCCAAGTTTAATCAATTAGCCTAGGTAGTTTAGGAGTAGAATTAGATTTAATTGCTTTCCTTTATTTGCTTTAATCTCTCTTTAATTGTTCTTCAAGTTTTCTTTGATTCTTCAAGCTTTCTTTGATTTCTAGCATTTGTATTCAAACTTTCTCAAGCTTTCTCAATTCAAGCAAGTTTCCATTGAAGTTTTACAAGCTTTCTCTCTCTTCTCTCTCTCTCTCTCTCTCTCTCTAATCTCCATTGTTGACTTGATTTCAAAGCTTTCTAGGGTTAGCCACATCAAATCCATCTTTTAGTGGGGAGGAGGGTCAAGGAATTCCCATTCTACTTCCTAGTGAGAATTTGGGAGATCCTTGATAATCTAATCCACAATTTCTTATTTTGTTCGGGGGAAATTGCAAAGGTAGATTGAAGGTTAGAAGATTTTGGTCATCAAAGGTATAATTTCTTGTCTCTAATTTCATTGTTCATTCATGTCTTTTAATTGATTTCATCCTTAAGTGTTTTCTTTATTGCTTTCCTTTTATTGCTTTCTTTGATTCATGCCTAGGTTAGATTTAAATATTTTCTTTACATAATTTATCGCTTTCCGCATTGTGAGAAAAACCCCTTTACACAAATTGAATTTTTTTATGATACATTGAATTTGTTGGGAATTGTTAGTGAGGGTGTGAATCATGAGACCCGAAACCTTTTAGATTATGACGGGTTTTCTAGTTTAGGAGAAGAACCAGCATGGGAGTTACTTGAATGGTTGTCTAGAGATTCCTATGAATTTGAGCAACAAAATGTTAGTCCTAGCTTCCAACCTCCTTATGCACCACCCTTTGGGACCGAAACTGAACAATCATGTGAATACCCCGTGTATGTTGATGATCAATCTTATGATGGGGGATATGTGGAAAACTGTTATGATTTTTCCCAAAGTGTCGATGTTGAGTCTCCTTCCGTGTGCTCCTTGTGTGATTCGCCGTATCATAGTTCAATTTCTTGTGTGCAAGCTACAGTGGTTTCCTTCAAGGCAGAAGTAGAAAAATTATGTGCGAACATGAATGAGTATATGCGTGAATTTGTCTATGAGAGTAATCAAAGGGTAGTAACTCCTTCTTCACAAATGGTTGATTCGAATGTTGAAATAGGTCATTCATCGTCTTTGAGTCCTGAAATGCATGTTGATTCTGCTGTGTATGATGAGGATGATGACTATTATAACCGACCATGCCTTGGACTACTTAGTAATTCCTTAGCTCTAGCCCCACCTAGTGAGCATGAGGAACATGATGATTCTGTGTGTGATGATGTAGAATTTGTTGAAAACATGCTAGATGACGAACCATTGTCCACACCCTTGTCCATGCCTTTGTGTGAAGAAAAAGTTGAGTTTATCGAATGCCATTATGCTTGCGATGCAATTGAGCATGATCTTGTTAAGGGTGAAATTGAATCTGTTGTGATTGAATGTGTGCTTGATACCGATTTGTTCACTTTTATTGAGGATCATTGCATTAGTGAGGCATTAGCTACCCTTGTATGTGAGCCTATTTATGTGCATACTTGTGATGATGAGCATAATTCTTTGGGGAATGATCATGATTGTTTGAACTTGGTTGTTGACAATGATGCTTTTGATGATGACATGCTTTATGAGTCATTCACTATGAGTTATGACCCTGAACCTTCCACTTTCACTTTTGATGTTGATTTGGATGATGCACCTTTGTCTTTTGATGTTGATAGTTCTTCTTGTGAGTCTAATATTGAAGAAGATGAAGATGTGCTTGTTTGTTGTGATGTTGGAAGTGTTATGATGTGGTCTAACCCTCTGTTTTCCTTATCACCTATTGACGATTATGATTATTTGGATGAAAGTTGTGATTTGGAATCTGTGTTTGATGAAAATTGCATGGATATTGAGTTTGAACCATTGTTGGCATCCAAGTATTCGCATGAGCATGTTCAGGAATGTGTTGTATTGTTCCCTCCTGTTGATTTGTTACCCAATCTCCATTTACGAGTCAATGGGAGGACCCATTTGTCATTTCTCCTTTCACCGTGCCTAGAAAAGTCTTGCATATTCATGAATTTCATCAGTTCTATGACTTTTCTAAGGCATTTGATAAATTGTTAAGGGCACTAATATTTGTTTATGTGCTATTGCGAGTGTGCTCTTACCACCACCATTCTGAGATGCATGAGAGGATGCATGATTTGTTACTCCGGGCATTGAATGGTTCTGACTTGGTGCCCGATATCGTGAGGTGAGAAGGAATAAGCTTCTTGATAAGATGCCTTCGAGGTAATATCCTTCCTCACCTTTTGTGTATTTAGTGAGTCGGTTTTCTTTTCTTCTTTTATTTTCTTTTTGTGTGTGTCTTTTTCTTTTATTTTGGGGTGCTTGCTTACCTACTCCTGTTTCCATTTGAGGATACGGCAACCTCTTTGTGTTGGAGTGGGAGGGTAGTATGCATTCCGGTTTTTGAGTCCAAAGAAAAGAAAAAAAGAGTAAGAGTCGTTTTGTAAATATTTTAGTTTGTTTTCTTAGTTCATTAGTCCTTAGTGTCTTGTATAGTTTGTTTTTCCTTTTGATCTTGCATGTGAACAATCACACATAGTATGCTTTTCTTGTTTATTTCTAACCTTGGTGTGATGTTCCTTGGATCGTGGATTGAATATGCTTGATTGAAGACTTCGAGGTAACTTCTTTCCACCCTCTCTTTATGTGAATATATCGATGATCCATGATGCATGCTTGATTTTATTTTTGGGTGGCGAACCCCTTGAGTGTGAATGTTGGATATATATTGTTGTTGGAGCCGTGTGGGCTCGGGTCGCCACCACTTTTTATGTGATAAGTGTTTAGTATATATGTTCTTCTTGGTTTTCTACCTTGCTTGAGACACCTTTCTCATGATGGAGACATTGTGAAGTCTTGTGTTGGAGTAGGGGGTGATATCTTTCATTGTTCATGGGTAGATTACCTAGTTTTTAGTCTTTTATTTTTGTTTTTCGTAGTTTGTGTCTAAAATCTAAAAAAATTTGTGTGTGAAAAGAAAACAAAAAGGGGAGAAATGTTGTGAAAAAACCCAAAAGTTGTTCTTCTTTTTGAAGATGTTTCCGTTTACAGTTGTGCAGATAGTTGTCTAATCAGTTGATTCAATCAGTTAGAAGCGGTCGGTATGAATAATGACAGGCCTTAGGAAGGATTTTTTCCATGACTTATCTCTATTAGACCTCTACATGGAATGGGAAAGCGGAATCCTCAAATCTTACACGCTTTGACTGTGAATTCTTACCTAAGTTAGACGGTTTTAGTTGTTCAATTGCTTAAGCTCTTAATTAATGCATTAAATAAATATTGTCGGGCTTACCGTCATGGGTTAGTTTGGGTGGATCGGCACCCTATGCCCCTTAAGTGCAATGACTCACGTATGGAGAAACCCAGTAGGGAGGGTAACCCTTTGCGAAGGCCGGTGCTTAAATCCTGCAAAACCCGACACAAACGCTCTAAAAGACACAAAACGGATTGAGTGGAAATAAAAGAGCGTAGGTTTTGAAAAGAAAGAAAAGAGCGAAGCAAAGAAAAAAAAAGAGTTGAGCAAAAGAATGGTAAGAAAGAGAAAAGTAAAAAAAAAGAAGAAAAAGAAAGAAAAGAGTGGTGTAAGAAAAAGAAAGAAAAGAGAGGTTGAAAGAAAAACCAAGAGTGAAGAAGGATAGATAATCCCGAGCTTGAGCATGAGAACAACTCTGATTGTCTGGTTTAGGATAGGAAGGACTGACTAGAGCCCACTTGCACATATGCACGAGGTGTTTTGCTCATCAGGAAGTGTTTTGGTTCAAAATCTCAAAGATTGGCAGTTTTCCAACCTTCGTGTCTTAATTTGTTTATACTACGAGTCTTTCCGGCGTGCTTCGTCCTTATTCACAGGCTACCTGGGAAAACTTCCCAAGAGGTCACCATCCTTAGACTACTCCCAGCCAAGCACGCTTAACTGAGGAGTTGCCGACGGATGAGCTACCATAAAAGAAGGTGCACCTTGGTGATATAAGGAGTCATTTCAATCCTCTTAAAGCCACGCTTAACCATATACCCGGGGTGTTACACGTCATGAATCTTGTTTTCAACTTGCTCAGTTTGAAACCCTTTGACTCCAAAGTATCACTCAATTTTCCACCTTGCTAATTAGTATTTTCTTCGACTAATTTATCACTGAATTTCTGGAGAAAAATGTTTGTAGGGACGTTTTGACCATTTTAGTTTCTCAAAAATTAAGTTTACGACGGAAAGTAGTACATTTCTATTTAGTATAAAAGTTTAGCAACATAAAAATTAATTTGCGTAACACATGGATTACTTTTGGAGGGGGAAACATAAATCTATTATATTGATAATTTATCCACTAGTACATACGAGTTAATTTGGCCAGCGACAGTACCTATCTAAACCTATTTATCCCCAATTGGTAAAACCTTTGCCAAGTGGTGGGTTACTAAATTCCTATCCCTCTTAATATCCTCATGGAAATATGAATCTAAATCAATAATATCCTCTACAACAACGTCTGCTTCCCCAAGAGAAGGGTTAACGTGATTCAAATGCATGATTTAAATACATGGATTACTTTGTAATTAATTTAACGGTTTTGCTAATCGTCGCCCTTGGGGCGATGGTTAAAAGAGAATCTTTATCCACTTTTTTATTTTTTTAAATCTCACTTAAGTAAAAATAAAAAATTACATTTTCAATAAAATATATTTTAATCTAATCAAATCTGTAAAAATCTTATTAGTATCATTTTTTATTATATGTTCATTTATTATTTGAGTGTGAGTTCTCCCAGCAAATTGGGAATGAGGTATGGAGTTCATATTTTGGTTCCACCTAAATGGCATGAGTGGTCTTCTATGAGCTGGTCTTCGGCTGGGTTCAAGGGTAAGAAGCAACGTCTGGTTCTGTCAACCAGAGGCGGAGCTAGAACATTTTATTAGGGTGGGCCACTTGTATATATGAAGAATAAGAAAAGAGGAGAAAAGAAGTGGATTTTGAAAAATAATAAGGAAAAACTAGAAAAAAGCTCCAAAGAAGAGTTGAACCCTTGACATCAAGTGTGATATTATGGATTATAACCATTACTCTACAAATATTTCTTTGATACTTCATTCAAATATATTCAATTTTATCTGTGATAGAGGGATCATGGCCCTGGCTAGCCCCCCCTTGACTACGCCCCTGCTGTCAACCCTCATATACCATGATAGAGAAGCCACGATTTGGGACTCTCAGCCATGAGAGCAGTAATTTGACTAAGCTTAATCTCCATTTAGGTTAAAATTTATCTGGGAGATATAAATTTAGATAGAGAGAATGAGAGAAGCCATGGAAAGTTTGGTAATGAAGAGTATGAAACTAAATTGAATACGAAGGAAATATATATGGGTATCGATACAATTCCTTTTCTAATAATTATATTTATTTACCAATTTAGATATGGATGGAAAATGCAATCTTTTTCTAATCGCCAAAATGCAATCTTTTAATTATCATATATGTGCTTATATGAGATTTTAATAAATAAATAATAAAGATTCTTTCTTATACAAATTTGATTAGACTAAAATATATTTTATTGAAAATGTAATCTTTTACCATATATTTTTACTTAAATGAGATTTAAAAAGAATAAAAAAATGGATAAAGATTCTCTCTTAACCATCGCCCCCAGGGCGACGATTAGCAAAACCATTAATTTAAACCTCATTGGATTTATACATGTAAAAAAATTTGATTGAAAAATCCTATAAATATTGGGATGTATGATTGCCATTTTATTGTATGTACAAAACGCATTGGTGAACGAAATTAGGTATTTGGTAGGAAGAAACATTTGATTATGGTTTTTCAAAGAGATAAGTAAAATCTAAGTAAATAGAGAAAGTAAGTAAGATTGTGTAAGTAGGGATTACAGTTGGTCCTGAACCCGATTCAGATCCGCAAATCCAAATCCATCTTTAAGGATCTTGGTTCAAAGATTTTAGACCCAACAAATTTAGGCAATAATATAGATCCAAAACTTGAAAAATAGATTTGAGCAGGGTCCGAGGGTAGGGACCTATATTCGTTCCCTAGTCCATTGATATATTTGAATATATATTTTTTATATATAAATTATATAGACATAAGCCATTTCTAAACAATAATTAATCAAGTTTGCCTTACCATAGTCGCACACCCGCATCCTTAGACTCACTCCCTCATACAACCCCCCCCCCCCCAACAATCCATCACTCTCCAGCGCAAATGAAATTTAGGATTGTAGCGCTATTTTGTAAGAGTTTATTTGAATTTGGATTGCTTTTGAGATTGTACATTTGACATTTGCTGGTTTTCATTAGAAATTTTCACATTTTCACTGTTTAGAATGCTTGTAAAAGCTGATTTCCTTTGCAGATGATTGAGACCCGCTAAGGACTCATGGATCTGTTAGACCCAAAGGATTTGGGTTTGGGTCCTTCAAGAAAAAACTCAGACGATCAGGGTAAGGATTTTGGCATAGTTAGAAAATCTAGGTAAGGATCTAGGTCTAGGTGAATGATGCCTAGATCATGCTCATTGTCATCCTCATGTGTAAGTGTTGGTAGGTAAAGTGGTATAATAAGTAAGATAAGTGATAAGCCGCAAATGCACGGTATGAATTGTGGTATATATCAAGTTTGATATCATAGGGACTTTGCTCAACATCATACCGAATTAGCCTCCTAATTCGTAGCTAAGTCGATCAAGTTTTTGATGGATTTTTCTAACAACTAAGGTTGTGTTTGGCGAAGCTACAACTTCTTCAAAATGACTTTTTAGAAACAGTTTTACAAAATTGTTTCAGCCAAAAGTTTTAGGTGTTTGTTAATACATACTATAGAAGTATTTCTTAAAAGTAGAAACTATTAATTAGTGTTTGATCAATAGATACTTTTTGTGTTTTTTGTGGCTACTTAAAACCCCACAAATTGAGTATTAGATTATTCATATTTTTTCATTTTTCACAATTTATAATACACATTTAATTTTCTCATTATATGATTTTATTTTCTATTTTTTTTAAAAATGACCTATAGTGGTTCTCCTCCAAAAATTTTATGTAATTTATGTGAAATGATTAAATTTAACTCTATATGAGTAATAAAATTTTTATTATCAGACATTACCTGTTTTATATTGATAAACATGAAATTTAAAATAAATTATTACAAGAAAGTATAGTTTCCTCACGAGAAATTAGAAATATCTTTAAAATAAAAACATGGAAATATATTTTCATTAATAGGAAAGTTCAAAGATATTTGTGGAATTTTTTTTGTTCCCTTAATTTCTTAGTAGATCCCAAGAAACTAGAAATTAGAAGCTACAAAATGTAGCTTCAACTTCTCGGGGATTTGGGAGCTAATTTTAGCTTCTACAATATTAAAAACTATTTTATAGAATATCTTTGTATGGCTTAATTTCTACTTTCTCTATTAAAAAGCTACTAAAGAGTTGGCCAAACACACAATAATCTAACTATCAAGGACTCAATTTCGAGGGTCTAAACAAGAAATTAAAAACGTTAGGGGATAAACCTAGTCATTTAAAGAATCAAACAAGCGGATTAAGCATGCATTTCACGAATTTTGTACATTCAAGGTTCGGTAATTCCCATAAATTATTTCGCAACGAACTTTTGGTAAATAAGTGAATTGCCTAGCAAAGTCTCTCACCAACTTTTGTGGTTATTTCAACTTGAACTAAATTAAACATCAAATTATCAAGTGACCTCTAACTTAAAAATCTTTATGTCTAGTGAATTTTATAGTTAGTTTAGCCTAAGGTTTTCGATTATCGAAATTCTCATTTTGGTGCTTCATTCACCAATCTATATTTGTACTCTTCGTAGGTAATCAAAAGCAATGACAAACATGATGATAGGCTAAAAGGAACGCATTCAAACTAGATTCATACTTGTTCAATCCAATTAAAGCTAGTTCATCAAACAACCATTAGGGTTTATCCCCAAAACTAAGGAAACTACTCACAATTCATAATTAAATTATAAAAGCATGTAAATTCTATTCTAAAAAAAACATGTAATAAATACCTAAAAGTTTGAGAAATAAACTAAAGAGTGATGGTGAACTTATGAAAAACTCAACAAGGAAGACTTTTGCTCCCCTCCCCCCCCCCCCCCTCTGAATCTGCCTTCAATCTTCTTTCTCAGCCTTTGATTATGGTGGCAAGGTGGAGTTCAGATGATGATTGGACGATGATGAACTGAAGTGGAACAGTGGATGATTGTTAAAAGTGTTGCAACCGTTGAATATATATAAAAAAAATGGACAAGAACGGTCACAACCAACACAGATCATGCCTAAGCAACATTGTTTCGTGGCTAGGTCAACACAATCTGTGTCCAGAAGGGCATGATCTGTCTCTCTCTTATATATACAACTTTGTTTTGAGTTTCTGTTGGTCGCATGGTTCGTGGAGCCTGTTTTGGCGCCCTTATCAACCAGTTTGCGGCCTAAAGAAGACTTGGGGATGATCAAACAAAAAATTGCTCTGGGGTACCATACATTCCCTAAAAGTGACTATTTGGGGACCACATTATTTTTTTTTATTATTTGGGGACCAGATTGTTGTCAAAAGTTGCTGGTTGGGTATTTTCCGACCAAAACAGCCGGAATCAATAAAAAGTAAAAAATACCCCTTGACTCTTAATTGAAAAGTCAAATTTGCCCTTTTTATTTCCTTGCTGAAATCTTTATTGTTCTTCTTCTTCACTTCCATTCATTCTCATCCCCTCAATTTCACCCTTCTCAGCCACCCATGGCACACTCCACCACTGTCGCATCCACCACCACCTCCGTCGCGACAACCACCTTCCACAGCAAGCGCCACTCCATCCCACTCCCACCGAACCCCTACATCGACATCACAACCTTCATCGCCGCCCGTCCCCACCGCAACACCACCGCCTTCATCGACGCCTCCACTGGCGAGACCCTCACCTACGCCGCCCTGTGGTTTCCACAACCATCCTTCTTCATTCCTCTTTGCTCTCTCTCTCCTCTTCTTTGCCAAGCATTTTTCTTTCAGGTTTGCAACAAAAAACCCATTTCTTTGTTCTCTTGCAAAGCTCCCTAATTTGGAAGCATTTTAGTTTGCGCCCTTATGAATTTCTGAAGGTTCTTTGGTATTTTGCTTTGGATTGGTTCAATTTGTTTGTGTTTGTTGTAATCTAGCGTTGTTTTTGCTTTTGGGTGCTTGATTTTGATTGATTTTTCTATGTTTCGTTTAGTTTCGATTGAATTGTTTTTAGGTATTTCAGTTGCTTCCGATCTTCGTGAATTCTCGATGGAGGCTCCTATCTAGGGTTTACCTTGTTGATGATGATTGTACCGCTCGGTTGAGATCCTCCAATTGTATCGGTTTCTTTGCGCGTTTTGGATCTTTGTTTGGTCCCTGTGTTCATCTCCTTTTGATGGGTTCTGGTTTTTCTATGGTTTGATGCTGCTTGACGACGTATTCTTGTAATTTCATGTGGACGGCATTGAAGATTTGTATCTTTTCATCTATTTTACGTTAGGTTCAAGCATTTTTGGATTGAGTTATCCTGAATTGCTTATGGGTTTTAAAGACAAAAATTGGAGGGGGAAGGAGGAGTTAATTCAGTTTTAAAGACAAAAATTTGAGCCAAATAGGGGTATTTTTGTCACTCCAGCTACCTAAACCGTTTTTTGTGTTGACTTCGGCTGACTTCATCGGATTTTCATGACTTTTGGTCGGAAAATACCCAACCAGCAACTTTTGACAACAATCTGGTCCCCAAAGAGTAAAAAAAATAGTGTGGCCCCAAATAGTCACTTTTAGAGAATGTATGGCACCTCGGAGCAATTTTTTAGATGATCAAATTCTTTCTTTCTTTCTTCATCTTTTATTCTACACTTGAATAAATTTGGCTCGATTTACAATCAAATTTTCACACGTTTCCTACAAAATCAACCAAACTCCAAACCAAGTATAACATGAAAATTTTATGTATAAAATAATATATTTACATTAAATATTCCCTAAATTTACATTAAATATCACAAGTTCAAATATATACAATAAACGTTCATCGGTAAGGTAAGTCACATCACTTATTAAATCTAAGAATCTTTAGATACATATTATGTAAGGTAAGTAAATATAAATAAGGTAAGTAAAGATAAGTAATGTAAATAATTATTTGACCTTAATATTTGAGAAGATGAAATCTTCCCATTGCAAAAAGATATTTTCCATTGTTAAAAATATCTAGTGCACAAATTAAATGTGATTTCCTAGAAAAGGCTACAATTGAAATTTGCTTTAAGATAATTTACAATATAAATAATGCTATTGGTGGAAATGTTTTAGAAAACCATTTGATTGGTGGAAGATTTGGTGGCATATTAATTGTTGACTATATATAAGGTTGTGGATGATGACGAGTTTATACTTTTGACCACATCACTTTTTTTCCCAACCCTAGTCTCCTCCCTTTCAAGTCTATGGCCATCGATTGATGATTGAGAAGTTTTCAAGTTCTCATATTTGCGATCAAGCAACTAGTTTTCAAGTTCTATATTATTGTAAAACTATCAAGCACTTGAAGGTAATCTCTCAAAGCATATATTTCTATATTTGCTTCATCTTATTCTTTGTTTTTAGTTGGATTTTACATGTAAAATATATGGTTTAACTTAATGGAATCTTTGATGTGTGCATAGTTATTAAAATCCCGATCCTGATCTATGATCCTACGATTTTATGATCCAAAATCTTCTATATTATCTACATTCCGATCCTACAATTTTATGATCCAAAATCCTCGATGTGATTCTACTATCTACATTCTGATACACAATCCTAAATGGGTTAATTTCGATCTTAACTAACCCATGAATCCGAGTTAAGATCCCAATTTTAACAACCTTGTATGTGTGGGTAATAGAAGATTGGTCATGGGAATTCTAATGTCAATATTGGATTTTGCCCCTACTTTGAATTGTCATATATTAAACAAAAAGTTGGAAAGTCTTGAATGGAATCTCATTCCAATTATTGATTCTCATTTTTATTCTTGTTATAAATATAAATTTTCATCCCATATAAAAAAATGTCTCATAAGAATACTAATCAAAACCAATACTTCAAGATCTTGCCCAAGTAAGGTATGGAGAGATTAGATGTAGCGGTCTTACCCTAAATTTTGCATCTTAGAGGTATTGGTTCTAATTGACCCAAGCTTTATAAATTGAAATTGAAATTGAAGGGGGAAGGGAGATGGATCAATGGTGATGGTGTCGAAATTTAATTGGTGGCGCTCGCGGAGAAAGAAAGGGTCAATGGTGGTGGTGGTTGCCATTCGAGTTGTGGTTGTATCTAAATCTAAAGCTTATGGTGGCAGAGGCGTTGGTAGTGGTTAAAAAAGAGAGAAGTGGCCAATGGTGGTGTCTAAAGCAGAAACTCGTGATGATGGTGGTTTTGGTAATTGTCATAGGAGACGGTCGATGGTGGTGCCCAAATTTAAAACTCGTGGTGATATAAGATAGGAAGACTCGATAGCAATGCTCAAACATAAAACCTGCGACAGCAGAGTAGTGATGGTCATCCATGAACACTTTTATACCCATACTTGTAAGATATTGTAAGTTTGCCAGCACACACAAATTGGGATCAAAAATTAAAACTCATATCATACTCATATTCAAATATCGTGATCTAACCATTGATGTATTCAATTGTGAGTATATTACTAAGCATAATTATATTAAAAAATATGCTACATTTTACCCGAAAACATATCGTACGTTCTAGATATTGCAACATAACTCATATGATTGAGCATTGATTTAATTGTAAGAGAGATTAGAGATGAGTGTTGAGAATGAGAAGTGAGGCAAATAAAGATTGATTGTGCAACTTGTGATAAAATCACAAGTTCTAAAGGTATATGACTATTAGTTTGAACATGGAAAAGTAGGTGAACTTGGTCATTTTGTTTAACCCTTTTATTTTGCATTCCGGTACAAGTTTGGGTATGGATAGGCAAGACATATGCATGTGTATGTTTTTTTAGGGGGGGTTAAACTCGAGCCTGCAAAATCTGCAACAAACTTGCCTCGTTTTAAATGTGTATATGTATTATTTTTTTTTGGGGGGGGGGGGGGGAGGGAATGGGTGTAGGTAAGGTTGAAAAACATGGTCATGGATAGGATACAATGCTAGCTAAATCAAAACTCATAATCCATTCATATTCCACCGTTTATTTTTTATTTTTTAAGGGTTGAATTTTGAAAATACACTAAACTGGTAACTTTTTCCTTACTCTTCTATTTGATGTGACCCAATTGACAAACTTATGTTCAACAATATCAATTGATTGCACGCTAAACACTAGCCATGTTGTTAAAATTGCGATTCAGATCATAGAATCATACGATCCAGAGATCTCCAAATGATCTTATTCCTTGTCATTCATGTAATAAAAGCACACCTTAGCAAAAGTAGCTTTCAACCTAGTGTACACCTATATCTTCCTAATCCTTGATACCACACCCATTGAATATAGAAACAGGCCAAAAGACAAAAGCAAAAGCATTGTCCAACTACATGGAAGCCTTGTGAGCAACAATTCTATTGACAAGGACATATCAAGCGACACATTAAGCTATTTTCTTTGATAATGCAGTCGCATACAATGTTTTTCCATACCCCTTAATTCCTTAATTCATGCTTCTTTTTCCCAATTAACTGTAGCTTTTCTTGTCTAATGTTTTCCATAACTCCAAATCCTATACACCTTTTAAGTTTATTCTTAGATTTCTTGTTATGCCTTCTCCTTGGCCAAAGTACTGACCCTAATCTTGTCACTTTCACCATCTCTATTCCATTCTCAATGTATGTTCTTATGTGCCAATGTAGTATCCGTCGAACTTCTAAACGACCTCCATTTCAAGGATACAAAATTGAGATGTTATTGAACTTCTGCGTTGTACCATCTTCTTCTTCCATCTTATTCCATAGACCTCTCTTCACTTAACTTAATGCTCGACATCACCTCCTCCACATTGGCAATCATCCCTTCAAAGATTAATGAGTTTTGTTGTAGCCACAATACTATAAGTTGTTGAAACACAAAACTCCCTCCATCACATAACACAAGACCCTATCCTATAAAGATTCCACCCCTTATATTCCATGCTACTAGCTTCATTGCATGTCCTTTCTTCTTCTTCTTCTTCTTCTTCTTCTTCTTCTTCTTCTTCTTCTATCTTCTCTGTTCTCCTTGGTCAAATTATCAATTACCTTTGATCGATTACCAAGAACTTTACTTTGATTAAACTACCAAACTGAATTGCTTCCTCGTCACTGTCTTTTGTGTTTCTTGAGTCTTGTAAGGTATTTTGATTTGTCTCAGTTATCTATTTCCTCCTTGTCTGTTATTCCATTTGAGATGGGCTCCTCTTCTTCTACCATTTGGCCTCCTCAACCATTTTGAAAATCCGGTGGTGGTTGGGTTAGATCATCGTTCTCTAGGAAATTATTGTAGACATTCTCACTTTGATCACCCACTGTATTAAACTCTCCTTCATTCCTCATATTTTTTGTGGCTCCAATAGTCTCAAAATGTCTGCTCACGTCCCTTGATTGATTGATCCTCATGTTCAGCATAATTAATTATCCCATTCTCTTGGTTTTCCCATCCTCGATGGACCCATCCATGCCTTCTTGGGTTAGGTAACTTGCTTCCTCATTAATTCCTTTGTATTGGTGTAACACTCTGGATATATGGTTAAGTGTGGCTTAAACGGATTGAAATGACTACTTATATCACCAAAGTTCACTTTCTTTTATGGTAGCTCATCCTTTGAGAACTCCCCAGTTAAGCGTGCTTGGCTGGGAGTAGTCTCCGGATGAGTGACCTCCTGGTAAGTTTTTCTGGGCAGCGTGTGAGTGATGACGAAACACGCTGGAAAGACTCGTGGTGATTTGTGGGGCCAGTCAGCGGTCCTAAAGCAGTTATCGCTAATCTCCGTGGCCCGGGAGGGGACCGGGGTGTTACAAATGGTATCAGAGCCGACTCGTGACCGTGAGATGCGCCAGTGGACGGGAGAGCCATGGGCAGTCACCTAGCGGGGCAAAGATTCTGGAGTGTATTGAGGCACAACGAGGACGTTGTGTGCTTAAGTGGGGATGATTGTAACACCCCGGATATATAGTTGAGTGTGGCTTAAACGGATTGAAATGACTACTTATATCACCAAGGTACACCTTCTTTTATGGTAGCTCATCCGTTGAAACTCCTCAGTTAAGCGTGCTTGGCTGGGAGTAGTCTCAGGATGGGTGATCTCCTGTGAAGTTTTCCTGGGCAGCGTGTGAGCGAGGACGAAACACGCTGGAAAGACTCGTGGTGATTTGTGGGGTCATTCGGCGGTCCTTAAAGAAGTTATCGGTAATGTTCGCGGCCCGGGAGGGGGTCGGGGCGTTACAATTGGTTATGCTCCTCTCCACTTTGTTCAATGTATTCTGTTGACTGTTGGCTATCCCTTCCTTTCCATTTGACTTTTGTGATTCCACCGTCTCTTGGACTATCTCCCTTTCTTGATCATCATGTTGATCCAGCACTGCAGGCAATGGATATGATTTTCATGCTGCTTCAATTGACTATCACTACTATTAGTATTGGACTCACTACGATCATCGTGTTGTTGATCTCTTTTCCCAGCACTCCTTAGTTGATTCTACATCCACTTGGTTACAATATTAGATCCTTATTCAAGGACGGATACTTTAAAAGTTATGTCATCTACATTGAGGACAATGTCACCTTCAATTTAGTAAAACACACCAGTGATGATTTGCACTCTCATCGCCTCAAATATTTCAGTTCCATGGATCGATTTTTCTAACCAAACTAGCTTGACCCATGGTTTAATAATGTCCTCAAATGTTTCTCAAGTCCAACGATGTGCCAACACACCATAGTTGTTAACCCAAATTCTTCTTGTGTCTGAATTATCATGTTTGGTCCAATTTCTAATCTCCATGAACCATTGATTTTGTTGTTCAACAACTCGGGGGTCATTTAGTACTTCTTCTACCTTATGAGTTGTTTCAAAAGTCAATAAACTTGGTACTTGATAATGTATGCTTCACAAAATTTGACATGAAGAACAACAACGTAATGAAAATGAAAATGAAGAGAAATTAGAAGAGGTGTAGATATTTGTGATTGCAATTATCCATATTAAGCAAAACCTACAAACATGTATAAAAAAATAGAGACATAGAAAGGGAAATTGTGTGTGTGTGTGTTTGGGTGGGGGGGGGGGGAGGAGGAGAGGAGAGGAGGTGTTATTTGGTGATGGTGGAGTAAATGGTTGTGATTCTGAGTTGAAATTAGTATTTTTCATAGTGGAATGTTATACACACCACTCATTCTGGATGGAGAAAAGAGAGAAACAGATATTAGACTTTGAGATGACATTTTGAATGGGCAAATTAAAGGGCAGTAAAGTCCTTTCAAGTATAAAGTGAAAGGATTTCAAGGTCATTTAGAAGTCACCCACAAGTCACCTTTTGTGTAACTATGACACCTAAAAGTATATCTAAAAGGAAAGTGATGACCATTAAATCAGTTCTAAAAAATATATACCACATCCCAACCATTTTTTGTAAGGTTGTTCAACTGTCTCAGGCTGGATCAAAACGATCGAGGATTGAATTCAAGGACTAAGTTGGACCAAGGACTGGACCGAAAAAGGTTTGATACTGGACTGGACCGACAAAACTTCATTTGATCAAATCCTCGATCCAGTCCGGACTGGATTATATATAAAGAAATCCTAAAATTTTAGCATTCTTGGTCTTTCAATTCAATCTATGGGCTGGACCAGGGATGAAGTACTAGACTGAACTTCCCTCGGTCAATTCAATTCTGTCCCTTTTCAATTCGGACTGGACCATGTACAACCCTAATTTTTTTGCCTCACCTCCTAACTAATCTTTGTGATTTTTTTTTCTTAAGAACTTTCTTTTAATATATTTATTGATTTATAGACTAGAAGATAGACCTAATAAAATCGGAAGTGATACTCTAAAGAAAATCCAGGAAAAAATTTGTTGTTTCTCCTCCTCCTTCGGCTCCCCTCCCTCTCAATTTCCCTACCTGCCCTCTGCTTTTTTTCCCTTTTCCGGCACTTTCTCCTCAACATCCGCCATGTCCTCCGCCTTGTACTCTCTCTCTCATCGCCGTCCGATTTCGCTGGAAAATTGAACTGAAGCAAGCTTGCTATGGTGACGTATCTTGCTTTCCGCCATAGATGCGACTTCTGAGCAAGGTCTGTCATGGTGTCTCTCTCTGTAGACTGTTGAATCGGGTTTTCTTGTTCTTCATTTGCTGTTGCTTGGTTTCTTTTTTTGCTGCTTGGTGTTAACTTAGGATACTAATGAAGTACCATAGATTTTGCCCAGAAATTTACGGTGAATCTGATTTGGGTTAATTTTGTTTGTGCGAGTAGTGTTCAATTTCGTTTGTGGTTTTTCTGTTGGATTGCGGAAATGAGTTCAAATTTTGCGATGTACTCACATTCACCATCGCACACTTTCGCTTTGGAGTGTACCATCTCTCCTTTGTCTAGGTTGATAAAGAATGTTTTTCTTCTTACTGTTACTCTTTCTTTTTTGTCTTCCTTTTTTTGTTCTTTTGATTGAAATTTGGCCAAATGTTGAGTGGGGATTGAGCCTTTTTTGTGTAAAAGGAATGGAATGTAGAGGGGAAGTTATGACTGTTTTTTTTATTCTTTTGTTTTTGTTGTTTTTTATGAAGCGATCTGTGAATTTTTAGTATTCTTTCCAGTGTAAAAAGCACGAGTCAATTGACGAATGATGATGTTATGTATGATTTAAGGGTTAGGATTTCTTTTCTGGGTTATTAGATTTGTGCTTGGGTAGTTAAATTTTTGCATGAGAATGATCTCAGAAGGTTGTATGTTTGGATTCCAAGAGCATGAATCCATGAGCAGACTGAACAGTTCCATTGTATGGGCAGGATTGTGTGCATAGTTACTGGAAACGTTACATACACATGCAACCTGCATTCCTGGAACAAGCGTTCCAAAGGCAAAACTAGATTAAATTTGTGTAAAAGTTAGCGACCCGCGTTCCGGGACTAGTGACCCGGGAAGCGTTTATGGTAACTATGATTGTGTGTATCTGACTGACTGCAGTGTATAGTGTAATGGGTTGGAGTTACGGTTCGATAATATCGACTTCGTTTCTTGATAGGGATACATTCATTTATGGGGTAAATTCTTGGGTTGCTCTGGTTTTTAGAACATTGTCATGGTATGGATTGATGGTATCTTGGATGAAGTTGTCCGTAAACTAAACTCTGTGCTCATGTAATTGTTTGAGAATACAGCATTACTATTGTTTGTAACATATGTACATTGGCAGCAAAGTTATTGTCACAGGGGATTTTTCTGAAGTATAACTTTGAAACTGTTTTGTCATTTGAATTTCATATGTGCTGCTGTGTCGCTTTTCTGTGTTCATTTAGGCATGTGACTTTGTGTATATGAAGTTTGCGATATTACATGAAGTTTGTGATAGTTACCGTGTATCGCTGTATACCCTGACAGTCTATATAAAGCATAATTTAAACCAAATTTGTTACCAAAGTAGTGAGCACATTTGAACTAAGGTAGTGAGCACATTTGAACTAAGGTGTTCTTGGTAACTATATTAGAAGAAGATAAATGCATAAATTTCGAATAATGTCTTTGTGTTTTAAGTTGGGTAAACGTGTGTAGGGTAAGTTGACTATAGAATTTTGAGGTTACGTGATTTGAAAACAAATGCATTGGTGGTATATAGGTCATCTTGACATCCCTGAACTTGGTGCTTGATAGAGCGGAGTATCTTGCTTTTTGACTAGAATATCTTGCTTGTCATAGACAGGGTTCACTGTATATTTAGTTAGTTCGGTCAATATCAAAATTAAGACGTAGAGCTAATGTGGTGATGCTCTCTGCATGATGTGGTGATTCTGTGATTTCTTATCTAGATGAAGTTTGAGTTTCTTTGGATAAACTGTCTTTGCTTTTGCAAATTTGAAGCCGAGTGCATATCTCTTTGGCACTTGAACTACATTGGTGATGGTTGTTATTGGTGATATGCAATTTCTTTGATTCTTCGCTTAATTTACAGTGTACAAAGATCATCGTGATGACTTGAGTCAGTTGAGTGTATAGCTATTATTTTAGCCAGTACCTGTTTTATATATTTAAGTTTGCTCAAATGTTCTTTCAACAGGATTTTAGACCAGTTCTCGTGAATTTGTGGTGCTGCTAAGGGGCGCTGTTAAGAGAGACGGTAGCATACCATTGTCCAGGATTCTAATTTCTAGTTCGACTAAAGATCGGTGTCCCGTTAATGTATGACACATTTTGCTTTTCATGAATACTGGCAACCACCAAGTCAGTTCAATTTGCGGGATTTCTAACATACGTCTGGTTTTCAATGGAAAGGTTAACCAGGCACTGCACTTACCACACACTGACACATTAAGCATGCACAAGCCAAAGAAAAAGAAATCTTGTTCGCCCCCACAGGAAGCGAACTGGCTAAAATACCTCAATGAGTGCGAGCCATTGGTGATCCCCATCGGTTCTCGATTTCAAGCTGACGTACCCGAATGGAGGGACCCGCCTCACAATGATCCGGACCCGGACAGTTCAAAGTGGTTAGGAACCCGAACATGGCCACTCGAAAATGAAGAGGACTGTAATACTGCAAAGAAAGAAGAAAAAGAAGGGGTTAAAATTGGAGAAGTAAGGTCAGGTTCGTGCTCCTGCTCTTCCCCGGGCTCTCAACATTGCATGAGGCGACACATCTCCGAAGAACGAGCCAGGCTGGAGGCCGAGCTGGGGCCCACTTACAGGGCTTGGAAATTCGACGAGATGGGCGAGATCGTTGCCAAGTCGTGGTCATCGAAGCAAGAGAAGCGATTCAAGTCCTTCGTGAAGGATAACCCACTGTCCAAGGGAGACGGGTTCCTGAAGCCGGCCATGTTATCTTTCAAGAAGTCCAAGAGCAGGGAGGATATTGTGAGTTACTATCTCAATGTATACATCCCGAGGCGCATTAGCAGGATCACTAAGTCAGGAGGGAAAGTGCCGATCAGTGACGACGAGGAGGCTGAAGTCGAGGCGAACAGTAAGTCCAAGAGTTCTGCGAAGAGACCCCGAGCCCAAGAATCTAGCATCGAGAGCGCTAAAATTCCCAAGTGCCATTACTTGACTGGAAGGAGATGACTCGGGCTCGTGCTTGAGCTTGGCTGGTTCACTATTGTTTTGTAAGGAGATATCTCGATTCTCGGTTGGTTGATTCATGTACGGTTTTTCTGACTGTAATTTTGTTGCTAAAGGTGAAAAGGAAGAGGAAAGAGCAAAAACAAGAACGAAAGTTTCCGATACTAGCATAGTTGGAGTATAGAATAGAGAAATTAGGCCCGAGCCTGCGGTTATTGGTTAATACATGTTTTGACAGGGGATTTTGTTGTAACAACTAGTACGCTGACCCCCGGTAAGTGGGAAAACTAGACCCATGTCTCACAATTTTTTGTGTACGACATTCTTTGATTCGACGCAGTGCTTGAGATAAACTTGGCACATTGTTTCATCCCTGGCAAGGGTCGTAAATTTTCTCCCAGTTAAGAATGTTGTTTAACTGTCTTGTTGCGCGGCCTTTGGGCATGATTTGTGATGATGTTGAAATGAGCAAATTTCAGGGCATTAGAAGTGTTTTATGATGTGCCATTTCAAATTCATGTGTGTGGTCAATTCTGTATCATTTCTGTGTTAAGTTTGTGGTCATAGGTTTTGATGTGTTGTGACAAGTTTATGTTTTGTCAACTTTATCAATGTCACAATGTTACTGAATAATTGTTGCTTGTGCTATTATGCATGTCTGTATGTATGTAGTTGGAAGTAATAATTTGTAGGTTGGGCTATGCATGTCTGTATGTGGTAGGAAGTGACAAGGAAATTTCATTCCATTATGGAAGCACATGTATATTATTCGTGCTTGTTTGATCAAGTTTTTAAAAGTGGTTTCAAGAGTAGTAATTTGCATTTATGTTACCTGATGTTTGCTGTAATGATTTTTACATACTTCAGTTTCGGGAAATTATTGTTACCTTATCTGACTCATAGTGATATTAATTATGATAAAAACCGGCAAAATATGACCAAAAAAAAGGAAAAGACACTTTAACCCCTATTTATGTACATTAAAAGACCCTATTTATGTAAATTAAAAGATAATTTTGCCCTTTATATAATTCTCCAATCACGAACTCTAACCTAGAATTTGTGATTCATTCATGGATGTTACAAATGTTGGCAAAATAATGTGTATTTGAGGGAGTGAATAATCTCCAATTGGTGACAACAATCTCTGAGTGTGTTTGCTGAAGACTAGCGCCAAGTTGGGAGTATGAAAGCACAATAAAGGTATTTTGGAAGAAAATTGATTAAAGTTGTGAATTTTGGGTTTAGGGTTTCTAGTAGGCTTGATTTTTAGTTGAAAATTAAGGTTTTGTGAGGTTATGAAACAGAGGAGGTGTATTTGTCTTTGTGTAGGGTTGATTGGCCTAGTTTTTACGTTTAAAGAGTGTTTTTGGGTTGAAAAACACACACTAACGCCAAATTATGGAAGCTAAAAGTTGTTTTTTAAAAGCAATTTTGGCTCAAAACAACTTCAAATTAAAAGCAATAAGTTGTTGCTTCTACTTTGGATTGAATTGGTGGAGGTTCACCACTAAAAAGTAGTGCAATTCATTGGGAGAAAGCAAATTTCAAACCATGGAATCCAAGCAAATTATATTGAAAATCAACTTTTAATAATTTACTTTTGTAATTTCTTTTGTTATTTTGTGACTTTAATGTAAGGTTATTGATATATATAGACAACCAAAAAAAGAAAGAAAAACAAAAGAAAATCCATTTGCTCGTTGGAGATCAAATGTCGTCAATGAGCAACAACTATAACCCAAAAATAAAAAAAAGGAAAACAAAAGCATTAAGGCCCCGTTCGTTTATACGGTTTGTTACGGTATAGTAATGATGCGGTATGGTAGAATTTGAAAAAGTGTGGTGAGTTGTGGTAAAAGTTGTGGTAGGTGGGGTAGATTAAGGGAGAGAATGTGAAACGTAGAGCAGAAAAGTGAGGAGAGAAAAATGGAAAAAAATATATTGATAATGATTATGGTGTGGAGTGATGTGGTAAAATGTGGTGGAAAATTAAAGAGTGTGGTGCAGTGTAATACCGCACTGCAACCTACCGCATAAAAGAACGGGCCTAAACGGTGATGTACAATTCTGAGCTAAAAAAAGGAAAAATACAATCTCAATCCATTCAGGGATTGCTCGGAACTCCAATTCACAAAATCTCCACCCCACTGTTTTTTGGTTCAATTCTATCGACTCTAGATTATCTGCTCAATCTATGAGGTATTTATTGAAGAGATTTTAGGCTCTGTTCTTTTATACGGCTAGCTGGTACAGTGCTGCACCACACCACACTTTGCCAGTGCTGGAGGAAAGGGAGTAATTGGTATATAGAACAATGGAAACTCGCTTGGGTAACGCTAAGAGTCGTGGCCTAGTACTCATTTTCCTTAAAAACTATTTACTATACCGTAAATATTTAAAGAGATAAAACTTAGCTTTTATAACACTCAAGAAATATATTCTCACTTGAATCACTCAAGTATAGTTGCAGTCTATACAAGAATGAGGTTGTGATTAGCTTAGAATGGTGTGTCTCAAATAGTTATCTTATACTCTTGAACTAATTCCAACAGCAAGAACCCACCATAACATACCAATCCGCCACAATTTACCACAACCCACCACAACCAACTTTTTCACATTTACCAATACAATTTACATTTATAAAAAAACAAAACTCACCACAACTTACCAATAATCCACCACAATTCCATCACACCCGCCATAATTTCACCACACTCACCGCACCATACCACAACCAGCCGTATAAAAAAACAGCCACCACACCCGCCACAATTGGCCAAGTGAAACCTTCAATGGCCTCATTACAAAACATTGCAAGATGAATCCTATTAGCTAGACCTGGCAAAAGGTGAAAATTTAGATACTCATGAAAATGAGATTTCAAAGGTGAGATAGTTGGAGTTCATTCAACGAAACTATTTAAGCTCTAAAAGTGACAGTCTATCTTACGGGATCACCGACATTATCAACATATAGGTGTCGTTGATATAGTACATTACATAGGTATTTTCAACTAGTTACAATTAATTTTATTAGTTATAAGTGACTGATAAAAAGGGCGATTATAACCTATAAAACCAAATGAAACCAATATACACGCAACTCAAAACAGACCAACCTACCCGCGCGAATTGACAGATCTACCTATAACCAACAGCCATACTGTAGTACGAATCCTGTGGAGAGATAACCAGCAAAACTTTTAAAAATGAGTTCGTTACTTGTCACAAGAGCAACATGAGCGACACATTTGAATTAAAGTAATCAGTAGAACTGTAGAAGCTTAAAGCAATCCAAGGAAATGGCACAAAAGTAAAACTTTGCAAAGTTCAATAACCCACTGATACACTCCAAGAGGAAAAGTGAGGCAAGTAAATTCAAAAATCACTTTTCCCATTTCATATTAGTTGTCATCTTTGAAAATCGTGCTGTCAAATTTTAAAAGTTTTGACAATAGATTTCTGAAAACATACACAATGAATTGCTTTATAAAATTACCTCCATTAGATTCATAACGAAAAATATTACCATAAAAGTATAATATGACTATATATATTCTTTGGATGGATTGGATTGGAGCCCCGTTCTTTTGTGCGTTGCGTTGCATTTGCGTTTACGTTGTTGCGTTAAGTTGCGTGGAAATAGTTAAAAAGTAATCCAATGAATAAGGGTTTTAACATATGACGTAAGAACTTGATTAAAAAGCAAGATCCACACTGCAACTTAGGATTAGGCATAGGCCATAGCCACCTTCTGCTGTCCCTGATCATTTCTGTACATTCAACTGCACTCAACTATAACCACCTGCAGTGACATGCATTTACATGTCAATTAACCCACAAACCTGCAATCATACGCAAATAGCAACAAATCTCCAAACGAACACATTTGAACGCGATCTCAGTGATTCATATACAAACAGTTTCGGTCTTTAGAAAGCCGATTTTCTACTGAATGGCTGCAATCATATGGAAAATAAAAAATAACAGCAAAAATTCTCCAAAAGAACACATTTGAACGTGATCTCTGAACGATTTGAATATAGACAATCTCGGTCTTTAGAAAGTCTATTTCCTACTGAACGACTGCAATCATACGAACAATCGAAAATCTCCACCTAAGTGTTCTACCAAGGGCATCCAACAATCTTTTGCTATTCCCAAAATCAGGAAAACTCAGGTTTCTGCACATAACTGCACTTAATCGCGCTCAAATGCACTCGCCTGCAATGATATGAACAATCGAAAATCTCCATCGACGCGTTCTACCAAGAAGCAACCAACAATCCCACATATCGATTTCATTCATGATTCATCAGAAGAGCAGCTTACTAAAAAAAAAAAAAACAGGTTACAAATGTCTTTACAGAGAGACTAAGCTAAAACAACAACTGCTCTCTCTAATCCAACCCTAATAATAGTACAAAACTACAACCTTAACACACTTCTAGCTATCGATCGCGAGTTCTTCAACCTACCAACCCCCTTATTAGGTAACTTGGTTCTCCTCCGGCTCCGGCTCCTCAAAGGGGTCAAGTAAAACCGCAGCAACCCGTTATCGAGGTGGCGATTTGGCGAATACCGAGCACTTCGATTCCGGTCCAAAACGAGCGCCTTCGAATTGGATTCCGCTTTCCTCAAGCTAGCAGTGCTGCTATGGCTCCGCGGGAGCTTCCAATCTGGGTCGAACCCGGATTCAGACCCATTTCGGATGTAGTTCTCTGCAGAACTCGCTCGCGGGCATTCTTGGGGGATCATCTCTTTGGCATTGGGCGAAGAATATTTGACGACTTTTCGTGGATTGAGCAACCCCCAGAAGCTCCAGAGCTTGCTCCAATGGCGGCACTTCTTCAACTCCTTGGCCGCGCTGCTGTTGCTGCTGGACGACACCGATGTCATGTCTTTTGAGGCCGTCGAGAAACTCTCCGAGCTGTTGTCGTCTTTCATGGAGTTTAATCGCCATTCGTTGAGCTCTTTCTCGGTAATGAGCAGCTTGATTGCGGAGGCCGGGGAAACCCTAGCGTCCGGCAAGGGTTTTTCTAGGGTTTGAGATTCCCTTCTCCGGTGATGAGACCCGGACCCGGACCGATCGAAAGCCTCAAACCGGGTCATCTGTGGGTCTCGGGCGGTTTCAACCCGAGTCGTTTTGACTCCGGCCAGCATGCGGTGGTGGTCGAACCCATAGACGGTGGCCATGGCGTTCTCGATGACGGAAACCACCGGACGCGGCGGCGGCAACGGCCGTCCTCCGGCGCCGGAAGTCAGGTATCCGTCCCAGGAAGCCCGGGGAGCATCGAAAGACCTCCGGGGATCTTCGCCGGAGATGGCGCCGCAGTCGACGGAAGCTCGGCCGAGATCGACGGAAAATCGAGGGTCAGTATCGCAGGAGATCCTCCCAAAAGCTCCGAATCCATCAATGGAGGCTCTGCCGAAATCCATGGATCCTCTCGGATCCGAATCGCAAGATCTTCTGCCAAATCCGATCTCAGATTGAGTGTCGCGAGATTTCATCATCGTCAATCTTCTTCCTCGCAATCTTTCCAGCTGCATTTCGCCCAAACCAACACCAACGTCGATGTGTTCTTCATCGTCGTTGTGATCTCTGTTTCGCTGTTTTTTCTTCCATTTTCGGAGCTTCTTGCTGAAGACCGAAGCAGCAACCCAGAAACTTCCGGCGATTTCCTTGAAATCTCGCCGATTGTTGTTGCTAGGTTTTGTGTTCTTCGCTTGGAATTCGAGATCTATGAACTCTTTCATGGTGGTTTTGGAGTCTTCGAATTCGTCTTCATCTTCGACCACATTTCGGAAATCGGAAACCCCAGAAATCTCAAAATCATCGCAATTACTCTCAACTTCTTCTTCTACTACCTCAGGAACAGGACATGTACCTTTCCCCAGAAATCCTAAATTCTTCGACTCAACCCTCACGACGTCGCTCAATCCGCCATTACCGTCGTCGTCATCGTCGAGGTCGAAGAGGTTCGAGAGCGAGCTCCGGCCCCTGACGTCACACGATCGCCGGCGAGGCTCCAACCCAAGCACACTCTCGCCGTTCTTCGCCGAGAAAGTCTTGCACCGCCGCAGCTCCGGCGGTGCTCCGGCTGAGGTAGAAGCAGAAGTGGAAGCTCCGTCGACGGAGGTGGTGGGGTTGAGGAGAGAGAGTCGCTCTCGGAGGCAGGAAGGGCAGAGGCCGGTGGTCACCGGAGAATCAGGGTGGCGGTGGCAGGGGCCGAGCTGGAGGCGGCGGGGTTTAGGGTTTGGTGGTTGCTGCTTCAACAGCGCCATTAAAACTAAAACTGGAGCTCCTTCTTCTTCTTCCTAAACAGCAACCGCCATTAAAACTGAAACTTCTTAGCAACCGCCATTAAAACTGAAACTTCTTCCCTTCCTTCTTCCTAAACAGCACCCGCCATTAAAACTGAAACTTCTTCCCTTCCTTCTTCCTAAACAGCGGCACCATTAAAACTGGAGCTTCTTCTTCTTCTTCCTACGTCATTCTAGAGAGATAAAAAAAATGGTGGGTTAGTGAAGAAATGCGATGAAATCCAAAGGGTAAAAGCAAAAACTGACCTGGATGAAGAAGAAGAGAGAGATCTGAAGGTGTAGTTCATTGGATTCGCATTTACCCAGATTCTCTGTTTGGTCTGCCCCTCTCTATCTCTCAGTCTCTCTCAGTCACTCATGCTGTCTGGATTTTTTAGTCATTTTCTAGGCTTGCATTGGAATCCGTGATCATCCTGTTTACTGACCTAGTTAACGTTCAAGCTTAGCGTATCATGTCTTTTCGTAAGCAAATTATTCAATTGTACCCTAAAAGTTTATATGAAATGGGCCTGTTAAATTCTACTAGGACTGGTTCTTCCTTTTAAGAATTTCACATGATTATTGATAAAAAAAGGTCAACATTTTTGGAAGTAGATATGGGTATAAGAAAATATCGTTCCATTCCTCAATAATTGTCATATTTAAATTTTGGGAAGGCTTTAAGAAAGTTGTATTAAAAATGATAATTGGATGAGAAATGATAAAAGTGATAAACACATTTTTATTTTGATTATATTCATAATGATAAAAATAAGAGTTAAATTTAGAAAACTATTATTAATATTGCATTAGAATTGTAAAGTGACAATATTATGGAAAATAAAAAGTTAGTTAAAGTGACACATAGATATTATGGAAAATAAAAAGTTAGTTAAAGTGACAGAAATTGATGAATAGAAGGAGTACTTTATAATATGTACTGGGAATGATTCCAAGTTTGCTTGAATAAGAATTTTTCTCTCAGCTTTGAAAACAGAATTTGCTTTCCAGTTAAATAGTTTCTTTGAAGCCTTATCTAGAATTGGTGAAAACAATTCTATTTTCTTATTACCACCAATGGAAGGACAACGTAAGTATTTACATAATGATTCTTTGGTGGGGTTATTAAAAATCTCTTATGCACGATTAGTGTAACTTATCGTAGTTTTTGAAGAAAATTCATTGTAGATTGTGTTAAATGATCAATTGTCCATAGTGCTCATGAAAATTATCCAAAATGAATCTAAGGCTTTTACTGGCGGTTTCAGTCCCTTTACAAAAAAAAAATGTCGTCAACAAAAAAACAAATAAGGAATGTTCATTCCGGATGTACAAATCTTAATTCCCAAACCCTCTCTTTTGTCTTGACTACTTTGAACTAGGGATTGGGTCAAGACTTCTATGCAGAAAAGTAACAAGTAAGGGGAGAGATGATTCCCTTGTCTAAGCCCTTTTATTGGTTTGATTAACCCACAAGGCTGGTCATTTACTAATACTGAATAAGAAACAAATGAGATGCACTATACTATCCTGTTAATCCAGAATGGAGGAAGTCTCATTTGAGTTTTTTTTTTTAAGAATAAATCATTCAACTCACCCATAGGTTTTTTCCATATCTAATTTCAAAGCAATTCATGGCTTAGAAGTTGTGGATTGTTTGAATCTATGCATTACTTCATGAGCAAGGAGTACACTGTCATGAATTTGTCTATTTAGAACAAACGCGCTTTGAAAACGACTTATTAGATTATCAATAATCGGTTTAAACCGATTGATCATAATTTTTGCTATAATCTTATAAAGATTATTACAAAGACTTATTGGTTTTGGTTGGGTAGAGTATGATCTTCCACCATTGGGAAAAGAGTAATAAAGGTATGATTAACCTCTTTGAGCAATTTTCCTATGCGGAAAAAATCCTTTATGGCAGTTGAAATATTAAAGCCAATAATATGCCAATATTGTTGATAGAAAACTGCACCAGAGCCATCCGGCCCCGAGGCGTTCGCAGGATCCATTTGATCAATTGCATTTTTAATTTCTTCTTCAGTAACCATTGTTGTAAGATGGTTACTTTGCTATATTGATATCTTAGGCAAAGGTCGGGAGGTCAGTGTTTGAAATGTTATTAGAAGCTTTGAATATGGAGGTAAATTCTTCAATGAAATAGTTCTAAATTTCTTGTTCATCTTGGATCCAAACACCAAAATGATCCTTAATAGCAATTATTAAAGCCTTCTTTTTTCTAAAGGCAACTGACCTATGAATGATGTTGGAGGAAAGGGAGTAAACGGTATATAAACCAATGGAAACTCACTTGGATAACGTTAAGAGTTGTGGCCTTGAACTCACTTTCCTTAAGAATTATTTACTATACCGTAAATGTTCAAAGGGATAAAACTTAGCACTTGTAACACTCAAGAAATAGATTCTCACTTGAATCACTCTAGTATAGCTGCAGTCTAGACAAGAATGAGGTTGTGATTAGCTTAGAATGGTGTGTCTCAAATAGCCTAGGATGTCTCCTATTTATAGGAGATTACCACCCACTTAGGATACCCTAGTCAAAGGGTAATCAAGAGCCTTAATGATGAGATTATGTCCTTAATATGACCTTGACCAAGTCAAGTCATATAGCTGTTGTAATCTCAGCATAATCATGCTTAATGACGATATCAAGCACTAATTACACAAAATCATATAGCCGTTAGCAATTAATACAATCCTGCCTTCAACACGACCCGTAATTTCTTAAACTTGTACAAAACCCGTGTTGAGCGCATGATTTGTTTCCTTGCTCTCTGGAAGACAACACGACCCGTGTTGCTTCCTGTTTCACCCGTGTTGATCATATTCTTGTTGTTTCACTTATATATGATCCTTATACTTGATATACTTAATTCTTTAGGCTATATAATTGTCTTATACTCTTGAAATATATCCAACAAATGAAGGAGGAGCTACGATCCCCTTCTATCAACTAACGCTTATGACTAAATTTTCCCCAATAGTTTTGAGTAAAAAGTAACATTCTTTCTCTATGTCGTATAAATATGTTATGCCAATCATTAAAGCGAATACTAAACGGGTTTTGTACAAGTTTTTCTTCAACTGAATGGATTTTAGCCAGATTGTTTTTTAGTCTTTTTGAAAAGTTCATTGAAATTTGTCTGTTCCAATCTGGAAACAAACTCTTAGTTTACTTCAACTTACGAGTTACTCGTTATATTGAGTAACCCCTAATATTGTAATTTACCATACTTCATAAAAGAATAAGGTAAAAATCCTTAAAAGTGTCTTGGAGTAAAAGATATATGATCAATTTTTTAATGCGAACAGGGTAAAAACTTTAAAAAATACCTTGGAGTAAAATATGTAGGTCACTGTTTTAGATATCATGGAAGAAACGTAGGCCTATCTCACTTGGACATCAGTACACAATTAGACTATAGGAAACAAGTACACCTTTAAAACCATTAATTGCTTAAAAATCCATAATCAAACAAAAGAGTGCACTAACCCAAATGGACAGGAAACAAATAAGGTGATTTAGGATCTATTAAATTCATGGGTAAATTGAATCCATCCATTTTTATCTAAAGTTACTAAAATTTATCAAAGTTAAAAAATAAAAAAAATTAATTTGATATATAAAAGCAAATTTGGCAAAATTACTAAAATTTATCAAAATTTAAATTTTATCAAATTATTTTTTTACCTATGAATTTGACATACCCTTAGGGGGGAAACCATGCAAAATCAATATCAGCTTCATCCTTGAGAGTCTGAGCCCTGTATTTTTTGTGATAAAGTTAAGTTTATTTGCACTATTTATGTTTTATCAACTTTACGGTTATCACTTTATCTATCTTACATATAATATATATTTAAAGTTTAGATATTTAATGACTGATGTGACTGATGTGATTTGCCTTATTCACAATACCTTAAAAACTATTTAAAATATAAATAATTTTTCACCTTTATCCACCTTATCCACATTTTATCAAACTTATCTACCTTTATCCACACTATCCATACCCTACCAATTTATCTGCACAACCACTTAATCAACCGCAGGAAAAACAGTGTCTCAATTTAGCAATCGTTCTATGGTCCACCACGGTATACCTAACTACGTACACCATTTATATTAATTTTTTTAAAAAAATCATCAATATAAATTATAAAATTCATCATTAATTCATCAATATTATTACAAAATTAATCAATATTTTTAAGATTTACAAAATTTTTACAAAGTCATCACATATATAAAATTGATATATTTCAATGCATGTATTGTACCTAGGTACAGAACGGTGGATGGTATAATTTATGCAATTTATTTAGGGGGTTATTTAACTAGTTGCAGAGTACTCCTTCCTATCTTTTTTATTTGTCATTTACGATTTCCAGTGTCAACCTTTAATTAATAATTTTTAATATATTTTTTATAAAAAATATAATATCATACTTTTTTAATAGTATTTTTCATTACGAATCTAATGACATCAATTTTGTATGATGAATTATTATACAATAATATATTTTTTTAAAAATATAATATTATACGTTTTTAATAGTATTTTTGTTACGAATCTAGCTAACGACATCAATTTTGTACGATGAATTATTATACAAAATAAGATATTAACGATCAAGATTTTTAACACACTTTTTCAAATAAATAAAACCGGAGAGAGTAGGAGTTTGAGTAGGTTTATGAAACGTACATTGAATATTACAGATAAGAGTCCAAACAGGGGTGGTTTCCTAGATTTAAGAGATGACTATTATACATATTTTTTGCACTTTTATAACTAAGATACGGTAAAATAACGATACCTAAACACTTCCCTCTTCGAACACAACTAAAATACCTATTAGCAATAACGTCTAAAACCCACCGAGATTGAGCACTATATATACGTAAATCCACCATAGTTGTTGTATCACATCTTCGTATCATATTCTCGAGGGAATTGCAACTTCCGGGAAGTAATTAATTACGGTGGTTGAAATTATTAGGAGAAGGAATTAAAGATGGGAGTAATATCTGGTGCTTCAGAGGATCCTAAGAATCGCAATAATAATGAATTTCCAGCGAAACTGACATGCCAAGTCTTCATATGCTCCATCATTGCGGCTTTTGGTGGCCTCATGTTTGGCTATGACATCGGCATCTCTGGTACGTATCATTGTTTATTATTAATGCATGGGAAGGGTATATATGTATAATGATTTTACTATACGTACGTGGGTTATATATAATATGATGTTTATGAATTCTTCCATATTTGTGGTTTATGTTATAGTATGAACTATACAATTTGGTAAGGTTAGTATTCTTTTTTAATTGTTGGGGTGGCGTAGGATTGGTATTGTATGGTGTCAATCATGTAAATATACATATTTTTTCATCGAAGGATTAAGGATATAATTTTAGGTATTAAATCGACCTTTTTCTAGTATGGATGACTAATTTGTGAGTTGGAACAATTATGTTTTTCTTAACCAGGGGTGATGCATTGAGTCGATCGACCAAAGATGGGCATTGCCCCGTTTTTTTTTTTAAACAAACTACTTTTAATTTTGTCGTATGGTATTATAAATTTGGTGAATTTGAGTTGGTTTTTCATGTTGCGACCTTACTTCTAGTCTTTTTATTTTACGTCAAAACTCTACTAGATTAGTGCTTGAATTTTATGTTTTCGATAACTTTTTATCTATAATAAGATTTAAAGATAAAATTCTACTAGACTTTTGCCAAGTAAATCGAATGGATTCAATTTGAGAAACAATAATTGTTATAACTTATAACCCACATATATAAACAAATTTTCTTGATGGTCTTTAAATTATGCAGGAGGAGTGACATCGATGGATGATTTCCTATTGAAGTTTTTCCCTACGGTGTACGAGAAGAAGCACCATGCGAGGGAGAACAACTACTGCAAGTTCGACAACCAGTACCTACAACTATTCACATCGTCCCTCTACCTATCCGCCATCGTGTTCAGCTTCTTTGCTTCGATTGTGTGCAAGAAGTTTGGGCGGAAGTTGACAATGCAGGCTGCTTCCTTGTTCTTCTTGGTTAGGGTTGCCTTAACTGCTGGTGCACAAAATTTGTTCATGTTGATTGTTGGACGAATTTGCCTTGGTGCTGGCATTGGTTTCGGTAACCAGGTACATCTAATCTTTGAGATCAATTTTTGTCTATAATTTATCTAAATTTAAATTATGGGTGTCCAATATATTATTATACCTATTTACTAAACATAATTGATAATTTTCATCCCAAATAATACTACAATTTTTTATTTTTTTTTGAACTAAGCTCCCTGCTCAAGAAGGGCCCTAACCCTGATGGTATATAATCATTATAAATTACATCAATTAAATCATAATCGTTAACCCTAAACCCTGTATTACTATATTAATGTTTTATATCTAGTCTCTATAAATCACTATATTATTGAAAGGTTAAAAGTTTTAATTCTATATCAATATATTAATTTTACTTTCTTTATGTATTACTCTGTGAATATTAGTAGGATATATGATAATATTAATTACTAGCAAATTAAAGATGAACTTTTTGCACGTTAAATCAGTTTTTTTTTTCGAAAAAAGTATCTGAAAAAGGTATTTTACGATGAAAATAGAACTGTTAAGAGTTGTTTTTTTAATATGAGATAGATCTCTAGAGAAAAAAAATTATGGATCCCGCCTAACCCTAACCTTAAACCCTACATTCTAACTATGATTTACAATAACATATAATCTGATTAGATTTGACCAAATTTTGCTTGTAACGGATTTTGAATTAACAGAATATTTTGATATGATATTCGTATTGTTTGAATCCAATTTTAACCCGTATTTAGCACTGTTTAAATTATTTGATTGAAAACGAAACTGGGCCTAGACCTCAATTTTTTGTCCAAATTTTAACTTTGACTAAAATTAACTGATCTAAATTTTTGCCAACGCTAATCTGACCTCTGATAATCAATGTACGTTAGTTGACTAATCATCATATTTCTGTTACACTGAATCCTGCAGGCAGTCCCACTGTTCATCTCCGAAATAGCACCGCCGAAATACAGAGGAGGCTTGAACGTATGTTTCCAGCTGCTGATCACAATAGGAATCCTGATAGCCAACCTGGTCAACTACTTCACTTCCAACATCAAGCACATTGGGTGGAGGGTGTCCTTGGCTGGGGCAGCCGTCCCAGCCCTGGCACTCGCTTTCGGGTCCCTCCTCATCCTCGAGACCCCGACCAGCCTCATCGAGCGCGGTCACAAGGAGAAGGGGTTGGAGAACTTGAAGAAGATTCGAGGGACTCAGGATGTGGAGATGGAGTTTATGGTGTTGACGCAGGCTGTGGAGGCATCTAAGCAAGTCAAGCACCCCTTCAGGTATAAAATTGCATGCATAGTTATATTATTTTTTGTGGTAAGCCAAAATCGCTGGAGATTCTAACTTTTGGTGAAATATTTTTCAGTCTTCATTTTAAAACTCATTTTGGCGCATTTTATTTTTTGGGTTAGAAATTATTATGTGCTTTTTCGGTCATCAATTTGGTTAAGTGATCGAAATACCCTTATCTTCCATTTTTTTAAGAAATACACTTAAAGAAGAAGAATAAGGGTAGTTCGGTCACTTAACAAAATTGATGGCCGGAAAAACACCAAATAATTACTAACCCAAAAAGTAAGGGTACCTCAAAATGAGTTTTGAAAAGTTGTGTACCAAAAAATAGTTTCCCCAAATATTGGGGTACCACCGAGTAAATTTTTTAAGATTAAGTTTATCCGCATTATTAATATTTTTTGTTAAAAAATATTAAGAATTATAAATGTTTTTTCACCTCCATCTGTTTTATCCATACTTTACCAAGTTTATCTATCTTTATTCGCACTATCTATACTTACGTACTAAATTATCTACACAATTACTTAACCAAACAAAGAAAGGAATGGCATAATTTGTGTTTGAGATACGTATTTTGAACATGATGGTGTCAATTGTTATTATATCAAGTACCTACCTTATATATGTCCATCAAAGTCTTATTTTTCTTTAAAAATTAACAATATTTATTATAAAATTTATCAAATATTATTTTAAAATCCATTGATAAATATAAATTTTTATCCAAAAGATTAGATAGTGAATCTTTGACCCACTTAAATAATTTCAGTTACGTACATTGTCTATAACTTGCTTGTTTTATGAATTATTTGTATTGGAGATATCTTGAACAATAGAGTCAATTATTATACGGCTTACCAAAGTATTAATTTTTTTTAAAATTATCAGTATTTATTATAAAATCTATTATAAATTTATTAATATTTTTTTAGAATTCATCCAAATACAGATTTATCAATTTATCATAAAATATTCATCGGATGTATGGTATAAGTTTCCTAGTACCATGTTTTGTATAATTTGGCAGTTGTATTTTTGAACATATTATATTTATATTTAATTTAATGTTTAATTCTTTTCCTCCAGGAACCTTATGAAGAGATCCAGCAGGCCTCAACTTGTTTGCGGAACTATTCTTCAAGTGTTTCAGCAGTTCACCGGGATCAATGTCATCATGTTCTACGCCCCGGTGTTGTTCCAGACGATGGGGTTTGAAAGTGATGCGTCATTATTGTCCGCGGTTGTTACTGGCACCGTCAATGTGGTGGCAACCTTAGTTGCTGTTTTCGGGGTTGATTACTTCGGCAGGAAAGTGCTCCTCATCGAAGCTGTTTTCCAAATGCTCATTTGTCAGGTATAATACATATCTGCTGTTTTTTTTTGTTTTTTCTTTATGTTCTTTGATTCTTTCACAAATATAATGTGCATATACATAGGATGATAAGGATTGCGTGACTGATCATTAATTAGTTTATTATCATCACCAAACTCTATAATTAATTATGGATAATTATATATACTTGTTTTCCCTGCGATATTTTTCTTACTTTTCACAAAATTAATATTTATTATTAAGTTTTATACTAATTATATTCCACTCGTTAGATATTTCTTTTGTAAATTTTAAAAATAATAGATAAGGATATAATTTTACACAATTGATATGCGGTATTATAATTGTATAATTCAATCATATGATTTTTCCCCCCTATGTCCTTGTTCTTTTGGTTGTTCTTTTGTCTGGTAATTTATCCACTTATCCCGCTTTATTACATCCACCGCACTTTATTTCACCTATCTTTTCTTCATCTCACCCATTTTATACAACTTTATCTACTTTATCCCATCACCCAACCATACAAATATAATTTTTGACATATAATTGAATACTCTATTTATAATTCTATATATAAGTTGTATAAATTGTATCTTAATTCATAATTTTTTTAAAATTTACCAATACAGTTGAATATATTTTAAGGGATAAATTTGATTCAATTAGAATATCATTTTTTTAACTGACATAACCCAATTCTAAATCTTTTATCATTGATAATTAAGCATGATCACTCAAAGAAATTGGTGTAAAAAATAATCAAACATAACAATTTGAAGAAAAAAAAAAGTACATTAAAAAATTGCAATAGTAAAACACATTATAACCAGATGTTTCGTGTATGTACACAGGCAGCAACCGGGTTCATCTTCCTGCACCATCTCCACGACACCGGTTCGATGCCTCCTGCCATCGCCAAAGCCATCGTTGCCCTGATCTGCATCTTTGTGAGCGGGTTCGCGTGGTCATGGGGCCCGCTAGGGTGGTTGATTCCGAGCGAGATCTACCCGATCCAGACCCGAACCGCGGGGTTCTTCTTCGCGGTGTCGACCAACATGCTGTGCACATTCCTCATCGCCCAGGCCTTCCTTTCCATGCTCTGCTGCATGAAGTCGGGGACATTCTTCTTCTTCTCGGCGTTCATTGTGGTCATGGGGGTCTTCGCCGTGTTCTTCTTGCCGGAGACAAAGGGGGTCCCGATCGACGAGATGAATGAGAGGAGGTGGAAGAGGCATTGGTACTGGAAGAGGTATTTTGATGAGGAAGAGGATGATGGTGACAAGGGAGTATGCATGGGACAAGTACAAATGGAGGAGAAGAACAAGAATGGTGAAATTCAAGAGGAAATTTGAAGTAGCTAGCTAGCTCTATTAGTATTTAGTTTGATCTTTTCTTTTCTTATTGTTTGGTTTAGGTTTTAATTAGTTATGGATTTATTTAGGGTGTGGATTTTAATTAGTGTTTGCATATTGTTTGGCTATGAATTTAATTATACGATTTATACTTATGTGAGTATCTACTCATGTTTTAGATTTAATACAACTATTCGCAAATTATACAGTATATCATGGTGGATTTACCTAGATCGACTACATATAAATTAGTCAGTTCTGGTAAAAGCATTTACTTATGGAGATTTTTGTCGTCTTCTTCTTGCCGGAGACCAAGGGAGCCTCCACCGACAAGATGAATGAGAGGAGGTGGATGAGGTACTTTGATGACGAGGAAGAGGATGACAATGGTAACAAGGGAGTATCTATGGGCCAAGTACAAAAGAAGATTGAGAAGAAGAACAAGAATGATAAAATTTAGGAGGAAATTTGGAGTAGTTAGCTCCATATAATAGTTGTCCGTTTAGTTTGATCTTTTTCTTAAGGTTTGGTTTAGGTTTTACTTAGTTATATGAATTTGTTATGAGTATGGATTTTAGTTAGGGTTTGCATATTTGTCTACCGGTTTTGCTTAGTTATTCTAGTGTAAGTATTTAGCCATGTTTTAAATTTAATACAGACTATTCGCAGATTAATATATTATATATTGCGGTGCTATAAATTAGCCAATTCTTATATGATTTGTATTTAGTCATTGGCATTTTCACCGCTTCTTCTTGGTTGAGACCAAGGGGTCTCGATTGCCGAGATGAATGAAAGGAGGTGGAAGAGGCATTGGTATTGGAAGAGGTACTCTGATGATGGGGAAGATGGTGACAATGGTAACAAGGGTGTATCTATGGGCCAAGTACAAAGGAAGGAGGAGAAGAGCAAGAATGGTGAAATTCAAGAGGAGATTTGAATTAGTGTTTGGTTTGGTTTGATCTTTTCTTATTGTTTGGTTTGGGTTTTACTTAGTTATGGATTTGTCATGAGTATGGATTTTAATTAGTGTTTGCGTATTGTTTGTCTACAAGTTTACTTATATTTGTGTAACTATTTACTCATATCTTAAATTTAATACGATTGTTCGCAAATTATACTATACGGCGTATATATAAATTAGCCAATTCTTATGTAAGCATTTACTCATGGAGATTTTCACCGTCTTTTTCTTGCCGGAGACCAAGGTAGTCTTGATTGGTATTGGAAGAGGTACTTTGATGAGGAGGATGGTGACAAGGGAATATGTATGAGACAAGTACAAAAGGATGAGGAGGAGAAGAACAAGAATGTTGAAATTCAAGAGGAAATTTGAACTAGGTAGCTAGCAATATTTGTCCATTTAGTTTGATCTTTTCTTATTGTTTGGTTTAGTTTTCTTTTTACTTATTTATGGATTTGTAATGGATATGGATTTAATACAGATTATATTTTAAATTGATAATGATCTTAAATTGTCTATAATTTTAGTTTTTATTATTTTAAATAATATTTTTTTAATAATTAAACATATTTATCAAGAATGATAATAACAATTAAAATGATAATATATATTTAAACTAACATTATTTATGTTCCATAATACTTTATTTTTCAGCTAAAATTTAGAAAATCAATGAAATTAATTTAGTTGAATATTGTATTGTATAAAAATTGTGAAACATTAGTATGAAATGACTACCATTACAAAAATAATTTAATAAAAATTATGATGATGATAAATTTATATTGTAACTCCTTATAATTTGTGAATAATTAACGATAAAAATTTAGTCAAAGGACAAACATTTTGAGACGAAGATAGTATAAAGAAAAAAGCTAGCCAACGACAAGTATTGCGAGAGAAAAATAGTACTACCTCCGTTTTTATTTATCTGTCGTCTAGGAAATTGTGTTAAAAATTTTGACCGTTAATATCTTAATTTGTATAATGATTCAAAATATAAAATTGATGTTATTAGTTTCGTAATAAAAATACTATTTAAAATATAATTTTATAATTTTTTATAAAAATTTTATATTAGAAATTATTGATAAAATCGTAAATGACAGATAAAAAAGAACTGAGAGAGTATTAAGGAAGGGGTATGATTGATTAATCAAAGTACTCCATTTGGTTGGTGATTAGGGAAATAAAGGCAGAAAAAAAAAATCTAAAAAGAAAACGAACATATATATAAAGCGTGCCAAGAAAGAGAATCGCAATTGAAAACCAATTGACCGGAAAAGTGCAAACACACTTCGCTCCCGTCCTTCGTCAACACTATGAACTCTCCGCTAACCTTCAGTAGTACTGCTAATCCAGTACATTTTCGATCGATTTCCTCTTCTACAAACCCTAAATTCCTCAATCCTACTCTCTTTCATCCTCAATTCAGCTCTCCTTCCGTCGCCAATCGCCGGATTTTTCGCCGGATTCCGTTCATCGGCGCCGGCTCTTCGCCGGGAACCAAGTCCAGTGTTGGCGCGTATGTCTCACTCGCCGGTGAAACTAGGGTTCCGGCAGCTCGGGCGTTCGCTGATGGCGGAAGAGGAGGAGGAGGAGAAGAAATGCAGATGACAGGGTTTGTGGAATTCGTTACATCTGAAAGAGTTAAGGTGGTGATGATGTTGGCGTTGGCTTTGGCTCTTTGTAATGCCGATCGTGTTGTTATGTCTGTTGCTATTGTTCCTTTGTCGCTCTCCAATGGCTGGAGCAAGTCGTTTGCTGGTGTTGTTCAGGTGAACTGTTCGGAATTTGGCCTTTGTCTTGAATCAATTCTGTGTGTTTTGGTATAATCTTGATCAGTTTGAGTATGATGTTTAGTAGTTTCGTGATTCTTGCGAGATTTTGTGTTTGTACGATTTCATGTGCGGCTAAATCATGAATGCTACTTTGAGACTACCTGGATTCTTGTATTCAGGAGTTTGTTGAATAATAGTGAGGATTATTTCATTGTTAAATTTGATAAAAGAATAGGCAGGTCTCTTGTTCTTGGATATAGATAATCCGTTTGATGCATCTGAAGAGTGGTGTGATAGTGTTATTAGTCCTCCGTTCCATATTAATTGTCATAATTTTTTGACTTTCACGATTGATAATTTATTACATAATATGTTATTAACAATTGAAATATTATACTTTTATGATATTACTTTTCGTTATGAATATAATGGTGGTAATTTTATGTAGCCACTCATTGTATATGGTGAGAAATTTATGGTCAAAAATTTTGAAATTTGACTTCACGATTTTCAAATACGATAATATGCAACGGAGGGAGTAGTTCAATACTTCTAGGTTGTCTTCTATCAACTTGCTTATTTATCTGCGGGTTCTTTCCGTTTTGCTGATACAAACTATAGCTGCTGATTACAGTCGTCTTTCCTCTGGGGTTATCTTGTGTCACCGATTGCTGGTGGAGCTCTGGTGGATTACTACGGTGGAAAGGTTGTGATGGGATGGGGTGTTTCCTTGTGGTCGCTCGCCACTTTTTTTACTCCATGGGCTGCTAGAAAGAATATATGGGCCCTTCTTGCTATGCGAGCTTTGCTTGGTGTAGCCGAAGGTGTTGCTCTTCCCTCCATGAACAACATGATATCGAGGTACAAACATACTGTGTTTTATTTTCGTGTTTGTAAAGTTGGTAGTTTCAAGTAGCTTCTGATTGTTGGTGATTGCAACCTATAATTCTAGATGGTTTCCGAAGGTTGAACGAGCAAGAGCTGTAGGAATAGCAATGGCTGGATTTCAGCTTGGAAGTGCGATTGGGCTTGTACTTTCCCCAATCCTCATGTCTAAGGCTGGTGTATTTGGACCATTTGTTATATTTGGATTGTCTGGATTTCTATGGGTTTTGGTGTGGCTTTCTGCTACATCTAGTATTCCAGAAAGAAGCCCTCAAATTTCCAAGTTTGAGCTGAATTACATACTAACCAAGAGGCAACAAATTCCACAATCAAAAGGAAAGACATCAAAATCTAGAACGATGCCTCCATTCAAGCGGTTACTCTCTAAGCCTGCAACTTGGTCACTTATGGTAGCAAATGCTATGCATAGTTGGGTAATTGCTTAATTTCTTTAATTGTATTTATTTATTTTACAACCTTTCGTTCCCCAATCATAAACACAATTTTGAATCTGTGAGCATTAAGGTGTTCTTGTTTGGAGTAGAAACTATTTATATCTCCAGCACGTTGAGTCAGACATTCCTTCCTTGTGCAGGGGTTCTTTGTTATTCTTTCGTGGATGCCTTTGTATTTTAACAGTGTAAGGCTTAATCAAACTTGACTAAGATTTATGCGGCTATGCCTCATCTGTCCAGCAGCCGTAGCATTACTTTGAATCTTACAATTTCACAAAATTCAATGCAGGTGTACCATGTTGATCTTAGACAAGCAGCATGGTTTAGTGCTGTTCCTTGGACTATGATGGCTCTTGTAGGGTATTTTGGAGGTGCTTGTTCAGATATGTTGATCCAGCGTGGTTATACTGTCACTTTGACTCGTAAAATCATGCAGGTTGATCACCTTTCTAATCTTCTCTCTCTTTCCATCTATCTCTGCATGAGTAGCTATGATTCCATTATATGGTGGACAGGTTCTCTGTAGCTTGCTTTTTAACCTTATGTCTGAAATCTGAATCCTCGAGTTTGACTACAACATCTGGTGCCTTAATTGTCTTGGTATGCATGCATGGAGCATGACATGAGCAAAATTGTCATTCTGTTCATTTGGTCTGTTTTGTTTTAGGTGGGGACACAAAAAAGTTAGTTAAATGTATGTTCAGTACATTTCTGGTATGTTCTGTTGGTGATCATTGACAGTTCACCTTACGAGGATTATGATGAGGAGATTTGATTGGATAACTTAGCTACTATCAGAATATGCATCTGGAATTAGAAAACGGAGTATTAGGCTATTACCTCTCAATGAAAATTGTTGTGCCAATAGCATTAGCAGCTGCTTGGATAAAGCCATAAATGATTAGTTAAAATGTCTCAGCTGATGATAGTCCAACTCCCTAATTGTATACTAATGTAACTGGTTCAGGTGAATTTGGTTCTTGAAATACAAGTTAGGCCAGGTATTTTCAGCTAGACTAGGCAAAACTGAACCGACCAAATTACCCATCCAAATCCGACCCAAAAATGTCAAAAATTAATTGACCTGAAACGACCCAACCTGACATGACTTGTCCTGAATTTACCTTTCACCAAGGTTATTCATTTTCCCAAGACAAGGTTACCAAACTAAAATAAAGCTCTCGAAAATGACCTGACCTAAAGTGAACGTTGCTGACTTGAACATGGCCCAATGCCCCAACCTGAACAGCCCAATCACCTGGTCTAGGTGCAGCAATTTTCTGTTTTGTTCGTAACATAACTTTATTATGAACTTCTTCCTTACCATGTAGAAGTAGAAGATATTGATTTTTTTTTTGCCCCTGGTGCAGTCAATAGGATTTTTTGGTCCTGGAGCAGCTCTTATTGGTTTGAGTTTGGCCAAAAGTCCATCAATTGCTTCTGCTTGGCTTACATTAGCTGTTGGGCTTAAGTCCTTTAGCCACTCTGGTTTTCTTGTAAATATACAGGTTTGTTGCCTAGAACCACAGATTCCATGTGTACCTCTGCTCCAGCATTGAATTTTGTAACTGAGTGTCTGTCAACATTAACGTCTATTTTGTCTTTTCTAACACCAGGAAATTGCTCCACAATATACTGGCATCCTCCACGGTAAATGGATTTCTGTTTTTCTAATTCAGTTTTTGTTGTTATCGGTCATCTGGGGTTTGTTGTAAGAGTATTGAAAAGACATCAGCCGAATTGATGACAAGATACATATAGCTATTTTGACTACGGAAATTCTGATTTGGTGACTTTGGTTGACTTTTTTCCTTGTTTAGGATTGGCAAACACAGCTGGAACTTTTGCTGCCATTTTAGGAACAGTTGGAGCTGGCTTCTTTGTTGAATTGACGGGATCCTTCAATGGGTTTTTGTGGCTGACATCACTCCTGTATTTTCTCGCTGCTTTGTTCTATGATATATTCTCAACTGGAGAGCAAGTAAATTTTGATGGACCTGGTATTAAATTGCCCTTCCATTGACCTTAGTTTCTCTTCTCTTGTTTATTTATTTATTTAATTTCAAGTCTTGGGCATTGTATTTTATGGACAAGAGGTAGCATGATTTGTTTTCTGCTCTATCTAACAAATATGCAAAACATTCTCTGAACAAAAATGGACTCATGGTCAATCATCTTTTGCATTTCATACTCCAATAACCAAGTTGATCTTGTACAGTTGTGAAGCTAATTTTAATTTATTGAATTGATCTTCTCCTACAATATCTCAACTCACTGACAAAAACGCCCAAAATGTTTCAATTACAGATTCGTGAACGAACCATATTATGTGGATTGGGGAAATAGCTACCCGGAGCTTCGCGTAAGAGATTTAACAATTGAGCGAGCACAAATGAAGGAAGATACTGATGGTGGAATTGACTGAAGAAGCATTTTTGTATTTGTCATAAACGACATAATTGTTCCACTGATTCCCACCTCTGTAAATTCTAATAGAAACCATAATGTGTAAATGGTGGGAAAGGATTGTGTATACATGTATGAGTATAGCCTTCAATCTTAGCTTACAGCTGAAATTTTAGTCTTTTGGGGCCATCTGCTTATGATGACCCATGATTCACATGGGACAATTATTTTTCTGGACAACTTTGGAAATGCTTCATGTGCCCCAAGTTGAATGCTCAACAAAATGTGGTTTATATTGGAAACCAAGCGCGGAACTCTTGTTGTGCAATCTTTAAAAACTTCTCTGTTATTTTCATTGATCATTTGCTCTAGTGACTCAGGATAAGACTTTTTATGTCTTCAACTCCCTTAATTTCATCGTGTCGTGGGACCCATGCTCGTTTTCGACTAGACAAAGTTTTTTGTTTTTTTTTTGTTTTTGGTGGTTGCTCTACCCTGCCTCGGGATCAATAATTTCGAAGGTGGATTATTTGGTATTAGATGCCCTAGCCCTCATTGATCTCATTTCTTTTATGTTATGGAATGATTAGACTAAGCCATGTTTGACTTGGTCTTTGTTTTATTGCATAGATGAACTGCAGAGATAAAGGGGCATTCTCCTCTCAACATCTTTGACCACATATTACAGGTTGGGTTTCCTATAATCCTATTCCTCAATTTAATTATCACTCCAGTTGTTGAATTGACTGCTTGAATAAGTCTTCTCTCTCCTCTTTATTATTTAGTTGTGGAAATATCTTTATGATCAGGGCAGCTGAAAATTAAAAGCTGATGCCATTAGATCCAACTGTTTGGAGATTTTCATTTTGCTGCAGCAGATGAAGAAGCCCCAATCCTCCCCTTTGAATCACCATCAGTGGAATGATCATCGCATTGTGAAGCAGCAGGAGCAGCAGCAGCAGAAGAAGAAGCCATTTCTGCATAGTTTACTTTCTGCTGTCAAAAAAATTTTCTCAGGTTCTGGGTCAAGAAAATCTGACAGGGATCCCTCTCAAGGTGCAGAGGTTAATAGTAATGGTGCCAGGAACTCCAACCAGATTGACTCCTGTAAGTCCTCATGTTTTACATCTCCACCCTGTTTTTGAATAAGTCTTCTCTCCTCTCTTATCTGTATTGCAGGGATTGACCAGAACATATACCTTTTAAAATGATGTTTGTGTTGAACTTTTGTAAATTCTTGATTGATTGTTCCTGGGAGGTCATTTGTGAGTCTAATCATGCTTATGGCTTGCAACTTGGTGTTGGGGCTTGAGCACCCATGTGGGTCAACATCAGATTTGCCATGTTTTTGGGTATACATGTCATTTTGGTCTAAAAATGAAGGACCAATGTTCTAGTTTTGAGGGAGTGTTGAAGTGGCATGAAGGGTCTAGTCTTTGTAGTGTTGGTCCTGTTCAGCATCCATATGGGTCAACATTGGATTTGCCATTTTTCAGGTAGACATGTCCGTTTGGTCTAAAATTGAAGGTTAAATGTGATGTTTGTGATGAGTTTTGAGAATTTCACCTGGGTTTGTGAATTGAAATGAAGTCTCTGTGTGAAAAAGTTAAGATGTATTGTGCTGTTTTGGTAAAATGTTGTGCTTTGTATTGCAGCTGGATTTTCCTCTGGAAGCAAGCACGGGCATTCATCTCCATTCAGACAACCGAATTCTTTCAGTTCTTCAGAATCAAGAAGTGGAGAGGTTTACGGGTCGCTGAACTTCACTCTTGAGGATATCAAGAAAGCTACCAAGAACTTCTCCGAGGCGAACCTAATTGGAGATGGCGGTTTTGGGAGGGTGTATAGGGGCCAGTTGAAGGATGGAACCCTTGTTGCCATAAAGCGTGCTCAAAGAGTAAGAAACATTTCATATCAAGGGACTTAATATGTCCTGAAAGAGGATATGCATAATCAATTTCTCATTATGTTGCAGGATCTGGGTGACAAGTACACTGTACAAGAATTCAAGAGTGAAATCCTGGCATTCTCTAAGATTGAACATCTTAACTTGGTGAAGTTTTATGGGTATCTGGAGCACCCCAGTGAGAAGATTATTGTGGTTGAGTATGTGGGCAACGGATCACTCTTCGATCATTTGCATAGTAAGCCATTGCTCAGCAAGTTTTATGCACATTCAAATTTGGAAATACGATGCTAATTTCTTTTCTAATGGTTGGCAAATGCTAATACAAACGCATTAGTCAGAAACTTGCAAAAGCCGTCATTTCATTGGTTGTTTGTTTAGCTAATTATCCTCCTAAAACTGCAATGCAGGTACTCGAGGTCCTGGGCTTGAACTTGCTGAAAGACTCGACATTGCAATTGATGTAGCTCACGCAATGACGTATCTACACAGTTACAATGGTAAGTATTCATGTTCAATCGTGTTTGTCTTAGCTCGAGGTATCCTCTGTCAAAAATTTTATGCATCTTCGAGCTAACCCAAAAGAAAACAGAAAAAGGGGAAGGAAAAAGCAAAATCCTTGCTCATTTACATAGTTATTCTGTTGGGGCACTGAATATATCTATACTTTGATGAGAAAACAACAGGTTTAGTGAACATTTTTGTTTACCTTGCTGCTGTAATTGACAGATCCTCCAATTATCCACAGAGACATAAAGGCATCAAACATTCTCATTACCGAGAAGCTCCGGGCCAAAGTGGCTGATTTTGGGCTTGCTCGGCTAGTCCCGGATGGACCAGATGTGACCCATATATCCACTCAGATCAAAGGGACCGCCGGATATTTGGATCCCGAATACATGAAGACATACCAGCTGACTGAAAAGAGTGATGTCTACTCCTTCGGTGTGTTGCTCATAGAACTGGTCACCGGAAGACACCCACTTGAACCTAAGAAAGGGGTCAAGGAAAGAATGACCACAAGATGGGTGAGAATCTTAACCATCTTCTTTATACATATACGTCGTTTACACCTAAAGTCAGATAAGAAACTTTTGAAACATTTGAACAAGTAGATTTATGTGATTTTAATATTTACATCAATCCTAATTCAAACACGTACTTCATTTGTTGTTTTTTATCTGACTTTTTAACTAAATTTTCTCATTTCATATTATCTGTCACTTTGCGATTCCAGTAATATATTAGTTACTATTTTTCTTAGAAAAGGTGTACGAAACTTAGAAAACCAAATACTATATGTCTGCACAGGCACTGAGTAAGCTAAGGGAAGGCATGCCAGTGATAGCAATGGACCCGAGGCTGAACAGGAGCCCCGGGTCAATCAAGGCAATTGAGAAGGTTCTAGAACTTGCCCGGGAATGTGTGGGACCCATCAGACAATCTAGACCGTCGATGAAGGAGTGCGTGGAGGCACTATGGGCCATCAGAAAAGAGTTCAAAGATTGTGTACTGTTGGTTACTTCTGCCTCCCAACGGTCAGTTGATGTCCTCGAAATGGAGGCACGAAAGAGGCGGCAACAGTCGTTGGGGATCGAAGGAGAGACCTACTCTTTTCTATCTGCATAATTCAAACAAAGAGGGTGTTTGTAATTGTATGTACTATAGGAATGATGTTTTTGTCACAAATGACATATTGACTTGTATGTATTGCAGCCTTGAAAGTCAAATTAAAACAGCCATGATTCTTTTTTGTGTCTATATAAAATAAACCTATACCTCAGATTCTGAATCAGAATGATTGAATGTGTAATGGGAAAGAATAATTGGGAAGAAAAAAGGTGGTTTTATGATTATCCTGATTTGTAATGGGGAGGAAAAGGGTATTTGTAATCTTGAAGCACAACTGTTGCAACTTGAGTTCTTTGCTAAATATTGGGATGTTGCTTTGTCCACATTATTTTAACTTGGGCCCTATTCTTTTGTACGGTGTGGTGTAGTACTACAACTCACTATAACAATCAATTTTCTTCCATACTTTACCGTACTATACCACATTTTATCAAAATCATTACCAATATAGCTCTTCACTTTTCTCCTTTATTTTTCATATTTTCTTTCCTCACTTATCATATCAATCACATTTTTCACAAGTTTTATCACACTATGTCGCACTTCACTGCAGTTTCCACAATTCAGCACACCGCACCATCTCCCCACACCGAACCAACCATACAAAAAAAAAAAAAAATAGGGCCTTAGATTTTAATGGGTCAAAGTAAAACGACTCTTTAGACTGAAAAATAATTTATTTTTTTAGCTTATATTGTAATAGGCCAAAGTAAAATCTCTTTAAATTTCTATTTCTTTTTAAACGATTTTAAAATGGGGGGCTAATTAGAATTGGTAAGCATCTTTTTACTCAAGACTGTTGCATAAAATCCCTTACACCATGTTTACATGGGAATTATTTGGGGAATTGGCTTTGGATTTGAGGGTGTCAAATGTGGACCGTCGATCACATGATCTGATTTGCCTGATGAGAAATCCAGAGACAAGATTGCCTAATTCATGAAGTTGACAACAGGTACAAATATGGCTTACATTGAAAGATAGAACTAACAACACCACATGGATGTTCCTTCTTGCTTTGATGAAATTTCTCAGTTGTTTTATACGGCTAGCTGCGGTGCGTTGCGGAGGAAATGTAGTAGATTGTGGTGGGTTGGGAAAAGTTGTGGTGGGTTGTGGTTTAAATAATTGTAAATGTGTTGGGAAATTTGACTTTTAATAAAAAGATAAATTAAATTTAGAAAAATAGATTGTGGTGGGTTGTGGTAGATTGTAGTGGAATATGAAAAGTTGCGGTGGGGTGTGACACCGCAACCTCCCAGCCACATAAAAGAACGAGGCCTTAATCTAACTAGAATAATGAATAATATTTATACGCAACCATGATTTTGATTGTAATAACTATAATAATAGTCCTGGTCTAATTGTGAAATATTAATAATAATTCCTTTGAATATTAGTGACATTTTAAAAGGATTAGAGAGATTTAGATATAAATACTTCTATTTTTATAAGCATTCATTCAAACATAAAGACAGAAAATCCATTTGTTTGACCTTATACCTAAGATGCACCATATAATTATTTATGACTATTTAGATAGAAGAGTGTCTGCCCATTATACCGAGTGTTTGTCAGCTTCTATCATCCGGCAGATAAAATACATAATAACTTTGTACTCCCTCCATCCTATATTAATTGACACTTTAACTAACTTATTTTATCCTCAAATACAATTGAAGTTTGGTAGTTATTATAGTTATATATTGGTATGTGTGAAAATTCAAATTCCGTCGATTAATTTGGGACGAGAAAGTATAATACAAATTGGGGTCAACGCTCACCTCTAAAATCTAAATCATGCCAATTTTTTGACCGATTTATAAAAATTAAAAAAAAAAGAGATTCAAAACTTTGGAGTCACTACCATAAAAAATAATTTAGAGACTATAAAATAGTTTCATGAGACATTAATAATCTACTAATTATGAACATAAAAAAATATACATGCAATTGGCCGAAAATGTGTACATCTTCGTATTTTGAATATACATTTAGACATGGTATGTTACAATTACTTATTGTTGCACTTGTTAAATATATATATATCAACATCAGAGAACAATACTTCTAATTAATTTGAATATTTGTATATTCGTGTCTTAATCAGGTGGTACTACAGTTACTAAAAAAAAAAATATAACCCTTTATCCATCAATCATGGCGTATACTAGGAGAAAATTTTGAAAGTTCTTAGATTTGAAAGTTCGAAGTATATTACTTTTGCTTCTGAATATTCATATATTCCATTCAAGTATTGTGCATAGAAACTTATATTCGACCAGAATGAAATAAAGGCTGAATAATAAGTCATTACCTTATTAAATTTATTGTGTGATAAACTTATATTACGACAATAATGAAATAAATAATAGGGAAATTGGATTATAATAATATGAACTTTTGATCATATAAGATTTAATAATACGAACTTTCGATTAGGTTCTGAATAATATGAACTTTGACACCATGTTGCTCCCAGTAACACGCCACCGAGTTAAGATGAACTTAACTCAGTGGCGTGCTGATGTGGCGGCGGAGAGAGAGTGTTGACTCTTTTAATTGTGTCATGTCAGCTTTGACTTGTAAAACACAACCCCCTTCTCTCTCCTCAACCATTCTGCTTCTTCTTCCTCCATTATCCATCAATGGCTTCTTCAAACTCTTATCTTTTTCAGAGAACACAAACCCTAGATCCACCATTAACAATCTTCTTCTTCTTCTTCTTCTTCTTCTTCTTAGGACATTTGGAACCCTGAAAAATGAAATTCCAAAATGAAGCCAGAAAAATTCAAGAAAAAGAATCTGAAGATAAGAGCTTGAGGTAAATGAATTTCCAGCCGTGGAGATGGGCTCGAACAGCAATGTCCATATCCTTGACCGTAGTCCTTTCGAGCCAGCCACCGGATTCCTCAAGGGCTTTCCATTGAACCCAAAGAACCCAGAAAAATTGAACCCAGAAAAATTTCAAACGACCACCAAATTGAACCCAGAAAAATTCGTCAAACAAACCTTAAAAGACACAAACGACCTCAAATTGAAATCAGAGCAGTGGAAAAACACAAACAACCACCAACTAAGCCCTTCAAAATCAAGAATTCAGCTTCAACTTCTGGGCAAATTTTTTCAACATTCCCAATTCTGGGTTTCAAGGTTTGTTTCTGGGTATTTGGTTTGTGGGTATTTGGTTTCTGGGAATGTTGCAGCCTAATCTCTCCCTCTGCTCTGCCGTCAATGACACCAAAGACCGCCACGGACTTTCGGGCAATGGCCGTCACCACCGAGCCCCCTCTCTTCCTCTTTCGTCTCTCTCTCTCTCTGTTCCTCGCTTTTCCCTTCCAGTGAACAAGGAGACCAACGACCCCACTGCTGCTGCTGTTTCGACCATCAGCGCCACCAGCGACCTCTCCGTGCCTCGCCCACAATTGCCCACCCTCCAACGACCTAGCCACCATTCCTAAGTAAAACCCTAAATTCATATTTTTCAGTTTCTAAATATTATCATTATTAATTATAGTTTTTCATCAAATCTAAGTACGTTTCTGGATTTCTCTCTTTCTCTCAATTTGTTTGGAATGTTGCAGTTTTTGGCTTGTTACAGAAACTTGTGATATTTAGGTTGAGATTAGGTATTAATTGATAAACTGAGAAGGATGAATTTCATTTTTGAATTCACTAAATTTGTGGTCAAGATATTTGGCTGTGAGTTGGAATCGATGAATTCAATATGAGTACTGGACATTGAAGAAGAAGAAGAAGAAGAAGAAGAAGAAGAAGATGATGAATGACGAAGAGAGGAGAGAGAAAGAGAGAGAAGGAAGAGATATTGCTGACGTGGCTTTTTTAAGTCAATATTGCTGACGTGGCAGAGTCAACAAACCCAGCCACCGCCATGTCATTTTTCCGACGAGTTAAAATAAAGCTAACTCGGTGGCGTGTTACTGGGGGCAACAGGGGGTCAAAGTTTATATTATTCAAAACCTAATCGAAAGTTCGTATTATTAAGTCTTATATGGCCAAAATTTCGTATTATTAGAATCCAATTTCCCTAAATAATAATAATAATAATAATAATAATAATAAAAAATTAATAAGTCGTTGCATCGTTAAAAATTTATTGTGTGATATTTTTGCGAATATAAGGTTGATTAAACTCACTTAGTGAGATTACGATGAGAGCTATTTCATATAAGTTATTGGTGGTGTTTACATTATAAAACTAGCCTTTGATATCCCGTGCTATGCACGAAAAATTTTTCAATAAGTTTTTGTATTTTTTAGAGCAATTTATAATAATTATCATTTCATTCCTGAAAAAAATTAATTTGAATGAAAATTAGAAATAATGAAAAAAAATGTGTAACAATGTTATCATTTGAATAATTTGGTGGTGAAAGTATATTAAAATCCATATCACTATTAAATAACCATACTTTATAATGATTATTTTAAAGAAAAATATAAAAAAATATTTCAAAAATCATGTCGTTATAAATTAATGTTTAAGTATTTATCTACTAAATTAAATACTTATTAAAATCCTTATCTATACATTCAGTATAATATAAATTAGTGGCGCTATAGGTTAAAACTGAAATTATCGATAAATATTTTATTTTATTTTCTTGTATGAACATGAATGTTAGTGTAAAGAAAGTTATAACTTACAATGACTATGATAATTCTATTTTCTTGATTTTTGGTTTTGACTTTGTGATTATTTTTTTGTCTGTTTTATAATTCTTTTTATTTACCTTTACTCAAAATTCTTGTTTAGTTTATGATAGTTACTTATAATTTAAACTTTTTATCTATAGAAATATATATAGTAGTGTTAATAAAAATTATATTTTTTAAATAGTTATTAAAGAAATAACAAAAATAATAGTCTAGACTTTTCATGAAAATTTTACTTTAATATCAATTATACTTTATTTCCTATGTTGTGATGAAATATTATAATATAAAATTGATGAAAGAAAAATGAGGGAATGTCTTAGTTCTGTATTAAATCAAATATTAATATATTTATGAAAGTATTAAATTATGAGGTTTAGAATATATATATATTATTTTGATGATTGTAAAGTTTTATGCTTTTATTTATAGTGATTTCATAATTGTGTTGAAATAAATAAAATATTTCAATAATTGTTAAGTTTTATACTCGATTTGTTTAAAGTAATTTTCATAATTGTGTTATAATAAAGTATAAATTTATTTATTTATAGTGATTAAACTCTTCAAAACATAAATTATCAATTAAATGTAGGAAGTAGAAGAGACTTCAATAATGAAGTTTATTATGAGAGTGCCACATGGCAACTTGCTAGGCATGCACATTTTGTTTTAATATATTAATAGATTAATAAATATAAGGAATTTTGAACGTTAATATACTGAACTTTTGGGGAATTGGACACTAATACACTGAATTTTAACCTTGGACAATAATACATTGTACTTTAAGGGGTGTTAGACAATAATACACCCGAAAAGATTTTGACGGTGGCTGACATGCCACGCAGGATCGCCACCATTGAAATTGTTTCGGGTGCATTATTGTCCAACACCGCGTCAAAGTACATTGTATTATCGTCCAAAGTTAAAATTTAGTGTATTATTATCTAATACTCCAAAAGTTCAGTATATTAGCGTCCAAAAATTCTAAATATAATGATATGTTCATCATGTCAAAATTTTAAAAAACATCTAAAAAATCTATTTTGTATATTCTGGTGAGACAAATTAGACCATAACATAGAGTCCATGACAAGAAAAACATGGAATCATGTACTCCCTCTATTCACAATATTAGGCGCTTTGATTTTCTAATGGACAACGTGTAACTTTGACAATTACTTTTAGATCAATGTTTTACCAAAATTTGCAACGTTGTACTTTTTAGGTAAATTATAGTAATGTACAGTATAACCATTGATACTTTTAAGGTTATCATTTTTATTTCATATCCAATGGTAGTAATTTTAGAATAATTTTAGAAACTAAATAATCATATATGTTAAGAAATTTACTGGAAGTTTGGATTCAATTTAGTGGGGAATGGAAAGGGAAAAGGAAGTGAGGTGATTAGTATTAACTTCATTTGGATATATTCATGAGGAGAATGTCCATGCTAAATCGTTGATTAAGCTTTAGGATTGAGTGAGCGACGAGTGTTCATTGTCTTCTTATATTTTGTTGACTTATAAAATTAAAATTATTTACGATGGAATGTTTTGGGTGCTAGTAACTAGACTTGACAAAACTGAACCAAGACCCAAAAAATTGAACTCGAACTCGGATCCTAGCCAAATAATCAGATCTTGACGCAAACATGAAGAAACCCCAGGGACTATCGGAACAGCAAGCTGAAAAGTGTCTCGATTAAGATTCGCACCCAAAATCCTCTTGTTTGAATTGAAACCTAATCTGAAAGAACTCTAGCTGAACCTACCAAATATGACTCACCTGAAGTCCACCCAAACTCGAACCTCGCTTTAACCGGATCGAAATTGATTAAAACAATACCAACCCGAACTGATTTTCGCCCAACATCGAATCCAAGTCGATTCACTTGTGAGTTGTGTCCTAGTTCTATATATTGTGCACCACTAAGAACCGGAAAAAGATTAAGGCGGTGTTTGGCTACTCAACTTTTTGGGTAGTTTTTGTCTTTTTGACCAAGGTTAAAAAGCTACTTAAGATGTTTGGTAAGTAACTTTTTATATTAGTTTTTTGGACCTAATAAGCTAGTTTTCAAAAAGTTACCTGATGAAGCTTTTTGATGTAGTTTTTCACAAAAAAAATACTTTACCCAACATTTTTCCTGTAATCAGCTAACTCAAACAGCTATCGTCAAACAACTAATCCAAAAAACTATTAGCTAACAGCTACCATCTAGTTGTCCAACAGGGCCTAAGATCTTTGTACTTACCTCCCTTTTAAAAAAAAAAAAGAACGGGAAAAAAGACGAAGAAGCCCATGCTGAAGTGAGGCCCAATCATCTGGGGATTTGGTTTGCTTAAATATCATTGTAAAGCGCGCCTTTTCAAAGATACACCACATGTCCTCCCTCTAAAAATCTGGACACTGTCACCTGCTGATATCACCATTTTCCAATATCTGCCGTTAACTTACACTCACACTCACAGTTTTCTTCACATTTCTCATTTTCTCTCTCCTCAATCACTTCCAATTCCCGTGATCGTTAACTCTCACACCACTCAGAAAAAGCTTTATTACACGTTACCACCTCTTTCTTCATCTTCTTCATCATTTGGATCCTCAAAATCTGCAAATTCTGCCAAAAACTTCACTTTCCAAGCGCCTATTTTGTCCGATTTCATATCCTATCACTCTGGACGCTTTTCTCCCGCATATTCGATTTCTGTCACTCCTCAATTAAAATATCTTCGCGCAATTATTTGCTGTTTTTTCAGTCCTTACATTATATCAAACTTCATTTTAATTCTGTTTTTGTGTGATACTGAAGATACTACATTGTTCGTGATTTGGTCTGGTACATTCAGGTACGTTTAATCGCTTTATCTTCGGCGATTTCTTCTTCTTTGATGCTTGATTGCTGCAGAAATTTCGATTCGGATTGATTTTAGGTTATGTTTGCTCGTAATTTCTTGTCCGAGTTTGTGTTTTAGTAGTTGTGAATGTGTATTGTGATCTTTTCTAGTGCTGTTATAGTGAGATTTTAGCAATTTCTTCTTCTGTGATTTTTGATTGCTGCAGAAATTTCGTTTCGGATTGATTTTAGATTATGTTCGCGCGTGATTTCTTGTCCGAGTTTGTTCTTGAGTAGCTGTGAATGTGTATCGCTGATATTTTCTGATGCTGTTATAGTGAGATTATAGAGCCTCGATCAATTCCTCGGTTGGTTGCTGTTTAATTGTTGCACAATGTCTGAGTAAGATTGATTTCAGGCTATAGTAGCAATTGATTTCTCGTCCGATTTTTTTGTTCTTGCTGGTTGTCTATCACTCAATGGAGTACATCAATAATCTTTTCTTCTGTACATAAATGGAAATCTCTGTGGTTGGATGAGTTCACACTTCGATTGAAACTACTTTTAAGTTTTTCTTTCGAAAGTTTTATTGTTCTACTAAGGATTAATTGAAATTTTCTGATTAACGTTGATTTAAGGTCTGATTTGCACTTCATTTCTTGTCATTGATTGTTGTTGCTGCTTGTGAATGTTTTATCGTTAATTTTTTCTCAAGTATATAACTCAAGCTGGAAATTTCGGAAGGTTCATTGTGTCCTTTGATAAGTCCATGTTTGATTGTCTAAGGTGTATGTGTTGCTTCATTGCTTGTCGAACATTTTCTGAGAAGAAAAATCTGTATAGGAGAAGTGTATAGCTGCAAAATGGGGACGGAGAAGACGAATGGTATCTCAAATCCAGGAATTCCATCCAAAATTCCTGCTGAAGCACATCCTCTGTCGGAGGAACCAACCGAGATTGCTTCCAACATTAACTACCATGCTCAGTTTAGTCCTCATTTCTCCCCTCTCAAGTTCGAATCAGAGCAGGCTTTCTTTGCCACTGCTGAGAGTGTTCGTGACCGACTAATTAAGGTACTAATCCTAGCAATCATGCTTATTTCATCAGTAGAATGATTAGTTAGTCGGTAGGAATGATTATTATTTTCGTTGTAATTATGGTATTATTAAGGTTGTTGAGTTAATAGGCTATGGTGTAGGAAAAAGTTAAAATTGAGCATTTTTCCTAGCAGTAAGGTATGCTTTTGCCATTTTACTGATGATGTTTTCTGTTGCCGGAATCAATCTCTGCAGCAATGGAATGAGACCTATGTCCACTTTCACAAGAATGACCCAAAGCAAACGTACTACTTATCCATGGAATATCTGCAAGGAAGAGCTTTAACAAATGCTATTGGCAACTTGAATATTCATGACGCTTATGCAGATGCTCTGAATAAACTTGGCCATCAGCTTGAGGAGATTGTCGAGCAGGTAAAACTTGATATATGTGAATTAAAACAAGGGAAGGCTTGGTAAGATTATAGAAATGAAAAACTAGTGGATCCAAGTTGAACTGTTAGGGTAACAAAATATTTTCGAACGATTATGGCCTAATTGTCCCAGTGTGCATTCTCACTTATATACACATTGCCTCATTGTAGCTTATTACAATGGTCAAGTACCAACAGATTATCCGAAGTCCTAGTGAATGAATTTGCAGATACTGAGATATCGATATATCTTCTAAGCTGTGGAGATAATGACGGTGATGTTGGTCTAGTTGCAGACAGTTAGTGAGATCATTTACGTGAACCTACTAGCAGATGCCTCCATTTGGTTGTGCCACTTCGTGTCTTCATAATAGTACGCTAAAGCCATATAGTGTGATTCAGTTTTTAACAGTTATTGACAACTTAGCTGCTAAATCTCAATTTGTGAGTGGTACTTTCTTGATTAGTAGGTATGCTGGTAACCTCATATGCCATAGCAGCAGAAAGATCCACTGAAATAGTTTGAAAGTAATTGAATTTGCATGAACTCAGCATAGTAGCATACATTTTCACTGCCATCATTGCTGATGTCACACATTTGCAGGAGAAAGATGCTGCTCTAGGAAATGGTGGCCTAGGGAGGCTTGCTTCATGCTTTCTAGATTCCATGGCCACATTGAATCTTCCTGCATGGGGGTACGGTTTGAGGTACAGATATGGTCTCTTCAAGCAGCGGATCACCAGGGAAGGCCAAGAAGAGTTCGCGGAAGATTGGCTTGAGGTTTGGGTTTGAGATGAGACTAACTCTCTTGTATGATGGAGAAAATATTTTAAGGACTCTATAGCTTATGTGATTTCTGTTTGACTTCTGCAGAAATTCAGTCCTTGGGAGATTGTCAGACACGATGTTGTCTTCCCTGTCAGATTTTTTGGCCACGTTGAGGTGAATCCTGATGGATCGTAAGTGTACCTCTAAGACAACTACACCTACTTTATTTTGACTTTTCTTCATCAATTTCCTCCCATGACTTCATATGTGGTGTTTATGTGGGGCCGTTTCAGACGGAAGTGGGTAGATGGAGAGGTCATTCAAGCTCTGGCATATGATGTGCCAATTCCAGGATACAAGACCAAAAATACCATAAGTCTCCGTCTTTGGGAAGCTAAAGCTGGAGCTGGGGATGTAAACCTCTCTCAATTTAACGATGGGCAATATGAATCTGCTCTACAACTTCATTCCAGAGCTCAGCAGGTTAGATACATTATATTCTTTGACAGTTTTCTGGTTGCATTTGATTCATGCCCTGAATTTTAATGGTTTCTTATTTCGGTTTGCAGATTTGTGCTGTTCTATATCCTGGAGATACTACAGAAGATGGAAAGTTGTTGCGTCTTAAGCAACAATTCTTCCTGTGCAGTGCTTCACTTCAGGTTTCCCCTCCAGCATCTCTCTCTGGTCCATTGATGAGTTGATGTGATCTTTACACTTCTTAGTCATGCTATCTCTTTTCTCCTCAAAAAGCTTGCAAATGAGTAGCCATCCTACACTAGCTCCCTATGACTTAAACGAGGCCTGCTTTTTGTCTACGACCAAATTGTATATCTTAGTGGTTTGGAATGCAAATTGCTGTTGCATTCAACTAGCACTGAGAAATTCGTAGTCCTAGATTGTGACTTTGATGATAAGATAAAGGCAAGTCCTGAGGTTGCGGTTCTTGTAGTTATAGAAGTTACAAGACGAGGTGTGTCTAGGAAGGCAATTTTCTGAGGTGGAGTGAGTGTGCACATGCTGCTGCTGAATTTGGGTGAGGGTCCTGGTTGATTGGATAATATGGTCCTTGGACATTTCATTCAAACAAATGTTAATCTAAGATGTAATATGCATATCATTAGTAGGAGTGCCTATGGTAGGAATTTGCTTTGTCCAGTGAATGACCCTTTATGTCCAGTTCGTGATATAAGACGATCACTAGGGGCAGGAGAGTAGCACTTTGGATGTTAGCATCCTGTATTCAGTATTGTCAATTGTTCTTACAAGTTAGCAAATTTAGCTAGATTGTCCATGCCTAAATATGTTAAATGCTCTTCGACCAACCTTTTATTGCGAAACTCCTGAATATCACAGAGTTGTATACATCATCCATGCTGCTTCTGAAATTGAAAAAGAGGTTGAAGACCTAATGTGTGTGTTCATGTTGGCCGGAGAGCATGGCTCAACTCTTCTGTGTTTGATGTAGATTCTTAATAAGTTCTGCATCGTGCATTGGATATATGAGCAGCTTCTGACATATCTTTGTCCCTTTTCCTTATATCACACATCATAGGACATGATTGCCAGATTTAAAGAGAGGAAAGATGGAAGTGGCCCACGTGAATGGTCTGAATTTCCCAAGAAAGTTGCAGTTCAGCTTAATGATACACACCCCACCCTAGCAATTCCAGAGCTGATGCGTTTGCTTATGGATGATGAAGGCCTAGGATGGGATGAAGCTTGGGATATAACAACCAGGTGAATTGGATATTTTTAAATCCCCCTTTAAAGTACTGCTAGTTTCATTTTTTAAAAAAGATTTCATTTTTAAGTCCTGTTGGTTTCATATAAAGTGCACTAACCAGGTGAATAGTTCAATTGTCATTTCAAATGTGTCGGTTGTAACAAGAGAAATGTCTGAACAGGACAATTGCGTACACAAACCACACTGTTCTTCCTGAAGCTCTGGAGAAATGGTCTCAACCTGTAATGTGGAAGCTTTTGCCACGTCACATGGAGATTATAACTGAAATTGACAAAAGGGTAATTGTGTTAGCTTCTCTCAAGCACCATGATAAACTGTACCCTCCTGTGATTTGACCATAAATTATAGCTCTGTGCAGTGTACAAGTTTTGCCATTTGCAATTTGTTTTCTGTACTTTTTTCACTTCAAGTACCCCCAACTGATACTGCACAATCCAACATGGATGTTCACACACCACTTCATGTTAGGCCACTCAATTTTTTTCAGAAAAGGGAACCTGTTTATGCGTGCATAGGTTGAAATCATGAATAATAATGATTGGAACATGAACAATGATTCTGGCCTTTGCAATAATGAAAGGAGGTGCAGGTATCCTAGAAAGTGCTAGTGAAATGACCTTTTCTCTCGAAGTGATTGAATGAGTTTCCTGCAGTTCGTAGAGATGGTACGATCAACACGGCCTGATCTTGAGGACAAGGCAGACAGTATTCGTGTATTGGATAACAGTCCCCAAAAGCCAGTAGTACGCATGGCGAATTTATGTGTGGTGTCTTCTCACACGGTAAGCTGTGCTTTGTGAGTAATATCATATAAATGAACAGACTTAGATGTCACTGCTGTATATTGTTGGGATCTAGAAAACGTATTTCACTTGTTTCTATTGCTCCACAGGTAAATGGGGTTGCGCAGTTGCACAGTGACATCTTAAAGGCAGAATTATTTTCAGATTATGTGTCTATCTGGCCTACCAAATTCCAGAATAAGACTAACGGCATTACTCCTCGTCGGTGGCTCCGTTTTTGTAACCCTGAGCTTAGCAATATAATCACAAAGTGGTTGAAGACTGATGAATGGGCCACCAACCTTGATCTCCTTGTTAATCTGCGTAAAGTAAGTTTCCAGAAAAGATTCAGAGGTTATATACTTAAGTAATCTAAATCAGATTTGATACTAAGATTTTTTTTTGCTTTTCGCGAAATTAGTTTGCTGACAACGAGGAACTTCAAGCTGAGTGGGCTTCTGCCAAAATGGCTAACAAAGAGCGGTTGGCACAATATATACTTAAAGAGACAGGAGTAAGCATAGACCCGAATAGCCTTTTCGACATACAAGTGAAGCGAATTCATGAATACAAACGACAACTTTTGAACAACCTTGGTACAATCTACAGGTACAAGAAGTTAAAGGTATGTGAGCTTTCCTCCCCTACCTAAAAAAAAGGAGAAACAGATGAAGGATGAGTGAGAGGGGGGCTGAGTTTTCACCTTTGTTCAAACTACCAGAAGTTACTCTCACTTAATACATATGCATGGGTAAGTGTCAGACTGTAGCTTTAATTAAGTGATCCTTACAGGAAATGAGCCCTGAGGAGCGGAGTAAAACTACACCAAGGACAGTCATGATAGGTGGAAAGGCATTCGCTACGTACACCAATGCTAAAAGAATAGTCAAACTGGTGAACGATGTGGGAGCTGTTGTCAACACTGATCCTGAGGTCAACAAGTATCTCAAGGTAATGAACAGCTGAATAAGTTGTGCTCTTCTCTGTAATCACAATTGGAGCATAAGATGCATGTCGTGTATCTTTTTCTTCAAAAATCCATCAAAATATTCTTGTTGGTGCTAAATGACAACATGAGAAACGTAGCATTGGCTTTGTTCTTTACCTTCATGTGTTGTGGTAACGAAGAGCTTAGTTTGTGAAATTGTGGTAATGGTAAGTTTGCAGAGTTAAATTTGTCAAATGCTTTGTGCTACACACCATCCTGAAAAGAGTAAAAGACCATTTCATGCTTTTCTAGTAGATGGCATAAGTGAATATGCTTAAGGAATGAAAGGACAGTCTTTCAGTGATGTTCCACTAAAAATGGATGAAAATCTGGACCTTATTTGTTTCGTACGACATCCTAATGTCTTACACTAATAGGATGCCGTTGTTCCTTCCTCTGCTATTTGGTAGTGTCAAGATTTTCGTCTCACAACTTCGCATATGGTGTTTTAGAGACTAGTTCTTTCATCTAGTTGACCATTTCAAAAACCTTGCAGGTAGTTTTTGTTCCCAACTACAATGTCTCTGTGGCAGAGATGCTTATTCCAGGAAGTGAGTTATCACAGCATATCAGCACAGCGGGCATGGAAGCCAGTGGAACAAGTAACATGAAGTTTTCCCTTAATGGGTGTCTCATAATAGGAACATTAGATGGGGCCAACGTAGAAATCAGGGAGGAGATTGGAGAGGAAAACTTCTTCCTATTTGGTGCCACAGCAGATCAAGTACCACAGCTCCGCAAGGACAGAGAGAATGGCCTGGTATCCCTCTATAATTCTCGACCTTGGAAATTTTCTCTCTATGGTTTATGTACTATGCATGTCAAACAGTGGGAATATCATGGATTGCTCTGTGATTGATGTTTACTTAGTTGTTGATTGAAAATTAAGCCCTGCTAAGATTCTCAACTTTATCACAACATTGTGTTGGAAAATAGGCCATAACCTAAGAAATATACAGATACTTTAATACTACCTCCGTTTCACAATAACTGTCGCCTAATAAAGGCTACACGGTCTCCAATGTCCTATGACTGAGAATTTCTCATAGTATATTTTATCAAAAAATTACAATACTATGCTCCTATGATAGTATTTTTCGTTATGAATCCAATGATAATACTTTCATATAATAGAATATTATATATGTTCGAGATATTAATGGTCAAAGTTTTTATAGTTCGACTAATGCGAAAATTAAAGTGACAAATAAAAAAGAACGGAGGGAGTATATTTGTTCTCTAATCTGCTTCAAATTTTTTTTTAAAATCTATTTTCTGCTACTTGCTTTATGATATCTATTTTCTAATCTGCTTCTAAAACTTCTAAAAAAAATCCTTTTGTCTGCGACTTGTTTTGGTTACCATGAAAACGTGAATATTCATATTCATATATTGGATGTTGCAGTTCAAACCAGATCCACGTTTTGAAGAAGCTAAACAATTTATAAGATCTGGAGCATTTGGAACGTATGACTACAACCCTCTCCTGGATTCTCTGGAGGGCAATTCTGGTTACGGCCGTGGTGATTATTTCCTTGTTGGCCATGACTTTCCAAGTTACATGGATGCACAGGCTAAAGTTGATGAGGCATACAAGTAAGATTTCCAACTCGTAAATTACATTTTCTTTTACTTTGGCGGCTGTTTGTTCTCATTTTACTGACCGATCAATGCTGAGTTCATTTGAATTTTTGATCAATCATAATGTCACAAAAATTCCTGCCAATACAGAACTGTGGCAGTTAACCTATTTATCTCCCCGACACACTGCTTGCAACGATTTCACCTTCTTATTTGCAACAGCGATTGCACCTTTCCTTGACTAAACCAAATCCAAAACTAATACTCCGGAATCTGTGAGTTATGGAGGGTTACTCCTAAACATTGCAATTTAGCAAGATTGATTCCAATTGACTCCAAAATATTGCATCTTTCCTTGATTAAAATATGAAAATGTCGACTTGTCCAGCATATCACAATTTTTAGAAGATCTAGGAAAGAAAAATGCACCGACTTATATAGCAGAGGATTTTTTCGTTGTTTCCTCATTTCAACGGCCTTTTGTCGAGTTGAATCTGTACTTGTCGAGTATGCTAGTGTTGTTTGTTAAGTAGCGTTGTCTTTGTGCAGGGATAAAAAGAAATGGCTGAAGATGTCCATACTAAGTACGGCTGGCAGCGGCAAATTCAGCAGTGACCGAACAATTGGGCAATATGCCAAGGAGATATGGAACATTCAGCAGTGTCCAGTCCCATAAATTACATCCAGGATTCAGCCTTCAATCTTGAAAGTTGAAATAGTCACTAAATAGAAATATGCTTTATTTCATCTTTCCACTGTTTGCTTTTATATACCATCTATATAAAGTTCAAATTTCCCAAACTGCCAATTGAGAAGATGATAACGTATTAGTTGTGATGTCAAATAAAATCCCTTTTCAAGTGTGTTTTACCATATCAAGTGTAAGCAGAAGTTTGACCTCAACTTCAGGTCACTGGCACTTGCTCTAATTATAAGATGAACTTTTGCTTATACATCTTACTCCATTCTATGTTACAAAATATTTCATTAGATGAACTTTTTCTTATACATCTTACTCCATTGTATGTTACAAAATATTTCACTTTTCCCTAAACTATACTTCTCAAATTGAAGAGTAGTGTTGTTTTCCCATGTTTCACAAAAAATTATACTACCTCCGTTTTGTTTTATCTGTCGTCTAGGGAATTGTGGCAAAAACTTTGACCATCAATATCTTAATTTGTATAATGATTCATCATACAAAATTTATATCATTAGATTCATAATAAAAAATACTATTAAAAAAAGTATAATATTATATTTTTCTATAAAAGTTTTATATTAGAAATTATTGATTAAAAATTGGCACTGAAAACCGTAAATGACAGATAAAAAAGAATGGAGTATTTCTTAAATTGAAGAGTCATGTTTTCCCATGTTTCACAAAAAAGTGGTCATGTTTCACAAAAAATTAAATGTCATGACACAGAATGATATTGAGGCATAGAGACAAGGTACTAAACTACTAGTCCCACAAACAATGCCCATGTCTAGTGTTAAGATGTAACTTTGTAACCTGTAACTTTCGTTGATGGTATGTTATACGTAGACTGTAGGGCTCGACTTTCACCTTCAAGTTTTACACATGTTCATTATTTAATCAAAGTTCCAAAATGTAATCACAAGACGACTCAAAATCCAATAGCTTAATCAAAGCTACATCAGTCCAAAGAATGGAACAAATGGTTCTCCATTAGCCATTACTCGTAATGAATCTAAAACCCACAACCACAAGCACTTCAATAAGAAAAATAGCATGAGTCCAAAGTGCATTATTAATCTAGGTTGTTAAATTTACATGCACAAAACCAGTACCTCAATCAAAGTCACATTAGCAACTGCTCTAAGCTATACTAACATTAACATCCCAATCCAAATCTCGACGAAAAGCACCCCTCAACTAGTAAACCTACACACAATTACACTGCCAGCGAGCACCAACTCAACTCCACTCCAGCAGCCTCTAGGCATACACTTTGGAGTTTGGATAGCCAATACTATGTCCCTATGCTAAAACTCATTTTCCAACTTCTTTCAGGTGGATGGCGAAGCAGACCTTCTCCTTGGGCTAGCGGACCTAGTAAGCGATCTCGACCTCGAAGGTGCACTGCGGGTCGAGTAGCTTCTTGATGAGCAACTGTCACGGGAATGAGACCTGGACCGAGATGGAGACCGAGCTTTCTTCTTGGGAGTGTACGACACGCTCCTCCTAGGGCTCCTAGACAAACTGCGACAGTAACTCCTCCTCGAGCTCCTCCTTGGCCTCGGGGAGTAGCTTCGGGAGTAACTCCTCCTGGAGCTCCTCCTCAGCCTCGGTGAGTAGCTTCGGGAGTAGCTTCGGGAGTAGCTCCTTCGAGAACTCCTCCTTGGTCTCGGGGAGTAGCTGCGTGAGTAGCTCCTCCCCCTCGGGGAATAGCTCCGGGAGTAGCTCCGGTATCTGCTCCTCCTGTAGTACCTCTCGTCGGGGAAGTAGTCATACCGCGATCGCCTCCCGACAGGAGACCTGCTGTAGTAGGGGGACCGGGACCGGGACCTCGAGCGTGAGTAGCGGCGGCTGTAGTAGTATGGGGAGTAAGACCTGTCTCGTCTGTAGTACGGGGAGTAGGACCGGTCACGCCTGTCGTATGGGGAACACGACCTCTCCCTGTCGGATGAGTATCGAGATGACCGCCTGCTGTATGGGGAATAAGAAGGCGAGTGACGCCGGCCTGTTCATGAAAACAAGGGAAATCGATTAATACGCAGGGTTATACAGACGAACCTTTACAAACAGCTCTTTAAGGCTATCTTTGATTCTTGGAAACTGAAACAGAAAGAAAGCTTTCATCTCTTCAATAATTCTCTACAACAATCTACCCCCTTGAATCTCTCCTTTCCCAATCCCACCCTCTCATATTTTCCCCTCACTTTCCTCTGAAATTTGGAAGGAAAACACCGCTCACAACACCGAATCAATTTGCTCTGAAAATAAGTCATTTTTCAAAACTGTTTTTTTTTCCCATCTAGTTTTCCTAGACCAGAAGGAGCCTAAGAAAAGGAAAGAATCTTACGGCTAGATGTCTTCAGACCAAGGTAGCGTCCTGGGGTGGGCGTACGACCTCGGCTTCTTCGGGCCTGTAATACCATCCATTAACAAAGTGAGATTGCAGCAGAGAAACATTGGCAATCATAAATCCATGAGCAGTATATCATTTGATGGCAGAGTTTACAAATATACAATCCATGGCCAAGTACCATAGACCGAAAGTAAAAATATAGAGTACAAGGCTAAAGACAACACAAAGAGAGAAATGCAGGGCATACAACCCTCGGAGTTAAGTCTGAAATTTGCTGGATGTGGTTGATTTGAGTTACGTTGTAATTTGGAGAAGAGCTGCTACACACAGCTAACCTGCTGCCACAAAACACTTCAAGGCGACAAGAAGCAAACAAACCATTTTCAATCTCAAAGTGCCAATGAGAAACAGATATACCAATCTTGATAATCATAAGCTTTAAGCAACAGGAAGTCTTTAAAACAATACAAACTCTAAGAAAATTATCCGACATCTGAGATTGTAATAAATCCGAACCTCGCAGATTAACGGTGAAAAAGTATAGGAGAGAAGCACCATACCTTCTCAACGGTGATTACACGACCTTCAAGCACAGACCGATTAAGATACTTGACACAACGATCTGCTTCCTCAAGACAAGACATGGTGACAAAACCAAAGCCTCGGGATTCCTTGGTCCACGGGTCAGTCACGAGGTGGACATCCTCCACCTGAAGAATTTAATCAATCCACAGGAGAACAATTAGCAAACCCTTCGTAAAGTAAAAACCCCACAAATAAAATTTTTGAATGGCCCAGCCTCACATATGAAGAGTCTAGAAATTCGTAACACTCAGAAAAGAGCAGAAGCAAAGTTTACCTTCCCCTCACTTGAGAAATGCTTCTCAAGATCTCTCCTAGTGACACGAGCTGATAATCCTGTTACATAAAGGTTATTTCCGGGATTTTCAGCACTACTTTCACGGCTCCTGTTTCATTACAAAACATAAAGTCGTTAGTATAAAGTGCTCCTCTTCTGGTAAATGAGTAATGCAGAAAAGAATAACAGCACAAGATGGTAACCTTGACCGGCTCCTAGACAATGACCTTGACCTTGACCTTGACCTTGACCGTGACCTTGACATAGAACGGCTGTACCGCCCATAAGGAGATGGTGAGCGGGAGTCATGAGATCTCCTCGAGTATGACATCTACAACAACAACCACAAGAGATTCAGGAACATATTTACAAACCTAATATCTACATCATAGTTATAAGGAAATTACGTCAGCTAACAATTCACACCATCAACAAATCACAGAGTAGCTAACAAACACAATGATCAATCATCAACCTAAAACACACTTGTTTCCGAAATGCTGCACAAGTATCAAACGACTATTTAAGAGAACTTTGTATAAGGGAAATAAGCAACAGGCAGCATCAACACCCCATGTGTTCACTTTACCATACCAACACATCACATAGCATGCATCAGTTAACCTACACATGGAATTAATTTGATGACATAAAAATATTCCACTTTCACCAAAATTTTACGATATAGACCACCAATCGCTCGAGCGAGAAAACATCTTACATGTCAGAGATGACATCCAGTAAGATCTTAATGTACTTGTATGTAATAACTCAAGAACACTCAAGGCCCAATACACTCATTTGCCCATCATCTAGAAAAACCACATTGAAACTGAAGGAAATAACTTTACTTCCCTCCACGTATGAGTTCCTTAAACTATCACCAAGATAAAGTGAAATAAAATGTTCAAAAGGCTGAGCAAACCTGATTTCGTAGTTAACACACTAAGCTACGCAATCATGAAAGTAAATCTCCCTCTCCCTCTCCCTCCCACACCGTTCAAATGACATTTTTGGACACCTCACAACTATTAACACCCATTTCACCTGCACATATATCTTTGGACATGATGTTTGGCAAAATCTCTGACAAGTTAGCACAGATAACTTCAAATCTGTGTAACTGTGTTCTTTCCTCACAACAATCTGATGTTTTCCTACGGCTTAGTTTCATTTAAGAATGTTAAGAAGCTCCAAGCAAATTAACAATCTGCCAATATTACTCCCCAAACTCAAAGCCATAGGTACCTAATGTAAATTATAACGCTGACAACAAATTCGAGCAGCTGTCAATGAAGCTCATCAACTTCCAGGCTCAAATTCCCCAGGTCACTCAACAACTAGAACACTACAGAAGAAAACAGTTCAAACGAATCTCCTTCCCTAATCTCTATATACCGAATTGTTCAGCAATTAACGAAGCACATAATCGATCGATAATCATCAATCGGAACATAGACACACGAAATCCTCATCTCATCAACAGTTTTCTCTGAGTTAAATTCATCGGCAAATAAGAAACACATAATCGATCAATAATCATCAATCGGAACAAAAACACGCGAAAACTTCATTTAATGAACACTTTTCTATGACTTCAGGGTAAAAGAAACACAGAATCGATCAATACTCGATAGATTCCAAACAATAATCACTCCTATTTGAATCATCAATTGTTTAGTAAGATATTGTATTCATCAATTCGAATCAAATCACAAATAATCTCAATCGAATCAACAATTCTCTGCAAGCCAAATTTCATCGGCGAAGAAAGGAAAACACATAATCGATAAATAATCAATTGCAATTAACATAAAACTAACCGTATAATGTTGTCTGAATCAAGAGCTTTCTGGAATTTTTCTACCTCTGCGTGCACAATGAGGAACCCTACTCTCTCTCTCTCTCCTCTCTCTCTCTCTCTCTCTCTCTCTCTGAGATTCTGTGTGCGTGTGTTTTTGTCTGATGGAAGGCTCTGGAAAAATACGAAGTGCGAAGTAAGGGAGGGAGATTATATTAGAAAAGAAGGTTCTGGAGATGCGGACGTGAGGCGTACGATTATATTCCAGTTAATACCGGTCACTAATTTTAGCCCGCTTTGTTCTCCTCCAATAGTTACCCGCCACGTTAACGTAGGGCTTCCTTTTTTTAACTTTCTCTTTAGTGTCAGGGGAATATGGGCCGGCCCAGCACTTTGGGCCATATCCACACCTTCACAAAAGTAGCTGTAAATATTTTTTTTCAAAGAAAAAGGAAAATTACAAGGATTTAAGGGTTGTCAAGTTAATAGGTAAATTGAACAGTTTTTATCTAAATTTACTTGAACTTACTTGAATTTACTAAAAATTACTAAAGTTTAAAAAATAAAAAATTGATATATTTTGATAAATTTCCTAAAAGTTACAAAAATTTAACTTTTATACAGTTGTTTTTTACCCATGAATTTGACACAATTTTTTCCTAGACGGATCTATCAAGAGTATCCTTCGATTAGTATTACAAAAATCTCCATCATCTACATGATCCCAATAAAAATAGTTGCGAATAGAATCACCTAATTTAAATAACCAGACAATAACTCTATTTCTTTGACGATAAGTATGAGTAATCACATGAGAACTCCAAATACATATACATTCATTTGCTGCCAAAGTCAGGATCGAAGCTTTAATTGTGGAAATAAGCAGACAAACAACAACAAACATAACGTGCTACATTGCAAATACGAGTTGGGATCGAAGATTTAACTGTTATTTTTTTACCGAAATACAAACAAAAGATTACAAGATTACGCTATTCAACACCTAATATAGTAATACATATTGGCAGCTGATTATGCATAATTGCTAGCAATCCTTGAATGACAATTACTTAATCATCACTCCTGCACGGCTTCAAAGAAACAAACTTGATCTGCATCCAAAAGCACGCAATTTCTTGATTTTAGAACTGTATGTTTATATGATAAAAATGTTAGCATGTAACAAGTAAATTTAACAATTACAATTTAATTTAGACCCGATACTTGATTTCATCATCAACTTACCTCACTATCAACAGAAGGAATCCACTCATTTGTCGCCGGGTTGCCCTTGGAAGAAGCATGATGAACGATGCCTAACTCAGGCTCAATGTTGTATTTTTGGCCAGTCTCCATTTTTATGAACCCCGTTCCTGTCTGCAGATAGATTTGTTTTACTTCTTTTAGTACATATCTAATATAGAACCATAATTAGTAGATGGTTTTCGACTAAATTTTACAACTCCTTAGACTTTACTCCCTCCGTCCTTTTTTATTTGTTATTTACGGTTTTCAGTGTCAATTTTTAATCAATAATTTATAATATAAATGTTTTGCAAAAAAATATAATATTATACTTTTTTAATAATATTTTTTATTATGAATCTAATGACATCAATTTCGTATAATAAATCATTGTACAAATTAAAATATTAACGGTCAAAATTTTGACACAATTTCCAAGGACGACTAATAAAACCAAACAGAGGTAGTACTCCATTTTGATTCATACTAAGTTTGGTAAGTTTACAATTCCTATGTCCCTAAGTTTACAGTTTTGCCCTTAATTTGACAAATCAAAGAGATCGATTCAAATTAAATCAAAATTATAAAGTTTTACTCTCATTCTACTCCTCGGAAAAAGAAGTAGAATTGATTTAGAGACTTTTAAAAGATGTGTCTTATTTCAAAACATTTTTTGAGTGGCTTACTTCAAGACATGTGCAGATCTGTATTTGGCACCGGGTGGCCATGGTCATCCTTAACCTCCAAAAAAAATTAATTCAGTATGATTTCGAATAAAATTTATGGATGATATGTTTATTAAATAAGTGCAATAACATATTGATCATCCTTAATCCAAGAGCCTAGATTTGTCGCTGCTTTAAAATACTTCTTAAATGTCTTAACTTTTCACCGAAATAATATTTATTGTGACTTTTTTCACTAATCTTTTTAATATTTTAACATTAATTGTATTGACCATGCCAATAAATACATACGACTCCTCAATCAAATCAACCACATCCATTAAACATATTTTATGCCTATAATTTTACACAACTCATATAAAATATTACCCTTATAAAATTTAATCATATTAAGTTTTAAATTTAATATATATAATAAGATAATTTTTATATCAAGGCAACAACTCCTCAACTATTATGATACTCCATCCGTTCCATATTAATTGTTATCTTTAAAAATTGTGCAGTCATATTTTAAAATTTTTAACCTCGAATTTCTCAATATATATATATATAATGAGTTGCTATATAAAATTAACACCGTTAGATTCATAAAGAAAAATAGTATCATTAAGATATAATATTACAATTTAATAACATATTATATAAAAAAGTAACATTCAAGATCGTGAAAATCAAAATTACCACGATTAATTGGTAACGGAAGGGTTAGATACATTACCGTGTGATGCAGCTTGTCAACACAATTGAGATCCTTGTAGTAATCCGTCTCAACAAACTCCTCAGCTGCTCCCCCTCCATTACTGTAATCCATTTTCTGCAAAGTAACCCCAAAAACAAACTTAACCAATTCATACTTTTTTGTTTTTTTTTATCAAAACACCAAAACTGCAAACACTAAACATAAACAGAGTATCAAGATTTGAACCTGAGGATCATTTTCAAGGCGTTGAAACTCGACAAATTCAGGAATGATGTCTGTCTTAGTATTAACATCCACATAGTTCGAAGAATGCTCGCTTCGCTGCGGCTTAGAGTGTCGTTTTGGGGCCAATTCGTCGAAGTAGTGCCTGGTTACTTCCTGTATTCTGTCTTCTTCTTCCTTGCTCAAGTGTATGTCACTCCTGTTTGGCCTCTCCATCTTTTGTAACTTTGTGTCTGTTTTTTTTGAAACTTTTTTCTGGGTTTTTTGCTCTCTTTTCTGGGTAATGAGATGAACAGATAATGGAGGAAAATGATGAGATTGAAGGACTTTAAATGGGGGAAAGGGTTGTGTAGTACAACAAGATATTTTGTGTGTTTGGTTGGTTGGAGAGGAAATGTCAACTTGATTGAATGCTTGGAGAAAAATATCTCGGATGGGAAAACTTCTTTTGGCTCGAAAAATATCCTGCAGACGCGGAAAGTGAATGTACAATGAGAGGGAGACATTTCATAGGTCCATTGTTTGAAACTGTTGTTCAACTAGCTTTGTCAAAAATTTGGATGGAATAAATTTGAAGGTTGAATAAATTTGGTTCAAATGTTACTTGAGAAATTTATATTTGAATCTGATTTTATTTTGGATCGAACAATTCAATGAAAAGTCTCACTTCAATTATCACCTTCTCCATAACAATTCAATGAAAAGTCTCACTTTAAAATCTATGTTTACTCAAAAAATTGATATAATGAAGTGTTTTCAGTTATTGAAGGATACTGCTAAAAAAATTGATTGTGTTTGTTGAAATTTTCTTTGGGAAGATCTCAACTCAAATAAAGGCATCCTTATGGTTTCGTAGAATAAAAGTATTGGCGACGGTAAGTCCATAAACTCTTGGAAGGATAACCGGTGCAATTCCCCCAATCTTCAAGTAATAAATAACATAACAAATACTGATTTGGTGAACCTAAACCTTAAAGTTTCATATTTTATTACGGAAGAACAACTATGGAACTTGAGCTTACTGCGGAGTGTTGTTGACGATCGCTCCATTGAGCTTATTAAATCAATCACTGTACGGCTATACAATATAACGACATTAATGATGAATGTTCCTGGGTTCTTTACATTAGTGGGTCCTTTACCATTAAATCTGCTACCTTGCTGGCGCATGGCATGTCCTGAGACACTCATGTCTGGGACTTCAAATGGATTTAGGATTTAGATATCCAACCAAACATGAAATACTTTCTTCGGTTTCTTTGTAGGCATGCTTCCTGCTAAGAGTGCTCCCTCCTACCGTGGACTCCCGAGTGGAGTCAATTTGTACTCCTACAATTTAGACGAGGACGATCTTGACCACATATTTCTTAATTAGAACATTGCAAAGGAAATTTGGAAGTTGGCCATTTCACATAATTGGCTACCTTCTTCTCCCTTCCCATCTCATTTTGATATTCTAAGACTCCTATCTAATGCAAGACAGCGACTTGTTCCCTTGCTTTGGAGTATTTGGAAAGCAAGAAACAAAGAGGTGTGCCGGAATGTCCGGCCCAACCCCAATGGTACTCTCACCAGGGCCAAAAGAGCATGGGCAGAATTGGAGAACCTAGAATAGGTTGGATTCAGTTCATGTAGGAGTTCGTCTGAATCCCGGTTACATCTGTACCCGTTCCTCCCTTGCCTGAGTGTCGTGGTCTACACCTTGACGGACACGATCAAAATTAATTCCAATGTTGCTAAGTGGTCCAACAATGTCGTCGACGGATTCCTCATTCGAGACTGGAGAGGTCATTTCATATCAGGGTAATCCTTCAACCTTGGCCAAGCCTTAATTCTGGGAGTTGAAGCCACGACAATGCGGAATGATATCAAAGAAGTCATTAGGCATGGATTCAACAATTTGGTGATAAAAGATGACAACAAAATTGTTTCAATGCAATTCGAAGTTTTGCGACATTCCTTGGTCCATTTAGAAGTTAGTAGAAGATTTTTTAAATAATTGCAATTTCTATCGTATCCATCACGTTGTCGGAGAAGCTAATAGGAATGCAGGCTTGTTTGATAAGGTTGGTCTTAGTGTAGAATCTTCTATGTGTTGGAGTGATGGATCGAGTAGAGAGCTTTGTTGTATTCTTTATGAGGACAAGTATGGTATGTAGAATTCTTAAGAAAAAAACTATCTAGTCTTGTTTGCTTGCCTTTCAAAAATAAAAAAAAAAAAACTCATATACCAAATATTCAGAACTTTAACAATAAAATGAACATATTTTACTGCAATGATTTAATTAAATACTAAATTTTAAATATATTAATATTATTCTACATTAACCAATAATTAACATTACTAAAAAGTCTTAAGCTCCACAACCTCAATGGATCAATCATACCTCAAGTAACCCTACATAGCTAATGGCATACCCTACCTTGACCTAGCCCATGGCTAGGGACAAAAGATCTAGTGGGTTGGACGAGGCTCGATCTCCTTAATTTTTTGTGGAAAAGTAATTTTTATAAGGAAATGAGATTTAAATAATCTGAACTTCAATGTGTGTTAAATTTAATAATATGAACTTTAAAAAATAGAATAAAATGATAAATATCTCGATGTAAGAAGGTTAATAATCATTTTGTATTTCACTTAAATTAATTATAAAATTAAATGTAAGTATATTTGAATTTTTATAAAGGTATGTTTCATTACTTTGAGGGTATTACAATTTATAAACAATATAAAAATAATTATTTATTTATAGTTTTTCATAAATATAAATATATACATAAAATAATGTGTATTTTCTACTATAATTGATAAAATTAGGTTATTATTTAAAATTTTGACCTAGCTAAAAAGTATTATACTCCTTTAAATATGAAATATGGATGATTCAAGATGATTAATAATTATCTTGAATTAATATTTATATCATTATCCTTAAAAATATCACGAAATAATCTGAATTTTAACCATGTAATACTAGGCCCTGTTCTTTTCTGCGGTTAATGGCTACAATCTCTGCATCTACCGTGATTTCTGCCACCATACATTTTACCGCAAATCATTACTTTTTACATCTTCTCTCCTCACCTACCCCACATACCAATAACCTATCACAATTCCACCATAGCCGCCACAATTCCACCACACCTCACCACACCATTCCGCAAAATACCGCATAAAAGAACAAGGCCTAAAATATATATAACTCAATCGAATTTTAATATTATGATCCCACAAAATATTAATCTAACATATACCGCTGCCCAAGATTATAGATGACTTCGTTTCTGTCTGTTGTCCACCCCCTCACTGTTAACATGTCCAAACAGAATGAATAGTAATTTGTTAACACCCGCAACAGTTAATTGGATGATGTGGAATTTATGAACTCCTACCAAGAGAATCAAAATTTATCTCTTTATTTAACTAGGATAACAATGGTGAGTATGAGTTTGACTCAAATTAATTAAAAAAGTAAGTCAATCCTACTTAATAATATAATTAATTTGATTATATTGATAAAAAATGGTATGGATGAGGAGAGAGAGAAAAATATGATCAAAATATTAATGTGTTAAACTCGTTTTCAAACTAAATCTCATTCTCACCACTGAAATGTCCTACAGGACGAATAGCTTGCAGGAGGAGCTCTGCATGATCCAACTATTATTCCACGCACACACACGCGCCAAAAACAAAAGAGGAGTTGATTCACATTTTGTTGGGGAGATCCAAGGGGGCAGCCCATTTCAACCAAGGCCTATGGTACACAAGTTAAGTGAGGTTTCATCTTAAAACCAATTGGTGTTAAGAGGAGTAGCGCACTTGACTTATATACCATGTGTTTTCTCTTTGCTTTTTCGATGTGGAACAATTACTCACGGGTGAATCCCGTTTGATATGCATTATTGATTTATTGTAGGGGCGTATGGGACCATCTATTGAAGGCTTACAATATTACATTAGTATGTGGGGAAGTCCTGACAGAAACTGAGTCATCGAAAGGTTTGTCTGTACATCACGTACAAACTAAAACAGTAAAACGTTTTCCGCCTGCCAACATCTTCCACTACCGTTCAAATTTACTTACTTCCAACAATCCAACATATATATACGATGATGAATTGATGATGATAAAATTGACAATAATTGATACAATACCAAATACCACACTCTCAAACACAAGAATTAGAAATAATGGGAGGTGGTGGTGGTGTTATATCTCTCATAAAATTCCTCCTTATAACCTTCTCAGCAGCCCTGGTCACCTACAATTTCCTCACCTTCGGAAACCCCTCCAACCGGGCCGGGCCCAACCCAGGTCACGTCCTGCCCGACCCGGTGGCCCGGAAACCCGAGCGGCGACTCTTCCACACGGCGGTGACAGCCTCTGACGGGGTCTACAACGCGTGGCAGTGCCGCGTCATGTACTACTGGTACATGCGGCACCGGGACGCGCCCGGGTCGGGGATGGGCGGGTTCACCCGGATCCTGCACTCGGGCCGGCCCGACAATCTCATGCCGACCTACGTGGCCCAGCCTCTCCCTCCGGGAGAGGACAAGGGCTACGTGGTCCTGAACCGGCCGTGGGCCTTCGTACAGTGGCTACGGGAGGCCCACATCGAGGAGGACTATGTCCTGATGGCCGAACCGGACCACATTATCATCCGGCCCATACCAAACCTGGCCCGGCCCGGGCTCGGGGCGGCTTTTAGCTTTTTTTACATTGAACCGGTGAAGGAGGAGGCCGTGCTGAGAAAGTTTTTTCCCATGGAAAAGGGACCGATCACGAATGTTCAGTCTATAGGGAATTCGCCAGCGATCGTGCCGACGGAGGTGCTAAGGAAGATCGCGCCCGTCTGGATGAACGTGTCGTTGGCCATGAAGCGGGACCCGGAAGCCGACAAGGCTTTCGAGTGGGTCCTAGAGATGTATGCGTACGCGGTTGCGTCAGCATTGGAGGTAAATTATTAGATAGTTTCGGGTTTATGTAGTTAGATGTGGTGAAAATGTTGTTTAATTTCTTTAATGCCCTGTTCTTTTGGAGTATATAACAGCAGGAGGGTGGGTAGGGGAAATGTTGTGTAATTGTTGATGTGTAGGATAGTATTTGAAAGGAATTTTGGACGTTAATATACTGAACTTTTAAGGTAATTGACAATAATGCACTGAATTTTAGGGGGTGTTGGACAATAATGCACTCGAGACAATTTCGATGGTGGTGAACTTGGTGACAATCTTACGTGACAGACCGAGAAGACAAATATTTTTGGACCAATTCATCTCCTCCACCCACTACATAGGGCTGCTACCAAGTTAGCCATTGCCAAAATCATATTGAGTGCATTATTGTTCTACACCCCCAAAGTACAGTGTATTAAAGTTCAGTACATTATTGTCCAATACCCCCAAAGTTCAGTATATTAGCCTCCAAACCCTATTTGAAAAGATGAGAAATAATTTGAGAACATGTAAACAATTAGGGTGAGAAAATTGCGTGGAAATGAATTAGAATGGAACCTTAAGAAACAGAACATAAATATATGACGGTAAAGTTTTGCAACAAAAGATGGCAAAGCCTTATTTTTTCGGGGATTTAGGTAATATTTTTTTTAGGATGGTAAGCTAGATTTATTCCTACTTAATTTTACCTAATTTCCTAAAAAACACTCAAATTAAATTTAAATTTTATCGTTACATTTCTTTTTCTTACCTTACTAAACCTAACTTGATCATACCACTTTAAAAACAGGACCTTGATAATGCTAAGATGACAAAGCTTTATATTTTGTGGTGAAACTGTGAAAAGTACGATAATGTGTGGAACAATATGATAAAATTTGTAGAAAGTGTGATTGATGTGATAGATGTGGAAAGAAAATGTGAAAAGTAGAAGATAAAAGTAATGAAATACATTGAAAATGGAAAACATTGGGGAATACAGTGAGTTGTGGTACCGCGCCGTACCGTACAAAATAGCAGGGCCTTAACCCCAAAGGATCATTGATAGCAAAACCTTTTCTTTTTTTTACTTTCATAATTTTCATTTGTGGGACTAAAAAAATGTGTGTAGTTAAGTACACTCTAAACTATCTAATTAGCACTGACATTGCAGGGGTTCAAGCATGTATTAGTGAAGGACTTGATGCTTCAGCCACCATGGGATACAAAGCTAGGAGAAAAGTATATCATACATTACACATATGGATGTGACTATAACATGAAGGGTGAACATATGCCTGGAAAATTCGGGGAATGGCGTTTTGATAAGCGATCTTATACAGATTCTCCACCTCCGCGAAACTTGACCATGCCTCCCCCCGGAGTTCCTGAAACTGTTGTCACTCTCGTGAAAATGGTGAATGAAGCTTCGGAAAATATACCTGATTGGGATCGTATATAAGTTGGAGGACTAACAACAGGAAAATGAACTAAAATATGTTGATTTTGCAATGTTTTGATGTTTTTAGGCTTGTAAATATGGTTCACCAATCTAGAGATTTTCTTTTGAATTTGGAAATTGGAATAATACTCCCTTATGATCTCTCCCTCCTACAACAAACAATGAGTACGCCATGTAATGTGTATTCTACAAATAACCAATTTTGGTCATAATTTGTTGTAGCGAGAATTTCTATTGCGCAATATTCACTACACTCCTCAATGTGTGTTTTTCTGAAAAATATACAAAAAAATCACTAGATTGGAGAACTATATTCTGAACCTGCAATGTTTTGATTCTTCTAGGCTTGTAACCAATCTAGTGATTTCTTATGGTATTTGGAAATTGGAATAATACTCACCTTATAATTACCCTCACCCAAGAGTAGGGCATGTAATGCATATACAATTTCTACCTATTGAAAAAAATTTGCTTCCACCAAGGGTTGAGTAATGCCCTGTCCCCTTTCAAGCCACGGACATTACTTCGAACGACTTAAAGCATTGATGAATGGTCACACAAATCACTACGAGCCTTTTGAATGTATTTTGTAATCATTCAAACTCTGCGTAGGAAATATTCCAAGAGAACACTCATCCAAGTTGCTCCATACCAAGCATACTTAATTGTGAATTTTTTGAGACGAATTTTCTAAATGAAAAGTGCATCATGGTATAATATAAGTACCATTTAAACTACACTTTAACCATGAATCAGGGCATTACAATCACTCTAAGGCATCGTTCTTTTATGCGGTAACTTGTGGTGAGGTGTTGTACCATACCGCACTATTCAATATTTTACCATATTTCACCACACTCCACCACACTCCACCACACTTTACCACAATCATTACCAAAATATTTTTTTATATTTTTCTCTCCTCACTTTTCTTCTTTACTTTTTACACTCTCTCTCCTCGCCTACCCCAAATACTACAACTCTCACCACAACTCATCACACTTCACCACACCTTTTAAAATTCCACTACACTACACCATTACCACACCGCACCACACCGTATAAAAGAACGGAGCCTAAGTCGAACACCTGGGAAGTACAATGAAGCCGTCGTGATATTAAGTGGGAGTGACACTCCCACTAAATATCATGACGGCTTGGTTGTACTTCTCAAATGTTCGACTTACACATCCACTTGACATGCGGTCAGATCCATAATATTTGCCCTTCCAAGTAACTAGCCCATGAATCCCCAATTTGCTAGTGTAGCTCACGCCTGCTTGTTAGTTTTGATATACTTGTAATGTTCCGACCCCTCTCGAATTGTTAACATTATCATAATGACTTCGATAATTGATGACTGATCCACAAATTATCATGATTTCTTTTAGCGTGCTCTATCCTCATTGACACACAACCTGATCAATTTTTCAAAACGTTATCGGTCCTAAAATTGCTCCCTACCAAACACAACTAGTTGCTAGTTTTTAAGTCCTTTTGAAAAATGAATTACATTCGACTACCAGTTTGTTAGACCATATACAGCGCTGGAACATGTGCACTGGAACATGTGCGTGTGTTTGAAGTTCCTCTCCAACAAGGAACTTTGATAATGGGAACACAAATTAGGAACTTTGCAATGTTCCTCCACCAAATATTCTCTCTTACTTTTTTTTTATTTTCAACTATCATTTTTTTACAGAAAACAGTAAAAAAGAAAAAAGAAAAATATAGAATTAAAATAAAGTGGGTTCCACATAAATATTTTAAAGTAAAACATTAGGAATGAGTTCCTATTATTGTAGAATAAATAAAATAAATTCAAAAATTAGGAATGACGGATGATGTGAAGATAGTGAACCTCTACGGCTCTACCTACAATCTAAAAAATGGGATCACCATTATATTTGCTCTTAAAAAGGCATATACAGAACTAACAGAAGTGATAGACCGTATGTGATTCACAGTTGATGGTAGTACTACTGCGCATGCCATAGATCGAACAGTCATTGAGTTGGGTGGTCCATGTACAGTGAGTTGTCTACACTCTACAATTGCACACATAAACGCATGTACAAAAAACGTTTTTGGAAAGGAGATAGATTTTCAATTTTAATTTGTTTTTACATTCAACAAAATATTATTTTTTTAAAGCATACATTCTATATAGTATATACTATGATACTATCTTTTTTTATGTTTTTAGGCTGATGATAGGGATGAGCAAGATTAGATATCTCTTTTTAAAACAATATTCAATTTCAATTTTAGAGAACGTTTTTTATGGGAGGAAAATTTTTCAAAAAGATTTTTTTATGGGAAAGTTTTTCCTGGGAAAAATTTTCTTTAGACCCCCTTGAGGGAAATTTTCTCTAGGAAAATGTACAAAATGGTGGGGCCCCGTGAAATTTTTTCCGAGATTAAGTTGCATCCAAACGCGGGGAAAACTTACCTTGGAAAATCGACCATTTCCCCGAGATTTTTGACCAACCAAACACTCACTTTTTTTTTCTCTTTTTAGAAAAGTTTTAATCTTATGATAAAATTTTGAGAAATTCCATTTATTAAGGCACCATTCTTTTGTGCGTTTCGTTTGCATTGCGATTAATTGCGATAAGTTGCGGTGGAAATAGTAAAAAGGTAATGGTAATTTGCGATATGATACGGTAGGTTGTGGTAATTTGTGTTGCGGTCAATTGCGTTAACGCACGAAAAAACAGTGGCTAAAGCGAAGACTCGTGATTTTTACTAACAAGGCATCTTTGCCATGTTACGGATAATACTAATATATCTTATCTAATATAATACCACCCAGCAGACGAAGTATGGAAATGTCAAATATAGCAATCTTAACTTTAAATTTACAATTTAAAATCTAATCCCAATTAACCTAAGATTTAAAACCAGCCTATAATTTGGATACAATAACTATATTTAGGAGTTCACTGCATAGTTACTAAATGAACCTACATACCGTTGCGTTGCGTTTGCGTTTCGATAACTTGCGTTTGGGTTGCGTTAGGTTGCGGTAGGAAATAATAAAAAGGTGAGTAGAGGTGAATAGTAAATTGTGATAAGTTGCGTTACCTTGCATTTGACATGCGTTAGGTTTTATTGATTTTGCGTTGCGTTTGGGTGCATTAACGCACAAAAGAACGGTGCCTTATTAAGAGTTCAAGGTTGAGCTACCTAAAATCCGAGCTCGCAATGTCATAAATATGAACCAAACTTCAAAGTTCAAACTATAGAGCTGAAATCTAACTAATCTTGTTAGCCAGATGAAAGAACTCAACAAAAAGGCTGAAAGTCTGAACTAAAAATATCCAATCTAGAATTTGCTTACACCGCCAAAAAAAAATTTCCTTAGGAGGGCATATAGTGACATAGATATACTGCACATGATATGGAACCCTGTCAACAGGAACACAATTTGGAGACTTGGGGGCTCTAACAGAAGGTATTTAAGTAATTGTTTGGTAGGAGCAGGAACCCCAAGGAAATTTTTCCCGGGGATAGAGGGGGCTAAGGGAAATCTTTCCCATGGAAAATTTCCCATGGGAAGTTTTCCATGGGAAAGATTTCCCTTAGCCCCCTCTAAGGGAAATTTTCCCTAGGAAAATGGAGAAAATGGTGAGCCCATCGTGAAAACTTTCCCGAAGTTAACCCGCATCCAAACATTGGGAAAATAAGTCAACCCGGGAAAATTGACCATTTCCCCAGGGTTATTAACCAACCAAACGCACCCTAACAAAAATAAATCCCGGGGGTATAGGCAGAAAGATTAAAGAGAAATTTTCACGGATTAAAGAGTTTCCTAAAAGGGCCATCCTTTCTATCTTTTGCAGCTTCAGTTAGGGCAAGGAATCTCTTGAAACCAGTAGTTGCAGCTCCTCGGCCTAATGCAGCAGCTCTTGCAAGCACGTCTTCTGGAGATGTGACTATGGCTGAAGAAGATGCAGGGCTAGCAGCAGCAGATGGTGCAGGAGCTGAAGGAGGAGCCATTGATGATTGTTTTATGCTTGAACCGTGCTTGTTGAAGTCGTCTAGTATGGTCTGCTGGTCTGCCTTTTTGAGACCCTGTATATAACACATTTTCAACAGTTTGTGTTAAACCAGTGCTTGCTTGATGAATCGCGAATCCAACCAAGGATAAGGATATATGACACGAGCCCCACCATACCCAGGTTTGACGAGGTCCAATGTATGTTTTGCTCTCTAAGGCTTAAGTTCCTACCCAGATTGGTTGTATAATTCCCCATACATCTATTTCAGGGTTGGTCCATCAGCACAAAGGACACTACGGAGCTACTGACACTGCATGTGCTCATCATAGTGTGTCGACTGTAACTGTAGCCGTTCATTCAGTACTTGATAGATATACGTACTTCAGGCAAGATAAATCCCATAACAAACATAATAGTGAGTATGCATTAGGACGAAAAGACATTTTCTTCTCATCTGAGCTTAGACAATTAATAGTCTTCTAGGAATGGCCATGGAACCCATAGCATTGAAGCCATTGATTACAGGGGAGAAATGTACCACTAGTCTCAAGCACATATACACCCTCATTTCAAATTTATGTTGCTTTTAACTATATATTTTCCACAGCATCTGTCACTTTATCACAATACTTGTTCACAATATTTACCATATTTGCGCATACTTATGATGCCGTGCACAATCACTTTTGCCAAATAAAGCAGCAATCGACGCCACCCATTTTTTGTTAGCATCCCCATTTCACTATCAAGGAAATGAGTGCACAGTAGTATAGTATGCATCCTTGATTGCAGAGCACACTGATTGGTAGCTATTAGCTAATGTTTGCTATCATCTATGGCTAGCTAGCTTAAAAAGGAGTAGAAATCACAATCCCCGCACATAAGGTGCAAGGATTCGGATGTTTACCAGGTAGTGTAGAATCAACGTCATAAATGGATAGGGGCAGAAACTTTCACTATATGCCATTAAGAATAGAGACAAAAATTCAAGCTATTAGTTCAGCCATACCTTTGCAACATCAGACATGTATACATATACATCCACACATGCACATGCAAGAGAAACAGATAACAGAAAAGAATAAAACAGATAACAGAGAAGAATATGAGAGAGAGCAACCTTCAGCTCCAAAATACGCTGAAACTCTGAAGGAGTACCCTCCAGCAACAGAGCGCGATAGGTGTCTGCAACAGAGTCAACAGGAGACAAAATGACCTGCCCAACAAAGGATTGTTAAGACAACACTAAGCAGTATTTTAACAAAGGAAGCTCACTTAGAAGCTAGGGCATATATTAACCTTCAAAAGGGCTTCAGCTTTACTCATCTCACGGCTAACAAATTTTGAGTAGCTTGCTGCACCAGACGTCTACAGAATTAGCAACATGAACTAAGTTAGTCCCCTAACTTATCACCAAGTTTGCTATGGAATTGGATGCCCAACAGTGAAATAGTGCATCACCAGACATAAGCTGCTTTTCTTCAAATAATAATTTTGATGACTACATTAAATGATCTGATTTGCTATGCAGCTCATATTGCACATTCAGACTAGTGCAGTCATGAGGTTAAACAAAATGAGGATGAATTATGGGGCCAATGGTTCTCAAAAACCACCAGGACTTCATAGGTCGCATCAAACTATTTTGTGCACTGAAGGCACAGTCTCGCCGTATATTTATCATAGGATCAAAAGATCACATGCTCACAAAGTTATGTAATACCAAAATTTAGACTATCCACAAAATCTACCACGTCAAAAGAGGAAGAACTAAACATCCCATTAACCCAAAAGAATATAGACTTGATGAAATTGTCTTTCAAGTGCTGAAGAGGAGTTTCAACTTCCTCAAAAACTCTTCACAGTTCCTTTCTCTCCAAAAAAACCACATGTGGTATAACACTATACGTATAACCATCGTGTTCTTCTTCTTTGGTTCCCTGACAAGCAAGAAGATGGCACCTAATTGAATCGGAAACAAACCAAGTAACACCTAGGCAACCAAATGTTAAATCCCAAAGAGACACAGCAAAGTCACAATGAAGCAATAAATGATCTGGCCAACTCAAGATCATCATCATACATAAAACCCCTATTAACCAAAATCCTCCCCTTTTTTCGTAGATTATCAAAAGTCAAGATGCTCCCACGCATCGCTTCCCGAACAAAGAACACAACCTTCAAAGGGGACTAAGACTTCCAAATGATGGTGGAAGGGGAAGTACCAGCCTCTAAAAGATACAGTGTTGAAGATTGCGAATTAAGAAGTTTTAATAATAGAAGCTTGACCGATAACATCCTCCTTACCCAAATCCCATCTCACCATGTCGCAATAGCAACATTAATACAACAATAATGTATTAAATGATACCTTTAAATTTAGAAAGACAAAGGTATCCAAATGACTGTTTTCTAGTGACAAGGCTTCACATCAGTGCAGCCATCAGCCAACGATCGCCACAAATATATGGCATATATCACTTAAACGAAATTTAAATGTGCACCACTAGTGTCTGGGGGTACCAAGCAAAACAGCTTTATTTAGAGAATGCCATGAACAGTAACATGCTAACAATTCTGACAAGGAATAATATAATGAATTTTACTGACTTGTTTTGCAAGGGATGGAACCTCCAGGAGAATCATCTTCACAGCTTGAGTATCCAAGAGCATCTGCAACAACAAATCAAAAGGAAGATCATGTAACAAATGATGTTATGATTTGTGGTTTATTACTTTATCAGATCATTTACACATTTTGACAGCTAAGCTACATTGACACAAGTTGGGTAGCAGGCAAGCGCGCCATTTAGACATGTTAAATTCAGAAGCTTTGTAACTTAGAAGTGCAGGTCCAGCCATGGAGAAGCCCAAAGACAATTGATGCTTTGGCTACTCCGGCTACTAACTGCATTGGTTCATTCATTGATTCATATTCATACGGTCATTCCAAATCAGAGGTGGTAGAATCATACAGATCATGGACATAGAACATGTACCTTCTGCAGTGAAAGATACTAAAACCTCTTCTCAATATTTAAGCAAAGTGAAGTGTAGAGATAACTGATGTGCTGAATTCAGCAAAGTATACCTGCTGGGCTCCAGTTTCTGATATCTGCTTGTATTTGAAAATATTAAGATAGAAGCGCGGACCAAGAGATGAAGCAAGCTGCAAGAAAGAAAGAGAATTGAGCTTGCAACATGATATCTAAATAGCTTCGATATTAGAATTTAGAAAAGTACCATCTCACGATCTACCAGCCCAAAGTGTAAAATTATTAGAAAATTATAGGAAAATGTAAAATACACCCAAATTCTAGTAACCACCTCCTCTAACAACAAAACATCAACCCAATGTGTTTGATACAAAACTAAGCAAGGGTTTGAACTGATGGCACTAAATGCACAATCCATGTGGAAACTTTTCCTGAACTGACAAGGGAATGCACCCAGTGCCAAATATATACAATGTAAAAACAGTAGCCTTCAATCCCCCCCCCCCCCCTCAACAAAAAGAAAAAAAAAAAGAGAAAAAGGAAGGAATAATTAAATGGATCAGAAACCTAAACAAGGAACAGCTGTAATCTATTTACCTTGTCCAAGAAAAACTGGAAGTAAATGGGGGACAAGAGACTCCCAAGCACAGGGATACTACTTGTAAGAATAGTATTTATGCCATTAACATACCTGAAAACAAGCAGAAACAAGTTAAAAGACTGACTTTATTACAGTAATGTTGGCAAAGTATCAAAATGAGCAGAGCAGCATCTTACGTAGACTGGTCACCAACACTTTCAAGTGTGGCCCAAGGGACACGTCCCATTGCAGCCATTTCAGCATCAAATTTAGTTTCCAAACCATGCACCAGTGTTATCAGTGCTTTAGTTATGACAGCTGAATACTCATCCTGCATCGTTGCAAATATTAATAAACTATACACAGAGCCTTAAAGTTACAAACCATTAATAGCAGCATAATACATTACCTGCACTTCTGACATATCCACTCTATCCGCATACTGGGGATCAATCATCTTTGAGATATTTTCAGCCAAATCACCAGACTACCAAAAGGAATGAAGCGAGTTAATACAGGTTATAACTCAAAAGGCAAGTTTCAGACAACTAAACTGAGGCTTCTGAATTCTCAAGACTGACTTGAGTTGACCTTCTCAAGCCATTTTACTTGCCCGTAGCACATTAATTAGCTAAAACTAACAACCGTTCAACATAACTTACACCGTCATCTTGATAAATTAAGAAATGCCTTGTTACACATCAAATAAAGCAAAGCAACCCCAACCCTTACTAACACATAGCAAAGCACAAGTACGATAAAACTTGCTTCTTAGGAAATCTAATTCTGTTAGAGGTGCTTCATGTTTCATAAATTATGGTTGTTTTATGAGCAAAGATATGACTACCATTGTGTTTTCAATATTTCATTCAACTACATCATGTTTTTCCTTGACCAATTTGACAGCACGTTAATCCCTGAAGAAAATTTTGACAGGCAGCATAGCATATACTACAATAAAGAACTACAACGGCAAACATTCCTGGTCATAGATACAGGAAATAACAAAGTTAAACAGGACAACAGCCTGAAAATTTGGAAGCCTTAGGGAGAGGTTAGATTTCTGGAAATTATTATGATGTAAGTGTAAGTCCAAATACCATCCACAGATCCATACCAATAACTGCATTGAACTACTGACTCCCAATACAATGAATCATCAAAAAGAGAATAGAAGCACACAAACTTTCAGGTTCACCCTATTCCCCCCCCCCCCCCCAACCCCCCCCCCCCCCCAAAAAAAAAAAAAAAGGGTTTCAGGTTCATAGCTATAATACTCAACCAAGCACAATAAAGAGGGGACTTGATTCCTGAACATATCAAGTGACCCCTTTAATGTGCAGTTATAGATGTCAAGTTCAACTAGACAATGTTCCAATGCAACAAGCCTTTTGTAACAGTAGAGATCAGGAACAAAACTTAAAACCAACAAAATAAGCATCAAGTCGCCAATCTGAACCTCTTGCAGATGTGAAGTGCATAATAGTTCACTTATCCCGTCCTCTATGTAAGAACAAATTTGATGGACCATATTGATATTAGTGTTTCAAGGTCATACAACACCCTTATCAAATTTTCAAGTGACAAACTTGAGAGAAATGTTTTCAGCTGTAGTTATTGATAACAAACTGAGGCAAAAGGGAGACTGACTCTTATCAAAGTCAAACAAAAGAAATTGTCACATGAATAACAGAATGTTTGCTGATTGAAACTTACAGTTTTATGGCAATATTCAGCTGTATTAACAATGTAACATATCATCCTTTCATCTTTTTCTGATGTCTGCTCCAGAAGTGACAGGGAAAAAACAGAAAGAAAATGAAAAAAGATCAATATAATCCATTGCAAAAGAAAAGAAAAGGAAGGGGGGGGCGAATAGCACAATGCAAAAGGAACCTTAATCTGTCCATCCATTCCAGTGGCAGCAGCTACGATTCCCGTTCCACCCTTGGGCAGTCTAGCAAAAAGCTTCGTCGCATATGCTTTAAGAATTTTTTGAAACACCTACAAACAGCAAGAACAGGAAGCTCTTGATAAAGTTGCCTACAACATCTTAAATGTCAATTTGTTGTATGACTATAACTAGGCACTTTTGTGCGTTACTAGGATATCACAGGCATGTCTTCAAGCCAGGAAAAAGAGAATATTATATCACCAAGATTGAAGGAAACAGCATAAATTTGAATGTCATCATCACTTATACAGGGGCCTGAGAGCTACAAATGAAGAAAAAGGCCACAGGAAACAGAACCTAGAGATTCCTCTCTTTGGCAGCCATGCCACCTTCCTCTCCTTTTTGTTGATTTGTTTCTCTAATTTTTTAGTAGTGTCCGCAACCTCACCCTAAAATATTCTATGCTACCAGCACAAGATAACTTTCTAAAAAAAACATCATTCAAATAATAGAATTTCATGCAATAAATATGTTTTCCCAAACAGCAGCGAGAATCTATTCACAGAATAAACATCTCACAATCAGCAGCATACAATGTATGGCATGACTATTCACTTGATTATCAGTTGAGTTATAGTTGGTCTGGTCAGCAAATTAACCAAGAATTTCTCAACAAAATGCCCCCCCCCCCCCTTGCTGTGATGCATGTAGTAGGACATCAATGCTTTGAGCCTTCTACTCTTTCCAGAATGGAGCCTCTTACTGACAGCGAAGAAACGGAAGGCGCAACTATTGACCAAAGTACAATACTACAGGACATAAGTAGCTAAAAAATGAAAAGCAGAAGACAACAATCCCCCCCCCCCCTCACCTTAAATAAATTAAAAAGTGTCTGGTTCTTTGTCAAAGCACTGCATCTCTTCAAGCTCCGTCGGATAATCAGAAACACCTGCATATCATAAGAAAGTTGATTAGTTGTTCCTTAAAAATAGTAAAAAGCCAAAGCTAGAAGGAATGGCACCAAAATGCAAAACGCTGAAACTGCAAAAGTGTTATTTTTAGATGGATTGTAGAATGACACTTAATTTTGTCAAATAATCATTGACTCTATCCAATACATTAGAATTCATGGGACAATATAAGTTTCTAGCTATAAGCAATAACCATGATCAGCATGAACTCCTGTGGTGGCCAGGGGAATTGAAAGAATTAGTTATACCCGACATCACCCCTGGGCCATAGCAAGAATGGGTTGCATCAGGTACCGGCAAAAGCTTCTTATAAGTATTAAAAAGTAAAGAAAACGTATGTAATTAAAAGGAAGAAGCCAGAAAAGAAATAAAAAAACAAGACACAAATAAAAGTAGCATAAAAGACACTTCAGGCCATACCACAACATTCAACGTAGTAAAAGTAGACATGATGACCAAAACAAAAGAGCATTAGAACCACAATTTTTTTTTACGGCGATATTGTATTAAAAAGACAAAACAGGTTGTCAGCATGTTGCCCAATGCCCACATACAAATAGGCATGAAATCTTCAATTCTTTGCTCTCACAAATCCATTGTTTCCTTTCCTTCAAGGTAGTGGACCAAATAGCCAACGAATTGTCATGTAAACTCTTAAAACCCAATCCTTTTTCAGCCTTCTTTCCCAAGCCACCAATACATCTTGGACTGTTGAGGTTAAACCCAACAATCACCCCTCAAGGAGAGAGCCAAGTGCAAAAGCAAAAAGAAATAATGACAGAACAGGAGCTGGATCAACTGTTCCTCCTCAAAATATATCGAAAAACCTACATGGCCCATTAAAATTTATTTTTAAGCATGTCCACTGGGTAGTTTTCCTTTGGAGGGATTCAAGAAGAGAAAAAGGCACTTCCAAATGGCATTGGCAAAATATGAGGACAACTTGACCCTTCATAAGAGTACTACAAGAACCCCTGCTTGTGAAATACCCCTTCATGAATCAGGGGGCTCCCATCATCACCTTGAGGTATCACTTTCTATTGGGAAATAAAGTGAGAATATTGCAAACACTTTCCTCTTCCCAATAATTAGGGCTTCTCAAGAGAAATATGTTCCGATGATTCTGGTCTGCATTTCAAGATACTAACACCTGCACTGCTGCCTCTTTGAAGGGAATCATCCTTGAAAGATCCAGAAACTAAGCATTCCACCTCAAACATCAATCCCCTATGAACATGCACCACGGATTTGAAAAGCTCCAAGCCTACTCAGGTAGATCTCTAACAACCTACCCATAAGCTCTCCTTGCTCCATGACTGATTTTATCAGTCCCACATTTTGAAGGGAACAATTGTCTCTAAAGAGTGCCATCCTCTTTTGTAAACCAAATGCATAGACATCATTCTTCCCCCATAAAGGTCCCCCTCCCCCTTGCTTAGGATGCCAAACCTTGGCCCAGTTGACCAAATGAAGACTTAATTGTCAGAACAAAGAAAGTTTCTCATGACTTTCTCCAACCGATAGCAATGCTAGCAGGAATCGTAACCAAAGATATGGAAGAGACGAAAGCCTCGATGAGGTGTTGTTCTTTTAAGTCAATTTCCTCTTTCAGACAAAAGTTTGACTTCCACCTAACCATTTTTTTCGGAGCCTTTCCACTACTGGTTCCAAGACCACTGCGCTCCTATAAGAAGCACCAAGAAGAAGACCAAAACTGAAGTTTGAATCTCCACAACAATTGTTACGAGACATCTATCGTGTTTGAAGACTTGAACTCACTAAATTTTGGCTTGCGTTAGCATAGTGCCCCCCCCCCCCTTTTCCCAGACCAAAAAAAAAAAGTAGGTGTAAAGGCCAATGTATGAATGATTCCAAGTCCCTCACAACAACTCCAAAAGCTTTATCACTGGAGCTAAGCCCTTTTTTTTGGGTGCACTACATACAATGTTAGACCCCCCTCCCCCCTTTTTTTAAACCCTTGCTTTTGTGGATTTACAGCAGGAACTAAGCACCAGGGCTTGGTGGGCCCAGCAGATTAAACACTAAGCTTCTTCTCCTTTTTTTTTCTTTTTTTTTTTTTTTTTGGTTTTTGGTGGGTTGGGGGGGAGAGGGGACTGTTACATGTGTAAACGAAGGATTGTTAGACATCAACCATTTCTTATATGCTAAAATGAATGGGAAAAGGAAAGGAAATATCCACCTGCATGCTACTGGATAAGATATTAGTCTGACTTCCTTCTTCAGTCTCCCATGTTTCTTCCTACAATTGAAGACGATAAAACATAAATATAACTCTAGATGAAAATTGGGTTGGGCGGTTGGCAAGGGTAAAAGAAAAGATATTTGCTCAAATGGAGTACCTGAACAAGTTTTTCAAGATGCTCCATCAGTGTTTTCTCTTCCAGTTCGACGTAAACTGTCAGGTGAGGTTCAAAGCAAGATGAAACAATCCCACGAAAATTGAACTGCAAAATGATCGATGAAGGTTGAACCAACCAGGTCAGCTGATAAGATAACTAAAGCAGTTGATAAATACAGCAAGAAATCTGGTTGGTTATTACACATGATGGGTCACAATTAATTGAAATACATGAGATAATTCTAACAGAAATTCATCTTCCCACTTGCAAGGCAAAGTCGCATTAATAACCAAACAGATTGCAGCAAACATCCCAGAATTTAATCACAACCCACAAAAAAATTATCAGCGAACTCCATTAGGGACCAAGACCTAAAATATCCCCAAATATCCAACAGTACAAGCTCTCAATCTGGCTACATATTGCAAGGATATTCTATGTATCTCTCTTTATACTGATCTTCTGAGAACTTTTCTTCCAAAAATATCCCATGCAAAGTTGCTTTTGAGATGTTTAGCATTCCTGACAGGAACACATGTCATAAACCAACTGCCAGAAAGGTCAACCAAACTGACAACAAAATAGCAAAAGTACAATAGTTCAAATCCCTACAGAGGAAATATCTAGTCAACAGCATCCTCCCCCCCCCCCCCCTCCCCCACTTTTGTCTGTCTCTGCCCTGTCCATTACTACTAGTTGAACACTGTTGTGTAAGTCTTTCTGACAACTAAGGGTACTTCAGCTATAGAAAGACATTTTGAAGTGGATGAGCTTATTCTATGATTTGGAGAATTGAATAGAAAGATAGGGCAGAAGCTCCCAGGGACTTAATGAATACTTTAAAACAGTCTAACCGTTTGAGGAGAAACGTCCCTTAAACAGGATTCACTATGTTACCGAAGGAACAAGCAAAACAACCTCCATTCTAAAAGCCGACAAAAGGGCAACCCCAGGGGTGTTGTTAATATTGACTAGCCAAATCTCATTTCTCGCACAATTTCATATGCTGACGGTTCAGATTCTACTCACTCCCTGTCACTGGGGCCTATTATTTTTGTGGGCAAGGTTGGGTTCCGTAAATGTAATGTTGGGTAAATTTGGGTATGTTTGGGTGAATTTGGCAAGTTTGGGTAAAGTATTGATTCCTGACGTATGAAAACATATCGACATTTACCCAAACATACCTACATTTACCTGACCTTATATTTACCCTACCCTAACTTACCAGTGAACATAACACGATAGTGTCCTCAGCACATGAAATGTCAGACACACAACAATGCAGGAAACCAGAAGCAACAACCAGAAAGGCAGAGTATACAATATCACTCCTCCACCACGATTAATAGGAACATAAAAGGAAGAGGCTCACCATCCCATATACCCATTGAAGCCAAAAGAAATAGATAAGGAAACTATTTAGAAGAACCTTTAAAGAAACACGACATGCAGACACAATCCTATAAGAAGTCCGCCTTTTCTACCTTCCCCATAAATCACCCTAGTTATAAAAAAGGGACTCCCCATCAGACTTGATCATATTCCATCTCAGCACCTTATGTACACACTACACACTGCACAGCACAGACGCATGGGTACAGCAACTGATCCAAAAACCAAACAGCCATATCAGTAGCCTCAATAGCAATCATCATAGATAGGCAGTAAGGTGGACATATAGCCACATACCTATGTCAGATACACATATCAAGCTTGACCATTCTATGACTATAGATGGAAAAGACACAACTAGAAATCTAAAGCCACAAAAGGCCTCGTGAGTAGTATCAGTGCATCCATCTACAACCCAGAGTGCAGAATAGACTGTTCCTATGAATTTATGCCAAAAGTCATGAGAAGGTTACCCCAGCTCCAGGCACAGAATACTCCTTTTGACTGTCTTTCTCCTGTCAAAAACAAAAATTAACCAATAAATAATAGATAAATAACAGCCAATTAGAGAAATCCCACTAGCGTAATGAAAATGCCTCGAGTGTCATAGAAAATCCAGCAGCATACATCATTTCCAGTGTCTTGATGAATAGCAAGCTTTTTCTCATACTTCTTTCTAATATCTGAAACAGACTGACCAGTCTCTCCTTTGTCTGGATCATCAATATCACCCCTGCTCTCTTTAGTTTGAGTACTTCCACCAAACTTCTCTGCCAATTCTTCTTCAAACTCAAGAGTCCGCTGAAGTGCCTATGAAGTTGGAGGAAACTAGAAAGTTATAGCATACTTAAGAATCAAGTAACCACGATTATGGTTGCTTCCAATTCAGCTAAATGTTAAGCAACCAGTAATTCGAAAAATATCCAACACAAACTCAATACACAAGAAAGGATGCACAAAATAGGTTAAGTACTGTTTTGTAAACAATAAAATGAAACAGAAGGGATAATTTCTAAATGGCTTCTTATATCTTTTGACTTCCCACAAGTTCACAAGGTTGCCAAGAAGGGAATAATCTAGAGAAAACAAGAAATGACACTAATGACTCATTAAAGAGAAAGGAGTAATGCCACCGATGAAAGAAAAGAAAACAGAAAATAAGGCACAAACAGTACTATACTGTCAACAACCAATGTTTAAACTGGGGAGGAAAATAGAAGATCCTTGACTCAGCAAGTAGAACATAAACCACTCATAGAAGGCAATGAATTTTAATCCTCAGAACAAAGAAAGAACAGTCAGAAGCACTTCTCTGAACCAAAGAAAATTAAAAATCCATCAACTTACCATAAGTAGAGTTCCAACATCTGGTTTTTCATTCATATTGTTGAGTATCTCCTCGAGTTGTGTTCTGTAAAGGCAAATAGAAAGAAAGACTTGTTTATGCATGGAAGTCGAAGAGCATTGCATCATCATCTATAAATTCCACTAATACGTAAGTATGGATGAATTCAAAAGTTGACTCATCCATCCTGATCAGATTCTATCACCAAAAGCATGCCAGCAAGCATGCAGAGCTAGAAATAATGCTAGCATAGCACAATGTCTGCCTAAGGCTTTTAACAATAGCAATGTTATATTATATAGGCAATGATTATGAATTCTTAAGCCATTTGAAACAGTATTCAATTGCACTTTGCTCTAAGAAGTATATAGTTCTAAAGTCCAAGGAGAAATGAAATAAAGGGAAAATGGTTAACCTGGTCAACTTGCAAAACTGGATGCATAGAAGATAAGGAACATGCCAAGATGAGGGAAAGATCTTCCATATCTCTTCATTTGTTCTCAATCGACGTTTAATCCATGCATATCTCCTTTCTGCTTTATCTAGCTTCGCAAGCTCTGCTACATCACAAATACATAAATCATATGAATCAAAACTACTAAATAACAGAACACAAAAATCATAGGGACAAACGAACCAGCTCCCTCAAAAATCTGTCTATAGGAGGTAAGTTCTCTGTTGCAGAAGTTCTTCACAAGTTCCTCCCGTACAGAAGGCTCCAGAGCATCAACCACTAAACAAGCATCTGATAACTGCTGCAACAAATTTGCTTCTTCTGTCTCTTTTCCTGTGCCTAAGCTGGGGTTTAAGAAAGCCGTGATCAGATCAAATGGTACACATCTTTTGTGTAACAAACTAATCATAAAGATGAAGTTCCTGGCTGAAACATGGCAAAGTAACAAAACTGCAAGTCTGCAACCAATAAATCTTCGCAACTTTATTTGTCTATTGACCCCCCCCCCCCCCAAAAAAAGAAAAAAAGGAGGGAAAGAAAATAATTAAACCGGGGTTCGTTATGAGACCAGAAGCTCTGGTGGCAGAGCTTATTGATAAGGAACAAGGCTGCTGGAAAGAAAATTTTGTTAGGGAGGGGTTTTTGGCATGTCACATTGACTACATACTCACTACTCTTTGTAGATCATGGCCTGAAGATATATTGACATGGCGCTACACTACTAATGGTTACTGTACGGTAAGATAAGGAAGCAAAGCAATAACAAACGAATGCAGAAAATAAAGGAGTACCTAGAGAAGTCACTAAACACATGGGACTTCAGGATTTGCTTGATGTTCTTGAACTTTTCTCGCAACTCTGTAATTTTTGGGACATCCCTGTACGCTTCAAAATGACTACATAACTGATTTACAGCCTGAAATAAACCATATGACCAAATTATACAAGAACTAAAGCCTCCACAAAGAAGACAGAGAGAATTCTCTAGTGGTTCATGTTATAGCTCCAGAACTGATCTCATGTATCAGGTGTCAATGAAATTAGCTGATTTAACACACAGACAAACAAGCACACACAATAAGCAGATACCAAATACATACAACATCTACCAAAGGAGAGAAAGGATAGGATTTAAGAAATTTGGGGGAGCCTTTCATTATCCAGATGACCTAACTTGTCATTGCCAATATTCAAATCACGATGACCCCGTAAAAGGTCTCGGCAGCTTTCGTGCACTGACAAGAACTCTAATCAAGGCGGGAAAGCATACCAACTGATGATCTGACCTTTAGCTTCTTTTTTCTTGGGATGGATAATGAAAAGAAATGAAGTAATGACATTTCAAAAAGATGTCACCCAGTACAAAAGGGCGGAGAGGGGGCCTACAACCAATTGAAAACCTAATTTATCCATCTTAATAGGCCTCAAATGAATTCCTATGTAGCAGCAGTGAACTTATGTAATCATCGAATTACAGTCGAAACCTTTCAATAACAAGAGTCTTTGAAATGAGCAGATAACCCTTTGTCTGTGATACAAAGATATTGACTCAGAAGGATAGTACACCAATCACAGAAGAATATCTGCATAGCAAATTGTGTGCATCATTAGTACCTTAGTGTACCTAGCAAGTAGCGACCAGTTGAGGTGTTCACAGTTTGAGTACCCAAGCCAAAGCAAATTTCTGTTCGGTTAACAACAACTCTAGGTCGGACAATCCTCAAAACAAAGATATCCAGTACCTGAAAATTTGGTTTTGGTTTTTCAGGTACCCAAAAACCCAAATTCTCTGAAAACCTTTTGTTTTTGGCACATGAGTCTCAACCATTGAAAGCACTTAGGAAATGACAAAGTTGGTCGTTTTAGTTGACCTATGTATTACGGACTATTACCAACGAAACTAACATCTTAGAAACTAAGAAGCAGCAAGCATGAACATGAATTTCGCTCGCTAGTTCATGATCATTACTCAATACTCTAAACTTCTAGTCAATCTATATCTATATCTACATTAATGCTGAATGCAGAAATCTAATAATTCAGGAATGTATTTCAATGCTCAGCACTTATGCATGCACTATGTTCTTTTTCCCTTCTAAGTTTAAAATTGGGAGTTCTCTCGTCTTGAAATCAAAATAATACTCTAGCAGAATTTCGGGTACCAAAATCCTGGAACATCTAAACCATAACAGAACCGAAAGCCTGAAAAAACAAAAATTGATCTCAGGTACCCAGAATGGTGGATCTGTTTGCATCTTTTGGATTTGGGCTTGTGTTTCGGTTATTTTTTAACACCCATTGCAGCCAGTCATGCATAGTGACCCCAACAATGGCTAGTGTTAGAAACAATTAAGCTTCATAAAGAGAACCAGTTAGTCTTTCATTCATCAACAATCTTTTCCCAGAGCCTAGTAAGAGCTGGATAAAACTAATAAAAGATGACTGTAAGGCTTTTGCCAGCAGATTCAGATTACTTTTACATCAATTTCATCCAAATTTTGGGGTGGACTTATTGACAGGGGTCCCATCCAAACGTTGAGACTTTCCTCTGTAGGTTTCTAGAGTAAGGGCCTTCTTGGGTAAAAGAATCTTCAAACCAAAGCCCAAACACTTAAATGACTACTAAACAGAATACAAATAGTTTCAGGTTGAGGTAAAACCATTCATTAAGCTATAGTTCTAAGGACCTTCAGTAAGAACTAGGAGCAGGTGCAAAATGCCATAAAATGCAAATCACATAGGTCTAATTTAAACCCAGCAGACACAAGGAATCATCAAAGGTCAACATTCTGCAACCACTTGCCTTGTAGTCACTATTGGTCACATCATAGTTTACAGTTTACAGACAGCAAATAAAACATAGCAGAAGCACAACTTATTATTTAGCTTGCATACATCTAAAAAGAAATTATCAACCTCCAACACAGAAGAAAAGTGATTGCCTACTGGCAGCTTGGTACCTCCACTTGAGCTGCTGCCTCCTTATATTGCCTCTTTGAAGCCATTACTTGCAATTGCTCAACAGCGGATACTGCCACAGGGTCGGACAAATCACAAATGTGGAATTAGCATGAGTTACTCTCGAAAAACAAACTTCAATTTTAATGAAATGATATGAAATAGATGACCACACTTTATACCATGTACGCCAAACAAAAGTTATCTCCTTACCCCCCCCCCCCCCCAAACACACACACAAAAAAGATAGGGAAAATTCTGGTTTCTTATTTGAACAACCAAATCTGATATAGAAACACACTGAATTGCTGATATCCTCACTCAACAGATTCTGAATCGAATCAGAAGTAGGCATTTCAGAGTTTTAAGACAAAGCTACTGAATTTTTCTTCAAGTTAGGGCACTCATGACACAAACATAACATCTAGCAAACATTTTCCTTTATTAAGCAGCTGGAAAAGTCATTTCTGTTCAAACTTTTCAGCATTTAATCCCACGAACTGTAGTAAAATTGTTCATAACTGGACTCCACCTCTGCCTGCATAATGGTAGGTATTAAAAGGTGCAGCGTTTGTGAGATACAGAGTCCAATGGACACAGCCTAGCTCTTACTTGAAAGCAGGATCAACCACCATCCCCCCTCCCCCCGATGGCACGCCAAAAGATGCACTTGAGGACTTGAGAGTATTGATTTGGATTTGAAGCCCATATTTAATAGTATTACTAAATAAAATAAGTATTATGCCTTCACATTTCACAATTTCCATGTACTTCAATCAAAGAAAACACATGGACCAGGTGTCCTAAAATCCAAATTCACAACCAAGATTCCAGCATAGGCTATGTGGGTGCATCATGGGTTGATGGGGTGACAGTCAGATATGGGAAGCCTCACGGACACTGGTATAAGCCCTGCTACCGTAAATCCGTATAGAATATTGTCATTTATGTTTGGATGATTTTGGATTAGGTTGAAAGGGCTAGGTGGAACATTCAGTTTCAAATTCAAATCGTTATCACCCTACTGTCAACATTTCAAGCAAAACTTAGCAAGAAAATGCAATCACTAGTATTAGGCAAATTTTGGGTCCATTACATGTTAAATCAGGTTTGCAAAATTTCGGTTTAGGTCAAATACAATTCTGAAGGTTTTAGTTATGGAATTCAGTACAGTAACCTAAGAAACTCTCCTTCTACATTCACTCTTCTACTACACATGACCACTCCCTGAACTTCACATGCCCAAACAAGCAATAAGATCTATCAGTTCCATCTCAAAATTAGTTTCAGTCTTGAAGTTCTCAAAACTAACCATAGCCAAGAATGGGAAAATGTTTTCCATACAAAGAATCAAAGATAAATCATGCCATGACAAATGCTTTGGGAACAAAACAAAATTATCATCTTTAAAAAGATAACAAAGGATGCCCATAAGTTTTCTCTTCTATTTATTGGCATAAATTTGTGTGTAGAACAAAATGTCTTGAATCCAAAGACTTGCTTCTGCTACAAAGAAGCCATTAATCTGAAATATATTGATCAAAATGCACAAGCATTTCCTGACAATCTGAGGCTCCCAATTTTGTAGCAAACGTAATTAAATAACCAGAATAATTAAGGACATAGAAAACCAACCTAACATAGTTAGACGATGAAGAGCTGTAATTGTAGTTGTTATGTGCTTCTTTGCAAAATCAAGCTTTTTGATGTCACGACATATTTCCTGAACCATGGTCTCACTTTGTTCAGCTTTGGTTTTTATTTCGCGTATCTTGTACATGAGCTCCTGTGGCAGATTAACTAATTAGCTTAAGGTTGCACATTAGAAAAACTCTCACTCAGGATTGCCAAACTGACAATACAAAAGGTTCATAAGAATTTGCCCATGAATGAGGTATTAGCAAGCAACCCCCAATCGCTAAGGACTAGTGTATAGGGAACTACAAACCTCCACAGCACGAGTAGCAGCAGCAAGATCTTCTTTAGCTTTGGTACCTGAATTACTCTAAATGGCAGAAAGTTAGCAATCTCAAACAGAAAATATAACAGAGATCAAAACACATATTTCCTAATATATCCTTCGAAACTCCAATTCTGAAGAAAGACTTTGAGAACTTATCAGTCATACCACAATAAACACAATGTAACATCCGCAACAGAAACACTTTGCAACTCAGGATTAGTTACCACCATTGTACCTCTAAGTCTACCTGATTTTGTCTCCTGACCCCAGTCACCATTTACACCCCATAAAGCTCATCCAATAGAAGACATACAAGCCATATAATGCGTAAACTAGAGCTTAAACAACTGTGATTTGGTGTATTAGATTATTCGGCAATACAAACTTACCCAAAGGAAAAACACATAAATAGTTCCCCTGATGATTTATGAAATCATGAAAATCCAACTCATACAAATTAAAGCCAAATGGAAGGGCATTACCTGTTGTCTGACAGCTGCTAATATGGAAGCATCAACCCGCCGAATTTCAGTGTGTATTTTTTGCATAAGAGGCTCAACACCAGACAATGATTCCTCTGCGTTTTGGTATCAAATCAGTGATCAATAGCTACTCAAAAAGAAATTGGAATATTAAACCCAAACATATGAACTCCAATTGAAGTTCAATTGAAATTGAATAATGAATACAAAAGAGAGGAACCTGTAGGAAACATCTGGTTGATGTACTCAATAGCACTTGACTTATCCATTGAACGCGGAACAGACATCCACCTGCAACGCTGTAGTCTAAATGTTGGTCGGATGGTGACGTCGTAGATCGGCGAGCAATCGATGAAATGGGAGAAATGGAGAGCAGATCTGTCCAGCAGAGCGTTTCACAGGCAGATCGCCAAGACGCCAAGATTACCTGAAGAACGAAGATGAAGATTTTGGTCCCCTTTTTTTATTTCACATACCGCAGTGAAACAACCTTGTCAAATTAAAAAGAAATGCTTTTTCTAAATCGAGAAATTTACCAAAACATCATTTGATTTCAATTTAAGACTTACGAGCAATGATAAGTTTCTTAGTTTCATCAAATTAATATTTATTATAATTTTTTATATCAATTTTTAATAGTTACTATTAATTGTGAATTATAAGAAATTTGAAATGTGTTGGTTACATCAATAATCTATCTATTATCTATTATCTATTAAATATATTAAAACAAAATGTGTATATCTAAGAAGTTGCCATGTGGCACTCCTATGTAGCAAATTAAATTCTAAAACTTTTTTAATCAAATTAAACTTCAAAATTGAAGTCCCTTCAACATTCTAATTAATTATTAATCTATTCTATTACATATATTAAATTGCTAATATCCCCTCATTAACTCCCCGTCCCATGTGTTAAAAAATAATAACTTAAATGATGTAGTTGAAATGAAACCCATTCACTTTAAACAACCACCAAAGAAAAACAAAATGGTCAGAATTATATTCAACTGAATAATCAATTAGTAAACTTTTCATATTCTAACAATCAATTACAAAACTGAATAGCCAAACTTTTAAATTAAAACAATAGCAATATCCTCCTATTTATCTCCCATTGTAGCTAGATAAAGAACACCCAAACCCCAATTAGAATAGAGAAGCTAATATGAAATCCTAACATTGTAGCTGGATAAAGAACACCCAAAACATTCAGCTATTTCAAAACATTTAGCTATTTCAAAACATTCAATTCAGCCTCTTTTGGGAGGATGAACCGAAGTTCGATTTTCGATCAGTAGGTAATTTGATAACTGGGTCAACTGATAAGGATCCGGATCGGGTTTCGGGTCCGGGAAGATCCATTTTGAGGGAGGCATTTCCAGATATGATGACATTGTATGTGATCACAGCTACTGAGAAGATTATGAGTAGGGTTTTCAAGAAATTCGCATAGCTTCCTCCCATTATAGAGCAAATTCGGCAACTTAATTAATGGCAACTCAATAATTAATCAATCAATCACAACGAAGCTCAAATTGGGCGAATGAATCTTCAATAATCTATCTATGGCATTAAAAACAAAGGTAGATAACGAACTCACTTCTGATTAAGCCGATATTTTCTCCATTGCCCTGAATTTGCACACAAAGAATACATATCAGTTACTGAATGATTAATGCATGATCCAGATGAACATCTGACGCAATAGCAAAAATTTCGCCCTAATTTGACATTGCGTTTGCAATTTTTTCCTTTTTTTACCTTGTAGTTCCTCGAATTCTCGTTGATTTGATCACTTATTTCTTCGATTTCGAACAACTACTGCCTGAACTTCACTCTTGTTCGATGAACTGATTCATCAAAATTGATCAATTCATCAGCGATCGAATCCAGTGGAGTGGAGTAAACAAGATGCGGTTACTCATTGAAAGAGATCTGCGAAGTTTGACACCTCGCCATCGCAGGGGGAGACAGAGAATATGTAGGGTTCTTGAGCCTATCTGTGGGTTCTTTAGCTAGTTTAGCTGTGGAGAAGAAAGCTAGCTGGGTTGATAGACATGGTGGTCTCCCTGAACCATCACACTTTGTTAACACTTGTCATTCTCTTGAATGAAGTTTTTGAATTTTTACTCCTCAAAAAAACAAGTGCAATGTTGCGGGTAGAGTTGGCACAAATCGACCGGCCTCGAAAATCGACCTAAATGCGTCCGAAAATTTAAGGATGGGCACGGAATATCCAAAAATTAAACATAAAAATCGGAAACCAACCCGACCCGAAACCAACCGACCGCCCGAATTGACAAGCCTAGTTGCGGTTGACTAATCCAATGGTCATGTTTTAACTGAGTTAAATTATTTCTGTGACATATAACTTTCATCTTTTGTCATTTTTGCCACTGAACTTTTAAATTTGTCAAATATGTCACGTATCTTTGAAAATCTTGTCAAAAATGTCACATAACTTTTAATATGAGTTTATTTTATGGTGTTGAAGAGAAGTAAGAAGAATTATGAGATGAGGTGGATGTGTTTGTTGAATTTAAATTATATATTAAGCCTTTTTTTCTTTTGTTTCTAACTATTCTAAATTTAAAAAAATTAAATTAATATAAACTTTACTTGTTTTAATATTTAAAATCTTATTGGTGTCATTTTTGACAAATTTTTTAAGTTAGCTGATATTTTTGATAAATTTTCAGTTATATGGCATATTTGACAACTTTAAAAGTTCAGTGACAAAATTGACAAATAATGAAAGTTATATGGCATAGACATAATTTAACTTTGTTTTAACTACATCCACAATCAAACGGCCATACTTCCTTTCTTGCATTTTTTTTTTGCATAATTATAATTATTATATAAACCCCATGTGAACTTGTGTTAAGTGTTAACCAAATCTCAACTATATTTTAAATGTTAAAAACTCTCAAGTATAATTTAATATTTAAACATTAAAAATCGAGGTTGAGTGATATATACTTATTCTAATAAACAAAGAAATATTTATTAGTAGAAAATCTCCAGGATATATAAGTCCTTTTCTTTTGAATCGGCGTTATGCACTTCAAAAGTTTTAGAAAAACGAACTGCAAATGACCTTCAGCTATCAAGTGTCCAGAATCAAGATCTGCAAAATCTCTGAGCCTCTACCGCATCAATATCAAGAACTACTACAGAGTTCTTCGGCTAGACCCTGCAAAGCCTTCAAAATATAAAACTACGGACTCTCTCCAGCTAAAAGTGATAAGGACCAATGTCGGTTAATTCAACAACTTTTGTTCTTCACACCAAAGACTGCAGTCGTCTTCTTCGTCTGGTTCATCGGTCGAGACCAACCATTCAAGCCCTCGCATCCAAGAACGTTGAGAACTACAACCAACAATCAACTTTCAAACGGTTAAACTTCAAACATCTTGCAGCTATCATCAAGCACTAAGGAGATCAACGTTCAAGACCTTAAACTCAAAAACTGTTACAAAAGTTCTTCAGTTAGACCTACATTTGAGATCGAGATCAAGTCCGCACCCTCGACTCATCCAAGTTTCAAGAGATTGATCAGATATCTACTTTATTGTATTTAATACAAATATTGTACCCATATATATTTAAATATTAATACAAATTAGTTTGTTTCTTAATTTCCTATCTTATTAAATTATAGACTCGAAATTTGTGTTACAATTATAAAATGAAATTCAATTGATCATTCATTATCCATATCAAATGAAACAAACGAAGGCAAACTTACTAATGAATAATTGCCCACTCCAAGAGTTTAAACTATTCGTTCTAAATTTTTTAGCAAAACAAAAATAGAGCCCGTATTCTAATGTTTTAAACACACTGTTGGGTAACAAATGCCTAGCATAGTACTTGAAAGAGAGAGAATTTGATGTGGAGAGAAAAAGAAAGTCTACTTTATCTTCTATAGCTTATATTAATATTAGCCAAGTAATTTCACTGAAAAGAGAAATTGAGAGATTCAGTTTAAGAGTCATAATTGTATTAAAAAAGAAAATGAGAATCAAATTAGATTATATTGGTGTGATGGTGTCCATCACTTTGTGGCTCTATGTCAGGGTGTCCAACTGTCCATTGCTCCATACATTACTATATTCAACTCAGGTAAACATAGTTTGTTAGAGATTCTTTTTTGTTTAGGGTGTCCTCGGACACCCACGAGACATATGGGGATCTACCCTTGAATGTTTTATAGAATTGCGGTGGGTTGTCTTCATCAACTTTTGGTGGATTTGATAATTTTTAGACGGTAAACTCTCTTTTATCCCCGGTCCATTTCTTATGTGGGTGTGACTTTAGATGTTTGGTATTGTTCATCATCAACATCTTCATCATCTCGAATGTAGGTCTAAATGAAGAACTTTTGTAACAGTTTTTGAGTTGAAGGTCTCGAGCGTTGATCCCCTTAGTGCTCGGTAGCTGCAAGCTGTTTGAAGTTTAACCGTCTAAAAGTTGATTGTTGGTTGTAGTTCTCCATGTTCTTGGATGCGAGGGCTTGAATGGTTGGTCTCGATCGATGAACCAGACAAAGAAGACGACTGCAGTCTTTGGTGTGAAGAACAAAAGTTGTTGAATTAACCGACGTAGGTCCTTGTCGCTTTTAGTTGGAGAGGGTTCGTAGTTCTATCCTTTGAAGGCTTTGTAGTGTCTAGCCGAAGAACTCTGTAGTAGTTCTTGATCTTGATGCGGTAGAGGCTCGAATATTTTGCAGATCTTGATTATGGACATTTGATAGCTGAAAGTCGCTTGCAGTTCGTTTTTCTAAAACTTTTGAAGTGTATAATGTCGATTCAAAAGAACATGACTTATATATCCTGAAGATTTTCTACTAATAAATATTTCTTTGTTTATTAGAATAAGTATATATCACTCAACCTCGATTTTTAAATATTAAATTATACTTGAGAGTTTTTAAAATTTAAAATATACTCCATCTGTTCCATATTAATTGTTGTCTTTGAAAATCGTGCAGTCAAACTTAAAAAATTTGACCGTAAATCTCTCAATATATACAATGAGCTGTTATATAATGACCGTAAATTTTGACCGTAAACTTGATAGCTGAAGGTCGCTTGCAGTTCGTTTTTCTAAAACTTTTGAAGTGCATAATGTCGATTCAAAAGAACATGACTTATATATCCTGAAGATTTTCTACTAATAAATATTTCTTTGTTTACTAGAATAAGTATATATCACTCAATCTCGATTTTTAAATATTAAATTATACTTGAGAGTTTTTAACATTTAAAATATACTCCATCAATTCCATATTAATTGTCGTCTTTGAAAATCGTGCAGTCAAACTTTAAAAATTTTGACCGTAAATTTCTCAATATATACAATAAGCTGCTATATAAAATTATCACCATTAGATTCATAACGAAAAATACTATCATAAAAGTATAATATTATGATTGTTAATAGCATATTATGTAAAAAATTATCAATCAAAGAGTGATATTGAAGATCGTGAAGTCAAAATTATGAGAATTAATATGCGCAGGGAATAGTTGAGATTTGGTTAACACTCGACACAAGTTCACATGGGATTTATATAATAATTATAATTATGCAAAAAAAAATAAAAATGCAAGAAAGAAAGTATGGCCGTTCGATTGTGGATGTAATTAAAACATGACCATTGGATTAGTCAACCGCAACATTGCAGTTGTTGGGAGAACACAGAACCCACAGATAGGCTCAAGAACCCTACATATTCTGTCTCCCCCTGCGATGGCGAGGTGTCAGACTTCGCAGATCTCTTTCAATGAGTAACCGCATCTTGTTTACTCCACTCCACTGGATTCGATCGCTGATGAATTGATCAATTTTGATGAATCAGTTCATCGAACAAGAGTGAAGTTCAGGCAGTAGTTGTTCGAAATCGAAGAAATAAGTGATCAAATCAACGAGAATTGGAGGAACTACAAGGTAAAAAAAGGAAAAAATTGCAAACGCAATGTCAAATTAGGGCAAAATTTTCGCTATTGCGTCAGATGTTCATCTGGATCATGCATTAATCATTCAGTAACTGATATGTATTCTGTGTGTGCAAATTCAGGGCAATGGAGAAAATATCGGCTTAATCAGAAGTGAGTTCGTTATCTACCTTTGTTTTTAATGCCATAGATAGATTATTGAAGATTCATTCGCCCAATTTGAGCTTCGTTGTGAGTGATTGATTAATTATTGAGTTGCCGAATTTGCTGTACAATGGGAGGAAGCTATGCGAATTTCTTGAAAACCCTACTCATAATCTTCTCAGTAGCTGTGATCACATACAATGTCATCATATCTGGAAATGCCTCCCTCAAAATGGATCTTCCCGGACCCGAAACCCGATCCGGATCCTTATCAGTTGACCCAGTTATCAAATTACCTACTGATCGAAAATCGAACTTCGGTTCATCCTCCCAAAAGAGGCTCTTTCACACTGCCGTGACTGCGTCCGATTCGGTGTACAACACCTGGCAATGTAGGGTCATGTACTACTGGTTCAAGCAGTTTCGGACCCGTCCCGGGTCCGAAATGGGTGGGTTTACCCGGATCCTGCATTCGGGTAAGCCCGACAAGCTGATGGATGAGATCCCTACTTTTGTGGCTCAGCCCCTCCCGTCCGGGATGGACCAGGGCTACATTGTCCTGAACCGGCCATGGGCATTTGTTCAGTGGCTCCAACAGGCTGAAATCGAGGAGGACTACATTCTAATGGCGGAACCCGACCATATCATTGTGAAGCCCATACCAAACTTGTCACGGGACGGGTTTGGGGCCGCGTTTCCTTTTTTCTACATTGAGCCCAAGAAGTACGAGTCCGTGCTTCGAAAGTACTTCCCTGAGGACGCGGGGCCTGTCACCAACATCGACCCTATCGGGAACTCGCCTGTCATTGTTGGGAAGGCGGCTCTTAAGAAGATCGCGCCAACTTGGATGAATGTGTCCTTGGCAATGAAGAAGGATCCCGAGACTGACAAGGCGTTCGGGTGGGTGCTTGAGATGTATGCCTATGCTGTTGCGTCCGCGCTTCACGGGGTCAAGAACATATTGTATAAGGATTTCATGATCCAGCCCCCGTGGGATCGCGAAGTGGGGCCGAAGTATATCATACATTACACCTATGGGTGTGACTATGACATGAGTGGGAAGTTGACGTACGGGAAGATTGGGGAGTGGCGGTTTGACAAGAGGTCGTATGACAAAGTTGCCCCTCCAAGGAACCTGACTATGCCCCCGCCCGGTGTGCCTGAAAGCGTCGTGACCCTTGTCAAAATGGTGAATGAAGCCACGGCAAATATACCCGATTGGGGATCTTAACATGAAGAAGAAACTGAAAAGAATGTTGATAGTGCAGGTCAGTTAGTGTGTTTCTGTGCTATACATACCGATAGAGTTATTTATAATGCAAAATTGAAGATGATTCCTGATGTTGGAGATTGAATTTGTCTGTATTTTTACTTGTAGTTGTTCATTTCTTTCCACTTGATTCATACTTGCACTTTTGTATGCTAAGAGCTGTAGAAGGAAGAGGTTGGTTGAGCTATACGAGTTGGAAAATGAAGTAACATAGCATCTTGTTGCTGTTTCTTGTAGATGTTTTCGTGAAAGTTGTGTCTTCTTTTGTTGTTGGGATCTCACCATGTATGATTCATTGCCTTTCAATTTCTCGCAGAATGTAATGATGCTTTCCTTCATCTATATCGTTGTCATTTTAAACTGCCTACTTGACTGATTATGTTAAGGGGCTGTTCTATGCAGCTTATTTTTACTGAACTTTTCTGAACCTTTTGTGAGAGATTTTCGCATAACTCATTCTGAACATAACTTTCTGGAAACAAATAGTATAGACAGTTGTCAGGCTACAAACTCTTCTATGACACTCCATTGCTGTACTCTAGTTCTGTTAAGAAAGACTGTCTTTGTATCAGACCGTTTATGGTTCGCACTTCGCATAAACACTGTCAAATAGTCTGATATCTTATGCACATAATACACTGATTATGAAACTAGATTGCCAACCAAACCATGCATGATGAAACACTGGCGATCTTTCCAGGCACGAGAAGTTTTGATAAGTTCATGGACGATGTTAACATCAGCATACTCAGAAGAATGCAGGCACACTCTGGCTTCAAATGGCATGTTTTGTGGCCAGGCCATTGGAGTAATTCCTGGTTTCTTGCTATAGTTTATGTCTCCTCTGTTTGTCTGGCCTAATAAGCTTAATGCCTCCATATTAGAAACTGTAGTATTACTTATCTGTAGGCTGTAGCAATTGTAACTAACTGGTGTATGCTAACCTGGTACTGTCTAATCCAAGTGTTTCTCTTCATCTTCTAAAAATGGCCTATGATTGTTTTATTCTCTCTATTTGAAGCGAAACGATAAACTGATGTTCACCCTTTTTGAAACGGTAAGTGTGCCTGTTAATGCTGACAAAAATTTGGGTTCGGGTTAATTCAGGCTGCTCAAATTCAATTATTGTTAGAATGTGGATGAGAAATTGTCGTATGGACCTGGACTGGACATTTCGGTCGGAACTGAATTTGGGTCAGAGTCATTTCCGGGCAATAAAACAAAGAGAAATATCGAGTCTGAATATTCGGTCAATATCAAACTTGGGTTCGTACCAATCTGAACTTTTTGCAAGTCGGACAAAATTTTGCCAACGCTAGTGCCCGTATACTAATCTCTTGTTGCAGGATTAACCACCAGCAAACTCTATAGGTTAGGGGTTAAGGGTATAGTCAAACCGCTTATGACAACCACAACCCGGCATCGACCTCATAATTTTCACAAATGGGAAATCTTTACTTCCACCAAGGTTTGGTCCTTGGTGGAAAACTATAAGCATAACCCATTGATCCCACAATTTTCACACATGGAAATTTGGAACACAAGGGTGTTCTTTGATAGGTGGTGGTGGATGATCTCCTTGCTAGAAAAGGTGTAGGGGATTAAACATAAAAGCTCTCTCTTGTCACCCATAGTGACAATCATAAGACAAAATGGTATGGGTATGAATGCAGAGTGAGTTCCTGGAGGTTGCCACTGCAGTGTCCAAGTGCTTATGGGCTTGAGCTAGACATTCCTGTATTAACCAAGTTTTTTGCCCTGTAAATTTCATGGGTTGACTGAGGTAAGTAAATAGTTACCATAAATTACCGAAAGTTATCGAAAATTACCAGAAGTTACCAAAATTACCCAAAATCACATGACACGTGTAAAGTAGTTTTTTTATTTATTTTTTCCTTTTATTTCAAAAACACAAATTTACCTATATAAAGTTACCAAAAATTACCAAAAATTATCAAAAGTTACCAAATATTACCAAAATTCATCATTTACTTTACCTCAAGATATCTATGAAATTTACAGGCACTTCAGCAAGAATTGGGCCAATTTCTGGTTTTGTTAGCTCAACTCGGCTAAGGGCGTGTTCTTTTTACCAAATTGTAAGTATTTATCATTAGTATTTCACGCTCACTAGCTTGATTCATACCATCACTCATCAACTCTTGCTCATATTCACAAATTATATTTTTAACGAATCAAAATTCCGGTATTGATTGTCAACTATCGGTATTGATCAACATAATAAATTACTTTACAAGCATAACATGGAGGCATGAATTAGGGCCCCTTTTTTACTTATGATAAATAATTTATTACTGATTAGTGTTAATTTAGTACTCGCTCCGTTCCATATTAATTGACACTTAAACTAATTTTTTTTGTTCCAAAATAATTGTCACTTTTCATTTCCCAATACCTAAATTAATTATTTTAACTTTAATCATTATGTCAATTTTTACTTTTTCAATAAATAATAACTATTTTTATTCACATCCTCTCACTATTTACACCTTGATATCCGAAAAACACCTTAGAAGATTGTGTTATTTAACTATATGGGTAGTTTTTTTAGTTAAACCTTGGTATATGAAAATTTTTCAAATATGTCAATTAATATGGAACGGAGGGAGTATTGAATCCTAATGATAAGTAATTGTGATAAGGTGGAAAAAAAACATGCCCTAAATACAGTTCAGAAAGGCGTGACAACCCAATGACAAGTGGGTGTAATGTCAACAGCAAACCAATTACATTTTTTTATGGAAAACCAAACCCATTACTAGTATAATATTGGGCTTTGTTCTTTTGTGTGGTATCATACCGCATCTTTTATAACTAACTACAAACTATTATATATTACCATACCATACAATACTTTATCAGGACAATTATAATTTTCTTTTTCCTCATTTTTCTCTTTAATTTTCACTTTTTTCTCTTATCGCCTATCAAACCAATCATTCTCATCACAAATTTTACCATAATTTATCACACTATATCACATCATATCACACTATTCACATTTTTCACATATCATACCATTACTACACTTTATCAACCATGGAAAAGAACATGGTCATAACTCATAATATAGATGTTCAATAACCATAATTCATAATAGTCCATTAGGAACATGAAGCACAAAACATAAGTTGATTGTAGATATTGCAAGGAGGTTGTCTAAACTTGGGAGATCTAATTAGGCCCTGTTTTTGTCTGCGGTTGTGAATCGGTCACTGCATACCTCTGCATGATTCCACCACATTTTACCGCAAATCATTACTTTTCTCTCTCACAATTCCAATAACCTATCACAATTCCATCACACCCCACCACAATTCCACCACACCATTCCGTAAAATATCGCATAAAAGAAGAGGCCTTATTATGTCATAAAGACAAACCCCACACATCAATGAATGAATGAATGGGATGTGACCCCTTCCACCCCCAACCCAACTAACCCTTCTTTACTTGAAAATGACACTATGTCCATCTCCACTTCTTCCATTTTAATCCGAAAAATGATCTAAAATAATGCACTTTTTTCACAATAATCGTCACTTTGAAAGGTTAAGGTCACCCCAAAGAGGGAAGAAAATAGTTGATGGAGACACTCTACTTTTTTAGCTAAATAATTTTATTGTGAATGGTAAAAATAATAATTTATGATGACAGATATCAGTACTACGGCAATAGTATTACATGGAGTCAAAAAATATTGTCAAAAATAAATAGCTAAAATGGCAGATATTATGAAAAAAATGAAATACAATAATACTTTCAATTTTTATTACTTAAAAAATGATAAAATGTGACTCAATTTTCACATAATTAACATTAATACTAATGATGTCACATCCCAAAGTTATTACAAAGTTTTTTTAATGATTTCACATTATAATTGAATAAAAATCTTAGAGCCTATTGTATATTTGATAGCAACTTTTTATGGTGCGGTGCCTCAACTCATTATATTTCTCAATATTGTTACACACTTCATCAAACTTTATCACTATCATTATCAATATATGTCTTCATTTTTTCCCTGTACTTTTCGTATTGTCTCTCAGCACCTACTGTATTAATCATACTATCCACAAATTTTAATATATCATTCCACACATTACTGCATTTTCCATTATTTCATCATATCACATCATTGTCGCGCCTTATCAATCACACAAAAGAACATGACTTTAAACCTCGATGTTTATATATAACATTCGACTCTACCAGAATAAAAATCTTATCAAAAAACTGATTTTTCTTTTTTACTTAAAAAAAATTAAAAACCCTTCAAAAATGCATAATTAATTAATCATTTTGGCACATGAAACCTTGTCTCGAAAATCCAAAGCTCCTCCCAAATCAATGTTAATTAATCATCAACTATTCTCAGATTTTGTCACCATCCCCACTACTCCTATCATCACTCCTCTGCAAACCCCATCTCTCTCCACTTCCCTCTCCCTCTCTCTCAACAATGGCGAAGAAGGTCTCAAACTTCACAGATCTGGTTCAACGCGTGACAGCCTCCTGCCTGCTACACCCCCTCGGCAGCAGCAGATTCGACCAAGTCCAGATGACTCCAGATCGATTCACTTACCCTACAATCAGCGAAGAACTCATGAAATCTGCAGATTCCAAAGAAGAAGATGTAGATGAAGACGATGATGATGGAGATAAGTATTCTTCGACTAACACCAGCAGTAGCTCCGATGAGGCTGAAGTTGTAGAAAGAAGCGGCGAAATCTACGCTGATGCGAGAGCAATGGCGGAGTACAGAAGTGAGAAAATGAAGAGGAGCAACAATGGCGGTCAGGATGAGGATTTGTGGGCCTTAATGTCGCAGGTGTGACACTGTTTTCTGGTTGTGCATTGTAGTTGAGCATCATTTCTTCTAAATTCAAATTGGTTATACAACCAACATATGATTTTTGGGTTCTGTTGGTTCTGTTGAAACAAAGAAATCCAAGGATTTTTGAGGGGTTGAAAGATAATTTTGTCAAAACTTTCTTCTTCTGGTAATCGGGGAGTTTAACTCTTTGAAAATCTGTTATTAATATGGTAGATTTTGTGGACATTAACATTGCTTTCTGGCAGTTGTATTATGGAGCTAGTTGAGCAATTCTGGATTAGTTCTTCTAATCCTATTATTAATACATCATTTTCCTATATCAAAACATTGGTTACACAACATTTGGGTTTTTGGGTTATGTTGAAACAAAGAAATCCAAGGATTTTCGAGGGGTTGAAAGATAAATTCTGTCAAAATTTTCTTCTTCTGGGTAAACATGAAGTTTAGCTCTTTGAAAATCTATTAATAGTATAGTAGATTTCATGGACAGTATGTTTTCTGGTAGTTGTGCTTGAGCAATTCTGGATTAGTTCTTCTAATCCTATTATTAATGTATTTCTTTTTCCTCCAACAAAAAAATTGGTTATACAACATTTGATTTTTGGGGTTATGTTGAAAGAAAGAAATTGAAGGATTTTTGAGGGGTTGAAAGATAAATTTTGTAAAACTTTTCTTCTTCTGGGTAAACATGAAGTTTAGCTCATTGAAAATCTATTACTAATATAGTATAAATTCAAAGATAATTTCGTCAAAACTTTTGAGGATTAGTTCGCTTAATCTTTATTATTTTTTTGGTATTAAAAAAATGTTGGCAGGTGTTTGATTCGGTGTCGGCGATGAAGAGGGCGTACGGGAGGCTGCAGGAGGCGCACAGCCCGTGGGACCCGGAGAAGATGCGGGCGGCGGACGCGGCGGTGGTGGCGGAGCTGCGGCGGCTGGCGGTGCTCCGGGAGAGGTTTCGTCGAGGAGGTGGGAGGAGTAGGAGGGAGAAGGTGGTGTCGCCGGCGGCGGCGGAGACGGTGAGGGAGGTGGTGGCGCCGTACGAGGCGGCGGTGGAGGAGCTGAAGAGGGAGGTGAAGGAGAAGGAGGTGGAAATGGAGGGGTTGAGGGAGAAGGTTAAGGGTTTGAGTGTGGTGGTTGAAAATGGCGGAAAAAAGAATGGGAGGTCTCTTTCTAGAAAGAAAGCAAATACCCTCCTTTGCTCCCCAGGTATAAAAACTAAAAAAAAGAAAGAAAAAAGCTTCACTTTCTCTCTTGCTTTCTGTTTTCCTATTCTTTTTTTTCCACCTTACTTTCTCTCATATGATCAAGACCTCCATTGTTGAATGACCCGAATTCATATTCAATTAAGAACCATTTCTGGGTTGGTTTTGGTTCGTAATTATAATTCCAGGTAGAGCTGGCAAAATTTGTCATTCTCGGAAAAATTGGGTTTGTATATAGATTTTTCGTCTGAATTTTGATACTGACCAAATTGACCGGATATTTAGACATAAAATTTCTGTTTTTCGATGGTTCGAACCTGATTTCGACCCGAAATAAAACCGAGTACGGACACGAATTTCCCATCCGACTTTGGCATCCGAATTTGTCTAACCCAAATTTAAGCCGAACCCAAATTTTTGCCAACATTAATTCCAAGTGACTCAATTTATTGGTCCGAATCCAAGGACTCAATCGCATTCAACTGAAAATCCATTCTGGGTCGTAGAGTTGACAAAATTTTATTTCCAATGTGAAATATTGGAATTGTCCGTCCCCAAAGAATCGGGTCTTGACACAGTTTTTTCGTCCGAATTTTGATATTCACCAAATATTTGGTTTTGGACATAATTTTTTTTTCCTATTGTCCGAACTCGATTTCGACCCAAATTTAGCTATGTCCAAATTGTCAAATCCAATTCGACCCACAATAAAACCGGTCCCGACCCATGAATTCTCGTCCGAATTTTGATACTAACCAAGTTTTTGCCGGGCTACTGGGTTGATTTCAGTTTATAGTAATTGTTATTCAAAGTGACTCAATTTAGACTTCAGATTGTAATTACCTGGATTTGTTAGTATAAATAGCAGCTATGATTTCAGTTTATACATGTTATTCCAACACATTTCGGGTCAGTTTGGATTCTGAGATGAATCTGATTGGAATCAATTTCAATTTTCAGATAATCCGAATCTTGTATAAAGTCACTATGAATGATTCCATGTAAAGTTTGCAATCTTTGTTCTTTAACTAATCCATTCTCTATCTAAAACATTCCAGTTCCATCATCTCCGACGTCGGACATGTTCAAATCAACAATGTCGAAAGTTCGCGAAACTTCCAAAGCCTTCACACACCACCTCCTCTCTCTGATGCGCGCCGCCCGGTGGGACCTCGCCTCCACCGTCCGATCCATCGAGACTGCCATCTCCTCCGCCACCGCCATAACCGCCGCCATCCCCCACCACCACCCTCGCCAGGCAAAATACGCCGTGGAATCCTACGTCCTACGTAAGATCTTCCAAGGGTTCGACCACGAGACCTTCTACATGGACGGAACCCTAACGTCGTTGCTCAACCCCTCCCAATTCCGCCATGAATGCTTCTCCAAGTTCAAGGACATGAAATCCATGGACCCTTCCGAATTGCTCGGAATTTTACCTAGTTCTCCATTTGGAAATTTCTGTTCGAAAAAATATCAGGATATTGTTCATCCGAAGATGGAGGAATCCCTGTTTGGGAACCTGGAGCAGAGGAATTTGCTCCTCAACGGGTCCCACCCGAGGACCCGTTTTTATACCGAGTTTCTCGGGCTCGCCAAGGTGGTGTGGATGTTGCACTTGCTCGCATTCTCGCTGGACCCTCCGCCCGCCCACTTTGAGGCGGGCCGTGGGGCGGAGTACCACCCGGGATATATGGAGAGTGTGGTGAGGTATCCGGGTGGGAAGGTTCCGGCGGGTCAGGTTGTAGGGTTTCCGGTTAGCCCCGGGTTTAAGTTGGGAAACGGGTCGGTGGTTAGGGCTAGGGTTTATCTTGTACCCCGGGGTTGACATAGGGTTTGTGTTATGATGATCTTATGTATGGTAGAATTAGATTGCTAGTTGTATTATCTCAGCTTTGTAATGTAATGTAATGCAGTAGTAGGATGGAATGTATGTTCACTATTCAGTGCACTGGTTAGAACTTAGAAGAAATTGATTCACCATTACACCCTGTGAAATTTGTTTATGATCCAGTTTAGCAATCAGTTGTTGGTTGTTAGCAGTTGAAATCGATTGTTTAAGTTTTTAGATTAGTTTAAAATTATATGTTTGTGAAAGTTTCAAAAAAGTACTCCAAATAGTTTTCGAAAATTAGGTTTTCTTTTGCCCAAAAGCTAATATTGAAAGCTTATTTATCTACCAATTCGAACAGTTTTCGACCAATGTTAAAGAGCTATTTTTGAGGCCAAAAGCTCTTTCAAACGCCCCATTGATGAAGAATTCAATTAGATTTCTCCGCACCAACAATAATATTTGTTGAAATAATACTGCATACATCTAGATATACGAAGACCTCACAAAAACGGATTTACATGGGTATTGTTGTCAAGTGAACAAATCCAATGATTCAAGAATCAAGAGTATGAATATGATGTATTACCTTGAACAATAAAAGTCTGAAATTTCAGCTCTTCAGAAATCAATGTCATACAGTAGCAGCAGCTAGTAATGGTGAGAAGTGAGAACTATGCTAAATGTTACACCAACCCAGAGGGAGGCAAAAAGCAGCGCCGTTTACCTTCTAATTACAACATATACTAAATTACACAGGAGTTGAACAATTGCCCACAGATACAAACAACGTTCGGTCTATACTTCAGAGATTCTTGAATTTTATTTGCCCTTTCCAACTTACTTCAAAAAAACATTTCGGGACTGTATAAGTCATCTTCCTTGAAAAATCACGCTGAAAGATGATCCATGCATAAACTTAACTTCGGAAGACCCTCTTCTTGACCTGTATCGTTGAGGGCGGAAAACAAAAATGAGCCACGTAACAGGAATTGAAAGAGAACAAGGCCACAACATATTAGATTTGGCAAGACTTTTAACCAATTTTCAACCAACAACACCACATGCTGGAAAATAAATGCCGAATTTGGAGCAAGACGCTTCATGTTCCTTACACGGATAAGTTAGTGTTGCGTATATTAGGGTAAATATTGGCAAATTTTGGTGAAAGTTATAAAATATGCAGAACATCAATATTGTCTCCTACTACCATCCAATTCTATCGAAAACACCTCATGGGAATCATGTTTTCTACTAATCACATCACAAATTCCAGCATTCAGCAGCAACTTGCCAACAAATCAATGCACTTTTCTCTCTTCTGAAGTGACCATCTACAAAACTTGCAATAATTTGAAATTGAAGCAAGGATTCCACTAGGTTTAGACAGATTTGAACGAGAGCAACCTTATCCCTGATTTAAAAGCTAAAAACATAAGGAAGCTAGTTATGTATAGGTAATAGTCTTACTTGTTCCAATGTCAAAAACATGATCACATTCCAAGTTCCTAGTCTGCCAAAATTTGGGAGAAACCCTTTATAAAACGCCAAAGGTCCCTGCATAGGCCAACACGGTAAACAGCTTTAACCAGTGAAAAATACTAACTGGACCATACCTTCCCAACATTAACAATGCAGAAACTGCAGTTAACCCGATTGCAATCACTTTTTTTAAATTAAAAAAAAAAAACATTTGAGAACCTAAGGGGGTAGCAGTGGAACCCATATTACCCCACTTATACAAACTTGATTTGAAATTTAAACACCATCTAATGGTTTGTTCTCTGTTTCATCAGTGCCATTACAACTCTTGGTTTTATGAGTTACAACAATATTAAAAAAGACGTACCTCATTCTTCATTGTCTTGATGAAACAATCAACAGTGCTTCTATATGTTGAATCTCCCATCATTCTGGATTTCACCTGATCACATAAAAAAGCAGAGGATCCAGGCTGATGTTGAGTGACTAGCCCATATTATATTAGGTCATTGCAATATCTAACTAGCACAGCCTCAACACAGCCTGCAGTAAATTACCAGGCACTTTTAGCCACTGTCCACAGATAATATAACTCCACGTAAAATAGTCAACATTCAACGCAGAGGCAGGGAAGGGCCAAACATATCAAGATAAATACCCAAGAGTCCCGACTCGTGCCTATGCAAGGTGGTTTAATAAACACAATATTACCCTAAACTTGCAAAGGTTGCACCCTTTTGATGGGATAGGACATCACCTAAGGGTACACATCAAGAGGCAATTTAATGGATTTCCTGGACTCCACATGAGATATTGGCATTGTCAAGGAAGAGTTATAGTTGTAAATTTGTCATCACTGGCTCAAATTATAATGCCATAAGCACTATCAGAGGACACTACAGTCTAGTTAGGATTCAGGAACTGAGATCATTACTGAATGATGGATAAAATTAGACAGATTGCACTTTCTGTTGGGGAAGCTTACCACATCAACAGGAGATCCTATGCAGACTGCAAAAAACCCTGCACCTAAACCAGCCAGCATGTGAGTAAGTGCATTGTCTGTGAACCCAGGGATAGCCAATATGGTCTGCGAAAGCATAAAAATATAAGAACACAAACAACTAGAAGGGGAAACCATGTAACCAGAACTAATTTTAAACACCGGAATTACCAATTTCACGTGATCATAACTAGCTAGCTCGGCAGCGTTGACAATGGCATTACGAGCAATATTGGGTCCAAGTCCAGTCCAAAGTGCAAAAAGTCCTTCCTATCAGCATAAAATTCATCAGGTCCAATGCTCATGAAAAAATGTTGGGGAAATAAACTTCCTTGAAAACTCACCTGTCTGATTATGGTCCAATAAGCGTCTAGGGCACCTGCGTAACGTTTAGGCACACCAGATGGTAATTTCCCCTCTGCCTGAAGCCGAACTTTGACAAGATCTGTTGGATTAGCAACTATTATTGCAATTGCACCTGTTCAACATTAATTGCTGGTTAAGACTAGAAGACCAAGAAACAAATTTGAGTAGTTTATCAAAATTTAAGATTCATGAAATGCAGTCTCGGAGACGATGGCAGCTAAAATTACAAATGGGACTAATTACCAGTCAAGAGAGCAGCTAATATCTTCTGGAATATGGGAATGTCACCAATAAGAAAAGCACCGACAAAGAAAAGCTTGAACTGCAGCATAGTAAGGATTAATTAGATATCCTACGATCACGCATATATAAACATCAAATCACAAGCGGCCACAAACTCACTGGATCATAGAGACCAATTCTCAAGCCACCATACAGAAACTGGCGATGCAAACCCGGTACAATACCCTTCCAAAGAGCGGGTAAACCTTCTTCCCTCGCAATGGTAAGCATAGTACCCAACGTGCCTTTATATTTGGGGGCATCATTTCCGTCTGCAGCAGCTACTCTCTTCTGGAGTTGAAGCCTAACTTTAGCGGTGTCTAGTGGTATAGTACAAAACTGCATTAGTCCAACCACACAAAGATTGCCAACTCAGTCAACAATGTCACAAGAAACAACAAGAATTAATTCCCTTAGATTATTCAATGCGATTCAGAAGATTTTGAGCAACAACCAAACGCCTCTTTTTCCAATCATAGTTAGGATTGCGAAGTGCATCTAAAATGGGGATTTATGACAAGAAATCCATTCTGCAAGTACTCCAGACATTGCACACTTATTGAAGCCCCATATCCAATCCAAAATTATCAATCACCAGCAATGTTCCCTAAGCCACGTTATTATCCACCTCATAGTTACCGGGAACGCCACACACGCCAGCGACCCGCATTCCAGGAACAAGCGTTCCGAAGTCAAAACTAGACTAAAATTGTGTAAAAATTAGCAACCCGCATTCCGGGACTAACGACCCGGGAAGCGTTCCTGGTAACTATGATCCAACCCCCCCCCCCCTTTTTCAAGTTCCAGCTACAAGCATTCTGAACCCTAAACTAGCCTAAATTTGTGCCCCAAGTACAAATCCATGTTCAAGAACAAACGATCCCAGTAGCTTTCAAGTAACTATGACCCTACCAATCAAAGTACTGGTTTTAAAGTAGGAAAGTACTAATTAACATTCAAATTAAATGCCTTAGGAATCATCATGGTGCAAGCAACAAGAAACAATTAAAGAAACATCAACGTCGCTGATCATCATGATTAGATGTAGCAAATAATAATCAAATTCCGTTGAATTTCTTGACAATCCAAGAAGCATTACTGTGATTAAAGTCAAACATACGTTAAAAAAAACAGCGAAGAATCGCAAAATTACTGACAACAATCTATGAATATCAACCCAAATTCAACTCATCCACGCAAAACAAACACGACTAATCTGCCATCGCTACTTTAAAACAAACCCAAATTCAACTCATCCACGCAAAACAAACACGACTAATCTGCCATCGCTACTTTAAAACAAACATTACTGTGATTAAAGTCAAACATATGTTCAAAAAACAGCAAAGAATCACACAATTACTGACAAGAATGTACGAATATCAACCTAAATTCAATACATTCACGCGAAACAAACACGACTAATTCATCCGCTCTCACAACTTCAAACTCAAATTCATCAAATCAATCCACATTTCGTCAGAAATTAAGAAAAGCACAGCCTACCTACCTCCGCAAAACAAGTTCAAAAAAGTTCTGGCAAATGAGAATCGCACAATTACTGACAAAAATCTACGAATATCAACCTAAATTCAACACATTCACGCAAAACAAACACGACTAATTCACCCGCTCTCACAACTTCAAACTCAAACTCATCAAATCAAACCACATTTCATCAGAAATCAAGAACAAAATCGCAGCTACCTACCTCGGCAAAACAAGCGGCAAATGCGCTGCTGAAAAAAGTTCCGGCAAATGAGATCTCGGCTTCAGGACCGAGATCCGCCATTGGAGGTGATCAGCGAAGAACTCGAATCAAAGTGTGGAGAAATTGGTGCTAATCAATGGCGAGATGGGAAGAAAAGGGGGAATTTAGTAGGGTTTTTGCATAGATTTATGGGAAGATACTAACAACTACCAACCTGCTCTTCTGTTTGGTGTGTGATTTTGTTGGTTGGTTGGTTGATTTTGATCCAGGCTAGTTGTCTGTTTGTGGAATCGAGATTAAATTCTGAGTAATTACGATTTAATTATAAGTGTGATGGTGATTACCGGGAGAGGAGGGAGATCGTGCGCATCAATCAAAGTTAACCTGCAAATGCTTCATTTTAAATTAGGAAATGGATTACAAGTAACTTGGCTCATTAGATATTACTCCCTCCGTTTTTTTTATTTGTCGTCAAAAAAATTGTGTTAAAAACTTTAACCATTAATATCTTTATTTATATAATGATTCATTATATAAAATTGATGTCATTAAATTTATAATAAAAAATACTACGATTATAATATTATATTTTTTATAAAATTTTTATATTAAGAATTTTTTATTAAATATTAACACTAAAAACCGTACATGTTAAATAAAAAAACAGAAGGAGTAATCAATTAATAATATATTTATTAAAGAATTTGTATATTATATAATTAGGCCCCAATCTTTTTTATGGTTCGGTTGCGGTGTGGTGAAATGTAGAAAGTTGTGGTGAAATATGAAAAGTTGTGAAAATAATGAAAGGTGTGTTAATATATTTTAATTTGAAAATAATGGTAGGTGGAAATAAGGTGAAAATTTTGATTTTTTATTTTAAAAGTTTTCACTTCTAATAAAAAAGGAACTAAAAAATTATAATGAGTTGTGATGGAAAATGAAAACTTGCGGTGTGATGTCGAATCGCAAACGATCCCACCGCATAAAAGGACGAGGCCTTAATCGAATTCATTGCCTCTATTTCAATGGAATATTAATCCAATAAGCGTTATAATATATATAGAGGATACGTGGAATGTCAATGTCCAAAGAAGGGCTCACACCCACCCACAAAATGATTGACATATTTTTGAAAATGGGAAATTGGATTCTAATAATACGAACTTTAGTGCATATAAACATCTTACGCCTGTTCTTTCTGCGGTTGTAATGCATCACAAAGATACTGCAGTTTGCCACAACTCACCATACTTTACCACAAATCATTATTTTTCTCTCTCATCACTTATCTCATCTACTTTTTACATTCTCTTTCCTCACCTACCCCACGTACCAATAACCTACCACAATTTCACCACGCCCACCACAATTCAACCACACCACACCACATCATATCGCAAAATGTCGCAGAAAAGAACAGGACCTTAATAATCCGAACTTTCGATTAAGTGATGAATAATACGAACTTTGACCCCCTGTTGCCCCCTAATAACATGCCACCGAGTTAAGATGAACTTAATTCGGTGGTATGTTGACGTGGCGGCGGAGGAAGGGTATTGACTTTTTTAATTTTGTCATGTCATTTAAAATTTGTCCACATCATAATTCTCCTTTTTTTTCTTTTTTCTCTCCTCTAACCCCTGTCTCTCCTCCCCAATTCCAAGTCCTCCTCCAATGGCTTTTGTAGCTACAACCGTCAGAATGCTCCAACTCCAACTCCACCATTACCTTCCACTCTCTCTCCTCCCGCCGTGTCTGGCCTCTCTTCCACTCTCAGCTTCCACGCCCACGCCTACACCCACGCCCTAAACCCTCATCCCTAAACCCTAATCACTCACTTCAATCGTTGGATTTTCGGAATCAACAATTCAAACAACAACACAAACAACAATCACTACTGTGTTCATAGTTGTTTGAAGAATCAACCCTTTCTAGGTCACAAAATCAGCACACCCAGTACCAAAAAGGGAAGGATGATGAATAAGAGAGAGAAAATGAGATAGGAGAGGAAAAATCATGGTCGTGGCCATGGCTATGGGTGAAGTGGAGAATGGAAGGAGGTGGGAGGGAGGAAAGAAGGCGGACAGGAGCTCATCGGTGGACTCGACTGCACCGTCCACTGCAATTTCTTTGGCTCACAGATTCAGAGCTTCGAAGCCAACATCATCCCGCCGCCGTACCCTCGCCGAAGCTCTCCAGATGTTCCCGGAGGATAGGGATAATTGTCAATCCGCCACCTCTCTCTTCTTCGGCGTCCGATGGAATGCCCTATTTTGCCGCTCCTGGTTCCCCACCACCGATAATCTGAAGTATGTTCCTTACCTTTGATTTTGATTTTGATTTTTTCCGTGTATCATTGATTCTGGTCTGATTGATTCGAATATTGTGCGGAATCTATGCATGCCCCGTCTGTTGAACGAAATTTCTGCAATTGGTTTTTATGATGGTTGATTTTGATTCGAATTTTCTGGACAGAGATAATCTGAAGTGTGCCGAAGCTCTCCAGGGGTGGAAATGGTGATGGATGGTAGTTGATTATGGGCTGGGAAGGTTTGTGGTGGTCGAGGGGTTTGAGATGGGTTAAAGGAGGTAAAGAGTGGATGAGGTTTCCGACGAGTAGGTGGCCGAAAAGAATGGTGGGGTGGTTAGATCTAGGTTTGGGTAGGATGCAATTGGGTTTGCAAAAACAACAAGGGAGAGAGGTTAAAATACAGAGGAGGGAGAGGCGGTTATCGGAGATCAAGTCGGTGACGACGGCGAGTTTCGGCAAGCAGGTCAGGGGGGCAGCCGGCAGCGAGGCTGAGAGAAGGCAAGCAGGTCGAGGGGCGTGAGAAGAAGAAGAAGAGTGGTGGGTTAAAAAAATTAAAGGGAAAAAAATAAAAGGGTGAGTTGGTGTTTTTTAAGTCAACGGATGACATGACGAGGTCAAAATACAAAGGCAACGTGCCTCCGCCGCCAGCTAACTATTGGGGGCAACAGGGGGTCAAAGTTCGTATTATTTATCACTGAATCGAAAGTTCGTATTATTAAGTATTATATGACCAAAAGTTCGTATTATTAGAATCGAATTTCCCTTTAAAAATTGTACCACACATAAATTTTAGGTTTTAGACTTTATATAGTGGAAATGGATCAAGCGAGAAGCGCGGGTGGGAAGGTAAGAAATGAAAATTGCAACCCTTGATTTTACATTTGACGATGTTTTGTCATGAATATGATGGAGTTTGGTCATAGATATTAGGGATGTCATGGATATTAGAGAGTATGGTCATAGTCATATTAAGGAGTGTGTGAAATCTTTGACCACATCCCCCAATATTCACGACCACAAGTTGTTATGATTTTCGTTTTTCACTTTCCCACCGTAACACACTTCCTACTGAATTCATTCCCTTATATTTTTGATAAATATATGGGGACGAATGTGGTAATGTTCTCAACAAATTGGTTGGGCTCAAATTTGGATTGGGTAGTTTTAGCATTTGGATAGGAAAATTCTTATTGATACCTAGGCAGCTAGGCTTTGTTCTTTGGATTAGTAACTATTTCCAATTGAATCAAATCCAATCCAATCCAAACCTTATACAATTCACCAAAAAAAACATCGTCTCTAAAAACACAATTCGCCATAAAAGCATCCTAACTTATCCAATCCAGTCCAATATAATCCATCCAAACCTCATTTTATTAAATCCAAACAACAGGGTCCTAGTTTTTTCCTATGTATAATTATGGACATGGTTATTAAAATTTCGATCCAGGTCTACGATCATACGATTTATGATAAAAGATCGTCGATGTGATTCTACTATCTAAATTATGACCCACGATTATTCAATCCAATCCATCCAAACCTCATTTTAGCCAATCCAAATAACAGGGCCCTAGTTTTTTCCTATGTATAATTATGACCATGGTTATTAAAATTTCGATCCAGGTCTACGATCATACGATTTATGATCCAAAATCCCTAACCGATTCTACTAGCTACATTCTGATCCACAATCCTATGTGGGTTAATTCCGATCCTGATTATCCTATGAATCCGAGTTAGGACCCCAAATTCTAACAACATTGATTATGACAAGCATATAGTTTGATCATAATTGAGTTAATCGAAATATACGATGTGTTTCCGATCAAATAAATGTCAAAATTCAAACAAAATATTTGTGATCGTATCCAATTTTCTTGAGTTTGATAGATTCAGAGACTCGAGGTAGACAACGTTTCAACAACGCTAAGAGGTAGGAAGGAACATATGATCACTTGTGCACTAGAGTGGCACTAGAGTGAGTCATGTTAACGGTGACTAACGCCTTGTTCTTTAAGAGGTAAAATTAAGTTAGATTAACAAAGTTATGAGGAAAGTAGTGTAGGTAGAAAAATAACACATCACATATTTCTTACTTATTTTTAAATAAATTTCATGAATTGAATAAATAATTTTAAATATAAATTATCTAAAAGTATTTTGGATGATAAAATACTATAAAGTCAGATTAAATTAAACTAGACAAAAATAATTGTACTAAGTTAAAGAACATAGCCTAACAAGTGTACTTATCCAATTTTCCTGAAGTAACAGAGTGACCGAGGGAGTACTTAGTTTAAAATGGGAGGGAAAATTAATTAATCTCACAATTAATTCTGATTGGATCTCCCCACCAAATTTGGATGTTTAATTAATGGACCAGATAACGTTTCACTTTCCCTCAATTTTAAGCATTTCATGTGAGTTGTCAAATTATTTAATGACAATAATTTTTCTTTTCTTTTGAGGGAGACAATAAGAGAGCAATTGATGGAATTTCATGGAACTTTTTTTAGGATTTTCCTGAAAAAGTGTAATTTAATGTTTGATTAAAGTTGTAAATTTACTAGGAAATGTTTGAAATATCCAATTATTTTTATTTATAATTGTTTGAGTTTATTATTGTATATTAGAAATGTTTTGAAAATTTTACATTTTAAATTCAATTTTACACCGAAAATTTTTCTTTACCCCCCTCGGAAACCTTTTTCCCAGGCATTGTTTCAAAATTGTGGCTCTGTGGAATGTTTTCCTATGAAAAATTGAAATTTAAACAACCAAACGCTTTCTGATTTTTTTATACGATGGCAGAGTTTGTTGAAGTGAGTTAAAAAAAAATATTGTGAACTCTATCCACTTACTTCATTGAGGGAAAAAAACTAGCTGAAATGAGCTAACAATTTCTATTAATATATAAAAGTAATATTTTTAAATTTTAAAATGGTGAGTAGAGAGTGAATTTTGGGGCTTTCAACAAATAAAATTGCAGCCAAGTAATAGTAAAGTTTAGTTGCTAATCTTCCCGCCCACCTATAATATATATATATATATATATATATATAATAATTGGATTCTAATAATCCATACTTTTACCAATTGAATAATAGTGGACCGTACTTTCACTTTGTATTCTGGTGGTCCAAAAAAAAAATGGATTGTAGTGGGATATTTTCGAGGGAATCATAGATTTTGTGTTGCATTTGATTCAAAACTTAGTATAACACTTTACAATGATTTTTAATGAATTTACAGCGTTTCTCCCAATTTTTTTTCATTTTTTTACTATTTTTTCGATTTTTTCACTTTTATTATTTTTAAAAAATCATAATAATTATTCGGAGTCTCAAAAAAATAATTTAAAAAATGTTTTAGAAACTACAATTCATCAACTTTCTATGGCGAGCAGAAAAAACAAAAAAATATAGTGTAGGAATGAAAAAATAAGAAGAATGTGGAGATGGATTTGGTACCACTCTGATCAATTTTTTTTTTGGACCACCAGAATACAAAGTGAAAGTACGGTCCACCATTGTCCAATTGGTGAAAGTAGGGATTATTAGAATCCAATTATCCTATATATATATAGGATAATTGGATTCTAATAATCCATACTTTCACTAGAGCTGGCAAAAATCCGGGTCCTGGTAAATTCGGGTCGGACAAATTCGGACAATGTCAAAATTCGGACGAGAAATTCATGTCCGGACCCTGTTTTATTTCGGGTCAAACCGGGTCGGACAATTCGGACGATGCTAAAATCGGATTCGGACAATAGAAAAAAGAGAAATTTTATGTCCGAATATTCGGTCAATATAAAAATTCGGGTGGAAAATCTATGTCTAGACCCGGGTTTTTCGGGTCGGACAATTCGGGTAATCCGGGTCGGACAAAATTTTGCCAGCAATGGTGAATCGTACTTTCACTTTGTATTCTGGTGGTCCAAAAAACAATAAAATTGGATTGTAGTGATACCAAATCCACCTCCACATTCTTCTTATTTTTCTCTACACTATATTGTTTATGTTTTTTTTCGTTTCTGCCCCTAGAAAGTTAATGAATTGTAGTTTCTAAAACATTTTTTAAATTATTTTTTTGAGACTCCGAATAATTATTATGATTTTTTAAAAATAATAAAAGTGGAAAAAATCGTAAAAAATAGTAAAAAAATGAAATAAAATTGGGAGAAATGCTGTAAATTCATTAAAAATCATTGTAAAGTGTTATATTAAGTTTTGAATCAAATGCAACACAAAATCTATGATTCCCTTGAAATATCCCACTACAATCCATTTTTTTTTTTTACCACTATAATACAGAGTGAAAGTACGGTCCATCATTGTCCAATTGGTAAAAGTAGGGATTATTAGAATCCAATTATCCTATATATATGCAGGTATAATTGCAAAATTGCAGTTCCCATCCATGAATTTCCACAGAGTTAACCAAATTGTCGATCAAGTTAACCAAACCTCCCACACCCCTCGATTCTTTCCTTTCTTTACTTCGTCTAAATCATTCCAACCTCTCTTCACACAAAACCAATTCCCATTCTATAGTGTCTTTGCGGAGATTTTTTCTATCAGATACAACACTCAAATCAACGAAAACATACATATTACGCATACTAAAACATCATCCATGGTTATCATTACATGCTTACTAAGATTACTTTTACACAATATCCAAGTTTGCACCTACATAACTACATCCCAATCAACTAAAAAACATACATGACATCCCAACTAAAGCCAACTCCAAATCTTCCAAAATGATACCACGTAGTTACAAGCTATGTTACCTGGACTCGGACACGGATCCAAGTGTCCGACACAGCATCCCCAAAAATTACTGACACGGGGACACAACATCTAAGGGTCCGACACGGCAGGAAAAACACAACCCCTAAGTTGCATAATATATTTAATTATATTAAAAGTAAAATATTAATTTTTTTAAAGGCATCCTTAAAAAGTGTAAACCTAAAAATACTTTAATTTAAGTTGATTTGATCTATATAAAAGATATAAACAACCCAATTTTTAACCAAAAGATTTAATGCCACTTTAATTTTAGAATAATCAAAATAAAAAGGTAGAAATGATTAGAAAACCCTAGGCCCAACTCAAATTGAGTGTTCACGCCTCCCCCCCTTACCTACTTATCTCTCCTTTGTTTTTGAAGAAGCAAACGAATAACAACGCACTTCCAGTCCAGGGAGAGATTCTGTCCAGGAAAATGCATTTCCGGCGACCGGAACCGGCGAATTCTGGCTGGGAAACCCCACCGGCGGGGTCGCACAATTGACTCGACCAAAAACCCTCAACTACCACCCCGAATACCCACCAATTGGTTGTCCAATTGTTCGATCTAGGGTTTGCCGTGACTAAGGTTTCGTTCTTTGGCCGTGTCCCGCGACTTCGCCCAGTGTCCGCCACGAATTCCGTGTCAGGATCCGTGTCGTGTCGTGTCGACCATGGTACGACAACCCTAATTGCCGTGTCCAGGTAACGTAGGTTACAAATTTACAATGCCCACACATTCATGTTCAAACATTTACACATGGATGTCTGACATTTTACAACCAGGTACAACACTCGAAGGTTATATCCCATAGTTACACTGCCATACACGGTTATATTCACGTTATTACACAGCCATGCATAACCACACATAGACAACATGGTTTCATTACATGATTACCATGGTTGCATTTACCCAATATTCAATTTTGTCCTTACATATCTACATCCCAAAAAGAGCTCTCTTGATCTGAAAACCCACAACCCGGGCAAAAGTTTTGGATACCTGAATCGAAAAATTGATTTGAATTAGGTCGGTTACCCGAAACTTTTGGTTACAGTTCGAGGGTATGACCCACTCGAAATTTCGGGTACCCAAAAAATTTATCCAATTGATTCGGATATCGGATCCATGAACACCCCTGCTTCCTGGGCCGTCTCTCAAGGTCAATTACCCTATTTTCGTAGGATAAAATGATTAATTTATAATAATTTTGAAAAATAAAGGAAAAAAAAGAATGGTCGAAAAATTGGGGGTTTAGGCCTATTGGGCTCGGCTTAGCCAATAAAGGGTCGAAAATTTGGGGCTTAGGCTTATTGGGCTCAGTCTAGCTAACAAGGGAAAAAAGATCGGGGTTTTGGGCTATTGGGCTGGCCTAGCCCATTTACACAAGGCAAACCAATATCCCTTTTATTTTTCTTCATATCGCCTGAAATTTCAAATTTCAGATAGAAGGAAGCTTCGAGGGTTACAATTCCCTTCCGCCGCGAAAACCAAATTGCGAAAATTTTCCAAAATCCCCGCCAACTTCCCCCAAATTTTCAAACCCCTCCAATTTCATCCCCTCGAATCCTCCCTCTATATATACTAGCGGGTTCCCCCATTACCCGAACCCGACCCGACCCCGCAATCCCCATCCTCACAACCCCCCCTTTTCCCTCATCTTCTTCCTCCACAAACCCTAACCCTAACCCTAGAACACCAGTCCCTCAATCCCCGAAAATGTTGGAGCTCAGGCTTGTGCAGGGGAGTCTCCTCAAGAAGGTCATGGAGGCCCTCAAGGATTTGGTCACCGACGCTAACTTCGACTGTTCTGCGTCTGGGTTCTCTCTCCAAGCAATGGATTCCAGCCACGTGGCGCTCGTTGCGCTCTTGCTTCGTGCCGAAGGGTTCGAGCACTACAGGTGTGACAGGAACATATCGATGGGGATGAATCTGGGGAATATGTCGAAGATGCTAAAGTGTGCTGGGAATGATGATATTATCACTATTAAGGCTGATGATGGGAGTGATACTGTCACTTTCATGTTCGAGAGTCCCAGTAAGTTGAATCCTCTTGATTTGTTCGTTCTTGATTTGGGCAGGGTTTGTTTGTTTGTTTCTGTAGGAGTTTGTGTGGGTTTTGAAAATTTTTGACTCGAATGTTTGATAGATCTGTGTGGAGGAAGTTGTTTCTTGTTGAATTGAACATGTGGGTTGGCAGAGATTTTTGTTCATGCTGAAGGGTTACAAATTTAGATGATTAATGTTGAATTTGGGAGATCTAGGTTTAGTTGCACTTGCAACTCTGAATAAATGGAGTTTTGGAGATTCATATTTGGTTCTTTGAACTGTGGCTTGAGTTTCTGATAGGCCAAAAACTGAGTGTTTAGAAAGGCCTAAGACTAATTAAAGAGGGTATTTCCCAAATTTGGTGGTGGTTATGTTTGTTAGGAACATATTCATTAGTGTTCTTGGGAAAATGCCACCCTTAGTATTGCATGCTTCATTTCAATTTTAAGTGCTGATTGTTGTAAACTATGGAATTTGTTGGAAATCGGCTCATAAAACCTCACAATATATGGATTTGTGAGAGTATCAAATGTTGATGAGCTGATTCAAGAATATGAAGTGATGCTCTTATGTTGTGGAATAGGCTAGAGGTGTTATCACTTATTCCCGCTTCATGTGATTAATTATGGGTATTTTTACATTTGGAAAACAAACGTCCAGGTTATTTTGAGTTTGGAAATGTCTCTGGGTGCAAGATATCTCATAAGAACTGAAGAAGGATGTGATTATTGCCAAATGTGATTGTTAGTATGTATTGCTATTTCGTTTAGTTGTATAGTGATAAATAATTGATTTTTTTGCTGTATTTGTGTTGATCACAGACCAAGACAAGATTGCAGACTTTGAGATGAAATTGATGGACATTGACAGTGAGCACCTTGGGATCCCAGAAGCAGAATACCATGCAATTATAAGAATGCCATCAGCTGAGTTTGCTAGGATATGTAGGGATCTTAGCAGTATTGGTGACACAGGTAATTGGTTTAATCCCATTGATGCTGTGTACTATGTTTACAATTTTTAAATATTGGGTCATTTGGAATTTGTATTTTTGTATCGAACCTGTGAAGTTGGATGGTAAGTAGGTGAGGGTATAAACTTACCGAAATCAGCAAAACTCGTACATATTAAAAGTTATTACCCCCTTTAGTGCATATTAATTGTTATAATTTTGACTTTCACGATCTTCAATGTTACTTTTTGATTGGTATTTTCTTAAATAATACAGTATGTTATTAACAATTGCAATATTATTTTTTTATGATAATATTTTTGATTATAGTTTTAATGGTGGTAATTCTATATAGTAACTCATTGTATATGTTGAGAAATATATGGTCAAAGTTTTTGAAATTTGCAAGTACAATTTCCAAAAATGACAATTAATATGAAACGGAGGGAGTAAAAGTTATCTAAATTTACCAAACTTATCAAAATTAACATTTACCATACTTATTATTTACCATTGAACTTTGTAGGCCCCTTAGGGGGTAAGGATTTTATATTTGCCTCTTCCATAACTCACTTGGTGGTGTAATTTTGGAGTATTGTATTTGGATTTGGTTTATTGGCTTGGTTTGTGTATTCAGTTGATTTAAGTTATTGAAACTTTGTTTGGCCTTGTCAGTTGTGATATCTGTGACCAAAGAAGGTGTTAAGTTTTCCACCAGAGGTGATATTGGAACTGCCAACATTGTCTGCAGGCAGAACACAACAGTGGACAAGGTATGATGTTTACTTCATTCTCATAATACTAGAGCTGTGGCAAATGACCTATTGACCAAAAGTGTTTTTGAGTCGAGGGTTTTCGTATAAAGGGGTTTGGACCATATAATTCTTAAGAAGACTGTAAAAGTTCATCTTTATAAACTGGTAGTAGTCGTGTTAGATGAGGTGGTAGGATAATAGTATGGTCTATCCAAGGATAATAGTACAATCTATTTATGGATGCTAATGAGCCTGTTCATGGATTCTAGTATAATTTATCTATGGATGGTGTATGCTAAATCTGTGGATGAACACTATTCTATTTTACAAAGAACTTCATTGTGTCCTTAAAAACTTTATGATCCAAGCTTTATGCTTGAACTCTGAAGTGAGTCTGACAAAAAAATGACCTGTTTGGGGATTTTGGCTTGTCAAAACAACCAAATTGGTGTCTGGTAAGTAATCTATATTTAGATGGTTGTTTAGACCTAAACAAACAAATTTCAGTAAGTTAAAGATAGTAGTCTATCACTCTATTTGAAGCTTCTCTTGGACATGCTTATTTTATCCAAGACTTTACCAAACTTCTGTCAAATGCTACCAATAAATAATTGGTACAAATTATGTTGAATTATAAACAAAGAGTATAAATGACATTTCATCAACTACCCTTTCTTAAAAACAACTAATTTTACCTTTTCCAAGTAGTCAATTCAAACATTCTACTATAAATACTCAATAGCTATTTGGCAAATGTAACCCCTCTTGTCTGTATTATGGTTCTCATTTTCATGGTATTCTTACTGTTGTTTAAACGAATGATTTTACAGCCGGAAGATGCAACTGTCATTGAGATGAATGAGCCGGTAACGTTGACATTCGCATTAAGATACATGAATTCTTTCACAAAGGCAACACCGCTATCGAACACAGTGACAATCAGCTTGTCTTCAGAGCTGCCAGTGGTGGTTGAGTACAAGATTGCCGAGATGGGATACATCAGGTTCTACTTGGCTCCCAAAATCGAAGAGGATGAGAATGAATCTTAGGCCTCTCAGCTTCACCATCATAATCTACTGTCCCTAGTTTCTACCAATTAGGATGTCCTGAATTTAGTATCTTTGATTTCTAATAGGTCTGTTTAGTTGAAGTTAGAATTGGGGAAATTTTAATTTGCATTTCAGTGGTGCCTATTATCCCTGGTTTTATGATGGATTGTGTTTAGTTGATTGTGTGTATGTATTGAAATTCTTAATAGAGATTAGTATTTTGTGCATTGTTGAATGATTTTAGTGTTGTTCCTTTTGGTGTACGTTCTAGTCAGATTCATCCCGTAACTAAATTGATTTTCGAAAGGTTTTTTTGTGGGTTTGTAAGAGCAAACTTTTTCATTAACTTTAGTGCATGGGAAGAAGACTGTTTTCGGTTGAGTCGTTTAGGTTGTGCTTACGATTGTTTATATTAAAAATTTGTTGTTATTGTAATCTTTTGGTGTACATGTGCTCTTGAATGTTTGGATTAAACAGCCTCCAAGTTTAAATCAGCCTGTTACCATGTCGTTATTTAAGTCATTATCAGGTTTAGTAGCATCAAATCATCTAATAGCTTCAAAATAAAGGGTGAGTTTTTTTCCATCTTATTATTGTATAGTACCCCCTCATAATTTTGTTTGTCAGTTTTTTTTGCAATTTTCAATAATTTTATTTGATTAATAATCTTTTAGATAATATTTTTTTTTATTAAAAATTACATTAGATTCTCTTTTTAGTATTTGTCTATAAGAATTTTAGACCTAGTTCTTTTTATATGGTGGGTAAAATGTGGTAATGGTGTGGTAAAAATGTGGATAGCGTCATATGATGTGGTGCGATGTTGTAAGTGGTGGTAAGAATGATTGATGTGGTAAGTGAGGAGAGAAATAAAAGGTTGTGAGAAAAAAGTAAAAAGTTGTAAGAAAAATGAGAGAAAAAAAATGAAAAGTAGTGAGAAAAATGAGAAGTAAAGAGAAAATTATAGTCATTGTGGTAAAATGTGTTATGATATGGTAATGTGTGATGGTTTGTGGTTCGAGTGGTTAATTGTGGTAGGTGGAATATGATATCACAGAAAAGAATATAGTGTTAATAATAGTAACGTTATATTAGTAACAATTTTGAAAATTTTGACTTACTCAAAAATCAAGGTGATAGATAAATCGAAAGGATAATCCCCCTTGTGATTGGGTCAGTAATTGCCTACAATTTATTACATGCTTCTCGAACATGTGCTCTAAATATGATCATTGTTCACTTGTATATATTAAATTGTTTACTATCAATAATATAATTGTTTACTTATGTATATGCAGAGCATGTACTCTAAATGCCTGTAATATGTATTGGTGGTCGCCCCCATGTCTCACCCTTCTTTGCAACTAACTAGCAAGTGATTACATGACTAGCAAGTGACTTGTGGTCACAGATGATCTTATGGTACTCTCAGTAAGGATGGGGTGCAAACAACAACTAATCAAATAATTCCTGTATAATCAACAAATTTGGTATATTCCCTTTAATTACAAAACAAATCTATCTTCAAGAATACATGAGATTAATATGTCCAGTGATCTACTTCAGACCAAAAAAAAAAAAAAAAAAAAATCAAAATCAAAACAGAGAAACCAGTGACCTTCCCTACAAACTACATGAACAAAAGTCTTATTGCATTGCCTGCATGGGTGAAAAAAAAATTCCCTATTTACTTTGATAAATGGCATAACTAAACAGATCCAATGGGGTCTCAAGATTGCTGCACAGGGGATTTTCTGAGGTAAAGTTTTTCGAACTCGTACCTCGAATCTCAAGTGTTTGCAGTGCAGGAAGAGGTAATACCACTAGAACTACAGATGAGATGAGATGAGATGAGATGAGAGGATGTGTATGTTTTGTTGTGCCGAGTTTTTTGTTACTTATTTCGCTTCTTTGCTTCGCTGTAGAGAATAACTCCTGTTACAGTGAGACAGTATCCCAGCATTCCTGTGACTGATACCGGGTTCCTAAATATCAAAATCGATACCACCACTGCGACTGCTCCTTTTGCGTTTCCCAGCACCTGAAACAGCAAGAGTTCTTAGAACAAACATCATGAAGGGTGTATTGAGGAAGTGAATGTTATGAGAGTGGGGCGTGGTGACGAAGATATAGTATGAATCTTTGTGAGTATTAGGTAATGTAATTCTTGGTGGAAGCAAAAAAATGTCATATGTGGAAATTGTGGGGGTTGATGGGTCATGTTTGTTATGGACAGTGTGGTACTTCCCAATCTGTAAAACTTATTGATGGTCACTCCGAGATAAGGGTCAGTGGGCGGGGTAAATTTACCTGGTTAGAAAAGAGGGTACTATAATCATGAAAGTACACCAAATGCTGATTCCAAATTCATGCCCAAATAAGGCAATAATCTCACCTTGGTTGGATGTGGTAGGTTGGTGTAGCAATTTTGATAGGCTGGTTCAAGTGGCTGCCTTATTTGATCTTTTTGATTAAACACAATTGATTTCACATAATTCCATTTTGAACTTATCCTAAATTACAATCAAATCTTCATTGTGGGATAAACAAAGTGACATGTTTTTGAAATTAGAGAGTGAGATAATGGTAAACCATGGTTCCCTCAAATTCACCGTTTAAGATGATAATTTTATATTCTAACATGCCAAATTAAATATTGGGACTGATAAGATTCGACCATGAGATCTCTTGCTCAGTTTGAGTCTGATATCACGTGGAACTATCTCAACCAAAAACTTAAGATGATAGTTGAAGGCCAAATGATGGTTTTAGTCAGTGATTCACTGAAACAAGGACACCCAAGAGGCTAAGACTGAAATCTTGACAAATTATTCAGCAAACCCTTCCCTCCCGGCATATCAAAGGTAGCAAACTAAAACCAAAGGAAGAGATTAACACTAATCCATGGGAGGTTTCAGGGGTAATACCTGGAGAGTCAAGGCACTTGTGTGTTTGGTGACCAAAAAGTTGGTCAGATTCACAAAGTACGCAAGTGCAGAATTGAAGAGCAGATACCATACGATGTTGATATCGTCTCTTGCAAGAGCAACAGTGATCCCAACTACATCTTTCTCCATTAGGAGTGCAGCTGGGATGAGGCACACAACAGCAATAGGAGCCATGTACATGAGGAGATTCATGGAGTTCAATTTCTCCCTGTAAAATGTGGTTACAACTGATCAGCATATATCGTTTTTAGGGAATCAATACGAATCAACAAGAGAAGATTGAACGATTTTGGATCTAGGAAGAATCAAGCGGTAAGAATTTGTTTCTGCAAAATTGAGAGTCAATAGAGCAACGATTCTTACGCTTCAGAAGACAGTAAGATTCCTTGGAGTACTGTCTTCAGTGCCCGTGCAGCTGTTGCTCCAACGCACATTATGAACCCAAACAAGTTGAAGCTGGGTTCTCCCTTCAAGCAAAAGATTGAATAGAAACAACATATAAGTAACCACAAATCAACATAACAATGACACTTTTTTCTCGATTATTATAAGGATAATAACCCAACATTCAGGTACATAAACCAGCTAAAACAAAAAGCAGCTGAAGATAAAACTGCTGAGAACCAAAACATAGACAAACAACATAACATGACACATAGTTATTCGATTACATCATTTAGTAATATACAATCAAATTATCCACCATTATTGAAAGGTAAAGAGCTGAAGCACTTTGTACATATGCACCTCATTCCCACTCATAATCTGAACCCCTACAATCCATCTACGTTACTTCGACGCTTCATTTGCTTCAAGTCCCCAAGTCGGAAATTTAGCCCTTTGACATGGATATAGACAAGCAAATATGCAACCCTCCATTATAGACCCAAAATGTTCATTTTTTTCCTTTCAAAACTCCTTCTAGTCCAACAGAACACCCATATTTAAACATTTAACACTTGAACAGGGGGACACTAGGGTCGTAATACATCCAAATATTGTAGTAAGCCTTGTCTTAAGACTGCACCACTATATATTTTATTGCAGGACTTTGGGGTAGCGTATTATTTTATGAATATACGGGTGACTAGCTAATGATAATATAAATATCAATCACATCAAATCTTTCAGAATGTACAAGAAAGTAGTTTGTTTCACCATAACCCTTACAACCCTACTGCAAATTCTACCCCACCCTACCCTAGATTTGTGATTCACCCGTCAAATTCATGGGTAAAAAACATTTGGGTAAAAGTTAAATTTTGGTAAATTTTTTGGTAATTTTTGACAAATTCTGATAACTTTTTGCAAATTTATGCAAATATATCAAAATCCTTTTTTTTTGTTGTTTTTTTTAACTTTGGTAATTTTTCTGCCCATTTCAACCATATATAAAACTGACAAATAACCCATCAGCATCAAGATAATCAGCACCTTCACTTAATTCCACAGATAGAAATCTATCCTATCATAATATTCTGCAAATGCAACATTTGTTATACAAATTCACCATTAAATATCTATTTAATCTTAAAAAGACATTTTAACAATAAAGAAAGAGGAATAAAATCTACATACCCCACTCGCGATAATGACCCCGGTAACGACAGGTATGAGAGTGACATACGTCAACCACCCTTCCCTCTTCAACGTCATCAAATACGCAAACACAGCGGTGAAAAACGGCGTCGTTGCACCGACGGCCTGATTGAACGACACTGGGAGATAACGCAACGATATGTTACCGCTAACCACCGACGCGCAGAAAATCGCGCTGAGAGCCGAAATCTTCGCGAATTGAACCCTAGATCGTATGGTTTGCACAGGGACGATCTTCAGCCATGTAATCGCAATGTAACTAAGAAGCGAACAAGCTGTCATATGACACATCGTCAGGAAAATCGGGTACTTGAATCCATAGTTGCTCAACAAATACTTGTTTAGCAGTAATACTCCGATGTTCGATGAATACCAGAAGCTAATCAACCCTATCGTGAACAACTTCCCTGACGATTTCATTGCCGAAATTCGAATTTCAATCTGTATGATCAGCTCGGAAGATTATGTTAGATAATCCTGATTATGATTCGATTCGATCGATTTGATTCGAAGATGTTTTCGTAAACCTAATTAGGTTAGATCAGAGAGAAATCGAGATCGAGAATGATGAATTGTGGATTGTTATTGATAAGAATGTTGTGATGATCGTGATTAGGGTTGGATTTGGGAATTTTGATATTGGAAATTAGGGTTAGAGGAGAGAGAGAGAGAGAGAGAGAGAGAGAGAGGTGGCGGGGAGTGGTCGGAGAAGAGAGGGAAAATTAGGCGCCAGCTATGGCGGTATGAAGGTTGTTCTTTTTCCTCTCTTCTTTTATTCTTTTTTAAACTTTTTTTTTGGTTTTATTAATTGAAACAGTGTCTTGAGGTTTAGTTTTTCTTTAAATGAGAATTTATTATTTATAATTAGGTTGAGGCCTAATAATACTTAAATCTAAATTAATCAATTGCCATAAATGCACAAGTGAAAGAGTGGATATGTGTGATTGGATTATAATATTTGGTTTTCTAGTTATTCCTATTTTTTTAATGATTTTTCAAAAGGAATTGAAATGGTGTTTTTTTTCATGTGATTAAACAAATACTAAAAAATATTCTTCATTTTCGTTTTGTGAGGGAGTAAATGAATTTAGTTGTGCTTATAAGGAATAATAAAAAGAATCCTTTATTTCTATTTTGTGAGGGAGTTAATGAAGTTACTTGTACTAGGCTTTTAAGGGGAATAAATCACTCATGAAATTAAATTAAAAAAATATGGTAAATTAAATTAAAAAAAGTGGCTCACAAATATCTTATTCACTTATAAATTCAAAAAATATCAGTCTTACAAAAAAGTTGAATTTAAACCAGACATTTGTGGCTATCATATATATGTACACATATATATTCATAGGCCTTTCCCATTTACAAAGGAAAAAAAAAAACTCTAGTACATTTTGAATGTAATTAGAAATTCTTGTCTATTTTAGTTTATTCAACTACGAAATAATTCGGTAAAAATTGTCTTAAAGAAACGAGTGACTTTTTGATTGGTCTCTTTTTAATTTGTCCTTAAGGTTACTATTTCGAACGATTGCGTACTATTATCTTAAATAATCAATTTCTTTCTATAGTGCTTTTGCTTGAAAAACTTTCCTAGAAAAGTCCGCTTTTTTAAGTTGTAAATTCTCTCATGTTTAGTTATGCTCAATGGAGGGAAAAATTTTACTACCAAATCTATGATTTTACTCTCAAACTTGGTAAACATTCTCATAATGAAGGGTTGGTAAAAGTTCTTTTATTTTTTTCAGAAAGTATTTTGAACTCCTCTACTTGCTTGAACCATAAAGTTGCTACTAATCCAAATGATTGAACCCAAGACCCAAGCAAAAGCGTAAGACTCTGGAGGAATGAATCTGATAATCTGCCAACTTGAAAAAACTAATATATATCACATGCATGCACATGAAACACGTGCTCCAAAATACTAACAGTGAATAATATAATAACAAAAGTGAACAATCATAACATTAAGAGTGAACAATTATTTTAATATTTGAAGCACATGCTTGGGCTTCAGAATATCTGCAATGAACAATCATAACAATAAGAGTGAATAATTAACACATTCTCCAGATGCACCTAATAAATTACAAAAAAAACACTTGAAAATTATCACTTTTACTGACTTTGTCACTTTGAGTAGCCGTGACTCATGCATGAAATTAGAAGCTGGTAGCATGCAGGAGCAACGCAAATGCACGTGAAAAATGGACACGCCAAGCTCCGGAGCCGAGAAACGGGGAAAGGATCATGCAAATTAAAATGCACAAGCCCACACAAGCTACCCCTCCTTCCCATAAATTATGCACTACTCCTTTGTCTCTTTTTATTTTGTCCAATTACTAAATTTTTTTGTCTCTTATTATTTGTTGCATTCATATTTTCAACAATAAATTTACTAGTTTTATCCTTAATAAATGACTTTGAAATCAATAATTTAACAATAATTGATGATATATTCGCTATTTTGGGCTGTGTTCGGCAGTAACGTTTGAGGTAGCGTTTAGCGTTTTGACCAAGTCAAATTTCAAATTGCATAAATATTAATGTTCAGTAAATTAGCGTTTTGAGGAGCGTTTAGCGCTTTAAGGAGTGTTTTGTGAAACGTTAATAAAGTTAACGTTTAGCGTTTAGAGTAGCGTTTCATATTTTTCAGTTTAAAAAATACCCTTCTAAAAGTTTATCTTTGGAAATTATTGATATCCTTTTATGTCAATTCATATTCATCTGTTAATTCAAACGCTAAATTTACCAACACAAGTCTCTTTTGGATAGTCATCCGCTATTCGCTACTTAAACCGATATCCGTTATCTAAAACACTAATTTTGCCGAACATGGCCATATTTATACCTCAATTTTTGTATTGCATTGATTTCTCCACTTTTGTCCGAAGCAACAAATAAAAAGAACAAAGGGAATATATACTAAATATTTTACAGTCTTTAGTACTTTCATAAAATAGAGCATTATGCATATTAAAAGGAATGTAAAACATTTGAATGTTTGATTGAGGCATAAATGAAAGTGACATAGCATTATACATATTAAAAAAGAAATTAATTGTGAAATGTTTTAATGAAAGTGATACAGCATTATACATATTAAAAAGAAATTAATTGAGAAATGTTTTAGTTTTTGATTGACACATAAATGAAAGTGATAGATAAAATGAGAAAGGAGTACCCTCCTATTCAAAATTCAGAACTCAATAGAAAGTTCAAAATACAGTTTGTCCAATTGGAAATACCTGAGTTGTTCGACCCGAAAAAAATTGAGTCTAAACATTGATTTTTCGCCCGAATTTTAATATTGACTGAATGTTCGAACATAAAATTTCTCTTTTTTCTATTGTTCGAATCTGATTTAGCTTCATTCGAGTTGTCTGACCCGAAATAAAACCATATCCGGACATAAATTTCTCATTTGACTTTTGACATTGACCGAATTTGTCCAGCTCGAATTTAACCAAACTCAAATTTTTGCCGGGCGCTGGTTCAAAATGTTAAACACAATCACTCAGAGAATTGAAACCAACTCAAATCAATGCGAAAAATCACATAAACCCTGATTTACAATGTTGTCAAAGATTCCATGTTGAGAATTCCTTAAAGCAGCCTTACAGAGTCGGTCATCATCTCACTGTAAATAGTCAAAAGTGAAAACCTACCCTCCATCTATACCTGAAGTAGACCCACAATCTACCATCATAGGCTGGAGTCTTCTGCCCTGTTCTGTCATAATGGAATGGTGAATGGTGGTGCAGTATTCTATTCTCCAGCCACAGTGAATTTTTGAAGTAAACATTGGGAAAATTAGGTGACAACAAAGAAGGGGGAAAATCAAAAAATTAAATAAGACAGGAAATGTCAACTCTCCTATCTATATGCCTTCATACCCAAAATTTAGATACAAAAATTTCTGGTTGATTTGTCATGAGATAGATATGATCAAGAAACCCTCCATCCTTCACCGGCGTAGTTGGCTTGCTCTCCTAGTTCTTCTTCTATCCGTAGCAGCTGCAAGGCATTTTTAAGCATTTAATCCCGTTTACTTGAAATATGGCAAGCAAAAAAACGCAAATAGAAAATAAATACAACAACAAACCCTAGTATAGTCCCGCTAACGTGTGATTGAGGCATTCAAATGTAGGCAGCCTACCTCTATCAACGGGAGTGCACACAACAACGAAGACAACGACAACAACAGACGTATAATGTCGCAAATGCGAGGTATGTGGGAATCTAGATGCAGACAGTCTTCCCATGCACAAGAGTGCATGATAAAATAAAATAACGATGAACCACTTTGTTTGAGAAGGGTTAGGGCTCAGGATATACTCTTCAGAGTCTATCACTAGTTGCAGAGAACCTTCTGGGTTTCTTTCCTTTTTTCTTTTCTTTTTTTTTTTGGTAGGAGAAAGGATAAGATGCCCATCAGTTAGATAACCCTTCTCTCGAATATTCTACCTAAATTGTCGTCATACAAAATATTAGACAAGTCCTCACATGGAACATGATTCCACACATAAGTGGAAGTGATAGGTAAGCCTAAGCGAGCAAGTCGGCAGCTCGATTGCCTTGAGGTTGTCTACTGTAGCAAACAATATACTGACATGATTGTACCTGATTATACTTGCACACACGCTCGCCTCTGCAAGGTGCCCCGGATTTGATTTGAGCAGTAGCAAGCCCAACTGATAAATCGGCGATAAAAGTGTCCTCCGTTTCACCGGTTCTGTGAGATATCATGACTCCCCAGTGGGCATCTTTGGCAATCTTGACTGCCTCAATCGCTTCTGTGACGGTTCCAATCTGGTTTATCTGATACAAGCCATTTTATCACTCTCTATGTATAAATATACAGGCTAATTTTGGAAAATAGAGACAACTGTACTGTTGGCAATGACGTGTATAAGATGCATCTGTTATATGTTACATTTTCATGCAAAAGTATGTTCACAAAGGCATGTTTTTGGTCCAGTTCCTATTCCTTCAATTTTCTTTATGCCAAATGAAAGAAATTGAGCTTTCAAAAGTTCTCTCGCCATCTCATCTTCCAAGAATCAAATGTGTATCCTAAGGTTTCAAATATAACCACTTGAGTAGGAGTGTCGGACCATCTACCCCTAATGCCCCGCGTAGACCACATGTGTGCATGCACCTATGTGCATGTGTCCATGCATGTGGCATTGCCAGTAAATGGAACATAAAGGAAAAGAAACTAATAAGAATGACACAGCAGTATATGAAGGACCGGGATAGACTATTATCCCTCCTAAAGACCCCATCTACAATCGGCCTTAAAATTCTGCCCTCTTGATCTAACTAAAAACAAAGCAGGGAAGTTATCAGAAACAACACTCAACCACCAGTTATTCTGGTCACAAATACTATTACATCAGTATGCAGGAGAACATGGTATTGGAACACAACATACCAATAAAGTCTAGCAAGTAAATAGATATTGAGCCACTGCCCAGTTAAGGATCAACATAAGAACATACTAGAATTAGGTACAAGGAGACAAGAGTTCAATGCAAGATCAATAGCATTGCCCTTGTACTAAAAAGATACAATACCTTGAGCAGAAGTGCATTGCATGCGGACTCCATAATAGCTTTCTCCATACGTTTTGGATTTGACATAAGCAAGCCATCTCCCACAACCTGCAAGATAACTCTGAAATGAATACCAGGCACCTAAAGGCTAGATATATAAACAGGATGAATCTCAGGTCCTAATACAGCTAATATAGATCTGTTTCACAATAAAGCCTAGATCTGCATGGGCAAACGAACATAGCCTACCCACTTCGGTCTATCAAATCTCATCAGTAGCTACACCGAACATCCATCCACCTTCCAGACAGCTGAGAGTCATACATGGAATCTTCCTTTTTCTTTTTTTCTTTTTTCCCAACATTTTATAAAAACTAAAAAGCTGAATCCATCAAATGTCTCAATAAATTGTCCAGGCAACCTTCTAGATTCAGGTCAGAGAGAACTGTTATGTACAGTTCAGTAACTAATGGACCTCACAGCCCTCCCAAAGACCCCCCCACCCCCCGGGGGGGGGGGGGGCTATGTGGCTATGTGAGGCTTTGGTGTCATTTGGAGTAGTTTGGTTTGATTTCCTTCACCGAATAATAAAATTTCAAAAGCAAACCACAATAGATGCTTCAAAACTTTTGTCAATCCAAAGCCAGCATGCATTTGGATTATCATGAGCATAACCTCCTAAGAAAACAGCAAACTGAACCTGGCATATTTGAAGACCAGACAGGGATTTAGTATGCTCCCAATCCTCCTTATCAAATGGATCTTCAATCGACACAACCGGATAGTCTGCCAAATACAAAAAGAAAAGTAACATTGACAATGCTAACTCCCACATGATAGAGGAGGCAAAAACAAAAGAGAATTCAAAAGCAGCTATACCAGAGCAAAGTTGTTTATACATCTCAATCATATCCTCTCCAGACTTGAAATTTTGCCCGGACTTATTTGGGGTCTTGAAGTCCAAATCATACTTGGTACCTTGTATACAAAAGTTTTAAAACAAAAAGCCTTCAGTCATTGCTTTCAAGAAAGGATAACTATGAGGGCACTGAAAACAGTCGAAAAGGAGCCTAAATTCTTTATGTGCTGCAATTTCAGCATCAATAAATGCACAGTGGTACCTATGCAGAAAGATGTTGCAGCAACATCAATAGCAATCTTTATTTTGTCCCCGTATCCTGTTCTACTAATAGCCTCCATGACTAGATCCAGGGCTTCTCTAATACTGCGTGAACAGCAACATAAAAGGATAGAAGATCTTGTCAGACTTCAGTGCACACAAATGGCTCCACATAATAAAAATATGTGATCTACTTGTTCGGTTTGACACAATGTTTTATCTCCAGGAAGATAGAGAAACTAAACAAATATACATTCATATGAGAGTTACTTGCCTTGAAATATTTGGAACTAAACCACCATCTTCCCCAACATTACATCCATGCACGGCAAATTTTTCTGTAACAACAGCCTGCCCTTTCAAATAACCCCAAAGAAAGGATCAATAAGGTGATAAAGATGGTGAAGGAGCAAGGCAGCTGCAAGCAGCCTTCTAAAAGAAAATATAACAACACCGGAGTATTGGAAGAAAGATAAAACATCATTATCAGATAGCAATAAAACATGTTTTCAGCAACTTCTTTCAACAAAACAAATAAGAGAAACCGGTGGAAATGAAAAATGATGGGCTGGACTTGCTAATCCCCCCTGCCCCAAAGCGTGCACGCTCACACACACACACACACACACAAAAGAAGAAACTAAGACCTATTGATGTTCTCCTTCCTACAGTTTCTTAGAAACAATAAGTGAATGACCATACATTTTACTATTAAAAGGTTTTAAAAAAAAAAAAAAACTTTTCCCCCATATGCATAAAGTAAGGCAATAGGGAGGAACAAAAACTCATCCATGGAATCCGAGTGGCTCGGACTGCACCTTTGGTTACCCACCTGTTCTTTGCAGATGATAGCCTCCTCTTTGTTCGAGCAACGGAGGAAGAAGCCATGCAGGTTTTGGAGATCCTAAATTTGTATGAGAGGGCTTCGGGGCAAATGATAAATATCGATAAATCTGAAGTCTCCTATGGCCGGAATGTGAGCGAACAAACGAAAAATACACTCCAACAGAGATTAGGGTTTAAAGCAGTAGAGACTCATGATCGGTATTTGGGGATGCCTACTTATATAGGAAGATCAAAGAAGGCGGTGTTCCAGATAGTCCAAGACCGAGTTTGGAAGAAACTAAAGGGATGGAAGGAAAATTTTTTATCAAAGGCAGGCAAAGAGGTACTCATCAAAGCAGTGGCACAAGCAGTACCGACATATGCTATGCAATGCTTTGAACTCCCAGCATCGAAGAATGAAATGTGTAAACCCAAGGCTACTGGTGGGATGGGTTTCCGAAGATTTAAGTGCTTTAATAGAGCTCTTTTAGCTAAGCAAGCATGGCGCCTTGTTCAGTGTCCAACGTCATTAGCAGGGAGGATTCTCAAAGCAAAGTATTTTCCAAATGGAAATTTCTGGCAAGCCAAGTTAGGTTATCAACCTAGCTACAGTTGGAGAAGCATTGTGGGAGTGCGGCCGTTGCTACAGAATGGGATGGTGTGGAGCATCGGAGATGGGAAATCTGTGCGAATATGGGGAAAGAAGTGGATTCCAAATAGGCAGGATAATTTAATCCCTTCTGGACCGGTTATGTTGGAAGAGGAGGCATGTGTATCAGAACTGATTGATGAAGAAAGACGAATTTGGAGGAAAGATGTGTTGGAGCTGTGTTTTGACTCTACAACAGTATCTCATATTCTATCCATTCCTATTAGTGAGACTACCCAAGTTGATGAAATTGTCTGGAAATTTACCCATAACGGAAACTATACTGTTAAAAGTGGCTATCATTTGGCAATCAACATGGCTTTCGCCCAAGAAAGAGAGTTGGGTGAGGGGTCGAGAAGACAAATGGGAGTGGGCAAGATGCTGTGGGGGATAAATACAATGCCACGAACAAAGCATTGCTTGTGGAGAATGTGGAATGACACATTGCCGACAAAAACAAACTTAGTGCAACGAAGAGTGGATATAGATCCCATATGCATGACTTGTGGAGAAGCTTATGAGACAAATGACCATGTCTTTTTTGACTGCAGCTGGGCACAACTGGTGTGGAAACATAGCTTTTTCCGCTTTGATATGCAAAGGCGGGAAATTAAAGATGCTGGAAAATGGGTGGAAACATGCCTTAAGGAAATGGATGAAGAAGGGAAAGGTTTTCTTGCAATGATCATTGGCGCAATCTGGAGGGTAAGAAATAGGAAAGCTTTTGATGGTGTGTACAGTGACCCTTTGGCAGTGGCAATGGGTGCTGTGGAGGCGCAACACAGATTTTTATTGGCACAGGAAAAGGTTGAACTGATGGAGACAGGACAACAACAACATCAATGCTGGAAAGCTCCGACGGAAGGATGGATAAAGATAAATACAGATGCATCAATTGGAAAGAGCGGAAATGGTGGGTGGGGGGTAGCTGCTAGGAGTCACCTAGGCGAACTGGTAGGAGCAAAGATGGAATACATGGAGACAGCATGGAGTATTGATACAATGGAGGCGGGAGCAATTACATGCGGACTCAAACTGGCGCGAGACAATGGTTGGAGCAGATTGGAAATTGAATCCGATTGTCATCAAGTGATTGAAGGCCTCCTAGGAAAGGGCACAGCAAGCCCTCAAGCGACAAGAATTATCAAGGACTGTTGGAGTTTTCTACCTGACCTCAGTTAGATTTATTTTTTGCAAGAGAAATTGTAATAGAGTGGCACATACTTTAGCAAGGCTTGCTGTTAGTAAACAAATTGATTGTACTTGGAACACTGTCTATCCTCCTGAAGTTGCAGATTTAGTAACTGAGGAGGGTGGAGTTTCTGATGAATGAATTTGGTTTTGGGTTGTGTTTTCAAAAAAAAAGACTCCTCAAGAAGAACTGACACGCATGTACGGATTGGTTGTGGCATGAAAGAAAGGACCAAGATGCTTTATTTTTTCATAAAATTCAATTACCTTAAGGTGATGGTAAGTTTCAGATCCCATTTGCACTCCCTCCTCAAATGTCTTTGCACCAACAGGCAGCACCATAACTTCCTGAGAGAATTATGAAGTCTAAATTAAATTGGGATTTAGGAGACTACATGTCCACCAAGTTTGATAAGCATTATGTGTCGGCTGTTTATAGGCTTGTTATACCTGAATAGCCAAATTGTTTCCTGCATGCTTGCCACCACTGAGGACAGTGAATGCAGGAACAGGGAGGACAATATTAGTCACACCAGCTAGATCAGCAATGTGCTTATAAAGCGGAACCTGAGACGAACCAATGAATAAGGTAAGGAAAGGAACCACGCCATCAGAAAACCATCAGTCATAGTTCAATAAGAACCCAACCTCTTTCTCAGCAGCACCAGCCTTGCAAGCAGCAATTGAAACAGCTAGTATAGCATTTGCACCAAGTTCTCCCTGTAAAATCATATGAACAAAGCTAACTGTCATGTATTTTGTATTTTCTACAAGTTGAAGACTAAGAAGTCGTACACGTGCAAATATAAGTAAACCTTAACTGCCCCCCCCCCCCAACCCACCCAAATCCCAAGTCTCATTGGGGAGTGGGAATGAGAAACAACTAAAAATAGAATGCATATCTCTCATGCCATCACAACCTTTTTCTCTGTTTTGTCAAGATCAATCATGGCTTGATCAATTTGAGACTGAAGAGTTGGGTCCATGCCAATCAAAGCTTCAGATATTTTCTCGTTTACATGTTTGACAGCTTTAGTTACACTGTTTCCTAGATACATTCCTTTGTCTCCGTCACGTAACTCGATGGCTTCATACCTAAGCAAAAGTAGAACCACTGAATTGTTAACTGCCACCTTGACTTGACAACGTACCCTAAAAAGTAAGCTCTGGTTCGCAGAGAAATAGGTTCCATTGGATAAATAGCGCAATCTGCTAAAACTTGGTCAAATATTGGTTCAAAAAACAATAACAAATGCAAAGTAATAGCATTGAACACATAATTGACAAAAAGAAGTGATAATTCACTGTTTCACACAAATATCATTTTGCTATAGATAGACAAAAGAGCTCCAGGCTAATCAATAGTAAGAATTACATAAGTATTATGCGAGTAAAGTAAAACCTGTAACAGCAACCTACCAGTCTTTCGAACAATCAACAACAACGAATCACAAACAAAATGTGTACCGTATAACTGTCAACTGAAAGAACTCTATGAAAGTCACAAAGGCAAACAATGAAATAGAAAATACATATATTAAAAAAAAAAAAAGCATTACGCTTAAACAATACTGCCATGTAATGACCTTCAAAACTGCCTTCTATAGTCAACCAGAATCCCTCAGGAGGTCACCAGTTATTGGATTTCTTTTTCATTATATTGGATTTTAGAAAGGGTTATCCAACCAACCAATTTAAGTATCCGGCTATTACAAACCACACCCTCATGCACCCGTGCCCGTTGCAAGTGGCTCAACAAGCTTTAGCGCGCGACAACAACCAAATTCATGAAAGCATGCACCTCTTCCAAATAGATAATGCAAATAGAGCAGTAAGAAAGATCAATGCACTACACAAAGCACAGGACAAGTTGAGAAGAAACAATCGTCAAAAGTAGAGCCCGTAGACTACACCAGACAATTCCTTTCGAAGTCATCAAGGCTGCTTTGGGCCAAAAATCTATGACTAACTAATTTCCACTATCATCAACTACATGTCCATCGATTTCTTACCTACCTGAGCTTTGCAGATATTCTCTCTAGCTTTACTGGGATCAAACTCCATATAACATACCATCTTCAAAACCGACTATGAACGCTTCTCGAATGTCAGCAATCAAATCTACTATGGAGCTTCTAAGCATACTAGGTTATACAAAATTTATAGGCATTAACTTCGACACCACAACCACTCAAATGAACAGACCCCAAATACAAAATTTCTTCTTCAAAGTTCCCCAAATCTAAACTAACTGGAATTGAGACTATCCAAGACACTGGTTGACCGAAAATCCCCATTAAACCTCCTTTCTACAACAAATAAACACAAAACGCATCTCGCACATCACTCCACTCCATTTCACATTGCTGATTCATCCAGAAACATCCATAAACGAACAATTCTCAGACAAAGCAGCCAATGACACTCGATTCACATACGAATAACCTCAACAAATGCATAATTTCAGCTCAATCAAGAACTTAATCAACAAAATTCAAATGTCAAAGAGTAAAGAGAAAGGAAGGTACAAGCCAGAAGAAGGACCACTAGGAACAGAAGCACGGAAAGAGCCTTTGTTCGTAGCCAATTCAACCTCAACGGTAGGAATTCCTCTGCTATCAAGGATCTGCCTCGCCTTCACCTTCGTAATCACCGACTGCACCGATTTCCGCATATGATTCGCCTATTCGTTTCAAAAATTCACCATCCACAAAATTCAATCAATCAAACAAGCGAGAATGCATGCGATCTAACAACATTCAAAATCGCACATCAATGGAGGAAATCGGAGGGATGATTTACGATGAATAGGATGGGATCGGTGGTCTTGGCTCGAACGGCTGCATTGACGGCATCCTCAATCTTCCGAGCAAGCATATGCTTGTCCAGATACTCTTGCACTGACATTTTTTCCGGCGAGATTATTCCGGCGACGGAAGAAGGTTCGAGAATGTATGGAATTGTTGTTTGAGTTTTGCAGACAGAGACGAATACAGTCTGGTTGTCTGCTACGAGGAGAGACGTGGCTCGGTCTGGGATCCAACTGGGGATGGTCAAACTCAAGCCTCAAAATGGGCCGAGGTTTTGTTTTTCAAGTCAGTGGAAACTGGCTAGTACTACTAGTATCCTATATGTTTCATATTTATTCTCAGTTTTTTTTTTAATTGTACAGTTAGATATTAAAAGTTTTGATCATAAATTTTTTAATATATATAATAATTTATTATACTAGTTTTTAACCCGTGCGATGTATGGGATTAGGAGTGGAAATGAGCCAAGCCTTTTACGAAAAAGGCTTGTGGCTTCGGCTTGGCCAGCGGGCTCGAAGCTAATTGAATTAGACAAGCCAAGCCAAGCAATGAGTAGCTCGGCTCGTTAGGCTTGGCAAGCCTAATAAGCTTGTATATGTGTATTCTAATATTACAAATTCATTGACTTTTTTTATGTTGACTTTTATATATATATATATATATATATATATATATATCCGATAGGAAGAAAGATACGGTAGGAAGATAGGAAAAAACGATCTGGAGCGTACAAATCTAATCCAATGGTTGATAATAAAGCCAGCTTACTTCCTAATAAATCAGCTAGTGGTTTTTTTTAAAAAAAAAAATAAAATCAATTAGAAAGAGAGAGATTTCCTTCCCTAAATTGTAGGAATTAAATTAACCAAATTTAACTCCATTATTATAAAAAAACCAAAGAAAAACAAAAGTTATCAAATTACAGGGATTATATTTAGTCTAACATAATCGTTGTTTCTCACGCTCCATGACCATACTCTTTAATATCTATGACCACACTCCCTAATATCTATGATCACACTCCCATTAAGTCAAAATTACAATGTTATCTAGATATATTTGTGACGACACTCCCTAATATCTGTGATCATACTCCATTGTATAGATATGATAGTGTATCTGTGTACAATCAGTTAACTTTTGTAGACCTTGGAAAAATGTGAATTTCCTAATATCCATAACCATACATCATGACCACACTATCCATAGAATGACCACAGTCGTTCAGACTTCAGAGTGTGGACAAATATATATTGAGTGTAGACAAATTTATACAGTGAGTTGAGTATATCTATTGAATATGACCACAGTGTGTTCAAAGTGTGGACAAATTTATGGGAAAAATTTATGCAATGTGTGGTCATGTATATTAGGGACTGTGGTCTTCCATAATGCGACAATAAAGATATAATTTGATTTAGAGAGGTGTGGTCATGTATAAGGGGAGTGTGGTCTTTGAAATAATTTTGATTTATGATAGTGTGGTGATGAATATTACGGATTGTGGTCATGAAATGTGAGAAGCAACGATGATGTTGGACGGAACATACCCATGATAATCCTCATAAAATGTTAACTTCTGTTTTTTATTTTTAGTTTTTGATAATAATTGAATTTAATTTGGATAACTCAATCCCTACAATTTAGGGAAATAAATCTTTCTCTCTTTAATCCCATGCATGATTCTAGCTAATCATTCTAGCTAAATTATTTTATTTTATTTTTTCCGAAATCACTAGTTGATTTATGGGGAAGCAAAGTGGTTTTATTATTAGCCATCAGATTAGATTTGTACACCCCAGATTGCTTCTTCCTACCTTCTTACCGTATCTTTCTTCCTACTGGATTCGCTCCCTATATATATATATATATATATATATATATATATATATATATATATATATATATATATATATATAGGATAATTGGATTCTAATAGTCCATACTTTTACCAATTAGACAATGGTGGACCGTACTTTCACTTTGTATTCTGATGGACCAAAAAAAAAATAAAATTGGATTTGAATGGACGCCGGCGAGTTGAGTGGCGGTGACTCGGTTGTTTGCTGACATGACACATTGGGCATGAGTTTGACCGGATTGACTTTAATTTTTATTGGCACATCATACACAAAACACATGCCAATAGGTTTTTCTTCTTTTCTTTTAATCAAGCGTGTAAAAAAAATTAAAACCCCCATTTTCCTTTTCTCTCTCTTCTTTTTCCATTTCCAATTCCCCCCCCCCTCTCTCTCTGTGTAATAATTCCCCACCCAAATTCCTCTCTCTCTCTCTCTCTCTCTCTTCCATGGCCCCTCCTCTGCTTCTCTCTCTTCACCTTCACCTTCCTCTTCACCCTCCTCAACCACCACCATCAACACTACCCACCCCTCCGCCGCCTCTTTCCCGCCGTATCTGCCGCCCTCCTCACATGCCCATGAAGAACTATGTTTTGATATGGAATCTGCATTCATATCCTTTACTTCTTTTTCATCTTCTTCCTCTCTCTCTCTTTCTCCTGAATCCAATCATTCTGCAAGGGAGGATTCTGATTTCTGAATTCAATTCACATGGCAATTCGAATGGGTTTGGTGTCGCCTGAGCTCGCCTTGGATTTGAAACCCAGTTTCGTCCCTGAAACTGTCAATCGCTTTCTGAAACAAGTCTCGATCATCACCGATGCCTCCAAGAAATCGGACAAGCTCGATCACTTTGTCAACAGATTAGAAGAAGAGATGAAAAAAAATTGAAGTTTTTAAACGGGAACTCCCTCTTTGCATGCTCCTCTTAAAAGATGGTTTGTTTCTTCTTCTTTTTTTTGTTCATCTCGTCCTTCCCTAATTTCACTGCAGTTTTATCCTTTGATTTGTTGTTAATGGTTTCTTAGCAATTAGCATTCCAGACAGACATTTTCTTTTTTTTTAAAAAAAATAAATGGGTAGATGATTGAGAGTGATTCTCGAATCGGGCTGGGCTGGGGCTGTTTTGTTTTACCTGGGTTTCTTGTTGATTGTAATGAGAAAAACTTTGGAAAGAAAGAAGAAATGGATTTATTTTGTAATGACAATGTCACACCCATCACTTCTCATAATTGCCATCAGAACCAAACCCAAACCCTTGTTTCACAAAATCAAAAGGTAAAGGCTTTCTGCCAATCATAGAAATTAAATGATTGTGTTTCTATGGAAATCCAAACCAAATGTTGTAAAATTTAGAATCTGATGATCCAATCCAAGCTTTAACTAACATGATACCTGTTTGTTGTTTGGTTTCTTGTGTTTGCAGGAACAGGATAAAAGAAGTAAATTAGTGGGTGATAATATGTATGAACCCTGTAAAACTATGACAGGATCAAAAGGGTTTGTGCCCTTGGTCCAACCATACCCTAAGATTGGAGAAATGAGGAGGAAAGTGGAGGAGAATGTTGGTATTCCTCAACTTTCAATGCTTATTCCTGGGATGGTGGAGCACTATAAAGATTGTATTTATTGACATAATTGAATCGCAGAGGAGGAAAGAGGAGGGGTCATACCTAACTCTATTCTTTGGATGAGGCGATGGAAGAGAGAAGCGGAGGAGGGGCCATGGAAGAGAGAGAGAGAGAGGAATCTGGGTGGGGAATTATTAGAGAGAGAGAGAGAGGGGAGATTGGAAATGGAAAAAGAAGAGAGAGAAAAGGAAAATGGGGATTTTAATTTTTTTTTACACGCTGGACTAAAAAAAAAGGGAAAACCTATTGGTATGTGTTTTGTGTATGATGTGGCAATAAAAATTAAAGTCAATCCGGTCAAACTCATACCCAACGTGCCATGTCAACAAACCACCGAGTCACCGTCACTCAACTCGCCGGCGTCCCACTCAAATCCAACTTTATTTTATTTTGGTCCACCAGAATACAAAGTGAAAGTACGGTCCACCATTGTCCAATTGGTGAAAGTATGAATTATTAGAATCCAATTATCATATATATATATATACATATATATATTAAATATTTAGTCAAAGATGCTAATTAAATAGTTAAAAACATTATAAAATCCTATCGAGAACATCCTATTATGTAATATTGTATTAGGATACTAGCGTTGCATGACACTGCATCTAAATTAAAACATTACACATAATCTTGTCTTCATAATAAAATTTAATTTATTTTACAAATTATTTACCACTTAAAATATAAATGATTATTATTTGTCGTAACGACCAAGCCGCAAGCCAAGTCACAAGCCAAGCCAAGCCTACAAATGCAAGCCAAGCCCAAGCCAAATATATTCAAGCTCGGCAAGCCACAAGCCAAGCTCGAGCTCACCTGAAAAGTAACAAGCCAAGCCTCAAGCCTTATAGGCTCGAGCTCGGCTTGGCTCATTTCCACCCCTACATGGGATATTTAAATAATTTAATAAATAAAATAAACATAAATATGTTAATACTCTCGATTCAAGTAAAAAAAAAAGAAGTCATTTTGAATTGTATGAGTCTTGAGAAAGTGTCTTGCCTTGTCATCAAAACTATATTATATATATTAAGATGAAATTTGATGATATGATTGAATTCTATAACTATATTATTACATATAAATTGAATAAAGTTATACTTTTATATATTATTTTTTATATTTCAAAAAGTGCTTAAAATAAGTTTAATGGAAGGAGTTGATTCGATTAGAGTATCGTTTAGTGCTCATTGACACAACCTACGCATCCCAAGTTTCTTATAGTTAATAATTAATATTTACTATTAAAAAAATAGTGTCAAAAATTATAAGAAATAACAATTTGGTGAAGGGCACGATATATAGATTTAGGTGGAGGTAGATTCCTAATTAGATTTGGGGGGAGTTAGACTCCTAATTGGGTTAGGAGGTAGATTTCTAATTAGATAAGGTATTGTCCTAATTGATTAAGTTTTTTGTATATTATTTTTTTAAATCGATTTTTTAATTATTATTTCATAGGCGAAAATTGTTTACTGTAATTTTAATTCGATTTTTTCCTTTAATATATTACAATTATTATTCTATGGATGCACCTTTTTGTGAGATGTATGGACTTACATTTCTAAGTGTGATTGTTGCTTTGTCATTAAAATCTTGTTGATGTTACATTACAATTACAGGACATTCAACACATACTATGAAGGGTGGCTCCACCATAAAAAAATATGAATAGATTGAGATTGAAAAAGATGAAGAAAATATCAACAATCATCACATACTCATTTACAAAGTATGATTTCGGATTTGGATTCCACATATCATATATAGTCATGAGATCTAATTTAATTATAGCACTTCACAATTGAAAAGAAACATATATGCTTTCAAATTTTAAAGTGTCTTTTAGGTTATACATGTATACTTCTAGCTATGTGGACTAACTCAATCACTTTCACTGGCAGGGGGTTGCTGGTGACCATTTTCTCTGAGCCCCTGGATGCGGTTTTCGGACATGCATCACCTTCTCGACCACTACTCGTATCCCACCCACCTTCTAAGTTACATAAAAAAGGAGCAGCAAATAATCAGCGAAATCCATATTCCAAAAAGAAATCATAGTGATGATACATGAATTATTAGGTGCCCTGTGTAAATACAACTGAGCAAGTTCAGCCCTTACCAAAGTTGCATCGCTTACATTCAAAAAAGGCAGGCCTGTGCAACAAAATATAAACATATTACTTTTATATATTAATAGATTTCTCAGACAATACTGACGGGCAACAGAACACATGCTAAAGTCAAAAAGGGAGGGGTTGAATATCTTCACAGATATTGCGGAGATTATATACTTTCAATCTTTTTAAATTATCGAGAATGCTAAATTGTAATATTCTGATATTTTTCACCAGGTAAATCCAATGTATCATGCAAAATTTTTTGAAAAAAATTGTAAAGCCATGTGATTCAATGTTTCGATGTTTATATATTAGGTCGGGAGGTAGAGTTCTAATTAGATTTGGGTGAGATGTAGAGTCCTAATTCGGTTGGGAAATAGATTTCTAATTAGATAAGATAGACTCTTAATCTGATTAGACTTGTTAATTATTTTTTTAAATCATTTTTTATTATTTCATGTGCGGGAATTTTTTACTGTTTTTAAAATCGATTTTTTTTTCTTTAATCTGATTGGCCGATAACCCCTACAATCACTCTGGGTTGAGTATTTCAAATTTCGAATATATTACTTTTATATTATTATAGATAGATAATATTAATACCTTTAGATTTATAAAGAAAAATACTATCGTAAACAATATTGTTATTATTAATATAATACTCCGTATTATATAAGAAATTATCAATTAAAGAATAATATTGGAAACCGTGACAATCAAATATATGATAGGTCATATGACATCGAAGGAATAAACTGTGAAGCAACATCATGAGATTAAGAATTGTAAAAACATACTGTTTGTGAAAATATAATATAATTATATTTTAAAAAATCTTTTGGCAAGACATTTGATGGGTTGATAATATGAGAAATTGTGGTGAGAATTTATAATAAATTGAAATAGTGCAAGATTATTGCTTTTATTTTTCAAACTAAAAAATGTGTTATCTATTAAAACTAAGTACATATTTGGCTGATGTTGTCTGTGATTCGAGTAAAACCTTATCAGATCTGCGTGGTGCCTCTGAGGCTTAGCCTAATGTTATGAGCAAGTTTTCCTATAAAGAGGTTCTTATGAGAGGTTCTCAATTTGATGGTTTGGTGGGTAATGGTGTGGTGGCCATTTCTGATTGTGAATTGTGATTGTACCATTAGTGATCCACTTATCCCCTTTGATGTTGAACTATGTCCTGCTGTGCCACCTAATTTAAGAACTTAGTTCCCAAGGCTCCAAAAGTGAAAAATCATCGGAAAAGAAATCTCAATATAATCTGCAATTCCAAGTGACGTTTAGTCAAACAAGCAACTTGCAGGGTTGTTTCATCAATAAGCTCAAGTCTTAATAAAGGGAAGATAAAACGCTCTAATAGAAGACAAGAGTCCAACAATGAAGATGATTTAGAGATCAGTGCTGAGACTTTAGAGGTTCCTTGGAAATATGTTTGGATAAATTGGATGACGAGGCACGCAGAGCGACAAAGGTTGGGTGTAAATTGAGTGTTATTCGTGATGATAAGGAAATTGCTGCAAAGAAATTTAAAGACGATTTGCTGTAAGAAAAGAAGGCACAAGTGAAGATTTAAAATTATTTTTGCTATTTTTATGCTTGATGAGCTAGTTGCTTTTGTCTGTTTATGATATGTATCCTGAGCTGTTTCTATTGTCTTGTTTTGACAATGGTTGTTTGCGAACTCTTGCCCGTTTTTGAGTTACAAATAATCAGAAAAAAACCAAGTACATATTTTTCTCATTTAAAGTATCATTTTAGTGATTTTACGGCGAATTGAATAGTTTTGTATTTGAATGAGTTTAGATAAAATTTAAGTATCTGTGTTAATTATGACTTATAGATACATAACTATTAAAATCTCAATCCTAATTTACGATCTTAAGATTTTATGATCCAAAATTCTCAATCGATTTTACTATCTATATTTCGATCCAAAAGGTTCGAGTTAGGATATCACTTCTAACAACCTTGCTTAGATATACTGAACCTAACCCTTTAACGAATTGGCCCAAAGCTCCTAATGTCTTCCCACAAGTTTTGGGCCGAAAGCTGCCCAAATGATGGCCCAATACTAGCCCTCCGTGATTAACATGAGTCATGAGTGATTAATTAATTAATTAATCTGCCGTTGTTATTCCCGCTCTATTAAATCACCATACTATATAAACCCCTCAACTGTCACTTATCAACATTTCATTTCTGCTTCCCTCCCTCCCTCCAGAATTACACTGACAGAGCAGAGCTCGAAATGCGTCGATGAACTCCATCTGATTCCAGAAATATCTCAGAATTGATCGATTTCAGAGTGATTTTTCGAGTAGATGAAGACGAAAATCAACAAAGCGTGAGATCTCAATTCGATTTCTGTTCTTCCGCCTCACAACAGGACAGGTTTGATCGACTTGTTCAATTTTCTCTGTTGATCATCTTCGTTCTTCGTTTTGCATTCAATTCTTTAGGTTTTTGCATGATTCGATGGATTCTGGTGGTGCTAATTGATAGGAGATCAAGCATTGTGACTCGTCGATGAACTCCGTCAGATTCCAGAAATATATCAGAATTGATCGATTTTAGAGTGTTTTTTCGAGTAGATGAAGATGAAAATCAACAAAGCGTGCGATCTCAATTCGATTTCTGTTCTTCCGCCTCACAACAGGTTTGATCGACTTGTTTAAATTTCTCCCTGGATCATCTTCGTTTTGCGTTCAATTCTTTAGGTTTTTGCATGATTCGATGGATTCTGGTGGTGCTAATTGATAGGAGAGCAAGCATTGTGGCAGCGCAGCAGCCGCGATCACAGCCGTCACAGCAGTCATTCTCTCAAGGATTTTCGTCACAACCGAACGGAATTTTCTCTCAGATCTCTCAGAACTCACTCGATGACAGTGTTCTTGACAATCAGGTCTGTCTCTATCTTTCTTTCTAGTTCAGATGTTCATTTCTTTTAATCGGAGCTCAAAACGGATGCAATTGCTGAAGTTTGTGGATGAATAGAAAGCGAGATGCTTTGTGTCAATCATTTAGGTTGAAAAATGTCTATCAATCTAGATATTGTTGGAGATGAACTATTTAGAATGCTTTGGAGTGTGGTTTTGGCCGTTCTTTAGTCGGATGCTTGTACTATGAAGAAGAAACACGTTGAATCTCGTTGTTATTGATGCAAAAATGCGATTAATGTGCTTTTCCTGTGTGCATTTATTTACTTTTTGAAATTAGAGAGACTAGATTTGGATTTTACGTCCGTCTCAATGATTCTAAGGTTGCTTAAGATGTAAATTATGTGCGAAATTCTTTTGACCTCAACAATTGCAATAAAAACATAGTGTTGGCAACATATGTGCTATTAGCAGCAGCAAATACTAGCGAGTGTCTCAGTAAATTCGAAGCATCGTATATTCGTATGGTATAACTAAGGTGTTGAAAACAAATGTTCCATTTGCCAAGTGAATATACTGTTCAGATATTCATGGCTTGTAGTTTGAACTTTGAAATGCTAATATTATTTTTATGGTTAAGGATGGAAGCTGTAGGATTGTAACTGAAATCATCAAGTAATAAATACGTATGGACTATGGAGCTTGCAATTATGAGTGTCGTAACACTGAACAGCATTGTACAGATTAAACCAGTATATCCCAGGGATAGGATAATAGTCAGTGCTAACTTCTTGTGCTTAAATTTCTGGCTGTCCATGTAGCTTCTTGATGTCTGCTGAAATTAGTGATGCATGGTCAGTTGGTCAGTCAAAAAGAGCTGCCACTAATGGAGAAAGTTTATGGCTTTTAGAATCAAGCCCGAGTTTATCAAAATGAATTAATTACCAGAAACATCTTTATCTCATGATTAGGTTTCACTAGATTTTTTCAGGGATGTTTTCAGAATGAATAACTATAAGAAATAGAAATGACACTGCTCTTCATAGCAAAGAAGAATGCGCTATGCACAGAACAATAGGCATTCTCTTAAATTCCTTTTGGATAGAAAGATTCTCACATTACCTATGGGAGCTACTTCCAAAATTTGCAAAGTTTCACTTTGATCTAGGAACTGTGCTATTAGCTGTCAAATTTTGGCCTTATTTCTTTGTATTTAGTATATCTCTCCTCTTTTTGCAGAGATTTGGCTCGCAAGAAAAAGACAACTCAATCAGAAGAATGTCTTGCCTTGCCCCTGGTTCTTACTCTCGAGAGGATAGCCAGTTGCCAGTTTCCAGGTCATCATCGGGTTTGACACGAAGATGGAGCTCTGTTACTGTACCAGATCACAAATGTATGTTTGGCTCTTGCTATGAGTACCGCGGGTTTAGTTTATGTTTTTTACTCGCATTACGTTGTGAATACTGCAGAAATCTTAGGCAATAGGTCATGAATTGTGTCATTCGTCAATGAGATATCTCTTCAAGAGCTCAACATTAGACACTTACATATTCAGAAGCAATTATATGCGATAACCACTGCTGTTTTCTTTCACAGGTCAGCTGAATGATGAACTTGACCGCAAAATCACAGCAGTGGAAACATCGATCAGCAGGTTTGCAATGATCTTGGACTCTGTTCAGGCTGATGTCTTGCAAATAAGCAAAGGAACGAAAGAGCTGTTACTTGAAGGTGAGTTGTTTAAAATTTGTAGTCTCGTAGGCTTAAGATAACTCACGTAATCATATATGTTACCAGATGTTAATATCCATATTTTATTTCTCACTATTGGGAGAAATTAAGGTGAATAGGTAATTGGGTACAAGAAACTATGAGTTGTAGACCTCAGTCAGAATACCTATAATTTGTTTATGGCATTAAAGTTCTCCTAGTTAAGTATCTTTGTCATGCATGTGTCAAGTTCCAAGACTTACATCTCAAAATATCGATGACATAAACTACGTGATAACCTCCATTTATTGCTCATATTCTTGCTTCTCAGTGGTGGGCTTACGACAGAAGTCGACTGCTCATGACGATTCTCTTCATCTGCTGGTATGAGTTTTGGCTTCTTGTGCAGTACCCTGATTACTTCAAAACCTTTATTTTAACCGGTTGAAAACTTTTTAAGCAGAATCGAGGGCAAGAAGATATAAGAGCTACACACGATGTAGGTCTCAAATCAATCAACGGTCAATTGAGCAAAGTTGCACAACAGGAAAATTTGGAGCAGATCCTGTCTGCCGTCTCTAATTTGCCGGGTACTATTCAGAAACATTACGACGAACTGTACAAAAGTTTATCCAGAGATTTGCAGGCATGTCCGTAATCCCCCAATAATCTGTCCTTTTTTTTCTGTGAGCATATTTTAGCTTCCAGTTACCCTGATTCTGTCAAGTGTCAATGCACTTTCGCTGATAAATGTGATTTGCATTTAGCTCTTTCACGAGCAGACAATCAATTGCAGCCTTAAGGTCTTGAATCAAAAGGAAATGCCACGTGCTAATCTTCCGCCCAAGGTTCTCTTTACTCTTTGTTCATGAGTTTAATAATGCAAAGAATGTACTACGAATCTGTATTTATCAAGCAATTGATGCTGCAGGCCACAGGTGAATCTTCAACACAAGAACCATTTCTCAGGAGGTATGTTGAGTTTCTGTGGAGCTGAATTGTTCTTTCACAATACATCCATCATTTTTTTTTAAGAAAGTGAATATCCCAAGGAATATGCATGGGTGACATTTTCTTTTCTGGAATCTTAAATCCATGTTGTTGCCTATGAAATACTTTCTTCAGTTCTTGGTATTGTTTTTGTACACCTTACAAAATTCAGAAATTAGCCTTAAGCCCATAATTTGTCCAAGGTATAGGAAACAAGTGCACGGACTGTCTTCTGCGAACTTAAACATGGTCATTTTGGCTGTTTTAGATTCTAGCTTTCTGTGAGAAGGTGGCATTTTGATTCAACTTTTTTTCCCCTCCCCTAATTTCAGGGAAGCTGAGGATGTAAAGATACCGAAACAAGCACCTTGTATTCCAAAGGTAGAAAGCGGAAGATGAACAAGCACTTATCGTTAACAATATGAAGAACATACAAATATATCTTTTATTAAACAGTAAAAACCCAATGCTGCAGGTTACAGGTGCATCTTCATCACAAAAACCGTTTCTCCGGAGGTATGTTAAAGTTTTTGACGATCAAAGTTGTTTTCATTAGGAAAAAAGAAGGGGGGGGGGGAGTTCTACTTATCTCTGTGTTGGCATTGTCATCATCATAAGAAAGTAAGAACCCGGGGAAAAAAATGGTTATCTACACACACATAATTCAAGCTTCTTGTAAAAAGTTAGCATAATATTTCCAATCCTTATTCATTTTCGACTATTTTTACTCAAATTTAGAGAAGCTGACCCCATGAAGGAATCGAAACAAGCACGTTGTATTCCAAAGGTAGAAACTGGAACATGGACAACTGTAAAATCTGAGAAACTTACTTCCCCAAACCAAGTTCGGAACTACTGCAGGAATCTGAAACAAAGGAGGACTTCTCCAATGGTAATGATGCTACATGTAGTGCTAATTCTTATATATTCTGCCCTTTCTAGTTAATTAACATTGTAATCAATCTGGTCCAAGTTCATTTTACCCCCCCAACACCCCCCCCCCCAAAAAAAAAAAAAAAAAACAAGAACCCCACTAAAAAGGGGCCTGGCCTGACTGATATATGTGAGGATTTCTTGCAGGTTAGAGGACAGAAAGTCGTCATCGAATTGGAAGAAAGTGATGAAGAACTCTCTTGCTTCATAGTTGAAAGTGAATCAGGTATGTAGTTTTTCTCCAATTGAGACCCTTCTAAACTGCAAACCTTCTGCCTCGTCTAGTAAGCTGCCATTTTCATATATTGACGGAAAACAAACAGAAAATTTGTTTGCAATACATCCATGGATTGAGATCGCTTGCATCATTTTCTGCAAAAATGCAGCTTTGTGTAGTATGTCAAATGAGGTGAACGAAGCAGCACGGCGGATACTTATGAAAGCCAGAAGACGAAAGAGAAGGGCGAGTTGCAAACGGTCCATCCAAACTCAAATGCAATATTGAGGTTATAAAACTTATAATCCTTTTGACTCCCATGCACACACCGTCAGTACAATTGCTGCTGCTGCTGTTGTGGTGTGATTTTCTTCATCTGAATGTCATTGATCGAGTTCTTTACTTAGAAACTTGCATGCTCAACAATCCCCTTCTTTGTCTAAGCACATATGCTTGTTCCACATCATGATCGATTGATCTTTTGATTTTCGACGTGCATTTAAACCATCCAATATTGAGGAATCTGTACCAAGCTAATACATGTCGTTTATCAAAACACAATCACGAAATTGATACAAACGATAGAGAGGAGAAGAACAATATTGAAAGGATGCCCAATTTACATGGAAAATCAAAATCAAGAAAACCACGCTAGACTTTTGTGATCTTCAATGCACTTCCTTAATCTAAAAGTTCTAACACAATTATTTAGGGACGAAGGTAGTATATGTAAAAATTACATCAATACATTCATATGAAAGTACTTGCCAAGATGTCGTGATAAATCTAACCATCGTAACTTTATATTTAAATCAACATGTATATTAAATAATTAATATTCAAATTTTGCCAAATTTAACTGTATATACCCTATAACAAAAAATAGTAAGGAACCGGCAAGCAAGTTTTCCCTCGAACATCAAAAGCAGGTCTTGGAACAGGTGATCCAAGCTGAGTTCTATTAAGTTAAGGTTCAGTTAGACAACACCAGAACCAAAACAGGTGAGCCAAGCCGAGTTCTTCTAGGTTTGGGTTCGGCTAGACCAGGTCTGTGCTCGGCAAGCCAGCTTGGTTAGTTGCAACCCTGATTGTGAATTCTTTTTTTTTTTTGGGCTGTTTGATACAGTAAAAGGCCTAAGACTCCTTTTTTTTCTTTTTTGGGGCCCAAAGCTCTTCTTTTCTTTTTCCAGGAGGCCCAAACTCTACCTTGCAATGTTCTTCTTCTTTCCTTTTTATTTTTCGGGGTCAACTATGCAAATCTTCAATTGATTCACTTTTACTCAAAATAAAAAAAAAAAGCTTCCGCTCATGGATAAATCGGTAATGGAATTATTTTCTTTGGATCTCCAATTTTTTTTTTCAAAATTCAAAGAAAAGTGGAGTTTAAGCACCATAATTATGGTTTCCTGATCAAAGTTACTACCCTCTAAATTGGGCCCCAAAAACTAATTAATACTAGCACTTTTGTTAAATGCTCCATCTTGTCTCTTACTTTGTCCGTTGCATAGTTTAATTTCTTCCATTCAAATTCATCTTTCACCATCAAAATCAAATATATCCCTTTTCAAAAAAGCCACATATGTAAATGGAATACTAAAAACTTCAAAACAAATGAAATCCACATCGTCATGAATCATGACGTTTTGCTTGCCTAGCAAATACTCCTATTAAGACCGATGTAGCAATAGTGCATTGCCGTCCTTTTACTCCAATTCAAATCAATGTCATGTAGCATTCCATGATGATTGAGGAGCCACATTTACACAATAGTAATGAACATATATATACATGGCAATCCTACAGAGATTGGATTAATTGCTTCTTATTAATTAAAGACAACATCTTATAAATTTATTAATAAATTGAATCCATTATTTTTCTTTTTCTTCAAACCTTTATCTATATATATATATATTTATTTATTTTTTTTTGTTTTTGAAAAGGTTAAAAAAAACTTTATTTCAAACAAGAGAATACAAGCCTAGGAATCAGCGAAGAAATCTGTACAACATTTGTATTTCGATCATTGAAGTATATATATATATATATATATATATATATATATATATAGGCGTCCGAGTCCACGACGAGCCACCAAATTGAGGATATTGATCTTACACCGTGATTGAGATGTGAAGGTTTCTTTCGATTGTTGTGAGCGCGAAAGTCCTTGTTGTGTTATTTATTTTTAGATGTTTGGTTGTAACTTTAGGGTTTTGGAGGTGGTTGTTAATTATTTTGTATGCAATTTGCGGTTTTATATGACTTTTAAGTATTTTGGCTCTCTCAATAATCGATATATATATAAATATATATATGTGTGTGTGAGTGTGTGTGTATTAATATATGTATATTAATCTAAGGAAATTTTATACCTGAACGGTGAAATTTAGGAGGTTTGGACACAAGCTACTTTCACCAAAATTTGAACCTTCATGATGAGCATAGAAATTGGTAAGTTGGGTCACCTACTGAGTCCTCTATCAAGGAAATTGTGATCATCAAGAATCAAACCCCTGGTGGGAAAGATAAATCTCCTACCCTCATGCCACTTGAGCTAAAACTCACTGGTAAATTATTATGAAATTAATATCCTAGGGAGTAAATAGGATGAACATTACATCAAAATGAACATGTGAACGTGATCAATCTAGACCCATAATTATTCAATCTGTGGATGGAATTATTTCACCATTTTTCTTCTTCAGTTTTTTGGCTGGACACTTGAAAAGATGGGGAAAAAAAAGAAAAAGACACTAAAATGTATTAATAGTTGTCTGGGAATCAGCTGAAATGAAAATGTTATTTGGGAATCGACTGCTGGAATTTAATGTTGTTTGGGGAAAAAAATGTGGCTGTGAATGTTGTCTAGGAATCAATGTTCAGTTGGTTTGTGCTTGATGTTCATGTTATTATAGTTTGATGTTCATTTGGTTTGTGCTTGATAGTCAATTTAATTAAGTTTCGATCATTGATTACTTACAAATTGTAATGAGTTACAATATAAAATTAACACCGTTGTAACTTATGAATAATCAAAGCTCAGTCAAATTGATGAACATTTTGAGACGAAATGTAGTAATAGTTAAACTGATATATTTATATTTAACTAGGTTACAAGGATTTTTACCCCTAATAAAATCGACAAAAGGATTTGAAACTAACCTTGGAAAGGAAAAATTACTCAAGGGGTCCACATCTTGGTATACCTTGTTCATCTCGTGATTAGCTAGAAGTTACAACCATATAATTACCTGCTTAACATTGTACTACATGTAAAATCTATAAATATAGAGGGGAATATTTGGTTGTATAATTTTTTAATCGCCATATTTGTTATGTGGTAGGTAGTGAAGAAATTTAAGTATTACCAATGCAGAACTCCCGTGATATCATAAAATAACACTCTCGACTATTTTTCTATAGGGAAATTGGAATCTAATAAAACCAATCTTTGGGGGTCCTTTGAAAAAACGAACCAACCTTGAAAATTAATTTACAACGAACCAACCTTGTCATGTTGATTTTTCCAGCGAACCACCACCGAGTCTGACTCGTCGGAGATGTGACGTGGCGGCGATGTTTGCTTAGGTGGAGGGTGTTTTGACCCAAAAAAAAAGAAAAAAAATTGAACAATTTTTTTTTGCTGAGTTGGATTAAATAATCCAATTTTTTCTTTTTAAAAAAATCCACATCCCCTTTGTCTCTCTCTCTCTCTTTCTTCCTTTCTCTTTCCTCCCTCTTATTTTCTTCTTCTTCTTCTTTGCTGATGCGTTGGGTTTGAATCTTCAAATTAACCCTTTCTCTTTCTCTCTTTTTCTGTTCCTCTTCTTCAACAACCCCCTTTCTTCTTCTGTTCCTCTTCTTCAAATTAATCCTTTCTCTTTCTCTCTTTTTCTGGGAATTCGGGTTTGAATCTGGAAAAATGGGGAGTAAATGGAGGAAAGCCAAGATGCGCTGGGTTTGAATCTGTGTTACTACGTTCCGAAACCGGTGGAAGACGACGATTCTTTGCCGTCCGACGAGAGATTGTCCGATGCGGCGTTGCTTTCCGGGCCGGCGACCACCGGAAGTTGGTGCAGCTTGCGATTCTTGAGAAGTTCTAGCAGAAGCCGCTCGAATGAAGTCTGATTTTTGCTCTTCAATTCCATCCCAACCCTAACGTTTCAGTCCAATTATTGGTGTTAATTTGGTCGTTTTCTTGCATGAATTCATTTGGGTTTTTTAGATTAGGGTTGATTTATTCATATATTCATTAATCTGTACATTTTAAGTCCAAATTTATGATGTTTTGGAGGGAAACTGTCGACTACATGAATCGATTCCTTTGGTTCTGGAAAGATGAACTGTAAAGATTGATTGATTGATGATGCTGGTACAAATTGGTCGATATTGTGTGAAATTTGAGCCCTCAGATATGTTAGTGGGTAAGTTTTTTGAAAAGAAAATTTGGGCTGATCTGAGAATATTCCTTGTTCCACCATGGGATTGAGTTCTTGGTGGCGTTCTTGGTGGCGCAGCAAGCGGCGGTGCAACGGCGCGGTAGTCGGACGACTGTGGGTGGTGGTCGGAGCTAGTGGGGGTGGTGGTCGTCGTTGTTGAGGGCGTCGTCGGGGTGGCAGAAAACAGAGCACAAAAAGGGGCTCGTGGGACGGGTTTTGGTGGTGTGCTGGGCAGCGGGGAGGCCGGCGGATGGAGGTGTGGTGGTCGGAAAATGATATGGAGGAGGCAGGAGGTGGAAGGAGGGAAGAAGAATGGGGAAGGAGAGGGAGGAGGAGGAAGTTGAGGTGGGGTGGTGTGGTGTTGCTGTGGGTCGGGATATCAGCAAAGAAGAAGAAGAAGAAGAAGAAAATAAGAGGGAGGAAAGAGAAAGGAAGAAAGAGAGAGAGAGAGGGGATGTGAATTTTTTTAAAAAAGAAAAAGTTGGATTATTTAATCCAACTCAGCAAAAAAAATTGTCCAATTTTTTTTCTTTTTTTTTTTTGGGTCAAAACACCCTCCACCTAAGCAAACACCGTCGCCACGTCACATCTCCGACGAGTCAGACTCGGTGGCGGTTCGCTGGAAAAATCAACATGACAAGGTTGGTTCATTGTAAATTAATTTTCAAGGTTGGTTCGTTTTTTCAAAGGTCCCCCAAAGATTGGTTTATTTGATTCCAATTTCCCTTTTCTCTATGTTTTGGACTCTATCCCAATTCCAGAATATAATTCTTTTGAGGTGGATTCTTCATTCTTTCTTGAATATTTTATTTAGTCCCCATTCTTTTATGCGATGGGTTGTGGTGTGAGATTACACCGCATCACACTTTTTAATTTTTCACCACATTTCACCACACCGTACCACAATCATTATCAATATATATCTTTTCATTTTTCTCTCTCCTCACCTTTTTTTCTCTACTTTTCACATTCTCTCTTAACCTAACCCATCTACCACAACTTTCACCACTTTTTCAAATTTCACCGCACTGCATCATTACCATATCGCAACCAACTGTACAAAAGAATGAGAGCTCTTATTATATGCTTGGTGAGATTGAAGATACTGAAAATTTATTAATTATTATCGTTGGTAGGATGCTATCAAGTTTGTATAATATCATTAATATGAATATGATGGCAAGCCTCACACGGCCTTAAAAATATGGTCACTCGGATTTCTATAATTTATTATTATTCTTCTTTTGAAATATGTTGCTATCTAGCCTACAATAGCATGTATATAAATGACTCAGTTTTGTATATAAGCCCTTGTCTTTTGGAAAATTAGACAAAGAAGAAGTCAGAGTTTATCTCTAAATTAAGGAAGTTATGGACTAAATTTAATTAGTAATTCTAGTCACGATAATATTAAAAATTTATTTAATTTTACATATTTCATGACATCATATATTTAAAATATTTATTATAAGAGAAAGTTAGATGGGGTCATGGCTTAGTTCCCTCCCTAAGTAATTTCTACTTGGAATTAGATGAATATGATCAAATGGACAATATTTGGTAGATTTTTTTTTTTTTGATAGAGACAATTTTTGGTAGATGGATTAATTAGGGAATGGACAAAGGCAAATTAAGGTAATGTCGATAATATATATATATATATATATATAGGTGTTTTTCATACATACACAAACTTATAATAGTGGTATGTAAATAAATTTGGCTAATAAAATCACCTATACGTAAATCTCCTTAAATTCCAAAAGGTACATAAAATTCATTTATTACTTTATTAATATATTCCCCCGTTTCATATTAATTGTCGTATTTGAAAATCATAGAGACAAATTTCAAAAATTTAGACCATAAATTTCTCAATCTATACAATAAGTTGCTATATAAAATTACCGTCATTAGATTCATAACGAAAAATACTATGATAAAAATATAATATTTCAATTGTTAATAGTATATTATGTAAGAAATTATCAATCAAAGAGTGACATGGAACACTGGAAAAGTTAAAATTATAACAATTAAAATATGGAAGAGAGGGAGCAACATTATTATACTCCATCTGTTCCATATTAATTGACATTTTGACTAAATTTTGACTGTTAATTATTCATGAATTACAATGAGTTATAAAATGAAATTACCTCCATTGTAATTTGAGTAAAATATCTTTTTAATGATGATAATTTTATATTGTAACTCATTTATGAATAATTAATTATCAAAATTTTGTCAAAGTGTCAATTAATAAGGAATGGAGGTAGTAGTTATTCTCCATAAAATTAAATGGACAACGAAATAAGGACAAGGTGTAAATGTCTTAGGCTAATATATAAGACAATTGCAATAATGGTAGAGATTTATAGTGCACTAATATGTCACTATCAATGTACATGAATAAGCAAGCTTAATATATACCTTCATTTTGGACAAACTAATTTCACATTCTTGGCAATATTCGAAGAAGGAAATTGGTGTCACCATTTGGGTAGGAAAAGAAATTATGAAAAGACCAAGAATAAGTGCGACTTGGACGAATAAATTAAAGCTTTGCTTTATCCAATAATTCAATAATTGTATTTATTACAGTACTAGTCGTTCCTTGTTAAACTTTGGTTGTGAAAAGTAATTAAAGTTAGAAAGGGATGCCAAATTGTGACGTCTGTTACTGAGACGTTTAACTAATCTAAAACTAATTAATCAACACTTTTTGTTTCATTGTACATATCAATTACTATTACCTCTAAATATCTAAATTCTGACATGAGGGTTCTATAGTGTCTAGATTTAAGTATTGTACTCCCTTTGTCTTAGTATAAGGCATCGTTCTTTTGTACGGTATAATTGCGGTGAGTTACGGTGAAAAATACTCCATCCGTTCCATATTAATTGTCATAATTTTGATTTTCACGATCTTCAATGTCCCTCTTTGATCGATAATTTCTTACATAGTATGTTATTGACAATTATAATATTATACTTCTATGATAGTATTTTTAGTTTCCAATCTAATGGTAGTAATTTTATATAGCAACTCATTATATATATTGAGAAAATTATGGTCAAAATTTTTAGAATTTGACTGCACGATTTACAAAGACGACAATTAATATGGAACGGAGGGAGTAATAAATGAGTGTTGATATTAATAAAAAAGTAAATAGTATATTGCGGTAGATTGCAGTGAGTTGCGGTAAATTGCGGTATGTTGCAGTAAATTGCGGTGCTGCAACTTGCAGCACCGCATAAAAGAACGGTGCCTAATTGTCTTTTATATTTTTCAATATTTTTTTATTTAATAATTTCTCACATAATATTTTATTAAAATATATTTGATTTTATACTTGTCTAATAGTGTTTTCTTACGACGAATATAATGATATCAATTTTGTACGACAAGTCATTTTATATGTAATAACGGTTATACCAAAGAGGTGATAAGTTTATAAATGTAAGCATTGAACACCCTATTAAGACGTCTTTTAGGAAGGAGATAATGATCTCGTGATAAGTGGTATCAGAGTCAACCCGGACCCAAATTCATTGTCCCGTCAAGCACCCCGACAATACGTATGGGATAGTCAAGGGGCCTCACTTGTGACGAGGGCGTCACAGGATTAGATAGGGGAGAATGTCACGGGAAAAGAAGAATATCCCACATCGGAAGAGGAAATGAAGGACCTTAGGTTTATAAATAAGAGCGATGCATACCTTATTAAGAGATCCTTTTTATAAGGGAGAGAGTAATGTCCTCGTGACAATGTGACACTAGGCACAACTAGTTTGCTCGTCGTAGCTGTTAGCAAAGATGATTTTATGTTTGTTTGTCAAGGGCTTCCTGTGTGTTGCCCTGAGTTTTATGGTATGAGCCTCCAATTAAAGATTTATGGGTGTCTTGTAAAAAAATTAAAAAACTCTACACTGAGAGTGTGTAAAATTTATGGGTAAAAGTTAAAATTTGATAATTTTTGATAAATTTTGTTAACTTTTGTCAAATTTATCTTAATATATCAAAATTATTATTTTTTTATCTTTTTAATTTTGATAATTTTTGATAAAATTTAATAAATTTAAATAAAAAATAATAAATTCAATTTATTCATAAATTTAACGGACCCTAAATATCTCATAAATAGTGAATAACACCATAAAAAGATCGACATTGGGTGTCTCCAAATCCAAAACCACCACCACAAAGATCGAAATTGATAAAGTTGGATAATGAGATATTGTAAGAGAGGGGATGGAAGAATTTGGTGGGCAACAACTTAATTGAATAACTAACATGCCGACAGTGGTTTCGAATATTCTTTTATTTCTCCAACTTTATATCAAATTATAAGAAGTGAGATGAAGGACATCTTACGTCCGTATCTACATGTTTCATGTCACGTATCTTTCTAAGCATGGCCCTCTTAATTAATTGTAGCCTCAACATGAAGGAAGCTCTAGTGTCGTAATTACTTCCCAATAAGTATCTAATTATGTTACATCTTATTAATGATATAATTGTAGGTCCAAATAAGAAATATGTTTGAAGGTAGTCTTAGTTGAAAACTTAATATTCATGAAAACTTTCGTATTATCTAAGTTCAATCCCTTGTCAAAATTTATAATAGCTCAAACTTGTGTAGGATACTAATTAATTAAGACCCTATTCTGTTATTATGTAAGATTATCCTTGTCTAACATAACTTAGTCCCTGTTCGGCATTAGCGTTTAAGATAGCGTTTAGCGTTTTGACTGAATCAAAACTCTATTTTACTAATTTTAGATGTTTGGCAAATTAGCGTTTTTAATTAGCTTATAGAGTTTTAACAAGCGTTTTGTAGAAGATTTCAAACGCTGCCTTTGTTAACGTTTGAAGCTGTAATTAGCGTTTGGATGCTTCAGTTGTCATAAATGCCCTCAGCATTATTATATATTTACAGCTCCTACCATTGCTATAAAAGACAACGTAGGGTTCAATCCATTGCCCATGTCCGCTTCTGCAGAATCCTTTGTTTCGTCCGTAACTTCCATCCTCCCTAGTCCCTAATTTCCATTTTTGAAGCATAATTATCAAGGCAGAACCGCAGAAGCAACCTTCCTTCCCTGAACCATTGAACAAAAAGGAATTGGGCATGAAGTTAAAGAAAACTGAAAATGTCGAGCTGTCCGTGGGATATGGTAAATTTCTTACGAGTTCCAAGAAGTGGCGAGAATATCCAAGTTGACATAACTACATCTATTCCATATTATTTATCCTCTTTGAAAATTGGGTAGAGAAAATTTAAAAAATTTGACAATAAATTTGGCATCAATATATACGATGATTTGTTAAAAAAATTACGATCATTAAATTCGTAACGAAAAATATTATCCTAAAAGTATAATATTGTTATTATTAATAAGATATTATATAAGAAATTAAATTATCAATCACAGAGTTACATTGGATACCGTAACGGTCAACAAAAAAACAAACAATATGGAATGAAGGGAATACTAATTTGCAATAATAATAATAATAACATTAATGTCCTTTTCGGTCATTTTATCTTCATCAGCTAATCCAACTGCTAATTTTAACGAACATATTCTTTATAAATAATTACTTAAACAGCTATCAGTTATCCGCTAAACTCCAACCGCTATCTGCTATGTCAACCGCTATATGCTACCCCAACCGCTATCCGCTACTGAATCCGCTAATTTTGCCGAACATGGCCTTAACCTAATCTAACCTAATCAAATTCAACCTCAACAAACTCAACATTTACTTTGTAAAAAATGTTTACTCATCCACTAACTTATCTAACCTAAACTTATTCCTAACATAAGTACATAACCTAGCCTAATTTTTCCTAACTTGATCTACGTATTTAAAAAAAAAAAACAACCTTAAAGGATAAGTAGCTATCTATTTGCTTTAATATTAAGTTCGTTACAAACCAACAAATTTGCATTGAAATTAAGTACAAAGTGCCTTGAAGTGCAATATGTACAACATAACAATATAACAAGATAAGTATTAATATATGTCGCTAGATTTCGGTCAAAATAACATGGATTGTTACTTACAATAAGCTTTTGCAAAAATATGTGACATGTGAGTGCATTATAAAAAATTTGTAACCTTTCAATCAATTTTCCAAAAAATATGTGCCACCTCCCAATAACTTTGTGCCATCGTACTACGTAGCCTATGACCCTATGGCTGTAAAAATAAATATGACCAGAAAATCTGGTTTAGTTTGACCCAAAAAAAGTGTACATGATCATATAATTTTCGTCCAAATTTTTACATTCATCGATTTGATGAAAATTTAAACACAATGTTTTCCAATTTTCTGTTGTTCAAGCTCAATTTAGATCCAAATTTATGCTTATCTAATTTGTCCAACCTGAATCATGTACCAAAACCCTGAATATTAGACATCGTCGGATATCTGATTCATCGGAACCCAAATCAACCCAGATCCAAAGTTTTATCAGCCGTACCCAAAAGATGAAGCTAAAGCTAGAACATGAAACAGGAAACAAAAAAAAGAAAAAGAAAAAGAAGAAATAAAAACTGCCCGGAACTGACACAATCGCACGATGACACCAGCTCATTCTCTAATTCCAATTCCAATAATCTCCCCGTATCAACCTAAAATTCACCAAAATACCCTTCTTGTTGTCTCTACCCCTGTCTACTCTCGTCGTCATCCCTCACAAAAAGTCAAAAAGTCATCACCCAAATCTCTCTCTCTCTCTCTCTCTCTCTCTCTTTCTTTATCTCTCTACAAAACCTAGGCATTGAAATCATCGAGCTCACAAATTCCTTGATTCATCCAACACCTGGGGCTTGTTTGTTCTTTGTTCTTAACTTCTTATAGTATTAATAAACCCTACCACATCTGGGTCCGTGACTCTTTAATTAAAAAAACCCACAGAAAATCAGTGACATTGATGATGATCCATGGTGGGTTCTCTGCAAATTTGCAGTATTAATAATGGGTTCTTTTTCTCTGGGGAAAATATGAGAGTATATCATCAGATTCATTCATCTTCAAGCAAAGAGAAAGAAGGATTTGAAATGATAAACCCCACAAATTTGATTTGGGTTTTCTAATATTCTTCTCCTATTATCTGGATTTGCACTTTAATAAGTGGGTTAGTGTTGAAATTATGTGAAACCCCACCATTAGGAGGTGGGTCCTTTTTAGGACAGGACTTTTTTTTTACCCCCTTTTCTTTGTTTCTAATTCTATCCTGCAAAAAGTAAAAGTTGGGGGAATTTTCAATTGTTCTGACAATGATTACATTGTGGAATCCTATTCAAGTACACTATACAGTGAGGTTGTGTTTTTACATTCTCATTTTTGGGATTGGGAAAGTAAATCTATGTTCATAGAGGGTAGCTATGGAGGAAAATTGAGGAGATTGCCTACTTTTGGTGCTTTTTCTGGGAAATCAAGGTTGATTCTCAAGTGGGTTTTCTGAAAAGATCACATCTTGTGGAGGGTTAATTTGTGTGTGAAGTTCGCAGAGAGTTCATTTGGATGCATTTGGGGTTTGTCATAGTGAAGTTTTGAAGCTTTTGGAGTGGGTAAAATTTTGCTGGAGATTGCCTACTTTTGGTGCTTTTTCTGGGAAAATCAAGGTTGATTCTCAAGTGGGTATTTCTGAAAGGATCACATCTTGTAGAAGAGTGATTTGTGTGTGAATTTGTCAGGGAGTTCATTTGGGTTTTGGAAGCATTTGGGGGTTGTCACAGTGAAGTTTTGAAGCTTTTGGAGTGGGTAAAAATTTTGCTGGAGATTGCCTACTTTTGGTGCTTTTTTCTGGAAAAATCAAGGTTGATTCTCAAGTGGGTATTTCTGAAAAGATCACATCCTGTAGAGGAGTAATTTGTGTGTGAAGTTGTCAGAGAGTTCATTTGGATGCATTTGGGGTTGTCACATTGAAGTTTTGAAGCTCTGGAGTGGGTAAAATTTTGGTGGAAAAAAGCTGGTTTTTGGCTCAAATCAAGATCAGATTATCCAATTTCAGGAGTTTGGCATCTTCTCTTTGGATTGGTTAACTGTAAAGTCAGTAAGTAAGATGCTAGATTGGGCTTCAAAACAGCAAATTCTGATTCCTTGCCACCCAAAAGAAGCTTTTGTTTCTTGCATTTGACACTTCTGGAAAGCTTTTTGATTTGATTGTTTGCTACTGAGAATCTCTCTCACAGCTGTCAGGATTAGGGTTTTTATCAGGACATCTTTTTTCCTTGCATTTCAGGTAACCCTGTTTCCATTCATTTGGCTGGAAATTTCTTCATTTGGTCATTCTATTTTAGTTGTGAAAAAAGCAATCCTCAACCTATCCTTTGTTTCCTTGTATATTTGAATCATTTGATGCAGTTTGTATGTGGTTATAGTTAGGGCAGGGTTCTTCTGCCTTAAATATTGTATCCCTTGTATTTTGTCAAGGTAAAAATTCAGTGTATGGTTAAAAAACAGGCTCCTGAGCTGTCTCTGGATCTGCAACCATAGTTACTGGGAACGCTACATACGCCTACGATCCGCGTTCCGAAGTCAAAACTAGACTAAATTTGTCTAAAAATTAGCGACCCGGGAAGCGTTCCTGGTAACTATGTCTGCAGGAGTAGGTGATTGAGGTGAAATTTCATATCAAAACAAGGTTGTTTTCCTTTGAAGAGCTTTTTTTTTCTTTTTTTTTTTTGGTGGGTGTGGGGGGTTATTTGTGTGTTATTATTTTTTTTCTTTGTTTAAGTTTTTGTATGAAAGTATGTCTACCTGTTTGAGATTCAGTTAGTTAAGTCATCAATATCTCCTGATAAACTATGTATCTGTTGAAGTTTGATTAGTGATGTTGTTTTGCCTCTAAATGGGGATTTACAGGACATTATCCCGGTTGAGGTAATACCGTAGTAGCTAGTTGCCATGGCAAAGAAATCAAGAAAACGTCCTGGTCGATTTGAAAAGAATCAAGCGGGCTGTATGTGGAGTTTGATTAACATCTTTGATATTCGCAATGGTCGTTCTTCTCAAAAACTGCTTCCGGATAGGAAACGTGGTACCAAGCGTATAGTAGGTAAGATTTCTTTTTATTCCGTAATTTGTAGTGAAATCGTTTAATGCAGGTAGTTTGGAATGTCGTTGGAGTATTTAAGAAGGGTTCTTGCTTTGTCGTGTTTTTACCGATTAGTATGTTGAAATCCTACTTTGTTACCGTTATGTTGAAAGACGGCAGTGTTTCATGGAATTTGGCAGGCACTGGATATCCTGACGTTATTCTGGAGTCATTGGGTGATTCTTGTGAAGTTTGTAAAGAAACAAATGTAAGTTCACGTTCGTTTTTCTTCTTTTGCTTTTCCGTTTACGTTAATATTATCAATTCATGGCTGTTCTAAATAGTAAATACACTCCCTTTTCTCCCACCGGGTCGCGGAGGATGAATATGATGGGATGACATCTGGGTTCTCATTTGTTTTTTTTTTTTGTAATGTCTTCTATCCATGCACTAGTCAATCAATCGGTTTTCCAAAGGCTTTCCAAATTTGTTTCTTTTTGTGTTTAAATTGCCTTTCAAAGTGGTATTTCGAAAGGTTTTCTGTGGGTCCGCACAAATCTGCCTCTCTATGAACGTCGGTTCATGCGGGGAAGACAGCCTATATATGGATCCCCCTAAGTAGTCCTGGCAAAAGCTGGCCCGATCCGGTTGGTCAAACCTGAAATGTAACAAACCCGGAAGAAGGGGCATACCAAACCTGACCCGACCCGACCAAATTGAAAGGTCTACGCCCAAGCATGATTCCCATGGGAGTTTTTTTTTTGGTTGTTGTTGTCATCATCCATGGATTACCATTTCAACTTTTTCTGACAGCTTGTTTCATTTCAGACAGCTGTGCACAGTGAAATGCCAACCATAGACTCAAGTAGGACGAGTGTGAAGGAACTAATGGAGGAAGATATGTTTGACGACCAAGATCAGAAAAAGTATCCCAGTGTCGAAGGCCATAATAATGTAAAAAAGAATCACGGGCGGATGAGGATCAAGATTGATCTCGATGCTGATGAATTTGTTGCATCCGGAGAATTGGTTTCTGACATCACTGTCCGCCAGAAGAACACTAAACCCTCGGGCGGTGTCGACCTAAATGACATGGTGGAAGAACTTTGTACTCGGATTCACCAAAAAGATGTCACCCAGATGAACCCGGGTCAGGATGGTGAATTGACCACTCAGCCGGTTGAAGAAGATCCTTCTGTTATCGAAGAAAATCTGTGCGAGGCAACTAAGGTGTTGGTCAATCATTTCACCGATGAGAAGGGATTCAACAAAGACGGGAGGATACAATCTTCTCAAGAACTTGTAGATGCTCTGCGCGTCCTGAATTCGAACAAGGACGCATTTCTCAAGCTTCTGAAGGATCCAAATTCGCTCCTGACGAGAAACATACAGAGTTTGCAGGACGTGCAAGTCGAGGAAGGCAAATTCAAAGTTCTGACAAATTTAGAACGAAACCCTGGAAATGCCAAGCAGCAAAACTTCTTCTGGAGGCGGTTTAAGGGTCTCGAGAGAAACCCTTCAAAGAATAGTGAAACTTCTGAAGATTTGAACCGAATAGTTGTCTTAAAACCCGGTTCATTGCCCGAATCTCCTCGTAGTAGTGTAGGAGACAAAGGTCGAATCGAAAGAGTTTCTTCCCACTTTTCCTTTGCTGAGTTCAAGAGAAGGCTTAAGCATGCAATGAGGATAGATCACCATGGGGTTATTCCGAAAGAGACAGTAACGACAAACCGAGAAAAGAAAAAAACGGGAAGTGAAGCGGTTGCTATGGCTTCCCCTAGCAGAGATCATTTCTTCATCGAAAGAATCCCGAGACCCTCTCACGGGCTTAAGAAGGTGAAAGACGGAAAAACCCTTCGAGAGCATGATGCGGTTATTTCTTCTGAGCAAAGGGTGTCTCAATCTAACATCTATGTTGAAGCTAAGAAACATCTCGCCGAGATTGTAGGCAGTGGTGATGTAGAAGTGGATTCTAGTAACAAACAAGCGCCCAAGCCTCTTGGGAGGATCCTTTCATTCTCGGGTTATAGCTCTCCTGCAGCGATCTGCAGCCCTAGGACAGATGGAGGGCTCAGATTGTCCCTTGATGGGGAGTCTCAAACTGTTGATGATAAGCCATGCTTGGTTGTGAAACAGGGCAACCCCGGTGAACCCGAGGTTCCTGTCTTAGAGCCTTGTTTGTCAGATGAGATTTCGGGTGAGATCAGCATTGATAAGCCTGCTCATGAAGATGAAGCTGAAACCGTGGTTGTCGAAGGTAGTTTTCGGTTTCTTTCAGTTCGGCAAACGCTTTTGAGCTTGAGCATTGAATGTACTAATTGAAATTCTCGTAATTTTGTGCAGTTGAAGCTGACATGCGAGAGGAGGCAGAGACTTCCTCCAAATGTTCCGAGGAGAACCATCTTTCGACAAACTTAGAACAGGTAAAAATTTTCCCGGGTGGAAATTGTGGGGTTATTCGGCCATGCTTATCATGGGCAATTGGGTATTGACGCGTCACGCCTTATTTACCCTTTATAAAGAAAAATTTGAAGTCAAACTTCAACTCCGGAGATTGTTTGTTCTTATAATGATGTAGCTATCTGGGTTTTCTTAGTGCATTATTTCTCGTCTGCAGGAGACTTGTGATGTGAATGAAACATCCTCTTCGCCAATTGGATCGACACTTACTTGTTCGGTGACTGAGAAGACCGGAGATGCAGATATCACAAGCGATGCATCAAGCAAGCCTAGTCCAGTGTCGGTTCTAGAGCCAATATTCAAAGAAGACGACATCAGTCCTCCGGGCATCAAATCCTTTACAGGTAGGATTCTATTATAATTAGTGGATTTTAGTTTCAGCTAACATGTTTTACGTCCGTAATCTGAAAAAGAATTAACTTTTTCAGCTTAGATTGTAGTGAACCAGAGCAAATGCCTCTCTGAAGCTCTTCTACCTCTTCTCCATAGAGTAGTAAGCAACTAACAATTTTACCTGACTTAAACGAGTTAAATCTACCCATTCTTCCGGTATTTCCAACACGCAGCTTTTCAACTTTTACCTGAATTTACTAATCCTTACTTTACCCAACTTTTCCATGCCTTTGAAAAGAACAGACCCTTAAATCACCATTATGACCATACTAATCCCTATTCTCCTCAATCCCTTGCAGTTGTTGAGTCTTTTCAACCGCGCCAAATCCACTTCGAAGCAGAAAATTTATCACTGTCATCGGAGCAAGTCCTCTACAACAAGTACGACATGGAGGACAACAAACACACATTTGACTTTGTCAAAGCGGTGGTGCAAATGTCCGGTTTGACCTGGGAAGAGCTTCTTGAGAGGTCTCTTTTCTCCGACCACCTTATCGACCCAGAATTGATCGATGAAGTTGACTTTCTCCCTGATCTCCTCCCCTGTGACTTCAATCTCCTTTTCTACCTCATCAACGAGGTCCTCGTCGAGATCTGTTGGGTCAACTTCGGCTGCACATTATCTCTCTCAAAGCCCTCCTTTGTTCATCCCGAGTCAAAGGGGAAAGACATCTTCACCGAGACATGGGAAGAAGTCGAGCGGTACTTGAAGATGGATGGTGGGCCCAGGCGTACACTCGACCAGATCCTCGCAGGTGATTTCGTAAAACCCGCCGGGACGTGGAGGGACCCACAGGTCGATCGCGAGAGCATTGGAATTCAGCTTCAAGAGTCCATTCTCGAAGATTTGGTCGAGGAATTGATGTGATCCAGCTTACTCAAAATGACCTAATCTTACCCTACAAAACGTGTGGGCCCCCCTGGTTTTCGAAATGGTTTTGTCCTTTACTTTTCAGAGCTTTTTGTCATTTGGGTCCGTTGGGATCAACGTCTTCATGCATTTCCGTGCATGGGAGAAGGCTGTCTACATTGTGACTGCAGTAGACTTCATGTTAGCGGGACAATATTGACGTTTGTTGTTGTTGAAACTTGTGGGGGCCCCACTAGCCTAGCCGAGTGAGATAAGACCATTTCTTCTGACTTTAACTCGAGGCAATGCCGGGCTGCATTCTAACGTGGCATCAGAGCATGTAACACGGAGGTAAACTGACCACGTTCAGATTCAAAACTGGATGACTTAATGTAGAAAGTGACAACTTCTTCTCACTGGGATGAACTGACAAAAGGGTTTTTGAAGACATGACAGAAGTTTCAGAATCAGTCCTTGTTGAAAAGTGAAGCTAGGGGAGATTGGATTTGCTTTTGATTGTTTAGTTTGGTGTTTTTTTTTTTTTGTTCATGCTGATTAGGGTTTTTGTGTGTATATTTTAATTTCAGTCGTGTGTTTTTTTTTCAAGGCTGATTAATACCCCCAACCCCAAAAAAAACAAGGAAAAAAAGGGTTCCCAAAACACTGGTTCTGATGTAGTTTAAGGTTGTAAGTTGTAAGTCTTGAGTGTAAGTAGTGGTTTCCATGTTACTTAGAAAATAATAATAGTATTGAAATGAGAAAACATATATATACACATCTTTTTGAGTGAGTCCTCTTTTGCTGGTAATTTCATTTCTATTCCCGTTTGTACTTTGCATTGGTTTGGAGAGAACTAGATGTATGTATTCTTATAGTGATACGCTTAATGGTAGTTACAGTTAAATTTATAAAGTGTGATTAGTATGGTTAGATTTGGTTAAATTTGACCCTGTTCTTTAAGGATTTATGATTAAGTATAGGTAAGGTAAGTTGAGGTAGGTAAATGTCATATCACTTATTTTTTTTTTATGTTTAAATGAATTCTATGAGTTGGATAAAAATTTTAAATATAAATTGAACACAATTTCAAAAGATATATAAGGGCTTGTTTGAATTAACTAGTAATTAATGGTCTTGTTTACTCAATGGCTATGTAGGGAAAGAGAAAGAAGAAGATAAAGAGTGAGGGTTTGTTTAGTTAGTTTGTTAGTTAGTTAGTTATGTAATGGATATTGGAGATTGGTATAGAGATTGAGTAAAATTAACGGTGGCGGTAGTGGTGGCGAAGGTGGTGGTGACGGCGGCAACAATGGTGGTGTTGAGCAGGATGTGCATCAATAGGTTGCCATGAATGAAGGGGAGGAAGAACAATTTACCTGCTATAGCAGATAATCAATAGTCACAATAGTATTCTTGATAATATGAAAAAACTGAATGATATTTTTTTACAGTTTTCAAAAATCAGTTGCATTTTTGACTAAATTAGAAAGTTGAGTGACACTTTTATTTAAGCACTCAAATACGTAGTATAACTACTATTGTATAAATCGAGAAATTTATAGTCAAATTTTTTAATTTTACTGCACGATTTTCAAATACGACAATTAACGTAAAACGGATGGAGTATTGTATAAAGAGATTGGAGACCATAACAATGAAATACGTAGGGAGTATTAGTTATAAAAAAATCTTCTGTCCCAGAACTAACTAATGTGATCCATGATGGAATTTATTAGGTGCACCTAATATGATTGTTCACCTACATATATTAGATTGTTCACTACAGATACTAGATTGTTCACTTCTATTACAATAATTGTTCATTTATACTCCCTCAAAAAAAAAATGGTTCATTTATAAACCCGCTTGCTTTTCGTCGCCCCCCTTTTTACTATTGTCGCCCACCTTTCGCATAATATTTCCAACCCACGCCCTTGAACCTCATACTTTCACTCTCCACTATCTCTCTAGTTTTATCTCTCTAGAAAACGCTCTCAACCATCGACCACCACAAACCACCCTCATACCGGGATTTAATCGACGAATTTGAGGTATGTTTCGAATTTGTAATTTGAATTTGAGGTTTTATATTTTGTAAACTTAAATTTCGGCCGAAAAAACGAAAAAAAATAAAAACAATTCATACACTCTCCACAATAGCACGGCAAGCACGGCAAGCACGCCGCCGGTGCGGCGCCTAGATCCCGGCACGGCCGCGGCCAACAATTCATACACTCTCCACAATAGCCACTCATAAGATTCCATCTTCTCGTCTCGCATGAACGAGTAAGCAATCTGGAAGTTTTGGTTTGTCGGTGTCATGCCTACGAGCTCACATAAAGGCCACTTTGCCTTGTTAGTCTTGTACGTTGTGTCAATGAGAATGACATTTGGGTACGTACGTAGCAACTTCAACGAGTAAGGATGACATAAAAACCTCGACGGCTCGCCATCGTCATCATAATCGACAAAGAGACGTGCCGCCGAGTTTCGCCATGCGCAAGCATTGTCCCGCAGCCGTCCTACCATCCAATTCCTCAGTGCGCATCTTTGCCCGCTCGTTGTATACTTGCTTCACGTTTATCGTAGAGGCGGGGAACCTAATCTTCAACGACGTTTGTATCGTCGCCGGTGTGCAACCCGTGTTGGTCATATCCCGGACATGTTCTTTCATTTCGTGAGGTTAATGGATGTCGTGACGATGCCCTTCCTCGTACACGATGAATGCATGATTGTGCTTCCCCCGGTCACCGTCGCACACTCTAACTCGCCATTCCGTTTCGTTGCGAGTCCACGCAACAATGGCGAATTTACATTGGCACGCCTTCGTTGACGTACTCGACGAGCCGCATCATCTAGATCGCTCAATTTGCCACGATACTTTCCGCACTCCAACACTTCAAATAACACCTTAACGGACTATCGGCATCTTTTCTCTGCACGCCTGCATAAACCTAAAACCGATTGCCAGCCTACTCCATTGGCCCATTCGCAATGCTTCAATACTCAAAACATTTTTACATAAAATGGGAGAATCAACGCCGCCCCCGCCAAAAGTCTCCAAAAACCTTCAACATAAAACAATTATTATTAATATACTAATAATAATTGGGATACTAATTCGTAATAATAATGTTAGTAGCTTCAACATTAATAAATAACATACAATTCTAATATTAATTATCATAATAATAATATTTTAAAAAAATAAAAAATTGTAACATAATTAACATAATAATAACAATTAACAACATTATTTACCATAATGATATTATTTTAAATAAATACATAATAATTTTAACAACATTTACTAATATTGTTAATAATATCAACAACACTTATAAACAACTTGTATTAATAATATTAATTAACATAATTTAAACATAATTAACATAATAATTATAATTAATAACATTAATTATATTAATAAAAAAATTTATTTAAATAACAATATTAACAATAATAATTAGCATAATATAATAATAATAACAACACTTCTAAACAACTTATTTATAATAATATGTTTTAACAAAATTTACATAACAATTATAATTAACGACATTTATTACCTTAATAATATTAACATAAATAAATAAATAATATTTTTTACATAAACAATAATATTAACATTTTATAAAAATTAAAAAAAAAATTAAAACCAAAATTTTTTCGGAAAAAATCTGGTGCATCCCAGATCCGTGCAGCGGCTATGCCGTGCGGATCGTCTTGGCGGACAGCATGTGATCGCCACGTTTCGCACGGCAGAGCCGCGGCTCCGCCGGGATCTGGGCGCGGCAACCCCATTTTTTCCGGAACAAATTTTTCGTCTTAATTTTTTTTTAGAATTTAAATTTACAAACTAACCTCTTGTTCTTCACTTGAATTACCACCTTCTATTGACATTTTAGGTTAAATTTCAAAAACAAATCAAAATTTTAGAGAGAGAATTTGAGAGGAGAGTGAGAGGAGAGTGAGAGGATGTGAGTTAGAGAAAAGGTGGTTGAAATATATTAAGGGCAAAAACATCTTTTGGAAGGGCGACATTAGTAAAAAGGGGGGCGGCGTAAAGCAATACCCTTTATAAATATCTGAAACACATATTCATGCAATACATATTGATCCTTTGACACTTTCTGAAAACCAAAAGACAATTGAGTTGAAGTCAAAATATTAGTAAATTCATAGTCAACTCAACCTTCCTTCTTCCAAATTTCAACCCTTCCTCCTCACTTTCATCTTACCATCTCCATTCTCCATAACTTCCTCATCTTCCCCTTGATCAGTTCATCAACGATCCCCAGTTTCCATCTTTATCATCTCAAATTCCCCAGAAAATCCCCATCTTCTAGCTGAAAGAAAGAACCCAATCAAAACCCCCAACATTCGATCGATCAATTCGATCAAAGAGGGTCAATTTACTCTGAATTAGGCAAACTCAAGATCAATTCGATCAAATGAGCATCGCAAACCCTAGTTCTTCCGGAAATGGGAAAGGGCGGCTTTCTGCGGACGACAAGAAGCCATCGCCACTGAGTTACGCTGAAATTATGAAGAAGTGTTTGGATGAAAACAAGGGTGATAAGATCAAATGCAGAGATCAAATCGAGGCTTTCAAATCTGCTGCTTCGTCTCCTCCGAGTCCTAAACCACCCAATTCCAGATTTCTCAGAAAGGGGTCTCTCACTGATGTTTGAGTCGAGATTTCTGGGTAATGAATTGTGTTTCTGTGCTTTTTATCTTGAATTTCTTGCATAAATTTGGTGAAGTTTAGTATTAGTTTGAGGAATTTGTGATCATCTTTGAGAACTTTGGTTGAATGCTACTTTTTTGAGAGTATGATCATCTTGCTGTTTTGTTGTCAGCTTTGAGGTTTGTCGATGGTATTTGGTCACACATTTTGAGGATGAATTGTTATAACTAGCACTGGGAAAAGGGGTCGGGGTAAATTCGGGTCGGTTATTGAACCGGTTTTTCAGGTTGGACAATTCGAATGGATGTAAATTCGAGTTTGTACAATAGGAAAACGAGAAATATTGTGTCCGAACCGGGTTTTTTTTCCTGACCAAACCAGGTTCGGACCAAATCTTTCATGTCTTCCAGGATTAGTTTGACCTACTCAGATACATGCTGGTTAGAAATGTCTCATGCACAGCTGAATCCATTAAACTTGTGTTCTCTGCTAGAAATTATGTTTTCTATTTATGTCCGTACCGCTTTTTTGGGTTGGACAATTCGGATGGAGGTAAATTTGGGTTTGTACAATAGGAAAAGGAATAATATTGTGTCCGAATATTAGTCAATGTCAAAATCAGGTTTGGACCAAACCGAGTTTTTTTCCTACCAAACTGGGTTCGGACCAAATCTTTCATGTCTTCCAGGATTAGTTTAACCAACTCAGACAAAATCCTGGTTATATATGTCTCATGCACAGCTGAAACCATTAAACTTCGTGCTCTCTGCTAGAAATTATGTTTTCTATTTAAGCGATTGATGCATAGATGCAAGTCGATGCAGAGACAACAAACTACAGCGATAAGTTACGACCTCATTCGATAATCTTGATGTTTTCGCCTCAAACGTACGGAAGTTGAACTATTTTCTTCCTTCTTTACATTTTCCGTTCATTGTTCACCTATGAGAAGCCTAGATAAAACATGCCAAGCCAGTAGATTTACATAGTTCTCAGATCAGGCTTGACTTATATCTCACTGCTATTCTTGATTTCGCATCAACTTGTCGGCTGCCATGACATCGTTGACCCAAGCAACGATATTGAACGCGAGCCCTTCTAGCACTCTTGAGTAGCTCTCTAGAATCGCTTGCCCTACATCCTGCAACAAGTTATTTGCCCTTTTAGAACCTTGATTTTCATCAATATTGTTAGAGGATAGGAAATGCAACCCAATTGGGTCTATCAAACATCCGGGTTCGGGTCATTTCAGGTTCGGACGACAAATTAATGTTCGATACCTAGTTTTTTCGGGTCGGACGAGCCTAAAGTTGGGTCACAATCAGGTTTAGAATCGGGCCTTCCTAAGGTGCTTACCATACACGGTGTTTCCTGGGTTAGACGGTTTTGAGAGCTCTACCGTCTAAATTGTGGGCCTTACCCTGTTGTAGTACTGTAATGGACTAAAGTAAAATGTCTGTCTAAATCTCTTCTACTTCTTTCCAATGGAGTATTAGGTTCAAAAGATTTTGAAATCTTGGGCTGGTGTCTCTAAACTTTTTAACCAAGGGGTAAGACTATTACATCCGACCCCCCACACCCTATTTCACACTAGGATCTTTACGGTATTGGATTTGGATTTATGTTTTTTCCTTTTCATGGAACTTACCCTGTTGTATTGGATACGGCACATGTCTAACGTTGTTTGGGACAGTTCAGGGAATCGATGCTTCAAGCAGAACAACAATGTCTCGGCCCTCTCTGCAAGAATGTGATTCTTGTCACTCCTGTCGGTGTCTGGCTTGACATGCCATGATCTGGAGTGCGTCATCCCGCACTTTCTCTTCCACGTGTACATCGAAGCTTCCACTCTGTCTGCCAGCTCAAGGGCTTCGTGCTCCGAGTGTATCCTCAACATGTCGAGGAGCTCGTCTGGAGAGAACACTTCTGCATTGTGCATGTATTTGTATATTGTGTCTCCAAGGCACGCTTTTCCCGTCTGAAATTGGTACAAAATTTACCCATCAGGAAGACATTGAAATGAGAATGTCATTTGAGCTTGTTCTCTGTACAAAAAGCCTCAGGTTTGGATTTATGGATATGAATTCGATTTTGTGCATCACATTCAGGTTCTGACATATTCTAACAAATTCAAACAATGTTCAAACCCGAACCAGTATGTATGGGATAGTGTATGACAAATTTGAATATTCAGTCAATTAGGACAACAAAGAAAGTGTAATGCCCCGGCCCTTCTCGGGCCATGGACATTACTGATAATTGTTTATTGGATCGCCGATTGGCCCCACAAATCACCACGGGTTATTCGTACACGCACGCTTAACTGAGGAGTTCTCAACGGATGAACTACCCTTAAAAGAAGGTGCACCTTAAAAATATAAGTAGTAGTTTCAACCCCTTTAAGCTACACTTTAACCACATATCTGGGGTATTACACAAAGAAAGAAAGAAAGAAAAGGAAGTCGGGTGTTTGGTAAGCACCTTAGGAAGGCCCGAAATGTAGGACTCAGGAACCTCCATCTCATTGAGAGTGTTGCTGTTGATAGCCATGGCTGCTTTGTGTATCTGCGAGGCGCAATCCCTCTGATGTTTCAACTGCTTCCTCGCCTTCTCCGACAGGCCACCTGATGGGATGCATGGCACCGGAAGCCACCACTTCTCGTCTTTCCTCGCCACAACCTTCCTGAACGACGTCGTCCTTGAACCCATCGACATGTTTCCTTGCTCGGCGTACCAGAATTCTGCGTCCTGGAAGCTATCCAGTATGTCCTGCATGTAGTTTCATCAAACCCATCAACAACAGCTGTACGTAGACTAAAAAGTAACAAAATGAATGGGCTGGACAGACACATAAAATACGACATTTAAAGTACATTTAAAATACAAACACTTGCAGTAATGGAAACCTATTTCAAACAATTTTTTCTTTTAGAACTTCATCAAGATGCAAATGAGACACTATAAAGTACATTTTCTCAAGAAAATTTTTACGTTTTTTCCGGAATTCTACCAAAAATGCATGAGTATTACTTACCAGGAGCATCCCATCGAGTTTCCTAAGTGCAGGGAGGTTCATCTGAATGTCCGACCTCGGTCGTGTCACCATGAGCTCAAGATCATGCCCGTCTTGAGGTACAAACTCTACAATGTAGTCACATACTGAAAGAAGACAGTCCATTTCTTTCTTCCACATCATCTTCTTCTCCGGTTTCAAAGGTTCCAACTTCAACGCGTTCCCAAATATCGTCGCTGCACATTCATCATTCACTCCCTTTTAAGTTTATAGGCCAAAACCCGCAAAAGAAAAGAAAACATCTTAGGCTTCGTTTGGTTCTTGGAAAATGAGATGGAGAATTCTTTCTTAGGAAAGTGAGTCGTTTTCATTTCCAAGAATCAAACACGGCCTTAAAAAGGTTGGGGTTTTATACCGTAGAGATTAGTTATGGCATTCGAGATTGTGACTGCAGTACAAACACCTTTGCCACCTCCTGACATGTCTTCACCCAACAGAAGCTTTGAAAATCTCTCCTTCATCATCTCGAGCTCTTCAAGAAAGGAAGGGAAGCGAAATCAACATCGAAAACCCATTTCAGGAAAATAATCAGATAGACGAAGCGTTTGGTTGGAAAATTTCCCTATGTTTGATTGTATATATAATGGGTGGAACTTTTTTTCTTTTTTACGTATGTCCATTATTTCACAGCGAGGAAAAATTTCCCCCATGTAACATGTAGGTGAAGGAAACTCTTTTTATGGTCTAGAAAGGAAATTCATATCTTTTAAAAAAATTTGCACAATAACCCCTAGCAAGTATTGAAACTCTAACAAGTATTAAGGATACTTTGATCATTTTAAACAATTTTTCCTAAAAAAATTGGAGGTTTAACCAAATACTATAAAATTTTCCTACATGCTTTCATTTTCTTAGAAAAACTTTAATCGGGACATTATCTTATCTGGTCTATCAAAATATTGAAAACTCTAACAATTACTAAGAATAATTTGATCATTCTAAACAATTTCCCCACAAAATTCACATGTTCAACCGAATACCGTAAAAACTTTCCCACACCCTTCAATTTCCCCAGGAAAAACTTTCACCACGACTCTACCAAACGCACCATTACGACAAAAACATGAACACACACATGCATACATACCTATGTCCACAGCCTCCAACCCGTCGGGCCGATCATCAATGCTGTACATGTACTTCTTCATCCCGAGCCTCGAGGGCGAGGCTTGGGGTGGGGTGGGGGCCCGAGGGGGGACCCACCTGATCGGTGACGCCCCCTCGGAGCAACTGTCTGTAGGGACATCGGAGAAAGTCGACATCTCTGAATTCGTCCTGCAGTAGCCATATGACCCGGTGCTCATCGGCGAATTTGTGGACTGATCATACCCTTCTTCTGTGCACTCCATAACAACAACTTCTTCTTGTTCTTGTTCTTGCTGTTTTTGCACACTTTGTTGAATGCAAAAGTACCTTAGACTTAACCTGCAAGCCCCAGGAAACATCTTTTTCATCAAAATAAGAGATCAAAGGGGGGAAATATGTGTATATGTGGACAGTCAACTCTGGGATGTAATTCAAATTCCTAGCATTGTTATGTGATGAACACAAAAGCAGAGGAAAAGGGACCAATCTAGGGTTAGTAACATATGGTAATAATACTGTTTCCTGGGCAAATTCAAGCCAAAGAGGAGGTTGGGGGTATAAAAATGATCTGTTTGTAAAGTTGGGAAAGTCGAAAAAGACAATGGACTAACGTAAAATGACTCGTTGGAACTCTTATGTTTCTTTTATGTAGCAAACAATTTTTAAATCTTGGGTCAGTTCAGGTCTCTTTAAATAGCAAAATTTAAGAGTAAGACTGTTATATCTTACTCTTCCATACCTAAATTCAAGCCAAAGAGGAGGTTGGGGATATAAAAAAAGATGTGTTTGTAAAGTGGGACAGTCGAACAAGATAATGGACTAACGTAAAATGAATCGATTTCTAAATTTTAGGTCGATTCTGGTCTTTTTAAATTGCTAAATTTAAAGGTAAAACTGTTATATCTGACTACTCTACACCTATCTACAGGCATGATTTTGGGGTGTTGGTTTTTGGGTTTGGGTTTGAAAAGTTGGGATTTGCCAGAATTTGTAGGCTTAAAGTGTAAGGGATGGTGTAAAGGTAGAAAACAGCAGACAAACAAAAAGTAAAGGAGGATTAATTAACCAATGATGATTACCTTTTTAATGGCTTAAGACAAAATTTGAATTTGAAACACAATAATTTAGGATTTGAAACAGTTCCCTCCTGAACAACAATGCATTACTTTCTGTGCTGCTGGGGACCTTTGCTTTTCTGGAAAACTACACATTCTATAACAAAGCATGCTTGATCATCTTCTCATTCATCCTCCTCCATTGACCAAAAAGATGAGGCTAAACCCGGAAATTCGACCCCGAATTCGTCGAAAAGGAGGCAAACCCAGATGAGAAAATGCAAAAGGGTGTCTGAATCTGGAATTTTTCCAACACAAGATGGGCAGGCTGGAGTTTGAAAATGAGAAGTAGGGGTTTAGTGGGTTTTTTTTTTTTAAAAAAAAAAACTAAGTAAAGTTTGTTTTGGGGTTCTTTTTTTTGAATGAGTTTTGGGAGAATATGCACTTTAATTTTTGGGTGATTGATTGTGAAAGTATACGTGAGATGGAGTATTTAAGGGGGGAGGAATTGGTACATAATATTTGATTATTTTATGTATGAAACAGATCACTGAAGATTACATAGGGATGATCTGTATGTTTAATAGCCATATTTGGTCAACTTGATCTGATATATTATACTTAGTTCCATATTAACTGTCCCAAAATTTTGATTTTTACGATCTTCAATGTTATTTTTTTTATTGATAATTTCTAGCATAATATACTATTAACAATTGCAATATTATATTTTCATGATAGTATTTTTCGTTACGAATCTAATGGTGATAATTTTACATAACAACTCATTGTATATATTGAAAATTTATAATCAGAATTTTTAAAATTTTATTGTATCATTTTCAAAGATGATAATTAATATGAAACTGAGGGAGTATATAATAAAGTTTCATTTTGGTTAGGGGGGTTCAAGGAAAGAGATCGAGGAATTTGCAGTTGTGCAATGATTAGAGTATTTAGGTGATGAGTTTTTTTAACTAAAAAATTAGGCTGTCTCTCATACTTGTGGTTAGATTGGGGAAAAAAATGAAAAATATATCTATAAACAAAACTTGGTTGAGGCTAATAGAGTAGAATATCATATCATATCAGGGATCTTGATTAACCATGCATATCCTGATTATGTGTAGAATAATGCATGGATGATCATATTAATTTAATTTCAATAATCAAGCCATTAATATGTTGATTTGCATGAATTGGTGAGATTAATCATTATTTACCTTAGCTATTCAAGAACTTTACTTGACTTGTATATATTGCTGGACTAAATGCAAAAATTCAAATTTTTTGAAGACTTACATATATAACATCAGAAAAAAATGCCCAAATCAGGGGTCGAAAAATGGAAAAATTAAAGTCTCACATGAAAATTAAGAGACCTTGGTAATACATGCATATAAGTTATGACTTATGAGTAGATCCGTCAATTCGGTCGGGTCAGGTCGGATTCGATATGCCCCCATATCTTGAATTTGTTATATTTAATTAGGTTTGAAAATCCAGGTCGGTTTGATTTAAAACCGAGTTATCCATATAAACCTAGGGTACATTAGAATTGTACTAGCTCATTTCAATTGAGTTTTGTTTATTCTTTTTTTTCCCCATAAAACTTACTCCATCTTTAAAATGGGTTTTCTATTTTCATCCCGTGTGTTGTTATTATCAAAAAATTGATGTTGTGTTGGATGATTGATTTCTTTGGTTGGAAATTATTTAAGAAAATGAGATTTTTGAATGCAAAGATAATGTCCCAAAAGTATTTATAGGGAATTCACTTTTCTTTGATTTAATGCAAGGTTGATTGAGAAACAAGACGAAATGAATTAGTCACTTTTGTTTCAATGAAAGTTATGAAATTTTCACTATTAGTTTGGAGAAGAGGTGGACAAAAATTAACCTTCTTTAGCACTTTCATAATTATATACTCCATCCATTCTTTAATGATTGTCACTGTGGAGTTTTTTTTTGGAAGATTTAAAAAATAATAATATTGAGAATGATAATTATATTGAAAATAGTAAAAGTAAGAGTTAAGTTTCTATTTTAATTATATCACTGTATTGGAAATTATAAAAGTAGGAGGTAAATTTTTTTAAAAAAAGTGTCATTAATTGTACATTGAAATCGTAAAATGACAAATATTATACTCCCTCCATTTTTTCTAATTGTCACATTGGTAATTGTGTTAAAAACTTTGACCGCTAATATTTTAATTTGTACAATGATTTATCATACAAAATTGATGTTGTTAGATTCGTTATAAAAAATACTATTAGAAAAGTATAATATCGTAGATCTTTACAAAAGTATTATCGATGAAATTGTTAATTAAAGACGGACCTCAAAAAACGTGAAAAATAATTTTAAAAAAAACGGAGGGAGTACACAATAGAAAATTGATTAAAGCGACAAATATTGAAGAATGGAGGGATGAATATGTAACCCTTGTTCAACTCTCACTTTGGTCAAAATTTTCTTAGCAAATATTACAGTGTTCTTAAGTTGTGCCAGTCTATTTTGATTTTTCCTACGTTAAAACTAGTACTGAGAGCTTCTGTGTTTTTTTTTTGTTTTGTCCCGCCTACCATTCTAAGAAATAACACAAGTTTATTAAATAATACCATTTCAACTTCTATTGTAAAATATTAAAATTACTAATTTGTAAATAACATTATAATCACAAATCTAGTATTAAAACACCACATAATGATGATGGTTTTGCTGGCACATAAACATTATTAACACAAAAAAAATGCCCATTCTCTGTACTTTCTTATCTCATAATTTGTACTAATATACTTTCACATAAACTAATATTAAACATATTCTAAATTATATTAAATGAACATCCAATTAATTATCCAAATTCCTAACGACACACTTTGATCATAAAAGATAGCTAGTACTGCCTAGTTCATGCGGTCGGGGGTTAGCTTAATGGGAAAAAATGTCAACTAAATTTAAAAATTGTTTATATAATTTAAAAATGGAGAAATAAATGGTTGAATATAGTTAAATAATGTTGTAGGAGCACACATGCAAAGTTTAGGGTTTCTGATAATTATATTATCATCACAAATTAGGAGAGTCGTGCGGAAGACGTGCTTTCCACTAATTGGTCGTACCCCCTCTTAATTATGTCCTCTCAATGTGTGATAAAGACGATAATTAGCTTCTTAATCAACAAAACTATCAACATCAAAATTAAAATAAAGAAAATTATCACTGATTATATTTGTGTAATACATTTAATTAGCAACAAAAAATAAAGAAAATTATCGTTAGTTATGTTTATTATATTAATTATTTAGTTTGGCCACCTCAAAAATAAAGAAAATTATCACTAGTTATATTTATTATATTAGTTTTTTTAGTTTAGCCACCCCAAAAATAAAGAAAATTATCACTAAACTATGGAAATAATTAAGTAGTTTAGACAATAGCAAAATAATTAATTAACTAATTTTAGTTATTTGTCAATGCACGTTGATTCGAGTGGTATAATTTTATTTTATTTTTTTACCTAACATATCTCTTTACTTGATTAAGGTCATGTTTATTCAACTGGTCAATTTGAGTTTTGTTAATTAAAGTATGGGATGAAATGCTAAAAATGTCTATAACTTGTTTGAGTAAAATGCTAGCTCGGGTTTAATTTGTGAAAGGAAACAAATCGTTGTAGGAGAAAATCAAAGTCTTAAATCTATAATCGCAAGCACATTGAGTCAGGTTTTTTTCCTCGATTATTGAAAGTAAAAAAATTTAAAAGTTCGCAAAATACAATAAACATAGCATTACATAAACAACAAGAAACCACTTACAAAGATCAAAAGACTACAACTAAAAATACCGCTGAATCAAAGTTTTACAACAACAATGTATACACCAACATCAACTAATATGTTTTCTCTTTTCATTTACAACCTTATAATATTCAACCATTTTATGCATGTTGGTCATTAAGGACTTGTACATCTATATTATTATCAATAATCACAGCGCTACGATCTAAATCAACATCAATATCATCTGGGTTGGTCATCGAGGCAGTTATAGCTCGCAATTAGTGAGCATGGGACGTCCACACCGAGTTTTATAGCACTAGAAACTAATTAGAGTGTTTTAAGTTAGGGATATCAATGGATTTTGTGATTTTATTATTTGATGAACTAATTAATCAAAACAACTAAACCTATAAAGTCTATATCATGTAATTACTGAGTAACTAGTTGCACCATTGATTAAGCCCATTGAAACCCTTCTCAAGGTTCAAATGGTAGCTTAACTATTCTAACAACTTGTTCTCATGGTGGTTAGTCAAGTTAAGCTACAAAAATAGTAATCTTAAACCTAGTTAAAGTTGACTAATTTCATGTGAAAACCCTAGTTATTATCATTACTGATAAATTGATATAAACTCTCAATATAAATCATTAATTGCCTAAAAGTATGGACGAGATCGAACTCTTGGAAACATTTCATCGAACATGTGGTGAACGTTGGGGAAAAAAATCAAATTACAAATGTGAACTAGGTTTTTGGCCAACCCTAATGGAATCAATTAGGCCCCGTTCTTTTATACGGTTGATTGCGGTGTGGTGGAATTAGAAAAAGTGTGGTGAATTGTGGTGAGTTGTGGTGAAAGTTGTGATGAGTGGGGTAGATTAAAAGAGAGAATGTGGAAAGTAGAGGAGAAAAGTGAGGAAAGAGAAAAATGAAAAGATATATTGGTAATGATTGTACTGTGGTGTGGTAAAGCGTGATGGAAAATTAAAGACTGCGGTGCGGTGTGGCACTGCACCACAACCTACCGCATAAAATTCTATCATATCGAAGTTTCAAGTTTAACCTTTTTTACAAGTATTGGGTAAGAAACCCGAGACATGTTGGAAGACAAAATACAATAAACCAACTACTATAATTATTGAAATACACCAGGGGACAATGCTGGAGATCAAAATATAATAGAGCATATGCAATGCAAAATTTCATCAATGGAATTTGTATCCCCTCTCTTCTAGTTGGCACACCTTCTCTCCTCATTTTTCTTCATTCCTTTGAGTTCTGGAACTCTGCAGCATTCCAGAACTTAAAGGAATGGAAAAAAAGGACGAGAGATGATGTGTCAAATAGGAGAGAGAGTGTCAGAATTCCTTGAATTTCATTCCGCATTGCTACTGCTCTTAGCTACTAAAAGTTAATTCACAGGTAACAGCTTCAACCGTTACGTTATCCTCTTATCATTTTCAGAGCAGGATTTAGCATAAGAAGGAAACACTTTCCACCAAGGAGTCTTCAAACATCTCATCAAGTTTGTAATAAGGTGATCATGTTGCGGTCTTGTAACTTGCATAACCTGCTCATCTCTATCTTTGCACCCTTCCTTCTGCATTCAAGTCAAGATGTAATTACTACTACGGACTACCTCTTTTCCTAGTCACATTAGCTACTTGCCTACTTGTATCTTTTACCTATCAATTTTACAATTCTATCAACTATTTTACCTATTTTACCAATTTTACTTTTAAGAAAGAGAGGAAAAGTCTAAGGGTAGAGAGAAATATAATTATTCCTAAAGATATTTCGGCCCCGTTCTTTTGTTAAGTTGGTTCTAGTTCTCCTAACTTATCATAATTTATCTTAATTTATCCCAACCTAACACAATTCCTCCAAAAAACATTCATTCTAAAAACACAATTCCCCAAGAAAAGCATTATAACTTATCATAATTTGTCCAAACCTAACGATCCTAACTTGAAAATAACTCATCCAAAGAACAGAGCTTTATTTTCATTTGCCTAATTTTTGCTCTAATATCTATAAATATTAGTTTTCTAAATATTAATTATTTTTACGATTAAATAGGGACGAAGGTAACATACATTAATTTTAAACTTTAGGCCGATCTTGATCTCTCCCTTGTAGGTGGTGTCCTCGAGCACCACATTGTAAGGAGAAGGATGTAGTTCAATGTGTCCTTTGTCGATTCCTTCAGCAACGATCCCTCCGATGAAAATTCTGCATAGTTGAAAAAAAAAATGAAAGCATCTAAGTAATAAAAATGAAAGCATCTAAGGCTGTGTTCGGCAGTAGCATTTGGGGCAGCGTTTAGCATTTTGACCAAGTCAAAACTCTAATTGCGTAAATATTAGTGTTCGGTAAGCTAGCGTTTTGAGTAGCATTTAGCGTTTTGATGAGCGTTTTGTGAAACGCTAATAAAGTTAACGTTTAGCGTTTGGAGTATAGCGTTTCATATTTTTCGGTCAAAAAATACCCTTTGAAAATTTTATCTTTCAAAATTATTCATATCCTTTTATGTCAATTCACTATAATCTATTAATTCAACCGCTAAATTTACCGAACACAATTTTCATTTGAACAGTCATCCGCTATCCGCTACTTAAACTGCTATCCGCTGCTTAAACCGCTATCTGCTACATAAACCTCTATCCGCTACCTAAAACACTAATCTTGCCGAACAGGGCCCAAGTAATCTGTTTTCATTTCTATGTATTCTGTTTCTTATAAATTTAAAGCTGTCAAAAGAACTATCCGGATCAAAAACCCAATTCAGTCCAACCCGAAAAATAATTGGTACAGTCATAGATTCATCCCTCCCCCCAAATTTTGACACTGACCGATTTTTCCAGATACGAACACAATATTTTTCTTATTTTCGTGGTTTGAACCCTAATTTGGACTCATCTGAACTAACCGACTTTGAAAAACTGGGTATTGAACATTAATTTTTTTGTCCGTGTCAAAAATGACCCTATTTAAGTTTTTGATAGGGGCATATATATATATATATATATATATATATATATATATATATATATATATATATATATATATATATATATATATATATATATATATATATATATATGTCACATTACATGGTTTTTCCTACAAACCCTCCATTCTTTTTGAAATTTTTTGCATTCATTATGTTGATTTGCAAATGGGTCATCTTTGGCCATTCTGAAGTTGGAAGCTTGAACTTGAACTTCTCGTTCCAAAATGCTTGGTGCTGATAACCTACAGTTGTCAAGCTTCTTTTTAACAGTAAAGATATGACGTGATAATTGTTTCAAGTTAAAATTTGACACTTCTGAAATGTACCTAAAGTTGTCTTGCTCTTTTTCACTTCAGTGCCACATTGTATTAGCACATAATAAGATGGTTTACCTACAAGCACAAATCAAATTAATTGTCACGGTCCTAATTACACAGTGATATGTAAAATTATCTCAATTAAAAGTTTAAGCTGATAGTTGAAGATTCAATGATGATTTTGTGTCTTTGTGACGCGTATGACTTTTGGGCTTGAAGTGTAACAAACATGGGGTCGCTGAGATTCGAACTTGAGACTTTCTATTTAGTTTGATTCTAATATTATGCAGAATCTTCTTAATCGAAAACTTAAAGATGCGTTTGATTGGTCAAAAACTTTGGGGAAATGATCAATTTTCTCAAGTCGACTTATTTTTTCCATGTTTTATTGTATATTGACTTTGTAAGGCTCATCATTTCCAAGGTTTACTTAGGAATAATTTCCCTTTGTGGGGGGGGGGGGGTAAGCAAAATATCTCCCGGGGAAATCTGTGGAAAGTTTTCCTGATGAAATGGAAAATTTTCTTTCGGCTCTTATCAAACGCTGTTAAGCTGGTAGTTAAAAGAGATGACATACCGATCAAATTTGTGTGTCGAATGCCCTTTGCACTAACGAGAAGAACTTCAAAAATGCCTTCTTCCATCAAGAAAAAAATTGGACCAAGCAAAACTTTTTAGATGTTGGTTTTGCTTAATGAATGAAGAGAAATGTTGTGATCTTTAACACCTTTTTACAAGAAATCCAAAAGGGAATTAAATAAGCAAATGCAAAGATGTACCATAACGAATACATTAACTAGTAGGGCAATAAATAAGCAACAAAAATATGTCTCAATGAGGATGTACTTATAACATTACTGATTAATTAGCATAATATTAACTGAAGTGGGTGACACTTTATTTTAGCAAATGAAAATGATAAATATCTTCGTGTTGTCATTGTATATATAAAACTCATATATTTGTAAATTATATTGAAAATAATTTCATGATTGACTTATATAACTATAATAATACATGTAATGGTATAAAAAATCACACTTTTATCTATGTTTTTAAAAATTTACAAAAAGACGTAGAAAATATGTATAATGGATGAGATTCATTCGTTAGGGTGTCAATTTTAATTGTTGTCGTAGCCAACACATTCCAAATTTCTTATAATTGATAATTAATAGTAGCTGTAAGAAAAATTGGGATTAAAAATGATAATAAGTATTAATTTCATAAGGAAAAGTAACACACTTAGACAGTGTCTTGCCCCAAGACATGTATCATCACTCGCTAGCAAATATGAACAATGACCCATCAACCCTACAAATTCGATCAATGAAAAATATTTTGCTCTTGAACTTTGTGAGCGAGCCTGGAAGATGGAGTGATTGTCACTTGACTGCCACCTCTTTAAAGTTTGGTCCAACAATATATATTCTGCCCATAGTGAATAAGTTTGTTTCTATTTAAGTTTTACCATTTCAACAATTGTTACAATAGTTTTGTTATACTCTATTATTTATGTTCATTTATTTTTCAAAATTAGCTAGTGTGACAAATAAAAAGCGTATTTTTTTTTCAAAAATTTTTGGCATCAGAATAGATTGACACCTTGTCCAAGTTAAAAATTGGGCTTACATTGGGCCTACGTTGCTTAATGAAGAAGGTCTACATGTCTACATTGGGCCTATGTGTTCAACGAAGGCCCAACTAGAAGAAATCTTCGAATGACGATGGAAAAAGCACATAAATAATTTTGTCTGGGTTTGGTGTTGAATGTTGATCGTGATCGCGCGAACGCATGAATGTTGATCGCGATCGCGCGAACGCAATTTCGCCTAATTTGAAAATGCGGCGGCAGAATTTCCAAGGATTTCATGTTACATACGTAAGATCACTACACTTTTTTTCTCCTTCAATTTGGTTACACTCTGATAGTGATGATTTGTTCTTGCTGCAATGTTGAAAGTTCGGCTGTTTTGTTTTTGATTCTGGAATTTTGTTGAAATTGATAGATAATTTGTGGAGATGCTGTTCGTTTTGATTCAATTAGTTATCGTATTTACAATGATGATTTGTTCTCTGTTACATTGCTGGAATTTCAGTTGCTTTGTTTTATGACTTAGGTTCATATCTTGATATGAAAAATTTTAGGTATATTGTTCATCTACAACTAGAATCAACAATTTTGGCTCAAGTGTTTACATGGGAGAATTGTTTAGTGTGTTCTAACAAAATGAAATGAATTTCATAATTTATTGTATCAGATCAATGGTCATAACTCACATGGGAGTTTGTTGTGTTGATTTGTTAGTTATGATCCATTTTGGTTGTCAGGTTTGGTTAGGGTTATTTGGGATGTGATTAATTTCTGGTCCTCTTTTAGTGATTGTATTTGTAGTTGGCGCTGTTCTTTAGAGTCGTAAGTTAGGTTTATCCTTGCCTAACTTTAGCTTACCTTATCTTACCCGATTCCATTAAAAACACTCAAAACTAAGATAAAATTTTAATAATAAAATACCTTTGCCTCCCCACTAACTTACCTTATCTTTACTTTCCTTACCTTACCAAACCTAACTTGATGCTATCACTCCAAAGAATAGGGCTACAAGTCCTAAAAACGAAAACCGTTAATTAAAGTAAGTTCTTTACCTACACGTCCAAAAAATGAAAACCGTAAATCATAAATTTTCCTGATTAGCTAGCAAGTGTGTTGCTCTGTTTGCCTCGCAAAGATGCGTTGGACGGAGTAATCTTCAAGTCGACTAATGAAATTTTTGATATCCCTAATAAGCATGTCATTTGTGCTATTTGAAGTACTTCTCTTATTTCCCCAAATATAAATAAGTGATTTGTTATTTGTAGGTTTTAAAAACTTGTAGGGGAAACCACCCCCTTGAGGATTCTTGCTAATATATTGTTACACAAATGAATATTTTGACAAGTTCCAAACAAGATAGTGAAGTCCATTGCTAATAGCTTGGTGACCAACGTTCCATAAGATGGCTTGAAACCGTGTGGTCTTATACAAAGTACCTAGAACTCCACCTGTTTCTTTGTTTGAGTATAGTGTAAATCGGATACCACAGCGATTTGAACTAATGACCCCTCTAATTCTAGCAGTATGCCACTAAGTTGCTCCAAGCTTAACGATATTTTGGGCTACCACAATGCTATATATGATATTTTGGAATATTACAATCAAATATGTGATAGTTTGGACTACTACAATCCAATATATTAGAAGTTTGGATTACTACAATACAAGTGTCACGTAGAAAACCCCCCTCCTCTGGTAGCACGTAGGAAAACCAATAAACCATTGAATTGCTTTTGAGCAACTCGGTGGCGTATTTCTAGAATCTAACTCTAAGGGATCGTAGTGGTATGATTTTGAAGTTCAGATTGTTATCATCCCACCACCCATAGTTTGGACTATAAGAATCCAATTTCCCTTAAGAATAAGGAGTAGTTCTTACCCTTCCTCACTCCTCCTTATTCCCATTTTCGTTTCATACCAATTGGATTGTAAAGGGGAATGAAATTATTTATTGAAATAGTAATAAACATTATTTTCCTAAAACAACTTTGTAAACCCTTTCACTTACTAACGTAAAACAATATAGGGTCTTTGTCGATTACAGTTTTTAATCTCTAATTTCCCTACTATTTCAGTATTTCGAAGTGTATATATTATCTGCTATTCCTTATTTTGTTACAGCTCTTAAATATACTCCGTAGGTTGACAATGTATATATATCTTTTTCCTATAAAAAAAAAAAGAAAGTATATAGATAGACAATGAACTCTTATTTACTCCCTTTTACTCTTACCCTTATTCGCTCTGATGAATTCTTACCTATCTTACTCCCCTTTGCCTAGGAGCATTTCTATCAATAGTTACAATGCTTATTTTTATTTCCGACTTAACCAGTTTGAATTGGCGCCATTTTTTTTTTCAATATGATCTGTTGAGTAGTAGATAGATGAAAGAATCAAAGAGTTGAAAGATCTATGCCGGATCTTCTTTAGCTGTATTGCAACCACTATAATCTAGGCAAGTACTATAAGATCATCCTTTTCCATTTTTAATTGTTATTTTCAGGATTTTAAACTGAATAACTCTCCATCAGTCTTAAACTTTCGTGTTGAGTGGGCTTCTAGGAAGTTAGTTAGATATTGAGTTAGATATTCCTAATAATTCCAGACTATTCTCCTACCTCTACCTGACTTGGTTCTTGGAATCCAGCCTTAGAATTGTGCAATTGCTTTAGAAAATGTGAACACCATAGCAGAATATTTTTAGACTACGACGGTGAAATGAATAGGAAAGAATAAGATGTTCTGCAGATTGATCATGAATACTTTGAAGACCATGTCTGGTTTTTGGGTCTATTTGATGTTTTGACAGCGAATATTGTATTTGCACTGTTCAAGAGTTTAAGGCTTTGAGCTATATACCTTCTCATTCCCATTTTATTTGTCACTTATTCTATGCTTCATGGTTTTCAATGTCCTTTAACCGACAACTTCTCACAAAATATTTTATTCAAAAATTACAATCTTATCCTCATACCGTATAATTTTCGTTACGAATCTATTGATAGTGTGTTCATGCAATATGTTATTGTATATGTTGAGTAGTTAATGGTTAAATTCTCGAAGACTAAAGCTACAGATAAAATGGGAAGAATGGAGTATTTTGGAAGGAATACTTAGGTCACCTCATCTTTTTAGGCTTAGATAATTTTGATTTAATGAGATGAAATCATATACACAAGTTGGTTCTATCATAGTGAGAAGGAAGCATGTATTATTGCAAATCAGAGCACCCATGAAGCGTTAATTAACTTCAACTCATTGATTGATAATGGCTTATGTCCTTTATAAATATTCTTCACTGGATCAACCGCTCAAGTATCCAATTATACTTTTTTAGCAGCAAAATACTCAGGCTGATTATGGGCATCATTATTCTAATATTGCTTCAGTTTATGTCAACCATCAGCATTTCTATCATTGACTTGGATTTCTTAATAGAAGCATTTTTTTATTAGTTCCTATGACATAACTTGCTATATAACAACCCCTTAAAGTAGTCATTTTCCGATCATAGACCATGGTACGGAACTCCATACAATACCAACTTTGAATAAGCTCGTATGTGACCTGGAATTGGGCACTTGATATGAAGCTTATAAAAAAGTTGCATGTATATGTATATATATGTGGTGAACATTCTCTCTGTCTTGCAATCTAACCTTCCAACCGTATCTCTAGAGACAGCATTAGTTGGCAATCAAGCCTTTTTGTCTTCTCCTACAATCGAATGTCTCAATCTTATACCTGTCTAAAACTCCCCTTATTGGACATCTCCAACCCACCAAGTCCCTCCTGTTTGTCCTCTATTTCTGAAGCCTGCAAAGAATGGGGTTTCTTTCATGTCATCAACCATGGAATATCGAACGAGCTTTACAGTAAGCTGTACTCATTCTCGAGGCAAATATTTAGCCTGCCTTCTGATACAAAACTCAAACTCGGCCCTTCATCATCCATTAAGAGCTACACTCCACAGTTTATAGCTTCTCCTTTCTATGAGGGTCTCCGAGTTTCGGGGCCGGATTTCTTTTCGTCTGCTGAGTGCTCTGGCAAAGTTCTCTTTGGACAGAAGAGTCATGGATTCAGGTAACCCCAATGATTTATTAAATACTACTATTCTTATTTTACCCTTAACATTCATTGAACGAAACACCAAAATTCGATTTTTAATTAAGGGTATTTAAGTGATTTTCTTACTAACAATCTCATATTTTTTGCGATATTGTTTTTGCCCACCACCTCCATAAGTTACATAAAAACCATGTTTGATTGAAATGTAAATCTTTATTGACAGTGAGATAGTGCAAGAATATGGGCAAAAGATGACTGACTTATCCAACAGGATTATAGAGATTCTATTGTCGAGTTTGGGGGATGGATTCGAGCGGAAGTTTTATGATACTGAATTCAACAAATGCCATGGCTATTTAAGGATTATAAACTACACACCTCCAGGAGCCTCACAAAATGAGGTTGAAGGCCTGGGAAAACATACAGACATGGCATGTCTCACCATTCTGTATCCTGATGACATGAGCAGTCTTCAAGTGAGATCCAAGGAGGGGAATTGGGTGGATATTGTTCCCTGTGAGGGTAGTCTTTTGGTGAACATAGGCGATATGTTGGAAGCTTGGAGCAATGGAAAACTAAGGTCATCCGAGCATCGTGTCATGTTGAGGAAACAAAGGAACCGCTTGTGTTTGGCTTTCTTTTTGAGTTTTGAAGATGACAAGGTGATCTATGCTCCTGAGGAAGTGGTTGGAGAAGGAAATGAGAGGGTTTTCAAGCCGTTTGTTACATTGGATTATGTGCGGTTCAGAGAGTTTGATGATGAAGAGAGGTATGAGAATGTGGGTAATACTGTAAGGGATTTTGCTGGGATAGGAGTCTAGTTCTAAAACATGGGAAATTATTCTTTGTTGAGTAATTGTTTATATTTGATGAAAGAAAAAACCACCAACATGTACTTTCAACTGTATCAAGAATTGTAGAATATAGACTCAATTATTACATCCTGATAATCATTCAAGATTGTTGTGTCATAGTAGAGACATTGAGGAGAGACAAATTTTGATTTGGCAAAAGATATCATGTAAGGTAATCACTTGGTCTTACAATGAAATTTGTAATGAGACAGGAGTTTGCTTTTGTATTATTACATTTGCTTGCCTTGAAAATTTTAACAAATGCCAAGGAAATGTAGATATAGGTCATCTGCATATGGTGCTGTTTCTTAATGGTTCTTTTGGTTTGAATTTTAGTGAATTGTAGATGGTTTTCAAAGGAAATAAATTGGATTTTTGGACCATAGATTGCTCACAATCACATACTGAGGTTTGGAGAGACCCATAAGGAACCAGTATAAGCCCACTTAAGTCATCCTTGAGACCAATTCACCGCCATTAAAGTCATGATAAATATGTTTAAATCACTTAGGTATAAAGGTTGGTATATTAATATCCAATAGTAAATGTGATATATTACGATCCGATATCCCAAAAGGTGAGTATATTATGATCTAAAAATCCAAATAAATTTGTAAGCGACAGACATGTTTGTATGAAGTTCATATAATGAGAAACAAGTATATATCTAGGTGAGATCGATATAGCCATGAGTTTGCTGCTGATGCCCAATCTTCGTCCTTTATTTTGAGTAAAAGATAGGGTTTAGGTTAATGATTTTCATTCTAATTAGGCATAATGCTTATATGATTTCTTTCCCTTTTCCAAGAGTCTAACACTCTACAAACATCTTGACATACAAACATCTTTTTCTTGTTTTTAGTTGGTTGTTGTCTTTTAGTTCTTGTATTTTAGTCTTGCCCTACCTGGTTAGTCACTTGATCCTAGAGAGGAGGTGTCTAACCATAGGTTGGTCCCCCTTGCCATTTACCCCGTAAAGGGTGGACCTTCCCATTTACCCGAATTAAAAAAAAAAAAAACATAAATAGCTTTGTCATTTTGAATAATCTCCACTCCTATTTTCAGCCAAACATCTTCACGTACATCAACAGTTTTGTCATTTGTTGTGACCCTGCATACAAACATGATTGTAATAAACAGCTAAATGAGCAATAGTTAATTGTTGCTGGACGGCTTTTGACTTTTTGTGAATCTAGTTTCGTTGACGAGGGAATCTAGAAGGCATTGGTTGGATTTGTCGAGGCCAAGTGGTAATTGTTGAATGTAGTCTTACATAGCTGCTTACATCAAGTTCTGTGTCTGCATGTCACATAACGACATGAATAATAAAAACTTAGCTACTTGCTGTGATTTTTAACTCCAAATTGTCAAAAAGTCTTTGGGCTGACCTTGGAATAGATTATGGTATATAAGCATGTCATGTTACCTGTGAAGGCATCTTATCCATGTGCCAAGAGCTAGTCTTAAGGATTTACTGTCTACTGACTGTTATACTTCACTTTTTTTTTATCTATTTTTCTTCCCTTCAGGTTAGTAGATTGTTGGAATAATATTCCTTGAACTCGGCTAGGACAAGGTTGTTAGAATCGGGATCCTAACTCGGATCCATGGGGTAGTTAAGATCGGAATTAACCCACATAGGATCGTGGATCGGAATGTATATAGTAGAATTGCATCAAGGATTTTGGATCATAAAATTGTAGGACCATAGATCAGGATTGGGCTATGGCTAGAAGTTGCTTGCGACTTGCATTTACCCTTATATATACATATATATAATTCTCAGCACCAGATCAATAAACAGTTGTTAGTGAACCACGTTAAATCTGTTTGTCAGTTTTCAATTTTGTTCTGACTCGTCACATCCATTATAACACAAATTATACGTGAGTTCTCAGGGCCATGCTTGGATTGATGGAGTTTTGCTTTGGTAATTTAGTAACTTTTGTTTATCTACTGACATATAGTTAGTTGGTGGGTTGGTCTAATAAGTGTACTTTAAAAATTTTCCTTCGCGTTATTTTAGGCTCAGATAATTCTGCTGCATATCAGTTCTTTCTGGACTTCTTGTGCAATCTGAAATATCCAAGCATCATGAACAAATACCAGTTGACTGAAGAATTTAATTGATATGAGAAAACATAAGTTAAGAATTGTAGTTGTTCACCACAGGATAAGCTGCAATTGTTAATATAGTGCTAGTATGAATGCCTTCCTGTACTATTTCTCCTGCTAAGGAGTTTCCTTCAATTCTAATTTTATGATACCTATGCGAGGTACATTTGGTCTTTGTAGTTATAATCTGTAACCACAATATGAGGAGCATAGCTGGAAGGAGCTTGTCTTTTATCAACTCATTTCTATAATTCACAACCATCCCAAATCATGTGATTTATAGTAAACAATGACAAATTTACTTAGCATTGTGATGAAAAATATAATACTTCGTGAATCACATGTTTGACTTCACTTTGAAGGAGCTGCTTATGATTGCGTACGTAGATTGACAAGTTCTTAGACTCCTCCTCCACATGCATGCTCATGTTGTCTGGATTGTTGTCATGATCAGTTTAAGTCTTTTTCCTTGAGTCCAAGGCTGCACACAGATTGAACATATTCTATTCATGAAATTCATTGGTTTAGTTGCAAATTGTGTTAAATTAATGGATGGTGAAATAGATTTATCAGCTTTAGGTAGCTGAGATGCTAAGTTTTTTGGAGTAGTACTTTTGGACCATTAGTCAAAGAAGCAACACCCCCCCTTTCATTTTTCTTATCTATATTGTTTTAGTTAAAAAAAACAATTGACCTTCCACACCCAATTACAGCTAAAATAATAATTATCAACTAAAGATCATTATAGGCTAATTTTTTTGATTTTTTTTTTTCATTTCAGTCATCTCTTTGTCTATACTAGATATTTCTTTTCTAAACATCTACTTATGATTGACCCCAAGTAGACATTTAATTTAGTATATAATTTTGATGTCTTTAAAGCAATTGTAGTATTGGTTATCTTTGGTGTGGTGGTTGACTGCATGCTTAAATTTTGCTTATTTATGGCACGTCATAGCCAATTTATGTGCAGACAACCAAGTTGACTTGTTTTGGGAGAGTCAAGCCTGAAAAGTTAAGTTTCCCTCAGTCAAGCCTGAAACAGTTAAGTTTCCCTCTTAGATTTGTACAGGGTTCATGTAACCCTTTTTTATGATTGCTATTTGTTGACCTTTTGAGCTGTTTTAATTACATTCAAAGATTAAAGAAGAGACAACAACAACAAACTCCTAGGAGAAACACATTTGTATGGGGTTCATGCATCCCTTTTTTCATGATTGGTGTTTGTTGACCTTATCGAACTGTTGAAATTGCAAAGATCAAAGAAGAGACTGTTGGCTAAATGGTAGGGGATCATAGTTAGTTACGAGGAAAATGGTCACTTGGTAGAGGCGTGTTGAAGATATAAACCTTGTGGAAATATGCATCAAAACTGACATAATTGAGAGCATGCATTTCGAAATGATACGAGAGTATATTTTACATAAGCTGGTTAGAAGAAATACTTATTTTCTGGATAAAGTGTGATCTGAGAACTGGTTTCTTGTCTGATATCTAAAGCAATGAAGTCGCTTAAGGAGAACGGATCGAAGCCTGTTAGATGAAAGCATGCCCACAATATGGTTTATATAGTGAGCAATAGTCCATTTATCGTAAAATGGAACCATGTTGAAGAAACATCCACTTTCAGACAACCAAAGAGGCACCTTGTGCATTTTTCTGATCACAATGTTCTTTCTTGTTGCATCTCTGTGAAGTGATACTAGTTTGAACACATAGTTCTTGTACTACTCGAAGTATTCATTTTTGTCTGATCTGATAGGATATTTTCATCTAATATTAACCTTTGATGCAAGAATGAATCAGGAACTACCTACCTTTTGGATAAGAAAAAGATATGGGATACATGATGAACACTTGTCCAGCCTCTATAATAGTGATGAATTTAATCAGAATGTATACTGTCCAACATCATACATGTAGCAGTCCTTTTCCTTTGTAATTTGATAAATTGCACTTGTGTTTTGGACCGCATCCCAGTGTCCTGAACTATTCAGACCCATGTGGGCCAAAACTAAGAATTCCATTTTTTTTTAAGTGGTCCAACCCACTGGCCCCTATCTTAGGGTAACCTTAACCCAATGGATCTTTGTTGGACTGGGATATGGGATGCCAATGCCAGGCCTAACCTACCATTCACAACATTCCTCATTCCTAAGAAGGAAGGAATGCTTCCCCTTGAATCGAACCCTGAAAGGAGGAGATGGAAGGTGGAGCCCTTGCTACTACTATATGATCACCAATAAAACACATATAAAACCAAAACCGAAACCAATACTCCAAAGATCCCACCTAGGCGACTGAGGCGAGTTATGGAGAGCTCGGATGTAGCAGTCTTACCTTACCCCTAAATTTTGCAATTTAGAGAGACTGACAATTGACCCGAAATTCAAAAATTGTTCGCTACATAGAAAAGAAGTAGAGGCATTTTTCTTTAGTCTATTATAATCTACGTCGATAAAAATAATCTTTTTCAGCTACCAGATTATGGACATACCAACAAAACACATATATGGTTTACAATTTATAAATAGTCTCTATGGTTTGCAACCTAACCTTCCAACTCTGTCTGTCTCAGACACCAGTAGCAGAGAAAAAACAACCTCTATCTTTTCCTAGAGTAGAATGCCTCAATCCCAAATTTGCCTTGATCTCCCCACATTGGACATCTCCCAACCACTCACACCATCTTGTTTGGCCTCTCTTTCTGAAGCCTGCAAAGAATGGGGCTTCTTTTACATCACTAATCATGGCATATCAAATGAGCTTTACAGCAAGCTGTACTCATTTTCAGAACAAATTTTCAGCCTGCCTACTGATAGAAAACTCGAACTCGGTCCTGCAACATCTTTTCAGTGCTACACCCCTCAATTCATGGCTTCTCCCTTTTATGAGAGTCTCCGAGTTTCAGGGCCAGATTTCTTTTCCTCTGATGAATGCTCCGGAAAAGTTCTCCTTGGCCCAGACTGTTCTGCATTCAGGTAATCACTCTAGACATCTCCATGTTTCCTTTCCTTTTTTTCAGTTCCATATGTGTTGTATGTAGAGCTGGGAAAACCTGACTTGACACGATTACCGACCCAAAATCATCGCAGAGTTAACTGGGCTTGGGTATAGATTTTCAACCCGGTTATGTATACGGAAAGAGTCATGTTTAAGCTGTTTAACAATTAAATCAAATGGGTAACTTGTTTACTGCTTATTTGTTTATGGTGAAATGAAATTGTGTTTTGGACTTTTAAGAGGGCAATGAGTGGTTGATGATAAATGAACGGAGGAAATTAAGTCGCATTTCGTCTTCTCAAGTCAAATCTTTGTTATACAATATATGTGGGTTAAAGAGGGAAACGGGTTACCCGAATCGAACACGTTTACCCCATTTAGTGAAATGGGTTATAGGTTCAGGTCAACCTGTTTATTTAATGAACAATTGAGGTCAAGAAATTCGAACCCATTTAATATCATTAAATGGGTAGGTTTCTGGTCTAAGATTCTTATTCCCATTTCCATTTGACTCGGACACAAACACAAACCCGACACAACACAACCTAGGATATTACCCAACTCTAAATATATGGTTAAAGTGCCAATCACATGTACATAGTGCTTCTTTGCAGCCAGATACTGCAGGAATATGGCAACAGAATGACAAATATATCTAAGAGGATTGTACAGATTCTGTTAATGACACTGGGAGATGGTTTTGATCACAAGTTCTATGAGACTGAATTCAGTGACTGTAATGGCTATTTGAAGCTCATAAACTACACACCACCTGAACCATATCAAGATGAGATCGAAGGGCTTGGGATGCATACTGACTTCAGATGTGCTACAATCCTGTATCCAGACAATAACGCAGGCGGTCTTCAGGTGAAGTCAAAGGAGGGAAAATGGCTTGATATTGTACCTAAAAAGGGTAGCCTTGTGGTGAACATTGGTGATATGTTGGAAGCTTGGAGCAATGGAAAGCTGAGGTCTTCTGTCCACAGGGTGGTTCTAAGAAGCCAGAGAAAGCAGTTGTCATTGGCTTTCTTTTGGAGCTTTGATGACGACAAGGTGATATCCGCACCCGAGGTAGTCATTGGAGAGGGAAATAGGAGGCTCTTTAAGCCTTTTGTGAGCTTGGATTATGTGCGTTTTAGAGAGCGTGTTAAGGATAGTTATGAGCAGGTCGGGAGTAGTGTTTGGGATTTTGCTGGGTTAGAGGTTGAGTTGTAGTAGTGATGGAAAATGTGGAAACTGTTGATTTAGTATTGAGCATTGAAAACGAGATGCTCTATGTGCCGGTTATGTCCTGTTGAGTTCAACTTGAATAAGATTATGTTTCTTAGCTCTTTCGCTACTGTGATAGTGTGATGCAACATAAAATCACTGGCTTTGGAACTTATTCTAAACTGATTCTAACCTTATTGAACTGATTCTGACTTTATTGAATGAACTTATTCTGATCTTATTTTGAACTAAACTTATTCTTCTAAAACTAAGGTGAAGACTGACCCCTTCCCTTCTTTTCCTATGCAGGATTATAGGGTATTCATTTGGTAATGTGGCAAGAAAGTATTGTAATCACTGTTGTGCTGGAGATAACCTGCAATAAAATTATGATGTTCAGCTACCCCAAACATTCAACAAATGTGTCATAGTGGCAGCACAGGTCATGTGATTCATGCATACACGGTATGGGTCATTTCTGAATCCCTTGAATTTGAATTGTCTGAATAAAATAAGCATTACAAAAATGTGAAACTATAGGACATGTGGATGTAAAAAACAAAAGTGAAGAGATAACTTGTTGGCAGACAGGAATTTGTGCCTCTATATGGTAATGGGAAGATTGCAAAGTTCCAATGACCTAGTGGATGATGCTTAATTTTTAGAGAGAAAGAGTCCATAATGTAGATAGCTGAAAGATGATTTCCCCCCCCCCCCCCCCAAAAAGCTCCGCTTGTTGTGGTTTAAAGCAACATATCTCTTAAAACCTCTTCTACTTCGTTTCCATGGAATACTACATTGTGAACCAACTTAAAAGCTTGGGTCAATCGGATCCAGTCTCTGAATTTTATTTTATTTTTTATTTAGGAGTAAGACCGGTGCATCAGACCCCTTCTAACTTATTCTTCAAACCTCTTCTACTTCGTTTCTATGAAGTTGGTCGTGTAAATCACAAGCAACATTACTCAAGGGAACTTCAGGGTGATTCAGTTTAGGCTAGAGTTGGGGAATTACCTGCTATGGAATACGGACTACTAGGGTCATGCATTCAGGTTGGTTCTATTTAGACCAAGTAATTAGGTTTTCCTAAAAAGAAGAGTTTCCCTATGATCTTATTCTTGATTTTTTATACCCATTTGGCCATTTGAGAGTGCATATGGGTTCTGTTCTGTAGAATTAACCACAATTTCAGGAGCATACTTTAGAAATTAGCTTGTCTTTTAATGCATAGAACTTGATTCCATTCCAAAACATGTGATAATAAACAATTGAAGCCCACCATGCATTTGTTAATAGTCTGCACTGAATTGTGTGATAGGTGTTGAAGCATTAGTCAAACAACAACTAAGCCCTATATTTAATTCCTTAGATGCTCAGTCTACAGCTAGTATTTTGCTTAATAATTTGTTGCTTTCAGAGCAACTAAAGGCAAAGAATTATGCAACTTAATTATCTCTTTGTGTTCCCTATGCAAGAGATATCCAAACTGAAATTCATGCATGATCTACCCAAGATAAGCATCACTGTTAGCATATAGTACTCCCTCCGTCCCATAAAAGTTAAAAAAAAAAATTCTTTTTGAAAGCCCGATAAAACTCGTCAAAATTTCTTTACTGAGTCAAAAAAGGGCCTTTTTTATGAGTAATCAACTTTAATAAGAGTCACAAGACATGTAGGGTTCCATTCCAAATCTCATTGGTGAGTAAAAAATCTAATTGAAAATGACTTTTCACTTCAAATAGTTAAGTACTTATTAATATTCTCTTTTTAGTTTTTCAAAAGTCGACAAGATTTACAATTTGATTATTCTATGCTATCTTACATTGAGCTGCAGATATTAGCTTTGTCTTGCTGACTACAAGTATGCTTATTGAAGGCAGCTCATAGCCAAGAATCATACAACTAAATTGAGTTGTCTTGGAAGAGTCAACACTCCAAACAGTTGAGTTTCCCTCCCTCAAACTATCAGTTGGTTCATCAATCCCTTCATGATTAGTGTTAGTTAATCTATCTCTGCCTGTTTGAGTAATACACGTATAAACCTTCATCATTCGACATTTGACATATAAAACTTTTATTTTTTCTCCTTCCAACATTGAAGTCTTTTTGATTCTATAAAGGACAGACGAGTGACACTAGGGTACGTTATGATTCTGGGATTGTTGAGTCTTTGTTTGTGATTTTTAATGCAGAGTGTTTTCTGTGATTTGAATATCCAAGGGCTTGATATTAGTGATTCGGTGCAGTAAAAATACCAAGATCATCAAGTGCTAATGTTGTGGTTAAACTTGTAATGCACCAAGTGCAGTAAAAATACCAAGATCCAGTTCTTCTGTGGGCTGTTTTTACTGCAAACATTGCTTTTTGAAACTGACATGAGTATGTAAGCTAAACTAAATTTGAACCATTTTATTTTTGCAATGTCTTTATAGCGCAACCAATTTTCATATAGATACTACAGTATGTCACAAATCTAGTGAATCACACATAACTGAGCTGTGAGAGTGGCCGACTTCAGATTGTTCAGACTTCCAAGCTTCGATTTCATGAAGGGATAATAACTTCCTCTTAGGACTCTTCATTTCTATTCTGTCGGACTGCAGAATATGTGTTGGATACCCAAAATTCAAATCAAATGAGCGGTGTTTTCATTTGATCAGAAGGGTGACAAAAGAGAACAAAGTAAATCATTTCTGCAAATGTTCTTGTAGCGAATATGCTATTGGAAGTTGCAAGACATCGACGAACTATGAGTGGTGAAGCTATTCATGCTACTGAAAGTTCCAAGACCCGTTGTTCATTCTATAAATTAAGATTGTCGACTAAACTTGTAAGATTGTTCATTTGATGATTAGTGGTTATTCACCATAAATATTTCTATTATTCACTATGTCATTGTCCACTAGACATGTTTCTATTGTTCACTATACATGTTGCTATTGTTCATCATATATATTGCAATTGTTCATTGAGATTGTTATTCAGTTTTATCTTTAGATTTCATCAACAAAGTAATATGTTATAAATTTGAGTGAACAATGTTAAAGAAGCGAGGGAACAACTATAATAACCAGCGTATTGACAAATTATAAGAGCATATACAATGCTAGTTTCAAAATGTTGGAATTTTAGTGGGGGTCCACCCTTCCACATCATATAAAATTCCTACTTTCAGAACTTCATTCCATCTTCTCTACAACTATTAGAACTCATTCCACCTTTTTATTTTAAAATAATGTTTATTATAGGCCCATCTTTTCCATTTTGAAGGTATATATGTACTTTTCCATTTTAAATTTAAAAAGTTATTTTATGTTAGCCAATTGTTCCAGAACGCAGAAGAGTTCTTTCACGTGTTCCATCAAAATTTTGTTCCACGGTGCAGGAGTTGGGTGGGAATTCCACCAAAATTCCAAGGTTAAAGTGTTGCGCTGTACTTGTTCTAAGTGAACAATCACACTTTTAAAAGTGAACAACTTGATATTTGCAAGTTAACAATACAGTTGAAGCAAGTGAACGAATCATTGGTGAACAATTAATCACGTTGACTTGATAACTGCAAATGAACTTGGTAACTGTTATTTACAACCGTCAGACATTCATTTTATTTTTTTAAAAAAATCTGAATGACTATTTATTCTACATGATAGTTGATGTCATGCTCCACGAACATATTATAATTTGCATGCAATTTATTACGTGCTCCTAGAGCATATGCTCCATTGTTCATTCTCAATAACATAATTATTCACTTATACATATTCGTTGTTCACTCTCAACAGAAGAATTATTCACTCATACATATCCGGATCACATGCCCTAAGTGCATGTAATATGCAAGTCGTATACATGTAATACGTGATCGACTCTACAAGCCAATAGCTTGTTGAGGTGGCATGATTGGTTCCATTCACTTGGCCAAAATGTTAAATTAATTACGACAAATATAGTTCCGGACAGGTGGGAATAAACAACAGCCGTCTTAGCTCAGTGGTAGAGCGCGTGGCTTTTAACCACGTGGTCGTGGGTTCGATCCCCACAGACGGCGTCTCATAACTTTTGCTCCCCTTCCTTTTCTTCTTGATATCTACTTCTATTCCTTTTCTCTCTTTATCCTTTTCCTTTTTAAATGATTCGTTTTCTGTCTTTATCTTTTTCTTTTTCTTTTTCAAAAAGAATGGACCAAAAATAACCAAAAAAAAAAAAAAATCGATTTGTTCTGTATCAACAGATACTCGTATCACGTATGATCTTCTTCACATTTACATTGAGGCCTCCTACAGTTAACATTTTCTCCAGAATTTCATTTCTTTCTTTCCAGTAAATCTTTGCTTTCTTTACTCTTCAATTTCAGCTGCTAATTTTGTTCGCAGTAACATTGAATTTCGAGCTTCGAATCATCTCATTTACGCGGTAAGTGCACCACCATTACTCTTTCGATTCGCATTTCTGGATTGCTGAATGATGGTTCCTTTTGAGATTGCATGTTTTCTGATTGTTGAATTCCAATTTTTCATGTTCATTCAGGCTTTAAGGTTTATTGAAGTACTGGGTATCAACTAGTTTTCAGTTTTCCTATTTAGTTAATTCGAGTTTAGACAGAGCATAGTTTGATTTTGTTGGTCGGAAAGTTGGAAGGCTATAATACTATAATCAAAATCGAGTTAACTCATTTTCTCAGCTTTCCTGCTCAGATTGTTGAACTATTTTTTGCATGTTTGGTCTTCAATTTCGGAATTGCTCAATTATGGGTCCTTTTAGATTGCATGTTTTCTGATTGTTGAGTTCAATATTTTAATGTTCATTCAAGTTTTAGGGTTTATTGAAGTACTGGGTATCAACCAGATTTCAGTCTTATATTTATTCAGTTCGAGTTTAGACTGAGTATAGTTTAATTTTGTTGGTTAGTTGAGTTGAAAGGGTATAATACTATAATCAAAATGGAATTAAACTGATTTTCTCAGCTTTCCTGCTCAGATTATTGAACTATTTTTTGGCCTGTTTGGTATTCAATGGCCTGAAATTGAAATACTTGGAACTTCCATGAGCTTTTGTTTTGGTTGGTAGATTCAGTAGGAGTAGGAAATCAAATACATCGACACTAGGTCTAACCTGTGCTGGAAGAGATAATAAAAAGCTTCATTGGATGTTTAATGGATTTAGGAAAAAATCATGGGTTTAAGCCGCAGTTACCAGGATCGCTTCCCGGGTCGTTAATTTTTACATAAATTTAGTCTGGTTTTGTCTTCGAAACGCGGGTCGCGGATATATGTAGCATTCCCGGTAACTATGGTTTAATCTATGCAATTATTTATGAGAATTCCATATTAAAGGATTGCATGTGATCAACGACTCATATTAGAGTGACACTTTCATATGAATGTTACTAATAACTTTTGAAGTGGGTGACTTTTGTCATAATCATGCTAATTGAAGTATGAGTTACATTCATATTTATTAAAAGTCACCATAAGAATGATCGTCGCTCAATAAATATAAGGTCAAATAGTGTCACACAAGACCTACTATTTTCTTAATCAAGAAATTATTTTATGATTGGTTTTAAAGATACTGACAAGTGAGAATTGCTTGAGTTAAACAGTAAGGGTTTCCTGGAATTTCATCCTTCACTTACAATTGTTTAGATTTTGGACAAATTATCTACATAAGACTATAAGAGGAAACAAAAGAAGTGATACTGAAAGCATTTGTGATATCTTGGTGTGCATTGAAATCCAGGGTAAAATTCTCTTTATTTGAAATTTGTAGATGTCGCTAAACGTGCTGTCTCTGATCTTATCTGCAGTTAGTTGGTATTGTTGTGAGGAAGAATCGATCACTGAGAATATAGAAGTGGTACTTTTCTAACCAAGTACATACATACCTCTTTTGATTTTTACATGAATTTCGTGACAAAGAAAAATTCTGAAGAAACAACTATCGCCAAAGAACAATGCATGTTGATTTTGGTTTCATTTTCGTTTAGTTGGCAAACTTACCTGCAAACTTTAAATACTTATTTCTATTACTCTCGGCTCTCTCATTTGTCATTCTTTCAATTGAACAGCCCAACGAAAGATGGGGGAGGCAGCTGCTCAACCTCTGAATGCTAGCAACGCGGTTAACCTTTTCCATTCAGTCGATGCTTTTCTCTTTGACTGTGATGGTTAATTCTCTCATCTCTTTTTCATTCTTTGTTTCCCGATGTTTTTCCACCTCCATTATGTGTGTTGATTAGTAAACAAAATCGCAACTCCAGGGGTCATATGGAAGGGCGACACACTGATTGACGGTGTTCCTGAGACCCTTGATTTGCTGAGATCCAAGGTGAAGTCGCCAACGTGCTATTGCAAGATGTGTATTTGATCGATGATTCTTTAAAAATTTCATAGCTTTCTGCTGCTAAATCTTCCCTTTTGCAATGGTTCTCAGGGGAAGAAGCTAGTGTTTGTCACTAACAATTCCAGCAAGTCAAGGAGGCAATACGCCGCCAAGTTTCATTCTTTAGGCATCCCTGTCTCTGAGGTCATGACCTAATTCTTTGCCCCGCTAAGTCCCCATTGTTGGGTTTTTGTTTTTCGTTTTTCAAATAGTCTGATGATTTCTGACTTATGGACACAGGATGAGATCTTCTCCTCATCATTTGCAGCGGCGATGTACCTAAAATCCATTGAATTCCCCACTGATAAAAAGGTTAATTAACCTATGATTTTATAGTGCATCTTTTAATTAACCTTCATCTTGCTTACCAAGGTTGCTATAGCTAACTTTTGCGTATATATCCCTGTCAGGTGTACGTAGTTGGGGCAGAAGGCATCTTAGAGGAGCTGCAGCTTGCTGGCTTTACAGGCCTCGGTGGACCCGTATGTTCTTTTTCACTTTTTATTCTAATTTTCAGTATTGACCCGTCAATAATGACCGATGTAACTTAGTTTGAAAACTTGAGGGCATATGATCTAGGAAGCTCTTGTCAATGGAATTATATGACCCAAGAAGTGGCAGGCAAATTGTTTCATGAGTAGATGCTCCAATCATTACCATTAAGGAACTTTGATCTTTTCTGCAGTCCACACACGGGATGCTTTTCGTGTCTTCTTAGTTTACAATTGATGTATCTTACTGCAGGAAGATGGTAAAAAGATAGCTGTTTGGAAAGAAAACCACTTGTTCGAACACGACAAGAGTGTAATGTAACCCAAACTTGAGATCTTGTTTGCTTAAATTAAATGTTTTGCTATTCTAAAAGATAGAACATCTTAAAATTCTGATTCTAAATCCAGGTGGGAGCTGTGGTGGTTGGACTGGATCCATACATTAATTACTACAAGCTCCAGTAAGATAATGAATTCCTTTGAGTTTGTTACTGAAAGTTTACCAATCTGAGCCTTAATGTAGCACAACCCACTTACCACTGACTTCAATCCGCGCTGGTTAGAATTGTAGTTTCGATTTATTCTTTGACCATCTTTGTCGTTGTGTTTATCGATAGGTATGCAACCCTTTGCCTTAGAGAGAATCCAGGATGCCTTTTTATTGCTACTAACCGTGATTCTGTGGGGCATATGACTGATTTACAAGAGTGGCCAGGTTTTGCTCCTTCATTCCTATCTCTCGTAACTATTAATCAAGTCGTTCAAACTAACACAAATGCACCTACATATTTGAGTATATAAGCTCTTTCTTGGCTTTCGAATGACAGGTGCTGGATGCATGGTTGCTGCCCTCTGTGGATCGACTGAGAAAGAGCCTGTTGTCGTTGGGAAACCATCAACTTTTATGGTCGATTTCTTACTAAAGAAGTAAGCAAATCCATCATCAACAATACCTTTGTTCTTACCGCGCATGAATGTATGTGTATGACATTATCAGTTGCATTTTGCAGATTAAATGTTGACACATCCAGGATGTGCATGGTTGGCGATAGATTGGATACCGACATTCTATTCGGACAGAGTGCTGGTTGCAAAACCCTACTCGTTCTCTCAGGTAAAAAAACTTTGTTGGAAATTCAAGCATGTATATGTCAATATTCTAATCCATTACGAAATGCGAGAGTAAGATTGTTGAATTTGGCTGCTGTTTTTTTCGGTAGGTGTGACAACACTGCCAGCTCTTCAGGACCCGAAAAACGGGATTGTGCCAGACTACTATACAGACAAGTTGCCCGACATGCTACAACTGCTAAACTCATTGTCTTAGCGATTGAGCCTTATTATTGCCTATGGTTGTTTATGTGGTGCGCAATTCATTGCTTGTGTGTTGTACTCTCATTTTACCCCATTTCTCTTCAATAACTAAAACGAGGATGGGGCCATTGGATTGATAATTTGATATCGGGTCGATGATCTGTTTTCAAGAAGCCTGTTTTGCAACTGTACTGCACCAGTTTCATTCTTCAATCGATTTTACTACAACCCCTTCAAAAGTTTTGTTGCACATCTGTTTTTCGCTGAAATATCTGAACATACTAAATGATTCTGAGGAGGTTTTGGATGCAATTGGGATCAATGTGTGTTGGTAACTGAGGTTGCATATGGTTTCATAGGAGAATGTGTTAAAAAAAATTTGAAAAAAAAAAACTTGGGTTGGAGCATGGGAGGCTTTCCAATTCCTGAATTCCATATCAATTTTTTGACGAGAGTTGAAGGACTCATATTAAGGTTGTTAAAATCGGGATCCTAACTCGAATCCATAGGGTAGTTAGGATCGGAATTAACCCATATAGGATCATGGATCGTGTGTAAATACTAAAATCGTATCGAGGATTTTGGATCATAAAATCGTAGGATCGTTGATTAGAATCGGGATTTTAATAACTATGCTCATATACCTTAACAGTGACGTAATTCATTATAGTATCGTTAACATGAGGTATGAGAGGATTTAGATATAGGTTATGTTGTAGTTCGGACTAATCATCATTAGACCAATTGGTCCAATTGGCCACCAGAACCAACCAAAACTAATCTAACCCAGCTAAATTAAGGGAAAAAAATCTATACTTATATTACAAGTAAATAAGAGACATGAATGTCTCAATTTTGATTCACAATATTGTCATTGTTTATGTTCCTTATTTACTTTTTATGTAAATATATATATATATATATATATATATATATATATATATATATATATGCATAAAGGCTTGAACAAAAGTAAACTTGACAAAGACAATTTACTAAATTATACTCCTTCCATTTCATGTTATTTGTCCCTTAACTTATTGTTGATGTCTCCAATGTCACTATTTGATTGATAATTTCTTTGCAATTTATTAGGTGCTCCAGGAGCACGTGCTCCAGATTTTATAATTGTTCACTCATATGTATTAGGTTGTTCACTCTGATTGTTACGATTGTTCACTCTTATTTATATGATTGTTCACTCGCAAGTATCTAAAGCACATGCTCCGGGTGCATATAATATATATTGTAATTTCTTATATGATTTTTTATTAACAATTGTCGTATTATAATTTTAGGATAATACTTTTCTTTACTAATCTATGATAGTAATTCTATTTGACAAGTCATTGTATATATTGACTATTACAGTCTCCAATGCCATGCTTTTATTGATAATTTCTTATATAACATATTATTAACAATTGCAGTATCACACTTTTAATATAATATTTTTCATCATAAATCTGATAGTAGTAATTTTATTTAGGGTTTTCGGACGCTAATATACTGAAGTTTTGTGGTGCTGGACAATAATACACTGAGCTTTGACTTTGGACGATAATACATTGTGCTTTGGGGGGTGTTGGACAATAATGCACTCGGATCAATTCTGGTGGTGGCTGACTCGATGGCGATCTTACATGGTCGGCCTGCCACGTAGGATAGCCACCAAGTCAGCTACCGTCAAAATCCTTTCGGGTGTATTATTGTCCAACACCTCCTAAAGTACAGTGTATTATTGTCCAATGTCAAAGTTCGGTATATTATTATCTAATACCCCAAAACTTCAGTATATTAGCGTCCAAAATTGCTTTTATTTAATAAGTCATTGAATATATGGAGAAATATAATAAAAAATTTAAGTTTGATAACACAATTTTCAAATCGAACAAACAATATGGAATGGAGGGGGTATTTATTGGCCAAAATATTTGTAGAAATTAAGGGCCTGCTTGGAGAGAAAAATGGAATGGAATAAAGGTGGGATATGTATCCAATTTCTTTTCTTGGTGTTTGGTGAAGCATTTCTGGAATGGGATTGGGAAACTCCCAGGTTTCTAATCCCCTCAAAAGGGTGGAATTAGAACCCTCTCTTATATGAGGGGTATCAAAAGGGTGGAATTAATTTAAAACCCTTACCTTATTCCATTCCCTTCTCTCACCAAACACTTTCTATTTTGGAATCAAATTTCATTCCCAGCCCTCTAGATATCTAATTTCATACCCATTTCATTCCATTTTTCTCTCCAAACATGGTCTAAGTAGTATATATATAACTCCTTAGGTTACATAGTCAAACAAGCGCATCTAGTGTAGTGGTATCATAGTACCCTCCCACGGTACTGACCGGGGTTTGATTCCCCGGATGCGCATTTTATCATTTATTGCTTTTTTATATTTATATGTTTAATATAATAATTAAAGACAAGGGCATAAGCAAATCAGCCGTCTTAGCTCAGTGGTAGAGCGCGTGGCTTTTAACCACGTGGTCGTGGGTTCGATCCCCATTGTTTTCTAAACTTTTTTTTTTTTTTGAATTTTTGCCCACCTTCCTTTGTCTCATTCTTGTTCCTTTAATTATTATTGATATTGATTCGTATTCTAGTATTTTATATGTTCCATAATATATTCTGTTTCCACTCCATTTTTTAATTGATTCCTTTCCATTTTTAATTAATTTGTTTAGTAGGTTGTTTATATTCCATATTCTCCATTATGATGAAGGGAGCATTAGAGATAAGATTTGGATTACATCATACTATCTACGTCCCCAAGTATTTATTTATTTGACTAAATTTTGACGATTGATCACTTGCAAATTGTAATGAGTTAAAATATAAAATTAACACAATTTTAACTTTTAATTAGTAATGTATATTTCATATAATGACTCATTGTAATATGAGTAATCAACAATCAAAATCTAGTCAAATACTCAATATTTTGAGACAAAGCCACATAGATAGTACTATATAAACAAGATTTTAGAATGTGGATATTGAAGGAGATTGTCATAACTCATAACTTCCACTACTAGAAAACCCATAAAATCTAGACCCTTTCTGCTGGACCCTTTTATAAAGGGTCGACCGTTTATTGGGCTCTAGAACAATGTTAGACCGTTTTTTTGCTAGATCCTTAATGATCATATTGATATGTTATCGAACCTAAATAATAGTTGATACTTAGTTAGACTGGGATGAAGATATCCAGTCTAACTAGGTATCAACTATTATTTAGGTTCGATAACATATCAATATGATCATTAAGGATATCAAAATTCAATAGTCGTCAAGAAGATTATTCCCATTCAACACTAATTCGAGAAGTAAACATGGCGGCAAATTACTTGACATACCATGATTGCTTTACTAATATTATTGATATATGGACATATAATTGCTCTTCGAAAATTTTCTTAATTATATATGATTAAAAACAATTTAGGAAAACACTTTAATAAAAAAAGATCTCTTAATTAAATCAATTACGAGGTACAAATTTATATCCCATATTTAAATAAATATTCCAGATCTAATAGTATTGATTCGTCCATTATTATAAGCTAAGGCAGAACCTAAAATTATAGAAAAAAATATCAAATTGAGAGAATCAATTTCAACAACAATTTGCTGATTAATTGAGACAATTCGAAAACATGGAGAGGATAGTGGAAGCATGGGTATCCCTCTTTGCAAGTATTGTTGCATCAACAACCAAAAAAATATATATCACGTGATATTTAAATATGCAATTCAAATTAAAAATGGAATAAACAACGTCGGACTTTCTCTTAAAACATTTATCTCAATATAAATACGCTTATCCCTTACATAAAATATTATAAAATTAGCATATATTTTTGGGAGTATCATTCATATTTTATAAATGTGTGTGAATTATGAGCATGTTTATAAAAATTTATGAATATGTTTATTAAATTAATTAATAAGTGTATGTCTAATCATTATCAAATTCATGGCTAAAAAATAGTTGGGTAAAAGTTAAATTTTGATAGCTTTTGGTAATTTTTGGTAACTTCTGGTAAATTTTGGGTTACTTTTGGCAAATTTGCTGCATTGGAAAGGGAAATGGTGATTGAAATGATGAAGAGAGCATTGGAAACCAAAAAAAAAAGAAAAGGAAAGCAGCAACGTAGGGAGCCCAACAGGAAAACACATTCTCATTCACGTAGGAAGAACCAGGCAGTGGAAAGGAGAAGAATTGGAGGAGAAGAACAACAGATTTAGGGTTCAGGTAGTTGATTTGGTTGGGTGTTTCGGTGCGGAATTAGGGTTCCAATTGGGTGCAATGTTCTTTTAGGGTTACACCAATATAAAAATTAATTTTTTTTAAAGTTTTGTAATTTTGATAAATTCTGGTAAATTTTGATAAATTTAGGTAAAAACTGGTAAAATTTGATAAATTAGATTTACCCATGAATTTGACAGAAAATTAAAAATTGGGAACTCAAAAAAATTATAAATGTATGGTCATCTACTCATGTATGTATAAATTTAATTAGGATTTATGGAATTATACAATTCAAACTTTAGGGCACTTTGGATACTCAATACTCAATTTTATTGAATGAACTTCCATGAATTTCAATTTGTAGCAAAAAATGACTTAGCGATGGTGATTACTTGGGCTACTTAAAAGGTAAAAAATAAAGAGAAAATAATTTGGGCTCACATGCTGAATAATTTTCACGACAAGATGGAATTAGTTGAGGTTTATTCAGTATAATAGGGTGTTAAGTAGATCATCAGGTATAAAATGTTAAGCTATCCAAATTGTCTCAAAGTTTGTATTATTTAACTCCAAAAATTCTATAAATTATAAGTTCAAATTACAAGTATGCACATGTATATATATATGATCAAAGAACGCAAATTATATGCTCATAAATTTATATATGTGCGCTTATGAAATAATAAACATATATTTGTAACATTGTATACTATAAGTAATACTAAATGTCATGTTCTTTTGGCTTATAAGTAAAATATTACTTATCCTACCTCCTTTTATTTATCATATCTATTTTTACTTGCCTTGACTTGTGTATTCTTATACTATCTTACAGATATATAGTAAGGTAAAATAAGGTATACTAATAATCTTTTAACTCAATTAATGATATCCGCTATATTATGATATCCTACGGGTCTTGCCATCAATTTATGGGAGCACCATTCATCTTATCAATTTTAAAAAAGAGTTTTCGGATGTTAATATACTGAATTTTTGGGCATTGGACAATAATACACTAAACTTTGATCTTGGACAATAATACATTGTACTTTGGGGGACATTGAACAATAATGCACCCGGAAAGATTCCGACGGTGGCCGACTCAGTGGCAATCGTACGTGGTCCACCTGCCACGTAGGATCACCACCGTCCACCGAGTCAGCCACCGTCGGAATCTTTCCAGGTGCATTATTGTCCAACACCTTCTAAAGTACAGTGTATTATTGTTCAAGGTCAAAGTTCAGTATATTATTATACAATACCCTAAAAATTCAGTATATTAGCATCCAAAAATCCTTTAAAAAAACGTGGCGAAAGTGATGCACCAGCGATGGTGCATGTCAAAAATTGGCTATAAATAAGTGGCAATATTCTCTCTTGTTAATTCATCTAATAATTTCAATCTCCCACATATACATATTCTGTGTCTTCAGTCTAATAATTTGGATGGGGGAGGCACCTGATCAACAATCTCAACCGCTGACTCCAACCAACGCTATCCACCTTCTAAATTCAGTCGACATTTTTCTCTTCGACTGCGATGGTTTGTTTTTAATCCTTCTTTATTCTTTTTCCATCTTAATTTATATGAAAGAATATCAATTCACAAGAAAAGAATTATTGTTTAGGGAGCGTTTGGTAGGAGCCCCTGATAAATTTCTCATGGATAGCTTTTCATTGGAAAGATTAAGGGAAGTTTTTCCTAGAAAAATGATGGGCCCATTGTGAAATTTTTCCCAAGGTCAACCCACATATAACATGGAAAAAATAAATCAACTCAGAAAAATTGACAATTTCCTTGAGATTATTGACTAACCAAACGCACCCTTATATCTACATCCCAAACTATGTTCATACTTCATATATGGTTATTTATATAATTTTTTGACCTTTATCTCCACGAGTTTATGGAAAAGGTCGGTACCAAAAAGTCTATAACAAGTGTACGTGGCCAATTAGTACAATTTGTCAATGGCAAATATTTTGCTCTCACTAAAACTCGAATCTTAATGAAAAACATGGAACATAGGGTGGTTGTCACTTGACTATCACCATGTAATACATATGTAAATGTGTCAGTTATAAATCTATCGGAATCAGCAATTTCATGCACCGTTGAGCATGGGGGAAATACCATGTATATAAAGCGGGATTATACTGAGGTTTGTTTTGTTACAATATATGTGTTGATTAATATAAAAGAGAATTTGCAACGAAACTGGTGCATGCAGGGGTGATATGGAAAGGGGAGAAGCTGATTGAAGGCGTTACTGACACCCTTGATTTGCTCAGATCCATGGTACCTCAACTTTCTCAACTTATTTTCAATTTTATTTCATGATTCTTCATTAATATCTTATCAATTTTGATAGCTTCTGCATGTATATATACGTGGGGCTAATTAATTACAGTAGGTCGAAGTTGTCCGACTCAGGAAAAACCGGGTCTGGACATAGATTTTTCGTCCGAATTTTGATATTGACCGAATATTCGGACATAAAATTTTTCTTTTTTCTATTGTCCGAACCCGATTTTAGCTTCGTCCGAATTGTCCGACCCGGTTTGACCCGAAATAAAAAACTGGATCTGGACATGGATTTCTCGTCTGAAATTTGACATTTGTTAGAGTATAAAACCATTCCTGGGGGCTTCAACCATCAGCTTAAGCTTTTGGTTGAGATGGTTCCACAACATTGTCCAAATTTATCCGAACCTAATTTTTTGCGAGCGCTTGTCGGAGAAACTTTAATTTATACTAACTCAAATTAATTAACTCGGTTTTAATTTGCGTTGGTTTTGGTTGGATGTGTGGATGCAGGGGAAGAAGCTGGTGTTTGTGACAAACAGTTCGCGTAAACCAAGAAGTTACTTCGTTGCCAAGTTTAAATCTTTAGGCGTCCCTGTCTCTCAGGTTCTACTCATAACCTAATTTTCTCGTCCGCATGCCTCTATTTCATAATTTTCATTCATACAAAATGACATGGAAACAAAGACAAAAAATTATTTGGAGCTACCCCAATATTTGGGAAAATTATTTTTCGTTATCCCAACTTTTCAAAATTCATTTTGAGGTGCCCTTACTTTTTGAGTTAGTAATTATTTGGTACTTTTCCGGCCATTAATTTTATTAAATGACCAAAATACCCTTATTCTTCAGTGTTTTTAGCAGTTTGGTTGTAATCTTTTGGTGATGGATCTTGCTGTTGTGTTTGCAGGTTGTTGTATGTTTGAATTTTTAGCCTTTTGGCTATTAATAATCGAAAAAAATGTACCTTTATTCTTCTTCTTCAAGAACATTTCTTCAGAAATGGAAGAACAAGGACATTTCGATCACTTAATAAAATTGATGATCGAAAAAGCACCTAATAATTACTAATCCTCAAATTTAGGATACCTTAAAATGAGTTTTGAAAAGTTGGGGTATCAGAAAAACATTTCACCAAAAGTTAGGGTACCTCAGAGTAATTTTTTGAAACAAAAATAATTAAAAAAGAAATTGAAAACTGACTTATTTTAGAAATTTTGAATGATGAGAAATTTTGATTGATTTTGGGGGAAAACAAAAAAAAAAAGTTGCTTTCAATTTTAAGAGAAATTAAAGTATGTTGGGAGTAAAATGCTTCATCCTTCACTTATATATTATTTATCACCTTTAACTTAGCATGGTCTCCAATATATATTATTTTAATATTTATTTTCTGATAAAAGTATTCATTTATAGTTTTTCATATATTAAAGCAAAGTGAAAAAATGGTGAGAAGAACGAATTTTTAGATTGATGAGGAAGGAAATAAGATTATTTTCATATCTCCAAAAAAAAAAAACACAGAGCAGGTCGAGTGTATTTTTTAGGGTAAATTTAAATTAGGCAAATTTCAATTAGAAAAGTTCTAACAGGTCAAGTGTATTTTGTTTTAGGGTAAATTTAAATTAGCCAAATTTCAATTAGAAAAGTCTAACAGGTCTGTGTAATATTTTAAATTTTTACAAAATACTTATGTAACAAGAAGTCATATTCTTGCTAAAATTCCTAAAATTTATCTGACATCTGATTCTCATAGTTTCTTTATTTGTTAGTTTTTCTTGGGGGTTCAAATAGTACTCACTCCTCCCCCATTTTATTTGTCTCTCAAGACATAATTTAGAAAACCAAAAAAACCTCCCCTTTACATCAAGTTACCTCATTGGAAATATGAAAATGTTGAATAAAATGGTCAATAAAAAAGGGAAAATGTGAATAAAATAGAAAAATGGAAGAAAATGATGTAATTAATAAGGTTAATTTGATAAATTAGTAATTAATTTGTTATTGAAATTATAAAGTGACAGATATTATGGGAAAAAAGAAAGTTAGGTAAAGTGACAGATAATATGGGAAGGAGGTAGTATGAAATTATCATGATGGGTGATAATAAGTGTCTTGCCCCAAAACACTGCTTAAATGTCTTCTCTCTTATAAAATTAATATTTATTATCATTTTTAACCTCAATTTTTTTTATAGATACTATTAATTATCAATTATAAGAAGCTTGGAATATGTTGGCTACGCCAACAATTAAAATTGACACCCTAACAAATGAACCCTATCCGTTGGGCATATTTTAGACGCAGTTTCATAAATTTTAAAAAATATAGATAAAAATGTGATTTTATAACATTTATATATTATTATAGTTGTAGAAGTCAATCATGTCATTTTTTTTGCAATTTAATTTCCAAATATATAGGTTTTGTAGCATCACAAAACACTTAACAAGTGTTTCCTCCAAGACCTTTATCATTTTTATATCATGATTGGTGATTTATTGACACAGGATGAGATCTTCTCAGCTTCATATGCAGCCGCAATGTACCTGAAATCCATTGATTTCCCCCAAGATAAAAAGGTTTAATTACCCATTGATTTTATTATAATTATGCATCCTTAATTAATATAACTAGCGTTTGTCCCTGTGCGATGCACGGAGATTTATTATTTATATTTTTTTTCAAGTATTTTTTTATTTTTTTATTTAATGTTCGATTCAATGAGTGAAATGAATCTTGCAAGTATATATAGGCAATAGTCGGAGCTTATAGAACAAGAATCATTACTTTTTTTGTTTAGAAAAAGCATCATTTTTTTAAAGCTTGTCCTGAAATATAGGCATACGATTATTATTATTTATCCAGCTATAATGGATGATTAACGAATAATTGTTAACTATTTTAATTTAAATTTAGACCTTTGACTATTTGCATTTGTGATTGATTTCTAATATTTCAAAGGTTTAATTATGGTTGTAATTAGCAATTGATTTCCAGAATTTACATTTATATGTAATTGCTAATCAATTGTTATTCATTCAGAATTAGAAAAGTTTTGCTATTTACAATGAGAGATAAATGGACGCTTTATTAGGGGATATCAATTGTTTTTTTATCATTGTAAAATTTCTAGTGGTCCCTTTTTTATAACTTACTTACCTTTCATTTAATGTAATTAATGGTGCTTTCTTTTAAAAAAATGAATAAATAACATTTCATATACCTCCTATTTGATTGACATGTGGCAAATGTATGATTATGTTGATTTTGTTTTAATATAATAATAGATTAAGCTTCATCTTCAATTCCTCTTGCTTAATTAGTACTACCTCCATCTCAAATTGTTTGTCTATTTACCTAACTCCCTTGTCTCAAAATGTTTGTCCATTTTATAATTCCAATGATTGAAATTCCTATTATACCCCTAATAAATATTCTTTTGTTTCTTTTTTATTTTTCTTCAAATGAGAAAAGTAAGGTCAATTCTGATACATTACACATTTTTCACCCCATTTCCCATGACCATTGGACTTTTAAATATAGTTGGATGGATGGGATGGAGGTAGTACTGCTAATTAACAATAGTAAACACTAATCCCCATCACATCAGGTGTACGTGATTGGGACAGACGGCATCACGGAGGAGCTGCGTCTTGCTGGCTTTACCTGTCTTGGTGGACCAGTATATTCTCTTTCTTTTTTCATTTTAACTTTCCATGCAATAATAATATATACTACTATGTCTTAAATAAAATATTTACTAACTGTTTCAAAATATTTATTATTGTATTTTTTAATTGTTTAAATAATTCTCCATTGAGGAAATACAAATATTTATGAATTATAGGAGTATAATATTTATCGGCTACGTCAATGTATATAAATGGCCGATGTCTAATTAATTATCATATAAACCATGTATATTGGAGAATTAGGTCATGTTCTTTTATGCAGTATTTTACGGTATGATGTGGTATGGTGTGGTGAAATTGTGGCGGGTTGTGGTGTAATTGTGGCGGATTATTGGTATGTTGTGGTGAGTTTTTGTATATATATAATAAATTGGAAAAAGTAATTTGTGGTGGGTTGTGGTGAATTTTGGTAGAATTGTATTTGTGGTGGGTTGAATAAATCATGCAGATCAGTGTATGCATTCTGCCCATAAAAAGAACAGGGCCTTAATGCATAATTTATGCTTGCTTTTATATATGAAAAACTATAAATGAAAAGAAAATTTTATGTGAGGGGTAATTGTTGAGTTGTCCCACATCGGTCTTTGACACTCATATTGTGGTGTTTATAATGACTTGGGTGCCTCAACCTCCTAAACTAGCTTTTGGGGTTGAACTGGGCTCAAATTAGTGAACTATATTTATTCAAAATATATATTTATCATTTTATTGCAGCATCGATAGATTTAATTTAGTTTGTAAAGTTAGCATGTCTTTTGCACTGAGTTGGTATGTCATGTGAGGTGAAAAAAAATCAACTCCAGACTTCTTCAGTGCCACGTGCGAAAATCACTAAGGCTATGTTCTTTTATATGATGCGGTGCATGGTGAAGTGTGATGAGTTGTGGTGAGTTGTGCTGGGAGTTGTAGTAGGTGAGGTAGATAATGAGAAAGAATGTAAAAAGTAGATGAGAAAAGTGAGAAGATAGACAAGTTTTGGTAATGATTATAGTTAAGTGTGGTGGAGTGTGGTGAAGTGTGGTAGAATATTGAGTAATGTGCTGTGGTGCGATACCGCACCGCAAGTTACTGCATAAAAAAACGGGGCCTAAGTTGTTCTAATTGATGGTGGTGTATTAAAATATGAGGGCTCAAAAGTTTAGTTTGTTGTAATACATTTTTGAAATTATTATTATCTCAATAAATTTGAATTATTAGAATCTAATTTTCCTTTATATGATATTTTTTTCATTTTTTTTATTATTGACTACAGGAAGATGGTATAAAGAGAGTAGATCGCCAAGAAAACAATCCCTTCAAGCACGACAAGAATGTAATATTAAAGTGTAACATAAATTTGATCTTTTGCTCAGCAATTTTGATCTTATGAAATAAAATATACATATTTGCGGTTGTAATTTCAGGTTGGAGCTGTGGTGGTTGGAACAGATATCCTTATTAATTACTACAAGCTCTTGTAAGTTATGGAAATCCTTCTGCGAATTAGTTTTCTTTTATTTGCTTTTATAGAATTATTATGAAAAATGAGAGTTAGAGGAGAAATTAACTGATTTTATCCAATATTATCCTAATGTAAAGGGAAAAGAAGAGAGTTTTACACTAGAGTAGTAAGAAAAGATAAAGTTTTTCTTTCCATCTTCTTAAGAACTAATTCGAGCCTTAATGAACATTATGAGTTTGAATGCTGAACATTCAAAGCTTGGTTGATAGGTATGCAACGCTTTGTATTCGTCAAAATCCAGGATGCCTTTTCATTGCTACAAATCGTGATGATGTGGGAAATATGTATGGTTCACAAGAGTGGCCAGGTTTGGTTCCTTCATTTTGTTCTCTTAATTAAGTCCTTCAAATTAAAGTAACGCAAATACCTATATATGAAACATTTATGTGAAACCATCTCAATCAAAATGTTAAGCTGATACTTGAAGACTCAATAATAGTTTTATACTTTTAACAATTTATGCTCTTGTTTACGTTTGGATGACAGGTAGTGGGTGTATGGTTGCTGCTGTGTGTGGATCCGCCGAGAAAGAGCCTATTGTGGTTGGAAAGCCGTCTACTTTTATGATGGATTTCTTACTAAACAAGTGAGTAATTTTGTATAACCTTGTTGGATTAGCTCACTTGATATGGCATGGGACCTTCTTGTATGCTTTTACATGCTTTGAACAGTAATATTTCACTAGTATTATAGCTAAATTTGCCCATGAATATGTGTAATTGACATTAGTGGTTGCCAAATATACGTGGGTTTCGCAGATTCGATGTTGATACCTCAAGAATGTGTATGGTTGGTGATAGATTGGATACCGACATTCTATTTGGACAAAGTGCTGGTTGCAAAACACTTCTCGTTCTATCAGGTACAATTATTGGTGATTTGACCGTTTATATGTATGTCAATCTCATAATTTTACAAAAAATATGAGAGCAAGATTATTGATTCTATTTGTTGTTTTGATAGGTGTGACAACACTTTCAACTCTTCAAGACCGAAAAAATTGCATTGTGCCAGATTACTACATAGACAAACTGCCTGACATGCAACAAATGCTAACTTATAGTCTTAGCAATCAAGCTTAAGCTTATGGTTGATCGTGATGTCCAGTTCATGTATTATATCTTCTTGTATCCTATTCTTACCCCACTTATTTTTAATAACCTCTCAACAAATGGAAATATTTGTTGAGGTAAGGCCGGTGTTGCATAATCAAAACCTACATGTTCGATAAATAAGGCGAGGAATAAACAACTCATTTTGCTACTATGCTACATACAATTTTGAGTTGCAATGGATTCTTGCATTGTAACATGCAAACATATATTCGTGGAACATTAACAGTATTCATAAAATAAGCGATATAAAAATAGTACTCTCTCCGTTTCATATTAATTGACACTTAAACTAACTTTTTTTGTTCCAAAATAATTGTCACTTTCCATTTCACAATGCCTAATTTAACTATTTTAACTTTAATAATTATGTTAACATTTTACTTCTTCAATCAATAAGAATTACCACTACTCACATTCTCTCACTACCTATACTTTGGTATCTGAAAAAACACATTGAAAAATAGTGTAATTTAATTATGTTGGTAGTTTTGTTAGTTAAACCTTGGGAGTGAAAATTTTTGAAATATGTCAATTAATATGGAACGGAGGGAGTATTTAATTCCCAACAATTGCATCATGCAATAAGTGTTGTACAATGACAAGGTTGTTAAAGTTATTAACATGGACAACAAGTGCAATCCAGATATTGAAATAACATTCTTTACACGATACTCTTTGAGTGTTTAAAGAGTTATTAAACTTTGATTATATTTATGATTTTTGGATGCTAATATACTGAACTTTTGGGGTATTGGACAATAATACAACAAACTTTGACCTTGGACAAATGGACAATAATGCACTAAACTTTGAGGGGTGTTGGACAATAATGCACCCGAAATGATTTCGATGGTGGCTGACTTTGTGACGATCTTACGGGACGAGCTGAGAAGATAAATTGGGTAAACAATATCTAAATTTATCACATGTTAGCAAATCTACACAAGCAAAGAGGTGATTTTATACAATTACAACAACAATCTCTAAACGAAAACACGTTTAAGCAAATGTGATTTTATGTTTTTTTTTCTTTTTTTTCAAAGTTGGTTCCCTTTTCTTATGTGTGGATTAGTAGACATGTCATAAATTTAAATATTTTTAGGTCCATTTATCTCCTCCACTTGCTAAGTAGGATTGTCACCGAGTCAGCCGTTGCCGGAATCGTTCTGGGTGCATTATTGTTCAACACCCCCCAAAGTACAGTGTATTATTGTCCAAGGTTAAAGTTCAGTGTATTATTGTCCAACACCCCAAAAATTTAATATATTAGTATCCAAAAACCCTTATATTTATCAAGGGGCTTGAATTTACCTTATTCTAGAAGAAAAGTTTTCCAGATTTGGTTTTATGTGAAAGTGTAAGCGAGGGGTGGAAGAAAAATCCGGAACCGGCACACCGAGCCGGAAACCGGATAAAAAAATCGGAAACGGGCAACACCGAACCGGCTTAAAATTCCGGTGCACCGCACCGGAAAAACCGGATGCTAAACAGGGCGGTTCCGGTTTGGGATATTCACACCGACGGGGAACCGACACTGAACCGTTAATATAAATAAATATATATATATATAAATTTTGGTTAAAAAAAATTTTATCCAAAAATTAATACAAAAATAGTGTAAATTAACTTGTTAAAAAAAAATAAATAAAGAACATTAGGACATTGGGCTTATGGGCTAAAGATAGTAAGAACTAAGAGCCGACACCGAACCTTTTTTTTTATTGAATAGACATTTTTTTATGTTGATAGAAATTAATGCGATTCCGGTTCACCGCAAAACCGCACTGTCAAAGCGCGGTGCGGTTTTAAAAACCGTGATCCGGCTCGATTCCGTTTAAGGTTTAATAGCACTGCTTTGTTCTGGTGCACTGTTTCGATGCACCGAAACCGCACCGTTTCCACCCGTAGCGTTGATTACCTTCAATCCCTTTCACTGCAAAAGAAAATTTCACTGGAAAAGAAAAATCGTCTATATATATAAGCTTAGGCTATGGTTTTCCAGATTTGGTTTTATATGAAAGTGTAAGACTCAAAAAAAGTCGTGTAAGATTGTGATTACCTTCAACCCTATAAATTAGTTTTGCAGTGACATTATGCCCATTTTGAAAAGTCTAAGGGCAGTTTTATCCAAGCACTCTTGTTCTTCTATGCAATACTAATTGATAGGGCCTCATTGGTGTATTTATTTCAAACTTCATTATAAATTCAACAAATTCACTGCAAAAGAAAATCATCCATATATAAAATTTTTATCGATTTTCGCAAAAAAAAAAATAAAAAAATCATTGATTAGTAAATTAACCTATGCAAATTTCACATGAAGAATCTACGTGAATATGGTAACATGTATGATATTATTTGCCCTAGACTAGAGAAGCTATACAAAAAAATAATTTTTATGTGAGACCTTCGTACTATAAATTTATCGTAAGACATATAATTTTGTTGTGACTATTTATCAATAGAGGGGTCACTAATAATTTATTTGTATTAACTCAAATAAAAGTCTCTCGTAATTATTAGTCATATTCGTGTTAAAAAGCCATCCTAATGTCACTTAATTATTAAAAAATATTAAAAAATCACCTTATGAGAAGCCGGCTCACAATAAGCTGAGGGTCTTATACTACAACTTGCAAATGAAAGACGATTATGTTAGTAATCAAAAGATTAAAAATAATTTAATGGATCTTTACCACCTCATGTTCACTTTAATTACTAAAAAGTAGTACTAAAAAGTAGCCCAAAGTGAGCATGAAAGACCGTGTATATTCAACAGATTGACCAAACTTTCTCCAGATTCCGGCTATACTTCTTCATCTCAGCTTTGCAATCTGCATCTTGAGTTCTCCATTCTCTTCATTGCTGCCTGATTTGTTCGCAGATTCATTCCAGCTTCTAACTATCTGATTCGCGCGGTTAGTGAACCAGCATTACTCTCTCAGTTATCGTCTTCAAGTTGTTCAATTCAAATCTCCTTTTAGGTTTCATCTTTGCTCATTATTTGAATCGGATTTTCGTTTTCTTTCTAATTTTAGGGTTTTCTCTCCTTATTTATGTAACTGAGGGAGTATATTGTTCAATCTTGTTGTTTAATCGAGGTCAAGGGTAGTTAGACTGTAATCAGTATCAAATCAGACCCGTTTTACTGGTTTTCCTGCTCAGATTATCGTGCTAATTAGTGGCTTATTTGGTCTTCAATGGTCTCAAATGGAAACACTTTAAATCCCCATCATATTTTTTTTTTGTTGTTGGTATATTCTGTAGGGTGTATATTACCTGGACCTGTGGTTTACAATCTTATACATGCAAGTGAATAATAATAATAATCACACTATTTGGAGCACCTAATAAATTGTAGCAATCATACTATTTGGAGCATGTAATAAATATTCGATGGGACGTCTAACATATTGATACTTGATCTAAATCGTGTTGCAACCAAGGTTGTTAGAATCGGGATCCTAACTCGGATCCATGGGGTAGTTAGGATCGGAATTAACCCACGTAGGATTGTGGATTGAAATGTTGATAGTAGAATCGCATCGAGGATTTTGGATCCTAAAATCGTAGGATCGTAGATCAAGATCGGGATTTTAATAGCAATCGTTGCAACATATAGAGAGCCTCCTTATATATTTAACGTTGGTTCTTATGTAGATGGTGTTATGATAACTTTCCTTGTGATGTGTAGTGGTGGATCTAGGTCTTTGGATTGGGGTGTCGAGTATATTATTGTACTTATTTGGTAGACATATAGTTCATAATTTTTATCCCAAACTATACTATTTAAAATTAAAAAAAAGGGAAGGGTGGCTATGGCCACCCGTAGCCCTAATGCAAATACACCCATGGAGATGTATGATGTGCCCAATCAATGAACAGTTGGAAAATTTAGTTGCAGTTTTCCGTGGCATTATGCTGATGATACTAATATTTTGTTAGACTGTCTTGCGGAAAAGTAATGATACATTTAATGAGATGTTTAATGTTTTATGCTTTTATCTATGAAGCATTTTTGTTATGTATTACCTCCGTTTTGTTTTATCTGTCGCCTAGGGAATTGTAGCAAAAAATTTGACCATTAATATCTTAATTTGTATAATGATTCATCATACAAAATTGATATCATTAGATTCGTAATAAAAAATACTATTAAAAAAGTATAATATTATATTTTTCTATAAAAGTTTTATATTAAAAAACATTGATTAAAAATTGGCACTGAAAACCGTAAATGACAGATGAAAAAGAACAGAGGGAGTAAATGCCATTTTTTAACCAAACACTTATTCTATGATTGGTTTTAGAGACATTGACAATCGTTTGTGAATTAGACGTAAAGTGTTGCATGTAATTCTGGTTTTCACTTACAGTTACATAGACTTTGGACAAAATTTCTACATAAGAGGATAAAAAAAGAATACTAAAAGCATTTGTGATATCTTGGTCTGTATTGACTATTGAACCCAGGGTAAATCTCTTTATTTGAATTAGTAGATGTCACTAAATATGCCATCTCTGAGCTTCTTAAGAGCTAATTTTTCACTGTCTGTGTCATATACGCAGTTTTAGTAGGCATTGACATGAGACAGAATCAATTATTGAAATGAATATACAAGTAGTTTTAGTTAAACAACCTACATTCTTTTGACAAAGTGTTGGGAAACGTTGTTCTTGCATACTCCTTCGTAACTTTACATGAAATTCTTGACAAAGGAACATGCTTAGAGCAACTATTGCCAAAGAACTCTACACCTCATATATGTTTACTTTCAATTTTTGTTCTTTTTCGCTATTCGGCTGATGGAAATCTGCAAACTATATGTTTATTTTTGTCTTTCTTTCAGTTCTCTTGTTTCTCATTCTTTCAATTATTCAACCCAACTAAGGATGGGGGAGGGAGCTGCTCAGCCTCTAACTGCTAGCAACGCGAACGACCTTCTCCATTCAGTAGATGCTTTTCTCTTTGACTGCGATGGTTAGTTCGTTCTTCTTTTTCTTTTTTGCCCCCCACTTTGGCCTGTTTTTTCCTGTCATTATATGTGCTGATCATAAAAGAAAATTGCCAACTCCAGGGGTCATATGGAAGGGCAACAAACTGATTGACGGCGTTCCCGAGACCCTTGATTTGCTGAGATCGAAGGTGAAGTTTCCTACATGCCATCGCAGGACGTATATTGATGACTCTTATGTCTTCACAATTTCATAGCTTTCTGCTGCTAAATCTTCACTTTTGCATTGGGTCTCAGGGGAAGAAGCTAGTGTTTGTGACTAACAATTCCATGAAATCAAGGAGGCAGTATGCTGCCAAGTTTCATTCTTTAGGCGTCCATGTCTCCGAGGTCATGACCTAATTCTTTCCTCTGCTAAGTTCCCGTTGTTTGGTTTTTGTTTTAGCTTTTCAAATAGCCTGATGATTGATGAGTTTATGGACGCAGGATGAGATCTTCTCCTCATCATTTGCAGCCGCAATGTACCTAAAATCCATTGAATTCCCCACTGATAAAAAGGTTAATATATGATTTTATAATTAAGCTTCCCCTTGATTAGCAATGTTGCTGTACCTAAACATTGCCTATTATCCCTGTCAGGTGTACGTAATTGGGGGCGAAGGCATCTTAGAGGAGCTGCAGTTTGCTGGTTTTACAGGCCTCGGTGGACCAGTATAATATTTTTCACTCTTTATGCTAATTTTAAGTGATGTAACCCAATGTGATTACTTAGTCCCTCCACAATATGCCTATCTTATATTCTTAGTTTGTTATTGCAGGAAGATGGTAATAAGACAGTAGATCTAAAAGAAGGCCGCTTCTTTGAATATGACAAGGGTGTAATGTAACCCAAACTTGATCTTTTTGCTCAACTGTTTTGCTTTACTGAAAGAAAATACATCTTAAATTGTATTTCTAATTTCAGGTAGGAGCTGTGGTGGTTGGAACGGACTGGCTTATTAATTACTACAAGCTCCAGTAAGATACTGAAATCCTTCTGTGAGTTTGTTGCAGATTATTCTTTTTCTTGCACTTGAGATGATTAGATCAAAATGGTTTTTGGTCATTGATTGGAAACTCGAGAGGCTATGGTTTGTGTTATAGCATCAAATCATTCACATGTCCCCTCATTTTTAGTATGCTGAATGAAGCGATAATCTTATATTAGGGAAATATGCAGTGTTCTTTTGAGCAACCTTCTTCACATTTATTTACAGATTATTGCCTACCTAGTTCATTTGTGTTTTACAACAAAAGAAGGGACCGACCTTAAGATGTTCTGTCACCCATAAAGATTCTTAGATTGCAAATGAAACACTCCGCTATCTGCTTAGATTTGCTCTTTTGATTGTGGAAATGGAAACATTTTACTTAATGAACATTCTGGTCAGGATTGTAATCTCGATTTATCTTTGCCCTTGTTTGTCGTTCTGTTTATCGATAGTTATGGAACCCTGTGCATTAGAGAGAATCCAGGATGCCTTTTTATTGCTACTAACCGTGATGCTGTGGGGCCTATGAACGATTCCCAAGAGTGCCCAGGTTTGGTTCTGTCATTGTCCGGTCTCTTAATCAGTTCCTTCAAAGTAACACAAATGCACCTACATGTTGTGTATTTAGGCTCTTGGTTGGCTTTGCATGACAGGTGCTGGATGCATGGTTGCTGCTGTCTGTGGATCCACTGAGAAAGAGCCTGTTGTCGTTGGAAAACCGTCAACTTTTTTGATGGATTTCTTACTAAAGAAGTATATAGCTTTATCACACACCATACTTCCATTGTTCTTCTAGTGTCATACTTACATTGTTACTAATACTGCCCATGAATGTATGTATATGACATTATAAGGTTGCCAAACTTCATTTTGCAGATTAAACGTTGACACCTCGAGAATGTGCATGGTCGGTGATAGATTGGACACCGATGTTCTATTTGGACAGAATGCTGGTTGCAAAACACTACTCGTTCTATCAGGTAAAAACTTTGCTTGGAATATGAGCACTCGTGTTAATCTTGTAATCTAAGAGCAGTCCCCCGGAATACATCCAGATCCCCTTATACCTCGCGTTAACTGGACTATACTGTGACGCTGTTTTTGTTGTATCTGTGAGGAAATATGAGAGTAAGATTTGTTGAATTTGGCTGCTGTTTCGATAGGTGTGACATCACTGTCAACTCTTCAAGACCCGAAAAACTGCATTGTGCCAGATTACTATGCAAACAAGTTGTCTGACATGCTACAGCTGCTAAATTCATAATCTCGACAATGGAACCTAAGCCTATGGTTGTTTTGCGACGCCCGATTCATTGCTCGTGTCGTCTTGTGTGATCATACTTTCATCATTTTTGCCCCATTTCTCTTCGACAACTACGAAACGAACGAATTGGGGCCATTGGATTGGTGGCCAATCAGAGCCTCGGAATTCAGTTATCAAGCAACCCATTTGTCAATTATTTTACAGACATTTTTATAATTATGTGATCATTTCTTTCCTGTTTTTGAAAGGGAGGGGAGGAGGAGGGTGTACTAGTAGTAATCAGAGCAGATTTAAAAGTTTTGTAAGTCTACATTTGTGCTTGGGATCTGAACATGCCAAATAGTTCTTATAAGTGTCCATGACATTATTGTGACTTTGGTGATCAGTATGTGGTGTTTGCTGGCTATTGCACTTTGGGGTTGCATTACTACTGCTAATATTTGATTCTTATTGGAATTGTTTAAGAAACAGGGGTGATAGTTTTTTTCCCCCCATTATTTATTAAAGCTTTTACAAGGCTGAAATGGCAGCATTATAAAAGATAAATTATCCACATAACTTCAGAAAAGATAGCATAAGCAGAAACACAACTGATTAAATATTATGAAACTCCGCTTGTGTCATCAGCTAATTGACCATACCAAGTAGGCAGTAACACTTTTTGAGATCAGTCCTTCTCATTTAACTTAGATTCCCACAAAATGGTTCTAATTATCTAAGGCGGCTCTATGCACAAAGCATCCCCGCAAATGAGAGTCCGGGGAATGGTCCTACCACAAAGGTCTAATATAGCTAACCTAAGGTTTCAATTTTGTAAGATTTTAAAAGTTCTCACTAACTACAACTCTATGAATAAGTACAATAGGCTTAGACCTTAAAAGGACAATTGTTTACTGGTAATATGGATAAGGGATAGTATGTTTGTAATTTTCACCATATTTCAATTATCATTAAATATTAATTACCACTCATTATATTATATATGATGACCTCTGAAACTAAGTTGTTTTTATTACTACGTATATATAAAGACCTGAGGAGGAGAGAGCAAGCAAGCGCATCTAGTGTAGTGGTATCATAGTACCCTCCCACGGTACTGACCGGGGTTCGATTCCCCGGATGCGCAATTTTAGTTTTATCCTTTTCTTAATTTGATACTAGTCTAATATTTAAAGATGAAATAGTCAACAAATCAGCCGTCTTAGCTCAGTGGTAGAGCGCGTGGCTTTTAACCACGTGGTCGTGGGTTCGATCCCCACAGACGGCGTTCCTCTTTTTTTGGTAATGCTTTTGGCAGGTGACAAAGGAATGATAGAATGGTTCTAAAACAAAAGTAGTAATAAAACTTTCAAATCTTAATTAATGCACGATAATGTTAATTACGTACGCTAGCTAAAGTAAAGCCTAAAAGTATGAGCGGCTTTCCAATTCCTACGCCCCGCCCAAAAAGCAAACGAATTAACGACAGCTTTTCAACGGCATCAATTCCTCCACGTGTCATCCTTCTCGAAACGCTCAACGCGCCAGATTTATTTCTACTACCCGCCAATTTCTCTCTCCTCCCCCTCCCCCTTCTCTTTCTCCCTCTAACTCTCAAATGGCGACGACGTCGTTTCGGACACCCAAATCGCCTCTGAGTTTAAGATCCCCGTCTTCGCTCCCCCGAACTCGTCGGAAAATCGTCCTCTCTCTCCCGTTCCGGAGCTGCAACCGCCTAGAATCGGCTCGACTCAGTACGAGTTGCCGGACTCGGACTCCGACTCGGATTGCTGCTGCTGGGGATGGTGATCGTGATCAGGATGGAGGAGCTTCAACGGTTGATGTTATTGATGGAAAAGAGGTATTCGTTAATTCGTTTGATCTCTGGTTTGATTGATTTCGTTGCGTAATTTTGAAGGAAAATGCGTTGTGATTGATGTTCTGTTGATCTGAAATTCACGTACATATGTTAGGATGCATGATTGTAATGAGATTGTTTGAGATTAGAGAGTGGATATTCATATGAATGTTGATGAATGTTCTGCTGATCTGAAATTCACATACATATGTTAGGAACTTAGGATGCATGTTTGTAATGAGATTGTTTGAGATTAGAGAGTGGATAGTCTGGTAATCTGAAATTCATGTAGGTCTTTTTAGAATGCATGAATGTAATGAGGTTGTTTGAGATTAGAGAGTGGATAATCTGCTAACCGGAAATTCATATAGGTGTGTTAGAATGCATGAATGTAATGAAATTTTTTGAGATTAGAGAGTGGATATTCATATGAATGTTTGATGAATTTCAGTTAGAGAGGACTGAATTTGAGGAGCCTGCTTCAAGCGAACAGATTTCGAATTCCGTGCAAGAGTGGACAGGAGAAGATATGGTAATCTTCTTTGTTCTTTTTTAATGTGCGTTTTTTTGGTGATGTTGAAATGAGTAGGCGAGTTTCATATGGAGAGAGACTTTTTTATTTTTTGGTGTGTGGTTTGTTTCTAAGCGACTTAGCTAGTCAACTCTACATATCAAGCCAAGTACTCTTGTTTGTTAGTTAGTTAGTTAGATGAATAACATTCATCATGAATACAGATACTTGATCCCCTATTTGGGATAATATTATGATGTTTTAGGATATTTTGTACTAAGAAGCACAGACACACCACACGTCTTCATATATCTGTGTCCAACATGTATCTGACAGCGACGCTGTTGGACAGTCTCAAACACATCACATATGTTAAACATATACGTAGCACAAAGAAATATACTTGTGCCATTGGCAGTTGAAGAATGCGCACACTACGAAAAGTTTGATAGTGTTTTATAACACAACCCTCTCCAAAGATTCTCCAAAGCTGAAAACATACACTGAGTCATATAACATATCGGTAGCAGGATAAATAGTTTTTCATCTCTACGTGTCTAATACACCTGACATATCCCAAACTTTTGAACATTCATGTGTTGCTGTGTTGTATCCCTGTCGTGTGTGGTGTCCATGCTTCTCAGTTTGGTATCTAGCATGGCATTGATATTACTTGTCAGACAGTTGATACTCCATTACCATTATGCGTATGCTCATGTCCGGGATTTTTATAGTTTAGGGGAGGGAGTAGAAATGCAAGGTTCACCAGTACCTTGAAGGTGTTGAACTTTGTCTCAAGTGGGTAATTGAGTACTTGTTAGTACACATAAATTTTGACATGTTTACTAAATGCACTGTGACAATTTGAGTGCAATTAAGTAGTCCTTAGGGAATTCAATCTGTGTACTTGTCAGTGTGTACACGGCATTTTACCATTTGCTTGAATATTGGTCTCCTTTTTACCAGAACATCATAGTTCGAAAACCGACCACTTTACAAGTAGAATGCTGTGTTCTAGTTCCATTATTTTCTCAAGGGTTGTTTTCCATATTTCCTTCTTTGAGTTTGTGCAGGGGCCAATGCTGCCAGAACGTGATTATGCAGGAACTCCTTATGTCCCTGTTTATGTGATGTTGCCGGTGAGTTTTCCATGCCTCATTCTGATTTCCTGTCTGACATTTTCTTTACTTCTCGTTGAGCATACTCTGGTTACTATTTTCGAATGCACTTGCCCTATTGCAAAGGAATCACGCCTTAGTTACTGTGTCATCACCTCATGTCATCCTTAGTTTTAAATTGCGCGCGCCTCGTCCCTTCTGCGCCTTTTGCGCCTTATGGTGCGCTTTATGGAGCTTTAACTGTTCAACTCATTAAAAAATATGGAATGTTTAGTGTATTTTTAAAAAACCCCTTCTAGGCTGTGAGGGAACCCTAGACCTCGCGATTCCCTACCCTTCTTCCTCTCTTCTCACGCGACTATGTTTGTTTTATTTCTTTAGAAGAATATTTTGGTGTTACATCTTATGCTAAAGACGATTTGCGTGATTTTTCGTCGCATTACTTGTGTCTAATCCATTATTTGATGCCCTTGATGAGCTTGTTACGTGAAAATATAGCTTAGAAAAAACTTTGCTTTGGTGCGCCTCGCATGCATGAAGCACGCACCTTTTCTCTGTGCTTCGCGCCTCACGCATCGGGGACTTGTGCGCTTTTTTGTGCCTCGCACTATTTTAATCTAAGATATCATATTGTCCTTTGTGGCTATTATTATTCTCATACAGAGTCCTGATAGCCCCCCTCTCATTATGTTACAGTTAAGTGTCATCAACATGAGCTGTGAACTCAATGATCCAAATGGCCTAACAGAGCAGCTAAAAATGTTGAAGTCGATTAATGTTGATGGCGTTATGGTTGATTGCTGGTGGGGTGTTGTAGAGCATGCTCCACAGCAGTATAACTGGAGTGGTTACAAGAAATTATTTCATATTGTCCGTGATCTTGGACTCAAATTACAGGTATTACATAGTTGCATTTGCTTCTTTGACTGTAATTGTGTTTTTTTTCCTTATTTCCACGCTTTCGCCCGTTTCTGGTATTTTCAGCTGGAACTGTATAAATTTAAATATTGGTGGGGGTTTTTTTAAGTGAACATACCTGTGGTGTAATGAGGAAACTTGTAACTGTATGCACTAGATATTGTTAGTAGTTAACGCTCTGCTGATGTTTGGAGATAAGCTCCTAGGACAATATAGGCGAATTTGTAAGCTCTTCTGTAGTGGGGCAGGACAATAATTTTCTTGTTTTAGGATAAATTGACGAAGCTAAATAGATTGCAAAGCTGGAAACTTTTGGCGTTAGGCTGCTGTTATTTCCTCCTGGGCCATTTTCTTTAGGTTGGGTGAGACTGGTGAAACATGATTCGGTAAGTTAGGTTAAAAAGAGGTACATTTTGGTTTGACTGTTTTAAATTTTGAGTATGTGTACTCTTTTTCAATTTTCTCCGAAATTTACCTATTTTTACCCTAATGTACCGAATGTTATTTCACATTTTCACCCAACTTTACCTTACCCACGTAAAGAACATGGCCATGTATCTCTATGTTATTCTATCTTTTGTCTCTAACACAGTTAATTGACTATACACTCAAATGTTATCCTTTTGCAGGTTGTCATGTCTTTCCATGAATGTGGAGGCAATGTTGGTGATGATGTGCATATTCCACTCCCAAACTGGATCACAGAACTTGGTCAAACGAATCCTGATATCTATTTCACAAATCGAGAAGGTACACGCAACACTGAATGTCTTTCATGGGGAGTAGACAAAGAACGTGTACTGAGAGGCCGTACTGCTGTTGAGGTATCGCATTCCGTTGTTCCAAAATAAACAATGACTAATGAGGAACTGAAAATAATTGCTAAGGTTTCTCTATGGCTTAGTGATTTCTAGGACTTTCTAGAACATTTTCTTTGATAGAGTATCACACGTGTACAACCATTTTTACATATTATTGTTTCGGCCATAATTCATTTCCACGGTTGATTAAGTGAAGTCTGGAGAAGTTGTCTATCTTTGCTCTTGGGATAGTATGAGTTATTTTGATCAGGCTTCTAGTGCCACCCCTACCTATCTAGTATGTATAGATTTGGTTAAGATATGTTGACAGATTTTGTTTGTGGCAAACTAGGTATATTTTGATTTTATGAGAAGCTTTCGTGTGGAATTTGACGAGTTCTTTGAGAGTGGAACTATCTCTGAGATTGAAGTAGGGCTAGGTCCATGTGGGGAGCTACGTTACCCATCCTATCCTGAAAAGCAAGGTTGGAAGTATCCCGGCATTGGTGAATTTCAGGTAATGCCAAAACAGACTAGTAGTTATTAGTATGTAATCTCCTACCATTTATTTGACCTCCGCTGGTGTTTATTTATTTGGATTTTTGAACGTCAATAATATCAAGTTTGGGGGTATTGGATACTAATAATATAGGCCATTTTCTTGGACATTGACAATACCATCGACCTATTTTCCCGCAACAGTACACCACCGTGTTGTTGTTGCTAATGCCAAAATCATCTCTGACAAGATCAAACTATTTTCTTATGCAGTGCTATGACAAGTATTTGATGAAGAGCCTCCAAAAGGCTGCAGAAGCTCGAGGGCATGTGGCATGGGCTAAGGTGCCAGAAAATGCTGGTTGTTATAATTCTTGCCCGCATGACACGGACTTCTTCCGCGATGGTGGAGACTATGACAGTTACTATGGTAGATTCTTTCTCAATTGGTACTCAAGAGTTTTGATTGATCATGGAGATCGTGTTCTTGGTCTGGCCAACTTAGCCTTTGAAGGGTTCCACATTGCTGCAAAGGTGAGGAAGCAATGTTGTAACCTCAAATGTCAAAATTTCACAGGACTTTCTTAGTGCGAGGTAGCATTTTGGCACACGTCATTTTTCTGTCTCCAAATTTGTGAAACCATCTCAACTAAAAGCGTAAGTTGATAGTTGAAGGCCCAACGATGGTTTTATACTCTAAAATGCCCTCTCACTTGAATGCCCTTTGGGCTTGGAGCGTAGTTGAAAATCGAACCTAAGACCTCTCGTTCAGTCTGACTCTAATACCATGTAGAACCATCTCAACCAAAAGCTTAAGCAAATAGTTGAAGGCCCAACAATAGTTTTATACTCTAACAAGTTTACTCACTAGGGCAAGTCTTTATCGATGTGCAGCTGTCAGGTATTCATTGGTGGTACAAGACTGCAAGTCACGCTTCAGAGTTAACTGCTGGCTTCTACAATTCTTGCCATCGCGATGGCTATGCTCCAATCGCAACCATGTTGAAGAAGCATGGGGCTGCTATGAACTTCACGTGTGTTGAATTACGCACAAGGGACCAGCAAGAGGATTTCCCAGAGGCAATGGCAGACCCTGAAGGATTGGTTTGGCAGGTAAAACATCAAAAAATTCCACTTTTGACATTTACCCCGCCCCCTTTGTGGATTGTAGTCTTATTTTTTCAGTAATCCCGGTTATATTTTGGAAAAAAATGTAACATATGTTGGATCCTGGCTCATAAAATGTAACCCGAGATTACAATGTGGTTTGAGAGTAGGCTTTTGATGTTGCTCTGCTAAACCATCCTGAATTGTTCTAGGTGCTGAACGCTGCATGGGATGCTTGTATATCAGTTGCTAGTGAGAATGCTCTTCCTTGTTACGATAGAAACGGGTACAACAAGATTCTGGAAAATGCAAAGCCTCGTAATGATCCTGATGGGAAGCATCTATCAGCCTTTACTTACCTCAGGCTCTGCCATATACTAATGGAGAATCACAACCTGGCAGAATTCGGAAGATTTGTCAAGAGAATGCACGGTACGGTCTGCTTCATTCATATGCTTTTCTATCGGTTACATTCAGACATGTTGACTAATTTTCCTTCTGTTCATTATTACGCACTGACTTACATGGCGGAAGATTGCTTACATTTGGATCTCCCATGCCTCACATTAGCGGGACTGCACTCAGGATTGTTGTTGTTCATTGATACCTAGTGCAAATGATATTAAGAATAATGTTCTACTTTGAACGCCTTGCCCCCCCCCCCCCCCTCAAATAGAGACCCAGCAAAAATTGACCCGAGCCGAAACTGCCCAAAAGTTTAGGTTTAGACCTGAAATTTCCAAACCAAGAATCTCAATAACCCGAAACTGACCCGTGCCAAACCCGGCCCGAACCGACATGCCCACCCGAATTGACAGATCTACACCTATGTTAATGCACATGAAGATGATTTTATACACTTAACATGTCCCTTCACACGATTGGACTTGAAGCGTGAATGTTGCAAAGTCGCCCTAAACCTTGTGCAAGTAAACATGGGGACGGTTGAAAATTGAACCTGTGCCCTATCACGCAGTCTGACTCTGATACCAAATGGAGCCATCTCAACCGAAAACCAAACTAATGGTCAATGACGGCCCAATGCTAGTTTTATACACTAACAATGATGTTCAAATTCCTTCAACAGGCGAGGCAGTCCCGGATCTTTATTGCCCAGACCAGCAATAGAGAACGCCTCTCTGCTGATCTTTAGGCTGTATAAGTTCTGCTCCATTGCTATCTGCTTTCAAAGTTCAAACAGGGAAAAAGATGCTGCCAACCATGGGGATCGATATCAACGAGCTTCAGGCTTCATCTAATTAATCTGGAAAAATGAATAAAGTTTCAAGGCCAATCCAGGGGCTATGGATATAGTATTGACAATTTTCAGGTTGATATTGGGTTATAAATTTTGAACATTGATAGATAGTTTGACATGCAATTTCCTGGGTTGAATTTTGCTGGGGAAGTTATGCATTGCTTGTATATATAGTTATTACTTAGATGGTATGGCATAGAATAAGAATAAGTGATATGGGCACACAGCCATGTTCAACTCTTGGTGTTATGGTTAGTTTATATAAGAATATACGGCGAACCGTAATAGAAATTGTATAAATTTATAATCTATGATTGTTAGGAACCAGTTTCTCTAAATTTTAATTCAAATGGAGAAAGTGTTTATTATATGTGCCCTCATTCGAACTAATAATTCTGGAGGATTTGAAATTTAAAGGATTTGGTATATCATTTAAATCTTTTTTTGTACAGTATTAAAGAATTTTGCTATAGAAGTAAGCAATTTGTTACATTACAATCTGTTAAATGTAATCTTGATTGTTGAAAATATCTTTTGTTTTTTGGTATAGATTGTGATGAAATAAAGAAACATAAAAAGAAATTTCTTGTCATTTATTTTCATATAGTAGTAATAAGTAGTGAGCAATTTTCTAGTCTTTAGATTGTTGGGAATTACTCTCTTCATCCCTTTTTATTTGTCGTTTTGGAAAAAGAATTGAAATCAATGCAACACAAAATCTCAAGTAAAATACATTAAGATGACAAAATATCATCAATTATTATTAAATTATTGGTTTTCAAAGTCATTTAATTTATGGATGATAAAGTTATTATTCAAAATGTAAAAGCAACACATAATGATATAACAAAAGTTACTTAAGTAAAAAATTAATTAGAAATACAGATATTAGTTTCTTTGAAATTTAATTTATGGATAAGACTCTTATATAAACCTTGCACCAATATATTTAATCAAGATAACTTTTTAACGTTTTATTTAAATGATTATAATAAAAAAATATAATAATTAGTTTTCCACTAACTTAGGGATATTGGATGTAATATACCAACCTTTGGGGTGTGTTGGATTATAATATACTGACATTTACTATTAGACAATAATATTATTATACTAACAGTGATTAGGGGGTGAATCGGTTTACGTGCTGACGTGACGCGCAACTAACCAATGTCTTGTAACCTGGGTCAGTTAGAAAAATGAAGGGATTAACGAAGTTATTGAGTTGGAGTCGTTGTCTGTCACATCAGTATGAAGACTGGTTCACCACCTCCTTAGGCTTCGTTCTTTTGTGCGGTTGGTTGGTAGCGGTTCCACACCGCACCACAACATTTCAATTTCCACCACAACCCACCACAATCTACCATTTCATTTTTTGTTTATCTTTTTATTAAAAATTATATCAACCAACTCACAATTATTTCCACACTTCACCACAATTTTCCACAACCTACCACATGTTGGAGGAAAGGGAGTACACGATATATAGAACAATGGAAACTCGCTTGGATAACGCTAAGAGTCGTGGCCTAGTACACACTTTCCTTAAGAACTATTTACGATACCGTAAATGTTCAAAGGGATAAAACTTAGCTCTTGTAACACTCAAGAAATAGATTCTCACTCGAATCACTCTAGTATAGTTGCAGTCTAGACAAGAATGAGGTTGTGATTAGCTTAGAATGGTGTGTCTCAAATAGCCTAGGATGTCTCCTATTTATAGGAGATTAACACCCACTTAGGATACGTACCCTAGTCAAAGGGTAATCAAGAGCCTTAATGATGAGATTATGTCCTTAATATGACCTTGACCAAGTCAAGTCATATAGCTGTTGTAATCTCAGCATAATCGTGCTTAATGACGATATCAATCACTAATTACACAAAATCATATAGCCGTTAGCAATTAATACAATTCCTGCCTTCAACACGACCCGTGTTGAATCAACACAACCCGTGTTGAGCGCAGGATTTGTTTCCTTGCTCTCTGGAAGGCAACACGACCCGTGTTGCTTCCTGTTTCACCCGTGTTGATCATATTCTCATCGTTTTCACTCATATATGATCCTTATACTTAATATACTTTATTCTTTAGGCTATATAATTGTCTTATACTCTTGAAATATATCCAACAATCCCCCGCTATTTCAAGAGTATATAAAACCCTTGAAATAACTTTACTTAAGAGGATTATACCCCCGCTATTTGAGATATACTTTAACTTATAATCACTAGAGAATCCTTAAAAACATATGCCTAATGAAAAGTAGATTACTCTTTGAACTTTTCAATTAGTGTATATGAGCCAAAATTGTATCTAAATCGCAAAGTAGACATAGCTTTGAACTTTGAATTTATATTGACCAACTATACTCATAACACACATATATTTTAAATCTTGAGTGTAAAAACTTAGACACTATTATCCGGCCTTGTGTCCTTATCCTTCATAAGTGTTTCGGAACTTTAGCTCATAGTTCCTTTATGCGGCCACACATTACACTTACATAGGTAGACTTTGTAATTATACCACCCCTGTAATTAGGCTTTCCACAAAGTCTATTAAGAGTACTAATACTCATCCTCTTGTCATTACAGATTTTAAGCATCACTTATCCTTGGGATAATAATCGATGCTTCCTACTAATTTAAACAACTCCGTACTCATTTGAATTTTAGAAATTGGTGGTATTCCAATTCGTAAAGTTGAGTCTTTGTTGCGATTAGTAGTCCTTTGAGCTACAACCCATCCCCTTTGAAGTACTTATTATCAAATCTTTAGTCAATCCTTTAGTTAAAGAATCGGCTATGTTTTCTTTTGATTTGACATAACTTAGAGTCACTACTCCATCCCTTATAAGTTGATGTATGTATGCATGTCTTAAACCAATATGCCTTGACTTGCCATTGTAGACATGACTATATACTACATCTAGAGTAGACTTGCTATCACAATGAATTGAGATAGGAGCCATTGGCTTATACCAGACCGGTATTTCCAATAATAAGTTCCTTAACCATTCCGCTTCCTTACAAGCAGCATATAATGCTACTAATTCCGAAGACATAGTGGAGTCCGCTATGTTAGCTTGTTTCTTAGAACCCCAAGAAACTGCTCCACCTCCTAAAAGGAACACCCATCCACTGGTAGAGGAGAAATCTCCTTTATTAATCCAACTCGCGTCCGAGTAACCTTCTAATACCGAAGGTTCTCCTTCCTTTATATGTGAGTTGATAACTTTTAGTACCAGCTAAATATCTTAATACTCTCCGAATTGCAAACCAATGCATATTACTCGGATTACTTGTAAACCTACTTAACATGCCAATTGCATAAGCAATGTCTGGCCTTGTACTTGTCATAGCATACATGAGACTCCCAATCAACTTAGCATACTCAAGTTGATTAACCGGAGAACCCAAATTTTTCACTAGTTTCTTATTTGAATCATATGGAGTTACAACTGAATATAGCTTATTACCTCCAAACTTGTTCAATATTTTCTCAATGTAATGCTCTTGAGATAAACTTATCTTATCATTATTTCTAATGATTTTAATACCAAGAATTACATCCGCTTCACCCATGTCCTTCATAGAAAACTTAGAGGATAGAAATTCTTTGGTCTTATTAACTTGTTCCATGTCGGTCCCAAAGATCAACATGTCATCAACGTATAGGCATATAATCACCCCTTTTCCATTCTCAAACTTAGAGTATATGCACTTATCCGATTCATTGATCTTATAACCACTTGAAAGCACTACTTCATCAAACTTTTGATGCCATTGCTTAGGTGCTTGCTTAAGTCCATATAAGGACCTTATAAGTTTACAAACTTTCTTTTCTTGACCTTGACAACAAACCCTTGGTTGTTCCATATACACCTCCTCTTCTAGTTCTCCATTTAAGAATGCCGTTTTGACATCCATTTGATGGATAACTAGCTTATGAATAGTAGCTAAAGCTATCAATACACGTATTGAAGCTATCCTAGCCACCGGCGCATATGTATCAAAGTAGTCAATACCGTACTTTTGAGTAAAGCCCTTACAACCAACCGACTTTATACCTCTCAACGGTACCATCTACTTTCCTTTTCCTTTTAAAATCCACTTAGAGGTAATTGGTTTACTTCCCGGAGAAAGGTCAACCAATATCCAAACATTGTTTTCCATTATCGAATCAATCTCATCTTGTACCGCTTCTTTCCACAAAGAAGCATCATGAGATTGCATAGCTTCTTTAAAAGTTTTAGGATCCTCATTTATGTTGTACATACATAGGGTCTCACTTTCAACTGAGTCCCTTGAACCTTCTACTAAATAAACATAGAAGTCCGAACCAAAGTCTTTTGGTTTCCTTGATCTTTTACTCCTTCTTAACTCAATACTTTCATCTTCTTCATCATGAATAACCTCATGAGTGGGAAGATCAACTTGTATGGATATACCCTCATGATTTTCATCTTGAGGCTCAATTAAAGGAACAATATCTTGAATTACATCTTTAGGTCTAGGAATTGAAGAGAACCTAGTCTCATCAAACATTGCATCTATTGATTCCATTACGGTATTCACCGAAATGTACTCATTTGGCTCAACCACCAAAAAACCTATAAGCTTTGCTATCTTGAGCATAGCCTATAAAGATGCACTCAATTCCTCTTTCACCTAATTTCCTTTTCTTAGGTTCCGGGACTCTTACAATAGCCCTACAACCCCAAATCTTAAAATACTTAAGACTTGGCTTTCTTTTGTTCCATAACTCATATGGGGTATTAGAATTCCCTTTGAATGGAACTCTATTCAAAATATAACAAGTCGTTAACATGGCTTCACCCCAAAATCCATTACTTAAACCGGAGTTTGACAACATAGAATTCACCATTTCTTTTAAAGTTCTATTTTTCCTTTCCACAACCCCATTTTGTTGTGGTGTATACGGGGCGGTTGTTTCATGAACAATGCCCGTTTCTTGGAAAAACTTTGGATCATAAAATTCCCCTCCCCTATCGGATCTTAAAGTTTTAATCAAGGTCTCACATTGAAGTTCACTTCTAGTTTTGTAAACTCTAAACTTTTCAAGTGTTTCATCTTTAGAACTCAAAAGATAAACTTGACAATATCTAGAATAATCATCAATGAATGTCACATAATACTTCTTACCACCTATTGAAGGTGTACTATGAAAATCTCCTAAATCACTATGAATTAAATCAAGCAATTTAGAAGTTCTTTTTATACTTGAGAATGAATTTTTGGTGATTTTATTAAGCATGCATGTCTTACACTTTTCTATGTCATCATTCAACTTAGGAATCAAATCAAGATTAGACATTTCTTTCAACTTTGAAAAGTTCACATGTCCTAATCTAGCATGCCATAGTAAAGACTTATTCAAAGTAGACACATGCATATAAGCGGAAATCATGCCATCTTTATTACTTTTCGCATTCAACTTAAACATCTCCCCATAAGCATATCCCTTCCCTACAAAAGTCCCACCCTTGGAAAGTACATAATTATCTCCATCATAAACTTGCATAAAACCAAACTTGCTAAGGAGATAACCGGATACAAGATTCTTACATACTTCCGGAGCTAAATACACATCATTTAAAAGCAAAGTTTTACCGGAAGTGAAAACAAGTTCCACTTGCCCAATGCCTTCAACTTTAACCGGATGGTTGTTGCCCATGTAAAGTTTCACACCATCATCCGCCGGTTTGAGAGTCTTGAATAAACTCTTGTCAATGCAAACATGCCTTGACGCACCCGAGTCTATGTACCAATCATTACAACCAATGGATACCATGTTAATATGATCTTTAATCATGGCCACGAAGGAATTGGGTTCCTTCTCCTTACTCTTGCCCTTAGATGTATCTTTGTTCAAAACCATGCTTCTTTTTCCATTGGTAACACTCTCTCTTTGTGTGCCCCGGTTTGCCACATTCCCAACAAACTTGCTTAGGCTTTTGAATTCCCTTGCTAGTTTTGTTGTGGCTCTTGTTCTTATTCTTGTTTCCCTTACTCTCTTGCACCATATGGACCTTAGATTGCTCTTTGGTACCATCTTGTAGGCGTAACTCCTCTTCAATCCGAAGATGGTTAGCCAAACCTTCAAGAGACATAGCCTCTTTCCGGTGCATGAGAGCCCTTTTAGTTTCATTCCAAGAAGAAGGTAGCTTGTCAATTATAGAGGATACGATTATGGTTTCATCCATGTTCAAATTGTGTTGCTTGAAGTTACTTAAAATACGTTGAATCTCATGGAATTGGTCTAGAATTTTCCTATTATCATCCATCTTAAATTTCATGAATTGACTAACAAGAAAGTTCTTACTTGACGCATCTTCCGACATGTACTTAGCTTCAAGAATCTCCCAAAGCTTCTTTGCCGTCTCCACATGTTGATACACATCGAAGAGGGTGTCGCTCATCCCATTGAGAATGCATCCTCTACAAATGTAATCATCATTCTCCATCTTGAGTTTTTGCCGAGTAGCCTCCGCATCTTCCACGGACGTCTTTACTTGATCATCACTTCCATCTCCCGTGGAACTCTTGACAATTGCATCCTCTTTTGAAGACTCCTCGGTTGTCACCTTCTTGGCCGACGGTTCTTGATTCACCTTGGGAGAGATCTCAATGTTGAGCACATATGCCACATTGAGAGTTGTTAGCAAGAAATGCATCTTGCTTTGCCAACGCCGGAAATCGACTCCTTCAAAGCGCTCTAGCTTTTGGAAGTTGCTAGACATATCACGTAGCGAGGCCATTCCTAAATAGTTCTTAAGATTGTTGGAGGAAAGGGAGAAAAGGGAGTACACGGTATATAGAACAATGGAAACTCGCTTGGATAACGCTAAGAGTCGTGGCCTAGTACACACTTTCCTTAAGAACTATTTACGATACCGTAAATGTTCAAAGGGATAAAACTTAGCTCTTGTAACACTCAAGAAATAGATTCTCACTTGAATCACTCTAGTATAGCTGCAGTCTAGACAAGAATGAGGTTGTGATTAGCTTAGAATGGTGTGTCTCAAATAGCCTAGGATGTCTCCTATTTATAGGAGATTAGCACCCACTTAGGATACCCTAGTCAAAGGGTAATCAAGAGCCTTAATGATGAGATTATGTCCTTAATATGACCTTGACCAAGTCAAGTCATATAGCTGTTGTAATCTCAGCATAATCGTGCTTAATGACGATATCAATCACTAATTACACAAAATCATATAGCCGTTAGCAATTAATACAATTCACGCTTCAACACGACCGTGTTGAATCAACACGATCGTGTTGGCTCAACACGACCGTGTTGATCCAACACGACCCGTGTTGCGCAGGATTTGTTTCCTTCTCTCGGAAGGCAACACGACCCGTGTTGCTTCCTCGCTTCACCGTGTTGATCATATTCTCATCGTTTTCACTCATATATGATCCTTATACTTAATATACTTTATTCTTTAGGCTATATAATTGTCTTATACTCTTGAAATATATCCAACACCACATTTTTCAAATTTCAACCACACAACACCGCACCGCAACCAACCGCAAAAAAGAACCGGTCTTAGTCATTGTTGGTATAATAATGTAACCTAGTTATAAAAGTTAGAGATATTGTTGTCTAATAGATTACAATCTAATACCTCAAAGATCATATATAACCATCCAAAAATCATTACAATTATAGAATAGATACTAATATGTCAATCACCTCTTGTTTGAGTGACAATAGGGCCACCTCCTATCTCACGTATCCAGGATTTGAATCATGGGGGCGACATCTCTGGAGAGTGTTGCGGGTAGGAGTGAGATCCATCTTTGGACTATTGACACCTCCGTAGCCCGTCTATTATAAGCATGTTGAGTTATATCCTTCAAATAGACGATAAATGGATTTGACTACTTAACCATTAAAAAAAAATACCATACACTGTATATAATCACAAAAATTACAGTTAAAAAGTTGGAGGGAGTAAACCTTTGGTCTTTACCAAAAAAAAAAGGAAAAAGGAAAGAAAAAGTATTGTTGGTTGTCAATTTGCGTCGGCCAATCCAAGAAGTTGTTATCATTTCCAAGCCTGGTATGGGCCTGCCTATGATAATTAGGAAAAAAAAAAAAAACTGAGGGGTCAATAAATCAAATAATCTCTACTCCCATAATTTTCACATGTCATCTATAGTGCTATTTACTAGTAATTGAACTCCATTTGAATCTCATAATTCCTTTCAATCTCCATTGATTCTCTCAATTCAAGTTTTCGCATTTTTAATTCTGCAGAAGATGGACACTGAATCGGGTAAGCTTTTTTTGTTTTTGATTATGAGATTTAGTTAATTTTTCCGTTTTAATTTCGAAACTTCGATTGAATTTTGTTGCCTGTTTGATGTTCAGTGGCTGAATTTCTGGGCGAAGTTCCGCTGCTTCAACGACTACCCGGTTCGTCTGTCAAGAAAATTGCAGAACTTGTTAAGGTCAAGCATTATGGTAATTTAATTCAATTGATTATGAGATTTGTTTTAATTTGAACCAGATTAGAACTTTACTAGTAGTTGTTTGAAGTTATCGTGAGGGTTTGATTAAGTCAGTTATGAGTTTATTAATGGCTCCTTGCTCGCTTCAGAACCTTGATCATTACTGTCATGTTTGATGTTCAATTATTCATGGTGACCAATAAGAATATTATGTTTGGTATTTATTTATTCTGTTTGATTTTGTTGTTGAAGATTGTTGCTGCTGTGACAGGTTAGGGCTTAATGCTACTAGGGTTAAATAAGGGTGTCTTTTGGTATTGCTTTTGTGTTCTGTAGATTTATGTATTGCATAATATGGTTTTTCGTTGTCCTTTACGTCTCTTGCTTTGCTTGGGTTTTACTCAAGTAGTTATGGACCGCAGGCAAAATGACCTAGGGGGTTCATTTACTTGTCCACTCTGATCATAGGGCTTGTTCTTCAATGGTCCACTATGATCATAGGGCTTGTTCTTCAATGGTCCGTTATCATCATATGGCTTGTTCTTTAGGTTGGTTGAAAATTTTGAGTGCAGATACGTGCAATTGAGTGTTGGGTTCATTCAATGGGCCAATTGAAAAACCAAAAACGATGCTTCGAAATCCCGCCACAGGGCAAGGTATGGAGGGGTCAGATGTAGCAGTCTTTACCCCTAGATTATGCAGTTTTGGGAGACTGGTTCCGATTGATCCAAGATTTGAAAACCGTTTGCTGCCTACTACTGTAGTTATTGCAATGCAATTAGGGAATGAGCAAAGGAAAATTAGTAAGTGATTCGCCTCCTTCAAAAATACCATTTGAGGGAGTCAACAGTATTTCTTAGGATACATTCCCCACTCCCACCCAAAAGAAACAGGTGGAAGTGTAGCATATTGACATTATAGACCTAATTTGGAACTTTGTCCTGGACCCAAATATTTGATGCCTTTCATCTGTAACTGTTAAGAATGCAATGTGCTTGTAGAAAGCCCTGTTTGATATTTCGGCAGCTAGTCTTGGATGATCTGTGGAAATATGGTCGTACAATTCAATTCTGCTGCTGGGCAGCGTCTGGTTCAGCAGTAGGGGCAACTTAGATCTTGAAATTCCCTTTATTGAGCCTGAGGGCTATCTTTCATAGTGAATAGTATGAGGCAGTGGATTCAGCTGGTGATTAGGGAATCCGTTATGGAGAATTGCTGTGTTGTTGCATAGTTGCGTTAGTTGAGAGTGAAAGTGATTACGGGCCAGTGGCTTACAGTTGCAATTTGTTCTTCTAAGACAATTTTGCATTATGTAATCTATCATTATCATTCCTTTTCTCCATCTCTTCTGCAAATCTATCATAAAGGAGTGGGGACAGAATGTTCTACAAGAGATTAAAAGACCTCAAGCCCCCAGCAAAGTATGTTGAAGAACCTCATTCCCATGTAGCATTCTCTTGCAACTTTACATCAGAATATGAATTTCTCAAAAGTAAAGACAATACCAATTCTTGAAGTAGCACTAGTGTACTACTTGTAATAACATATAGTAAGCTCAAAAATGGGATTTGTTAGATGACATTTCTGGATCCGCAGCTGATAGCATGGATTTGTTGATGTTTCATATAGAGGTTAACACGGTTCTTATATATACTGCCTAATTGTTTGTTGCTCTGTTAGCTAAGGAATTAACTTTTGTAATTTATTGAAACATAGACAGGGGTGACTTTGTTGTTCGCAAGGGACAAAGTGAAGATGGAGTTTATTTTATTTGGGAAGGGGAGGTAAGCTTGAGATCTTACCATTTATTTGAACCTTTTTTTCACTGGTTCGTAATAATATTGGACTTTTCCTCAAATGTTTTGTGTATGTATTACAGGCTGAAGTTTGTCGAAATGTAGAGGAAGAAAATGGTCACCCAGAGTTCATATTAAAACCCTATGACTATTTTGGCCATGGTGAGTTTCGTAATTCTAAATTGTTGCTCTTCAAGTTTTGAAACATAAAAAAAAGACAAATGAATAAGCTTGATACGGGAATGGATCTATGTCATTTATAGCTCTTCTTAGAACCTATTAACCTCGTAATAGAAGGTAAAAGAAGAGAATTTTTCCAAACAAGAATCAACTGTGCAAAACCACATCTTCCCCTCCCTATAATTTCCAACTTCCAGATCAGAAATTTAAGGTCATAAATCAGAAGTATGAACTGTCATGGAGTAGTTTGGTACTTGCAGTTTGTGCACATAGCCTCTTTTCTTTCTTATTCTTTTGAATGATGAGGTGCAAACAGTATGAGCCTTGAATGGGTACATAGCGAAGCCACGAATTAAGTGACACAAGAACTCCAAACTGGGTTGGTTGGAATTGGGCAAAGTGATTGGAAGTAGCCAGCACAAATTCATGACAAAGTTTTATGTTAAGATGATAGCTTGCCGTTGAACTTGCATAAAATTTCAAAGAATCAGATTTGTAGCCAATAAAGTTGGTTTGGCTTAGGAGTTGCCTTGGGCTTCTGTAACTTGAATATTGCTAGTGAGATATATTTGGAAGAGAAGTTTTAACTGTCTAATTCCTTCCATTGTGCTAGAAAGGGTGCAGAATAATTACATTTGGACTTTATACTTAAATTTTGATCTATTCCACACATCATGCCATCCATAGGCTACAATATGTATATTTTTTAATGAAGGGTAAGTAGGCCCGCTCATTGGGCTCTATCTTAGGGGGGTAACCACCAATAAGTTTTATAGACTGGGGATAAGGGGTATTAAACTGCTCATGACAGGCATGGCCCATCAGTGCCAAGATTTCTACTCAAGGGAAATATTTGCTCCACCAAGAATTGAACCTTGGTGGGGAGCTTGGAAGATGAGGGTGGTTACCAACTTGGCAATGTGTTGTATGTAATACGAGTGATTTTGCAGGTGCGCCGTCAAGTGAGCAAGAGGTGGACGTCATTGCCTCATCTAAGGTATGCATTTCCCCATTTCCCTGATGTTGGCAGTAGGGAAGGGGAAAAGGGAAAAAAAAAAAGAAAAAAACAAAAGTTTGATTCATCTATGTTGAGGGGTCAGAAACAGTGCAGGTAAAAGTTGGGGAAAATATAACATCACTAAGGATCCCCATTCAACTAATGAAGAACCTAATAATCATTAATCATCGATGTAGGAGGTCTGGATGGAAATTAAATTAAAGTAACTTTGCTACTTTCTATAACAATTCCCTACAAGTGATGCAGGCATTCTATTGAAAGATACTTTTTCCATTTTGACCAAGTTTTAAGGAGAGAGCCTTTTAATTTCTTCAGTATATGGCATGTTGTGAAAGCTTGAATTTTGTGAAACAAAAGTGATTGCTGAGTTGTGATTAGCTTACATTATTCTTGACAGCTGACCTGCCTGATGCTTCCCGCTGAGCACTGTTACTTGCTGCGGCCAAAATCTATTTGGAATGCAGACGAAGGGCACGAAGCCAGCTCATCTGTAGAACAAATATTGCATTTAGACCCGATTGAAGTATGTTCACTTGCACAAACTTCCTTGTGTATTGTCGTGTACTAAAATCTGCTCCCTCCATCCTATTTCAATTGTCAAATTACTTACCTTCTTTGCCCCTTTTTGTTTGTCAATTTTACAATTTCAATAACTACTATATCCATTTTACCACTACTAAGTAATGCTTTTATTTGAATATTTTTTCTACCTTTTCTGAATTTCAATAATAACTAGATAACTTCGGCCACTTTTTCTTCCAAATTCCAATAGTATTAATGCTTCGGACATTTTTGTCAATTTGGTTAGTTTTTGCTCTAATACTCATGCTCTTTCGTTCTCCAACTGTTAGTTAACTTGACAATTGAAAAGAACAGAGGGAGTTTATGTTTTTGTGTTGGTTCAGTTGATGAAGGGTTTTAGTTTAAGTTCTGATATGGCAAGAAGGTTACTAGTCTGTGTCAATTGTCTGTTTGATGTCCCAATCAAGATTTCCTTTCTCATGCCGGCAATAGATGTTGTTGGATTCTCATTTGTTCATTGCATTTTGGGCTTTGGTTTGTGGATTAAATATTTGTGTTTTATTGTTGCTTACAGGTGAATATATTTCAAGGCATTACCTTGCCTGATGCTCCAAAGTTTGGAAAGGTTTATGGAGGACAGTTTTTAGGACAGGTCATATTCTGTTCTTGGTTTTACTTTGTTCCCAAGTCATGCTTATATTTCGAAAGGGGAAAAAACAGAGATGCGAATTTACCTTATTGTGATCTATAATTGTGGAAGGCTCATACACACATAACACATACCAGAAGACCTACCAAACATCAGTTGCTTTGTGCATTCCCATTATCTATTCTTTTTTTTAATTTGTTTATTAGGCTTGAGGTTTCGGAAGATTTTCTATAAGTTTGAAGAGACATAATCTTCCTCAATGGAATGCAAAAAATTCTACTACTTATTTGCATCATTTATAAATGAGAATGAGCCGTGACGACACTGAACTGGTGATTTATTTTAATGTTGATAAGTGGGGGTGTATTCGCAAGGAACTCAACTTTTATTTATATGTCTACTACAAAGCCCGTGAGTTAGTTTCTGAGTAAAGTCCAAAGAAAATAGATATGTTTGTTTCTTATGTTGCTTGTTGTGTCATAATCTTGGCAAGGCACTGGCAAGTGGCAACTTTATATTTGGTTTAACAATTGTATTATTATGCAGGCATTGGCTGCAGCATGTAAAACTGTTGATTGTCTAAAATCTGCCCACCATCTGCAGGGTTATTTCCTTCTTGTTGGGGATACTGATAGTAAGTATATTTCTCCTAACCATTTGATGAAAATGAGAAATTTTGTCACTTAAATATCGAGTAGAATGATGCTGTGCCCCATGTTTCTTTTAGCCTTGGGGTAACAGTAGATTTGCCTTGTAGTGGTTGATGTAAACAGCTTTTGTCACATTAGGTTGTTGCTTTCTTTTTTGAGTCCTGCTTTCGCTTTTCATTTTCTTTTCAACTCTACAGAAAATTAGCCTTCCAGTTTATTGAGTTATGGATAAACCTTTGATTATCTATTACTGCCACTGATAGAGCCAGAGATTTACTGAAACTTAAATTTCACGGTTACTGATATGGAGTTCTTTACTTACTGGCATGATGGACAATGGTACTCAAGTCTTGCACAGTCTGGGTGCAATTGTTGATATTCGACCATTGCACACTATTTTTTCCTCAAATTGATTTTAATTTTTCTGGTTTTGTAATTAAAATTGGGTTTAAAATTGTATTTTTCTTTGTCTGCAGTACCAATTATATATCAGGTCCAACGTGTACGTGATGGAAAGAGCTTCGCTACCAGAAGAGTAGATGCAATTCAGAAAGGAAATGTCATCTTCACATTGCTTGCGTCATTTCAAGTAAGTTTATGTTTGCTAATTGCTGTTGTCTTTACTAATATTTTCATAATGCTCCCTTATGATATTGGCTTGCTCTAGATTGTATGAACTTCTATCATCTTGCATTCTCATTCTTGTGTCATATCCAGGAGATTATACTACATATGTATCTCTATTCATCCATTCAATCATTACATGGATTGTATCCGTTGTGGTTTGTTTTATGTAATATTTCATATGGCTAGTACCTCATGGTTTGTGTGCCATTTGAAATACCGTATCATATGTATTACAAATCAGCCAATTCTTGAAATTTCTTTCTTCGTGAAAACTACAACTTGCGTTTAATTGTTCTTGTTTTCTAGATCGAAATTTAAAACTTGTGCATTAGAGTGTGCGTAGTTAATCTGATGATGGCCTCATTTGATTGGAATTTCAGCTGACAGCTAAAATACTTGTAGTGTTCTGTGCTTCATTCATACTAAAGTTATTTTATCTTGCAGAAAGAAGAAAAAGGGTTTGACCATCAGGAAGTTTCTATGCCCTCAGTGCCATATCCTGATAAGGTAGTGCATAATCTTCTTTTTGACTACCTGAAATATTGAGGTCACTTTCTCAATGGACTTTTCACATGTACATACCCTGAGGTTTAGGCTAATTACAGAGTTCCCCATGATGTTTGCATTAACTTTCATACTCCCTCAACTTTGATACAAAAAAAAATTTCCCTTTTACTTTTGGGTTGACCTATATATATTACGCGCACCTAGAGTAGAGTTTATGCTCTGGACATATGCAAGTGAATAATCACACCATTGAAAGTGAACAACCTAATATCTGCAACTGCAAGTGAACAATGACACTATTTGGAGCACAAACTCCAGGAGCACGTAATAAACGGCACCTAATTCTCCCCCCCCCCCCCTAACCTTGTTGGTTTCTTCAACAATACGATTTTGCTGCCTCTTCTTCTTTGAAGGCTTTTGCATCTCTACGGGAGTTCTTCATAAGCTTTATCATTTTCCCTTTTCAGTCTTGGACAAAAAAGATTGTAGTCAGCCAAAAAGAAAATGAAAAGAAAGCCAAATATTTTTTTTTAATTTGGTCAATAGATGAATTTTGGGGGAATATAGGTCATTTTAGGTCTCATAAATCAATTTTATGTTTGAAAGTGGTATATCTGTATTTAGTGTCAATGTTTAGGGGATATGAAAGTTAAGATGGAAACATCATGGGTGACTTTGTAATTAGCCTAAATCTCAGGGTGCATATAAGTAAAAAAAAATTCCTTTCTTGATGCACTGTTTTTCCATTCATTGCAGCTACTATCACTAGATGAATTACGGGAAAGACGCATTATTGATCCCCGACTTCCTAGGTATGCACTTGTTTGAGCAAATCTCCCAAGTATGCTTTATGCTTGAGGGGTAAGAATGTGCTGTTTTGGCCTCTTCAGATCTTGCCTTTGGTCAATTGCACACTTTGGTAGTTGTTGATTGTATTAAACAGGTCTCCTGTCTGCTTGTAGCTAGCCTTCATGCATCAAATGCTGTCTCAGTAGGTTATTTAATAAAAAGGACATCAGGATTCAGGAATAAGAATGTTAATGAGATCTTTATTCTTTAATGCCAAAGAATGACACAGATATGCAGATTGGACGACTTTTAGCACAAATAAAAGGTTTCCACAAGATCTTTTTTCGGTCTGTCAAATTCATGGGTAACTTTAGTTTATCAAAATTTACCAGTTTTTGCCTAAATTTACCAAAACTTACCAAAAATTATCAAAGTTAAAACACAAATACAAAATTTAATTTTGATATATTAGCGTAAATTTGCCAGAAGTTACCGAAATTTAACTTTTACCCATCTGCTTTTTACCCATGAATTTGACACACTGGCGAATGGTATGACTATAAAAGTGTAGACTAAGAAAAGGAAACAACACCTGGGTACAAAGGTCATCTACAGATGCTGACAGAATTAATGGGTGCTTTAGCTTTTAAATATATGAGAACTTGCTGTTGAGCTGCCACTTAAATTGATGGCCTTGGTTTGATTCAGTTTTGGAGCAGTGTTCATAGTACTTTTATATCTGCCTGATCTTTGAAACAGGTCCTACCGCAACAAGGTAGCCATGTCAAAGTTTGATCCTTGGCCCATCGACATAAGATTCTGCGAGCCAAATGCTTCCACCAATCAAACTCAATCTCCTCCAAGGTTACCTCTTTCCGATGTGGAATTAGCTTGATTGAATGCATATCACTAGTTCTTATATGGACTAAATTTTACTGCAGTCTAAGGTATTGGTTCAGAGCAAAAGGAAAACTATCAGATGACCAGGCACTGCACAGGTAAGAGTCACTGAACTCTCTGGGTTATTCAGTTGTGCATGCTTGCAAAACTTAAATAGGTGAAAATTTTATTATGAACTTTGCTTATTTATGTGTTCTGTTTGTTGAGCTGTGTGGGCCATCCATTTCAATAAATAAGCTGAGGAATCAGCTGACAGCTTGATTTACATGGATATATACCCTAGCATTTGTTTTGTTTTGCTTATTCTAATACTTTTGGAAAGGTATAAGAATTAACTTGTGGTTGGGATAAAAGATCTTGTTGTTGCTAATAATGCCACATATCCGAAAACATTGTGAACAATTGGACATGTAATGAATTAGAATGTACAGCCTATACTTCGTGAACTAGGAAGGAGAGGAATTCCCTAATTTTTGAGGCCAAGACTAGAACCCTTCATGAATTCAAACTTATTTTTTGAGAACCCTGAAGTGATCCATCATGGAACCAAAGTCGCATTTTTATGATCTTTGTATAGAGTTTAAGGGCCTGATGCTTTTTTTATTTTGATGTTGCCTCCGGTAAATGGGTGACATCCCTTTGTGTCTCTTGATATGACTTTTGATTACTGAAAAAAGAATAGATCAGACATGAATTCCAAACCTCGCGGTAACGGGACTGCACTGGGGATTGATCATATGGGAAAAACTGTGAAATCGTGATATCAAGGGCAAGAAACCCCCTCATACTCGTTAAAAAGTCTTAGCAAGTGCTGTTGGATAGGAATCACTTTTGCCTTTCTCAATATCATGCAATTTTTTTGTGGAATCGAAATGATTAGGTTCTATCTTATCTACATACTGTAATATGTGCTAATGATTTTCAATTGTACTGCAGATGTGTGGTAGCGTATGCTTCAGATCTGATGTTTCTTGAAGTGAGTTCAAACCCTCATCGGAGAAGAGGTTTGAAGATCAGTGTTCTTAGTCTAAATCATACGTGAGTACCTGCCTCCTTTTGATAACTCTTTGGATCATATGCTTGTTTTGTAAGAGCATACAACATAACTCTGGTTTTAGATCCATTTTATGCATGAATTTGATCCTTTGTTTGTTTTAACTTGTTCTTGTCATGTCAGGATGTGGTTCCATAAACCTGTAAAAGCTGATGACTGGTTATTATTTGTGGTAAGCCCCCAAAATCCACTTTTGTGATGCAGAGTCGGCTTGTTTTCCTCCCGATTTGCTAATGTGTAGCGTAACAAACAGATAGACAGCCCAACAGCCAGTTCAGGGCGCGGCTTATGTTTAGGTCAAATGTTCAATACAAAGGGAGAGGTAACTAATTTCATGTCTATGTTCTTATCATATAATAGAATCCCTGTGACTTTTCCTTCACTCATCATTGATCGGTATGTTGGGAAATGGGCATGGCTTGTTTGAACCTTAAACCCTAAACACTAAACCCGAAACCTTAAATCTGGAATCAGTCCAACCATGAAAAACCGGATATGGACGATATTCATGACTGGATTGAAAACTGGGTCGGCTCCAGCTTGTCCGAATTTGAGGACTAAATCCGGGTTTGAACACCTTTGGACAACCGGACATTGTCCGAACCCGGATTTAAGTGGGTCAACTTCATGCATTGTTTTTGGCTTGGGAAGGGGAGAAAAACTCAATGTGGGCATTCGGACATCTGGATCCGGGTATTGGGTGTCCAAACCAGAATCTGAACAGGGTCTGTGTAAAACCTGCCCAAATTTGACTAGATCCGAATTTTAAAGGATGTACATAGTGACCTAGCCAATCCCTAGTTAAGTGAGATTTTTGTTGTCATCATTTTCAACTTTTTGAATGACTGTAAGGCAAATGTCTTGTTTTCTTTCAGCTTGTCGTATCCTTATCTCAAGAGGGCCTACTTAGGGAGGCTCGGAGACCAGAACAAGCCCTCAGGGCGAAATACTAGGGGGAAAAAGCCCACGAACGTTGCTATACAGACATCAAGTAAACAACACAAAGCATTTGAGCAACAAGGCAAACAACTATTAAGTGGGAGATTGATGCAGATAAAGTTTACATACTGGGTTTTCTTGTAAAATAGATGGGGTTACTTAATAAGTCACATTCAGTGTGTTTTGGTTGATCGTAAGCCCCGTTTGGATGGTGCATATAATAATACACTTTGTGTAAGAATCAGCTATTATTACATATAGTCATTTGTGTGATCAATAGAAAGAATCAGTCATTGGTGATGAATGCACAGTATGCACAGTATGTGACTAATAATCTATTTAAGAAGATTCTAGTCAAAGTCATCGCTTGATTCATTATTGATCAACATCATTCAATATGACAAATGACAACTATATTAAAATCGTCAAAAAGTCACTTCTGAATGAGCTTGTATTGCTATTACTCTTTAAGTGAGATAATCTCATGTAAAATCCAAATCATATGCAACTGTTGCAGAAACTGAAAATTTCCAGTGTAAACTTTCACCTCCTAAAGGAATCCCCGTTCTTTTATACGGCTGGCTGCGGTGTGGTGGAATTGTGGTTAATTGTGGTGGGTTTGGTAAAGTTATTGTGGGTTGTGGAGAGTTGTGATGAGTTTTGGTTTTAATAATTGTAAATGTGTTCGAAAATGTGAAATTATGATTGGAAAAAGTGAGATAAAGTAATTAGAAAAAGTAGATTATGGTGGGTTGTGGTAAATTGTGATGGAATGTGGTGGGTTGTGGTGTAATGTGGTGGGTTGTGAAGCAGTGTAGCACCGCAGCCAGCCAGCCACATAAAAGAACAGGACCGAACAACTTACAACATTGTATTTGTAGGTGGATAACTTATTGAAGCTGTTGTCTGATAATTCCAAATCCAAAGTTAAATGAATCTATATCCACAATTAAAACCATATCGAAATACAAACCTAATCCATATTGACATCCAAATACACATCCAAATCTATACCAGCAAAAGGAAACTTCACTAAGTTACATTCAATATACAGAAGATATTGTTTCTAGAATAAATTGGGCAGCTACCATATCTTGTGTCTCAAATTACAAATGAGAGATACAATTTGGTGTGATACAGCTTCCTTCAGCAACTCCCTACCAACTAGTGTTGTCATAGAATCATTATACAAACTAATTCACTAACCACAACAAAGCCTCACTAACAAAAATCAATCACAGGGGAAAACAGTGTTATATTTTGTCAGCTCTTTTTTCTCTTGAATGCAGGATGAATAGTTTCATTGGAAGAAACAAGTTTGTCAATTCTAGAAATGCATTCGTTCATCCTCTTCAACACATTAGGCATGGCCGAGATGTTACTAGAAATCTTATCCCTCAGCAATTGAACGTCATCGGGATCCTTTTCATCATTATCGTGTGGTGATCGTGAACCCTCGGTTGGATTACCGGGGCCTGTTTCTGCACCTGTATGATGAGGAAAAGAGGTCAATACTCAGTCGCATGAGCCCTAAAGCAGACAATAAACCTACAACAGCAGAAGTACGCAACACCAAAGCACATTAAAGGAAAACAAAATGGTGAACATATAGATCAACCATCTGAAAAGGGAAAGAACAAATAAAATGACTTGTCTCGATGCTTCATCTGACTATCTGAGTCGTGATTAAAGGGAACACTTAAACACAAAAGAAAAATTAATATGTTTGAAGCATATCATATGGCAGCTAATGTGACCCGATGTTTGACTCCTAAATTGTTCTTTTTAGGCTGGAAAATTGTATATTTCTAGCAATGTCTATTGTCATATTGAGCCTTAGAAATCCATATACAATCAACCAGAATACAGTGGCTTATTTTACTTGCATTTCCTTAGTTAAGAGTTGAGGCAGGTATCAGCAATCAAGTATCACAACTCACAAGGGGCGTAAGTTATCTTCTCTACAACTACTGTTTTGTTTACACAGACACTTTCTATATTTAGCTCAGGAAATAAGGAGCAGCAACTGGAACAGAGTTGCGAAGGTGCAAGGTGCCGAAAGGTAGTAGACAACAGAAGATGATAGAACCCATAACGCAAACAATACAGGAGGACTTCGGAGGCACTAAAAGATGTTACTATGGACAAGTATAAACCTAAAACAAACCTCCCCAAGATGTGGAAGATTTGCTATTGCATTGCAGCATTGAAATACATACAGCGATAGCCAAGAACTATTGTAAGGCAACCGTACCATCAACATCTAAACACCATGCTATTAGTATTTCCACAATATTTTCTTCGACATATATTATGGACTCACAAATGAAGATCATATTCATCTTGCTCCTCCCACCTTAAAACGGTAAGGCAAGCTCCACCCATGCATTCATTGCTTACCATCAAAATATCAAATTACCATATGCTAATTCTCCCAAATAATCAATAACAACTTTTCACTCCACAAAAGCTGTACTAAACCAAGAAAAGTCCACCCCTTTTCACTAAGTAATCCCAAAAGCTATCCATTCATGATGCCTACATGAAAACTCAACAACAAAACAGATTAATGCAATGTTAAAAGGTTCATTTTCACTTAATAATCCCAACAGATATTCCATGAAATCCAGTATCAAAATGCCAGTAAAAACTATGCAGAAATGGCAATTATACCAAGAAAAACATACCCTTTTCACTGAACAATCCCAACAGATATTCCCTCACAATCCCTAATAAGAATTCATCATTTAACAACACTCACACAATTCAAACACTTCCTTTTTCCATTTCTATCAAGAACCCAGCACTATTCCTCCCTTCCCAGCTAAAACCCCAAAAACATAATCCCAAACTCTAAACCAAACACAAACCCAACCACAATTCACCACAGAAACAACACCCCACAAACACAACTCCACAAAATGAACCCCAAATCACGAAGAAAACCCCAAGAAAGAGAGAGCTGACCGTCGTGCGATGCTCCGGAAGTACCGGGTTCGGACCCGCCATGGTCGGGTAGAGAGAGAACGGGTCGTTGAGAAGCGAGGATTGAAGTTAAAGTGGACTTGAGCTGATCAGGCAGAGTAGATCTGTACTTCTTCAGCTTTTCCGCCATTTGCTTCACTTCTTCCTCCAGCTTCTCCACTTCGTCTTCGTCGTCGCTGGAGTCTTCCTCTTCTCCGTCGCCGGCGTGGGTGAGTTCGTCGGCACCGGCGGCCGGAGATGGGTCGCCGTTTCGGTCCATTTGTGCTGGAGTTCGGTGGATGACCCTCGGTTTCTTTCTCTCTCTCCTCTTTTTTCGGTGAGTGTTTTGAATTTGATGTTAGGGATTTCAAATTCGATTTCGCGAAATTTGGGTTTTTGATTTGAAATTCAATTAAACGCTCCCAAATCCGACAAATTTTAAAATGATTAATTAAAAATGTGAAGATGTGCAACAACGAAGTCTGGGTGGTGTAGTCGGTTATCACGCTAGTCTCACACACTAGAGGTCCCCGGTTCGAACCCGGGCTCAGACATTTCTTTTTTTGTCATTTCTTTCTTCAAAAATTACCACATATGGGTTAATCTCATTTACTTACCTTGTTGAACGTTGATACTATTGCTCTTTTTTTTTAATACAATTAATTTTTTTCTCTCATAAACAAATATTGAAATAAAACTAACGAAATAATGTTCATATTTTCATATTGATTAGGTATGAATTGGGCCCATGACTACTTTTATTTGCCTTTTTTGTTAATTAAATGTATAGACTCATACAATAACAGCTAAACAGCAATAAGAAGCAACAAAAATAACAATACACAAAATCTCAATACAGGGCGATCAACAATACTAAATCACTTCTAATTAAATCCAATGATTGAAGAGTGGTAATTCATATTGTGAATTCATAAATCAATGAATCATCTTAAATACTTACTTTAACATCAATGAATCATCTTAATTAAACCCAATGATTGAAGATTGGTATGAAGACCTTGTTCTTTAGTTTGGAACGATAGGTTTGTCATTAACTTTACTTGAGCTAACCTTACCTTACTTTAACATCCAAAAATATACGATTGTATCTTTTGATAATTTATATTTAAAATTATTCAAACCTTACTTTAACAGAACTTACTTTTAAACAAATAGATAATATGACATTTACCTATTTTCACTACTTTCATTTCCTTACCTTATATTATCTAATTTAATCCTACACTCTTAAAGAACATGACCTTAATTAATGTTGCCAATATTATCTCGTTCTGTTTAAATTAATCAAGAATTAGTAAATGTGTATTTATGTTCAATCTCATCTCTTCTTTGAATTATCATATAACAAACAAAAAGTTTGAAAATTCATTCTTTTTCTTATTCCATGAATTCTTATTCGCATTTCAATTTTCATTCTCATAATCATTATAAGGGTCAGTTTGTTATGTAATGGAAATGAGAATTAGAATTCATAATGAGAACGAGAATGATTTTGAATTTTCAAGTTCCTTGTTCTTTATATGATAATTCAAAGTGGGAGTGGAATTGGAAATAAATGCACATTTACTAGAGTATCCTTCATTAATTAAATAGAATAAGATAGTATTGACAATATTAATTAAATATGAGGATAATATTGACATTTAACATGATTTATGAATTCCCAGCATGAATTACCACCCTTCCCTCTGATTATAGATTATTCACATTTTTATTTCCCTCATTTTTTTTAATTACCACAAAACAAATATAAGAATTATAATCTCAGTCCATTTATTCTCATTTTCATTCCCAATCCTTTATTCCGTTATACCAAATGAGTCGTAAACTCTTAATTCTCATTCTCATTGGATACCAAGAGAGGCCTTAGGCTATGAATATTGATATCCTTAAGGCAAATGACACATGAGATAGGAAAAGAAAAAAGGAAAAAAGAAGAGAGAGAGGATTTGGGGGATGCATCATCATCCTTTGACTAATGGGAGACCGGGGAGAGAAGAGGGAGGAAAGTGCACAAACTATGAAATAATACCGATCCTTTACAGAACGGTGAGTACGGCGCGTTTGATATACATGCGTGGGTAATTTTGTAAAGCACATCAATGCATATTTATTACAATTTTTCCCTTATGCAATGCATACTTTCCCTTATTCAGTACATATTTTCCCAATTTTGATGCATTATTATATTGAATTGAGTGTCAAAATAAACGCAGTACGTTTCAGTGATAATTTTTCCACTATGTAGTGCATTTTTTCCCAAATCGAATGAATACTTCGGACACACCAATGCAGTATTCAAACGCAAGATTGCATATTTATTGATAAAATTTCCAATTTGTAATGCATTATTTCCCTTATTAAATGTTGATTTACCCAAATTTGATGCATTATTATCTTGATATGAGTGTATCAAAATAAACGCAGTAGGTTTCGATGATAATTTTTCCACTATGTAGTACATTTTTCCCCAAATTGAATGCATTCTTCGGAAACATTAACGCATTATTCAAACACAAGAATTCATATTTGTTGATAAAATTTACATTATGTAATGCATACTCTCACATCTTTGATGTAGTATTCAAGCACTCCAATGTATACTTATTGTAACATCATTGGTTACTGTTTACCCCGCCATTGTTGAGTTCATCGAAGACATCATTATTATTGAAGGTATCAACATCATGATGAAAGACTGCATCTTCTCCACCCTCCAACGAAGGTCCTTCAAGTATATTCATGCTTGATTCACCCTCCATCTGCAATGGCTCGATCAATAGGTTTTCGGCATTAAATATGATATTATAGGTTTGTTCGATTGTTTGTTCTACCATACTTAATCTGTAGAAGTGACGGCGCTAGGGGTATAATTGACCAAACAAGAACACGAATGACAAACGATGGCGGTGCAAGAAGGAGAAAATTTGACCAATAAAGGATACGATCGAATGATATCCGTGTGATAAGGAATGAGTCCAGAATAAAATCTCATGTGAATCTTATATATATCCTACTCCATATATATGTCGAGTGTACCATGCTATGTGCACTCGGTCCTTTCATATAATTGTTGTTAATAGTATTTTTTTATTACGAATTTAATGATATCAATTTTGTATGATGAATCATTATACAAATTAAAGTATTAACAGTTAAAGTTTTTAACACAATTTTCTAAACGACAAATAAATAAAAACGGAGGTAGTATCATTTTATTACTTCCTACTCCACTCATCCTTCGCCTCATCCTCCAATTCCAAAAACACCATTATCAATAGCATATTCCAACATCAATTATGATAATACTATTTCTACTATTCATGCCCCATCCATGCCTCAAATGGAAGAACACCATTATTCGCTGCCTTAAATCACTTCAATTGCAACACAAATTGCCTAATTCCAACTTCGCATTTGACAGTTCTCATATACAAGCCACACCCCTCTTCTTTATACAGACATTGATAATTTGATATGAGTCTTCAAGCTCTCTCAAACCCCAATTTCATCTTCAACCCATCATTTCCTCCATCAAAACCCACTACAACCCTTTCAATCCGCAACCCACCTTCTGGGTCTTATAATTTGCCCAATTGGGTATTCAATTCGCAGCAATTCAACCCCAGAAATCATCGAAAACTTCTCCAGGATCCAAGATTCAATCATGGGGTTTTTACTGGGGGTAAATGGGTACCCAGTGAATCCTTTAGCTTGAGAAGTAAAAAACTTAGGTGTTTAAGGGTTAAATGTGGAGGGTTAGAGAGAGAAAGTGAGGAGGATGCACATTACATAAGAAGGTGTGTGGAGCTAGCTAGGCAGGCAGTTGGGCATACAAGCCCTAATCCTATGGTTGGATGTGTTATTGTCAAGGATGGTAGGGTTGTGGGTGAAGGGTTTCATCCTAAGGCTGGCCAGCCCCATGCTGAGGTAATTAATTTTTACTTACCCATGAACTCTGATTTGCAGTAGATTTTTAGTTTGAAGTAAAATTTGATTGTTTCAAATTCTATGACTATGTTTTAGGAATGCATATATGAGCTTCCTTGTGTAAAAAAATGCAAAAAAAGGATATGTACAATGCACATATGTAGTTTCCTTTTCCTTGGTTTGTTTGTTCTCTTGGTTTTCCAAATGATTTTCCAAATGGTGTAGTTTTTGGTTTTCAAACTGTTCTTTTTCTTGGTCCGCCGAAATCAGTCTCTTCATGCACTTCCATGGTTGTTGTTTATAGTACTCGTAGAAGAATGAAGAGAGGACGATTGATAAATGTGTTGATAAGCCATTGTGGTGTGGAGCATAGTTTTTTGCTCTTTTCAACTTATGATAAGTACTTATGATCAACATTCTGATTAGCACCTAACAACACTCATCAATACTAATCCACCAATCGACACTCCTCGGTAGTTATATTGTCATCTCCAATTAACATTCATACCGGCACTAATGAGCAATAAATTACTTATGATAAGTTGAAACGAACAAGCTTTATGTGGCTATAGGTTTTGATCCCAAGCTAATTATTATGTTTGTAGCCTAATTTTGATATGTACAAATGTGCAAGTATCACACCCATGTGCTAATGTGTCGGACATGGCAGATTTTTTAAGTCTAGTATAGTATGCCAAATTGTTATAGGAGAATTCTAGTAGCATACTAGATAGCAAATTCGAAGTGCTTGATGAAAATTTTGGGTGTTTTTCCCTCTTCATCAAGTTGTTAGATACTTACATGCTAAGATCAAGACTTAACAAAATTTGACCTCACTCGAAAACCGACCTCAACCTGCCCAAAAGTTTAGGGCTTTGAATACAACTCCCAAACCCAAAACCGACCCGTGTCAAACCCGACCCATATTTAACTCGCCCGTCCGTTCGAATTGACAGGTCTACTAAGATGTGTATGAAGGATTCATTCTCTGTTGTTCTTAGAAAGCTGTGATTAGCATGAGCACTTCTTGCTGATAGCTATGCATTGGGGTTTAAAATTTTGAAGGTCTTTGCTCTGCGAAATGCTGGAGAACAAGCTGAAAATGCAACTGCTTATGTTAGCTTGGAACCTTGCAATCATTATGGGAGAACACCACCTTGCACTGAAGCCTTAATCAATGCCAAAGTTAAGAAAGTTGTAGTCGGCATGGTGGATCCCAATCCCATTGTTTCTTCAAAGGGGATTAATAGACTCAAAGAAGCTGGAATCGAGGTTACCGTTGGTGTTGAGGAGGATTTGTGCAAGAAGCTTAATGAAGGTTTCATCCATAAAATGCTTTCAGGGAATCCTTTTGTTACAGTTAGGTAAGATCCCTCAAACTTAACTCTAAACATCCATTACATCGATACACATCCTATACTTGCACGTTTTTCTGAACATTTTGCACACCCTTGCCTTGAAGTTAATTGTCGGATGTTGATATTATGTTAGGAGTGTTGAGAGTCCAATGGAAGCATTGGAACTTTGAGTCTGTTCTTTAGAGGGATCAGATAAAGTTGGGTAAAGTAAGGACGGTATGTTTGGGTAAAAGTTGAAAAGTTTAGGCCATGTTCTTTTAGATGGATTGTTAATGGGAAGAATATTTAAGTTCAAGTAAAAGTTGAAAATTGAAAATTGAAAAGTTTAGGCCATGTTCTTTTAAGATAGATTGTTACTTGGTTTACCCAGTCCAACCCAAATTTACCCATTCTTCCATACTTTCATCACTGATGGGAAGAATAGGTAAATTTGGGTTGGGTTGGGTGAAGTGCTTCTGCTGTGGTGGAAGTATACGTTTTTGATATTCTCCATGGATATTAATGGCTGAAGAATCTGAAGAATCCATGGTCGTGTCTGTGTTTGAGTTGTCTTCCGTTCCTCTGACCTGCAGATACTCCATCTCCATCAATGGCACACTTTGGGATCATTTGGGAGATGAAACAACGAATCGCGGAGGATATTACTCAAAATTATTACAAGAGTATGATGCAGTCATACATGCACCCACCAAAACCACCCGAGAGCTTTCATTCTGTCAATCTCAAGAACCCAACACCCGCCAACCTCTCCACATTTTCGTGGCAAAGAACCCGAAATCCCCAATCCGGGTCCTCAATCCTTTAGCAAGTGCAGATCAGAAGGCAATTATATTTTCAGACAAAGAGCTAGCTTTAGAACCAGAGACGTCGTCTCAAATAGGCATTGAAACCGTGGTTATGGATGAACTAAGTTTGCAAGCTATTCTAGAGTATTGTAGCAAGCAAGGATGCTGTAATGTTTTGCTCGATATGAGGGGAAACGTCGATGATTTAGAGGGCATTTTGGAACAAGGGCTCGAGCAAAACTTGATGCAGAAGGTTGTAGTGGAGGTGCTGCCTGTTTGGGCTGCTGGTGAAAAGATGGGCTCGTCAGCTGCAGTAAAGGGTCTAACTCAGGGGAAAAGGTTGAAGAGTTTATCAATGGTGAACTCGGGCAATTCAGTCTTGTTGGAAGGGTATTTCTGATGGGTGCAATTCTTTTGATGGTGATAGTTTTGACGAAAACGTCAGCATTTTTCCTATGATGTTGCTCCTGATAATGAAGCTCGAGCAAATACATCGAAATTAGCTGTATGTAAACATTTCAAATTCAACAGCTGTAATAAGGGGGAAACCCAAAAAATAAAGGGTTCAAAACCCTCTTGTAGAGTTGTAGGTGCTTTTGTATTGGTGCTTTTGAAGCAGTGTTTAATTAGGCAAGTATTTTCAAACTATCAGGTGATGACTAGTGACTACTATAAGATCAATTCAACTGATAAATTACATTTGGTATCGTCTAAAAAGGTATTTGGTGAAGCTAGCAACTCAAATGAGACCGGTAAATGTATGCCAAGGTAAAACTGTCTAAATTCACAAAAGTGAGACCCGACTGGAGGTAATAGTCTAAAAAGGTATTTTTATTGAAGCTAGTAGCTCAAATGTGGGTAGTAAATGTTTGTCGATCTAATATCATCTAAATTCGCAAAAGCAGGACCACATTAGGGATGAGTTGCTCATTGCTCAAACATATACATAAATCCTATTGTGAAACACTGTATATCATTGACAAAACCTTAGAGAAATAGAACCAAATGAACACTGTTCTATCAACACATGAACTTCTATAGCAAAACAAAAAGAACAAAAGACAAATTCAATGAGGCTCTAACTTTGATATCTAACAACACCCCTGCAATTCCCTAACTAAAATGCTCAAAACATAGACATAGCCCTAATGTACACCATATAGCTGCTGAACTAAACCAAGGCGACTAAATGTACAAGGATGTCAATGGTAGTAAACTTCAACATTCTCTTCCCTACAAGTGGTGTTTCTCCCAAATCATACCCTAGGAACTTCAAGACCTCGATGTAGTGTGATTATGGATCCCTTTTAGCACTGTCCGAGGTTGTTCTTGTGGCATCACCTCCTTCCGGTTTCTTTTTTGATCCAAATATAGCCTCCTTCACCGAACGTTCAGCTGACAGAATCGCATTCTTGATCTGCCATCAATATGATTGCCCATATATAAGTTCAAACAAAAAGATGAGAACTCGGGTAACAATAGTTTTAATGGATATGATCAGATCACCAAAAAAATAACAGAGTTCAACACAAGCAGTTTTATGCCCAAATCAAACCCTCATTAACAATTAGCCATATCTAAATTGGATCAAATTTCAATGTTGTATACACATCCATGACCAAATTGAGATGCAGTATCATCTTGAAGACAAAATGCAACGCCACCCCAACTAATGCTAGAAGTCGAAAACCCTAAACCCTAACCATTATGATAAATTGGAACACCTATCTCCTTATAGTCAGCCACTTTGCTCACAAGTCACAACTCAATAGGGAATCTCAAAGCTTCAAATCCCACATTACCATTTGGCCAACAAACTGCAACCCACAATCTAAATTTTGTCCGACCCAGAATACCTGAATTGTTTGGCCCGGAAAAAACTGGGTTCGGATATGGATTTTTTGTTCGAATTTTGATAATTTTGATACTGACTGAATTGATCGAATATTCGGACGTAAAATTTCTCTTTTTCTAATGTCCAAACCCGACTTTGACCCGAATTTAGCTTCATCCGAATTGTCCGACCCTGTCCGACCCAAAATAACCGGGTCCGGACATGAATTATCATCCAAATTTTCACATTGTCCGAATTTGTCAGACCCGAATTTACCTGAACCTGAATTTTTGCCAGCACTAAATCAACCCAACTGTAGCTGCGTTCTTGTATTATGATCGAATTTCAAACTGACATTCACTATACCAGAAATCAAGCATGCAAGCAACCAAGCAAACCCATTTCAATTCAGATGCACAACTTCACATCAATAGACACTAATTCTTCAAAACTTGATGAACAACAACCCCCAGATAAGACCCATAAGAAAATCACTACCGATTACTGCATAAACAGCCGATTATATCATCATAACACACAATCAAACACGGGCTTTTTGTATTTCAAATTGGAGTATTGCGCATCTGATTCCTGTTATTCCCAGAAAATTAAAGAAAAAAAGGGCTTACTGGATCGAGGACATTGGGTTGAGGGCCATAATCGGCGGTTAGAAGAAAGTAAGCAGCGACGACGGTGCCGACCATGGTGGTTCTCCTGATGAGCTTGTCCTTGTACGGATCCATCTCTTTTTCTCTGGGTTTTCTGTGTGCACCTACACAACGCAGTAGAAGTCTAGAATATGGAGGAAGGAAAGAAAGCCAAATGCAACAACTCGAGCATAACTCGACGACAATCTCGATAAAATACTCCAAAATCTACACAGGCATGGGTATTGTATGTCCGAGCGTAACAACCCTACATTTTATAATTTAAAAATATTATTTTGATAGACCTTGACCTTAACTAAGAAACTAATTTGAGGACTTAACTTTTTTTTTTTAATCATTAGAAGCCAACATGCTAAAAATATTAGATATGCTACAAAATGTTCGTCAAAATAGCAAAATAGCAGAGACAAAATACCAAAACAAACTGCAAAAACAGAAAGCTACAACCAGAATTACCCAAAAAAACGTCCAAACTACAGCTGGAAATACACCCAAAGAACGAAAAGAACAATCACTTCTTCTTGGATGAAATAACCTTTAACCCACAAACCTTTCCACCAGAACCTGCTTTCGATCAATCGCCACTCTAGCATCTTCAATGACCTTCAACTTCCGCGAAGTTTCAGAAGAAGTCGATTTAGACTTCCGAGACGCATCCAAACTCATCCTCCATTTAGATTTTAACACAATCTTTCCTCTCTTTTTACTCCTAGCACCGACCTTTGAACGAATCAAGATAGAATCCTCAAGATCAGGAGAGACATCAAACACAGATTTGATCGAGACTGTGTCCTCACTATCAATAGGAGCGTGATCACAAAGAACATCCTAAGAGCGCAAAGGAGACGTAAAACAACCACGTGGATCAAGAGCGCCAACACTGCTAATCGAATGAGTCATCCCTTCACATATAGGATTTGTTAAAGTTCTTTCAGAATCCGCAGGGATAGGTGAATGAGACGGCTTACTCTGATAGGTTTTAGGGACCCAAACCCACTTGACAGGTTTAGAACTCGGTTTCTTTTGAAATTTTGCCCACAAGACAGTTAAACAAGACCCATTAAAACACCAACCATTAAGACAACGAATATCATTCAGACCCGCTTGCTTGTCACTAAAACGAACAAAACCAAACTTCTTCCCATTCTTACCTGATTTCTGAGGGATGTAAGCATCAGAGACAAACCCGAAATCAACAAAAAGGTTCTTCAAACCCAAATTATCAACCCCAACAGGAAGGTTATCAACAAACAAAGAGAAGCAGCGAGACCCAACACCTGAAGACGCTTTAAAAGAGGTATCAACATGATGACTGACAACCTCGTGTACCGTGGCCTCGCTAGACATCACAAAGCCAGAACCGGGGGGGTCAGCCACCCCACGCAACCCCACAAATTCCTTTAGAATGCATACAATCTCACTAGCTCTCGAAAGAGCAGCCAAAGACATCACAGCATCAAAATCACCCTAACATCACCCGCAAAAATAAGAGACTCAACAATGGAAGACAACTTAGATTTGTGCACAGAACATCTTGAAACTATAGAAAGAGACTCAACAATGGAGGACTTAACTTTTTAAAAATTAATTATAAAGTCATCTTTCTCATGCAACTACTTTCGAGGGCATTTCGATGAATGATATATTAATGGGTCGGGTATAGTGACATACTGACATGTATATTCTGGATTAGGGCAACAAAAAACTTGTATGTTCGGTTGGGTCCTTAGCTTCGTTAATTTTGTAATATCGAATTTTTGGGTTGGTTCGATCTAAACCGGAAAAGACCAGGCTGGACTAGTTAACCTGATTCATTTATCCATTTATTCTTTTTACGAAAGCTGTTATTTTTAAGCATGGAATTCAAACAGACCCTAAGTGTCTTACATGTGAGGTTCTTGAAGAAACCATTGATCATATGTCCTTCCTTCCATTGCCCTCTTGCTTGAGAAGAGTTGTTGACAACCATTGCTCAAGGGTGGACTCAAGAGCTTAATGGTTTTATAATCAAGATTTGCTTGATGATATTTTTTATCGATTTAATAAGATGATCTTTAAATCAGTTAATCTATACCGATTTGTTGCTTTATTTTATAACATCTCATTGATGAATTTTAAGGGTTTTTTTTTTGTAGTAATAGTTCTCAAAACTTTTTGAAACGATCTTAAGAGTAGAGAAGTTGAATGTGAAGTGGAGAACCACATGCAAGCTTGATCCTATTGCTCAAGACATCATCATTGTGAGGGAGAGAGTGTCTGGTAATGGGAGATATCAGAGGAAGAGAGATTAATTTTAGATTAATTTTGATGGTTTGCGATTTTCTAAGAGTATAGTAAAAGGCTTCATCGTACGAGATTGGCTAGGTGAAGTGGTAGATGCAAGATTATAGTAAAAGGCTTCATCATACGAGATTGGCTAGGTGAAGTGGTAGATGCGCGACGATGTTGGTGAGGCGGCGACGATGTGTAAAGGGTTAAGGAAAGTGAATAATAGGAAAGTGCATGATATAACTATTGAAAGCAATAACAAAATTCTCATTTATGTATTTTCAAGCAAGTGTACTATTTCATTCATACATTGGCGTTTGATATAAGAAGGGTTTCCCCCCATTTCTTTTTGTAAAGCAGTAGGGTAAGACACATCTTACAAATAGGCAAATAGCTAATATAGCAGTGAATTGTCTTGTCAAAGTAGCGCATAAAATTAATACTTGTGTTAAGGCCCTGTTTTTTTAAAAATATGATAAATTGGGATAAATTATGATAAATTATGATTTTTTTTAGGAATTGTGTTTTTAGAATGTATACTTTTTCTGGGGAATTGTGTTAGGTTTGGATAAATTTAGATAAGTTAGGATAAATTGGGGGAGTTATATCTAACCTAGCCAAAGAACATGCCCTAAATGTTGTACTTTGGATCCAAAATGAGTTTCTTTATATTGTATGAGAGGACAAATTTGATAGATTGCATGAAAAGAGGGTTAGATTATTTAAAAAACCAAAACCAAAACCAATAGTCTGAAGCTCCACCAAGGTGATACATGATAATTTTACCCCTAAATTTTACAACTTTACAAATTAGAGAGACCAATTCGAAATTGTTCGGCGCCTACTACTCCATATGGAAGAAGTAGAGGAAGTTTATTGAAGTTTTTACTTTATTGCATTACAATCTAAATCGAAGAAAATAATCTTCAACTATTCAGATTATGGACATGGTTACTTAGGTCATTGTATTTTACAATTCATTAAAAAGAAAGGAGGGAAAAAAGTAAAAAAAAAAAAAACACATTTATAGTGTCAAAATTTTTAAAAATGCGGTCACTAGCCAATAGCCATCAACTCAATTTTCCTTTTTTTTTTTTTGTAATTGGGCTTCAAGATCGGCCTCAGCCCAATTTACCCAAGAGTGTCACCAAACCCTAGTAATCTAATTCCCTCCATTCTTCATTGCCGACGTCTGCTTCAGCTTCAGCTTGCAAGGGACCTCCAACCAAACCCTAACTTCGTCCTTCATCTCTTCCCTCCACAGCAACCATGGTAAGCCGTCCTCCCTCTGTAAATTAAACTTATTCTTCGAATTTCCCACGTATTTTTCTGTGTTTCGACTGCTTGATTTGTTGATTATGGTATGTTCATGGTGACAATAGTCGTCGAAGAGAAGGAACAGAGAGCCCAAGGAAGAGAATGTGACTCTTGGTCCTGCTGTCAGAGAGGGCGAGCATGTCTTCGGCGTTGCTCATGTTTTCGCCTCTTTCAATGACACTTTCATCGTAAGTTTTAGGTTTCAATTTTGTTTTGGTGATTACGTGATTGTAGATTTGTGGATATGATTTCAGTGTGTGTATTTTGTTTTTCAAGTTTGATTTGATTTTGAACGTTTTTGGATTTCAGCATGTCACTGATTTGTCTGGCAGAGAAACCCTTGTTCGTATTACAGGTACGAATTATCAATGTTGCTCATTGTGGGTCGGATAATTGTTGCGTTTTCACTTGTTTTGTTAGGGTTGTTGGATTTGTATTGTGATAATATCGGAGAGTAGAAGTTTATCAGCTCTGTATCTGCTGCATTTTGGTTATGCTGATGTTTTGTTTGGTAATTCCTTTGTTGTAACATCGTAAAATTGAGAACACTTCCAAAATAATTTGGTCATGTCTTCTTCATGAGCACCCATAGTTACCGGGAACGCTACATACACCTGCGAACCGTGTTCTGGGAAAAGGCGTTCAGAAGTCAAAACTAAACTAAATTTGTGTAAAAGTTACTGACCCGTGTTCCCCGACTAACGACCTGGGAAGAATACCTGGTAACTATGTTACCACCTTTTTTAGCTTAACTCAGAACACTTCATTTGATCTGAAACGTCTCTTGTTGGAAAAGATAACCTCCAACAGGGGTATGAGTACTTGTTCATTTTACAATTCATTTGTGAAAGGTTTTGTATTGTGGGTAATGAATACAAGAAATGCTAGCGATCGATTTTGTTAAATGCTATGTATCGTCTCCACGATTTGTTGAAGATAGCTTGCTGCTCTTGGCTTAAGCTATATGAAGTGAGAAGTTCTCTTAGTGAATAAACTCATAAGATGGTACCGTTTGATTCGTACATTTATTGATGTAAAACTAAGTTGAAATCTTCTCTTGTTTTAGTTCGATTGTCGATTCATCATCTGACCACTATTGCTTTAGATTTACTTTTATCTTTTATGTGCCCTCATTTTTTCCTTTGGTATGTCAATTATTTGGTTTGATCAAGTAGTTTTCTTCTGTTGGTACAGGTGGGATGAAGGTTAAGGCTGACAGAGATGAATCTTCCCCTTATGCTGCTATGCTTGCAGCTCAAGATGTTTCACAGAGATGCAAGGTGCATGTTTGCTAACATTTGTAGTTTCTTCGGAGCTCATGTTTCAGTTTTTGCAACTTATGCTATTTGCTTCTGCTGAGTGTTAGTATGCATATTGTTTTGACTTTTTAGTGTGTATTGTCTGCTAACAACCCTTTGTTGTCACTGATAGGAACTTGGTATTACTGCTCTCCACATTAAGCTCCGAGCTACTGGAGGGAACAAGACTAAGACTCCTGGTCCTGGTGCTCAATCTGCTCTTAGAGCCCTTGCCCGTTCAGGGATGAAAATCGGTCGCATTGGTAATGACTTAACTCTATTCGAGTCTCTCATTGCATCTTAGAACATGAGCTTGCCTTTTATTTGGAAAAAAATGAATACTATTAATTTGGAACATTAATACATGCTACATAGTTGGTGCTGGGTAATGAAAAAAAAACCCGAGGCCACCATAGCATCCATTCACCGCAAAATCGGATGCCAGCCAACATTAGCAGCTACTGCCATAAGTTTGCTAAACGCCATACGCTTAGAGCAACCAACATAAGGGGCAAAAGGGTGGTGCCAAACTTTCTTATGCGGGGTTCTATTGAGAGTTAGATTTAGGTTGAGTTTGATGTGGTTATTTGTAATGATCACTGATACATGGTTTCCTTGTTTTCAGAGGATGTCACCCCCATCCCAACAGACAGCACTCGTAGAAAGGGAGGTAGAAGGGGAAGGAGGCTGTGAGTTCTGCCGGCTATCATTCAACACCCGATGCTGTGTCTCTTGCCATCATCTGGCTCGAGTAGTTCTAAATGCCGTTGGAGTCTCATTTTAGATTTTGCAGTTGAACCCATTGTAGTTTGGATTGGAGTTGCCATTCGAAGTTTAGTACTGCCTCAAGAACTATGGAGGTTGCTTGACAAACTGATACAATTTTGATGCTACTTTGAGTTAAATATAGAACCTTTGTGTTAATTAATCCTCTTGTTAATTGTGGTGTCCATTGCTTCTTTGACATTGGTTCCATCGTGAAAAACCATTTTATCTTGAGATGCAGAGCTTTGGAAGTTTAGTTTTCATAGTTTTCAAGTGAATTCATGCCTGTTGAAGCAATTTGAGACGACGCACATCTTCAATGTCTTGAACTTAACCAAAACCAAAACTTATTCTCTGTATTCCTATCCCATGGCGAGATTTATTGTCTTGAAAAACGTCATCCAAGATGACTTCATAAGAGTCATCTAGGCTGATGAAAGTTATGTATGTACTATTCCTACTTTAGGCAGCTGGTTCCCAAGTTGTTTTGGCTTGGAGGTTGGAGGCTTGATTGTCGCAAAAAAGGTGGACTAGACCTGTCAAATCACGGGTAATTCCAATTTATCAAAAGTTACCAGTTTTTATTTAAATTTACCAAAATTTACCCAATTTAAAAAAATAAAAAAAATTAATTTTAATATATCAGTGTAAATTTGCCAAGAGTTATCATAATTTACCAAAAATTATAAAAAATTGTTAAAATTTAACTTTTATTTGACTACTTTTTACCCATGTATAAAGGTGATATAGTGTTTTGCTTTTGAACTTTTTTTTTTCCTATTATTATTCAAAGTTCGAAAAGGCCGAGAAGCTTGTAATAGTGTCGCTAAAACAAAATAATCAACAAAATAACATGATAACTAAAAAACCAACAAAGAAACAACACCTCATACATAGCTGGACAAGAGAATCAGAATTAATTCTTAAAACTTGTTAAGACAACAGGTGAGGATGATCAAACAAGGAATGTATTGGTTGGAATTCTATTCCATAAGGAAAGTGAAGAGCTTCTTTGCTGGGAACTTACTAAAGGCTGTCAAGCTTCGAGATCAAGTCGTTGTTCATGTTTGAAGAATCATAGGTAAATTTTTCCTAAAATTTCCGTGAGTTTTAGGTTTTTACTTTGCTTCAATCAATGATAAGAACTCAATTGCTATGTTTTTGCAGAGAATTACAAAGCCCCAGGTGACATGAAAAAAGCTTCTAATTTCCTCAATTTGTTTCATTTATATTAATAAGTCATGTGAAAAAACTTTTTATAAGTAATTGAATTTGGAGGGAAAACTAAAAAGGAACTGCATTTAGGGTTGTTCATAGTCCAGTCCGAACCGAAAAAGGGACTGGATCGGACTGGACCGAGGACTGGACTAGACTGGACCGAGGGAAGTTTGGTCCAGTCCTCGGTCCAAAAAAATTTGATGTTCGGTCCTTGGTCCAGTCCATGGACCGAACTGAAGGACTGAAGTTACTAAAAAAGTTCGGAGAGGTCTTCGGTTCAGTCCGGACCGATGAACAACCCTAACTGCATTTGTAATAGTAATCTCAAAAATAGCGTATTTGTTTCTTGCAAGTTCTTTAGCAACATCTATTGCTCCTACTTCAAAGCTCCGATCCTTTGGATAATGAGGCTTGCTAATGTTTCAAATAAAACTAAACAAGCATGATAACTATTCATGAGAGAATTTGATCGTAGAGGGAATGATTGTACAACTTAGAAGTAGTTTGAAATCTAGTCATAGAGGGGCCAAATAATTCCTTTATTTATTGTTCAACAACTTCAAAAATGTTGAAAATGTTCAAAGCATGATTAAGATAGTCCATGGCCATAATATTTTGGTTTTTGGATGCTAACAGGGTTCGAAAATGTTTGGCAATGATATATACAATTTTGCCCTTGGACATTAGTATTCAATTATGACTTCTTTTTTTCTCCCCATTTTTTCATTCCTAATTTTTCTTATTTTTCCTTTGTATATATATTCAAAAAAATAAAAAGTAAAAGAGACTATCTTGCTGAATAGATCACGAGACACTTGATAATAACTCAAAAGCAAAAACATGTGGTGGGAAAGAAAAAGTAGCAACAAACCAGGGTACGCATATTTAGGGTAGTTCGGGCCCACAACATAAGTCAGAGTTTTTGGATGCTAATAAAATTTGAAGATGTCGAGTATGTCCAATTTTGCCTTTGGACATTAGTATCCAACTATGAGTTTTCCCCCTTTTTGTTCCTTTTTTTTTTATTTTTCTTATGCATATTAGAGAAAAAGTAAAAGAGACTACCTCGCTAGATAGATCATTGGATACCTAATAGCAACTCTAACACAAAAATATGTGGTGGGAAAGAAAAAGCAGCAACAAAGGAGGGTACGCATGCTTAGGGTAGTGGGGCCCCACAACATAATTCAGAGATTTTGGATGCTAATAAAATTTGAAGGTGTCGGGCAATGATATATCCAATTTCAGCGATGGACATTAGTATCCAATTATGAGTTCTTTTCCCTTTTCTTTTTTCCTGATTTTTTTTTTTTGCATATTCAAACAAAGAGACTATCTTGCTAGATAGATCAAGGAATACCTTATAACAATTCAAAAGCAAAAACAATAAAACATGCGGTGGGAATAAAAAGCAACAACAAAGCAAGTTGGTATGGACCCACAATATAATTCAAGATTTTTAGATGCTAATATTCTAAAATTTGGAGATGTTGTGCAATGATATATCCAGTTTTACCCTTGGATATTAACATCACCCAATGATACACATTTTTTTTTTAAATTATTGAAAGCCAAAAGAGGCTAAAGAAACAACAACAACATTGCAAAAAACGCAGAGGAAAGACAACAAAAAGACAGCAACCAACAAGAAACTACACAACCAAACCAAAGGCAAACAACACAAATAAAAGACAAAAATTAACATTTTCGATCTCTTCGCCACTTGTTCAAAAGCCGCTTCTCAACAGTGACAAGGTCCCCACGAATGAAGCCCGAACCACAACCAAATTTAGCCACCCTGCGCGCCATGTCCGCCAGATGAGCCTGAGGACGCTCTGATGATACACCTATTTATTATTTATATAGTAACAATAACATTTTAGGTGTTTGTCTAAAAAAGTTAGAAAATTAGTGCATAAACAATAACAAAATCCAATAATCCATAGTACACTGATACTAGTATTTAAATGTAAAATTAGGTATATTATCATATACTATATCCAAGATTTAATATATTACTCCATAGCATCTACAAATTTTATAGTTCCTCTTTTTAAACAAGGATAAGGATTATAATTATAAGATTTCCTCCAAGGAATAAACAAAAAACACAAATACAAACTAACAAATTAAATCCAACGAAAATTCAAATTATCTTCCTATTGGAACCCTAGGCTCTTGATTTTTGAAGGGATCCTACTATAACTTACTTGATAATTGACATTAACAAAATTGAGAGTCTTTTTTTTTTAAAAAAAAATAAAAAAATAAGAAAAAGAAAAAAGAAACACTAAATAATGTTTTGTTTTGGAAATAAAAATTGTTTAGACACCAAAATATAAAATACGAAAAAGGTAAAATGTGCATAAGTGCGCCCGAAGGCTGAAAGAGAGGGAAAGCAAAGCGGGGAAGAAGAAAAATTTGGAAGAATTGGATTTTGGATTCAGATTTGCAATTTAGAGAGTCTTTCTCTGAGTCTGAATTATTTCATTCTTTCTGGGCAAACATCCAACTTCATTTCTCACTCTCATCAACCTTGGGTTTGTGTGAAGAGCAAGAAACAGGAGAGAGAAACCATGGCGTCGAGCGGTGGACAACACCACCAACAACAACCAGCAACACCAACAACACAACCAACAACGACCCATGAAATTCAAACTCAAAATCAAAGTACCCATCTCTCAAATTCTTCTCTCCATACTTCTGCTCTTGCTCCTAATACTACTACTACTACTGCTACTACCACAAGCAGCATCAATGGCAGAAAGAGAGCTCTCGATTGCGAGGGGCTTCTTCAGAGCTCTCCTTACTTCAAGATGCGAGTGATTGTTAAAGAAATTCGCCCTCTTGTTCTTCAGGTAAAAATGATTGCTCGTGGTTTTCTGGGTTTTGTTTTGTCTGTAGATTTGGTTCACCTTTTGGATGGTTTCTTCTGGGTTTGATCTTTTGTAGATCGTGGTTTTGAATTCTGGGGTTGTTTGTCTGAATAGATTTTTGGGTCTTTTGTTGTTTCTTCATCTGGGATTCTGCATTTTTGAGCATTTTTGAGCATTTTTTAGACCATGTTTAACTTCAAGTGCATTTTTTAGCATTTGATCTAGTATTAGGTTTTGTTTAGATTTGCCTGGTTTCTGCAAATCAGCACCATTCCTTATCCCTGAACATATGTGGGGGATAATCTATGTTACTTGGACTCGGGTACGCATGTCATCCGATACGGGTGTCGGACTCCGCTATTTTAAAGAAATTTTATGCATTTCCATTGTAATTTGAATTGTCTGAGTGTCGTACCCTTGTCCGGGTATCAAGGGTACGGCAGGGAAAATTAAGAGTCGGAGTAACATAGGCGATAATTCGAGGGTTTTGAATCTTAAGGGCTTATTTTACCTAATATTCAGGAAGTCACATTTTAACTATGCAAATTTTGAAGCTGTTCATGGGTTTTGTAGGTTTTTGAGTCCCAGCTTTTAATTGTGTTCAAGAATCATGTTGTATATTAATTAGGGACAAAAGTGGTGTGCTTTTTGAATTTAATGGTCAGAAGTCAGAAATAGACCCTTAGCTATCCTGTTCACTGGGCATATCTTCTGAACTTAGGATAACTTCAAATGGTCCCTCCTCAATAGAGTTCAATCTTGTTCAACTTTTGTTGTTATCTTACCCTCTTTGATGTGCATGAACTGTTGTTTTATGGCTCTATGATGATGCTGTTGCTGATTAGTGTTGGCTGATTTTCACAGTTTGCTGAATTGCTTTAGTTTTGGCCGGAAATTCGTGTTTTTTGACTTGAACAAGTGCGTTGTTTGGCTTAGATTTTTCGTAGTTCTTGATACGAGCTTCATTGAGTAATCTTTATATCTGAGGTGAGTGAGGAATGTTGGAAAGTGTAAAAGTTGAATGCCTTGGCATGAATTGCTTCAGTATTATTGCGTTTTTGCAGTCTGTGTTAAAAGTAGTAGGGGCAAAGAAAATGTCGAACTCCCGACAGTACTGTTAGCTGTAAGATTCAAGGATAAGATTATGAGAGTACATATGTATCTGGATTCGATGGTCTGACTAACATATGCTTGTTAAAATAGCGCGGGGCACAAAAAAGTGCACAAGTCTCCAGGCGTGAGACGCGAAGCACAGAGAAAAGGCGCGTGCTTCATGCATGCGAGGTGCACCAAAGCAAAGTTTTTTCTAAGCTATATTTTCACGTAACAAGCTCAGAAAGGGCATCAAATAATGGATTAGATACAAGTAATATGACGAAAAATCACGCAATCGTCTTTAACATAAGATGTAACACCAAAATATTCTTCTAAAGAAATAAATCAAGCATAGTCACACGAAAAGAGAGGAAGGTTAGGGAATTGCGCGGTCTAGGGTTCCCTCACAGCCTAGAAGGGGTTTTCTATAAAAAGACACTAAACGTTCCATATTTTTTAATGAGTTGAACAGTTAAAGCTCCATAAGGTGCACCATAAGGCGCAAATGGTGCGGAGGGAATGAGGCGCGCGCTATTTAAAACTAAGCATATGCTTGTGAAATCTCGTCTGATTTTGGTCTGAATTTCTGTTTGTCTTGTCAGTAGTTCGTGTGTACATATCTAGGCGTGCTTCAATGATGGAGGATTGATTTGTTAGCCAAGTCTAACAAGTGGAGACAACATTACTATCATCCATCAGCAATTACCCGATCTTGGATGTGAACCTCACACTCTTATGTCAAGTCTTGATTTTCTTTAATTTTTCCGTACTGCTGTTTTACATCTGCGTTGTTTGAGAATCAAACTTTTTCCCTAATAACTTAGGCTTGTCCGATATCATAATTGTCATTGGTTGAATTTGGTTGCTTTAACGACATGCTTACTCTTTCCTTATATCTTCTCTTCAGTTGTCGAAGTGTATTATGTTTCTGAAACTATCAGCAACTACTATTATGGACGATGACATTTTAAGCTTGCTACTTAGTTAGCGATTCTGCAGTATTTTTAATTGTATTGCCAAACATGCCATTGATGGCCGTTTCTTGTCTGTCTTAAGGTTCTCCGCGCTCCTGACTTTCAGAACTGTGAAGCTGCTCAAGAAATACAACAAAGTACTATCATTTCCCACCCGTAACTTAACATTCTCTTTTACTCAAAAAACATGCAAAAAAAGACGCTAATTCCCTAATGCCAACTTTTCTCAACTGCAGAACTGAAGCTCGTCGTGGATCTATGCAAACAGCAGACGGCAGAAAATGCACAGATGGCGAAATGCAACAGTGGATCCGCTGCACTCAATCGGAACACTAGGGCAGCGGAAGAACGGCGTTTACCAGCTGCTGGAAACAATCTGGAAAAACCCGAGACAAACAGGATCGGTGGAACGTACATTGTTGGGGGATCAGCTTTTGGCTGGAATTTCATCACATTTCATGGAACTAAACCGGAGTACTATGGCAGAACAAAGGAGGAATTTCGAGCTTCTGGCAGAACAAAGGAGGAATTTCGACCTTGGAAATGATGCATTTTTGTTACTCATTGGAGAGGGGTGGAGGGTATCAGGGCGGGTTTTTGTTATTTTTTGGGGGAAAGTTATCGCATGCGTAGTATTCCCATTCCGATATGATGTTGTAGCCCCTCATATTGTTGTACATCGAGCTGTTTTGTAAGCCAGTGAGAACTAGGGTTTCTTGTCCACAGCTGATTGACCTGCATCAGTATGTTATGTCGCGATTCTTGAGTTCGCTTGCTGTTGCTAATGTTGAAACAATTGAGCAGATTTGCATTGTATTTTTGTTCTTCATCGTCGAGATCCTATTCTGATGCAATTCACTCAAAGATTGTTGTATTCTGATTTCTGATGGACTATAAAAATGGAAGGTAGAAAGTGTGTTAAAATATTATATGGGAAGTTTTCTTCTTTATCGTCGAGATCCTATTTTGATGCAATTCACTCAAAGATCCTATTCTGATGCAATTCACTCAAAGACTGTTGTATGATATACACTTATACAGTTAATGACATTAAATTCTCACTGTTAAGAATTTTTGAAGATGTAAAAAGAAAGAAAGGCTTGCTATGTTGTTACATTATGTTGAGCATGTTCTAAAATATGATTTTGTACTAATTAGCCTTTCTTAAGCTTTCAATAATCAGAAAAAAATAAATATATATATATTTGCATCTCTCTCTCTCTCTCTCTCTCTCTCTCTCTCTTTATATATATATATATATATATATATAGATGCAAATTGATACAAGGGCAATGAAAAGAAAGGCAAAAAGTAATCAGCAAGGACCCTTAAATTGCAACACTTGATTCAACATCCAAATAGCCAATACAACAAGGCATACTGGTGCTCACCATAGTAAAACAAGCTTCAACAGAAAAATGGAAGCCATATATTCTTTTGTTTTTTTCCATCCAAACATACAATTACTCAATTAGGGACAAATTTTCTGTTAAAATTCATAGTAATCCACCAGAATACAATCATTCCACTATACACAAATTACATATTTCGCTGCGGCATCCCAAAGCCTCAAACTAGCAAACCCCGGAAAAGCTGACGACAACGGCTCATGAATAACTTCGAAGAAGTTTTGCCTTTTCGCCTCCGAACTAAATCACTCGTGTCAAGAGAGTAAGCTTCTGATTAGGGCAGTCTGATAGTGTCAGATGACGGTTTTAATGCAATATATATTACATGCACCTGGAGATTATACTCCAACATATCTGAAGTGAATAATCTGATACCTGCGAGTAAACAATCACACTATCGGGAGCTCAGATTCCGGGAGCGCATAGTAAATTGCAGTTTTAATGGAACTTAAGTGTCGGATTTTGGATGAGATCATTTTGAATCAGACGCATTCCCTCGGGCTTCATGGGTAGTGGCCTCCTTGAGGGCCTGTTGAGCCTCGTTGTCCATGCCAAGGGCAAGAAGGGCAGAAGCTTGAAGGTAAGAAGCAACGTGCCAAACGGGGGAGATCACTTCGGTTTGCCTTGCATCGTTCAAAGCTTCCTGGGGCATGTCGCTCATTAGGTATGACAGACTGCGTCGTGCAAGGACTGTTGGAGACACCATCCCACCGTCGATAAACTGCACAGAAAAAGATCCAAAGCCCTTGAATTTTAGCAGTTCAGTGCTTGTAAATGCAGGAGAAGGCAGATACAGTTTGTCGAAATACTCAGAACAGGCTTTCATGAGTTAGTAATAGTAGAGTTCACAAGTCAGAGCTATCTAATTCTTCATTATTAAGTTGATTGGAAGCGATGTTTTCTTGCCAAGAATAGCCTTAAGATAAGCTTGGATAAAATAAGGTTGTGTATACTAGCAAATCAGGTGATATAGAATTTGAGTATGTTTTATAATATTTTCTAATTTTCACCAAATATTACAGTTCCCACCTCTGTGTACTGCTCTATAGCAGATTTGAAGTCTTTCTGCTTGAAGGAAATGTCACCCTTTTTCTTTGACTCCAAAGATTGCTGCATTTGGTCGGTCCACATCTGAAAAGAGAGCTGCGATGCAACAAAATCTCTCATTAGCAGTTTTTCCAAGAGGACATAGAGAACAGAAGGATCTCAATGTTTAGATAGAGAGTATAGCCAAACCTCATTTGCTGCCCCGTCGTCATCTTTGTATCCAATCTTTTCTAAGATTTCATGGATGGCGGTCAAGTCCCTTCTCACACATGCCTCGCCAAAGGGAGTTAAAGGCAAGGATGATGCACTGTGTGGGATACCCATCAATACATGAGACGGTACCTGCATATATGAGTATAAGATACAGAGGTTATTAGGCCAAAAGGGTAAAGCATGCAATTCCAAGCCAACTAACTATCTTTTCCCAATCCCTCATTAGTATAAGAAGGTATTTGGTAAAATTCCATTTATGTTCGTCAATAATTCAACATAATACGCATCAATTATTGTTTGATGCCATTTCACGTCATTTTGGTAAAGTCTTGGGTAAAATAATTTATTTCCAAAATAAGTTGTTTCCAATAGGTTCACATTACATGCACTCGGAGCATGTGCTCCACATATTAGCGAGTGAACAACTGTAATAATTAGAGTGAACAATACTAATATAAGAGTGAACAACTTAGTATCCATGGATGAACAATCATAGTCTCTAGAGCACATGCTCTGGGGTGCATCTAATAAATTGCAGTTCGCCAGTTCTTTTCAACCAATTGCAACTTAGTTGTTAGGGTCGAAACAACAATTCAAACAGGATGTTTATCCTAATAGTCCGACTTTTCCCATTAGGTCACTGGGGTCAAAACAAACCAAAATATCCCAACAGTCCGTGTTTTCCCGATAGGTCATTGAATAGGCCATTTGCCAAACACCCCCTACGTCATTACCATAATAGGGTTTTAGGAACATAATGAGCACACAGGATAACAACTCAGCACCGATCGCATCAACAAATCAGGCCACATGATTTTTGGAACTCACACAGAAAGCTAAGCTTAAAAAAATGTACGGTGGAGATGCTGTCATCTTCAGGGATTTATTTATCATCTGACATTAAACAGTAACTAACCTCTGTTTCCTTCTGAAGAGGGCTCAAAGCGGAAATAAGCGATCTAGTGTTTGGTCGTTCTTGTGGTTCATAATGCAGGCACCGAGAAGCAAGGCGTACAATCTCTGTGCCGTCATCATTCGATAACTGTCCTTCTAAGCAAGAATCCGTCAGCATCTGAAGATTCCTATCCCGTATCAAATCCAAGGCCTAAACAAACGAAACACGGCATCCCAATTTAGTTTCCAACTGAAATTTCCCCAATCAAAGTCTCATCTTGGTTTATTGTAAAAACATAAGCACAAGTACATATCTAGATGCATGCAAACTTTCCCCTATGTACAGAAGTGCATGAAGAGGCTGATTCAGGCGGACCCAAAAAAAACCTTTTGGAAACCGAAATTACTATAGTCTAATATTTAAAAAAAAAAAAGGAATTTGCATTTTTCACTTTTGCATGCAGTCGGTGTAACAATAAGAAAGCGAAAACCAGGCTAACAGTTAGAAAAAAATGAGCAAACGAGCTGAGTACTTACATGACTGGGTGGAATATGTTTTCCACTAATGAGGTCAAGTAACAGAGTCCCAAAGCTGTATATTACACTTTCAGGTGTAATCCTCCCTAGCATAAAAAAATAGAATAAGGATTGAGGAATATATTGCTAACCTCGCAACAAAAAAGTTGGCAAAACGCACACGAAAACCTGTGGACAAGCTGCTTAGCGGTACTAATTCTTCTAACGGAAATTCTAGGATGAGACCGTCGCACAAAAAACTATCACGTGACGGACTCTTTCAGGGTGACCCTTTCAATAGTTTACTATCAGTAATAAGTCATATTAGATCTAATACTAACGTGACTAATCATTCCAAATAAATGGCTAGTCATCCTTATATTCATAAAAAGTAACCACAAAGCTGCATGGATCATGATGAATTTATGGTGAGACGGTCTGACATAAGACTTACGGTCCCTCTAAAGAACATGAGGTGAGGGGGTAGAGGGTAGTGGGCGACTAGACATACCAGTTCTCAAATACTCTGGCGGAGTAAATGCAAGATTTGTACTATAGCTCTTCCCATCTCGGCTGTTTTTCATCAAGCCAAAGCAGGAAAGTCTTGGATTACCATCCTGAAAACAATCGATGCATGGTTTTGAGCAGAAGTTTCGAAAACATATGTCCTCTGATAAGGAAAATTGTGATCAAAAGCTGAATCAGGTGAAGATTCATTACCCCATCAAACAAGATCCTATAAGCATTAAGGTCATGGTAAAGGGCACGTCCTCTACTCGTGCAATATTCTAGAGCTTGGGCAAGATGATAAACAACCCTCAGTCGCATCGCCCACTTCATTGGCTGAGTATCCCCTGCAAAAATAAGCAGCATTTTCAGGATAAACAACGACACTTACTAATTTCTAAGCTGCAGTATGTTGAGTTAAGTACATATGTTTAGTGTTGACCGGCAAAAGATAGCATCTATAGCTTTAAATATAGCGCATATAAGGGAATATCAGCAGAAATAAAGCAATGAATCAACTATAAGCTGTGTGTTTTGAGGCTTCACAATTGAGATAGACTTGAAAGCGAGGTAGAGAAAAAGGCTCACAATGGAATAGATGTTTTGCAAGTGTGTTGTTGGGCATGTACTCGGCCACAAGCAGCCTCTCGTCGTTTTCACAGCAACATCCAAGAAGATTGGCCAATTTCTGATTCCGGAGCTGACCGACAGAGCGCGCCTCATCCTGAATTTTGGGAAAAGGAGCAATTAAACAGAAAACTATATCCCAGAAGAGAAACTACATGCAAATATAAGAGATTAGTTAGTATGTTTGTTTGTTTTTTTTTTAAATAGTTCTACTCTCTAGCAAGCACGTAGCAGCACATCAATATCATAGCTTTCAACTTCTCCGTCATGCTTTTAGGTCCAAATGGACCAAGGAAAATTAGACCGAAAGGGAGACAAATTAGGAAAAATACTCACCCACGTGTTTGGATCAAGGAAAAGAAAATTAAAAGTAAAGAAAAGGTTCATGATAATAATGGTGGATGTTAACTAATTTAAAGTGAACACTATTTGACTACCGAAATTGGGAGGGGAGTGGGAGGAATATGTTGCCTTGAAGCTCCCAAATGTCTTATTTTCTCCCATCTCTCGTACGTTCATCTCTATCACCTCTCTCGCTCTTCCACAAATTCATCTCCCTCATATAAGCACTCCATCCTCGAGTTATAAAGGTAGACTGTGGCATATAAGTATCTAGCTCGCCAAAATCTCTCTCAAAATAGTCATCTCCTCTCCCAAAAGTGGTGTATGACCAACCAAAATTTTATCCTTTGACATCTTCACTATATTGAAGAACCTAGCACAACCCTGCATACATTTCTCTTCTCCCCCACCCTTGATTCAATCTGAGCTACTAAAAAAAAAGCCCGTAACGAAATATAATCTACAGAACATAACCATCACAAACCAACATCTGATCTGTCATTATAGGGAACATGAAATATCAGAGATAAGCAAGTACAAGAATTAGGTTTTCTTTTACGACACTTAATAGGGAAACTAATAAACTCTCACGATTCACAAAAGGGAAATTAAGGCAATGTATCTGATCAGAGTGATCAGGATGAGGAACCATCTTTACCAGGAATTGCCTAGCATCGGGCCATGCAGTTCTATTGAAGCGCTTAACAGCTATTCTTGTCTGGTTTTCCAATTTCCCTTTGTATACCACATTTGGAGCCTTTTCACCATGCTCTGACACGATGTTCTCAACTGCAAAACCCGATGTGGCATTTTTAAGTTGCTGATATGAGAACTCACGGAATGCTGGTATGCCAAGCCCATTGTCCTGTACATTGCCTGCAATGAAAGACTAGTAGCCATGAGAATTGTCTTTTTCTTCTTGATCAAGAAGCAAAGGACTCTGTCTCTTCTTCAATCAATTGGTTTTCCAAAGGTTTTCCGAACTCGTTTCATTCCATGTTATCATTTTTCAAAGTTGTTTTTCGAGAGGTCTTCTGCGGGTTCGCAAGAATCAGCCTCTCTATGAAGCAAAGGACTTTAAATAACATGTAACTTACCAACATCAGGGCCTTCAAGGACTGCTGTTTTGTTAGGTGTTCCCAGGCAACAGGGAACAAGTTTAGATCCTTGAGCTCCCATTTTGTAAAATCTGATTCACCGACAGCAAGATCTCTCTTTCAGAACCCTGTAGGGATGAGAAAGTTCTAAAATGAAGCCATGTTCAGAATTTTCAGTAAAAATCAACACCACTTAGTCCAACCATGCAGTAACAAAAACACAAGTTTACAGTTTCATGCTGCCATAGTAAAGGATTATACTCTACAAGCTGTTGGCATTAACCCTACGTCCACATTCACACTTAGTGAAGATACAGTCATCGCCATATAGGAAACATTACCACCTCCGCGTTTTTGAAATATCATGCAGCGAATCAATAGCCAAATTAATCGATGATTCTTGATGATTCTTGAATATGGATGGATTTGAACACCCGTACCCGCAATTCCCAAGCGCACACACGGACTGAGTCAACTGATACAACAATACATCTTTGCTCATTGAGTAACCACCCACTTTCTCAATGATTTTCAGGTTGAATTGTAATTGGTTTTCTCTGTGATTCACCACCCTCCTCAAAAAATTTCAACTATTGTCAAACAAATTTGTGGGTCTTTCGGAGTCAATATCTCAGATAAGGCTGCCTACGGCCTAAATATGAATCTCTCCACGTCCCGCTTAAGCAGAACTCACACTAGGAGTTGTTTTTTGGTAAATGAATTTCGATATCTCTTGGTGATACCATCTTCAAGACTTCAACACCAGCAAGTAGAAACATTAATATGTGGTTTGTTTGGGGATAGATTTAGGTTAGGTCAAGTTGAATAATTATTAGTTGGCAATGTAACGGGAAAACATGTAAATTTTGGAAAGGTGGCATAATTTGGGCAATCTCTAATCTGAGTATTTGTTATACTTTTTCAGAATTTTCAAAACTTTACATGTTCTCCCAATAATTTGCCAACCAATATTTACCAAAATTTATCCAACCTAAATCTACCCCTTAAAAATCATAAACCGGCAGCAAGAATCATCACAGGGCAAAATCCAGATTCCAAACTTTTAATTAAGCGATCACCAATTCGCCCAATGACTTTGATCTTTACTATTTTTCATAATTATACCTAAAAATCTAGCAATCAATCTAGCAATGTGCAGATCAAACAAACATAGCAATAAATCTAGCAATTCCAACCCATTTCTAGCAAAACCTAGATTGACCCAAATCTACATTCCCTTTCTATAATTTCCCATAAAAGATAGAGAAAACAATCCAACTTACCTTTCCAGGCAATTCAATCCAACGATCTCTTTCTTCACTCTATGCGCCTTCTTCCCACAGCTTCAAAATCACAAACAACCAACTTTCCGATCAGAAAATCACACCCAGATCCATAATTTCCACACCTAGAAAACCAAATCACACAAAACAAAATCCCCACAAACAAGTCACCCCAAAATGAGCACCTGATGAAGATGGGTACCCAAAATTCTAACCCCAGCTTAATCAATCAAGAAGCATTCAGCAACTGTATTAAGTGATAACAAAACACAAGAATAGATCAAGTGACAAGGACGTGGACTGATGAATAAGTGGGGCTTTGAAAATGTGCGAAATAGACCTACCCAGATACTAAAATCACGGGGAAATAGGAATGAAATAAGATGGTCCAAAACTGAGAAAAAAGATGAATTTTATGGTGACACGCAAATGAGCAAATTTGTGGTGTATGGTAGCTGGATTGATTGATAGAAAGATAGAGGGTGGAGGTAATAATTATGGGGGAAGAATTTACAGAGCGGCGCCGGATGATTGATTGGAAGGAAGTTGAGTTAAATTGGTCAAAATTCAGAGAGAGATATGATATGATATGATATAACATACATAAAATACATAATTGAGAGATTCGGATCTTTTTTCAGTTGTCATGCCTGTGAAGCATGAGGTAGTATTCAAGTAGGAGTTTGCTCTCTTTTTTGTAAAAAGCACTTTCCCCCAATGCCTTTTGTTTCTCCAACAAATACTATGAGTATGAGGTCTTTATGTATTTGGAGTGTTTGGTAAGTAGTGCATCCGTTCCATATTAATATTCATCTTTGAAAATTATGCAGTCAAATTTCAAAAATTTTGATTATGATTTTTTAATATATACAATGAGTTGCTAAATAAAATTACCACCATTAGATTCGTAACGAAAAATACTATCATAAAAGTATAATATTGCAATTGTTAATAACAAACATATTATGTAAGAAATTATCAATCAAAGAGCGATATTAGAGATCATGAAAGTCAAAATTATAACGATTAATATGGAACGGAGGGATTAGTTTTTTGTATAAGCCTTTTAAATTCAATAAGTTAGTTTTAAAAAAGTTATTTGATGAAACTTTTGATGTAATTTTTTATCAAAAGCTACTTTAACAAACTTTTTACCTACAATCAGTTAAATCAAATAGATATAGCCAAACAGTTAATCCAAATAATTACAAGCTAATCCAAACAGTCAGTTGCCAAACGAGGCTCATGTGAAATGTGGGTAGTGGATATAAATAAAAATGTCAATGTGCCTTTGTCAAAATGGTAAAAATATTATTTGTTTGGAAATTTAGATTTTGATGTCATTAAATCTTAGGTATTGTTTAAATTTTTTATTGTGTCTAATGTTTGTTGGCTATTACATGTAATTTTGGGGTTTTTAACTAATTTAACGGAAATAATTTGAAAGTATAATTAACAATTTCCCCTCTTAGCCACTGTTCTTTTGTGTGTTTAATTTGTGTTGCATTGCGGTTAGTTACGGTAGATTGCGGTAAGTTGAGATGGAAATAGTGAAAGATGATGATAATTTACGATATGTTGAGGTAATTTGTATTGCGATTAGCTGGGGTAACGTTCAAAAGAACAATGCCGTAATCTTTACCCTCCCCCTTCCTATTAAAAATGGATGTTTTATCCCTCATTTGGTGCCCTTCTTATTAAAAGTACATTCTCATTCCCTTTCCCTTTATGAACTCTCATTTCCTTTAAAAAAAATATATATATTAATCATCTTGTTTTTGTGTATTTTTTTTACATAACATAAATTTTTTTCTAAAAAAATAGAAAAATGGCACCTCAAAGCAGGACCATTACCGCGTCATCCACCACCGGAATTGTTTTGCGTGCGTTATTGTTCAAATACCTTCAAAATTTAGTATATAAAGTCCAAAAACAAAATTCAATGCATTATTGTCCAATACCTCTAAAATCTAATGTATTATCATTAAAAAATTCAAAGTTAAAACATGATCAAGTTTGATCTATGCAAATTGTAGTAGTTGCGCACCATATGCCTAATTGAAATTAACAAATACCAAACTGTCGTTATTCTTAGTTTGAACATCCTAGGGCATCTTAAATATCAAATCATGTTTACATGCACAAGTCAAATTGTTTTCTAGTGTTGAACTTCTAGTAACTAGCTACATGTCCATCGCACAACATGACAACCAACAACGTGTTGTTAAACTACTTTATTGAAAGGGAAAATAGGTTCAAACAAATCAATTTTTGAGAATGTTGGATGAAAAATATATTACACTTTAGCATTGTATGTCGGTAGTTAAACAAACTATCATGGTGTTTGGTGGAAAAGTACGAGCACACTTGACTTGGGCTCTATTTTTTTTTATAGCATTCCACGTAGTACGGTGCGGTATCATAAAATTATAGTTATATTCATATATTTTTTGTTATTTTACATACTTCAGCTATTATATTGAATGTATTATTTACAAATCACTTTAACAGTTTTATCAATTACTCCCTTAGTATCTGTCACTTTAACTGACTTTGTTTTTTCCTATAATATCTGTCGTTTTATAATTCCAATAACACATTAATTACTAATTTATCAAATTAGCCTTATTAATTACATCTTTTGCATCCATTTTTTTTCTTTTTATTCACCTTTTTCTTTTTTATTCACCATTTTTTTCTACATTTTCATATTTTCAATGAGATAAATTAATGCATAGTAATTTTTTTTAGTTTTCTAAATCATGTCCAAAGTGACAAATAATATGAGAAGGAGGGAGTATCACTCATCACCGTTTTTTTTTTCGCGTTTTATTTGCGTTGCATTGCGGTTAGTTGTGGTAAGTTGCGGTGGAAATAATAAAAAGGTAATGATAATTTGCAGTATGTTGCATTGCGATTAGTTGCGTTAACGCACAAAAGAACGATGCGTAGCAGTCCGTTGCCCAATCCATTATTTATGCTAAATTTGATGTTGGTATATTATTGTTAAAAAATACCACGCTAATAGTAAGATAACCCTTTGAGTTCAAAATACAATACATCTTCCTAAGATTTAAAATGTTTTAATTTATTTCTCAAAAATTATGTTTTGGCCAAAAATTAATATGAGTATATTTAGGCCCTGTTCGGCAAAATTAGTGTTTTAGGTAGCGGATAGAGGTTTATACAGCGGATAGCGGTTTAAGCAGCGGATAGCGGTTTAAGCAGCGGATAGCGGTTTAAGTAGCGGATAGCGGATGACTGTTCATATGAAAATTGTGTTCGGTAAATTTAGCGGTTGAATTAACAGATTATAGTGAATTGACATAAAAGGATATGAATAATTTTGAAAGATAAAATCTTCAAAGGGTATTTTTTGACCGAAAAATATGAAACGCTATACTCCAAACGCTAAACGTTAACTTTATTAGCGTTTCACAAAACGCTCCTCAAAACGCTAAAGGCTACTCAAAACGCTAGCTTACCGAACACTAATATTTATGCTATTAGAGTTTTGAGCCAAAATCTTAACGCTTCAAACGCCATCGCAAAATTAGTAGTAGCAATTAACAAAGGGGAGAAAGTGCAAAAATTACGTAAACGGGCCAATTGAGCGTGTTGGGCTGTTCGCCATTAGGCAGATAAAATGGGTTGGGCTCATGTTGGACAAAGCCCAAATAGGTAGTAAGGACTAGGGGGATTGTGGCACGGCCGAGAAAATCTGGAGAGTTTAGGTCTAGGGTGGGGGTTAGGGTTAGGGCTGGGGTTAGCGTTGGGTTAGGGTTAGGGTTCGGGTTTGGGTTTTTTGGCGCCTCGAAGTCCACTGTAATTAGCGAACTCCCAATTCGGAGAACGATGTCGAAGAAGAACAATCTTACTTCCCTTAAAACGACGACATGAATTCGATTTTCGAAGTCTCTTTCTCCGTCTCAGTAAAATTTATTTGTTTGTCGCATGATTTGGGATTTTTATCAATCTATTTTTGCTCAAATGGTTGTTGTTCTCCCAGGAGAAAATGAGAAAAAGGAAAAGAAGCTTCAGGCCATGAAGAACAAAATAAAGGTAAATCAAATCGGGGATTTCTTTGATAAGAGTTAATACTAGGGTTTGTTGTTGTTGTTAAAAGCATTGTTATACAAGTTTTTTTCGTTTGCCATCGTATCTTAGTGCACAGAGCTTCATGCTATGGCCTCAGTTATGCAAACTGGAGCATTTTGTTTGATGCTGCAAAGGGAGTTTGGTAATCAAGTTGAATAAAGTTTCGAATTTGTGAGAGTTACTGGAATTATGACCTGACAAAATTATGACAAACACGATACCTCAATTTTGTCCGACCCAATAAAAACTGGGTATGGTGATAAACCTCAGTTTTACTGTCTTAAAACTCGGTTTTCTGGTTTTGTTTTGAGACTATTTGACCCATTTTGCCACAATTTCGACTAGGTTTGCTCATCTTTGATTGTTGTGAGTAAAAGTGATTAATCTTGTCAATTGTAGGTGAATTCTAATGGATTTGCGGCATTTTGTGATCATTGAGTGTAGAAGCTCCTCAAGGAAACCGGGATGAGAATGAGGTGTGAAAGAGCGCAAAGAAGGTATATGGAGCAAGGCTGGTGATACCTAGGCTCACTGCGAGGTTGATAACAACCCACCCAATGCAAAGACTAAGGGCTTGGAAGCTTGAGTTTTGAGGTGATCCAAAAGGACCCCCGAGTGTCAGTGTTATTGAATCCCAATCATTGAAACTAATTCTCTGCACAAGTCGAGAGAACATTGATCTTAGACGTCAGTGAGACTTAACTTCCTGAGATTGACAAGTGTATGACATGATACATGCTCACCAAAAGTTCATTTGAGTTTAAAAATCGGTCATTATCTGGCTTAAAATCGGTTTGGGTCCGGGTGAGGACAATTGGATTCGGGTTGTCAAAACTTTGGGGATAAATATGGGTCCAGTAATTTCAGACAATTAGACAATGTCCAGGCCAGGTTTGTGAGCGAACTTGGGTGGACTTTAGTTACTTATATATACAATTTGGGTATTAGACAAACATACATCAAATAATCGGACAATGTGTCAATGCTAAGTCATTTTAACACTAAAAGTATGACATGCTTTTATATATAATTTGGACATTGGACATCTGGGTCCGGACATTGGACATCCAGGTCCTAGTCCGGGTATGGTCAGTGTTCGGTTTGCGTATGGAACAAAGCCTGGCTAATTGGTTTGAGCCAAATGACCGATTTGACTGGACCTAGAATTACCCGGACCCAAATGTTTGTCGGGCCCTGCAATGTTACTTGTACAATAAGGAATTTACAAGGGTCCTTATTATCAACCGGGGAGAATCAAGTAGGTGAACTATTCAAGTCAGGGCACATGTGAACTCTGGCTGCAGGCAATCTCAAATTGCAGCTGTATTTCTAGAATAATGGTCATCACTAGCATCTAAGCTAGTAGTAGTTTTAGATAAGGTTGTTAAAATCGGGATCCTAACACAAATTTATAAGTAATTGGATTTAGCCCCTGTAAAATCGTGGATTGTGTGTAGACAGTAGAATCGTATCGAGAATTTTGTACCATAAAATCGTAGGACCGTAGATCATAATCGGGATTTTAATAACTATCATCTTAGGGAAAATATTCATCAAGAAAATAGAATAGGATACCCCACAGCATGATGGGAATTGGTTAATGGTCATACTCATATCTGTCTGTGCATTGAGGTTACTGGCAATTAGTTTGTCTCAAAATTCAACAACAATGACTTTGACAATAACATTAACTCAGATAATAATAATAATAATAATAATAATAATAATAATAATAATAATAATAATAATAATAATAATAATAATAAGTGGTTCTTGGGTAAATACTTCCTTTTCAAAATATATCACTCTTCATGATGCTTCTTTTATTTCCTTTTTGGTTTTTCTAATGGTATATGATCTCGTGTATTTTACTTTGGATTTAATATGAATTTTATAGCAAAAAAAAAGAGGGAATTTTCAGAATAAAAAAGTAAAATGTACATATGGTTATTTCGTACACATGGCTTATATCATACACTAAAGTTAAAATACTTGTTCATGGCCTATATCATTAGTTTGGCTCAACCTATCAAGATAAAACTTGTCATGGAAAGAAAATAACATAGAATCGGCTATGTGTGTTCTTTTTGATAAAAGAAGAAATATTCAAGCCCTGTTCTTTTATATGGTTGCGGTATGATAATGGTGTGGTGCGGTGAAATTCAAAAAAGTGTGGTAGAAATTAAAGAGTTGCGTTACAGTGAGGTACCGCATCGTAGTCTACCACATAAAAGAACGGTGTCTCATTAATAGAAACTTATATAATATTTAAAATGAACATAATTTAACAAGAACATATCTATAATATAAGTATAACTTTTTATCTTTAAAAAGTTAATGAGTATCATGATATCGACCTACTCTAAATTAACATGTAAATTTTTTTTTGATAATTAAAGACCAAAAAAAGGTGACAGAATACCGCATCAAAAACTGTTAACTAACAAGTTTCTTCTTCTTCTTCTTCTTCTTCTTCTTCTTCTTCTTCTTCTTCTTCTTCTTCTTCTTCCAGCAAATCATCCATGAAAGCTTAGCCACATTCTCTTGATCATCCAAATCATGTATAAAATACCCACAACCTTCGCGGCTAACTAACAACTTGAAAGCATTAACCTATAATATTCTTCAGGCATTAACCGCATGCTTCGACATCTTTGAATTTTTTCAAAATTGCAATAAGTTATAATATGACTTTCTAAAACTATCGAAATTTATTTGATGTAATGAATGATACTTGAAAGAAAGACTACAATGACAAAACTATTTGAACTTGTGTTTATCTTCGGAGGAAGACTGGCAACATCAATCCATATAATCTCTTCAATTGCATATCTTCAAATCTTCTAGACTTACACCAAGGTGAAACATTGTACATTGAAGACGAGAAAGGTAACTCACACCTGGCAAACAACCAAATCAACAACTAAATTTTCATACAATAAAAAGAGATCTAATATAACTGATTGCAAATATACGACAAAAATCGAAAGAGATAACGTAGTAATGTTGTTCGCCATTTATTAGTAACTATTCCCTCTATTCCATATTAATTGATACTTTGACTAAATTTTAACGACTAATTATTCACAAATTACAATGAGTTACGATATGAAATTACTGTCATTAGAAAGATATTTTACTAAAAATTATAATAGAGGTAATTTTATATTTTAATTCATTGTAATACATGAATAATTAACGGTCAAAATTTAATCAAAGTGTCAATTAATATTGAACGGAGGGAGTAGTCGCCTACCATATATGCGTATTCCTATCATAACATCAAAGGACTAACATGTACTTTCAACTCCTTTACAAAACGTATTTTATATCATTTTGACAGAAACATAGATTCTATTACTTTCATTTACGAATATCCACATCAATGTGATTTTGATTGTGTGTCTAAATATGGCATATTTTAAATATGCTATTGTGCCAAGAATGGATACTTAATCCCATTTTCTAGAATATTCGAAGACAATCTATTTTTTTTTTCTTTTGTTTTTGAACGTTGGTCTTCATTTTATGTCAAAACATAACAATAACAACAAACTCTGAAGAAAAAGATAAATGAGTGTGATTTTAGGGATTTAGATATGGACTAACTTTTCGTCTAAGCTTATAGAAACGCTAATTCCTACAGACCAATAAAATATCTTTTGAAGAAACTACTTTGAAAAAGAAAAACCCCAAAATGAAACCGATTTTGAAAATCATTAGAAATCCAATTGAAAGACCACGATACCAAAAAGATTGCGGAGACATAAAGATCTAGATTTGTGTGCCTCCATGAAGCTATTGAATAATTAAACGTACATAAACAACATAATCAAATTCAAGACACGAGACAACAAACATAGACAAAGCATAATACCTTACCAGAGACGTTCAACCTACTACCCTAATCTTAGCCTGCCAAGTTTTTTTGTTAAGTGCCACATCCCCTGCTAAACCTAAGCACTTCACATCTGTCGTATTTAACAACCTCTTGAACTTCTTGGATCTCCCGTACTCTTAAGTCCCAAAGGGTATCTTAATCCTTGGATAACTTTTAATTATAGGGGCATCTGTACTTCTACAAACATGTTTGAATCATCTTAGTTTCATCTCTCTCAACTTATCTTCAATTAACGCTACACCTATTTTTTCTCAACTTATGACGTTTCTAATCCTATTCAATTTGGCATATATGCAATCCACTAAACCATCCTCATCTCTTCCACATTCAACCTTTCACAATGTGTCTTCTTAGTCGTCAAACATTTTGTGCTATGCAACATCTAACTATCCCAAATTATGTTTTATTTGACCAGCTTTGACTATTGATTTTTTTCCTATTTTTTCTAGTAAAATTTATAAAATCTTTTACCTATAATAATATTTGCTATTTTTTCAAGGTTAGTGATTTCATATTGCAAATATTATAATTTATTATTCATAATCAGTCAAGCTTATCAAACTGAACATTAGTTTGGAACATACAGGTAATATTTTTTAAAAAAGAGTTGGCAAAGAAATTGTTGAACTATTATTAGATGAAAATAGGAACGTCAATTGTGTGGAGGACTTGAGGACTATCTAATAACTATATTTGCTAGTGTTGTTTTCAAGGTCGGTTAGACCGAAATTAGCTAGCGGTGTCCACTTAATAATATTTTAGATAGTTGGACTGTTGTGTTGAATTGAACATCCTTATTAATATTGTTTCGATTTTTTCTAGGGTGTCTAATTAACATAAATATACAATAACCTCTTAAAATATAATAGGTTTCTTAATTTTTTTTTTTTCGGAGCTCGGTGTTCATGGACACCCTAGCATAAATGGGGATCCACCTCTGGTTGGTGGTTTCATCATATTGCAAATTAATATAATACTCCCTGCTCCCATATTATTTTTTATGTATTAATTGTTTCATGGTTTTCAATATATATCTTCGATCCACAATTTCTTGCATGTTATTTAATCAACAAAATTATGGTTATGTTCTTATGATAGTATTTTTCAGTATAAATTTAATGATAGTACTTTCATATAAGAAAATATTATATATATTGAGAAATTAATGGTCAAAATTTTCAAAATTTGATAATATATACGTAGATTTAAGTGATAGATAACACAGGGAGAAAGGCCTATTTTTTTAAAAAAAAATTGTAAAGAAAATGTTGAAGATGAAAATAGGAAGGCCAATTATGCGGAGGAGTTGAGGATAAATATCTGGTGAATATGTGACAGAAAAGGTGACCCTCTTGCTATGGTTCATTTTCTGAATAAAAAATTTGTTCTGGAAAAAGAGTATCTATCTATCTATCTATCTATCTTCTAATGTGTGTTGGTGTTGGTTTTGAAACTTTTGATGTTGATGTGGATAGTGATACTGATACTGATAGTGTGGTACTCACAAGGGCTACACAAGAGGCTGAAAAGAAAAGCTATGGATGACATGAAATGAAGAAGTGGATGTATGGATGGATGAAGATTATGATGAGAATTTAGATGAGATTGATTATCCAACTCAATGAATGCCTTTAATTTTTGTTGGTTGAACATTTCTTAGATAGATAGTCCCCAAAAATCCCACCTCTCTTTCTTTTTCCTGGCCCCCCCTTCTTCTCTCCCTCTCTTGTAAAAGTAAACCCAACACACAATTCTTTCACAAATTCAAAATCACATCATGGGTATTACTGTTTTGTTGTTGGGTAGATAGAAAGTTTGGATTTTTCTCCACCATTGGATTGTTCCTCAAAAACCCATGACCCATCTATGTGTTATCTACTACATTCTACCCATATGGGGTGTAGGACTGTTCACTTGTGTATGAGGAGTTGAGAGGGGGAAAAAGAAAGAAAGAACAAGAAAAGGGCACATCAGTGTGGTGCCCTTTGTGTTGTTGTGTTTTGGGTCAATTTTAGAAACTAGGGCTACCCTTTAGCACTTATCCTTGTTTGCATTCAAACCCAGCAGAAGAAGAAGAAGAAGAAGTTGAAGTTTGCTCACTTTTTTTTCCTCCCAATTTCTGCCAAGGTCTCAAGAGTGTGTGAGTGTGTGTGGTGTATGAAATGCTCTTTTTCTTTGCTTTGTTGCTGCTTTTGTTTAGGTGGTTTTGTCAGGTTTTTCACTTTCAGCATCATAATTTTTGATGGGTGTAATGAAGCATTGAAGCTCCTTGTGCTTAGTGATTGGTAGGTTCTCATGACCTTTGATGTTTCTCTTCCCCCTTTTGTCTGTCTTTTCAAATACTTTCTGATGGGTTATTTGAAAGTTGTATTTTACTACTAGTACTACTTCATTCTGAGCTTTTGTTTGTTAATACTTTAATATGACCCTTGAGTTTGTTTCCTCAATTGTCAGTGTGCTGCATACCATTTCTGATTATTTTATTTCCTTTCTTTTTGATGGAATCACATACAGTTATGCATAATTTTGCTCTCTTTCTTCACGCAATCCTAATATGGGTCATTATTCTGATGCATTTTGTTGCCAATGGCTTACAGCTGTTGAACTTTGGCTAAGTTGTGAAGTTTCCATCAAATTCTTGTCATCTGTAACAAGCCAACAGTTTGGAATCAACTTCTCAGTTCTCTCAAACAGAGGAGGATAAACAAGGCTGTAAAAAGACAAGGGAACCAAAAGTTTGTTAGGGTAGGAAAGGGGGTATACCTAGAACAAGATTCAGAAGCATTCTTGCACTTACACTGAAGATTCAAGGCTATTTTAGTGTGGTCCGGCTAACGCGAGGTCTATTTCAATACCCGTGCGAGTGTGTGTTTTTGGAACTAAATGCATGGATAGAAGAGAAGCAATGCCAATGTCAGGACCAGCTTCCTTCTACATTCAGAGGGGCATGTCCGAATTGCAAGGGGTTCGTTCGATGTCAAACCCCGGGATGCCTTTTCAGTCCAACATTATGGGGGGGAGTTCGTCAGGACCGGGGTTAGTAGTCGAGCCCACGAACACGAATGCAGCAGGTGGTGTTCTATCTGACAGCCTCGGTGGCGTGGGTGTGGGAATGCAGCAGCAGCCGAACACTGGGCCACCCTTGAGAAGGAAGAGAGGAAGGCCTAGGAAGTACGGCCCCGATGGGAAAGTCTCATTGGCCTTGTCCTCTGCTGCAACCATGGCTACTCCTCAGGGGATCACCGAGAAACGCGGTAGAGGCCGCCCTCCTGGGAGTGGCAGAAAGCAACAATCTGCTCCTTTTGGTGAGGATTTTTGATGGTTTATTAGTTTGCCACTAATGGATTTGTGTCGGGCTCCCAAGCAGTTTTCCAATTGGTTTTGTTTTCGGTTTTCAAAGGGTTTTTCTGGTGTCAGCCTCTTCATACACCCCTGTGCATGGAGGAAGGCTACCTGCATCGAGCAGGACTATGTTGGGGATTGTTGTTGTTGACTGCTGGTAGTGATCATGATGCTTTTCGGTCATTTGCTTAAGGAGCAAACTTAGATTTCATTCTATGTCCGAAATAATTGTGTGTTTCTTCATGGATTGCATTTTAGATGACGGGTCTTTGTTGTTTAGGCTTTTCTTATAGTAATTAGGCCATGACAGATGGTTCAAAGTGCTGCTAAAATCTCATGCACACTTCCATTGTGTCTGATTAAGCATTGAATCAGTAAGGTAGTCCATCATCTAGTGAGCAATACAGCAGTAATTCCTAATTCAGTTCTTGCATCTTATGGATTCAAGAAGACGTTAAACAGCCCGTATACCCACATACTAAATTGATGCAAATGTGATCACATAAAGAACTGATATATGAATGAATATTATGTAGTTTATTGTTGATTTATGACTGCTGTTTCGTCTTTCTTGCTAGGCGAACTGGTGTCTGGGACAGCCGGTGTGGGTTTTACTCCTCATGTCATCACCGTTGAAGCTGGGGAAGTATGATATTCGCCATTATCATCCTATTCTTCTTAGGGTTAACCTCAAGGCAGAGTTCAATATATTTCATTATCCCTGCATTAGCTGGTCTGTTGAGTTCATATTACCTGTCAAATTTGGTTGTTTACAACCCGCTTGTGTTTCTTCTTCCTTGTCCTTTCGTTCTTAACCCTACTTCTTTTTCTTTTATGCGTACGATCCCCTGCTACTGGGGTTTGTTGCTGTTGTTCTATATGATCCCCTGCTAAGGGATGCATTTTATCATCTTTTAGCAGACAGAAAATAGCAGTATGTTCATATTATCAGTTTTTGTGCCCTAAACTAGTTCCTTTTGTCTGTGACACAGGATATTTCGGCAAAACTCTTGGCATTCGCACAACAAGGGCCTAGAACTGTGTGCATCTTGTCAGCAAATGGTTCTCTGTCTACGGTCACTCTACGACAGCCATCCACGTCTGGTGGCACCGTCACATATGAGGTCCGGATCATAACATATTTTCTCTATGATCTAACAAATATGCATGAATATGCCCAACATGGATCTATGATATATGATCCTTAGGTAGACCCTGGTTTACATAGCAAGGTAGACCTGCACACATTTTTGATGTTTCTTATAGTGCTGAATGTCAAATACCGGGTGGGTGCAGGGGCGATTTGACATACTATGCATGTCAGGCTCTTTCTTGCTTGTCGGCAACGACAGTTTTCGCAACCGAAGTGGCGGTCTAAGCATTTCGCTCGCTAGCCCTGACGGTCGTGTCATAGGTGGGGGAGTTGGTGGGATGCTAATTGCAGCCACCCCTGTTCAGGTGACTACTATATATGATCCTCCTCATGTTTGGTATTTCAGGTTTGTGAACAGTTTTCTTTTCCCTAACAATACCCTTTGGTTGGTATTTCAGGTAATAGTTGGGAGCTTTATGTGGGCAGCCTCAAAGACAAAGCCAAAACTCGGAAAAGGAACCGAAGGTGGCGGAGATTCAGAGCTGTTTTCATCTGACAGTGCGATGGTGGCTCCACCAAGCAGTAGACAGAGCCAAAATTTGTCCCCGGGAACCTCGATGGGGGCCTGGGCGAGCCCACAGGCAGTGGACATGAGGAACTCCCATGTTGATATCGATCTGATGCGTGGGTAAAAATGTATCTTCCTGTACAAACATACACATATGTTTCTGTGTATAAAAATCGCCACATCGTAGTACTACTACTAATGTCTAATCTAACTAGAGTTATAGCTCAGTAGAGCTTGTTTAGGCTTGATACTCTCCTTACATTTTGCCAGTTGAACACAACTGGTTTGTGTCATTTTCGCCCAGCATTCAAGTTTGGTAAAGTTTATATTTGTTATATCAATTGTATATGTGTTTCTTTCTTGCATTGTATGTAAAACTAGCTTGCTAACATAGTAAGACTGCTGACATTTGAATCTTCCCAGATCATGCTAGAGCGGGATTTGTATTGGGTGTTATGAATTAGCTCGAGGGATACATCATGTGTTACATGGGAAAACAAGTAGAGAAAAACAAGCGGGATAATGGACGTTCCTAGTATAAGGACTTCTTATTGATAATGTGCTTAATTATAGTAAACTATAAGTTTTTTGTGATGTAATTCAAAGTTTTAAGCATCAGTCCAAGTGATTGCCATCTCCCCATACTTAGGGTCGTTAGGAGACACACCAAGGGCCCTCCACACGGCATCGGATGCATCCACAATGTTGTACCTACAAGGTTGTTGGTAGGCATGCTCGGCATCACAGCCCATGGTGGAGTCACACTCATCAACCACCTTGGCTCTAGTGGTTCGACCGTTCCCACGGATAATGATCTCCTTCCCACATCAGGACCCACCCTTATACCACCCGGTGGAGAGGGCGACGATCGGAGTCTCGTTCGAGTGGAATTGGTCATCACACTCGGACGCGCCTCCTCCATCCCCTCCTTCCTCGAAGTCATTCTGGGTCAAGGTGGCCTTTGTCTGGCTGGTCACTAGTGGCGAGCATTTGTAAATCTTGTAGGGTTGACCAGCCACGCAACAAGGCTCTTGGTTCGGGTCACATTGGGACCTAGAAACCCGCTTGCCAATGAGGGTGCCAGAGGGTTGGCATGTTTGGGCATGAGTTGTTGGTAGGAAGTATGTGGTGAGGATGACTATGATGAGAAGCATTAGGGCATAGTGGTTGGTTAGCTTGTTCATGTTTCTCTATTTTCTTCTTTCTTGGGTTCTTGGAATAGGCTATGGGGATTGTGATGGTTGTAAAATGAAGAGGAAGAGGAGGAGAATGAGGCTGTTTATAGAGAAGTAGGGTGAGCTAAGAGTAAAGGATATGATTCATTTATCAATTTGTATTTCTCTTCTCCAATAAGCTTACACATTCATTTACTTCTACCAAACTATGATTTATAGCTAATGGGCAATAGTTAGGATATTGAGACTCCTACATTTTAGTGATATGGGGTTGAAGGTCTTTCTTTTCATCATTGTTTGAATTTGGGTGATTATAATAATTTTTTTATGAATATTGTGGTGTAATGACTAATATCTAGCTAGAATAACATGTGCAATTAAAATTTTCCTATAGCATAAGGACATGCAAGTTGGTAAGGATAAGCATGCAAGTTGATAAAGGATGTTAGAGTTTGTTAGGAATAAATCTACCAAACATGATTCATAGTGAATGCCCATCTTGTTCATGTCATATAAACCACTATTTTTCATAAGTACACCCAGAGCAAGAGAACTATAAATGAGAGATCTATTTCCAAAATATAAATTTGCTAATCTACTGTAAATTTTGTGAATGAAAGTTCAAATTTAAATGAAACATGATACTCAATTTGTTGACAAAATTGAAGAACCCTGCAGTGATACCCAACTTCATCCCAAAACCATGTCCCAAACAAGAAGACAACCTTCAAAGCTACATTTGTTCCTGAGGTTATGTGTTACAATTATGATATTCGACCATCGAAGAGTTTTCTCTTATGAACAATACACAGCTCAGAGATTGACCTTTTAAAAGAAACAACCCTCCCCGATGAATGCAAGACCTAACCGACCTACATGGGACCACCTAAGGTGCATGGCCTATATGCTGACTCAAGGAAGACTTACTCGGGACACGGGTTTGCATGACCTAACTTTACATGAACCTAAGGACAACTTTGATCATTATAAAGGACCGAATAAAGCCAAATACAGCGAATCAAGAATGAATAAGGAATCACAAGTCAGTGTTTCTCAATTCGAATGGGCCCCATCCACAGGCCGACCGTCTCAAGGAGGATCCGTAACTTGGAGAATTTATCAGCCCAACTCAAGCCATACTAACTGAAAGAACCCTAGAGGGGGGGTGAATAGGGTTATGAAAATTTCTGCACAAATAATCACTTGTAAAGGACGTTAGGTTTTTAATCTAACTAGATTAAGATTCAATATAATGCAGGAAAAAGATAAAGGACAATAAGCGTATACTGAACAACTTCCTTTATTATATTGAAACAGAATGAAGTAATACAACCTGAGATGAATGTCCTTAGGTTGTACACAGAACTGAGCGCCTTGCAGAGGACGCTTCTTATTTTATGAATAACAACACACACCAAATTCACCCTTTGGTGTTTACTCTCAATCGATCCTAAGTCCGTCTAGGAATCAATTTCACAAGCATCAATCAATCCTAAATCCGTTAAGGATTGATTACACTCAACTTCTCACAATCACCAAATCTCGCAAGAACACAAAATAGAAAACGCTATTTCTATTTCGAACACCCGATTTCTTCCATGGAATCGTTAACTTCTTGAATCTTCAATTCCTCTATTTATAAGTGTATTGATAGTAGCAGAATATAGACGTTGGGCACTGATTCTTCCTTGATCTTTTCCTTCTTTGTGTTTGCCTTTCCTTCCAATCTTGCTCCGATCTTCTTTCCTTATTATGAGATTTCCGGAAATTGTAATCTTATCTTCCTTCCAATTTCTTGATTGATTATTTCCTACAAATCAAAGTAGATGCAATCAATTAGTCTGATTAGAAATATGGATAGAAAGATTGGATATTAATTTTCCAGAAAACTTCCCTATTTCGACTGCGCTTTTCAAAACTCCTCGCATAGGGTGAACGTCCTTATGCTGCCAAGGGTGAACGTCCTTATGTTGCCATGGGTGAACGTCCTTATGATGCCTTGGGTGAATGTCCTTCTGCCTTATTGAGATTTCTTTCCTTGCACATTATATCTTTTCTGGATATTCGAATTTTGACTTTCATTCAAAACTGATCCAGTTGCCAAGGTCCTTGAGCCTGAGTCTATCAATGGCCTTGAGGGGTTCTAACACTAACTATTATACGGGCTAGAATAATGATCGACAGGACTGACAGTCTACACTTTCTACATTTTTTTATTATTGTATTTTCCCAGAAAAGCGAGTATTGTAAAGGACTGGATAAAACCAATGACAGGTGAGTTGTAACTAGGCTATGGACTTAATTATTGAATCCAGTATGATTGGTCCTAACCACGAGCCGACCTTAAAATTGGGATGAATTTAACAATTAATTCGATAAATTAATTTACTCAAACCCGGTGATTATTACACAACCTATGACTTTACCCGCTAACTTTGTTTTGACTTTTATCAGATTTTTTAGACCTTCATTAAGAGAATGTCATAAAGAGTCATGTAGAATCATTAGGGTGACTTGAGTTTACTTTATGAACCAAGATAATTAACCTTTATAGATAGATTCGCCCAACCACTGGGTTAACCATAACTTTTGAGGTTAATTAGCCTAGTTGGTAAACATGACTCTTCTTAGCCCAATGATTACTATATGGACTAGAACAACGTCTCTAAACTTGGGTCGACTCTTTACAACAAAAAAAGAAACACGTAGCATATAGCATACATATGAACAAGGGTACCCTACACCAAGGCTCTATGTACAAAAGGGGATTATTGGCTGGATAAGGCTTATCGACTCATGTACTCGCCCCGGTGCATTCTCGTTGTAAAGGCAACTTGAATGTGTGGGGTGTTGCTCTTCGTGGCTCGTGTAGAGACCTCGTAGAGTGATGCATGAGTGGATGTGGTGACTAAGGCTCCCTGACAGGGCCGCAAGCGCACGGTGTACGTAGTAGCACGTCAAGGTCGATCCCACAGGGACTCAATTAGCAGCACAGAAAACTAATCTCTATCACGATTGCTAAGCTAATCAGGTTTTTGGGTTTAAAAAGGTCTAACAATTAATTAAAACTAATAAAGCAAGAAAAATCAATCAAAGAATCTATCAAGAGAGAAAGACTTCTAGGGAAATGTTAACCTAACAACAAGTTCAATTACTATAACCTAGTTTGCACAATCATACATCCAAGAACGAATCTAGAATCGACAACCTCTGAATCCTATCGCCCTTTCGATGCTAAATAGAATTATTCTAAACAACCTAATCAACAACTTTCGTGTGCCTTTTAGGTTAAACAGAATTGAAGCTCTCAAAAAGTCAGGTTATCTAATTCCCTAGTTCACTACTCCTTTCTCAACTTTCGCAAACCTAGGTAGACAGGTTGGTAGTCAGATTACCCTAATTCACATTTCAGTACTTCTTAGGTTAATCTCAAACTTACAAATATTCAAGGCCTTAAGAATACTCATAAACATGGAAAACAAAACCTTCTATTGATTCAAATCAAGAATTCATGCACAAACTAATAACAATAAATCAAACTACATTGTTTCGGGTTGCAAAACCCTAGAATTCAAGAAATCTACTCACTCATATTCAATGAAAACACAAAACAAGTTCCAATCATCACAATCGAATCTCAAAACTGAGAAGGAAATCGAAAAGAAAGAATACAATTGCGAAGAATATACAACCCATCGAGTCTTTCGATCCCGGGGTAGAACCTTCTCTGCGAACGTTGCTCCTTTCCTTCGCGAATCTTGATCTTGGTTTCTCTTGACTCGATTTGATCTTGAATCTTGATGGAGGGGATTGAGGAGTAGAATGGAAGTATTAGGGCTCTCTTTTCTCTCCTTGACGGCCTCAGAATGAAGGCACAATGATAGAATAATGAATTAATCTCGAAAAACCGTCGACGCCTTCTTTTTCTACTCACGAAAACATTGGACCTGCACACGCAGTCTTCCTCGGTCCGTACATGTCCGTATCACGGACCGTGGCCTTCTCCACGGGCTGGCCGTGGTGGCCACTAGTCGGCCAGTTCTTGCTCCGTTTCGTCCCAAATTCATGCCACGGTCTGTTCTTGATATTTGGAGGCCCGTGGTGTCTTGGAATATGCTAGAAATGTTCCCAAAGCTGGTGTAAGGACTTTTTTCAAGTTTTACCCACTTTAAGAAAACTCCCCAGTGGAGTCGCCAAAAATCCTATGGACATTTTCCCTCGCCGTTCGGGCTTCCGAATGTCCACATGGATTGGGGTGTGATTCGGTGATTTGTGTTGGGGCTTGAACCTTTGAATACTCTTTAAGGAATTAATCATACATTTCAGGAAAAATAGCTTGTAAAATCACTTTCCCTTTACTTTGTGTATTTCATGAGTCATTGAATTAAACTTTTAAGAGTGAACATCCACTTTTTCCAAACTCTTTTAAATTCAACCCAATTAGCTCATAAAATGTTAGGCTCGGAAGAAAGCGATTTATGCAAATATTAGTTAGAAATATACAAAGAAAACCTTAAAGTTGCATCGGTGCGTTGTAAAACCATGTTTTACCATAGTTTGGGCAACCCGGTGTGCTTTGGATCGAAATGGGAGTCGTCACCTGACTTTTTAAAGAGAAAAACCAAGAAAAACTAGAAAAGAAAACAAGAAAGACTCCGCTTGCGAAACCCGAGAATGGATCCGGGGATAAGGCTACGAACTCGAAAGGTAGAAATCTTAAGAGTGCGCCTCTCACAAAAGGAAAGACTCTACTAAAAGTTTTAAGTGTGCTTTTGATAAAGTTTGGAAGACAGATAAAGAAGAACTTTATAGAATTATTTCATTGAACATACAACATGAATTATAAGAAAGAAAAGTACAACATGTACACTTTATTTACAAGAAAAAATAAAAGAACTTTAAAGCTTACATTGTGCTAATTTGAAGAAGAGGCCTTGCCTAGCCTTTTGCTTGAAGATGCTCCTCATAGTACCTTTGGATGATTCTCTTCACAAGTGCCAAAAACGAACCAAAAGAATGATAGAAAGGTGGTGGAAAAGAGGGCTCTTTTGTGGTTTTTGATGTGTTTAGGATATGGTTTGTTGTGAGATGAGGTAGGATGGGGTTTTTAGAGGATTAAGGAATGGATATAAATGGAGATTATGGAGTTAAGGAAGTGGTGGAAAGATTATTGGAAAGATGGTAGAATGATAGTATAAGAATAGAGATTAGAATAAGAATGGAGTGTGTAGAGAGAATGGATGATTTGAGAGTGAAGGAGCGAGGAATAGAATGAATGGTGGTCTCATTTGGCTTTGAGGGAGGTAGTATTTATAGGAGTAGGAGGAGCTTAAGATACATGTATGCACATCACATACATTCCCCATGTGATAATTGTAGTCAAATTGCACCAAAAACCATGCAGTAGGGGGGAGTATATAAGGGTGGACGGTGACATGTGGTCAATTGACCACGTGTGGCCGGTGGTCAAGGCCGGTCGGCCATCAGCTGGAGGGGGGGTGTATCTGCTGTCGTCTATGTATCCTTGGACGATGATGTGTCAACCCTCCCACCTTGGGAAATAGTGGTTCACACTAGACGGAAATATCATTGTATTTGAGCTTTGTGAGGCATTTTTTGAGATGTTTTTGTGAGGTTTCGATCTTGTGACCTCTTGGCATGGGACTTGCATGGCTTGCATGGCTTGATCCTTATGTATCGATTTGCATGTGATCTTGCATGCAACTTTAAAGCAAGTTTGTACGTGTAAGGTGCACGTACTTAGGCTTTTATTTTTCGGCTTTTTCTTCATTATTTAATCTCTTTATATATAGATATGCTATATATTTTATGTGTCAAAATCCGGTGTCTACACACATTGACGAGCTAGACTACTTTTGAGACCCTATTTAAAAGTGGATAACTGTACGCAATGGGATTATCTCATTAATGTGAGACAACTTAGTGTGCAACCTTTCAATGTATTCTAGGAAGGAATTATCCTCCTTTTTCCTCATGGTCGTAAGGTCATCAACAGTTGCTTGTTTCTTCTGGATGCAGCTGTAATGGTTGATAAAGGCCTTGAACAACTCATTCTAGTCGGCCTTCATTTGAGGTGCTAGAGCATGGTACAACACTTTGGCGTCTCCATCTAGAGTGGGTGGGAAGACTATGGAGTATAAGTTGACATTAATCTTGTTGAGGGGTGTGAGTCTCATGAATTCCTCAATATGGTGAGTTGGGTTCTCAAATGGTTTAAACCTGATGTTTGGTACTTCGGCCTTGCCATCCACCTTCATGACTGGATGTATAAGCAAAAGAACATATTTGTATTTGTCCACGAATGTAGGGACACTACTCATCATCTTGGTAAGGCTCTCCAATTTTTGTTCGAGGACCTTTGTAGCAGGATCGTCTATCACCCTAGAGCTTCCCGTGGATGCTTTGGACTAGCCCTTTGATGACCCTGAGCCACCAGACTCATCATCTTGTTGCATTTTGGCAAGTTCTGGCTCAAATTCATATCCATTGATCTCCTCAATATCCTCTCATCTTGATTTAGTCCCAACTTCTCATTGATTTTAGTGATGGCCTACAACATGCCATCAATCACTTGTTGTTACTCGTTGAACCTTTTCTCAATCTTTTGGTCTTGTTCAAGAGAATTGGCAAAGACCATGCTCTGCATTTTGGTGTATAGGTCCTCTAGCTGTTTGGTGATGTTTGTTTCAGGGGTGGCAACCTGAATAGGGACCTCTTGGAAACGCTCTTCCGCCATTGTAGCTTTGTGCGCATTGGATAGGCCCGCTGAGGGAATGTAGTACGGATTCGGAATGAGTCAATCGGTGCGTAGATCTCTGATGCGAGCTCGATGGTGATCTCCTATCTAGCTTGTATGAAAATTTGTTAGTGACTCTATAATTGACTCTAACATTGTCTACCTGATGCATGCATGTCTTAATGGACCTATATGGGACCCTAATACATGGACTTAACATATACAGGCCGACACAAGGATGACTCACTTACTGTTTTAGAGTGCATGGCCTAAATCGATGTGGACCTAGTATGATGTTGCACAACAAGAAAACCCATTGGGTGGTTCTACTTGAATCGAGTCACAAAGGGCTTTATATCTATTCTGTTGCATTTTTTTCACATGCTCAGACACAGGAATATCATAAAGGATCAGACAGAACCAACAACACACAACTCAAACCCAGAGGCAAAATTGAGTGGCCCAGCAAGGAGCAGTGGGCTAGGCTTGGCCCAAGGCCGCTAGGCCTACAACTTTATCTTGCTACACAATTGGGCTCTTTGCTTTGGAAAACAGGCTAACAGTTGCCTAGGCCAAATGACCTTGGCTTCCTTTTAGGCCTCACTTTCTTGGTCATTGACTCTGTGCGGGCTGGAACGATACCCAACACAGACTGGGCTCAAACTGGCTCAATTTTAATTAAAAAAGATGTACATAAAGGTAAATAGCATACATATGAAATGTTAACTTAACCAAAGCTCTAAGTTCATGGATTATTAAGTATGGGATAAGATATGGTACCACATGTACTCACCTTGGTGCACTTCACCTATATGGGATTTATAGGTAAAGTGTGTGACGTCAAATGTTTGCCGATGTAAGTGTATCACACAAGTAGTGATCGACCGCTCTCGGGATAATTCATAGGTTAAAACCTAAACCAACACTTTTGTGCTCCCTTGTCATAAGACCCGAGAATAGTCTGGTATACAATATGCCTAAAAGAATAATACAATCGTAAAATAAATTAAATTCTCCATTTTACAATTTCATAAAAAAAAATTAAAATTTTCTAGTTTCACCCTCTTTTTAAGCTTAAGTCCCCGATGGAGTCGTTAATCTATAAACCACGAAAAATCAATAGATTTTTCATGTGGCGCTATTTAAGGGATTAAGAGTCGAATGACGTGACTTAATCATTAAATAAGGATGTTTTTAGGAAAGAAAGCTAACAAGTCTTAAAAATCATAATTTTGTAACCTTAACTCGAAAATTTATCAATTCGAACAAATGATCAAGATTATCCTTGATACTATATATGTAAGACAAGTGACCCAACCACAGCAACACTAGTGGATTGGCCCAGTAGGCCATTTGTCCTGCACTAGGTCAGGCCACTGGTTGGCCCAGTTTTGGGTCAGAAAGGGAGCGAGAATGTCGCCAAGGTCGTTTAGCCTAGGCTATTGTCTTAGCTTGACCTTTCTTTCTTGTTTGGCATGTAGGGTTAAGGAATGGAATCAATTATGAATTCGAATCCATGAAGTAAAAACAGGTTAAGATATGCAAAATATTGTTAAAGGAGTCACTGGTTGATTTTAATGAAATCAACAAACCTAAAAACGAAAAGGCAGGCCTATGAACCCGAAATCCGAATCCAGGGGTAAGGTTATGAGTCCAAGAGTTAGAAAACTCTCGGACTCGCCTATTTTAAAAATTGAATCTACTGGAATCAAATTGAAATAAAAAGGAGTGGGGAGGAGTTTAGAAGAACTTTATGAAAGTATATGCATGTTATGCATTCAAAACAAACTTTTTATAAAAATGTTCAAGCACAATAACGAGATATATTACATGATTTAAGAAACAAAAGAACATCATGATTCTAACCTTGCTTGAAACAAGAAGCATGAAAGAAGAACTTGGGGGAGAAAAAGAGAGAAATTCTCAAGGTCAATACGTCGAGGGATTTCTTGGTGTTATTGAATGTGTGGAATGGAGGGGTATTTATAGTTGAGGTGAGGTTGGATGAAAATGGTAATCGAAAACATATCCCCTCTTTCACTCCTTCATTTCCCCCATTTTGGTCGTTTGGCCTTGATCCATGCATGTCGTGATTACGTGAATGCATGGATCATGGGATTGTGTTGACTAAGTTGAGGTATGGATTGATGACATAGAGAGAAAGTCGTTTGGCCTAGGCTGTGTTTTCTTCACATGGATTGCTGACTTGACATAAATGATGACACATTTGGAGCTAAAGGTCGTTTGGCCTTGATTGTGCTTTCTTCACATAGCTTGCTGACTTGGCAGGATTGATGACTTGGCGCAAGCTTAAGACCAAGCCAAGGCCAAATGCCCTTGGACATTATTTTGGGCTTTTTTGTACTTCTTTGGGCTTGCTTGTCTCCTTGTTTTTGGGCTACTTTTTGCATGTATTGTTTACACTTCTTCTATAAAATCTGGTGTCTACACATAATAATTTTTATGTGAAATCTATCAAAATTTCCCACTTTTACCGTTTCCTTTATTCTAATTTTAGAAGAGTTTGTTTTGTTAAATCAAATGAGTCAAAGGATTATTTAATTCTCATACTCGTAGCCTTACTCTTAAATCCACAATGTGATATGTATGTTGGACGCTTTTCTTTAAAGTTTGTTAGTTTTCTTAAGACGACTCTTTCAATTATAATTTGCATAATTTTATTCCTGTTTATTTCGCTAATGCGAGTCGGTAATTGAAAAGTAATTTCGGGTTTAATACGGGCACAAAAAGGGAACTTTGGATAGGCCGTAGCCAAGGCCAGTCGGCCTTGCTACTGGTCATAGCTCACTTCCTCGCTGGTTGATCAGTGACCCACCAGGGTGACCCAAGCTAAGGTCGCCTAGCCTTCGAGCTAGTCAAGGCCAGTGGGGTCATCTTAATTGGTTTAAGTCGTTTGTATTTCATATTAATTTTATAATTATCAATTCAAATTATTTGTTTGAATTTATGAAACTTTGAATTGGATTTACAAATTTATAATTCTTAAGAATTGTTAGTGGTTTATCAATTAATAACTTTATTTAAGGATTAAACTACCTCATTCTATTCCCAATTCAGGTAGCGTTACGAAACAATTTCATGATCGGAAATATTTCGGGGTCTATACACGTGGTGTAATTTAATTTGCCAAAATATATTATCATTTAATTTTTAATTAGACGAACTAATATTGACGCAAGACTAATTATTATTGGCCAATTAATATAATTTGAATTTTTCATGTGGCTGATCTTAATTAGCTAACATTTGACCTTCTACAGTATGCCCTCTTTCTTTCTAAAACCTAAACAGTCATAAAAAGTGCTGCAATAATAATAATAATAATAATAATAATAATAATAATAATAATAATAATAATAATAATAGGAGATGATATATGGGTTACCCAAAGATATATTTTAAGTTTCTTCACTTCATTAAATTAGTATTTATTGTGATTTTCGAAATTAATTTTTAAAAAAGTAAGTACTAATTATCAGATGCATTGTCTACCGCCAATAAGCACAAATGATATCCTAATCGAATCAACTCTATCGATTAGACATATTTTAATTTTTTTTTGAAATATAAAAGATAATGGATAAAAGTATAACTTTATCCGATTTATATGTGATGTCATAATTATAAAATTTAATTACTCATTTTAATATATAGTAATATTATTTTAGTAATGAGACAAGATATTAATGAAAAACTTAAAGTGGTTGTCAACCATGATAACCACCACAATGAAAACAATGTTTATCTAGGCATGTGTCAACCTTTTATATTCGTCGTCCATTTTTTTTATTTAGTACAACATTATAAAATATATTTTCTTAATTAAAAAAAATTTACAAATTTTTTTAGAATTTAAATATCTTAACTCTAAGTTTTTGCTTAGTAAATAAGCATATTTTGAAAAATATTTATTTTATATTTTTTTGAATAAACTAAAATTTAAAAAATATAATTTACAATATTAAATAAAAAAAAACTCAAAGTCAAGAAAAACTTGACACATATACGACTAATATTTGTTTTACTTACAGTGATTGTCATGGTTGACAACCACTATAAGGACTTATAGCACTTTACTCCATCCTTCCATATTATTTGACATATTTCAAAAATTTTCATTTTCCAAGGTTTTAATTAAAAAAAACTACTCACATAATTAAATAACACTATATCCAAGGTGTTTTTGCGGATACTAAGGTGTAGGTAGTGAGAGGATGTGAGTAAAAGTAGTTTTTATTTATTGAAAAAGTGAAAAGTTAATATAATTATTAAAGTTAAAATAATTAAATTATGCATCGAGAAATGAAAAGTGATACTCCCTCCGTCCCAAATAAATTGTCCACTTTGCTTTTTCACAGTCTTCGATGTTATACTTTGACTATTAATATTTTACGTTTTATCTTAGTAAGACTTGTAATATTTTGTTTAAATGAAAGTATTTTTCATCACAAATCTAATAATAATAGTTTTACACGATAACTCAATATATAATTTGATAAATTAACGGTCAAACTTTATAAAGTTTGACCTCATTAGTCAAACTGGGACAAATTATTTGGGACGGAGGGAGTAATTATTTTGGTGTTTAAGTGTTAATTAATATGGAACGGAGGGAGTATTATATGACAAAATGATAACAATATCCCCTTCTTTTATGTGGTGCGGTTGGTCGCGGTGTGGTGGATTGGAATGTGGAGCCTTGTAGTGGATTGTGGAAAGTTGTGGTGGAAATAATGGAAAGAGAGTGGAAATAAAATGAATTTTTTTTAATTTATTAAAAAAAATTGAATTTTAATAAAAATAGAAATGAAAAGTTATGTTTAATTATAGTGGAATATGAAAACTTGCGGTGCGATGCAGAGGTGCAACCAACCGCATAAAAGGACGGGCCTAAATACACTAAGGCACCATTCTTTTCTGCGTTGCGTTGTGGCAGAAATAGTAAAAAGATAATGATAATTTGCAGTATATTACGGTGGGTTGCGGTAATTTACGTTGCGATTAGTTATATTAATGCATAAAAAAAATGGTGCCTAACAAAAGAAAAGGTGTTAGGACGACTTGTGACGATTCTGCCCTTAATTTGAACGCTTGACAAGTGGTAAGCAATGGTTTGTGATGAATATTTAAGTTTAGTTTAGGGTTAGTTTACTTACTACTAGATTAATATAAATATCCTATAAAACACAGTGTACTCTGTACCCAAACTATAAGCGTTCCGAAAGGTCTGGCTATGGAGGGAGGCCTGGAGATTTGTCGGCCGATCATACATGAAAGTGACCGCTACGAGTTTGTCCGGAAAATCGGGTCTGGTACCTTCGGGGAGGCCAGATTGATGACCGATAAACTTTCTGGTCAGTTCGTCGCCATTAAATACATCGAACGAGGCGACAAGGTACCTTCTTATATTTTTCCCTATTTCTCCGTTTTATGTCGACTCTTAAGTATTCTAAAACTACTCCCTCAGTTCTATATTAATTGTTATAATTTTGACTTTCACGATCTCCAATATCAATCTTTGAATGATGATTTTTTACATAATATGTTATTAACAATTGCAATATTATACTTGTATGATAGTATTTTTCGTTACTAATCTAATGGTAGTAATTTTATATAATAATTCATTGTATATATTGAGAAATTTATGGTCAAAAATTATGGAGTTTGACTGCACAATTTCCAAAGACGACAGTTAATATGGAACGGAGGGAGTATTTATTAAAGGTCAGGGAAGTAAAATTGCTAACAAATCTAATCCAATTCAAACTTATCCAAACTTTACACATAAAAATAAAAAAAAAATCGTCTCTAAAAACACAATTCCCCAAAAAATATCATAATTTATCAAATAAATCCAATCCCTCAACCAATTCAAAGAACAAAGCCTTACTGCAAGTGACAGATTTTTGTTGGTCCCAAATATTGCGGTTCTTTAAAATTTTTCATTTCATAAATCAACTGATAATTGTCAAAGCTTTTTTTTGGTCAGTAAAGTTTAAAACTACTGCTAATAATTATTGATAAAAGAATAGGTCGAGGGACAATTATTTGTATCGAATTAATTGTTAGAGAACACTTTGATTGAACTTTCAACTATCAGTTTAAATTTTTGATTGAACAAGGGGTCTCAGGTTTGGATTTCAACTATTCAACTTAAACTTTTAGTTGAGGTGATTACACATTAATAAATTGTTAATAAGGATGCATGTTTGGAAATATACTCTTATTACTTACTACCTCTGTCCCTAATTCATTGTCAAAAAAACTACTTTTATAAGTCCAAAGTATTTAAGAATTTGTGTAAAAAATTTACATTTTGACACATATGTCCTTAAACCACATAGAAAATTGGGAAAGAAAAAATAAAATATATTGTATACTGGTATTAATTAAGAGTAATATGAGTATTTTAATTATTGAAATTGTAAAATTGACAAATAAAAAGGGTTAGAAAATTTGACAATCATTTAGAGACGAAGATAATATTTACTTTCACATTCGAGTTACCCGCTCAGTCTCAAAATGGCAGTCCCCCTTTTTTTTTTCTTTGAGGAAAGGCAGTCCCTTTTTTCAAAAATGAAAATTTCTATAGAGACATACATGAGTATTATTTAATGTAGTACTACCTCCATCTCTAAATGAGTGTCAAATTTTCTAACTACCTTATTTTTTTTATTTGTCAATTTTACAATTCCAATAATTAAAATACTTATATTACCCTTAATGAGTATATTTTATTTTTTCTTTCCCGATTTTCTATGTGGTGTAAGGGCATATGTGTCAAATTGTAAATTTTTTACACAAGTTCCTAAATACTTTTTTTTTTTGAAAACAAGAGGCGAAAATTATATTGCAAATTTGTCAACCAATACAGACTGTGCTATTTGCATGGGACAAACCCCCAGCCAGACCTGTTCTTCCCCGATCAGGTAGACGGTGGCCATCTTATGAGCGACCATGTTACCCTCCCGCTTTACATGACTCGAAACACAACTATTTAACATTCTACTCAAAAAATATAAGTCCTCTAAAATTATATCCTTTTCACTAAGGAAAAACACCGGATTTTTCATACGCTGGATCAAGGTGAGCGAGTCGAACTCAAAAATTACCCTGTCAAAACCAAGTTTCCGAGCTAACTGAACTGCGAATAGGCCTGCTTCAATCTCTGCAATTAGGGGACTCCAATGTGCTTTCACCCTCCTCGAAGCTGCCATAACTATCTCCCCTTCTGAATTCCTCGCCACCACTCCAAGGCCTATACTGCCATAATCTGACAGGGACGCATCGAAATTCATTTTTATCCAGTGAACTGGGGGGGTGGGGGACCATCTTACTTCCCCAACAGCCTGTCTTCTTCTAACCTTCTGCAACGGCAACTCTTGCAATTTTATTTGATCCCTCACAATCTGCTGTGCCGAGCTCAAAATGGCTTGGGTCGGGATGTTTTGTCGTTCAAAGACCTGCTTGTTCCGGGCTCCCCAAAGTTTCCAAGCTGTTACCAGCCTGAGATTGAAAGCCTCCGCGTCGCACTTTTCATGCCAAGTTGTTAAAAGCTCATCAGGGGCCAACGGGTCTGTTGTCATACTGATAGTTTCATCGCCCAACTGTCTCCATACCTCTTTTGCTTCCTTGCATTCAACAATGGCATGCCAACCACTCTCCTCCATTTGCTGACACCTTTCACATGTTGCTGTTGGTATCAAGTGCCTCTTTGACAGCAAGTCTCGCGTCGGAAGAATATTCGAAATCCACTGCCACCAAAAAAATTTTGCTTTTGGAATGCACCATGAGTCCCAAAGTTTTGGCCAGTATGTCTCATAGTCATTCCAATCAATGCTTTCCCCGAGCATGTAAGCCGACTTCACCGTGAATAACCCTCGGTCATCAAAACACCAGGCTAGTTCATTCGATTTTCTCCGTTTACTTAGAGGAATGGCTAAGATCAGTGCCCTGCCCCTCTCATTAAAGATGCTATTGATCATGTCCACCTTCCATGTCGCATTGTCATGGTCAATTAAATCACTAACCAATCTGACATCCTCCCTATCTGGCTGGATTGTTGTTACCCGTTTTCCTTGTTCATCAAAAAGCCAATCATCCTCCCAGATATTGATCGAGCCACCATCACCTACTCGCCAGTAAAGGCCCTCCTTGAGGAGTGATTTGGTGGCCCATATGCCTCTCCACGCGTGGTTAGGACTGTGACCCAGAGCAGCATCTAAAAAGGATTTGCCAGCAAAGTACTTTGCATGGAACACTTGAAAGAAAAGTGAGTCTCTATTGTGCAAAAGCCTCCAGCCTTGCTTAGCCAGAAGAGCATCATTAAAAACTTCTAGACGGCGGAAACCCAAACCACCAAGACATTTTGGCTTGCACAGAGAGTTCCATGCTTTCCAATGTATTTTTTTGTTACCCTCCGACGATCCCCAAAAAAATCTAGCACACATCATATGGATCTCTTCAACTAGCGTACTCGGCAGTTTGAAAATGCTCATAATATAGGTTAGAATTGATTGGATTACCGATTTTATGAGGGTCTCTTTTCCTGCTCTCGACAGCAATCTTTCTTTCCAACCACTTAATTTCTTCCACACACGATCCCGAATGCTTCCAAAAATTGCTTTCTTGCTTCGACCAATGAAAGTCGGGGGGCCCAAATATTTCTCATGCTTTTTCACTAACCTCATTCCAAGCATAGATGCCAGCTCCTCTTTTTTCCTCTGATCCACCCCTCTACTGAGAGAGACTTCTGATTTCTCTAAATTTACCTTTTGGCCCGATGCTCTCTCATATTGTTTGATTATGTTCACAATTTCGGAGCACTCTTGAGATGTCGCTCTAGTAAAGAGAATACTATCATCAGCAAAAAAGATATGCGAAATGGCCGGCCCATTTCGACTCGCTTTTACCCCATGGATGCTCCATGTTTCCGCCGCTGTCCTGAGGAGACCGGAAAAAGCTTCGGCAATCAAAATAAACAGATAGGGGGATATAGGATCGCCTTGCCGAAGGCCTCTGGAAGGGGTAATTTGTTCGAACAGGTTTCCATTTACTAGCACCTGATAGTTCCTAAATACTTTGGATTTATAAAAGTAGTTTTTTTGACTATGAATTGGGGACAGAGGTAGTAGTTTGGTTGATTTTAGATGAGAGAAAAATATATTCTAATAATGACTAGAAAGACAACTATTTTGAGCCATTTATCGAAAGAAAAGATAGAAAAACAAACCTATTTCTTGGGATTCAAATGCCAAAAAAAAAAAGAATTAATAATACATCATTCAGAAACATGAAACTATTTCTTGGGATTCAATGAAAAATAAATTAATAATACATCATTTTGAAAGTAATGTCCAATTGGAATAATAAGGCAAAGTAAAATAAGGTAAATTAAAGTTAGATAGGGTAAGGTGAGTAGAATAGTGGAGGTAGATAAACTAAAGTTCTGTAAGCTGAATAAATAAATTTTATAAGTTGAATAAAGAATTTCAAATATAAATTACATAAAAATAGGTTGGGTATGACAAGTAAGTAAGGTAAGTTAAGATAAACTAAAATTAAAGGTAAAATACTGATTTACCATATCAAAGAACAGAACCGTCGAATCTAGTGTTTGGTTAGTTGTAATGGTGGGAACTGGACCGTGGAGTCTCGGGATGTTTTTTCATTTTTCTTAAGAAAAATAATTACTCCCTCTGGTTTTTTTTATCTGTTATTTACAGTTTTCAGTGTCAATTTTTAATCAAGAATTTCTAATATCAAACTTTTATAGAAAAATATAATATTATACTTTTTTAATAGTATTTTTTATTACAAATCTAATAACATCAATTTTATATAATAAATTATTATACAAATTAAAATATTAACTATCAAAGTTTTTAATACAATTTTTTGGGCGACAAAGAAAAACAAAGGGGGGCAGTAGTTAAAATGAAGGTGAAATTGATGCTTATTCCCTCTCATTGTGGCCGTCACTTGCTCCCTTTATTCCTAATTACTTGTTCATTTTTAAGTAATTTTGTTGTCTCTATTCATTTGTTGCTTTATATTTTCAAAAGCAATTTTAGTTCTCTGACCTTTAATAAATAGTTTTATAATAAATCACTCAACAATAATTTCATTTATTTTTATAGATCAAATAAAAAGAATAAAAGAGTAATAAATTCTATGTCATCTTAAATGTTTTTTCTTTGATCGATAATTTTTTACTTAATATTTTATCAAAAATTATAATATTATATTTTTATAATAAAATTTTATCACAAATTTAAGATAATTTTTTTGTATAATAGACTATTGTATATGTTGAGATTAATAGTCAAATTTCTTAAAGTTGACAGACATATAAATTAAGATGAGAGATAAAATGAAAAGGGGGTATATCTTCTATATATATAAAGAGGCTTATTGTACGGGGGAGGACTAAAAAATGTTTGAGAGTCAAATTTACATTTTTGCCCTCAAAATATAAAGATGCTTATTGTGGGGGAGGACCAAATATGTTTGTAAGTGGGTTAAATACATATTTGGTTTATATTTAGATAAGGTAAATACGGGTCCGACATATTTCGGATTCGTGTAAATATGAGTTAGGTGTATTTCGGGTTCAAATAAATATGAGTTTACGTGTATTTTGGATTCGGGTCAATACGGGTCATGTATATTTCGGAATCGGGTGAATACGGGTTGAATATTATTTGACAATAGAAAACGTTAAAAGTCTTAACATATGACAATTTTTAAAGCGTCATAATTTTTATGAGTATATGCAAACTAGGTGTCGTTCTTTTATGCGGTAAGTATGCGGTCTTTATTATTTACGATCACGGTGGTATTGAGTTGTGGTGGATTATGGTAAGTTGTAGTTGAAATAACAAAATGGGTGTTGAAAGATTTTATAATTATTTGAAATTTTTTGATATTTATTAAAAAGGTAAATGGAAAGGTGCGGTGGATAATGTTGGATTGTGGTAAGTTGCGGTGTGATGCATCGCACCGCATTGCCATCGCAAAAGAACAGGGCCTAAATTAATGCGCATTATATTTGAAAAATGAACATAGTATTACATATAAAATTATAAATATTTGTTGTTATTTGTAATTTTTCACACTTATTGAAATCCAAGGTAAATTAAAATATGATTAATAAAATATTTTATGTGCATTATTAAACCAACTATGTATAATAAAATTATAACTTTTAACTCGTGCTACAGTAAATAAGGTGTCTAGCATCAAACAAAACTTTATGTCCAAACCAATCAATACGGGAAGTGAGTTAAATACGTATCGGTTGTAGATCTAGATAAGGTAAATACGGACCCGGTATATTTCGGGTTCCGGTAAATACGAATTAGGTTTATTTCGAGTTCAAGTAAATATGGGTTAAGTGTATTCCGGTTTCAAGTCAATACGGGTCAGGTATATTTTCGGATCAAATTAATGCGGGCTGAATATAATTTGACAATAGAAAATGCTAAGAGACTTAACATATGACTATTTTTAAATCATTATAATTTTTATGAGTATATAAACTAAATTAATGTACATTATTTTTTTTAAAGTGAATGTAGCATTACATATAAAATTATAAATACTTATATCATTGTTTCTAACATTTTATACTTATTAAAATATAAGGTCAACTAAAATGTGTTTAATATAATATATTTTATGTGCATTAGTACACTAAATATATAAAAAAAATTGTAATATATTTGGCGAGTGGGAAAGGTGGAATAGAGTGGATATATTAGATAGTAATTGAGAAACTAAATCACATAAGTTACATCATTTAAATATATGAATTTTAAAATATATTATTTATAATTTTTATTAAGGTATTGTGAGTAAGATAAATCATATTAGTGATATTATTTATTAAATATATGAGTTTTTAAATAGATATCATGCAAAATAGATAAAAAAAAGAATTAATAATATGAAAAAAGGTGGAATAATGTAACTAAGAATGTAATAAATAAAATAAATTTATCACATATTAAAAAAACTAGGATCCTAACCCGTCCGTAGGATGGGCCACAGATCTAGTAATCATAAATAACAAAGGTAACAAATCGATATTTTTTTTATCATTTTTTTAGTCCATTCGATATTCTATCTTATCTAAAACTTTAATGAATATTGACTTATAAACGCACTACCTGTTTATTGTGCGTGACACTTTCTCTGGATAACATAAAATATTACTACTCAATTCTCATCGTAAAAAGTAAAAACAGTATTTGTTTTGTCCTTTTACTTCACGTAGACAGGTAAATAACTTGTTTAATCTTTGGATGATGCTTTAGCACCCTTGGTAGATGGTATGCTTTTTCAACGTAAAACAAAGAAATGAAGAATTACTTCCTCATTTCGACTTTATTTGTAACACACGTAAGGGACAAGGCAGATTCTTGTATTTTAAAATTGTAATTGTTATTGTTGAGGAAGTTTAAGGTGGGAGCCCAATTTAATAAAGACTTATGGTACATAAGTTGAATGAAGTTTTATCTTATAATCAATTGGTGTTAAGAGAAGTAGCCCACTTGACTTATATATTATGTCATTTCTATTTAATTTTCCGATGTAAGATACTTTTACTCATGGGTGAATCCCAACAGTTTCCCCTTCACACATGAGTCTCTTCCCCTTGATCGGAAGCCCCTTTCATACATGAGTCTCTCCCCTTTGATCGGAAGCCTCTTTTTTGTCAAGATTTCAATTCACTATCAGAAGCCCATCATAGCCACACCTTACTCTACAGAGTTGCACCATACTCCACCTGAGTCTCATGCCACCACTTTGCCTCAAGAGTCCCAGTCGTACCTTACTCCACAGAGCCACACCCTACTCCACAGTCTCCACCTGAGTCTCATGTCACCACTCTGCGCATTCAGGAGACCCAGTCGTGCACACGCCCTAGTCCATGCTCATATCCATGGTGTTTTTTTTTTGCGGGACCACTTTCCCGCACCTTGCGCCCAGCCGAACGAACCATCAACTCTGATACCACTTGTTAGGAAATAAGCAAGATAATAATGGAAGTGAAATAAATTGAGATGACGGATATTACGACAAAATTTAGGAACGCAAAAATAAGCGATCAAATCAAACACCAGATTTACGTGGCAAACCGAAAAACTCGGAGGAAAACTCACGGACGGCGACAGCCAGAAAATAATCCACTTTGAGAGGAGGAGCACAACTCGATCACTATCACGGGGTGTGATGCGATCAATAGGAAAGAGATTACAATGTAAATCTCTCTAACTCTCAACTCACAATCTCTCAGGATACACTGGGAAAATATTGGTGAAACAAACTCTCTCTCAATATTTTCTCCCTCTCTAACTCTCTGTCAGACGATGCTGCCGTTCGCCGTGAAATAAAGTGGATAAAAATGAACCCTATTTATAGGGTGGCTAGGAGAAGAAATTAGGTTAAACTACAATTAACCTTCGGCCCATAGCTTAAATCCCACTGCGGAAGAAAAAATGAAATACATGAGACGTTAGCAGCGCCTTGAGGCGCCGTCGCGCGACAAACGCACCTTCTTGGCGCCGCGCACGTGCATGTAAGGGGCGCCTTATGTCTCGTCTCCGCAACATAGGGCACTGGTAGCGCCTAAAAGAAGGGGTAGCGCTTGGGAGAAGGGGGGTAGCGCACTAGCGCTTGGTGACGATTTCCCATATTTGCCGATTCTTCTCACGTTCTGGACCCCACTGAGGATCCATTGGGTTACAAAACCCAACAAACTCCACCTTGTACCATGATTCGAGTCATCTATCCAGATAAACATCTTGACTATCGCCATCAACGCGCCCCTCGCAGGGCGTTGCCCCGAAGGGCTCTCAAGCGGTATCAAACTTCATATACCGCTGCCTGGGTGCCTGTTTAAGGCCATCTATGTTGTCGAACTCACAAAGTTTGAGACCGCCGCTGCAATTCTCGTCACTGTAGACCCTTGTAGGGTGTATAAGCTGCCCTTCCTGGTTCCCTTCATCAGAACAATGGAACCCACACACTTTTAGGACACCATCTTCTCTTTTGTACCTGCAACCGTTAGCTTCAAGAGTACACAAAGAAATCAAATTGCAGATTATGTTAGGAATATCACGAATCTCTTTCAGGGTTCTGTCATCATCCTTAACAATAAACCCCTCTGCATATGAATCGCACTCAACGCAGTTTGTGGTACGAGTTTTGGTGCGGTTATCCTTACTACCCTACTGCCCGTCTCTCTGTTTTGTCCAACAGTCACTGTCGCCCTTTAGGCAACTCACACAGCTCCCATGTATGAATCTTCTGTAGACTCTTAGCGCATATGCGATCGTAGCATTGGCTTCTTTAGTATACCGTGCTGGTCTCCTGATCTCCCTCTTGGGACGATCTCTTGCCATGCTCAGTTCTTCCTCCTCCTGAGGAACATCAGTATCGATCTTAGGCTCATCAACCTGAGCTGTTTCATGAGCATTATCAGCGGCTTGCTCTTGACTGCAGGTTCCAGTGGCTCCACCTTGAGCTTCAACCTGCTCCACTTCGAACCCAACTCTTCCTGTGTCCTCATCGCTCATTGTTTCATCAGTCTTCGTGTAGGGATACTCAATCACATCCCGTACCGCGTGTTGAATCAGGACCGCCTTCATTTGCAGTCTCCTTGTTCCATCGAATTTTGGAATCTCGCACTTCATGATTGAAGTCATCTCCACCTTGCTCTGATACCACTTGTTGGGGAAATTCAAAGCGGGAGCCCACTTCAACCAAGGTTTATGATACACAAGTTGAGTGAGGTTTCATCTTATAACCAATTGGTGTTAAGAGGAGTAACCCACTTGACTTATATACCATGTCTTTTCTATTTATTTTTCTGATGTGGGACATTTTTACTCAGTGTCAGCCATAAGGGGGTAGCGCCTTATGCCTCGTCTTCGTAACATAGGGCGCTGGTAGCGCCTAAAAGAAGGGGGTAGCGCCTGGTAGAAGGGGGGGTAACGACTGGTGACGATCTCCCATATTTGTCGATTCTTCTCTCGTTCTGGACCCTACCGAGGATCCAATGGGCCACAAAACCCAACAAATATTGTTGGGTTTATGGTCCATTGGATCAGCTAAGGTCCAAAATGACAGAGGATACAATTTTAATCTAATTCTAATTTCCTTTTCCAGTCCGATTCTATTCGCTATTTGAGTTTTAATCTGACGCTATTTTTCTCCTAGCTATCCTATAAATATGATTCAGTTTTCTCCACTTTAATAACCAGAGCAAGAGAGAGAGAAAATATTGAGAGAGATGGAGTCTCACCAATATTTTCCCAGTATATCCTGAGAGAAAGATTGTGAGTGAGAGTGAGAGAGATTTATATTATAATCTCCTCTTTTGTTGATCGCATCACATCCTGTGATAGTGGTTGGGTTGTACTCCTCCTTTCTCATAGTGGATTATTTTCTGGCTATCGTCGTCCGTGGGTTTTTCTCCGAGTTCTTCGGTTTCCTACGTAAACCTGGTGTTGTCTTATCGCTTATTTTTTGTTCCTGAATTTCGTCGTAGTTTCCGTCATCTCGTTTATTTCGCTTCCGCTGTTATATTCCTATTACTTACTTATTTCCTAACAGTTATTTATGAAAGAAAGCTAGGATGTCTCTTCCAGTATAGGTAACCCTACTTTTTTTTTTTGATAAAAATAGTCTCACTTTTAAAATACTGTATTACTTATTTTTATACAAATTACTCAAACTTAAAATAATTCATTGCCTATTTCTATATAAACAACCTAAATTTTTTGGAAGTTATTTTGCATATTTTATATATTTGGTATAGTTTCAACTTTTGATGTTTAAAAGTTCTAAAATAGCTAAATCAAACATATGCACTTACTCATATTTGTCTTATTTTACTTACCCACTTTTACATATCCATTGAAAAAAATATGATATAAAAATTTGACTTCAGTTTTTCTTGAATGATTACCTTTTAATTTATGATATCGCACTTAAAAATGATATATTTTAATTATACGTAAATGATCTACCATGTATCGTATAATTTGTGGATAATGTAACGTAAAGATACTACATTCTTCATTCTTTCTTATTTGGCACTTTGACAAACAATAATACAATATTATGTAATTTATCTATAGTATTATATTTATTTTTCAAATACAATGTACAATAATTTAGTTTTCATACTAACATAAAATCCTTCAAAGATTGTCATATGTTAAGAATTTAACGTTTCACCTGAGTTTGAAATACATGCGATCATATTTACCTAAACCCGAACTACATCTGAGTCATGTTTTTAGAGTGAAATTTACCCGAAACCAATATATATCCGACCCGTATTTACCCTAAAAAGAATTTTTTACTATCAAAGAACATCTTACCCGTATTTACTTGAATTTGAAATACACCAGAGTCATTTTTTAGCTGAAATGTACCCGAAATCAAAATACGCTCGACCCGTATTTACCTTAACCAAATATACAGTTGACCTATATTGCTTAGTTATTGTACTCGAGGGTAAAAAAGTAAATTAATATATAAACACATGCTAAAGACAAGTTGTTGATTAATTATTATGTCCAAAGGCGAAATAGTAAATTTGTGTGTCAACACAAACAAGCAAGCAGACAGACTAAGCTGCATGACAACAACAAAACTATCCTTTTTATAATAGTTAAAGATTAAGGAAATGACTAAGGATAGCAATTAAATGTTTCAAAAAGTCTAATACTTTTTTTGAACGTCAATTTTTTAAAGAATATTTTTATGAAAACTTACAATATGCTTACAGTAGTACTTTTGTTATGAATTGGATAAAAATATTTTTGTGTAATTGAATATCGTGCGAATAAGGTCGGTTCCTCTATGTGGTTGGTTGGTTGCGGTTCCACACCGCATCACAACTTTCCATATTCCACCACAATCCACCACAATTTATCACAACTCACCACAATTTACTTTTTCAATTGAATTTTTGGACGCTAATATGCTGAACTTTTAGGGTATTGAGCAATAATGTACTGAACTTTGACCTTGAACAATAATGCACTGAACTTTGAGGGGTGTTCGACAATAATGCAACCGAAACAATTTCAACGGGTGGTTGACTTAGTGGCGATTTACGTGGCAGACCGAGAAGATGAATATGCTAAATAATATCTAAATTTACGACATATCAACTAATCTACAAAAGCAAAGGTGATGTTATACAATTACAACAACAACCTCTCAACGGAAACACGTTTAAACAAATGTGATTTTATGTTTTTTTTTACTTTTTTCAAAGTTGATTCTCTTTGTTTATGTGTGGATTAGCTGACATGTCATAAATTCAAATATTTTTGGACCAATTCATCTCCTCCACATGCTATGTAGGATTGTCACAAATTAAAGTCAACCACTGTCGAAATCGTTCTGAGTGCATTATTGTTCAATACCCCCAAAGTACAGTGTATTATTGTCCAAGGTTAAAGTTCAGTGCATTATTTTCCAATATCCCAAAAGTTCAGTATATTAGCATCCAAAAAAAACCCTTTTCAATTTTAAATTTATCAACCCATTTACAATTACTTAAACCACAACCCACCACAACTTTTCCCAACTCACCACAATCCATCACATTTCTTCCCCCACCGCAATGCAACCAGCCGTATAAAAGAATGGGGCCTAAATAAACAATCAAATGTGATTGATGCATAGATCTTTGTGACACATAAACTAAAACGAGGGAGTATCTTTTAGAGTTGTTTACTCCCTCCATTTCATATTAATTATCGACTTTGAAAATATTGCAGTTAAATTTTAAAAATTTTTACGATAAATTTCTCAATATGTATAATGAGTTATATAAAACTACCACCATTAGATTTGTAATGAAAAACATTATCATAAAAGTGTAATATTGCAATTGTTAATAACATATTATATAATAAATTATCAATCAAAGAGTAATATTGTAGACCATGAAAGTTAAAATTATTGCAATTAATATGGAGGGACGAAGTATTAATTAAGTTTTGCTCAAACCGTTCAATGATAATATTAGCGTCAAAAAATTACTTGGAGGTACCCCAATATTTGGGGAAACTATTTTTCGGTACCCCAACTTTTCAAAACTCATTTTAAGGTGCCTTTAATTTTTGGGTTAGTAATTATTTGGTGCTTTTCCGGCTATCAATTTTATTAAGTGACCAAAATACCCTTATTTTTCTTCTTCAAAGGTATTTCTTCAAAAATAGAAAAACAAGGGTATTTCGGTCGGTTAACTAAATTAATGGCCGGAAAAGCACTTAATAATTACTAACTCAAAAAATAAGGGTACCCAAAATGAATTTTGAAAAATTTGAGTACCTGAAAAACATTTTATTAAAAGTTAGGGTACCTTCGAGTAATTTTTTGTATTAGCGCATCCAAATCTTATTAATTAATCACAGCCGAAGAATTGATGAAGAAATATGCCTAATTCTCATGGTAATTCTCTAGATTCGTGTTGTATTTTTCAATCAATCATTTGTGCAGATAGATGAGAAAGTGCAAAGGGAGATCATAAATCATCGATCGTTGAGGCATCCTAACATTATTGCGTTTAAAGAGGTTAATTACTACTGTCGATTCCAAAATATTTGTTATTTAGGAAGCGTTTGGTAGGAAATCAGGGAAATTTTTCCCATTGGAAGTATTTCATGGGAAAGATTTCATCGGGAAAATTTCCCTTAGCTCCATTAAGAAAAATTTTCCAAAGAAAAATTTTCCTTAGGAAAATGGAGAAAATGGTGGGCTCACCGTGTAATTTTTCCCGATGTCAACCCACATCCAAACACAGAGAAAATAAGTCAACCCGGGAAAATTGACCATTTCCCTGAGGTTATTGACCAACCAAACGCACTTAAATTTGACCGTTGATTATGTACAGACTACAATAAGTTACAATATGAAACTGCCGTAATTATAATTTTTAGTAAATTATCTTTCTAATTGCGGTACTTTCATATTTGAGTTCATTATAATCTGTGAGCAATTAACAATCAAAATTTAGTTAAAGGATAAACATTTTGGGACGGAAATAGCAGTTCCACCACATTTCAACTTCGGTTTCGGTGAATTATGAAATTTGATGGAATATGGAAAGGTGTGATGCGGTGTGAAACCGCAACCAACCAACTGTATAAAAGGACGAGGCCTAGATAGATAAGTTCTTTACCTAATTCCAAGACTATTATCAAAGATATTTTTGGCAATTTGTAAACTTTTCACCTCATTTCTCATGCTTAGCCCCATTCTTTCTTGCGGTTGATTACAGTACAGTGTGGTGTAAATTTGAAAAGTGTGGTAGGTTGCGGAAAGTTGTGGTGGAATGTGGAAGGTTATGGACTTATGGTTGAAATAATGGTAAATGAGTTGGTATATGAAAATGTATAACTTTTAATAAAAAGATAAATAAAAAGTGTGAAATAGTAGATTATAGTGAGTTATGGTGGAAATTGAAATTTGTGATGCAGTGTGGAACCGCAACAAACCGGCCGTATAAAAAAAGGATCCTTATTAGTTTTGATAAATTAGTTTTCGTGATAAATAATTAGGGCCGTAGGCAGTACTTACTGATTAGAATTTAATCGAATTTGGAATACAAATAGGTGATTTTGACTCCTACCCATCTAGCTATTGTAATGGAGTATGCACCTGGCGGAGAGCTCTTCGGAAGAATACGCAAGGCTGGAAAGTTGAGTGAAAATGAGGTATATATTATTGTTTTCTTTTTCAAATATTTTAGGTAGCGATGGCAAAAATTCGTCCGACCTGAATGTTCGAATTCGTCCGATCCGAATTAAACCGGGTATGGTCATAAAATTTTTTGTCCGAATTTTAAATTTAGACAATTTGGTCATGTCCGATTCAAAAATCGGGTCAGGTTCGGGTTTGAGGGAAGAAATTCGGACGTCCAAATTTTGTTCCAAATTCGGGTTCGGACAAATTCGGACGCATTCGGCCATTGTCCGAATATAGAATTCGGACAAAATATTGGAATTATGTATATATTAGCGGAAATTCGGGTTTGGTTATATTCGGACAAATCCGGGTTCGGACAAATTCGAGTTCGGACACTAAAAAATGTACGAATTGTCTGAACCCGATTTGACCTGAACCCGAATTTTTGTCATTGCTAATTTTAGGTGCCCCCTCCCTCATATATTTTTTTTCCCGGAAATACTAACATTAGATCTGATATGAGATCAATATATAGTTGATTTGTTTTTTCAATTGAAGTATTTGTTCATTTCTATAAAATAAATCACATATGCTAAAAGGTATGAATTTTAATAAAATATAATTAATTGTTCTAACATATTACTTTGATTAATATATATTGATTTCGGCCTTTTGGGTTTTAAAAGTAGAATAATTGATAGTTTTACTTTTTAGTTGTAATAGTTGAAAAAGATTGAACTATGATAGATTTTCTTTATAAAAAACTAATTTTCGTAGAAAATTATATCATATTGAATAGGATTACTTATGGCGAATCAATATACATTAACTTTTGTGTTTCAGTGATTGAAAGATAATTACATTCTTTTTACTATAATAATTGAAATAATTTTCAATTCTGCTACGATCACCCTCATTTCACATGTTCAAGATTTACGCTTCATCATCATCTCATGATAAGATTTTCTAAGATCGATATCTCACCGCAAACAAACTACTGGCTCCGTTGTTTTTTATCTGTTGTCTTGAAAATTGTGTTAGAAACTTTGACTGTTAATATCTTAATTTGTATAATGATTCACCATACAAAGTTGATATCATTAGATTCGTAATAAAAAATACTATTTAAAAAGTATAATATTATAATTTTTTATAAAAAATTTATATTAGAAATTATTGATTAAAGATTGACACTGAAAATCATAAATGACAGATAAAAAAGAACGGAAGGAGTATATTTTATTAAAATGTTTTTGTTTCCCATGTGGTTGATAAGGGTTGTCAATATTTTGCTAATTTGTTCACTAACATGTTAAATATTCCAACTAGGCTCGGTTCTACTTTCAACAGCTGATATCAGGAGTAAGTTATTGTCACAAAATGGTGCGTAATCATATATCAACACTTTTAACTACATAATTTGTTATACTACTCCGATACTTAGCGAGCATATAACAACGTAACTAACCAACATGCTTATGTCCTGTCGTGAAGGGAATATGCCATCGCGATTTGAAAGTAGAAAATGTTCTATTAGATGGAAGCCCACTCCCTCGAGTGAAAATATGTGACTTTGGATACTCTAAGGTACGTACTTTAATTAAAATTTGCGAATTAATTGTACATGAGATGATTTCATGACAATTTGTCATGAGATTTTCATCGAGTAAATTACATTTATCATACCTGACATTTGTGGTAATAATTTTTATACACTTGATATTTGTGAAATAATTTTCACCTTACCTGACATTAAGTGAAAGTGATTTTTAGTGGCAAAATCTGGTCACTTCTCATCAGAAATGAGGAAATACAATAATGTTCCTATATGGCTACGTGAATTTATCATGTTGTCCATCAATATTGAAAAGGAAATTACTTAAATAACTCTTTCATCGTTTTATTTCCGATGAGAAATGACCGGATTTTGCCATTAAAAATCACTTTCACTTAATGTCAGGTAAGGTGAAAATTATTTCACAAATATCAAGTGTACAAAAATTATTACCACAAATATTAGGTAGGGTAAATGTCTCAATTTTCATCTCAAATAAGTATCGTTCGCAATAATCATGATTAAAATGTTGGTGTGGTAATACTTGCATGGTTGCTTTGGGCAGTCATCAGTGTTCAATTCACTTCCCAGATCAACAGTGGGAACACCTGCATATGTTGCTCCAGAAGTACTTAAAAGTGAAGAAGAATATGACGGCAAGGTAACTAATAACTACGCCTCTTTTATATCTTTTTGGTTTTTAATTAATGGTTTATTGGATGATAATACACTGAACTTTAGGGGTATTGGACAATAATACACTGAACTTTTTTTTTTTTACTCTAATACACTGAACTTTGAGGGTATTGGACAATAATACACTCAGACCAATTCAGCTGGTGGTTGACACGGACTTTAAAGTATCGTTTTTTATTTTTTTTCAAATAAATTGAGCGTTTTTCTAAACTAGCAATGTAAACTTATCTGTGTATCATATATTGTGAGAGATGACATTTAATTGAAGTTACATAAAATTTTATATGAATTTGTTGAATTTATTGTAGGTTGCTGACGTATGGTCGTGTGGCGTGACTTTGTATGTAATGCTATTTGGAATGTATCCCTTTGTAGACCCAGAGAACCCCAGTAACATTTACAAGATGTTTCAGGTACACATATATTGTTTCTTTTGCTCAAATTGGATGGTAAATTCTTGAAATATATATCCTTTACTTAAGTAAAAACAACCCTTTGTTTTGTGCAGAGAATATTGACACTAACTTATTCCATTCCTGAAAATGTCAATGTATCTGAAGAATGTCTCCATCTTATCTCAAGAATTTTCGTCTTGGATGCCAATCAGGTAATGTGCCTCGCATGCATTTCAACAAGTAATTTTCTTCTTGGATGTTAATTACTAACATAAATTCTTGGGTTAGATGAGATGGATAAATGTTGTTACTTAAGTTTTCAACTCTTGAAAAAGCAGAGGATTACAATACCAGAAATCAAGAAGCATGAATGGTACTTGAAAAATCTTCCTGAAGAGCTAATAGTTGAGAATGAAATGGAGAAGGAAGAAGCATTAATGGAAGCAGAAAGCATTAGTAATGAGGGAATGCAGAGCATAGAGAGCATCACACAAATAGTGGAAGAAGCCACGATTCCTGATCCTAATTACGCCCCTGTTTTTGAATTTATTGATGAGGGATCGGGTACAGATTCAGAGGAGGAAGATGACGACTTGATCGACACTAGTGGAGAATTAGTCTCCATTTATAGCATGGGAAACAGGATCTAGGTAGCTAGAGTCCAAGCACGTTTAAAATCTTTACCTTAATTAGGCCCCGTTCTTTTGTGTGTTGCGTTTGCGTTTGCGTTGCGTTTGCGTTTCGGTAAGTTGCGTTGGGTTGTGGTAGGAAATAATAAAAAGGTGGTTAGAGGTGAATAGTAAATTGTGATAAATTGCATTTGCCATGCGTTACGTTATATTGATTTTACTGTATTAAAAACTTTATTGTTAGTGTTGGATTATCAAGTACTAATGGTCAACCATGTAAACTTGGAGATGACTCTTCCTCAACGTTGCTTGTCTAAATCAATCTATCCATGTGCATATTATTTTTTTCTATTATTGCAAGCCAAAGACTTAAAGAGTTCGCAAAATACAGCAAAATCGCAATATGAAACAGCAAGCAACCCACTTCAAAAGACACGTGCATACGAAAAACTGCAAAACATAATCAATACATCAAGGATTTACTACAACCAAAAAAACTTTCTCAGTCGGCAACGATCACAAAGGATCAACTTCACTTGGGTGAGTCATCGAGGAACCTCACGCCTATATCATTGCCAATAATCCTTTTTCAGCGCTCAACCTCAGCATCAATATCATCAAAAATGTCATCTTCCAAGTTGTTTGCACGCCTATTCTTCCTAGCCTTCTGACCATCCTTTTGGCCAAGAACAATTCTACAAATTGTTTCTCTGACAAGTTGTCATTTAAATTTCATCAACATCTTCTGACCATCCATGTGCATATTATTACAACATAATTCCCTCCATTTGTTATTCATAATTAGAAAGGCACATATACATTGTTATTGGAGTCTTTTGACCCAACAACAATAATTGTTGTATTCAATTTTAGACTTGGCCTAATTTGAGACTTTGCCTAATTTCAATTTTCAGGCGCAGTGACAAGCATAGTTGTGTTCAATTTTCGTACGGTATTTTTTGACTAAAAAATATGAAATGCTAAATCAAATACTAGATATTAACTTCATTAACGTTTCAGAAAAACACTATTTAACACAAACATACTTAAAATGTTAGTTTACAAAGGCTTAATATTTATCCAAATAAAATTTAGGCTTTGTTAAAACCATAAACATTACCCTAAACACCATTACTAAACACATCCTTAGAGTTTAGATATCTCATCTTTAAATCAATTATTGAATTATGAAAACGAGAAACCAAATCTAATTATACTCACCGCTAATATACACTCATTGCGAATTTGTGAGTTGCACCTAGGGTCTAGGGATCAGTAATGGGCTAGGCCGGGTCGGCCCATTGGCCATATGGGATCGGGTCAATGCCAATTTATTGAAGTTGTGGACCGGGTCAAGGCTTTCTAGCAAAAATAAGGGTTGGGCAATGAGTCGACATCTCGGCCTTAAAATTAAAATGAAGTATACTTGTACAAATAAAAAAATATTTATATCAATTATTATTTAATGTTGGGTTCTAATAATATATTTAGGTAAGTTTAACATTTAAAATAAATAAATACGAAAAGTTGTTTATTTTAAATTATTGATAGACTAACCCGGTCCGACCCATTCACTTACCTTTTCACGTTGCTAAATAGGCTGGCCCCCTAATGACTCGACCTTTTGTCAACCCTATTTTTAACGCTCCAACCCTCTTGACCCTATGGGGACGCAGCCTATAGCCCGCCCCCATTTTTCATGGCCCAACTCTCTTGACCCTATGAGAACCCGACCTATATCCCACACCCCCTTTTTCGTGACCTAACTCTCTTGACCCTATGGGGACCCGACCCATAGCCCACCCGTAACTATATATCATCCTCATTATGTTTGATGTTTCGTTTCATATGTCACATTAGTCAACTCACACAACAACTCCCTGTGGCCTGCGGGTCCGGCTTTGACGGGTCTAGGGAGAGATCTTGATGTATGCCATGTAACACTAATTCCAAAAGACCCACAATTACAAACAGTACGGACTTTAGTGTTTGAATTAGGGGTGACCAATGCATTATAACACTTATTTTGTAAACCTATAATTTATAATTTTTTATCACAAATTTATATTAAATTGTTTTTTTCTTTTTTCCGAGTTATAATTCTTATTATGAGGAACTCCCAAGTTGGTATCAATCTGATGCATGGGTAAGAATGTATCTTTCTATACATACATACACATCTATTTATGTGTACAGTATGAAAATCGCCAATATAGTACTAATAATGTCTAATCTAACTAGAATTATAGCTCATTCCAAGAGGAAGGAATAGAGCTTGTTTAGGCTTGATACTCTCCATACATTTTGCTAATTGAGCATAACTGGTTTGTGTCATTTTTCCCTGGTGTTCAAGTTTGGCGAAGCTTATATTTGCTATTCTACTGTATATATATGTAATATGTGTTTTTTTTTTCGTGCATTGTAAAATTGGTCTGGTAACGTACGTAGTAAGACTGCTGACATTCAAATCTTCTCAGATCCTGCGAAAGCAAAGTTTATACTGGGTGTTGTTGTGAATGGGCTCAAGGGGTACATCACTGTGTTACATGGGAAAACAAGTAGAGAAATAACATGTGGAATATAACGGAAGTTCCTATTGTAACGACTTCTTATTGATAACATGCTTAATTATGGTGAAACTATATGTTTTATGTGATGTAATATAAGTTTTAAGCGTCGGTCCAAGTGATTTCCATCTCCCCGTATTTAGGGTTGTTAGGAGATACACCAAGGGCCGTCCACACAGCATCGGATGCATCCACAATGTTGTACCTACAAGGTTGTTGGTAGGCATGCTCGGCATCACACCCCATGGTGGAGTCACACTCATCAACCACCTTGGCTCTAGTGGTTCGGCCGTTTCCATGGATAATGATCTCCTTCCCACATCGGGACCCACCCTTGTACCACCCGGTGGAGAGGGCGACAATCGGGGTCTCGTTCGAGTGGAACTTTCCATCACACTCGGACGCGCCCCCTCCATCCCCTCCTTCCTCGAAGTCATTCTGGGTCAAGATGGCCTTTGTCTGGCTGGTCACTGGTGGCGAGCATTTGTAAATCTTGTAGGGTTGACCAGCCACGCAACAAGGCTCTTGGTTCGGGTCACATTGGGACCTAGAAGCCCGCTTGGCAATGAGGGTGCCAGAGGGTTGGCATGTTTGGGCATGAGTTGTTGTGGGTAGGAAGTATGTGGTGAGGATGGCTATGATGAGAAGCATTAGGGCATAGTTATTGACTAGCATGCTCATGTTTCTTTATTTTCTTCTTCCTTGGCTTCTTGAATAGGCTATGGGGCTTGTGATGGTTGTAGAATGAAGAGGAAGAGGAGGAGGATGGTGTTATTTATAGAGAAGTAGGGTTGGCTAAGAGTAAAGGATATGGTTCTGTTGGGATTCACCCATGAGTAAATGTCCCACATCGGAAAAGTAAAGAGAAAGGATATGGTATATAAGTCAACTGAGCTACTTTTCTTAACACCAATTGGTTTTAAGATGTAACCTCATTTAACTTGTGTACTATGGGCCTTGGGCTCCTGCTTGGATCTCTCCAATAGGTAAATTGATCTCTTTCCAATAAGCTTAACAAAAGGACATAAGACACTTCACACCCATTCATTTACTTCTAACAAACTATACACACACTTGCATGAGAGTTTAACAAAAGGACATAAAACACTTCACACACATTCATTTACTTCTAACAAACACACACATATATATTTTTGATTAATTCTTATCGCTACAATATTTTTGATGAATATTATGGTGTAATAGCTAATGGCTAGAATAAACATGTGCAATTAAAGTTTTTTGATGAATATTGTGGTTGTAACACCCCAACCTTTAACCACAAGATTAAATCACTAATTATGATCCCAAACCTGTGATTAGCGCAGCGGAACACTTAGGTTGAAGTATTACCGCCGTCCCTACTCGGGACAAGGCTAACAACTACCAAGGACAACAACTACAAACCACATTAAAGATTAACATCAATCTCAAAACTCCACCTTATGAAAATAACTTATACAACCCATAAGATACAATATAACATGACATATAACTAAATATTCTTCATGAGTCAAAGGTCCTTTAATCCTTTGAGATAACTTGGCAAACCGGCTTCCATCACCCTACAAAACTACCTTGCTTAAAGAGGAAAACTCCTGCTTTTGCTTGCTGTTATCCTGTAAGCTCGGACCTCCTAAAAAGAAAACATTAAAACACGCAAAAGTGAGTGGGGAAACACTCAGCACGTAAACCTCCAACACGTAAAACCGTTCGAAAACGGTTTTAGTGTCGACATTTAAATTCATTTTGAAAACGGGAAAGGGGAATAAAACCTACAAATTGAGATGAAGTAAAATACATATAACATACATGAGTGAACGACATAGAGTAATAGATAGATAAAATATGTGGAACCCTTATGATCGGTGCAAGCACCTCACACACGCGCATGCCCAAATCGATCTAGATTTGGATTGGGTGACTGCTAAGCAGTCGACACTGGCCAGGTCAAGACACTCTGATCAGGAGTGTTATAAACATGAATATAAATGAATAACATATAAAATGCGGGTCCACTTTTGAATATAAAGATATCGTAAAGCATAAACTTGATAAGGTACGATTATAATGAACATTGAACATGATTAGACGGTAAAGGTTGGACAATTTGCGTACCTTAACTTGAAGCGAAGATAAGTGGCGCGTCTCGGCCTCGGGATGGCTTGGGCGGCTTGGAAACTAGGATAAAAGAAGTATAGCGTGGAGAACCGAATAAGGTCCTTAGTGAGTTTCAAACGTTAAGTAAAATAGAACTAAGAACGTAATAACTTAGACAGAAATTTCAGGTTTTTAAGAAATAGAGTTTTTAGCATAACTTGGGCTAGAAAACTCAGAATTAAACAAACGAGTACTTCCCGGAATAGGGAAAATTAAGTCCTACAACTTTGTCAACAGGACCGAGGTCCAAAAATGAAGGGAAAGGGCTGAAAAACAGCCGGGACAGAAACAGAATGTGTAATTTGGAAATTAGAAACTTTCGGTTTGATCTTTTGATACGAAACTCATAAAGACTTGGAAGTAAACGATGAATAGCTTAACTTAGTGAATGATTTGAGTAGATCATAATGATGGAATGTAGAGAATTAAGGAATGAAAGGCTAGAATGAAAGTTAGAGAATTCTTGATTTTTCGGATACGTCGTCAAACGACGAAGGAGAAATTTACAATGATAGATTAATGGGTTTTGGGAGTGTTTGAATAATGGCTTGGAAATTATGAGTTAAAGAAGGATTAAAAATCCTAGGATTATTGTGTCTCAAAGAACTCTGAGACTAAAGATGCATTCCGAAACCACACTTAAAGTCGATGTAACTTAATCCTTCAACCTTAACTAAGATAACATAACTTTGATAAATAACATGAACCTCCCAAAGATAGCATTGACAACTTAGAAACACCTCTTGAACATTCTAATATTGGCCAAAGAGTCTCCAAGTAATTAGAATTCCCTTAATTGGTCGAATTTGGATCACAACATCCCAAATTATGCATAAAATTCTGGGCAGAACCCAATTGATACCCCTCAGTCTCGACCCAATAACTTTCACTCCCGATATCGGATGAACGCAAACCATACATTTCCGGAAAGCTTAAAACGTCACCTAAAACTTTTATGTTTACCACTGGAATCGATAAAAACTCTAAATGGACGAAAATTGGTCCCCAAGCTACTGACTCAGACTTGTATACAATTTACACCCCTTCACGGTTTTGCTCATAACTCGAGCTACACATGTCGGATTCTCGAAATTCCAAAGCCCATAGTTAGGTAATGACTTAAGCTATCTTTTCCAGTAAAAATCTGGGCTAAAAACACATTTTAATTTCTCTATAAAAATCAAATTTCAAACAGAAACTTAATTGGCCATCAAAACCCACATGCATGACCTCCTTTGTCTCCAATTTGCATCAATTCCCAATTAAACTTCAAGGTAACCATCATCCATGGATTTTCCAGAAATTAAACACTAAATCTTGCTTAAACATGATCCTAAAACTCACATGCAACAAGCTATTTCACACATTCAACAAGAATACAACATTAAACACCCAAAAATCAACTCAAATTCACATGTATCAAACCCAAATTCAAACCCTAATTTAACCACAATATAAATTCATGCTTGAGAACCTTAGAAGAGATGAAAAACATCAACAATACCCAATTCAAACATGAACATCAGATTAGGAAAGAAAAGCTTGAGTTAGGGTTTGGATATTATACCTCTTGGAGGAGAAATTGAGGGAGAAAACAAGAGAAGAGGTGGAGGAGTGCTTGGGGGTCGCCGGAATTCTCGCCGGTCACCGGAAATTTGGCCGGAAAACGACAGAAACAGAGGGGGGGGGGGCTGTTGTGGGTGGTCGGCCGAGCAAGAGCAAGGAGAGGAAGAAGGGAGTTTGTGAGTTGAGTGGGATTAAAATGAAGTGGAAAAAGACTAAGGCCCCCTCTTCTATCCTATTAATGTAAATATAACCTCCACTTTTAATACAAGTAAAAGAACACTTAACCAAGACAAATAAAATTAGATTAGGTAAAATAATTGGTAATAAACTAGCTAAGGTTAATTGGTATACCTTGGGTAGAATAAATTGATACAAAGTTAAATAAAGTAATTTGAATTTAAATTAGACGAAATCAATTAGTAATACTTAAAATAAAATAAAATAAATTGGTGGGATGATACTTAAGAAAATAAAATGAACGATAAAATATAATTAGGACGATTAGATGATTCGAGTATAATCGAAAATGTACATAAAAATTAATGTAACTTTCCTCGGTTAAAACCGTAAAGTTGAGAATCGTAAAATAAATTACATAACTTAACTCGAAAATAAATAAATAACCATAAACTCATGATAGTAATTATGTATGATAAGAATACTTTATCAACCGTGGTAATACGTATATAAAATACTATAACCAACCCATTTCGCCACCTCCTTACTCGAGACCTGTCACCACAATAAAAATAGTACTAATAATAATAAAATAAAATGAAAAAAAATTTAGTTGCGTAATTTGGGTTAATCATGATGATCATAACTTAATTAATATGGGTTTTAGGGCGGGTCGTTACAGTGGTGTTCTAGCTAATAGTTAGAACAAACATGTGCAATTAAAGTTATCAACATAAGGACATGCAAATTGGTAAGGAAAAGCATGCAAGTTGATAGGAAAAGCATGCAATTGGTAAGGAAATGCTAAATCAAACACTAAATTAATTTTACTAAGCTTAAAAAAAATGCTACTTAAAACGCAAACGTACTTAAAATTTTAGTTTACCAACCCTTGATATTTATCGAATAAAAGTTTTAACTTTGTTAAAACCATAAACACATCCTTATAGTTTAGATATCTCATCTTTAAATCAATCATTGAATTATGATAACGAGTAACCAAATATAATTATACACATCGCTAATATACACTCATTGCTAATTTGCGAGTTGCGATTAGGGATGGGTAATGGATTGGGCCAGGTCCGGCCATTGACTACATGGGGTTGGGTCAAGGTTGACCTATTGAAGTTGTGAGCCGAATTAGGACTTTCTAGCAGAAATAAGGATTGGCCCATGGGCCAATATTTCGACTCAAAAATTAAAATGAAGTATACTTGTATAAATAAAAGTAGATATGTTTGGTTATCAAAAAAAAAAAAGTAGATATGTTAATTCTTATTTAATGTGGGGTACTAATAATATATTTAAGTAAGTTTAACATTTAAAATAAATGCAAAAAACTATTTATTTTCAGTTATTGATAGGCTAACCTGGTCCAACCCATTCAATGACATTTTCACATTGGTAAATAGGCTGGCCCCCTACCGACTCGACCTTCTGTCGACCCCCATTTTTTATGTCCCAACCCTCATGACCCTATGGAGACCCGACCTATAGCCCATCCTTATTTTTCATGGGCCAACTCTCTTGATCCTATGGGGACCGACCCCCAGCCCACCCCTAACTATATATCATCCTCCTCATGTTTGATGTTTCATTTCGTATGTCGCATTAGTCAACTCACACAACAACACTCAGTGGCATGCGGGTTGACAACTCTACATAGAGATCTCGATGTAGATAATGTGAGACTGATTCCAAAAGACCCACAATCACAAACAGTGCAGACCTTAGTGTTTGAATTAGGGGTGACCAAAGCATTATAATACTTATTTTGTAAACCTACAACCTATAATTTTTATCACAAATTTATATTAAATTGTTTCTTTTTCGTTTTTCCGAGCTATAATACTTATTATGAGGAACTCCCATGGTGGTGTCAATCTGATGCGTGGGTAAAAATGTACTACCTCCATCCCTAATTTTATATCAACAAAACTAATTCATCAAAACTAATAAACATAGGGAATGGGTTGAAAAGTTTCCAAATTGTCAAAAGTATCCTTATGATTTTCTTGAAATGAGGTAAAGAATGTATTTATTAGGGGTAAAATTGGTATTATGATTGTTGGAGATGTAAAAGTTAGGTAATTTGACAAATAAAAAGGACAAGGTTGTTAGAAAATTTGACATTCATTTAAGGACGGAGGTAGTATCTTTCTGTGCATACATACACATCCGTTTCTGTGTACAGTATAAAAATCGCCACAATAGTACTAATAATGTCTGATCTAACTAGAATTATAATTTATAGCTCATCCCAAGAGGAAGGAGTAGAGCTTGTTTAAGCTTGATACTCTCCACACATTTTGTCAGTTGACCATATCTGGTTTGTGTCATTTTCACCCGGTGTTTATAAGTTTGGTAAAGCTTATATTTGCAATGTCTGTATACGTAATATCTGTTTCTTTCTTGACGTATATTTATCGAGGATCCTTAGCATCGATGAAAATGATGAGGGTGGGTCCAAACTAGTTTTTCTTCAAATCAAGCTCGGATTGCTTTTGAAGCCCCAAATTGACTGTCGGGAAGCACAGAGGTGTTTTGGTCATTACACAAGGGTTGAGATGGAACCATGGAGGGTCAAGTCAAGCCCGAAAACCAACCCCAAGGAGACAAGGAAGAAGTCATGAAGGAAAAATGCCTACTCAAGAGAAGCAAGTTGAAGAATATCATTTTTTGAGCAAAATTGGGCAACAAAAAAAAGATATGTCTTCACTCTTTTGATCATAATTCCTTCAATACAACTCTGATGACCATCAAATTTGTTGAGCTTAGAGCAGATGCAAGGCATGGATTTTACCCTTGGAACATGTGTTGCATTCTTGCATTTTGGTACAATCAGGAATGAAATTTGTGGAACTTCAAACAGAGAACGCTGCAGCGTTCTTCTGTTTTTTTTCTCTCTCTCTCTTCCTTTTTTTTCGGTTTCTTTTACTCAATAAATGGTATTTTTTTTACATCTTAAAAAAATAAAGGTAAATTTATATTTTAGGTAAAAAAGTAGGAATGAGTTCCTATTGTTGTAGAATTAATGAAATGAAGTTCCAAAAGGTAGGAATGATAGATGATGTGGAAGGGGTGGACCCCCACTTTCATTCCAAAATGTAGGATCACTATTGTATATGGTCTTATAGTATACGCCGAAAGCTTTTCATCGATATATTATATGGCCAAATCAGAGGTAAAACGAAGAAGTTATGCGCATTGGAAGTCAGCAAATGCCGGTGTTGCCCGCGCCTTCTATATTTTCCCAACCCTTTTTTCTGCAAATTACACGAATTACCCATTTCCCTTTTCCCCCATTTAAACCCCTATCCCCCTGATTTTGGGAGAACTTTTGAACACTCAATTCATATATATATTTATGAATTATTGAGAGGGTACGTAGAACCTTAATTTCTTTGTAATTAAGTTTAATTCTTTGTGGGAGTGCTTAATCAAATTCCTTTTTACTTGTGAGTTGCTGTGCATCTTTCAACCTTTTTTTTGGGTGGAATTCGGAAGATCAAGTGAGGATGCTTGTGAAGGTTTTCTTTGCAACCTCTTGTGATTCTTAGGCTATTGGGTGAGTTAATTACTCTTTACATTAGTTATATCCTTCTTTTAATTGTTCTTGTTATCTCTATCTTAAAAAAACCCTAAAAAAAGGTTGGATATTATGAGTTCTGATTTAGGACTTCCTTAAACCCTAGAGTAGTTGTGATCCTTGGGTGATTAATCTTGCTTGCCTAGTCGATCCCGGATAATTTCTTGCATTGTAAAATTGACCTGGTAACATAGTAAGATTGCTGACATTTAAATTAATCTTCCCAGATCCTGCGAAAGCAAGGTTTATATTGGGTGTTGTTGTGAATGAGCTCAAGGGATACATCATGTGTTACATGGGAAAACAAGTAGAGAAATAACAGGTGGAATATAATGAAAGTTCCTAGTGTAAGGACTTCTTATTGACAATATGCTTAATTATAGTAAAAGTATATGTGTAGTGTGATACGATGTGATGTGATATATAGCTTTTAAGCATCAGTCCAAGTGATTTCCATCTCCCCATACTCAAGGTCGTTAGGAGACACACCAAGGGCCCTCCACACAGCGTCGGATGCATCCACAGTGTCGTATCCACAAGGTGGTTGGTAGGCATGCTCGGCGTCACACCCCGTAGTGGAGTCACACTCGTCCACCACCTTGGCCCTTGTGGTCCGACCATTCCCATGGATGATGATCTCCTTCCCACACTGGGACCCACCATTGTACCACCCTGTGGAGAGGGCGACAACATGGGTCTTGTCCGAGTGGTACTTGCCATCACACTCGGAAGGGCCCCCTCCATCCCCTCCCGCCTCAAAGTCATTCAAGGTCAAGGTGGCCTTTGTATGGCTGGTCACTGGTGGCGAGCATTTGTAAATCTTGTAGGGGCGACCGGCCACGCAACAAGGGTCTGAGTTCGGGTCACATTTGGAGGGATGACATGTTTGGGCATGGGTTGTGGTGGGTAGGTAAGATGTGGCGAGGATGGCTATGATGAGAAGTATTAGGGCATAGAGGTTGGTCATGTTTATCTATTTTCTTCTTCCTTGGCTTGTTGGAGTAGGGTTTGGGGTTTTGTGATGGTTGGAGAATGAAGAGCAAGAGGAGGAGAATGAGGCTATTTATAGAGGAGTAGGGTGATGATGTATTACCGGGTCAAGAAAGGTTCTTGATTCCAATAATACATGAAACACGTGTAACCAAAAATTGAGGATGGGGTGGTTCACGAGATTAGGGAGAAAGAAAGGGGGAGGTTCTCGTGAATTAGGGTTTAATGGAGGGTTGTTTTGCCGTGAGGGCTTTTGTGGTTTCAAGATTCAAGTGGGGATGAATCTTGAATGGGAAAGAGGGGAGATGGGTGATTCTTGGATGGGGGTTTGAAGGGGGATGACGTGAATCAAGGGAGGTGAGTGAGGGAGAGGTTGACGTTTGGATGGGAGTGAGAGAGGGAGAGGATGGCGTTTAGTGGGAGAGAGAGTGTGAGGTTGTTAGGTTGTTGGAGGAGAGAGAAGGTTGTTATATAGAGAGAAAAGAAAGGAGGTGGAGTGTATTTGAGGAGGTGGAAGTCGTTTGAGGGGGGGGGGTGAGGGTGATAGGAGGTGGCGTTGGGGATGAAGGGGTAGGGTATAGGATTAATGTGACTTAACTGTATTGACAGAAAGCTCACAGGGTAATTACCTTAACTATATTGATAGAAAGGTAAGAACGGATAGATCTAGGTTTCCTAATTGAATCCACAAAAAGGACAACCTAGGGCTAACTTGACCTAGACCGCAACCTAGGGTTAAGCTCTTCCTAACCACTTGGGTGCCAAACCAAGATACAATAGAAGAAAAGGGTGAGAGTTTATCTAAACATTCGAGGGAAAGCTAAAAGCTTAAGGGGTTTCATATTTCTGAATTGATTGATTGCCTTGAGAGGCTACATCCCTACTTATACTATGAGAGTCCTAAAGGGGCTAGAACTCTCCAACTTGGCGTGCAAGCCAAGGAGTTCTACTACTAGATGCCTAATCTATTCTACTCCTCCTTGGATTAGGATTCTTTATCCTAGGGGGAGTTGGTTGTAACAAACCTTATCCTAATTATCTTGGCTTTCCTAATCCGGATTGGATTAGTTACAAAATTAGCCAAATCCTAACTAGGAAATAAATCACATGACTATTCTAGCCTAATTAAAATAAACACACCAAAAACTAATTAAGCTGAAAATAATTAAAATACATCCAAAAATCAAGATCATAAAATTGGGCTTGTAAACTTGACTTTGGACGTGTGATGCTCCTTCTTTCCTAAGCTTGGCGTGTGGCCTTGGCCCATCTAGGATGTTTGGACATCCTCTTGAAATATGAAGCACACCATATGAATGGGTCTTCGTAGTTCAACTTTGTACCTTTCTTCGTTGGCCCATTTGATGTAGTTGAACCAAATATGCCCTGTTGGCCGTGTATGAGTCGAAGTCCTTTGATGAAGGACCCTATGTATATGATGGACCTTTAGTTGGGCCTTCTTGATTGGGCCTAGGGGAACAAGCGTGGGCTGATTTCCATCATTCCCCCCTAGTTGAAAGAAGTTTGTCCTCAAACTTGGAGATTCAAGTTCAAAGACTTCAACTAACCCAACTGTAATCTTCACATGGATCAGGACCTCCACATGAATCATGATTTTGCTAATGACCTCCACGTGAATCAGGACCTTTACGTGATCCATGGTTGCTTCAATAATCTCCACGTGAATCAATGTCTTCACGTGAACTGTGACTCCTTCGATAGATTGACATCCGTTATCCTCCATGAACCTTGGGTCCCCAAAGGTGAGACCAAGGCTAGGTAGATCTCTAGTGTTCTTCGTTGGTTGCCAAGAACTCGACGGACTGAAAAAGATCTTATTAATGTATAAGCGGAGTTGGCTTCCATTCTCTTCCATGAATCTAGGGTCACCGAACTTCTTACAGTAATAAGTTAAAGGATGACCCTCTTGAGATGGGCGATAGGGCGATTCAATACTAACTCCAGAAGCATCACACTCAACCTCAGACTTCTTATTAAAGCTGTGTAGGGTTAGGACATGTGTGGTGCAGAGTTTTCTTTTGCTGGTATCGAACACTTGCTGGATTGTTGGAGTCCATGAAGACTCCTTATACTTTAGTAGCTCGGCTATAGGTGATAGAATAGTGCTAAAATTCTTCACAAACCTCTTATAGAAAGTAGTCAAACCGTAGAAGATTTGATCACCAAGAATACTAGTTGGAGTAGACCACTCCTTGCTAGCTTTGATCTTTTATTCATCAATCTGGATCACTTCAACCGAGAGTACATAGCCAAGAAGGACTACGTTGTTGATGAAGAAGTACCACTTGGATAAACTCACATGCATCTTTTCGTGAGATAAGATCTCCAGAACAGATTGGAGGTGAAAAGTATGATCTTTCTCACTCTTGCTATTCACAAGTATGTCATCAAAGTAGACAACAACACACTTGCTAATAAGGGGCTTCAAAACCTGTTTCATCAATCTCATTAAAGCATAAAGAACATTAGTTAGTCGAATAGCCATGACTAACCATTCATAGAGATCTCCTTTGGTATTGATAGAAGTATCCCCTTTTTGAATTCGAACTGGATCAAGATACCCACTTCTTGGACCAATCTCTGAAACGACTCGGGTATCATCTAGTTCGTCTATTAGATTTTCAATTTTAGGAAACCTGTACTTGATAGGACTCTTGTTGATGCAGACACTGGTTTCCAACTTCCTTTGTTTCCATAAGGGTAGGGGCGTCACATGGACTGCAGCTTTCCCTAATCACACCCTTGGTTTGAAGATCGTCACCCTGCCTTTGAATCCCTTGAATGTCACTAGGGTTTACGTGACCTGCTGCCTCGTCATGCTGAATAGATCCAGGAATAAGATCATGTTGGAGGGGCAATCCTGGTACTATCTCTTCTTGGAACACAGGAGAAGGTTGTCCCAACTGAGGGGTGACGAGAGGATTAGGGATTTCATGGCTTTGGCTTTCGTGGCTAGGGTTTGTGTTTAAGTCTGAGAGAATGATCTCCTTAGGCTCACTAAACTCAGGGCGTTCAGTGGTCATAGAAGGGATTGGGTTCAGATCGATCTCTTTGGGTTGGGGCGAAAGGGTTATTTTAAGTGGAGCTAGGGTGATTTTTTTGTGGTTGAACCTGAAGGTGTAGGTGTTGGCTCTTCCATCATGCATCACACTCCTGTCAAATAACCATGGTCTTCCTAACAAAAGGTGACAAGCGTCCAAAGGCAATATATCACACCAAATAGTATGTAACACCCCAACTTTTAACCACGGGATTAACATCACTATTAATGATCCCAAACCTGTGATCAGCGCAGCAGAACACTTAAGCTGGAGTATTACCGCCGTCCCCACTCGGGACAAGGCAACACCACTACCAAAAAAGACTTCAAAACCACAAGGAAAAGATAACTTAACTCCAACATAAACCAACTTATAATACAACTTATACAACACTTGACTAGATACACAAACATAACATTAGAAAGATTCCACATCTTCTTCAAACTCCTGAATGCCCTTGCCTATTCGCGAAAGACCTTAGAGTCTACCTTGCTCGGATCTGATCACTTCTGACTGAATTTACCCTTGCCTTGGGAGCTCGAACCTCCTATCTGCGTAATTCTCTTCCTTAGGCTGACTTGCTTGACCCACAGAGGGTATGGATATACGCTTGAGTAGTTCTTGAACTAAAATCCCAAAGTCGGGATATGATGGTGGATTAGGAGGCGGAACCTAAAGATGACTCGGGATGGGTAACTAATCACTGGTTAATTTGAGGCCCTTGTATCTCAAGTGGTTTCTTCTTGAAGCTTCATTCTCGGACCCTCCTAATGGTGGTGAATTCCCCGAACTTTACGACATGCTACAATATAACCACAAAACATATTATTATTCCACATAATTTAACACTGTTTCCCCCTTTTTATAACTCAGCCATAGAAGTCTTAAGTTTTTATCAAGCGTCTCCTTATAGGATCCTTGTCACTTCGTTAGGTTATAACACTCATATACATGCATATAATATTAGGAACCCCAACTAAAATCCTCACACTCCCATATTATCATAAGACACATCGACCTATGCAGTAAAGAAAAGAAAACCCAACATATACAATACTCGCACCAATCATAACCAATTGCGAGAATGAAACCCCTTTTTAATTGTCTTACGCAGGCTTTTCCGCCCTTCATTCATAAAACAACGCGATAGCAAAAAAAAACAAGTTCTAAGGTTTTCTTGAGTTACAACCAATGCTCCCCTTTCGCAAAATAATCAAAGGGAGATCACAAAATCAGCATAGTTTGACTAATTACAAAGGTGACCCAAGGCAAAATATTTAGTCACCCGCAATGTATATGCAGTCATCTAGCTTAATCTAAGGTTAGCTTCCTAGCTATCCCTGCACAAAAGTTAGTTATATTCCGACTTCTTCAAACTTGTGAGTTGGACCCTTCCCCTCCCTAGCTTCCTCCACGTGTCGTAGTCGCAAGGGACGAACACTCTTGCGCTTGGTGCGACGGATCTTGGGCCCCAAGTCAGTCCAGTCGTAGTGTCTCGCTACCGGCACTACATGAGTAGACGTTCCCTCATTGCGGTTCTTGGTGTGCCTAGGCTCCGGGCATTCCACCTCTTGATCCCGATCCATGCTAGGATCCTCTTCTTCTTCCCCAGCCTCTCGGGCTGTGGGCGTAGTCTCCCCATGAGTAGGTGATCTCTGAACGATCGGGCGTCCCGTGATGAGAGGCGTAAAGTGCAACCGTACTTCATCAGCCGGTGGAGAAAACACATGCGGTGGAGTCACTCCTGCATTAGGAGGAGCGGGCAATGCTAGCATCTCGTGAAGGTAGGGCCCTAGCTTGCTGACATGGAGGCCTAGTGATTGCGCAGTTTGTGTGATAACTGCCTCCATAGCTATTTGGTTCCAAGCTCCAACATAATTAAGACACCATGCATGACGTCCTGGTTCTCCTCGAAAGAGCAGCTGGCGATACCTGTCTCTAATATCATCCCACGGGCTCTCGTGGGGAAGAGTGGCTAATAAGCATTGGGCTCGACAATCGTCGTCATGGTATTCTGATTTTGGATTCGCGGCACAATGAACTTCGAAAGCATCTTGCAAGACTTTGAGATGGGCTTGAACGTTCGTAGAAGGTTCCATGAACATCGCGAAAGGATTTGGGAGAGGGTTGTTGTTGGCGTCCATCTACATCATACATAAAGTGCAAACGCAAGGTCTTAAAAGTCTTACAAATTGAAGAAAACTTGATGACGTAAATAAAAGAAATAACAAAACATGGCAAGGTTCGAGTCTCAACCAAGTTAACCCCTTATGAGCAATTAAAAGCTCTCGTTCAATTTCTTTTTAACTATTTCTTGTACCCCTTAATCGTGTCATTTTGGATGTCTTTACCGATTTCTCCCATACTATGCCCAAATACTCCTTTCACCCTACACCAATCCCACTTGGGACTTGTATTATAACCTTTATGTTAACAATTACAAACCTTTAAAAGTACTTTAACATGCTTTATTATTTTCCCAACATACTTACCAAGCTTTACTTGCATAAACCATTAGACTCAACTCAATTTCACTTAAATTCTCCTTAAGATTTGACTAGTGTTCTCTAAAATCCCGAGGAAATTTCGGCAGCACTTCCCTTATAACTAGGGCGATCCCCAAATTTACATAGTCTTGTATACCTGCAAGGAAAACAATTCTAACTCTATACAACACCTAGAGCTTCATGCTCTTCAACCAATCCCACATAAACACAAATTTTTCCCAAACTAACCATGAGAGATACACATTTCACACATACTTAACTTTCCACTTATAACACCGCTCTGATACCAAAACTGTAACACCCCAACTTTTAACCACGAGATTAACATCACTATTAACGATCCCAAACCTGTGATCAGTGCAGCGGAACACTTAAGCTGGAGTATTACCGCCGTCCCCACTCGGGACAAGGCAACACCACTACCAAAAAAGACTTCAAAACCACAAGGAAAAGATAACTTAACTCCAACATAAACCAACTTATAATACAACTTATACAACACTTGACTAGATACACAAACATAACATTAGAAAGATTCCACATCTTCTTCAAACTCCTGAATGCCCTTGCCTATTCGCGAAAGACCTTAGAGTCTACCTTGCTCGGATCTGATCACTTCTGACTGAATTTACCCTTGCCTTGGGAGCTCGAACCTCCTATCTGCGTAATTCTCTTCCTTAGGCTGACTTGCTTGACCCACAGAGGGTATGGATATACGCTTGAGTAGTTCTTGAACTAAAATCCCAAAGGGGTCAGGATATGATGGTGGATTAGGAGGGGCGGAACCTAAAGATGACTCAGGATGGGTAACTAATCCTGGGTTAATTTGAGGCCCTTGTATCTCAAGCTGGTTTCTTCTTGAAGCTTCATTCTCGGACCCTCCTAATGGTGGTGAATTCCCCGAACTTTACGACATGCTACAATATAACCACAAAACATATTATTATTCCACATAATTTAACACTGTTTCCCCCTTTTTATAACTCAGCCATAGAAGTCTTAAGTTTTTATCAAGCGTCTCCTTATAGGATCCTTGTCACTTCGTTAGGTTATAACACTCATATACATGCATATAATATTAGGAACCCCAACTAAAATCCTCACACTCCCATATTATCATAAGACACATCGACCTATGCAGTAAAGAAAAGAAAACCCAACATATACAATACTACTGCACCCAATCATAACCAATTGCGAGAATGAAACCCCTTTTTAATTGTCTTACGCAGGCTTTTCCGCCCTTCATTCATAAAACAACGCGATAGCAAAAAAAAACAAGTTCTAAGGTTTTCTTGAGTTACAACCAATGCTCCCCTTTCGCAAAATAATCAAAGGGAGATCACAAAATCAACATAGTTTGACTAATTACAAAGGTGACCCAAGGCAAAATATTTAGTCACCCGCAATGTATATGCAGTCATCTAGCTTAATCTAAGGTTAGCTTCCTAGCTATCCCTGCACAAAAGTTAGTTATATTCCGACTTCTTCAAACTTGTGAGTTGGACCCTTCCTGCTCCCTAGCTTCCTCCACGTGTCGTAGTCGCAAGGGACGAAAACTCTTGCGCTTGGTGCGACGGATCTTGGGCCCCAAGTCAGTCCAGTCGTAGTGTCTCGCTACCGGCACTACATGAGTAGACGTTCCCTCATTGCGGTTCTTGGTGTGCCTAGGCTCCGGGCATTCCACCTCTTGATCCCGATCCATGCTAGGATCCTCTTCTTCTTCCCCGGCCTCTCGGGCTGTGGGCGTAGTCTCCCCATGAGTAGGTGATCTCTGAACGATCGGGCGTCCCGTGATGAGAGGCGTAAAGTGCAACCGTACTTCATCAGCCGGTGGAGAAAACACATGCGGTGGAGTCACTCCTGCATTAGGAGGAGCGGGCAACGCTAGCATCTCGTGAAGGTAGGGCCCTAGCTTGCTGACATGGAGGCCTAGTGATTGCGCAGTTTGTGTGATAACTGCCTCCATAGCTATTTGGTTCCAAGCTCCAACATAATTAAGACACCATGCATGACGTCCTGGTTCTCCTCGAAAGAGCAGCTGGCGATACCTGTCTCTAATATCATCCCACGGGCTCTCGTGGGGAAGAGTGGCTAATAAGCATTGGGCTCGACAATCGTCGTCATGGTATTCTGATTTTGGATTCGCGGCACAATGAACTTCGAAAGCATCTTGCAAGACTTTGAGATGGGCTTGAACGTTCGTAGAAGGTTCCATGAACATCGCGAAAGGATTTGGGAGAGGGTTGTTGTTGGCGTCCATCTACATCATACATAAAGTGCAAACGCAAGGTCTTAAAAGTCTTACAAATTGAAGAAAACTTGATGACGTAAATAAAAGAAATAACAAAACATGGCAAGGTTCGAGTCTCAACCAAGTTAACCCCTTATGAGCAATTAAAAGCTCTCGTTCAATTTCTTTTTAACTATTTCTTGTACCCCTTAATCGTGTCATTTTGGATGTCTTTACCGATTTCTCCCATACTATGCCCAAATACTCCTTTCACCCTACACCAATCCCACTTGGGACTTGTATTATAACCTTTATGTTAACAATTACAAACCTTTAAAAGTACTTTAACATGCTTTATTATTTTCCCAACATACTTACCAAGCTTTACTTGCATAAACCATTAGACTCAACTCAATTTCACTTAAATTCTCCTTAAGATTTGACTAGTGTTCTCTAAAATCCCGAGGAAATTTCGGCAGCACTTCCCTTGTAACTAGGGCGATCCCCAAATTTACATAGTCTTGTATACCTGCAAGGAAAACAATTCTTACTCTATACAACACCTAGAGCTTCATGCTCTTCAACCAATCCCACATAAACACAAATTTTTCCCAAACTAACCATGAGAGATACACATTTCACACATACTTAACTTTCCACTTATAACACCGCTCTGATACCAAAACTGTAACACCCCAACTTTTAACCACGAGATTAACATCACTATTAACGATCCCAAACCTGTGATCAGCGCAGCGGAACACTTAAGCTGGAGTATTACCGCCGTCCCCACTCGGGACAAGGCAACACCACTACCAAAAAAGACTTCAAAACCACAAGGAAAAGATAACTTAACTCCAACATAAACCAACTTATAATACAACTTATACAACACTTGACTAGATACACAAACATAACATTAGAAAGATTCCACATCTTCTTCAAACTCCTGAATGCCCTTGCCTATTCGCAAAAGACCTTAGAGTCTACCTTGCTCGGATCTGATCACTTCTGACTTAATTTACCTTTGCCTTGGGAGCTCGAACCTCCTAAAACAAAACATTTAAAACAGGCGCAAAAGTGAATGGGGAAACACTCAGTACACAAACCTCCAACACGTCAAACCGTTCGAAAACGGTTTTCAGTGCCAGCATTTAAATTCATTTTGAAAACGGGAAAGGGACTAAATAAACATTAAAGTGGATTTGACAGAGATGTAAGTATATAAAGTGAACATGGTATATATATATATATATATATATATATATATATATGAAAGTAGAGTGGTATCCCTTACGATCTAGTGCAAAGCACCTAACACGCGCACGCCCCAAACCGATCTGGAGTTTGGGAGGGTGATATGCTATCTGATCGGACCGGCAGTGCAGTACTGATCAGGAGCACCCTATAGAAGAATAAAGGCTAGCACTACACGACTAGCTAACATGATACTATTAAGGCGGGACCACCTTTGAAAATAATGTCGTATAACATATAGTATGATATAAATTGAATGAAAGCATCGAAACGTGCTTGAATAGTAAAAGTTGGACAATTTGCGTACCTTGAAACGATGCGATGTTAGGCGGTGCGTCTCGGCTTTGGGATGGCTTGGGCGGCTTGGGAACTAAGATAAGAAACGTATAAAATGGCGAACCGAATAAGGTTCTTAGTGAGTTTCAAATGCTAAAATAAATAAAAACTAAGAATGAAATAATTTAAAACGGAAAATTTCAGATTTTTAAGAAATAAAGTTTTTAGCATAACTCGGGTTAGAAAACTCGGAATTCAGCAAACGAGTACTTCTCGGAATAGGGAAAATCATGATCTACAACTTTGTCAACATGACCAAGGTCTAAAAATGAAGGTAAGGGCCTGAAAAATAGCCCGGACAGAAGCTGAAACTGGAAATTGGAAATTAAAACCCCTCGGTTTGATTTCTTGATAGGGACTCATAAAGAGGCTTGAACAAGAACGAAAGCTTGAACAAGAACGAGAGCTTGAACGAGAACGAAATGTAACTTAACATGCGAAAAGGCTTAAAGTAATTATGTTAATGGAGAATAGAAATTAAGGAATTGAAGAGCTAGAATAAGAATTACGGAGTGCTTTGGTTTAAATTAATATGCCGCTAAGCGACGAAGAAAACTTATGGAGATAAATTGATGAGCCTTGAAAGCGTTCGAAGGATGAATTAGATTTAAGAATTGGTGAAAGACTAAAACTTAGGATCATTAGACCTCAAGAGCTCTTGTGCTATTGATGTAGTTCGCAACTCAACCTTAACTCGATTAACCTTAAATCTTAACCAAAATAATTATAACTTTGATAAACAACCTTAACCTTTAAAAGATAGCATTCTCAACTTAGGAAACATTTCTTCGATGTCCTAATATTGACCAAAGAGTCTCCAATAAAAAGATTCCCTTAGAAGATTGACATTGAATCACTAAACCTCAATTTCTTACTAAAATTTCTGGGCAGAACGTATATGGACAGCCCTTCTTCGCGACTTTATAACTCTCACTCCCGATATCGGATGTCTACAACCCATACCTTTCCGAAAAGCTTGCAACGTGGCCTAAAACTTTCATGTTTACCCCAGAAACTAATAAAGTCTCCAAGTGGACGAAAATCTGCTCTCAAGTCACTGACTCAGAAAACGTAATTAAATTCGTGTCGTCACGGTTTTGGCCATAACTCGGTCTATACATGTCGGAAATTCGAAATTCCAAAGCCTATAGTTAGCTAACACCTTGGGCTATCATATGAAGTCTGGGCTAAAATCATACTCTAAACTTTCTGTAAAAATCAGATTCCCTAAACAGAACCTTAATGCTCTTAAACTCACTTCTAAGGTTTGTTTAAGCTCCAAAATTATACCAATTCACAACCAAACCTCAAATTAGCTAACTTTCATCATATTTCCAGAAGTAAACACTCCCAAATTACTCAAATGCAGCCCCAAATTTCACATGCAACCATAGATTACAACATGCTAATTGAAACAACAATTAAACTTGCACCTTCTCATGAAAACTCACTAATTTACAACACTAGAGTATAAAAACACCCACTTAGCATAAACAAAACTTATAATCAGCCCCTAAACTCACCATTTCTTCACCAAACTCACATGCACAAAGAGAAAGATCATTATCTAACATAAATTCAACCAAAACACTTCAAGAATCACCCAAACTCACATGCATTCAACTCAAACTCAAACCCTAACTTAGCAATTGCAACCACAACTTTGAATTCATGTTAAAAGAGTATAAAAGAGATAGAAATTACAAGAATAACATGAAAAGAACATGATTTTCAAATTAGGGGTTAATTGGGTTTGAATTGGGGGTTTGAGAGATTAACTTTGGGGAAGAATTTGATGAAAACACAAGAGAGAGGGGAGGGTGGCCGGCGGCCACCTTGGCTGGCGGTGGATTCCGGCGCCGGTGGCCGGAAAAGGGCAGCAGAGGGGGGGCTGGCTGGCTCGGTCAGTGAGGAGGAGGGAAGAGGGAGGAAGAGTGTGGGTTTTGGTGTTTGAAAATTAGAAGTGTAAAAATAACCCCCTACCCCCTTCTAACATAATATATAACCCAACTAATATAATTAGGACAACAATTAGAGTTTAATGACATTGTAAACATCAAGTAATAAAATAAAATAAGTGTAAGTAAACTAGATTGAAATAATTAGTTGGTATTAAATAAAATTAACCGATAACGAATCGGTACGATAAATTGGAACTTTAAATTAAAGAGGAATTTAAATATGTAAAATATAAGTATTACTTGTAAATAAATAAAAAGAGTACAACCTAAATAAATTAAGGTTTGGATAATGAAATACAAATATTAAGGAGTAAAAATAATTAAACCCCTTTTTGGTCAAATAAATAACGTAACCGATAAAACCCGAAATAGTTTAACTTAACGGGTGAAATAAGTAACTCAAAGATTTTTAAAACGATAACTCGACACCCTTTTGCCATCTCCTGCTCGAGACTTGTCACCGCTACATAAATAAATTAAATAGAATCGAAAAAAAAATTAGAACGTAATTTAGCTAATTACGACAATTAGTACATTAATTAATACAGTTTTAGGGCGGGTTGTTACATAGTATCTTGATAATTTTTGCCAATGGAAAAGCTTACCAAGCATCGTTGAGTAACTTGCAATCCTTTACCCTGATTGAGTCATTGGATGGTGTAGGACTTGGGATGTGGACTGACTTCTAGCTGAAGTTTATCCACCATGGTTGTTGAAGCCACGTTGGTGCAGCTTCCTGCATCAACGATTAAGGAGCATACCTTTCCTTTGATGGTGCAGCGAGACTGAAAGATGGCCTCTCGTTGTTGTTGGTCTTCTGGGACAATCGAACTGCTGAGGATCCTCCTCATGAAGAGCAATTCGTGTGCCATGGTAAGGGTTGGAACGCCAGATTGACGTTGGGTAGGGAAGGGAATGTGTTTGGGTGTTTGTGGAGTTTTGGGTTGCAGGTTGGTATTGAAGGTTTAAAGGTTACGTGTTTGGATTGCAGGTTAAACCTGTGGATTAGCAGGTTAGGCTTTTGGATTTGAAGGTTACGTGTTTGGTTTACACTCAACACTAACCTAGAGCTCTAATACCACTTTTGATGTATTACCGGGTCAAGAAAGGTTCTTGATTCCAATAATACATGAAACACGTGTAACCAAACAATGAGGATGGGGTGGTTCACGAGATTAGGGAGTAAGAAAGGGGGAGGTTCTCGTGAATTAGGGTTTAATGGAGGGTTGTTTTGCCGTGAGGGCTTTTGTGGTTTCAAGATTCAAGTGGGGATGAATCTTGAATGGGAAAGAGGGGAGATGGGTGATTCTTGGATGGGGGTTTGAAGGGGGATGACATGAATCAAGGGAGGTGAGTGAGGGAGAGGTTGACGTTTGGATGGGAGTGAGAGAGGGAGAGGATGGCGTTTGGTGGGAGAGAGAGTGTGAGGTTGTTAGGTTGTTGGAGGAGAGAGAAGGTTGTTATGTAGAGAGAAAAGAAAGGAGGTGGAGTGTATTTGAGGAGGTGGAAGTCGTTTGAGGGGGGTGAGGGTGATAGGAGGTGGCGTTGGGGATGAAGGGGTAGGGTATAGGATTAATGTGACTTAACTGTATTGACAGAAAGCTCACAGGGTAATTACCTTAACTATATTGATAGAAAGGTAAGAACGGATAGATCTAGGTTTCCTAATTGAATCCACAAAAAGGACAACCTAGGGCTAACTTGACCTAGACCGCAACCTAGGGTCAAGCTCTTCCTAACCACTTGGGTGCCAAACCAAGATACAATAGAAGAAAAGGGTGAGAGTTTATCCAAACATTCGAGGGAAAGCTAAAAGCTTAAGGGGTTTCATATTTCTGAATTGATTGATTGCCTTGAGAGGCTACATCCCTATTTATACTATGAGAGTCCTAAAGGGACTAGAACTCTCCAACTTGGCGTGCAAGCCAAGGAGTTCTACTACTAGATGCCTAATCTATTCTACTCCTCCTTGGATTAGGATTCTTTATCCTAGGGGGAGTTGGTTGTAACAAACCTTATCCTAATTATCTTGGCTTTCCTAATCCGGATTGGATTAGTTACAAAATTAGCCAATTCCTAACTAGGAAATCAATCACACGACTATTCTAGCCTAATTAAAATAAACACACCAAAAACTAATTAAGCTGAAAATCATTAAAATACATCCAAAAATCAAGATCATAAAATTGGGCTTGTAAACTTGACTTTGGACGTGTGATGCTCCTTCTTTCCTGAGCTTGGCGTGTTGCCTTGGCTCATCTGATGTTTGGACATCCTCTTGAAATATAAAGCACACCATATGAATGGGTCTTCGTAGTTCAACTTTGTACCTTTCTTCGTTGGTCCATTTGATGTAGTTGAACCAAATATGCCCTGTTGGCCGTGTATGAGTCGAAGTCCTTTGGTGAAGGACCCTATGTATATGATGGACCTTTAGTTGGACCTTCTTGATTGGGCCTAGGGGAACAAGCGTGGGCTGATTTCCATCAGGTGAACTAAGAGTAAAGGATATGACTCATTTATCAATTTGGATATCTCCTCCCCAATAAGTTTTACAAAAAGATATAAAACACTTCACACACTACTTTTAACAAAGGTGTTTAGCTATCCAGCTTTTTGGGTAGCTTTTAGCTTTTTGGATAACTTTTAGCTTTTTGATCAAGGTTAAAAAGCTACTTGAGGTGTTGGGTAAGTAGCTTTTTATATTAGCTTTTTGGACCTAAAAAACTAGTTTTCAAAAAGCTCGTTGATGAAGCTTTTTGAGGTAGCTTTTCACAAAAAGCTACTTTACCGAACACTTTTCCTGCAATCAGCTAACCCAAACAGCTAAAGTCAAACAGCTAATCCAAAAAGCTATCGACTACTTCTACAGCTAACAATTACTTGACTACCAACGGTGATTACCAAACAAGGCCACAATCTAAAAATAATGGGATTATTGGATGATAATACACTGAACTTTAGGGGTATTGGACAATAATGCACTGAACGTTTTTCTTGGACTTTAATACACTGAACTTTGAGGGTATTGGACAATAACGCACTCAGACCAATTCAATTTGGTGGTTGTGCGGTGGTGTCCTACTTTGAGGTGTCGTGTTTATATTTTTTTGAGAAAAAAGTTTTTGCGGGGTAGAAAGTACACAAAAGCCGGATGTCTAATATATTTTTGGAAAAAATGAAAAGCGATACCTCAAAGTAGAGCGATCACGTCGTCAACCACTACCGAATTGAAATCGAGTGCATTATTGTCCAATACCCCTAAAATTCAGTGTATTATCATCCAATAATTTTAGATAATGTGCAATAGTTAGAATATGGAGAGTTTTGTATTTTAGTGATATGGAGTTGAAGATGTTTTTTTTTCTTTAAAAAAAAGTCATTGTTCGAATTGTGATGGTTACAATTGTTTTGATTAATATTGTGGTATGATAACTAATAGGTAAAATAAAGTTTTCTTACAATCTAAGGACATGCAAGTTGGATTTTACTATGAAGCTTCGTCAGAATTTTCAATTGGCATGACTTTTCAATACACCTATGAGCTTTTACAATGGGGATTTAAGAGTGGATTTAGAGAATCCTTTTGTTAATTTTTCTTGAAATTTATGTAATTTTGTATGATGCGTATTTTAACTAATAATGGTACCTAAAAGTTGAAATATTTATGACCCTCATCTTAGATATATGGTCCACTTATATTAAATTTGTGGTAACTACAGAAAAACTAATATAAATTGGAAATAATATAAGGAAAGGTAAGAAGAGTATGGTATGTAACATAATTTTATTTAGAAATAACAACTTTGTAAAAATTTAATTATTGGATTGGTAACTCTTTCCAATCCAATTTAATTCAATCCAATTCAATCCAACTTTACACAGTTCCCCAAAAAAGTTTTCTCTCTAAAAACACAATTGTCCAAAAAAAATATCATAACTTATCCAATCCAATCCAATCTCATCCAATCCAACTAATCCATCCAGACTTCATTTTATCCAATCCAAAGAACAGGGAAAATTTCATAAAGGTGACACTTAATCTTTATTATGATAATATAAAAATTTTAAGCATCTAATATAAGTTTTAATATTGTAAATGTTGTTAATTTTATAATATTTCACTTCTAATTGTTGACAATCTTTAATATTTTACTTTAATCCTTAATTATTATTTTCGATCATATAATGTAATTTCATTTAGTTATAAAATTTTCATTTTAAAAAATATATTTAATACCAATTCGATCGAGAATGATAGCTTCATATAATAAATTATATATATTGAGGATTTATTTTTGAGTTTTCAAAGATTTAATTGCATATATATAATTCAAGTGTCTCTATATGTGAATTAGAAATTAATGAGCACACCTTCTAGGACTATTCCTCTGTAAAACGTGTCTGGGAATTAACAAATCAGCATCAATGGTTATCTAGGGACCCAATAGACCAATCTTCTCCAACTTTTAAAAGTCTACTCACAACTTGGAAGACCGACAAGTGGAGAAAATAATGTAATCTGTGAAGTCTTCCTTCTTTGGACGCTTTGAAAAAGCAGAAATGACAGAGTTTTTAGGAACATTATTCATAATCCCCTAGGAAACCTCATTCAAGTGAAGAAGAACGTTGCGGAATGGAAAATTCAAAATTCATTAGAAGCCAATAGCATGGAGGCTAGGTACACCACACAACAGGGGCTGCCTTCCAATAAAATTGTAAGATGACAGGCAGCCCCCAAGGCAGCATTAAACTCAATTTCGATGGCTTTGCGTGTGTTTTTCAACCCTAAACGACTGCGTTTAGTGATTAATACCCCTTGTATAAATACTCTATTTTTCACTGTGATGTATAACTGGATCAAAGAATAGGGTTTGATCAATTACACGTCAAGGGGAAGAGGTGCAACCAATCTAGGGTTAGGGTTCTTCACGTGAGAGGGAAGGGATTGAGAGGGAATTCACGTGAAAGAGAGGACTTTTGGGAGGGAGAGAGAGTGAAGTGAGGTCTTTGAGAGAGATTGAGAGAGAGGGTTTGACGTGAGGTATTTGAGAGAGATTGAGAGAGATTTTGTGAGATTTGATAGCCTTAAGGTTTGTAATTATCTAACTAAAGGATAGAAAGATAAAAGGATAGTTCAAGGGAATTGAACTTGATGCAGAAACACCACAAGACAATCCCTAGGGCTACTTGTTCTTCCACCTAGTTACAGAAACACCTTCTAGGTTTAGGAACAAGCTCTTGGAACATATCAGGATGGGGCCCGAGTCTTGAAATCAATGGTCTCCAAGTCTTCCTGCACCCCCTTCATAAAACAAGAGGAAAACGACTTCAAGGTCGAGTGCGGCGTACATTTTAAGGTGGACCCGGGACCTTCGAAGCATATTCGGGTCATCACCGAGTGTAGTATCCACTTCAAGTGGGACCCCGGACCATGGGAGTGGAGCTACGGGTCCTCATCGGGACCTACTTCGGGCCTTTAAAAGGGTTCGGAGTCATTCGGAAAGAATAAGCGGAAAAGGGTCAACGTGGGTTGTCGGAATCGACGCGCCTTCACGCTTTGGGTCATAACTCCTTCAATTTAACTTCGATGAGTCTCAAATTTTGGGAGCTTAACACACCGAGAGTTTTCCATCGATATCTTACGGGCCGGATGAAGAAGTTATGCACGTTTGAAGTCGGCAGAGAAACGCTGCCCAGAAGACTAACTCGCCCGAGTCGTCTCGTGACTCGCCCGAGTCACCCTGCTGCCCAGGGACGTCGCGCCCACGACTCCTAGGGTCGCGCCCGCGACCTCCTTCTGCCCAGACCTGTTGCTGCTGCTGCGTGTTACTTCCCCCCTCCCATTCCTATATATACCCCCTCCCTTGGCATTGTTTAATAGCTTTTGGACATTGTATATTTGATGCTTTGGCATTGTTGGTTTTTTTCCCAACTTTCTCAAAAATCTTGTTAACTTTATCCAAGTGATTTGGTGGTGTTTCAAGTCATTCCTTTAGTGATTATTGGTGTATTATCCTAGATAATCATGGTGGGGTGTTAGGCCTAGAGTTGTGGTTCTCCTTGCTCAAGGTCATATCCAACCTTTGGGTGTTCAAGGTCATTGTTCTTGGTGATTATCGAATCCATTCAACTACTCAAGCTAATCTTATCATCCCACCACGACGGTAACACTCCAGCTCTTCCTCACCACTTGATCTGCCAAAATCAAGATACAACAGAAGAGATCAAACGAGGGTTTAGAAAACACTCAGTGGTAAGTAAAAGCTTGTTTGTATTCATATTCAAAATCAGGTGTGTTTTGAACGACACACTTACATCCCTATTTATAGTAGACTAAGTCCTAATCCTACTAGGACTCTATACTTGGCGCCAAAACAACTAATATCCTACTAGTAGACGCCTAAACAACTCTCTCCTCCTAGGATTTGGATTCCCAATAAGGGGAGTTAGTTACACATTATGTATCCTTCTAGGACTTGGTTTTCCTAATCCAAGATGGATTAGTTACAAAATAAGTCATCGTAATCTATGAATTACTCTAACTTGGCGTCCAAGCTACACCACGCGACTTCTAGAAGCTTCTAGAGCATTCTAGACTATTCTAGACTCTTCTAACTTGATGTCCAAGTTTATAGATATTACTTGGCATCTCATACAACTAGAAATAATAAAATTACATCTAATAACTTGCTAATATTAAGAAAATGCTAGAAATGTGAACTTTAAACTGAAAAGGCTGAAACTGTGAACTTCATCTTGAAATGGTCAAAACTGTGAAATTCAACTTGGGCTTTTCGATGTGGACTTGGACCATCTTAGGACCTTTGGACGCCCTCTTGGAATAAAGAGCATGTGATATGGGTTGGCCTTTGGGCCTCCACAATGCATTCTTCTCCTTTGGCCCGTTCTTCCTCCCTGTAGATGACTTGGGCCTCCTTTGATGGGTTTGGCGTGGATGATTTTACATCACACTGTTTTCAAGAGAGACTTTGATAGACTTTTTTGATGAATGTTTAGGAATTAAACCCAAGAAAAATCCTCTCAATTGGAGAGTTGTAATTGTGGGTGTCAAACCCTAATCAATGAAAGCTAATCTTTTGGGTTAGCCCTAACGTTTCAATTTGACTGGCTAATTTCACATGTTTGTATGGTTTCAATGTAGAAAAAATGCTGGTGGGAGGAGCAATATGAGAATGAAATACGTTAGTGGTTTAAACGCCGCGCTACCAGACAATTCAGCGACGCTATCGGCAAAACAAAAAGGCGTTGGAAGATGGGGAAAGGAAAACCATATTGGATCATCGATGATGGAATTTGGAAAAAATTCATTGCTCAATGGGAAGACCCTACCTATGCTGAAAAGTGCAAGAATATGAGCCGGGCAAGGAGGCAGGACAACGCGAAAGGCGCACCATCACACACAATGGGTCCAGTTCCATTCGGTGTTGTCAATCGAAAGCTGGTAATAATTATGACTTTTTACACATCACATATATATATATATATATGTTCTTACTAGTGTATATGAACCCAATTAATTTAACGTTTGCATATGAATTTACAGGAGAAAACATTGGGACATGAGCCTACAATCTGGGAACAATATGAAGCGACTCATATGAAGAAGGGCACCAGGCAATTGGTGGACACCAGGTTCAAGGAGCTCGGCATAAGTATCTTCGTCATTCAAGATTTGAGTAATTCTATATGATTTACGTACGAACATTAACTTTAATTCCCTAATTCAAATTACTCTTTCTTTGTCTCCTCCAGGACAAAATGCGGAGGGATTATGAATCATACAAACGGGAGATGGAGGCCAAGCTGGGGGAGGACGGACAACAAAACACTCCTATCATGTCTGGGGAGGAGTATTGGGTTGACAAACAGTTGACTAGTCGGGGAACATCGTCGGCATGGGGGATGTGGGGGCCGGGAAGCTATGAGGAAGAAGTTCCCCCACATCGCATCTAGGAGACGCCCACGACGTTGTGATGATTTCGGTCAGTTCGACGTCCGAGCCTCTGTTACAGAGATGAACAGAGAGCTTCAACGACAACTCGAGGAAGAAAGGCGCAAATTAGAGGAAGATAGGCGCAAATTAAGGGAAGATGTTGAGGAACAAGTAAGGGAACAAACGGCGGAGATGCAACGAAAATTTCAACAGCAGTACTGGAAGCCACCACCTTATTGGCAACAATCTTATCTCGCTGGATCTTCCTCTGGAGGGTACGAGGGGTATCACGCGCAGCCGCTACCACCACCACCGCCATATTGGGGAGGAAGCCATGTGCCCTACACTGGATATGGACAAGGGGGCCATCCACCACAACCACCGTACACTGGATACCCTCCTCCATCGTACACCGGATACACCGGTCATCCTCCTCCACCATACACCGGTCAGTACCCTCCTCCGCCACCACATTTTACCTTGACGCCCCACCGCCGCACTCCTCAACGAACCACCCCGTCTCAACCCACCCAACCTCAGCCCACCACTCCTCATCATGACTCATTATTCGCTTACCCAGGTAAATGTTTTCATATCAAAAATTAAATTATTTACATGTTCCAATAATTAAGCATGATGATGATAGCGATCAACATCTCGAAGGTAATATTATACATTTTGTTAACGCTTAAACTGTTGGATCCCGGGTAACCTTTTATTTCAAAGGGTCGATGACCACGACGATTATCAACAGGGTGATGATCAAGATCATGACAACGATGTTGGGGAGCAGGAAACTGACAATGCGGATGAAGATGAATAGAGTTCATATATGTAATTATTTTGATTATAATTTACAATATTTGGAAGTTTTAACACTTTCTTATTAAGACTTGTGTACATTAATTCATCATCACGCAAGTAACGTTAATTAAACATCATTTGATAATATATATACTAATTATGTACGTAATAATTAACATATATATAAAATTACATGTACATGGGGATGGATAGAATGACAAGGGTAATTATGTGAGAAGGTGAGAAGGGTTATTATGGACCCTTAGATCTTGATCCAAGGACTCTTATTATTTCAAGGTTTTCAATTATTTTTTTGTTGGGAATTAAAGAAGGGCACATGAATCTAAGAGGGGGGAAAAAAAGAAAAACAATAAAGCAATTAATTGTTGCCTAGGAAATAATTGCATTTATTATGTATTCTCTATGTTGATGCATGTTTGTCGAACAAAAAGATGTTCATTTGCTATCACTTTGGTGTTCATATGTTCACTATTTGATATTCATATATTGATTATTTGATGTCCCTGTTTTTATTACTTGATATCCATATGTTTATCATTACATGTTCATTTGGTTTGAACATGATGTCCGTGTTAATTTGAATACAATATCGATTTGTTTTGACATGATATTCATTTGGTATACACATGATGTCTATTTCATTTGAACATAATGTTTCGTATGGTGTAAATATGATGTCAATTTCAGTTGATCATAATGTCTATTTGGTTTGAACATGTTCGATCTTAAAATTTAAAATTTTTGATGGTCACCCAACTAATAAACACATGGACATAAAGCAATCAACATATGAACATCAAGTACTGAAAACGTGGACATTAAAGTGATAACAAATGGACATCAGCATGATCTGTGCGTATGGACAAACATGCAGTAACATAGAAAATACATAATAAATGCAACTATTATTTCCTAGGCAACAATTAATTGTTTTATTGTTTTTCTTTTTTTTTCCACTTAGATTCATGTGCCCCTCTTTAATTCCCAACCAAAAAAATAATTCAAAACATTGAAATAATAAGGGTCATTGGATCAAGATCTAAGGGTCCATAACGACCCTTCTCACATTCTCACATAATTACCCTTCTCATTCTATCTATCCCCTATATATATATATATATATATATATATATATATATTAATTGATATAATGAGAAGAATGATTTTGTGAGAAGAAAATTACAGCAAATCATAATCATTGGTTCTAAGATCAAGGGTGTGTATTAATCTTGCTTTTTTCTCTTTTTTTTTAGTTGGGAAAATGTGACTAATAAATGTTGCAACCTTTTTTTTTGTTGGTTGGGAAAAAGATAGCAATTAATGCATTGTGATTTCCAATGACATGCTAATTAATTCGCAGCTCCAGAAAACTCAGAATGAACATCAACTATACCCAGAATGAATATCAACTTTACCATAAATGAACGCCAATTGTACCATAAATGAACACCACATATACCCAGAATGAACATCAACTGTCTATTGTTCATTACTTAAACTGACATTCATTACCTAAGTCGCTATTCGCTCCATTAGCCTCAGCCTCAGTTCACTACTTAAATCACTAACTTTGCCAAACATGACCTAAATGGTTACAAATTTTCACATTAGTTCAAATTAAGTAGTTTTCTAGGATTGATATTTCTTAGAACAAAATAAAGTATGCCTTTGCTAAATATCGTTCTAAGGGCAATAAGTGAGGTCTACCTAAATTTGTTTTATATTTTAATTTATTTTAGGTGTGAATCTAAATATCGTCATAAGGGCAATAGGTGAGGTATACCTAAATTTGCTTTATATTTTAATTTATTTTAGGTGTGAATCTAAGTATCGTCCTAAGGGCAATAGGCGATGATGTGGTAGAACAAATGGACATTCATTTTTTTTGTTGTTTCAATTGTTCTACCCCTCACTCTTATAATCTCATTGATTCGCGCATAATAACATAACCATGGTTTGCCTTTGCAGATATTCATGAATATCTACAAAGACAAACCATTCGGAAAAGACATTCCACTACTCACACTCTCTTTCTTTAAACCCTAGCCCCCATCCTCATACTCCCTCTCTCTCACTTTCCAAACCACCACCAAGGTTGTGCATGATTTGGTTATATAACGAATAAATCGAGAGCCAAACGGGACCAAACCAAATCTAACCGACTAAATTCAGTTTGATTTTCGGTTTGAACTTTAACTCTTATTCGATTTTTAATTTGACCGGTTCGGTTGAGATTTTAGCCAATGAACAACCCTAACCATCACTCCACCGTAATCAAACCTCTGCCCACCCTGTACCATTTCCACCCTCGCCATCTCCTTCTTCCACTTCAAACCCCCTCTAATGCAACATATCCCCGTCAATTCTTGAAGCCCTTGCCCTTCTCTAGTAGTGCTACTCCTACTCCTACCTCCTCCAAGAAAAGTAGTTGCTTAATTTGGTGTTCAATTAGCAGTTGCTACTACTACGAGCTCAATTCCATAGGGTGAGGTGGATTCACTCAAGAATGTTGAAGCCTTGCAGAAATGGCTTTATGCCTCAAGTCTCCCTCCTTGAAGATGAAGATTGACAAGATCCAAGTTGGCGAACAAGGCCTTGTTGCTCTTAAGAGCATATGTAAGGCCGAGAAGCTCCTTTTCGCCCCTCCCTCCTTCATCATCACTGTTGATTTCATTCGAAGTAGCGCACGAGTGGTGGTTTGGGAAGCGAAAAAGAGGGAGTATGAGGGTGGGGGTGGGGGTTGGGGGTCCGAAGAGAGAGAGAGTGAGTGAGCGAGTGAACAGGGAACGTCTTTTTCGAATGTCTCCAAACACGAACAATAGTTAGATTATTATGCATGAATCAAATAGAGAGAGGGACAAAGCAATTGAAACAAAAAAGAAAAAATTGACTTTCCACTCGTTCTGTCACATCTACGTCTACTGGTCCTTTTCTGTCTTACAAATTAGACCCCGATAATCCTCATAATCTTTATGGTCAATTTGGTAATTGAGTCATCCTTAAAGGTCAATAACCCTACCATCTAAGTTTTCAATGCAAAATTATAGACATATTTACCTTGTCTAATTCATGGATAACTTCAGTTTATCAATATTTACCAGTTTTTGCCTAAATTTAACAAAACTTACCAAAAATTATTCAAAAACAAAAAAAAAACTTAATTTTGATATATTAGCGTAAATTTACCAAAAGTCATCAAAATTTATGAAAAATTACCAAAATTTAACTTTTACCCAATTACTCTATTTTTTACCCATGAATTTTACACATAAATAAGAAAAAGATGAAACGAATTTTCTTTTTTTTTTTAAAAAAAAATAGATGAATAAAACTCAAGCCCATCTGGTCGTGAAACCCTAGCCCAGTCCAAGACTGTACTTTCTGTTCTAACCTCCCAAAACGACGTCGTCTCCACGGTACACCAAAATTTTCGTTCTAAACTCAATCCCATCGTGTTCAACTCGTGTTCAACCAGAAGTCCGGCGACCACCTCACCGGAGCACGGCGGCGATGGAAGGGCAAGTGAGGATCTACGTCGGCGGTTTAGGAGAGAGAGTGACGGAGGATGATCTCCGCAAAACTTTCTCTAATCTGGGTTCAGTTGAATCCGTCGATATCATCAGAACTAAGGGCCGTAGTTTTGCTTACATCAACTTCCTCCCCTCTTCACAAAACTCCCTTCCCAAGCTCTTCAGTATGGTATGCTATCACACTACCTCTTCCTCAATCTCTCTGTGTTTCGATGTTTTCAGCAAATTCGTCGTTGATTTTTGCATGATCTACTGCGAATTTGATTCTTTGTATGTAGTTCGTTATTGGTTGTAAGTGATTTGGTGTTGGAGTTTAGCTAGGGTTATTGGTAGCTGAGTTTATGTATTGAGTTGTCTCGTAGGGTTTGCGTTTAGGGTTCCCTTTGGTGCTTAGAAATGAGATGGAAAAATGACATACTACGTCGGTAGTGTCAATTTGACTAAGTTTTGACATTGATTACTTACGACATAAAATTAACACCATTGTAGTTTTTAGCACAATATCTTTCTAACGGTGCTGATTTCATATTGTAACTCATTGTAATTTGTGAGTAATCGACAGTCAAAGTTTAGTCAAATTGACACTCATTTAGGGACGGAGGTAGTATTTTTCTTCAGTTGGCTGAAAAAAAGGTGAAGAATTTGATTGATGTGGTTCATCTGCATTTTCCTTGTTGGCTAAATGAAAAAGGAAGAATTGGGGATGGAGAAAATGATGGGAGGGATTGACAGAGGAATTGGGAAATTTTCTTGCAATTGACATGATTGCAAACTCCATATCTTAATTACGGTTCTTTCATTTTTTAACTTAGTTTATATGTGTTATTTATCTTTGGGAACCTGAAGATCGGTATCGAATTCGAATAGCACTAATTTAGAACACAAATAGGCCATATTTTGTGCTGCTTCAATGATGTTATTATGTATACATAACTCTGCTTAGGACGCCCATGGGCAGTGTCTCCTTTTGCACTGTTTTTGATTTGTGCATTCTTCTTCTTCTTCTTGGTTTTGTTTGTGTGAAGTAGTGTGGTTACATCTTTTTGTAAAGTAATTGTTTTTGTTATTTTTCTTATAATGTTTGTTGCTTGATATGCTTTGTTTAGTACAATGGGTGTTCGTGGAAAGGAGGGAAACTGAAACTCGAAAAGGCCAAGGAGCATTATGTTGATCGATTGAAACGGGAGTGGGCAGAAGACGCTGCACTGGAAAATGACGAAAGTATTGATCATAGCAAGGCTGATGAAAATACGGTTGCCTCAGTGGAGCCTAAGAGCAACCTTGATCTTGAAAAGGGGCAGATTCACATTTTCTTCCCTAAATTGAGAAAAGTAAGTAACATTTCTCAAAATGACTGCCCTTTTGTGGCCCCATCTTACAAATGAATGTCTCGAGTCGATTTGATTCGAATGCTATATGCATGCTGTTGTCTTCTCCTGTTCTTCCTGGCCATGCACTTTGCCTCACTGTTCTAATGTTGGACATTTATCTAGAATCTAAAGTGTGGAGGGTGGAACAAATGATTAGGACTATATGGTTTTCTCCTCCTTTGATTATTATATTTGACAGCTCTTTAGTGTTTTAACACTTTGATAAGTAAAAAAAAAAAAAAAAAAAAAAAACTTATGATTAATGATAGATTCTGGTAAAGCCCAGAATCCGCCTCTTCATGCACTCTGGTGCACGGCAAGCTGCCTATATCTGGATCGCCTCAAATCTCCCGTTAGCAGGACTATACTGGGATTTGTTGTTATTGTTGTTGTATTCTGGTAAAGATTAACTTGAGAGTATAAATTTATGCAGTAAATGATGATGCATTCTCATATTTCGGTAAAGAAAATATCATAGGTATTCAGTGTAGTCTTGGAAATTTTAGCGGATTCTTATATATTTTGTTGAAAGGATTTCCGAGTGCTTGTGGTTCAATTTTATCCTTTTTCAGGTCTTTTACGTCTCTGCTTAGTTTAGTGACCTTAGTATCTGTTTTGGCTGGTTTTGTTGTTTGTTATGGTGTGGTTAGTGCTTTTTCGTTGATAATCACATCTTAAATTGGGCTTGTATTCAGATAAAATCACTGCCGCTGCGAGGAACCGGTAAACACAAATACAGCTTCCAGCGTGTTCCAGTGCCATCTCTTCCTGTTCATATGTGTGATTGCTGCTTGAAGGATTCCGATCCCGTACAGAACCCTAGAGAGAAGTCCCTCAATGCTGCAATACAAGATCAGGGGATCAATGAGGAAGAGATTAACGTAATGAATTCGGTAATGAACAAGCTTCTAAACAGGGAAACTTGTTCTTCATCCAAATCTTCACGTCTCCCCAGGGAAACACAAGTGCAGGATTCAGAAATGCAAGATAATGGTTTGAATGAGGAAGAGATTAACTTGATGGACTCAGTTATGAACAAGGTTTTCAATAGGAGATCTTCCTCGAGAACTGAACATGATAATAAAGGGTCTCAAGATCTCTCGCAGCAAAGTGATCTGATTACCAATTTACCAGTTGATACTGAAACTGATGATGACGACATAGAAATTAATTTGGCCACCGGGCAAGACGATGCAGCGTTCTTAGAGAACTGGGGGCTTCAAACAAATTTGCCAAATGATAACGAAACGGACCATGGAACAGACGATGACGACATAACAATTAATTTGGCCACTGAGCAAAATGATGCAGCATTCTCCGAGAGCTGGGGGTCTCAAACAAATTTGGTCAATGAGGTACTTCTGTTTTTCAGTGAAGAAGATTGTGAATTTTATAGAGCTTGGGTCACTTGGAACCAGTCTCTCGAAATTGCTAACTTTAGGGCGAGACTGCTACATCCAACTCCTCCGTATTTCGCTTGGACGGGATTTTGGAGCATTGGTTTAGGTTATGGCTTGAATATCGAACGTCCAGTCTTTTTTTTTTTTTTTTTTTTTTGGTGAGTTTTTGCTTCTGCCTAGAGTTAACCTTGGTTTCTTGTGTTGTAACTTGTAAGCAGACAAGAAGGTCAAATGAGCAGCCTACTATTGATGGTTTGGCTACAGCAAGCAAGCGAGGAAAGCCGGAAAAGAAAGTCAAAATTTCTAACAAGAGGAAGTCAGTTTCTGACAAAGACTTGACATCATCTCCCATGCCGAAGAAGAAGGCAAGGTTACAAACTCAATCAGACAAGTCAGAAGAAGAAGAGCCTGTAGAAAATCCGAGCAGTGTAACCAAACCCAAAACCAAGAGATCAAGTACAAAGGAAACGCAGTCTCAGAAATCCGCACGGAAAGAAGAACTGGTTGGCGATGGCATGAGCAGTTTGTTCAGTAGGCCCCACGTTACAGCTGGCGGGGAGTCCAATGATGAAGAGCAGAAGCCCAAAGATCAAAGTGGGTCCGCTGGGCAAAGCTCAGGTGCGGATAAATCAACGAAGGGGAGTTCATGGGTGCAGAAATCCTCGTGGACCCAGCTCGTAGGTGGTCAAAGTAGCACCACCAGCAGCTCGTTCAGCATCTCACAGATCCTGCCAATCGATACTATGCTCAAGAAGCAAGACCCGCCTAAACCTATTTCTTTCAGTAATACTACTACCACCACCATCAAGGAACCGAGGACTAGCCAAACTGGTTCAGATGGTCTGAAGCCTTCAAAGGGTCCTTTCTCCCAGAAAAAGGATGCCCAGGTGAGAAATTCAAAGGAGGTTGGCCCGAGTAGTAGTAAGGCTCCGAGGGATAATACGAATCATCCTTCTGATCAAACTATGGAAAAGAAACCGAGTTCACAACCAAAGCAAGGGTCTAATTCACTTCCTATTATCGGGCTTGGAGTCAGACTTAGCAGCGAGACTTGCCCTTTCATGAGGTCTGCTGATTCTTCCTCTAAGGAACGGATGGCAGCTAAAAGCGACACTCCTGGCCCTGAGAACAGAAATGAAAACTAATCAGGTCGTTATTTTTGTTTTTGTTTATGGGATTTTGTACTTGTTTTCAGTTACGTTTTTGTGGATTGGATTTTCCTGACGATTGAAATGACCCATTCAAGAAGTGCGAACGGTTGTGTGTCCCCCTACCCCAAGCTGGTTTTCTTCAATTTTGGATGGATGTGGCATATCCTCCATGTATACAGCATACAGGGTCTGACAGTTAATCTGTTACTGTATGTGTTAATTTGAAAGCTATCTACAGATTAACAGTTTAACAAGTACATCCAAACTTTTATATCAAACTATTGTGCAGGATATATAAACTGTGATGTGTTACATATGCCGCTGTAAGTGCATGTATGTATGTATGTATGTATGTATGTATGTATATATGTATGTATGTATATATTTCTGCGCTGGACGAGAAGGATGTGTGTGATTATGCGGAATCACTCGCTGGATCATTTGAAATCGAACATGGGTTTCTTGAACATAAAGTAATTGGTTGGGATAATTTTTTTGTTCTTGTTTTCGCACTTCCATACATCTTATCCGCTCTTAACATGCTAACAGGCGAGCTAGCAGACAGGGCAGCTTGAAGAAAGTAGAAGAAAGCTTGTAAATATGAGAATGTTGCAACAGAAAAACACAACACATTACACGATGTGAGTTCCTCTTGATAGTACTGGTTTACTCTGTTCTTTAGTTAAGTCAAACCTAATTAACTTAATTTAACTTAATTTATCCTTATCTAACTTAACTCTCTTTAGTTGAGTCAAATCTAATTAACTTAATCTAGCTTAATTTATCCTTATCTAACTTAACTCTCTAAAAAACACCCAAACCAAAAACAATTTTTTAAATAAAAAAAAATTAAATAATATTATTTTAATAAAATATTTTCATCCAACAATTAACTTAACTCGAAAACTTCATCGAAGAACAGGGTCTAACCATAATTTGGGCTCCACATCAACCTAAAATTTAATCTTATATATACACTTTTTAATAACCAATCTTATAATATACATTATTCACTTGCACATACTAATTAATTTGACCAATAAAAAGTAAATATTATCCTTATCAACATTTCTGCGCTAGCTATTCTAAATATCCTCAATGAAATAAATTGGAAACCTTTATTTGCATTAATTTTTGTTAAAAATATACCTCAAATGTTTGCCTTGGTTAGAGCTAAAAATTATCGATTAAACTAAGTACTCACGCTCGACAATATCATTATCAAATGGATTATAGGTGTCTATTTTTCATTTGCTTCTTGCATTTGTTTCGACAGCATTCTGTTTTATGATTTTTTTTATCGTTAATTACGAATTAGGTGGCTTATGATAGTGACTATGGTGACATGTTATAAGTGTAATAACATGATTTTTAGTGCTTTTTTTATTTGTAACTAATCAAATATTTACTACTATAGTGAAGTATATTAGTGTAAATATTAATTAAAAATAAGCAGAAAGAGTCACCATATAGTAGTCATCTATATCACCAATGACATCGATGTAGTATGATATAAGTAAACTATATATTGCTATTATTGATTATAATTAGTCACAGTTTATGCTATAATCCAAACATCTTAACCTCCTCAAGATTATTGTAATCATGATGGCTTAGGAATGAGTTATTTTAACCTGGTTTATAATACACAGCTCAACTTTCATTTTCCTCTAATCAAGTTGTTTAGAAAGTTAGAAAAAAATGTAAACTTCCCTAATATTTTAAGGTTTTTTTTTTTTCGTGTAACATTTCTAATAAACTTTACCAATTGAGCAATATAACCACCAGTGCAAAACATTCGAGTGATAAAAGGGATGTTTACACTATTTATTTGGTTTTTTTAGAAAGTCATTATAAATTTATGTTAAGTGGACATATTAAAAAATCAAATAATATTAGTAAAGAAATCCAATTTAATGTAAGGATCCAATTATTCAAAATATTATTAAATGAACACCCCTAATTTCATAGTCTAAATTCGCTACCGGATGAACATTCATGACGAGAATGAAGACGGCTATTCGTAATGATGGAAATGAGAATAGAACAAGTTTATAAACTTTTTGTTAGACCTGGTTCAGATACCCTTGTGAGGCTCTGATACCAATCGTTAGGATCAAGGTAAAATATAGGGTAGCTTAGTATTTGCAGTGAAAGATAAAATTATCAGGATGTATAAATTGAGAAGAAATATAACAAGATCAGTAATTAAAAGATAGAGAGTATAAAGACACACGATTTACGTGGAAACCCAAATCGGGAAAAAACCACGGACGACAGAGCAATAATCCACTAGTATAAGGGGAGAGATTACAAGAGAGATCCCAAGGGGCTATATAACGCAAGGGGATCGACGGCCAGATCACAAGGGGTTAATAGCACAGGCTATGTAACGCAAGGGGATCGATGGCAAGATCACAAGGGGTTAATAGCGCAACGGGATATACTGAAGACAAAATAACTCTCTAAAGGACTCTCACAACCTAGGGATGGGTAGAGGTGAAGAATGCTCTGTGTGTGTGTTTGTCGTATGCTGTAGGTGTATAGGTTGATAACAACCTATATTTATAGGAAAAACTCCCTATAAACCTAACTTGACTCACACTCTAGTTAGATTTAGAATCTAATACAATTAGGAAACCTAACATAATAAGGAAACCTAAATAATATCCTACTATAATTAGGAAACAAATAATTGTGGGATCAATAGACTAATTTTGAGCCATAAACCCAACACTTTTTATTTCTAGTTGGGTACTGGTAATTCAAAAGTGACGAAGATTGAAAATGAGAATATATTTTTTACTCGTAATTAATATGTTGGACTTATTAATGGATTATCATTTTGAAAGTTACGTACTACTGTCCAAGGAGATAGATCAGCGTGAATATATGGTTTATTTCCATTTTCATCCCCAATATATTTTAAGGACAATAATATATGTTTTGAATTAAGATAGTTAATAATCATTTTAAATCATCCATAATTTATATATTTATAATTTTTAATAAAATTTTCTCTAGTAATTATATATTTATCTGCGATAAGATTATAACACTCATTAGCTAGTTGAACAAATATAAATGATCGCCTAATTTTATCAATTAGAGTATAGAAGTACATTTTATGCATAATTTTATATATATAAAAAATATAAATAAATCATTAATTTTATATAAGAATTTTGGATGCTAATATACTGAACTTTTGGGGTATTGGACAATAATGCACTGAACTTTGACCTTGGACAATAATGCACTGAACTTTGGGGGGGTGTTGGACAATAAAGCACTCGAGACAATTTCGACGGTGGCGAACTTGGTGACAATCTTATGTGACAGACCGAGAAGACAAATATTTTTGGACCAATTCATCTCCTCCACCCGCTACATAGGATTGCCACCAAGTTAGCCATTGCCAAAATCATACTGAGTGCATTATTGTTCAACACCCCCCAAAGTACGGTGTATTATTGTCAAAGGTCAAAATTCAGTGCATTATTGTCCAATACCCCAAAAGTTCAGTATATTAGCATCCAAAAACCCTTTTATATAGTTTATAAGTCGTACTAACTCTCAAAGTAATGAAACATACATTTATAACAATTTAAATATGTTCATATTAATTTTTGAGTCATTTAGGTGAAATTTAAGATGATTATTAACCATCTTAAATCAAGACATTTATCATTTTGCATATTTTAATTCTTATAAATATGAGAATTGTACTATTACCTAATACTACATATATATTTAATGACCATATCGGATTCTTAAATAAAGATTTGGATAAATGTGTACTACCTCCGTCCCAAATTGTTTGTCCATCTACCTAGCTCCCTTGTCTCAAAATGTTTGTCCATTTTATAATTCCGATGATTGTAATTCTTATTATACCCCTAATAAAATACTCTTTTGTTTCTTTTTTATTTTTCTTCACATGAAAAAAGTAAGGGCAATTCTGGTATATTATACATTTTTCACCCAATTTCCCATGACCATTGGACTTTTAAATATAGTTGGATGGACAAACAATATGGGACGGAGATAGTATATGAATCTCTTGGCAAACAAACAAAAGCAGTATTAAATATTAACCCAAATACCAAACATGCAAGTCTCCAACGACTCCCCTTTGTAATTCAACAAACATATTACATATATAGTTTTATACATTCCTTCATTCTCCAGGAAACTAAATTTCATTAACACCTTCTCCACTTCTTCTTCTCCAATTCCTCTTCTTTAATTTTCATTACCCATCGCAAGTTACATTAAACAGGTGAACATATATTTAGCTTAACTTTTTTCCCCCTAATTATGTCTTTTGATTTCTCAATCTGGATTTTTGTGTACTGAATATGTTGTTGCTCAGTATATTTTCAGTCTAAAATGAAGTGTCGAGTGTCGTACCATACAAATTTATCGACATATTTGAGTTCGAGTCAGTAGTTCGATTGCCTTCCTACACATTTGCATAATTTTAAGGCAATCCTACAGCAAATTTTTTTGTTAGATTTTCAATTGTTCGAGATAGAGTACAATTTTTTTGTTGACCCATCATTATTCAGGAAAACCCAGATAGCACAAGCCTTTATATATAGAGGCGAGTGAGCTAACAAAATCACATCATAACAAATTGGAAAATAAACACCTTATGATCTGATATTTCGAAAAACTGTAAGTTTTTGTTGATTTTGCTTCAAACTAAGATAATTGGCAACTCTGAACCTCCTGCAAACTATACCATAATCTTGGGTTTAAATGGTTGTTATATGTATAACTAGCTTCTTATTTGTATAATTATAAGCTTCAGATGTCCCCAAATTATAGTATATAGTACAAATATATACCATGAATGGATAAATTTATCAATCTTTGATAAATTTACGACGAATTTTAAGTATCTGTGTTATTTTTTCATGATCTATCAGGACATCATCATGAACAATCTGAAGCTAGCAGTAGAAGTAACAGCAGCCCATGACCTTGCATCCAAAGATGGAGACAGTTCTTCCTCCAACGCGTTCGTAGAGCTCCACTTCGACGACCAAAAGTTCCGAACAACCACCAAACAGAACGACCTGAACCCCGTTTGGAACGAGACCTTCTACTTCAACATCTCCGACCCCAAAAACCTCCCAAACCTGGGCCTCGAAGCCGACGTTTACACCCAAAAACACTCCAACTCCAACCCCAACTCGAAGTCTTTCCTGGGGAAGGTCCGCGTCAACGGGTCCTCGTTCGTGCCAATGTCTGATGCGGCCGAGTTTTACTTCCCTTTGGAGAAGCGGAACGTGTTCTCCCATGTCACGGGAGAACTCGGCCTCAAGGTGTTCCTGACCACGGACGGTCATGTTCCCTCGGAAGAGACAGAGTTTGTCATGAAGCAGTCGATTAGAGAGGGTTCGGATGACGCGAATAGACGTACTTGTTGGCACCTTCCGAAGGAGAAGAGTGACAACAACAACCCCGCAAAACCACAGCCTACTCAAGGTGGTGCGGCTAAGTCGGAGGCCCCTAAGGGGCCTCCGATAAAGGGTGGTTTTGTGGATTACAAGCTTAAAGAAACAAGCCCTGTTCTTGCAGGTAATGGGTCCGAGTTGGATCAGATTTCGGCTATATTTCTTCTTTTGAATAAATATTTTCGCCGTATTTTGCTATATTTTTATTTTAAAATGTAAAATGACTGCATCTCATCTAAATCACTCATAAAATTAAATGTAAATATATTTAAATTATTGTGAAGGTACGTTTCATTACTTTGAGGGTTATTATTATAACCTGTAAACAATATAAAAATATTTATTTATTTATATTTTTTATAAATATAAAACTATTCATAAAATGTGTATTTTCTACTATGATTCATAAAATTAGCTATTATTTATATTTCTTGACTTAGCAAATAAGTATTATACTCTTATAGTTGATAAATATACGTAATTATTAGAGAAAATATTATTAAAAGTTAACAAAATGTGAAATATATATAGACAATTTAAGATGATTGTTAACCATCTTGAGTTAAGATATGTATTGTTGTCCTTTTAAAATTACAACCTTGAAAATAATCTGTTAGAAAATGGTCCTTCTATCTGTCAAAATATTCCAAGGGAATTCCATTAAAAAAAAAAAAAACACCCTTTGTCGGATTTTAAGCGTATGATTGAGTCGAATTTGCTTTGAATTTGGATCTGACTGTTATCCCTTCCTGCAGGAGGACGAGTAGTCGGTGGCAGGGTCATAAAACCCACCAACCCACCCAGCTTCTACGACCTCGTGGAGCGGATGCAGTTCCTCTTCGTCCGAATAGTAAAAGCCCGCGACCTCCCCTCGAAGGACGTGACCGGGAGCCTGGACCCTTACGTGGAAGTCCGCGTAGGCAACTACAAGGGTGTCACCAAGTACTTCGACAAGAAGAGCAACCCCGAATGGAACGAGGTGTTCGCCTTCTCTAGGGAAAGAGTCCAAGCTTCATTCCTAGAACTCGTCGTCAAAGACAAGGATCTTGTCAAAGACGACTTTGTGGGGCTGCTGAGATTCGACCTGAACGAGGTACCCACCCGGGTCCCACCCGAGAGCCCCCTCGCGCCTCAGTGGTACCGTCTTGAGGACAAAAAGGGTGAGAAGATTCAGGATGGAGGCGAGCTCATGGTTTCTGTATGGTATGGTACTCAGGCCGATGAAGCATTTTCCGATGCTTGGCATTCGGATGCCATTGCGCCTCCCGGTGCATCTTCTTCTTCGGCGTTTAAGTCTTATATACGATCCAAAGTTTACCATTCTCCACGATTATGGTACCTTCGAGTGAACGTGATCGAGGCGCAGGATTTGGTAATTTCCGACAAGGGCAGGTTTCCTGATGTGTATGTCAAGGCTCAGCTCGGGTTTCAGACTTTCAAGACGAAAAACTGCATGGCTAGGAGTGGGAATCCGTTTTGGAATGAGGACCTGATCTTTGTCGCAGCTGAGCCTTTCGACGAGCACCTGGTGCTAACCGTCGAGGACCGGGTGGGACCCTCGAAAGAGGAGACTCTCGGGAAGGTTATAGTCCCGTTGGCGACAGTCCGAAAGCGGCCTGATGATAAGAACTTCCCACCGCTATGGTTCAACCTACAGAAACCGAATGCAGAACAAGATGATCAGGAGAAGAAGGTTAAGTTTGCGAGTAAATTGCAGGCGAGAATTAGTTTGGATGGAGGCTACCATGTCCTGAATGAGTCTACCTACTACAGCAGCGATCTTCGGCCGAGCATGAAGCTGCTCTGGAAACCCTCCATTGGTGTCCTCGAGCTCGGGATACTAAGCGCCGAGGGGCTCCACCCTATGAAAACCAGAGAAAACAGGGCAACCGCGGACACGTTCTGCGTGGCTAAGTACGCGCAGAAGTGGGTCAGGACAAGGACAATCATCGACAGTTTGAGCCCCAAGTACAATGAGCAGTACACCTGGGAGGTCTTCGACCCTGCGACAGTCCTCACCATCGGCGTCTTCGACAACGGACAAATCACAACAAACAACACCAACAACAGCAACAGCAACAGCAACAGCAGTAACAAAGACATGCGAATCGGGAAAGTTCGGGTCCGAATATCAACCCTCGAAGCAGGAAGAATCTACACACATTCGTACCCTCTCTTGGTTCTTCAACCCTCCGGGTTGAAGAAAATGGGGGAGCTTCATTTAGCCATCCGGTTTTCGTGCACTTCGTTCACGAATCTTCTCTTTCAGTACTCGAAACCCCTGCTTCCGAAAATGCACTACCAGAGACCCTTTACGATCCTACAGACCAACAACCTCCGGACCCAGGCGATACGGATCCTGGCGGCTCGGCTCAGCAGAGCCGAACCGCCATTGAAGTCGGAGGTTGTTGAGTACATGTGCGACGTGGACTCCCACTCCTGGAGCATGCGTCGCAGCAAGGCGAACCTATACCGGATAATTTCCCTGTTACAAGGACTCGTCGCTGTCGGAAAATGGTTCAAAGAAGTCTGCTCTTGGAAAAACCCTGTCACCACAGTTTTAGTCCATTTTGTGTATGTTATGTTGGTGTGTTATCCTGAACTAATTCTTCCAACGGTGTTTTTGTACATGTTTATGATCGGTCTCTGGAACTACCGGTTCCGGGAGAGACAGCCGCCGCACATGGACGCGAAGGCATCCCTGGCTGACGTGGCGGCGGCTGATGAGCTGGACGAGGAGTTCGACTCGTTTCCGACGACTAGAGGGACGGAGGCGGTCCGGATGAGGTATGATAGGCTGAGGAGCATCGGGGCGCGGGTGCAGGCGGTGTTGGGTGATGTGGCGGCACAGGGGGAGCGGGCCCAGGGACTGCTGAGCTGGAGGGACCCGAGGGCCACGACTGTGTTCCTCGGGTTCTGTCTGGCTGGGGCGGGGTTGCTGTATGTAACCCCGCCCCAGGTGGTGGGGTTGGTAGGGGGGTTTTATGTCATGAGGCACCCGAAATTTAGGGGGAAGATGCCGGGGGTGTATATGAACTTCTTCAGAAGGTTGCCTGCCAAGACGGATTGTATGCTGTGATCCAAAATGTAATGTAATGTTGTTGGTCTGTATCGTGACGATAATTTTCAGTGTGGATTCTATTAACGAGTAATATACACTGATATGTATATATATTTATATCATTTTGCAAACAATACTATTCGAGTGCTCCCGATCTTATATTATTCATCGTCTTGAAAATAATATCAAATCAAATTTCTTTTCAAAAATTGGAATAATGTAATAATTAATTTGATTATCACCTCTGTGATATTGTCTTTGAATATGAGAGAGATGCAATTATATAATGGCGACATGAAGACAACTTAGTTCAGCCAAGGATGAACCCCTGATCAAAATTTTGTCTGTCTTTGACTTAGATTTGGTCCAACAAAACTCGATGTATACAATTAAGATAGCAATTATTGGATTAATCGATAAAAGTTGCATTAAAATTATAAAATGATAAGTATTATGGAACGAAAAGAGTTAGTTAAAATCACAATTATTATGTGACGGATGTAATATTATTTTCAACATCCTATTATCTTATACCCATTTGGCCATTTAGATTTGGTTGTTAACAGACCATGATACACATCTTGCTTCAAGATGATTAATAACCATATTGAAATATTTATATTTCACATTTTGTTAACTTTTAATAATATTTTCTCTAATAATTATGTATATTTATCAATAACAAGAGTATAATACTTATTTGTTAGGTAAAAAAAAATATGAATAATAGCTAATATTATCAATTATAGTAAAAAAATGCACATTTTATGCATAGTTTTATATTTATGAAAAAATATATATAAATTATATTATTTATAGGTTACAATAACCCTCAAAGTAATTAAACATACATTTATAATGATTTAAATATACTTATATTTAATTTTATGAGTGATTTAAGAACTATCTTGCAGCAAAATGTTTATCATTTTGCTATCAATATTATGAATTAAAAAAAGAGGGGAATACATGGGGAAATGACATAGCTAGCTAGGAATGGGGTGGTGAGTTACATCCCACAAAACTAACGACGTGTGAACCATGAATTCATCATGATTAATTACTTGATGATCATGATGAATCTATCTCAATAGCCCTACAAATTGAAGGGAAAAAAAGAGAAAGAAATAATATTCCCATGATAGAAAATTCTCTAAATTTATTTAAAGTCCTAAAAAGTCTCTCCTCCCTCCAAACCAATCCCCCCTTTATTTCCTTTAAAATCCAAGTTTTTTCCATCCAAATCTTCAAACCACATTTTTCTCTCTTTCTTTCTCTTATTCTGCCATTCTGTATTGTTGGGGCCTTCTTTGTTGCTCTTCTTCAACAGGGTTTCAACATGGTAATTAATTAATCACTTCTTAATTATGTTTTTTGTCTTAATTACCAACATAATTTTCATTTAATCTTCACTTATGTATCCTTAATTTCCCTTTTTATTTTCCCCCATGCTTTTCTTAATTACAACATCTTTTCAAATGGGCAATTTTAAAGAAATTTTAACCTATGTCATGTATTTAATTTGAAGATGTATATTGTTACATTAGAGCATACTTTGATTCTCTTGATTCATTTAGTTTTTTATGCCATTTGCCCATTTGGCATACTTTACATTGCAGATTTTTCCTTCAAGAAGATCCCATTTTTGTCGTTTTTTCATTGTATCTTTAAGTTGTTGTGATTTGGTCTGCTATTTTACGAATCTTTGTAGTATCTTTGATTCAATCTTTAACATTTAATGATGTTCAACTATGGAAAAAGAAGGTCCTATTTATTGGGTTATTATCCAACTTACTCAACCCATTCTAATAAAATTTACCCATTCTTCTCATATTTTCAACATATCCATCTTTACTTTACGTATCCTTCATTGCTTTATAATATGTTTCAATAACAACAAACCCTAGGAGATGGTTCAATTTTCGATCTTTTTTTTATATTTATTGGTCACTTGGCCAATTTTATTCAACCAATCAAAACATGCCATAAGCATCGTACAACCAACCCATCATGGGCGGACCTAGGGCTTGGTTGACGGTGGCCACAGCCACCGTTAACCCCAAAAAAAATAATAATTTAGTATCAATTTGAAATAATAATTATGGATTTTATGTTTATTATATTAAACAATAGTCTATTGGCCACCCCTAATAAGAAGGTCGAGATCCGCCACTGCAGCCCATAATTGAATTCTCGATCTTGACCTTATAAAAACATAAAAACTGTTAAGAACTCGTGAAAGCAAGACCCAAACTGAAAATTGTTATTTCCAATTAGATAGATTTGTTGTTTTTGGTGATGAATGAAAATGCATGTAGGCGAACGCGGCGTCAGGAATGGCAGTGGACGACGATTGTAAATTGAAGTTTCAGGAGCTGAAAGCGAAGAGAAACTATAGATTCATAGTGTTCAAGATTGAAGAAGACATGCAGCAAATAATGGTGGAGAAGCTCGGAACTCCTGGACAAACTTACCAAGATTTCACCAACTGTTTGCCTTCCGATGAATGTCGCTATGCTGTCTTTGATTATGATTTCACCACCAATGAGAATTGCCAAAAGAGCAAGATCTTCTTCTTCGCATGGTATGTATGTATGTATGTATGTGTGTGTGTATGTTGTACGTATGTACGTATGTAGGTACGTACTTATATATGTATGTATGTACGTACGTACGTACATTCATCCCCCGAAGGATATAATTTGAGTGTCATGTATGTATGTATGTATGTATGTATGTATGTATGTATATATGTATGTATGTGTGTATGTTGTACGTGCGTACGTATGTAGGTATGTACGTATATATGTATGTATGTATGTATGTACGTACGTACATTCATCTCCGAAGGATATAATTTGAGTGTCATGTATGTATGTATGTATGCAACCTTAACCCTACATACATAACTTGTTAGAAGGCCTTATATTTTAAATGTGCCACATATGTTTAGTTATTTACATCTTATATGAAATAATTTCAGGGCTCCAGATATCTCGAAGGTGAGGAGTAAGATGTTGTATGCAAGCTCAAAGGACAGGTTCAAGAGAGAATTGGACGGGATTCAAGTCGAGTTGCAAGCAACCGATCCTAGTGAGATGAGTTACGATATTGTCAAAGGGAGGGCCCTCTAAGTTTCTGTTCAGTTCAGTTCGATTCAGTTTGATTCAATATCCTTTAAATCATTAGAAAGATTGAACTATTTAAGGATGTTCCCTCGTCGTGAACTTCCATTCAAATTCTTTCGAAAAACTAATTTTACCTTTAAAAAATTTTTGCTCTTGTAGAGAATGGACACAAGGACTGCAAATTAGAATGCTTCCATTTATTTTTGAGTTTAGTTTGTTTGTTGTATCAGTAATGCTTGTTTTCATGCAAGCTTTTGTTTCTTTGTTTTGTTTGCTTGATGTATGATCAAATTTTTGTATTCTTTGTTTAATTCTGGTAAATTCTCATTGTCCCCTGTTTAAATCTGAGTTTGTTTTCATGATTAATTGCACAGTTCCAAATTTTAGAACAAAGTTGAATTGATATTAACAAACAAATATTGAAGTATGTAACATAAACAATTCATAACCATTATGTTAATAAAAAAAATTGAATACGAATGTAACTAATAATTTGTTAGAAAAAGACTTTTGTCGTCAGTCACCGGAGTGAACTATTAATCGCCATGGTGTGTAATCACCAAATAATAAACTTTTTCGAATAAATTTGTGGTGATAAACTACTGGAAACGAAATAGAAGCAAGAACAAAAAAAAATAAGCATATATGAAATTTACGTTATATACATGCATGCAAGTACCACAACCCTATTTTCATCATACTAGTTAAATATCCTTTTTTTTCTAATCAAAATGCTACAAATATCATATATTTGAAATTGATTATCTCTTTTTTTTAGGCTAAAGTTGCTAGCAAAAACTGCGTATTGTCGTAGAAACTACAATATAAAACAACAAAACTCAATTACCTCAAATTGCCCTTTCCCTTTTCTAATTTCTTCACTTGTTTCTTGATCTTATCGTTTCGATCTCGAATAGCTTGAAGCTCTTTGGGCTGAAATGGAGGAGGCAGGTTACATGGGCCTCCATCTGCAGGCCCATTAACCATGGTTTGTTCCTTGTATATCGCCTCTAAGCCCATTGGGCTACAAGCAAATTTCTCCGAACATAACTCGACCGCTCCCTCAGGCACAGTCGGCCTATATCTTAACAACTTCGCATATTCATATAACAAGTGAAACATGTAGTCGTACACATTTTCAATCTTTACTTGCTCCAGTACATAATCACTTCCTGCTTTTCCTATCTCTTGCGCCTGTTTTTCCATACGATCAATTCAATATTCAAAAGAGAAAGTACATATCGTATAATTTTCGACAGTTCAAAGGAAAAGGATAAAAAAAAATGCACCTTAGCAGTGTGACTATTTCCCCAATCGACAGCAAACTTGATGGATTTGCACATCGTGTTAGGATCAATCGGCCAGTAATGCTTCATCGGGATTAGACTTCTTGAAATGAAATCATAGTATATAGGGTTTACAAAGAGACTCATGGAATCGCAAGCTAGAATGTATTTCTCACTCACTGACCATGCATTGCCTTCGATGTATATCTTGTATCTGCATACAAATGGTTTTCAAATTAGATCCAGAAAAGGTAACTACCAGCAAACTTTATAGACTTGAGAATAAGGAGGTACATATGAAACTAGTCATTAGCTCATGATAAATATGATGACTCGTTAACTCTACAATTTTTCTATCAAAGGCGTGTTTGGTGGGGATTAAACCATTTTTTGGAAATGATTTTTCTTATCTTCCGGTGTTTGGTGAGTAGAAAATGGGGAAAATCATTTTCCAAAAAAATTATTGACTTGCTTCCTTGACTCAATCCTTTGTAATGTACCTGTGAAGACACTGTTTGGACAAGTCAGAGTTGTTGTATCCTTGTGTTGCTTCCTTGATCCAATCCTGCAAATGTTGCAATGATAATCAGCAAACAATTAAGATCATGCATTGCGGGCCACCTTAGGGTGCGTTTGGTTGGTTAAAACCCCCATGAAAATGTCAACATGGTCAATTTTTCCGGGTTGACTTATTTTCCTCATGTTTAGAAATAGATTGAACTTTAAAAAAAATTTACGGTGGACCCACCATTTCCTACATTTTCCTAAGAAAACTTCCCTTAGGGCCCCGGGGAAATCTGTCCCATGGAAGACTTTCCATGGAAATTTCCTTGAGGTTCCTACCAAACGCTCCCTCTAACGATCATAGTTAATTATTTGATTACTTGGTTAACGATTTCGGCGTTCCAATTTTGTGCAAAATTGCATTCCTCAAGCTTTGTTCTTGCACCAGTATAAAGATTGCCTTTCCAGAATGCAAAGGGCTCCCTTGATGTCCAGTTCTTCATCTTGTTACCTTCTTCTAAATCCTCCGTCAATGGCACCCATGGTTTTATGTTGATATCCGGCCTATTAATAAAACAACCAGTTATAAGTCTTCAACCATTAATTTAATCTTTTTATTACGGGGTTTTCATACACCATTAAACGGGTGCAACACAACCTATTACTATATCCATTCAGCATATTTATTAGGCGACAACTAACAAAAACTGACCAAAAGTAAGATAGGATCGGATAGGTAGGATCATACCAACCCCAGAAAGACCAATCAGGGAAGACAATATCCAGAGTTGAATCATCTCCACAATAATGAAACTGAGGTGGTGCAGAGTAAAGATCCTGACCCTGATACTGGCTCCTCTTGACCGAGGACTGATCATGGCATTGGAACATGAGGTCGAGGTCAGGTAACCTCCCAGGGTACAACTTTAGCAGTTGCAGAATGCCCCAAAGTGTCAAATCGTCCCTCGTTTGGTAGGCCTTTTGATATTGCTTGACATAGGCAGTTCCGTTAACAATGACCAATCTGAAGTGGGCATTGTGTTGTAGACTCTCCACCATGGCCTGGGTGATCCCGTGCTTCTTCCATGTCTTTAGGTCCTCGTGGATCCATCGGAAGTAGTCCGGACACGTCCGGTTGGAAGTGGGGGTGGTGAGGTTGGAACTTGGAGGGTAGTTTGCAGGGCAAGTTATGGTCATGTTGGTTGATGTGCAACTTAGGAGGTATTGGTCTCTTTTTGGGTAGTCTTTGGAGGTCTTGTATTGCATTGAGTATATGAATTCTGCTGAGATCCCTGAAAACATTGACTAGGGAAAGATTTCATTCCCCAAAAAAATGTTGATGAGTTAGTAATATGATTGATTTATACTAGTAGGGGTAAGTAATGGGTTGGACCAAACCAAAATGAGGGTCAATAAAGAGTCCCATTATTAATAGGTCTTGTTTGTTTGGAGTGCACATAAGTACGTAACTAAAACTTACTAATTTTTGTACGATATCTTACTTTACTAACTTATCAATTTACCAACACTCAAGAAAAGAAAGCCTAAAAAGTCGATAAAGTGGATGAAGTAATAATTATTATAACTCAACTTTTTTGGTACAATTACACTTTATTTTAATTAAATTAAATATTGCATCAAAACAAGTCGCTCATGGGCCAATCAGCCCTCTTTATTTTGTTATTGGATCTGCCATGAATCCATGACCTAACCTAACCCTTATAAATAACGGATTCACCATAACCCAACCCAAATCATTGTCCTACCCAAGTAGAAGGGATAAGAGCTCAACAACTTAGTTACAAATAAGTAATGCAACAATTTTCTAGATCAGCTAAGTTGCATTTTTGGGAGAGAAAAATACCTTACTATTAATTAGCTCCACATTTTATTTGAAGGGAATAATTTCAATTCTGATCATATGGCTATGAGTTCAATCTGCTACAATTAGAGCATCCGCAACAGTGAGTTTGAGTTTGGCTAGTTAGATGATGTGGAACCTGTGGACCCCTACCAAGAGAGTCAAAATTTATCATTTTATTTAGCTAGTTTTCCAATGGTGAGCATGAGTTTGACTTATATTAATTAAAGAAAGTAAATGTGTCCTACTTAATAATATAATTAATTTGGTTATATTGATAATAAATGATGTAGATGAGGAGCGAGGAAAAAATATGATGAAAATATTAGTGTGTTAAACTCGCCTCGCGAGATTCTCACGAGACGAGCCTCATTCTCACCACTGAGATGTGCTAATTCCAACATGTTTCGTCCTCGCTCACACGCTGCCTGGGAAAACTTCCTAGGAGATCAACCATCCTGAGACTACTCCCAGCCAAGCACGCTTAACTGAGGAATTCCCATCGGATGAGCTACCACAAAAGAAGGTGCACCTTGGTGATATAAGTAGTCATCTCAATCCTTTTAAGCCACACTTTAACCATATACTCAGGGTGTTACAGTCACCCCCACTTAAGCGCACAACGTCCTCGTTGTGCCACAAACCACTCCAGAATCTTTGCCCCGCTAGGTGACTACCCATTGATCTCCCGTCTACTGGCGCGGCTCACGGTCACAGGTCGGCTCTAATACCATCTGTAACGCCCCGACCCCTCCCGGACCGCGGACATTATTGATAACTGCTTTAAGGATCGCTGACTGACCCCACAAATCACGACAAATCTTTCCAGCGTGATTCGTCCTCGCTCACACGCTGCCTGGGAAAACTTCCCAGGAGGTCACCCATCCTGAGACTACTCACAGCCAAGCACGCTTAACTGAGAAGTTCCCAACGGATGAGCTACCATAAAAGAAGGTGCACCTTGGTGATATAAGTAGTCATTTCCATCATTTTAAGCCATACATTAACCACATATCCGAGATATTACAATAAGTTTGCCTAATTGTTCTCATAAAAACAAGAAAATTTCAAAAAAATTGAGTGTTTATAGCTAAGTATCTAGCTGTGTGGAACCATCCCAACCAAAAGTTTAAACTGATGGTTATAGGCCCAGTAATGGTTTTATATTCTAACATATCCCCTTACGCGAATGCCCTTTAGGCTTGAAGCGTGGATGCTGCAAAGACCCCATTCACCTTGCGTAAATAAATATGGGGTGCTAAAATTCGAACATGAGACCTTTTACTCAGATCCGGCTCTAATATCATGTGGAACCATCTCAACCAAAAACTTAAATTTTTAGTTGAGATGGTTCAACAGTTTCTGCTCTCTATATTAGCACACGGTTAACTATCAATCTCTGACCATTATATATAGTAATCCCTTTGTTGCTAATAAATATTGCTATGGTATATGTACTGTTGAGCTGTGAAAATCTCGACTATAAATTTAGCATATGTAATATGTAATAATTTATTTTATAAATTAATATCATGATATTCATCATAAAAAATATTGTTATAACAAAATAATTTTGTGATTTTGATGAAAAAATTATAAGTATAATTTATAATCAAAATAATGTATTAAATATTAAAAATAAGAAAAAATCAAAGTAAATAGTATTATGAAATAAAGGGAGTACAATAGTAACATAAATTTCGTTACAATTTAATCGGAATTAGATAAATAGACAAATAAAGACTCAATCAATGACATAAAAAGAACACTATCAACTTTGTGGAAATTCCTGTGGGTGTTAATGATTTACAAGTCTGTTTCTTTGAAATTTCACGAAGGCTTACATCTTTGTTATCATTCACAACAAAGTAAAAGCTCAACTGAGACACGGAACTACCACTAATATCATACCATACCCATATACATATAATACCCCACATTCTTATTTTATGTCCTTTATAAAATATAAAAATATTTTATTTTAATTTCTTTCATTTATTGACAATTTTTTATATAATGTTTGATTAAAAAAATTACAAGATTATATCTTTATGATAATATTTTAAATTATTTCATGATAATAATTTTGTACAAGTCATTATTTATCTTAAGAAAATAATAATCAAAAGAAAATAATAATCAAACTTTTCGAACTTTGAATAATGTATATGTCTAAGTGACAAATAAAATAAAGAGGAAAAGTAGAACAAAACAGTTCACATGAATTGGTGTACTAGTCAAACTTCTTGAATCATTTTGATGACAAAACTTCCAAAAAACTCATGTGACTGTAAATCAGACTTTATGTTAAATTACTCTAACGCAATACTGATTTATTCAAGACACAAACTAAGTTTGACTTTATGTTAAAATAAAAATTACTATATTTCATGAGAATAAAAAAACAACACACAAAAAAAAAAGAAGTACGAACATGTAGAGATGCATTTTGCTTGAATTTGTGGTAATTTAAGTTGGCAAATTGCCCGAATTTCTTCCTTTTTTTAAAGTCAGTTTTTCACAATATATGATTAAAACCACACCAGCTTAAAATCAGTAATTACAAATTAGTACTCCACTTCATTATTCCCTTTTTTCAAAAACATTTTCCACTGTTTTTTTTTTCCTTATATATGAAATCTCTTCTATTAACTTTTAACGATTTTTCCACCAAAAAAAATACAAAAGGTCTTTTAGTCATTTCAACATATGTCTTTGAAAAATATTTGTAGCTATCACTATTTTGTAAAACATTGTTCCATATAATTAAAATAACGGTAATTTTATATGATTAATCAATCTAATTTTTTGTTTCTGAATATATATATATATATATATATATATATATAGATTGAAAATTTATTAATTATAATTTTAAAAATTAGCATGATCTTTCATTCTTGGTATTCAATTAAGTAAATGTTTGCTTAGAAAATTTTCATGAAAACGTTGACAAATATTTTTATATTTAATTCTTTCTAATAGACAAGAAAAATTTTAATGTAATGCCAACTATTTCGCTCATAGTTTCAATAAATCATTTTTCAAGGAGGTTAGCGTGAAATTTTTCTGAAAACTTTTTCCCAGTAAAGTATCAACCGTACTACTCATGTTTGAGTAATGAAAGAAAAGCAAGGAAAGAGAAAGAGGGTACGGTAGAGAGGGAGAGATATGACTTACATAATTAGACCAACGATAATAAAAGACGATGAAGGTGAAGAGAAACCCCAGGAGGAAGTAAACCACCGGTTTTGATAGCTCTCTCCACGATGACCCGACTCCGACCCATTTGAATCTCATCCAATCCCATAACTTATTATTACTAATACTATTATTAGTATTAGTAATACCGTCTCCATGATCACTGCTACTACTCTCATCCTCCATCTCTCGATCTTGATCTCGATCAAGGATAATACTAATAATTACCCGACCTATGGGATTAATTAACTTCCTATAGGATCATAAAAATAATAATTACTTAATTACCATCGGTTTACAACGTGTTAAGGATGGGAGGTATGTAATTAGTTTGAGGATTAACAATACAGTAGTGGACCTAGTGGCTAGTATTAATAAGATGATTAAGGAAAAGAAATGGAAGGGAGGAGCAATTAGAATTGAATAGAATTGCCTCTAGAGTACAAAAAGGGCTTTATTTCCAACCCTATTTATTCTTTCGTAATTTTCTTTGCTTTTTGTTTCTTTGTCAACACGACTTTTCAACCAAGTCTCAAACAGACAAAGTCATCATGGTCATGTACCTAACTAGGTGTCGTTCTTTACTGTTAAATAGGTATTAGCAAAGCAGCGTATGTGAAATATGTAAATGTTTAAATATATATGTTAAGTAATGTGTGTAATGTCGGTAAAAATATGTAAGATATGTAGGAGATAGATAAGTTATATTTACCTTTCAAAAGAATATAGTCTAAATTCTCCAAGAACATAAAATTATAAGGAATAATTAATGTTTTTAATAAAATTTATTATAAATTTATTAACATGGAACTCATTTATATATGTAAATTTATCAATTTGTTACAACTTACAAGAGTTTCTCCCTAGAGGATAGATGTGGGGTTAGCAGCCTTTGCCACCAAGGCAAAGGCTTATCGATAAATATGATATGTATAATAAAAGTGTGCTTAAATCAAAAAATCATAACTGACACATAAAAAAACTAAAATTTAATGTTATTAACTGCTCACTTTTTAGTTTTTAATGAGATATTGGATGTTTGGTGATAAATGAAACAGATAGGAATTGTGGCTTTGGTAAGGCCATGTTCTTTTCAAAAGAACACGGCTTAAGTTTAGTGTTCAACTTCTTTCATTTCCAAATTGACTCAAAATTGATGGCTCCAACGTAACATAGTACTACAAGTCCACAACACACAACCTGTTTTTCGTACATAAATTTATTAATTTATCATAAGAGTTAATTATTAGTTAATAAATTTACTTAAATTGCATGAGAACAAACTAATATAGATTCTTCATGTTGTATGATTTAATTTGCAATTATTAATTAGTATAGTTCATTATATCACCAAATTTTTAAAGCTATTAACTGCATTTTTTGATATGTTTAAGTATTTTTTGAACTATGACGAGCTACATCATAACCGTGTACAGTTACAGAAATTTATCCAACGAATGATGAAAACTAAAATATCTATAAATTATTTTCAGTAAAGAAAACTCATTTCAATAACTTATATAGTTGGAAAATATTATTTTTCTCGTCGAAAATTGTGTAGTTGACTAAAGAAAATATTTCATTTAACCTCTTATGTTTCTTTTTATAGAGTAGTAGATAATTAGTAGTTTTTAAATCTTGACTTAATTAAAACTAATCTCTTTGTATTACAAGTAATCCACAATTTCCACTTTATTATTCCCTTTTCCCCCAAAAATATCTTTAGTCGTTTTCTTTTTTGAAATCTCTTTCGGTACTGACTTTTAACTATGAAACTTTTAACCATTCATTCGATATATTACTAAGAAAAATATCTCTAATTAGGGTTTTTGGATTCAAATAATCTATACTAGGACCTTATGACTGAAAATAATTTAAAGTGATTTTTGGGTTAATGGCAGTATATATTTTATCTTATTTTCTTATAGCATAATATTAATATTCTCCGACAACGAAAAATGATGTGGTCAATGAGAGCCTATAATTTACCGCGAACAAGACGTAGTTTGGTCGACAGATCATTTTTCTGTTGTCGGAAAATGCAACATTATGCTATAAAAAAAATAAGATAAAAGTACCGATTGTCATTGGTTGAAAAATCACTTTAAATTATTTCTAATCACAAGGTCTTCAGTATGGATTATAGGCTGAAAGCCCTTCAATTCTAACTATCACTATATGTTCAACCGAAGCATTAGATTATATTTTGTAAAATATTGCTCAAAACATATATTATAATAGTAATTTTATACGATAAATCTGTATAAATATACATATATTGATATTGTTCCGTATGATTATCATGGGTGAATCCTCATTGTTGCTGGGGTGGCCATGGCCAACCTCAACTCAAAAAAAAAAAATTAAAACTCAATATAACTTAGGATCAAAATTATGAGTTGTATGCTTATCAGCTAAATATGATAATATAATGGACACTGTTAATCTTAAAACATGAATCCTTCATTGAATTAATTATAATAAAAGTAATTGTACATGATAAATCAATATATATATATATATATATATATATATTGAAATTTAATAATTAGAATTATGAAAAAATAATATGAAGCTCCATATATTCTTGGTAATCATGTTTGAGTAATGAAAGAAAATCCAAGAGAAGAGGAGGGAGAGACTTACAGAATGAGACCAAGGAGAATAAAGAATGGTAAAGGTGAATAGAAACCCCAGAATGAAATAAACCACCGGTGCTGATAACTCTTTGGAGGATGACCCTGACCCGAATCCGACCCGTTTTAGTTTAATCCAATCCCATAACTTATTATTACTACTAGTATCATCATCATCATCATCATCATCATCATGTCCATGATGAGTGATTGGATAAGAAGTTGCAGTAGCACAACTCTTCCTCTCAATCTCATCTTCCATCATCTCTTGATCTCTTTCTCTAATCCCAGAAGATAGAGTAACTCAAGATGAATTAAGGAGATGGAAGAATAATTAAGCTAGGTTTAGGATTAATTAATTACCTATGGTAGTAGACTTGACTTATAGTTGAGAGTTGAGAGTTATTATTAGTTAATTACCCCCTGTTTACCATGGGTCTGGACTCTGGATGTATATATCATTGGTTTCAGATTAGTAATTAATTAACAAATTAAAGTAGCAGTAACAAGATGACTATGACTAAACTAAGGAAAGGGGGTTTGAATGGAATCTAATTGACATGGACTACTCTTAGGCAGTGTTGCGGTACCATCGCACTCTTTAATTTCTACCACAATTATGAGCAATATATCTCCTCACTTTTCTCTTCTACTTTTCATATTTTCTCTTTTCACCTACCTTACCTATCACAACTCACCACATTTTACTACATTTTTTCAATTTTCACCGCACCGCACTATCACTGCACTCTCACCTCGCGCTGGCAAAAATTCGGGTCGGACAAATTCGGACAATGCCAAAATTCGGACGAGATATTCATGTCCGCATCCGGTTTTATTCCGGGTCGGACAATTCGGACGAAACTAAAATCGGGTTCGGACAATAGAAAAAAGAGAAATTTTATGTCCGAATATTCGGTCAATATCAAAATTCAGACGAAAAATCTATGTTTAGACCCGGTTTTTTCCAGACCGGACAATTCAAGTAATTCGGGTCAAACAAAATTTTGTCAGCTCTACTCTCACCAGGGTCGTACTCTGAGGCTCTTAGCCTCTTACCAAGTATAAAGAGGGCTTCATTTCCTTATTTATTCTTTTCATTATTTTATTTGCTTCTTTTTTTTGTGGCCAACATTACTTTTCAACAACAAAGAATTATTCCTACATGGTGAAGTACCAACTTAAGGCAATGTAATTTTATGCGGTCGGTAAGATACGAAAATGGTATCGTGTAGTGAAACTGTGGACAGTGTAGTAATGTGTGGAGTGATATGATAAAATTTGTGTAAAGTGTGGTTGATGTGGTAGGTGAAGAGAAAGGATGTGAAAAGTAGAGGTAAAAAGTGAGGAGAAAGAAAATTGAAGAAATATATTGGTAATGATTGTTGTAAAGTGTAGTGAAGTGTAGAAGAGTATTGAGTAGTAGGATGAGTAACATACTAACATGAGTTGTGGCACCGCACCATACCATATAAAAAGTCAGGACCTAAATCCTCCAATAAACTAAATTAAAAAGAATTATTAATATTTTTTATAAAATTTATTATAAACTTATCAATATTTATTGTAAAATTTATTAACGCATGTAAATTTATAAACTTGTTACAAGAGTTCATTATTGATAAGTTCATTGTCTTGCTTCTAGTTTATGTTGGCCCCTTTTCTGGAGCTGGCAAAGTCATTGCTAGATGCAAAAGGAAGGATAATGTAATGCTTAAATCTATATGATGTTTGGTAAGGCAGTTAGTTGGCAGGGTTTGTCATTTGAGGAATTCGGATCTTAACAAAAGAAATAAAAAAGCAAGCTGAAAAGATATTAGCCTCTCAAAAAGTTACGAGGATCAGCATGGTCAATTTTGTGGTGAAGAAAGCTATCGTTCTATCGATGACATCATTGTTTGCAAAACTATGAAGATTGGTACTGATTTGAAAATTTTGAAGACGAATGATAAAGGGAAATTAGTACGAGATTTTAAGAAAACGTTGCATGAGGAAAAAGAACTCATTTGAAGGACAGAATTTGAGTGTAGCGTTCTTTTTGTTTCAGTGTTCTGATGTTTATTGTTGTGTTCTTTTTCTCTTCAATGTCTAGTTGATCTTTGCACCAATACTTTAAGGCTATGTTCGGTAGTAACGTTTGGGATAGCATTTAACATATTGACTAAATCAAAACTCTAATTACATAAATATTAGCATTCAATACTATAATTTTGATTGAATACTATAAGATAATTTCAATAGATTTATGGTCCAATTATCAATAGTATTCAATTCTACAAGATAATTTCAATAGCTTGAAGGTGAATGAAATGCAATCACACAAATGAAGCTTACTCCAGATAAAACTACCATCTCCTTCGTAATCCCCAACGCCAGTAATGCTAATGTGCAACAGTCTCCAAATGAATCCAAAGTGACTCAAAAAACTCAACAGACAGACTCAAGAATTGTGAAAAGTTACCCACATCTGGTATGGGCCAGGGTACTTGCAAATTCCATGGCTTAAATCTTCAGGAAATAAAACTCTATACCGTTGAAAACACAAGTCTATGGATTGATTGATTACTAAAAACATTCAACAAAATGTAGCAAAACTGCAAATTCCATGGTCTCACAGTCACCAAATCTGTCACTAGAGGCTATAAAACCCAGCATAGCATTAAAATTACTAAAATCCTGCAACATCTTATAATAGAGAGCAACACCAAAATTACTACCATCAAGCAGTGGCAGCCTTGTCAGCAAGCCTCTTACGGGCCTCCTCGATGACTGAGAGCTTGATACCCTTGCCCTTGGGAAGAGACACCCACGGCTTGGTCCCCTTGCCGATGATGAACACATTCCCCATACGGGTTGCAAACTCGTGACCCTGAGAGTCCTGGATGTGGATGGTCTCGAAGCTTCCCTTATGCTTCTCACGGTTCTTGATGACTCCCACACGGCCTCTGTTTCTCCCTCCGGTCACCATCACAACATTCCCGACGTCAAACTTGATGAAGTCGACAATCTTGTTCTCCTCAAGGTCGAGCTTGATGGTGTCATTGGCCCGGATCAAGGGGTCCGGGTAGCGGATGGTTCTCCCATCGTAAGTGTTGATGTACGGGATGCCCTTTTGGCCAAACTGCACGTTGCGCACCTTGCAAAGCTTGAACTGATCAACAAAAAACGCAGGACATGGTAAGTTCAGGTAAAAGATGAATGAATGCAGCGTAATATACACACTTTCTTTTTATCCAACCTTACTCAGAACAAAGTATGGGAAATGTGGGCATTAACCCCTTAAAGAACCCACCACAATAGTATGATAATGAAGAAACATGGGAAGGATTATAGTATCATATTGTACATAAACTGAAACCTAGAACTGACCTTTGCCTCCTCATCCCTGATTGAATGCAGCCTGAATCGACCCTTCACGTCATACAGAAGACGGAAGTTCTCATTGGTTTTGGGGATTGAAATCACATCTGAAATCAAAACAAGTTACTAAGGTTCTATCCATGTCACCAATCATAAAAGGAACAAGGAAACAAAATTCATCTCAACTATAGAAAACCAATAATTGGTACAAGTATACACGCACTGTTGTACAGTAGAAAACAAGCATCAATAGCCATAATTTGATCGTGACAATAAAAAAATAAAGCAGATCAAGCTAGATTAATTCTTTCCATTGAATATCACATCTGAAACCAGAACAGGTTACTAAATTCTAGAATCATAAGAAATGAGGAAACCAGGAATAAGTCTATCTTCTTCAACAGTACAAAACATGCATCAAATATGTGATTCGATCACGACAATAAAGGCAAACAAGCACAACAGGAAAGATTAATTCTTCTTGGTTTTGGGGATTCATAATTTCATATGACATCTGAAATCAGTTCCAGAACAGGTTACTAAGCTTCTATAAGTTTTAACAATCACAAAAGATGAGGCAAAAACTAGGAATATGTCCCAACTTTTTCTACACCAGGAAACAAACAATGCAATTCGATCAGTACAATAAAAGGCAAGCAAGTAGAAGAGGCAAGATTAAGAAGCGCAGCCATACCCATGAATCCAGCCGGGTAAGTTTTGTCTGTCCTAACCTTGCCATCGACAAGAACATGACGCTGCATCAAGATGGCAATAACCTCCCGGTAGACCAAAGCATATTTCAATCTGTTACGAAGAATGAGGATCAAGGGCAGGCACTCCCTTGACTTGTGGGGTCCTGATGACGGCTTGGGGGCCTATGCAGTAGAAAGCACACACAATGTTACATTTCAGGGCAAAAAAAAGACACCACAGCCATAAGATGAGCAATGAAAGCGCGTTCGGTTAACTTACAAATGCTCCACCGAGCTTGTCAAGCATCCAGTGCTTGGGGGCATTAAGCCTCTTCAGATGCTTCTTCAAACCTCTCGCCTGAAAAATAGTTCATTTCGCTGTTAGTTGACCAGTGGATCCACATATAAACTAACTTTGTCTTCTTTTCATCACAGGGTATAAGAACATATCACAAAAACCATGCAAGAACCCCATTATCAAAGGGGCTAATATAAACCAAGAGTTTCATGGAACGATCACAAATGATGTCAAAACTGATGTGAAAAGTTTAATGAGAAAATTAAACACAATATGAATGATAATGGTTGAATTTCATCAGTGATAGCAAATAAAACTCAACTAGAACATATGTTTTTAACCAAAACTTGGCTCAACCCAAATCAAACTTTCCAACAATGCAACAAACATGATAACAAAAAACACCCACAAAAAATACTCCTTTGCAGAAAACAGAACAATGAACAGATACAGATGAGCTAGTAATCACGATTTATTCATCGAAATCACAAAAAATATCTTTCAAATCAAACCTTCCAAAATCGCAACAAACAACATCAGAACCAAACCAAACAAAACCCGGGTGCAAACTGCACAGATGAAACCCTAAACCAAGCGCCCAAAGCCGAATGATTTATCAAACAAATTAGAAAAAAACGACATTGGAGTTACAGCCATTGCTGCTACTTCAAACACAGATTATCGACAGTGACAACAAAAACAAACATCTACATTACGAAATCAATCTAGACGCAATATGAAGGGACAATGAACGGTGAGAGATAGAGAAGAGGGAGAAACCATGTTCGGAGATCTTCAACTACGGCGGCGGCTGCGGCGGTCCTCCGGTGATCTGGCCCCTCCGTCTTCTTCCTGCTGGCCTTCAAGGGGGATTGAAATGGAGCTGAAAACCCTAAGTCGCTATTTATAAAAACCCTAACTTGGTACTTATAACTCCCGGCGGCACTCACTCCCTCAGGGTTGAGTTCAGCCTTACGGCCCGTTTCAGGGTTGGGCCGTGGCCCAGTTTATAATTTTGGTTTCGTATTAAAGCTTGCAACTGTTTGTATGCGTTAAAACTTAAAACATACCCCTTTTTGTAGCTGAGGACATGTTAAATGCATCGATAAATTGAATTTATCAGTTTTTATTTAAATTTATCAAAATTTAAGAAAATTATCAAAGTTAAAAAATAAAAAATAATAATTTTGATATATAAAGGTATATTTGACAAAAGTTACCAAAAGTTATCAAAATTTAATTTTTACCCAATCGTTTTTTACCTATGAATTTGACACACCCTAAATAGACAAATTCATGACATTATAAGCCCTTTTCAGAGTGCGTTTGTTCCACATAGACAAATTCATGACAATGTGCTTCTGGCTCATGAAATAATGCATAAATTCAAACAATCTACAGCTGCTAAATCGTGGGTTGCTTTGAAATTAGATATGGAAAAAGCCTATGACCGGGTAGAATGGAAATTTAAAAAAAGACAAACTGTGTAATGGAGTTCATCTCTTCTGTCTCCTATTCAGTGTTAGTAAATGATAAACCTTGTGGGTTAATCAAACCAACAAGAGGGCTTAGACGAGGGGACCCACTTTTCCCTTACTTGTTTCTTTTATGTATGGAAGTCCTAACTCAATCCCTAGTTCAGCAAAGTCAGGACAAAAAAAAAGGGATTGGGAATTAAGATATGTGCGTCTGGAATGAACATTCCATGTTTGCTTTTTGCTGACGACAGTCTCCTTTTTTGTAAAGGGGCTGAATCAGCTTGTTAAAACCTTAAGACCATTTTGGACAATTTCTGTGCACAGTCTGGTCAATTGATCAATTTTCACAAGTCCACAATGGATTTCTCTTCAAAAGCTACGAATAGATACATTGTTCGTGCAAAGGAAATCTTTAGTATCCCCACCAAAGAATCTTTGGGTAAATACATTGTTCGTGCATTGGCACATAAACAAACATTAGTGCCCTTAACAATTTATCAAATGCCTTAGAATAGTCATAGAAAGAACGAACTACAAGAATGTACAAGACTTTCCTAGGCATGGTGAAGTGAGACATGATAAAAGGCTCCTCCCATTGACTCGTAAATGGAGATTGGGTATACAAATCAACGGGAGGGTGCAATACAACACATTCATGGACATGCTCATGCAAAGACTTGGATGCAAACAACGACTCATAAAGCATATCACCTTCAAAAATATCATTGTCACAAACCAAGTTTAAACACTTAGGATCAATCCCCATAGACTCAAATTCATCATCACAAGATTTCACATCAATGGATTTACAAGAAAGGGTAGCTAATGCCTTGCTAATGCAATAATTATCAATGAAAGTGAATAAATCAGTATCTAGCACACATTCAATCACAAAGGATTCAACTTCACTCTCAACAAGATCATGCTCAATTGTATCAAAAGCATCATGGCATTCATCAATCTCAACTTTTTCTTCACACAAAGGCATGGACAATGGTGTGGACAATGGTTCATCATCAAGCATGTAGTCATCAAGTTCTTCATCATCACACACAGAATCATCATGTTCCTCATGCTCACTAGGTGGGGCTAGAGCTAAGGAATCACTAAGTAGTCCAAGGCATGGTCGGTTATAATAGTCATCATCCTCATCATACACAGAAAAATCAACTTGCATTTCAGGACTAAAAGACGATGAATGACCTACTTCAACATTCAAATCAACCATTTGTGAAGAAGGAGTTTCTACCCTATGATTACTCTCATGGACAAATTCACGCATATACTCATTCATGTTCGCACATAATTTTTCTGCTTCTGTCTTGAAGGAAGCCAATGTAGCTTCCAAACAAGAAATTGAACTATGATACGGCGAATCACACAAGGAGCACACGGAAGGAGATTCAACATCGACACTTTGGGAAAGATCATAACAGTTTTCCACATAATCCCCACTATAAGGTTGATCATCAACATACACGGGGTATTCACATGATTGTTCAGGCAAAGTCTCACAAAAATTTTCCTTATACTCCCCACCACTAGATTGATCATAAGGATTTTGGGGGTATTCTTGATATGGTATGGCTAAAGTCTCGGAGAGTGGTGCATAATAAGAAGGTTGGACACTAGGAATAACATTTCTGTGCTCAAATTCATAAGAGTCCCTAGACAACCATTCAATAAATTCCCAAGCAACATCTTCACCTAAATTAGAAAACCCATAAAAATTGAAGAAATTACGAGTTTCATAATTTATACCCTCATAAACAATTCCCCAACATATCCAATGTATCATAAAAGATACCATACAATTCACATTGAGCACGGTAATCATGTAATCTAGCAAAATATTTCCAAAATGCTTCATGCTCAAATTGAGGGAATCGAGGACTAGCCATAACTCTCTTTTTTCTATTTTATATATTTTTATATTTTTTTTCTTTTCTTTTCTCTCTTTTTTTCGATATTCAATTTTTTTTGGCTACATTTTTCTAGCATAATCAAGGAAGCAATTAAACTATTTACACACAAACCAATAGCCTAATCTGCCAAATAACGTCATCCCCAGCAACGGCGCCATTGTTCGGTTGTAATTTTTGTGGTTTTATGAGTTAAGGTTGTCGGTCCACAGGGATGGGTGTGAAGCTTGATTTGGGCAATCGATTTGTGTAAAGGGGTTTTTCTCACAATGCGGAAAGCGATAAATTATGTAAAGAAAGCATTTAAATCTAACCTAGGCATGAATCAAAGAAAGCAATAAAAGGAAAGCAATAAAGAAAACACTTAAGGATGAAATCAATTAAAAGACATGAATGAAGACAATGAATGAACAATGAAATTAGAGACAAGAAATTATACCTTTGATGACCAAAATCTTCTAACCTTCAATGTACCTTTGCAATTTCCCCCGAACAAAATAAGAAATAAATTGGATTACTAAGAATCCCCAAATCCCCACTTGAGAGTGGAATTTGTGACCCTTAGCCCTCCTCCTCACTAAAAGTTGGATTGGATGTTTTGTGGCTAATCTAATAAAACCTTAAGAAACTTTAAAACAGAAACCCTAACTTAACCCTAATAAAAACTAATGAAACCCTAATCTGACTTAAGAAACAAACCCTAACCCTACTGACCGAATAAGAAAGAGAAAGGAGAAAAGAATAGAAAAGCTACTAAAGTCTCTACTAATGCCTATGACTGAAAATAGAGAAAATAGAGACAGAATCAAAAAGAAAGAAGGAGAAAGAGGGAAAACAACAAAGAAATGAGAAAACAGAGGAAGTGAAATACCGAAACATCACCCACCTCCCTACTGTCCATCGATCGAACAGAGGAAGGAAAGGAAGAAGAAGAACACAACACGAACAATCCCAGACAATTCGAACCAAAATCAACCAAAACTCATATTCAAACAAAATCAAACCAAAACCCGAATCAAATACCAAAACTCAAGCGCATAAGCATCAAACATCAAGAACAATTCAAACACAAATAACCGAGACAGAATCCAACTACAAAATCCTTCTACATTCAATTGGAAGAAGCAATACTCAACTATTCCAGAATCGATTAAAAAGGAAAGCGAAAAATAAAGTTTCAAAACTGGAATTTAAAGCATGAATTAAAGACATAAATTAAACCTAAATCTAATTCTAACCCTAGATGGAGGCTCTTGGGGCGTCACCCCCAGAATCAACCATTGATAATTCGAAACTGCTCCTTCCTCCTCTTTTATAGTAGCGTTCGAGCCCTTCCATTCAATCTCCACCCTCGATCCTCTTCATTCATGGACGGACAAGATGCATTTGGTGGTTTTGGAATGCGTCGATGGTGCTTCGTACTTCTTCAGTTATCAACTGAATCTGCAAATGAGAAAAAGAAATAGAATGAGAAATTCGCGAGAAAAAGATAAGAGATGAGAGAAAGAGAGAAGGATATGAGGATGGAGATGGTGGTGTTGGTTCGGGTGTTTGCGCAGAAAAGGAAAAAGAACCAGAGAGGAGAGGGAGTAAGGGGGACGGAGAGTGAAAGGAAAAGGGGGAAAATGAAATTAGGGTTTGTGGGGGTTTCATGCGGCTAGGGATAAAAGGGAAATGGGTACGGGTTATAGGGTTGCGGGTTCTGGGTGTGGGTAGGCGGGTATTAGGTGGGTTTGGGTTTTGAATTGGGCTGGGTATTCAGTTGGGCCGAAAAGGAGAAGGAAGAGGGAAATGGGGAATTTGGGCTGGAATTGAGAATTAGATTTAGGTTTTGTTTATTTTATTTCTAATATTTACAATTTTGATTCATATTAATAATAATAATAACAAAAGTAATAAAATGCTATAAAATCTAATAAAAGAGTAAAACATAATAAAACTACTAAAATAATTATTAAAGACAAGCAAAAATACCCTATAAAAGAGAAGAATTCGGCTCGGAACGAGATCGAACAGTTGTCCCTCCATTGCCGATACTAGGAAAATAGAACTGTTTTGCCTATTTTAGAAAAGGCTTCAAAGAAACTCTCTAACTGGAAAGCTAACTCCATGTCAAAAGCTGAGAGAACAATTCTTAATCAAACAAACTTGGAAACACTCCCAGCACATACTATGCAATGCTTTCTTATGCCCAAATCTACTTGTGAACGTGTAGACCGAGTAAACAGAAACTTTTTTCTGGAAGAACTCATCTGAAAAAGGTATGCCCATGATCTCATGGGAAAAAAATATGCAGACCAAAGGATAAGGGGGGACTTGGCCTTCGCAAGACTCATACGGTCAATTTAGCTTTCCAATGTAAACTAGTTTGGAAATTAATTCATGATAGAAACAAACTTTGGGTCTCCCAAATGGCTGTTAAGTACAACCACTCTCGTGAATGGTTTGTGAAAACCCCGAAAAATACGGATTCTTGGGTTTGGAAGAATCTTTGTAAAGCTTACAAGTTTTGCAAAAAAGACTTCCGATGGAAAATTGGGAATGGTGCCAAAGTGAACTTCTAGAATGATAATTGGTGCGATCAACTACCATTATCTTCTTTGGCTAATTAGACTTCTTCACTTGAAGATAGTAACGTGACTGTTCAAGAATTCATTTGTTATAACGACTGGGATCAACAGAAGCTCAGAGTCGGCCACGATGGGAACCTCCTGTACCAGGTTTCATTAAAATCAACACAGATGCTTCACTCCAAGCACAGGGTCAGAGGGGCTTGGGTGCGGTTTTACAGGACGAGAATGGAAAATGCATAGCCATAGCACGCTCCAAAGCTGAAGGACATTGGGAGACAATGGTGGCTGAAGCAGGGGCCATGCGTTTTGGGATGCAAATAGCCTGTGCAATGAGCTTCAAGAAGGTAGTTATAGAGTCCGACGCACAAGCAGTAATATAAGCCTTGAAGGCTGGAACACCCGGGCGAGATTATGTTTGGTCTTTCTTAAAAGACTGCCTTAGATTAACAAGAAATTTTGAGATGATTTCTTTCTCTTTTGCAAAAAGAACTGCAAATGTAGCTGCACACGAGGCAACTAGGTTTGAGTTACCATGTAACCATACAATGGTATGGACAGAAGGTGGCCCTGCATCGGTCTTAAGGGCGGTGCAGGATAACCAGACTGGTTTGGAAAATTAATTCAAGTAAGGTCGTTTTGAATCAAAAATAAAATAAAATAAAACAAAATGATCTAGCTTTACCCTTGAACCGTTTGATATCTAATAGAAATGAGAATGAAAATTCATATTGAGATTGAGAGTAATAATCCATAAATGTGAATGAAAATAAGAATGTACTCCCTCCTTCCCATTTTATTTGTCACTTAAACATGACTCACAAAACCAATAAAACTTCCAATTTGCATTCTTGAAAATGAGAAAAAGTTGAATAAAATGGTGATTAAAAAAATGGTGAATAATAAAGAAAAATGGTGAATAAAAGAGAAAAGTTGAAGAAAAAGATGTATAATTTGATAAATTAGTAATTAATGTGTTATTGGAATTGTAAAGTGACAGATATTATGAGAAAAAAGAAAGTTAGTTAAAGTGACAAATAATATGAGAAGGAGGGAATTATTTTGACGAATAGTTTGGCGCTCATGTAAATAAAACTTCAAATATATAAGTAAATATTTTGTGTTAATCACAAAGTCAACCTTCTCACCACCAAATATTAATATGTTAAACCATGAATATAAGGGGTTTTGGCTCAAATTAATCCGAAGTTAGAGTTGAATAGTTGAAAATAATCTAAACTGACTTTTTTTGCTAAGTATGTGTCAAACTTTTTAACCTATTTACTTTGATTAAATCAGAATTGAATTACGACGTCGCTAAACTAACTTGGAGCGCTAGAAAAGTTCGAACTTGACTGAAAATAATACAAACAGACTGAACCAAAAATTAACCCACTGCATCCTTGAATTTTTAAGGGATTAAGTCCAAGCCTAAAACCTCACTATTGGGCTAGTGACCTTCGATATTTGATATGGGTTATTGACTATAAAAGACAGCCCAACAAGCTATTTGACCTAAAAGGTTGGGCTGGACACTAAAGTCCAAATTTAAATTTACCAATGGGACCCACATGCTGACTCACCTTCCCCCTTTCCCTCCTCATTCTCTCTCTACGGAAAAACAGGGGAGCCCCCTGACGACAGCACCAACGCTCTCTCTCTCATCCTGGAGAAGATCGGAAAGTTCTTCGGAGGCGGCGGCTGCAGCTGCAGTGGTGGCTGAGGCTGCAGCTGCGGCGGAGGCTGCAGTGGTTGTGGGGACGATGTTGACGCAGGGCAGAGTAGGTCGGTGTAGAGGTCTTCCAGTGGCAGTGGGTAATGAAGCGAAGTGACCATCTCATCCTCCGCCATGTAGAGTTGTTGCTGCTGGGTGGTCTCCGCCATATGAGGTTGCGCCGGCGATGGCTCCGCCGGCTTATTCGACGGCGGCGATTTGTGGGTAGGGTAGTTCGCTGTTGGGTTTGTGAATGAGCTATTACCTTCCCGTTTTGCCATAGAAGCTCCATGATACTCTGCTCTGCACCAACATCGAATCATCACTAATTAGTCACACCACAAAATTCATTCATACAAACCGATTCAACCATCAGGTTAAACCCCTAGATCTCCTGTTCCCTGTGGCTTAGCTTATAATTCTAGCCATAATTTATTGCTTAATTTTTAAAAGTTTTTGTTATTATTTGACACTTTGTTTAATTATTATACTTTCTTGCTTGATTTTTAATTCGGCCAAGAAAATATTTCATTTATTTGACTTTAGTTTTTAATATATTAATTAATTCAATGTTATTAAATTGGACAATTGGTGATAAATTTGATGTGGTATTGGAGATTTTGATATGCCGTTGTTGCAATGCTATTGCCACTACTGCTTGTGCAAAATTCTTAGTATTGTCGTTAAATTAGCGTTTCATAGGTACACATTTGGACTAAATTATGAGTATCTTTGTTTAGTATGAATTTTAACGCATATTTTTAAAATGGCCCCAATATATAAATTGATATACAATATTACTAGGGGCCCCAAAAATGTAAGTACTAGACCTGTTGCCCCATCCTCATCTCCATCCCCTCCCCGACCAGGAGCATGGATTTTCCCCCAAAACAGGACTGACTTTAACAAATATAGAGATTTCCTGTTCCACTGTCATCCTTAGACACTACATTATTTAGGGCAGCGAATATGGATAGTTGTCTTGATGTTGGGAGACAGTTGGGTCATTTGTTTAATCTAGGGCTGTCAAAAAACTGCCCGACCCGAAAACCCGATTCAGTCCGACCCGGAAAAAATCGGGTTCAAACATCAAAATTGCGTCAGAATTTTAAATCCGGACAAACGAATATGTCCGATTTTCAATCCGAACCGGGTCCAGGTTTGCCAAACCGGGTCCGGGGTTGTCCGAATTTCAGAAGGAAATGAGTATGCAGTGTTTGCTAGGCCTAGGTGGGAAGTGAAAATTTGTGTCCAACCCGGACCCGGACCCGTATGTTCGATGTCCGGACCCGGATGTTCGATGTAATTGTAAAGCACTGTCGTGTCAAGTGTCAACTGTCAAGCATGGGTAAACCGGACATCGGACATCCGGGTCCGGGTTGGGAAAAAGTGTCCGATTGTTAATTCGAACAGGGTCAGGGTTTGACGTTTTTTGTCCGATGTCCGAACCCGCATTCGACCCGGACCCAGATTTTTGACGGCCCTAGTTTAATCTAGTCCTTTTTTGGGTGAACTTGTAAAAAAAATCTGATAGTAACCCTTTTCATTTTTCAGCATAGTGAACAATAGCCTTTCTTTTTCATTTTTTACAACATTTTTCAAAAGTAACACAAGTTATTACTTTTTCAAAAAATATGTTATATTGTGATACAGCCTTCAATTTAATAACATACATAAGATCAATGAGGAATAAAAATGATTGATCAACAAAGCTAGAGATGCATCATACAACAAACTCTTAAATTCTTCATTAATCAGTGCCACATTACACTAATTGACAAATGGAGCACTTTTAGTCCATTCCTTATTAAGCTTATTCTCGCTATAATGGAGTCTTTGGTTCATGGAGTTTCCTAGGAAAGTTTTTCGACTTTCACAAATTCATCAAAATTTCCCATGTTTGGTTGCAAAATAAGAACATGAAAGTTTTGTGGCGGGTCCCAATATTTTCCCATGTTAGATGGGAAAATGTTTCCCATGGGAATGGTTGGGAAAGTTTGTTTCCCATAGGAAAGGGAAACTATTTTAATCAAATTTTCCCAAAATACCCAAAAAATTATTTTATAAATAAAAAAATGAGGGTGATTTAGACATTCCTATAAATTTTTCTACAAACTTTCCTATGATTTCAAATGCAAACCAAACACTGTAAAATATTCTTTCCCATGAAAAATTTTCCCAGTAAAAACTTTCTTAGAAAATATTTTCCCGGGAAAGAACCAAACACACCATAAAGTAAATAATAATTCTAGTTATCAAGGACCAAGAAAATCAAATAAATGCTTATATAAATATAAATTTAGCTCTCAATTTGGTATTATCATCTTTCAAATAGATTGATCAAGCAAAAATGGAGCCTTCCATGACAGTAACAGCTTTGCCAGCAATGAGAACCTTTCCTTGGTCTTCCTCAACCTGCAACTCTAGAATCCCACCTCTCGGCGAAGCCTACGCACACAACCAAATTAAGTTATGTTACTGCATCGAATAATCTCTACTTCTGATTTTTGTATATCAATAATCTATATTATATTTTTATATTTTAGTCGTCCCAAAAAATATAAATTGTATTCTACTCCCTCCGTTATTTTTATTTGTCTTTCACGCTTTTTGAGGTCCGTTTTAATCAACAATTTCACACATACATAATACTTTTCTAATACTATTTTTTTATAACGAATCTAACAATATCAATTTTGTATGATGAATCATTGTATAAATTAAGATATTAGCGGTCAAAGTTTTTGACACATTTACCAAGGCGACAATTAAAAAGAAACGGAGGGAGTACTTTTATCAAATACCTTCACATGCAGCCAATCACCTGTTGCCTGAGTGGCAAGAGGTCCACCTTCTATCCCAAGTGTCCAGGGTTTGAATCCTCAAATAAATGCTTATAGGGGCCCAATAGGTTGGACTATTTTTATTTCCTTCACAATTTTTTAATTTTTTTCATTCATGCCCATCTTATTTTTATTTCCTTCATTCCTTACCCCCAGCAAGGTTATGAAATGTAATTACTAAAAGAATTTTTAAATTATTTTTTCGAACATTCGAACAATTATTATGATTTTTTTAAATAATAAAAGTGGAAAATGGTAAAAAAAATTTGAAAAGCAATCGAAAAAAATTTGGTACAAATATTGTAAATCCATTGAAAATCGTGAGGAAGTGTTGTGCTGAGTTTTGAATCAAATACAAGTCAAAATCTATAATATTAAGGCTATATAATCAGTCGTGTCTCACCATAATATAATTTCTGTTTTTTTTGCCACCAGAATACAAAAACAAAATAGAGATTATTGACATACAAAAGTTAAAAATAAGGATAAAGAATTCAGTTTTCCTTTTCAAAGTAATCTTTGCAGTAATTTTTGGTGTATAAAGTATATTTGTACATACATATGCACTCTAAAGATTTATGTACATACCATGTATGCTCTCAAATTCGATTTTCCTAACTTTTTGCTCCAATATGGCGCCAATACACAATGGATACTTGCACAAACTTGATCCTGCAATATTCATACATATGAAGATCAATATCAAATATATATATATCAGACATACATACTAGAGTATATATGTGAATATTATCATAATAGGACTTGCATGTAGTAATGCTATATCGGTTATTGTACGTTGTATACATATATATGATCGCGCATACACACACACATATATACGTACCTCAGGTATTCCGTAATTTGGGGCAAACAAACGAGTGAAAAAATCGAAACCAGACTCCGGGGGTGCAATTCCAGATATGGCCACACTTCTTCCAGGCCACTTCTCGATTTCTTCCATCAATGGTTTGAATTCAGCCACCAACTTACTCGAAGATAACTCCACCTATATGTTTATATACATTTACATTCATCAATAAACTTTTCATGAACTTTTGTTCATTGGGGTAAGGCTGCCTACTCTAAGGTCTCCCATACCGCGCTCAAACGTGTCACATGGGGGGTTGTTGTTGTTGTACATTCATCAATAAAATTTCAGTTATTTCATCGATCACCTCTTGATTCATTAATCAAAACATCAAAATTATCAATAATGTAGCTTAATCAAACTTGTACATGAATTCGAAAGGTCTGGTTTTCTACATTTACCTACCCTAAAGTTGGTAACTTTTATTTTTGATCCTATATTTTGGAAGCTCATATTTACCTATTTTGTGTTTTGCGAGAGCCAAAAGAATGTGTCAATAACATCACACAAAGCACAACGTAAATTTTTGAAGCACAGTCTAGAAATATTAAATATCATCAACTTCAGAATATATATACTTAAATAGTAGTTACTAAATGCTATACCAACAAACAGGTGAATATCAGTTCTAGTTGGCATCGAGTCAACCAACTTTGGTTCAGATGCGAGTTCGACCTAACTTGGACTGGATCTTATTCGAGCTGGTTCCGGTGAAGTTCTTTTCTGGTCTGATTTTGGGTCATATGGGTGTAGATTTTTGTGGTTCAGTTCAGTTTTTCTTCGAGTTGCGGATCTCTAGTCAGCTTTGGCAGGTCTATTTAACGCAAAAGGAAAAAAACATTCAAGATTATCCACGGGTGCATATACTTACAATGAGGTCATTTTCGCGGTCCATTTTCATGACATTAATCATAGAACCCTGAAGCGATTTAGGCACAAGTTGAGTTTCTGAAGGATTGAGTTTCATAGGATTCCATAGAGGGAAATGCAGTTGAACCAAGAAATTATTATCGTGCTTCATATTCAACACCATTGACCCATTGTCATTGTCATGTTTCCAAATCTTTTCAGCTGTGAAAGTTCCAGATTGTGTTAGAAATTCCACTTTGTTTCCCCTCACTATGCCTTTCGAGAAGAGGATATGTGCACATGCCATCGTTCCATGTCCACATATCTTCACCTGTTGCATAAAAAATTAAGAATAGTTGGTATGTTTGTAGTTACAACATATATATTTTTGCAAGCTTCCAAATCCAAATGCAATCAAATTCAATACCCATGTTTCTACACGAGTAAAATGTAACAGTCTTAACCCTAAGGGCCTGCTTGCGAGAGGAGTAAAGGGGAGTTAGGAGGGGTTAAGGAGGGTTCCTACTCCTCCATATTTCTGCTTGGGAAGAGAGTGGGGGGGGGGGGGGGAGGGTAAAGGAGAGTAAAAGGGAGTAGGGTTTACCCCCCCCCTTTACACCTCTTTACTCTTGTTTTTTAACACCCCAATTTGGGGTGTAAGGAGGTGTACATCATACATAACCTAGAAAATTACCATTATACCCCTATCTCCCATACTCTCACCATTGAACTACATATATTATGAAAGTATAAATATGTCAATTAACATTTACTCTTATGAACTCTCCAAATTGTTATCCCAAGCTGGGGTAAATAGTTACCCTTATGAACCTTCCACTACTAAAAATATGTGTATTACCAACCACTTTTTTCCAATCAATTTAAAATGGTTGGAAAAACCAACTATTTTAGCAACCATTTGATATTCCAACTATTTTTCAAAAAATTTAGTGGGAAAAATGGTTAGAATTTCCAACCAATTTTGCTACCATCCTTTTTCCAACCATTTTTCCAACCATCTTCAAATAGTAGGAAAAAGGGTGGTAGGAAAATTTTCCAACCATTTTAGCAAAATTGGTTGGAATTTCCAACCATTTTTCCCACAAAGTTTTTTGGAAAATGGTTGGAATATTAAATAGTTGCTAAAATGGTTGGTTTTTCCAACCATTTGAAATTGGTTGGAAAAAGTAAGTAAATTACATTTACCCTATTTGACATTTGTGGTAATAATTTTTGCACACCCGATATTCGAGAAATAATTTTCACCTTACCTGACATTAAGTGAAAGTGATTTTTAGCAGTAAAATCTTGTCACTTCTCATTGGAAATGAAGAAATATAATAATGCCCCTATATGACAATGTGAATGTATCATGTTGTCCATTAATATTTAGAAGGAAAAGACTTAAATGATCCTTTCATCGTTTTATTTCTGATGAGAAGTGATCGGATTTTGCCACTAAAAATCACTTTCACTTAATGTGAGGTACGGTGAAAATTATTTCCCAAATGTCGGGTGTGCAAAAATTATTACCACAAATGTCAGGTAGGGTAAATGTAATTATTTCCCAAAGTGGTTGGTAATACACATATTTTTACTCTCACTCTCCTTTACTCTTATGAACTCTTACTCTCCATTTTTACTCTCCTTCCAAGCAGAGCCTAAGTAGAAACCTTTTTTGACCAATACAATATTTATAAATTTATCGTAATAGTTAATTTATAGACAATGATTTTAATCTTTTTTTTTTTAGCAATACAACATTTGTAACACTGAGATAAATACCAAGTCACAATCACTTACCTCGGAAGCAGGAGCGAACCAACGAAGGTGAAATTTTGGGTCTAGAGTTGCCTTGGTGTCGCTAACCACGGTTAAGTAGCAAGTAAGAAGGTTGAATTCTTGAGCAATGGCTTGTAGCCATTCTTGGTCTTTCTCCTCTTCCAAAAAGCATACTACTGCTGGATTTCCTTTCATAGCTGACTCAGCAAATGCATCAACCTATATATATCAACATTTTTTTTAAAAACTTGTAATTAGTTAATTAAGTAAACTCAACACTCCTTAATGATACAATCCAAATTAAATTACCAGACACAATGTACATATACCACTATGTAGTATGTAAGTACACATACGCATGCATGAGTATGTATGTAATGTAAGTATTTATGAAACTAATTAATAACTAGAACAAGTAAATTAAACAAGAACACAAATGTATGCAACTTATCTCACAAAGTACTTGAACTCAACGTGGTACCATTTTTTTCACCTTAATCATATCTATTCAATATAAGCAGTTTGATCAATATGTGTTTTGAACTTACGTGCAAGAGATATCTTAAAGATATAATCCAAATTAAACCATATACAATGCCATGCACATACATACACATATACATATAAGTGGAACAATCTCGCAACTAAAAGCTTAAGCTGGTAGTTGAAAATTATATTCAATGATGTGGTTTTATACTCTAATACACAAATACGTTTTAGACTAGAAACATGGATGTTGCGCGCAAAGGCCCCTCTTAACGTTGCGCAAACAAACATGGGGTTGTTGAGACCTCTTGCTCGGGTCTGTCTCTAATATCATGTGAAACAATCCCAACTAAAATCTTAAACTGATAGTTAAAGGCTCAATGATGATTTTATGCTCTAACAGTATATATAAAACTTGAATCATGTAATCAATAATTAGGACAAATTATAAAAATACATGATGCATTCAACTTACCACAAAGTATTTGAATCCAGTAGGTGCCCCCTTCACCATTTTTTCCTCCTTCCTTAATCTCCTTTGGGTACAAAATTAAGAAGTATAGATCTTTTTAGTGCAATAAAGATGGAATATAAATACTAAGCTTGCACTTTTACAGTCAATATCAATATCCATGCATGGAGGACTAAGCTATTCATAGGGGTGGCAAAAAGACTGTTGACTGTTTAGCATTCAAAACTGATACAATAATAATTAATTATAACATTATAATATAATTGGCCGAAAAATCTGGGAATCAAAGACCAGATTTTTTTTTTTTCCAACGGAGATTGTTTTCTTAAACCAGCTGAAGAAAAAGAAGTACCAAGACTAGATTAGGGGTGGGCACAATAAATTTAAACCGCAATTCGAACCGCAAAATTGGATAAATCAAACCGCAAACTGCAGGTTAACCGAATTAATTTTTGCATAAAAGTGGTTTAAGTCAACCAAACCGCTATGAGCGGTTTAGGTTTAGGTTTTGGATTTTCATTAAACGGTTACCGCAGTTAACCGCTCTCAACTAAATTGAAAAAAAAAACCATCTTTGTAATGTTAATTAATTGTTAAACTTGTGTGGAAGTATGGAAACTTGGATGTGTTTGGTTGATGACTTGTTGGTGATCATTCGACGTATTCACTGTTTTTTCAAAGGCAAGGGCAGACTGCCAGACCGAGCAGCAAGTAGCGGGCTAGCAGCGACCGGTGTGCCAGCGTATGCGTACCGTCGTATCGGAATATGAATTTATTAGTAATATGATTGCATTTTTTTTGCATAAATGTTATTGTAAATTTCCAGGAAATCGATTAATCATAAAACGTGATGGTAACCGGGTAAATTTTCATATTTTAAAAGTCTTTAACCGCATCTAAATTGCAGTTTCGGTTTGGTTAAGGTTTCCAGATTTCAAAAAGCGGTTAACCGCAAATTGCGATTTCGGTTTAGATTTTCAAAATCCAAAAACCTCAAAAATGGTTAACCGCAAATGCGGTAACCTATTATGCCCACCCTTATACTAGACTACGGTTGTGTTGTTAATTTTGATTACTTTCATTACGAGAAGCTTCGTTCTAGGAAAATGAATCAATAAATAAATTAAAATTAAAATATAGTAATAGGGTTCAAGAAAATATCATTATCACCCGGTGAAAAAGGAATAAATTGTGTTTTTTTTTTAAATTTTGTTAATTGAAATGTCAATGAGTATTTCATCCATTGGAGCCTAATAAGCCAAGTGGGTTGAAAGAATTAATGGGACCCATGTCACGTGCTGCTGATGTGATACTGTGACGGAAGCCCATAGTCCAAACAAAAACTACCACGAACTTGCCGTAGAAAATATTTCAAGAGCATATAGTCTAAAGGATTATATGTAACAAGTATAAGAATCATATATATAAGTAAAACGTTAAGATTATGATCAACACGGGTGAGTCTGAAATCAACATAAGTCGTGTTGATCTCTAGAGAACAAAAAAAACTATCCCGGGGTCAACACGGGTCGTGTTGCATCCAACACGGACCGTGTTGAAACCCGGAATTGTTTTTAATGCGAACGATTATACGATCTTGTGTAATTAATGTTTGATATCGTTTTTAAGCACGATTATTAAGGGTTTCCAACAGTTATATGACTTGACTTGGTCAAGATCATATTAAGGATATGATTCCCCATTAAGGCCATTGATGGATATCATTAGGGTTGGCAGTCTTGATCCGGGAACGACTAGGGAAGTAAGATTAAACACTCAAGGATCCCAATTACTCTAGGGTTTGAGAAAACCCCAAATTAGAACTCAAGAACAACACCAATTTCCAGGGTTTTGATGCATCATCAATAAAAGTAATAACAAGAACAAAGAAGATATGGACAAGGATAAAGATTGTTCACCACCTTGAACTCAAGCCCTCCATGGATGCTTAAAGGAGTTCCACCAACAAGCTAAAGAGAGACCCAATAGACTTCACCAAGATTAGCATAAAGAAACACCAACTAATCCCCAAAGGAGCCACTCCTAATCACCACCATGAATGGATAAAGAAGAGGAAGATTCGAGGGGGAATGTTTTCAAATACCCAAGAAGAATTTATCTTCAAAGTGTTTACAATTTTCATTCCAAAAGTCTAAACTTTCCGAAGCTAATACAATATATATGGGGAGGGGAGGAAACAACAGCTGAAAAAAAGCGAGAAAGAGATGTCGGTAGAGTTAGACGCTGGTGGCGTCTCCGGAGGCGCTACCAGCGCCTAACCTCGAAAGGCTTTATGGGACGGCAGCATGAGGCGCTGCTAGCGTCCAGAGGGCCTGCCGATGTCTGCTGACTTTCGATGCGCATAACTTTTTCATTTTAACTCCGATTTAGTCATATAATATATCGTTGGAAAGCACTCTGTGTGTACTATAAACTCACCAAATTTCATAGTCATCGGAGTTATATAGAAGGAGTTATAATCAAAATAGTGAAGACATGTCTTTTCTTGTTGTCCAATTTTACCCAAAAACATGATATTCTTCAACTTATTCCCTCATGACTTCTTCATAGCCTCCTTAGGGTAGGTTTTCTAGGCTCAACTTGATGTTCCATGGTTTCATCCCGAACCTTGTGTAATGACCAAAATGCCCCTTTGTTGGATTCCAACCCCGACTTGACTCCTCGGCTTGACATAGGATCTGTTAACTTCGCTCTTGTCTTCATGGGTGATTTTTCGGGCTTGAGAGTTGATAAATTAATCGATTCACCATGGGACTTCTTGGATTCGAGACCAAATTCCCCAAGGTATTTGAAAATCTCGGGATTGGGCCATTAGGCTAGTGAGACCCTAAGTACCCCCTTGATCCTTATGGTCAAGTCTCCTATAAATAAAAGACATTCCAAGCCATTTGAGAGACACCAATTCTAAGTTAATCACAACCTCATTCTTGTCTAGACTGCAGCTATACTTGAGTGGTTCAAAAGAGACACTATCATTCTTGAGTGTTACAAGTGCTAAACTTTATCCCTTTGAACATTTACGGTATATTAAATAGTTCTTAAGGAAAGTGAGTACTAGGCTACGACTCTTAGCGTTATCCAAGCGAATTTCCATTGTTCTATATACCGTTTACTCCCTTTCCTCCAACACTTGCTAGAAGCCAACAGGGAATGTTGTTGACTTCTTGTCACCAAATGTCCTCTCACGTGCTTCACACATCCATCCCCCCCCCCCCCCAAAACACACACATTGGCCCTATTTAGCAAATAGCTGGTAGCTATTAGCTGTTAGCTGTTTGACTTTAGCTGTTTGGGTTAGTTGATTGCAGGAAAAGGGTTTGGTAAAATAGTTTTTTGTGAAAAGTTACCTCAAAAAGCTTCATCAACTAACTTTTTGAAAACTAGCTTTTTGGGTTCAAAAAACTAATATAAAAAGCTACTTACCAAACACCTCAAATAGCTTTTTAACCTTGGTCAAAAAGCTAAAAGTTATCCAAAAAGATAAAAACTATCCAAAAAGCTGGGTAGCCAAACACCCCCATTATACTTTGAACAACGTATATTACTGCAACTCCATCATTTGCTCCACTCCATATATTTATAAGCAAACAATTATAACAATTAGAGTGAATAACTCAATATATATAAGTGAACAATCATAATATCTGGATCACATATTCCGAGTACACCTAATAAATTGCATGCTTTGGAATGTGTCAAAAATATTAGGAAACTTTTTGATTAAATTTACTAAAACTTATCAAAATTTATCATAATTAAAAAATACATAAAAAAATTAAATTTTAGTATATAAAAATAAATTTGACAAAATTTACCAAAAATTATTAAAACTTATCAAAAATTAAAACTTAACTTTTACCTAACTATCTTTTATCCATAAACTTGATAGATCATTAAAACTAAGGAATGGTCATACGATTCGGACATAAAATCCCTTATCTATTATTATTATGTAACTATTTGAAAGATATTAATAAACAATTCAAGAATTATAATATAAAAAAATTAAATTATTTTAAGCTCATCAAAATATTCATAAAAATAAAATAACAATAACAACAACACCAACAATAATAACAAGCACAAAATATCAAAATCTATATAATATTAATAGTAAAATTTGTGGGTCCTGTAGAATGGAGAAAAAAGATTGATTGTAGGGATTCTGACCAATCACAAAGCAGATAAATACTAAATTAAATTATTTTTGTGCAAATATTAGTAATTATTTTGGTGTTATCTATAATAATAATAATTATAATAATAATAATAATAGTAATAATAATAATAATAATAATAATAATCTATATAATTGTAGGATTTCGATCAATCAAAAAGCAAACAAATACTAAATTAAATTATTTTGGTACAAATATCATTTAATTGTTTAGGTGTTACCCATAATAATAATATTGATGATGATGATGACGACGACAAAAATCTATCTATCTATATAAAATATTAATATATTATTATCATTTTTGCATCCCATAAAATGGAAAAAAGGAGATTAATTGCAAGAGTTCCAACCAATCAGAAAATAGATAAATACTGAAGTAAATTATTCTGGTATAAATATCAATGATTATTTTCATTCAAATAACTTATTATATTGGTATGTACATATATAATTTTTTCATTCAAACAAACTTATCATGTATTTTATGTATTTTCATTCAAATAACTTACTATTATGGAACAAAATAATACTCTCATTCATTTAATAATATCATATACGTTGTGATATTTTTATTTTTCATAGATAAGGCTACGAGACATAGTGCTATTTATTGCTTGTTCTAATATTAATATGTAAATGTTTGTATTAATATTGGTATGTACATATGTATTGAATTTATAGTGTCATTTTATGATTTCCTTTTAAATTGGTATGCATACACATATTTCTAAATTAAATTTTTGTTTATTTATTTTTTTCTTTATAATTAAAATGTATACTTATATATATGTATATATATTATAGTTGCTTTTATATTATTAAACACATATTTTCTAATATTGTCGTGTATGACACGGACTTAAGACTAGTAAAATTAAAAGAAATCCTCCTTGAGTAACTAACTCATTCCACGTCAATAAAGATAATAACGATAAAAAAATGTTAAAAAATAGATATCCCCAGCCCTGTGGTAGCAAACAATTGTTTTTCATTTTCGTTGCTTTCTCTATCTCTAAATTTCTAATTCTCTAGGTATGTTTGTACTTGGGAAAACAACATTGAAAAAAAAATTATTTTGAAAAATAAAATCTTTCCTTCGTTTGAATCGAAGAAAAAGGAATGGAAAAAAGTTAGAAAATTGCATGGAAAATTTGAGGTCACAAAGAATAAAAAAATTTCCCTTAAAAAATGAAAGGAAAGTTAGGAAAATTTTTTTGGATCAAAGCCAACATTTCTCTCCATCATCTCTCTCTCTCTCTCTCTCTAACTCCTCTCTCTCTCTCTCTAACTCTTCTCTCTCTCGCTCTCTCTCTCTCTCTCTAAGTCGTCTCTCTCTCTCTCTCTCTCTCTAAGTCTCTTCTCTTTCTCTCTATAACTTTGCCTCTCTCTGACTCTGTAACTATCTCTCTCTCTTTCTCTAAGTCTCTTCTCTCTCTTTCTCTCTCTAATTTTGTCTCTCTCTAACTCTGTAACTCTCTCTCTCTCTCTTCTCTCTCTCTCTCTCTCTCTAACTATCCTCTCCAAATCACATCATATAATCTAGAAAAATGAAGCTTGACATTTAAAAGCTTCATGCAAAAAAAAAAATTCCATATATTTTTCTTCAAACTAAACAAGGAAAAGAAAATTGAATAGAAAATCAATTTTTTTCCTTCAAAATTTTACTTGAACCAAACAAACAAAAGAAAGAAATTTACTCTACTCCCAAAAAATTTTCCTCTTAATTCTTTTCCATTAAATTTTTTTTTTCATCTTGTTTTCCTAGTCCAAACGGACCCTTAAAGAAACAAAGTGACAAAAATGTTTGAACTAGTAGTTGCTATACCGTAATTACCCTAAAATATATTATTTGATGGCATTATAGGGCATATGAATGATGATGGTGTGATGATTCAACAAAGGAGAGTTGGTGTATTATTGATGTGCAAGTCATAATTCTCAATATCAAAATTTTTTCCCTCTTTCTTTTATATATTTTATTTTTATTTAATTAAATCTCTTTCTTTCCCCCTTTCTTGTTTGTGTTTCTTGTAATTGTTATAATTAGAAGCAGAAGCCGGTGCAAGGCACGGGCATTAATTGACAACTTCGTCAACAGTTGTTATTGCAGAGAGCAGTGATAGTTACAACACACAATTGTATGATAAAGGAAGTAGAAACTAAGGCCAGGTTGTAACCTACAATGCTTAGATATGTAGCAACAATATTGTTGAAAAACCAACTTAAGCAATTAGGTGATCCATCCGTAAACTTGTAAAGAATATACTATCAAAAGGAAAGCACCATTGCCTAACTGCACACGAGTAGCCAAATTATTAGTGACCGCAACAAAGACACACAATATCAAAGTACAACTTAATACAACAAAGATATAATACTAAAGTATAACTTAAATACTATCTGTGAAACTTGCTTCGGTAAAAGCTTTGTTTCATTGTCATTATTAGGGCTGGCAATGAGCCAAGTCGGCTTGTGAGCCCTTGCGAGCCAGCTCGGCGGGAAGCTCGATAAGCTCGACTCACAATAAGCTCGAGGCAGCTCGGGTTCGAGTTCGTCACATAAACAAGTCAAGCCGAGCCCAAGGAAGCTCGGCTCATGAAGCTCGTAAGGCTCGTGAAAATGGAAAATTGGACGAAATATGTTGTGTCTGATAATACAATTCCAAAATAAAAGTACTTTATTTACATGAATTGAAACTTGTACTTTTAATACATTTTTTTATGTCTTATAAATCGACAATCACAAATTATTTTCATTATCACTAAAAGATTACTTTATTTTATATCCTATAATTGTTATTTTGAATTAATTAATTTTCAATCTTATATCATTATTTGACTTTGTTATAAGTGTTTTTCTTTTACTATTCTCTATTTTAAGAGTTACTCTTTATTATCACTTTGTAGGTCAACAAAGTGACTAAGAATGAACAAATATGGGCTCGTTAAAACTCGTGGGGGCTCGCGAGCCTTGGCGAGTCAAGCTGCGAGCCTAACTTTTCAAGCTCGCCAAGCTCGCAAGTCGAGCCGAGCTTGCAATGTAGCTCGTGAGCCAAGCCTCGAGCATGCCAAGCTCATGCTCGGCTCGTTGCCAGCCCTAGTCATTATCATTATTATAAAAAGTGTGAAGATGCCAAAAACCCTATAATTATTATGCAAACAGTTGGGAATATTGGTGGTAAAAAAGATGCAATCAATGCTAAAAATAGGTAAAAAGTTTAACCACATAAATAGTTTAAACCATTAATGGTCACAAAGTTAATTTTGATTATTTCCAGTCAAGTCACCAAAAGCAGCCAAGCAGGGTTATTTGATGCCAAAAACCCGATCATTCTCATGTAGAATTATATTTATTTTTCAAATACAATTTATAACTTAGTTTTCACACTAACATATAATGTTTTCAAAATTATTGTATGCTACAACTCTCAACATTTTCATTATACAATCAATAAGTGCATCAAAAGATATTTGTATAAAACTAATTTCATTTACCATCTCAAAAGAAGCTTTACTATCAATAATATTTGATACGTATTTACCCGAACTTTAAATACATCCAATCTTATTACCTGAAATACGCCCAAGTCAGATTTTCAAAGTCAAATTTACCCGAACCCACCTGCATTTAGCCGACCTCATGAATTACTCAAGAGTACAACTCTATCTAAAACAAAATTAAACTTACAGTTTACCATATGATAACAACAACTACATTGAAAACTATCAAACATAAAATTATTGTAGAATACAAAGTAGAAGTGGCTATCATGATATGATGACAATGACATCACATTAACACTTACCATATGATAACAACAACGTTCTGGAAAGAAGACCCACTGTAAAAACCTGTCCAATAGATGTGCTTTAATTTGCCTCCTTTTCAAACATCCAAATTAAAGTTGCTGTATAAATGCTTTTGCGATGATTTAATCTGACACCAAAGAAAAAAAATCAGGAACAAGATAATCACAAGTAACTTATTCATGAGAAGATTCAGAAATTAACAAGTAAAAGCATGAATCACAGCAAAAAAAGAGTCCAGAATTACTGAATTGAAATACCTGAAATTTGCCTGGTTAATTTGCAAAATTGCTGTGAAATTACAACATCGCCATTGTTAAATCAGAATTACTGCAAATCGAAGCCAAGGTACAATTGACATGAATCCAAAGGAAACCTGCACAGTAAATCCCAATTCGTGAAAATTATGTCTCCAAATGTGTTATTCTTTGACAAAAATGCAAAAAAGTATTGCAAATTGATGAATTCAACCAAACCTAGATGGGAAGATCAAACTTACCAGCAAAATGCACAAATTAAAAAAACTGGATTATTTTTAATCAGTTGTGAAGTGGAGAATGAATTTCAAAAACCTTTACATTAATCGAAAGATCTGAAATATAAGGAGTGCAGAAAAAATTTGAATAAGGAATGGAAATTAGTACCTGAAGGTTAATCGAATGATCTGCCTTAATGCTGGAATTAATTTTCATGAAGAGTGAGATGATTCCTGTACCTCTAAGTAAACAAGGAAAGCCATCTGGAGTATAGAGAATTCTAGACAAACATCTGTCCGTATAGTTTAAATATATTCAATAATTCAAATGAGTCGAACTAATAAATTCAAGTAGACAGGCAAAGTAGCCTGGAAAACAAAAATTGTCACAACACTCCTCTTACTAGCTACGATACCCGTCCTACAAACGAGTTAGACTCTATTTTATATTATATACTAGTTATAGTGCCCGTCTGATGGACGGGTCTCTCACATGATTATCTTTTGTTTAAATGGTTATGCAAAAGTTAGATACATAAAATAGATAATGAATTATTTTAGGTGTAGAAAATTATATGGATTTAGTCCACAAAATATTACAATTAATTTACTCATTAAATAAACTACAATAGAATCAAAGATGTATATCTAAAGCTTGTTTTTAATATAATCTTAGGTTCTATTTTTTTACTTGGTAGGATTATCCTTGTTTTACCCTACTTAATCAAATTTTATTTTACCTTACCATCCAAAAAAAATTATACTTTTAGGGAATGTATATTTAAATTCTTTATTTTATTACTGAACTTATTTAAAAATAATAAAAAAAATGAGACATTTACCTATCTCTACTATATCCTTACCTAACTTCTCTTTTCTTATCTTTCCCAACCTCGAAAATTATACCATAATTGAAATTTTTTTTGAACTATATATTGTGGTTAAAAATTTCATAACCATTAATTCATAAAAATAAACCACATATATTTACATCTCATTAAATCGAATTAACTGTTGTAATAAGTTACTTTCATTAATAAATTTTAATTTTGATTTTTTTTATAGTAGAATTAATAATACTTACACTTTCAACTATGACAGTTGAAAAAAACCAACTTTGATAGAATATCCTTCAAATATTAAATTTTGTAAAAAAATATATCTCAACAAATAGGCTAACTTACTGTAACAAGTTCTTTAATCAATATATATTAATTTTGATTTTCTTAAAGGTATATTTTAGGGTAATTACACATTTCTACTACCATAGTTGAAAAAATTTTCAACTATGGTAGAATCTCCCAACTAACCTTAACTAACTTTATCATACATCTCTTAAAAAAATCCGTTATTTTGACAATGTTTTTAGCCCTTTCCTTCATAGTTTGTATTCGTACTTAAACTAATCAGAAAAACTAATTATTGATTTACAAACTTTCTTTCTACAAAGCATAATTTGCTTTTATGATAGACAAAATAAAGTCAAAATTTGCTTAAGTTGGATAAAAATCAGACCAAATTCGATATTAACATTATCATCAATTCAACTAAAAAAGTTACTGTATAATTTGTTCACAATGGGGTTTTAAATAGATTTAATGGTTGATTAATCACAAAAAAATTATTCATTAAAAATTTTACATAAAATAAAATTTAGTCTAATCCTTAATAATGTACGACCTTTTTTTTAATTTAATAGTATATTACTTCCACTTCAAATTAATTATCACTTAAGGTAAAATTATATAAAATAAAATCAAAAACTATAGAGGTGAAGGGTTTTATTTTTTTCTGGAATTATATATGGAAGAAATTGAGAAATTGTAGATGAATATGGGGATTAGTCTTTGTGGCCAAAAAAAAAAGAAAAGAAAAAAATATGGGGATTAGTAATAGACACACGTGGCAAGTGAAGAAGCAAGAGTTTATAGAAGCAGCCTAACATCTCCTGCAAAACACAAACAAAAGAAGGGAGGTAACTCTCCCTTCTATATTAGAGTAAATGATAATAAATGTGTCTTATTTATTATATTTTTATTATTTTATTTCACTTTTTTCAAACTATTAATTCATGTTTTCTTATCTATTTTACATAATATATATTTAAAAATTCATGTATCTAATAAATATTGTGAATGATATGACTTTTCTTACTCATTATACTTTATTAAAAATTATAAACTATATTCAAATATTTAGGTATTTAAATGTATGACTTACATTTTCAAACAATATCATATCCACCCATTCCACCCCAGCTTTCCCACTCTTCAACTATCTTATCTATTATTGAACTTATATTTTTATTATAGTTTTGTTTTACTTGATCAAACAATTGTTTCTCCCTGATTAAAATTTTTGAACTTCTCCTTAATTTATCATCATATCCGTACCAAGTAACACTCTAATATTTTTTTTTAATCGAAGGCAACGTTCAGATTTTTTTTGTTCCGAGCAACGCCCGAGTATTCGCTAGTTTATAATATATTTGAAAATTATCGATACATTAAATAAGTAACATGACTGATGTGACCTGCCTTAATCACAGAAACTTACTAAAAATTATAAACTATACATTTAATTCATATATTTTAATGATATGTGGCTCATATTACTTATCTTTCCAGTTTCCAAACACTATTACACTTATCCGACTTATTCCATCTATACCACCCACCATATATTGCTAAAAACATTGTTGCTGAACATAATAGTAGATTTGGATCATGAAATTAGGGGTATCCTTTAGTAATATTTATCTTGCATTAAATTTACACACAAATTGTTGTTGTTACTTATTATTATTATTATTATTATTATTATTATTATTCTACCTATCAAATTAAGGAATAAAATAAACTAACAATAACAATATAAAGGAAAATAAATAAAAGTCAAAAATGGAAATCAAACACACATGCAAACAACCAAGCATCACAACACACAGCAAAGAGCTCAAATCCCAATGAGAAACTCTCATTTCTACTTTACTAATGATAGGTAATGATGAATTTTTTTATCTTTAGCTTTTTATTTATGTTTCAAATTATTCATTTATTTTGTCATATTTTTTGTTTGTATCAATCTATTAAAAATATTATGTTATTTTATTATTTACTCGTTAAATTTTATCTATTTTGTTATGTTTACCATTTTTTATGGGGAATTATATTTATCCTTAGATATCTTTACAAGCTTTTTGAATCAAAAAAATGAATCTGTGTTGGTGTGCAATGGAGTGTGTGCTGGTGTGCAAATGAATCTATGTTGGTGTGCAATGAGTATATGCTAATGTGCGATTGAGTATATAATAGTGTATGAAAGTAATGATATAGCGTACAAAGGAGTCTGTGCTAGTGTGCAAAGGAGTCCATGCTAGTGTGTAGATGAGTTTGTGTTAGCGTGCAAATGAGTTTTTGCTGGTGTGCAAATAAGTCTATGTTAGTGTTAATAAATATATGCTAGTGTGCAAAGAACCCAGTTTTAGATATAAATAATGCCTAAAAATATCCCATAAAAAATTAAAATGTCCAAACTAGTCAATGTTAATGTGCAAAAGAAACTCACGGCAGTGTGTAAATGAGTTTATGCTAGTGTATAAAAGAGTCAGGGTCAATGTGCAAAGTAGTGTGTTCTAGTGTGCGAAGGAGTTTGTGCTAGCTAGTATTTGCTAGTGTACAAAAAAATTTATTGTAACGTCCCGACATTTTAATAATATCGAGTCAAAATAAATTATGATAGATGCAGTACGTCTATAATCTATATATTACAATAGAAATCATTGTGGGCCCTACGAAATAGAGTCATGAGAGTGATTGTAAGGGAATTGGCCAATCACAACGTAGAAAATTATATTTTTTTCTATTTTCAATTTTTTTATTTTCAATTCAGATTTTATTTTAAAATTAAAAATCAGAAAGTATCGCTAATCCTTGACTGCTTTGGAATTTGAATTAAATTATTTTGGTGCAAATAACAATAATTATAGTGGTGTTGCCTATAATAATAATAATAATAATAATAATAATAATAATCTATATAATAATAATAATCTATATAATATTAATAGTAAATTTTTTGGGTCCCGCTAAATGAAGAAATGAGATTAATTGTAGGGATTTCGTCCAATCAAAAGATAGATAAATACTTAATTAAATTATTTTGATCCAAATATAAGTAATTATTTTGGCAAAATAATTTATATATTATAATAGAAATCATTCGTGTTTCTCGGAGTCTAAGACCAATTATAGCGCAGTAAGTAGTATTTTATTTACAAATTCTTTTCATATTTTATTTACAATTAAAAAAATTAAAAAAATATCATTAATCCACGTCTGCTTGACAGCAGTTACATTAAAAACGAGTCCTATTAAATCTCAAACAGTAGTGTTCAATTTTAATTTTAATTTTAATTTTAATTTTAATTTTAATTTTAATTTTAATTTTAATTTTAATTTTAATTGTATTTTATTTTATTTTCTATTTCTTTCTAGATTTTATTTACAATTAAAAAAATAAAAAATATGCTTAATCCACGTATGCTTGATAATAGCTACATTCAAAACGAGTCCTACCAAGTCTCAAACAGTAGTGTTCAATTTTAATTTCCACATTCATAAACGTTTTCCTCAATATTCATCAGTAAGTTTCAAATTCATGACTTTTATAAAATTTCAAAAGTAACTAATTGAGTTCACTCCATGCATCGCACGGGTTGAGGCCTAGTAAGAATAATAATAATTGTTATTATTGCTTGATTGTCTAATAATAATAATAATAATAATAATAATAATATTTTGACAAAATATTTTGACAATATATTTTTGGCAAGTATGACATTTACCCAATTAAACTAAAGTGGTAGGTATGATTAGGAGTTAGGTAACCGAGTTTTTTGACAAAAAATAAATCCCTCCATCATAGCTTTGCCTACCCCATCATCATTGTATATATATATATACCAACCCTAATTAAATTAATGCTTGCCATTAAGTGTCATGCCAAAGGCATGCATGCAGAAGTAATTCATGCAGTACGCAGGGTTTTTTGGTTTTGGACCATCAACTTTGGGGGTATTTATTATTTGTTACCAGACTTTTCAAATTTTATTTTTTGGACCATGTACTTTGGGTACCCAAAAAATCTAGCCCCAATCTTAAGTTTTATTCTGGCAAAGGGCCAAAATGCACATAAAATTCTCGATTTACCCTTATTAATTTTTAAAGGTTTTTGACTTTTGTTAATTTTTAATTTTTAATTCTTAAAATTTTAATTTTTAATTTTTAATTTTTAATTTTTAATTTTTAATTTTTAATTTTTAATTTTTAATTTTTAATTTTTAATTTTTTAATTTTTTTAATTTTTAAGTTTTTAATTATCATTTTCATTTTTATTTTAATTTTTAATTTCCAAATTATTAATTTTTAATGTTGTAAATTATAAAATTTTTAAATTTTTTCAATCTTTTAATTTTAGTTTTTAAATTTTTTGTTTTTTTGTTTTTTTATTTTTGATTTTTTAATTTTAATTTTTGAGAATTTTCAAATTTTTAATTTTTAATTTTTAGTTGCTAATTTTTTATAATTTCACATTTTTTAATTTATAATTTCACATTTTTTAATTTTTCAAAATTTGAAAATTTTGAAAAAATTAAAATTTTAACATTTTAAATTTTAAGTTTATATTTAATTTTTTTAAAAAACTTTTTTAACTATTTAAATGTTTTATTGTTTTAATTTTTAATTTGTAATTTTTAAAATTTTGAAGTTCTTAATAATTTTTAAATTAAAAAATTTAAAATGTGAGAATTTTGGTAGTAATAAACAAGTGAAGGGAAAATAAAGAATTAATAAATCAAGGGCAAACTTGGAAGTTCATCATTAATTAAATGGCAAAGTTGGAAGGAAAAAATAGTCAAACTTAGTTAAGGGCTTTTTTTGACCGGACTTTGTAAACACAAATTTCGAGTCTAAAATAAATAAAGACAAAAAATTGAGAAACAAATTAGTTTGTATTAATATTTGAATGTATGCGGGTACAATCTCTGTATTAAATACAATAAAGTAGTCCTCTTATTCGATCTCCTGAAACTTGGGAGAGCCGAGGGCGCGAGCGCTTGATCTAGATCTCGAATGCAGGTCTAGCTGAAGAACTCTTTAGCAGTTCTTGAGCTGAAGGTCTTGAACGTTGATCTCCTTAGTGCTTGGTAGCTGGAGGCTGCTCGAAGGTTGACCGTTTGCAGGTTGACTGTTGGTTGCAGTTCTTCAAGTTCTTGGATGCGAGGGCTTGAGTGTTTGGTCTCGATCGATGAATCAGACGAAGAAGATGACTATAGTCTTTGATATGAAGAATAAAAGTTGTTGAACTAGCAGGCGTTGGTCCTAGGCGCTTGACAGCTGGAGGTTGCTTGTAGTTCGATCTTCTGAAGGCCTTGCAGGTCTTGTCGAAGAACTCTGTATCAGTTATTGATCTTGACGCGGTAGAGGCTTGGAGACTCGATCTTGAGCTTTTGCAGACTTCTATCCTTGGCGCAGTAATCGGAGATCGCCGCCGCTTGATCTTCCTCAAACCTCCGAGTGCACGCCGAATGCCGCCGGGGGAGTTAAAAATTAAGGAGGAGGAGTCCTATTTATAGGCTCTGAAGGCCTAAACCTTAGGGTTTCCGATGGGCTTTGGGCTTGGGCCCAAAATAATTAATTATTCCTTTAATTTCAAATAAAGAAATAATTATCATTTTCTGCATCATAATTGATACGTGTCACGATGTTATTGGCTATGATACATTTCTATTTAAAATTCAATTAAATCGACTGTCGTAATTAATTTAACACGTGACGGATAATAATTGGCCGAATAAATTTAATTGATTTTCCATGTGTCATTTTTTTATTGGTCGTCAAATTTTTGCCTCCTACAGATGCCCCTTTCGAAAGTTGGTCGCGAACACAAATTTGAGTGTTTGAAGCGGCTGAGTCTCGAATATAATTTGTATTTAGCGGGCATACTATTGTGCCTAAATTTCAGCTGGGTCAAACGGAGTGATCCGCTGATTTGAAGGAAGAGGATGTCATCTTGGAGCAGAATTCAACCAATACGACTAGGATGCCCTCACATTGCCTGCTTGAATCAAGTTGTCAACCAGCCTGAGTGTCATAGTGATGGTGCTGACTTGAAGCAAACCACTAACATGAAGATCTTGGCAAGCCAGAGTGTGGCTTGAAAGCCAACAATTTTGATGACTTGGAAGTCGGCCCTTTTTTTTGCACTTTTGACTTGAGAGTCTTTGTTGTGATTACATAGAAGTCTTTAACCTTGTTGACTTTGGAGTCTTGCACGAGTGAGCTATGGACTTTATTGACTTAAGAGTCTCTCTTACTAATTTATGAGTTTCTATCTATCTTGACTTGGGAGTCCTTAATCATGTTGACCTATGAGTCTTTAACTTTCTTGACTTGAGAGTCCTGCATCATGTTGACTAGTGAGTCATTGAATTTTGCTAGCATATAAGTCATTCATTGTTACTTGAGAGTTGTGAACTCATGAATCTTTTATCGCGAGTAACTCGGGAGTCTTTTATTTGGTGACCTTAGAGTAATTGCTTTTCTTCTCCATAAAATTTGATTTTGACGACTTGGTAGTCTTGAATTTGGCTGACTTGAAAGTCATCAATTTATTTGACTTAGAAGTCGGTTGGTTTGATGACTTAAGAGTCTGAAATTTGTTGACTTGAAAGTCATTGGATTTGCTGATGTAAGAGTCATATGCATTGTTGACATGAGAATCTCGAATTTTTTTGACTTAAAAGTCGTGATCTTTTCTTTGACTTGTGAGTCCTTGTGTTTTATTGATTTGCATTTGGTCGACTTGTAAGTCTTTCATTTTATCGACTTAGGAGTCAAAAAACTTGTTGATGCGAGATTTGACTGACTTGGAAGTCTTTGTCTTGTTGTTGACTTGGCAGTCAAGGGACCTGGTGACTTAAGAGTCTTAAAATTTATTGATTTGAAAGTCTTGAATTTTTGCTACTTAGAAGTCTTTAATTTTTGTTGACTTGGAAGTCGGTGAATTTGAGAACTTCAGAGTCTTGAAATTTGTTGACTTGAAAGTCTTTTATTTGATTGACTTGAGAGTCCTTGACTTGAAAGTCTTCAATTTCGACTTGAGAGTTTTTAACTTTGGTGACTTGAGAGTCTTTGACTTGAAAGTCTTGGACTTTGACTTGTGAGTCTTGAATTTGCTAACTTGTAAGTTCTCAAAGTTTGTTGACTTGAAAGTCTTGGAGTTTGTTGACCAGGAAAGTCTTCAACATTTGGTGACCTGGGATAGATTTTTTTTTCTTGGGTATGACTGTATTTGGATCTAGACCCAAATTGCCTACGTACCTTAAGGGATATGATGGCCATAAGGATCAAGCCAAACGTAGTTCAAATTTAATAATGGAGAAATGAAAATTTTATTTATTAATTTAGTCGTACACAGTTTATACTCTTGCGGGCCAAGAGTATTACAATGATAGAAATGAAAGGAACTCAAAGGAAAATGAACTGAAAATAAAATTTTCTTTTTTTTTTTTTGTGTGAACAGTTTAGGCTTTTGTTTTGGAGCTTCTCAATTTTCTTCATCAACTTTGTGATCTACTTACTTTACTCGTCGATTCTTTTGTCTTTCTCTTCTCTTTCCTTAGCAAAAATTCTCAACGTAGCCTCTAGCTTAGCGATCTTTTCTTCCATGTTAACAACTCCAATTGTCATCACCGCCATGACGAAGGTATGAGTAGATTCAATTTCCTGCTTGCGAGAAGAAAGATCCTTCTTTAGAGATTTCGGAAGAATCTTCACTGGAGTAGTCGTGGTCTTCAAAGCCCTCAAATTAGAAGAGTCTGCGAGGTGTAGTCTGCTTTGAGCTGAAGGTAATCATAGTTGGCTTCCAAGAGTGAGGAGCCCTTTGAGTTGCCCCCAACGTGATGGAGCCGATAATTGGATTCTTAAGTAATTTAGTTGGTGCATTCACCGTTGGTTTTTCTAGCGATGTAGAAATAGCAGCGGTGACAGTTGCAATTCTTCGAGTCGTTACTCCGCTTGATGTGACACATGCAGTTGTTGACCCCTAGAATGAAGCTTGAGTCATCATCCTAGTTGAGAGTCGAGAGACAACTTTCTTGGGTGTCATTGCGTCGCTTAAGTCGGAGGTTGAACTTGATTTCTTGGAGAAGGAGATGAGAGGCTGAGAGGTCCCACCGGGCGTGCCAAATTTGTAAACACAAATTTCGAGTCTAAAATAAATAAAGACAAAAAATTGAGAAACAAATTAGTTTGTATTAATATTTGAATGTATACGGGTACAATCTCTGTATTAAATACAATAAAGTAATCCTCTGATTCGATCTCCTGAAACTTGGGAGAACCGAGGGCGCGAGCGCTTGATCTCGATCTCGAATGCAAGTCTACCTGAAGAATTCAGTTGTAGTTCTTTACCTTGACGTGCAGAAAGCTTGGAGCTGTTGATCTTGAACTTTCGTCGACCTTGATCCTTGGTGCTTGGGAGCTGGAGGCCGCTTGCAGTCCGAGCTTCTGAATTCTCTGAAGTGCAGAATGTCGAATGCCGACGGTGTAGTCTGCAGTGTGTTGAAAATGAGGGAGAAGACCCCTATTTATAGGCTCTGAAGGCCTAGGGTTGACTAGGGTTTGAGTCGGTTTTGGGCTTGGGCCCAAATTAATTAATTACCCCTTTATTTAAAATAAGGAAATAATTATGTTTTTCTGCATCATAATTGACACGTGTTGCGACACTATTGGTCATGATATATTTCCATTTAAAATTTAATTTAAATGGACCGCCGTATTTAATTTTACACGTGGCGGATAATAATTGGCCGAATAAATTTAATTGATTTTCCATGTGTCATTTTTTTATTGGTCGACAAATTTTTGCCTCCTACAGACTGCGATAATAATGTCCACAATATCACTGAAGACAAAGTACATGATCCAAATAATAAACTTTGAAAAGTGTGGTATCAAATAATAAATACTCCCAAAATTGAGGGTCCAAAATCCAAAAAAACCCGTGCGCACACCTTGCATTTGCCCTGTGATTGCCTTCATCAAGTAAATAAATGGATAGATGCAGTAGTGAACAAGATTTAGGACTTGCATGTACACAATATTAGAGTTAGGACTCCACTAATGATTATTTAATGCAAGGGATATAACAATAATAACCATATATAATACAGTAATATAGCAAGAATAATGGTAATGTAATCATGATAGTAATACGTTAAACAAGGGGTACCGTGGTACTGCATGTCAATTTTCCAATGTTAGACTTTAACATTATTATTATTATTATTATTATTATTATTATTATTATTATTATTGTTGTTGTTGGATTACATAGATTTTGACTTTCCGGATCCCACTTCTTGCATGGCACCAAACTGAGGTACAGTGAATGTCAACCCCTTCCTATAAAAATATTGTTTTATAAAATTATTATATTGTCTGTTGGATACCCATTACTGTTACTGCTACTGCTACTATTATTGTTATGGTGATCACTTGATTACTGTTATACGCGCCTACTGTTACTTTTCCTTTGGGGAGCCTACTGTTTACTGCTTGCTCATGGTTAAATCCACAGACACTACGTACTGTTCCCTTTCCCTCATTTTTGAAACAAAAATGAATGTCTAAAATTTGTTTAACATGGTTGGGTTTGCTGTACTGGGACTCCGTTCTCACTTTTAAAATTATTTTATGTTTTCATGTTGATCGTGACAATGATCGGGGTCTAGAATCTCATATTTAGCGTTAGAAAATAAATAAATATGATTCGACTATAATTAAGTTGTTATGTTTGTAAGAGACTTTATTCTCTACTTTTATTTGTTGAACAATTTAGTTGGTTGAATATTAATAAAATGAGTTAGTTTTATAAATACTGATACTGTATTGGCCTTCCATGTCTCTAAGGGATGCGACATAATGCCCCCTTTAATTTGTCGAACAATTTATTCGGCCTAAAAATCTCGGGGCGTTACATTTATGGTAGTGTGGTGCCGTGTAAAGGAGTTTATGCTAGTGTGCGATTGAAATATTGATATAGTGTACATATGAAATGAGAATAAAAATTATATGTATGTGTTGGTGTGTGTTAGTATGTAAAGGTATATATGTCAGTGTGCAAAAGGTGTGCATGTGTTAGTGTGTGTTGGTGTGTGTTAGTGTGCAAAGGAGTGTGTCTTTACTCTTTAGTGTGTAAAGGTGTATGTGCTGGTGTGTGGTAGTGTGCAAAGATATATGTGCTAGAGTGTAAAGGTGTATGTGTTAGTGTACAAATATTTATTTTCCTCATTATTTTATTTTAAAATTAGTTTTATTTTCATTTTGTCCATTTAACACTTTATAGTATATAATCATTAGCATATAATAATGTATTAGTGTGCATAATTAAGTATTGTATACAATATGTAATAGTACAAAAACTAATGTGCATAAATATTGCATTGAGTGTGTATAGTATAATGTTTGTTGGAAAGTAATTTCCATTTAAATATGACCTAATATCATTAATATGTTCAAAATAATTAATGAATAAAAAAGAATAACATATACAAAGAAAAATATATTTGAAAGAAAATTAAATAAATGAAAATTGATATTAAAAAAAGAATGAGAAGTTAAAAAGAGCCAAAAAAAAAGGTAAACAAAAAGCTCAAAAAAAAAAAGACAAAAATCAGAAATTTTAAAAAAGTTTATCAGGTTGGCATTTCATCCTCGAACCTCAAAGATACCACGACCATACCCTTACCACTACGCTGGTACCAACGACATGCTTCAATGCTGCATTTTCACTATTTAACTTCTTGTACGGACGCGAGAGTAAGGCTATGATTTGTACTTTCGTGAGAGTACCATATAATTTTCGTTGAACTAGTTACTAGCTTGCCTAGCACCTTTAGCAACCTACTTTGTAGCATGTGTTCATATTTAAATTTATTTTTTTGTTATTGAATATAATAATAATAAGTAGCCTATTTAGTAGCTTTACAAATTTGCCATGGAGCTTATGTTCACACAAAAGATTTGCTCTTTTAGCCTCAAATATAATAATAAACAATCAACCATTTATTTTCAGCAGCTTGCTTTGAAGTTTGTATTCACAGTTTCTTTGTTTAGGAGTGATGTTGGGAGAAAGAAAGATAGTTTTTTTTCTTTTCCCATAATAACTACAATAAGTCAATAACTAAGGGTGTATATCTAAATAAGGTAAACGTGGATCGGGTATATTTCAGGTTCAGGTAAACAGGAATTATAGGTATATTTCGAGTTCAAGTAATTACATGTCAAGCGCGTTTAATGTTCTCGGGTAAATACGGGTCATGTATATTTGGATTCGGGTAAATACGGGTTGGATATTATTTGACAATAGAAACACTAATAGTTTTAACATAAGACAATTTTTAAAGCGTCATAATTTTTATGAATATGCAAACTAATTTAGTGTGCATTGTATTTGAAAAATGAATATAGTATACATATAAAATTATCTATACTTGTATTGTTGCTTGTAATTTCTCATACTTATTAAAATATAAGGTAAACTAAAATATGCGTAATATAATATATTTATTATGCATTAATACACCAAATATATATAACAAAACTGTAATTTGTTTAACTTGTGTCTTGCACATGTAGTCTTTCCTAATTATGTTATAAAGATATCTAAGTTGTGAACCAATTTTGTCCTCTACTTAGAGCAAATCTTCCTTTTCTATTTCTTCTTTTGGTAAACAAGACTAAATTATATTTAGACATATGCTCTAACCACTGACCCAAAACTAATACTCTAAAATTCTACTCATATGGATGGGTCGGATATAATAGTGTTACTCTAAAGTTTACAATTTATAGAGACTTGTTCCAATTATAAGATTTAGAACTCATGCGCTACCATCTACTCTGTGGAGAAAATCAAAAGAGAATTAATGTAATATTTTACTTTAGTCCATTACAATTTAAGCTAAAAAATAGTCTTTTTCAAGTATCCAAATTATGGACATAATATGCTCTAACCATTAGTAATACAAAATAATCAACAATTCTAAATGGTGGAAAGCAAAAGTTATGCAAAACACAAAGCACACAAATAGCCCTTGCAAAATCCAACAAAGAGTATAGCGACAACAACAACACTTCAGGTGAACATTTGAGTTATCAAATTGGAAGCAAATTTATCCCCATAAACGGATGTTCATGGAGAGACTAATTATGACGGATTCGCAGAAAAAAAAAACAAGTGAGCAAATCGTGAAAGACTCAAGGCTACATACGAACGGAGAAATGATTTTCATCAAATAATAGAGTTGGTCAAAAATTAGTTAAGTTGTATTTTCCACCCTTGTGAGATATGAACTCAACATTAACGAATTTGTGAAGCAAATGAGGAAACTTGTGGATTTGTTTTTCAATATCACATAGGAATACTAATACAAGCGAGAAATACAGAAAACCAGTAACAAATTCATCCGCATGCCCGAGGTACTCGTTCTTCAGATTAATGAGTATGGCTAACTTGGTCATCAGAAGATACAATTCCATTATGAGGTGGCAGCTGAGTCTCAAATCTAAAACCCAAACGTAAAATAATGATGCATGTGAGGTTGATGATGGTTAGACTCAAGGAGAAGATCACCTATCTTGTTGAGGAAAATAGAAATCTAACAGTCTGTTTGGTTATTATAGTAGGGGAGGGGAGGGTATTAGAGGGGAAGGGAGGGGATCTATTTTTATCTTGTTTGCATTAGTGGAGGGGAACGAGGGATAAGAAAGGTTAATTGTTGTGTTTGGATTAGAAAAGGAAGGGAAGGAGGGGGGTGAAAGGAAAATGAAGTAGTTATTATAATAATAAAATTATTATTATTATTATTATTTAATGTATAATCAATTCCCCTCCCCTCCATTAACCTTCATATTGAGGGTTAATGAAAAAGGGGTTAATGGAGGGGGATTTAGGTAAATAGTTACCCTCCCCTCCCCTCCCCTCCTATTTATTTTTCCAAACAATGGTAAAGGAGATTATTTAATATTCTTCCACTCCTTTCCCATCCCTTCCCCTCCCATAACTTCAATCCAAACATAGTGTAAAGATGAATGGTCAAGTGAAAGTAGAGAAACAACAGTACAGTCAAGTAGTGAACAAATTTAGTGTTGATTTTTGGAGAGTCTCAACGCAAACAGGGCGTTGAACAACTCTCGGGTCTCGACTGCTTTTGATTCTTTTTGTATCATTCCCCCTCCTCCTCCTCCTACCATGGTTAGGTAATCTCTATCTTGTTTGCATTGCAAAGTACTTGATTTTCTCTAGGATTGAAGTTTTTCTTTGCCTTTTTCAATGGATACTATTCACAGATTGCAAAATTGCCTCATTGATTAATAATTACTGCGAGTTAGACATTGTTGTTGAGATCGCTAAGTGCATTATTTTGTTATTATCGTCATTGTTTTGTTGCTTTAATTGATTATTCTTCATGCATTTTGTTCACTGCGCGCTCTTCTTATGTTGGTTGGACATGGATATCCTTTATCCTTATGGTGGTTCGATTACTTTCGTGTTGTAGGTTGACTTGAATCTTGTCCAGTTATTGACATTTTAGTTTCTTTCTTTTTTTTTTCCTTTTTTTTTGGGCGAAAGAAAGGGGGGATGTTACTAGTTATATTAATGTGAAGCCATGTGCTTGAAAGCATTTGAGCAAATGTAGATGACGAAGATTAGTCAAAGATTCAAGTTGAACCTATGTTACTCCCAACTTTTGATTTTGGGTTAACAATGCATTAGTCACAATTCAATGTTGGACATCTTCTAAATGGACAATCGTTAAAATCCCATAAAAGGGGAGGTGTTCGGTTGTAATTTTTGTGGTTTTTAGAGTTAAGGTTGTCGGTCCACGGGGATGGGTGTGAGGCTTGATTAAGGTAATCGGTTTGTGTAAAGGGTTTTTCTCAAGTGCTGAAAACGGTAAATTATGTAAAGAAAGCAATAAACTAACCTAAACATGGATAATCAACACTCAGCATTTAAGAACAACAAATAAGAAAGCAATGAAACTACAACTAATAACGAAATTGGGAACAAGAAAATATACCTTCGATAACCAAAATCTTCACTAATCTTCAATCTACTAGGATTTCCCCCGAACAAACAAGAAATCGTGAATTGGATTACTAAGAATCCCCAAATCCCCACTTGAGAGTGGAATTTGTGACCCTTAGCCCTCCTCCTCACTAAAAGTTGGATTGGATGTTTTGTGGCTAAACTAATAAAACCTTAGAAACTTTTAAAACAAAAACCTACACAAACCCTAGGAAAACTGACTTAAATAATCAATACTGAAATAAACCTAATGAAAGCCTAATCAACTAACCCTAATGATCCTAATTCTAATCTGACTTAAGAAATAAACCCTAACCCTAATACTAACAGAAACATAACCTAATGAAAACCTAATAAACTAAACCTACTACTGCTACTGCCTGAAAGCAAGAAAAGAAAGAAGAAAATAGAGATAGAGAGACGAGACAGAATTGTGACAGAAATCAGAAGAGACGAGAAGCAGAATCATCACTCACCTCCCTACTGCCCATCGTTCGAACAGAGGAAGGAGAGGGAAGGAAAGGAAAACCGAGAAAGAGAATCAGAGGAGAAAGAAAGGAGAACACGAGCATACCAAATTCAAACCAAAATCACCAAAAACTCAGATTCAAACTAAATCAAACCAAGAACCAAATTCATTCAAAACTTAAGAACAATCCAATATCAATTCGAACATTACATCAAAACTGAACAAAACATTAACAAAACCAACCCAGAATCGATCGACAAGGAAAGCGAAAAGAGATTCAAAACAGAGTTCAAAGCTTGAATTAAAACATGAATAAACCTAAAATCTAAATGCATAAATTAAACCCTAACCCTAAATTAGAGGCCGAAACCTCCTTGAAAGCTACCTCAATCAGCTCCTCTTCTTCCCCTTTTATACTCGAGTCCAAGCTCTTCTCTTCAATCCGAGCCCTTCGATTCTTTCCAGTTGGACGGTGGAGATGGATTTCGACAGTTAGAGAGTGTATGCGTCCATGGTGGGTCGATTGTGCACTTCTTCTGTTAGATATCAACCGAATCTGCAAAAGGAGAAAGAGAGTGAGTGGCTGAGAAATTCGCGAGAAATTGAGAAAGGGAAGAGAAGAAGAAGAGATGAGAAAAAGAGATGAGAGATGGAGTTCGTTTGTTATGGAGGTGGAGTTGGGGTTGGGTGTTTGCGCATATGAGAGAACAGAGAGGAAGGAGGAACGAAGAAAGAGGGAGAAAGGGGGAAGTAAGAGATGAGTGAATTAGGGTTGGGGGTTTTGGTTATACTCGGCTGGGTAGAAAGGGGGAAAACGGGTTAGGGTAAGTGGGTTTCTGGGTTGATGGGTATGGATTAGGCGGGTTAAAAGAGGGGTTTGGGCTGGGAATTGTAGTTGGGCCGAGAATGATAGAAAGGAGGGGAAAGATTGGGCTGGGTAGAAATTAGGATTAGAACTTAGGTTTTCATTTTATTTTCTAATTCTTATATTTTTGTTTCATATTTAACAATCATAATAACAAAAATAATAAAATGCTATAAAATCTAATAAAAGAGTAAAACATAATAAAACTACTAAAATAATTATTAAAGACAAGCAAAAATACCCTATAAAAGAGAAGAATTCGGCTCGGAACGAGACCGAACAGGAGGATTAGTAAAAATATACATACAAAAGAATGATTGACAATCTAAAAATTTCAAGCATTCATAGTAGCATTAAAGACGCCCACAAAAACAAACACCAACCATAGTTCAACTATAGTGCCGACCATGAATCGCCTATAGTGATAACCATGGATCACATGTTTTAGTTTCTCATTTCACTTTTAGCAACACGTAATGCTCAAAATAAGAAAATCACAACGCTATTCTACTAACCAATCACATCATTAGAAAGTGATGATGAGTCCAATAACCATTTCATCCACATATGATTCTGCACCAGCAGTTCGCAATCAATCATCAAAGAGTACACAACAATTAACAACCAAAAATCACAGATCTACCATACTGATAATCAGAACATCACAAATTCCACAAAATTCACTCACCATTATCAAAAGTTTTAGAGCGGTAAAGCAATAATCTATCACCTAAACCCAAAAACAAAACGTGTAATAGTGTCAGAGTAGGGGATAGACAGGGCGTAACTCCCCTTCCCAGCAAGCAGGGTTGGCGGCTTCAAAACATCACAATTTCCAAGGCGATTTCTTTGTCTTCGAGCTAATAATTGGCAAGAAAAATTTTTTAAAAAAAAGATTTTTGACCCTAAAGATGGTCCATAAGCAAATGGACCATAAAGTAGTTAACAAAACTTTGAGATTCCAATTTGTACAAGTACCAGAGGATAATTATGCTGACATGACATGATAAATTTCGAACAACTAATTTAATTGACAAACATTTCAATTAATGAATAAAAAATTAAATATATATTCAACTACCACCTAAGCCTACCTTTTGTAAATGGGAACTTCAAAATTTTGGTGAATATTTTATGATCAATTTACTTAATGAAAATTCTACCATAGTTGAATTTTTTTTCAACCATGGTAGTTGAAAGTTTCATATCATTAATATATCAAAATAAATTACATTTGTTAAAAAGATTTATGTCTTGGCTAATTGTTGTAATAAGTTACTTTGATCAACTCACATTGATTTTGATTTTTTATGGTAAAATCATTCATAAATCATAATTGTACTTTTTGATGTATTTTAGCCCACGCCTGAAATAAATCTACTTAGCCTAAGTCTCACTTTTGGGGACCCTAGGTTCATGGAAGGAAATGGAAATTCACAAAGCCTTGGGCTCGTGGAGCGTATCAGGATAGAGCTCGAGCCTCGAAATAAATGGTCTCCAAGCCTTCCTGCACCCTCTTCATAAAACAAGAGGAAAACGACTTCAAGGTCGGGTGCGACATGCATTTTACGGCGGACCAGGGACCTTGGAAGCGTATTCGGGTCATCCCCGGGTGTGGCATCCACTTCAAATGGGACCCCAGACCATAGGAGTGGAGCTACGGGTCCTCATCGGGACCTACTTCGGGCCTTTAAAAGGGTTCGAAGTCATTCGTAAATAATAAGCGGAAAAAGGGTCAACGTGGGTTGTCGGAATGGATGCGCCTTCATGCTTTAGATCATAACTCCTTCAATTTAACTCTGATGGATCTCAAATTTTGGGAGCTTAAAGTACACACCGAGAGCTTTCCATTGATATCTTATGGGCCTAAAACGAAGCCCGGATGAAGAAGTTATGCGCGTTTGAAGTTGGCAGAAGAAAACTGCCCCAGAACAAGGTAGCGCCCGAGTCGTCTGCTGTCACACCCGAGTCATTGTCCTATCCCGGTCGTCGCGCCCGCGATGGACCAGGTCGCGCCCGCGACTCCAGTCAGTCTGCGACAGATTGTGGTGGACAGCAACAGGTCGCGCCCGCGACCTTCCGTTCCGCGCCTGCGACGACTGGGTTTTACGCATGTTGTGCGGTTGCTGAAACGCTGCGTTTTGTTCAATTTCCCCCATTCCTATATATACCCCCTCCCTTGGAATTGTTTGACAGTTTTTGAGATTTAAATGTCATGCTTGACATTGTAGGGTTTATCCCAACTTCCACAAAAATCTTGTTAACTTTATCCAATCAATTTTGGTGGTGTTTCAAGTCATTCCTTTAGTGATTATTTAGTGGATTACCTTGGATAATCATGGTGGGGTGTTAGGCCTAGGGTTGTGGTTCTCCTTGCCCAAGGTCATATCCATCCTTTAGGTGTTCAAAGCCCTTGTTCATGTTGAATATCAATCCCATTCAACTACTCAAGCTAATCTTCACCCTCCACGCGTACGGTAACACTCCATTTGGTATCAGAGCTACGGTTTGTTCTAGCTTGAGTTTTGGTTTTTGTTTTGGCAAGTAGTGATTTCTATTGTTGGATTTGGTTGAAATATTGGTGTCCCCCATCCCCTGTCCTATCAAAATGTGTTGGAATATGTTGTATTATGTTTATATTTGTTGGATTTGAAGTCGTTTGGAGCTTGGGAAAGAAGTTGGAAAATAGTGCCCGCAAGGTGTTCGATGAAACGTTTGAGTGAAAAAAATACAAAGAACCCTTTGTTAGGTTTTAGGTTATCTATTTTCTAAACAGATACAGATTAACTGACGGAATATTATAACAGTTATAAACAATTAATCAACACAATTGCAGAGGCTTTAGTAATTATACCTGATCGCTAATTCCTGCTGAAGAAGTGGTTGACCTTCCAGATTCCAAAGCTGAAACCCTCTACTGAAAAGTCCACGCAAAGACTCGAACCCGATTGCTAGATCGACCCGATCGAGACGAATCTCAATCTAAGATGTATGTGAGATTGTTTCAGGAAACTGATAGTGTTTCCTGAAACTAGAACTGCAAAGTAAAAGAGAGAGGAACTCAAGAAATCACCCCGGTATCTCTCTAAGAGTCGAAGGCAGTTGGTGTGGAATAATCTCTCCCAGAGACCCCTTTATATAGTGTTTAGAAAACCTAGAGAAAGGGTTCAAAACTCTAAAGGGCCGAAAAAGACAACGACGCATTTTCTGGGCCCAACACGGTCCGTGTTGAAACAACACGGTCCATGTTGGACTCCAGAGAGTCCAAATATTCGGCCCATGGACACCACGGATCGTGGTGTCTCAACACGGACCGTGTTGAGCCCAATTCAGTCCGTGTTGGGTTGATTTCTCACAGAAATCAGTTTCCAACTTTTCTAAACTTGATACAATATCATTTAGGTTACATACATTGTTCCGGGGCACTGACTTGTGTAACCCAGTAGGACCAAATAATATAGTTGTAATTAAACATATTTAATTACTAATTATAGAGGTCTCTAGCAAGACATATAATCACTATATTACTTTGGTTTAATCTCCGTGTATATCGAACATTGTCGACATTCTAACAATCTCCCACTTGTCCCACAAGTGTTCGATTCCTTGAATTCCTTGTCACTTACCATCTCACATTCGGATAAGGTAAGTGATGTCATCCTTATGTAAGGCCCAAACGTTCCTCGATCTCCGAGTTTAGACTTTGAAAACAGACGATCAACTATTGATTCAATCGAGCTCGGCTAAACATTTTCACCCAATCTCACCGAGTGGCCAACGAGACAATCATCCCTAATAGGAGGACAATGCCATCTTGTTCGCACACATTCTCACATGATCCAATCAGAACCTGCATACCGCCTTTATAGCCTACTTATTTAAAGATGTTTGACGCGCTCCAAAGTCACAGCAGACCATGTAGTCTATGTATTGAACTCAGGATTTAGGAATTTTGAGTAGTGAGAGATCTTATGACATTCCTAACTTAAAGAGCTCCCACTGCGGGTCAGTTCGGTAGTTGTTCTCAACAGTACCCACGTGATTGATTTATGATGTCATCACATCACTATGATCACGAAACTTGATCATCACCTCAACCCTACATGCTAATTGTGTTGATATCATCACTGTTCCTACGTGATAATACAATTAGGAACCAGGTCGACTATCGACCAAGACTAGCGTTATCAAGTTCACTAATGGGCTTTCAGAAATCGAACCTCATCCAATTTCCCATTTTGAATGCGCTAACCTTTTTGGACATTCACATAATTCTAAACCAAAAATTATGTAAAGTTTGGAATCTTATTCTTAATGGTGAATCAACAAGGTCATAATTCATGAACGATTCATGCAAATTTGACTTGTTAATATTCCGGAATGTGTTTAATACATATTGCACATGCATGACTATCATGCTATAACTACAACAGGGGTTTAGTACATAATACTTGCAATGAACCTCGTAAATATACCATCTCACTAATGACCTTTCATATAGGAAGATATTTCCGGAACACATGTATGGATTCATAGTGAGCTTCAGTTCCTTTGCTTGAGTGATGGCTCCTATCAATAAGGCTTCATTTCTCTCGCAAGGCTAGAAACATCACCCAGTTCTAAAAACGAACTTCGCAATCCTAACAATTTCTGCAACAACTTCTAAAGTCGTGTCATACTTGTCTTATTTGTAGAATTAACCGCATGTCATGTTAGGAACTTCTTCCAGTTCACCTCAATACCACTCAATACAGATTGTATAATTTTCTCTGACCTTTCAGATAATCATATTTCTCTGCATGAGTGTAGCATCAATGCAACTCTTCACACTTAGCTTTTATCAACCACTTTAGACTTAGGACACATCCTTAGTTTTGCTTATACATATACAATGTATATGTTATGTTGGACTTTGAACATCTCATGGCATACATTAATCTCATGCCTGAAGCATGAGTTATATGTCTCATCCTTCTTAGAACTTCTAATTGTTTTGAGACAATCAAATTCCGTAAGGACATGCCATGATTTTGGAAATTAATCCATTCTCGAAGTGAGTTGAACTATTCAACACCTAGTTAACTTTGATTCAAACAATCAAAATCTTTAATCTATCATTATAAATCTTGTCTCCAAGAAAATTCTTAACCCCACCAATCCTTCACTTTGAAAATTATTTCCAAGTAAACCTCAGTAGAAGCAACATTGGAATATTCTTCTTAGTAGGCAGTATGTCAATCACATACGATATCAGAAAACGCATTGCTCCCACTGAACTTCTTGTAAACACAATATTATCTTTGGCACTTCCCAGTATGTAAAACCTTTTTGATATCCTGGTCAAGAAGGTCAATGATTCCAACTCCTAGAAGCTTCCTTAAGACCACAGATGGTCTCTTGAAGTTTACAAGTATTCCAACAAAAGACCACTCAGTTGTGTCAAGTACACACCTTTCTTCAAAATCTAATTTTGAAGTCAGTCTTGATGTCTATCTTAATGAACCCATGTTTTGCCTTAAAACCCTCATATGCATGATGGCTCACACCTTCAGACAAATAAACTAAGTTCTAAACTTGGTTGAATATATGGAATCCATTTTAGACTTGGTTGCATGGAATCTTGATTTACTTAAAGCTTCTTTGATGTAGGTAGAGTCATTACTTTCTAAAAGTAACATCTCACGTTCATCCATAGAAGATCGATATCTTTGTGGCTGACGGAGTTGTTTACCTGACCTTACTTGGAGTAATGTTCATGACACCTCTCTCAACGTTTTGAGAAACTTCAATCGCTCAACCTTGTTCTTAATTTTCCACCAATAGGAAAAAATTTGAACAAGGATCAAGTGTGAGTTTGTGATGATTATAGTGTTTTGTGTCTCTCGAACTTCGGTAAGTTCAAAACTCTCCCACTCTTTCTTTTAGAGAATAACATATTCTCTAAGAAGAAAGTATTTTGAGACACAAACACTTTTCTCTATAACAGTTTGTAGAAGTGATACTCCTTTCTTTCAGAAGACGGTTCAAGAACCTCTCTTCTCCTAATGCTTCTGATAATCTTTATTCAGTAATTAGAGCTATGGTTAATTGCGTGTATCCCCAAAAGGTAATCGGCAATGTTGACTCAACCATCATTGATCACACCATATCTAATAAGGTGTGATTCCTGCTCTTAGATACGTCATTGAGATGTCGTATTCTTAGAGGAGAGAGTCATGAAACAATTCCATATTCTTTGGAATGGTAAGTGAAATCATGGCTCAAATACTTACCTCCTCAACCTTGTTGAAGGGTTTTGATTTTCTTGCCAAGTTGGTTTTGTACTTCACTTTGAAAATCTTTGAACATTTCAAATGATTTGGACTTGTGGCGTATTAAGTAGATATACCCATATCTACTAAAAAATCGTCACTGAAAGTGATGAAATAGTACAGAAAACCTTCTTCTAGCACTAGTGCTCATAGGCCCACATACATCAGTATGTATGCATCCTAATAAGTCATTAGCTTGTTCACCAATTCCAATAAGAGGTGATTTTAGTCATCTTACTCATCAGACATGCTTTGCAAACATTGAACTTTTCAAAGTTTAGGTTTTCCAAAATCCTGCACTATGCAGTTTCTGAATACATTTCTGATTAATATGACTTAAGCTTATAGTGCCATAATTATGTTTCATTTGAGTCATTTGTTCAAACTCTTGTCTCAACCATTAGCATCCTTTCGATCTTATCTAGGTGCTCTCATTGTTTCGCCAAGACTACTTCATTTTGGAAATCTTCAAACTATTTCAACATTCCAGCTTCAGATGAATCTCATAGACATGAATCACCATGTGTTATTTTATTCATCTTGAAGATTTGAAGTAATTCACCCGTTGTACTTGTTCTAATTTGGTCTACTTACATCCATATGAATGAGTGTTTGTTGGCACGTTCACCCTTTCTTGTAAAAGGTACATCATGCTTTGCGGACATCACATGTTTCAAAGTCTTATCATTCAAAAGTCTATCACGCGACGCTTCTGAATGCGCTCTGATTTGCATGACTTAATAGATAGTTACAAGTTTTATGTTTGAACAAGGGTTATTCCTTTCAAACCTTTTGGTTTCGATGTGTTGGGTGTGTTTATCCGAGATCCTCTCTCTCTCTAATTGAGAGTAAGAAACACTTATAATGAGAACATAGAATCACCTATATATTTCTCTTATAAGTCTTGAGGAAATGGATAAACAACTAACTCTTCATAAGGAACTACAACTAATTGTATGTTCCTATTTGTAGGCTGACTCATCCTTCAAAGCACATCTACTTTCTTTGTAGATCTGCACATTTGCATAAATGCGAGTTTCACAGCCGGTATCTTATACTCAAAGTGGGTTTAATAAGGGTAGTGTGTATCATATACGCATTTGCCTAGAATTGAAATCATATCTCAAGTCTTCCTTATAGTTATTCACGCTCCCAGTGTCATACATGATCTGGTTGTTAACCGATTGCTGTCATTGGTTGGGTATGTACAACTGTTTGTCCTTACCTTTCCTTTGACTTCTTGTCTTTGATAGATTTCTTAAATCTTTATTTTCCCTTTGACTAAAAGACTATCTTTGGTCGCCAATCTTTTGGCTAAAGCGGATCTGAGGTTTCTCATGTTTTAAAATAGTCAAATTATTTCAGAACATGAGTGCCATCAATTGGCCTTTATCTACCTTAACCGAGACTATCTGGGTATTGGTTTCATATTTGTCAACTCTAACTAGTTCGATAAACTTGTTTTTGAGTTGGTAATATTGAAATCATTCCTCTAATCTTCAAACATTTTGAAGTTTAAAGTTGTATGAATACTATGACATTACATGTATTCATTTGGCTTGATTGACCTCTTAATATTGATGTCTAGCTCAATGTTATATCAAAGACATGTTTCTTTTAATTCGCCTCCAAGACAATCTTGTGATAGCGATGCCAATTAAGGAATTGGTGTAATTGTTTTTCTCTTTCTCAAGGAGAAAACAATATTTTATTAGTGGTGGATGTTTGAGTGAAAAGACATAAATAATTCTACGAGACAAGTTGGTTCATTTTAGTTATTATTCATCAAAAGAAATTAAACTAATTTTAATTTCAAATCAAAACACTTTATTAACTCTCACTTAGTGTTTTAATTTAACCAAGACCCATGGGCTCAAGTGGACTTTGGCCCAACAAAACTCGATCCCATGTTATCTTTGGTGGATCATCTTATGATCGATCATTCAAAAATGACTCTTGGCAAGAAATTTGTATCGAATACAATATTTCTCTTCCTCTGCTCTTGGCCCAAAACTAATTTGATAGCCAATTTGAATTGACCTAGCTCCCACCCTACTTATTAATGATGGACAAATAATTCGCTTTGGCTTTCTTTATTTATCCATCTAAGTGGTGTTTCGATAGGTTGAGCAATAATTCAATTATGAGAGTAGGTTTTATTATACTAAACATGCAATTCTAGGTGAACTCTTTCGAAAAGCATAAAAGGCATAATAAAACATGCAATAACAAAATTAAAGCATAAATAAAACCCCTAGTATGACCACCTAGACTTAATCAACTAATTTAACTAAGCCTTGATAGTCTTCAAAAAAAAAAACCTTCTTGGGTCTCGCAACTTCATTGGATGGGCTGCCACTAGAATCACCACCTCTATGTTGTTGGGCTCCCACTCAATTTGATGTCTCCAATTACAACCAATTTACGATTTGGACTTCATAATTGAGTCCTTTCATGAATTAAAAATAAACTTAACTGAAATTTAAATTTAAAATTTAATTCAAAGACGGTACGCAGACCGTATTTCACCCAACCCGATACGCAGACCGGCAAAACCGACTATCTATGGCCATACTAGAAGCACATGCAAACATGTAATATTGCAATAAACACATGCTTAAATAACAAATTATAAAGGCATATAAATAATTGCAATATAACACATAAGGAAATAAGTACTAAATAAAATTTCCTAAAAGGTTTGCATGATTAATAAAGTAAACAAAATCCAAATTTTATCTTAGTTACCTAAACAGATATAGGATTTTATACCTCTACATACAAAATACTTGACTTTCCTAAAATCAAGGAGTCTAAAAGATACTATATCTTTCAAAATTATTGTAAGTTTCCTAAACTTTACAAAATAATAGATTTTATGCCTATTATCTGATTTAGTAGTAATAAGGTTCAATAATTAATTTCTAAAATTAATTACAAACCCTAAAATATACGAATTCACCAAAACTACTGGCAACACGGTCCATGTTGATCCAACACGGTCCGTGTTGCTTCCTAGTTTCGGTTGATTTCGTGAATGAAAAACTTAAATAAAACTATCGTAACTTATCGAATTTAAAGATTTCATATCACAGCGTTATCTAATAACCCAATATGAAATATTTTCCAGAATTTTAACAATTTCTAAAAGATTGTAAAAATTTAGGGAATTAAACCTTTTAATTCTCCGTTTAAGAGGAAAATAAATAATAATAGTCCGATAAGTTTAAAAATCAAATTTTATAATTTTCCCATACAGTAGGTTCATCCAATATGCTACTGTAAAAATTTCAGATTTTTATCAAATTTCGAAAATTAGAATAAAATTCAGAAAAGTAAACAATTGTACTTTTCTGTTAACCTGAAAATTAAAGGAAAATTAGTAAACGATTTCGAAAATCCACAAAACTTTTATCCATAACAGAATGGTTACCCAATAACCTACTGTAAACTTTTCAGAAAATTTGCAAATTTCTATAAATATACAAAATTCAAAGAAGCAACGAATTTATTTCTCTGAGATATGAAAATCTAAATTAAAAAATATAATTTGATCGGATAAATTAACGGAAATTTTTTTTCCTAAAAGTATGGTTACCCAGTAACCTGCTGTAAAAATTTCAGAAGTTTTACAAATTTCTACAAATTTATAAAATTCAGAGAATTAAACAAATTTTAATTCACTTCAGATCTGAAAACTCAATTAAAAATCCATTTTAATTGGGAAAAATCTAAACAAATTATGAAAAGTCCAAAACACTTCCAGACACCTCCAGTAAAAATTTCAGAAATTTTTGAGTTCGTTTGATAGTTTATTTTGATTTTTCATGTTTACCGTAAATAAACTAAATCAGAAAATTAATTCTACAAAACCCTATTTTGCGAATTTAAACCTATTTCATGCATTGCCTACTGTTTAACAACATTAAACGTGATTGCTTCTAAAACATTCAAAATTAAATCGAGTTCATGCTATATTTAACAATTAAACAAACATAAAATCGATTAATTAAAGGCAATAAGAAATAAGCAATAATAAAGCATGAAATTTTACAATAAAATTTCAGATTTACTATCAAGAACATTGAAACTTTCAGAAAGATTCAAAATTTAGGCATAAATCTATTCTAGCATATTCATAATATAATTCAACTATTGACAAAATTAATTATGAATACAAGTACAATACTTTAGCATGCAATTGGTGGCTCTGATACCACTGTTAGGTTTTAGGTTATCTATTTTCTAAACAGATATGATTAATCATGGAATATTATAACGATTATAAACAATTAATCAACACAATTGCGAGGCTTTAGTAATTATACCGATCGCTAATTCCTTGAAGAAGTGGTTGACCTTCCGATTCCAAAGTCAAAACCTCATTGAAAAAGTCCACGCAGCACTCCGGGAACCCGATTGCTAGATCGACCCGATCGAGACGAATCTCAATCTAAGATGTATGTGAGATTGTTTTAGGAAACTGATAGTGTTTCCTGAAACTAGAACTGCAAACTAAACGAGAGAGGAACTCAAGAAATCACCCTGGTATCTCTCTAAGAGTCGAAGGCAGTTGGTGTGGAATAATCTCTCCCAGAGACCCCTTTATATAATGTTTAGAAAACCTAGAGAAAGGGTTCAAAACCCTAAAGGGCTGAAAAAGACAACGACGCATTTTCTGGGCCCAACACGGTCCGTGTTGAAACAACACGGTCCATGTTGGACTCCAGAGAGTCCAAATATTCGGCCCATGGACACCACGGATTGTGGTGTCTCAACACGGACCGTGTTGGGTCAACACGGACCGTGTTGGGTCAACACGGTCCGTGTTGAGCCCAATTCAGTCCGTGTTGGGCTGATTTCTCACAGAAATTAGTTTCCAACTTTTCTAAACTTGATACAATATCATATAGGTTACATACATTGTTCCAGGGCACTGACTTGTGTGACCCAGTAGGACCAAACAATATAGTTGTAATTAAACATATTTAATTACTAATTATAGAGGTCTCTAGCAAGTCATATAATCACTATATTACTTTGGTTTAATCTCCGTGTATATCGAACATTGTCGGGACATTCCCAACACCCTTAGCCAAACACTGGCCAACTACAAAAGAACCCCCAAACTCCTCAAAATCTACCCAAACACATACCGTCCTTCACCCATGTTCGTGTTATGGCCCCTAAGCCGAGTCTTGAGGGTCGATTCATGAACATTCAAAATACTCTTGATGGCCTCGTGACTCAATTAAACAACATTGCCATCAACCTTCAGGATCGAACCCGAGACGAACGAAGGAGACCCACTCGTATCCCTAGCCTTCCTCCTCCCTCTTACGATTCGAGTGATGATGATAGAGGCTCGTTTCGATGCCATAGTCAACGGGAAGCGGTTGAAATAAAGTCCCCACGGAATGAATTCTATGATGTCGAGGCCAAACTTCCAGAATTCAATGGAAACACCGACCCGGAGGACTATCTTGAATGGGTCCAAATCTTGGAGAGGAATTTTGGAACTAAGGGGTATAGCGATGAACATGCCTTCAAGATTGCTAGATCGAAGCTCACCAAGGTTGCATCCCTTTGATTTGAGAATGTCAAGGCACAACGAGCTAAAGAGGGTCGAGCAAAGATCACTTCATGGGCACGGCTTAAGCGATTGATGAATCGACGATTCTTGCCTAGTGCTTACAAGCGAGAGGTTAACCATGAATCTATCTCATCACTTGATGGGCGTGGAAGAATTAAGCAAGCAAAGGTCGATCTCATGCCCAACGAGGGAGCTTCCCTTGATCCATGTAAGCCCCTTCGCGATAATGTTGAAGTTTCTTGCCACGAGAAGGTTGAGGAAAAGGAAAGTTCAATGAACGGAGTTATTGTCCTTGAGGCCGTTGAAGGAAAACCTCATGAGCTACTTGATGTACATGGTGAACTAGGTGAAGCTCCATGCCAAGGGGAGGATGAGAACATCGATCTTGCTCTTCCTCTCATCCTTGACGAAGAGCCCCAATACGAAGCACCCTCATTCATCTCACCTCCACCGATTGATGAGCCTAGTGAGATTGAGAGTTCCAAAGCACCACCCAATTTCCCTATCCCTTCCTGTAAAACCCCGAAAAATCCAAAGATGTTGACCGTGACATCGTTAGTAAATTAGGTTTGACTTCGTGATTTATTATTATTCGTTTGTATTTATTTTTGCTAACACTTGAGCTCGTAGGATCGTGAGAGACTAACAAGGGTATATCGATAATTTCAAGGGTTTAGTATTATTAGTTTTACTCTGTTTAAGTATTATTATTAATATTACTGTGTTATACGATTAATTATGTGAATATAAATGGCTATGTGATTACTATTAATATTATTATTAGTATTAGTATTATTATCACTATTATTAGTATTATCAGTTTTTTTTTTAGAAAAATCAGGTTTTTAATTGTTTTAGTTGGGTTGGGTTAGGAGTGTTATTTGGGCCTAATTAAATGTGTTAGTATAAAAACCTCCTTTCCCTCCCTCAAACCCTAACCCCTCTCCCAAACCCTAACCCTACACCCCTTCTCTCTCCCTCTCTCTCTCTCCCCCTCCTCTCTGCCGCGCCCCAGCAGCCACCCGCACCGCCGCCGCCGCCAGACCACCACCTCCGCAGGCGAACCACCGCAACCATCGACGCTCTCTTTCTCCCTCTCTCAATCGCACTCCTCCTCCCTCTTTCTTTCTCGATCTTGGTCACTGAAGACCACCCCGCCGCGCCGCAACAGCCACCAGCGACGTCCTCGTCGCCGCACCCTCACCAAACGCCACCAGAAGCCGACGACGCCATTACCACCGTGCGCCTCCTTGTCGTCATCGCCGCTGCTGCTGTCTTCGTTGCTGCTGTTGCGACCACCTCCCAGCCGCCGACTCCGACGCCGCCCCTGACCGCCGACCTCGACCCCAACCTCCGTCCACCCAGCCGCCGCCTGCACCGTGCCCTAACCCTACGTAAACCCTAACCCTAAAACCCTAACTGTTTTCCTTATTGTTTTTGATATTTCTTTTTCTTTTTCCTTTTTCTTTTCTGTTTTTAATTTCAAAATATAATTGTTTTATTAACTTATTGAATTGTATTATTTATTTATGACTAGTTTTGTAATTAGGAAAATTATATGTAATCTTGTTCTTAATTGTAATTATGTGTAATTGTTATCTAATATGTGTAATTGTTAGTATTAGGGTTGTAATAATTGGTTATTAGGTTTTAAAGTGGTTCTTTAAATTTCTTTATATTCTTTTTATGTTATGTTAGACCACCACAATATTGTATGCACGAATTTTGAGAATTTATTTACCTAGGTTAATTCTTGAATAATTTGCGTTATTGTTCTTTAAGATTAAATTGTTGAGTTTGTTTAATAACTTAGTTAACTTACTCCAAGTAATTCTTGTTAATAAAATCTTGAATTCTTGATTTAGTTAGTAAAAGAATTGGTTGTTGGGTTTTCTTGATTAGTAGTTACTTGTCATATTATACCTTATGTTATATTTCCTAAAGACCTCCTTGAATCTTGATTAAAGAAACCACATGTTTAACCACCTTTTATTGTTCCTTGAAATTCTTGCTTTACTGTTATAACCTTGTAAATAATTCATGTTTAAGTATTATATTTTTTGTTTGATTTTAGGATTGATTAAAATTAGTAAAGTGTTTCCATGTTTTCTAAATTGGGTTATTGTTAAAAGTTTAATTGTTGGACCTAAGTTAAGTTGGACTTTATACCTTAGACCCTAGTTACTATTTTGAGCCCAAACTAGAACCCGGAGATCAATTGGTAAAAGTTAGAACCGAAATTACAAATTTATTAAGAACCGGTAACGGGACAGTTTTGTTAGTGTCCAAAGATTTGGGTTGCCACGATTGGTATAGTTACTCTTTGGCAGAACCCTTTTAACTAAAGGTTCCCTTAGATGTTAGGAACCATAGGAATTTTACGGATCGAACGTTTGATTTGTATAGCCCGAGTTATAACCGTTTTACCAGAACCTATCAGAACTGGACTATTGGGAAGATGGGTATTTTTAGAGTCCTCGGGACTGATATGGGCTTGGTCATCAACATAGAAGTTTTAGTAGACATCCCGAGGTTTCCGAAAAGTCCAGAACCAGACCCATAGGATGTCGGGAAGTCGAGTTGTGACCCGTTTTATGTGAACGTTACAATATGTCCTCTGCTTGCCTTTATTTATGAAAATTGTTGAGTAAATTTTATGTGTGAACTTGTTATATAATTCCTTGAGTGTGTTAAGTGTAAATCATAAATGATAGGAACCTAAGTGTTCCTAGGGGATGGGTTAGGTAGTTGATAGTTAATACTAACTTCGTTAGAACGCGTTTTGATTAGATAATTATTCTTATTCTAGGCCCGAGTTAGTGCGTGACGATAGTGAGCTCAAGTGTGTTCTCCTTATTGCTGTACTGTGACGTTATTCAGGTAATTGTTTATGCTCTAATCCCCACCGGGATGCTCTTTAAATGTGTTTTGATGTTTTATAATCTATTTTGAGAATTGCATCCCGAAAGGGGACTTTTGTGGAAATACGACCATCTGTTTTGATAATCTTTTCGATTCGATTGTGATCTTGGTTTATTTGAGTTGAGAAATTGGATGGTCTTTTATTCGAAGTTTTGTTAATGGTTTTGATAACTTGGGATGGTTTGACTTGAGAGTCGTGAGTTGAGTTTGAAAATTGTATAAATAATTCAAGTGGAAAGCGGGTTTCGGGGATAACTTTGTGCAGTGTAACAATCTGCAGGTTATGGACAGAGATCGGGCTTCCTTCCCTGATATAGGATAGAATTTTGATGCCTTTGGTAGGCGATATTATTTATGCCTTTGGTGGGCGATGTTCTTGATGCCTTTGGTAGGCGATGTTTTGATGCCTTTGGTGGGCGATATTATTTATGCCTTTGGTAGGCGATGTTCTTGATGTCTTTGGTAGGCGACGTTACTTTAAGGGATTTGGTATCCCGCCCGCAAAATTAAAATATGGATTGGATGGGTTGAGGAAACAGTATGGGATTAAAGGTTTGTAAAACGTTTGATTCGATCCCTCTCCCCAAAATGAATTGAAATGAACTTAAACTGTTTTAAACGTTAGGGGTAGACATTATTGAGATTTCCCTCTCATTTTTGAAATGTTTTGTTTTCAGGTGAAGATCTAAATGCTGGGGACGGGAATTAGAAGTGAGGACGACGAGTCTAGAAGTCCTTGAATCTTTTTATATTGTTTTCGTTATGAAATCTTAAAGTTTTGTTTTGAGTTGTTAGTAGCTACCGTTAGCAGACAGTTGTGTTTTCCTTTCTCGCCTTGTATTCCTTCGGGGATACGGCAGTGACGCCCAAACTAAATTTGAAGTCTTCCGCTAAGTTTCGTCTGTTAACGTTAGTTGACTTTGACTTTTCTATAATTGAATTTCCGGGGCGTTACACTTCCCTTAATCCCTTATCTCCACAAAACAAGCCTCCAGCCTCTTTCTTTCGTTTGGATGATGGTTACATTATAGGGTTTGAAGCTTGTTGGGCGCCTGGTGTGAATGTTCATTGCGATCGAAATTTTCAGGGATCTATGGAGCCAATTAATGACGAATGCCTTGGTTTTAAATCCTAAAAGTTGAGGGCAACTCTTTTTCAAGAAAGGGAGTATGGAGTGTAACGGGATGGGGCCCGAGCCTCGAAATCAATGCTCTCCAGGCCTTCCCGCACCCCCTTCATAAAACAAGAGGAAAAAGACTTCAAGGTCGGGTGCGACGTGTATTTTAAGGCGGACCCGGGACCTTGGAAGCGTATTCGGGTCATCCCCGGATGTGGCATCCACTTCAAATGGGACCCTGGACCATAGGAATGGAGCTACAGATCCTCATCGGGACCTACTTCGGGCCTTTAAAAGGGTTCGGAGTCATTCGTAAAGAATAAGAGGAAAAAGGGTCAACGTGGGTTGTCGGAATGGACGCGCCTTCACGCTTTGGGTCATAACTCCAATTTAATTCTGATGGGTCTCAAATTTTGGGAGTTTAAAGTACACATCGAGAGTTTCCATCGATATCTTATGGGCCTAAAATGGAACCCTACTTAACCGTGCTACTTATAAAACAATGTATTACCCACTTCTACATATTTATGTAAACTATACAAACACCACTCAGCCCTTACTTACCCAACACTTTTATATACCAACAAAAAAATGGTCTCGGTGTATAAACTTGTTTTTCAAAAAGTTTTTTTTTCCAAACTTGTTGAAATCAATCTCTTCATGAACTTCATTCCATTGCGGAAACTCAACTATTATCTGTGGCCCTGTCTGTAAACAGCTTATCAAACAACTTATTGCAAAAGTTAGTTTATTTAGGTGTCAAATATGCTATTCATGTGTTTGGTAAACTTATTTGGTTCGTTTTTTTCCCCAGTCAACTAATTTTTAATTCGCTGGTTAGAGCAGTCTATTGACAATGACTTATCATAGAAAAAGCATTTTGAACATGTTTGGTAAACAACCAGCCTATTGCAAAAGTTGGCTTATTGGGATTTCAAATAGGCTATTTGGTAAACAACCTATTTGTTGATTGTGTGGTCCAATCAGCCAATTTTCAATAGGCTGATTGGAGTAACCTATTGAAAATCACTTAATGTAGAAAAAGTCCTTTAGTCCAAAAGTTGTCTACACTTACACATGTCATATTAAAAGTATTATTTATGAACAGGTATAAATTGAATTTCAACAAATACATTTTTAGAAACAGTTAATTTTACTAAACACAATTTTCCAAACAACCAATCCAAATAGTAAATACAGACTATCAATTCAAACAATCAATAGTAAACTGACAATGCAAATAACTAAGTAACAACTAATAGCTAACAACCAACAACCAACAACCAACAACTGACAGCTGTTTGCCAAATAGGGCTTTTAGTCTTAAAATTGTCTAAAATTATGCAAATGACATCCTAAATATTATTTATAAAAGGTGTAAATGAAATTTTAACAAATACATTTTCATAAAAAGCTAACTTTACCAAATACATATTTTCCAAACAGCAAATAGCAAACAACCAACGCCAACACCGATAGCCAACAATTATTTACCAAACGGAGCCTGTTTCTAAATTTTCAAACCGTGCTCAAACGTATTTATTTTTGTTGTTGTATATAATAATTTTATAAATGCTTATTCTTTTGCACAGTGTTGTCCCATAATTCATGATACTACTCAATATTCTCCCGCACTTTACCACAATCATTACCAATATATCTTCTCACTTTTCTTATCTACTTTCACATTTTCTTTCCTCACCTATCATATCAATCACATTTTTCACAAATTTTACCCTTATCATTCTATACCTTACCGTATTTTCCACAACTTCACTATACCGCACCATTTCCATCTTTATACCAACCGTAAACAAGAACAAAACTAAATATTAAAGATTGATGTTAAATGATTGTGATTAATCGAAAAGACCAAATTGTTAATGGAATTACCCCCAATCACCAAGGAGCTAACGGAATATACCGGAGGATTAGGACGTAGTAAATTGAGATGCTTGCAGTTGCAGCTCGCAAAAACTTGTTCAACTCGGGCTATCTAAATTGTCCGACACAGAAAAATTGGGTCTGGATATATATTTTTCATCCGAATTATGATATTGTCCGAATTGATTGAATACTCGCACATAAAATTTCTCTTTTTTCTATTGTCCGAACCTGATTTTACTTCGTCCGAATTGTTCGACCCGAAATAAAATCAAATTTGAACGTAAAACTTTCCATTCAAATTTTGACATTGTCCGAATTTCTCCCATCCAAATTTAACCAAACCCGAATTTTTGACAGCGATACTTAGAGCTGCCGACATGACGGGTTAAACAACTTCTTCCTACAACGGCAACATGGACGCATCAATGCCACTCAATTATTTTTTCATGGACCCACCTCCCTTTGTTCCTTTTATTTTCCTGTCCCTTTTTCTTTGACAAATGACAATTTTACTTGCATCTTTTCTTTTCCTTCCTTCTTATTATGGCCCATTTCATTAATGGATCATTTAAATATTTTGTAAAACATATTTTCGAAAACGACAATGAAACAGTGTTCAGTAAACCATCATAAGATTTATTATAAGTAAAGATGGTTTTATTTTAAACTATGATATCATCAAACAAGTGAGATAGTGTTGCCATAATTATTATAGCCAAATGAGTTAAATAAATAACTTTTTAAATTTATAATTTATTAGGTGAGTAAAGACAGTGTCACGGTATAATGATATAAGTTAAATAATTATATAGATCCGTCAGAATTAGTTTTTATGAGCTTATGTGTATGAGGGTAAGGCTATATGCATTTGAGTCTTCAGACCGCATTCAAACATATATTATTTGGGAGGTTATTATTATTATAGGTATTCTAATTGATATTTGGCCTACATAAACGGATAAATAATACAAATCATTTGAAAAGAATGATTGAATGAATATCAATTCTTCCTTAAAAAATTTCACTCAATTTTCAAATTTGTCCTCACTTTTCGTAAAAGATATCTTTATGTAAAATTATTCTCAATCACTACTCACTCTTCTAATTGGCAACAAATACACATAGTGTGACTAGCTGTCATTGACTTTAATTTTGTTAAAAAGATCGGATATTTATTTGAATTATTTTGTTATTACCTTGAGGTGCAGCGCGGTACAATTATTTATCATATCATTCAATATTATTTCACATTTTATCATATTTTACCACAATTATCACTAATATATTTTTTCACTTTTCAGTTTTTTTTTCTACTTTTTACATTTTCTCTCTCTATCTACTAAATCAACCCTATTTCTCACCAATTTTACCACACTATTCAACTGCACCATACTTTCTATAATTTTACCATAGTACACCATTTCCATGTTTTAACAACCACGCGCAAGAAACGGACCTAAGTAAACTAAAATGAAGTGTGATATCTTGACGGTAGAAATTTTCATATCTTGATAGGTTACCTCAGATATTTCAATGAATGGAATCTAAGTAATTGGGTGTAATTTTGTGAGTGGCTGAGCTTTCAACTTTGTATGAGTTGTAGTGGGGCCGACTGTTGTCACGGTGGCTCTCATATCTTTTAGCACGTTGAAACACTTCATCAATCATCAATAGTTGTCGCTACTTTAAATGATTTTATACAACTTTAATTATCCATTTCCATATTTACAATTAAAAAATAATCAAACAAATTATTACTATAAATAATCCAATTAAAAATTTTAGACGTCAATAATATCAACTTTGGAGATATTGGACATTAATAATACAAATTATTTTCTTGAACCCTGACAATATCAATTATTGACATATTTTTCACCAACACTATACCATCGATTTGATATGGTTTTAACTCATGGAAATATGACGTGGGTCCATAATGCGTGACATAAAAGATAGAGTTTGTGTAAAAAATGTTGACGAGGACACTAATATGCATTTCACATTACACATTATAAAATCACGTCATCTTTCCCTATGAATTAAAACTATAACAACTCAACGATGTACTATTGAGAAAAAATAGGTCGATAATTAGTACTGTCTAATAATTGATACTGCCTGTTCCTAACAAAATAATTTATATTATCAATATCAATACAATCCATCTAAATATCATCCATGTATAAATAATTATTACATTGCTCATTGGGCCAAAAAAAGAGATAGATATCTCCACTTAAAAGTCAATATTTGAATAGCAAGCAATAACTTTACAACTCATTAAAGTTGTTTATAACAATGGTTATTACAAATTACAGCCATGTAGTTCCAATAATAAAAAACATAAGACGATGCTTACAACAATTTCCTTTCAACTACCTACTAATCATTTCTTAGACTTGATCAAAAGGGCCTATTTGGAATTTCAATTGGTGCTTTTATAAACTGAAAAACCAAACGGTAAGAAGTTCTTGTGCTAAAGAGTTAGACATTGATAATGAACATATTATATGTGTAGGCATACATATATATGAGGCCATCAAAAATTTAATTATGGGAAATTTTGTATCTGGACGACTTGGATATTAGACGAATTTTTTTTATGTTTATCCAACTTTTCTAGATTTTTTGACTAATTTAGATGAGCCTAAATTCAAATGCCAGACAAGGTAAGAAAAATATTGTAGACGTATAAGAAAATCGACCAATATCAAAATTCAGAAAAAATATCCATAAACGCATCCGGCATTTTTCATTTGATTTTCAAGTTGAATGGTTATTGAAATATTTAAGGTAAATGAAGTGGGAAAAAGCCATAATAGTGCAAAATATATCAATTGTTATATGATACACCTTCGAGTACCTCCCTATATCCACCAAGGTGCTCAATTTCACCCAAAAAAAATATCAGTATTTATCATAAAATTCATTGTAAATTCATCAATATGGATGTGAAATTCATCATATTTTTTACATTTATCAATTTTTTTAATACAAATTTACCAGATAAAAAATTGACATAATTCAAAAAATTACTCAGAAGTACCCCAATATTTGGGGAAACTATTTTTCGGTACCCCAACTTTTCAAAACTCATTTTGAGGTATCCTTATTTTTTAGGTTAGTAATTATTTGGTACTTTTCCGGCCATCAATTTTATTAAGTAACCGAAATATCCTTATTCTTATTCTTTAAGGGTATTTCTTAAAAAATGGAAGATCAAGGGTATTTCGGTCACTTAACCAAATTGATGACTGAAAAATCACCTAATAATTTCTAACCCAAAAAGTAAGGGTACCCCAAAATGAGTTTTGAAAAGTTGAGGTACTTGAAAAACATTTCACCAAAAATTAGGGTACCTCCGAGTAATTTATTTGTCACATAATTTAATACAATGCATGTGGCGAACCTAGTCAGATGGTCTGTCATGATATATGGTATAATTTGTGAAAATACATGGTATATTGATTGCATTACTACATTGATGTTAGATGGGCAATAAAACCCTATTATTTGGATTTGATAAAATGAGGTTTGGATGAATTGGATAAGTTATGATGTTTTTTGGGGGGAATTGTGTTTTCAGAGAGGATTTTTTTTTTTTTGGGAATTGGGAATTGGGTAGATTATACGGTACATGAGAAAGTGCCAAGTTATTAAGAATTATCAAGTGGATAGCCAGCACTGTAGTAGTAGTAATCACCATTCACCACAGAGAGAACACGGAGTAAACACACTCTGTATCCTGTATTTGTTGAGTTGTATATAAACAAACACCAACTACTATAACCCACAAATAAACCTGTATTTCTACCATATAAAATCTTCTACTATTATTCATAGATCCAGAAAGAATCAGTCATGGCAGAAGAAAGCGAGACTAAGAAAGCTGAACAACCAACCACTGAAGCTGCAACTCCTGAATCTACTGAGAAGCTTCCAGACGAATCTAAGGCTATTGTCCCTGCAACACCTCCTCCCAGTTAATTTACTACTCTCATCTCTCTCTTTTTATGATTTTCCAGTTAGTTTAGCTGGTAAAGTTTCTATGGTTTTATTACCATAAGATATGTTCAAAGTTTCTTGTTCTTACCATAACATACATGCCAATTTTGGGTTAGGTACTCTAAATTGTGAAATTTACCAGATTTCAGAGTGTTGCTGTGATAATTACAGTTGTTAAAATTTTTATGGTCATATTAGGAGTTCAGGTTCACCTGTAGGCTGTATCCCTATTTGTTTGATCTCTTCTTGGAGCTATTTTCTAGTTTTGGTGGTTATTTACAGAACACATGTTTTGTATCTTCTCGTTGTTATGCGGGTTTAGCGATCTTTGTAGCATCTTTGATGTGAATTTTACACTTTTACGGCTACCAACAATCAGAAAAAGAAAAGGAGTTCAGATTCAATTTGTTTTTTGGATAACTTGGTATTGTCTAAAATCGCGCTCAAACATATTTCTTCTGGGAGATCGTTGTTGTTATTGTTCTAGGTAAACATTTATTTTTTACCATAAGATACAAAATGGGTCTGGGTTGGTTGGTTTAACTGGTAAGGTTTTTATGCATTGAAGTATGTAGGTTTGTGATTGTACAAGTAAATCCCAACCTAGAAAGTTTGCTAAATACTAGTAACCCTTTGTTTCTATTTAATTGTTGGACTGATTTTTGCTGTTATGGATGCATCTTGTTTTGAATACAGAAGATGAAGCTGCTGAAGCTAAGAAAAGCAAAAGCAGGAATTCACTTGAAAGAGGTATGCTATGTTTACTCAATTTCTACAAAAACAATTCATGTATCTGCTGAAATTTAAAGAAGTAACAAGGTGAACAATCTGACAGAAATTAATATATCATATTTATATATTTCTCAACTGGGTGAATCTGAAAGGAAAAGGCATGTAAAATGTTTTTCCAGACATTGCACTAGCCAAGCTTGATGAAGATAAGAGGTTGTCTTGTATCAAGGCATGGGAAGACAATGAAAAGTCCAAAGCAGTTAACAAGTAAGTTCATCTTTCTCTTTTGATTCCATTTTTTCATAGTTACTTCTTTATCAGTTTCTTATCATTTCTGTTCTTTCAATTGGTACGTAGAATTTGGGTAAAGTAACTTTGGATATGTTTGGGTCGGTTTATGTAGAGGTTGATGGAAGTAAGTGATATGTAAGTTGATATGTAGGTTCGGGTAGGTAGGTTTAGGTAGAAATATGTAGAGCTGGGTAAAAGTGGATAAAGTTAAAGGGTGATATGATTGAACAGGGCTCAGAAGAAGTTATCAGCAGTAGACTCGTGGGAGAAGAAAAAGAAGACGGCCGTGGAGTCTAAACTCAGGGAAATCGAGGTAAAAAGAATTCGATCAAACAATGGTTTGATTTCAGTATTTCTTCAATGAGATTCATCATTTGGATATTCACTTACTCGAATTTTGATGAGCAGGAAGAACTTGAGAAGAAGAAGGCGGAGTACGCGGAGAAGATGAAGAATAAGATAGCGGAAGTGCACAAGCAAGCAGAGGAGAAGAAAGCCATGGTTGAAGCCAAAAAGGGTGAAGAAGTGCTCGAAATTGAAGAGAAAGCTGCAAAATTCCGCGCCACAGGGAATGTCCCCAAGAAGCTCTTTGGTTGCATGTAAGACTCTATGTTTGGTCCATCAATGGCAAAACCGGATTGAGTAGGAAGATCGGGTGTTATGATGTGAGAATTCATTGTGGATTCATTGTGTGGTGTTGTGGAGACACACCAATTTGAGATAGAAGTTATTGAAAAGAGTAATACTTTGTGTTTGTTTTGTGTGTGTATGTGTTTGTGTTTTCTATATGTATAGGAGTGTTGGATGTGCAAAGGAACAATGTGGATATATGGTATTCATTTCATCATTTGTATGGTTTTGTGATCTTTTTACAAAATAGAGAATTCTTCTTCTATCTTTCAACAAACAAAATATAAGGCAACAAGTCAACCAGAGCCTTTCATAAAAGTCATAAGACTAAGTTGTTTATATTTGGGTCTTTCAAACCCCGCGAATTCGAGGCTTATATTGAAAGTAAATTGTTGTCGTTGTAAATAATAGTTTATGTTAAGATACCTCTAAAAGAAGAAATCAAATTGTTACAGTTCTTTGGATTGGATAAAATGAGGTTTGGATGAATTGAATTGGATTTGATACTTTTTTGGGGAATTGTGTTTTTAGAGAAAAAAAGTGTTTGGGGAATTGTGTTTTTAGAGAGGAAAAGTGTTTGAATTGGATTAGAAAGAGTTACCAATCCAAAGAATAAGTCAAATCTTCAATTTGCAATCTTTTCACTAAACATGCAAATTTGTGAATACAAATGGAGTGGACCAGAAAATGGGCAAAGTTATCAAATATCATCAGTCGTTGCTTTCAACAGGAATGACATTCAATGCTTGCATATGCTGTGTGTTTATGTAACGTTACCTTCACTCCTGTGGGGTTGAAAACATTTCAAACCACCACTGATAATTTTTACAAATACTTTTAGAAAACATAGCATGAGACAATAGTGTAGGAAAGGGAGACAAATGATAAAAATCACACCCTTCATAAAAGTTCAAATATGAATTCTGAGCTTTACATATAGATTCATTATCTAAAACGTTAGAATGCAAAATAAAAATGGTTAGTTAAATACTTGGATACCGATGAGCCATGATTATCCATGGAAGTAGTACCCAAATGAGTATCACTCATGGTAGGTGATACCCATGTGGTATCAAGAGACATTTTTTTTTTTTTTTTACGAAGGTAAGCAAGTAAACGGCAGTCTACTGATGTCTTCTCACAAGAAATCGGCCCGTCCTATCTAGATTAACTAAATTACAGAGATTGGGATTATTAAGGATTGTCATATCACACCAACCCCTCTGGAATGACCTTGATTAGCTAACCAATGAGAGACCGCGTTGGTCTCGCGGTAAATATGAGAAATTTTAACTTCTTGAAACCGCTGAAGAAGAATTTGAGCATCAAGAGACATGGATAGGGTATGGGTAGGATCATATAATCTATGAATAAAATATGGGTATGGGCATTGCTCATCCATACCCACCCAATTCCCATCCCTAATTGGAAAGTTGACTTTACATTGTATAATACATTTTTATTGATAAAAGTATCACTTTTGACTTTACACGTAGAAAACAAAGTGTATATTAAAAATAATCTCAGTGTGATATATTTTCCCTCTTTAACTTTAAGGGTCTGGACCTAAGAAAACATATCGAAAAAAAAATCTCGTGGAAAAAGAAATTAGGAGGAAAATTTTTTTGGGGTAAAGTAAATTTATTTCTTTTGTCTGGTTTAAGTAAAATTTTGAAAGAAAAAAAATTGATTTTCTGTTCAACTTTCTTTTCCTTGTTTGGCTTGAGGAAAAATATATGAAAACATGTAAATATCAAATTTCAGTTTCTAGATCATATGATGTGATTTGGGGGAGAGAGAGTTATAGAGAGAGAGAAGAGAGTTAGATAGAGAAACTGAGAGAGAGAGAGAGAGGAGAAAAGAGAGTTAGAGAGAGAGAGAGAGAGAGAGAGAGAGAGAGAGAGAGAGAGAAATGTGTGTGTGTGTGAGAGAGAAAAGAGTGTTAGAGAGAGAGAGAGAGAGAGAGAGAGAGAGAGAGAGAGAGAGAGAAAAGCATTAGAGAGAAAGAGAGAGAAAGAGAGAGAGAGTCGAGAGACTCGCGAGAGATGAAGGAGGGAAAAGTTGACTTGTAGATCCAAAATTTTTCTCTCAACTTTCCTTTCATTTTTGAAGGAAAAATTTTTTGTTCTTTGTTTTCCCGAATTTTCCATGCAGTTTTCCAACTATTTTTTTTTTCTCATAATTTTCCTTCAATCCAAACACAGGAAAAATTCTCATTTTCTAAGTTTTTTTTCCATGCTATTTTCCTAGGTCAAACGGACCCTAAGAGGCCATATACTTAAATTATAAATAGGTTATTGTTTTTATTAAAATTGGCTAAGTGGTTGCATTGACACATCATCAAATAACAAAATCATTCATATACAAAAAAAAACCTTGCATACAAAGAAAGAAGATTTTTATGTCTAACATAAACAAAATTATGGATTCACTGACACAACTAAAAGAAGTCACTATACAAGAAAGAAATTTGCCCAAAGTGACAAACTTAAATTACAACATTCTCGAACCTTTTTGTAACCTTGGGCAAATTAATTTTTTTTTCTCTTTTTCAGGAGGAGAGGGGAGAAGCATGTTGATTATAAACAATCGATCGAGAATAATATCCACAAAAAAGACGAACAAATAGACATAGAGCCTAAAATATACAAATTTTCATTTCTAAACTGGGGTTCAAGATTGATTATCTATAGGTGCTTCATCGGGTTTAGACTCAAGTTCGACAGATTCCGGATTTGATTCCGAACTTTCTTGAGACTCAGTTGTCGTTTCAGAAGTCTTCTTAGCAGCATTCTTCACATGTGCTAAATTACCCTTTTCCATAAACTTTTGTTGAAAATGATGCCTACAGTAGAGGATCCCATCAAGCGCTGCATAGGAGGAGTGTGTCAAGGGACATCCTCCCAAAACACACTTGAAACATGACTTGTGGTACGATTCTCCCTCCATAACAATCTATAACACAATGTTATTTCATCAATTCATTTTTTTATTCGAAATGCATGAATCAAAACAAAAACTATTATAAAAAGTTTATTTTTTCTTCGTATGAATATAAATAAATAAGAGAAATATATATACCTTTTCCAAAGGATACACCGTCTTGTTGCATGAAGGGCACTTATCTTGAGTTCCACAAAATAGTGTTGAGAATTTGCTTGGGGTTCTATTCTGCTCAAACATCACAAGCAACAAAAACAAACACACAAATATAAGAATTAAAAGATAAATACTTCCTCTGTCCCTTTTTAATTGTCCAATTAACTAATTTTTCTGTCCCTTTTTATTTGTCCAATTACCTAACTTTTACATTTCCAATAACTATAATTCCCATTCTATCCCTTATAAATATACTTTTTGCACATTTCCAAGGGTATTTTCAAGGACATTTTGAACAATGTACAAATTTTTTGCCCAATTCCCTACATTTTCTTGGTCTCATAAAAATAGTTTCAAGGACAATTAATCAGGGACGGAGGTAGTACCAAGATTGTGAAGAAATGTATGCAATTTTTAATTTTTTTTTTTTGCACAAGAAATGTATACAATTACATAAAAGACAAGGGAAAAGGTATGCACTTACACCCTCATTTTGCTTCTCCTTTGCCCCTAAATAAATGAGTAATTAAAGTTAAAAACAAGTACGATAGGAAAAAAAACAAATAGAAAAATGAAAATTTAGCTTAAGAACAAATGTATATAACTATATATAAACATACCAGTTTGGAATTTTCTACGAAAGTCCCCGGCCTCTTTGAATAATTGTTCAAAGTGAGGCTTGCAATAGAGGACTCCATCCATTGATGAATAATTGCTCATCTATAAAAAAATCCACAAAATTATTATGCAAAATTATTATTATTGGATACACGGTGAAAAATATATACTGGTCAAAAAGGTGTATTTCAATTTGTCAAAAATGATAATTATACTGATATGACGTAAGTTTTTTTATATTAACCCAATCGATAACAGAAAAAAAGAATCCCGAAAATAATTACCACTAGAGTTCCTTTGCAGTGGGTGCACTTAAAGCACGACTTATGATAAATCACACCATCAGCCGTGAGTAAATCAACAAAATAAACCGTCTTATTGCAAGCGTTGCATTTGTCAAGAGTACCGGTAAACGCCATCCTTGCCATCTTTCCTGTTTCGAAATTTAACTCAGAAAAAAAAAGAGTCCCTTAGATCGAGTGTAGATAAACTCCTCCCAAAAAATTTAAAAAATGCCAAGATTAATTATGAGAGTAATTAATCAAAAATGTTGTGTTGTGTCAATTAAGCACTTAAACAAGAGATTAGGGAGAAAGAGAGGAAGGATTAGTGGGGGATTAATGATGCGAGGGAGCGTCTTATTGCGGGATTAAAGCCGCTACCTCGATCGGGACTATGGTCGTTTCGAACAAAGTCATTTTTTCTTTTTGAAAGCGAGATTAATTTATATTGAATTAATTGCTAAATTTATCCACTAATTATGTGGGAAATTTGGGGGATTAGTGGAATTTGCTTAAAATTATGTGGCCATAATTCGAGGTTAATGCTCTAAATGGGGAAGAAAATGGATTATTTCATTTATTCATTATGTAAATTTGACATTTTCTAATGGACTATTTGAGTCTATAGTGGTGAATTTCTATCTTAGATTTGAAGAAAGTACATTTTAAAAAAAAAGACTAGATAATTTTGAGACAAGTATAAAGAAATGTATGTTTTGAATGAATTGTTTGTATGGTTATTCTTTATATTACAATTATATTCCGATAAAATAAATCAAAAAATAATAAAATTGTTAATCTTAATGTTAAAAGTATGAGATTAATCAATTTAAATTTTATTTCATCGTCTAATTAGTCTCAAGATGTGCTACATGCTGTCAAAAAAAAAAATGTGCTACATAATTTTTAGTTATAAGGTGCAACATTACAACCAATTTAAAGTGCTAGATTGTTGTTGTTATTATTATTATTATTATTTATATTTATTATTATTGTTATGTTATTATTATTATAATTATAATAATTATTATTACTTTGAAAAATTATGCATTATTTCATTTTTAATCACACTAATTTTTATAAAAGTGCTTCTTTTTTTAGGTACTAATAATTTTTTTGATATCCATAGGTCCTTCAGATAATGAGATTTTTGTAGGTCATGAAAACCTTAGTCTACGAAACCATGTGTCCTATGAGCTGCAAAATTTTCATATCCATTTTTTGTTTTGGAAAGCCAAAATGAAGCAACTCATTCATTGTCAAGAAGTACATAAATACATAATTTGAGATGACGGTTGTCCCCTCTTCCACTCAAATCTATTCGAACTCTGATAAGGTGGCTCTAGTGAAATGATGACTAGTGAAATTACTTTCTCTTCTTACATGAAACCACATACACAACTCAAGAGAAGTACTCATTAACCTAACATAATCAAGAACAATATCAAACTCGCTAAGGAAAGATATCCTCCTGTATTAAGTATTGAACAAGGGGTAAACAATCTGATTCCATGTAGACATTTTGATGACCCAATCTATTTGCAACATCGAGCCCACATAGTAAATCTTGGGCTTCAGATATAATATGTGAGCATTTAGCTTTCACTCGTTTGATAATAGTAAAAATGGTAGCACCAAGAAACTTCTCGACAACTCCTGTAATGATGATTTGTCCATCTCTCATCACTTGAGTGTCAACATTCACTTTCAATAACCTACCATTATCAATAATATGTCAAACTTTCAATCAGGATTAAGTTAGAAGGATATTAGCACACCGATGTCACTAAAAATTGTTGCTTTCAAAATTGTCTTTTGTTTTGTTGTTACCTTCTAAATAATCTGCCAAAACCGAGAAATGTCACTGCCACCACAACTCAAGCCTAACAATTAAGCCGTTTTCACCAATAATAGCCCTTTGTCAAAATAACACCAAACCAGGTTGTCTTAAATAAGTGTGGGCTCATGGAAATAGAGAGAATTAAGTTCGACAACTTATGTTCTTCAAGATAAAGACTTTAATCGTGTTGTCCACTTGATTCGTTGATCGAGATCAAACACTCAAACTCTCGCATCCAAGAACCTAAATAACTATAATCGATAGTCAACATTCAAACAATTAAGTTACGAGCATCCACGTGTTAGACTAAGGGGACCAATGTTCAAGACCTTCGGCTAATTGCTACAAAAATTCTTCAGCTAGGCCTACTATAGGGATCGAGATGAAGCGCACACTCCCTCGAATCATCAAAGCTGCAAGGAGATCAAATAAGAAGATCTTCATTTGTCTTTAATACAGAGAACTTGTCCACAAACTCTCAAACATGAATATAAATTATATTTGTTTAATTTCTCAATTTCTTGTCTTCATAAAGTTAGACTCAAAATTTGTTTATACAATAGTCATGATCGTCAAGTACATAAGACAATTCCATGTTGTAATTTGTAACCCATGAACAATGTTGTACCATGGTCACTTGATTTATTTGATCTTTGATCATTTAAGATAGCAATTGAAAAGCTATTAGATGGACAATTCATAACCCTTTGACTGTTACAGTTTGGAGAGTTATTTTGGTTAGTTATTCATCAATTTTATTGATGATACTAGTGAAAATTTATCCAAGTCATTTATTAAGAAAGATATTATTTATGGAGTCAAGATTTGATCAAAATAACTTAGGGTGCATTTGGTTGAAAAAAACCCTAGGAAATGGTTAATTTTTCCATATTGACTTATTTTCCTTATCTTTAGATGCAAGTTGACATTGGGAAAAACTTTATATATGACCCACCATTTCCCATATTTTCCCATGGAAAATTTCTCTGGGGAAGGGGCCTAAGTGAAATTTTTCCCTGGAAAATCTTTCTCATGTAAAATTTTTCTCAGGAAAAAATTTTATGGGGTTTCTACCATACATCCCCTTATTGTAATAGGCAATCTTATCCATTAACACCTAAGTATTTCTAACATATATGATTTATATTAACTAAATTAATGATAATGGAGCTTCAACCACTATAGTTGAAGCAAATTCAACTATGATAGAATTTGCATAATCCAAATCCCTGAAACAAAGATTCAATTTTCCAAAAAAATCACATGCTACCTAGTCTAAATTTATGTGTCCCAATAACTAATTCTTTTTTGTCCTTTTTATTTGCCCCTTTTACAATTTTAATAATTATAATGATTTTACTTCTTTTTTTGATCGCCATAATGATTTTACTTCTAATAAATGAATTTATTTACAATTTCAAAATTTTTTAATTGTTTAATTTTTTTTTAGAAAGAATTTTGAGGGGTAATTTTAATCATTTACAAAATTTTCATACTATTACCAATCAGTCTTGTAAAATTGAGTAGTAGGAGGGAGGCAATACAAAGTTTCTTTTGTCCTCTCTTGTCCGAAGAAAAAAAAGGACAAAACTCCCCACCCTTTTTTTTAACGTTGGCGGAGGAGCTTTTTCTGCAGCGGCGGCGGTAGCGGCGGACCTCCACTCTCCGAGCTCCGTTCTGGCGTTGCTCCGCCGAGTGGAGAGAGAGATGTTGGCGTCGAAGTCGCCGTCGTCGGTGGTGAATGTTTACCCACTTTCAAGCTACTCTTTTGGCACCAAGGAACCTAAGCTTGAGAAAGACACCTCTGTTGCCGATCGTCTTGCTCGTATGAAACTCAAGTATGAAAACTCCTCATTTCTCTACTTTGGTCCCTCTGCTTTCAATTTCATGCGTTTACCCAGTGTTTAATTTCACAATTTCGTCGTCGAATTACAAATGGTGCTTTGTTTACCCAGTTTTTTTTAGGGTTCCATGTTCTCTGCTCAGCGTATGAGTGTTCGCAGAGTCTGTGCTTCTGGTTATGTGATTTTCTAGGGTTTTATGTTCTCAATCTCAAGCTGTGTACTTGCCGTTCTTGTTTGCGACTAATGATTGTTAGTAACTCAGGAATCACATTTTACTGTGGCGTAAACTGTTACATCAAGCTTGGAAGAGCCAATTTTGGGCATTTATTTATCAGCTTGGATGGAGTATTTGGGGGATTGAAGTCAATCTGTATGTGTAAACTGAAGTTTTTGTTGATTTCAATTACGCTGTTCTGCTACCTAGCTGGAAAAATGGGTCTGTTTGCAAACTGTGTCAATTTTGTGCCATTGAATCGGTTAGCTCGGACATACCTTTTTTTTCTAGGTTTTATAAATCCTTTGCCGAGTTTCTGTTGTAATCTGCCAAATATTGTACATAAGTTTTGCTCAGGTTTATCACAGATCCTTTAAAGGCAGAATTTTACTAGTAACCTCATATTCTATTTATTGGAAATCTTTTTCGTGTATCGTTTTCTTTTCTTTTCTAATCTGTCCTAGGTCTCGCTTTGAAAGGCATGAAAGTATGCGTAATTTGTTATTTAGTGATTGATATTATTGTTTGTTGTCAAAGTGGTTGCATCAAGTATAATTCCAAATTGGTGAAAGCGATACAAGTGAAAGATTAAAAGATAATCTCGGATGTGTTAGTAATATAGGATTGGATGGGCTCTGTAGGAATGTAGTTGAAATTTCTACTATCTGCCAGCCTCGGATCCTTCTCACCGGAGCATAGGATAGGATAGGTTATGGCCAATGAAGCAAATTGTCATGGGACATTTATACTGGTCAAAATTTCCCCTAAAACCTAAATTTGTTTGTTTACTCGTATTATTTCATGCTTCGGTTTTACGGTGCATTTGAAGTTCCTGGGAAAAGCTTTCACGGGAAAGACTTTCCCTAGCCCCTTAGAAAATGTTTACTGAGGTTGAGAGTGAAATTATGGAACTCACATTAAAACTTTCCGGTCTATTAGGGATAACCAAACATGGGAAAGTTTTACAACCAAACACACCTTAAATCATTGAACGCTGTTTGTTTCAAAAAGCTTATTACTCTGAAACTGTTCTACAAAGTTTTTATGAGGTCCCTCAGAATCATTATCTCCGTAGACAATAATGCTTATAGGGGTGAGGTTGTCTACAGCAGGATTTCCCCATACCTTGTGTAAGTGGGATTCACGCTAGGAATGGGTGTCGTTTTTTCTTATCACCTCCAACCTCTGTTTCTGTTCCAGTTACTGCCAATGATAAAATGTGGGAGCTGATCATCTTGCTATGTTGGATTTTTTTGTTTGGTAGTTACACTAAGGAAGGCATGAGGACAAGTGTAGAAGGTATTCTTCTGGTAAGTTCAACCGGGCACTATTTCTCTCCTGTGCATTTGTGAATTCTTCGTATACTTTTTCATGGAATGTGATAAGATGTGTTTCTCTATTTCTGATCTCAATTTGATGTGTATTAAGGACGTTCTACCACCAATTTATTAATCTTAATAACTTCTCTGAACTTATCTTTTATTTGTCTGTTCAGACTGGAGCTTGTGTTGAGCAATAACTTTGCTGTTTCCTTTTCACCTTTTCCCCATCAAACCTTGTAGTTTCCCTCTTTATGCCTTGGTAGTCGGCATTAGTTAGCAAGAGCCATGCTCTTCTCTTCTTTTAGGGTTTATAGATTTTTTTTTTTCATGAGCGATGATGGAAGCTTGTTTCTTGCGTTTCATCCAAACAACCTAACACTCTTAACTTCCTTTATGGAAGCTTATTTCTAAGGGATGTTTGCATATTTCATTTCGTCTTGTAGACAGGATTTTAATTGGGGGGGGGGGGGGATGTGTCTAATCTAATATGTTATTTGGATTATTTGTTTTGGGGTGGGGGGGGGGGGGATGTGTCTAATCTAGTATGTTATTTGGGGTTGCTCTTTACAAGTTAACATGCTTGTTTCTCTTGTATTGTCTGTATTAAGTCTATATGGGTGGAATAATTGCTCTCATTGATCCCATTGATCAGCCTTGGGAAATGGATTGAGTACTCATTGTTGAGTTTTTGCATTACACATCGATTATTGCAGACAAAAAGGTTTTAAACCCGACTATCAGTACAAACTTGGTTTGAGGATTGATGATTATTGACCAGGTTCAAGAACACAATCACCCTCACATCCTTCTTCTGCAAATTGGAAACACTTTCTGCAAACTTCCCGGCGGTCGTTTGAAGCCCGGTGAAAATGGTAATAAAATCCCGCCACTCTCCACTCTCCTTCCTCCCTTTGATGACGCTTCAATTGGTATATGTAGAAATTGAACCAAGACCTTAGTACTCAAGCTCTAGTGGTATGGGGTTTGGAGGTTTATCCTTCCCACCAGGGTTCGAATCCTAGTGGCCACAATTTCATCGATGGATATTGTGGTGCTCTTGGACTTGCTTTCAGGGCCAGGCCTCCGTTGGGTCTAGTTCTTGACCTAATGGTTGTCATACTTTTTTTTTTTAAAATTATTTATTTTGTTTTAAACGTAGAAATTGAAGGGCTGAAGAGAAAGCTTTCAAGCAAACTAGGTGCTAACTTGACTGGTCATCAACCTAATTGGCAGGTGTGTATCTTTGTTCAAAAACTGAATGTTCGAATAAATGGTCAAGTGATTATATATAATAACAACCCCGAGCTTGTAGCTAACTGCTGAATGCCCCGATCTTGTAGATTGGGGAGTGTGTGGCAAGCTGGTGGAGGCCCAACTTTGAAACAGTTATGTACCCTTACTGTCCTCCCCACATAACAAAACCCAAGGTGAAGTATTGAAGTACATTTCCTTTGTTGCCCACCATTTTTTTGCCCTTCCAACTTTCTCGGAACTCAGCTGACATTGTAAGATGTGATCCAGGAGTGTAAAAAGCTCTTCATGGTCCACCTGCCGGAGCGAGAGTTCTTCGCTGTGCCGAAGAATCTGAAATTGCTGGCTGTGCCCCTGTTTGAGCTTTATGACAACGTCCAGGTGAGTTTTTCATGCACTTCTCGACTGTACTGGGTGTCTTTACGGTATACCTGCACTTGGGACCCACCCGAAAAATTGCGGTTTGAGGTTTCTTTTTTTGGTTGCATTGACCCAACCCGACCTGCAAAGTGGTGTTTTTTTTTTTTTTTTGGGGGGGGGGGGGGGGTCATCCGATGAGGATTGGGCTCAGGCTACCGGTGCCTTTGACCCAAACCTAACCCACACTTGGTATTATAATATGACTTAATTTCTCAAAAATAAATAAGAGAAGAACTGGATTGTTATTTAATTAGGATACTCTATGTTCAGAATTATTTTTAATGTTTTTATTTGGAGATTAACTTTTATTTTGTCGAGTGTTGTATTTATTGGAATAATTAGAGTGTTGTAATAATTGGAATACTTGATATTGGAACTTTTTATTTTCTGTTTACGTTTGGAATTTCAAGTTTTATCATTGTTAAATTTTAGGTTTTTCTACATGAAAAATGACGATTTATTTAAAAAAAAAATACTACATTCCAGCATTGAGGATCTGCTGACCTGATCCTCGGTTTGTAATGTCAAGGTCAAGGGGTACCCCAAACCACACGTGGGCCTGGTCCAGCTGGGTCGAGGGTCCTCTGATTACTGACCCGTACTTTGTACAAGTCTAAGGTCATTTTGATGTTTGGGTGAAACATGAAGTCATGAACTGATTTTTCTTCTTTTTTTTTTTTTTCTTTTTGGGTGGGGGTGCAGAGATACGGACCTGTGATCTCCACAATACCACAGCAACTGTCAAGGTTCCAATTCAACATGATCTCCCCATGAACCAAGTTGAGCATTCAAAGTCGGGAGCGCGCCACAATTCTAGTCAGGAGTATTATTTATGACATATCTGTTGTGAAATTCAAGGGAATGCAAACAAAGAAGCCCTTTGATCATGGAAATCTGGTTGTTGTGGATAAGATAGATAAAAATTTTGGGAATCTAGTTACATAGTTGTTTGATTTCGTCGGTCCAATTTCACTACCAAGTCAGGTTTTCATTAGAGCACGCTCATTTCTAGTTAATTAGTGTATTCATAATTAGTGTAATCATAACTAATACTAGTATTCACGTGTTCGATATCCCCCGAAAATATCCTTTGGAAGTTGATGTAATTCTTGCAGGCGAAGAAGTAGAGGACGATAACAGGACACTCCAGCACACAAGTTGGACAGGCGAATTGCAGGAAGTTTAGTTGGAGCTGTTTCGTTCTTGTTTAGCCCGTTCTTTGGTTAGGTTGGATATAACTCTCCAACTTATCTAAACTTATTCAAATCTATTCAAATCCAACACAATTCCCCAAAAAAACATCTCTAAAATACAATTTTCCAAAAAAATATCATAATTTATCCTAACTCATCCACATCTATCTAGTTTAATTCCAATCTAATTATCTCAATCTGATTCCAACCAATCCAAAGAAGAGGGGTCAATTACATTTTAGTTTACCCCAGCACATTTACCCCCCTACCCTTTTTAACCCGAGTATGTTTACTTGCACTTGTATGTTGAGCTACACTTGCTTACTTTACATGCATTCTTTCAAACACTGAGAAACGAGACTTATTTTTTTCGGCATATTTTGTTCATATTAATTTTGTAGAAAAAATAATAGCCCTCACACTGGACCCCTTTTATAGGGAGTAAATTTAATTTGTTTTAGTTTTATTTTTGCTAAGTAAATAAAACCATTATATTTATAGACCGTCAAACAATGCTTACAATGAAAACCTTGAATTGACGATTTATACAGTGCTTACAATGAAAACCTTGAATTAACAATTATAAATATGAAGCATGTATATGGAGATTGTTGGTCGACAACAGTCACTCAGTAGATAATTACTCCCTCCGTTCCATATTAATTGTTATAATTTTGATTTTCACGATCTCCAATATTACTCTTTGATTGATATTTTCTTCCATAATATATTATTAACAATTTCAATATTATACTTTTATGATAGTATTTTTCGTCACGAATCTAATGGTGGTAATTTTATATAAAGAACTCATCAGATATATTGGTAAATATATGGTCAAAATTTTGAAATTTTCAAAGACATACATATTAATATGGAACAGAGGGAGTAAATAATTTGTATTTATTTAGAATAGAGTTCTGTATATATCAAACAGATAACAGTAAATTTAATCCGTTCTCTCAACAAATCACCATCAAGATTAGGAATTTGGAACGAATAACTCTAAAATTTATGAGATAAAAGTATATCGATTTCACTCTACACAAACCTGTCAAATTTTGAGCTTACAAAAACACTGTATACATTAGTTAACTAACTTTCCAACTTTAATTCCATCCATATACCATTTTGACATGCAAAAATGCCAAGTGTAGAAAAAAACAAAACAAAAAAAGTAAGCATCATTCTTTTTCCATTTAATATCAACCTACTAATCATAACTATAGTTGGTGGCCCTCCTTCTCTACCCCTTAGCAACTCTACACTCTGATGTTTCTGTCTTCTGTGCTGTGTACTCTTAAGTTTATCCACTATTCCACTTCATCTTTTTTTGTGTTTTTAAGGTCTACATTTTCTGCCTCAAAAAGCTAAGCACAAAATTTCACAAAATTTTATCTTTTCTTATTTGTCTGCAATCCACAAAACAAATAAGAAATTGAGTACAAAATTGAAGTTGATTTCTGGGTACTCACAGAAACCCAGAAAGAAAAACTGCAAAAAATCACCTGGGGAAATTCTGAGTCTTCATAAAGAGTAGTGGGTAGACATCATCAATCAGGTATTTTCTTCCCGTTAATTAGACTTGATTTGTTCTGCAAATTGTTGTATTTGCATGTGTAATTGTGGGTTTAAGTTTTGTTATTATGGATGATGGAAAAGTTGGTTATTATGCTCTTTTTACTCAGTTTTATGCCTTCCTTTTTGGGTTATGTGCTTGATTTTCATGGTCTGTTTTGAATTGGGGTTGTTATCCTTGTGTTATATTGGTTGATTTTTGCAATGCTGTTGTATTATGTGGTTTTCCTTTTGGGTATTTAAGTTTATCTTCTGAAATCCCTTCTTCAAGGGTTGCTTCATTTTTGACATGGAATTTTCTTTTGGGTCACTAGGAAACAGTAACTTCAAATCCAAATTCCCAAATGAGGATATGATCTATGATGTAATAGTCTTACCCCAGAATTAAAAAAATTCACATAGACTAGTCTCAATTGACCTAAGATTTTAAAATCGTTCTCGGGCCCTGCTCCAACACGCCCCTCGCACAAATGCCCTTTGGACCCTGAGCCTTTGGTATAAGGATACTTTTTTAATTGACCTTTGTCTTTGAGGGGGAAATGGTCATTTGAAATGGTCCTCGCAAGAACCAATTCAATCAAAAGTTTAAGCTGATAATTGAAGGCTCGAGGATGGTTTTATACTCTAATATGCCCCTCATGCAAATGCCCTTTGGATCCTCTTGCTCAGTAAAGTGAGGCTCTGATACCAGGTGCAAGAATCAACTCAACCAAAAGCTTAAGCTAATGGTTGAAGGTCCAGGAATGATTTTATTTTCTAAGATTCCCAGTTTAAACCTAAGAGTGATTGATTGAATTGCTAGTCTGTCAGTGAGAGAAGTGAGAAGCTGTGATCGAGAAAGTCCCGCCCAAAGAGCTTAGCCAATAGTTGGTCCCTGGATTTGAACCTTTTTTCGTTGTTTAATTCCCAATGAAGCTAAGATATACAATTGTTAATTGATGGGGTGATCCGCACCCTTTTTCCTCTTCAATGTAGGTTCAAATCACTGCATTTCTCCGGCCCTCCATTAGCACGCGGCTAAATTTGTGAGATGAACACTATATCCTTAACAGCCGGGCACTATGCCAAAGTAAGAGGCAGTGATAAACTCTTCCACGAGTCATCTTCCTACATTGTAAGCAGCAATGCTGCTAAGGATGACCTTCTTACTAGTGACTTTCTTCAAGGTAAACTTGGGAAGCTAAACATGTGTCTTTTCAAGCCCTTGGAAGGCTCTGGTGTGACTAGCACCGGTAAAAGGCTTAGTGTTGTAGTGAAAGCCAAGAAGGGGAAGAAGCACGATTACCCGTGGCCGGACAACATTGACCCTAATCTCAAGAGTGGACACTTGAGATACCTCTCGCCCTTTAAGCCTTTGGAGGAGAAGCCAAAACCCGTTACACTTGCTTTCGAGAAACCCTTAGTTGATCTAGAGCAAAAGATCGTCGAGGTTAGTGTCTCTTAAAGGTTTAATGTGAATCTTAAATGAGAGATTTTTCTCAAGAGTGTTTTCATGTATGCTTCGGAATGTGTTTAATTCTTGCAGATACGTAGGATGGCGGATGAAACGGGTCTAGATTTCAGTACCCAGATCCATACTTTGGAGCTCAAATATCAACAGGTAAGTAGGAACTTGGTTTTGCAAGTGGGAAGAAGTTACTCCCTCCTTTGACTGTCAATTTCTTATATAATATTTTATCAAAAAGTTGTAACGTTACACTCCTACAACAGTATTTTTGGCTATAAATCAAATGATAGTATTTTCGTATAATAGAGCATTGTATATGTTGAGAAATCTAGGGGACAGGTGAAGTGGCAAGGAGGAAGTAATCAACGGTAGGTTATTCACTACTAATGTGGTTTTTTCATCATCTTTAGGCTTTGAAAGATCTTTACACACACTTGTCACCGATTCAGCGGTTAAACATTGCTAGACATCCCAACAGGCCAACCGTTCTTGATCATATTATGAATATTACGGAAAAGGTGAGCGATTCTTAACTAACAACAAACTGTCATGCGAGTGAAATGAACTCTATGCCATATAATTTCGGGTTATTGTCAGTTTCGCCACCATCTTTTTAACTAAGACGAACATGTCTCTTAAGTTTGGAAAGTTTAAGGTAAAAGGTTGGTGACAAAACCGACAAAACCCGGAGTTATATAGCACATAAATTATAGGTCTAAAGATTAATCTTCTTGTCTTTGTCCATCTCAAAGTGGGTGGAACTCCATGGAGACCGTGCAGGCTATGATGATCCCGCTATTGTGACTGGCATCGGGACCATCTCCGGTAGAAGTTATGTGTTCATAGGACACCAGAAGGGAAGAAACACAAAGGAGAACATTGCTCGGAACTTTGCTATGCCCACTCCTCATGGGTAAATTATCACTCGCTTTTTCCGGAATCTAGAATATGTAATTTTTATCTTGATTCTTAGCTCGCTTCTATAGTCCTACATACTTGTTGGCATGCCTGGTTGGCGCTAAATGAGATAGTCTTTTCTGATTTTCACCATTTTCCGAATTCTTCTCTGGTATTCTTTGAGTACTGTGAGTGTCCTGCATGCTTCATTTTCCATACGTACTGACTTCTGGATACTCAAATTTGAATAGTAGCGCGTTTGGTAGAATCCTGGATTGGGAAAATTTTTCCTAGGAAAGTGAATTTTACAGTGTTTCGTTTACATCCTGAAATCTCGAGAAAAATTGTTTGAAATGTTAAACTACACTTTTAATACTCAGGCTTTGTTCAAGCTTTACCTAAACTTAACCAACTTTTTAACTTTAGAGGGGTATTTTGGGAATTTCAATGAAATATGAAATCTCATTTCAGACTGTGAAAAAGCTTCCCTTAACCGCTCCTGGGAACGATTCGCCCCGAGCTGGACCATAAATAACGGGCTCCATGTAAAAAGTTCCCCATTCAATAAAACACAACCAAACATAGGGACATTTGGCCCGCCAACTTTGGAAAGTTGACTGATTTTCCCGTAGAAAATTGCCAACCAAACGCTCCATAAGAAAAAAAGAGTTACGTGCTGATTCAAAGGATGGACTCTTAACAGGTACAGGAAGGCTCTACGGATTATGAAGTATGCTGATCATCACGGGTTTCCCATAGTTACACTTATTGACACTCCCGGAGCATACGCTGATCTAAAATCCGAGGAACTCGGTCAGGTGTGTAAACAGATGGTTTACGTCACTCTGTTCTTTTACTGCAGTGCTGTAATATTTAGTGGGTAAAATGATCCTGAATGCAGGGTGAAGCAATTGCTCATAATCTCAGGGAAATGTTTGGACTAAAAGTTCCCGTCATCACAGTTGTAACTGGTGAAGGGGGTTCTGGAGGGGCTCTAGCCATCGGCTGCTGCAATAAAATGTTTATGCTTGAAAATGCTGCTTTTTATGTTGCTAGGTAACTTATTTTCCCGTAAAAATTACTGTTATCCATGGTCAAAAAGTGTATTTTTAACCGTCAATGCGTGTTGCTAATGGCAATATTTTCGATTGAACAGCCCTGAGGCGTGCGCTGCTATATTATGGAAATCTGCCCAAGCGTCTCCTTTGGTATTTAAACCTTCTTCTTTTCTATGTCTTTTGATGAAGTATACGATGCAGTTTTCCTAATTCGAACAAAAATGCAGGCTGCTGAAAAGCTGCGGATAACAGCCCAAGAACACTACCGGCTTAAAATTGCCGATGGAATCATTCCTGTGAGCAGTCTCGAGAGTTCTTTTTTGTGTTTCTTTTTTCCGGTTTTCTGATTATGTGACGAGGTTTCTTATGTTGAAGCATCTCCCTTGATTGCAGGAGCCACTCGGCGGGGCTCATGCTGATCCTATGTGGTCTTCTCAGCAGATAAAAGTTGCTATTTCTGAAGCCATGGAGGTAATATAGGTCAATCTTTTTACGTTCTTTTTTCTTTTTGATTTTCTATGAAGGGCAAGTACACCCGCCCACTGAGCCCATATCCGGGTATGACCCATCAACCTCGCGATTTTCACATATCCTTCCTTCAATATTTAAACCTTGGTGGGAATATTGGAAGATGAGGTGGTAATTAACCAATTTCGCTACCACCTCTTTGGTGATATAGGTCGGTCTCAACATGTTCGTAATCAAATCTTTTTGGATTAGCTTTGCTATAGGTCAATTGGTGGGTTTCTTGGAACCAGTTTCTCTGAAAAATGTCATTATGTTTGTCGAGGTAGGACTGTCTTGTATATGGATCTCCACAAACCAATAAGGTTTATAGGCCGGGGGCAAGGGTATCAAAATGACCGTAACAAATATGACCCATCTAACCCACAATTTCCACATACAAGAAGTTTATAAAGAAACTTGTGTTTGATCTTCCCTTCATTAATTTGATGATGATGATCGATGCAGGAGCTAGGGAAAATGAGCAAAGAGGAGCTGATCCAACACCGGATGCTAAAGTTCCGCCACATCGGAGGCTTCCAAGAAGGCATCCCGATTGAACCCAAAAGGAAGCGCAAGATGAAACCCGCAGAGACCACAACTTCAACTTCCGACATCGAATCCGAGATCGAGGGCCTCAAGAAGATGATCCTGGATGCAAAGCCCCAAGGCGAGCCGCCCAAACTCGAGAAGATAAAACACGACGTGGATATCGAAATGACCAAGGCCTTCATATCCATGGGCCTCCAAGCCGAGCTCGAGTCAATCAAGATGGAGCTAACCAAATCCTCCAACATGACCCCGGACTTAAAACACAGAGCAGACAAACTAGCTAGAGAGTTCAAACTCGAACTATCAAAACCGGGCGAATACATGAAGCTAAAAGAGCAGCTAGCCAAGCTCGAGGCGGTCAACGGACTCATCGAGCTCAAGCAAGAGGGCGAAAGGATCGTGTCCGAGATCAATACAAAAGTACCCGCGAAGCTCAAGCAGAAGATGAAGATTCTGAGGGTGGCCCACGAGAGGGTTTTGCGAGGGGAGGAAGTCGACAAGGAGGAACTAGCGGAATTTGCAGGGGAAGCGAGACGCGAGTTGGAGGAAGTTTTGAGGGGATTGAATTTGGAAATGGTTGAGACGACAAGCGATGAAGATGTCGAACAGACGGTTTCGAATGAGGTGGATGAGCAGATCAAGGCGGAGATCGAGAGGACCGTGGACGCAGCCGGGATTAAAGGGAAGATCGAGGAGTTGAAGGCGCAAGTAATGGGAGGGAGTTTGAGCTTCGAAAAGGCGGAGAAATTGAAGGAGGAAATCAAGCAGAAGATTGTTGCTGCCATGGATGGGGAATCACTCAGGGAGAAAGTTTTGGGGTCTGGGAATGGGAGAGCTTGATGGAATTTATGTGAGGGACATGCATGAAGTAAGAGTGTTGTTTTGTGATTATCATATTGATCGAAAATGTGTGCATACTTATTGGAGTATAAAATTTAGGGTTAACGCTGTTATATTCGACACCTCCATATCTCGCTCATGCTGGAATTGCAAAGATTGTGATTTTTTTTTTTTTTGTGACTAGCTTTTTGCAGTCTTTTTTTCTTTTGTTTTTTCCTTCTGTTTTTTTGGTTTGAATTTATGGATGGGGAAATTTCTCTATCTTAAAGACAAAATTATTTTGTAATTAAGTAAATGTATTGTTTTTTATGTATGTACTTTATTGCATCAAATATCTAGTGCTGGTGGAATTGATATATAGCATTGTGAGTTGTGACTGTTTGAGTTTCTTCAGGATTTCAGCAATTTATATGTTCAACTATATGAGTGATTATTACATAGTTTTGGGTATATCTACGTAAATTCATGCCTAAGAACTCAGTTAACTTCCAAATGTCACTATTAATTCTTAATTTTCATTATTAATGTATCCAAATTTATTTATCTTGTTATGAGGCAAATGAGGGTAACATTGAAAAATTATCGATAAAATCGCATGGGAAAAACAAATAATAGCGTAAGTAAGAAATTATCAAATAAGATTGTATATACGGCGAAAATAAATAATAAAACAGCATAAGTAAGAAATTATCAAATAAGATTATATAGTGACAGTAAATAATAAAATGTGATTATAAAATTACACGCGATGATAAAAAGGAGCAAAAACAAAAGAAAAACACTAATAAATGATACTAGATTCATAACCATAATCTGACATTTATAACCAAAACAACAAAAAAGAATATAATATGACCATTAACCTAAGACAAGGTAAGGCCAAAAATCAAAAGACTCAACTTCGACAAGCTAATGAAAATAGGGGAAGTCTAGGGAATAAAACAAAACATAATTAATAAAAAGAATGTTGAGTCTAATTAAGCCAGCAAAAAATAATTCAACTTCGAGGAGCTAATCGTTTCATATGAAACACATTGTATTTAGAATCCCAATATATCCCAACCTCATCACCGGGATGAAAAGCGATATCATGAAAAACATCTGACCACCCAAGAAAATAAGTAGCGTTAGGACCTCTTTGAAAATATATATTAGGACCAACATACTTCCTCGGAGCACCTAGCCAATTCGAATGATCCCAAATAGCCATGGCTAGCCTACTTTGACCACACACAACTTGGCTAGCTAGGCGCATGGACCAATACCTAAAGACATGGTCAAATGCCTCACCGTGGGTTAGGGTTAGCCTGCCATTGTTGAAGTCGAACCAAGTGATCTTCTTCTTGATCACCCATGGGTCATTAGGGTTCACAACGGGCGGGTCATAAATGTCCCTAATTTCAACTAGGAAACGAGAGGGTTGGTGTTGGTGTGGATTAGGGTTTTGCATGATCAAAACCTCCTCTTCTTTGGAGGGGAGGAAGTTGTAGTAGATTGTTTTGTGGGTTGTAGTCAACAAGGTTGAGGGGACGGGTTGGTGAGGCTGGGACATAATAATTTAACTTTGAGCTAGATAATAAAAAAGAATTTGTGTTTAGGTTATATTCTTGAGGGTTGTCTGGGGGTCGGAGATTGCTTCGATATATAGAAATGTCTTTTATGCTATTTATGGTAGACTAGGCTTTTGAGGAAATAAATTTCGGTAATATCTACCTTTTTTATTTTCAAAATTAAGAACAAAAAACGTAAGAAAATTATGAGAAGATGTAATTTTTTTCTTCATATATCAATCATGAAGAGGAAGTGTTTGAAGAAGTTAATGATTGAAAAATCTACCTGTTTTACTCACAATTAAAATTTTATTCTTATGTAATTTCATTAAATATGTACATTTGTTTCCGATATTCTATATATTATATTAAAACAAAACAAATTCATTCACCAATTGACACGTGACACCTCTATAAAAATGTTAGGATTCTCAGGGCGTTGATAGCTGACAAACAATAATAAAACGCGAAAAATAATAAAGATTCGACACGAGGAATTAACGTGGAAAAACCCAAACTGGGAAAAAAACCACGAACGATGCACTATCAGAGGATTACAACAGTGTTTCAGAGATTCCCAGACCCCAACAATCTCTCACAACCTCCCTAGAGTTACAACATGAGAACTTAACACTCACAGATAGTCTCACACAACTCCCTCAGAGACACAGAGATTACAGGTCAATCTCTTGTGGTATAAGATGAAACATTCTCAATTGCAATACAAATAAACCTAGTTAGCACCTAGGCTCTATTTATAGTAAAAGGATGACACAATTTTAGGATTAATAGAGTCCTTACAACAAAGGAATTACAAAAAAGAAGTGGAACAAATCAACAACTAGGGATGGCAATGGGGCGGGGAATCCCCGAACCCGTCGGGGCCCCGCCCTGCTCTGGGGAAAAATTCCCGCCCCCATTGGGGATGGGGATGGGGACGGGGACGATTTTCCAAAATCCGCTCGGGGACGGGGTGGGGATGGGGACAAAATTTTCCCCATCCCCGTCCCCATTTTCCCCGCCGGGGTGAATTCCCCGTCCCCATCCCCGAATCCCCATCCCCGAAAATATTAAAATTACCAAATAACCTTTATTATAATTTAATATATGTATTAATGGGAAGGACAAAGTAGTAATTTTCCAATTTATTCTCACTTGTTGATGTATTATTGGTTGATTTTGATGTATTATTACTTGAACAAGTTAAATACGTTGTATTTTGAACATGTTAAAAACCGGGTTCAATTAAAAACCGGATCCGATTAAAATTTAGTTAAATTTAGGATAGTTTTAAAAATCCCCGTTGGGGATGGGGAATCCGTGGGGATGGGGATGGGGCAAGAATCATTCCCCGAAGCGAGGATAGAGACGGGGATGGGGATGAGTTTTGGGAGCGAGGATGGGGACGGGGGTATACTCCCCCATCCCCGATCCGCCCCGTTGCCATCCCTATCAACAACTTGATTCTCACTCAAACTTTTCTACCTTGCTCCCCAAGAGACAGAGACCAACCCAAAATTGGTCTCCATATTCAACCCAACAATCTCCTACTTGGAGACCAATTGTAAACGTAACCTTTGTAGATTATCATCAATCACCACTTCAACACCTCCTCAAATCCTCTAGTGCATCCATTTCGATCTTGTTCAGCAAAGATCAACAGAGACCTCAGTTGACCTCCCATCAACTTCTCTTTTAGCAATCGGCTCCCACTTGAACTGATCACGCCCCTGCAACTTTGATATACGCATCATCGTCAACAACTCAGGGGAATTTTGGATTGGGACTTTACCTCGTGTTGCACTTGTCGAATCCCCGTGCAGGTTGGATGTGTTCCTCGACTGACCATCTGTTCCCGTAGCCTCGACCGGAAACCTCCTCATTTCTGGTACCCTTCTCTCATCAGAGAAGCTAACACGCCTTTGACGAGCATGAACATGCATGTTAGAGTTATCAATGACAGAATATAGTTTCCCCTCTTTCCTGCCATTTGCAATTATCAGGGATCCTTTCATTACCCTCCAATGACCATCTCTAAAACTTGTTGTGAACCCTTCCTCATCCAGTTGACTCACAGTTACAAGGTCCTTGGTTAGACCCGGGATATACTGAACATTCTTCAACCTCCAAGTTCCACCCTTAGAAGTTTTAATATTCACATCACCTCTTCCTAGCACCTTTAGGTTGTGACCGTTTGCAAGCCTAACCCTGCCAAACCTCCCACTCACAAAATTACTAAAGGCCTCCCTGCTAGACGAAGAGTGAAACGAAGCGCCCGAATCTATCACCCAACTCCTTTCTGACTTGTCAACACTAACAGTCAGGACATCCTCAGCAAAATTTACCGAGTCACGGTCATTATGACTGCTCTTCCTGGGTTTGGGACAATCCCTACGAAAATGACCTCTATCACCACAGTTCCAACACAACACTTTCTCCATGTTTTGACCTCTAGATTTTGATCGACCCCGACTCGAGCTCCGACTATTCCTCCTACCCCTGACAGTCAAAGCATTCCCCGAAGACTCAGACACATCAGAATCTTTCCTACAAATACTTCATTCAGGACAAAGTCTCTAATTTCCCCAAACTTTAGTTTCTCATCCTTCTTAGTTGAAGAAGTTACAAAAGTCACGAAATTTTCCCAAGACTTAGGTAGGGTAGCCAATAGTATATTAGCGTTCATCTCATCGTTGAAATTAAATCCCACAGAGGTTAACTGTGATAGTATCATATTCAACTCATTCATACTATCATGCATATCACCAGACTCATGCATCTTAAATTCAAACAAACGACGTAACACATATACATTGTCCACCGCCGAAGGTTTCTCATATGTGTTTTGCAAGGCCTCGAGCAGATCTTTCGTCATTTTCTAATCTTTGACGTTGAAAGCCACGTTTCGAGCTAGCGTCTGTACAACGGTTTGCAGGCCGGTGTAAATTGTCGAACTCAGGGAGCCTGTGGCCTAAATTCTCGTATTTTGTTTCGGTTTTAGCCTTGAATCAAGAAATAAATCACGGAGCAAAGAACACTTTGATTATAACAAAATTAAAACTAGAAAGACGATTAACTAGGTGATAATTAGACAAAGAGAGGTTCGGGGGTTTTATACACTTAACGGAATCTTTGATCAAGGAGTTTTCATGACTAAAGCGCATAAAGTTGGATTCATTTATGGAACAACGCGGGAAAAAGGCCACAATGAATCCCCTCCCTCGAGGAAGATTCATATTAACTACCCTATGTCCACCATGGACCATCGGGGTTGAGAATTGCGTTAATTCCTAGTTAAGCCTACACTTACCCTCGTAAGCATAGACCTAACTATCCCACTCTAGGCTTCCCATTGAATGTATAACGATTCAAAGAGCTCTCGGACCTTGAACCGCCACCCTCAATGAGAAGACACTAGGTGGAAATAGACTCCTCCAACTAAAACACACTTTAATCAATAAACACCTTAGCCAAAACCCATTAAGGCCTTAATCACCCCCTCACCTCAAGGAGTATTAGCCTCTAGACATGGTGGAGAAATTAGCAACACACAACCAATAAAACCCTAGCATGATTCTACTCAAAGGATGGATAATAAAACTAACCACTACGATTAACAACATAAAACTACACTAAACACAAGCAACAAAACATTTGGAAACATTAAAGTGAGGAGCAAAGAGATTATACCTAAAATTGATGAGCAATAAATTGGCAATAAATGAAGAGCAATAATACCCAAATGATGAAGAGCAACTTGCCTTGATTGAAGAAAGTAATTACTCAACTAAAGTAGAAGTTAATTGTCACAAAGCTAATCCTAAAACTCTTGAAAGGTAGAAGATGTAAAAAGAAAAGAACATTAATCTCCAGCTAAAAGCTACCTCAAAAATGACAAGTCGCGCTAATTAAACAAAGGGGAAGAAGGGCCAAAACACAGTCGTTTTGGCCGAAAAATAAGCAGGAAATAAGGTCGTCGCGAACGCTACGGACATCGTCGCGTTCGCTACGACCCAGAGCAGGCGAATCGTTTCAGCTCCAAGGCGTCCGCTACGCCCAGCGTCGCGACCCAGTCACTCATCCGTAGCGAACGCTACAGAGGGCGTAGCGAACGCTACGACCGTCAGCAGGAAAACTTGGAAAATCAGGGCTTCATCGTAGCGGGCGCTATGAAAGGGGTAGCGACCGCTACGGCCTTGGGCAGAACCTTCTGCCTGGGCTCGTAACGATCGCTACGACATCGCTACGCTCTTCAGGTGATCTCCATCTAAGTATGGGGACGTAGCGATCGCTACAGCTGTTGTAGCGAACGCTACGAGCCTGGATGCCCCCATACTTAGCCTTTTGGCCCGAAATCCCTCTCCTTTACGCACGGCTGGTCTCCCTTGCTTCCCGGGTCTTCACCACGGCATCAAATCAGCTCCAAAGGTCTCGGGATGACCGAGTTATCGCCTTTTTCCGCATCTTCGCCCCCTTTTATTATTCTCCGAACTTAAAGCCTAAAAGTCACAAAACACGAATAAATAACAATTTTATTAGGGAATGGCAATAGACTTGGGCGTGAACGAGTGGTATTTAGCCCCTAAAATGGGACTAAACACCCCCCCACACTTAGACTTTTGCTCGTCCCGAGCAAAATTAACCGAAAGAAACCTAAGAAACTAGAAAACATAAACACCTAACTCACTTTCGCAGGAATCGCGGATGCATTTAGCATATGCATCAAGCCCTTTAAACCCCCCGGTAGCCCGGGTGGACGAGGTGGACTCGTGAGGGTTTGTAGCGGCTGTGCCCACAAAAGCCAAAGAAAAAGGAAAAAGGGGAAAGAAAGAGAAGTGAAAACAGAAAAAACAAAGCCAAACAAAAACAAAGAAAATACTCCCGTCCCCAATCATGCACCTAGTTCCCCAACCCGCCTCAACAATCAATTGGAAGAAACAAGAACAAACAAATTAAGACACGAAGGTTGGAAAACTGCCAATCTTTGAGATTTTGAACCAAAACACTTCCTGCTGAGCAAGACACCTCGTGAATATGTGCAAGTGGGCTCTAGTCGGTCTTTCCTATCCTAAACCAGACAGTCAGAGTTGTTCTCATGCTCAAGCTCGGAATTATCTATCCTACTTCACTCTTAGTTTTTCTTTCAACCCTTTTTTTTTTCTTTCTTTTTCTTACACCACTCTTTTTCTTTCTCTTTTTTTTCTTTTCTTTTCTTGCTTTTCCTTGCTCTTTCTTATGATTCTTTTGCTCAACTTTTTTTTTCTTCTTTTTCTTGCTTCGCTCTTTTCTTTCATTGCAAAAACTACACTCTTTTCTTTCCACTCAATCCGCTTTGTGTCTTTTAGAGTGTTTGCGCTTGCTCATGGGATTTAAGTACCGGCCTTCACAAAGGGCTACCCTCCCTGCTGGGTTTCTCCATACGTGAGTCATTTCACTTAAGGGGCATAGGGTGCCGATCCACCCAAACCAACCCATGACGGTAGGCCCGACTGTTATTTGATTAATGTATTAATTAAGAGCTTAAGCAATTGAACAACTAAACCGTCTAACTTAGGTAAGAAGACACAGTCAAAGCGTGTAAGATTTGAGGATTACGCTTTCCCATTCCATGTAGAGGTCTAAAAGAGATAAGTCATGGCAAAAATCCTTCCTAAGGTCTCTATTTATTCATATCGGCCGCTTCCAACTAACTGAATCGGCGGATTAGACATCTACAAAACTGTGAATGGAAGTATCTTCAAAAATAAAATGAAACTTTTGGGGTTTTTACAACATTTCTCCCCTTTTTACTCTTTCACACAAAAACTTTTCGATTTTTTTTACATTTCATCTTTTAGCACTTTTGCATCATTTTTTTTTTTCGGATTTTTCTAAGAAAGAAAAAGACTAGGTGTTCTACCCAAAACATAATGATCTCCCCCCCCCCCCCACACTTAAAATCCACAATGTCCTCATTGAGGGAAGGATGTCTCTTGAAGGGTAGAAAAACTAGGAAAAACAAACATATGTACAAACATCTAACACATAAAAAGGGGTGGCGCCCCGAGCCCACACGGCTCCAACAACAAGAAAACCCAACACAGAGCATACTAAGGGTGCGCCACCAAAAAGAAAAACAAGCATGCAAAAAGAAAACAAACTATACAAACAAAAACATAGAAATATGTACAAAAATAGAAAAGGGTGGAACGAACGTACCTGGTATGTTTCCAATGTGTAACCAAAGTTCGGACCACGATCACAAAAGAAAGGCTAAGACTAATAAGGTTAGAAGAAAAATGCAACGTATCGAAATGCAATCGAATCTACATGCAAAAGAAATATACAAAAATGTCCAAATGGACAAAGGAAAAATGCAAGAAACAAATCTATATGCAAGAACAAAGCTATATACATTGCCTGTGAAACCTCAACCTCGTTCTCAATCAATGAGGCGGCTTGTTGAGGGTGAAACATCACTTGGCACTTGATGGAGCTAAGTGCAAGTGATTAGCCAAAACCAATCTAAACATGATGGAAGATGGATGAAGGTAGAAATGGACAGTGATCACAGATAAGACAACAGGATCTTTGATAAAACTGACAAGGGACGGGAGCACAAGAACGCCCCACCCACCCACTAGATGCACACCTCCCCACAAACAATCAAATGATAAATCGAATAAAGAGAGAGAGTGGGGAGGGGATAAAGCTTACAATCATGATGGTGGATCTCCTTCGGGAGGAGGAGGTGGTGGGTAGTACGGGTTGACCCATCCCGGATCACGCGGCGGATGGCCCATGACAACGTAGTGGTAGTAGGCCCAGTCATCCGCGATGTTCTCCAAGCGACCCACCCGATTGTTCAATTGCGTCAAGGAGTCATAGGTTCGCGTTTGGGCAATCATCATTTGATTCATGGAACCGGCAAGGTCCCTCACGTCGTTTCGCAGCCCATCAAAATCCTCTTGACGCAAAACCCAACCGCCTTGTCCTCCCAACCCTTGTCCTTGCTCCCAACATTCTCTTCTTGGGCTCTCTCACCTCGCCTCGGTGCCCGCTGATTTTCACCGCCTCCGCACCGCTTCTAACTCCCTCTCAAAAGGAGGCATCATGAACCCCTATCCCCACCAACAAGCCTAGAGTTTGCTCTGCCCGCAAGACCAATTGTTTTGATCCCGCACATCGATTAAACGAGGGGCTTGTTGGTTCCGGAGAGTAGTCACAGCTTTGGGGACGGACCCATGGTGGTAGAGGAGTGCTGGAGGCGATGGATTCACGGAGAAAAAATGGAAGTGGCGGAGGCGGTCGCTGTCCATAGGTTCTGGAATGTGGTGCGTATCGCAACGGCCAAGGTATGGGGTTATCGGGCCCCCATACTGGTGTAGGAAGTGGGTAATAATGTGACCCAACGCTATACAAGTCCCGGCACCATCGGTAGACATTTGCTTAAATTGGTGCAGAATACACGATCCCGTGTTGACTCGGTGACCATGTAAAGCATGGTGCAAAATAGCTAGGTCATCTTTTCGCACCTTCTCCCTACCATCATCCCGTGCGAAAACCGAATTTGTAACTAACCTATGGAAGACCCTAACAGCGGGATTACAAAAATCTCGGGATTTGGAACCCCGAACATCATAATACAATACATCCCCATTTGGTGCCCTAATTAAAGTTCTCCGCCAACATGTTATTTCCCGCATAGCCTCCCCCTCATTGAAGAACAAGGCTTGGCCATAGGTTAGGCCTCCGTTCGGCAAACCCAACAAATTATTGAACTTCACAAGATCACACTCAATGGGCTTGTTGCCCACCCACGCAGTAAAACAAGCATCAGCTGTCCCATCATTCAACAACTCAAAAGACGAAAGGAACTCATAAATTGCTTGATCCCTCTGGGGTGCACGAATTTGAACAAATTGCTCCCACCCCATGACCCCAATTAAATGTTCCATGCTAGGCCCCAAGTGGTGTTCATTGCACGTTTCAACATCATAAACATAAGGAAAACATATATTCCTAGTTTTGAACCGTGCTAACCGTCGAGCATGTCTATCATTTTGAACGGTAACTTAAGCGTAAAGGCTCAGCTTTTTGGGTAGGAAAATCAGGGAAGTCATTACCTTCATCTTCTTGGTCAATAATGGGTGATGCCCTTGAGGATGAAGCTCCATCCCGCACCCTCTTGCTAGGTCGTGGAGGCATATTTTTCACTTGTTTCTCTTTTGAAGAATGAATGCGTGAGGGTAAACTTGGAAGATTCAAGCTTTGCTTCCTCTAAAACCAAACTCAATGAAGAGTTCAAATGCTAGAGGAAGAAAGTGAAAATGGGTATGTGGGGTTGCAAAAGGTGAGAAGAGAAGGGTGGAAATGGAGTTTATGGGGGAAGAGTGATGGTCTTTTTGGTGGAGAATGAGTAGAGAAGGATGAAGATGGTGATTTTTGAGGGTTAGGGTTTAGGAAGGTTGGGGAGGAAAGAGGAAGGTGAGTCGAATTTGGAGTGAAAAGTGAAGTGAAATGAAGGGGGGGCCGAAATTCCCTTTACGTCACAGAAAATTGGGCGTCGCGTTCGCTACGCCTAGTGCCGAGAAACTGGGAATCGATCCGTAGCGAGCACTACGGTCTGCGTAGCGAACGCGATGCCCGAGACGATTGCCGTGCAAAGTCGAGAATCGACCAGAGCGAACGCCACGCACTCGTAGCGAACGCCACGCCCAAACAAATGGCCAAACAGAAGACAGGAGTGCTCGTGGCGGCGCTCACGCAGGTGTAGCGAACGCTACGCTCCAAACAGAAAGACACTGAGTGCTCCGTAGCGAGCGCTACGCAGGGTGTAGCGAACGCTACGCTCCAAACAGTGGCCAAACAGAAAGACAAGGAGTGCTCCGTAGCGAGCGCTACGCAGGGTGTAGCGAACGCTACGCTCCCAGACTTAAAAAATTTCAATTGTTCCTCGTCTCTCTTCTCCTTAGCTTCTCCTTCAACTTATCTCCTCTAAAACCAATGTGCTTCAAATCTTACACACAACTTCCAAACCTCCCTCGTTTTTTTTCTTCTCCCACTCATGATTCCCCCTTTTTTTCACCTCCTTTTTTTTTTTCCCCTCTTTTTTTCTGTTGTTTTTTTTTCTTTTTTTTTCCTAGAACTAATTCCTCATTACAAGCATGGGTTGCCTCCCATGAAGCGCTTGCTTAAGGTCCTTAGCTTGACCATTGACCGGATCTTGATATTAGGTATCGAGGAAAGTTACCATAGTCCCCGTGATACTCTTCGCTCATGACATATGGTTTGACCTTGGAAGAGTTCACTTTAAAAGTTTCCCCCTTCTTGTTCTCCAACTCCACAACTCCACCCGGGTGGAGCTTGACAATGACAAAGGGTCCCGACCATTTGGTCTTTAACTTGCCCGGGAAGAGTTGGAGGCGAGAATTGTACAATAATACTTGATCACCCACCTTGAAGTTTCGGTAATTGAGGTGCTTGTCATGCCAAGCCTTTGTCCTCTCCTTGTAGATTCGATTATTCTCATAAGCTTGCTGGCGGATCTCCTCCAATTCTTCCAATTGGAACAACCGTTTCTCTCCCGCGGCCTTTGCATCAAAATTCACTTTCCTTACCACCCAAAATGTTTTGTATTCGAGTTCCACCGGGAAGTGGCATGCCTTACCATAGACCAATCGGTAAGGGGTGGTGCCTATGGGAGTCTTGAATGTCGTCCTATACGCCCATAGAGAATTATCAAGTTTATCCGCCCAATCTTTTCTTGAGGACGCAACGATCTTTTGAAGGATTTCCTTAATAGCCCGATTTGTGATCTCCACTTGCCCTTGAGTTTGGGGGTGGTAAAGCAAACCTCTCTTGTGATTCACCCCATACTTCTTGAGCAATGCCTCAAATTTCTTCTCAATAAAGTGAGGCCCATTATCACTAATGACTACTCTTGGGATGCCGAACCTAGGGAAGATTACCCTCTTGAAGAACTTGGAGACAGTATTGGCATCACATCTTTGGCTTGCAATAGCCTCTGCCCATTTGGAAACGTAATCTACCGCCACCAAAATGTATTCATTCCCCCTTGACGAAGGAAATGGGCCCATGAAGTCAATACCCCACACACCAAAAATCTCACATTCAAGTATATAGGTCAAGGGTGCTTCATTTCTCCTAGAAAGACTCCCAACTCTTTGGCATTCATCGCAAGCTTTGACATAAACTTCTACATCTTTGAAAAGTGTCGGCCACCAATATCCGCATTGAAGAACCTTGGCTGCGGTTTTATCCTTTCCCCCATGTCCTTCACATGGCTTGTTGTGGCAATGATTTAAGATCTCCGGAACCTCGCTTTGAGCTATGCATCTTCTATATAGGCCATCGTTGCATATGCGGAACAAGTAAGGCTTGTGCCAAATATAGTGCTTGACGTCACAAAAGAATTTCTTCCTTTGGTTTGAATGGAGCTCGGGCGGGACCATATCCGAAGCAAGGTAGTTCACAATATCGGCGAACCACGGGGTCTCCTCTTGGATAGCAAGCAACTTCTCATCCGGAAAAGAATCATTGATAAGCCGGGACTCCAATTCGACAAGGATCCGTGAAAGGTGGTCGGCCACCACGTTTTTGGAACCGGCTTTGTCCTGGATGGTGATGTTGAATTCTTGCATTAGTAGCAACCAACGAATGAGCCTCGGCTTGGCCTCCTTCTTGCCTAGTAGATACTTCAAAGCCGAGTGATCGGTGTACACCACTACTTTGGAAATCAAAAGGTATTGGCGAAACTTGTCCAATGCAAAAACAATAGCCAACAACTCCTTCTCCGTGGTGGTATAGTTGCGTTGGGCGGCGTCTAAGGCATGACTTGCATAATAGATGACCCTTGGTTGCTTATCCTTGGTTTGTGCTAGGCATGCCCCCACGGCATAATCGCTAGCATCGCACATAACATCGAACGGTAAGCTCCAGTCCGGTGGTTGAACTACCGCGGTGGTCAAGGCCTCCTTCAATTTCTCAAACGCTTAAGACACTCATTAGTAAAGACAAAAGGCATCCTTGCATAGAAGCTCGGAGAGGTCAAGCAATTTTCGAAAAGTTTTTGACAAATCGCCGGTAAAACCCGGCGTGTCCAAGAAAACTACGCACCCCCTTGACAGTGGTGGGGGGTGGTAGGCGCTCAATGACCTCCACTTTAGCTCTATCCACCTCTATGCCCCGCTTTGAAATCACATGGCCAAGGACAACACCCTCTTCAACCATAAAATGGCATTTTTCCCAGTTAAGGACTAGATTGACATCTTGACAACGAATCAAAACTTTTTCCAAATTTGCAAGACAATCATCAAAGGTATACCCATACACACTGAAATCATCCATAAAAATTTCCATAAGACTCCCCACATAGTCCGAGAAAATAGCCGACATGCACCTTTGAAAGGTGCCGGGCGCGTTACATAACCCAAAGGGCATCCTCCGGTATGCGAAGGTGCCAAAAGGGCAAGTAAACGTGGTCTTGTCTTGGTCGCTTGGGTGAATGGGTATTTGAAATAATCCCGAATAGCCATCAAGAAAGAAAAAATGGGATTTACCGGCAAGTCTCTCTAGCATTTGATCAATAAATGGCAAAGGGTAATGGTCTTTGAGGGTCGCCTTGTTTAATTGTCTATAATCAATGCACATGCGCCACCCATTCACAACTCTAGTGCTAATCAATTCTTGATGCTCATTTTCAATAACGGTCATGCCACCCTTCTTGGGCACTCAATGCACGGGGCTCTCCCATTCGCTATTAGCGATAGGGTAAATGATCCCGGCGGAAAGCAATTTAACGATCTCTTTTTTAACCACTTCTTGCATATTCGGGTTTAATCGACGTTGTGGTTGTCTACATAGTTTAGCATCTTGCACAAGATCAATAGCATGCATGCAAATAGAAGGGGATAGACCCTTGAGATCCTCAATAGCATAACCCAAGGCACTTCTATGTTTTCTAAGAACACAAAGAAGTTTTGAAGTTTGAGTGCCATCAAGGTTAACATTAATGATCACAGGGAATGTCTCCTCCTCACCCAAAAACTCATACCTCAAAGTGGATGGCAAAGGTTTGAGCTCAACTTGAGGTAATTTCTTTGACTTGTTTGGTCTCTCGGTGACGACCTCTTCAATCTCCATGCATTGCACAAATGTTTCATCCGGAGAAAACTTCTCAACAATGGAGTAGCATCCAAAAGGTCGGTGAAGAACTTCACATCGTCCCCCTCCGTTGTTGAAGAACAAGTGCCCATCAAGCTTGCTTCAAATGGATCATCAAAAGCACCTTGGAGGAATAGAGACTCCCATAAAGAATCATCAACCGCATCCCCAACCACATCAATTGCATAGCATGAGTCATCAAATGTCGGGTGCTTCTTTCCCTCCTCGAGATTGAACACTACTTGCTCTCCTCCCACATTGAGAGATAGTCTCCCATTTTGCACATCAATCATAGCCCCGACCGTGGCCAAGAATGGCCTCCCAAGAATAATAGGGGTATGTAGGTCCTCATCCATATCCAATATCACAAAATCACAAGGGATGAGGAATTTACCAACTTGGACCGGAATGTCCTCCAAGATACCCATTGGCCTCCTAATCGACCGGTCCGCAAGTTGCAAATTAATGGTGGTTAGAGTGAGCTCATCGAGGCAGAGCTTTTGACATATTGACCATGGCATGACACTCACACTAGCCCCAAGGTCACAAAGGGCGTTTCCTATCTTCATCTCCCCAATTGAGCAAGGTATAGAAAAACTTCCGGGATCGGCCAACTTGGTAGGAGTTTTGTTGGAGATGATGGCACTACAATCGGTGAGAGAAATGGTGTTCTCATGCGGATCTTCCTTTGTTGGTCAAGAGATCCTTAAGGTACTTCTTGAAAACCGGGACCTCCGAAATCGCATCTAGGAAAGGGATATTCACGTGAAGCTTTTTGAGCATATCAATGAATTTGGAGAACTTAGCTTCATCCCTTGTCTTGACAAGCCTCTCGGGGTGTGGAACCGGTGGCTTATATGGTTTGAGTGGTTGGGTGATCGCCATGTTCAACCCCTTCTCAACACTCTTCGCTTAGGCTCCTTCCTCTCAATTTCACTGGACTCAATGCCTTCACTTCCTCTTCCCATCAACAATGTTATGTTCACCTCCTCCTCATGAGTGATGTCAACAACATCGCCACTCCTCTCCCAACTGCCTCCTCTACCATGTAGGGGCCTCATAAGTAGTTCCACTCTCAAGTGGATTGGCTGACTTGCTTCTCCTATCCTTTCCCATTGTTGGGGTTTGGCATGGTTTGGCTTGGTATAGGTTGGGAGGTCGGACGGATTGTTGGGCCATTTGAGCCACATGGAGCTCAAGTTGGTTGATCCGCTTTCTTGGTTGGTTAAAATCTTTTGAAGCATTGCTTTCAATTCCGGATCTCGAGTAGCAGAGGATGGTTGTGGGTGTGGTTATAGTAAGGTTGTTGTGGAGGAGGATTTTGAAAGTATTGGGGTTGGTATGGAGGGTTTTGAAATGTGTTTTGGCCGTGAGGCGAACAAGAGGTTGAGGTGGTTAGAAAATCCGAGGGAAACTTCTGTCGAGCATCAGTATCCGGGTTTCTTGTGGTCTAATGGGATGGTTATTGGAATAGAGAGGTTGTTGTTGGGGTAGATGGCATTGGCTTGCTCCATGTCGTGGTACCCTAGGCATTGACCATTAGGGTGGTACCCATTGCAAACGCTGCATTCAACCATGTTATCGGGCATGGATGAAGGGCCTTGCATCTCTTGAACGCATTGACTTGCCTCGAGGTATCCATGAGGGCAAACTTTTGACTCAACTCGAGATTTGATCGGCAAGGTGTTTCAACACGGCATCACTAGATGAAGATCCTTCCTCTTCGCGAACGGTCCGAACCCCAATTGAGAGTTTTGTGCTAGCTCATGAAGGAAAACATTCGCCTCCTCGCTGGTCTGCCAAGAAAAGTTCTTCCCGAGGCATTATCAATCAACTCTCTCAAATGTCCATGGAGCCCTTGATAGAAGGTATTAAGGAGCAACCAATCATCCAAGTTGTGATGAGGAACTCTGCGTTGAAGATTCTTGTACCGTCCCCAAGCATCAAAAAGTGACTCTCCTTGCTCTTGTTTAAAATTGAAGATATCTTGCCGTCGAAGATGGGTCTCATCGGTGGTGTAGAACCTCTTAAGGAAATCTCCGCTCAACTTCTCCCAAGTATCATAAGTTCCAGGAGGACAAGTATTGAGCCAAAGCTTGTCTTTCCCCGCTAAAGTCAATGGAAAGAACTTAAGCTTCATGTAGCTTGGCGGAACTCCTGGTATTTGGACATAACCGATCCTCTCTTCGAACTTGTCGATATGGTCAATCGGACTCTCCCTCTCAAAACCATTGAACGGGTTTTGCTCAAACATGTTCACAAAGTTGGCCTTGAAGTCGTACAAGGCATTATTGGGTAGAGCAGGTAGAATGATGGGGTTGCCTCCGTCCCTGGAGTGGGTGTATTGTACCAAGCTAAGGGACGGGGTGGGTTTGGTGGTGGATCACCTCCTTGGCCCTGGCCTCCTTGGCCTTCCATGGCGGCTTGTTGTTGTTGTCGTTGCTCCCGACGACGTCGACGAGTACTACGCTGGCTCTCCGAGAAGCTTCAATCTCGGGTCGAGCGGGCTTGGCCTCTATGAGACCTTGTCTGCATACAACACCAACAACAAGAACGCGTAAAATTATCCTAGGACCTAGACTCACAAAACCTCAAGCAGGTAGAAGGATTCAAAACAAACACCTAGAAACAAAACAACGAGGAGCTAGGGACACTAGCTCCCCGGAAACGGCGCCATTTTGTGTACAGCGGTTTGCAGGCCGGTGTAAATTGTCGAACTCAGGGAGCCTGTGGCCTAAATTCTCGTATTTTGTTTCGGATTTAGCCTTGAATCAAGAAATAAATCACGGAGCAAAGAACACTTTGATTATAACAAAATTAAAACTAGAAAGACGATTAACTAGGTGATAATTAGACAAAGAGAGGTTCGGGGGTTTTAGACACTTAACGGAATCTTTGATCAAGGAGTTTTCATGACTAAAGCGCATAAAGTTGGATTCATTTATGGAACAACGCGGGAAAAAGGCCACAATGAATCCCCTCCCTCGAGGAAGATTCATATTAACTACCCTATGTCCACCATGGACCATCGGGGTTGAGAATTGCGTTAATTCCTAGTTAAGCCTACACTTACCCTCGCAAGCATAGACCTAACTATCCCACTCTAGGCTTCCCATTGAGTGTATAACAATTCAAAGAGCTCTCGGACCTTGAACCGCCACCCCCAATGAGAAGACACTAGGTGGAAATAGACTCCACCAACTAAAACACACTTTAATCAATAAACACCTTAGCCAAAACCCATTAAGGCCTTAATCATCCCCTCACCTCAAGGAGGATTAGCCTCTAGACATGGTGGAGAAATTAGCAACACACAACCAATAAAACCCTAGCATGATTCTACTCAAAGGATGGATAATAAAACTAACCACTACGATTAACAACATAAAACTACACTAAACACAAACAACAAAACATTTGGAAACATTAAAGTGAGGAGAAAAGAGATTATACCTAAAATTGATGAGCAATAAATTGGCAATAAATGAAGAGCAATAATACCCAAATGATGAAGAGCAACTTGCCTTGATTGAAGAAAGTAATTACTCAACTAAAGTAGAAGTTAATTGTCACAAAGCTAATCCTAAAACTCTTGAAAGGTAGAAGATGTAAAAAGAAAAGAACATTAATCTCCAGCTAAAAGCTACCTCAAAAATGACAAGTCGAGCTAATTAAACAAAGGGGAAGAAGGGCCAAAACACGATGCTTTGGGAAAAATAAGCAGGAAATAAGGTCGCCGCGAACGCCACGGACATCGCCGCTCGCTACGACCCGAGCAGCGAATCGCTTCAACTCCAAGGCGCCCGCTACGCCAGCCGCGCGACCCACTCATCCGTAGCGAACGCTACGGAGGGCGAGCTAACGCCACGACCGCCGCCAGGAAAACTTGGAAAATCGTGGCTTCATCGTAGCGCGCTATGAAAGGGGTAGCGACCGCTACGCCTTGGGCGTAACCTTCCGGGGCTCGTAACGATCGCTATGACAGCGTGAGCGACCGCCACGCTCTTCAGTGATCTCCATCTATATGGGGACGAGCGATCGCTATACCGCAGAGCGAACGCTACGAGCCTGGATGCCCCCATACTTAGCCTTTAGCCCGAAATCCCTCTCCTTTACGCACGGCTGGTCTCCCTTGCTTCCCGAGTCTTCACCACGGCATTAAATCAGCTCCAAAGGTCTCGGGATGACCGAGTTATCGCCTTTTTCCGCATCTTCGCCCCCTTTTATTATTCTCCGAACTTAAAGCTTAAAAGTCACAAAACACGTAATAAATAACCATTTTATTAGGGAACGGCAATAGACTTGGGCGTGAACGAGTGGTATTTAGCCCCTAAAATGGGACTAAACAGCGTCAGCCTGACCGTACTGAGTGCCTGACCATCAAGCTCTTCCCAATCCTTATGTTCCATCTTTTCTGGTTTTTCACCCATCTCAAGATGCAACCTTTACTGGCGGAGCACATCCTTGTACCAGCGGCTTGTAAGACCTCGGTTTTGTCGTTCTCTCTCAGGGAGCTGGCGGCCTTGGTCAAAGGAACTAGGTCAATGGTCGGGTTGAGATTGCTAAGGTAAGGATATTGGTCTGAAAGATCACAAAGCAAGAAATAAAACTAAGGTCGGTCAAGGAATGGAAACGGTTCGGGGGTTTTAGACACTTAACGGAACTTTTGATCAAGAAGTTTTCATGATTAAAATTCATAAAGGTAGATTCATCTATGGAACAACGTGGGAAAAAGGCCACGATGAATCCCCTCCCTCGAGGAAGATTCAAGTTAACTACCCTATGTCCACCATGGACCATCGGGGTTGAAAATCGCGTTAATTCCTAGTTAAGCCTACACTTACCCTCGTAAGTGTGGGCTTAACTATCCCACTCTAGATTCCCATTGAGTGTATAACGATTCAAAGAGCTCTCAGACCTTGAACCGCCACCCCCAATGAGAAGACACTAGGTGGAAATAGACTCCTCCAACTAAAACACACTTTAATCAATAAACACCTTAGCCAAAATCCATTAAAGCCTTAATCACCCCCTCACCTCAAGAAAGATTAGCCTCTAGACATGATGGAGAAATCAACAACCATAGACAAACAAGAACAATGAAATAGCAAGTAAGGAAATTAAGAACAAGCAAAGTAATTAGCAAAGTAATTAAATAAAGAGTTAAGGGAAAAGAATACTTATCAAAATGTTGTAGATGAACAATGGAAAGCAATAAAAAGATGATCCAACAATCTCTCCATTGATTGAATCCCCAAATCTTCAATAATAAACTCAAATCTCCAAAACCCTAGATTAATCTCTCACTAATCTCCCTCTAAAATCTACTAATTATAAACTGAAAATAAAATCTAAGTCTAAACCTAGATGCCCTAGCTACTCCTAGATATCTCCCTAGATTAGATAATAGATCCCCGATTCATGCCCCAAGACGGGCTATTTAAACAAAAGGGGAAGAAGGGCCAAAACACACTGCTTTGGCCTAAAATTATCTTGGAAAAGGGTCGTCGCGATCGCTACGAGCATCGTGGCGTTCGCTACGACCCAAGACAGCGAAACTCTAACTCTCGCGGCTCCAAGGCGCCCGCTATGCCTAGCGTCGCGACTACCATGATCCGTAGCGAACGCTACGGCGGGCGAGCGAACGCCTATGACCGTCAACCGAAAATCGGGAAATCGGGCTTTATCATAGCGTTCGCTACACTTCGTAGCGACCGTTACGCCTGGGCGTAACCTTCGCTCGCTCAGAAGGCGTTCGCTACGACCGGCGTAAGGAACGCTACGGTCGTCAATTGATCTTCCAGCCACGTAAAGGGGCGTAGCGGTCGCTGAAGTCGTTGTAGCGAACGCTACGAACATGGATGCCCCCATACTTAGCCTTTTGGCCTGAACTCCCTCTCTTTTAGGCACGATTGGTCTCCCATGCTTCCCGGGTCTTCACCATGGCATCAAATCAGCTCCAAAGGTCTCGGGATGACCGAGTTATCGCCCTTTTTCGCAACTTCGCCCCCCTTTTATTATTCTCCGAACTTAATACCTAAAAATCACAAAACACGTAATAAATAACCATTTTATTAGGGAACGGCAATAGACTTGGCCGTAAACGAGTGGCATTTAGCCCCTAAAATGGGACTAAACACTCCCCCACACTTAGACTTTTGCTCGTCCCGAGCAAAACTAACCGAAAGAAACCTAAGAAACTAGAAAACATAAACACCTAACTCACTTTCGCAGGAATCGCGGATGCATTTAGCATATGCATCAAGCCCTTTAAACCCCCCGGTAGCTCGGGTGGACGAGGTAGGTCTCGTGAGGGTTTGTAGCAACTCTACCCACAAAAGCCATGAGAAGAAATGGAATAGAGAAGGGAAAGAAGAGTGAAAAACAAAACAAAGAAAACAAAGGAGAAGAAGAAGATACTCAAGCCCATTACAATGCACCTAGACACCCAACCGGCTTTACCAATCAAAAAGAAGGGGCAAACAAACAATTAAAAACACTTAGGTTGGAAGAATGCCAATCCTAGAGATTTTTAACCCCAACAGGCAAGCGTTAGCAGAACTTTCAAGCAACTAGGCCTAACCAAAACACAACCAAAAGTGATTAAAATATTTTGGCACAAGATAGATGGAAATTTTCGAAAAGGATTTAGGAGAGTTACACCATCAAGATCAAATCAATCACCCCTCCGTCACCAAATTAGTGAGAAAGCACATGTATGAGTATGAAACTAAGATAGTTGAGAGCAAACCTCACTCTTGGGGATGTGGAAACACTCCGCTCATGTGTTTTGAAAATGGAAATGATGTCTGGTTCCCTCAATACTCTAGCCTAGGAAACAATCTACCATATGCTTGCTAATCATCTCAATTCTCCGCCGCTAGATGCAAAATGCAAATGACAATCAAGAGGTCTTTGAAGGGGTTGTAACGGGGCTAAGGATAGGGGTAAGTGACGGAAAGTATTTGGATAAGTGGAGCTCGAAGCCAAGCTTGGAGTTATACTTCGCCAAATTCACGCAATGTTATTGAACCTTACTCACCCATAAGCAATTATAATGAACCCGAAACATTTATTGGAATCCGCCTCAAAATTAAATTCCTCATTTGTCGTCACACTTTTGCTTCCTTTTGTTTTCTTCTCTTTTTTTTCTTTTTTTCTTTTCTCTTTTTTTTCTTTTCTTTTTTTTATTTTCTTTTTTCGATTTTTGCTTTCTTTCTTTTGCTTTTTCTTTCTTTCTCCTTTTTTTTTCTTTTTCTTTAGAAGCGTGTGAATAAAGAGAGGATTAAATACAAAGCACAAAACTCATGGTTTCATTAACGCAATCAAGCTAATTTAAAGCTACATAAGTGGGAACAACCTATCACATCCTAATCATGACATTCCCAACATACCATTTTATGGAAATATTCACAAGTAACCCTACTAAACGCACTCCATAAACTCCAAGCAATGGCTTAGGATAGGAAGATATATAATCAGCCAAGGGTTGCAATTTCGGTTTATTTCAAGGACGGAGTAAACAAAGGCTTAAAGAAGGGTTAAAGGCGGGAAATTACATGATTCGGGTGGCTATTTGGCTATGTAGCTAAAATAAGCGAGAGTGAATGCCTCAATCATGTTGTCAATGCATGATGCAAAATGCAGTTTCAAAGAGATGAAAAGCAAGTTCTAGAGATCGCAACCAAGGTTGAGTCACACATGGGGATACGAGACTAATAAAAATGATTAGTCGTTTTGGCTTAGTAGTCTCACGGGTTTGTGCTCAACAACCAATCAGAGAACATAAACGTTCATATGCAAAGCTCACATCAATGGGTCAAGAAGGACCATCAATCTTTACTATCAAAATGCAATCCCAAATCAAGATGTTTTCGAAAATTCTTTTCAAAAGCTTTGAATCACAGTCGGCTATGCAAAGGTTAAACAAAGCTACAAGAGACACTACTTAGCTTACAATCATCACCGGAGGATTGCCTAACCTAACCTAACGACATTCTATTTTTTTTTCTTTCTTTTTTCTTTTTTTTTCAAATTTTTCAAATTTTAGCACTTTTTCGCTTTTTTTTTCACGAACTTTTCTAAGAAAGAACAAGTAACAAAAAAGACCCAAAAAGACTAGGTGCTCTTCCCAAAACATAATGATCTCCCCCCCCCCCCCACACTTAAAATCCACAATGTCCTCATTGTGGGAAGGTGTCACAAGAAAAAGGGTAGAGAACCGAAAAGAACAAACAAACAAGAACAACTAGCAAACAAAAGTGGTGGCGACCCGAGCCCACACGGCTCCAACATCAATATACCCCAACATAAACACTCAAAGGGGTTCGCCACCCAAAAGAAAGTCAAGCATGCAGCATGGATCATAGGATATTCAACTCAAAAAGAGAAGAGCGGAGAGATATTACCTCCAGTTCTTCAAAATAAATGATTACTCAATCCGCGATCCGTGATAATCGAGCAAAGGGTTAGGATATTCAAGTAAAAACAAGCAAGGCTCGTAAGATCCGCATGCAGGATTAGAAACAAGAAAAAGAAACAAAAGAAAAGAAATTAATCAAAACGGAAGTATGGGTTACCTTCCATGTAGTGCTTGTTTTAGGTCCCTAGCTTGACCTAAATACCCGTTTGATTCTTGAAAGACGGGGTGAACAAGATAGGAACATTTTCCATCTCTTCCACCATTTTCTTTTCCTCCCTGTCCAACAATTCCCACTTTGCAAGCATAAAGGTCAAGATGATCTAACTTGGTTTGTAGTTGGCCTCGGGGCGAAGAAAGGCAGTGGCTTCTTATGTTTCTTCCACCTTCTTTTTCTCATCTTCTTCCAACATCTCCCAACTACCATAGTGAACCAAGCAAGTTGCTCCTCCGGCGGTCGAATAGAGTGGAATAGATGAGGAGGCAATTTAAACTCCACTTTACTTGTTTCCCAGAGTTTTGGAGCCTTGGGAGCAAGCATGAGTTGATGACAGTCATCTTCCTTCGAGAATTCTTCTTCCTTCTCAACCCCTTCTTTGAATTCTTCTTCAATAAAATAATTCGAAGTGATCGGGAAGTACTCAAACTCTACTTGAGGAAGGGGAAACTCCAAAGATACTTCATCATTGATAATAAAATCATGGACCTCCATACGCTCAAATAAAGGTTCCTCCAAGGGAACATCCTCCACCTCTCGAGTATATGCCCCATCAGTAAGATTAGTGAGGAACACGACCTCACTACCATCGAGCTCAACGTGGATAGGCTCAAGAAGGATCTCCTCCAAAGGACGCTCACATGAAAGCTCAAAAGTATAAGGTTCTATCAAGCACCCACCTATTTCCTCATTGAATTCTTCTTCCTCACTCAACTTCTCCTCATTCTCACTTTCAGCTTCTTCAAGAAACACCTCCCTTTCTTCATTCATCTCCAACTAACTCGCTTTTTCTTCTTCTCTCAAACATCCCTCTTCCGCATAATTTATTACTATCGCTTCCCCTTCACTCCGGAGGGTAATAAGATTCACCGGCACCATTGGAGTAGGTTGAGGTTGTATGGGGACGGTTTGAGGGATGTAGTCTATATGAGCCGTTTGGGCCCATTGATTCTCAATGTTCTCGAGGCGAGCCCTATCATTCTCTTGATTTTCAACAATTTGCTTCAGCAACTTCTCTATGTTGGACCCTTGAGATGGTTGGGGTTCTTGAAGATGAGGAGTAGGTTGGTGATAAGTGGGTTGCCAAACTTCTTGGTTTTGGTGGTTGGGTGAGAAATATTGGATGTTTTGGGTGGAGGGTTGGGTCTCCTGCACGACTCCCAATTGGTTGGCTGTTCCATTAGATACCATCTTCTGTTGCATCTCTTGGACGACGCCCATAAGGAATTTGATAGTAGGTTCGCTCTCCAAGGAATAGCCTCTACTTCCTAAACTCCGACGGCTTCCCCAAGAAGGAGAATGTTGAAATAGCTCGTGAAGGAAAACATTTGCTTGATGCTCGGTCTTCATAAGGAACATTCCTCCTGATGCAATATCAATTGAGTCTTTAAGATCGTCTTGAAGCCCATGGTAAAACTGATGTAACAATAACCAATCCGGAAGATTGTGATGTGGACATCGCCTTTGAAGAAGTTTAAACCTTGCCCATGAATCGAAAAGAGTTTCTCCCGGCGCTTGCTTGAAATTCAAGATAGCATGTCGAAGCTTTATCGTCTCATCACCGAAAGAAATGGTGAAGAAAATCCTCAATGCATCCCAAGTAGTATATGTACCGGGTGGACAAATGTCGAGCCACATCTTAGCTTTTCCTCCCAAGGTGAGAGGGAAAAGCTTCAATTTCAAAAACTCCGAAGATACCTCTAGCATATGCACAAAACCAATCCGACCTTCAAATCTTCTAATATGATCGATAGGGTCCTCGAAGCCATCTCCATAGAATTGGTTTCTCTCAAAAGCGTCCAGCAGGCATGGTTTGAACTCGAATGTTGCGGTGGGTGGTAGTGGCGGTAGGATGATAGGATTGCCTCCCGTACCCGATGATGGAACGGCATATGATAGAAGGGTACGGGGTGAATCAGCTTGGACTTCACCCATTAGGACTTGAAACCTCCTACGATGCTCGGTAGAACATTAGGGCGTACCTACATGCATCAACAAGAACCGATAGAAGCATCAAATTCATTTGGATTGGCACAAACTAATTTCTAGCGTGAAAGCAAACTCAATTAACCAAAGACCAAGAAACTAAAACTAGGGGCGCTGGCTCCCCGGCAACGGCGCCATTTTGTGTACCAGCGACTTGTAAGACCTCGGTTTTGTCGTTCTCTCTCAGGGAGCTGGCGGCCTTGGTCAAAGGAACTAGGTCAATGGTCGGGTTGAGATTGCTAAGGTAAGGATATTGGTCTGAAAGATCACAAAGCAAGAAATAAAACTAAGGTCGGTCAAGGAATGGAAAAGGTTCGGGGGTTTTAGACACTTAACGGAACTTTTGATCAAGAAGTTTTCATGATTAAAATGCATAAAGTTAGATTCATCTATGGAACAACGCGGGAAAAAGGCCACGATGAATCCCCTCCCTCGAGGAAGATTCAAATTAACTACCCTATGTACACTATGGACCATCGGGGTTGAAAATCGCGTTAATTCCTAGTTAAGCCTACACTTACCCTCGTAAGTATGGGCTTAACTATCCCACTCTAGACTTCCCATTGAGTGTATAACGATTCAAAGAGCTCTCGGACCTTGAACCGCCACCCCCAATGAGAAGACACTAGGTGGAAATAGACTCCTCCAACTAAAACACGCTTTAATCAAAAAACACCTTAGCCAAAATCCATTAAAGCCTTAATCACCCCCTCACCTCAAGAAAGATTAGCCTCTAGACATGATGGAGAAATCAACAACCATAGACAAACATGAACAATGAAATAGCAAGTAAGGAAATTAAGAACAAGCAAAGTAATTAGCAAAGTAATTAAATAAAGAGTTAAGGGAAGAGAATACTTATCAAAATGTTGTAGATGAACAATGGAAAGCAATAAAAAGATGATCCAACAATCTCTCAATTGATTGAATCCCCAAATCTTCAATAATAAACTCAAATCTCCAAAACCCTAGATTAATCTCTTATTAATCTCCCTCTAAAATCTACTAATTACTAACTGAAAATAAAATCTAAGTCTAAACCTAGATGCCCTAGCTACTCCTAGATATCTCCCTAGATTAGATAATAGATCCCCGATTCATGCCCCAAGACGGGCTATTTAAACAAAAGGGGAAGAAGGGCCAAAACACAGTCGTTTTGGCCTAAAATTATGCTGGAAAAAGGGTCGTCGCGATTGCTACGGGCATCGTAACGTTCGCTACGACCCAAGACAGGCGAAAACTCTAACTCTCGGCAGCTCCAAGGCGTCCGCTATGCCTAGCGTCGCGACCCAGTCAATGATCCGTAGCGAACGCTACGAAGGGCGTAGCGAACGCTATGACCGTCAGCTGGAAAATTGGGAAATCTGGGCTTTATCCTAGCGTTCGCTACACCCTTCGTAGCGACCGTTACGGTCTTGGGCAGAACCTTCTGCCTGGGCTAGTAGCGTTCGCTACGACCGGCGTAAGGAACGCTACGGTCGTCAATTGATCTTCCAGCCACGTAAAGGGGCGTAGCGGTCGCTGAAGTCGTTGTAGCGAACGCTACGAACATGGATGCCCCCATACTTAGCCTTTTGGCCTGAACTCCCTCTCTTTTAGGCACGATTGGTCTCCCATGCTTCCCGGGTCTTCACCATGGCATCAAATCAGCTCCAAAGGTCTCGGGATGACCGAGTTATCGCCCTTTTTCGCAACTTCGCCCCCCTTTTATTATTCTCCGAACTTAATACCTAAAAATCACAAAACACGTAATAAATAACCATTTTATTAGGGAACGGCAATAGACTTGGGCGTAAACGATTGGTATTTAGCCCCTAAAATGGGACTAAACAATCCTCAACGCACATCCTCCACCATGTGTAGTCTTTCCCATCGAACTCCGGAATCTTTACAATTGCGCCCGCCATTGCTTCTCAGTCTGCAGATCAACCACACTCCAACCAAAGCTCTGATACCAGTTGTAGGATTCTCAGGGCGTTGTTAGCTGATAAACAATAATAAAACACGAAAAATAATAAAGATTTGACACAAGGAATTAATGTGAAAAAACCCAAACCGGGAAAAAAACCACGAAAGATGCACTATCAGAGGATTACAACAGTGTTTCAGAGATTCTCAGACCTCGACAATCTCTCACAACCTCCCTAGAGTTACAACCCGAGAACCCAACACTCACAGATGAGCCTCACACAACTCCCTCAAGGACACATAGTTTACAGGTTAATCTCTTGTGCTACAAGATGAAACACTCTCACTTGCAATACAAATAAACCTAACACCTAGGCTCTATTTATAGTCCAAGGCTGACACAATTTTAGGATTAATAGAGTCCCTACATCAAAGGAATTACAAAAAACAAGTGGAACAAATCAACAACTTGATTCTCACTCAAACTTTTCTACCTTGTTCCCCAAGAGACAGAGATCAACCCAAAATTGGTGTCCACAATCAACCCAACAAAAAAATCCCTTAATTTATTAAAAAAGAAAATAGAACATTTATTACTATTATTATACATCTCACATCATTATTATGACGGTTATAAACACTCCTCCTAATTATATATCATGATTCTAATGATTATAAACTATTGAGATATTTTATTAAAAAAATAAAAAGAAAATGTTGACAAATTATATATTTTTCAAGTCCACAAAGACACCTAAATATTTAATTTTCTCTTCATTGAGTTTTTTAAATAAATATTATATATAATACTTAATGTTTTTTGTGTCATTTTTTCCAATTTGGTCAAAACTCAAATGTCAAAAGTAAAATATCTTCAACAAGCATTAAGCAAAATAAAATAATGAAAAATCGGTAAATTTAGCATTAATCTTTAAACCCAACATTGAAAAAAAGTAGGAAAAATATACTTACAATTAAATAAAAAAGCAACAAATAAGATAGAATAACCTGTGCATTGCATGGACATAAAGACTAGTTGAATATTACATATAAATACAACTTTCGCTACCTTGAAAAAAATCAATTTGCCTTTATAATTATGTTACTGACAATGGTCAAGTATAAATGATCATATATGTAAACTTCATTATGAGATTAATATGATTCGAGATTAAGGCCTCAAATACCTAAATAAGTGTTTCTCGTAACAACAACTAAGGGTCTACCATTAATGGTAAACAAAACTTCTGTATTATAGTAAATTAAATTATTAAACTCGTGGATTTTAGTGTACCAACACTAAGTTACCTTAAGTTGCACAATATTTTGGTCTACTACAATCCAATAAGTTTTATTCATACAAGGACTTTTGGATAACTCAAAGTTATTAATTATTACTTGTTAAATGTTCGTTTGATGAAAGTAAGAAAAGGTCATTACAATGTATTTGGACGGATTCATATATTCTAAAGTATCTTGTTTTATGTATGCATGCGAATATATGTTGCTTGATATGAATTGTTAGCCCTTAATAATGTTAGTTTAAACAAACTTCATTGATTCTGCCAGAGAAAGTGTCTCTGACCTTAGTATGTGACTGACCTTGGTATGTGACTGACCTTGCTGTTGGCAGCTGATCTGTTACATCCTTGAGCTCACCAACCTCATGATACATTGGAATGATGATGAGTTTAAAGGATGAAAAAGAAAGCATATGATTTGGATAAGAAGACATGAAAAAGAGGATCAATGTGAAAGGATTTGTTTCCCAAGGCATTGGAGGAGCAAGGACAAGCCAAAATATGGATGAAGAAGCCACAATACTGGGGAGGAACAAGGAAGCACCAGTCTGCGTGTTTTGATGCAACTGCATAGTAAAATGTTCGAATTTTAGGATGATGCAGCTATGCAGGCAGTTGCGTAAAATGACGCGACTGTGTCATCTGACAACTTTTTATTTTCAATTAAACTTCAATATTCAATTCTCATTCTAGGTCTTAGGGATGCCTCCTCTCTAGCCTCCCTCTGGTTTTTTAGGGTAATTTTTGGTTTAATTCGTTTCTCTACGCAAAGAATTCTGGGATTTCACTTTAAATTCTATAATTAATACTGAGTTTTCTATCCCTTTCACTTTATTTTTCTATGTTTATATATTGCTTACTAGATTGATTTTGTTTCTTAATTGCATTAATAAGTTAATCTATTGTTAATTTGTATTGTTTGAGTTGTGATTGAATTACTTGATGTCTAATTGATTTTATTGAGGCTTTAATCTATCTATATTTATGCTTGTAATTAGAGTTTTCCTCTATGCCCACCATGTGTTCGATAAAATGCTTGAGAGAGTTTTCATCCGTGTTTCTAAGCAAATGATTTATGCTGAGAGGTGAGATCAATTTGCTAGTGTGGTTAGAGATAATGATTAAGGTTTTGGCATAAGAATAGTTGACTTCTAACTAGGTCGATATATGGTTCCTATTCTAGTAGTTTAAGTAGACTAGCTCCATGAGAATATGTGGTTAGAATAGTTGACTATCCTCCCGAGAGAAGGCTTTTGTTTTGTATAATATTGGTAGGTTTGGTCATTTTGATCGATTAGTTCGTTGAATGTTGATATTGCAACCTTTGCATCTTTTTTATTGTTTTCATAGTTGATGGTTCCATGATCACCACTATCTCCAGTTAATTTGCCTAGCTTGAAACACTCTAATTTGTTTAAAATTTCTGGAGCATACCCCTGTACGTAAGATAATTGTACTCCGTAAGTATGAGATATTGATATTCTTATAAGATTAGGAGGAGTATCTCCTAAAGAAAGGGATCCTTGGGTGGTTAGTGAAATAATTCTCATAAACCATGTAGCTAATTTTCACTTATTTATTATTATGTTAATTTAGTTAGTTTTTCAATAATAATAATAATAATAATAATAATAATAATAATAATAATAGGTGACAAAATCAAGGACGCTTTTATAAATCAAAATCAAGACAAACAAGTTCATTTTTTTCTTTTTATATAAATATGGATGAGTAAGCGCCGTTCTTCTCTAGAGATGGTAATGGGGCGGGGAATCCCCGAACCCGTTGGGGCCCCGCCCTGCTCTAGGGAAATATCCCCGCCTCTATTGGGGATGGGGACGGGGACGGCGACGATTTTTCAAAATCCGCTTGGGGATGGGGCGGGGATGGGGACAAAATTTTCCCCATCCCCGTCCCCATTTTCCCTGCCGGGGTGAATTCCTCGTCCGGCCATCCCCATCCTCGAATCCCCATCCCCGAAAATGTTAAAATTACCAAATAACCTTTATTCAAATTTAATATATATATTAATGGGAAGGACAAAGTAGTAATTTTCTAATTTATTCTCACTTGTTGATGTATTATTGTTTGATTTTGATGTATTATTACTTGAGCAAGTTAAATACGTTGTATTTTGAACATGTTAAAAACCGGGTTCGATTAAAAACCGGATCCGATTTAAATTTAGTTAAATTTAGGATAGTTTTAAAAAATCCCCGTTGGGGATGGGGAATCCGAGGGAATGGGGATGGGAATGGGGATGAGTTTTGGGAGCGGGGATGGGGACGGGGGTATACTCCCCCATCCCCGATCCACCCCGTTGTCATCCCTATTCTTCTCTCTTTGCTCTCGATCTTGTTCTTTCTTTGATGTGATTATAGCCTGATATTTCATATTTCTTCCTTTAAAATATCATTATGCATTTTGTTTAGGGAAAATTTTTACATAGTCCCGCGGGACTACAAATCAATCCTCTCATCCCGCTATACGTCGGCATGATGTCAGCAATTTTCGTTTTTTCCTCTATAATGTCATGCTAAATGGTTTTTTGTTGCAAACTAAAGTCAGTGTGCTGCTCGCAGCTTGGTGGTAGGGTACATGGCACATGCCTGTGAGGTCACTGGATCGACTCTGGTTGGCATCGATATTCATAATTTAATGACACAACCCTTTTTTCTCTGTTTACTTTTCTTTTTCTTACCTTCTAAAGTTTTTCAAACCTTTTTTTTTTCCAAGAACAGGAAAGCGTTTTATATTGCTCCAATGATATTTTTTTACCCATTTATATTTTTCTTTAATTCTTTTTTCTCATATAGTTTTCCATTTTTCTTCACTTTCTCTTTTTTCATAATTTTCCCATTTTTAAATATCATGTTTTGTTTTGCACACTAAATATTGTATTGTTACGCACTACATATAACTTTTGTGCACACTAATTACTATACTATTACACACTAAATGTAATATGTTTGCACACTATATATATATATGAAGCTTGCATGCCAAATATAAAATTATTAGACGCTTTGTGACGCCCCGGAAATTCAATTATAGAAGGTCAAAGTCAAACTAACGTTAACAGACAAAACTTAGCGGAAGACTTCAAATTTAGTTTGGGCGTCACTGCCGTATCCCCGAAGGAATACAAGGCGAGAAAGGAAAACACAACTGTCTGCTAACGGCAACTACTAACAACTCAATAAACTTTAAGAATTCATAACGAAAACAATATAAAAGGTTCAAGGACTTCTAGACTCGTCGTCCTCACTTCTAACTCCCGTCCCCAGCATTTAGATCTTCACCTGAAAACAAAACATTTCAGAAAATGAGGGGGAAATCTCAATAATGTCTACCCCTAACGTTTAAAACAGTTTAAGTTCATTTCAATTCATTTTGGGGAGAGGGATCAAATCAAACGTTTTACAAACCTTTAACCCTTAACTGTTTTCCTCAACCCATCCAATCCATATTTTAATGTGCGGGCGGGATACCAAATCCATTAAAGTAACAAATATCATACCGGATCCCAGATCCTCTGCCTACCATGCACTCGACCAAGGTCCTGCACTTTGCCTACCACAGCTCGACTGTAATATCAAGAGTTCACATTTCCGCCTACCACAGGCTATGACTGGTCCTGCACTTTGCCTACCACAAAGCTACGACCAGAAAATCAAGAGTTCACATTTCGCCTACCACAGCTACGACTGTGGTCCTGCACTTTGCCTACCACAGCTACGACCAGGTCCCACTTTGCCTACCACAAAGCTACGACCGAATATCAAGAGTTCACATTTCGCCTACCACAGCTCGACCAGTGGTCCTGCACTTTGCCTACCACAGCTACGACTGTGGTCCTGCACTTTGCCTACCACAGGCTACGACCAGAATATCAAGAGTTCACCTTTCCGCCTACCATAGGCTACGACCAGGGTCCCAAACCCTTTGCCTACCACAGGCTACGACCAAATAAACCCGCTTAATGTTTCACTTGAATTAATAGTATCTTATGCAAAAACTCAACTCAAAACTCTCAAGTCAAACCCAACCCAGGGTATCAAAACCATTAACAAAACTACTTATAAAGGACCATCACAATTTCTCAACTCATAAATCAATAAACACAAAATTACAAACAGTTATCCAAAACAGATGGACACATTTCAACATAAAGTCCCCTTTCGGGATGCAATTCTCAAAACAGATTAGAAAACATTAAAACACATTTAAAGAGCATCCCAGTGGGGATTAGAGCATAGACATTACCTGAATAACGTCACAGTACAGCAATAAGGAGAACACACTTGAGCTCACTATCGTCACGCACTAACTCGGGCCTAGAATAAGAATAATTATCTAATCAAAACGCGTTCTAACGAAGTTAGTATTAACTATCAACTACCTAACCCGTCCCCTAAGAACACTTAGGTTCCTATCATTTATGAAATTACACTTAACATCTCTAAGATAACACATAACAGGATCACACATTAATTTCACTCAACAATTCTTTATAAATAAAAGCAAACAGAGGACAGATTACAGCATTCACATAAAACGAGTCACAACTCGACTTCCCGACATCCTATGGGTCTGGTTCTGGACTTTTCGGAAACCTCGGGATGTCTACTAAAACCTTTATGTTGATGGTTAAGCCCAAATCAGTCCCTAAGGACTCTAAAAACACCCATCTTCCCAATTGGTCCAGTTCTGACATGTTCTGGTAAAACGGTTATAACTCGGGCTATACAAATCAAACGTTCGATCCGTAAAATTCTTATGGTTCCTAACATCTAAGGGAACCTCCAGTCCAAAGGGTTTGATCAAAAGGTAACTATACTATCCGTGGTGACTCAATCTTTAGACACTAACGAAACTGTCCCGTTAACGGTTATTAACTAATTTGTTATTTCGGTTCTAACCTTTACCAAAAGGTCTTGGGGTTCTAACTTGGGCTTAAAACGATACTTAGGGTCAAAGGTATATAGTCCAACCCAACTAAGGTCCAACATCAAACTTTTTAACATTAAAACCAATTTATAGAACATGAAAATTCACTTTACTATTGTCACTAACCCTAAAGTCATGCATGATATAATAAACATCATCTTAACAAGAATTCTACATTATTCTAATTCAAGGTTCCAAGAATTAACAAGGATGATTATAACATGTGGGTCTCTTTAATCAAGATTCAAGAAAGACTAAGAGAACATATGAATAAAAACAAAGTGCATATAATATTTAAACTATTAATCTCTTTTACAAGATTTAAATCAAGCATCATGAATTAATAAACGAGAATCGAATCCTTAGTAAAACAACTAACCTAAATTATTTAATCAAGATTAAACATGAATTAAACATGAATGAACTCTAAGAAAAATAAAAGATCATATAATGTTTAACTTAATGAAACAAGAAACCTAATTAACTTAATGAAACAAGAAACCTAATTAACTTTCAAGAATCAAGATTTAGCAAGAAACGTGAATTACTAACAAAAATTGAACTTTTAATAATTAAACAAATCTAATTCACTTAACAACTTAATCATGGATAACCTTTAAAAGAGATCAACATGTAAATTTCTTTAACTACTAACAAGGATTGAATCTAATTTAAACAACCTAATTCGTTAATCAAGAATTTAACCTAGATATTAAGCTTCCAATTTCGTGCATATAATAATAATATGGTGGTCTACAAAGATTCGTATAAAGAATATAAATAAAAATAAAGAATATCAAAGAGCAACTTTTTAAACCTAATAACCAACTATTACAACCTAAACTAATTACACTTCCAACATAAAATTACACATAACAAATAAACAACTTATACATAATAGATAATTTACACATAATTACAACCAAGAATTATTTACAAATAATTTCCCTAAATTACAAAATTACAGAAATAAAAATAATAAAACTGATAATAATAATATTAATAATAATAATAATAAAAACAGAATAATAAAGGAAAAAAAAAAGAAAACACTTAGGGTTAGGGCTTTAGGGTTTACGTTTAGGGTTTAGGGCACGGATTTTCCGGCGGCACGACGGGCAGGCGTCGACGGTGGCACGACGGGCGGCGGTCAGAGGCGGCGACAGCAGCGGCGGCGCTGTGGTGCGGCGGTGTCGGGATGGGCAAGGGCTGCGTCTGGGCTTGGCAACAGCAACCGCGACAGTTGCAACTTCACGTGGTCTGGACACGCTAGGGTCGGGGTACGGCGGCGAGGGCGGTGGCCTGGGGGTGGTTTCCGACCGATGCCGTGGCGGACGCACTGTGGGACGGTTCAGCAAGGAGAGAGAGAAGGGAGAGGGGGAGAAGAAAGAGAGAGAGAGAGAGAGAGAGAGAGAGAGAGAGGGAGAGGACGACCCTGGGCGGTTGCCGGTGGTGCAGGCGCGGTGCGGCGGTGGTGCAGGCGCGGTGCGGCGGTGGTGCCGGCTTAGAGGAGGTAGCCAAGGGAGAGAGAGGGGGGAGAAAAGCTAGGGTTTGAGGTTTGATAGGGATTAGGGTTTGAGAGGAGGGTTTAGGGGTTTTATATTAAACACATTTAGGCCCAAATTAACCCAATCTAATCCAAACCCAACCCATTTAAAACAATTAAAATTGATTTTTTTTCTATAACCCAATAATTCTAATAATAGTAATAATAATATTAATTTTAATAATCATATGATCACATAACAAATAATATTCATGTAATTAATCACATAATAATATTAGTCAGCGGAAATTACTATTCTACCCTTGTTAGTCCCTCAACGGTCCTACGAGCTCAAGCGTTAGCAAAATAAAACACAGGCGAATAATAATAAATAACGAAGTCAAACCTAATTTACTAACGACGTCACGGTCAACATCTTCGGATTTTTCGGGGTTTTACACGCTTACTATAATATTCACACACTAAATATGATACGTTTGCACACGAAATATTTATACACACTGAACATGGTAATTCCATTTTTTAATATCTTGTTTTATTTTGCACACTAAATATTATACTGTTGCACACTACACATAATTTTTGTGCACACTAGTTACTATACTATTACACACTAAATTTAATAGGTTCGCACACCAACTATATATAATAAGCTTGCATACCAAATATAGTATTATTAGACACTTATTATAATATTCACGCGCTAAATGTAATACGTTTGCACACAAAATATTCATACACACTAAACATGGTATTTATTTACACATTAAATTAATGTAATGCGTCTGTACACCAAGTATAATACGTTTGCACGCCAAAAATAATACTATTGCACACTAACTATAATATTTATGTACACTAAGGGTCGTGTTCTTTTCTGCGGTTGGCAAACTGCGGTGCCACAGCCTACCGCAATTTGCCACAACCTACCACATTTTGACGCAAATCATCATTTTTCTCTCTCATCATTTTTCTCTCTCCTCACTTTACTCCTCTTCTTTTTACATTCTCTCTCCTCACACCTCACCACACCCCACCACAATTCCACCACACCTCACCACACCCCTCCACAATTCCACCACGCCTCACCACACCATTCCGCAAAATAACGCATAAAAAAACACGGCTTTAGGATGCAAATATATAGCATGCAACTAATGTATAGTGTGCGAATGTCAAATATATAATTAAGATAGTAAATTTTTTATATGTCTTTAGTCTTTATTTCACCCAAATAAGAAAAATAAAGATATATGAAAATGGTAAAAATGATAAAATAGATAATGCTAAAAAGAGGGAAAAATCAAATGCCAAAAATTAAACTTAAGATTATGAATAAAAGGGAAAGGCAAAAACCAAATATGGCAACCCTTAGCATTCGAACCCAAGACTTGCAGTAAGTATAACCACCACCAACCAGTAAACTACTATGAATATATGAAATGGAACAAGTAAAACTACATTTATATGCAAAGCAAATAGCGGGAGTAGCAAGCAAATCTATACTCCCGCGGGAGTATGGTATAAGGTCTGATCAGATCCAAAACTAGAATAAAATTAAAAACTTATTAAATATAACACATGAAACAATTAAATAACAACACGTGCCATTAAAACATTAGATAATAACACATGCCAATAAAGAGCCACAAAAACAAAAATCTCAACAAATGATATAACCTTTGGTAATTAACTCCAACAAGACTCAAGATAACTAAAGATAACTAATAATCCAACGCACTAATTAACTTCACTTAGGCAACTAGATCGAGTTCCATCCACAAACTCAAGCACTCAAGATCACAATACAACCGAAATCTAGCAAGTGAATTTAGTTCACCAAGAATAAATTCAACTTTTACGAGCTAAACGTTTCATGTGAAAAACATTATGCTCAAAATCCCAATACACCCAATCTCGTCACCGGGCCGAATAAGAACATCATGAAAAATATCTTCCCATCCAAGAAAATAAGTATCATTAGGACCTCTCTCAATATAAATATTATGACTAGCATACTTCTTAGGAGCGCCAAGCCAATTTGAATGGTCCCAAATAGTCGTGGTTATCTTGTTTTGAGCGCACACGACAAGGCTAGTAAGATTCAAGGGCCAATACCTAAAGACATGATCGAATGCCTCGTTGTGTGCTAGGGTTAGCCTCCCATTGATGAAGTCGAGCCAAGTGACTTTCTTCTTTATGACCCACGGTTCATTAGGGTTTGTCACGGGTGGGTCAAAAACATCCCTAATTTTGATTAGGAAACGAGAGGGTTGGTGTTGATGTGGGTTAGGGCTTTGCATTATCAAAACCTCCTCTTCTTTGGAGGGGAGGAAATTGTAGTACAATGTCTTGTGAGTTGTAGTTAACAAGGTTGAGGGGGAGGGTTGGTGAGGTTGGGACATCATTTTAAACTTAGATAATACAAATGGAATTTGTGTTTAGATTTTTTGGGTTTGAATGATTGTTTTGGGTGGTAAAAGTTGCTTCAATTTATAGTGAAAATGTTTCATGTCATTTACAATAAAATTAACTTTTCAGGAAGTCAATCTCGATATTATCTACCTTTTAAATTTTTGAAATTATGAATCATAGTGTTGAAAAATATGAATAATTGCTATTTTTTCCTTTATATGTAAAATTTAGAGAGAAAATGTCTAAAAAAGTTAATTGTATTAGAATCTACCTATATTCGCTCATGATCAAGCTATTCGTCGTATCTAGTTTAATTATAATCTAACGTTTAGATATCTAATATACATCTTAATTGGCAATAAATAAGTTTTTTTATTATTTTACATTTACATAAACATTATGCGTACATGAGAGATAACTGTTTAAATCTAATTTGGATCACCGAATCTCGCATAAACGAGATTATTTTGGTGTTTGTTGTTATTGTAGCAGCAATGTAAATTAAACATCTTACTTGCATCTCAAACCATAGCGAATAAGCCTCTTTTTTACCATTTATGTAACATCGTATATTCGTACTCCCGATATTCTAAATATTAATGACGCATCTATCATTAAGTTTATAAAATCGATAAAGTAGAAATTAACATGTATGTAGCCTAATTTACAACATTAATGTGATTTAATATTAAGAACTCAAATACCTAAATAAGCACCTAGTTTCTTAATTCCTAGTTTTTTGTAGTACTTTTTTTAAAAAAGATCTTTTATGAAATTTTAAGCAGATCTTATAATTCATACTATTTTTTAGTGTAATAATGTACGTAAAAGAAGATTATGCACGTGTCCTAGACAATTCGTTTTATAGCAAATCATACCATATATCGTGGAGGACTTGTCTAGATTTTCTACTTGTAATTTAAGTACGTAGATTTCTTAACTGATAAGTTTTACAATAAATTATTAAATTTGTATATATTGATGATTTTGCAATAATGTTTGATACCATATAAGAATTGATTAAATTATTGTTGAATAACAAATTAATTGTAAGCATAAATAGGTAGATTCCTTGGAGTATTTAGGTCATGTTCAACAACAACGTTTAGATTAACATTTAGCGTTTTGACCAATCAAAATGTCATTTTGTCGAATTCTAGATGTTCGGTAAAATAGTGTTTTGTATCTATAAATGACATTTGATGAGGAGTTTGATTCACAATGATATGGCTAACGTCAAAAGAGATGGACAATGATTACAAAAGGCACTTATTGTGTGTGTGTGTGAGGAATTGATAGAATGAACATTGAACTATTGTGAGCATATGAGCACTAATAATCTGAGTCATTCATTAGTCAATATGGGTTTGAGATTAGTAAGCCAATTTACCTTTATTTGTAGGGTTGTGTACAAATTTTCTAATTTTTTGATTGACTTAATATTTTTTTTGAGGCACCTCACATGATTTAAGGGAGGAAAAAAAGATAATCCTCAAACATTAATTCAGCCCCCAATTTCCCAGACCCTGCACTAATTGCATTATCGATTCCTAAACGTATTAAGTTCATTCCAACAGCCGAGAGTAAATTGAAATGAATATCCAACATAATCGAAATGAACTTCGAAGTATCCAACATAATGAAAATGAACATCAGATACAGACAACAATTCGTAAGGTAGCAAAAATAATAATCAAAATGAACATCCATCATAGACAACAAAATAAATATTCAGCATAGTCAAAATGAACATCATGCAACATTATAATGAATATCTACTACAAGAAAATGGATATCGAATGAAAGATACTAAGAACATTGAAATGAACATCCAACAACAAGAAAAATGAGTATCAAACTGAACATCCAGTACAATCAAAATAAACATCCAACAACATCATAATGAACATGCGACATAATAAAAAATGAACATCAAATATAGGCAATAATCTGTTTGACAACAAAATGAACATCCAGTTACCCACTACATTCTGAACTCATAAATGAACATTGCTTACAACAAACGCCAATGCCATTTTTCTGATATCGGATGCCCATTTTTATGATTCCTTTTAATGGATTTTGATGTTAAACATACTGGGTGGTGAAACAATCGTTGCTTGATTAATCTAATCTAAGCAAACCAATTGTTGGTAAAATGATGTTTGACCGGTCTTGAAACTTCACCATCTTCTCTTGACTTATTGATCTTCTAGCGGTGTAGATGAAAAGATGGAGATTGAACTTAATAAGCAAACGATTATCAATATTGTTTGGATATTGCTAAGAGTCATGGACGAACTCATTTTCTTTTTAAAAAAAACTATTTATTATATTGTAAATGTTTAGAGGGACGAAACTTAACGACATAACACATTTAAGATAAGTTTGTTTCTCACTTGATTCACTCAAGTATAGCTGCAGTCTAGACAAAAATGAAAGGTTACGATTAGATGAAGGATATATCTACAAATGGGTAGCAAATGACTCCTATTTATAGGAGTCATCCTACACCCCCTAGACCTTTAGTCAAATAACTTAATTAATATTCTTAATGAGTATCTTAACTTTGACTAAATCAATTAACCACATGTTTAAATATAGTTGTTGGGGTCAATATTCTGATGTTAATTAGAGATTATAACTTAATGGTTCAGATTATATAGCCGCTACAGGCAGCTGAGCGCTATCACGGATCGTGTTCTACATGACACAACCCGTGGCAGGGTCAACACTGTCTGTATTCTGGTGAACCGTACTTTCACTTTGTATTCTGGTAATAAAAAAAAATAAAATTGGATTGTAGTGGTACGAAATCTACCTTCACATTCTTCTTATTTTTTTTATTCCTACACTATATTGTTTTTGTTTTTTCGTTCCTACCCCTAGAAAGTTAATGAATTGTAGTTTCTAAAACATTTTTTAATTATTTTTTTTGAGACACCGAATAATTATTATGATTTTTTAAAAATAATAAAAGTGAAAAAATCGTAAAAAATAGAAAAAAAAATGAAAAAAATTGGGAGAAACGCTATATTCATTAAAAATCATTGTAAAGTGTTATACTAAGTTTTGAATCAAATGCAACACAAAATCTATGATTCCCTTGAAAATATCTCACTACAATCCAATTTTTTTTTTTTTGGACCACCAGAATATAAAGTGAAAGTACGGTCCACCATTGTCCAATTGGTGAAAGTATGGATTATTAGAATCCAATTATCCAATATATATATATATATATATATGACATGGCTAGAAACACTTGGCCTAGTGCATTCCAAGTAGTTGCCTGATAGCCTCAGCTTCAGAACACCACATATATATATGATGTATTAGTGGGCCTAATTTCTTTTCTGTTCCCCCTTCTCAAGTCTCAACACAAACAAAAACACACAGAAAAAAAGGAAAAAATGGAGGTACTTTCATCTGTATCTTCAGCTTCAGTATGTTTGCTCCCTTCATCTTCATGGTTAGGAAATGATTCTACTAATTACCAGAAAAATGTTAAGCAATATTCCATGAAATTGAGAAAATCGAAAAGGTTGGAGGTGAAGTTGTCAGTAACAAACCAGGTTTCAGAAATTGTAGCTGATCCTGCTCAACCTCAACTCACCTGGGAAATCATTGTTGGTACTCTAGGTTAGATTGCTCTCCTTTTTTACATCTTTCTTTCTCTTTTTTACAAGCTGCAAATTTGTTATTGTATTACCAAACAAGTGGTAATTGTAATAATTTTAACTTTTAAGGTCTCCGATAGTACTCTTCGATTGATAATTTCGTACATAGTATGCTATTAACAATTGCAATATTATAATTTTATGATAGTATATATTTTTCGTTACGAATCTAATGGTGGTAATTTTATAGAACAACTCATTGTATTTATTAGAAATTTATACCAGTTTCAGTTGAGTAATTAACCCTATAATGTTTGTGTGCAGCTGGAGTTACGCCTTTCATTGTTGCTGGAATTGAGTTCAGTAAAAGGATTGTAAGTATGATTTATGAAAGATGATAATTACTTAATTTTTTTCAAGTGCTTTACCATAATATAAACACTATATGATTGTGTATTGAATTTGAGAATAATGACATGATTGAATTGTAGAAGTGTATATAGTATCAAATTGTAAATTGTATATAAAGTTATGCTTTTATGTATATTGTTTTTGGATTATTAAAACACGTAAAAATCGTCTTACATATGATCGAGGGTGGGGTTGATTCGATTGAAGTATTATTCATATTTATTGATGTGAGTGATGTTGTTAAGTCCTTAAAAGTCTTTTATAATTGATGAAAGTGATAGTTAATTTGAAATGAATACAGTTGAATTTCACCACTGATGTATGGAGGAGTTTGATATAGTAATTTAAATTAATCCAAGATTTAAAAGTCATTTACGACTTGTTATGTCCTAAAAAAGCAGATCGAGATCGAGAAGATTTTTTTGAAGCATTTTATTTTATTTCAATACAATATTCTAAGATCAAAAAAAAAAACAAATTCAAGTATCCAGATTATGGACAACGTACAAATCTTATTGTCTTTAATCTTTATCCATAATTGTAAAGTAGTGATGACCTTTTTCTTATGCCATTTTTCATGTTCTTGCTTAATCTCAGCATAATTTAAATGTTTTTCAATATAAAATAATATTTGTACGTATACCCGCTTTCTTTAACTATTTACTGAATTTTTATCATTACTCTTTTAACATTTTGGTAATTAATTTTGAAAAAAAGGAATTTTTATGTTTAATATTTTGTTATTTATTTCTTATATATTTTGTTATATTTGCTGTATATTAATTATACATATTAATATGCAGGTGGCACAAAGAAAGTGCCAAGTTTGTAAAGGCTCAGGATTGGTTCTGAGAGACAAGAAATACTACTTCAGGTGCCCTAGTTGTGGTAAGCAAAAGCACATATATATTAAAGTTCAGTTAGGGTGTGTTTAGTTGAGAGGAAAATGATTTTTGAGGAAATTGTTTTTCATGAGAAATTATTTTTCATGGAAAATGATTTTCCATGCCAAATTTTCCTTGTTTGGTAGGAGACAAATTATTTTTCAGAGAATGACCATATATATGTCGATATAAGTAGCGATATATGTTACAAATGAAAATATTTGGAGCTCAAAATTCATATTTGAGCTTTTCTTAATCATTTCTATCGTGTTGTAAAGTTTCGTGACAAACCGATAAAATTGAATTTTGATTTTAAGTTTCATAAGTTTCAGTCATATTTAACCGCAAAAAAATGTCGACAAAAGTGGCGATACATGTAACAAATGAAAATATTTGGAACTCAAAATTCATATTTGAGCTTTTTTTAATAATTTCTATCGTATTGTAAAGTTTCGTGATAAATTGAGAAAATTGAATTTTGCTCTTAAGTTTCAGTCATATTTAACCGCAAAAAAATGTCGACAAAAGTGGTGATATGTGTAAATGAAAATATTTGGAGCTCAAAATTTATATTTGAGCTTTTCTTAGACTATACTATCAAATCATAAAGTTTCGATTCAAACAGTTCAGCTTGAGTTTTTAAAAGTTTCAGTTAGTTTTAGCGGCAAAAAACTTCTGATCTGGTATATAGCGTGATAAATGTTATCAAATAAAAATATTTCGAGCTAAAAATTTATATTTGAGGTTTTTTTAATCAATTCTATCGTGTTACAAAATTTTGAGCAAAACCGTTGATGTTAAATTTTGGCCTCAAATTTCAGTTAGAGTTAGTAGTAGTGAAATAGATCCAACAATCAATGGTGGAAAATGATTTTTCTAGGTTGAACAAAGGAAGTCAATTTCCTTCCATTAGAGGAAAATGATTTTCTTTGAAAATGATTTTCTAAACTTTTTTTTTATCAAACACCAGAAAATTGGGAAAACATTTTCCTAAAAAATATTTTCTCCCTACCAAACATACTCTTAGTTAATCTTATACGTAACTCTGATTATTATTCTCTAATTTTTCGATAGCAATAACAACAACTTTAGTATAGTCACTTTAAGAACAATAGCTCCTCCAGTAATAATAGTTTAAATATTGTTATCTTAATCGACCCTACTGAAATGACACTTCATATTCACTAATTCTTATAGTAATTAAGTGTTTTTTTGTTGGCAGGTGGGTTTTTGCCATGGCAATCATGGAGAAGATTCTTTTGGGGCTGAATAGTTTGATGAAGAACATAATATTATCCAATACCTTCAGTATATTATACACTATGAATGCATGTATAATTGTTGTTTTTAATCCATTTTTGAAGCCAACCCTAACTACAAACTATCCTTCTTCTAATATTAATCATAAATTATAGTTAAGCTAGTTGTAATCCTTTCTTCAGTTGAACATAGGTTTGGTTAATAATCATCTTAAATTGTCTATGATTTATATTTTTAAATTTTAAATAATATTTTTTTAGAAACTACACATATTTATCAAGTACAAGAATAACATTTATCCACTACATTGCCTACTATTGTCGAGAACTTAATGATATCAATTATAATAAAGAATATACATTGTATGTGTGATTATATATCATGAAAAACATGAATAAAGTCAGATTTTATATAATCTATGAGTGGTAATTGATAAACTACTGTTGGGCAGTGTCCCAATTCCATTCAGACACAAGTTTGGAAATAAATAATTATTTTCCTTATTAGTACTGCTTACCCTCCAAGCAGTTGATTTCGACTAGAAATCTTTTCTAGGGCTACTTGGGTTTGCTATGAAACGAGGTTGTCAATCTAGTTTGGGGTGGCCAAATTATGTGCCTCTACAGCACTCTTGGGAGATCTCCTTTTTTCTATTCCACTTTGAGAGTTTTTATTATGAGATTGTGTTGGGGAGATCCAAGGGGTGAGCCCACTTCAACCAAGGCCCATGATACACAAGTTAAGTGAGGCTCCATCTTAAAACCAATTGGTGTTAAGAGGAGTAGCACACTTGACTTATATACCATATGCTCTCTGTTTACTTTTTCGATGTGGGACATTTACTCATGGGTGAATCCCAACAATCTCCCCCTTCACACATGAGTCTCCCCCCCCCCTGATCGGAAGCCTCTTTTGCCCAAGGTTTCAAGTCACCATCAGGAGCCCATCATAGCCGCACCTTACTCTACAGAGTCGCACCCTACTCCACCTGAGTCTCATGCCACCACTCTGTCTCAAGAGTACCAGCCGCACCTTACTCCACAGAGTCGCACCCTACTCCACCCGAGTCTCATGCCACCACTCTAAGCATTCAGGAGACCCAGCCGAGCACGCGCCATATATGATCCCTGCTCCTGTCCACGGTGATCTTCCCGCACCTTGCCTGCGCCCAACCGAATGAACCATCGGCTCTGATACCACTTGTTGGGGAGATCCAAGGGGTGAGCCCACTTCAACCAAGGCCCATGGTACACAAGTTAAGTGAGGTTCCATCTTAAAACCAATTGGTTTTAAGAGGAGTAGCCCACTTGACTTATATACCATGTGCTTTCTGTTTACTTTTTCGATGTGGGACATTTACTCATGGGTGAATCCCAACAGATTGTAATCTCCCTTATATCTCGTTACCTTTCCTTTGATATATGTCTATTCCCGTTGTGTTATAACCGTTTGAGATCTTTCCTTCTTGATCTCGTTGTGTTATACAGCCGTTTGGGATACCCTTTGTATTCTTTCCATTATAGTGGATTTTATCTTGCCTCCCGTGATTTTTTCCCGATTTGGGTTTCCACGTAAAAATCTTGTCTTCATCACTATTACATTGATCATGTTTATTTTTTCTCATTACCTACATCCCTAAATTAATTATCTTGTTTCCTTCCGCTGCAATATTAGATCCGGTTCAATCTGGATTTAATTCCCAATTAACAAGATGCTTCATATCCGAATTTTCGAGCCTAACAACTACCCTCGGTGCAATGAAATATACATTTGTTACAATTTAAATATGCATAAATATAACTTATGATAAGGTTCCTAGGGAAGTGATGTGGGAGTTCTTGGAGGCAAATTGGTGTTATCTCCTTATATTCGAGTAATTAAAGACATGTATGACAGTGTGAGACTCGTGTTCGGACGGCGGTGGGAATCATTAGTAAGTTTCCAGTTGATATTGGGTGCATCAGGGATATGTGCTTAGCACATTTCTTTTTTACTTTGACAATGGACGAGTTGACTCAGGAGATTCAGGATGAGTTACCATGGTGCGTGCTTTTCACAGATGACATAGTGCTTATAGATCAGTCAAGGGATAGACTAATTAATGACAAGGTGAAGTTTTGGAGAGATTCATTTGAGTTTAGGGGTTGAAAACTAAGTAGATCAAAGACAGAGTATATGAGGTGTCATTTTAGTGGAACTGATCATAAGAACTATGGTCAAGGAGTTACTATTGGAGAGGTGGTCATTCCATAGGTGGAGAAGTTTAGATACCTAAGTTCTATCCTACAAAGTAATGGGGAAATCAGTGAGGATATAACTCATTGAATTAAGTCCAGTTGACAATTTTGGAAAGCGACTTAAAGAGTGTTGTTTGATAAGTGAATTCCTCTTAAACTAAAAGGTAAGGTATATCGCACAGTTGTTAGACCAGCTATGCTATATAGCGCAAAGTGTTGGGTAACTAAGAAGATACATTGTCGAAGTTGAGTGTTGCAGAGATGAGGATGGTTTGGGGAATTTGCAGTTATACCAGGTTGGATAGGACTCGGAATGTCGCTTGTTGTACGAAACTAGGGATAACACCCATTGATGATAAGTTGATAGAGACTAGACTGAAATGGTTTGGGCATGTTCGTAGGAGAAGTGAGGATGCCCTGTTAGAAGGTGTGAAGATATTAGGTTACCTCTTGGGCGTCGTGGACTTGAGAGGCTTAAATAGCTCATGAGAGAGGTGACTAAAGCAGACCTCAAACACCTAGGCTTAGGGGAGAACATGACACTAGATAGGAGATGTTGGAGGGCTATCATTAAGGCTCTAGGGTGAGGTTTGCTAGTAGGGTGACGTGCTTTGCCTTGGTTTGCATCTTGTGTTTCTTGTTTAATTGTGGTTTCCATGTACATATAGTAATTTCTTAACCGCATGAAGCGCACAGGTATGCATCTCTTCACTTTCACAAGCTTCTAGACTTCAAGTTCTTTATTTTGGTTTCCGAAAGGTCTTCCCTTGGTTTTATGTTAGTCTCTAAACTAGTTTTTCAAAATCTTTTTTGGGTCGTCTATAATCAGCCTCTCCATGAACATCGGTTCATAGGAGAAAACTGCCTACATCTGGATCTTCCAAACCACGTTCAAACATAATTCCCTGAAAGTTCATTGTTGCTGTTGATAAATATAATTAACTTTTAGAATGGTTTAAGATATAATTCATGATCGTTAATAATCATTTTGATTTAAGGCGCTTATAATTTTCATTCTTTCACAAGGATAAGCAATACATCTATCGATCAAACAAAGCCCTAGCCCTAAAACCCTGTGAGCAAACCCACATAAAATACAATCATTTGAATTATAACATGTAAAAGACTTTATCATTAATTAGAATACTGTAAAACATAAAATGATACACTCCACAACTATTGATCAACCATCAAGAAACTATGAAAGGTTGGGGCAAGAAAATGAGGAGTTTGCCAAAGCCAGGAGAAAGGGGGATTTCGAGGAAAGGCCTGACTGGAGAGCGGAAATGGGAGTCATGAATCCACACTGCACTTGTGAGAAGGATACAACCCAACAATGGTGAATCAAGTTTGTGTATATAAAGCTCCAATTCATGCCTTGCTCCTATTGGAACATTCTCAATTATGCATTCTTCATACTGCAATTGCAATTCATATACTTTGTTATATATACATAATGCATTGCATGTATGTTGAAGTTAAAGTTGAAATATACAATTTGATGTAATCTCTAGGTCGATATATTGCTAACTAGTTGTATTCGGTAACAATAATTGGTGCAACGTTTAGAATTTTAACCAAGTTAAAGTTCTGATTGGACAAATATTAGGTGTTCTTGGGATCGTGAGGTGATAGTTCAAATAGCTTAACATTTCACACAACTTTTTTAGAACGTAAGTTATCAAAATCAACACTTAATATTTGGAGTAGCGTTTCATACTCAAAAAATATCTTATGAAAATTTTTCGTTGCAAATTATCGATGTCCGTATTCTCAATGCACATTAACCAGCTAATTTAGTAATTGAATTTGCCAAACACGTTTTCTTCAAAAGTTAAGGTTGCAGAGAGAGAGAGAGAGAGAGAGAGAGAGAGAGAGAGAGAGAGAGAGAGAGAGAGAGAGAGAGAGCATTGTCTTTTGCTCCATGTTTTCTTGTTTTTAGGTTAGTAAGTTTAGGTTGGCTAGGTTGTGTTGGGCTTTTTTGTAAGTCTTTGTTGTTGTATTTTCCCTTCCATCCTTTATATGAGCTACTTAGATACTGATCCTGAGGTAGGAGGTTTCTAACCTCTGGTTGATCTTTTCCATTTCAATTTACCCTGTAAAGGGAGGATCAACCGACCTCATTTACGCATGCAAAATTTAAAAAAAAAAATCTTCAAAAGTTCATCTGAACAGCTATCTACTAATCGTTACAATAAAAGCTCTATCCACCACTTAAATCACTATTCACTGTCAAACAGGTCGTTTGTCAAATCACAAATGTTTGAATACTTACAATTACAAACCCACATGTGGTAATTGACCATACAATTTGCAAGGCATGCCTAACTTTCTCTAATAAAATAAATAGCATACTCCCTCTGTTGCATATTTAAAATCCATTTTAGATTGAAGATTCATATTTATATGTTACAAAATATGGTTCTTTTTCTTTCATGATGGAGCTTACATATGATACAGAAGAAGTACATAGTTATAGTTTAAGAGCAATCGTACCTCTTTTCTAAGGTTTATCGTCTCATACCCAGAGCTCATAGTTACCATTGTTCCCATCGTGATTATGTGCACTGTTCACCAATGAATGAGAAGATAAAGAAAATAAGGATATTATATATTAAAATTCCATGTGAAAATATGACATATCTTTCTATAGTAATTATGTGTTTTTACTTGTTACTCTAACGATATAAAATGTCACATTTTACCTAAGAAACCCTATATTTATTTGTAAGACCTTTTCAACTAAAATAGTAGATTGCATAGGAGTGGGGGAAAAGAGTTGTGCAAATGATTGTGAAGCCTAGTTTGTTACTTTGGTAGGCTGAATTTTGAAATGTCAAAATGGTTCGTTGGATAAGGGATATGATTAATATAATATTAAATATTTTTTTAAGATTGTGTTCATTAAGATTGATATTAAATATTCTTTCCAGATTGTACGTGTTCATAAGGAAAGAAATTATATAAAATGGAAAATATTATATTGTTATCAAATTGTGATGGGGCAATCATATGGAGGTTGATTGATCACATAGAGGTTGATTGATCACATGAGAATATATATTACTGTAGAAGATAGTATCAATTAGTGAGAAACACATTATTTTAGGAATTGTGATATTAACTCTAGTATTATATTGCAGTCCTAGCTATAAATAAAACCTTGGGGTATAAGGTTTTATTGTACCTTAATTGAGTGTTTCATCTGTACCACAAGAGGTTTATCACTAATCTTTCTGTCTCTGAGGGACTTGTGTGGGCATATTAGTTGTGAGTGTTGAGTCATCAAGTTGCAACTCTGGAGAGATCGAGAGAGATTGTGAAGATCTATGAATCTCTAATAAACATTATTGTAATCATATGATAATAAAGTCATCGTTCGTGATTTTTTCCTGGTTTGGTTTTTCCACGTTAAACCCATATGTAAATTTGTATTTATTGTGTTAGTCTTTATCATTGTTTGTACTACTAACAACGCCTTCAGATCCAAACAATTGATATCTTAATTTTAGTTTAAGCGTTGTTGATTTGTAGACTGAAAAGCAATGGAGGGTGGGGAATCTAAAAAAATTTCAACTTTTGATGGGGAAGATTATGCTTGGTGGAGGATGTCAATTGAGGATGTGCTCCACCAGCAGAAATTACATTTGGCGTTGGGTGAAAAGTCGGAAAAGATGAAACAGACATATTATTAGGACTTGCTTGATCGTCATACGTTCAATTCGGTGAGGCTAACGTTAGCAAAGAATGTGACTTTCAACATGAAGGGCAAGAAAACGACAAAAGGTCCGCTTCAGGCCTTGATGAACATATATGAGAAACCTTTAGTGGTGAACAAGGTACATATGTTGCGTCGTTTATTTGAGTTTAAGATACAAGAGTACAATCATATGCATGATCATACTAACGAGCTAAGTATGATGTATAAATTGGCTTCTATGGGGGTTTGCTTTTGATTGTGAGATTAGTGTCTATATTCTGTTGGCTCTAGTACTCATATTTTGTTGGCTACCCTATCTAAAACCTAGCATAATTTTGCAATGTTTGTTAGTTTCTTATAGGAAAGAGGAGCAACTGAAGTTTAATGAGTTGCGTGATATTGTTTTAAGTGAAGGTATTCATAGGAAAGATTTTGATCCCTCTGAGCCTTAGGCGAGTGCTTTGGCTGTTAGAGGTAGGAGGAATAGTAGGAGCTCTGGTCTGGCCGATCTAAATCTAGGGGGAAAAATATAGAGCACGTGTTATGTTGGAATTGTGGTGATAGAAGTCCCTATCACAGAGATTGCCCTAAATCCAAGGGCACAGAAAAGAGCACATGTACAGTTAATGACCATGATTTTATAAATTATGCTGAGGATTTGGGTGATGCCTTAACTTTTAGTGTTGATGAATCATAAAGGAGTTGGATCGTACATCCGGGCGCATTTTCTTTATTTGTCTAGCAGGGAGTCATTTAGCAACTATGTGAGGGGAGGTTTGGCAGGGTCAAGCTTGCAAACAGTTACAATCTAGAGGTATTAAATAGAGGTGATGTGAACATTAAGATTTTTAATGGTGGAACTTGGAGGTTGAAGAATGTTCATTATATCCCACGTCTGGCCATGAAACTTGTATATGTGGGTCAACTGGAGTTACTGGACGAGGAAGGCTTCAATAATAAAGTTTGGGGATGGTCATTGGAAGATTACGAAAGAATCTCTGATAAAAATTGTTGTGATCCTTTGATGTAGTACATCGTTCGTAGTTTTTCCTTGATTTGGGGTTTTCTACATTAAACCTTTGTGTCAATAATTATTTATTACTTTAGCCTTTATTATTGTTTGTGTTATTGACAACGTCCTGAGACCCTGACAAAATGATGACTATGAGTCAAATTTAATTAAAAGAAAACTATCACCTACAAATACAAAAACTTACAAAAATGATGTCAAATTAGATTTATGTATAATAACCGATGAGCAAAATAGTCTCCCCTTTCTTTTTGTGTAAACTTTGGAGGTGGCGTGAGAAAATCACTATTATAAAAAAAAATATCATAGGATAGTAAGAAAACTAGTTAAATATTCATAATTAAAATCAACATTTGGTGTTTTATTCACTGAGTGTTATAACTAAAATGTTAGATTAAAAAGTAATAATTAATATGTCATTAGAATAATGTCATTAAAAAAATACTACAGGATAGTGAGAAAACTAGTTAATTAAAATCTAAATTTGATTTTTCATTCATAATCAAAATCAAAAATTGGTGTTTTATTCACTAAAGGTTATGACTAAAGTGTTAGCGCGCTGAAAAATAATAATTAATATGTCATTAGAATAATAGCGCTATATAATACGAAATGAAAAAAGTTAATTAAGATATTAGACAAAAAAAAAGTCACCAAGGAGTAAAGAAAAACTTACAAGGTTGTTTGTGGAGTTTGGCATATTCCATAATATGGGCAAAATCTTCAGATCTGATGCATATTTTGAATTCGTGGATTGATTCATCATCTGCACTCCAATACTCTGTTTCAACATGCTCTACATCTATTACTACGTTTCTGCTCTCTTCACATTCTGTTTTTATGTCACAATATTACCATAAAAGCTATTAGATAGAAATCTAAAGTGTCACCAAGTCTTCTTTATAATCTAATGTAAGGAAATGTTAGCTGATATCCAAATTAAAATTAGAAACTTTGTATACTCTAGTATAACATCGTTTCATGTAAACTTATCGTAAGACAGATACTTAACAGGGTGACCTTTTTAATACTTTACTAGGACGAATAAGTGATATTAGAATGACTTTTTAATACGAATATGACTAATAATTTATTGATGAATGATTTTTATTAGAGTTGACCTAATTGATGAATGATTTTTATTAGAGTTGACCTAAATAAACTATTAGTCACCTATATATGCATAAATAGTCACCACAATGATATAAGTCTTACGATAAATTTATGATGAGATGGTCTTATATAAGAATTACTGATTCTGTAAACTATAAGTCTATATGATGATAACTTCAACAAATATCTGACTTCTTACCTACCATTTTTCGTTTATATCTTGATCTTTTTTGCCTAACATTCAAAATTTAAATATTGTATATGTCAAATTAAGTCAAAAAAAATTTATCATGAAAATTTTAGTTTTATATAAACTCTTATAGAATCGATTGTCTCATTTGATATCCTCCTCTTGAGTTCATATTATTCATTATTTTAATATATAACAATGCTAAATTTGAAAAAAGGGACAAAAAAACACGAATAAAAAGGTGAATATTTGTTATTTTTTAATTGTATGTAATCTTCTCAACTTTAGGAGGATTAAGCACCAACTCATATGAAGAAACATTTATGCTCAATGAAACCCTAACTTTGCGCCTTTTATTTATTTGCACCTAAAATTGGTAGGTAAATTTAAGCTTTATTAAACTAGGATAGTTTGGATAATTTGATAACCCCTCCCTTATATAATCACAGTAGCTATGTAATCAAATCAAATTAGCCTAATTTGATTTGTAATGCATAAAATGTAGTGTTGTTGTTTTTGATACAATATTATGTTTAAACAGTCAAAGTAGTACATTAAATCAAAGCGACTCATATTATGGAACCTATGAAGTATTTCCAACTTACTCAAACATATCTCAAAACTTACACGAACTTATTTAAATTTAATAATAGTTATATTTGTTTTGCCTACATTACATCTTTGTGGGTGAGTTGTCGCATACTCGTGTGATCGTGAGATTACGGGTTCGTGACCTGAAAGCAACATCTTGCAGAAATGCAAGACTATGTTTGCCTACATTACACTTTTGTGGTGAGACCCTTCTCGACCCCAGTTTGTGAGAACGCTTTGTGCGGGGTTGCCTTTTTATATTGGGCTTTTGGCTCAAAATAATCCAAAGTCAGAGAGGAGTGACTGAAAATAATCCAAATTTTTACTTATTTACTTTGACTAAATCAGAATTTGAATTCCAACGTCGTAAAACTGACTTGACACCCTTAAAAAATTCAAACACGCAGTGGGTTATTATCTGGTTCAGTCCGTTTATATTATTTGCACTCAATATTAAGGGCGTCAAGTCAGCTTTGCGTCGGAATTCAATTCTGCTTTGCCTAAATTTTTCATAGGTTAAAAATTTGACACATTCTCAGCCAAAAAGTCAGTTTGGATTATTTTCAACTACTCACCTCTAACTTTGAATTATTTTGAGCCAAAAATCCTTTTATATTTGTGGTAATCAAGCCTTTTTTCAAAAAAATGTCCTAAAAGGAGAAAAGGGGGAAAGAAATACCTGAAACATACTTTGATTGACAAAAACAAAACAGATAATATTAGGGGAGCATTCATCAAATCCAGATACGGTGATGTTCTCCTCATCGGTCCCAGAGTTTACGATGGAGCTGAACCGCACCAGATTAAGACTCACAATGTGGGTCCCTTCGCACGAGAATTGATGAAACGCCGTCGTATTAAGCTGAAGTATGGTGGACACATCATGGGTCGGATTCGCGATCCGAAATAGTAACCCGGTTGGCAAGATCTCCATCAAGGCTGTGGGGCCCATGTTTGCAACGACTGCTAAAACTCTTTTGAAAACCCACCCTTGGAGCACCTTGAATCTAAACATGATTTTAGGGTTCATTAAGTAATTAATGAAATGATAATCATGAAACTAATCCTGATACTTAACTTGTGGATTAATATATACTTTGTGTTTGATGATTAGTGGCTTTTATATATACCTATTTTGTGAAATCTCTAGGGATTTGAGAAGTTTGAGGAGATAAATGTTGAATGAATCAAATTGTTAATTATGTTAATGTTTTTTAATATATAAATTAGGCATTAATTTAAGAAAAATTGGATTATAATAATCCCAATTAACTTTTACAAATTTGATATCAATAATTCATACTTTCGATTTGTATTCTGTTGGTCCAAAAAAAATTGGATTGTAGTGGGACATAATCGAGAGTATACACTAAATATCATAGATTTTGTGTTGCATTTGATTCAAAACTTAGTATAACATTACCACTATTTTTAATGAATTTACGACATTTCTTCCAATTTTTTCAATTTATTTACGATTTTTTTAAAAAAATTCAATTTTATTTCTTTTAAAAAATCATATTAATTGCTTGAAACCTCAAAAAAATAATTTTAAAAAGGTTTTAGTAACTACACTTCATTAACTTTCTAGAAGCAGGAACAAAAAAACAAAAACAATATGGGGTAGGAATGAAAAAAATAAAAAGAATATGGAGGTTGATTTGGTACCATTACAATCCAATCTTATTTTTTTGGACCACTAGAATACAAATTGAAAATAGGGATTATATATCTCTGTCCAATTTGTAAAAAGTTGGGATTATTATAATCCAATTTCCCTTAATTTAATTTACTTTTTTATAAAGTTAAAGGATTCAAATAAAAGCACAAAAAAATCCCAACAAACTACTCCTTCCTTCCCATATTATTTGACACTCTAGACATTATTTAGAAAAACCAACAAAATTCTACTCTACATTAATTTATCTCATTGAAAATGTAAAAATATTGAATAAAATGGTAAATAAAAAAGGAAAAAGGTGAATCAAAAGGAAAGATGGAAGAAAAGGATGTAATTAATAAGATTAATTTGAATTAATGTGTTATTGGAATGATAAAGTGACAGATATTATAAGAAACAATAAAGTTAGTTAAAGTGACAGATAATATGGGAATGAGGGAGTAACAATTACTGCCCTCTAAAATTGGTCCAAAAACCATCATCCCACTTCAAGATATTATAAAATGGCATATGAACTTAATTATGTTCAAAATAAACCATAATAATTTAGATAAAGTTGGGGATACTAATTTCTCATTTCGTCCTGTAAATCATCCTAGTCTGATTGATGGACGATGAAAGTAACCATTAATCGATCAAGGGTCTCATCCAGGACATCCAGTATCTAATGCGTAGATGCAACGCTCTAAAAATTTCTCATATCTACCGGGAGGCAAAAAGTGTTGCGGATTGGTTAGCAAAACAAGGTCACTTAAACTCCGCAGCAGGGACTTGGTCGACTAGTATTGATCCTTCACTGAATAACATTGTCGGAGTCGACAGAGCAGGGCGATTTCTTGTGAGAAAACATCGTTAGCTTGCTTTTCTTCTTACTTACCCGTTGATAAAAAAAAAATTATGATGTGTGATGAGTGCCAATCAATTTTAGGATTACTCATTTTTCTCCATCGAGCGATGGTTAATGTGAAGTTCTGAGATGGAAAACGTGTCTACTTCAAAGGAGACCCTTCTCTTATGGGGCGTTTAATTTGATTGAAAAAATTTTTCGGGAAAGTTGGTTAACTTTTTCAAATTGAGAAATTTCCACATGTTTGATTTTTCATAATGATAGAAAAGTTTTGATGTGAGACCCATTATTTCCCTCACAATCTCAACGGAAAAGTTTTTCCTAGAAATATCTTTTCCGGGGAAATTTCCAAACGCACCCTAATTAATAGAATAAGGTCCAAAATTGTTTTTCACGTGACCACTAGCTTCATCTAAATTCCAACATTTGTTGCAAAGTATTAGGACCATTGTTCCACCTTTACCCATAGTAACTAAGGAGTATCATGTTCTCAACCAAATAGTTTTGCATAGCTTCGCTTCCATAAGCTATGTGAAAGAACTCTAGAGGGGTGGATATGATTATTATAATTTTTGCACACTTGAGATAAATGACGTTAGGTTTCTTAACCCTTTTCTGGTTAAGATATTAATTTCACAAATATAAAGGACAATACAAGATAACTGATAAACTTTCTTTATTCAATTAGAACAAAGTACATAAATACATTAATTTGGTTACTCAAGGAGGAGCCTTATAGCAACCTCTAGAGTAGTGTCTTACTAAAGGGCATTTTCAGAGATTATTGAAAAAAACAACGTACCAACACAACAAGGTGCTTTCACCCACATAACCTAATTCCCTTAAGATTCTGTTACTAATTAACTCGCCAACGTCCTTGACTATTGCACACACAAACTCGTCTTTCAAAGACACACTCAAATCCTCAAGAATTTCCTACTCTTTGATTTCTTCTCTTGGAATCGATTGAGTCTCTTAGCCTTGAGTCTTCTTATTTATAAGCAGCTTGGGATCCGTTGGAAATCCTCTTTCCTTGCTTGCCTTGAGATCTTCCTTCCTTATTTTGATCTTCCCTTTTATTTGCAATCTTTTCCTTTCTCGAAGTTGTCTTTCATTGGAGATTTTGATCCTACGAAATGGAACGACGTAATCAGTTTATTTATGGTGAGATTGGAAGATAATAATCACTGATTTTGCTAATCAAGTTAACTTCCCTTTTTAACTGTTTTTTTTGTCTTTCACTTTAAAACCCTTCTCCTAGGGTAAACGTCCTTGTTGTAAATAGAAGCAATGTCCTTTGTCCTGCATAGGGAGGATTTCTACAGAAGAAGACTGTTGGAGTTGATTATCCTTCCTTTCTTGTTTCACGCTCTTCTTTTCTTCTTTAAGATTTCTTTCCTTGTGCATTATCTTTGATCTTCTTTCCTTCTTATATCTACAAGAATCACACACATAATCATAATATATAATACAGGATCTGATCCAGATTTCTCTAGTGATAGAAACTTCCCTTTTTTGGATATTCAAATTTTGACTTTCATTTAAAACCGATCTAGTTGCCAATGTCCTTGAGTCTGGGTCTGTTGAGGTCCTTGAGGATTCTAACACTATGAATATAGGACATGCACTTTTGCAAGCAAACAATGCCTTGTAAAGAAATAATGTTGTAACCATAGATGCAATGTTATGTTGAGATAGTAGTGAATGACTTTGAGGATTTGTAGAATATGAAGGTGATATATAAAGACTTGATCTTGATTATTGAGGATAATTTTATTATTATTATTATTATTATTATTATTATTATTATTATTATTGAAAGTCAAAATAGGGTAGAGAAACTCTAACAATGTTAAGAAAAACATCAAGAACAACAACAAAGCAGCTAGCAAAAACAAAAAAACAACATTACAACAAAAACAACTAAAATGACAAAACAAATTAGTTCTTTGCATCTTTCTTCTCACTTCGTCATTTTTTAAGAAGCTCCACCACATTCTCAGGATCGTCACGAATGAAGCCAGAACCACAACCAAACTTTGCTACTCTGCACGTCTTCTCCTCCAAACTATCATGATGAATCTCCGAGAAAACCTCTATCAAGCCATAACTCTTTTTTTACCTCTAATATGTCGCTTAGACCTTGTAAAGTCGGCCCAACACACTGCTTGGCTAACAAGATGCCATTTATACTTAAGCAAAGTGTTCCCTCTCTTCTTTCTTCTAGTATGCATTTTGGAGCCTTCCAAGACGGAATCCATAAAGTCAACAAAGAGAATTAGGTTCAGATCAGTAAACCGACAGAGAGTCAGTTCACTCACTATCATAAGATTCACTACCAGGGACACTTGTGACGCCACTCGGAATGTTCATACTATCACAAAGTGGGTATGAGATGGTTAGTTCAAAATCTAATAAAACACCATCATTAGGAACTTTGGAGGCAAGATTAGGTGGATTGGGCTAAGAATTGGTAAAGCTATCAGCAACCACATCAACATTAAGCATTCTTATCTTTGGTGGACTCGACCACCCCAAATTCAACAGCTTTCGGGATTCAAACTTGCTTGACAGATGACCTCCTTTAGGGAGGATGTACCCTCTGTTTTTTTTTTTTTAATGAAATTTTGCTCAAGAAACAAAAATAAAATAGTCATTCAACAACTTGCCATTCATGGTATGATTTATGAATAACATTCATACACTTATTTATCTCTTAAACGAACAAAACCAAATCTTCTACCATTCCTTTCATTTCTACCAGGAGTATAAACTTCAACAACAAAGCCAAAACTCACAAAAAGATTTTTCAGCATCACAAAATCAACACCAAGAGGTATACTATCCAAAAAAAAAAAAGAGAACAAGTGACCTCCCACACCAATAACAACCGTAGGAGTATGAATAGGTGGATTAGAACAATTAAGCACAGGGACATCAGAGATCACATGAACAATAACATCACCCAAGGATAGAATATGATTAGATGTTTTTAGAAACCCCCCAATCAGCCTAAAAAAAAACTTATAATCCCGGTACCTCATAATCTCTTACTACAATCATGTGCTAGAATTTGAAAGGTCACGAAATTGTGTCACTTTTCCACTTGTAGACGGTAAGTAGAATAATTTGATGGTAGAATATGAGTTTCATGAGGGTGCTACTTATAGTGTAAAGTGGAAAAATGATGCAATACTGCATTATTCTACTATCAAATATAATTATGCATAAACCTGATCAAGCACAACGAATTGGAATCGAAGGTTTTGAACTCATAATCTCTTACTACAATCATGTACTCACATTTTACGGTTGACCACTATGTGATTAATTCCCACTACTTCAGAGATATCACCTGATAGGTTAACAAATATATATAAATTTATCTTTAAAGGTGACCTATTACAAATCACCCTTTAAAAAATGATATTAGACTTGATATTAAAAGATTGCATTAGAAAAATTTCAGTAACATTCCTAATTTACAGCTCGGGGTCCATCCCCTCCACATTACTGTAACGCCCCAACCTTAATCACAAGATTAAGACTATACTTAGAATCCCAAACCTGTGATTAGCGCAGCGGAACACCTTAGGTCGAGGCATTACCGCCGTCTCCCAAAAGAGACAAGGCAACAACACTAAAAAAACTTCCAAAACCACAAGATAACTTACTAGCTTAAAAACCTTCATAAATAAAACTTATACAACCTTTGGATAACCTACATAAACTTAAACATAGCTTAACAACTAAACGACTTCCAAAAATCCTCGCCGCCTTGCTAACCGGTGATTTCCTTAAAGAACTACCTGATAAATTACTTTTGGAACCGACTTGTCCTTTCCTTGGGAGCTCGAGCCTCCTAAAAACAAAACCATAAAACATCGCAAAAGTGAGTGGGGAAACACTCAGTACGTAAACCTCCAACACGTCAAACCGTTCGAAAACGGTTTTAGTGCCGGCATTTAAATTCATTTTGAAAACGGGAAAGGGGAGATAAAACATTAACTTGAAATGACATGAACATAAACTCATACATGAGTAAAAGTAACTTGAGTTCATAAAGAAAGAACATGTCACATGAACTTAGAAGTAAATACATAAATTTAAGAGTTTTGGGTCCCTTACGATCGATGCAATGCATCTCACACACGCGCATGCCCAAACCGATCTAAGTTTGGAATGGGTGACTGCTATGCAGTCGACACTGGCCAGGTCTAGGACACTCTGATCAGGAGCATCTAAAAGGCTAGCACTTCTCGTAACTAGCTAGAACATAAAACATAGAATCCATAAAATGGGACCACTTAAAACCATGAATAATCATAAAAGCATAAATTAGCATAAACCGTAAACCTTTAGCATAAACCGTAATCATTTAGCATAAACCGTAACCATTTAGTAAAAACCGTAAACATTTAGGAGCGAAAAGTTGGACAATTCGCGTACCTTGATTAGATGAAAGCTTTAGCGACGAGCCTCGAGCTTGAGATGGCGTGGGCGACTTGGAGACTATAAGGAATTTGTAATAAAAACGTAGAGAAATCGGTGAGGTTCGTGTAATCATATAAAATAGAATTAAATACTTAAACTTGTCTCATAAAAGGTAAGAAAGGAAATAAAATTTCAGATTTTAGTAATTCGCTGTTTCGGCGATAACTTGGGCTAGAAAACTCGGATTTTTGCAAACGAGTACTTTTCGGAATGGGAAAATCATGCCCGACAATTTTGTCAACTGGCCCAGAGGCTAGAAATGAAAGGAAGGGCTCGAAAAACAGCCCGGACAGAAACAGTGCATGAATAAACTATAACCGGCTTAAAAACTTAGAGTGGAACTCACGGTGAAAATTGAATAACAATAGAGAAGGTTCATGGCTTATGATGCATTTCAACCATTGGCTTGAAGGAGCATAGAATTAGAGCACTTGAAAGCTTATTAGAAAGAAGGTACTTGATTAATGAAAACATGAAGAATGTCGCAAGCGACGGACTTAGAACAATATCATGTTTATGGATTTTTAGAAACTATTTGTGAATCGATGAACGGTGAATTGGATATGAAGAAAGGACGAGCTTATGGTTACTTAGACATAGAGGAACGCATAAACTTGCTAAGAACTCAAGTGTAACCCTTAGTCATCAACAATACCTAATTGGGCCTTAAAACTTCACCGAATTAACCCACGGTTTGCTAATTTACCTATAACCCTTTAGGAGATAATCCTCAACATCAACCTAACTTAAATTAGCTTAGAAAACTCATCCCAACTATCTTGACAATACCACAAAGGCTACAAACTTATAAGAACTCCATAAAAGACCCAATTTACAAATTTTAGGCTAAAAAGGCAATAAAAATTCTGGGCAGAAACTTGTTCCGGACAGCCCTGCTTCCCGGGCTCGTAACTCATACTCCCGATATCGGATGACCACGAATCATACCTTTCCGGAAAGCTTGCAACGTGGCCTAAAACTTTCATGTTCACCATAAAAACTAAAGAGGTCTCCAAAGGCACGAAAAACAGCCCTCAATATACTGACTCAGAATTCGTATATAAAATTATACCTTCACGGTTTTGGTCTTAACTCGGGCTATACATGTCGGAATTTAGAAATTCCAAAGCCTATAGTTAGCTAACACTTTGGGCTATCATATGGAGTAGAAATCTGGGCAAAAACCCCAATTTTATACCACTGTAAATTTTCAGAACCGAAACAGAAACCTTATCTACCGAATTTTCCGGTTTTTAGCTTGATTTTTCACCCTTAATCATATTAAAACACAATCAAATCCCATATAACCTTAATCCACCATATTTCCAGAATATAAACCTTGATAATTAACTCATCTTAGACCTTAAAAAACCACATGCATCCATGGATTAAACCTAAACTTAACATAAAAGACATATTCTTGAACTCTTGCACCAAAACCTCACTAATTCACCCAAATTAAACATAATAACACTTAATTCATAATCTTAAAACATAAACTCAGCCCTTATATACTAAGAATCTCTCAAGAAATTCACATGCATTAACATGTATTCATCATCCACCATGAATTCAACCATAAAACCTCACAAACACTTAGAAATATACATGCATACACTTAAAACTTAAACCCTAACTTAACCAATACAATTATATACTTGAATTCATGAATAAAGAGAGTAAAAGGGATGGAATTTACAAAAGAAACATAGATAAAACATGGATTTTCAGATTAGGGTTTTAAAAGTTTGAATTGGGGGTTTGAGAGATTACCCTTGGGGTTAAAAATTGATGAAAACACAAGAGAGGAGGAAGGAGGTGGCGGCCGGCGACCTCCTGGCGGCGGCGACGTGCTCCGGCGGCCGGAAATGGGCGGCGGCTGCTGGTGGTTCACGGCAGAAACAGGGACAGCAGGGGGGTGAAGGAGTGTAGAGAGAGAAAAGGTTGGGGTGTGTTTGAATTGGAATGAAAAAATGAACCTTCTAACACTAATGACATAATATATACTCCCTCCACTTAATTAAACACTAATATAACTTACCAAATCTGAAAATATAATTAAGTAAGCTAAATTATAAAAATACCAGGTTAACAAAATTAGCTTGTACTAATTAAAATTAATCGGTAATAATTTGATTGAAATAAAATAGGACTTAAACATAGAAAATCCAAGTAAATGAAACATAAATATTACTTGTACCTCAATAAAATAAACATAATCCCAATAAAATAAATTAAGGTTTGGACAATAAAATATAAACATTAAGAAGTAAAATAATTAAACTCTCTCCGGTTAAAGAAATAACGTAAACGGTAAAACTCGATATAAATCACTTTAACGAGTAAATAGAGTAACTTAAAGGTTTATAAACCCGTAACTTGATATTCTTTGCCATCTCATGCACGAGACTTGACACCGATAAAATAAATAATTAGAAGTAAACGCGAAAAATTTATACGCAATTTAAGTAATTACTATGGTTAGTACGTAAATAATCATGATTTTGGGGCGGGTTGTTACAATTACCCTTTTTACAACGTTTCTTGACCACGTGGGATTGGTTCTTGATTGGAATAAAACGACACACTTTGCACTCGTTGTGCAAGGTAAGGAGAGAAGACATATATTTTACCTACTCTTAGTCTTAGAGTAGCATTAATTCATTATACACTTTATGGACGTTTTTCTTTTCATTTTTTTTTAATCGAGACTATGATTCTTCTTTAGAATGTCCACAACCAAAAACTCTTATTTGATGATGCACTGTTTTAATAATAATTTTTTAATACTATATTAATTATAAAATTATACTTTTACATTCATTAAAATGCTAATTAATATATACACATTGATGGAATTACAAATCTCATAAAATTTTAACTTTAGCAAACATACACATTCCTTCCAAACAATCGAGTTTTAAGAGCAGTAGCAGCGCTGATCGGCAATAGTAGAATTCTGACATAATTCCTTGATTTTTTCTGCAGCCGAGAACAGTATGGGGATGGAATTTTGTGAAGGAGCTCTATACAATTCCATCACAAAGACTCTTTTATTATTATTTTATTCAGTTTTAAGCTTTTTTAAAAAAAGGAAAAGATTACAAATATTGTTGCTGCTGCCATTTCAATTAATATTGTTCCTGCTGCTGTTTTTTCATGTTCAAAATTCTACTGTTACTACAACGTTCATTTTCAAACGGTAATAAAATTCTGACCGTTGCTTTGTATTTATTTTTTTTATTTTGAAAAAAATTAGTCTATAAATATGGGATGGGGTTCTCATTTTACAATTGCACTCTCCTCCTCCATTAGAATTGTAAGTAGTTGTAATTCTTATATTTTACAAGTTTAATTTTATATATCATTATATATAAATATTATAATAATTATGTTTGTATTTGTGTAGGTACTTGGAATATTCAACCAAAAAGTGAAGTGAAGTGAAGTGATTTGTAAGTAATTATTGTTTATTTTGTTAATTTTGTGTCTATAAACATGACTTTATCTATAAATCTATATAATTATTATATTAGAAAGTAGATACATGAACTAATTAGAGTAATTGTGTTTTTGTTTGACTACTTGATGTGTTATAGTATAACTTGGTTTAATTTTTTAATTATCGTTGACTATAAATGATATTATGTTGGTGTATATCATAAAATAATGTTAAATATCTTATATTAGTGTTTTGGGTTTTTGTTTGATTAAAGTTATCACACGTGACATGGATATTTGTGGTTAGATATAGTGAGATAAATAACTATTGTTACTTGCTTAATTCTAATATGTGAATATCAATAATTTATTGGAAAAAGTTGACTGCATTATGTTAGTTAATATGTTAAATTTGTAAGAGGTGAAAAGTTTTGTTAATCTTAATTTGTAAAATCTATTAATTGACATGTTAGAGTATAATATTTTAAAAATTAATCACGTTATTTTAGTTGACTAAATTATAGTCTAGGAATGTTAATTAATTCATATGTACGTGTGTTAACATGAATTTGTAACATTTTAAAATCAAATAATGTAATATTTTAGTAGATATTTCACGTTTGTGAGAATATGAAAATTTTCAATAACATGAATTTGTAATATTTTAGAATTAAATATTGTAATATTTGAAAAGGATAAAAAAAATTAATTCTAATTAATTGGCATGTTAGGATACAATGTTTTAAAAATTAATCAGATTATTTAAGTTGAAATTTTCAATAGCATGAATTTGCAATATTTTAGAATTAAATAATGTAATATTTTTAAAAGATAAATTTTTTTTTAATTCTAATTCACAATTCTAATTAATTGGCATGTTAGAATACAATGTTTTAAAAATTAATCAGATTATTGGACTCAAAAAGTAAAATATTTATTTTGTGTTTATCTTATGGAAATTTTTGTTAATAATTTGCAAATCTAGGAATACTAACTATGGTATAATCTAGTAATACTAATTAATTCATATTTCAAAAAAATTTCTTTATTATGGTAGTTGATTTGTTATCTTAGAGTCTAAAATTACAAATAATGTTTATGTGAATGTATAATAATAACAAAGAATCATATTATGTTAGTAAATATTTTTAAGCATGCAATAGTATAAATTGTGTTTATAGTTAATTATTAAGTTGTTCTATGCGACATAGGTTATTTGTGGTTAGATATTATGGATTATATAACTATTGTTACAATCAACAAAACATCACAAAGACAAATTAATTTCACGTGTAGGTGATTATGGAACCTACTTGAAACATATCTATTACGAGTTTGTTAACTGGAGATGATAACAGGGCACCAAATCCAAATACCTCATCATCTAACCCAACTTCACCACAACCGAACCCCCCACCATACTATTATCAACCACATTACACACCTCCACATATTTCTATTCCTCCAACTGGATCCACCCAACATCCCCAAAGCTATTACCCATATTACCCACCCCTGCATACTCTTGCTCCTCCAAACCAACCTCCCCCCGGCTACTATCCATATTACCCAATTCCACCTCAGTCTCCTTACTTATCGGGGGAGAGTAACTCAACACCTTCATCAACACAAACTCCAACCGTTGACTTATCTGAAAATGACAATGACATAGAAGAAGCAGATGTGGAAAGTGGAGGTTTAAGAAGATGGACAGTGGAGGAGGACACTCGTCTTATACATTGTTGGGTCAATGTAAGTAATGATGCGATTGTGGGAAACGATCAAAAAAAGGATGGCTTTTGGGGTAGGATTGATGTCTTATACAATGAAGATAGACCACAAGCTTTGATCTTCAGGAAGGCTAAGTTACTCAATATGCGATGGAATCGAGCTTCACAATTAGTGTCCAAGTTCTCGGCCTATGTGGACGAAGCCACTCGAAATGCTCAAAGTGGTTGGGGCATGGAAAATGTGATACAACGTGCTCATGAGTTGTACTCACAAACGTTCCAAACTGAATGAAGCTGGAGCTTACTTTGATAACTCCACCCCTGGAAACGAAGCAACAGCAAGTGAGGGGGAGTCAATTGGGCAAGATCGTCCTATTGGGAAAAATCCACAATTAAGAGGAAACAGAAGGAAAAGAAATTTAAAGTAGTGACAGATTTAATATCTAAGCAGTTTGAGAAGTTAGACACTGAATCTGCAAACAAGACAAAATTTTTTGAGCGTTATATCAAAATCCAAGAAGATCACAAGGCACACAAACAAAAGATGTATGATGATCAAGTTCTAAGCAAGGACATTAGTGGAATGGCTGAAGATGACAAGCAATATTGGATAGCCAGGAAAAATGAAATAAAAGCCAAACATCAACAACAGACGCAGCCAGATCAGTAATACTTCACCCTAATCAACTTATATTTATCTTCTATGTACTTAGGATTAAGAAGTGGTTGTGGTATGTGTTTCTATGTATGTGTTTGTGTGCGCCACATTATAGTAGTTTATTTTCAAAATATGTAGAGGTAGTTAAAGTTGTAATGAAATGAATGATATTGTTATGAAATGAAAATGTTGTTATGAAACGATGTTCTTATGAAATGAAGTAAAATATTGAGAGGTAGTTAAATTTGGAATCAAATGAATTATGTTGTCAGTGACTTACTTCTCTTTTCCTATAACTAATACTTGCATGTTTTAGGTGTCTCATAATGGACGACGATTCTTCCTCCTCCTCTGATGATACAATCGTTATGCAAGAAATGTTGGATGATAGTATAGAAGTGAAAGAAAGATTGCTTCTGCAACAATTCTTGCAAGCTGCACAACAACATCTTGAGCCTTATGTATCCGGCCAAAAAAGGAAGAAAAGAGTTATTTTGAGAAATCGCAAAGAAGCTCACAATCGTCTATACCAAGATTACTTCGCAGATGATTCAATTTACAATGAAGGACATTAATGCGTAGGCCTTTATTTCTCCGCATAGTCGAGGCCCTCAACAATCACTCTGAGTACTTTCAACTAAGGTACGATGCAATTGGACGACGTGGATTGACTCCACTCACTAAGTGCACCGCCGCTATGCGGATTTTAGCTTACGGTGTTCGGGGCAAGCACGACTTTAGAGTGTACAAAAAGGTTTGCCCAAGCTATCATTGATGTGTTCGGGGAAGTGTACTTAAGGAAACCAACTCAAGCCGATGTTGGTCGTTTATTGCAAGTCGGTAATGCTCGTGATTTTCCCGGTATGTTAGGAAGCATCGATTGCATGCATTGGGAGTGGAAAAATTGTCCAACTGCTTATAAAGGGCAATTTGAGAAAGGGTTGTACAAAACCCCCACAATTATTCTTGAAGCAGTCGCTTCATATGACACATGGATATGACATGCTTTTTTCGGGTGTCCCGGAAGTATAAATGACATCAACGTTCTCTACCGTTCCCCGTTATTCGACGACGTGTACAATGATTGGACTCCAAAATGCGAATATGTAGTGAACGGTAACCAATATACAATGGGTTATTATCTTTCAGATGGAATTTACCCGAAATGGTCTACATTTGTGAAGAGTATTCCCTTGCCTATGAGTCCAAAAGCGAAATTATATGCTGAACGTCAAGAGGGAGTTAGGAAGGATGTGGAGCGAGCCTTTGGTGTATTGCAAGCTTGCTTTGCTATAGTTTGTGGGTCTGCTCGATATATAGACAAGGATAAAATATGTGTCATAATGAAAGTTTGTATTATCTTGCACAACATGATTGTAGAAGATGAGCGTGACACATATAACCTAGCATTTGATTATGATCATGTTGAGGGATCTGCCCCAGAGCCTACACTTTGTCGTGAACGTCACCCTTGCTATGATAATTACTTGAAACAATCAGCAATTGTCCGCGATGATAAATTGCACAAACGTCTACATGCGGATCTTGTTGAAGAAATATAGAACAGAAATGTGGAGCGTGAAAGGAACACTTAATTTTTTATTTGAATTGTATGATGTATTTTAAATTTTAGTTGCACATTTTAATTATTATTTTGCATTTGTTGTTGTTTTTTTTAGTGGATTGCATTATAAATTTGGAGTCTTAATTTAACTTTTATAAAAATTCTATAAAAAAATATGAGTAGGTCTTTTTTGTTGATTGATTGTTTAAGTTAATTATTTATTGTCGTTTTCTACAAAAATAAAATGTTGAATAACAATCTTATTAAACTTTACAAAATATTATCATTCATAAATTTATCAAATAAAAAATAAAGGGGCTTCACATTGAATATTATAAAATAAAAGGATTGAATGAATTCTTATAATTGTAGATACAATGAAATGAAGTTTCAAAAAATAGAAATTTTATATGAAGTGGAAGGTGGTCCCCACCAAAATTTCAAAGACTTGGAATGAGTATTGCTCATGCTCTAATGAATCAATTTCTATCAAATGATTATTTTATTTTATTATTTAATAAATAAATAATCAGACATCAACTCCTGCACTCTTTTTAACACGAACTGTCTAAGAGCTGCAAGGGCCAAATTTCATGATTTTCTGAAAAGGACGGGAAAAAAAAATCCAACAACAAATCAAAATATAGCTAAATAAATACTATAGTTAGTAGTATTTCGATTTTCATTCAAAATTGAACTTGCGACAGATATTTCATCTGATTACCATTTCTGTCATTTTCTGCCCTAACAACTTTCTCCAAAATCCGCCATTGGAGAAGCTTCGCAGCTTTACTCCTACCTCCCATTTCCACTCCCTCCGTCGCTCATGTCATCGGTAAGCTTCTCTCTTCAGTTTGACTAATAATTTCTATTCAATCGCAACTTTTCTAGGGTTTCATTTCTTGCATTGACGTTGTTATTGTGGAATGAATTTCTTGTGAAGTGTTAGTTGAGTTGCATAGTCGCTGTAGTTAGTGAATTTGCTTCCGAAAGCTTTGTTTCACTAGATTTCTTGTTTTGGTCAACGATAGGTCTTCATTGCTCGTTTGACGGTTGCTGCTGTTTTTGACGGTGTTTTGTAGTTGTATGAGATGGACATTGCTTGTAGTTTCAAACAATCGAACTTGATTCATGTAGTTGATTGTAAACGATTCCATACTTCGGAGTTTTTCCATTCAAATTTGGGGTCTAGAATCAACGGGGTTGGGTACAAGTATGTGCGCGCTTCGAGGTCATTATCAAGAATGTGTTTGTCGAAAAATGCGGGGATAATTGGAAATATTGGTGGTTCTTCAGTCTCCAAGTTACCATTTGGTGGAGTTTGTAATGGTCTTTTGTGGGGGGTGCAATTGAGAAAACCTAGGGTTGGTAGTTTTGACGACGATACTGAAAATTTGAGTCTAGTAGGTGTAGCTCAGTGCCAAAGTAGTGATTCGACGGTTTTCATTGATGGAAATGGTGAAAGTGTAGAGGTAGGACAGGATAGTGGCGAAGGGAGCCAGAGGAGAGAGGAGAGTTCTGGTTCGGAGTTAAATGGGTCTGTGAGAGATGAGAAAGAAGTCGAGGAGGGACCCAATGTGGATGAATTGAGGGAATTGTTGCAGAAAGCACGTAGGGATTTGGAGGTTGCGAGGCTAAATAGTACCATGTTTGAAGAGAAGGCGCAGAAGATATCTGAAACTGCCATTGCTTTAAAGGATCAGGAGGAAAATGCACGGACTGATGTGGATAAAACACTTGCAATGATCGAAGAGCTGGCTGAACAGGAAGTAACTGCTAAGGAAGCTGTTACAAAAGCAACCATGGCTCTTTCTTTGGCAGAGGCGAGGTTTCAAGTGGCCGTGGAATCTTTAGAGGCTGTCATAGCGAAGGGTACCACCTCTGAGGCGTCAATGGAGGGTGACTCAGAAAATGAAGTAGAAGATACATCTGCAAACCTGCTGAAGCAAGAGGAGGAAGCTCTTGTGACTTCTCAGGAGGAGTTGAAGAAGTGCAAATTGACTTTGGAAAGTTGTGAAGCAGAGCTAGTACAACTACAGCACAGGAAAGAAGAGTTACAAAAAGAGGTGGATAGATTGAATGAAGCTGCTGAACAGGCGCACAAAAATGCTTTGAAAGCAGAAGAAGATGTTACTAACATAATGGTCTTGGCAGAACAGGCTGTTGCGTTCGAGCTTGAGGCTGCACAACGGGTCAATGATGCAGAGATTGCCCTGCAGCAAGCTGAAAAGCTTCTGTCCAGTCATCAGACTGACATCGCAGATTCTGCTGATCAACAAAGTGGGCCATCCTTGAATGAAGATATGCCTCATCAGGAAGTGTTGTCAAGTCAAGGAACTCTAGGTGCTGATAGCTTTGAAGTTGAAAAGGATTTGATGATTGAAGGCACTTCTATAGTGAACAAACCCTCATTGGACAGCTCTTCTGACATAGTAAACCACAGTTTGGATGAAGCAGCTGTGTCTGAAGATCACAGTGATAAGGAAATTGGCAAATTAGGTTATGAAGCCAGTAGAGATAATGGCAAGAAGGTAGAAACACAGAAGGATGTGGCCCGTGACAGCTCACCTTCTAATACCCCCAAGGCATCAGTAAAGAAATCATCTCGCTTCTTTTCTGCATCATTCTTTTCTGCAGGAGATGGTGAAGAATTCACTCCTGGTTCAGTGTTCCGTGGTTTTATGGACTCCGCAAAGACGCAAATGCCGAAGCTAATCGTAGGGCTTTTGCTTCTCGGAGCAGGGTAAGTTGCAATGTCTGTTAAGTTGCTTCACTCACAGATGATTCATTTTGCTTTTTCCGTAAATATTTTTCGTTCTATCCTTCAAAATATATGCATGTAAATCACATAACCTGGGCAAAGGAGTTTTTTTCCTGGTCCATCTTTTTCATATTTGGATTGGAATGGATAAGGTGTCATCCCCCCTTCTCGGCTTAACTTGTTCAATGGTTTTTCCCAAAGTCCTGAACTCCTGGTTCCTGTTCAATATGAATTATTGACTAATGCAGCCGAGTTGTGTTTCAAGTATCTTCATTGGTTAGTTGCTGACTTGCTGTCTTTTCAAGAACTACAAAGTTGAACTTTTTTCTGCTGATTTCAGCTACAAAGAAACTTGATAATCCAGCTAAAAAATCAAATTCCAAACCTAATACCCCAAAGGTCCCAGAGCAAAGCAGGGTGTTTGATGTACAGTCTGAACCCCGAATAAGCCAGCTATCACACAATAGTTTTGCTGTTTCTGTTTAAATGAAATAGAGGTAAAGTATACAACTCCTGGTTAAAGTTTATGGACACTGAAACTGCATTCCAAGCTCTTGTTTGGTGAATTTTGTTTCAGAGCCCATTTTAAAGCATTTTAACCTCTTAACTCTCAGATCCTTGTATCACATTATTGTTGCTTTACAAAGCAGCCTGTCGGCACCTTGAATGTTGACTTATACGCTAGAAGACACATAAGATATTCCACAAGTTCCAATTGAATATTTGTCCAGTTTCAGCTAAGTTTACATGTCATTGTAATTTAAGACCTGAGTGCAAGCTTAAAAAAGTATGAACTTCATGCTACTATGGCTGACTGTCTTCCGTCTTTCTCTAAATTTGGTGATCCATTTATTGTAGAATTTCGATATGGGATACAACAATGTTAAATGACTAAGTAAACTGTCAAATTGTTCATCATATTCAAAATTTCACATCAGTTGCAAACTACAAGTCAATAAGATCTCTTTGATTTTCTGAGTGCCAGCTAGGTTTAGTTATAGTATTTGCATAATTAAACATCCATGTAATTTCCTATGAGCAACTCCTATTGTTAGTTTCTTTTGATACGTTAAGTTGAGTTCGGCGAAAGCTTGTATGCTACTGAGAAAAAAGTGAGCTGTGAGTCAGTCATGCTCCCTCATGGATATGATTACTGCACTTGGTTCCTGCCTTTGTAGCTCATTACCCCCTTTCAAACCATGTTCTATCATTATTAACTGTTGTCACTGTATATTTGATCACTTGTTGAAACTGATTGCCAGGTTCAGTTATTATGTAAACCGAGCTCAGAAAGGCAGTCAACTGCTTCAACAGCCAGATGTAATAACTGCCAGCTTTGAAGAAGTATCTTCAAATACAAAACCACTGATTCGGCAAGTGCAGAAAATTCCTAAGAGACTGAAAAAGCTTATTGAGAAGATTCCTCACCAAGAGGCATGTGGCATCCTCTTTCCTCTACTGTCCTTCACCCTTTTTTTTCCCTAAAACTTTTTTCCCTTTTACAAAAGGTCCTTTGTCCATTTTCTTTTGCTCCTTATTTATAGTTCCTGGCATGTTTTTAATATCTTTTGATTTCCTCCTTGTTCCCCTTTCTTCTACAGATCCTATCTTTATTTATTTGGTTAAATCTTGCATTTTGTTTTTGTTTTCTTGTTCTAGATAAATGAAGAAGAAGCATCTTTACTCGATGTGCTGTGGTTGCTTTTGGCAAGTGTAATCTTCGTACCTATTTTCCAGAAAATTCCCGGTGGTAAGATCACATCTTGATTTTTAATATGTGCCGTTGTATTTTATTGTGGAGCTGTATTTCCTACAAATTTCTAGATGAGAAAATTCTAGCTTGCTATTTTGTGTTCTATGAGCATCATTGTCTTTAACTTCTTCAGGCAGTCCGGTGCTGGGTTATTTGGCTGCTGGCATTTTGATTGGTCCATATGGTCTATCAATCATTCGTCATGTGCATGGTACCAAGGCAATTGCTGAATTTGGAGTTGTCTTCTTGCTGTTCAATATTGGCCTTGAGGTACTGTCCAAATCTCGGAGTTCTCCGTGTTTTGACATCATTACACCATGGTGGTAAATGCTGAGAAAAAAACCTATAAGCTTATGGTTCACTTTTTCAGCTTTCTGTTGAAAGATTAAGCTCCATGAAGAAGTATGTCTTTGGATTAGGATCTGCTCAGGTAAACTAAATGTATTTTCATTAATGTAAGCTTGGGATGCATGGAAAACTTTTGAGTAAATATATTTCTCTGTTGATAATTTGTGATATTTTGCAGGTCTTGACAACAGCAGCAGTAGTCGGTTTGGTGGCCCATTTTCTTTCAGGACAGCCAGGTCCTGCATCGATAGTCATTGGCAATGGCTTGGCCTTGTCTTCAACCGCTGTAGTGTTGCAGGTAGCATTTGAATTAGTTTGTGCTAAGTTCCTGTGTCTGTTTGCCGTCACATATCTTCCAGATGAACATGTGCTTAATGCTTACTTTAGGTGAAAGCACAGCTTTGTCGTTCTCTAGGAGTTGGGGTTCGATTAATAGAGTCTTGCTTAAGCTTTCCGGCTAGGCCCAAGGAAGATGTGAAAGGAAACTCAAGAAATAAACAAGATAAAAGGGGTATGGGTTGTGATTTGGCCCCATAATCTTCCCTAATTGACCGTAGCTGGTAGCCTCTAGCCTGATCTAGCTATACTAGTAGTCAGGAATGGTTTCACCATCCAAGCTCACCTAAGCCCCATATCATGGATCATAGGTTAATCTAACCATCTGTTTTCTTGTGGTTAGCCTAATTAGACCACAAGCGTAGCAAATCCAGACCTAGCCAAGATTTAGACTAGTTTAGTGTCCAAATCTTGCCCGTTCTCCCTGCAACAAAGTAAGCTTTATAGGGGGCTAGTTGCAACCCAAATAATACAAATTAGCCACTAATTATCATGAAACTAAAATTAAAATTAAGTATACTACAGCTAGTTGAGCTACTAGATAATTTATAATGTACTATTGAGGAAAAATTCATCATAATCTGACAAACTAATTGTATTCGGGCCAACAATTATATCTAAACATTTAAAATAAACATACTCAACAAAAGCATTACTTGGATTCTTTGATGGGAATTGGTTGGGTCCAACAGTTTAGTGTGAAGGATGTGTTGGTGACTTGGAGGACAAGGATGCAGAAATGTTGGGTCATGAAAGAAGAAAACCAGCAGAATTTTAGCGACAAAGCATTCCCCCTTCATGATTTCAGAATGAAGTTAGATTTTATTGTTAATTGGTCAAGCAAAAGTCTGCTTGCCAGAAGATGTATGAGTAGAAGAAAATAATGTCAAATAAGTCACCTTTTGTACTGATTTATGTGCTTCCACCTGGAGAATTGTCTTTTATGCTACTTTTATTTTTGGTGAGTGGCTTCCATCTTTGTTTCAGGTTTTGCAAGAGCGAGGTGAGAGCACTTCACGGCATGGGCGTGCTACATTTTCAGTCTTACTTTTCCAGGTAAATGTTCAATAAGACGATTGATATTGTTGAAAACGGTCTGTTTATGACACATATATAGTGAGATTTCTCATACCACCCTCCAAAGATTCCTCAAACCCCCTCGCCAGCAATGCTGATGCTTGCAATCTGGCTGGGATGCGTCAGATTTTCTTTCATCGAGTATTAGCCCATATTTCGTTACTTGCGTCAGATCTAGCTATGTCACTTTTACTTGGTTACATTAATATGAATTTCTTTCCTATTCTGGTTGTAATCTAGTTACTTCATTGTTCTTGTTTTCTTATATTGCCAGGATTTGGCTGTGGTGGTATTGCTGATACTTATACCTCTCATTTCACCAAATTCATCAAAAGGCGGGGTAACATTCTTCAGCTATTGACTTTTATTTGGGGTATTGTTTTTTGTTGCATGTATCTTTGAATGCTATCATTATCTTTGTGAGTATTATAGTTGAGGAATCCTTTAACTATTTGGTAGCTATGGTTATCTTTTCCATATTTGTTGTAAATGACGAAAGACTACCTGAGTTCATATGAGAAAATATGACCTCCATATTTGTTACACAAGAATAGAGCGAGATGTGGTGTTAGATCTGGGATAAATGTGGGACATGTACTAGTAAGGCAGAGAAAAAAAAAGAGGGGGGGGGGGTCATAAATGCTGCTAACTCAATTTTAAGTTAATAATTTTAAATCTACATTACTTGATATCCTGTCTTGTCTTTAGTAGACTTTGTCCCTGTTTCTATCTGAAAGTGGTCGCCAAAAAAAAAAAAAAAGAAGCCTTAAATTGGATTAATATTGGACATTGCAGAAGGGAAAAGTTTGTGAAGGTTCTAAATTATATGTAAATTCTGTTTGTATATCTGGTGCAAAAAGATATTAATTGTTTTGCTTTCTGCTGCTGTGCATGTTCTGCCATTGGCATGGTTGGATCCATTGCGAGTTTAGAACATGGAAAAGCTGAAAACATTTGTAGCAACAGCATAATTCCTGGACCGTTTCGCATGCATCGTATATTTTGTTTACTTTGCAATTTGAGCTTCATGTCTGCTATTTCCCCAGGTTGGTTTTCAAGCTATTGCAGAAGCTCTAGGATTAGCAGGTGTCAAGGCGGTAGTGGCTATTTCTGCTATAATTGCTGGTGGACGCTTGGTAAGTGGTTGGTATACATTATGTTGTACAAATTGTGGTTATATTAGGAACTAGTTGTTTTGTTTTAGTACATAAGGTTATGGCTGGAATGTGTCTGTGCTATGCTGCTAGTTATCTCTGAAATAGATGTATTAGTCATGGCTAGTGCAGCTCATTCTGCCTTAGTTTCTTCAGAAGTTAGGTTGCATGCACTGCTAACCTGTACCTAGATTATGGGTTCAAAATCTGTCTTGCCTCCGTTTGCCAGACTGATGTCTATCTGTTCGGTGACTGGTAAGCATGTTTCACCTAGTATGAGTTGTGACCATTCAATGTAAATTTAAAGTTAAAGAAGTGTATCCTTTGAGTTTATTTCTTTTCTCTTGGTCGAAAGTTACTATCTGACTTACCGATTCAGTGACTTTGGCTTTTGTTACTAGTTCTATTTCTTAGTTTTGCCTTGTATTATGGACCCCTTCATGGTAGAGAACATTTCACATCCTAAGTATATGATCTGTTACTGTACACTAATTCTTGCTAGATTTTATTTATGTACTTTGTATGCATTGACCATTTGACCTTATATCTTTTTTTTTTTTTGGTACTGTTCCAGTTGCTTCGGCCAATTTACAAACAAATAGCGGAAAACCAGAATGCAGAGATATTTTCAGCCAATACACTTCTTGTTATTCTTGGTACAAGTCTCCTCACAGCAAGGGTACGTGAAAGCAGTTCTTATAAGTTAGTTTCTATGTTTTTTTAAATATTAGCAAATTTGTTAAGATTTAGTTTAAATGACGTATCGTGAAGAGGTTGAGAGCATGCTGTTCAGGTGTGAGATAGATTTATGCACGTTTGTGACTGATCCAGATATATCCATTATTTACCTTGTGAACAGTCTATGTTTTTGTGCTTGTCAGGCTGGTCTGTCCATGGCGTTGGGTGCATTTTTGGCTGGTTTGCTGCTGGCAGAAACTGAATTTTCTCTGCAGGTTGAGTCAGATATTGCACCATATCGTGGTCTTCTGTTGGGCCTCTTTTTCATGACGGTAGGTACCTTCACTTTTACTCATGTAGCATATGTTATCTTGTTCCCTAATAGGTAGTAAAGGAAATCATCTTCCTTCTCTATCCCCCTTTTAAAGGTTGTTCACAGTCTTTTGGGCAATTGTAATCTAGAACCCTAGCGATTTTTCGGGTTTTAATATGCCAATGGGGGGCTGACTTTGTGTTGTTTATGCTAAATTAATTTGGGGTTTTTGCTGTATGCATGTTGAATCATGTTGGTGGAGAGAGATTTTCGAATAAGCAAAAAATTCATTTGTATGCATGTTGAATCAAGAACTTTAGCAATTTTCTGGCAACGCTCGAGCAGTTTGGAGTCCAAAAAATTCTTACACGAATAAATTAAGATACCTAAAAATCATTATTAAAAATTAAAAATTAAAAAAATTATTCCCACAAAACACATGGTACCTCATTGTAAATTTTTGGCCAAAGCTAGTTTCTTGAGTTTGCTAGTGCGCTATTTTTTGTTTTCTTTTGATTTTATTTTTTTGTTACGTTTTTTGTGGTTGTTCTTCATGGGAGTGAATTGGGAAACTGAACTGAAGTGAATTGGGAAGTTGAACAGAGGCTTAAATTGAATAATACATGATTCACATCTGTGAACTTGTTTATGTGTGTGTTGAGCATCTTACACAAGTTAGATTTTGAAAATCCAGGCAAAATGTAAATCGATAGTTTCTCACTCTTTTATTCTTGGGTATGTTCAGGCATTAGGAAGGGGGGAGTAAATTCTTCACAGTTTATTTTAATTTCCCACGTATATTACAATTATTAAAGATTTTGTTTTTGTTGTTTTTTTGTTTGATTTTATTTTATTTTCATGGTTTTATTGCCTTGCCTGTTTGTGCCCCTTACTTGTGCTCTCTGAAATCAAAACAAAGTTACTGAGTCCGAAATTTTCTAATCAGGTGTGTCAGGCATCTGGATACATATATGTATCCTACACGGGCTACGCCTGTATGGCTCTGTTTAAAACCTATAGGCTATATCTGGGACTGACTAATATAGATGGGATAAGTTATTTCATCTAACTGGAAAGTTGACTGTGAGATGGTTTAAAGATGAGATTGCACCACTGATGAAACTGCAATAAACTTTGTGCATTTTCAGGTAGGAATGTCTATTGACCCAAAACTTCTCATCTCGAACTTCCCAGTTGTCATGGGTGCTTTGGGGCTCCTAATTGTGGGCAAGACTATGTTGCTTGCCTTAGTTGGAAGGATTTTTGGGCTTTCATTGGTATCTGCAGTCAGAACGGGTCTTCTTCTTGCCCCTGGGGGAGAATTTGCCTTTGTTGCCTTTGGTGAAGCTGTAAACCAGGTGAGAACCCCCCCCCCTCCCCCACCCCCCCACACACACAACCCAAGTAAGTTGTTAATAAAGGATGTTTTTCCTGTTGAACCCTGCTATAATCTGTTTTCTACTTTTCACACTTTTGAATCAGAGAATATAACAATGCTTGAACATGTTAAATCTAAGGTGTATGACATATATTTCATTAAGACTTATGATGATTTGCAGGTGTGCATATGCCCATTGAATATTATATACTCCGTTTTAGAATGACAACACACACACACACACACACACACAAATGACCTTGATAATGATGTAGGTCTTCCTAAGTCCTAACACATAATAAGAATGTCATGAGCGTAAGTAAAGTGCATTCCTTCCTTCAGTGAGCATGCAATGTTGTTCCCTTATGTCCGAGTGGCAACCCAGCTTATGTATTACTAGCTTATAAGCTTACAGAATGATTGATAGTCTCTTTAGCATGACAACTTTGTGACATCTTACTTGCTATTCAATTCATCTGCAGGGCATAATGTCTCTGCAGCTGTCATCATTGCTGTTCCTTGTGGTGGGAATTTCTATGGCTCTAACCCCATGGCTTGCTGCAGGAGGCCAGCTCCTTGCTTCTCGCTTTGAGCTACAGGATGTTAGAAGCTTATTACCTGTTGAGAGTGAGGTATGTTACTTGCTATTGGGTTATGTGAAACCTGGTTCTGGATTTCTGTAAGAAGTTGCTGCCCATGCGTGATAAACGGAAGTCAGGGAGCTAGGTTCCTGATAATAATGGGAGTAATGGCAACTTATTGTAGTAATTACCTCTTTGGAGGTTTATCGAGAAAGCTATCTGAATGTTCTAGTGTGAATCCATTGGTGACGTATTGTTTTGAGATTTCTGATTAGGAGGGAAAGCAATAATCACCTTGTTTTTAATTTTGTGATCATGCTTTTCATTTTCCCCAGACTGATGATTTGCAAGATCACATTATTATCTGTGGATTTGGACGTGTAGGCCAGGTATCTATTCTTGCTGAACTTCAGTGTAATCAGATTTTGTAGCATTTGTACAAAGTTATTTTTGTAATCCGTAAGGTGCAAGTTTTGGCTGCTTTCTGTAAGCATGTTTCTCCTCTAATCATGGTTCTTTCCTGCAGATCATAGCTCAGCTCCTTTCAGAACGGTTAATTCCATTTGTTGCTCTCGATGTCAGAAGGTGATCTGTTACTTTGTAATGCAATTCTTGATTGCTTGACCATTATTCAGATTCTTTTCAAAATATAGCCTGATGTACTTTGCTTGGGTCCTTGAAAAATTTCCTGGTCTCTCTTCCCTAAACTCCTCCATAGGCTTGGGTGAAGGGTGAATGCTTGTATTAGAACTCTGCAAATTTTCTTTCTTTTATGTGAGATTGCATGCTTGAACCGTCTTTCCACCAGTTTGGTTCCTAGATTTTAATATCTTATATGTGAAACTACAATAATGGATAATTTACAAGCACATGATTTGTCATTTGTTTACCACCTTCCTTTCTTTTGTACATGGGTGACATCTCCTTTGACGTCTCTTGTCTATCAATTAATTTTTTGATAAGTAAAATAAATAAGTAATTACAATCACTGATAAGGAACTATCCATTCATGGAGGAGTCTGATCTAGCTGCCTATGTTATCCTTTTCGGGTTTTAATATTTACATTTTAAAGTGGGAATAAACAATGTGGATTCTGTTGCAACAAGGCTTTTGCAAGTGCCTGTGCCACTTCTAACCGTGTTAGAGGACTACTGAGCATTCTGTGAATATTCACGTGATGCTAAAGATGGCGTTTGTCAGATACAACCATGCGTATGATAAAAACTCATCTACATGTTTGCGTCAACTTTATAGTCGTGTCAAAAACTGTTATATAACCATCTTGAATGGCCTATTGACTTTTTTTTGTGCTCTAACCTTAATAAGTCATGTCTCTTATGTAATTGAACTATGCCAAACTAAGGCAGTTGAGTACACAGTTGTCATAAACATTGCAATATTTGGTTGTACTTTCTGAGGTTCTACTCTCCAGTAATCTGGTATCACAATTCTTTGTGTATGATTTTTTGTACCCTAAGTTTATGCTGATATATTTTCTAAGTTTTAATTGTTGGTGATTATTATTTCATGGGGTGCCATCTTGATATTTGTGCTAATGTTTCCTTGACTTCAGTGATCGGGTGGCAATGGGTCGCGCACTTGATCTTCCTGTCTACTTTGGAGATGCTGGAAGTCGTGAGGTAAAACAAGCTGTGGCATTGTTATTGCTTAATGCTTATTGCATCTCATTTTGACATGTCCTGAATATTTGGTTGTATAGGTCCTCCATAAAGTTGGAGCTGAAAGAGCTTGTGCGGCAGCGATTACTTTGGACTCTCCTGGTGCAAATTACAGAACTGTTTGGGCTTTGAGCAAGTATTTCCCCAATGTGAAAACTTTTGTTCGTGCTCATGATGTCGATCATGGTCTTAATTTGGAAAAGGCTGGGGCAACTGCGGTATGTGATGGTTCCTTTCTCTGTTTTCTACCTTCCACTTCTATTGTCTTCTTCTTTAGTCATCTGGGTTGAAAATTTTGCCCCATTCTGAGCCAATAGTTCTGTTTATGTCATGTCATGTTCTGCATCCTTATTACTCTTGATATGTAAATCATCCAGGTTGTCCCTGAGACCTTGGAACCAAGTTTGCAGTTGGCAGCTGCTGTTCTTGCACAGGTATATCCTTGATGTTACTCTTCAAATTTTAGCATTATAATGGTTAGAACCTTGTGAAATTAACATAATGGGGAGTGAGTTTGTGCATGTGTGTACACATTCATATATAGAAAGCTGAGGCTCACTTGACCGTGCATCTACTGTCCACTGGTGTCTCACTAATCAGGGTCCAGCAAGTGCTGTTATCATTTTATCAGTGGGAAAGTGTATGAGCCACTGACTAACTAGATTAGAGATTAATTAGTGGGTGTTCATTGATGATTGATAAAATATGGTAGAGTTGAGTTTTCAATTATTTGGTGTTAGACATGGTTCAATTCCTGCCGACATTGGTCTCAATCCCCCCCCCCCCCCCAAAAAAAAAAGAAAAAAAAGAAAATCAATTTTTCATGTAATGTCGTTGTAGAAAGATAGTGGGAGCATCCTGATTTATGCTGTTGCATTCATTTGAAGGAGTCGGTTGTCTATTAGCTTAGAACTGCACCATCTTGATCAGAATGAGGGGGTTGGCCGAAATGTAAAAGAGAAAATAAGGGGGCACTGAATTTCTCTATAAGAGCCTGTTTTAAACTTGTGCAATGAAAATGCCATCCCGTACCTTCCTTTTTCTTAATGTCGAAGTGTACCCCCTTTTCTCAATTAAAGATTGATCTAATAACCCGATCTGCACCAAACGGTAGATGCACTATGCGCAGATCATATGCTGACTGTTGGATTCTACGGCGACAATTCTTGATACAGAAAAACATCTTGTTGTAGCAACCTTGTCTAATTGCTCAAAAAATCCTTACTTTGTGTGGGCTTGAGATTCATTGCTGTTTTCCCCTGTCTATTGTAATTGCAGACTAAGCTGCCCACTTCCGAGATAGCGTCTACAATCAATGAATTCAGATCCCGTCACCTCTCTGAGCTGACCGAGGTAACATTCACTGGAACCCTAATCATAGCTTCACTGTTTTTTCTAATAAACACGAAACCACCGGAATTAGTCTCTTCATGCACTCCTGTGCATGACGAGAATGCCTACAAATGGATCCCCAAACCTTGGTTAGCGGGGCTCTACTAGGGCATGTTGTTGTTTACCATTTCAACATGGGAGAGGAAGATGACGAGCAAACATCCATTTATGATTGCAGCTATGCGAAGCAAGCGGAAGCTCTCTGGGTTACGGATACTCTCGGGTGATGAGCAAGCCCAAATCTCAACCCCCTGATGCATCGTCAGATGATAACCAAGTTGGCGAAGGAACACTGGCAGTATGATCGACTGACCTCGTAGCATGAGTTGAGTTGAGTTGAGTTGAGTTGAGCAGCATGTTATAACTAACGAGTAACGGGCAACGAAGCAAGCGAGAATAGACACGAGTATGATGACCAACAAAGTGTATAGCCTTTTGATTACACAACCTTCATTGCTTTAAGATGTATAGAAACTCTCTCTGGACAATCTCTCCTTAATAATGTCTTTGATCTCTTCATTGATCAAACAATTTTTCCTCCTTGGTCAATGATTTGGACGGATGTCCTTCCATTTTTGAGTAATTCCAAATTTTGATTTGATCTATATAATGATCAAAGTTTCTCATTTTGAAGTAATTAATCCCGTCTGAAGTCTCATTTCTCATCTTTGAGTAATTCAGCTTTTGATTCGATCCAAAGCAATAATGCCTTGTATATCAATGTACGACACAGCATAATATCAAGATCCAGCGAGGAAACTCCAAGGATTAAAGCAGAAAATTTTTCATGAGCATGATCCGATTCTAAAATTCTGCGAGCATTCTAGTATATTTTGATGAACTTTTTTTATGAGGTTTGTGAGCATTGCATCAGAATTAGAAATGCATTATTTTGTTTGTGACATCATTTAGTGTTTTTATGAGCATTATTGTAGAATTTTCACGAGTATGTTCTATCTTTATAAATTTTTGAGAGCATTGTATTGCATTTTTGTGAACATTTTTCATGAACTTTGTGAGTATCCATGATTTTGTTTGTGAACCTTATTTAGTGTTTTTATGAGTGTTATTTAGAATTTTTATGAACATGGTTAGTCTCTATAAAAATTTCATGAGCAGTATATTACATTTTTGTGAACAATTGTGAACATTGTAGGAGAGTTTAAGAGGAATGTATAATTTTGTTTGTGAATATTATGTAATGTTTTTATGAATATTATTGTAGGAGTTTTTCAAGAAAAAAGAGAAGAAATCAAAATTTTAAAATATGAAAATTTAAAAAAAAGGGGGAGCATGGTCCATGGAGCATCATGTTCCTGGACTTACCAACCATCGTAGCACTGTGATTTCACACCAATATATATTATGTGCTCCAGGAGCACATGCTCCAGATCTTACGTGGCAGAGATATTTTCTATGCTGACAATTTATTTGATAAAAATAAAGATAAAAACCCTGAGTAACCGTTCACATTCCAATTTCAATTTTGAAGCTCTTTGTGCTGCTAACCACCTTTCACCACTACTTCGTTCACCTGTGAGACTTTTCTCCTCCCCGACGTCAATTCTTCTCTTCCTCTGCTCCGTCGGCGACGCCTCCGTCATTGGCACAACAACCTCCAGCCGACCCTCAAACCGATACACGACTTAGCGCCGGTCCGCCGTCAATCATTGTCCTTCATCGTTCATCTACTTCTCTGTTTTTGCTTCAATCAGTTGGAGCAACCATGTAAGAATTGATTTTGCCAAACCTAAACAAAACTTACCGCCGTAGGAAACGGAAGACGCCGATGGAAAAAAAAACGGTTAGTGACTATAATTTGCAAACCCTAAAACATGTATTTTCAGTCCTTATATGTTCTGTCATTGTACTCTGCTTTGAAACATGATATGTATGAATATATTGCTTGTCAACTGCAATTTTCTCTTTTCAATTAGATTTAAGAATGAAAATATATTCACAATTGTGCACGGCTCATCTGATTCTAAGATTTTCATTGCCCTACATTCAAAAGTGTAATCTTTCACATTAGTGAACACCATGGATGTCACGAGTAAACAACTTGGACATGCTGAGTGAACAACTTTACATGAATGAATATTTTTGGCCTCCCTTGATAGTGTAAATTGTTCCTGTCAAATTGATTATCATTTTCAGACCCTAAAAACATGTAATCGAATGGATGAACAAGTTGTGTTTGCTGAGTGAACAATTTTTACATGAATCTTCGAATTGCTATGAGCTCGAACATTAGTGAACAACATTGACAACATTGGTGAACATATTTAGAGATCATGACCGACCAAGTTATTTGAATGAATCGCCGCTTGTTTGCCTGATAGTTATGGTTGTCTGAATTGATATATATCAACGTGTGAACATAGTTCGATTCATGTGAATATTAGATCCAATGAAGATGCAGCTGGTGAAACAGAGGACGTTAATCTAAACATTGAGCAACTTGCCCATGAAGATGATATCATACCTACCAAAGGACAAAAGTATTCTTCAATTACATTAGTGAACAATAATATGAAACCAGTGAACAATTACAATGAAAGAATAATTTATGCTATAGTGAACAACTTGGACACGCCGACTGAACAAATTTACCTGAATGAGCATTTTTTGCATTCCTTAATACCTATAAATGCGTGAATCATTATGAAAAATTGATGATTATTTTCAAACCCTAAAAACATGTATTTGAATGGATGAACAACTTGTGTTTGATGAGTGAACAATTTTTAGTGAATCGTCCAAATGGTATGACTTCAGAAATTTTGTGTGAAGTATAGAACCAATGAAGAAGCAATTGCCGCCACAACAAATATGGGAGACAAAAACGTTCAGCAACATGCACCTCCAGATTAAATTGATGCTGCAAAACACAAAAGGTAAATCTATATTGCATCTGAACATCTTTTCCATTAGCAGTGAACAATTTACCCATGAGCAGTGAACAATTAACAACGTAATCTTCAATTAGATTAGTGAATAGTAATATGAACAGCAGTGAACAATTACAATGACAGAATAACTTATGTTATCACCAATTACTATATTGAGCAGTTTGTGACCTTTTTGTTGCGAAAACGATTAAAAACTCAATTTGTGTGAAATATAGAACCACTGAAGAAGCGATTGCTGAGACAAGTGACATGGGAGACAAAAATTATTGGCAAGAGGCACTTCCAGATGAAACTGTTGGTGGAGCACACGGAACGTAAATGTATATCGCTTCATTTTGTCATTATCTCATTTTTCTTGGCTCCCTTGATAAGCGAACGATTTTCCTTTGAGCAATGAACAATTTTCATTTGAGCAGTGAACAATTTTCCTTGGAGCAGTGAACAATGTTCCATGATAAGTGAACAACAAGATCAACCTAAATAAAATAATTTATGTGATCTTCATAGCTAATGAAGCTATTTATTGTAATATAAGCAATCATAGAAAGGATCGAGACCAATGTTTCGATATTTCACACATACTTGTTCACTGCCTTCGATCAATAATATGAACATATGATCACTAATTTGGACTAACTCAATGGAAACCTCATATGCAACAATTCAAAAAGACGGAAGGTCATGCGACAAGATAACAATGAACATGCATCAGCCCCACGCTCAAAGGCATATACACAGAAGTCGCCCAAAAAGCAGATGAGTTCAAAAGCCATTGCAAGTGACAAGTCTTCCAAGTCGGGTAGAAAGTTGTCAATCATAAGAACGAACTCATGGCAAGGGTTAATACGACATAGAATGTCACCACACACCTTGCTAGATGTTATAGAGAGATTAACTTATGAACAATGGGTAGCATTGACAGAGACAGGCTTTGGAGATCTCCTATCCATAAGGACCTCAACTATCCCAAAGCCGCTACACGATGGCTGTTAGAGAGTTTTGATGTTTGGGCTTGTTCACTAAAGCTCCCTAATGGAAAGGTGGTAGATATTACGGAGGAAGATGTACATATAGTTCTGGGATTGCCAATGGGACGCATGGAAGTACCGGATTTGACATCCATGGAAGTCGATGAGTCCTTCACGAAATTTCTACAAACCTGGAGACATCGGTGGCATATTAGATGAGGCGGTCCAGCAATAGCAAGAATGGGGGAAGGAATTCTGGAGAACGACAGTCGCGGACATGAATTTCTCATAGATTTTATGACCTTTGTTGTTTCAAGCATAATTCATGGGAACCCAAATGGAACATGCAACTTCCATATGCTGAAAATAATGAAGGATGTTCATATGATAAAAGAGTACAATTGGTGCGAGTATGTTCTTCGATGCTTGACAAGAACAGTACCAGTTTGGAAGAAGAAAATCAATAGTTTTACACTGGACCTTTATTAATCCTCATGGTAAGCACATTACCTCATTGCAAACATTATTTATTTGCAATTTTATTATAAATAATTTCATCATATATATATATCATTCGTATGTTGTTCAATTTGTCTGTTAGTATTGTTACCTAGAAAGAGTCCAATTTGGAGTAGAAAAGACAACGCATTTGTACCCCACAGCCATGAATTGGACTACTGAAAAAGTTAGGAAGCGTGATCTTCCTGAGCAAAAGGCTGGGAAATATGGACTTGGAAGAGTAGTGGGCAGAATTGACTACCAGAACATTGAAGAACTTATTGAGAAAGAGATGGTGAGTGACTTTAACAGACATTGCCAGGATATACAACTCCGAACCCGCCTCCAAGTCCATCACCGACATGTGCTCATTGTGTCCATTGCAAAATAAACACGCAACCACCTTCGCTTTTGGGTACATTCACATTTAAGGTATTTTAGTGTGTATTGTTCGCTTTCATGCATAGTGAAACTTCGTTTACGTGTTACTTAATTGTTCACTCATACGCAATTGCGCACACCAATATAATTAGCCTCTACTGAGTGTCTTACTCTTTGCTGATGATGGTGTGCACAATTGCGTATGAGTGAACAATTTCATGGTGAGTGAGTAAACGATTAAATAACACGTAAACGAAGTTTCACTATGCATGAAAGCGAACAATACACACTAAAATATCTTAAATGTGAATGTACCCAAAAGCGAAGGTGGTTGCGTGTTTATTTTGCAATGGACACAATGAGCACATGTCGGTGATGGACGAGGCGGGTCGAGTTATATCTGGCAATGTCTGAAAGTCACTCACCATCTCTTTCTCAATAAGTTCTTCAATGTTCGTAGTCAATTCGCCCACTTCCAAGTCCATATTTCCGACCTTTGCTCGGAAGATCACGCTCTAACTTTTCGATGAGTCCAATCATGGCTGGGTACAAATGCGTTGTCTTTCTACTCCAAATTGAACTCTTTCTAGGTAACAATACTAATGAACAAATTGAACAACATACGAATGATATATATATGATGAAATTATTTATAATAAAATTGCAAATAAATAATGTTTGCAATGAGGTAATGTGCTACCATGAGGATTAATAAAGGTCGATGTAAAACTATTGATTTTCTTCTTCCAAACTGCATCGTTCTTGTCAACATCGAAGAACATACTCTGCAATTGTACTCTTTTATCATATGAACATCCTTCATTATTTTCGGCATATGAAGTTGCATGTTCCATTTGGGTTCCCGTAATTATGCAAACAACAAAGGTCATAAAATCTATGAGAAATTCATGTCCGCTGCTCTCCAGAATTCCTTCCCCCATTCTTGCTATTGCTGGACCGCCTCATCTAATATGCCACCGATGTCTCCAGGTTTGTAGAAATTTCGTGAAGGACTCATCGACTTCCATGGATGTCAAATCCGGTACTTCCATGCGTCCCATTGGCAATCCCAGAACTATATGTACATCTTCCTCCGTAATATCTACCACCTTTCCATTAGGGAGCTTTAGTGAACAAGCCCAAACATCAAAACTCTCTAACAGCCATCGTGTAGCGGCTTTGGGATAGTTGAGGTCCTTATGGATAGGAGATCTCCAAAGCCTGTCTCTGTCACTGCTACCCATTGTTCATAAGTTAATCTCTCTATAACATCTAGCAAGGTGTGTGGTGACATTCTATGTCGTATTAACCCTTGCCATGAGTTCGTTCTTATGATTGACAACTTTCTACCCGATTTGGAAGACTTGTCACTTGCAATGGCTTTTGAACTCATCTGCTTTTTGGGCGTGAGGTTTCCATTGAGTTAGTCCAAATTAGTGATCATATGTTCATATTATTGATCGAAGGCAGTGAACAAGTATGTGTGAAATATCGAAACATTGGTCTCGATCCTTTCTATGATTGCTTATATTACAATAAATAGCTTCATTAGCTATGAAGATCACATAAATTATTTTATTTAGGTTGATCTTGTTGTTCACTTATCATGGAACATTGTTCATCGCTCAAGGAAAATTCATTTCTGCTGAAAATTGTTCATTGCAAAGGAAAATCGTCGCTTATCAAGGAGCCAAGAAAAATGAGATAATGACAAAATGAAGCGATATACATTTACGCCCGTGTGCTCCAACATTTCATCCGAAGTGCCTGCCAATAATTTTTGTCTAACATGTCACTTGTCTAAGCAAACTCTACTTCAGTGGTTCTATATTTCACACAAATTGAGTTTTTAATCGTTTTCGCAACAAAAAGGTCACAAACTGCTCAATATAGTAATTGGTGATAACATAAGTTATTCTGTCATTGTAATTGTTCACTGCTGTTCATATTACTATTCACTAATCTAATTGAAGATTACGTTGTTAATTGTTCACTGCTCATGGGTAAATTGTTCATGCTAATGAAAAGATGTTCGATGCAATATAGATTTACCTTTTGTGTTTTGCAGCATCAATTTAATCTGGAGGTGCATGTTGCTGAACGTTTTTGTCTCCCATATTTGTTGTGGCGGCAATTGCTTCTTCATTGGTTCTATACTTCACACAAAATTTCTGAAGTCATACCATTTGGACGATTCACTAAAAATTGTTCACTCATCAAACACAAGTTGTTCATCCATTCAAATACATGTTTTTAGGGTTTGAAAATAATCATCAATTTTTCATAATGATTCACGCATTTATAGGTATTAAGGAATGCAAAAAATGTTCATTCAGGTAAATTTGTTCAGTCGGCGTGTCCAAGTTGTTCACTATAGCATAAATTATTCTTTCATTGTAATTGTTCACTGGTTTCATATTATTGTTCACTAATGTAATTGAAGAATACTTTTGTCCTTTGGTAGGTATGATATCATCTTCATGGGCAAGTTGCTCAATGTTTAGATTAACGTCCTCTGTTTCACCAGCTGCATCTTCATTGGATCTAATATTCACATGAATCGAACTATGTTCACACGTTGATATATATCAATTCAGACAACCATAACTATCAGGCAAACAAGCGGCGATTCATTCAAATAACTTGGTCGGTCATGATCTCTAAATATGTTCACCAATGTTGTCAATGTTGTTCACTAATGTTCGAGCTCATAGCAATTCGAAGATTCATGTAAAAATTGTTCACTCAGCAAACACAACTTGTTCATCCATTCGATTACATGTTTTTAGGGTCTGAAAATGATAATCAATTTGACAGGAACAATTTACACATTTATAGGTATCAAGGGATGCCAAAAATATTCATTCATGTAAAGTTGTTCACTCAGCATGTCCAAGTTGTTCACTCGTGGCATCCATGGTGTTCACTGATGTGAAAGATTGCACTTTTGAATGTAGGGCAATGGAAATTTCGGAATCAGATGAGTCCTGCACAATTGTGAATATATTTCCATTTTTAAATCTAATTGAAAAGAGAAAATTGTAGTTGACAAGCAATATATTCATACATATCATGTTTCAAAGCAAAGTACGATGACAGAACATATAAGGACTGAAAATACATGTTTTAGGGTTTGCGAATTATAGTCACTAACCGTTTTTTTTGGTGTTCCATCGGCGTCTTCCGTTTCCTGCGGCGATAAGTCTTGTTTAAGTTTGGCAAAATCAATTCTTCCATGGTTGCTCCAACTGATTGAAGCAAAAACAGAGAAATAGATGAACGATGAAGGACAATGATTGACGACGGTAAGTCGTGTATCGGTTTGACGGTCGGCTGGAGGTTGTTGTGTCAATGACGGAGGTGTCGCCGTCAGAGCAGAGGAAGAGAAGAATTGACGTCGGGGAGGAGAAAAGTCTCACAGGTGAACGGAGTAGTGGTGAAAGGCGGTTAGCAGCACAAAGAGCTTCAAAATTGAAATTGGAATGTGAATTGTTACTCAGGGTTTTTATCTTATTTTTATCAAATAAATTGTCAGCATGAAAAATATCTTTGCCACGTAGGATCTGGAGCATGTGCTCCAGGAGTGCATAATATATATTGGTGTGAAATCACAATGCTACGATGGTTGGTCAGTCCAGGAGCACGATGCTCCATGGACCATGCTCCCCCCCCCCCCCCTTTTTTTTAATTTTCATATTTTAAAATGTTGATTTCTTCTCTTTTTTTCTTGAAAATTTTCTACAATAATATTCATAAAAACATTAGATAATATTCACAAACAAAATTATACATTGCTCTTAAACTCTACTACAATGTTCACGATTGTTCACAAAAATGTAATATACTGCTCATGAAATTTCTATAGAGACTAAACATGTTCATAAAAATTCTAAAATAATACTTATAAAACGTTCACAAACAAAATCATGGATACTCACAAAGTTCATGAAAAATGCTCACAAAAATGCAATACAATGCTCTCAAAATTTTATAAAGATAGAACATATTCGTGAAAATTCTACAATAATGCTCATAAAAACACTAAATGATGTCACAAACAAAATAATGCATTGCTAAATCATTATCCTCTGTTTAAACCGTTATACGCTACATAAACCGCTATTCGCTATCTAAAACATTAATTTTGTCGAACAGGGCCAAAGTGTTGCCTTGTAGCATGACTTGTAGACTGCGACCTTTGCATACTCGCAAATTTTAGGGTAGCAAGTAGACCTGTCAATTTTTTACTCGACTTGATAATCTCAACTCAAACCCGAAAACCTGCAATTTAGCAGGTCAAATCTAACCCGCTCATTTCACTTGAAAATTTAATTTTGAAGTTCAATTCTATTTAGAATTTGTAACCTTTCATTGGAATTCATCACATTAAATGAATATGCAACTTATTCATTTGTTAATCGCTAATTTAAATTGAAACATTTACAATAATCCATCATTATTAGAAGAAAATCGTATTTTAGTGAGTATATTGTAGAAAAAAATACTCCCTCCTTCCCATATTATTTGTCCCTTTAGACATGATTTACAAAACCAAAAAAACCTCCACTCTAAATAATTTACCTCATTAGAAATGTGAAAATGTTGAATAAAAAAGGAAAAAGGTGAATAAAATGGAAAAATGGAAGAAAAAGATGTAATTAATAAAGTTAATTTGACAAATTAGTAATTAATTTGTTATTGAAATTATAAAGTGACATATATTATGGGAAAAAAATTAATTAAAACGACAGATAATATGAGAACGATGAAGTAGTATCTATAGACAATTTTTTCAAAAAAGAAAACAGAAAAAGATCACCGTCATAAATCATTGGGTTGACCTGAAACTGAAATACATGGTCCGTATTTACCGAAACTCGAGATATAGCTAACCCCTATTTACCAAAACCCATATATACTCGGCCCGTGATCCGCGAGCCTGAATTGGCCGGCGTCGTTGCAACAGAGATTGAGTTGCTTCTAATTGCTCTGCCATAAGTCCATAACCCCTAAACTAAACCCCCTTTGCTACGCTGCAGAGTCTGCAATCATCACTCATCACTGAGTTCCACCCTCCTCCATAACCAAAACCCACACCTTACCTCCTCAATTCATTCACATATGATTATTAATGGCATCCATTATATTCACCGACTGTTCATCCTCAACTACGGTTCGTCTTCTTCCACTCACCTGTCGAAAACTCTTCCTTTTCAAAGCTTTTCATCGGACTCATCATCCTTTTTACACCCCCAAACGCCCTTTCTTCCCTTCTTTCTCCACCCATGCTCCAACTTCTTCTTCAACATTCGTCTCAGGTACCCTTTGTTTTCGTTTATTTGCGCAATTGGCAGCGACCCATGTCAGCTTATTGTTCGTTTCTGCAAATTCAACTTCTGGGCATTCCTTATTTTCTCCTAGTTCATTCATTATCTTCTCAGACATTTTGTCGAACATGTGGAGGGCTAGCTGGGATTTTGGTTATATGATTGGTTTGTGGCTGTATTTATACGTGGAGCTTGTTAGATTGATTACGAGTTTTCCAAGGGCGGGTTTTGTACATTCGAAGGACTCGAATTCTAGACCTTGTTTGAATGGAGCAAGTGCTGAATTGTCCAACAACATATACATGTTAGTTAAGTTAGTTGTGGTAAATTGCCCAGCTATGTGCCATTTTACAAATCAGTTTGTTCTCAACTTTTGAGGTTGATGATTGCTCTGAAGTTCTGTCATATCATATGGGAATGATTTCAAATGTAGGAATGTATCTTAATCTGTAGTGCTTTCATTCTTAAACATCTTGGTTTCAGTGATTAGGTTATTGAGTTATGAATTATGATTCTTGGTTCTTCATGAGTTGTTTTGCCTGTGGAACCTTCAGTTTAGGGAAATCAAATGGGTCTATTTAGTTAACAGTTGCATGCTTCTTGGATTTTTGGATGTCGCCTTGGCTTTGATTGCTTGAAAAATTAGCTGATGGAAGTTTCTGATGGCAGCTAAAGTGGCAATTGAGAGTCCCGCAAAGGTGATCGATGGTAAATCAGTGGCGAAACAAATCAGGGAGGAGATAGCTATTGAGATATCAAGAATGAAAGATGCCATTGGCATTGTCCCGGGATTAGCAGTGATTCTTGTTGGAGATAGAGAGGACTCAGCCACTTACGTTCGTAACAAGAAAAAAGCTTGTGAATTGGTGGGCATTAATTCTTATGAAGTACATTTACCAGAAAGTTCAACGGAAGAGGAGGTGCTTCACTCTATAACCAGGTTTAATGAAGACCCTTCAGTTCATGGCATTCTTGTTCAGTTACCTCTTCCTTCGGTATGCCGTTTAAAATGATAACCTGTTTTCTTCTCTGCTCGTGTCGTTTTGTTAGTCATGGTTCTAAACCAGAACTCTGTTTATCTTACAAAACAATGATATTGTGACATGGGAAGAGAGCATGTAGGGAAGTCTGCAGTCAGCTTGTTTTCGTTGAATATTTAGGGAATCGGATTGTCTTGGCCTTAGAACCTACAACTGTTCATGAAAAACAGCTATAACGAGTGTAATATGGAAATACTATGGTGTCCATAATTTGGATAGTTGATAAAGATTGTGTTTTTCAACTTAGACTGTCATGGACTGAATCAAATGTCTCATTAAACCTCCTATGCTTCTTTTCCGTGGAGTTGTAGGTAGCAAAAGATTTCTAAATCTTGGGTCAATTGGAACTGGTTCCTCTAAATTGCAAAATTTAGGGGTAAGACTGCGACATCCAACCCCTCCATACCTAACCTGGGCAAGATTTCGAAGTATTGATGTTGTTTTGTACTCCCTAATCAACTATCGAAGTTCCTTTAAAATTAAGTCAGAATGAGCTCGTATATATCTTATTTAAGTTCTTGGAGAGAACCTATTCCCTCGGGCTGGTTTTCACAGTGATTATCTCCTTCTCCTTGGAATCCCTCTCCATTGGAGTAGGTACTCCAACAAGTAGAATATAATTTGTGTGGTTTTCATGGCGGCGATTCATTGATTCTTTCTCTTGGTACTTGCTCAGCATATGAATGAGGAGAATGTTTTGAACGCCGTGGGAATCGAAAAGGATGTTGATGGCTTTCACCCGCTGAACATTGGGCGCCTTGCAATGCGAGGTAGGGACCCTTTTTTTGTCGCGTGTACGCCCAAAGGGTGCATAGAGCTGTTGCATAGATACGGAATCCAAATAAAGGGGAAAAAGGCCGTGGTGATTGGCCGTAGTAACATTGTTGGAATGCCGGCTGCCCTTTTGCTGCAGGTAGTTTCTATGTCTCTTTCGTGCACTTCTAGTTTACGGGACTTCTATGCTTCTTATATGACCTTTAGATAATCTATCTAATTGTGGATAGAGGGAAGACGCTACTGTGACCATTGTCCATTCTAGAACGAGGAATGCCGAAGATATCATAAAACAAGCAGATATCATTATATCCGCTGTAGGACAAGCGAATATGGTTAGGGGAAGCTGGATTAAGCCCGGTGCTGTCATCATAGATGTTGGAATCAATCCCGTCGAGGTGAGTTGGTGTTTCTCATTTGCTCCAACTAGAGCTGGCAAAATGTTGTCTGACTCGGAATATCCGAATTGTCCGACTCGGAAAAAACTGGGTTTGGACATAGATTTCTCGTCCGAATTTTGATATTGACCTAATATTCGGACATAAAATTTCTCTTGTTTCTATTGTCCGAACCCTATTTTAGCTGCGTGACCTGCGTCCGAATTGTCTGACCCGGAATAAAACCGGGTCTAGACATGAATTTCTCATCCAAATTTTGACATTGTCTGAATTTGTCCGACCCGAATTTACCCGAAGTTGAATTTTTGCCAGCGCTAGCTCCAACATGGAGACATTGCTCTACTTGAACTTAGAAAATCTTGATTTATTTGTTTTCTTTAAAATTTCAGCACCCTTTGCAGAATGAGACAAATCACAATGAAACGTATTTGAAAATATTACACAAATATAATCATATAAAATTATTCTTCACAAACAGATCTAATGATATTGATTTTATATTTTAAATCATTACATACATAGGGAGTGTTTGTTTGCTTTTCTAAGCTGGGTTCCTATGTACTTAGAAGATTTCTACATGGTGTACAGGACCCAAGGAGTCCTCGGGGATATCGGTTAGTTGGAGATGTATGTTATGAAGAGGTTATCAAGGTCGCTTCAGCTGTTACTCCGGTTCCCGGGGGCGTGGGTCCCATAACCATCGCGATGCTTCTTTCGAACACTCTCAGCTCAGCAAAAAGGATGCACAACTTCCACTAACTGGTTCATGATGGCGGTTTTTAGCTGTTGAAACTACAAGGCAACCTCTAAATATAAAGGCTATATGGGTAGCTCAATTGCTACGCCATGAACTTCTTTTTTGGTTCATTTTTAACCATACAGTGAACATCTATGCGAGGGAAAATGTTGAAGTCGAAAGATAACGAGCACAAATTGAGAAATTTGATCCGAGTCTTTCCTAATGGTGTTGGTATCAGGATATCCTTACATACATACTAGCAGCTCCCTTGTAACTTGTCATACAAGGATGAAGCTGTTCCTTGTCAATTATAATCTAACAGTTGATTAAGCATTGGACAGAATGATTTGACATTAACATTATTTGTCAAGAAGGTTTCGACTCTGACATTCTCAAAACTAGTTGGGAAATTCACAGATTTCAAGTTCAGGGCCTTTTGTTGTTTGAGTTTCTTTCATTTTATTTTGATTGGTGTTTAAGAGTTTAGTGCCTTTCTTATCAAGTTAATATATATTTGATTTCCATTTTATCGAAGTTCAGGAGCTCAGTGATGGAGCATTTCTTATAGTAATAAGGACAACCCGATGCACAAAGTGCTCACACAAGCGGGTCCTAGAGAGGGGGGCTACCACAAAGTTATAATATAGGCAAACCTTTGCATTTTTGCAAGAGGTTTCTTGCTTTCATGACTCAAATCTTTGATCTGACAATCATACGACAACAATTCAATCGTACTGTAATAATATTTTGATTAAGTTTGTTTGTTTTGGCTTATGAACAATTTAAATTTATTTAGGGGAAAAAAAAAAGAATTTTACTATTGATCAACACTAATTTTCCCAAATCTGAAGTACACTTAACTCCTAAGAAAGGTAATAACACATCAAATTCCAATTTCACTTTACATTTCAATGAGATTTCAAATGAACAAGAAAAACAAAACTCTAATAATCCATAATCATGGCAAATTGGGCACTGTTAATCATGGTATTAAAAGTTTGCAAGATCTATTTAAAAATAATCCTGGATCAACAACGCTTTCCGGCTATAAAACACAAGTAAAATAGAGGTATGAGTTTCTAACTAAATAATGACTAGAGAGGAGGAAACCAATGCAAGCAAGAAATCGCGTGGGTGTAATTTAATTAGACAAATTAATCCTGGCTTCAAAGTGATTTATCTCAGTAGAGCTCTTCTGTTTTCTGTTCCGCAGAATAGACACCTGCAAGCAAGGAGGAAAGAAACCACATATTCATCTAAACGCATTCGGTTCATTTCCATGTGAACTTGTAGTTGACAAGTGCATCCGATCACTTTGAAGATGTGTCTAAGAGTTTGTTTATTACTACGATTCTAGGTAATCGGTCGACAATCATGATTAGTGATTGATCAATATGATTATGTAAATAATGGTGGGAAGTATGCTAGCATTAGCAACAGTAGAGGATGGTAGTTCATGTGTTAATACGTACCTTAGGGCGTGCCATGAAGCTGCCATAGTATCCAATGCCAAAGGATTGGGATGAATATGCAGCTGCTATTTCAACTGCTTTCAGCTTTGGCATGTTGTTTGGACCCTAGTGTAAACAAGGAGACAATTTCATGAGAAGAAACAAACATAAACAAACCAATAAAATGTATTCAATGACCTGATTTTTTCTTAACATTTGGAAAGAAAGTCTTAAAGGTGTCTTTTTCCAAGCAAAATGGTTATCTATGTCAAGTTTTCCATTGTTTGGAAGGAGCGAAATCATTTCTCAGAACATGACGCTATCTGTGTCATATATAAAGTAATTTTCCTCACTTGAACAAAGGAGGGGGGAAATGTTTTTCTTTGGAAATTGTTTCCCCAAAGTTCTTTTGTACCAAACACTGAAAAAATTGGAAAACATCCTCTACCAAACACACCCCAAAAGTATTCTGAACACTAACTGACCTCTGCAGGAGCATCTGCTTGGACAAGGAGGATTCCTGCACTTGCATCAGCACTCTGTTGACTGCAGGCCCCGACAACAGACCGAAGAATTTTGATAGAAGCCGAGGCCGGACCTGCTTGTGATCTGTTTTTCAATATGGTATCAGATACACTTGCATCAATGATTCAGTAAAATCCATCAAGGCTACAATTTCGACTTTCGTGCGCATAATTGTTAAAAGAGGCATGAAATATAGAATAGAACAAAGAGTCAAAAGGAGCAAAGAAAAGTACAATGACAATGAGAGACAGCACTCTCTGGCAGCAAATGCTCTCATCAAATACTCTCCTGCTCCAGTTGTGCAACAACCGGCAAAGAATGGAGCACCAAATGGACCTTTTGAGGACGCCCAACAACCTGAACCGTACATGCCTGCTAATCCCACTCGTCCGCTCACCTATTATCACCAAACTTATCAAAATTTGAGACAGATTGTTGAAGATCACATACATAAATGGTGGCAAGATTTCACTCCAAGTTTCATCAAATGACAAAAGATCACATTAACGTTGTTCAACAGGCTATACATGTTCTAAAAATTGTACAACAATGAACCCAAAGTAGTCAGTATAAGGTACAACGCAGGCTAACAAGCTACCAGTAATATAGGGTTTATTTTAGAGAATCTCAAATCTGAAGCTTAGTTTGTTCAAAGGCACAAGATGCCCGGCAATGCCAAAGGGCCCTTAAGGCACTGCACAAAGCACAAATGCTACCTGTATTTTTGCTACAATTTTTACCATCTGATTTCTTTACTGTTCCTATTCTAACTTTGCCTGCAAATTCAGCAGCAAAGTACTTTCAGATGCTGCCAGTTTGAGGTTTCTTTCTCTGTTCTGAACAGCCCTCACCCCCAAAAGGGGGGGGGGGGGGAGACACAACCGGAGGAAAAGGAAAAAGGGGGCCTTGCATTGATTGAAGTATATGTCTGGAGAAGAAAGTCACCAATCTTTTGATCTGTTCGAATAACATATCACTCATAAAACAGTAAGAACATGCATGAGCAATACAAGCAGAAGTTCAGACCAAAAAAACTACGAGTAAAAGAAATTTCACAGTTGGCACGAAGTACATAACGTGAATCAAGAGGCACCAGAATAGAATCATATACACCCACTTCTAATAGGTTGTTTCTGGATGCAGGAAGAAAGGGGTGAAAACAAGATATGAGAGGCTCCCTAGGCAAACTGAATAGCTACTCATCATTACCTTCATCGCAATACCGCCACTAGAGGCTCCAGATGCCACCAATCCAGTGCTATCTACACAAATGACTCCAACAGTATCCATAATGCGGTCCTCTTCCATCATAATATCCCCATTAGAGGATTCGCCATCCTCGCTTCTGTCCAAACCATCACTTTCGCAAGCTGAAGCATAACACAGAACAGCAATGGAGAATGTACTTCACTTTCTACGCTACCCTTACTACATATTAATGTCACGATCAAACTATTAAATTCTTTGAAGTTAGTGTCAGGTTTTTTAGCCAAATAATGACATCATTTGCCTAATTAAAAACCATGTATTACTTTTGAATCCTTAATATCCAATATATAATGCGTGCTCTATGCGCACAATGTGCATTCAGTAAGTTCATTTATGCTACTTGTATACAAAAGTTAACGAAACTCTTGAGCCGGAAATCATTTTGATAAATATGTATACTGATATCTGGCACTATCTTTCCTCTGTATTTCGGCCTTCATCCTAAAGTTATCTCACCTAGACCTCACATTGGCGGGACTACAGTACTACACTAGGGATTGTTGTTGTTTATCCTGAAGTTATTTCGCAATCATTGAGAAGAGTACATAGAAGCAAAGTTGGAGGTACTTTGTGATCTTTATGTATTGCAATATAATGATTTATTGACTTGAGAATAGAAGGAGACGACTACCTGGTAACAAGGCAGTTTTTGCTGCTCTGTTGCTGCATGATTTCACATCAAAATTACCCTTTTGCGTCTTAACATTATCAAGCATTACTTTATATCTTTGCCACAGTGCTTTGGCCTTTTCAGTCACTAGCCACTGTTTTCATACAGGAGAGAGGATGAGTTAGCAAACCATTCCATAAGAAACCCCTGGTCCCTTCATACTTCAAAGATGAATGAGAGGTCAAGTTACCTTCTCAGCTTCTTCTATTGTCTCTGCACAGCAAACGCCCTTCGACATGGCCCACCTACGAGCCCCTTCACCAACTAAGAAGCTGGAATATGATCAATGAAGATATATGAATCAACATTGATGAAAACTATAACAAGATCCACCAACAGCCAGGGGAAGACATATATATGTAACAACACAGCTGAATCTCGGGATTGCAAATATCGTCACAAGCGTAGTTTTTATGACATAATAATACAGCATACAATAAAAGAGAAACTTGGCATATGTCAAGTACTAAAGATGCTCAACCTGAATTCAAGAGTGGAAAGCTTGACACATTAACATTAACAAACAAAAAAAGGAAAAGCAAAAAGAAATATATGTTCAGCAGAAATAGAATGCAGCCAAAAAAAGAAAACATGTGATTTGAAAATATTACGTTGGGGGTATTCGACCAAGCAGTGAAGATCCCATCTTTTGTTCCTCGAGCAGGGAAGCAGCAATCTCGATGGCATTTCGCACACCTGGTCTAGAACCAAGGAATTTACTAATCAGCAACATCAGGGAATGCTAACTGAGTTCAAATTGAATAAACATTGACAAATATAATAATTTGGACTCAAAATATGTTTGTTGATATGGAAAAAGGCCCCGAAATGTTCTGTACTGAGATACCTGGTACTGCTCCAACGGCAGCAAATGCTCCTGATTCACCATCAATAATACTAGCATCACATTCAACATGGCCATCTTCGGTCAAATTTGAACCGCTACCAGCATTTGTGCTTGGATCATCCTGTAGCCAAAATACAACAAGGAGGGAAGAAGCACTAATTTACTTCAGTAATTCAAAATTATCTCACAACAGTAGACAATATGGATGAAAAATGAATGAAGCATCATATCAGAGAGTCATGTATGCATGTCCCTCTAATATATGAGAAATGATGAACGAATTAACGAGATAAATTATCAAAGAAATACAGTTTACTTCTCCTATAACAACTTCCACGGTTGAACACAGTAAAAACAAGTTCAAGCTGGAATAACGTAAAATAAAATACAATAAGACTCAAACTGACAGCTAAATACTGATGCTATAAGGTACATGAAAGTCAGTGGCCGATTGAAGATATTATAATACCAAGATAACTTCAAAAATGAGACCATCCAGCAGTTCATCATCAAGGGAAATCCTGCATGAAAGTGAGCATCTGGTGGTCACTACCGAAAACCTAAACAAGAAATAGAAGTCGAGCGATACCTCCAAAACTTTAATGGCTGCTGCAACTGCTTCTACGCACCCGCCCGAACCCTATTCCATATTAAACAAGAGGCTGTAGTTGTTATATGCTCGAAGTGATTGGTGCTCAGGTAAAGTCATTATGTAAATAGTAATGTCCATGTCTTTTGCTCTTCAGTCACAATAATACATATGAGGGACGGAAAGGTAGGATCCTACATAGCTTCACAATATTTGCATTTTCATAATTTCACTCAATGGCTTCTCAATTATAGATTTACAATGGCTGGTACAACATCTTTCTTCGCCCAGCATCAATCCTAGTGTAGGTTTTGATTCCCATGGGCCGAGGGAGAACTAGATATAGACAACCTTAACTCGACAAACATCACTTTGGGGAGAGGCCGGTTCCAAAAGACATTAACACACCACCAAATTATGACAAGATAACTAGGGGTTCCTTACAAATTACAATGTATAGTGAAGCAATTTCAACAACAATCTTAAGATGAGACAGATCCCCACCCAATCCCTTTGAAGACATCCATATTTGTTCATATCACCCTGGCCTGAAACTCAAGTAAAACCACCAATCATAAGACAACCATAGTTTCTTTAGCAACACATCATAATCCCTTCAACTCAACCATTCCTAAAGCTAGAAATGAGCAACAGGTGATGATAACAATGACTCAAAGGTGAACTCAACCCTTTTTGCTACTTTGTTGATAGTGCAGACCCAAATGCTCAGAAATAACACCCATTACTAAACTTGTTAAAGCAATATAACCTAACCCATTGGATGATATCAAATTGAAGCGGGGGCATGTCAATGAGTTTTGAACTGCCCCTGAAATTGGAGCAAGGATTTGAAGAAAGCTGAAAAATAAAAGGAGAAAGTAGGAGGTTAAACCTTTTGGAGAATACGAGAAGCAGCGAGACATGCACGATGCATAGCAGAACGAAGAGGTTTCTCGTTAGAAGGAGCATGGTAGCCAGCCCCTACATGAACTGCCACGAAGAAAGTCTGGCCGTCGCTATCTTCTGCTGATTCCGCCATTGTTGGATTGCACGAGAGAGAGAGAGAGAGAGAGAGAGAGAGAGAGAGAGAATGGGGTTTGTGTTTGAGCAGGGACAGGGATCAGTGAGGGAGGAGGAACAAGGGGCAAGGTACAGTGGGAAACGGAGTTGCAAGGTTTCGGAGTTGGGAAGGATGTTCCAAAAGGACCGTGGTATACATCTTGCCTCAAAATAGATAATAAGTACTATCTTGAATTATCTATATTTCACATTTTGTTAATTTTTAATAATATTTTCTCTAATAAATATATATATTTAAATATATTTACATTTAATTTTGTTAGTGATTTAGGTGAGATGCAAGATGGTTAAGAATCATCTTGCAGCAAGATGTTTATCATTTTCAGTCCCAAAAACCAAATTTATCATAAAATTAAGTGATGTCATTATCACTCTATGAAATTTTTATCCCTGCCGGAGCCACCACCGGTGCCACCACTTCACCGCTCTACATCCACCAACCCTCGGCTGCCACCACCTACGCGTCACTCTGGAAAGAACCACTACCACCAGCACTGCCGCCACTCTCAACCCCACCTTTTCCCACCATCCCTGCGCCGAAAACCACCTCTAGCCACTTCAAGGACCGACAACCGATGCTCAGACTACCCCCTTCTTCTTCTTGAGGTCGGATTTTGGCCCCTATCTCGACACAAAACAGGGAGGAGCTGCCTCAGTTCATGACACGTCTTTTTTGGATGTTCGCGAAGACATCCGAAAAATACTTGGGGTGATTTTGAGGAACAGGGGAGTGAGTGACGAGGGTTGGTAGTTGCTAAGAAGGTGACGGTGGATACACAACCGGCCCTGGTGTTCTCTGGTGGACTAGGAGGCATGCAGGAAAGAAGAGATAGTGTAAGAGGAGGGTTGGAGCCCAAAAACAGAGGAAGAGAGGTATTTGTGAGTTCAAATCTTGGGCTCTATCTCGACGCAAAATAGGGAATGAACAGTTTCACTTCTCGAAGCGCTTTTTTGGATGCCTGCAAGATGCACTGGGAGCTAAGACTGCTCCTCCCCTGTTTTGCATCAAGACAGTGGCCAAAATCCAGGCTCGAGAAGAGAGAAAGAGGTGATCTGGGCGTAGATCGCCGGTACTAGAAGTGGTTAAAGGTGGCTTCTAGCATCAGGGTGGTTGGCGGAGGTGGGTTCTAGAGTGGTCGTGGTGTAGAAGGTGATGGAAGAGGAATGGGAGGGCGACAAACAAACAGAAAAATGGAGGTAGTGGTGTTGGTGGCGGTGGTTCTCGCTTGAGTGGCCCACAGGTGGTGGTGGCATAGGCAGTGGCAGGCAGAAAGGGGCAAACAATTAAAAAAAAGAATAATAATTTTTAACCTCATGATCCTCACTTTAACTTCATGATCAATTTGATTTTTGGGTCATCCTTCATGATCAAACAAAAACTGAAAAATTAGTTCACAAAACTGTGGAGGCATCAGGCATTGAGCGAGTTGTTTGCCTTATTGGATCAATCAGGCTTTATATATGTATAGGATTCATGATGATCCAACCCTTTTTTATTGATCAAATCCTGTTTTTCAAAGGACCAGCTATCTTGGCCCAACGTCCAATGGACCAAAAAAAAATTCTTTACACATGTAAACAAAAACCAATACCAATGCATACTAATGTATAAAAACACTCCTGTGCATTCAATCATCAGCCTAAACTTTCTTGCGTAAAAACAAACATGATCACGATGACAAGCAAACCAAGTTGAAAAGCTTATAGAAGTTGAACTGTAAACAAAACTAGAGCACCTTTAATTAGAATACATGACAATAACATAGTACAACAAACTATTTTAGCATTCTTTGTAGTTCCAATTTGACAGTTCTGCCAGTAAAGAATAATAATAGCCTTTTCGACAAGCAAAATTTGGACATTCTTTCTGTTCTGCTGTTTATTCTCATAGCCTGAGCCAAGAATGCTAAAAAATCCTGCTGATTGAAACACAGCATCAACTGCTCTTTGCAAGGAAAATCTCTGTGCACTGCTTCCTTGTATCGTCAGGGCTCGTAACTGAGAAAATGTACAGAGTTATATATAGCATTGGCTCTAACAAGAAATTATTAATCATGTAAATCAAAACTTTCACTTCTTAGACAACACAAACAGAGGGGAAAAGGCGTAAACTGATATCACATTTGAACCCATGTTTTGGCACCACACCGTACACCCTAAACTAACTGTGACAAGCACTTAAAAGACTAGTTTGATCTACAAATGAAACCAAAAAAAATCATTACTAGTGTGAGCTTGACATTTAGAGGCAATCCAAGACAAATGAATTTGTGCCTTACTACACAAAATACTCTGTTTAAGTTGCCCCGTCACTCCAAAAAGGGGGGAAAAAAAGGGTTTCTAGACACTAATATACTATACTTGAGGAGTGTTGGACAATTATGCACTATACAATTTTTTTCAAGAAAATTGTATAAATGCATTATTGTTGAACACCCCTAAAATACAGTATATTAGCGTACAAAAATCCAAAGAGAAAAAAAAAAGAAAAAAAGAAAGGAGCAGTTTACCTGTATGCCCTACGGTCCTTTCTGACTCAAAAATTTCATGATCGTTTCCTCCCTGACAAAGGAAGCCGAAAATTAACCAACAAGACACAGGTAACAGGTTGCAATAGAAGTTGTACAAAAACTGATCATGGTAATTCGTAAAAGGAACACAAGACAACAAAAGCAGTGCGATCAGAACGTAGTAAAGTTGTGGGAATGACACTCCTTAATCCTTACCTCGAAGGTTTTGTCACCAAAGAAGTGAATCTCATTGAATTCCTCAAGGTACCGCAAGCAATATGTCTTGTCCCAGCCTCGCGGGAAGACCTGTATTCACGGAAGTGTAACGGCTTGAAAAGCGAAACTTAATTTCTAAGCTCATTTTCCACAATGCTCAGAGCTACTTACATCGAAACTTATCTGCCCTCCGATTGAAAAAGTCAGGTTATAGTCAGCAAACTTTTCGCGCAGCACGGACACCATTTGAGCACGGATCTTGTGGATCTGTAGAAGAGAGCTAAGCTGGCTTAACTATTGAAAAACCTACAAAAAGGGAAGCAACATATATGGAGATATAATACTGACAACTAATGTACCATGTCGTATCTTTCAAACTCATCCCTTTCCTCCTGGCTACAGTTTCTCCCAATCGGTGAAACATTGATCATTCCATTTCGGAACTCTATGAATGTTCCCCTGCAATATTGGGAAACGTTGTTGGAGCTTTTCTAAATAAAAGAGGAAAAACCAACAAGATTCACTAGCATTTACGGCTCTATGCATACCTCTTTATAGGGATATCAAGATCTGCAATATACTTAAGTGTGAAATTAATGAATTCCTGAAATATACATTGCACAACCAAGTCAGTTACAGATATTAGGTCTATCTGGTATACAATATAGAGAACTAGAGTATCAATTACATACCTTGAGCTTTTCTTCTCCAAGAAGCTTCTTCAAGCTCTGCAGTAGAAGACGGTCATTAGCTCTACAAAAGTTTCGTTAATAGAAAATTTCCAATATTATGAGCTGTGTTGAAATAGAAAAGCAAAGGAAAATAATTGGCCATGTTTTAGTTTAAACTAGCATTCATCGATGTTGGCCCATTCAGAAGATAGGAGAAAGCATCGTAAAAAGTATGGCATCCCAATGGCAACTGCTCATAGGCTCTCCGCCAAGACAGTCAGTTTAAATTCACACACAAATAATCAAGGATTTTTGGATGATAATATACTGAAATTTTGGGGTATTGGATAATAATGCACTGAACTTTAACCTTGGACAATAATGCACTGAACTTTGAGGGGTGTTGGACAATAATGCACCCAGAATAATTTCGATGGTGACTGACTTGGTGGTGTTCTTACGGGGCAGGCCGAGAAGGTAAATTGACCAAATAATATCTAAATTTATAACATGTCAGCTAATCTACACAAGCAAATGTGATTTTATACAACTACAACAACAATCTCTCAACGAAAACACGTTTAAGCAAATGTGATTTTATATTTATTTTTTTACTCTTTTCAAAGTTGATTCCCTTTGCTTATGTGTGGATTAGTTGACATGTTATATATTTAAATATTTTTGGGTCAATTCATCTCCTTCACACTGCTAAGTAGGATTGTCACTGAGTCAGCCACTGCCGGAATCGTTTTGGGTGCATTATTGTTCAACATCCCCAAAGTACAGTGTATTATTGTCCAAGGTTAAAGTTCAGTGTATTATTGTTTAAGGTTAAAGTTCAGTGTATTATTGTCCAACACCCCAAAAGTTCAGTATATTAACATCCAAAAACCCAATAATCAATAACAAGGAACTCAGTAATCTAGAAATTTACTAATCAATTTTATGTCTAAGCTTTAGATGCTATGTTACCATTATGCCAATCTCCACGCCATCTTTATAAGCCACGAGACCATTTTCCGCAAAGAAATAATCATAGTCATTGATAGCTGCACAAACAAGGCAGAAAACATAGTCTTAGATTAAGGTCAATCTAAGCAACATTTAGGTGGTATGGATTGAGTTTCAAGCCTTTAACATAATCTTGTTCAAGATTCAATCTTGGACATGAGAATTTCAAAAAGGAAATTATTGTAATCCAAGGTTCAAATATGCAAATTGCAAAGTAATGGTACTTGAAGATGAGAATGCTTTGGTACAAGTAATTAAAGAATAACTCCCTTCTCCAGAATAAGCAAAAAAAATTAGGAGGATTTTGAGGCGAACCTGTTTTCCCAAGTTGCTCAGATATCTTACTTAAGTCAGATCCTCCAACAACACCAACAGTAACAACCTGCAGTAAGCGATAAATGATAGCGTTCAGATTGAGCCTTTTTTGCTATGAATTTGCAATTGTTATATATATCACAACTATCAACTCGATGGATTTACAAACGAGCAAGTTTTCTCCCGATATGGCTCTGCAAATTGACATGTACAGTTTTACAACCTAGGAAATTCCCATAAGTTAGTTAGTATGCAGAAACTTTATCGTCGTTCTACAGTCGATGCTATTGGCTTTCAGAGTACAGAAAATGATGAACAATAATCTATCGACAACAAAGTCATACAAAATTTGCTGTTAGGTTATCGAAGGTAATTCAGATAAAGGGAAGCTCCAGTTAAACAAAATAAGGCAACGCACCTTGCGTAGTTCTTTCATAAACTCAAAAATCTCGGGTGTGACCCCCTGTCAATAGAATGTAGACATCAGTCAACATTCACAATTAGTCGATAAAGAGTATCGTGAAGAGAATGCTGCAGTGAAAATGACTAACAAGTCTAATTCATCCAAATGATCCAGTCAAGCATTTCAACAAACAAGGAAACGATCTAATATTAAAGAGCCATAGAAACTCATCTCCAAATTCTAATATATTTTATTACAAAGCTACTAACAAGTAACAATTCACGGCAATCACTATGTGTTTTTCTGATAATGACAAAAACTAACCAGAAACTCTTAACGTCTACAACTTTTTGCAATAGTATTGCTTCAAAAACCAACAAGCAATATCTATTAGATCTATCCGAGAGTCATAAAATGCACCCTTCACGCTTCTTAAGTTGGCTTACATACTGTTACTCATTGCTATGGTGGTGAGCTAACAAAAGTTTGTAACAAAAGAGTTTACCAATCTCTGATTTATGACAGAGAAGCACGGAAATCACAACAGTGATAAGCAAAATTAATCAAGGGAAGATTGCTCAAAGGGAAAAGAGAAGCACCTTTCTTGGGGCTGTGAGGGTCCCATCAACATCGAACAATGCAATGACACCAGGCTTTCTAGCGGCCATTATCACAATCGATTCCCTCCTGCCAACATTTCCGATAACAATTGTCAAAATTATCAGGAAGAAGCCTAAATTAGCAAGTACTGAAACATATAAATCCATATGTGTAAAGTTACCGACATGCCGGATTTGCAGTCTGATTTGGAAAAAAAAAGAAAACATAATCATGTGAAAAGAAGGATTTCATATGTCCAATTCATAACTTGGTAAACCCTAATCTAATCACATGGCTCATATACACAAATCAATTTAGAAATTGGCAAACCATAATTCAACCACATTAGTTGCGTTTTTTTTTATTTGAGAAAAGATTATTTTTTTCCCAAGATTTCCACTGCCACAACACTAGATCCACCCATGAGCTATCCCCTTCATCCAAAACAGCATCCCAGATCCCGGTCTCCACTTGCTTGCCTCTGTAGTCATCACACTAACTAATCCCAATTCGACAATTATACGAAAACTTGACCTAATCCAACCTGAATTTTTTACATTACTCTGAATTCACCACCATTGTCCTAGTGATCCACAATTAATAATAAAAACAATCCCATCACATTTGTTATCCTGTAGAATTAATCATAGTATAATCCTAATTGAATCAATACTAGTTGGCAAATAGCTACTTATACTAGATTGAAAAGGGCATGCCCCTAGTCTAATCAAATCAGTAAGCACTCACTAATCTACCTCTATTAGACAAAGAAATGAAGTACACAGATATCTGGGATGAAAAAACAAAGCAGGCAGCAGATTAAACTCATACAATTAGATCTGAAATAGAGCTTAAGCAAACAAAGTACCTGAATAGATGGCAAACCAAGGGAATGAAAAGTAAAACAAGCTAAAGTGTCAAATAAGATCTGATGGATCTATGTTATATAGTGCAACAATGTTACTAGTTTCCACTATAAGCAACCTTTGAAAAAGTTGTCAAGTTGCAACCAACCATTAATTCTAAAGGGCACAGAAACCAACACACAAGATCTCATTTTTAGTGCAAACAATATATTATCAATGATGCAGAAAGAGATAGTAGTTTAGCTTCATTTACCCATTTCAAAAACTCGAAAAATGAAGCAACTTTCTCGGATCCCAAATGTACCCATCTCAAATTATGCAATCTTACGAAAGGGGCAAAGCTCAATGTGATGGAATTCATGTCCATTCGAAAGATCATAACCATGAAAAACTATAGAAATGGCAGAAAAAGGTTATAGAAAAAGGATTGGCGAGCTTACCCAGATGATAAATTGAGGGAATTCTCCCTCTTCCTTGATAGAACTTGAGAGAGAGTGAAGAAGAGATAGTTGTTGAGTGTCGCTAAAGAGTGGAATTGAGAGATTTTGATGAAGAAAATTTATGGGGTTAGAGAGTATTCTAAAAGGATGAGCGTGATGTCTAGTAGTAGCTGGCTGCCTAACACCATCGTTGAAAGCAGCACTGCCAAAAATTTGGACTCAGGGTTAAATTAGATCGATGTTGAAATTTGAACGAAAAATTTATGCCCAGGCCCGTTTTTATTCGAGTCGAATTAGGTTGGATAATTCGGACGAATCTATATTTGGGTCATAATTGGGTTTGAATGATAGAAAAAAGAAAGATATTATGCCCAAATATTGGGTCAATTCGATCCATGTAAAAATTTGGACGAAAATTTCTATGTCCAGACTAGGTTTTTCCGCGTCGAGCAATTCAGGTTTTTCGGATCGGACAAAACTTAACCAGCTCTAGTTGAAAAGGTTTTCGGATCGGACAAAATTTAACCAGCTCTAGTTAAAAAGGAGACTCTTCCGGTCCGGTTAAATGCAGACACGTTGAACCCGGGTTGGACCGGATTTGAGCTGTGTGGGTAAAAAATGGTGAAAAGAAAATCAAAATTGAACAGCAGAAACAGCACTAAACCTAGTTTAGAATTTCGTAAGCCAAATTTCAACAATGAGGAGGAAAAATCAAATCATAAACCCATCCACCCATCAAATGAAAAAGAAAAGAGTGTAGAAATGGTAATGAGGGGTTACCTTGAAGAGTGGTAGTGCGAATGAAATAGTAATCTTGAAATTACGAAGAGATCTCAGCAGGAAATATGGAACCAATTAGGGGCGATTTTGTTAAGACGGAGGGGGTTAACGCAGTTATTGGGGTGGGACAAGTTTTTTTTCCTTCGTTGGCCACGTCAACACGAATACCGGTTCACCACTCCCTTGACTAGTGTTGATATAATAATCTTACCTAAATGTAAAGGTTAGGGATATTGATGTTCAATAATAAAGGTTGTGGTATATTACAATCCAATACCCCAAAAATTGGTAAATTACCATCCAAAAATCTTTTGTAATTACCTTGAACCTGTAAAAAGTTTGTATTTTTATTGCAAAAGTGAATTGGAATATTGGATACATCAATAACAAGTCTAAACCTGAATTTCAACAACTCAACCCAAACCATATCCAACAAAATAAATGTAAACAAGATGTATCTGAAGATTCTGAACCCAAACTAAACAACCCCATCCAGTTCCAGGCTAGATTTCTCAATGTTCAAACCAAATATAGGATTCTTCATATTGTAAGCCCAAAACAGTTTATAAACATGGAGATTCCCTGTTCTTTGAATTGGTTCAACTATCCAATTCAATCCTCTAATCCAAACCTATCCAAACTTATCCAAACCTTACAAAAATTCCCAAAAAACATCATCTCTAAAAACACAATTCCCCAAACAAACATCATAACTTATACAAACCAATCTAATCTAATCCAATCCATCCAAACTTGATTTTAACCAGTCTAAAGAACAGGGCTTAAAATGGTTCAACTTGATTCATGCTGTAGAACAAGGTAGATGGTGACCCATGGGGCAGCAATGCCAACCTCACACAACTCGCCCCGCCTTGTTCAACTGGTATGTACCCACTGTTGTCATTCAGGTCGGTTTTGACATAGCCAGGGCAAAGACAGTTCATCATAATCGACGGGTGTTTCTTGGCCAATATCCTTGTGTATGCATTCACAGCCGCCTTTGATGCACAATATGGAGGATCGTAAGCAAGCCAGCCTTTGGTCTCGAGCGATCCCTCCTTGAAATCTCTCAGGAACTCGTTAAATACCTCGTCGATTGCTTCTTCTGTGAGGCTCACGGTGTTGTCAAGGATTTGTCTTGTTCTTTCGTTTTGTATGTTCTGTCAAAAAGATGGCATTAGAGCTTGTGATGAGTAAAGATCACATAGATCTTAGCTTGTTGAATTAGTTGCGTGGCTTAGCTGTTTGGATTAACTGTATGCAGAAAAAAATGTGGGGGGGGGGGGGATTTAAATGACTAAATTGCGCCTACATCGTTACTAGAAAGTTATTTTAAAGCGGTTAATCATCAAGGTAGATATTGGGAAAATTTTATATTGGGAATGTAAAGCGGCAAATAAGTCGGGACAAAAGAAGTTCGTTAACTGGACAAATAATTTGGGATGGCGTGAGCGTGAGTACTTCAAACAGATTTTTGAAAATTACTTTCTGGGTTCGAAAAGCTAATACTCCCTCCGTTCCATATTAATTATCGTATTTGAAAATCATAGTGTCAAGTTTCAAAAGTTTTGACCATAAGTTTTTCACTATATACAATGAGTTATAGAAAATTACCACTATTAGTTTCGTATCGAAAAATACTATCATAAAAGTATAATGTTGCAATTGTTAATGACATATTATGTAAGAAATTATCAATCAAAGAATGATATTGGAGATTATAAAAATCAAAATTATGACAATTAATATGGAATGGAGGGAGTATATGAAAAGTTACCTACCAAACACTTATAATAGCTTTTTGACCTAATAACCTCAAAACGAGCTTTTTGTGGCCAAAAAATTGGCTACCAAACACGGCTTCTGTTCTGACCCTTGTAGAGAAACTTAGTTCAGAAAGCATAGGATAAGTTTTTTTTCGATAATTAGAAGCCAAGAAGGCTAAAAAAACATCAAAGATGCTACAATAATTCGCAAAATACCACAAAAAAAGCAAGCCAAACACCAAAACAGCTGAAAGAAACAACCAAACGAAAACAAAGCACAGCCACACGATAAGTTAAAACAGTAAATATGAATCTATATTACCTTGAGCAACCCAACAGAGGATGAAACATTGACAATCCTGGGTGAATCAGATAACTCTAGGAGAGGAAGTAATGCTTCGGTCGTAGCTTTGAATCCATAGTAATTAGTTTTAATGCATTCTTCAGCAAGTTCATAAGTCAGTTTCATCATCTCCGAGAATTTCACCTCCGATTCTGCCCCTGCCTGGGATCACAGTCATTATATGGACCATATGAGCGTAAGAATTCACATTTTACAGTTGGATGAAGTTAAATAAAGTTGCTGTGTTTCTTCAACGCACAATCTGTTGAAGTTCTCAGTATTATTCAATGTTTTTTGTCATCAGCCTTTCAATCTTTCATATCAAGATGCATTGATGTTTTGCCAATTTTTAGGGCCTGTTAGGTTTACCAGTTCAAGAACCGAATGGAACTTACGAACACTCACCACTGTCCCCACCCCAGAAGCCTTCAAAGCATCAAAATCGACAATTGCTCCCATAATGCCTGCATTGTTTACCTGCATTAGAAAAAAGATAAAATAAATAAAATTTGTGCAAGTATAGTTTCAGGTTGAACAACAGAACAGGGGATGAAAGTTTAGGGAGCGTTTGGTTGCTACATTTTCTTGGAGAAATCAGTCAAGTTTCCGAAGTCGACCTAAGGTTTCCCATTATTTCACACTCAGAGTCTCAGACCCAATAGAAATTTCTCACAGGAGACGAAAGTTTTCCCCAGGAAAGATTTTCCCAGGGTTCTACCAAACGCTCTCTTTTGGGCTGTAAACTTGGGTCTCTCATTCCAGGAGTGCCCTTTGATAATGAAATGCTTTATGTTTCTGCCGAAAATAAAAATTACCAAGATATCGAGTTTGCCAAACTTAGCGGAGACGAAATCAGCAAAGGAGGCAATGCTGGAGGGATCAGTGACATCGAGCTGATGAAACTCAAGGTTATCGGCAGGAACTCTCGATTTCTTGAGATTTTCAAGGGCTTCTCTTCCCCTGATTTCATCTCTAGCGGTTAATACGACAATCACCCGCTTTGAAGCTAGCTGCCTGCATGTCTCTAGCCCTATTCCTTTGTTTGACCCGGTCACCACTGCATACCTAAAACCCCACAAAAAAACAAAAAAACAAAGTAGAAAAAGATTTAGAGAGGTATTCTGCTTTAGGCAATTACAATCTTAGCTGAAAAAACGAATCATTTTTCAGTTATCCAGATAATTATCGACATAATTAACCAATCCCTGGACAGTTCTCGAATCTCGACCAATAACGCAGTTAGTTAGAGAGCGTGCAAGAAAGAGAGATTACCTGGTTTTGGAGAGAAAATCAGATGCCTCAGCCATTGAAGCACCAGAGCATGCAAAAGAGGGAGAATTACGGAACCTGAATTGAAAGGGTTGGTCAGAAACGGAACAATAATATATTGAGTACAGAATGAAGCTTCTGAGCAAGTTTCGCTTACTAGTTACCACAGTCGTCGTCAGTAACTTTTTGTATTCAATGGCCCCCATATTTGAAACAGCCAACATCTGGGATGCCGCCTTTTGTCATACTAGTCTCACCTAAGCCACTTTCTACGCTGCCAAACGCAGATAAAACAGACCAGGTGGAATAATATATCAAACAAGCTAAAGAGACAGGAAAAGTACATAGTTTATGCCAGGTTCCTGTTCAAGATGGGGGTGTTTTAAAATGATATAATGTTGACTTGTGATAAAGAAAGATTATACACCCATCAGAAGTTGTTGGGGAAGGACCCGTTTAAAGAAACTCGTCCCGAAAAGTACAAGAGAAGCATACAAGTCAATTTGACAAAATGGGTACCTAGACAAATTTCTTGCATTCCAAAATGCAGTGTTATTGCTCTCAATTTCAAATCAGACAAGAAGAAAATCACCAAGGGAAAGAGAGCTGTTTAGGGCTGAGATTTCAGAATATGTCCTACTTATATAGTTCTCATCAAAAGGAATCACATACATCTGAAGAATGTATGGCAATAGTGTGCAAAATTACAGTAGAAAGAATGCAGATTGCTCTTGAAACTAGCATATCCAAGGGGAGCAGATATGGGAACTACGTAGAAATGCACTTTTGCATTTTTAGTGTTGGTATCCACAATGTGAAAACAAAAATTTAACGCAAATTAGGAAAAAAAATCAACAAATGATCTCTTCCACACCGCCAGAATCAGCCTCTTCATGCAGTCTTGTGCATGGGGGAAGACAACGTATATCTGGATTCCCCCCGAACTGGGGTTTGTTGTTGTTCTTGTAAATGATCTCTTCCACTCCAACCACAACAACCCCTCCCCCCCCCCCCCCACCAAAAAAAAAAAAACTATATATTGATCAGCTGACTTATGACTTTTTCGTTTGCTTGAAGAGCAGCTGATGATAAATAAGCTCATTCCAAGCATCCGGAACACCAGGAAGACACCAATGGCTACAATCTTCAACAAAGGAACCCCTCTTTCCGGGACTTCTCCCATATATTGAGGGGTGACCATCTATCCTATATGTGGACAACACAGTCACATTTAGGAAAGTAACGGGGGTTTTCATTTTACTGATGACTTCCTGAGTGATGAGGTCCTTGTCAAGGCGGTCCATGTACAGAATATCATCAAGGGGTTTCTTCGCTTCTCTGCAATGCCCACCAGTGTTCCACTGCCCTCCTCTGTTGAGATGAAATAAGCAGACAATTTTTAGAAACAGAAAGCATGTATGGATGAGGACGGATTCTTTTAGAGTTGATTTAACTGCTGAAGGAGCATATCAAACCTGAAGTGTGCTGGTGTTGTACTTCGGAAGAAGACGTGGGTTTTGTGTGGATTCACGTGTCTATCAACCCATGCTGCCCATGTCGATATTGCTTTTCTGTAGGCTGTCAAAGCATCAAGGTGGGGATAAACTTGTTTACCTTCCTGGTAATAGTTAATCCTGTTTGTAAACGCAGTGTGTCACGGTCAGACTCGGAAAAACATGATATGTAGAAGACCCAATATAAAAACCATAATATGGGCCCTCAGCCATCAGCTTAAGCTTTTAGTTGAGAAGCTTCCGCATGGTATCAGAGCCAGGTTGAGTAAGGTCTCGGGTTCGAATCTCAGTAGGGCCCATATTTATTTGTGTAGGGTTAAGGGGAGCTTTTGCAACATGCACGCTTCAAGCTCAAAGGCTATTTGTGTGCGGGGGTGCATTAGAGTATAAAGCCTATCATTGGGCCTTCAACCATCAACTTAAACTTTTGGGTGAGATGGTTCCACACAATGGATGACAACTTCCATATGTATGTGACCACTAAAAACTTCAAGAAATATGTTCCCAATTCAAAGCATATCTCCAAAGCCCATCTGCGTTTCGTAGATCATAGGATCAGACTGTGGAACCATCTCAACCCAAAGCTAATATGATGGTTGAAGACCCAAGGATGATTTTGTAATCTATCACAGACCACATTAGCACGTTACTGAAGCTACTCTTTTCCTCTTTAAAGTACTCACATTACACTTTCGACAGCTAAAAATCTGACATGAATATAGAAACTTGACATTTTGTTTTAAAGGCTACCGCAGCTCAGTGAGGCTACAATCATCCTCTCTACCAAAGAAACCAACCTTAGAGGGTGGATTATTTGTAGGCAACCATAAGTGCACAAAACTTGTTAAAACGCTAAGAAAATGAAGAGTAGTTTTCAGATATAGAACACACCCCGCCTTTGTTTTGAAATGACTCCACCAATTGCCAGTGTTGAATATCAAAATATCAGCGCCTCTCCACCTGGATGAACCTTTGTCAATGCTATCGATACGCAATGTCTCCTTGCGTTTCCTTCCTATCCTTGCCTTGGTTTCATGCACCAGGAAATGAGTCACATAGAATTCAACTGTACATTGATAATCCTGCATCACAACGGTAGGCACAATCATTTTATCGGGAATGCAAACTTAACCAAACATTTAAGCTGATGGTTGAAGGCTCGGTGATGGTTTTCTTATTATACTCAACGACAAATTCCAAGGGTTAACAATTGCAGAAAGATAAAGAGGAGCTACTAGATTGACACGATTCATACCACAAATCTGAAACTATAAAGCCCCCTTTCCTTGGTGATTCTTCGGCCACGGGTCTCATAGACCTTAGTAGGATCTTTAACAGCTCCCATTAGCAAACAAAGCAATGATTCCCACTGGTTCCTGTTGATTGAATCCCCTACAAAGACTAGTCTCTTTCCTCTTATCAGTTCCAGCATATTTGTTGCATTGAACCTAAACATGCAAATCCAAATATTCAAATGATTTCCAATTCTTTCAAACATTTACAGCATGATGATAAGTATAGAAAGCTAATTATGGAACCAACCAAAAGCGTAAGCATGACTAACCATTGAAGTTGAAGCTAAGTAGAATCAATTGAAAAACCAACATAAAGGAGAAAATGAAATACCTTGGAATGTGACAATCATCTGGCTGCCATCTCCATTTCATGTAGCTATTGTCAGGCCTCCCATTACCCTGGCAATTGAATCCTTCATCAATGAAAGGACATGTGAGATTTGTATACAAAGGGTAGCTCTCATCAAGCACCCACCTCCCCTTTGCAACATCACAATCCTTGAACTTCTCCTTTTCAATCCCTTGTTCAACTTCACCAAATGAAGATGCATTAGCCTTCCCAATTTCTTCAATATCTCCTTTGCTGTAAAGCTCATACCTCACAGAAGTGGAAGATTTGAGAAACCCAGATGAATTATGAGTTCCCCTCAAATGGGCACCCTCCACTTTACTAAATGAAGATGAATTAGCTTTGACGATTTCTTCAATATTCCCTTTGCTTTGAAGCTCATACCTCACAGAATTGGAAGATTTCAGAAACCCAGATGAATTATGAGTTCCTCTCAAATGGGCACCCTCCAAATTACCAATTGAAGATGAATTAGCTTTGACAATTTCTTCAACATTCCCTTTGCTGTGAAGCTCATGCCTCACAGAATTGGAAGATTTCAGAAACCCAGATGAGTTATACCCTCCCCTCACATGGGCATCCACCAAAATCAAATCTTTCACTCCATTAACTTCAGCAACTTTAGAATTGGCAACAAACTCAGAAGAACTCTGAACTTTTTTGAACTGGGTATCACTCGAATTGGCATTTTCCAGAGAATGAGCAGATGAATCTGCAAAAGGACCAGCCAAAGATTGAAGATTGAGAGGATTAAGTGTCAGCAAGAAAGACTGTTGAGGAACTAGAGAGGAAGAACGAACTGCCCAGAAAGAGAAGAATGAGAAAAGAACGAGGGAGAAAGAAAGAGTTAGAAAAAGAAGCAGAAATCTAGCAGACTTCCATGAGAAACTCCTCTGCTTCTCCATTTCCTGCTTGAAAGAGGAGAGAAATAATGCATCTGGAGATTACAATGAATTAATTTGGATTTTAAGAATCTCTTCTGTGGGTAAATAAAAGCAGTTTGTGTATTGTTAATTTCTTTGTTTGCTTTGTTATGTAGAGTAATTTAGTTTCAAGCTCTGGTATATGATGGAAAAGATTGTGGTGGGATGTGAATGTGACTCCCTGTCAGTGTCTTGTGATTTGGTCTTTAAAGATAAGAAGTTGGAGGGCAATTAAACTAATCATAATTTAAATTAAATTCATCATAAGTAGTTCTTAAAGTTAAAAACATGGGCCCCAAAAATGTTTATAAGGTTTTGGGGTTTGACTGGGTTTACATCAAGGTGATTGGATCATGAGATGAGAGTGTGCATTCATCATTCATTAAGAACTTTATTAAAAACCCAATTAATGGCAAATTATATGCTCTCCTTGGGCGGCTGCGATTATTCACAAAGTCATCATTTATTTACACAAGTTGGATTTTTAATGGGTCTGTTTTGAGTCTTGGTTGGGCTAAATTCTGCAAAATATCGAGGGTCATTTTTTTCGAGAGTAGAAATTTTATCAAATAGATTTGGGACCCTAAAATTAGGTAGAGTGGGGTGACTCAATTTTCTCTTTTAGTATGTGTTTAATCGACTGAGGTGGTTGTTCATAATCTTACGAGTTTGCCTTTGATCCCCAATACTACCCATAGTAATGTCTCTTTGGATTCAAATCGAGCTATTTCAAACCTAATTTGTATTGACTTAATATTCACTAGAGCTGCCTTTGATCTCCCTATTTCTTCACCTTCTCTGAGTGACAGTGAGGAAACTTTATCGGTTTAATATGAGTTTGATATTTCACATGGTCTCAATGATTCTTTCTTGTGGGGCCCGAAAGTTGATGGCAGTAGGAAAAAGAAGGAGAGCCCTCATGAAATCTAAAAGGAAAATGGTTTTTGGAAGCTTCTCGCAAGGTTAAGGTTACAACAAATGAAGCTCCTCGAAAGATCCAAGATTTCAAGGATGTCAAAGTGATACTTGCTCGCAAAAAAGGTTGGTGAGGAAGGTTTGTGGTTTAAAGGTCATTCGGAATAAGCGTGCGATCGAAAAATACTCCAAAAGAGATGTTTAAAAGAGATGTGTTTGGTTTTTTCTTGGAGTGTTTGTAGTTTACTTAGTTGTTTTGCGGTTCTCTTATTTGTATTTTTAATTGTTTGGTTCGATCTTGCTGTTTACTTTTGCTGTTTTGCTGTTTTCTGCTGATTTTTGTAGCATTTTTGATGCAAACTTTAATCTTTTATGGCTTCTAATATTCAAAAGAAAAAAAAATGTGTTTGATAGGGCAATGGTTATGTAAGCATCCTTAGTTTTAGCCTAATAAACAAACATGTTTTGAAAATTTTATTTTGCAATTTTATGTTAAATAAAAAAACTAACGGTCAAAATAAAACTTGACACATGTACAAGTCAGATTTTATATAAATTCTTGATAGCAACCATAATGTATTATTGGGTTCAATTCAAGTCAAGCAACAAGTAAAATATTGATAATAATTTTATAATAAAAAATTTCATCCTTTGTTTTATTTTTTAATTTTAAAGTCATTTATTGTTACATAAGAAAATTTTGAAGAGGAGCATAGATGATTTTGCTATTATCAGCACAACTGTCAACAACCACTTCAATCATCAACCGGTAGAACAATCAAGTTATGAAGAGCATCACCTCCTTCACAAATTGATCAACAAGAAGTTTGGGGACTCATTTTGTAGCAATTAACAAAGACTCATAGCCAACATGAAATTGTAACATGAATAACATTTGACAAAAACCCAAATCAAAGCAATATGTTATCCCACCCTTCTTTTTACCCACATTACCAATGTTGGGTCCTAACACTTTGGACAACAGAATGGCATCTGATACTTCATACTACAATAAGAAAAGATACAAAATTTTCTTGAAAATAGCCGAGTCAGACACTTAAATAGATATCCGAATTGGACACCCGAACCTCGAGTCCAAGCATGTCAGTAATTTGTCTTCATTTCTCCAATAACCCATATCCAACATCAAAATCCATCAACTCATGAAAGTAAACATGATTATTCTAACCCAAATGGAGAAACCTAGATTGGGTTATGACTTATGATGTCCAAACATTTATACTCCATATTTTCACTAAAATGACTGAACTTCACTCCTGTAGTAAAACAGGCCAGAAGGTGAACCATGGGGTAACAATGCCAACCTCACAAAACTCGCCCCGCCTTCTTCGACTGGTATGTAGCCACTGTTGTCATTTAGGTCAGTTTTGACATACCCTGGGCAAAGGCAGTTCATCATAATCGATGGCTGTTTCTTAGCCAATATCCTTGTGTATGCATTCAGAGCCGCCTTTGACACAACGTAGGGAGGATTCAATGGAGACCACCCTTTGGCTTCGAGCGATCCCTCCTTGATATCTCTCAGAAGCTCGTTTAGTACGTCGTCGATTGTTTCTTCTGTGAGGCTGTCTGTATTGTCAAGGATTCCTCTTATTCTTTCACTCTGTATGTTCTGTCAAAAAGGTGACATTACAAAAGATGATAAGCAAAATATCAGACACAGGTCTGTCGAATCAGGCAAGCAGGTTAAATATGGGTCAGGAGTACATCAGGTTCGGGTTAGTACGAGACGGATGTATTTTGGGTTCAGGTAAATCTAACGAAAGGTTGTGGCCGCGACTTTTTTCTGTTTTATCTTTGAGAAAAATAGCCTCTAAATACTCTAATTTGTTCAATAGTTACAAAATATATGATGATCCTCTTGTAACGATAAAGTATTACAAATATTTCAACTTAAATTAGAGAAATAATACATGATTGAATTGCGTTTGTAGTTTAAAAACCAACCATACCAATAAAAAGTCACAAATTCTAATAGAATTGAACTTTAAAAGGAGGTAAAACTTTCAAGTCAGACGGGCGGATCGGGTTTGACCCACTTATTTGCGAGTTTTCCAGGATCGGGTCGAAAAGAATCGTGTTCGAAACCCAAACATTCTGGACAGGCTCACGCCGGGTTTGGGTCAGAGTCAAAAAAACTGACAGGTACAAGATTCAGACAGACTGTTTACAGAATGACCCATATAGAGATTGGAGAAAAACTTGGTTCAAAAAAAGCAAAGGACCATAAATGTTCTGAAAGGTAAATGACAGTTTGATGTATGTAAATTGATACAGTAAACCCTTCAAGCAAGAACAAAGAATTCAGCATTAAACATACCTTCAACAACCCAGCAGAAGAAGAGACATTGACAATCCTGGGTGAATCAGATAACTGTAGGAGAGGAAGTAATGCTTCAGTGATTGTTTTGGCTCCATAGTAGTTGGTTTTAATGCATTCTTCAGCAAGTTCATAAGTCACTTTCATCATCTCAGAGAATTTGGGATCTGACCCTGTCCCTGGCTGGATTTACAGTTTATAAAATTCTTAGTTAGTCCTTTTGACAGTAACAATCTGAAGTTACTCAGCCAAATCACAGATGGTTTAAGGATTTCCAAACAGTCAATATTCATGTTTACCCAATATTTAATACGATACACGTGTCAAACCATCTCGGCCAAAAGCTTAAACTAATGACTAAAGGCCAATGATGGTTCGGTACTCAAATATACCCCACACCCATTATCTCGAACTCAGTTTAGTTTGGTTCTGATATCATGTGGAACCATTTCAACTAAAACGTTAGTTCATGATTGAAGGTCAAATAATGGATTTTATCACGCAAATGAACATAATCAGGCAATAAAAGCTGTGAAGAGAAAGCTAACAATGAAAACTCACAGCACCAAACCCAGAAGCTCTTAAAGCATCAAAGTCTACAATTGCTCCAAGAATGCCTGCATTGTTCACCTACATTTTTAAAAAGAACAGTTTATGTAAATGTAGTTTCAAGTTATGAAAGCGTCATTGATCAAAATTCTTACAAGTAAATTATTACCAAGATATCGAGTTTGCCGAATTTATCAGTGATGAATTCAGCAAGTGAGGCAATGCTGGAGGGATCAGTAACATCAAGCTGATGAAATTCAAGATTGTCAGAAGGAATTCCTGATTTCTTGAGATTTTCAAGGGCTTGTTTTCCCCTGATTTCATCTCTAGCAGTTAAAACTACAACCACCCCTTGTGAAGCTAACTGTCTGCATACTTCTAGCCCTATTCCTTTGTTTGCCCCTGTCACAACTGCATACCTAAAACCCCAAAAAACCCCATTAATACTAAGCAATGACTAAAGGAAGACAAGCAACAGAAAAGGCACTAATCAATCATGACCCTGTTTCGCAACCAGCTGATAGCTGATAGTTGTTTGGATTAGCCGTTTGACTTTAGCTGTTTGGGTTAACTGATTGCAGGAAAGATGTTTGATAAACTAGCTTTTTGTGAAAAGTTACCTCAAAAAACTTCCTCAAGTAGCTTTTTGAAAACTAGTTTATTGGGTCCAAAAAGCTAATGTAGAAAGTTTGTTACCAAACCACTCCGGTAGCTTTTTCACCTTGCTTAAAAAGTTAACAGTATCCAAAAAAACTAAAAGTTGTCCCAAAAAGCTGGCAGCAAAACACCCCCAATATATATCACATGCATCCGGAATGTGTGCTCTAAAATATTGCAAGTGAACAATCATATAACAAAAGTGAACAATCATAATAACAAGAGTGAACAATCGTGAACAATCATATAACAAAAGTTAAAAGTATCCAAACATATATGAGTATGTAGAAGTGAGATAAGAAAGAGAGAGAACCTGGTTTTGGAGAGAAAACTGGAAGCCTCAGCCATGGTTGGTGCAGAAATGGTGGGAGAATGATCAAACAATAATGTGTCTGTTTTTAGTCAATGGTTGCTAGGTACAGATGAATACAAAACATGTAGAACTACTTTTGTGAGCATCTTAGTGGGCCTGCTTGTAAATTTCACATGCAAGGTTTTAACTTTATTCAACAAAGTTAAGTTTATCCTTCTTTTCATGTATATAACATTCAAATCTTTAACTTTTATCTAAACTTAGCAATTTTATTTCACACAATTTTGCATAAGGAAGTGGTGTTCTTTCAACTGTAAATTAGCGAAAGCAGTAGAGATGGAAATAGTGATATAAAGAAATTAAAGAAAAACAAATGAAGAATAATAGAACATAAATTCTACTAGAAAATCTAATACTAGAAAAAATCACGGACGACGATGAGTGGATGAGCACAACAGTCCTTATATGGTGCAAAGGTACCAAAAGTCAATATCATAATTAAGGCCACTAACTTTGAAAACTAAGCCTTCATTGGTCTACTATACTTGAATTTCACATCCAATAACCATTTGCTTAAAGGCATGGGGGTTAAGATTTTTCGGACCTTGTTAATTGTGACCCAAAAGTCTTGATGCTCATAATGTACCGCATACCTATAAGGATAGATGCCCATGACCTAAAGCCTACGCATATGCTATTTTTTTTTAAAAAAAAATGGTTGCTAATTTAAGATGGCTGACAAAGGGAGCTAATGAAAGCAAGTTTTTCAAAGTTGATGGAGCTTAATGATGATGATAATGATATCTTGATTTCTTTAACTGTAAAAGGGTATCATGCACCATCCATGTGAGATATAATTTGCCCATTAATTCTACCCCATTCATCCATCTATTCATCATCCAATTGACAACAAATAAATTAAGTTTGGAGATTATAATTAATTTGTGTGATACAATTAATTCATCCATCTATTCCCTTCTCTTTTTCCTCCCATAGACATTAGAACATAGTCCCATTTGCACTTTTCCCCTCCTCCCATGGTCTCATCATCTCTCTCTCTCTCTCTCTCTCTCTCTCTCTCATCCACGTCATATTCTTTCATGAACATAGCCTGAACCTCAAACTTCTGTTTTTTTTCTTTTTTTAGTGTAGAGAAGGTATACGTAATGTAAGATTAACTAAGATAAGTAGTGGAGATAGATAGATTCTTTTAAATGGTAAAGCAAAGTATAGTAAGGTAAACCAAGGTAAAATTTTATCTATCTTGCAAAAAAACAACGCTTATGTTGAGATATGTCTGTCTACATGTAAATCAAATTTTGTGGAAGGGAGACACACATCCAGCACTAAAGATCGTTATTAATTTTAACTTTAAAAAAATTGAGAACCAAAGTGTGGATGGTTTACTTAAGAGAAATCTTTCAAAAATATGATTGGGTTAATCATCAAACCAACATTTGTAAATTATTATTATTCTATCAAACAAAACATTTGTAAATTATTTGTGGTTCAATTCCATACAAACCATGTAACATCAGAGCAATTACAATTTCCCAAATAACATCACTTTCATATCTTTCGATATGACAAAATACAATTCCTCAACAGTTTCATTAAAATGACTGAACTTCATTCCTGTAGTAGAAAAGGCCAGAAGGCGAGCCATGGGGCAACAATGCCAAGCTCACACAACTCGCCCCGCCTTCTTCGACTGGTATGTGGCCAGTGTTGCCATTTATATCGGTTTTGACATACCCTGGACAAAGGCAGTTTGTCATGATCGACGGGTGTTTCTTAGCAAATATTCTCGTGTACGCGTTCAAAGCCGCCTTTGATGCACAGTAGGGAGGAATGAAGGAGGGCCAGCCTTTGGTCTCGAGCGATCCCTCCTTGAAATCTCTCAGAAACTCGTTCATCAACTCGTCGATTGTTTCTTCTGTGAGGTTGTCTGTGTTGTCAAGGATTCCTCTTATTCTTTCACTCTGTATGTTCTGTCGAAAGGATGACATTAGAACATGATAAGCAAAGATCAAACAGAAATTAGGATTTTTAGATCGTAGTATACCCAGCTTTTGAGGTATTGGTTCGTAACATACCCATCTTTACTATTGAATACTAAAATAACGACTTTACACCTAGGTGATTTTAATGTACATACCATAAGTGGTGGTGAACCCGTCTCAAGGATAATGTAGCAGGAAGTGGAATCCCGAGACCCGTAAGGAAATACAAGCCCACTTAAGTCATTCTTCGGACCGGTTCACCACCATTAAAGTCATGGTAATTACATTAAAATCATGTAGGTATAAAAGTTGGTATGTTAGTATTCAATAGTAAAGATGGGTATATTGCGATCCAAAAATTAGTATCTAGATGGACCTGTATACACCCTGAAAGGTAAATGACAGAACCCTTTATGCAACAACAGTGAATTTGACATCAAAGATACCTTTAGCAGTCCAGCAGAGGAGGAAACATTGACAATCCTAGGAGAATCAGATAACTGTAGGAGAGGAAGTAATGCTTCAGTTGTTGCTTTGGCTCCATAGTAGTTTGTTTTAATGCATTCTTCAGCAAGTTCATAAGTCACTTTCATAATCTTCGAGAATTTGTTTTCTGACCCTTCCGTTGCTGGCTGGATACACAGTTTTATAACAATGTCCCATCCTGAGTTAGCCTTTTTGATACACATTGTGTAAATGATACAAGAAATTTCAGGGCAATTCATTCATGTTGGAAGCTAAGCTAGACTAAGTTCAAAACAAGAAGCTTTGCATTTGTCATAATTTTGCAAGTAGAGGCATTCAAAACTGTAAGTAGAGCACTTATGAAAACTCACAGTGCCAAGCCCAGCAGCTCTCAAGGCATCCAAGTCGGCGATCGCTCCACTAATGCCTGCATTGTTCACCTACATTTAGGTAAAAAATATCAGCTCAAGTGTAGTTTCAAGTTGAATAACCAAACGCGGGATGAAGTCATGGATCAAATTCCTGCAAGAAGGAAATACCAAGATATCGAGTTTGCCAAACTTAGCATTGATGAATTCAGCAAGGGAGGCAATGCTGGATGGATCAGTAACATCAAGCTGATGGAAGTGAATGTTATCGGAAGGGATAACGGCTGATTTCTTAAGATTCTCAAGGGCTTGTTTTCCCCGAGTTTCATTCCTAGCAGTTAAAACTACCACCAACCCCTGTGAAACTAGTTGCCTGCATGTCTCTAGCCCTATTCCTTTGTTTGCTCCTGTCACCACTGCATACCTACAATCCCACAAAAACCAAGCAATAATAAGCAATGAGAATTGAATGACAAGAGAAAAAAAAATAAAATGGAGCTAATTAAAGGGAAATCAAAGAGATGCACTCTGGCATTCCTCTTGAGAATCTCAAGGATTTGTGTGGTCTAATATATGCTTGTCCTTACACAACATGAGACACCCAATATTTGCAATTTATTACATGATCCTGAAGCATGTGTTCCACAATATCTGTTGCTCACTCCCAATCATATAATTGTTCACTCATATATACCCGAAAGACATGCTTTAGGAGCATGGAATATATATTGTCCAATATTCCCTTCCAACTAGATTAGACTCTTACATTACTTTACACGACTTGGTAAAATGGTAAACATGTTATAAAACTGATAATCAATTTAGCATCTTCTATACCCCCTTTGTTCCACAATATCTGTCGCTATGATATATGTGTGGTGAAAGCATAAAAACTTTGACTTACGTTTCTCAACATATACAATGATCTATTTTATGTGATTGCTACGTTAGATGTGTTGTGAAAAATACTTTATAAAATTATAATGTTATAGTTTTTGGTAAAGGGTTTTTGGCTCAAAATAATCTGAAGTCAGAGGTGAGTGGCTGCAAATAAGCCAAACTGACTTTTTGGCTGAGAATGTGCCAAACTTTTAACCTATTTACTCTTACTAAACCAGAATTGAATTCCTACATCATAAAGTTGACTTGACGCACTTAAAAATTTCAAAGCTGCAGTGGGTTAATATCTGGTTCAGTCCGTTTATATTATTTTCAGTCAAGTCCAAACTTTTCAAGGGCGCCAAGTCAGTTTTGCGATGTCAGAATTCAATTCTGATTTAGTCAGAGCAAATAAGTTAAAAGTTTGGCACATGCTCAACCAAAAAGTCAGTTTGGATTAGTTTCAACCATTCACTTCTGACTTTGGATCATTTTGAGCCAAAAATCCTTTGGTAAAATATTATGTTTAGAGTGTATGATCAAAGTAGTGCATTCGAGATGATGGAAAAGTGAAAGGGGGCATATTGTGGAACGGAGGGAGAATTAGTTTTGTGAAGAAACCACTTGGCTCAAAGTCTCACATACTCCCACCTTAAGAAAAAGACTAGATATCCAATCTCCACTGTCACCATCTTTGCATTACAGTGATGGGGTTCCATATTCATCGACTGTGGGCGTAGAAGAAAAGTTGCCAGGAATGTTCTATAACCCAATCCATGTTCCAGGAACAAGCTATCTATAAAGTCTAAATTAAACTAAATTTTGTCTAAGAAATATGCGTTTTTGTTTTTTTTTTAAAAAAAATATAGTCATTATGAGTTATGACCAACAACAGTAAAGAATTTTTTTAAAAATAGTTTGTACTTGCCACGGGATATAAAAAGCTAATTTGACGGCATTTTTGACAACTTTCTAAACTTAAGTGACATATTCGTCTTACTTTATTTAACTCAACAATTTTACACCATCAAAAAGAATAGAAGAGGAAAAAGAAGATCATCAAAGCATATGCTTAATATACCAAACATTAATAATCATGTAGCTAATGATAAGCTGAACAAGGCATAGATAGATAGATAGATAGAGAGAGAGAGAGAGAGAGAGAGAGAGAGAGAGAGAACCTGGTGTTGGAGAGAAAACCGGAAGCGTCAGCCATAGTTGATGCAGGAACAGTAGGGGAACTACAAGAGGTGAAGAAGAGTCAGTACCCAAACAATAATATGTGTTAGGTTTTTAGTCACCAGAAATAGTAGAGATTACCAAATGATGTTTACAAGCTCCACCCACTACACCCAAAACAGCCATCATCTGGAATGCCTTGGTCATCATTATACTTCCACCCACCTAAGCTGCTTACTTGGTTGCCACTCACAGATAAAGACAAATCATGTAGAACAAAGTAGCAAGTGAAAATGTAACTGTTATGTAGCCATTTCAACCAATAACTAATTCTGGTCAGCATACAAGTGGAGTAGTCTTTCAAAAATGTAAGGGTCAAGTGAATGTTACAAAAAGGCAAGTTGGGTCTCTGGTATAATCCTAGGGCTTTAACAGATGAAGTATCTATCTACTGTTAATTTCTAAGAAGAGTTTTGAAATCACCATAGAATGTTCATTGGTCATTACTTACAATTACAGCATGCAGAACTGCAAATTACCAAGCAAATTGATCCTAACCTGGGATGGTCTTTTCAGCATCAGCCGATTCAGCACAATTCGATATCAATGCAAACCTGAATGACCCGTCTGCTGGATGCAGAAAGAGACTCTGAGAGCTTGTGAGTAGATAGAAAAGAATGCAGAAATTGTACCTGCCTATTCATTACCAAACATAAGTTTTATATAGGAACAAAGAACAGAAAGAAGCTGGATTTTTTTACCCAAATACTCCTTTACAAGGATCTTGTTCTGCTTGTCAGAATCGGCCCAGGTACACCGTCAAATAATCAAAGAAATATTGAATTGTAAACAAACGGAATTTTTTATTAAGCTAGCAACATGAGAACAATGAGATGATACAAGTACATATGCCACAAACACTAGAACATATAACTGTCGATAGTTGTACAATAAACAAATTCATTAAAATGATGATACTTCATTCTTGTGGTAGAAGGTGCAGCAAGTTGTGCTTCCAAACCCAGCAGCGGCCAAAGCATCAAAGTCGGCAATAGCTCCAAGAATGCCTGCATTGTTGACCTGCATACAAAACCCAACTTCTTGCCACCAATTTGTCCAGAATATCAAATCAAGGCAAAGGATGATAGATTGTCCTGGATGTTCAAATCATTCAGAAGTTACACGACAGCTAGATCGAACAGTAGGACAAACTGAGCAAGTTATTCTTGGATTAGTCATGTGTGGATTAGTCATCTTAAATCTGGTTGCATACGAGGTCTACTATCTTTATTCAATAAAGTTGTCTAGAAGATGCAACCCAATGCTGAATAGCATATGTAATCTAATGTTTCTTCAGTTTAAATCGAATACCTTACTTGAAGTCTAGTTTTAGGTTGATGGATGCGAGAAGAAAAGTAGGATTTATTGATTAAATACACTAACGAGCAGTAATTACCAAGATGTCTAGCTTGCCGAATTTAGCCCTTAGGAAATCAACAAGGGAGGCAATGCTTGAGGGATCAGTAACATCGAGCTGACAAAAGTGAAGATTATTCGAAGGAATGCCTGATTTCTTGAGATTCTCAAGGGACTCTCTTCCCCTAATTTCATTTCTAGCCGTTAAAACTACAGTCACCCCCTGTGAAGCGAGCTGCCTGCATGCTTCTAGCCCTATTCCTTTGTTTGCCCCTGTCACCACTGCATACCTACAATCACAAAACAACCAAGCAATAATAAGCACTGACTAATGAGAAAGAAAGAAAGAAAGAAAGAAAGAAAGAAAGAAAGAAAGAAAGAAAGAAGGGGCAAAAAGGACGAGGATTCTATCTGTAATGACGATTATTGCAATTGCAAGCACGTAGCATGTACTGTAATAAAATTCTAATCAGCATGTTCTGACTTTCACCCTTTATGCATGTTTAACTTTCACCCTAAAAAAAATCTAAGCATGTACACCAAATTAAAACTTTCACTGTAGCAGACTAGCAGTCAATGGACTAATAGTGTACATGTTTAACTTTCACTAACTGCTACTGTCAATCGACTCATGGTGATATCCAATTAAAACTTTAACCAGATATGTTGGAGGCTATAAGCATTTTTAAAGGCCTAATAGTTGTCCTTCCTACTAGCTCAGACCCTCAGGTTACCTATCAGGTGGTATAAAACAGATAAACAATATACTATTTTCCATATTAGTTGGTCAACCAAATACTTTCCTAGTAAAGAAAACCCCTCAGCCTTACAGTGAGCCACCACAGAATCCACCTTCATAGGTCTTTTGGAAACAAAAACAGCTAGCTCAATTACTAAAGTCTTTCGGATTCTTATATATACATATACATATACATATACATATACATATACATATACATATACATATACATATACATATACATATACATATACCATAGTTACCGGGAACACTACGCCTGCTACCCGCGTTCCAGGAACAAGCATTCCGAAGTCAAAACTAGACTAAACTTGTGTAAAAATTAGTGACCCACGTTCCGGGCTAACGACCCGGGAAGCGTTCTTGGTAACTATATACATATACATATACATATACATATACATATACATATACATATACATATACATATACATATACATATACATAACAACAACAACAACAAGAAGCCCCAGTGTAGTCCAGCTAACACAAGGTATGGGGGGATCCAGATTTAGGCAACCTTCCCCATGCACGGGAATGCATGAAGAGGCTTGTGTGTGTGTGTATTTGTGTGTTTGTCTGTATCACAAACCTACTTTGGGCTAACAATCACTATACAATTCTACACCAATAATACAGCTAACAGTCTGCTTTGCAAGGTATATTCCATGGGAGAGTAAGCGAGTGGGGGAGAAAGAGAGATTACCTGGTCCTTGAGAGAAAATCAGATGCCTCAGCCATTGTAGCACCAGCATGAAAAAGATGAAGAACTACAGAACCTGAAGAAGGGTCAGAAATAGAACACTGATATTTTAAACTGTCAGTATCTGGACTGTGACTTTATATTGTAATATTCCCACCTAAACTGTTTTCTTGGCTGCCACATGCAGATGAAACAGACTAGTAAGAACAATCAAACAAGTGAAAGAAATTAATGCTTGGTTCATTTTCAAGATGGGTTTCTAAGTCAACATAGTGTTAAGGGAAATCAGATAATGGTCAATTGTCAGCAGAAGAAAAGTACACACAGGAACAGTGGAAGCAGGGCAACCAAGACAACTGTTGCCCTCTGTGTGTATATTCTTATGTGTTTTAGATGGGTTAACTCATGCAGACTAATATAACATTGTATTAGGTAATGCCTATGTTACTCCGACGCTTCCTTTTCCCCGCCGTACCCGTGGCGGACCCGTGATACCAGGACAGGGTACAACACCCGACGCTTCAAATTACAATGAAAATGTAATTTTTTAAAAAAAATAGCCGAGTCCGACACCTGTATCTGTGTCCGATATGGACACGCGTGCCCGAGTCCGAGTAACATAGGGTAATGTAATCAAAGTTTCATTCAAAATTACTATGCCAAAACAATCTCATTAGATGATTCATCCCCAAGAAGAAAAAAAAAATTAATCTGCACTTATTTATTCATTTCTACCTTAACAACAATTGATCAAGGATCTAAAATAGCGCCGTTCATTTGATCCAACTTGAACTGAGCGGACTTTAACTCGCCAAGTAATAATAGTAGAATTTGCCAAAAGAAGTCTGATGAAGCGACCCATGGCAAACACGAATTCAATTTGATGAGAACCTGATATGAACCAAACTGAATCATCCTGCACTTGCAAGGTTTCTCAACATAAACACAATCTAATGTGAACCCAAATCAAGCCTAGTCTAGGTTCAGAATCAACGAATGGTCAAGCAAGCAACATGATAACAATGACACAATACGAGAACAAATATCAAGAATATAACATATGATTGTCAGATTGTAAACTGAACAGTATTACAAGTTTACAACATAACATACACGTTCATTAAAATGATGTGACTTCTTTCTTGTTATAGAAAAGGCCAGAAGGTGAACCATGAGGCAGCAATGCCAACCTCACACAGCTTGCAGCGCCTTCTTCAACTGATAAGTGGCCAGAGTTGCCAAGTATATCGGTTTTGACAAAGCCAGGACAAAGGCAATTGATGATAATTGACGGGTATTTCTTTGCTAGTATCCTTGTGTAAGCATTCAGAGCTGCCTTTGACACAAAATAGGAAGGAAGCAAAGAAGGCCACCCTTTGCTTTGAAGGGATTCTTCCTTGAAATCTCTCAGGAACTCGTTCAGCACTTCATGGATTGCTTCTTCTGTAAGGATGTCCGCATTTCCAAGGATTCCTCTTACTCTATCATTTCGTATATGCTGTATGAAGGACGAAAAATAGAGCACAATGAATAAACATTGGACTTGACACTTACCAAAACAAAACATTCAACTTTGAGAAGATGAATGCCCGGCAAGTTAGCTTAGCTTTACATTTTTGCATTGTAAAGCAGTTGTTCTTACTTCTTAATTTCTAAAATACAGTACTCCATCATTCAAGAGATTAAAATGTGCCACTCTGGCAACAACTCCATGGCAGTTCTCTCTCACCAAAATTCAAGGGTAAATGAGATTTGAGTTAATATTTACCAAAAGTTATCAGAACGTACCAAAACTTATACGTTTACCAATACTTACTTTTTCCTTAAAACTACTTACTTTATTCAAAAGTATCACTTTTTCTAATACATAGCAAAACTTAACTTTTACCATATCATCCATTTACCCGTAATTTACAGGCCCTAATAGAGACTGTTTCGTGGAGGTCCACAGAGAGAAACTAATTTTCATAATACAACATAGGTATAAAAGTACGAGAAAATTTGAAGGACAAAATTGATACCCAGATGAATTTTAAGCATTCAAAAAGGCATATGACTGTTGGATGTAAATTGATTGAGTAAACCAGTTAAGCAACGGCAAAGAACATGGTCCAAACATACCTGTAGCAGGCCAGCCTTGGAAGAAACATTGACAATCCTCGGAGAATCAGATAATTGGAGCGCAGGTAATAAGGCTTCGGTTGTTGCCTTCACTCCGTAGTAGTTTGTTTTGAAGCATTCTTCAGCAAGCTCGTAGTTATAGTTAAACATCTCAGAGAATTCACCCACATTTTCTTCTGTCTGGAATTGTAGTGCACTACAGTCTGAGTCAACACTTTTTATAGTAGTAATCTGAAGCTATTCAACATACTTCTGCATGCTTCTTGGATTTGACAGAAGATACATAATACTTTATGCAGAGCTAGGTTTTAACTTTTAACATCAAAGCTTAAAATTTTAGAGGTACTAGAAACTTAAAGTAGTGGAGCCATCCATAAACACTCACAGTGCCAAACCCAGCAGCTTTCAGAGCATCAAAATCAGCAGTAGCTCCAATTATGCCTGCATTGTTCACCTACACCACCACCAAAGAAAAACAAAATAACAAAAGGAAAACAAAAAACAACAAGATAACCAAAAACTCTCTACTACTTAAACAACAATCAAAAATTAATTTACTTGAAGTGTAACTTCACATTGATTAGTGCAAACAAGGAACAAAGGTTTTATGGATTAAAGTGATTACTGAGTAACAGTTACCAAGATATCAAGCTTCCCAAACTTAACACGGACAAAATCTCCAAGGGAAGCAATGCTGAAGGGATCAGTAACATCAAGCTGATGGAACACGAGATTGTCCGGAGGAATGCCCGATTTCTTAAGATTCTCAAGGGCTTCTTTTCCCCGGTTTTCATTTCTTGCAGTTAAAACTACCATGACTCCTTGTGACGCAAGCTGCCTACATATCTCTAGGCCTATTCCTTTGTTAGCCCCTGTCACCACTGCATACCTGAAACTCCCAAACAAACCCATTAATAATAAGCAATGACTATTGAAGGACATAGAAAAAAGAAGAGGAAAGTAGGAGGTTATGTCAGCAGCAACAGCAAGCAAGTATCAAGCATGGTAATAAAATGTTAATAAGCATTTATCATAATCACATCACATTTGCGTAACATTGGGGAGCTCTAGGATTGAGATCTAGGAGATGCACGCGCTTGAGAGGTAACAGTATGAGTGTATGACCAGCACCACCCATTTGAAATTCTTGGTAAGGATGGTACATGTTTAAGATTCATTGGTACTAATGGATTCTTGTGGATATCAAATTAAGATTCTTAACGATCTGTTTTTTTTTCCATGCAGGACCTTCAAAATTTTTTGACAGTATATTAGCATTTGTAGATGGACGGTGAGCAAAAATGTTGCAAATCTCGGTCCTGTCCCGCTCCAGGTCAAGTGCCTATCCCAAAGTCCCACTCCCACCACGAGTGGGGCCAAAATGAGGTCCCTGTTGACACCGAGAGTGAAATTGGGACTTAACCTTAATTCCCGCTCCCAATCCCTATTTTTGTACAAACACACATACACACATACATATATATGTGTGCATGCACATATATATTCCAAGAAATTGTGTTCAAATGTTAACATGATTAATCCCCAATATGATTACAGCTCCACATCAAACATTTTAACATCGGATAGTTGTTGCAATGGAGTAATCTTTGTTTGTTAGGTAACATAAATTTTTAGTGGGATGTGGGAAAGAACCATTTTAGCACAGTTTTACAAAGATTTACGTGAATTATGATTTCCTCCATTTATTTGGTTCCTTAAAGTTGTTTTTTGACTCTTGTCTTACTCATTTTTATGTTGTTATGCTTGTTGTCCTTCTGTTGACATTTTTAACTTGCATAATTTTATAATTTTCGCGTCATAATTTTTAATAATATTTTCAAGTTAACTACTTAGGCTATCCACATTGGTGTTTCTGGAATTGGGGGATGAGTCGGGTATGAATAGTGGAAATAGTATTATTTTAATGGGTGTTGGGGTATGATATTGTTAATGGTGTCATTGGAGTTGGGGGATGAGATGAGGGATAAGTGGAGTAGGGAGTAATATTTTATTGGATTATGGGACCCACATGTATAGTATAATTGTTTTCTTTTTTTGTATTGGACTATAATTGTTTTCTACAATGATGAAATTATATAGTTATAATTAATAATTAAAATATTAAAAATTAATTTGAAATGTGAAAATACTGTACTAATATATTTTTATTTTAATATAATTTTTTATTTAAAAAATGATTATGTTTAAAATTTTTAAAAATAATTATGTTGATTAATGCAATAGCTAGTATTTAAACAATAAACCTAATGAGTAATATAAAATACAACAAACAGAAATAAGACAAAAATAAAAATATAATATTACATTTTCACATATATATCTAAGTTGATAAGTTTTAACTCCAATTTAAACATAAACATCACATATTAATTAACTATAAAAATAAAACAAAAATAAAAATCTAACACATACTTAAATAAACTATTTAAATTATCATTAAAAGGAAACATAATTAAAACATTAAAATAATTTGAATTATAATATTTATAATTAAATAAATTATTTAAATTACAAAATTGTAATTACAAATTCAAAAAAAAAATAAATCAGCCATTATTAGATATTAAGCCGTTGGAAACAAACAAAAGAAAGGAAAAGAGAAAGAAAAGAAAAGGAAAGGAAAAAAAAATAAAAAACAATCTGCAGTGGCGGCCCCACCTTTCTCTCGTCCATATGCGCCCCGACGCGCGTGTTGCGCACGCGCCAGACTGAAAAAAAAGGGGTGTGCTGCACGCCCCCTCTTTGCGCCTGTCATTCCCTCTCTCCCTCTTTTTTCTCCTTTTTCAAACCCAGGGACGAGCACTCGTCCCTCTACCCCCATTTTCTTTGATTTTTCTTTTTTTTTTAATTCCTCTCTCATGTGTCCCTCAAGTCTAGGGATGCCAATAAAGATAGTCTTACTTTTTATCTACGAAAGTGCTTCCCAAGAACTCAAGAAGGTGTGCAGGTGTCTCATGAGTACATATTTGTAAAATTTATGTCATTTGTGTTCATTGTATATAGAAATAAAATGAGCAAAAAGGTTAAGACGGGAGTAAAATTTCTTAGTTTATTTCCCGATCCCAGTCACAGATATGATATCAAAAAAAAAAACAGAAACTATTTAGCATCTTCCATATCAGTTTGTCAAGACTTTCCTAGTGAAGGACACCACCTTGCTCCAAGATCTGAATACTACTCCCTCCCTCCTTCAGGTATAACAGAGACCTGCCTCGTCCTTTGTAACCATTATTTTAAAGTTCAAAAATGATAAACATCTTGCTGCAAGATGCATTCCATCTAAATCACTTATAAAATTAAATGTAAGTATATTTAAATCATTATAAAGTTATATTTCATTACTTTGAGGGTTATTAAATCTTATAAACAATATAAAAATAATTATTTATTAGTATTTTTTTCATAAATATAAAACTATGCATAAAATATGCATTTTCTAATATGATTGATAAAATTAGGCTATTATTTATATTTTTTGACCTTATTAATAAGTATAATACTCTCATAGTTGATAAAAAAATATATAATTATTAGAGAAAATATTATTAAAAATTATAAAAATGTGAAATATGGACAATTCAAGATGGTTATTAATCATCTTAAAGCAAGATGTGCATCATTGTCCTTTAAAGTTTTACACCATGGGGGCAAAAAAAAAAAGACAAGCACAAAAAGAGTATCAAAGCATATATTTATGAACCATACGTTACAATATATATAGAGAGAGAGAGAGAACCTGGTCCTCGTGAGAAAACTGGATGCCTCTGCCATAATTGACCCAGTAATAATGTGAGCCTACAGCAAAAGCTAAAGAAGAATAAGTGTTTAAATAGAAATGTGTGTATTTTTTTAATGTGGAAATCCAAGGTACAAAAGAGAGATAAATGTTTGCCTAACCCATTCATGCCCCTCTAATTAATTTTTTTCAAGAAGGTTCCCCCTCTTTAACTTTCACTAACCCCAGTGAACTCTACCAAATATCAAATTAAATATCCTAAGCATTTGCTAGTGACATTACTATTTACAACATAAGTTGGCCCCCTAACCCCTTCCAGCAAGGCAAGTTAAACAAGTATGGGATCTTGTACATTAGTAGCTCAAGGAGCCCTTGCTTGAGAGAGTTAAAAAAAAAAAAAAAAACAAAGTTCAAAGTAGTATCAATCACTTTTTTACACCAGACTACCAGAGGAATATTGAACAAACTAAATCATATTTTTTATTAGCTGCATGTATCTAATAATATTCTACACTATGTTACTCCAAACTCTTCATTTTCCCTGCCATATCCGTGTCGGACCCGTGATACCCGGACAAGGGTACGACCCTCAACACTTCAAACCACAATGAAAATGTATAAAATTTCTTTAAAATAACCGAGTCTGACGCCCGTATGCGTGTTCGATACAGACATGTGTACCCAAGTCGGAGTAACATAGCTTCTATACATGCAAGGTGAATTACAGAGAAAGGGAAGGAGAGAGAAAGAGTACCTGGTGTCTGTGAGGGAACTGGATGCCTCAGCCAGGACTGCAACAGCTAAGAAGTTAGCAAACCACAACCGTTGAAAGAATGTTAGTGGTCACTTGCTTAATAAGTAGAAAATGAAGCAACAACCACAATTTTCCTTTGGGTATTTTAGCCTGTGGCCACTTTGCCACAAACTCTCAAACTGTCAACATCTGGACAGCTTTGGTCTTGATATCCCAACTTAAGCTCCATGGTTACCACTTTACATTCACAAAACAAAACAAACTACACATAAAAGAGGGAGGGGGGGGGGGACACAAGTGATTTTGTGTCTCACGGCTACATTTTAAAGGACTAGTTTACTGTTTTAGGCGTAAACCTTCTACTTGGATTTGACCAAGATTGACTGCTAATTTTAAGGAGTTTATACTTGATGAAGTAGCTAATTTCCCATCTCCAAAAGAGATGGATGTGATTAAAAACACCACTGAATGCTCAACACATACCATTATACAAAAAATTTTAAAAAAAAACGACATGAAAATCGACAAAAATTTAAGCCAACCTAAACTATACATGATCAGCCCCTAATTCAAAATCAGCACAACCTGAATGACCCACTTCCACAGTTCCACTTCCCAGATTCAAAAGAGTCACAGAATAAATAGAGGCGCAGAAGGCTGAATTTTGTCGCAAACACTTTATTTCTATAAAAGGAACTTGTAAATGTCTTCGGACAATTAAGGAAGCACAAAAAATTTGATTAATGTCAGAAAGACGGAAACTACTTTACAATACACCAGATGAACCAATTTACAGACAGTTTCCATTGAAGCAGATCCAAACCAGGATACTTCTGGAGAATCAAATCAATGAATCAGAGGATCCAGGTATGAACAACTGCGAATACAAAATGACCTTGATCAAAAAAAAATTCCGTCTCTTCTGTTTCTTTCCCCCGTATTCCTCTCCACCGTTGTATTGTTTTCAATATTCCTTGACTGACAGAAATGAACGGTCCACATATGTAGATGTAGTAGCTCAAGAACTGTTCCTGGTGAAATGGCTAGGGTTTAGAGGATTCATTTCTCATGAACAAGGGGGCTGTAGACGGGAAACCACATGTTGTTCTTTACATATTCCACGGTCTCATCCTGCGTTCAAGCCAAATAAGACAGTTATCATGATGGATATTATATGCACCAGATGCAAATCTAGAGTCCCATCAAAATAGCCCTCCTACAATTATACTACTGCGTAAACTTGCACATATTTGAATTTGACAATATCCAACATAGTTACCGAGAACGCTACATATGCATGTGACCCGCGTTCAGGGAACAAGTGTTTCGAAGTGAAAACTAGACTAAATTTGTGTAAAAATTAGCTACCCGCGTTCCAAGACTAATGAGCCGGGAAGCATTCCGAGACTAATGACCAGACCCGGGAAGCGTTCCTGGTAACTATGATATCCAGTCTAGCCTAGACAAGATTTCAGGGGAGATCTTACCTTCGACATACTGCTAAGCTCTTTTGGACCCACTTCACCATGGCCTTCAGCAAGTTCCTCAATAACAGCTTCTCGTACAACAGCAGCTCCTACTTCTGCTGTAATTTCTCGTATACTGCATTAACATATAGCATATAATGATATAGTATATACCAAAAGGTGAAAAACAGAACACTTAAGAGGGGAAATCATATTGCCTATGATATCCTCCTTTTCCTCTTTGAGGAAGGCGGTATTGTGGAATAGAAGATGTTAACCAAGTATTGCTCACCTTGCAATGCAGGGATACAAAGCTCCTCTCTGGATTTCCTCATCAGTTATGTAGGAAGCAAGACTGCAAGGGAAATGGCCATCAGAAATAGACCAAAATAAAATGATTTGCCAGATAAGATTATAAACATATACATCATCTTTGTGCGTTTCAGCTAACAAACGATCATGTAATAAACTTTCTGCTGTAGGAATGGGCGGTTCTCTCGTGACCAATAGAATGAGATTGCAGATACAGAGTTACTGATAGCTCTTCTCACTTACAACTAGAAAATGCAGATGAGGGAACCCAAAAAAATTACAATGAAACAAAGCCTGACAGTAAACACTATGATAGAAGGGTTGCGATTGCTAAGGATCTCAGGAACAGCTTAAAACTTAAAACACAAGAAACTAATGAAGTAATGAGGCCAACTACTAACTGTGTATGTCATTAAAGCGCAAATTGATACTTATCTCACCATTCAGTAGCAGCTAGCAGCATATCATCAGTAATAATGCGAGCACCTGCAAGCAGCGCCCCTAAACCAATCCTGAATCATAAGCAAAAGTTCAGTACAAACTTCTCCTCCAAGTGCTACATGCACAGGCAAATTTTTTTGGGGGGGAAAAAGCGTGCACGCACCCAGGAAAGAGATACATGTTATTTGCTTGATTCACATAGCCCACCTTCCCATTCCCTGAAATCATAATTTCGAGTTATATCAGTCAACCACACTCCAGCAAGTCACCCTGGGTATTGAAGCTCCACAAAGAAAAACCAGAAGATCCAATCAGATCATTTGTTCTTTGCTTTAGGATAGCTAATTGATACCTACCAAGATCAACATTGTCAAAAGGACTCCCGCTTGCAAAAATAATATTCTCTCCAGCATACTTGAAGGCATCAGCAGGAGTGCATTCAGCTGTTGAACAGAGGATACAATAGAATATTACTCACAAGAGAGTTGGAGAATCAGAAGAGCAAACCCTAAAACAAAGACAGACCATTCAGTGTGGGATTTGACATGGCAAAGATGGCGGGTCTGGGACAATCTGATTCTCGCATGGCCTTCAGAACCTGAATCACAAATAAAACACTCTACATGGAATGTACAAAACAAAGCAAAGCAAAGCAGATTTTATTTTAGCCATCCTGAAAAGAAACAATGTCATGACATACTCACCTCCTCATTGAAGATACCACCAACTCCAGACAAACCAAGAAGCACATCTGGCTTGACCTTTCTGACCTAAAGAATTCATTATTTCACAGTCAATGTATCTCAGAGATATCTAACAGACTCTTCATTCTGGACTAGAAGTTGAGTATCTTTGCACTGCACAACATAGAATGCAGGTGACACTTATGCAAGTAAGTTAAGCACGAAAAGTACCACTTCAACAAGGCTAGCTCCCTCAGTAAGCCCCTCAGTTTCTTCAGGGGATTTAGTGAAGCGTGAAACCGCTGGATCTAAATTCTTTCTCTCCTTAGTAACAAGCCCCTGCATCATGTAAGATTGTCGTCAAAGGTGGTTGCAAAAGTTGCCAGTGCAGTACTGCAGTCGGCATTGTTTTTCAAACTTTGGCTACGAATACTGTACATCTTTATTTATCAGATAAAACTGTGCAGCTACCATTTAGGCAGTACAACATGTAAAGTGCATCACTGGAAATGAAAGCTGTAAAAAAAGATCATACATCTTTGTCTATCAGGTAAAAATGCGGCTTGGCTGAGATTCCATGGGCCCTGGCCATCCTGTCTGCTGCCTGTAGTGCCATGTTAAGCACACCAAGCCCTGCACTGAATAAACCATCACAAAATGTCAAATACATTTTGATGTAAAAGTCAGATGATGCAAAAGTGAAAAAATCATGCAGCTAACCTCCCGGCTCCAACGACAACTATTTTCTGTTTCACAAAGTCAGTCAAAGGCCGACCTTGTGCTCTGACAGCACCGAGCAGACCAGCCAAGGCGACACCAGCAGTTCCCTGAGCAAAAATAACCAGGACAAAGTAAACTCCAAACATTTGTCCACACATACAACCAATGTGGCTAAACCAGTGACAAATTTGAACAGAACTCACCTGAATGTCATCATTAAACATGCAAAACTTTTTACGATATCTTTGCAGGGTTTCAAAAGCCCATTTCATTTGGAAATCCTCAAACTGCACAAATTTCCCAAGTAAGCGGAAAGTGTGTATCTAAAAGTGGAGCATGATGCGCTGAAGGGCAAAGTGCCAAACCTGCACAATTGACTCGGGCCAACGTGTATGAACAGCTTCCATGAATTCATCCACAATTGAGAGATACTCCTCCCCTTCTAGCCTAGGTTCTCTGATTCCCAAGTCTGTCAAATTGACACAAGGTGGAAACCGAGACGTCAGAAAATCTAGTAAACTTAAACACTTGAAGAGGAGGGGAATTGGATCAAGAAACATATATTGTGTCAACCCAACAAAAATTAAAATATTATTTGCTTGCACATAGTTTTTAACCAGATGGTTTCACTGAGGTATTATTGTGCAGTTTATTTCAACTGAAGATCGCACTTCCAATATTCTACTCCCCTCACAGAAGGCAGAAGTGACTTTAAGAGTGAATACGAATTTGTAGCAACTTTGGTATATATCAAACCAAAAACAAGTGTCCTGAAAACTTACTCCAGCCCCAGGACATGAAAGTGTATAAAGTGTCTTGTTTATATGGATATGACCAATTGGATCAATTAAATTGACTAAAAAGTTTAAATACAGAACAGAAGAAGACTCTGTGGCACCTCGTAAACATGTTATAAATAGAGACACTGCACATGACAAATTATCTAAGAATCAAAAATTATTACGAAGTACTTACAAAGAGGATTATCAAGAAGCTTTTGGTTGTTAGTGCCCACGTCAAGCATTACAGGGAGTACCTGTAAGATATTAACTGTTAGACATAATACATCACAGATGAAATCACTACAGATATCAACAAATATACAAAGAGAAAGCAATCATGCATCACAGAAGAGGAAACTGAGCAGCAACAGACATACTCGCTGTGGATTCATCCCTGCAGCAGCAACATATATGTCAAGTTTACCAATCGGTATACCAATTCCTTGAACTCCTAGGTCCCCCAAACCAAGAATACGGCTGCCATCTGTGACAACTATCATATCAACCTGCAATTGATCAGTACCGAGTATCACCACTAGCAGTAAGAACTAAAAAGTGTTCCATCCTCCAGGGAAAATAGGGGGCTAAAAAGAGCATCGTAATTAATTTCCATCAGGAAAAACAGCATTGATGACATACCTTGGGAGCAGGCCAGTTATAGATCATGGACATCATTTCTCCTTTATCCTTGGCGCTGAAATACATTCCACGTGGACGTCTGAACAAACCAGAATAATTTTGGCACACCAGCCCTACAGTTGGAGTATATATAATAGGAGCGAATTCTTTGATATTATCAATAAGGACCTGAATACAATGATTAAAATGTCTCAGGCTATAATTCATTCACAATTATTTCTAAGATATTAAGGGACTCACTCTGTAATATAATGTCTCATTCCTATCATGTAGTCTATTCAAAATCCTCCATTTTGCCAAAGCTACGGCATACTCTGACTGCCCTTTGGTATTTTTCTCCAGTGATCGATAAGATTCAACTGCAAGTTTGAGAATTCACAATAAATTCTGTTTGGAGATAAAACAAAGTAACAAACTCAACAATAGTAGAATCTGAACTCTATTATCGAAGAACAAATGGAGACACTGATTCATGAATATATAATATTATTCAGAGGGGCATCTTGCACTTCATCAGTCAGATTCTCAATACCAGTAAAATGACCAATTTCCCCTCTTTGAGCTAAAGCTTTGAAATAAAAGTTTCAATCATATTCAGAAACTTATAAGTTTATCATATGTAACCAGAAGTGCAGAAATTTTAATTATCTATGCTCAGTAATGTTGCACTAGCTTGTTATCGCCTTCCCCATTGGAAAGGCACAAATAAAACTAGATAACATCTTATTAAACCACTAATCAATTGATACATACCCCAATGATAACTAACACACAAAGATCCATTCTCTTGATTGATCAACCTATCAAAACACTGATCAATCACGATAAAGTAGGTTGCTACTTAAGATCATGATTAAATCCATCTAAATCCCTTTGGTTCACTCTTTGGAGGCTCACGCAAATCATTTAGAAGTCAAATAATTGTCCAAAAGCGCGAATGTTGCCTAGGATTCAGCTTGTGCATCAACTAGTCATTGCCACAACAGGGCACAGCAGGCAAATGCAACATCTAGAAAGTATTTATTTCTTGCTACACATCAAGCAACTGCAACACACTACTGACACATTCTTCTCCCAGCAATTCGGATCACTCGCACATCAAACACTATATTGAATGTACTACTAATTGCATAAGAGGCAAATTTACGGCAAAATCCATTGAAACAACATACTATAGGCAACAGAAGAAACAAAGGAAACAGACTCACTGAAACGATCATACTGCTGCGCAAAGGACATAACACGAGGAGGCAGCAGCCCCCGAAGTCCAAGGCGATCTCTTTCCGTCAAAGGAAAGGCAGTGTCCTGCTCAAACAAATTATATAAATACAAAGAGTAAGATTCAAGTTTTTGTATAAAGTAGATGAAATTCCCACCAAAAAAAAAACAAGATTAAAAACAATTCTTCGAATTTTGACAGTCCAAGAGCATCATCATATCATCATTTAATGACCCCTTTCAAAGGCACCACACAACAGGACCTCAGTACAGAAACTTTTTCACTCAAAGAAGTCATCTTCAAAGCCTCCAACCATATAAAATTCCTAATTGCAACTTCTCTACAATTCTTTGCCCCAGATACTTGAGAAGGCGAACGATCGCTACAAATTCACCAGTCAAAAATCACCGACGCCAGTTTCTCTCAAAACTAAACATAATATCTAACTATACGCCAAATCTAGCCCCTACTACTTGAAAATTTGAATATTAGACAGAATTTCACCATTCAAAACCATTGTCGCCAGTTTCTCTCAAAACTAATCATAATATCCAACCACACGCCAAAAAAATCGTCATTACAATCAGTCAATGTCCGACGATTCACAACAGAAATTTCCACCAAATCTCACCAACCATTCCGCAAACTACCTAATCGTCAAACGCTGAATCACACGAACAACTCACAAACAAACGAAGAACTTCAATAATAACCATTACAACGAAAGATGACCTTATTAAACCACGGATCATGAAGAATGTCGGCACCACGCTTGTGTACGATGCAAGGGCCGGGAATCGCCGCGGAGAACCACCGCGATCGGCGGAGACCGGCGGCCGGAAATCGCGTCAATCTCCACATTATATTTGCAATTAAAATAATTCCTGCAAAATACCAAATCAAAGTCAAATATCGAAAGAGGAAGGACCATTTCAGAGCAAAAATGGAGAATATACGCGAGGAAACTCAGAACATTGATGTGTCCGTACGTAGGATGAAGACGTATACTTACTCAGTCGCAGAGAGAGAAAGAGAGAAAGAGATGGATCAATGGAGGATGGGAAGATGTATTCTTACAATTGGGTGTAAATGTAACTTATTTATAGCAGTGTTTGTATATAGAGCGGGGTTTAGGAATTAGAACCGGATGCACCTGCAACTGCACCTGGGGTGTTGGGGAAAGTCACTGTTTGTCCCATTCTACCCCCTTCTTTGCTCTAGGTCGGATCACTTCTCTTTTTCTTTTCTTTTTTTTCCTTTTTTTTTTGAATGTTAATACTGGCTCCGCTCTTTTTTATATGTCATTTACGGTATTTTTTATTACGAATTTAATAACATCAATTTCGTATGATGAATCATTATACAAATTAAAATATTAACGGTCAAAGTTTTTGGCACAATTTCCAAGGCAACTGATAAAAACAAACAGAGGGAGTATATTGAACTTTTAAGGTAATGGATAATAATATATTAAACTTTGACCTTGGATAATAATATATTGTATTTTAGGAGATGTTGGACAATAGTACACTCGGAAAGATTCTGACGGTGACTGACTTAGTGGTGATCCTACGTGGCAGGCGGACCACGTAGGATTGCCACCAAGTCAACCACCGCCGGAATCGCTATGAGTACATTATTGTCCAACGCCCCAAAGTATAGTATATTATTGTTCAATGTATTATTGTCCAATAACCCAAAAGTTCAATATATTAGCGTCCAAAAATCATTTTTAAAATTTTTTTATGATGTCACTTGTCCGCCCCTTTTCACAATAAATAAATAGTCATAGCAAATATATGCGTGTTGTGCGATTAATTAAAGAATATTCAAACATTGACCGAATTATAACTTGAATACCCATATATGTTGATTTGAACTCCTCATCTCATCTCCATTTGAGCCCAGGCCCCTTTTGGGAAAAACAAAATTCCCCACCCTCAATGGGGACGGGGACGGGGATGAGGACGTGGATGGTGCAAGTTTTTAATTCTCTATATGGGAATTGGGTAGGGATGATGACAAAATTTTCTCCGTCCTTGTTTTGTCAATTTATTACTCCTTTCGTTCCATATTAATTGTTATAAATGGAAATCATGCAGTCAAATTTAAAAAATGCAGTCAAATTTTAAAACTATTAACTATAAATTTCTCAATACATGCAATGAGTTGTTATATAAAACTACCATCATTATATTCGTAATGAAAAAGGTTATCATAAAAGTATAATATTACAATTGTTAATAACATATTATGTAAGAACTTATCAATCAAAGAGCAAAATAGGTGATCGTAAAAGTCAAAATTATGACAACTAATATGAAATGGAGTGAGTAACTATTATGGCCTGTCAAACTGTCACTCTTTGATTGACAATTTTTATATAATATCTAGACCTGGGCAGTCCGAAAAATTGCGGGTCAAGGTCGCGTTTTTTGAAGGCGACCCGGCCCGGCCCGAAAAGATCGGGGCCCCGAAGAATGGACGGGCCGGGCTTGGGCCAAGGGTCTGTGACTTGGCCCGGCCCGCGTGACTCGCTAAAAGAAACGAAAAAAGAAATCCTGAAATTGGGTCGGCCTGACCCGACCCGCTCAATACGTAGGCCTAAAATGCATGGAAAATTCAATAAAAAAATCTAAGTCGCACAATTACTGGCCCGCTGACCCGACCCGCGGCCCGCCGGGTCAGGGCTCGAGCCGACACTACTTGACCCGAAGGTCGGGCCGGGCCGGGCTCGGGTTGGGGGTCACAAATTTTCGGCCCGCCTGACCCGGCCCAACCCGCTCAATGCCCAGGTCTAATATTAATATCATATTAATAACTGCATAATAATACTTTTATGATAATATTTTTTACGAATATAATAATAGTAATTTTATTTAATAAGACGTATATATTGAGAAATTTACGGGCAAAAATGTTAAAGTTTGACTCCACAATTTCTAAAGATGACAAATTAATATGGAACGGAGGGAGTAGAAGTAGCTAGTTATCTGAATTAGCATTGACAAAAGTTTGGGTCCTGATATTTGATAAATTTGGTCAATGTCAAAACTTGATGTACGCACCTATTTTTTTGGGTCGAGTCGGACAATCTAGACAAAGTTAGATTCCGGTTTGCACAATAGTAAAAAGATAAATATTGTGCCCGACTATTAGATTAATGTTAAAATCGGGTTCGGACTAAAATGATTTTTTCGGGATCGGGAAAATTTGAATATTCTAATCAGACAAAATTTTATTAGCGCTGGCCGGACAGAAATTTGGATAGCTTTGGTTTTGGGTTTGGGTTTTATTTTTATTTTTCTTGTTTTATCTTTAATTTTAATCTTTAATATCAAATTTTAATTTTAATTAATAATATTCAAATACTTCAATCACTTCATAATTTTGTGATATTAATTTTTGTGATCTTCATCAAAATTCACGTAAACAACAGAGTGAGTATTACACTTCTTTGTGTTCTTTTTATGAAAAAACTGAATTCTAATAATTTTTGTTTTGAACAATGGAACAATAATAATTGCAACTTAAGAAGTTTACCCCAATAGTTCTACTTTCAACATGTTATATTTAACAGTACCAAATCAAACTCTTTTTTTACATTAGAATGTTTTATAGTTCCATATTTTTCTATTTTTTTAATACATGTTCATAAAGAGATATAAAGTATAGTTACTAAAAAATGATTTTTTCTTTAGAACCCAAACTATTATTATTATTATTTTTAAAGGAATAAAAGTGGAGAAATCACATTAAGAAAAATTGAAAAAAATTGAAAAAAATATTTTTAAATACACTAAAAATTGTAGGGAAGTTTTGTGCAATACATTTAATGAAGTTAAATTTGACACTCTTGAAATATAACAGGTTAAACTAGAAAACATTAGGGTAACTCTTGTTTATTATTTTTTTTAATGAATGATCATCACACAAGTCCATTGACCCCATATTTAAGGGTGGTTACTAACCTACTTGGTAGTATGCACTAGGTACTTGGTAGCTCTATAGATCATAACTAAGGGTAGGAATCAAATGTCAACTATAATTACGCGTTATTAGTTCCATAATTTGTAATAAAGACAAATTACTCCCTCTGTTTCTAAATAATTGATTTTCACACTTTTTAAGGTTTATCTTCCTTCAACAATTTTCATATAATATTTGATCAAAAAATTTAATTTTGTACTTTTCTAAAAGTATTTTTTAGGATGAATTTAGGCCCTGTTCTTTTCTGCGGTATTTTACGGTGTGGTGTGGTGGGGTGTGGTGGAATTGTGGTAGGTTATTGGTATGTGGGGTAGGTGAGGAGAGAGAATGTAAAAAGTAGAGGAGAAAAGTGAAGAGAGAGAAGAGTGAGGAGAGAGAAAAGTAATGATTTGTGGCAAACTGCGGTGAGTTGTGGCAAACTGCGGTATCACAGCTCACCGCATAAAAGAACAGGGCCTTAACGGTATCAATTTTGTATGATGAATCATTATATAAATAATAAAAAAATTAACGGTCAAAGTTAACGACACGAAAACGAGGCGACAATTATAAAAAACGGAGGTAGTATTTGCTATCACTTTGATTTGAGTCATTGAGTGTGAAGTTAAAAGATGCAATTTATAGTCCACTTTTTTTTTGGAATATTGAAAGTTAAAAAAAGCTAACATTTACATTAGAGATGCTACTAAAAACAACAGCGTATCCAAATAGTAAAAGACAACAAAACAAAGACACAAAATAACTGAAAGCAACAAAGTAAGAAAACCGCATAAAAAACACTAACTACAAAACCGCTCGAAGAAGAAAATAAACAATTATTTTCTTTTTTTTCTGCACCATACTTGAAAGGTTCATCAGTCGCACGATGCTCCCCAGTGACATTCTTACTCCAAAACTTTCTCAAAGTCAACCTCCTACGAACGAACTTTCCATCAATATTCGTAACATCCTTCATCATTTTAGGGGTTTCATTAGATTCTTACCATCTGTGACGCCCCGAAAATTCAATTATAGAAAGTCAAAGTCAAACTAACGTTAACAGACAAAACTTAGCGGAAGACTTCAAATTTAGCTTGGGCGTCACTGCCGTATCCCCGAAGGAATACAAGGCGAGAAAGGAAAACACAACTGCGCTAACTAGAACTACTAACAACTCAAAACAACTTTAAGAATTCATAACGAAAACAAAAGAAAAGATTCAACGACTTCTAGACTCGTCGTCCTCACTTCTAATTCCTGCTTCAAAGACTTAGATCTCCACCAAATCAAAACATTTCGTAAAATGAGGGGAAATCTCAATAATGTCTACCCCTAACGTTTAAAACAGTTTAAGTTCATTTTCAATTCATTTTGGGGAGAGGGATCGAATCAACGTTTATAGAAATCTTTAATCCCATACTGTTTCCTCAACCCATCCAATCCATATTTTAAATTTGCGGGCGGGATACCAAATCCCTTAAAGTAACATCGCCTACCAAAGGCATCAAGAACATCGCCTACCAAAGGCATAAACATCGCCTACCAAAGGCATCAAGAGCATCGTCTACCAAAGGCATAAACATCGCCTACCAAAGGCATCAAAATACTATCCTATATCAGGGAAGGAAGCCCCGATCTCCTGGTCCATAACCCTGCAGGTTGTTACGCCTGCACAACAGGTTATCCCCCGAAACCCGCTTAACGCTTCCACGGAATTATTTAATTCGATTCAAACTCAACTCACGACTCTCAAGTCAACCATCCCAAGTTATCAAAACTATTAACAAAACTTTGAAAGAAAGACCATCCAATTTCTCAACTCAAATAAACCAAAACCACAAACGAAAACAAAAGATTAACAAATAGATGGTCGATTTCCACAAAAGTCCCTTTCGGGATGCAATTCTCAAAATAAGGTATAAAACATCAAAACACATTTAAAGAGCATCCCGGTGGGGATTAGAGCATAGACAATTACCGGATACTTCACAAGATAGTAGTAACGAAGGGCACACTTGAGCTCACTACCGCACGCACTAACTCGGGCCTAGAATAAAAGTAATTATCTAATCAAAACGCGTCTAGCGAGGGTAGAATAAACTACCAACTATCAACCCCATCCCCTAGGAACACTTAGGTTCCTATCATTTAGAATTTACACTCAACATCTCTAAGATAACACATAACATGATCACATATTATTTTCACTCAACAATTATTATAAAAAGAAGCAAGCAGAGGACAGATTATAACATTCACATAAAACGGGTCACAACTCGACTTCCCGACATCCTACGGGTCTGATTCTGGACTTTTCGGAAACCTCAGAATGTCTCCTAAAACTTTCATGTTGACGACTAGGCCCAACTCAGTCCCGAAGGACTTCAATAACTTCCATCTTTATAATTGGTCCATAAATGACAGGTTTTAGTAAAACGGCTATAACTCGGGTTATACAAGTCAAACATTCGATCCGTAAAATTCCTATGGTTCCTAACACTTAAAGGAACTTCCAGTAAAAAGGGCTTGGTCAAAAGACATCTATACTAGTCGTGGAAACCCGATCTTTAGACACTATCAAAACTGTCCCGTTAACGGAATTCAAATAATATGTTATATCGGTTATAACATTAACCAAACGGTCTCGGGTTTCTAATTAGGACTCAAAACAATACTTAGGGTCCTATATCTAAGGTTCAACTTATCTTAGGTCCAACATTTAAAACTTGTAGGGCTACACTTTAATTTAAAAACATGAAACACCTTAACCAACTTTAATTAAAAACCTTTAAGTCACAAAAGAAAATAACTTTCTTAAAACATAAAACACTTAATAAGATTTCAAGAATTTAACCACACAAAATTAGTTATAAGTTTGTAACCATAAACCAAGATTTTCAAGAAATAACAAAAGCGGTTAACACGTAAATTTCTTTAATAAAAGATTTAAAAGAACTTTAGGAAACAATTAGTTACAAGTAATTAACTAATCAAGAAACGAATAACTAATTCTTTTATAACTTAACAATAAATCAAGAATTTAACTAATGGTAGGTTACTAATTAAACAACCTAGCGATTTAATTTAACGAACAAGAACAAGAAAATTTTGTACTAACTATATTCAAGAAATTAACCTAGATAATTTAGTTATCGAATTCGTGCATACAATAACATCGTGGTTTAACGGTTTATGTAAAGAAAATAAAGAACATTAAAGAACTACTTTTAAACCTAATAATCAACTATTACAACCTAATCTAATTACAATTTTCATCATAAAATTACAAATAACAATTTAAACAAATTACATATAACAATTAGGAACTTACACATAATTACACAAGAAAAATTATTACAATTAATCACCCTAATTACAATACTAATAAAACAATAATTATAAAATCAGAAAATTAATAACAATAATATTTACAAATAATAAATCGGATTAATAAAAATAAAAACAAGAAAATAAAAAGGAAAAGAAAAGAAAATCAAGAATAACAGATTAGGGTTAGGGTTAGGTTTGTGGTTTACGAGGTTAGGTTTAGGTCGCTCGGCGACGGCGCGGCAATCGGAGAGGGTGCGTCGGGTCGATGCGTCGGGAGTCGACGGGGTCGTCGGAGGGGGTGGTCGACGCCGAATCCGAGCAACAATGTTAGCGATTCGGGGTTTCTCCTTCGACCGACGGCCCGGCGACGTTAGAAGGGCGGTGTGACGGCCGTCTGGTGGTCGGGCAGCGACGGCGACGACGATGGACGTGGCGACGAGACGGACGGTCGGACGTTCAAGAAAGAGAAAAACAGTGAGAGAGGAGGAGATCGGAGAGAAAAAGAGGGGAGAAGAAGGTGGTTACGGTGGTGCGGTGGTCCGCGACGGCGGCGACGACGGCCCCGTGGCGCTCGGTGGTGGCCTTGCGATCAAGGCGAGAGAAGGAGAGGGAGGAAGAGAGAGGAGAAGAAAAAAAGAAAGAGAGAGGGGAGGTTCGGTGGTCATTTGCCCGGCGCTACTGTGGCGGCCAGTGAGCAGGCGAGGAGAGCAGGAGGGAGAGAGAGAGGTAGCTAGGGTTTGAGGAGGGTTTAGGGGTTTATATACTACCCACATAATTAGGCCCAATTAACCCAACTAATCCTAACCCAACCCAATTAGCAAATAAAGCGAATTTTGTTTTCTAAACCTAATAATTCTAATAATAGTAATAAATTTATTTTTAATAAACATACAATCACATAACAAATAATATTCACGTAATTAACCGCATAATAATATTAACCTACAAAATTACTATTCTACCCTTGTTAGTCCCTCGACGGTCCTACGAGCTCAAGCGTTAGCATAAATAAACATATTACGAACAACGATAAATAACGAATTCAACCTATTTTATTAACGACGCCACGGTCAACCTTACTCAAATTTTCTGGTTTTACATCATTACCTTCTTAAAAGAAGTTTCATCCTCGAAACTTAAACTTAAGCCTAACGGTCCCAGAAAGACTAACGGTTCTACCCAAAACTCGAGGTTTTACATCATTACCTTCTTAAAAGAAGTTTCGTCCTCGAAACTTGACGCATTTAGGCTTGGAACAAGTGAGGGTACTTCTTCCTCATTTCGCCTTCTCGCTTCACATTTGTAGTATGATTCGCCCACCGTACCTTTACCAAAGGGACTACTTTCCTCCTGAGCTGCTTTTCTCTACGGTCTAGTATTTCTAGCGGCTGCTCTTCATAGCTCAAATCCTCTTGCAGCTGAAGTGGCTCGGGATCAATCACATGGGTCGGGTCCGGAACATATTTCCTGAGTTGTGACACATGAAAGACATTATGCACTCTGGGGAGTTCTCCCGGCAGCTGTAACTTGTAGGCGACTTCTCCGATGCGTTCCAAAATTGGGTATGGCCCGATAAACCTTGGTGTCAACTTCCCCGACTGGCCGAATCTCATAACTCCCTTGGTAGGTGAGACTCGCAAAAACACATATTCCCCTACTTCAAACTCTAGAGGTCTTCTCCTTTTGTCAGCATAACTCTTTTGTCGACTTTGTGCTGCCTTCATCTTATCTTGAATGATTCGAACCTTCTGAGTGGTGGCCTGTACTAGGTCCGGTCCAATTGTTAGAGCTTCATCGATGTCCTGCCAACATAGGGAGTTCTACATCTCCTTCCATATAAGGCTTCAAGGGTGACATCCCTATACTAGCATGGTAACTGTTGTTGTATGAGAACTCAATGAGGGTCAACTCGTCATCCCACGAGTCCTTGAAATCTAAAGCGCATGCTCGCAGCATATCTTCGAGGGTTTGGATGGTCCTCTGTCATCCATCCGTAGTGGATGAAAAGCGGTCTTGAACTTGAGCTTTGTGCCAAACGCCTCTTGTAACTTTTTTCCAAAACCGCATCAAATCGTGTCTCTGCCTCGAGACTATAGAACTGGTACTCCGTAACCTTACAATCTCCTTACATAGGCTTGAGCTAGCCGATCTAGGGACCAATTGTTGGCGATGGCTAGGAAATGAGCCGACTTGGTCAAACGATCTACAATCACCCATATCGCATTGTGTTTCCGCCGTCCTTGGTAGACCTATCACAAAATCCATTGATATCGAATCCCATTTCCACTCGTGGACGCCCAACGGCCAGTAGTAGTCCTACTGGTCGTTGATGCTCGCTTGACTCACCGGGCAAGTAAGACACTCGCCACAAAGTCCGCCACTTCGTTTCATATTACTCCACCGTAACATCCGCTAAGATCCTCAGACAACTTATTTCCCCTGGATGCACCGAATATGGCGTATTGTGTCCTCTTCTAAAATCCTCCTTTCAATTCTTCCATATTGGGTACACAGATGCGTTATGAAACCGAATGTACCGCCTTCGTGGATCACAAAGCCGTGGGCTTTCCTCGCAACACTTCTTCCCAGATTCTTGACAAGTCAGAAGTCCAAATTTCTTGAGTTCTCTTGATCTCCTCCATTAGAGTAGGTTGTAATTCCATGGCATTCAAAACAACTTTCCTCCCGGATGTTACCACATTAATCTCCAATCTCTTAAACTCCTCGCACAACTCGTGTGGCATCGTTATCAAGTGGTTTATAGCAGATACGGTCTTCTACTCAGGCATCACCACTACATTTGCCTTCCGGATGATATTGAAAATTCACATCGTAATCCTTTAGGAATTCTAACCATCTTATGCACTCGAGGTTGAGCTCTTTCAGGTGAAAAGATACTTCGCACTGATGGTCCGTGAATATCTCGCAGATGCACTCCATACGATAATGCCTCCAAATCTTTAGTGCAAAAACCACTGCTGCCAACTCTAGATCATGAGTGGGGTAGTTCTTCTCATGCGTCTTCAGTTGTCTGGATGCATATGCAATCACCTTTCCATCCTGCATGAGCACACAACCTAATCCACCATGTGATGCATCAGAGATGACAAAACCTTCGCTCCTCGAGGTAGAGCAAGAATAGGGCCGAGGTAAGCCTCTTCTTCACTCTGGAATGCTCGCCGCATTTTTCCGACCATGCGAACTTTATTGACTTCCGAGTCAAATTGGTCAACGGGTGGCGATTTTCAGAAATCTTGCACGAATTTCCTATAATACCGCCAAACCCAGAAAACTCCTAACCTCCGTGGCATTCTTCGGTGTCGGCCACTTGGTGATGGCCTCCACCTTTGAGGGTCTACCGCCACTCCTTCCTTAGACACCACATGTCCTAAGAACGCTACTTGTTCCAACCAAAACTCACACTTCTTAAGCTTCGCATAAAGCTTGTTGCTCCGTAGAGTCGTCAATACTTCTCTTAGATGATTCGCATGCTCCTCCCGTGTTCCTGAGTATACCAATATGTCGTCGATGAACACCACTACAAACTTATCCAGGAACGGCTCAAACACTCGCTCATCAAATCCATGAAGGCGGCTGGGGCATTTGTAAGCCCAAAAGGCATTACCACGAACTCATAATGACCATACCGAGTTCGGAATGCGGTTTTAGAGATATCTTCTTCGCGAATTCTCAACTGGTGATAACCTGACCTCAGGTCTATCTTAGAAAACGTTGTTGCTCCTCGCAACTGGTCAAAAAGGTCATCAATACGAGGTAAAGGATAACGATTTTTGACGGTAATCTTGTTCAACTCCCGGTAATCGATGCACAACCTCATGCTACCATCCTTCTTCTTTACGAACAGTACAGGTGCTCCCCACGGTGACATGCTGGGTCGTATATATCCCCTTTCTAATACCGCCCACCGAGTCTTCAACTCCTTAAGCTCTGGCGCCATGCAGATGGGGCTTTGAAATAGGTGTGGCCCTGCCCAAATCGATGCGTAAATCTACCTCCCCGATTGGAGGCGCACCAGATCTCCTCTCGAAACACATCGATACTCCCGCACTACCGGATATCCTCAATCGCAAGCTCCTCCGCCTTGGTGTCGACACGCTGCATAGAAACCCTTCACAACCTTGGCTTAACAACTTCGAGCCTTGAGAGCCGAGATGATCCGCATACACTATGAAGATGTCTATCATTCCAATGCACTATCTTCTTCCGCTTGGCCCCATTAAGGTCACCTTTGCCTATAACAATCTATCCGGCTCTATACTTTGCTAACCACCCATCCCGTAATAACGCCAAACTCCATTAGGTCAAACATATAGAGGTCAGCCTCAAACTCCAGTACTGCTATAATTATAGTGCATCCACCCTAAAAATCTCCACAACTAATGGTGTCTCCAGAGGTAGGGCTACCGATATAGCTTACTATTCTCCGAGGGTTTCATCTTAGCCTTCTCTACTATAGCTCGTCCAACAAAAGAATGACTAGCACCAGAATCAAACAAAACAGATATATTGTAGAGGTGGAGAGAGAAGGTACCCGTCACAACATCTGCTTCATTCTCAGCCTCTTCTTTCCTCATTACGTATACTGCCCTCCTCCGCTGCTTACGGCGGTTCTTGCCATGACGAGACGGGTTTGCTGGCCTCCCTTGGTTATTCTGATTTCCACCAGATCCACCTTGGTTTTGCTGTTGTGGCCTTTGGTTCCCATTATAGCCTCCCCGATTTTGATATGTCGTCTGCGGGGCTCTCCAATTGCCGTTATTCCCTGTTTCCATTATTCCTCCATTTCGCCCCTGTTGGCTGCTGAGGGCACTGACGTACCTGATGTTGGAAACTTCCGCAGTTGAAACATCCTCATCGCACGTTCCTTACTCTACAATCCCGTGGATAATGGCCTGGTCGACCACAAACCTTGCAGATTGGAGCATTCGACGGCCTACGCCCCGAAGACTGATTTCCGCCGATGCTAGGCGAAACCTCTTCTCCCGAAATGTTGAGGTGGGTCAAGCCGGTGGTTCTTTCCTCTTTGCCCTTGTATGCCTAGCCGCTGCTCCATGTCATGCATCACCCTTTCTACAGTGAGGGCAACGTTCAGCATATTCTGGTAAGACGTGAACTCTCGCGATGACATGCGATCCTGAATCTTACAATTCACCATCCCGTGCGGTCCATCCTTAATCGCTCGGGCTACCAAAGCATGCAAAACGAGATAGTTCGGTGAACTTTGCAGTAGGCAAGCACACTAGTTTCCCTCGACGCAGATTCATGAACTCCTTTTCTTTGCCTTCGAGAGAAATTGGGTAAAGCGGTCCTTTAGCACAATCTTGAAACGGTTCCAATAAACCCTTTCATTCCTTATTTCCTTCACACCGCCCACCACAAGTCGGCCTCTTCCTTCAGTGGTAAGCAAGAAAGTCCACCCTTAACTCGTCGGACGGGTGTGGTGTCGAAAATCTTCTCAATTTCCCTAATCCAATCTTCAAAGACCTTGGGATCACTACCCCCGTAAGTGGGCGGGTTGAAGCCGTTGAACCTTTGGAGAAGAGCGGAGGGTCATCTTCCTCCCTCCTCCTTGTCGATCTACCACTTTCCTCGAGGTCCTCGTGCTTGCCGAGCATCTCAATCATTAGCATGCTAGCAAAGTCGTTCCCGGTGTTCTTTGAGCCATTCGAGCGTTCTGCAGTTTGAGGGCGATCGGCCGCCACGGTGGCGGGCGCTCGGCCCTCCGTTATTGGCGTGAGACCCATTCATATCCGACATCCTGGTTCAAAGGGTCGATTTAGTCTACTTAAAGGATTCCAATCCATAAACTCAACATTATGCTAAAGGTAGCTACTTGGTCTGGTCTTCTCATAGGGTGCTAAACAATACGAGAACGTAATTTTGTTCTACCAAGTAGTTTTTTTTTTATGCCAACAGTTTATTTCATGAATTCTTATCACATATTAAAAGGTTACACTACAATATTTCTTATGTATCAATGTAATCATGTACAATATTTCCAAAGGATACAACGAATCCATATTCAGATTATGTCACAGTTTTAACAAAGTATCAACATAACATCTATTCGTCAACATTCAGCACATAACAGCCATCCCACTTAGATGATTCTCCTGCATTGAGGATCCTTCCTCACGAGATCGAGTCCACTCAGATCACTGCCTCATCCCCGAGCCCTCCTGGGTCTTCTCCTGCTTCTGGTCCACCTCATCCTCCTCCTGGGTGGAATATCGTGCTCGGCTCAACGGGCGCTCGCGCCCTAGAGGTTACCTCGGGCTCAGAAACCTGGACGCTGTCCTCGGCGGGGTCCTCCTCCGGATCTTCTTCAGGGTCATCCTCATGATCCTCACCGTGCAGGGCCGGGTTCACTGACCTCTCTACTCACAAGATCCCGATCCGGCGATCTTAGAAAAGACCCGGGATTCGATGTTCGACTCCACCCTGCACTCGACACCAACAACACGGGTGTGGGTACCTCTCCTCCGGGAGCGGCGGTGGCAAAGAATGACAAGACAAAGATGGCCCCACCAGTGGATCATCTCGTAAAGTGAGCAGGAAAGCGTTAGCCTGGGCTTCCTCGTTGTCGTGCAAGCAGGAGTTCGGGACATCCTTGGTGTACCCCTCGATCTCATCAAAGAAGTTCAACATGTGTGTCCCCAAATACCCACCAGGAGGAATGGGTGTGTAACGGTGAAAGCACGGCGTGGGTGTCTTGGTGACGTGTGCGTTGTGCCATCCTACAAGGTTAGAACACATTACACAGAAAATACTGATGATGTAATCACAATGAAATATTTAGGGAAAGCATGAAACCATTTTCCCCCATCCTACGCTCATCACTCCGAACTTAGCTTCCTAGGGTCCATCTAAACCTAAAGGACTCTGAGGAGCTACTAGGTCGCAACCCAGAGCTCTGATACCATTCTGTGACGCCCGAAATTCAATTATAGAAAGTCAAAGTCAAACTAACGTTAATGACAAAACTTAGCGGAAGACTTCAAATTTAGCTTCGCCACCGCGTATCCCCAAGGAATACAAGGCGAGAAAGGAAAACACAACTGTTTGCTAACGGTAACTACTAACAACTCAAAACAACTTTAAGAATTCATAACGAAAACAAAGAAAAGATTCAACGACTTCTAGACTCGTCGTCCTCACTTCTAATTCCCGTTCCCAGCACTTAGATCTCCACCTGAAATCAAAACATTTCAGAAAATGAGGGGGAAATCTCAATAATGTCTACCCCTAACGTTTAAAACAGTTTAAGTTCATTTCAATTCATTTTGGGAGAGGATCGAATCAAACGTTTTAGAAATCTTTAATCCCATACTGTTTCCTCAACCCATCCAATCCATATTTTAAATTTGCGGGCGGGATACCAAATCCCTTAAAGTAACATCGCCTACCAAAGGCATCAAGAACATCGCCTACCAAAGGCATAAACATCGCCTACCAAAGGCATCAAGAGCATCGCCTACCAAAGGCATAAACATCGCTACCAAAGGCATCAAAATACTATCCTATATCGGGAAGGAAGCCCGATCTCTGGTCCATAACCTGCAGTTGTTACGCTGCACAAAGTTATCCCCGAAACCCGCTTAACGTTTCCACTGGAATTATTTAATTCAGATTCAAACTCAACTCACGACTCTCAAGTCAACCATCCCAAGTTATCAAAACTATTAACAAAACTTTGAAAGAAAGACCATCCAATTTCTCAACTCAAATAAACCAAAACCACAAACGAAAACAAAAGATTAACAAATAGATGGTCGCATTTCCACAAAAGTCCCTTTTCGGGATGCAATTCTCAAAATAAGGTATAAAACATCAAAACACATTTAAAGAGCATCCCGGTGGGGATTAGAGCATAGACAATTACCTGGATACTTCACAAGATAGTAATGTGAAGGGCACACTTGAGCTCACTACCGGCACGTTCTAACTCGGGCCTAGAATAAAAGTAATTATCTAATCAAAACGCGTTCTAGCGAGGTTAGAATTAACTACCAACTATCTACCCCATCCCTAGGAACACTTAGGTTCCTATCATTTAGAATTTACACTCAACATCTCTAAGATAACACATAACATGATCACATATTATTTTCACTCAACAATTATTATAAAAAGAAGCAAGCAGAGGACAGATTATAACATTCACATAAAACGGGTCACAACTCGACTTCCCGACATCCTACGGGTCTGATTCTGGACTTTTCGGAAACCTCAGAATGTCTCCTAAAACTTTCATGTTGACGACTAGGCCCAACTCAGTCCCGAAGGACTTCAAAACTTCCATCTTTCTAATTGGTCCAGAACTGACAGGTTTTAGTAAAACGGCTATAACTCGGGTTATACAAGTCAAACGTTCGATCCGTAAAATTCCTATGGTTCCTAACACTTAAAGGAACTTCCAGTAAAAAGGGCTTGGTCAAAAGACATCTATACTAGTCGTGGCAACCCGATCTTTAGACACTATCAAAACTGTCCGTTAACGGAATTCAATTAATTTGTTATTTCGGTTCTAACTTTTACCAAACGGTCTCGGGGTTCTAATTAGGACTCAAAACAATACTTAGGGTCCTATATCTAAGGTTCAACTTATCTTAGGTCCAACATTTAAAACTTGTAGGGCTACACTTTAATTTAAAAACATGAAACACCTTAACCAACTTTAATTAAAAACCTTTAAGTCACAAAAGAAAATAACTTTCTTAAAACATAAAACACTTAATAAGATTTCAAGAATTTAACCACACAAAATTAGTTATAAGTTTGTAACCATAAACCAAGATTTTCAAGAAATAACAAAAGCGGTTAACACGTAAATTTCTTTAATAAAAGATTTAAAAGAACTTTAGGAAACAATTAGTTACAAGTAATTAACTAATCAAGAAACGAATAACTAATTCTTTTATAACTTAACAATAAATCAAGAATTTAACTAATGGTAGGTTACTAATTAAACAACCTAGCGATTTAATTTAACGAACAAGAACAAGAAAATTTTGTACTAATTATATTCAAGAAATTAACCTAGATAATTTAGTTATCGAATTCGTGCATACAATAACATCGTGGTTTAACGGTTTATGTAAAGAAAATAAAGAACATTAAAGAACTACTTTTAAACCTAATAATCAACTATTACAACCTAATCTAATTACAATTTTCATCATAAAATTACAAATAACAATTTAAACAAATTACATATAACAATTAGGAACTTACACATAATTACACAAGAAAAATTATTACAATTAATCACCCTAATTACAATACTAATAAAACAATAATTATAAAATCAGAAAATTAATAACAATAATATTTACAAATAATAAATCGGATTAATAAAAATAAAAACAAGAAAATAAAAGGAAAAGAAAAGAAAATCAAGAATAACGATTAGGGTTAGGGTTAGGTTTTAGGGTTTACGTAGGTTAGGGTTACAATGCTCGCGGCACGCGACGGCGCGGATCGGAGAGGGGTCGGTCGGGCGTCGGCGGGAGTCGACGGGGTCGTCGGAGGGTGGTCGACGTCGAATCTCCGAGCAACGGCGGCGATTGGGGTTTCTCCTTCGACGGGCGGCTCGCGGCGTTAGAGGCGGCGGTGTGACTCGTCAGTGGTCGAGCGGCGGCGACGACGATGGGCGTGGCGACAGAGACGGACGGTCGGACGTTCAAGAAAGAGAAAAAGCAGTGAGAGAGGGAGATCGGAGAGAAAAAGAGGGGAAGAAGGTGGTTACCGGTGGTTGCGGTGGTCCGTGACGGCGGCGGCGACGACGGCCCGTGGCGTCGGTGGTGGCGAGAGAAGGAGAGGGAGGAAGAGAGAGGAGAAGAAAAAAAAAGAAAGAGAGAGGGGAGGTTCGTGGTGGCTGGTCACATGGCGTGGCCCACTGGTGGCGCCTACCGAGCAGGCGAGAGAGGAGAGAGAGAGGGTAGCTAGGGTTTGAGGAGGGTTTAGGGGTTTATATACTACCCACATAATTAGGCCCAATTAACCCAACTAATCCTAACCCAACCCAATTAGCAAATAAAACTGAATTTTGTTTTCTAAACCTAATAATTCTAATAATAGTAATAAATTTATTTTTAATAAACATACAATCACATAACAAATAATATTCACGTAATTAACCGCATAATAATATTAACCTACAAAAATTACTATTCTACCCTTGTTAGTCCCTCGACGGTCCTACGAGCTCAAGCGTTAGCATAAATAAACATATTACGAACAACGATAAATAACGAATTCAACCTATTTTATTAACGACGTCACGGTCAACCTTACTCAAATTTTCGGGGTTTTACACCATCTTTGTGTGTTTTCTTTTTGTCTCTCAAATAATTGTTAACTTATAAAGTAACTAAAGGAATTATAATAAAAACGATTTCATTCACAATATTCAAACATGTAACCTTTTTGAAATAATTTATAGGTGAAAAGTTCTTGAATAAACTTGTAAACAAACATGACATTTTATACATTCAATTTCCATTTATTTTTATAGCAACAACTACTTCTATGTGTAGGCCTCACTTTAGTAAAATTTTCACCTCAACAATTACTTTTATCGAGTTAAATGCCCTTGAAATGATGTCTACCTACTACTACTACTGCTGCTTGTCAAATATCTCGAGTAATTTTTTTAACTTTGGTCAAAAAGCTATCCGATCAATCAATGAGTTATCAATGAGTTTTTTAACCTCAAGTAGATATTTGATTTAGTTAATATGAGTAGAGTGCATTTTAGATTCGGGTAAATATGGATGGTGTATGTTGGTTTCCGATCAATCAATGAGTTATTGCCACAACATTTTTCCGTATTTTCTTTAAAACAAATTGTCTCTAAATACTATTTTGTTGTACAATATATTATTATCTTTTAGTAACGATTTATCGTTAATATTGCAACTCAAATTAGAGGAAAACCAAATGAATGAGTTACGCTTAAAGTTTAATAGACATAAATTTCGATGAAAAGTCACATATTTTAATAGAGTTAAACTTGAAAAATAAAATTCTCAAGTCAAACCGCATATTATATCAGATTTGACATGCTAATTTATGGATTTTTCGAGCTCAATTTATTTCGAGTTCGGATCGAAAAAATCGCATCTAAAAGTTTCCAAGCGGTTTCGAATTTGGTTATTAAAGTGGGATAAAAATTGATATATCTAGTATGATAGGCTGGCAAAATAGTAGCCGCAAATGTGGGACCATATAATTAGTGACAGTGACTCACTTGCAATAAATTTTTTAATTATAAAGAAATTTAAATAATATTATTAATAATTTCAAATCAATTCATTTTTTCAATACCAACGATTTTTTTATTTATTTTTCTCAAATATTCAAATTTCATTAATAAAATATTTTCACTAAATAATTAACTTAATTCAAACTTATCTTATTTTTTCCTATCTTATTTTATCCTAACTTAACTTGAACTTAATATGACAAGAGAACAAGGCCTCACTCACTCACCATATTCCACCAATTGTTCAAAATTCAGTAGACAATTAGTGGCCTTCAATTTCACACCCAATTAATTATTGCAATAAACCCCGAATAATGAAATTCATCGCCATCTTCCACTTATTCTTTGTGAAATCTGAATAAAGATAATAAGCTACTTTTACTATTGTAAAAGGCTGCTTCTTTCTTGTTCAATAATTTAGAAAAAGAAGATTGTTCTCCAGTGTTCAATGGTTCAGAGTAAGGTGGGTTGTTCTATCTTGTTCAGGAAATTAGGGGTCGTTTGTTTAATGGGAATTGGTACTTGGGAATGGGAATAGAGGGGTTGAGATTACAATTACCACGTTTGTTTCATGATAATAAAAAAAATTGGGGAATGGGAATGGGAGTAGGAAGGGTGAATTCCCAAGAATCTATTATCATGGGGGGTGTGGTAATTGATCTTGGCAATTCATTGGTCTATTTTAAATTACAATATTACCCTTAATAATACTTTCCCTAATTTTAAAAAATAAACCAAAACGTTTTATCATTAGCAATATTGTTTAGGGTAGCCGTTTGATTCTCCTTTCCTATTATTATAAATATTTTTAGCAATATTACTCACCCTAATTTTTTTTTTTAAACCTCACGTTTTAAAAAAAATTTAGCACGTAATTTACTCACCCTAATTTTAAAAAAATAAACCTCACGTTTTAAAAAAATCTTTATGAACTTTAATTTTTTTTTATTTTTTCTATATGGCAATTGACTTTCTACAAGTAAATGTGTGTCAATTATGGATTTCCATCGATTTCAATTTATTAAAACATTCATAAATTAATAAAAAGGGCATTTTAGTAAATGTATTTTTATTCCCAATCCTATTCCCAATGTCAATTACCATATAACAAACAAGAAGGTTGGTAATTCATAAATACATCTTAATTCTCATTCCCATTATGAATTCTCATTCCCAACAGCATTATGAATTCTCATTCTCATTCTCAATTCATACCAAACATCCCCTTAGAGATTAGGGAAGAGTATAAGGAATAAAGCATATTGTAAAGCGAGAGCGATGATGAAACCAGAGTGAGTGAGTGACACTGTATTTTATAGTAATGGCAGGAGTAGTAATATGTAACAAAAGTTGAAGGCATTTTGGAAACAAAAACCTCAAACGCTACCTCACATTTTCAGATGTTGACCTTTCGCACCGACGAGTTTGACAGTGAGATGACGCTGATGTGGTGTAGGCAAGGATTAGAATGGCAGTGCAGCGGTGAGGACAAGTATCGGCGGTGAGAAAAACTCGAACTCGTACTCACCGCGCGAGGACGAACACGATATTCTCGATAATTTTTTAAATTTCTATTGTAGTATATTTAAATGATTAAATGTGGAGTCTACATTTTTTTAAAAAAATATTTTAATCAAACTCACGCTCACTAGGGGAAACCAAATTAATATGAAGAATCTAACACTAATTTTCTTGGTGGGTCATACTGCTTCCACCTCATCCATTGAGTATATAGCTCATGCTCACCCTTGCGAGTGCTTTGTAGGTCTAACGTCTGCAAAATCTCATCAAAGTTAGATAAGATTCTATTCGCTAATTTAAAACGCTATAGTTTACCGAACACTTAAAATTTATATAAATAGATCTTTAACTCAACCAAGACGCTAAATGTTAACGTCGAACAGGGCCTATAGAGAATTTTTCAGGTTGCGTGGGAGATCGTGATGCTAGTGAGGGATATTTGTATTACTTGGAGAAATGTTACGAAGTTAGCATTTCAGACATTTATCGGTAGCGCTGGCAAAAATCAGGGTCCGGGTAAATCCGGGTCGAACAAATGTTAAAATTCGGACGAGAAATTCATGTCCGGAGCCGGTTTTATTTTGGGTCAAACCGGGTCGTACAATTCAGACGAAACTAAAATCGGGTTCGGACAATAGAAAAAAGAGAAATTTTATGTCCGAATATTCGATCAATTCGGACAATATAAAAATTCGGACGAAAAATTTATATCCAGACCCGGTTTATTCCGGGTCGGACAATTCGGGTAATCCGGGTCAGACAAAATTTTTCCAACTCTATTTATCGGCGAGGGAATAAAACAGTTGATTGGTTGATGAGATTTGGTCATTCCGCTGTTAATCAATCTATTATTGTTACTTCTAGTTTTCATAGAGAGCTATCTTATATTATATTTGAGGTTGCCTTAGATAGTGAAAGAAAGGTTAAACAGTTTATTGTTTATCCTTATTAAAAAAATAATTTTAATTTCTTCACATTTAACCTTATACACATTCCAACTTTGTCAAATATGAGTTTTAAGAAAAGAAAAGAATGCTAGCTTTAATCTCACAAATAAGTTCTAAGAGTATATAAATTCTCTATTTGGTATTATACTTAGACCATGTTCTTTTATACGGCTAGCTGCAATATAACGCGGTGCGGTATGGTGGAATTGTGGTGAGTTGTGGTACGTTGTGGTGGATTTTGTTTTTAATAATTGTAAAAGTTGATTGTGGTCGGTTGTGGTAAATTGTGGTGGATTGACATGTTGTGGTGGGTTATGGCAAAATGCGGTGTGTTGTGGGCTTGTGGCACCGCAACCAGCCAACCGCATAAAAAAACAAAGCCTTAATTTAACCAAATAATTCTTATGTAGGACAATCTTATCATAAATTTATTGTAAGAAGTATAATTTTTTGATGATTATTTATCAGTAAATGAGTAACTAATAATTTATTTGTGCTAACCTAGATAAATGTCACCTCATGATAAATTAATAGTCATACTCGTATTAAAAAGTCACTCTAATACTCTAATGTCACTTATTAGTTATATTAAATGTTAAAAAAGGTGACCTTGTCAGGAAGTCTCACCGTATTTATATGAGACGGTATTATATTAAAATTTACGGATTAAATTTTAGACAGTGACACGTCATATATGAATAGTTGAATACCCTTTCATTTTAGTTACAAAATATTAAAGCACTCTGGATAATTTTAATTAAGACTATTCAAGCATTATTATCCCAAAACAAAGATTTAAAATGAACTAATAACGTATAACTCCCTCTAAGTTTTGTAAAATGAGGATTTTACCCTCCATATTTGAAAAATGTTAATTACCCAACCTAACAAACAGTAAATACAATAAATATGATACATAATCATTGTCGATATAATCTATATACACTTTTTGCGATTTATTTAGTCAACTTAAGTGGTAAAAGTTCAAAATTACCCTTCATTTAAAATTTCTTCCTTCCCCAATTTTTCTTTTATACCCTTAGCTATAACCTCCTATTTGTTGGATAAAACACAACCCCACCACCCCTGTCTCATCTGGATTTTGAAGAAATTCTCTTGTATGAGTGATATAAGCATTCAGAGGACTCATTGAAGAGTACGATTTTAAAGCTCATTTACAAAAAAAAAAAAAAAAACAAATGAATAGAGCTAAAGCTGTGCAAATATTGAGGGTCAATCTAGCTCTGTATCTGTAGAAAAGTTTTGCAAATAGCAGTTTCATTCCAAGTATTCTAAAGCCCAAGCAAATAATTTTCTTTATATATTATTTTGCTTTGCACTGTACATGACCCTGACATTTTTTATCTGTAATATTTATACTTATCTAAACAATATTAGCCCTCTGTTGCTGCAATAAATTGTAATTTATTTGGGCTAATTTTATCAAACAAAAAATAAAATTATTTGGGTTAGTAGTCAACTGAAGTCTATGTGAACGAAGTATGAAGAATCAGTAGCAGTGGCGCTGATTATTGTGAAGTTTGAGAGAGCTAACCACAAGGGTATTTTTATCTTTTCAATTAAGATATGAAGGATATTTTTGTCAAAGCAGATAAAATTACAAGGGCAAGCATGTCCAGGTCGATGACTAATCAGAAAAAGTATGCATTTATATAAACAATAAAGGTTAGGTTAGGTAATTAACATTTCTCAAATATGGAGGGTAAAATTCTCATTTCACAAAACTTTGAGGGAGTTATATATTATTAGTTCGATTTAAAATTGGTGTTTGTAAACTCCGAAAAGAATTTCTACGTTTGGAAAGAGTCGAGTTGAAAACATCTTTGATCATGCATTGGTTTTTATGTCAAGTTGGAGTTAATTAAGAACTTAAGATGGAAGTCGCCCATAATTAAACAAAAAAAAAAGCCTAAAACCAAGAGTTATTGACCTATACTTGCTTTTGCGTGATTGATCTGCACAAACACATCGAATTTATTCTCATATGCAGATTTATTCTCATGTGCAGTTGAAGATCGCATCCATCTTTATCTTATTCAACGACCCTTTTTTTTAAAAAAAAAAAGAATATGCTTAGTTAGCCATAAATATTTTTCCCCACTGGAGAAGTAAATTGCCAATTTTATTATCTAACACGTGGTTGAAGGATATTATTTCATATATTTTCTGGTAGACCATCTCCAATGTTGAGTTCGAAATCAGACTCATTGTTGATATGATACAGGATGAGAACGGAATGAGGTCGTGTAAAATATTTTAGGGTGAGAATGACACTTGTCTTGTAAGACTCTCGTTATCAGTGTCGCGAGACGAGTTTGAAAGCGAGTTTAACATACTAATATTTTAATTATATTTTTTCTCTCTCCTTCAGCTCATTTTTTATTAATATAACTAAATTAATTATATTATTAAGTAAGATTTATTTACTTTTTTAAAATAATATGAGTCAAACTTATGTTCATCATTGAAAAGTTATCTAAATAAAGGGAAATTTTTTGACTTTCTTGATAGGAGTCCACGAATTCCACATCATCTAATGAACTAAACTCAAACTCACTGTTGTGGCCTTGCGGGTGCTCTTATGACATCTTCCTCAACCTCACTTTCTTCCACAGTGTGCTGAATAATACTCCCTCCATTCATCAATAATTGTCACTTTGAGTTTGGGGAAGATTTTAATAAAATATTATTAAGAATGATGATTTGTGTTGAAAATGATAAAAATAAGACTTAAATTTCTATTTTGGTTCTATAATTGTATTGAAAATTATAAAAGTAAGTGGTAAGTTTGTAAAAATCGTTATTAAGATTTGATTGAAATTGTAGGTTACAGATATTATGAAAAATAAAAAATTGGTTAAAGTGACATATATTGAGAAATGGAGGGAGTATATCTCTTGGTGTGTAATTATGAGATCCAAGGCGTGAGCCGTGAGTCCATTTCACTCAAGTTTATGTTTTTATGGTAACAAGTTAGGCTTCGTTCTTTTATATGGTTGGTTGTGGTGTGGTAATAATGCGATGCGCTGGAATTTGAAAAAGTGTGGTGAGTTATGGTGAAAGTGGTGGTAGGTGCGGTATGTTAAGAGAGGGAATGTGAAAAGTAGATAAGAAAAGTGAGGGGAGAGAAAAATGAAAAGATATATTGATAATGATTGTGGTGTAGTCTGGTGAAGTGTGATGGGAAATTAAAGAGTGTGGTGCGGTACGGTACCGCACCGCCACCTACCGCATAAAAGAGTGGAGCCTTGATTAATCATATTTCATCCTAAAATAAATTGCTTTTAAAATGAGTAACCTACTTAACATATAACCATCACCTCTTGCTTTTATTTTTTGATGTGAGGCATTTTATTCATGTATTAGGCATGTTATTTTATACGGTCGGTTGCGGTTGGTTGTGGTGTGGCAGAAATTTAAAAATTTTGGTGGGTTGGGGAAAATTGTGTGGAACGCAGAAAGTTGTGGTGTAAATAATTGTAAATGGATTGATATATTTGAAATTATAAAGTATAACTTTTAATAAAAAGATAAATTAAAATTTAGATAGTAAATTGTGGTGAAATATAAAAAATTATGGTGTGGTGTGAAATCGCAATCAACCATCATCACAAAAGAACTAGGCCTAAATCGCAACCAACAATCATCACAAAAGATGACAACATTGTTGCTTGGAGTACTTACTTATTTGTCTAATAAATGGTGATCACGTGATAGCTATTTCACATATTTTAGCTAACTGCTCAGACCCTATTCTTTTCTGTGCTATTTTTGCGGTATGGTGTGGTGTGGTGTAATTGTGGTAGGTTATTGATATGTAGAGTAGGTGATGATTGAAAATGTAAAAAATAGAGGAGAAAAGTGAGGAGAAAGAAAAGTAATGATTTGGGATAAATGTGGTGAGTTGGCAACCAGAAGTATCTTTATGTCATGATTCAGAAGATGAAAAAGAACAGGCCTCAAACCTTCTAAACATGATTTAAGACATCCTTCTTTTATGCGGTACCGCAACCTACCACAATTAACCGCAACTCACCGCAATCTACTATTTATCTTTTTAAATATCAAGCCCATTTATTATTTTCCACTGCAACTTACCGCAACCCACCACACTGCAACTTATCGCACTGCAATTTCACCGTATAAAAGAACAGTGCGTTGAATACGCAGAAAAGAAAAATACGTAAAAGATGCCAAATTGCCAATACAGCAATGTCAAACTGTCAATGTAGAATTTTCAATATATAAAACTGAAAAAGGTAGATTAATCTAGCAAATTCAGAAATTCTCTGGCACACACGCCCATATGCCTTTCTTTTCAGAACATAGAGAAAAAAATGACCATAAGTTTGGATGCTTGGAACCAAGATGTCAGTGTCTTTGTGCTTGTGTTTTATCCTTCGTTCAGTAAATTAAGCAATTTCAAGTTTATCATGTGCTAATGTGTCAAGTTCCCAAATTTTAGTGCAATAGGAAATGAAAATTTAGGATTGTAAATTTGGGATCACTACATAGTTCCAAGAACTTCACCATTTATTTGTTTTATTTTTTATTTTTTTGGGTGATAGTGGGCCCCACTGAATTAATTAAAAAAATAAAAGAAAAGAATTGGTTTAAATTACTCCTGTTGGCTCAAATGGCAGAACGACTATATGGCCCAAAGTATTTGTTGTATTTTCTTAAGTCGGTTTTTTAAAGTCATTTTTAAATTGATAATTTTTAATTAATATGTTGTACGTCGTCTTTATTTAAGTTGTGTGATTGTACGCCATCGATTTTTAATTAATATATTTTTTATTTTATGTAGGTGTGAGTACTATTTTCAATTTCATATTACATTTCATTTTTAAAATTGATCATATTTTAAAAAATAATAAGTATACATTTTGAATATTTATCATTATTAATAAACAAAACTAAAAAGATACAAACATAAAATAATGAATGAATAATTAAGATAAATGGAATTCACAAATAAATATTTTAATATGAAAAGTAGGAATGAGTTCATATTGTGGTAAGAGCATATATAATGCGGAACTTCATTATTGAAATTCTTACACCTTCTCTCCCAATAATGAAGTTCCATGCATATGCATAGAGCGTATCGCGAAGCTTCATCGATGAATTTACACTTTCTCTCAGTTGTCATTCTTCTTCTTCTCTCGTTATTCACCGAGTTCGAACTCAGAGTGTCGTAACTCAGTGGAATGAAGAAAAAACAGGAGAGAGAGGGTGATAATTGGGAGAGAGAGTGTAAGAATTCCATTGATGAAGTTCCACATTGCATATGCTCTAAAACAAATGAAATGAAGTTCCAAAAAGTAGGAATGATAGATGATGTGGAATGGGGGTACCACCAGTTTCATTCCAAAAACTGGATCACCATTGCATTTGCTCTTAGCGAGCATCAAAGGGGCGGTAGTCAAATTGGCTTCCCCTTTGTAAATTACGGGGTTTTTGGCTGTAAGTTTTTTTGGGTAGCTAAACTTTTAATTTTTTGGACGTTGTTTGCTTTTTGTCCAAGGTGAAAAAACTATCTGAAGTGTTTGATAACAAACTTTTCATATTATCCTTTTGGATCCAACAAGCAAGTTTTTAAAAAGCTATTTGAGGAAGTTTTTTGAGGTAGTTTTTCACAAAAAGCTAATTTACCAAACACCTTTTCTGCAATCAACTAAGGCCCCATTCTTTTATACGGTACCGCACGATGCGTTACCGCAAGTTACTGCAAGTCACCACAATTCACCACAATCCACCACAACTTACCATTTACCTTTTTAATAAATTTCAAAAAGTTATACATAAATTTATTATTTCCACCACAACTTACCGCACCGCAGCGGTACCGTATAAAAGAACGGGGCATAATCCAAATAGCTAAAGTCAAACAGTTGATCCAAACAACTATAAGCTAACAACTACAAGCTAAAAGCTAACAGCTGGTTGCCAAACAGGGCCTTAGGCACCGTTCTTTTATGCGATACCGCAAGTTATCGCACCGCAATTTACCGTAACCTACCGCAACCTACCGCAACCTACTATTTACCTTGTTATTAAAATTCCAAAGATTTCCAATTATCGCACCGTAATCCACCGCAACTTACCGCACAACAATCTGACCATATAAAAGAACGGTGCCTTAATCTATTATAGAGTCTTATAGTCTCTCCTTTTATTTTTACATCTTTTCACTTTTTTGAAAGAAGGGTAAGTTAATTTTGATTTGTATTATTTTAATTTTTACCCCTTTTTCCTTAAAAGAAATAGCTACACCTTCATGCTCTAATCTCTTAGATCATCTCCAATGGTCGGTAATCAAATTGGTTCACCACTGACGTGACATGGGATGAGAATGAAATGAGGTCGTGCTGCACATTCTAGTTGTGACTTGTGAGAATGTGACTTCACTCTCGAGACTGACAATGAGTTGCTCACGTTGATAAATTAAAATGGTGAGTTTCTCACACATTATTTAAGTTCGATATATTCTTCTCTCTCCACTTCCCCTGCCTCACTGTAAAACCTCGAGTTTTAGGGAGAACGGAACCGTTAGGATTGTTACCGAACCGTTAGGCTTAAGTTTAAGTTTCGAGGACGAAACTTCTTTTAAGGAGGTAATGATGTAAAACCCCGAAAAATCCAAAGTTGTTGACCGTGACGTCGTTAGTAAATTAGGTTTGACCTCGTTAATTGTTTATTATTCGTTTGTGTTTATCTTGCAAACACTTGAGCTCGTAGGATCGTGAGGGACTAACAAGGGTATATCGGTAATTTTCGTGGGTCTAGTATTATTAGTTTTACTCTTTTTATTATTAGTATTACTATTAGTATTATTGTGTTATATGAATAATTACGTGAATATTATTTGCTATGTGATTACTATTAATAATAGTATTATTAATATTATTATTATTATTATTATTACTATTATTATTGTTATTAGTTTGTTTTCCAGAAAAATCATATTTTAATTGTTTTAGTTTTGGGTTGGGTTATGATTAAGATTGTTTAGTTGGGCCTTATAAGTGGTTAGTATAAAAGCTAGATTCTCTCTCAAAACCCTAATAACAACTCTAACCCTAGCCTCCCTCTCCTCTCCTCTCCTCTCCCTCTCTTTCTCCCCATCTGCCGTCCGCCCAACCACAGCGCTAGTCGCCGCCGCACCACTGCCGCGCCACCACCTGGCCACCGGAATCCGCCCAACGACCACCTCTGCCCTAGCAGAACCCTTTTGTGTGTAAACCCTATTGGAAGTTCAAGTTCTTGTATTCTTTTCTTTATTATATATTCTGATTTGTACTTATCTTTATAATTATTATGATTAAGCATGTTAAACTGATTTGGGAGGGCTGATTACCAAAGTTTAATTCTTGATTATTAGATTTAAGTGTTTATGTTCTCTTGTTCATTCTTGTTGGAAAGTTATGATATAGATGAAGTATATGATGTATATTATTTTTTTTCTTGTAAATCATGTTTAGGGTTTTAGATAGTACTATTCTTGTATGCATGAATTAGGATGTGTAATTATTAAGATTTATTCTTGTTCGTTAGGTTAAATATTTACATGTTTCTTTGATTCTTTTAGGTGTTTAATCATGTCTAATATTATGTTTAATCTTGCTAAATAAGTTTAGATTGATTAAATTATTGAAGTACGATTCCTGCTTATTAATTTCATGTTCTTGATTAGATCTTGGAAAAAGAATTAGTTGTTGTGATTCTTGATTATTAGTTTAAGTGTTTATATGTTCTTTATAGTTCATTCACATGTTCTTTAATTCTCTTAGGGTTCATTCATGTTTAATTTCATGTTTAAATCTTGTTCAATAAGTTAGGTTGATTGAATTACTAAAGTTCGATTCTTGTTTATTAATTCTTGGTTCTTGATTGAATCTTGTAAAAAAAGAAATTAGTTGTTAGGATTCTTGATTGGTAGGTTGAATGTTTATATGTACTTTAATTTTATTCACATGTTCTTTAAGACCTTTCTTGATTCTTGATTAAGAAATTCGTACTAATTTTTCATGTTGTAATTAAAGGGTCTTAAAGTAGTATGTTTTAGATTTCATGTGTAGGATAATGTTGTTAATGTTTCATGTGTTATATTTTGGTATTAGTGATAGGGAATTTGATGTTTGGACTTTAGATGGTTTAAACTAATTACCTTGGACCCTCGCAACTGTTTTAGGCCCAAATTAGAACCCCGGGACCCAATGGTGAAAGTTAGAACCGAATTTATAAATTAAATAAGAACTGGGATAGGGACAGTTTCGTTAGTGTCTAAAGATCGGGTCACCACGGCTAGTGTAGTTGTCTTTTGATCGAACCCTTTGGACTGGAGTTTCCCTTAGATGTTAGCTTTAATAGGAATTTTACGGACCGGACTTTGGAATTTTATAATTCGAGTTATACCCCGATGGACCTAGGACAGATCTGGACAGTTTGGGAAGATGACGGTTTTTGAGGACCTTAAAGCGTGTTTTGGGTCTCGAGTTCAACTTAAGAGTTTTAGTAGACATCTTGAGGTTTCCGAAAAGTCCAAAACTAGACCCATATGATGTCGGGAAGTCAAGTTACGACCCTTTTTATGTGGATGCCGTAATCTGTTTTGTTAATGTTTGTTATTAATAAAAGTGTTGTTGTGTGAAAGTGATGTTTTGAGCTGGTTATGTGATTATTTGGAATGTATTAAATGTTTTAAAGTGTAAATTCATGATTGATAGGAAGGGGAGGGTTAGTTAGAAGGTAGTTAATACTAACTTCAAAGGGCGCGTTTTGATTAGAATAATTATTCTATTTTAGGCCCGAGCTAATTCGCGTCGTTAGTGAGCTCAAGTGTGTTCGTTTTTGCTGTGAAGTGAAGCTAACCAGGTAATGTCTATGCTCTAATTCCCACTGGGATGCTCTTTAAATGTGTTTTAATGTTTTCTAATCTGTTTTGATAATTGCATCCCGAAAGGGGACTTTTGTGGAAATGTGACCATCTGTTTTGGATAACTGTTTGTATTTGTTGTGCTTGATTTTATTGAGTTGAGAAATTGGATGATCTTTTATTAGTGGTTTTATTATTGGTTTTAATAACTTGGGTTGGGTTTGACTTGAGAGTTGTGAGCTGAGTTTGAATAATATACTAATAACTCAAGTGAAATATTAAGCGGGTTTGTTCTCTGATGCCTTTGGTAGGCGGTTACTTTTATGCCTTTGGTAGGCGGTTGCTTTGATGCCTTTGGTAGGCGATTACTTGATGCCTTTGGTAGGCGATTTTTGATGCCTTTGGTAGGCGATTATTGATGCCTTTGGTAGGCGATTATTGATGCCTTTCACTACAACATGGTAACAAAAATAAGACCGTTATGAACGGTCACAATTTAGCTTGAACGGTCGTTCTGGGGGGCGATGCGTATCATTTTCGATCGCGTCGACGCACCTCGAATGGTCGTTTAGGAACGGCGACCGCTCATTTGAACGGTCGCGAGCGACGATCGTTCATAACGGTCATCGTCGAGCGATCGCTCATTAAACGGTCGCTAGTTAGCGACCGTTCAATGAACGGTCGTTCGGCACAGCGACCGTTTATGAACGGTGGTTCAGCAAAGTGACTGTTTGTTAACGGTCGTTACTTAGCGACCGTTCAGCTGAACGGTCGCCCATTTAAATTTTTTTAAAAAAAAAATTTGTCGAGGGTTGTTTCTGGTAATACAATCTGTCCAGAATATATTTGAAGTATAAGTGCCAAACGGTCACAAAATGAACGGTCGCAAATAATAATATATATATAAAAATGAACGGTCGCAAACAGTAGCATATATATATAAAGTCAACGGTTGCAAGTCAACGGTCGCTAGTCAACGGTCGCAAAATATATTACATATCCGACAAGTTTTTAAAGTTGTCCTCAAAAACACTATGAAGAAGGGGGGTCATTAATGAAGTTAGAGGGAGAGAATTGACCACTGGAAGGCGTCCTCGCCGCTGTTGATTTTGTTCTACTTGGGACAATCTTCCTTCAAGTTGGCTCAACGTTTGCTGGTATTGGGAGACTTGACTCCTCAAAGCCTGTTATTCAGCCACCAAGGAAGCATAAGCAGATGGGGTAGGGGCGCCGGATGAGGAAGAAGAACCCTAACCATTGTGGCGTGCATAGCGGGCCGGCCTTTCGTAGAACATGCCCGTCGAGGATCCTAGGCCATAGACGGACTGATTCTTAACCGAGAACCCACCAGCGACATTGTAGAACACCGCGTTGGCTTCCACAGTATTGGGCTCCAAGCCCGCTGCAGATACTTGCTCAAGATATTCATTCTGCAAATTATCAATACTAATGATAATTAAAACCACAACTAAACGTAAAGCAAAGTGGTCATGTTGTTTGTTGACAAAACACATTATCAATAGATGCCACAGTTAAGGTAATATAGGGAGAGTTACATAGAAATTTCGGCAGAGTTTCCTTTGTAATATGGACTATACCAAATTCATAACACAAAACATTAACCTGCAAATTACAATATAAACTCGACTTTACAACAACGAACATTTGAACATATACAATCCTATATATCGAGCCACACGCTCGTTTTTGAACATAAGTTGCACATTCCAACTTCCAACAACAATTCCAACACATATAATCAAGTAACAACATACGGCTACACGATTAATCCTATCGAGCCACACGCTGCTTTCTACACATAAGTTGCACATTCCAACTTCCAACAACAATTCCAACGCATACAATCAAGTAACAATATACGCCACACGATTAATCCTATCGAGCCACACGCTGCTTTCTAAACATAAGTTGCACATTCCAACTTCCAACAACAATTCCAACACATACAATCAAGTTTCGATATACGGCCACACGCCGATTAGTCCTATCGAGCCACACGCTCGTTTCTAAACATGAGTTGCACATTCCAACTTCCAACAACAATTCCAACAAATAAAGTATTAAACGTATTTTAGAAGAAAATGACTTACATAAACTTTGGCCGCCTTCGGGTCAGTCCATTGCTTGTTGCCGTGGTCGTCTTGTTTACAGTGATAGTGCTCTATGACGTCCGCGGGGGATGGATGGATCCCGTCACTAGCCTAGGAATATATTTAGAAAAATTACATATATTACCGTATAATTTGTATTGATGAAAAACGTCAAAGTTAAAGATGATGGGAGGCTTACCGCCGTTTCAAGTATTTACCTGGACATCGCCCCACCGTAGTGCTTATTCTCGTCCGGCTTTGTTCCGATTCGCGTATGCCTCGACGACGCTTATAGGCTTCTTCCTCGCTTAGCCCACATCCTCGCCTTGATTTCATCCGACAAATGGGGATTAGTTTGTTCGGGGTATGTTTCTCCAGAGACTGTGCCCTTAAGGAGGTCACTGAATTTGCTATGCCACATGTTGAAGACTTCCTGAGCCAGGTCCAATTCATATTCGAAACGTTGCTATACAATAACAATTAAAACAATTAAACACATATTTAATGTCCCATATATAATAACGAAATCCAAATAAAATAAGTAGGTTCCGAAGGATTGTATTCTTACATAGAAATACGACCAATAAACCATCTTCTCATGATCTTTCATATCACCAGCACTAAGAGCCTCCCCCTGGTAATGAGATTTTAAACTATCCGACACGACCTTAGTAACCTCAGGCATTGAGATCCTACAAGAAACGAGCAACAAGTGAGAGGCGCAATATTTATTAATTATTATGTATTGACTATAAATAAAGTTGACATACGCCTTCCCCTAATGAGGGGATTTTCTGCCTGACGGTCGATAGGATTACCGGGCTGGATCTTCCATAGAGGGGATGGTGGGGACATTGTGTTTTCTTAAGCTGCACTATAATAACCAATAATTGACCGCACAACTAATTTTATTGATGCATGCAGTGAGTAATTTAAAATAATTTTACAACTAATGAGTAATCGAATAACCATGAAAACAAATTAAATTATAACCCTAAACAAAATAAAACAATAAAATTCTAAATTGTTAATCGCACAACGTAATAAAACCAAATGACAATTCAAACAAAAGAACCTACACGTGTGACCTACTCATCATCATCATCACTAAGCAACTCAACAAATGCGGCGTTTTCCAATGCTTCATTTCCTTCTAAATCATCGTCCTCCACCCTCTCTAGTATACCCCGATCTTCTCCTTCTTCATCATCACTAAATAGTTCGTCTCCCGAGCCATCTCGATCGTCAAGTAGGTCGAACTCAGCAAGTGATGGGGGGTCCACATTGTTGTCTTCCTGAAATGCTCCATCATGATCATCGAGTCCATCTATTGTTTGTCTTGCCTTAATTGTTAGTGTAGCAGTCCATGATGATCTATCCTTCTTGGTTGTTGGGTAATGGATGTACACCACTTGTGTAGCCTGAGATGCCAACACAAAAGGCTCATACACCCTATACCTCTTTGCTTGGTTAATGTCAACAAGCTTGTAATGATCATGCACGACTGCGCCACCTTGACCCGGGTCGAACCATTCAACCTTGAACAAGTGGACTTTGTATTCTCTACTACGTCCAGTATAAACTAACTCAATAACCTCTTTCAAAATCCCGTAGAAGTCAGTTCCATTCACCCCTTTGACACACACCCCATAATTTGCATTCGTTGTTTTATTATCGGCACGGTAAGCATGGAAATTGAAGTTGTTAATGTAGACATGAGCCCAAGATAAAACATCCTTCCTAGGGCCATTCGCTAAAGCAGTAACAACTTCGTCTCCTTCACCGGATGACAAAACCTACAACGTTGTTTAATAATTGCGAAATTAATCTCATGTAACCTATGTTAACCAATAATTTAAAACCAAACAACTCAAATTGAATGTTAACCTTTCTTCTCAACCAACGAGGGAATTCTTTGCGATGTCTGTTCCACAATTCACCATGCGGCGTACGTGGATACAAACAGGCCATCTCTTCCTCAAATTGACTGAAATAAGTCAACATAGGTGAATATTCTACTGGATAAATAAGTTATTGATAATTGAAATGTCAATCTAATTAAGTTATGTTGTATATGTACCTTTCATATTCAGTCATTAAATTGGAGTTTGAAAGGACATATTCATGTGCAGCCTCATATTCTTGTTGGTCTAAGAATCTTTTCTTCCCTGCAGCTGGAGAGTACCCAATGTTCGATGAAAACAACTCAGGTATTGCTCCATTCCCGTCGGATGCATCACCCAACTCGGGGCATGAGTTCCTTGGAAGGTCCCTTGATTTTGTGTGCACTTCCGGTGCAAAGTATGCAACACAAAAGTTGGAAATCTCTTCCGTTAAGAACGCATTACATATTGAGCTTTCAACGCGTGCCTTGTTGCCAACCTTCTTCTTCAAATGATGCAGAAATCTACAACATTTGACAACCACCACGCGTCGATGAATGCGTTACAAAGAGAAAGGTGGGTCCTAAATGTTTAATAAAAATACACTACAAAGAAAAAAGGCGGGTCCTAAATGCAATACAAAAATTTAATTACCTTTCAAAAGGGTACATCCACCTATACTGCACCGGTCCACCTTTAGCTGCTTCATATGGAAGGTGTATTGGAAGATGCTCCATCACATTGAAGAATGCGGGAGGGAAAATCATCTCCAGTTTGCATATGATTTCCTGTATGTTCATCTCCAACCGGACCATATCATCAACACTAACCTTAGAGGCACACAAGTCTCTAAAAAATTGGCTTAGTTCCGTCAAAGCTTTCCAAACATTCTGAGGAAGCAACTCCCTAACGGCAATTGGTAACAACCTCTCCATGAAAACAAGACAATCATGACTCTTCATACCATGTAATCTTGATGTGTTAACATCTACACATCTACCTAAGTTGCTTGCATACCGTCGGGAAGTTTGAGGTCTTTAAGCCACTGACATAATGCCTTACGCTCCTCTTTACCCATGACATATGCAGCTGCACCTGTCCTATCTTTATCAAACCGGCGACGCTTACAATGAGCGGCTAGGTCCTTCTTAGAGTTGTCATCATTTTTTGTCTTTCCTTTGATGTCCATGATGGTGTTCAACATCTGCTCAAACACATTTTTCTCAACATGCATGACATCTAAGTTGTGTCTAATTAGCAGGTCTTTCCAATACGGTAGCTCCCAAAATATGCTCTTTTTATGCCAATTGTGACATTGAAGATAGCCGTCAACATTGCCTTGTTGTTGAGTAGATGTTGGTAATCTTGTCACTTGTTCCAAAACTTGGCTCCCATTAAGGCGAGGGGGTGGAGGTGAATGTTCTTCCCGTTTTTTAGAAAACGCACTCTTGTTAGTACGATAAGGATGGTCCATAGGGAGAAACTGTCGATGACAATCAAACCATGACTGTTTCCTCCCATGTTTCAGCCACCGTGATTTTGTTTTGTCCATGCAATATGGACAAGCCATCTTACCTGCGGTGGTCCACCCAGAAAGCATACCGTACGCTGGAAAATCGCTTATTGTCCACAACACGGACGCTTTCATTCTGAACGTTTCCTTCAAAGACACATCATACGTGTCTACACCCTCCACCCACAACTGTTTCAACTCGTCTATTAACGGCTGCATGTATACGTCTAAGTTTCCTATTGGACTTTTCGGACCAGGAATCAAGAGCGTGAGGAACATGTAGGGCTTCTTCATGCAAAGCCACGGAGGCAAATTGTAGGGGGTAGCTATAACAGGCCATGTAGAATAAGTTTGCCCGAAACTACCGAAAGGGGCGAAACCATCCGTGCATATACCCAACCGCACATTGCGTGGTTCCGATGCGAACTCTTTGTGAGTGGCATCAAAATGTTTCCAAGCTTCACCATCACACGGATGAACCATGTCACCGTCCCCTCGAACATTTGTTGAGTGCCACCTCATTTGCTCTGCTGATGTCTTAGTCAAGTATAATCTTTGCAACCGCGGACCGATTGGAAAGTATATGAGCTCCTTGTGGGCGATCTTTTTACCCTTGTCCGTTGTCCGAACATATCGTTCAGCACCGCAAAAGTTGCAACTATCAATCATGGAGTTCTCCTTCCAAAACAACATACACCCCTTTGGACACGCGTCGATCCTCTCATGCGGAAGTTCTAGAGCTTTAAGTAACTTCTTCGATGAGTGGTACGTGTCCGTCATTTCATTAACAAGGGGGCAAATGTCTTTCATGAGGGCTAGCAGACTGTCTACGGCTTTGTTAGGGAGATTATACTCACATTTTATGTTAACAAGCCGAGACACTCATCGATAATCGTGATTCGCAACCCTCATACAAAGGTCGTTTGGACGCTTCTAACATTTCAAGAAATTTTTGCCCTCCATCGGTCGGCTCATTCTCTATTGTTTCGAACACGTTGGACGATAAATCTCCGAGGGCATCCGTGAGCATTTCTTGCATTGGGTCTAACACATCAGTCCTCGACGACCCTTCAATTTGGTTCGACGTTTGGTTGAGGATCGTGGCAACGGGAGGCACGTACACTTCACCGTGACTCGTCCACACAAAATAACGTGGTACGAACCCATTTTTGTACAAGTGCACCTTAACATTGTCCTCACGTTGGTGTTTCATGTTTTTACACTTTGAACATGGACACCTAAGTACTTTATCCGATTGGAAGCTAATGGTTTGTTTAGCAACCGACAAAAATTCTTCTTTCACCCCTCTAACAAACTCTTTGCTAAGATACCCCTCCTCATCGATTCTCTGCACATCCATTTCCTAGTATTTTCCATTTTATTCAAATCGCAAAGTTGACAATTAGATTTCAAAGTTGTCAATTTGTGCATGACAACACACTAATTTGCTAGGTGAGCTCACTTACTTGTAACAACCAAAAGCATCCAAACTCAACACTTTTCTATGACATGTACAACTAAGCTATATATGTCAATAGTCAAGAGGACAATGTTATTGCCCGATGAGAGTGTGATTGTTCCTCGATAATTTATGGTGAAAATACAATTCATGAGTTGTACCGACTCTCCTTTATTTGTCCTGTTCCCAAATGATCTCAAGAAGTGAAATTGCGCGAGGTCTATAATGCTATGGGAGTTAGAAGCATCTTAGGAATCAATACAATGCAGTGTTTCCATTGTGCAACCTGGTGTGGAATAAGACAAGGCGGGAATGAGAGAGAAGCTTATAGTAAAAGGTCTAATAGAAATTGTGTTTCCATTAGACCTTTTACTATCAGCTTCTCTATCATTCCCGCCATGTCTTGTTACCCACCTGTTTGCACAATGGAAACACAGTATTGTATCGAATCTGAGACGCTTCTAACTCCTACAGCACTATAGACCTCGCGCAATTTCACTGCCGAGATTGCCCTACTTTAAGGAAACCAGACAAATAAATTGGAGACTCGGTACGACGCATGAAAGTATTTTTCAGCCATAAATTATCAGGAACAACCACACTCTCATGGACACTAACAGAACCCACACTCGACCACTTTTAATGACATCTACAACTAACATACTAGAACTATAAATTACCCTACTTTCTAATAACTACCAAAAGCATCCAAACTCAACACTTTTCTATGAGATCTACAACTAAGCTATATATGTCAATAGTCAAGAGGATAATGTTATTACTAATAACTACCAAAATCATCCCAACTCAACACTCTTTTCTAATGGTGGTAGATTTCCATGTCGTAGATTCAAATGAATTTTAAGCGTGCTAAAACAATTATATACAACATAACTAACTAAACATTCTTTACACATGTATTAACCTAATAATATACTAATTTACGCATGCTCATAATTTATACACATAAACATACAATTAACAATTTTCATAACTAAAACAATAAATATTTCAAAACATTACTAACTAATACATGTAACATACAATTAATACAAAAATTCAATAATAAAACACAATTAACACAACAATATACGCATAAATAAACAATTAAACTAATTGACAATTTTCACCACATACCTAACCTAATTAACATACAATACTTAAACAAAGGATATAACTAACCTAATTAACCTACAATTTCACAACATATCATTAAACTAATACAACTAACACAAAAATTAACCGAATAAATACTAATTATTCACTCAAATTATTCACAAATACTAACCTAATTAATGAATGCTCATAATTTATACAACTAAATATATAATTAACAAAATTGACAAATTTCAAATATTTTACCGGAGAGAACGACGTGATGGCGCAGTGACATGGCGCTGCGTGGCGGCGGACGGCGAAGGAGGGGCCCAAAAAGTGGCTGTTGCGGTTCCGATTTGCTAGCAAGAGGGAGGGCTTACGTTGTTATTAACCACCAAAAACTTAGAAGAATTGATAAGGAGGGAGAAGAGGAGGACTTACCGTTGTCGGTTCCGGAATGTGGCGGCGGCGGTTTCGGTCCAATTCGCGGTAGCAAGAAGAGGGAGAAAGGTTAACGCCAGAGAGTGGTGAGAAGTTGCGCAATTGAAATGTGAGTCGAGCCGTTGAACGGTATTAAAAGGGGAACGACCGTTCATTGACGACCGTTCAATTGAAGGGTCGCTAAATAACGACCGTTCATTAACGGTCGTTAATGAACGGTCGGCCGCCTCTTCATAGCGACCGTTTATTAAACGGTCGCTTGAAACGGTCTTATTTAGACTTCCGTGCTGTAGTGTTTGGTAGGCGATTATTATATTTATGCCTTTGGTAGGCGGTTACCTTGATGCTTTTGGTAGGCGATTGTTTGATGCCTTTGGTAGGCGATGTTACTATATGTGATTTGATATCCCTCCCGCATAATAAAACGAATGGGTTAGGTTGAGGAAAACAGTTGTATGGGTTAAACGGTTTATTAAAAGGTTTGACTGTTCCCTCTCCCTCAAATGAATTGAAATGAACTTAACTTGTTTTTAACGTTAGGGGTAGACATTATTGAGATTTCCCCCTCATTTTTGAAATGTTCTGTTTTCAGGTGATGATCAATATGCTGGGGACGGGAATTAGAAGTGAAGACGACATGTCTAGGAGTCGTTAATTTTGTTATGCTTCTTTTTGAAAGACTTGAAGTCAGTTTGAGGTTTATTTCTAAGTATGAGTTTGTTAGTTGGTTGCTGACGATGATAATCGTTGTTTTTTTCCTTCTTGCCTTGTATTCCTTCGGGGATACGGCAGTGACGTCCAATAAGAGTTTAAGTCTTCCGCTAAATTTTGTTTGTTAACGTTAGTTTGACTTTGACTTTTCGATAATTGAATTTCCGGGGCGTTACACTCACTTTTTATCAATATAACCAAATTAATTATATTATATTATATTATTAAACGGGACCTCCTTTCTTTTAATTAATAAAGGTCAAAGCATACACATACTCACCATTGGAGAGTAAAGTAAATAGAGAAACAAACTTTGACTCTCTTAGTGGAGCCCACAGATTTCACTTTCACCTCATTAGTAAATGAGCCAAACTCAAACTCAATATTGTAGATGGTCTTAACTTCCCATTGGTGCTCAAATTTCAATGAAAGCTAAAAAATTCCATATATACAAAAATTATGTGGCTGATACTCAAACGTGTTTTTCTGTAAGATTATTGTTATTGTTATTGTTGTTGGGCTATATTTACCTCAATGAAGGCTGATTTCTCCCAAAACGTTTCAAAGGATGAGCAGAAATAAAATCGAGCCTAAGATGGTTATTTCGTTTATTTGAGTGGATAATGGACCCAACAAGATGGGAGGGAGGCAGCCCATTATAAAAGAGGGGCTCATATGCGCTCCAAAATGTCCAACTTAAGGCTTGTAAAATCCAGTTATTTTTCTTCCAAATGAGTGTTACTTCATTAAAAAGAGAACATTCTTTTTTTTAAATTATTAGGTTTTAAAATCTCCAATTTCGGAGATTATTTGTCAAAATATCCCCAACTTCACTTTTTATATGAATATTTCAAATTTGAGGTATGACATTTGTCAGCAGGGCAACACCGAATCAACATCACTTAAACTTAAGTTTTTCTGTAATGTGACAGTATTTTTTGGGATGATATGATGAATGAAAATGTGTCTAAATCGCCAAACAAGCATTACATTATTTAAAAAACTGAGTTCATTGACGTTAATTCAATATTGGGCTACTGATAAACATCACCCTCAAATATTGAAATATTCATGTCAAAAATGAAATTTGGAATATTATAATAAACAATCTCTAAAAGTAGAAATTTTAAAATCAAATAATCCTTTCCTACATTAGATTTATTAAAAATTACAAAAACTTAACTTTTACCTAATAATACATCCAACTACCAAAGAATTTTACAAGCGTTAAATGTACCGTTAAAAAAGGAAACTGAAATTGGGCCCAAAAAAGTTATTTGATTGGTTATTTGAGCGGATAATGGGCCCAAGAAGATGGGAAGGAAGCCAGCCCAATAGAAAAAGTAACCATACAACGTAACAGCGGCGTACAAGTCAACTCACAAGCGTATAAAAACACAGAAACCCTATCAATTTTTTCAATATATTTCAATTTCAATCCTTCTTTCTTCCATCAACTTCTAGTCTTCCACCATGTTCTGTTCTCAGTGCAGTTTGATGAGTGTGTTTGAGAGGAAGTTCAGATGATGAGAAATTAACTGCAACATTCGAAGACCAACAATATGATTATTCAATGATTATATTGCAGTTTTCCTCTCTGATGTTTTTTTCTCTCTCTCTCTTTTTTTACCTAACAATTTTAATATGTTATTTTATCAGAGTCCCATGGAAAATTTTATCAAAACTTAGAAAACCTTTAAAATGGTGGGAACTATATAAAATTTGATTTTACTTGCACCGCACCACACCGACTACTCAATATTTTATCACACTCCACCAAACTTTACCAAAATCATTACCAAAATATTTTTTTACTTTTATTTATCCTTACTTTTTTTCCTCTGCTTTTCGCAAATTATAACATATTACCATGTGTACACAACAGTTTTTACCCACATGCTATAAATTAAAAAAAACACCAGTTCTTTTTCAATTTTAAACCCTAACCCATCCCTTATGCAATGCATACTTTCCCTTATACATTGCATATTTACCCAACTTGGATGCAGTATTAAAACACATCAATGCATATTTATTACAATTTTTCACTTATGCAATGCATACTTTCCCTTATTTATGGCAGTTTTTCCCAATTTTGGTGCATTATTATCATAATATGTTTATCAAAATAAACGCATTATGTTTCAATGATAATTTATCAAATATCAATGCAGTATTCAAATACAAGAATGTATATTTGTTAATAAAATTTCCATTATTCAATGCAGATTTTTCCAATTTTGATGCATTATTATCTTGATATGAGTGTATCAAAATAAACACAGAATGTTTCGGTGATAATTTTTCCACTACGTAGTGTATTTTTCCCCAAATCGAATGCATTCTTCGGAAACGTCAATGCAGTATTCAAACACAAGAATTCATATTTGTTGATAAAATTTCCATTATGTAATATATACTTTCACATCTTTGATGTAGTATTCAAGCACTGACCAAGCAAGAACACGAACAAAAAACAACAACGGTGTAAGGAGTAAATTTGACCAATGAAAGATACGATCGAATGATATCCGCATGATAAGGAATGAGTCAAAAATAAAATCTCACGTGAATCTTATATATACCTTACCCCATATATATACCGAGTGTACCATGCTATGTACATTCGATCCTTCCATATAATTGCTGTCTACTTTTTACATTTTCTTGTCTCACCTACCCTACTTACCCCAACTCCCACCACACTTCACCACACTTTTTCAAATTTCACCGCACCGCACTGTATTGTATAAAAGAACAGAGCCTATGTTAATTTGGGAAAATCGGTCATTTCCCCGAGACTTTTGACCAATCAAACGCACCCTTAATATTGATGATTAAGATGATGAGTAAATGAAATTGGTCCGTGTTTCTGATAATCCGTGGCTATAACTCTGCCTTCTTGGCTTTCTCTGATCTTCCTCTTCTCTATTTATTTCTACCATTTTCATCTTTGTTTTTTTTTTCTGTTTTATTCTTTTATTTCGCTTAATTATAAATTTTATACCTTTTTTTCCTCAAAACTGTTTTTGCCGCAATGTCTTGCTTTTTTTAAATTTTTTTTATAAAAAAATCATGTTGCTAATGTGTTTTTTGGAGTTTGTAACATCTTTTTTTAATGGATAATGTCTTATGAAATAGAAAAATTGGAAAAAAAATAACTCATATTTTGGAGGTATTGGAAAAAATAATCCAAACTTGCATTGTTGTTATGGATGAACTGAACTTTAACTCTTTTTATTTTTAACATTCACCACCTCGTTAAATTCATTTGAAAAGGGACGAGAAGCATATTTTTTTACCTTTTTTTACCTGCAAAAAGTTTTATTTATAATATCGCCGTCACCATGTCATATTTCAGACGGTTTTAACTTGTATGTGTCCAATAAGTTGTTGCACTCATTGCTTGGATCCACTGTAGAAGAGGGTTTGATCTTTGGGAATGACATCCTTCCTCTTGGCGCTACTTAAATAACTGCAAGTTTTTATTAGTCTTTAAATTAGTTACTAGCACAATATAACAAATCTCAATGTAAAACCTAATATTAAAGGGGTGTTTAGACTATACAAAAGAATGGAAAGGAAAATAAATTGGAAAATAAAAATGTTTTCTCTATTTGTACTAAATTATTTAATAATGGAGACCTTAAATACCACACGGAAAGACTTACCCATCCGGCCAAACATCTCTGCTTACAATTTTTGGCAATATTTTGAACTTGTATTGTAAGTCTGGAATTAAAACAAACGAACTTCCGATTTCACGTTCTCGATGATTACTGACATCGATTTCACACAACACGAATAGTCGTCACCGATTGTCGATTAACCCTTCTCAACGCTGACCATGATTAACGATTTATCAAAACTCAATCTGTGGAGGTTACCATTGCCGCCGGATAACAAGTTCGTCATGGAGACAACCACCACGAAAACAAATGATTTGGAGGGTGGCACAAGCAGTGGGGCAGATGGACTAGACGGTGGTGGTGGAGCTCCGTCACACTCTATTTTGCGGTGACACCTCTGATAGCATTTGTAAAAAAAAGGGGTTATTGACTACAAAGGATGACCTAATTATACAACTGACCCAAAAGGATTGGAAGGACTATGGAGTCTCAATTTATGGGAGTGTAACTGGGCCTAGAAGCTGACTTGGCCCTCTCTTTCTCTAGTTAATTTTTTTTGTTTTGTTTCATCTTCTTCTTCTTCCTTTCGATCCACTATCACAGACCATCCCTTGAACCACCACCCATCATCTAGTCGAGATATTTGAGTTTTACCTAGACCTTGCCTAATCGACAGTCCTTTTGGCCGTGAATGGATATATGCAGAGGTGGAGGCCACCTCGAGGAGAGTGGGTGCCGTCTTCCACTCGGAGCTGGGCATCTAGAAGGGGCATGTCATCATGCTCCTCCTCCAGAACTGCCCAGAGTTTGTCTTCTCCTTCCTGGGGTATCATCCATTGGGAGCATAAGCACCACAACCAACCCCTTCTGCACCACGAATGAGATCGAGAAGCATGCTCGAGCATCCAGCGCCAGAGCCATCATCACTTCGGCTGGGAAATCCAGGTAATTGTTGCAGTCGTTGATTGTAATCAGATCATGATTGATCAGATTTTAATGATAATGATGATCAAGGTGGGAAGTATCATACCCAAACAGTTACCTGGATTTCCCACCTCCCCTGCTCATTCCCTGTTTTCAATCCAACTCAATTCCAGAGAATCAACAACCCATATTGACTACCGAAAATTACAATTTTATCTTAGACACTTTCTCTCTCTAGTTTCTGTGTGTTTCGGTGTTGATAATGGTAGTTGTAATCATAATGAGGATTGAATTTGGCTCTGAGAATAAAATTGAGATGAGTTGTGATTTGGGTTGAAGATATGGTGGTTATAGTGGCGTTTGGGTGGTCGAAAATGGTGGTGTGTGTGGCGGCTGAGAGGTGGTGGACGACTAGATGATGAGTGGTGGTTCAAGGGGTGGTCTGTGGTGGTGGGTGAAAAGGAAGAAGACGATGAAAAAAAAATTAAAAAAAAATTAAAGAGAGAGATGATGTAAATCTGGGAACGTTTTTACGTCAGTATAAAAATGTGTATTTTTCGTGAGGTTAGAGTCTTCTTTGGTCTGAGTGCTGAACATGAAAGTAGTACGGACCACTTTAAGATTTCCAGAAAGGTATAATGCATGTTTATAGGGTATCGGGAGTGAGAGTTATGAGTTCCCGACTCATGGCTAGTAATCTGAATTTACCCAGTATGCTTTTTGTGACTGCCTGTATTGTTGGTCAAAATTCAACCCTTTCCCATGTTCAAATCAACTTAAGGTTAAAATGAAAGTTGAAGTATGTGTTACGAGCTTTCCGTAGATAGCTTACACATTCCGAACCGATAAGTAGAGCTCGAGTTACGATTTTCCGATTAATTGAAGTCTAAATGATTATTATTCTGAGCAGCTTGTAAAGATGTTAGTTTTTACCTTCTTTAGCCACGTTTCTAGCTTTCATGGTCAACTCCAAAGCTTGAGTGTGTAATATGAGCTTTCCGGAAAGTGCTCTTATGCCATGATCCGATGCTTGTACGAGAAGTTATAATCTTATGAGTACGCCTTAGAAACCGAGTTATTGTTATTATTCCCCGAAAAATTCACCAAGTTATTCCTCCTAAGTTAGGTCCTAATTCATGATTTCCTTTCTTTTAAAGTTCCTTCAAGAGATCGTTGCACCACTGTTCAAGTCCCTGCTCATTCCGTACGTGTTCTTAGGTCTTCAGGTACGTATATTGCCTGGCCTTTTATGAATAGTATCATGAATTAATTATTTATGTTAAGTTCTAAATTTACTTTATATTATCCATGTTTATATGTAAAATATCACGATTTATGTTAAAAAATATATGCAAGTTCTCATGGATTTTTAAGTAATTCAGGTTGATTTATCAGGATAATTTCACAATTATTTCTAAGTATTTATGTTGCATACCCTTTATGTTAGAAACTTTTACGATAATTATATGTTTATGGATGGTCGAGTCATTTCATGAATAAATTCTCTTCTATAAGTAAAAGTCTTATTCAAGGAGTTTACATGGATATATGTTTAAGTTATGATTGCAAAGAGTGGTTAAGAATTAAATAGTATCCAGGGTTCAAGGGCAAGGTTTTAAGTGTTTTATGATTAATAAGGATCTCCGCCCATGTTTATGGTGCCTTAGTGCACATCATATTTAGGGTGCCTTAGCGCACATCACGTTTATGGTACCTTGATGCACATCATGCTTATGGTGTCTTTATTAGTGCACCCATGGAAACCTGGCTAGTATAGGACATAGTCCACAATTCGAATCTCCCAATCGGTCCGGGTATGCGCATACAGAGGCTTTGCCGATGATCGCAGGTAGGGGACCTTCAGGATAATAATACGGCGACTAAGTTTTAGGTAATTCAGTACTTCAAGGATTTAAGTTAAGAGTTTAAGTCTTATAGGACTTGTTTATGATTTTTAAGTATATTTTACAACATGTTATAAGTCACACCTTATGATTGGTTTGAAGTAACAGTTTATACTATGTGTTGGATATACGTTTTAACTCATGTTTTATGACGTAATTTACACGTCACTTTCTAAGTCATGTGTTCCAAGTACGGTTTGTGTCACGCATTAAGTGGTATGAGATACCAAGTTTTATATACCTTAAGGGCCTGTTTGGTGAACAAAACAGGAATGAAATTGAGCAGGAATGGGTTCTAGTTCCTGTTTTTTCTGTTTGGAGAGCAGTTTCTGGAATGGAATTGCAATCCCTAGGGATTTGCTATCCCTCCCAAATAGGGGGATTAGAAACCTCCCAAATGTGGGGGGAATAAGCTATCCCTTTTCTTTCACAACAACAACAAAACCAATAATAATAATAATAATAATAATAATAATAATAATAATAATAATAATAATAATTATTATTATTATTATTATTATTATCATTATTATAATTATTAATAATTAATAATAATAATAATCATAATAATAATAATAATTATTATTATTAATAACTAATAATAATAATTATATTAATAATAATAATAATTATAATTATAATTATTAATTTTTAATAATAATTAAAATTATATAATTACAATTATTAATAATTAATAATAATCATTATAATAATTATTATAATAAATAATAATAATAATCATACTAATAATAATTATAATGGTAATTAATAATAATTAATAATAATAATATTTATTATTATTATAATTAATAATTGATAATTATTATTATAAAATTAATAATAATAATAATAATTATAATAATTATAATTATAATTATTAATAATAATTATGATAATAATTACTATCATAAATGTAAATATTAATAATTATTACTAATAATTAATTATTAAATGTTATCAATTAATAATAATTTATAATAATTAATAATTTAGTGATATGAAAATTAGTATTTAACAGTTAATAATTAATAATAAACATATATTAATAATTAATAAGTAATTATTATAATTAGTTAATAATAATTGATAATTATTAATAATTAATAAATAATTGATAATTATTAATAATTAATTATAATTATTAATAATTAATATAATAAAATAACTAATTGATACAAATGTCAACAATTAAAAACTAATTAATAATTATTATAGTTAATTATTTTCCATTGATAATAATTAATATAAAAAATAATAATTTATAATTTATAGTAATAATATTATTAATTAATATTTAATAATAAATAATTAATAATTGATAATTATTAATTATTAATTATTAAAATTTTATTATTGTCATAATAATAATAATAATAATAATAATAATAATAATAATGACAAGTACTATAACTATAGCTTTGATTCCATTCCACTGCTCACCAAACACTTTCATTTCAGGGTTCTAATTCCATACCCAACCCCCTAGGATTCTAATTCCATACCCAACCCATTTCACTATTCTCTCCAAACAAACCCTAAGTTTTCCAAATTACAGGGATTAAAGTAAAGCTGCTTCAGTTACTTATCAAGGATTATAAGTTTTGTTTATGGAATTTTAAAGTAATGTTTATGGGAATGTTTCATGTGTGTGTCTATGTTAGTTCATGCATCATCTAAGTTGATTTTAAACAAGTTTATGGTTAATCAGTTACCTTTAAAAGGAAGAACCCATAAGTATTCTCATTTAAGTTGTGATTTAAGTACAGGTTCAATTATATTTCTTCATGTTCAGGTTAAACTATGGTCAAGCTATGTAAGTTATGCTACCTTTATTGTTAAACTGTTTTTACGTTGTTTTTAATGATTTTGGTATCGCGCTAAATAATTAAAACGAATTACGAAAAGATTCTTACATGTTAGGGGTATGTGTACTGTGTTTAACTCACATTTCGAAGTTTTATGTTTTCGTCTTAGGAATCTCGGCAAAGGAGAACGAAAAAGCCCCCGGAGGATGAAACCCTAGAACACTTTAAGGAATCTGAAGGTGGTTAGAGGCTCTCCATGAATAATATAAAAGAAATTGTGATTTAATGGCATGTATAATTTCTTCTGGCTGTTTTATGTCATTTTGAGGTGATTTAAGTTAAGTTATGCTGATGATGTATGTTTGAAGTTGGTTTATGGTTGATTGATTTTGTTGGGTTTAGTCTTAGCTTTGTCCACCTCCATGGACGCCGACAATTCTCTCACTCCGCTGTTAATCATTGGGTTAGGTGAATCATTAGCTTAATCCAGTGATTAGTAACCTGAGGGTGTTACACAGAAATCTTGGGAGAAATCGACTTCTTCAGCAGTCAAGAAGGAGGCTTCAGCTTTCTTGTACATCTCCCAGATTTCGGGGTAGTGAATCGGAAACTTGCAAAATCGTTCTGGGTTCTCAGACACGAGAATAAGACTCCAGCGTTGGGAAATAAGCACAAGCAGTGGATCGGCAAAATCGATCCCATTTGACCACGACGAGGCTTGACACAAAAGGAAGACTTTGAAGTGAATGGTAGTGTTGAGAAGTCATTGTATAAATTGGGAGCCTCCACCACATAATAAAAGCAAGTTTCTCCCAAAGTGTCAAATTGGAAGCATACCCTTATAAATAATATTATTTCCAAGTTTCAAGTCTTCATCAACTATATTTCCGGCAAAATAATATTGATCAGAATAACATCAAGTTATCCATGATCAATAATTATTTTGTCATCAGTCAGTTTTCCTTGGATGATTACCATGTGATATATGGATGATTTCTTTTGAAATGGAATCTCTCCCTATATTACTACCTCCGTCCTAAGTTATTTGTCCACTATTCCATTTTTGGATGTCCCAAAATTATGTCCACTTTCCTTATTGAAATTACTAAAATAGCCTTAGTTTGAATTTTAAGAATATTTAAATATGAGAAGGAAAAGTATAAATAGTAGTTTTGAATTCAAAACTAAGGGTATTATTAGTATTTTATTGCTAATTGAGATTAATTTATTGATTTTCCTTAAAATGCGTACTAAATCAAAGGGAACAAATAATTTGGGACAGAGTGAGTATTTTGTTCCACCTAAACTTACGAAGTTAAGGTAAATTTGAGGAAAATTATTCGCAGCAACTCTATCAAGTCAAAATGGACCTGGGTAGTGTATAAAGTCAAATCATGCAAGTGTCAGATTTAAGTTTCGAGACCCGACCGCAACAAGTACTACCAAGTCATAAACGCGGTCAACTCTCGAATGAGCATTTGTAGAAGGCAAAAATTTTGTCAACCAACCAATATTCAACACGTGGAAATTAAAATAATTTTAATTCGACAAATTATAATCCGCTATGTATCAAAATTAATTATGGTGGATAATTTAATGATAAATTAAATGATATTATATTTTTTGTCAATTAAATTATGACACGTATCATGAGTGACACATAAATATTAGTTCTTTTAAAAAGAAAAGAATTAAATGGACTCAAATGCTAGCTCATGTTCTCTATAAATAGAAACCATTCCCCTTAAAGGGCTTGAAAAACATCCAAAGAAAACTCAAAAACTCTCATACTCTCTCTCTTGAAGACAAGAAGCACATCAAAGTTTAAGCTCTTGTTGTTCATTCTTGGGAGATCAAACCGCTTCCTCTTGATCGGGATCAAATCTCTACGACCCTCGTTCAATACCACATTCATCCAAGAATATATTCACTTAAGACTATATTCATCCAAGATCATATTCATCGAAAACCATACTCATTCAAGACTCTTCAAGTTCATTCAAGGAGATCGAATCGGAGGAGTTACATTTTTATTTTAACAAATATACAGAGATTGTACTCAAAATCCTTTGAAATTAATATAATTATATTTGTTCACTAATTTTTTCTATTTATTTATTTTAGATCAGAAAATTTGTGTTTACACTAACAGCTACCAACTAGCCGTCAAATATGGCCAAAATATTTTCTTGGAATTAAAGGCATAGAATACGGTACGTGTTTTATTCAATAACCTTGTGTAAAAATAAAATCAACTTTTTTATTAAACGGTGCTACATGAAATTCATGCTACATGAAATTCATGTTTTATACGGTAACTTTTTATTCGGGAATACTGATAAATTTTTATTATTATATTAATTTGAGTCAATAATTCATCTTTTCCGCTAGTTTGTGTATTAAACGCATATAAAATGTTATAATTCTGCGAGATCAAAAAAGCGCTCTTATTATTTGGCAACCCTATAGAAAATGGATTCGCGCTTTTTAAACGCTCAAGTCATCTACACGCATTTTATACACTTATTATACACGTTTTAATTAACAGAGGTCCTGATCATTCGAGTTATGAACTTTAATTTTGTTATATAGTAACTGTCATGTTCCCACAATCAGAAATAAATACAAATTTTATATTGTTATCGGATTTCATAACTTATTTAATCTTAACTCGAAATTTTTGTTTACAGCTACACTACACAACACAACAAGAAGCTCCAATTCCATCAACGCAAAGTATGAATGAATCCATATAACATTCTCCCATACACATTTGTACAACGATGATTAATATGATACAAATGGAGTACTCCCTCTATTCCATATTAATTATCGTATTTGCAAATCTTGCAATCAAATTTCAAAAATTTTGACCATAAATTTCTTAATATTTATACAATGATTTGCTATATAAAATTATCACCATTAGATTCGCAACGAAAAATACTATCATAAAAGTATAACATTACAATTATTCATAACATACTCCCTCCTAACTTTCTTTTTTCCCACAATATCAGTCACTTTTTAATTTCAATAACACATTAATTACAAATTACAAATTATCAAATTAACCTTATTAATTACTACCTCCGTCCCATTTTATTTGTCTATCTACCTAATTTTAGAAGACCAATGTGTATTGAGAATTGAGGTAAAAAGTTTGTAATTTACCCAAACTACCCCTACTTTAATAGAAGATAATAGTTGTTGAAATTGTAAAAAGTGATAAATGAATCTATTAAGGTAGAAAATGAATTACAGTTGTTGGAATTGTAAATGAGACAAATATTTTGGGACAAAGAAGTTAGGTAAAAGAACAAATATTTTGGGACAGAGGTAGTATATCCTTTTCTTCCATTTTTCTTTTATATTCACCTTTTTCCTTTTTTATTCACCATTTTATTCAACATTTTCACATTTCCAATGAGCTAAATTAATGTAGAAAGAGTTTTTTTTGGTTTTGAAATTATGTCTAATGTGACAAATAATATGGGAAGGAGGGAGTATTACGTAAAAAATTATCAATCAAAGAATAACATTAAAGACCGTGAAAATCAAAACTATGACAATTAATATGGAACGGAAGGAGTAACATTTATAAGATTCAAGATCTTGTGTTTAAAATTTGTGTTAATTGTACAAGAAAGGTGACGTGCAAGGTGAAGGTTTCTCAACTTACAAAATCAGAATGCCTAAAATACCAATAATAATTAGTAAATGGGCCCAAGCATACGCAGTGCAATGCAGTAGAAGCAAGCAACAAGGCAAAACATGTAGGCAACCAATTCACAAATGTCAAAATGACCAATTAAAACTTTAGTATGGATTATGGAATATTCCACTTCAAATATTTTATAGTTTTTCTTTCTTCCTCTGTTATTTTTTGAGTTTTCTGGTCAAGCTCCCTCATTTCTGCAGAATTCTGGAACCAAGTAAGATAAGAGTAAAGCTTCACCAATCCAATCTTCTTAACTGGGAAAATCTTTGTTTGGGTTTCATTCTTTGTGCTTCATACTTTAATCACATCCCTTAATTAGAGGTAATAATCTTATCTTCCAACTCTTAATTACTACTCTTTAGTTTTAATTATTTGTTTAAGTTTGATTTCTGGGACTTTCTTTCATCCTTTCTTCTGGGTAATTTGGTGGCAATCCTGTGGAATGGAGGGTTTATATTTGTACTTAGAGAATGAACAAATCTTTTCTTGATGTTTATGTTAAGAATAATTCTTTTTACCTTAATTTTATTGGGGGTGTATTTGATCGTAGGGAGGGATAAATGTATTAGCTGTAATATGATGATCATTAATGATTCTAATGTGTTGATTAAGGAATATTAGCTGTAATATGATGATTAAGCAGTTAAACCAAACTAAAACCAAGAAACTCAATAATCAATAGGAATGAGCTTAGCCTGGTCAACCCATTAGGCTCTGTTAGTGTTAGGGTATAAACACCAATATTAGACCTACAAATCAACTGTTAGGCCATCAGTTAGAGATGGTTTCACGTAGTATCAGAGTCAAATTGAGTGTAAGATCTTAGATTCGAATCTTAGCGGGTTATTAAATACATCAGCTTAAGATTTCGGTTTAAATGGTTGCATTTGCATATAGTATGAAAGCAAGATTGAATGCAAGGTCTTAGGTTCAAATCCTAGCAAATTATTAGACACACCAAGATCAAACGCGAATTTACCCTAATTTACACCAAGAACAACAACTCCTGCTACCAAGAGCTCCTTTTGGGAGTGAGAAATAGGGAAATGGAAATTCCAATAATGTGACATCATGATTCCTGAATGCTAGTTTTGAGGTGCTTGTGAAATCTGGATGAGTATGTAGGAAATTTTTTTTGGCAAAATTGATGGGAAATTACGTAGGTGTTTCCATATGAAATAATTTGGGACAACCATTTTGTCTTATAGTTTGTAGGTCTTTTGGATTATGATGTCAATGTTGCCACTTGCCACCATGGTGTGCACAAAAAATTCAGAAGCATTTTGTGCAGGTGGTAGTTTTCTGTTACATGTGCCTTTTGTACCTAGAAATTGGTGGGTAAATTATGGTAGGGAGAAAACTAGAAATTCAATCTCTATTCACTATTTACCAACATTTACCAAACTTACCAAAACATAAATTTGGCTTACGTTACCCACGAATTGGGCATGCCCTTAACATGTATGAACGTCAGTTGAGATAAAGATTGCCTATATTTTGATCTGCGGAACCCATTGGGAATTGTTGTTGTCTGATATCTTTCTCTTCACACCCAACACTGATTCTCCCAAGCAAACGAACATTTTCAGTGCAGGAGGGTTCTTCCTAGGTTTGGTTTACAACTTCGACGTACTTTCAGTTGCAAAACTTGATGTTTCTATGGCTAAGAAGCAGCACATTGCAATATACACCACTGCCAGCTTACCATGGATGACCGGCACTGCTGTCAATCCACTGTTTCGCGCTTGTTACCTAGCCAAAGACGGGCAGAGAAAAGTTACCTTGGTAATCCCTTGGCTGTCTCCGAAAGATCAAGGCCTTGTGTATCCTGACAACATAACATTCAACTCAGCTTTAGACCATGAGGCATATGTTCGTAAATGGCTTGAAGACAGAACTAGGTTCATTTCACGATTTGACATCAAGTTCTATCCTGGAAGGGTAATTTCTACACTTTCAGTTTCAGTACTGTGAGCTTTATGTTTGCTTTGATGAATCGCGTAAACTTCTTGTGTCATCATTTTGACAATTGGAAAAGACGGGATCATAAGTTTAACTTAAACTACAGAGCAAGCACTATCTGACAAGCATTACAGTTTGCAGTAGATAAAAGGAGCATCCTTCCAGTAGGAGATATCACAGAAATAATACCGGATGAAGAGGCAGATGTTGCAGTACTTGAGGAACCCGAGCATTTAACATGGTATCACCATGGAAGAAGATGGAAAAAGAAGTTTAGGTACGTCATCGGGATTGTCCACACAAACTACCTGGAGTATGTCAGAAGAGAGAAGAATGCTGCTGAAGCGTTGCTCCTCAAATACGTGAATACCTGGCTCGTTGGCATCTACTGCCACAAGGTATACATTTTCAAGATACAGACTAACCTGTAAAATTTACCTGTAAGAGTGGTGGGTAAATATGTACTCAAAGTTACCAAAATTTACCGAAACTTAGACATTTATCAATACTTACGTTCCCTCAAAAAAGTGTTATTTTATTCAAAAGAAGCATTTTTCCCAATACTTACCTTTATTTACTAAAAGTTACCCAAACTTAACTTTGACCATACCGTTCATTTACCAACGAATTTATATGCTAGAATTCTTCTGTACTAAAGGAATCTTCCATACTGCACTTCCTCATAGAACGGATGATGAAATGACAGGTAATTCGATTGTCTGCAGCCACTCAGGATCTCCCGAGGTCAGTGATATGCAATGTTCACGGAGTGAACCCTAGATTTCTGGAGATTGGCAAGAAAAAGAAGGAAGAGATCGAAGCTGGAAAGCCAGCTTTCACTAAAGGGGCATATTATATAGGCAAAATGATATGGAGTAAAGGGTATAGGGAGCTTCTTGATCTTCTAACAGAACATCAGAAAGAGCTGTCTGGTCTGGAAGTTGATCTGTTTGGTAATGGAGAGGACTCCGATGAAGTTAGGGAAGAAGCAAAGAAACTAGAACTATCTGTAAGAGTTCATCCAGGGCAAGATCATGCTGACCCTTTATTTCATGAGTAAGTCCTGGCTTCATGTGATTCGTGCAATCGAGCTCTATGCATTGGTTTTTGCCTTTACGAGTTAGGTGGCCTTATGGGTCAGTTGGAAACAAACTCTATAATCTAAGCGCAGCGCTAAGGATGCTTTACAGTTACATCCAATCCCTCCTATTGCAATACCTTGGCTTAGGTAGGATTCTAAAACAATGATTAGGACTTGTTTGGCTTGAGTTCCGGAGTTTACAGTTGCCTGTCCAATTCGTGGGTAAGGTAAACTTTGGGTAAATTTGGGTAAACTTTGGTAAGTTTAAGTATTAATAAATGTAGGTCGATAGTTAATAAAGGTTAAATTTCTACCTGTCACTTACTTACCCATCAATTTCTACCTACCCATGATTTACCCACGAATTGGACAAACTCTGATCATTGAGCAAAATCAGTCAAACTAAAACCTTGCTAACCTAGGTGATCCAAGATCCTAATTAAACGGCCACCTGTCTCTGCATTTATCCTTGGTTTTTGGGACTTCCAGAAATTATTCTTATTCCTTTCGTCTGATTTCGCGCTACTTAGTACTTACCCTGTTTTTTGTCAGTTACAAAGTGTTCCTCAACCCAAGCACAACCGACGTAGTCTGCACTACAACAGCAGAAGCACTAGCAATGGGGAAGATTGTTGTGTGTGCCAACCACCCATCCAACGGGTTCTTCAAGCAGTTCCCCAACTGCAGAATGTACGACAACAGCAAAGGCTTTGTGACAGTAACCCAGAAAGCACTGAGCGATCGCCCAGCACCACTGACTGACTCGCAGAGACACGAGCTGTCCTGGGAAGCCGCCACAGAGCAGTTTTTAAGGGTGGCTGAGCTAGACCGAGGACCTATTATAAGACAAGTCTCCGAACAGGAAGAAGAAACATTAGAGAAGTGCGGCTCTTTGTCTTTCAACATGAAGAAGAGACTGGAAGAAACGTCTGCACTGATACATAGTGCAGTTATGGGTTCTGAGTTGACTCGGAGGGCGTTTGGGGCTGTCCCCGGAACCCTACATCCAGATGAACAATTGTGTAGGGAGATTGGGATACCTTATTCTTCAAGGAAACGACGATCCAAAAAGAAGATTATGTGAGTGTAATGCTTACCCTTCTATGCATGAAGTGTGGTGGAAGAAGCTTAATTACTCTTGTGAAAATGATTGTTGTGGTATGTGTAGTCTATGTAGTGCTCGCTTTCTCCGATTTTCTCCTTCTCTACTACTCTCTGTACATTCATCCCCCTTTTGGAGTTACTGTACATTTGTTGAGGGGGTATTCTTATTGTTTTACACTGAAGTTAAAGAAATAGTTTATCAAAATATTAATTTATTGATGTTGCATTCACAAATGTTACACTGTACAATTCTTTGATTTGCATCACAAGGCATTATACTATATACATATATAGAATTTGAGTGAAAACTAAGTACAAAATGCATGGAAAATGAATGGCGCTCCCGCCCATTGTTGGGGGAACTGTCAAACAAGTGACATGTAATAACTTAGCTAAGCACAGAGGGTAGGGGAGGATCAGCCCATGGGCATTACCCCTAGAGTAATTTTACTTATTATTATTATTATTATTATTTTGTGTGTGGGGGGGGGGGGGGGTTTGGTCTTGCAGTCAAGAACCAATTATTGAAAATGCATTACATATATACCAAAATGAAATTTACCGCCAAAAGTCAGATCTTCTACCATTCGCGGTTGGTGCGGGAAGATTGTCTCCGTCCACCGATTTCCTCTTCCCGTTCATCACGGCCATAATGACTTTGTTCCTCTCGACGTGCATCACGGCCATAATGACTTTCTTCCTCTCGCCGTGCATCACGGCCATAATGACCGTGTTCCTCTTGCCGTCGCTCATCACGACCATAATGACCATAATGACCTTGTTGCTCTTGCCTCCGTTCATCACGGCCATAATAACTTTGTTCCTCTTGCCGTCGTTCATCACGACCATATTGACCATAATGACCTTGTTGCTCTTGCCGCCGTCCATCATAACCATAATGACCTTGTTCCTCTTGCCGCCGTTCATCACTACCATATTGAGCTCGACCCTCTTGTCGTCGTTCATCATGGCCATAATGACCACCTTCCTCTCGCGGGTCATCACAACCATATGAACCTTGTTCGGGTTGTTCCTATTCAGAGATAAATCACTTGTTAGAAAAAGTCCAAAGCGAGAATCAACCTCATGGCCATAATCATGGCCATAATCACGACCAAAATGGTTTTGGACTTGGTTTTGTTTTCGGTTTTCAGAATTTTTTTTTTTGGGTATGCCGGAATCAGACTCTTCATGCACTCTCCTATGAATGGGAAGGTTGGTCACATCCGGATCCCTTTAGACCTTGTGTGAGTGCGACTACACTAGGGTTTGTTGTTGTTGTAAAAGGTCCAAAGCAAGGACTTACATCCGAGGATGAATGGATCGGAATAACAATCGTAAAGAAAATTTGATTATTAGTATAGCTCAGTACTAACCAATAATTACATCATGTCAGGATGAATGGAATAAATCTCACAAAGCAACTTTGATTATTGGTAAAGTTCATTACCTGTCGTTGTGGGGTGAAAGCCAAGCCAATTTTGATTTCCCCCTTGAACTCTCCATCCTTGACCACATTATAAGCAGTAGGTTTAATAAACCCTTGCTCGAATACAGGCTCCAAAGGAATTCTGGTGGGAAAAGCAACAGCCCTCGTCAGAAGTAAGAGAATGTATAACTTCATTGATGCATTAGGGAAATTGATGGTGACAATGTGTGAATTGTGCAAAAGAATCGTAACTTCTTTACTTATAAACAACCTCAAAACTGGAGTCCTGGGGAAAAGTTTCATCATTGGGAAGGGATCTGAATCCAAATATATGTACTGAGATTCTGGCCAAGACAGTGTGGTGTTTCAAAATAAATAACAGTAGCTATTGTTTCTATTTACTGAAAGACGCAATTTCTGAAGAACTGTAGGAATGCAGGTTATTGAACAATCAATTAGCACCCTAAAACCCGGCAGAGGTTGTCCTTTATCAATTGTTTTACGGGAGAAGAACTACTCACGTTGCCTCTCCAACAAAGTCATCTGTAGTGAAAGTGTCCTTGTCCATGATCCTGGCATTCATCTCTGAGACCTGTCCGGTGATTGTAAACACAAGAGTCTCATTCCATTTTGGTTCTGTTCCTCCATCTGCATGTGGTTCGCCATTACTTATATAGTTAGTTTGTCATCTGTCATTGTTCATCAACATTAACCATTTCCGGCTGCTGACACTCATCAAACATGCTATTGCTAGTTGTTTTTTTTTTTTAGCTTCGAATAATAATCAGTTAAAGTAAAATGTCCTGATCTCGTATTGTCAGCTAACTTGATCATGCACAACACAAAACCTCTGCATATTAGTGATGGTGAGGCTTTCCTCACCTCCTCACCCCCCAGACAAAGTTTTAATTGCAAGATTTCAGACATTTTACCAAATGACATGGTCATGAAGTATTCTCAAAGGATGCAAAACTGGTTAACATATTCACATTTCAGGATTCTACATAAAGGAAATGATTTACATAGGAATGCTATCATAGGCTAATGTTCATCGCTCTAGAAAATAAATTTACCAGTTGCGATTTTGCTTTTTTGTTCTTGAGTCTTGCATGTGAGGATCACATAAGGATCCATGTTACCTGCATTCCCAACAATAAGCCTTAATTAGCCAAGTGCAACAAATCAGCTAGAAACCAATGCCCTATTCGCCAAAGAACGATAAAAGTCATGGACATTTGTCCACCTCCACCTTCTAAACTGCTAAGAGAGTAACCCTGGTCAATTTTCAAGCTCATGATGATAGTGGACTTAGAAAAACACTCTTGGGTAAATTGTAGCCTCTTTTGATTTTAGGAAGCAATGCAAGTACTTTGGAAACCTTGCAAGACATATTAGTAACACATCAATCTTAAACTTAGAATGACTAATGTGTCTCTCAACAAACATCTAAATCTCTTGAACCCTACATAACTACAGAAACGTTTGTAAAGGAAAGGTTTCCAACATCTAAATCTCTTGGACCCTACATAACTACATAAGCGAAACCCACATTGAGTGACTAACTAGTCTAGTTTGAAATGGCAAGCAAATGAAAAGAAATCAATATAGACAATCAAAACAAGGTGATATACGTCCAAGCTAGGATTGAACCCTTGACAAACACAAAGTAACCATAAGATCATTACGCAAAATGAGGTTTCTTTCAGTAATTACAACCTTAGTTCTTGTTTAGAATAGCAATTAAAACGAAATGAAGGATTATTGATCGATTTTGCATAATCACTTCGTAAGCATAATCAGCTCCTTATACAGTTAAATTGATCGATTTTGCAGATATCCAACGACATAACATCGTTCAAACTCTTGTAGCTACAAAAATAGATCAACTAACAATCCATCGGTTCCATTCAATCAATAATAACAATCACAAACTGATTAATTCGAAACGAAACTCCGAACCAAAACATTTCATTTCATCGGGATCAACACGTGAAAACCCTAGAAAACGTAATCGGATGGATTGAATCAAAGACATTGCAATTAGAAGGAGAAAGAGAGGAGATTACGTACAGAAGAACAATTCGGTGCTTTCAAGGCCTCTGGCTTCGATGAGGTTAACTTCGAGTCTTCCATTAGGCATTTTGGGATCTGATTGTTGTAGACAGAGAATTGAAATTGATCGAAATTTGGAAGGGTGAGAGAAATTGATCTTCGGAGAAGAATATGAAGAGAAAGGTTGGCAATGGCGACGACAAATATTGGGAATCAGGCGGGAGCCTGGGAGCCTTTTGCGTTTTCGCCAGTCATTTTGATTTCCAAATAAATTTCTATTTATACTCTTCTCCCCATAAAGCAACAAAAAAAAAAAAAAAAAAGAGTTACACCTGGGTTTTGTTAGGCAAAATCAACGTTTTAGATAACAGACGATGACGGTTAATATCACGAATAATGGTTTAAAAGTAGTAGACAATGGTTCAAGTAACAGATAATGGATTGTTTTTTAAATGAGAGTCTTGTTCAATAAATTTAGCGGTTGAGTTAGTAGATTAATGTGAATTGATAAAAAAAAAATATAGATAATTTCCAAAAATGTCATTTTCAAATGGTTTATTTTGACTAAAATATATGAAACGTAGCTTTAAACGTTAAATGTTAACTTTATTAATGTTTCACAAAATATTACTTGAAACGCTAAACGGTCCTCAAAATACTAACTTACCGATTGCTAATATTTATGTAATTAGTTCAAAACATTAAACACTGACCCAAATGTTATTGCCAAATACACCCTATTTACTCCTGTTGGGGACCTTGGGGTAACCCATGCTAGAATGCTAGATGGTGCACAAGAAAGTTCTCATTTCTCTTGACATGTAATGTAATGGATCACAAAAGTAAAAATTACGGCTTTAAAAATACAAATCACAAGAGCTAAATAGCTAATCAAAATTATTAAGAGAGTGTTTGGATAGAAAATTTTTCTAGGAAGGCTAGTCAACTATTTTAAGTTGACAATTTTTTTTATGTTGGATATTTTTAATAGACGGAAGATTTTCATTTTTCAATACCATACCCATTATTTTATTTTTAAGTTTTGTAAATAATTTTTCGAAAGGGTGCTAGAGAGTGTTTTTATAGGGTAAAACGGGCAGTTCACTCAATATTTTAACGGTAAAATAGATTTTTCAAATTTTCAGGCGAAAGTACGCCTGAATATCACCCGCCAGCCAGTTATGTAATTATTAAATGTCACCTGAGAATGCATTAAATAAAAGCGGTGTCCGGCGAGTCAGTTTCCAAATATGTGTGACATCCCCAATAATTTTTTGAACTTTCTTACCTCCTCATACATGGTATTTTGATCTTCCATGGTTGATTTAGAGTTGTGTACAATCTCATGGGACAACTCCTTTGGCTAGCCAAGACAAGAGAAGAGGAGGGCCACATTTGTATTGAATTTTGATCTACTTTTGACTTTATGCTTTAATGTATTTATTTGTAAAACTCATACTACTAGACTTAGAAACCATCACTTATTATGAGATAATGGCCGACTTTTTACTATGAACGATAAATTACAAGTCAATTAGCCTATCTAATGTCCTATATAGGCTGGTCTCCAAGTGCATAATCAATAGATTGAGGAATTATATTAAAGAACTATTGATGAATCCTACAATCGCATCATCCCTGATAGACTAACTGATGGAGATCAGCCCTCACAACCTCATTTGGTGTCAGCAAACTTTGAGGCCATCCATGAATCCCAGAAGGTCCTTGATTATATCAAAGGTCATCCACCTGACGTGAGGTCATCCTTATTGTCTCAACACTTCATAATTGAGGCCTCACTCACATTTGATCCCTTGGAGGTCGTTCATAATGTCCAAGCTTACATGGTCCGAAGGTTATTTGGGTTCCACAGAACTATTTCAACCTGGGCATGCATTGAGGACGTTTATCTGGACATTGAGGACGTTTATCTGGAACTGATTGTTCTTTTCAACTTGGTTTGTGTTTCTCTTCTCTTTGGAGGTCAAGGAAGTGTGTTACTAAGACATTCTAAATGCCAAAGGTTGATCCATTTGGAGGTCATTTGCATTCTGCACAACTATTGCAAACTGGGTACGTGCATGAGGACCTCATTTGGGATCAACTTGTCTTTTGGTGTTTCAGCAAGGTCCTTTTGGTCTTTTCTCTTGGGATGCGTCATCTTCTACTTATTGGAGGACATTAATCTTTTATGCAATCTGAATATGCGCATGAGGACCTCCATCTTGAGTATGCTGAGAATTTGGACGTCCAAGGACGTTCCCTACTGGAGGAAGACTATTTGCACCTTTTTGACTTCACTTCCTGAGTTGTTGAGGTCTTTCCAATTCAGTGAGGTGTTTGTCATTGAGGCCCTCTATGAAGACGTCACTTTCGAGCTGTTGAGGTCCTTCCAGCTCGTGAGGTGATTATCCAGCCTTGCCCACGTGAGGAATGCTGCTCCAACAAGAAAGCGCCATGTGTGATGTTTCTAGAGCCTTCCAATTGTTCTAGAAGCTTCATGAAGATACCATGTGTGATGCTTTTATTAGCCCTCATTATTATTGCTCTAGAAGCTTCCTAAGTTAGTTACATATTATCTTTTTCTGATGTAATTAGCTAATTAAGCATGATTAGGATGTTTTCTTTTTTCTCAAGAAACTCCTAATTAGATATTTCAGCTGGGCTTATATATACCCACTATGAGGTCATTGCAATCAACAACTTGATATATGAAATATGAGATTTGAGTGCCTTATTGAGCCTCTTGTTTGTGAGCGACGTTAAACTCTCAAATTTGGTTAATTCTACTACAGTATCAAGGATTTAGCAATCCTTGTGGTGGGTGTAGAGCTTGGTAGCTTCGATGGTGGTGTGCCTATATCCATTGAGGTCATCGAGTCCATTGCCCTTGATGTTCTAGCTGTGGTGTGCCTGTATCAGCTTGAGCTCAAGCCTATCTTTCCTTTTCTGTTTTTCCCATCCCTCATTATCCATTTCAATCCATTTGATCGAATCCCAAAATCCCCCATGAGTTCTTGATGTCATTTTGTCCATCCGATCACATTTCACACATCATCCATTTCTTCCATTTGTGTTTTTGTGTTTATGCTCTGTTTTGGAGGAGATTGTGATTGGTTCTCCGTTGTGAGCCCTGTTTTGGAGTGATTGTACTTGATTATCAGTTGTGAGGTCTAGAATCTCAGTGTTATGTGTGTCCGTTTGGTGTCTGTGAGGTCATCACTCTGATCTTAGCGACCTTGCATACATTACTAACAGTGGATAATTATCCCACTGTAAATAAGATCCTGAGCTACGTAAAGAGTAAGAGACAAGGGAAAAAGTTAGCAGTCATAAAGGTGGACATGAATAAAGCAATATGACAAGCTGAATTGAGAGTTCCAAAAAGTCCTCTTAGAGCTTGATTTTCTACTGCACTGGATGAAGCTTATAATGAAGTATATATCCACAGTCAGGTATGTTGTGCTCATCAATGACTACTCTTCTTTCACACTAGAGCCAGGCCTCAGACAATGGGACTGTCTATTGCCCTATCTTTTTATTTATGTTTAGATGTCATGACTGCTAATTTCAAAGTAGAGCAAGACATGACTCGCATTAAAAGGTACTAAGGTAGCTAGAGGAAGAGCCCAGGAGTAACACATGTTTTTTTGCGACTAACTCCCCATTTCTCACATAACTAACCTCAAGCCACAGTCTAAATCTCAGGCAAACTAAGATGTATTCTTCAATGCTTCAAGTCAAATTATTAATATGAGAAAATAAATCTCATTCATTAGAAAAGTTTATGTCTAAATATGCATGATTAATTGTTGTAACAAGTTACTTTGATTAGTCTATATTGATTTTAGCTTTTTAAATAGAATTAACGGTGATTAGAGCTTATTTGAAACAAGTGGGGTTAGTGGAGGACATGGTACTGAATAGAGACATTTGGCGGGCTAGGATTAAAGTAATCGAGTGAAGCGGTAACATGTAAGAGGTAACTGGTAACACTTTGTTTTGCTTCTTTTTTTGTGTATGTCTGTGTGTGTTTGTTTTCTTTCATGGACGTCTGATGCACTAACTACTCAATGCTTGGAGCATACAAGTATGAAATTTCTTTGTTTGTTCATGCATATCTTCTTCTTTTAGTTCACAAATAGTTTTCCCTCTAGTTTTCTAATTGGTTGTTTATAGTCTTTCAAAAAGTTGATTTTCGATTTGCCAAAATCAGCCTTTTTATGTATGAAGAGAAGACTGTTTACATTTGAATCCCCTCAGACCTCGCATCAACGAGACTATACCGGGATTTGTTATTGTTATTATTGTAAATAGAATTAATATAATTCAACTTTTTAACTATGATAGTTGAAATTTTTTTTAATTATCTTATTGTTTGGCAAGGGAAGAAAAGTAAAAAAAACACTCAATTGGGCATTTGCGTCAATGGTGGCGGGCACAAATTGGAAGCCCCATGTAAATGCAGTGTGTAATGTGTATCAACTACAACTAACCACCTACCAACCACTACATATCTGCGACAATTCTCTCCCCTCAAACCCTAGAATTCAATCCATACTCGATCAAATCCCACATCTCAATCATCCATATCAACCAATTCCCCAGAAATCAATCATCCGATCGATCAAAATCGTGCAGAAGATGAACGAATCCAAAACAGAGGACGTTAAGAAGGCTCAAAATCATGAAATGGTGACGAGATTTGTCACCGCCCTCGGCGCCTTTCAAAAGCTGCCGGAAACCTGCGAATCCACCGATTTTTACTCGGAGCTGATCCGTGGCGTCCTCAAGGTCCGAGACATCTCTCCGGGTCGGGTCTCATGTTCCTTCTCTGTCAAACGCCGTATTGTTGTAAGTTCCTCCGTTAACATTCATGGTAGAATCATCAAATTATTACTTATTTCTCTGCGATTTGGTGATATAATGTCGTTCTACGAAGCTGTGATTGCTTCATCCAAACCCTAATTTCGGATCGTGAAGATTATGAATTGGTGGATTGATTGTGTACAGAAATTGAAAAGAGTGCTTATGATTTGAACTGTGTAGAATGCTTATGGTGGGCTACATGGCGGTGCAGTTGCGGCGATTGCTGAAAGAGTAGCCATGGCAAGTGCTCGAACCCTAGTGGCAGAGGATAAGCCCTTGTTTCTGGGTGAACTTAGCACCTCATACCTTTCTTCTGCTCCCATCAATGTCAGTTTCTTTGATCCTTTCTCATATGTTAATGTGTTGATCTTAATTCTATTGGGAAGCATTTAACTTTGAATTCTAATTACACAATCAAATGCCTTGGCAATGTAAATGTGTGTGAAGATAATGAACAGCTATTTGAACTGATGTATTTTGCTTGCTCATTTACCTCAGGTCTAGCTATATTCCAAATCTATTGCAAGTTTGTCCTAAAAGCTTGTAAACAAACTGCATTGACCATGTTCTTTTCTGCTGTGGGTAAAATTTGGTAATGGTAATGGTATAGTATGGTATGGTAAAAATGTGGATAATGTGATATGATGTGGTACAGTGTGGTAAATTTTGGTAAAATTTATAGTGAGAATGGTTGGTGTGGTAGGAGAGAAAAGAGAAAAGTAAAAAGTGAGGAAAGAGAAAAGTGAGGAGTGGGAATATTATGATTGTTGTGGTAAAGTGTGATACAATATGGTTATATGTGATGGTTTGTGGTTAGTGTGGTAAATTGTGGTAGGTGCAATATGATACCACTGTACCACACAAAAGAACATGGTCTGTTTGGACTTTGGATGGATCTCCTCAAAGTTTAGTTTAAGTTCGGTAAACTTGGGTCTAATCTAAATTGTGGTTCCTTATCTCACGCACGAGGCAAATCTGGTTTTGTGTCAGTCAGACAAAATGTACATGTAACAATTTTACGGGGTATAAGTAAAGTTTGTTCAAGGTGGTGTGCTGTCTCGAAACTATAGTATATCTTACACTGAAGAGAGCCTTGTATCTCACAAAAACATGGATCTTACTACATAGTGTACTAGAGTTTTAGGACGGAAGAAGCATGACATTTTGTTTTGAATGTAACTGCAATGGATTTGGAGCAGTTAAGTATTTCGTTTGAATGTAACCACAAGTTTGAACTGGAGTGCCTCATTTGAGTGAGCTTTAGTCTCAGTTGCTCAGGGTCTAGTTACAGTGTCAATCTATTGTAGTATTGTGAGTTTATCCAACAAGCATGTAAACAAATTGCAATTAGTGTTGGTTCAAGTAGTGCTCAAGTTGAGCAGATTCTGCATTGATCAAAATTGTCATACGTATCGTTATTTTGTGTTCAAGTCAATTGGTTTTAAGTCCTTTGGGTCAGTTAATCGAGTACATTTTGACGATTTTCTCGGGTTTATTTGGTTCAAGATTCTATTCTATAGCATATGGGACATTTTGAATGCAATCACAATGGGCAGTTTTGACGAGTTTGGACTAATAGAGATACAGTTTGATGTTCTGATGAGACAATGCTCACATCTGATGCAGACTGAGTTGATTGTTGATGGCTCGGTGGTGAGGACAGGCAGAACCTTGACTGTGGTATCGGTTGAATTCAAACTGAAAGACTCTGGAAAAATAGCCTACACTGCTCATGCTATTTTCTTCAATGCTGCTCCTTCCAAATTGTGATGGCATCTTCAAATTCTTCCGTCACAATTCATCACCTACATCTCGAGAGAAACTCAACTAACTCACCCACATCATCTACATCTCGAGAGAAACTCAACTAACTCACCCATGGTCTATTAATATCCTTGCATACTATTTATTTCTGCAAAAGTATGTACATCGATGGAGAAAGAATGGAGTCTTGCAATGTAAACCTACAATATTTCCAATGAATCAAGGAAGTTGTATATTTGCTTGATGTCCTTCGGGCGCTTAAGCTTTCTCTATATCCTTGTTTACCACTTAACACATCTTGATTGGCATTTTTTCTTGCCAAGCTCCCAAATATGCAATTGTAAGATTTATCAAGAGCAGGGATGTATGATTTCTCTATATCCTTGTTTACCACTTAACACATTCTAATCTTGATTGGCATTTTTTTCTTGCCAAGCTCCCAAATATGCAATTGTACGATTTATCAAGAGCAGGGATGTATGATTTGCGAATTTGCACTGGAAGGTGCAGCCAGAATGAGTATACAATTGTTGTATAGAAATAATAGTAGAGATGAAATATGTTGTTTTCATCAAATGGAACTCTGACAATTTAAAAAACACAAGGGAGAACTTCCATCTACACAAAGGACCATCGAAAGCATACAGAAGCATGTACAGCTGCCAACGAAAGTAAAAATATGGTATCTTTTTACAAGTGTAGCTGCAAACATCAACACGACAGTCCCTCCAGTGAGCAGCTCGAGTAAGAAAATTCTTGGTTGCCAACATGATCCTGACGATATATACGAACAAAAGGAAGCGAAAAGGAGTGCAGTGGACAAAAGCGTTGTGGGATGATCACAATCATGCCATTGTGGGATTTTCTAGATGTCTTCACTGCTTTGGTTTCCATTCTTGAGTATGTTGTATTTGCAGAGCGGGCAGGTTGCATTGATGTGCAACCATTTGTCTATGCAAGCCACGTGGAAATGGTGCCGACAAGGAAGTTCTCGAAGGTCATTTCCATCATCATATGCACACAGGCATATACAACATTCCTGAGAAATGTCAAGCATGTAAAAGTTTACCATTCTAGTTTTCGGGGTGGGGCAAGGGGTTTACAACTCAATCCAGCCGTATTAAGCATCCATTTGTACGTACTGGAAATAGATTACTGTAAACACTTGGCGCTTACGAAAGAAAGGAAATGTGGGGCAGCCAAACACGAAAGAGGATGAAAATCTACTCTAGTTGAGAAGAATTTTAATCCCCTGTACATCATAAAATAATCGATGTCTAAAGATATAAATCAATAATGGATCATTTGTCTGAGGTGAGTTTTCAACACTGTCACCATCATTGCATCATTTTGGGGCTCGTAAAAATCTTTAGCAGATTGTTTTGGAAACTTCAAGCAAATAAATTGCACCACATTTCTCACAGGATTAATGCTAGAGTAGATATAGGACTGACTGTCACAGACAACTATGGCCAACACAAGAGGACATGCTGATGTGTCCTTGAAAAGGATTGCAGGCATGGTGCTGATAGGGAATACTCGAAACAAAACGACGGGTCTCAAAATATGTTTTTGGACAAGGTGATCTCATAACCCCCACCCGCCACTCAAAGGCAAAAGAAAATTTTAAAATTCAGAATCTGCAGCATCAATAAAACGTTTTCTAGTTCACTACCCAATTCACCATCCCTACCAATCGTCCTCCAGCATTACATACACAACATATATTGGATCGACAAAATGAACTAAACTAATATTTTGCTACAGGTGCTTAGAAAACTTACCGCATCCTCTAGTGAAAGAACATGTTCGATTGGGGTGTCTGTGTCACATTCTGTCATAATTCCACCAAATGATTCCTGGACGTCACCACTCTGTTTCTCAACTTCACCTATTCTCCTGAATTTGTACTTTGGCAGCCGGTCAATATCCTCTCTAGTGGCTCCATCCTGATCAGAGATCATATGATTATTACGTGTTAGAAGAGATGCTCAAGCGTACTAAAATAAAAACACAGGAGAAGCAAGATAAAAGTAAGAAACCTGATCAGCTACAGCATATAGAAGTGCAATGATACATGGAAGGCAACAGCAGACAGCTATGCCAATGATGCAAGCCACAGTGACACATATCACCACAAAGAACACGTCAAATGCCAGAAATGTGATAGTAAGCCTGCGACGACAATGCCGGATGAGTACCCACAGGATTTTTTTAAACAAAAAGACAGCTAAAGTAGTTCAAAAGCCGTGGAATTTAACATAGCGAAAAATACCAGTATAGCTTAGGTGCAGCATCTGCTAATGCTTCTCCGCCAGAGGACACCCAATAGAATCCTATTATCCACCATATAAATGAGAACATTGTGTTTGCAGACTCCAAATGCTTTGCCACACTGCCAAATCAAAACATGAAAACTATAAAGCACCTCAGTAGAGACAGCCATTCACAGTTCACATCATCAAGTACTAATATCAACATGAACAACCCCAAGAAGCATATACTCGCAACAAGAAGTAGCAGGAGTATTCTAGCAAGTCTAGCTCCGATGAATAACGATTTTACATTCAACTTTGATAGGTACAGTGTCTCTAATTAAACTCATATAAGTTGGACAAAATCATCTGTACATAGAAGAGAAGCACCATCAGGGGAATGAGGAGGGAGTATATGAAGCTTATATCACATTTCTCCCCGAAGCTTGAACATGGTTAGATCATTGACGCAAACATAGATTGTACTTTCCTTCCTGAAAATCTTCCATAATATACAAAAACAAAAGTATAAACATACTATGCAGACAACAAACCCTTCATATGTTTCTTGTCTCTAATTGCTAGAAGCGTCAACAAACACTCGAAACCTTGCACCTTCCATCTACTCAGCAAGCTCCACTGAGAAGTGATATCAGAGTTTATATTTCCACAAAATTCCAAATAAAAGACCTACATTAGTTTGTGTTATGAAAAAGTATTGATCAAGGCTACGGAACGGACACAAATCTGAGTCGTGGACGGACCACTGCCTTGAAAGCGATTACGGCTCGACCTCGGTGCCAATCGAAAATGCCGGTCGCTCCCCAAGGTTAACTCAGATAACCTTTACACTCGTGCACTCGAGAGTAGAGGCTTGGAGTATGATATTCTTATTGCCCAGAAAAGAGAAGAGGAAGAAGAGAATGAGAGGTTGATAAGAACCGATGCAAGCAAAGGCCTCAACTTATAGAAGAAAAGAGACTGCTTGAAAACCAAATCAAGACAATGGAGTAAAGACGGGGAGGAAATCAAGGAGATTAATGAGGCATAAAATCAGGAATTAAAGGAGGATAATATTCCGGTCAAAGATTCCAAACGGCTAGATTATCCGCAAAAAGATAAGCCCGGGCTCAAAACCATCCAACCCACGGCGCGCCCAGCCCAGCCCGGACCGGCCGGCCGGACGGACGGCGGCGCGCGCGCGCGCGTGTGGATGCCCAAGTCTAGCCCTCCACCATAAAACCACTCACAAGCTAATACACCATTAGCTAGAGAAGAGTGATATATAAACCACAAACAAACTCCTTATTCCTCCTATGTGGGACAAAAGGGAGTGTGGAAAAAGAAACAACTCCCTTCCTTGTTGCCATTAAACACCCACTACCAACAATCCCCCACTAATGGCAAACAAGGACAAAAAACAAGAAAGAAAAGAAAAATGGGCAAGAATAGGTCAGATACTTACGCGTCAATATCTTTCGATTTGAATTGACACATTAGTGATGTGAGGCAACAATCAATGATCTAGTCAGTGGACTAGGCCTTGAACTTGAAAGACCTTAATTGAGACCCCACAACACATATCAACCCCAAGAAGAACATACTCGCGATAGAATACACTTGCGCTTTAATGGCCATGCGCACACCTGGGACTCATATGCTCTAGAGAGACAATCTTAGTCTCTCATGAAAGGCGCCAAACCTTCACACTTACTTAGGTAATTCCATCAAGTCTATCTCAATATAGACCACCGCAGAAAAATGGCTATGGAATTATTAAGAGCATGATAGCTCAACTCACACAAAAATCGGTGAATCCTTCAAGCATCTCACAAGCACTTCACAACGGGCGTGGATTCATTAAGAGTATATAAACTCATCCTTAAAGCACTACCGACACCATAGGGATAGGAATGTAGTGCATCTTGAAGATTAGTATGGTTTCGTTTGACCACATGTGGATATCCACCATACCTCTTCAAGCCAAAACCATAGGCTTAAGCCCTATTCCCCTCGATGCCTCGAGAACAACTCGTCTGGTTAAGCCCTTAGTGAGCGGATTCGCCAAATTCTTCTGACCTCACATAATGCAAAGTTATTACACCTTGCTTCAAAGAATTGCCTCACCGCACCATGTCTAACACGGATATGTCTCCTCTTTCCGCTGTAGACACTGCATGTGCTACTCCAATTGCTGCCTGTGAGTCACAATGTATAGAGATAGGAATCTCAGGCTTCTCCCAGAGAGGTATGTCCGCCAACAAACCTCTAAGCCATTCTGCTTCTTGACCTGCCATCTCAAGAGCAATAAATTGATTCCATGGTAGAGCGGGCTATGCAAGTCTGCTTTGCACTTCCGTGAAATAGCCCTCCACCCAAAGTAAACACATAACCACTAGTAGAACTGACTTCATCATTATCAGAAACCCAGTTTGCATCACAATATCCTTCTACCACAGCAGGAAACTTATTAAAGTGCAAACACCAATCCATAGTACCTTTAAGATACTTAAGCAAACGATAAAGTGCATTCCAATGTTCTTTACTAGGGTTATGTGTATAACGACTCAATCTACTTACAGCATAAGCAATATCAGGACGAGTAAAGTTCATCAAAAACATTACACTTCCAATAATTTTGGCATACTCAGATTGAGACACAGCAGAACCATTGTTCTTCTTTAAAGATATGCTAGGATCATAAGGGGTTCTCACAGGAGTCACATCAAAGTGGTCGAATTTCTTTAATACTTTCTCAACATAATGTGACTGAGACAACGAAAAACCAGAACTAGTCTTCTGAATTTTAATCCCTAAGATCACATCAGCTTCACCCATATCTTTCATCTCAAACAAAGAAGACAACAATTTCTTAGTCTCATTAACCACATGCAAATTTGGACCAAGGATCAGCATGTCATCGACATATAAACATATAAGCACACAACTGATCCAAACATCTTTGAATAAACACAAGAATCACCAAAATTTGCCTTAAAGCCATTTTCAACAAGAGAATTATTAAACTTCTCAAACCATGTTTAGGAGCTTGCTTAAGACCATAAAGGGATTTTCTCAATTTACAAACTTTATCCTCCGACTGGGACTTCACATCCTTCAGGTTGGGTCATATAAATTTCTTCCTCTAAGTCACCATTAAGAAAAGCTGTCTTAACATCCATTTGATGCACAACAAGATCAAACAAGGCAGCCAAAGCAATCAAAGTTCTAATGGTGCTTATTTTGGTCACAGGAGAGTAAGTGTCAAAGTAATCAATCCCTTTCTTTTGGTCAAAACCTCTAATGACAAGTCTGGCCTTATATTTATCAATTGAACCATCAGACCTCAGTTTCTTCTTAAAGATCCATTTACTACTAATAGGTCTACAACCCTTAGGCAAATCAGTTAATTCCCAAGTTTTATTAGACTCTAGAGAATCTATCTCACTTTTAATGGCCTCTTTCCAGAAGGTTGCATCAACAGATTGTATTCTTCACATACTTCCACCATAAAAGCAGTAACAAAGTCACGACCAAAATCAGTTGAAATCCTTTGTCTTTTACTTCTTCTAGGTTCAAAGTCAACATCTCTAGAACTAGAAGCAGGCAAGCTCACACTTTCATGCATAGCATTAGGCACAAAGAATGTGCTCAACAAAGAGTACAACATTAGGCACAACATTAGGCACATCCTTTTCAATGGAAAAACATGCTCAAAAACACAAAGATCTCTATATTCGTAAATAGAATAATCACTTAGAGACATAAACGATATGCAAAGACCTGTTTTGAGCATAACCAATGAAAACAAAGATCAAAGGTCTTAGGGCCTATGTTGGTTCGTTTATGACTAGGCAAAGCTACTTTAGCCAAACACCCCACACTTTCAAATAATTTAGATTTGGGGCATACCCTTTCCAAAGCTCATATGGAGTCCGGTCTATTTTCTTATGGGTACTCTATTAAGCACAAAACAAGCACAAAACAGCTTCCCCACATATTATCGATAGTCCGTAACTTAAAAGCATAGCATTCATCATTTCTTTAAGGGTACTGCGGTTCTTACGTTCACCTACACCATTCATTTGTGGTGTATAAGGCGATGGTCTCATGAATTATACCATTTTTCTCACAAAAACAGCCAACGAATTTGAATCATACTCACCACCCCTGGGACCTAAGTCTCTTGATCTTTCCGCCTAATTGGTTCTCAACTCGCTTTATACTTTAAAAACATTTCTTCAAATTTCATCTTTAGACCTTAGGAGGTATACTTTTGTATATCTAGAATAGTCATCTACAAAGGTGATATACCATTTTTTCCTCCTTTGCTCATTGTGTTCTTAAAGTCGCTAAGTCCGAATGAATAAGGTCAAGCAATTGTTGATCTCAGTAGTTCTGATTTAAATGGTTTCTTGCAAATTTAGCCTCAACACATACTTCACATTTAGTGCAATTTTCTGTGCTAACATTCGAATTAGTTTCATATTCTTCATCATTAATGGAAGCAAAGTTTACATGTCCAAGTCTCCCATGCCATAAATCAACAGACTCGAGAATATAAGAAGCGAAGCATTTCCATTAGCATCGAAACAACATTCGAACATACAAGCCATTGCTAAGATACCCCTTCCCAACAAAACCCCATTACGCTAATAACAATTTTTCCAAATTTTTGGTTCACCTCAAATCCAAAGAACATCAAGTAAACTACTGGAAACCAAATTTCTACGAAGGAAGGAACAAACATTGTTGTTCAAACACAAAGATTTTCCGTAAGTAAATTTAAGGAGAACTTTTCCTTTACCCAACACCGCTAAGTAGCGGCATTTCCATGAACACTTGTTCACCACGAAACTTCTTCAAAATCATGCATCGTGTCCTTGTTGGTGCGAAATGCCTCGTTACGCATTGTCCGTAATCCACTCGGTGTTGTTGGTAACGAGATTGGCCTCCACCGTCATCGCACGTAACACCTCGTAATCCTCGATCAAGTTGGCTTGATTACATCGCTCATCCGGCAGGTTTGTGTTGGGATTTCATCGGTTCCTTTCTCTGCTTGCATTGATACGCTTTGTGTCCTGGTTTACGCATATGTAACAATGCACTACGACTGGATATCTTTGTTAGGCTTGTTAATCGCTCGGCGCTTGATTTGCTTACGGTCCTTCTTATTTTTCCCTTTGAACTGTCTGCTAGAGGGTACAGATTCAACAATGTTAGCCTTAATGAATTTAAAGACAGAGGTCATCTTATCTTTCAAACGATTAGCCTCTTCATCCTCATATGATCGATCAATTCTTGAAGGGTGAGATCCTTTTTCTTGTGCTTTAGATGATTCTGTAATCACCAGACGGAGGGAATTTCTCGATCAGAACATTGGCTTGCAGAATCTCGCACATCTTCATCCCTTCACCCAGAACTTCAGCACACAGGTTCTCATATTCATGAACTTGTTCCATGATTGGCTTGTCATCCACGATCCGAATCGCACCACTTGCCAACCACGCACTTCTTCTTTCCAAAGATCATCGCCGTACTTGATCTCCGCTTCTTCCATATGGTCTTCACGATTTGAAATTGTGAACAAATCGAGCAATGGGTTCGTATGTTGTTGAGGAGATGACTCGAGCAACCTTGTTGTCTTTCTCCAATTTCTTCAACTCGGGCATCTTGGCCGAGTCTTCGTGGGTATTCTGGATCGGCTACCTCGGTAGCATCATCTTGGCGTCGGATGAGGAGAAGACAACACATAATCGATCTCCAATTGCTCAAGACAGAGAAGCAATTTTTGAGACCAACGTTTGTAATTGGTTCCATCAAGAAGATCGAACCTATAAATTTCAGAGAGGGTTTTATGTGGAGCAGCCCTTGATCAGATTAATCGCTTTCAAATTGTTATGAAAAGTATTGATCAAGGCTACGGCGGACACAATCTGAGCCGTGGACGGACCATTGCCTTGAAAGCGATTGCGGCTCGACCTCAGTGCCAATCGAATACGTCGGTCGCTCCCCAAGGTTAACTCGGATAACCTTTGCACACGTGCACTCGAGAGTAGAGGCTTGGAGTATGATATTCTTATTGCCCGAAAAGAGAAGAGGAAGAAGAGAATGAGAGGTTGATAAGAATCGACAAGCAAAGGCCTCAACTTATAGAAGAAAAGAGACTGCTTTGAAAACCGAATCAAGACAATGGAGTAAAGACGGGAGGAAATCAAGGAGATTAATGAGGCATAAAATCGGGAATTAAAGGAGGATAATATTCGGTCAAAGATTCCAAACGGCTAGATTATCCGCAAAAAGATAAGCCGGCTCAAAACCATCCAACCCACTGCGCTCGCCTGGACCGCCTGGACTGCCGGACCGGCGGCAGCGGGCGCGTGTGGATGCCCAAGTCTAGCCCTCCACCATAAAACCACTCACAAGCTAATACACCATTAGCTAGAGAAGAGTGATATATAAACCACAAACAAACTCCTTATTCCTCCTATGTGGGACAAAAGGGAGTGTGGAAAAAGAAACAACTCCCTTCCTTGTTGCCATTAAACACCCACTACCAACAGTTTGCGCCGCGGATAAATGTTTTAACTTAGCCAAAGCATCCACATGCTTCACTGCACTCTCCTTCTACGTAATATTCAAGGCTAAAATAGATTCATGTGATACTTGCAAAAACTGCATTCATGGACCAAAATGGTATATAATTTCTTCATCTCTATGCACATCAACAGATGCTAGTGAAGTTGCAATTTTCCATCGTTTTCCAGTCAGTCAATACAGCATATGAAAAAATTATAATCACACAAAATCAAACACCAACATTATACCCAATTAACTGCATTCATTCGTAGACCAAAAATGGCACATAGTTCCTTCTTACCTGGTGTTATCTTCATCCACACGACGCTCATGATCAAACTGAACAAGATCCCCAACATCACTCGCAGAAGAGCTCGATCTCGAATTCAAATAGATCGAAGGATTCGACCCGAAATTCAAATTCAAACTCAAGCTCGAACCCGGATTCGAACCCCCAGGAACAACATTCCACCCGCTGGAAGAACCATAGGAGCCATGCCTAACCTGGTTCAGATTCAAACTCATCTCCCTCCTCCTATTATACTCCACATAAACACAAATCATATGCAAAACACACTGAATCCCATACCCAACCAGCCACAACCTAAGAGGAACAGGCGTAACTTCATCCCTGCTCAGAATCAGCACAAAAATGGCGACCATCACGAACACCGTGTTCCACAGAAGATCAAGGACGACAATCGGCGTTGAATACGCCCAATCGCTCTGACGCTCTTCGATTTGCTGAGCCGCCACTTCTCGAACCCTCACTGATTGTTCCGATATCATCCCGCGGCTGTTCGCTCCCCGGAGAAACCTCGCCGCTCCCCGGAGCCCCGCCCGCCGGGAGAACCGCTGACTCCGGGACCGGAATGATCGGCCGCCGGCGACGGAGGAGCTGAGCAACGGCGCGGTGGTGTCGACGTCGGCGGCGGTGGCGGTGGCGGAAGACATGGTGAGAGAAAACCTCGGCGGGTATTAACGATTGATTGGATGATTTCCAGAGATTTGATGAGGTTTAGATTGATCGAGGAGCCATTGGTGTCTGGTGATGATGTTGATTTGAAGAATTTTAGGGTTAGGGATTTGGATCGAGAAGGATGATCAATCAAAAAAGGATTGAGATTGAGGGGGACATGGTCTTTTAATAAGCTGATGAGATGATGATAGAGCTGAAATTAGGGACGTGGAAAATAATTAGAAGAATTAGTAGTACTGTAATTTGTTTCCCTATTTTACTTTGTTAAATAATTTCAAGATTATAAATTTGAAAAATGGGTTTATGGCTAATTCTTGAAGAGTCATTGAGAATTAAGGGCATCAACCAAGTCTCCCTATGTGTATCTTACGGTCTTACCTGGCAATATTTGATCCGACTCGAAAATCGACCCAAACATGCCCGAAAATTTAAGGTCAGACCTGAAATTTCCAAGAATAAAACATAAATAAATTCGAAATCGACCCGTACCGAACTGACCCAAAAACGACCCGCTAGTCCAAATTGATAGGTGCTTTTGTTTGACAAAAAAGAAAATTAGGATTTAAAATTTAATGAAAAATAAGTACATGTGGATTGTATATTGAAAAATAAAATATAGGATATAAATTTATGTGGTGACTATTGTAAAGGATATATTTCCAAGATGACAATATTTAAAAGTGAATAATATAAGAGGTGAGAATAAAAGTGAATTATATATTTTCAAGATGACTATTGTAAAAATATATGACATAAGAGGTGGGTCTTTAAAATATATAAAAATATATGAAAATAAAAATTTATGTGGTTATATTTGTATTAGAAAGTTATTCTACATGAGTTTTTAATTTGGTTAAAACTTTCAGTAAGTCACTTTTAAAGAAACTGTCTTACTTTAGGCTTTGTGAAAATAAAATATTTTACATTCATTCCGAAAATATTTGTGATAACGTTTAGTATTTTGACCAAGTTACAACTTTAATGGTATAAATATTACCATTCGGTAAGACAATATTTTGATTAGCGTTTAGTATTTTGAGTGACGTTTGTGAAAATAAAGTTAGCGTTTAGCGTTTAAAATAACGTTTGCTATTTTTTGATCAAAAACTACCCTTCGAAAATGTTATCTTTGGAAATTATTGATATCTTTTTGTTTCAATTTACATTAATATGCCAACTCAACTGTTAAATTTACCAAACACAATTCACATTTAAACAATCATTTACTATCCGTTATTTAAACAAATATTCACTCCCTAAACCATTATCCACTATATAAATCGTTATCCGCTATCTAACATACTAATTTCGACGAACAGGGCTTTAATTTTCGAACTTAATTTTACATAAACTACATGATTGCAAATTACATTGATTTTGATAATTTTAATGGTTAAATTTCATTTTAAAACAATAAACCTCGTTACTAAAAGAATGACATTTGGACGCATTTTTTTAGACGTAGGTACTACAGTCATAGGGAACATCACAACAAAAACTTGAGTTAAGATTTGATAAATAGTCAAGTTAAATGCTACTACCTCCGTCTCAAAATGTTTGTCATTTTAACTATTTCCTTTGTACCAATTTGTTTGTCACATTTATAATTTCAATAAATAATTTGGGTAAGTACCAACTTTTAACCTCATTTCCAACCTACATTATTTTTTTAATTTAATTTGGGGGAAAAAATATGGACAGGTAATACCTTCTAATTATTAACCAATACAAAGATGGAGAAAACGAAGAGCAAGTAGGCCTTTTTGTTGGAAGGAGGCCATTGGACTTTTCTTTTACATTTTTCTAAAACAAGAAAAGACGTATGTGGTTAATAGTGCGAAGATGGTCATCTCTTTGTTAGGCCTACTATGGAGAAACGTTTTGAAGCTTCCATAATGATTAATAATGAATGTCATATAGGAACAATGGTTGATTAATTATACAAGTAACAATGGTTGATTATTGATACAAGTAATAAACCCTTGTCTATATAATAAGGTAGGCATATTTTTTGGATTATTCAAAATTAAAAAAAGACTATAAAGTGTATATCAGTAAATGTAATGTTATGCAATACAATAGCTAGGTAGAAAAATACAACAATGGTAAACAAGAGAAGATAAAAATAGAAATCCAACATCAAAGTATTACACAGTTATGCTCTTCAAACATAGTTCTTCAAGAAGACTCAATTTCTTTATGCGCTTTCTCCTTAAAGTACTTCACTACTTCGTTCTGGTCCTAAAAAATTGTCATGCCTAAATTATTGACCAGGAACACAACTCTCCACGCTTCTTTCTCTACGCTATCAACATAAGTCTTATTTGATTCTTTTGAGTTACATATACCATTTAGCTCTAAATCTCACAAAACCAAATTTGAAATCACTCCTCCTACCTAACTGTTTAGGAATGTAAGCATCCATCAGAAACCATATTCAGCAAATAAGTTAATTAGACTCTCAGAATGCATTCCATCAATGTAGATTATTCATAAATATGGAGGAGCAACAAATTTTTCTACTAAAACCAAAAGATGGATCATAATAGGAAGAGTATCGAGATTATACAATGACACGTCTTCAATTAGAGAAAATTGATAAATAGCAAGGTGGACCTATACACTCTTTTAAATACATAAAGGAAAATAAAGAAGGCAAGAAATAATGAATAAGAGAAGGGAACTTATAGTTGTTGACTCTATCTTACTACACCAAAATATACCGATAATTTACCGAAGTTATTTATTCTTGTCATCTTAATTAATAATTATGCAGCAAAAACTCAAGCAGACTCTATTGCCTTGGTAACTGCAGTAACCTGCTTTTGTAGAGATTTGTGCCAAGAATGTCTATAGCTACTCAGGCAGTCCGATGTCATTCATATACGAGTGAGTTTATCTATTGTTTTGCTTGATAGTTGATACTAATGAATCTCCTCCTAGTCCGGTGAGCCGTCAGTTGTGTGACATCTATGTTGTCAGAACCAGATCAGTGACCGAACTGGTTGACCTAGTGGATCAATGGTTCAACTAGTCAGACCGGTTTGACCAGGTTAGACTGGTTGACCTGGTTCACGGTTGAACTGATCAAAATTGACATGAACATACCATGAGTTAAAAAAAATGTCATATACTTCAAAAGTAATCAAATAACCAAAATAATTAAACTGATATGAACTAGTTAAAATCAGAATGAACCATAAAAAACCGGAGTTTTTTTAAATTAGACTACCGTAATTTAATCTGATTGTGAACCATCTGAATCAATAGATTCATCCGATTAAACCCGCTTTGGCACTTTGGCGCTTTTTTATCGATTGAACCAGCTTCGCGAACCAAACTCGAAACCGGACCAGTCAACGGATTGATTCATTATTGATTTAGTTGAGTCGGCTTGGTTCAGTCTAGTTTTGACAACATAGGGTGACATGGCTCATTGGCGTTACTTAAAGTCGAGTTTGATTTGACTAACTGCACATCATTTTGTCAAATCAAACAACTGAACCCTTATCTCTTAGGTAAGCACCAACTAGCTCCAAAGTAAACCTCAAGCATAATAAGTGATAAATACCAAACTACTTGTGACAAGCATAATCTCTCCTAAAGAACTTTGAAAACTGAGTGACAGCAAACAAGCTACCACCTCTTTGGTAAAAGAATGGAAGAAGGATGGCAGAAGTTAGCACACAAATTTCTGAACAAACATCATACACACACACACAATATAAAAGCCGAATCGTGATCCCTTATAACCAAAAACTTGATCTAAGCTTTTTATTTTTCAAAGATTACAAAGGGTTAACAAATATATCACACGACCAACTTCCTCGTTGGACAGGCGAGGCGAGTTTATACATAGCTTGGGAAACATAGCCAATAACTTCCATCAACGCACACGATACCACTTCCTTCATCCATCGGCACCTTAAACATTAGTAACAGCCCCGTTAATGAATCTGCACGTCTAATAATATTACGCCGATTCCTCAACCAAAAAAAAGGGGGGAAATAATTTTCTGAAGCACTCGCTAGTAGCGAGCAAGCTTCTTCTATAGCCCAGCGGGAGCTACTCACAAACCAAGACAACAACAAAAATTACATCGCCAATCATTTTGCCTCTCATCAGCTTCATTTCTTCACAGATTCGGGGACAAGACGTGCGCGTAGTTCAGGGCTTGCATGAGCTAGCTCTGTATGAGCCAAACATTGGTTAGAAAGGGTAAAACAAGGATCAAACCAAGGGTACTGAAAAAGGGAAGGGTTGAAAATAGCAGGTAGATACCTTGAGGTGTAAAGTTGAATAGAGGAGGAAGGGGTTTTCCATTGGGCAAGCATGCATTTGGGTTCCTCAGATCATCAAAGAAAGGATGAGCACATGCCTCCAGCTGACCAAATGGTTCGAATATGCATTAGGACACAAGCCCAAGTAATTCATGTTTAAAGAACACACACTATTAAGAATTATGTGAGCAACAAGGTTTTTCTTCCTTTTTTTTTTTTGTTTTTTTTGTTTTGGGGGGGGGGGGGATATGAGTATCATATCCCACACAGAATAATATTTTCCCAAACATGATATGCTATCATCACAAAGAGCTCTTGGCTTGGGGGGGGGGGGGGAATAGTAGGGTAAGGACCTTAAGGACAGTTGGATATGTAGTGGATAAAGTTGAAAAGTCGAGGGTCTATTCTTTAGAGGGGATAAGGTTACGTGAAGTAAGATTGGTAAGTTTAAGTAAAAGTTGAAAATTTGTGTGTTAGAAAACATGGAAAGAATGAATAAATTTGGATTGAGTTGGTTAAGGTGGGTAATAACCCATCTAAAGAACAAAAACATGTCCAAGGATATTCATTTCTTTTATTGAAAAAAGAGGGAAAAAATAACTCTGCATAATCTCAGGTATTTGGCAAGAACTGTCTGGCTACTTGGCAAGACATAATTAACATTAGAAGGCCATGATGTGCATACTACATAGGCTTTAGTAGACACTTGCTTCGGGGGCAATAGAAAGGGGAAAACAACTACTCACAGCTGTGCATCGCAGATTTGGGGAGTACTGGAGCATCCTTGACACGAGATCAACGGCTTCAGCAGGCATACGCTTGTGAAACACCTGAAATACCCATTGAACAAATGACTAAACAAATAGAAACAAGATAGCAAATGTATAACATGTGCCTGACCCAAAGAACAGATATTCATGCAACTTTTAACAAAGGAATAACAGACCAAGTGGAAGAAAAAACAAGATTAAACCTTATGCCAAGGATGAGCTTTGATTTGGGGAAACTTAAATTCGCTGTAATTTGGGTTCATGCACTTTATTTCTTCTCTGGTTGGTGTTCCGAGAATCTGACGTGAAGCACCCAAACAATATACATTATACAAATGAAATGCACAAGGTGAGTTCAAATGTTTTAGGGCAAGAATGCGGAAAGCACACCTTGATAATTTCCACCAGCTGATCAACGCCACTCTCACCGGGAAACAGAGGCTGCAAATGCGTTTAAAAAAACAAAAGCTATGAGGTAGGAAAGAATTCACATAAAAGTATAAAACACAATGAAACGAAGGAGCGAGTAACTCTATCTCAAAGAATACATCCCATTAAAATTGGCAACAGAAAAACCAACCTGTCCAAGCAGAAGCTCTGCCATGACACAACCCACAGACCACATATCGATTGCAGTTGTATACTCAGTGGCTCCGAAAATAAGCTCAGGAGCACGATAATACCGGGAGCATATGTATGAAATGTTGGGTTCACCAGGCACCTACGAAACAGAATAAAATTTAAATACTGCAAAGTGCATACTCTGAAAGCATTCACCTCCAAGGAAACATGACATACCAACATCTTTGCACTCCCAAAATCACATAGCTTCAGTTGGTGAGTGTGCGGATTTACCTGCAAAGCAAATAACCAAAACCTCAACAGACAAATATTGTGAGCAGAAATATGACTCTAGTGAGCAGTGACCTACAGCCTACAGCACATACAAATAACATATAAGCCGACTACGGACACAAGAAACTAAAATAAAGCAGCAGGGAACTGTAAGCATTTTCAAATTCTGATTCATGTTTGTACGACAAACATTGGTGGAGCAAAAATATCCTCACAATAGCAACAAATGTTGACCTATCATGAAGGCTAAGGCTTGAACCACAACTACTCTGATCTATCCTGAAACATTGCGCCAGTTCTTAGTGATACAACATAGATACTAAAAACTATGCCAGATGATAGTCTATGCAATCTCCAACAACTTGGTGAACTGACAACTCTGGGCACTGTATCAGTAACGAAGGATGCTTGTATCACTATACATCACTTTTGGGGGAAACCGGAAAAGCAGTGCCTAATAATCTAATATCAGTCTGTTTCCTTTTCCATACCCCTTATTTTAGAGAAACATTCCATAGAAAAGTTGCCATTCAGCGAAAAAAAGCTGCCTGAATTTCAGAACTCATCTAACAATAGATGGCCATAGCTTCTGAAATTATGAATTACAAAAGTCATGAGCATCAAATGAATTCTGATGGGGAAAATGCAAGGAAACTAACCAGCAAATTCTGCGGCTTGATGTCACGATGGCAAACACCAATGACATTGTGTATGTAATTGAGTGAGCGGCAAATCTGCATAGTAGTGAAGTGTCAGCTTAATTGCAACTTGGAATGAGGCACTACTAAATAGTTAACCATTGAACTGCCTAACTTAATGTTGCAACACTGTATGTAATTCAGCATCCAAAGCTCCTCAAAAGCATGAGGGTGCTACACAGAGTAGGAAATTGTAAGTTCACCTGGTAAGTGTATAACTGAACATATATCATTGGCATGTGCTGGCTCATCCTGTTAAAGTGCTTTAGTACCCGGTAGACAGTTTCAGGGACAAAATCTAGAACCAAGTTGAGGTACACCTCATCCTTTTCAGTTGTAGAATAGAAGCAGTTCTTTAGTTGCACAACATTAGGATGGTCTAATAAGCGCATGATCTGCAGTTCTCTGTTTTTGTATCGTTTATCTTGCAGCACCTTCTTAATTGCAACTTGATCGCCAGTTTCCAAGCACTTAGCCTAAAGATATTGTGATTGGGGTTCACACAATGGAAGCAGAACATTGCTAGGTCAGAATCCATCAAAAAGCCAAAGGTAATCACAAGACGACAATGACCGACCGTTGTCAATTACCTGAAAGACTACACCAAAAGAACCAGTCCCAACCACACGTTCTGCCATATAAGAAACTGTCTGAGAGAAAGATAACCAAACGTCAAAACAATAATCCCAAGAAGCAACACCTAAGAAAACAACTAAATCATTGATATGGTAACTACAACGAGAAAACAAAGGTACCTGCTTTGGCTGCCCATTTCGACCACCAACAGTGGTAGTAATTATCTGGCCTGTTTCAGTGCCATTCCCACTTACAAAAGTAGCCTCCATGTCCTAAATTAAATTGCGAGGTAAAAGATTAGACATGACTCATCATATGATAAATATGCTGAGGAAACTAATAGAGAATAGCAGAAATAAACAAGACTCCCAACAGAAGCTTAATAGTAAAAGGGTTCATGGTAAAAAACGCTATGATATAAGCTGTTCACAACATTCAAGTTCAGATAGCAAGCTAAGGAAAAGAAACAAATGACAACACCATGCAAGGATCCTGCTAGTGAATAGGCCCTAGGATTAGATTTTCCCAAATGTAACTTGTTCAGGCTCTACAACCAGGAAAAAACCAAACAATCTTGACAAATGAATTCCCCCCACCACAAGATTTGAACTCAACACCTAAAGCAAACAAAAGCAATAGCCCAAAGAGGCCAAAGTCCTGCCTAAGGTAGGACTTGGGGGTAGACTAAAGAGGCCTAATGTATGTAACAAGGCAGTGAAGTAATCACGTTCAAAGATTCAAAAGTTGATGAATACCCACTACTCTACAAAGAACACAACATCATAATAAGACAATGCTTTAGTCCACTGTAATCCAAAGCTGAAAAAACTGTCCACCAGAGACTTTTTCAACCAGCTGGAAAGAGGACGTTTCAACTCAGAAGGAATACTCCATTGATCAACAATAATGAGCGAAATTTCTGTCCACCCCAAAAGGGGTCACTCCCCCCAAGTTTACCTTGTCATCACAGCTATCTGCTTTCTTATCCTGGATTTTCATTCCATGCATTTCCTTAGGAAGCTGATCAACATCAGCTTGCGGCATCGTATCACCAAAATTCAAGCCTGATGTAGTTGCACTAGCCGCCATTGATGTTGAAGCCACAGGCTGCTCTGATCCTGCACCGCTTCTGTCCGTATGTGTTTCATTGGTAAAACTCACATCTGGTTCTTGCTCAAACTTTGCCCTCTTTATGCCACAGTCCCCACCCTATACAGATCGGTTGCACTTTGCCATAAACCTCCCAAGAAATAAAACGGCTCAAAAGCAACTTCACAATCCAACATCAGAATGAAACAGAACTCTTTAATCCCTTGATTCCTCAGTATCCTACTAGCAGTATATAGTAAATTGGAAGTTCAAAATAGAAGACGGTTGCGGACACCACATCAAGAAAGAAGGTAATCCTCCAAGAACTTGATTTGCATCCCATCACCTACTCCACTTTACTGATCAATTAACTTCCACCAGGTTAATTGTATCTTTGATTAATGGATTACTTCAACTCATCTTTAAACCAAGCTTTCGGTTTTAACAAGTCCTAACATAAAAATCAACCTAGCACAAACTACCCTTCAGCGTCTTTGTTTCCTTTCAAATTTACCAAGAGGACAAACATTTTCCTACATAAGTCTTCATACTAAATTTTGTAACAGACACATCAGACTCTTCAATAATAGATGCATTTATTGCAATCATCACCATGCATTACAACAAAATACCCAAACACACACATATTAACGGCAGATCACAAACAGGCAGATGTCTAATGCCTTCCGCCTTTCGATGTGCTCCCACAAAATTTCTTATTCACTTGAAGGGTCATGCCTATATTTAAAAAAATCAACGCCCTACCCCTACCCAAGAGCCCTTATTAACACCCTCCAGTGTGCAAACGCTGTCAGGCAATTTGCCACACAGGCAAACAAAATCTTGTCAGTCATTGTTTTCATGATTATTTGAAAATTTGTAATCTCGCAGGATAAGCCACCAAGTCTCCAGCTTAAGAGCATTAGTATATAACAAGATGAGCTAAGAAAGACGTTTCCATATTCAGTACCGGAAAACTCTAGACAAGTTGAAATTAATTATAAGAGGTTAACAAATAAAAACATATGTCTAAAAATATGCTCATCCATATAAACAATTAATGGTGCATGTATTTCGTAAAACAATATTGTACGGCATATGCAGACCACCCTTTCAAAAATCGAATGTGCATAAGTCAGCCATTTTCCTAGATTCAAAAGCTGGTGTTTGCCAACAAGCTGGTTATTGCCCACAACACTAAGGCTTTGTTCGGCAACAACATTTTGGGTAACTTTTAGCATTTTGACTAATTAAAACACTCTTACACCATAGTTTAGACGTTCGGTAAAGTAGCCTTTAGAATTAAAAATCAGCGTTTTAGCAAGCGTTTGTGAGCATCTTTCAGAAATTACCTAAGCTACCAGTCCACAGCCATCACCACCACCACATCTCCCTCAATCACACACCCCTCAATCACACAGAGAAGGGCCAAGAACACCAGCAGTTAAATTAAGGGCAAACTCTTTCTCGAATCAACCAAGAATCTGTAACATTGATCACACTGTGCTCCTAATTTCCCAGGTAATCAACAATAATCACCTCAAATTCTACCTCACTTCCAATTTCCAATCTTCTCAGTCAAAAATCATCCAACATTTACACTACACGCATCACATTAACCACCAAATCAAGCAAAACCACCTGAAAAAGCAACTTAATTCTTTCCTTATTATGGGGAAAATCAAGATATGGAACAAAATCTTCCTTTATTTCCAAATCAATTCATTTCTCATCCTACCTCAACACATATTCATTCCAAAACGATCATCATCAAAATCAACACAACAACAAAAACGAACCCTAATAACCGAAAAATGCAAAGAAACCGAAACTTACGGGATCGGAGACAGAAGCACGACCAGATGTAATGCTTTTAAGACGACGCATAACATTCATGGCTTCTCCTTGTTCTTATTCTTTTTCTTCTTCTCCCTCCCTCTCCCCTCACACCACCAAATTAAACACAACAAAATCAAAAACAAAAACAAAACCCTAGAAATTCAAACAGAGAGGAGGGAGGGGAAGAGTGAGAGAGGAAAACAAATTCTCCTCTCTCCTCAACAACTCGAAATCAAGCGAGAAAGTGATCGATCCTCTCTCCTCCTCTCCGATTGAATATGATGAACACAACAATGGCGGAAAAATCGAAAATTAGTAAAAAAACAGAAAAATAAGGAAAGGAGATGAATCAATCCACTCAATGGGAGGAAGAGAAGGTTTCTCTCTCTAGCTTTCTCTCTCTAGAACTCGGTCAAACCGCCATTTTCAAAGCTCCACACCCCACAATCATGGGGAGCCTCAACCTCCTGTCCTTATTTTAACGTTTCTTGCTGTAAGCAGTCAAACGGGAGTTCTCCACCGCCCGATTGCCCTCGGATCTAGGGATTTGACGGTACAGATTGGGGCCCTCTTTTGTCGTTTTTTGGATGAGGAGGGTGACGTGTGTTGGTTAATCATTGAAGGGGTATTTCAGGGACAAATAATTAAGCTTGGTGGGTGAGATTAATAATTTATGATTTTTATTTTTGATTTGGACGGTATTTATGTTTGAAAAGGTGGAAAATTTAGGATTAAGATATCTACATTTTATCCATTTAAAAAGTTTCCATTTTAAATTACAAAATTTATTACAATAGTGGATAGAAAAAGACAACATGGGTAAGAATTTTTTTTTTTTTTTTTGAATTTTGGTCTTTTATTTAGGTTTTGTTTTATAAGGATGTATATGATTAAATTAAGGTAATATAATACGTGTTACTACCTTCTTCCCAAAATATTTATACTTTTACCTAATTTCTTTGTCGCAAATTATCTGTCTCATTTACAATTTCAAAAACTGTAATTACTTTTCTACCCCTACTTAATAAATTCATTTTTCGCTTTTTACAATTCCAACAACTATTAACTTCTATTAAATTAGGGGTATTTTGGGTAAATTACAAACTTTTTACTTCAATTTCCAATATGCATTGGTCTCTTCAAGTTAGGTAAATGAACAAATAAAATGGGACAGAGGTAGTATTAACTATTGATAATACATATCACTAATTGTGGATATTCCATAACAAATTTAACAATCATGGATTTCTACAATACTACCTCTTTTTCAATTTATTTATCCAAATAACGAATTTCTTTATCCCTTTCTATTTGTCTATGTTACAATTTCAATGATTGTCATTTTTATTTTACCCCTAATAAATAAATTTGTTTAGAATACCAACAATTTTTATTTTTTTTGTGCTAAGGATTTTGAATGGTAATTTTGGCAATTAACAAACTTTTCACACCATTACCAATGTACATTGATCTTGTAAAATTAGGTAAATGGACAATTAAATTGGGACGGAGGTAATAGTATCCATAGATAACATATGCTACTAACCATGGATGTAGTAAATGTATTGTCATGGATTATCATATATTAAGGACTTTTAGAATGTTTTATTCTATGGATTGAAGCTTTTGGCATTGTGTCATGCATAGCTACTACATGTGTTTTGTCTTTCATCAACTATAAACGAGTGCTTTATTGATCTTGTATGTACTTAGACCCTGTTTTTTTATGCGGTATTTTGCGGAATGGTGTGATGAGGTGTGGTGGAATTGTGGCGGGTATGGTGGAATTGTGGTGAGTTATTGATATGTGGGGTAGGTGAGGAGAGATGATGTAAAAAGTAGATGAAAAAAGTGAGGAGAGAGAAAAGTGAGGAGAGAAAAAAGTAATGATTTGCGGTAAAATGTGACACAGCCTACCGCAGTTTGCCAACCGTTGAAAAGAACAGGGCATTATCCAAACAATTTACATTATGTTCCAACAACGTCACCAGTGACATATTATTAATTTGTTGATGTATTCAACAAGAGTACTCCATAATGAACAAAAACAAAAATAGATTACCATATTAATATTCATGAATTACATATATAATGAACCATTAATGTATATATTAAATCTTGTAAGAAGAAGAAGAAGAAGAAGAGGAGGAGGATGAGGTTCTATCGAATTAGTCTATCATTAATATTAATAGGTTTAGAGTATAGATAACTTTCTTTACTTCTTCTACTTCATCATTTTCTTCTTTCATCTTCTGCTTCTTCTTTCTCTTTCTTCTTCTTCATTTTTTTGCTTCCTTCTCCTTCTTTGCAAAAAACCTCACCTTTCCTCTCCTCTTTGGACAGTTAATTCAATTTTCGGGCAACAATTGTGAAAACACAAAAGCTAGAATTATTGAAATATTTCACGTCAACTCAGCAATGTATATATCATTTTTTTAACACGATTTGAAACTTCATCATTTCACTGAATCTTTTCTATCAATTTGGAGACTTCTGACTTCTGAGTCATCATTCATAATCATTAATCCCAAAAAATAGCCCCAAAACTCCCACCGGGCCAGCCTTATCATAGGCCCAAGTCTTCATATTGTTTGTCACAAACACACAGCCCATTGTACAACTAATGGCCCAACACCTCTACTCTCATCAGCAGGCCATTGCATAATGCAATTGAATATCTGAAACTATGGACCGAATGGCCCATTTAGTTTACGTGGGCCATACTTTCACCATAGGATTTTTATTAAGATTAATTGATTATCTAGTGGAAGCAAAATAATTTTATATACAAAATTTGTGAGATCAATGGGTTCATATATGTTCAAGTATATTTTTTAAGGCCGACATCAGAGGTTGCAAGAGCAAAATACATTATGATTACAAAATTAAAATAAGAGCAGCAGCAAACTTCACTATATAGTCTTGTTAACGCAATGTTATAGGGGATTCAGACATCTTCCCCATACACAAGATATATGATGAGGCTAATTCCAACAGATTTAGAAAACTTTTCGAAAACCGCAACACTAAAACAAGAGGGAATAGAATAAGGAAATAAGACGACAATTTTAACCTTGAGTCCTTATCAATACACGCCCAAAAAGGAGAGATCGCAGCTCGCCAAAGAGATGGTAGTCTAGTTGGTCAATTGTCAGTATGACAATACCCCATCTTTCAAGGTCGCCACCAAGATTAAATTCTAGGTGGAAACAAAAATTTTCTCATGTGCATGGAAATCACCGAGTTAATCTCTAACCTATATATATCACCAACAAACATAGTTATTAAAATCCCCATCAGGATCTATGGTTCTATGATTTTATGATCCTAAAATCCTCGATGAGATTTTACGATCGTATTCCATGATCTTACGTTAATTAATTCTGATCCTACCTACCCATGGATTCTAACTAGAATCTTGACTCTAACAAGTAATAACCTTGCCAACAAGAAATAATATATTTATTTCTAAAATGAAAGTATCAAAGTGTAAAAATAATAATAATAATAATATAATAAGGACTTGAGTGATAACATGTGATTGGAATCAGAAGATCATGGGACAGAGATTAGAGTGATTGACAATTGGTGATATGTACGTAGGAAAACGCTTGAAAATTTTGCTGTGTAGTAGTAGTACGTACTCATTGCTGAAGATGGAGATTTCACAAGGTGCAGAATTTGTATAAACACACCATGACTGACTGCCCCCACTTGTTTTTTGACAGGTAAATTGGCCCCTTCATTGAATCCATTTTAGTAATAACCAAGGTCACAGGTAAATTTAGTATGTTGGTGCTAGACCTGTTCAATGGGCCGGGGACCCGAAAAAATGCGGGTCAAGGTAATAATTTTAGAAGGTGACCCGACCCGACCCGGCCCGAGAAAGTCAGAGCCCCAAAGTATGGTCGGGCTAAGGGTCGGTGACCCGGCCCGGCCAAGCGACCCGCTAAATACAACATTTTTCAAAGAAAATCTTAGATTAAGTTTTAGTTTTTGTAACCCGATCCATCCCGACGACCCGACTAAACACATAAATAAAATGCGTAATTTTTCAATTTCTTAATTAAAAAATTCATTTTATATATTTGTGGGTCCGTTGACTCAGCCCGTAGGGTCAGGGCTCAGGCCGAAGATATGTGGGCCGAAGGTCGGGCCGACGGGTCAAAAACTTCCGACCCGACCCGTGACCCGACCTTTGAACAGGTCTGGTTGGTACCAAGTTGTTTATGATAGACATGAATAATCGATTCCACATGTACAATTTCTAATACCAAACATAAGTCATGATAATATTATCTCATCAACCCCATAATTTTCATCAACACCAAAAGTACTTTTGTTTCTACCCAAACTTGAGTTTTGGTAGGGAGCACGAAAGATTGTGGTCGTTATTATATGGCTACCACGTTTTTTGGTATGCGTATGCCTTGCTTGTTAGTATTATTGTAATTTTTTTCCTTTTTATAAAGATAAGATTTAGGCATCATGTTGTAAGAGTTTAAAAGGATTCTTATCAGCAATTAAAATTGAATTTAACATGATTGATGGATAGAAAACCTATATATCCATTATATATTGAGGATCATTCCCTGAATCGCACTCAAATATATTTTTAATTTCCTATAAATATCATGATGATGGTGATGAGATGCAAATCATATGCATAAATGCTCTAATCAGGGTAATCAAAAATCATTATGATTTGTTTGTTAAGATTCCTTTTAATAATTGACAGACAAAAGGCCAATTAACTCAACCATCAAAAATGTCAAATGACTTGTTTGTTAAGGTAGAAGGAATAGTAAGGAATAGTATCATCATCGATAACTCTATATTCACATTACATGTAATATAAGTATCAGAAAGTTTAGGTTGAACTTTTGGGCATTAAAGTTAAGGCAGAAGAAATCAGTCACTTCATGAACTTAAGCTTATAAGGGTGAACATTAAAGAAATCTTCTAAACCGTATTTAAAATGTGTTTTTCTTAAAAGTTTGTTTTAGTTATTGTTACCGTTGTTTTTTAAAAGTAGGTGAAAACAAATCAAGTCAATTTCAAGCTTTGTACAGTCGAAGCTTAACTTGTGAGTTGTGAACCATTTTGTGAATTCAGCTCACTTTACGAAGCTAGTCAAGCCCAAAAATTTAGGATGGAGGCTTGACTAGCAAGCTTATGAGCCCCTTACGAATCTTACCAGACTCATATTTTTCCTATTTTATTATACCACGATATGTTTGTGTTCTAAGTTTGAGCTATAAGTCACTCAAGGTTTTCTTTAGTTCAAAGCATTTTAAACTTCCCCTACTTTGATAATTTGTCACTTAAAAATTATATGGGTCATTTTCCCTAATCATGAATTTTTAAATATTCTTAACTAATGTACATTTGTAATTTTATTTATCAAGATAAAAAAAAACTTGAAGTAAAATTCTCAATTTACCATGACCTATTTTTAGGTATATCTAATCATGGCATGCGAGAAAATCGCATCACCGCTATATATCTTTTTCTTGACAAGCTTTGTTATCCATTGTGAGCCAATTCATGTTTGAATACCATAATATTTGACATTTGAAACCAAGCATTTGTTCATAATCAAGAACGTTAAAGAATTGGAAGGGAGTGAACCTCTTTTTCCTTCGATTTTCACCCCTTCAACTCTTTTAACCATTGGAATACAACGTACACGAAATTTTACGAATATGGCAGTTTCAAAAGAAAAAAGCCTCGTGATCATTTTCACAATGCTTTTAATTTGCTCCATGGTGGTTGAAGCTAAGGGCCATCGAAAACTCATCCTTGGCGCTGCAGCACAAGGTGTTGGTAATGTTATAGACGGGATAAAAAAGCGCACTTTTATAACTCCCCAAGCCCTCAAACCCCGGCTAGGAGGAAACATCTCTGCTAAGCTGCGTGGATGCTCCCTTTCTACTGGTTGTGCGCGTTATTTGGATTAAATCCCGTAATTATTTCGTATTTATTGCAGCCCTAATGAGTTATAGCCAAAGATTGAAGCAACTTATGAATGCATGCAAGGACGTACATCTATGTGCATGCATGCATCACAACATATGGAATTGTGCAAATTCTAATGTAAGACGGTTTTACACAAAAACTTTATAGGAAAGTAGATTTTTTTTTTGTTTGACTGCGTGACCCAACCGTGTCGATGAATCGTGTTATAACTTTGTAGGGCTGAGAAAATATCTATTGTGTCATCAATATATAAACTTATACAGATGATGTGAAAATCGATTGTTGAATAGCTTGATTATGAACTACATGCTTGTGTTATGACGTGTATAAATATTATTCAATAATAAAAGGAGATGTCCTTGAGATAACTTATTGTATCTTTGTGAATTCTTTGTATCCAAACCTAACTACTTTCACTTTGCTTGTACAATTCAAATTCAAGGACAACAACACTTGTATAACAATGTTTTGTGTGAGACTTGAAAGAATTTCCTATAACATTTTGTTGTTGTTATCATTAGGCATTTAAGACAATGATACGTATCTTGAATCAAAATCGTTAATAACCATTTTAAATTGTCCATAATTTATCATTTTGTAATTTTCAATAATATTTTTTAATTAGTAACATATATATTTATCAACTATAAGAGTATAATAACATTTATTTAGCTAGGTCAACAAATACAGATAATAATCTAATTTTATCAACCATAGAAGATAATGCACATTTATGCATAGGTTTATATTTATAAAAAAATATAAATAAATAATTATCTTTCTATAATTTATAAGTCGTAATAGGCCTCAAAGTAATGAAATATACATTCATAATAATTTAAATATATTTATATTTAATTTTTTAAGTGATTTAGCCAAAATTCAATATTATATTAACCATCTTGAATTGAGACACTTCCCATCTTACATTCTCTTCAAGGTACTTTTATAATATTTAAAAATTGACTTGGCAATTCAGAAGATAAAACTAATTATAGATACAACCTCCGTTTATTTTTAAGTGTCGCATAGGTAATTGTGTCAAAAATTTTGACCATTAATATATTAATTTGTAAAATGATTCATCAAATAAAATTGATATCATTAGATTCGTAATAAAAAATATTATTGAAAAAGTATAATATCGAATTTTTCTATAAACATATTAGGTGAGAAATTTTTGATTAAAAACGGACCTCAAAAAACGTGAAAGACAAGATAAAAAAAACGGAGTCAGTAATATTTGAATCTATAAATTTGGCAAAAAATAAGGACCATGTCAAGTGCTATCATAAATTACCATATAATTAATGAAGAGTTGACATTGTAGTCATCATAAATTAAAGTTACCAAAAATATTGACAATTTCGGGCATCACAGACAATCACCTCCTTTGTTGGTTCATTTGTGATCCATGCAATTTTTTAATTGACGAACAAAAATGACTTTAGGTAATAAATGAAGAAAGGTATAAGAAAACAACTAAAGCACTTTGCCATAATTTATTCTTTTGTACTTCACTGGTTTTTTTTCTTCTCTTTTTCTTCCCTCTACCCAATTTATTTACTCATTATTGGGTCATCAAAGGAGAAAAGGGTTGATACCTTAAAAAAAAAAATAAGGGTGCATTTGGTTGGTAAAAATTGCGGTGAAATTACCAATTTTTTCGAGTTGACTTATTTTCCCCATATTTGAATGCAGGTAGAATTTGAGAAAAATCTTACTGTAGGCCCACTATTTCCTAGCACAACTAAAAATATGTGTGTTACCAACCATTTTTTCCAACCAATTTAAAATGGTTGGAAAACCAACCATTTTAGCAACCATTTCATATTTCAATTATTTTTCAAAAATTTTATGTGGGAAAAAAGGTTGGAAATTTCAATCACTTTTGCTAAAATGGTTTGAAAATTTTCCTACTCTTTGAAAATGGTTGGAAAAATGGGTCGGATTACTAACCATTTTCCTAGGAAAATTTTACGATGGGCCCACTATTTCTTAGGAAAAATTTTCTTTAAGAGGCTAAGTGAAATTTTTCCCAAATAAATCTTTCCTATTAAAAACTTTGCTGAATTCCTACCAAACACTCACAAGCAATTTTGTTCATTTCTAAAGAAAAGGATTTATGAATTTCTCATATGGTAATGGTCCGACAATATTAAATACGCCCTAGAATATTTCTCATCTCCTACCTTCTAATTGGTGTATTAATTGCTATGACATTGAAAGTTCAAGTGGATTTTTTGTCACCAATTTGTGAGTTCATTGAATTTTCCTAGTTCCTTAGCTATAGCTAGGTTTCCTTCAAAATTTAGTACATGTTGGTTAGCGTTATTTGTTGAAGATAATATATAAATCATAAATATTTGATTCAATTTATTTATTTTTTTTTATAGAGGACGAGGAAAATGAAACCTTTATACTTGATGTCGGCATTGGTAAGTAGACTGTTAAAAGGGCGGTGATGCATGTTTTGTCCCAAGACACTCTTAAATATCTTATCGTCTTTCACCAAAATTAGTACTACCTTTGTTTCAAATTAATTGTCAGTTTGTCTAAATTTTGATCGTTAATTATTCATACGTTAATAATGAGTTATAATATAAATTATCGTCATTATAAAGATGTTTTCCTAGCAATTATAACAGAGGTAATTTTATATTGTAACTCATTGTAATTTATGAATAATTGACGATCAAAATTAGTCACGTAACAATTAATTTGGAAAGGAGGGAGTATTTCTATAAATCTTTGAAACATTTTTTTTTATTACTAAGTAGTAGTTTTTAATCATAAGAAGGTTTGGATGCATTGGCTACACCAATTAGTATAATTGATACCTTAAATGAATCAACCTCATCCGTTAAGTATATTTTAGATGTTTTTTTGAAATACAAAAAATAATCAATAAAAGTATAACTTTATGCAATAATTTATATGTAATATTATAGTTATAGAATTCAACATACTAGTTTATTTTAATTTAATCTATAATAAATGATTTTAATTATAGGGCATGACACTTAAAATATATCTTAACCCAGTACTCCTATCATTTCGATTGTTAAAATGAGTTTTGTGAACTGCGGGTATGATATTAACACTGATATAAAATATAGTGTAGTGTGTTGAAGATATAATTGTACTATAACTTTTTATTGGTTGATAAAGTATATTAAAAAAATTAAAATTTAATTTTTTAGCCATTATTTTTATGAAAATTGTTTACATACAAATGTTTATGTATTTTTTTCACATCTAATTTAAATCATCAAATTGGACACTTATTTTTTGAATTTCTGAACTAGGGATGACAATAGGGCGGCGAATCCCGTACTCGCCAAGGCCTCGCCTCGCTATGGGGAAAATTCCTGCTCTCGATGGGGATCGGGATGGGACAAAGAATTAAATCCCCGAGCGAAGGCGGGGCTGGAATGGAGATAAAAATTTTCCCCGTCCCTGCCCTCGTTTCCCCGCTCAAGAAAGTTACCCACCACATATTTTTCATCCTGGTCCACGATTTCTTTTAAAATACATAAATACCCTTTCTATATTAAATTTATATGTATAACTTTGGGCAATTTATAAATTTAGTTAATCAAAAACTTTAAACATAAATAAATAAATTTATTCTCTTTAACCATAATTCCTAATTCTCACTTCGTAATTATCTTATTTTGGTCTTAGTCTCATCCTCGCTGAGGCCCCACTAAGGATGGGAATGGAGGTGAGGATGGGGATGGGGGAAGATTTTCCCCTCGTAATGGATAATGTGGCGTGGTACCCGTGCAGGTATTGGGACAGGGAATATACCCCCGCCCCGACCGTCCCATTGTCATCCCTAGAATCCATATTACCCAAAACCTTTATACTTTTGTTATAATTTATTTCTCACAACAACAAAACTAGGGCACAAAAGTTGTTTTGTATGGAGTACTAATTATTACCAATAATATTTCTCCCTTTCCTAGAGATACCCTTGTAGTTGTAGACATGGAATTATAATTTACACAATTATTTAAACGTGTTGGTATCAATTCAATGATTGGGGTTGAGGGACATCCCAATACAATAATTGTTACCTTTTTCTAGTTATCTATAAATCATGTACTATCATTTCTAAACCCTAAAGTCCAATATGCTATTTTTGTTTCCTCTTTTCATTATTGTAACATCATCTATTTAGCCAGTTAACCCTAATAATGAATGATGGCCCCTTAATAATTTATGATATATTGCTATATTAACCATAAATTTCATTATTTTGCATGAAAGTCAATATCACAAAAAGCGTAGCTTAATAACACATAATCTTGAGTACCCATTGGGTATTTTGTAACAACTGGGTTTTGGAAGAACATTGCTCTATTGTGTATCTCTTTGGATGTTTTGCTGTGGGAGGCCACTGTTTGCGTGCCGGTTGTGCACTGTGGCTCTCACTTGAGGATAATAAAATTGGGCTAGTTGTCCTAATTATCGAAAAAAATAACACATAATCTTATATGTAGAAGCAGTTTTCGTATTTGAAACTGATAGAGTAAGTAGAGGGTACGTAGAGTAGGGGTGAAAACGGTGCGGTGCGGTGTGGTTTCGGTGCGCTGAAGTGATGCACTAGATGAAACGGTGCGCGAAAACCATAAACCGGAACCGGAACCGAATCACCCGGTTTTTAAAAACCGGTGCACCGACTTTAACGGTGCGGTTTCACCGGTGAACCGGAACCGCATAAATTTCTATCAAACATACAAAAATCTCTATTTAACAAAAAAAAAAATCTTTATTTAATAAAAAAAAAGTGAGAACCAAATTTACTAGCCCATAAGCCCAACCCAATAACACACTAACACACTAACACCTAATGTTCTTTTTTTTTTAACTAGTTAATTTATATTATTTTTGTATTAATTTTTGGATAGAATTTTTTTTAACCAAAATTTATATATACATGTATTTAATTATATTAATGGTGGGGTGCTGGTTCCCCGTCGGTGTGAATATCCCAAACCGGAACCGCCCCGTTTAGTATCCGGTTTTTCCGGTGCGGTGCACCGGATTTTTAAACCGGTTCGGTGTTGCCGGTTCCCGGTTTTTTTATCTGGTTTCCGATTCGGTGTGCCGGTTCCGAATTTTTCTTCCACCCCTAACGTAGAGACTATTGAGAAATAATAATTCACATATTTTGCATCATTTGAATCAAATATTTCTCTTTTAAAGCAAATAAAATGATTTCTTTTGTAAGATGTCAAGCGACACTTGTAATAAATATGATGAGAACAATTATACATCATCTAAATAAAATAATCGTAGATTCGATCCAAACAAAGTCCTCGTTCTTTTACGTGGCTGGCAGGCTGCGATGCTACACTTCACCGTATCTTTCCATATTTCACCACAATCCATCACAATCTATCACAATTTACTTTTTTTAATTTAATTTATCTTTTTATTGAAAGTTAAACTTTCCATATTCCACCACAACTCATCACAACTTTACCAAACCCACCATAATCCACCACAACTTTTCTCAACCCACCACAATCCACTACATCTCTTCCACACCACACCGCAACCAGCCGAATAAAAGAACAGGCCCAAGTATATGAAAACCAACGTTTTAATAACTATGAAAGAGTTTGAGAACCAAATTTCCTACCACTCCATCTTTTGAAGTTTTTTTAATGTAATTACATTTACCTTAACTGAGGTTTGATGTAATAAATTTTATATACCCCTTATGAAATAACTTTCAACCTACCCCACCGAAGTTGCACATGATTTTACCCTACATGAGTTTTATTGGAATAATTTTTCACAACCCACCTTTGTAAACTACCCCACCTCACAGGAGCTATATATGAGTGATTTGTACCCTACCTGAGGTTTCCTATAAATGTCATTTTAGGGATATTATTTATTTATCATTTTTTATTTTTCATAGCAGAGCTACAGGGTAGAGTCATCGATTCTACCGCCCAAATGTGGATCTACCCCCTTTGCTCCAATCGTAACCATTTTTCATCTTACAATTTTGATCTCCTTTGACGACGAATTCAATGCTGAGCATTTCTCTCGTCATATCACCATTGGACACGAGCTGCCAACAAAGCCTTTCCCCCAAAGTTCGCATGGTATTAAGATGTTTTTGTTCATTGTTGATACATGTATATATCTAAAGAGGAGACGTGGTTTCAGAAATTGATTAAAAAAAATTATAGTCTGTCATATTAAATGAAGCAAATAAACAAAACAATTCTAATTAGCCCCATTCGGAAATAAAACCATACCAAATAATTGAATTAAGTTAATTGGAATAAAATTAAACTGGTTCAAATTAACAAAAATATTGGTATATTTATAGGTATTTGTCTGAACACTTCACGAACTAAGCTACTTGCTATGAAAAAGTAAAAAGTGATAAATAAAGAATATCTTCGGAATAGCACTTATAGGAAACCTAGCTTAGGCAGGGTAAAAATCACTTGAAGCTTTGGTGAGGTAGGGTAAAAATTATTTCAAAAAGGCGGGGTGTGTGAAAATTATTATAACAAACTTCAGGTAGGATAAAAACATTAACAATTGCAGTGAGTTAGGGTAAATATAATTTACTCAAAAGTTTCTCATATATAAAAATGCTGAAGTTTCTCTTATCGCGAGGCAATCTAATGAGTTTTTTGTAGACAAGGGTAGAGGTACTTGAGCCCAACATTCAATGCTAACATTCTCAACGTTGTTATATAAAGGAAAGGAGTGTTCCATCCAAGTATCAAATATTCTAGGTGGAGAAGACAGAATGTGAAATACTTATCATGAGCGGGAATGATATCCCGATAATTTTAGAGGTCTCGCTCCCGCTCTCGGTTATAATCGGGAGCAAACTTATGCTCCCACTCTCGCTCGCACTAGGAGCAGAAAATGAATAGAAAAATATTTAGTCCGGGTACCTTAACCATTTTGCTCCTATTATTTTGTTTATTTCCATAAACAACTAACACAAAGAACATAGATTTTCTCAAATTTTATGAATATCGGCACAAATTTACTTACACCAGCTTGCACCTATAGTACATAGCCTCTTTTCCCAAATTGAAATTACACAATGTCTAACATGCAACCTCTTCTTCCAATATGTATGAGCACGCATGGGGCTAGGGCGGTGGGATTAGGCTACATTATGGGTCCTCGGCTCCTTGGATGGAGGAGCCTGGAAGCCACTGAGGGTGAGACAGTGACAATTTTTTATTGCACTCCTACAATGATCAGAATTTTGGGACCAGGACTTGACTAGGAGTAAGATGGGAACCGAAAACCCCTATAACGAGAAGTACATCTTCAGCTAAGGTAAATACTAAATTGACTGTAATGCACTGAACTAAGCTATTTTTACCTTTAAAATTAAAAAAAAGTTATTGGATGCTAATATACTGAACTTTTGAGGTATTGGACAATAATGCACTGAACTTCGACCTTGGACAATAATGTATTGAACTTTGAGGGGTGTTGGACAATAATACACCTGGAACAATTTTGATGGTGGTTGACGTGGTGGTGATCTTATGGGGCTAGTCGAGAAGATAAATTGGCCAAATAATATCTAAATTTATGACATGTCTACCAATCTACACAAGCAAAGGTGATTTTATGCAATTACAACAACAATCTCTCTGTGAAAACACGTTTAAGCAAATGTGATTTTATGTTTTTTTACTCTTTTCAAAGTTCATCCCTTTGCTTATGTGTGGATTAGCTGATATATCATAAATTTAAATATTTTTGGGTCAATTCATCTCCTCCACCTATTAAGTAGGATGGCCACCGAGTCAGCCATTGCAGGAATCATTCTGGGTGCATTATTGTTCAACATCCCCCAAAGTTCAGTGTATTATTGTCCAAGGTTAAAGTTCAATGTATTATTGTCCAACATACCAAAAGTTCAGTATATTAGCATCCAAAAACCCTTAAAAAAAGGAAAAAATATACACATATGATCATGAAACAGTCTACTAGGAGTATAGAAGCATGATGTTCCCGGAAATATAATATAACTTTTAGAAATAGGGGCGTGGTTGTTGTGATATCCGCCTCATTTTTGGGATGTAAATAATCGAAAAAACAAGTGCTAAATTAGGATTATGCTTATGAGAGTATCATGTTCATGTACTCATCATTTATAGTTTTATGAGCATATGTGTATAATTTTATGGGCATACATGAGTCAATTTATGAACATACTCATAAGACTCATAAAATGAAAATTGCAAACTCATCAAATTATAAATATATGGTCAATGTATGTATAAATGTTTTTAACAAAAAAACAAAGCTCTTCATCACCAAGGGAAACTCCCAGAATAAAGACCTGAAAAAGGTACGTACAACCTAAAGATCGAAAAACCAGTGGGTTTAATTGATCTATTTTTGTGGTAAATCTATACAATCTTTATATTTTCCTGACCTCTTAGCTAAAAACAAAACATTTCACCATAATTTGAGGCAGTATTGTCTGTACACAATTTGTTGATCAATTGTAACTGAGACTTCATTAAACTTCTTCCTGTTTCTTGCAAGATATTACCACAATTTGTTAGTCATGTATAAATTATGAACACAAATCACAAATATCTCTATGAGCAAATAATAAAAATTATATACTCATAAATTTACACATAGATTGTTCATATATTCTCGTAAAACTCATTTCAGGATTAGAGAATGAGGTATTCCAGAAACAATAATCTAACTTTCATAACACCTGCTCTAGCTTGAAATATAAAAATTATGTTTCTAATTTTTACAAGTAGGGCTGGCAATGAGCTGACTCGAGTCTGAGCTTGGGAGGCTCGAGGCTCGGCTCGTGAATTAGATATATCATAGGCTCGGCTCGGCTTACGAGCCTGAAAGGCTAGGCTCGTGGCTTAGCTCACAAAGGCTCGCGAACTCTCACGAGTTTTAACTAGGGGTGTTCATTGGGTCAAACCCGGACCAGACCGAAACCCGAAATAGCAAAAAAGTTGGACCAAAGACCGGACCGAAAACAACCGGTCCCAACCCAGACCAACCCGACGAGCATTTGGTCCGGACCAACCCAGACCGGTTTGGACCGATTGAGATCTTATTGAATTTTTTCTGATAAAATTTGTAAATAGACAAATTAAATAATTATGTATGTCTATTGTTAGGAAGAACATTTTTTTTGATATTGTAAATAGACCTAATTTATGATATATAATATTAAAAGTTGACAATGATAAATTGAAAAAGATAAATTATGTTAAAGTTTACCAAAATTTAATCATTGTTTTTCATTTACGTGAATATTATATCAATTTAGGACTCAAAGGATCATTAAATTTAGGAAATAGAATAATCTTTCTAGGCTATAATAATATGATTTTATGGTATAAAAATTTAAATTTTATCATTATTGGGTTTCCGGTCCGGGTTTAGACCGACCCGGACCGAAACCCGAAAACTAAAAATACTTGGACCGAAGACCGGACCGGTTACCATCCGGTCCGGATTTAGTCCGGGTTTTTGGGTTAATTGGTCCGGACCGGAATATGAACACCCCTAGTTTTAACGAGTTCATATTTTGTTTATTGCTACTTATTTTGTTAACATACAAAGTGATCAAATACAGTGTAATTCTCAAAATAGAAAATAATAAGAAAGAAAATTTTAAAAAAAATCGAATAATGATATAAGATTCAAAATTACTTGAGTCAAAAGAACACTAATAGCATGAAAAATAAAGTGATTTGATAGCGATAATGAAAATAATTTAAGATTGCGGATTTACAACACATAATAAAAATAGTATTTCAAAAGTATAAGTTCCAATTTATGTGATGAATAATTTGATTATTGAAATGATATAATCAAGTATAACATATATCATTCAGTTTTGCATTCTCACGAGTTGTGTGAGCTTCACGAGCCGAGCTTCCTTGGGCTCGGCTTGGCTCGTTTATGTGTCGAGCTCAACCCGGAGCTTGCTTGAGCTTATCGAGCCGACTTGACTCATTGCCAGCCCTAACTTATATGCACTCTCGTTTGAAAGACTGGGCACCCTCTGCATCCATCTAGCATCAATTTTGTAGTACTACTAATTAGGCCATGCAAAACTTTGATTGGTCATCCCTCCTGCCAAAAAAAAGGGGGGGGGGGTATAGGCACCAAAGTTCATTCGAATTTAAAAATTGATCAACCGATCAGTGCCCGATTTTAAATCGAGTCGGATCTCGAGAAAGAAAATCGGGTTCGGGTTGTTCGGATTTTAGGGGAAAATTCGGGTTCGATCATTTCGGATAATCAAACAATGTCCTATCCCGGTTTGTGTACGAATTTGGTTGGCTTTTAACTATCTTTATATACAATCCAGACAACAGACAATGGACAATCGTATAGTATTCGGTCATTCCAACACCAAAAGTGTGAATTTGTCTTTTTAGACACGGATACCGGACATTCGAGTTCGGGTCTGTGTATGGTATGATTGGTCTCAGAGTCCAAATTGCTTATCAAATAGGGTCCGGGTAATAAGGTATTGACCAAATGACCAATTTGACCAAACCCAAAATTACGCGGACCCAGATTATTGTTAGGCTGACTACTAAGTATTAAGGTCTCGTTCTTTTATACGGTTGGTAGCAGTAGGGTAACGGTGCGGTGCAGTGCGGTGAAATTTGAAAAAGTGTGGTGAAAGTTATAGTAGGTAGGGTAGGTTAAGAGAGAGAATGTGAAAAGTATATGAGAAAAGTGAGGGTAGAGAAATAATTAAAAGATATATTGGTAATGATTGTGGTGTGGTGTGGTGAAGTGTGGTGGAAAATTAAACAGTGCGGTGCTGTGTGGTACCGGACTACAACTTATCGTATAAAAGCATGGGGCATGCCTTGTTTTTTTTTTTGTGCGGGTGATAAGATGCAGAAATAGTGCGGTGTGGTGAAAATCATAGAAAATGCGGTTAGGTGTGGAATGATATGGAAAAATTTGTGGAAAATGTGGTTGATGTGGTATGTGAGTAGAGCGAATGAGATTTATAGAGGAGAAAAGTGAAAAGATATATTGGTAATGATTGTGGTGAGGTATATATAATAAAGTATGACCGAATATTGAGTGATATGACGAGTTGTCTACCGCAACGCACAAAATAACAGGGCTAGCTTAGTGGTTAATTCAATTAGGAAAGCGAAAAGCACCTACATTTTTTCAGACGAATTTGACTTTACCATTGAGCCTCGAGTTCAAAAGTAACCATTGATATATTTTACACGGTGGAGGGTAACAAGAAGATATTAAATTGTCTATGATAATTCGACCCATTGTCATCTCTATTCGGTAGTCATATATGCATGTAAATGTGGTTTAGTTGCCAAAAAAAAAAAGGGGGAAAAGACGTGCATATAAATAAGAAATTAGGAATATATGAGATCTAAGTGTACGTATAGTCCCATCCAAACCTTAGCTAGCAATAGCAAATACTTAACAGCATGGGGGAGGCCTGTCAATGTGAACCCTCACGTGTACAACTGTACATTAATAGCCAGGCTTTAAGCATTGTAAGAGCACCCATTAATGGTGTACATAAATATTATTAGTGGAATCAGTATGATCCACAATAAGAGTCAGTGTTAACTCTTTATGTTAATTTGATATCCAATAGTAAATATGAGTTTGGTTAAAATAATTATAAAAAATGTATGTCCCACATTTAATAATTTAAATATACAACAATCAAAATAAAAAAAAATAAGAAAGAACCGTTGAGAATTTCGTTTTCACCCTCACACGCAAAACATGATGAGTCCAAGTTATTTTCACCACTGACACTCGTCCTAGCCGTTGCATACTTTTCTCGTCCTCGCGCATACCACATTGACGTCATGTCACTCTCAAACTTGACGGGATGTACAGTTGCACTAAAAAACCACGGTCCCTTAGAATTTACAAGGACAGACCTTTCACAATTGGATCTATCTAATTCCTACTTGTAGTTTAACTGTATAGTCTCTATCGGTGATCTGTCTGTACGTACACTACCTCATTCAATGCTCTACCTCTACTACCTGGGAAATGCTTGTACCAATAATATAGATTGCAGGAAAAAAGAAGGGGGAATATTTATGGGCTAGGATAGTATAGATAGCTATGTGAATATTTGAATCCCTATGCTCAATAGTCAATAATCATTCTATACATATAGTATGTTCTATCAATGGTAAATGGTAATGGTACTCTTTTCCTTTCTCAGGCACCGTTCTTTTGTGTGTTTAATTTGCGTTGCGTTGTGGTTAGTTGCGGTAAGTTGCGCTGAAAATAGTAAAAAAGTAATGATAATTTACGGTATGTTACGGTAGGTTGCGGTAATTTGCGTTGCGGTTAATTGCGTTAACACACAAAAGAACGATGCCTCAATATTATTTGTTACTTTTAGTTTCAATGACCTCCGATTAGTATTGTATTTTCGCTATAAGATACTTTTATGTATGAAGCAATATTTACTATGAATTAATTTAATGGTAATTAGTTTCATATAACATTATTTTATATATACTTTTTTTACAAGAGTAAATTCGGGTAAAGATGGAAGGTTACAATGATATCACTAGCTCATTTTCATAACATTATTTTATATATTGAGAAAAGAATTATCAAAGTTTTTCATAAGAATGTATACAATACCCATTGTAATCTTTGAAAGAACATTATATTTAAAAAGGATTTTTGGACGCTAATATACTAAACTTTTGAGGTATTGGATAATAGTACACTGGATTTTGATGTTGGACAATAGTGCACTGAACTTTGAGGGGTGTTGGACAATAATGCACTCGAAACAATTTCGACGGTGGTTGACTAGGTGACGATCTGACGTGGCAAACCGAGAAGATGAACAGGCTAAATAATATCTAAACTTATAACATGTCAACTAATCCACACAAGCATAGTTGATTTTATACAACTACAATAACAATCTCTCAACAGAAACCCGTTTAAATTAACAAATGAATTTTTATGTTTTTTTTTACTCTTTTCAAAGTTGATTCTCTTTGCTTATGTGTGGATTAGTTGACATGTCATAAATTTAAATATTTTCGGACCAATTGATCCCCTCCACCTGTTACGTAGAATTGTCACCAAGTCGGTCACTACCGAAATCGTTTTAAGTGCATTCAGTGGCGGATCTCGACTTCCAAATTAGGGGTGTCTAATTATCAGTAAATTCAGTAATGTTAACATTTGAGCTTTTTTAGGGGTGTCCATTTAACACATGTTTATATTTTCCCTTTCCAAGTAATACAAGCTAGTTAAATTTTTTTTTAGGGCCCCAAATACGCCCCTGAGTGCATTATTGGTTAACATCACCCAAAATACAATGTATTATTGTCCAAAGTCAAAGTTCAATGGATTATTGTTTAATACCCTAAAAATCAAGTATATTAGTATCCAAAAACCCTTTAAAAAATGATTGTCAAAGAAAAGAATAAAGATAGTATTAATTTTTAACAACAGAATAAGGAATTAAGGATAGGTAATGTTAGGAAAGTGTCCTAAAATCACCAAATCTCTTGATCCAACAATTATTTGTTTCCTAATTGTATTAGGGTATTATTTAAGTTTCCTTATTATGTTAGGTTTCCTAATTGTATTAGATTCTAAATCTAATGGGAGTGGGAGTCAAGTTAGGTTATAGGGAGTTTTCCCTATAAATAGGGTGCATATTTCTCCACCAAAACACATCAGTAAACAGAGAGAGCTAGAGAGAGAGAGAGAAAATATTGAGAGAGAAAGGGGTCTCACCAATATTTTCCCCAGTGTATCATGAGAGATTGTGAGTTGAGTGTTGAGAGATTGTTATTATAATCTCCTTTGTGGATCGTATCACAACCTGTGATAGTGATCAGGTTGTACTCCTCCTTTCTCATAGTGGATTATTTTCTGGTTGTCGCTGTCCGTGGGTTTTTCTCCGAGTTCTTCGGTTTCCCACGTAATTCGGGTGTTTGATTTTATCGTTTATTTTTCGTTCCTAAATTTTGTCATAATATCCGTCATCTCGTTTTCGATTCTACTATTTGCTTCCGCTGTTACCTTGCTACTTACTTTTCTCTAACAAGTAAAATGTCAACAAATGATCATAACTATTTCAGAAAGAAATGAAATGAAATTTTAAGGGTCTGTTCTTTTATGCGGTGTACTGTGGTATGGTGTGGTAAAATTGTGACGGATATGGTGGTATTGATAATTGTGAAAAGGTAATTTGTGGTGGGTTGTGATGCATTGTGATGGAATGATATATTGTGGTGGGTTGTGACATTGCAGATTGCCAGCCGCATACATAATTATCAAATAAACATAATATTGACCACTGTTCATTTAATGGTCTGAATTGGGCATTGTATGAGTAAAGTGTGCATGGAATAATAAGTGAGAAGAGGTGACTTGTGAGGTTGTCAAAGTCACAAGCTAAGGGAGGACCAAACTGAGAACGAGAAGATGTCATGTAAATGTGTACTGCTTATATTGTATTGAAATGTAACCGCTGTTGCAGTTGCACCCGGGTGTCAGAAAAAGCATGCATTGGCATTGGATCCATCAGCTCTTTCAACCTTTTTCTCTGAAACTGGGGATGAATCACCGCGTCAACTCTCAACTTTGATCCCAAGCCGAAGTACAAGCGAGGCTCCATTCTTTTCCATTGAAATTGGATAAAGTAGGATTGAATTGGTTTACATAGGTCATGTTCTTTTATGCGATATTTTGTGGAATATATGGTGTGGTGAGGTGTGGTGGAACTGTGACGGATATGGTGGAATTGTGTTGGGTTATTGATATGAGGGATAGGTGAGGAGAGAGGATGTAAAAAGTAGAGGAGAAAAGTGAGGAAAGAGAAAAGTAATGATTTGCGGTAAAATGTGGCGGGTTGTGACAAACTGCGGTAGACTGTGGCACCGCAGTTTGCCAACCGCAGAAAAGAACAGGGTCATGGAAGGAAATAGTAGGGTTTTCTTTAAGAAAAAGAAATAGGAATGTTTATGCAAATTTAAATAGATTGAGACCCTGTTCTTTGGTTAGATTATTTTCATGTTTGCATCGATAAGTTAGGATAAGTTAGGAAAAATTATGATGGATTTTTGGAGAATTCTATTTTTAGGGTTGATGTTTTTTTTTGGGAAATTGTGTTAGATTTGGATAATTTTGGATAAATTGGAAAAATTATATCTAACCAAACCAAAGAATAGGGTCTCAGCCTTTTACGAAACAAAGGTCGTGTTCTTTAAAATAGTACGTATGATTAAGTTAGGTAAAATAAGACTAATAACGAAAGGAAAGATAAGGAAATGACATTGGTTTGAGGTCTTGTTCTTTTATATGGTGCGGTGTGATATCATCATTATACTATAACCATTACCACTATATTTCCTTACTTTGTTCTCTCCTCACTTTTATTTTCTACTTTCCACATTCTTTCTCCTCACTTATCTCATCTACCGCAACTTTCATCACAACTCACTACATTTTACCACACTTTTCAATGATTTCACACCATCATCACACTCCACCCACCATACAAAAGAACATGGCCTAAGTGTTTTTAGAAATTTGGGTAAGATAAGCATAAAATAAACCTAACTTACCGTTCTAAAAGGACATGAATTGAATCATTGAATTGTGGGTGATTTAGCAAAGGGAAAAAGAATGGAAGGGGGGGGGGGGGGAGGAATTGAAAAGGAGTGCATTAAATGAAAAAGAGACTCATTGAGTGGTGCAACCCAACAAACACCGAGAGAATAGAGATGAGTTTGTGAGTAATAAATGCAGGATGGAGCCCATGCACCGTGGAAACCAAACCGCTAGCTGGCTCTTTTGCCTGACTAAGTATGTTCACATTCCCATCCCATCCCCATTTCCAACTTGATTTACGCTGGCTCATTTTCTGTACGTTGTGCCCACAACTAATTAATGAATATTGAGTCTAAAGCTGGTTGTGGCCAAAAGGATAATTAGAAAGTTAAGGTGGTCAGACGTGGGAACAACTTGGAAGTTGATAGTCTTGATGATATTGAGGCAAGGATTGAGCGTATGGCTGGGACAATTAGCATAGATATAGGCGTGCGATTCCCCGATGATCCACCAAACTGAAGTTTTTTTATTTTTAAGAGCGTGTTTGAGTTGTGGTGGTTTTTGGCAGTCGTTGGTGCGACCCACCCTGCTGTGTTTTTTTATTTATTTAGCAGTGTTGGATGTATCTTTTTATCTAGCGTTGGTTGGTTGCTGTTCTCTTTGCGGTTTGATGTATTGTGTAATCTCTTAAACCTTTTGACTATCAATAATCGAAAAAAGATTAATGAATATTGCACCTTCACACTACTGAGTGAGACTCTACCAGAAATAACCCAGGAAGGAAGCAGGCATGTAGGATGGACTAGAGTATGCAACATCACCACTACCAATCAAAATTAAAGGATTTTTTTCATTTATTATCTTCATATGTTTCGTATATACTGCTACAGTACTACCACTCACTTTTTACACCCTGGCCTTCCCCTTGTATTTTCACACCTCTATCTCTTTCACGCTCCTTTAATTTTAACATTCTAATTAAAATGATACCAAGGTAAACAATAAAATTACGCGGAAAAGAAAAACGGAATTATTAGCTAATTTCATTGAGATTGCTTTTTTGTATTGTTTTGGTTTTATTCGGCGGTAGTGCTTGTTAAAGTCTTTGCAGTGTTTTTATTTAGCAGTTTGGTTGTAACCTTTTTTTGGTGGTGGTTGCTTACTGTTATGTATGCGGGTTGCTGTATTTTATGAACTTTTAGTATTTTGGCTATTAATAATTGAAAAAAAGAAAGAAAACGGAATTATTCAACGTCAATTTATGAGGGTAAGATTGCATGTATCTCAACATCCATTCTACACTTATGGTCATGTTCTTTGGTTAGTTTATTTTCAGGTTTGGATAGATAAGTTAGAATAAGTTATAATGTTTTTTTTGTATAATTGTGTTTTTGGGGTGGATATTTTTTGGGAAATTATGTTGGGTTTGGATAAGTTGGAAGAGCTATATCCAACATAACCAAAGAACATGGCCTATGTTTGTTTTCTGAAAGTTTGTTTATGTTGTATGATTAGCGCGCATCAGAATAGAAAATTAGTTATATATTAGAGGCAAAATATGCAAAATTTGTATTAAACATAGTAAAGCAATATACGGTGGTAGTGTGTTACTCAATATTTTTTCACACTTTATTACAATCATTATCAATATATTTCCTCACTTTTTTCCCTCTACTTTTTACATTCTCTCCTTACCTACTACATTAACCACACTTTCTACAAATTTACTATCATTCCACAGTACATCATTTCCACATCTTATCAATTGCATAAAAGAACATAATCATATTATTATTAGGGTTTGGTGATAAAAAAAAAAAAAGTTAATTGCTAGAGTTATATTTGGTAAAATTTGTTATAAAAAAATAAAATGATAGATAATTAAAAACAAAAAATTAGTTAAAATAGATGGATTTAGGCTCTATTATTTAGCTTGGTAGGATAGATTTATCTTTACCTAACCTTAACATTAAAAAAAAACACAACTTATTATAAACCAAAATCATATGTGTAATTTTAAAAAAATCATATTTGTGTAATTATTTAGTCATTAACCTACATCTTCTTACAAAATTAAATTCTCAAATAGCATAAAAAAAACTGCCCCACACAGGCCACAGTATAAGCAGTTACAACAATGTTCTTGAATTCATCAAAACAATGTAAGAGCAGTAGGAATGCGGAATGAAACTCAAAGAATTTTAACTCTCTTTCCTACTTGGCACACCCTCTCTCCTACAGCATTCCAGAACTCAAAGGAATGGGAAAAAAATGAGGAGAAAGGGTGTGTCAAATAGGAGAGAGAGTATCAGAATTCCTTAGGTTTCAATCCGCATTGAAAATTGATGTCAATACCAAAAAATGCAGCTATCATATACTCTTAACTTACCATATCATAAAATTGAACTTTCAACTTAAACAAGAGAGATACAACTGCATTACATACTTTGCAAAGGTTAATTCACCTAACTACCCAATTTGGACACTCAAAAAAATCACCACTGGACAGACTTTGTAAAAACATGAATCTTCATTCTTCACAACACTAAATTAACACCAACCCTTTGAAATACACTAATGAGTAACCGAAATAAGAAACCCATATGGGTCGAGTTCTGAGTCAATACCCGAACCACCACCTTGCCCGACACCAACACCAACACTTCTCAGCAAGGATTTTACGCGACACCCACGCCCGTGGTTCGTTCTTGACTCATCCTCCCACTTTTGAGTTTCCATCTCCGCTTTTTACCAATTACCGAAAAATACTCTAACAATTACCACTTAAAACAACCTTGGATACAAAAAGAACACAAACTTATTTGTACAGCCGTTTGATCGAGGGGGCTCAATCCAACGGCTAGCTTTCGCAGTGAAGGGCAGCCTTGATCTTCTGCACGGTGCACGAGATGAGGTTGTTGACGGTCTCGACGGACTCCACGGTGAGCTTGGCGGTCGGGAGGCTGTTGACCAGGATCTGGAAGGCCACGGTCAAGAGGGACCCGCCTCCCCTGGACGGGTTCGTCGGGCTGGAGCCGCGTGGGCCCGGGCTGTCGGGGACGATGGCGAACCCCGAGGGCAGGAGCGCCACGTAAGCGGAGTCCCCGCCGTTCATGACCACATGCATGGCCGGGATGTCCACAGGGGCGTACACCACCAGCGACCCTGACGCGTCCGTGCATGTCTCCTGCAGTATCAGCATGCTGCTCTGGCTGCTGTTCATGGCCTGCATGAAATCCCACAAAATCAATTCACCCTCGATGCACCAGCTTATTTACACAACTGCCACTTCCAAAAGATAATAGTACTAACCAAACAAACAAGAAATTTGTGTGGTCACTGCTGACTATGAAATTGTCCCCCACATATTGACTTTTTATTTGATGAATGATGAATAATCTTTGTGATTGAAATAGGAGCATAGGTTAAAAAGGGTGTCCCCATATATGCTTCCAAGTAACATGTCCTTTACACATACATCCAATCCCCTGATTTGAACCCTCCCCTTTTCACCCTTTAGCATAAGACAAACCCTGATTTTGACCTTTCACTCCAGGACATACATACACTTACATAATTCCAACATCTATCAATAATCCTTCTTCAACGGTGAAGATTATGCATGTATTTTCTCATCCAATCCAAACAAAACAAAAAAAAAAAGGAAAAACACCATGCATGTATGTACTAGAAGAGAGAGTGAGAGAAAACGTACGCTAGCGCGGAGGAGGGAGACGCAGTTGCCGTGGTCTTGGCCCTTGGCGATGTGGGCCATCTCCTGCATGGGCCCGCCGTTGGAGAGAATGTCCCACTCGCTCCTGAGCCGCTCGTCGCGCAAAAAGTCAAAGAGCTTGTGAGGGGGCACCGGAAGCCACACCGAGGTGGCCGCACTCAGCACGATCCCTGGGGGCTCCCCCGGGTCGTCCACGCTCTTGCGGGTCATGACCCGCACGTCCTCGTCCACGTGGCCCATGTTGAGCTTGTTCCACTTGTGCACCGTCGAAGCGCACACCCCGGCGCAGAAGTTGTTGGTCATCCTCTGAGCCAACCGCAGCATGCTCCTCCGCCCGCTTGGGGTTATCACTGTAGTTTGTCGTCGTAAACAATAAGTCTTACGTGAGATCATCTCGCCATAAATGTATCATAAGAACATAAAGTCGTAAATTTTTTTGAAACATTATGGGACGATAATCAGTAAAAGGACATCATTGGGGACCGTGAAATATTGAATAAGCACAGATAAAATGGGAAGGAGGGAGTAATCTTGATAAATGATAATGTACGGTTGAGTGAACGGAAAAATGTTTACCGCTGCTGTCTCCTGTAGGCACGGCGTTGGACATGAGGATTGCTAGGCACTCACATTGTCTTTGGAGGGTGGAGACCCATCTTTGGGCACCAAACCCCATCCCGGAGCTAATGAATGGCCGGTACAGCTGGTGAATTATACTCTCGTCGTATTCTGAATGCTCAACCCATGTAACCTATACACCACATTACAGAACCCCGTAAATATTTATCAACCACAAAATTTTCCGCTTTTTTTCCTTTATAGCATCTCCATGAACTTCAGTTCATCAGGGTTTAGTGGTTTACAAATTTATCTAGTTTTAGGTGCGATACAAAACATATATGCCTTCGCACTATATTGGACTTTAGCCAACAATTAGGGTAAGAAAAGTTCTCAAATTGTTTCAAGGACAAGGGCTTCAAGTTACGACTCGTATGATTTATTAAAACATAATCTCAGATTCATTGATGCCATTTTCTAGATTTCAGGACTGTAAATGCTGATAAATAGGAACAGAATGAGGCCTCAACTAAGGGACAAAATACAGTTCAACGAAGTACAGTCAAACTTCAAACACAAGAGACGGCGCGAGTGAGCAGGACAGTATGATAATTCATGTTGATACACAGCTTGAATATTATTATATCTAATCCATTATTCAAAAACATTACATTATTAGAAGAACGAACCAATAATAGAGAAATGGGTCTTGGAAATGTGAGAAAAAACGGAACATATCATAATAGAAATTTCAGACAAATCCTGGATGCAGCCTAAGATTCAAAATGAAGGGCAGCGATGAACGAAGCAGGTCCGCATCGAGATATGAACTACTCGTAGGCAGAAAAACATAGAATAGAAGAAACTGAGATGAGAACAAATTTGACAGTCTTGGGTTTTTTACTGCAAAGTCTTCAGAGAGTAGTTAAAAACATAGCTCACAGTAACATGGATTTGAGTAAAATAATAGTAGTCGTAGTAATAAAAATAATAATACAAGCTGGCTCGGAATGATGATCGAGGCAGCAGGCAGCATCAGGAATCGGAATAGAAACATCAAATGCATAGTTTAATCTACCGATGTTTGTAGATTACAAGGCGATAGTAGTTAGTAAAAAGACATGAAATTAATGTGTTCAAGGTACAGAAAATAAGGATAATAGAGACTTCTATTCATTAAACTAACAATATCCTCGATTTCCTGACACGTAGGTTAATTGTATATTAGTATGAAGCTTTATATGTGGCACAAAAGCAGCATCTAGTGTAATAAAATACTACACAAGTTGAGGGAAGGGGGATTAATTAATGGTTAATCGTCTGTTTGAAACCATAACCCATGACGACGATCCGGGTAATTAAGTGATTAATCACCAGACAAACAAGGTTCATAGATGGATGAGCTAGAAAAGTTTGGCTTGGGAATGGAGATGTCTTTCTCTTTGACATTGACTACTATGTTGTTTTCATCAATTAATGGAAGCTCAACTAGGCCTAAAAATTGTAGTTGCAACAAACACATTAAAGGCTACAATAGAAAGAACACCAACTTTTCATTTGGATCAATTCAACTCAAAAGCAAACCATGAAAGCAATTAAGAAGCGTGCTTGCCTTAGAATAGCCGTTGGGCATATCTTGAACAACACATCCCGAAGGAAGCCTCCTGCAGTTGACATATGTGGGTGACCCAGAACTTTCCCGGAGACAATCAATGGACACATCAACGACGGCCCACACTCTGTCCGCGTGCTGCTTGCAGAACCGGAGGAAGTTGACCACTCGGACCGGGACCAATGGGGACAGAACCTGAAGCTCCGCATGCATCTTTGAGCGGCCGGAAAACAAAACAAACATTAGAAGTTATAGGAAGCTTTGACCATAAATTTCTCAGCATACGTAATGATCTATCATGTGAAAATACCGGGTACAGTTTGAAATGTGGGGGAAAGAAAGTATAAAATGGCTAAGTATGGTTGTTGGAATCAATTATCAGAGGTGAATATCGAAAATTTTATATTGAAAATGTAAAATCCAAACTAATTACATTCATGAAAATTACTTTTAGAAACAAGAGTATGAATCTCATCTCAGTATCAAAGAGTCAAAAACTATTGATAAACAAGAGTATGAAGATGAAGTGCATTGTATAATGTACATACCAGCTGAAGGGCACCATTCCTAGTTCCTCCCATTCCACTCGAGATAACATCGGTTGTCGAAGCCCTAGCAATCATACACGGAAACATCTCGGCCCACCGATTCTGCAACAACAAGATCAAATCATGTAACAACCACATCACTACCCTACATTCTAAACCTAATCAATAATCGAATCATCGAAACTCAGGCTCGAGGGCTAACCGAGTCCATCAGGGTCTCCACGAGTGCCAAACTGTTGATGATCACCATGCCAGTCTCCCTCGTAGCTTCGGTCACGAACCCGTTCGGCTTCAACCCGATGCAGGGAGTCGTTGTCCTGGCGTACTCGTCAAGGTTCAAAACCTCCTTCCCCCCGGCCTCCATGCTCCTGAACCACAGCGGCTCGTCGGTCTGAGCCATCTTCACGAGCTCATCCATGGCGGCTAAGGCCAGCTCTAGATACATGGACCGCTCGAATGCCACGTTGGCGGTCGACTTGGTGGGGGACACGACCACGCCGGGCAAGCCCCCCGTGGTGATCCCGGACCCGAAATCGGGCGCCATCGCGGGCCCGAACCCATTGGACCCGACTCCGAGCTCTAAAGTAGAGCTCGGCATGGGGGGCCCGACAGGCCGGCCCAGGAACTTCCCGGCGAGGGCGCAGACGCGGTCCAATTCATCCTTCAACCGGGCATTCTCGATCCGAAGGTGCTGTTCTTCAATGGAGATTTCGCCAACCATGGCAGGCCCACCACAGTTGCTGCAGATTGGGTTCCTCATGGCCTCTCTAATGGACATGTTTTCGGCTCGAAGTTTATCGTTCTCTTGTCTTAGGATCGAGTTCTCATGCCTCTCCAATTGAGTCTACATACACATAAAACAAAAACCCAATTAAAAAAGTGTTTGAAGGTGTCGAAAATGGCGGAAAGAGGTGAGAATTCGGACAAACCTTCATCTGGGTACGACGATTCTGGAACCAGAACTTGACTTGGCGTGTCTCCAGGCAGAGACGCTTGCTTAGCTCCAACCTTTGCTTCTCGTCCGGATGAGGGCACTCTTTGAACACACTGTCAAAAAAAACCCAGAAAATCAGACCCAATTCAGAAACCCAGAAAAAATACGAGAGATAATAGAGAGAGAGAGAGAGAGAGAGAGAGAGAGGATGAATACGCTTCGAGTTCTTGAATTTGCTGAGGGGTGTGTCGGTGATAACGTTTCTTCCTGGGAGGAAGAAGATCAGGAGCATCTTGATCATCACCAGAAGCAGCACCTTCGAAATTATCACTCCCAGATCTACTTTCATGTTCTTCTTCTCTACTCCTTCTTACTCCAATTACTCCTCCTCCATTTGCAGTTGCATTTGGTTCGTAATTCTGATCTGTAACTCTCCCCACCACCTCCCCTTGCCCTTCCATCCCAGTTTGCTGCATCATCACCACACAAACAAAAAACCCATCAAAATTAACAGAAAAAGATAGATAGATAGATAGATAGATAGATAGATAGATAGATAGATAGATAGATAGAGAGAGAGAGAGAGAGAGAGAGAGGGAGAGAGAGAGAGTTACGAGGGCAAGAGAGAGGCCGGGGGAGTTGAAGAAGGACTTGTTATGAAGAGAATTGGGAGGAACAAGGCGTTGAGAAATAACTCCGCCGGAAGTCATGGTGGTGGTGGCGGTGGTGGTGTTCATATAAGGTATGTCCGCCACTATCCTCGCTCCTCCGCCGCCGACGTCGCCGCCGGCACTGTTATCCAGAAACCCCCCAAAACTCATCAATTAAAACCCAAAAACAAATTCCCAATCCTACAACTTATGGGATGGACGCTTGGGACGTTCTATAAAACAATGGCGACAGAGAGATAGAGAGAGAGAGAGAGAGAGAGGAGACAATATTCAGAGCTTTCACATTCACTAATACTACTAATACTACTACTACAGAAAGAAGAAGAAGAGTTGGAAATGAATAATATAGTAGTAATAGTGAGGAGAGGAGAGAGAAGACAAAAGGGGGTGATACTGTTGAATACCCAAATGTCTACAATTCCTCTCCCAGGAAAGATGAAAAGGTGAAGAAGACAAAAACACAATTGGAGAAAAGAAAACCCCAGAAAGAAGCTTGACTTTTGCAAACAATCAACACTCAGAACTGGGAAAGTGAAACCCTAGGTGGTTAAAAAGGGGGAAAGCTGTCATATTTATCACTGCCTCTCTGCATGCTTTGACAATCCATACATGGGTATCCTTCCATTTTCTTCTTCTTCTTCTTTCTCAGACCTAGAGATAGAGAGAGAAACTAGAGAAAGTAGAGAGAGAAGTAAGAATAAGAATCAAAAGGGGTGATGGAGTTGCAGAAGGAGATGAGAGAAGAAGGATGATGAAGAAGAAGAAGAAGATAAAAGGACAGGAGGAGTATGTGGAGTCATCGAAGCCTTACAAATACAAAACTACAAACCAAAAAAGAATTTTGCATTAAAAAAAAAGGAAAAAGAAAAGAGTGGAGTGTACTGCCCAGAGAAAATTATAGAAAAATGGGGATCGGTTGACTCTCTATTCCTTCTTCTTTCTGATCTCTCTATCTGCTCACTACTGTTTTTTGTGTTGGTTTTTCTTTTTTCTTTTTTATTTTTTGCAACTGTTGTTGTTGGGAGGAGGGTGGATACAGAAAAGTAGAAAGCTGACTGATTAACGTGACATTATATGGACCTCCTTTTGGTCCATCCAACCCTTAGAACAAGTCGCACAAAAATCTTCCAATCAAATTGTGTTACCTCACCCTAATTTAATTGGAATTTGGATGATATTTAACAATAATGCATTCGAAGTGATTTTAGTGGTGGTTGATTTGGTGGCGGTCATACGTTATTGGTTGAAAAATGGCGTGAAAAAAGTTGAAATTTTGTCGTGTAAGAAAATATGCATAACCATGATGACTAATATATCGTTTCCCAAAAACTAAAACGAAAAACAACACCTCAAAATATAACCGCCACCAAGTCAAACACCATCGAAATAGTTTCGGATGCATTATTGTCCAATACTCTCAAAGTTCAGCGTGTTAGAGTCCAAATAAAAAAATCAGTGCATTATTGTCTAATATTCATGAAGTTCAGTGTATTATTGCCCAAAAATCTTTATTGAAAATGTAAAGAAGGCTCAAAGTTTATATTCACATAGCAAATAGCACTCATTTTTAAAAATAATAATAATAGCAGCTATCTGGAAATAATACAATCGAATTTTGGAAATCTTTGCTGTGAACTTCTTAATATGCGACGATTTCTTACGAGAAATAAACATCATTGTATTATTGCGAAAAAATCATTAAAATGTTTCTTACAAGTGACATTTTTGAAAATATATTGTTATAAAAAAAATGGTCTAACATTTATATTTGAGATCATAAAATGTCAAAATGGATAGATATTGATTACTACTATATAAGTAATATAAAGGAGGATGATATATTTCTTGAATGAACATCTTGAATTGTAGACAATTTATGTTTTTGTGATTTCAAATGATAACTTTTACAAATTTACAGTGATTAATGCATTATCAATTCCGTTCACTAATGTACTCCCGCATTTCCATATTAAGCTTCGTTTTTTCATGCGATAGGTGGCAGTACAGTAGCACACTGCATCGCATTCTTTGGTTATGTTTGGCAAAATTAATGTTTTAGATAACGGATATAGGTTTATGTAGCGAATAACAGTTTAAGCATGCAACGGATAGCGTTTCAAGCAACGAATAGCAGACGGTTGTTCAAATGAGAATTGTGTTCGGTAAATTTAGCGGTTGAATTAACAGATTAATGTGAATTGACATGAAAGGATATCAAAAGTTTTAAAAGATAAAATTTTCAAAGGGTATCTTTTGACCGAAAAATATGAAACGTTACTCCCAACGCTAAACATTAATTTTATTAACGTTTCACAAAACGCTACTTAAAACGCTAGTTTACCGAATGCTAATATTTATACAATTAGAGTTTTAACTTGGTTAGGACTCTAAACGCTACCCCATACGCTACTGTCGAACGCAATCTTTAATTTCTACCACAATTCACTACATCACACCACAATAATTATTCAATATCAATATATCTCCTCACTTTTCTCTCTCTTCTTGCTTTTCTTCTCTATTTTTCATATTCTCTCTCTTCGCTTATCCCATTTACCACGGCTCATCACATTCACCAAACTTTTTCAAATTTCACAGCATCGAATCATTACCACACCGCACCAACCGTATAAAAGAACGGAGCTTTAATTGTTATCTTTGAAAATTGTATAGTCAAGTTTCAAAAATTTTGACCATAAATTTCTCAATAATTACAATGAGTTGTTATATGAAATTATCACAATAAGATTCGTAACGAAAAACAATAACATAAAAGTATAATATTACAATTGTTAATAGCATATTATATAAAAAGCTATCAATCAAAAAGTGGCATTAGAAACTGTGAAAGTCAAAATTATAATTATTAACTTGGAACGGATGGAGTAAATAATAACGTAATAACTCCAAATATGGTAGTGAATGTATATTTTATGTCTAATTTTATATTCATGAAAAACGTATATAAAAAATATTTAATGTATGAGCTGTAAGGACCCTTAGACTAATAAAACACACATTTTAAGAATTTTGAATGCATGTGAAATTTTTTTTTACAATAGTTAATAGTAAGTCAAAATAGTTACTGATCGTCGCTCATATGAGTTCAAGATGCTTATCGTTTTCCTAAAATAAAACTGTAAAAACCAACATTACTCAATAGCTCTTGACAAAATTATAGCACGTCTGCTGGAAGTAGGGATGGAAGCGGGTCCAAGAGCTATTGAGTAATGTTGATTTTTACAGTTTTATTTATGAAAACGATAAGCATCTTGAACTCAGATGAGCGACGGTCAATAACTATTTTGACTTACTATTGACTATTGTAAAAAAACATTACTCAATAGCTCTTGGATCTGCTTCCATCCCTACTTCCAGCAGTGCTATAATTTTATCAAGAGCTATTGAGTAATGTTGATTTTTACAGTTTTATTTCATGAAAACGATAAGCATCTTGAACGTCTGCTGGAAGTAGGGATTAAAATCTTAGTATTCTTTTATAGTAAGTCAAGACGAGGTTGGATCCAAAAAATGGACCCGACGGGTCTTAGGGCGGGTATGGGTCCAAAAACATTTTGCAGGTCCGGGTCCAAGCATGGACCCGTAGACCCGGCCCGTGGACCCGTCACAATATAAACATTTATAATTAATTTTACAAAAAAAGAAAATTAGTTAACTAAATTTGAAATAAGATTAAAATCTTAGTATGCGATTCTGTCATACAGTCACTCTCACGCAGGCCACATTCACCACAGCCACACTACTACTCTACTGCCCAATGCCCATCTCCCTCCCCTCTCACCACACAATCTCACACACTCCATCTCCATTCACAATCCACACACCACACTCACATATTCTTCAATCTCCACCAAGCGACACAGCACCGCAGTCCGCAGCAGCAACACCACACTCACACATTGTAACGCCCCCAGGTTACTAACCACTAGATTAAGCTAATGATACACCCAATCCAATTATTAGCAGCGGATAAACACCTGAGATTATTACCGCCGTCCACGGAGGTGGACAAGGCTAAGACTAAACCCACCAAAACAACCAAAACATAAACTAACTTCGAACCTGCCTCATCAAGGCATAACTTAACTTAAACCACCTCAAAACAACATAACACAATCCCAGTACAACTTATATAGCCAAAATACCACAAATTTCTCCTAAATCTTCCAGAAAAAGTCTTTAACCACCTTCAATCTCCTTAAGAAGCTCTACGGTTTCGTCCTTCCGGGGCTTTTCCTTCTCCTCTGCCGAGATTCCTAAAACGAAAACATAAAAACATCGCAAAGGAGATTGAAGGTGGTTAAAGACTCTTTATGGAAGATTTAGGAGAAATTTTTGATATTTTGGCTATATAAGTTATATTGGGATTGTGTTACGTTGTTTTGATGTGGTTTAAGTTAAGTTATATCTTGATGAGGCATGTTCGAAGTTAGTTAATGTTTTGGTTGTTTTGGTGGGTTTAGTCTTAGCCTTGTCCACCTCCGTGGACGGCGGTAATACTCTCAGGTGTTTATCTGCTGCTAATCATTGGATTGGGTGTATCATTAGCTTAATCTAGTGGCTAGTAACCTGGGGGCATTACACACATTTTGTTGATGTCTTGTGTTACTTTTGTGATGTTTTAACGTTGGAAACTTAGAATTCGTACGTATCATCGTATATTGGTGTTTTGATGTTTTTATTGTGTTAAAAATAAGTGTTTTTAAATAGAATAGTTACTACTATACATGTATACAAGTATAAAATTAACCCTAAAAGTTAATAAATCTAGTAAAAAATGAATAATATGATAGGACCCATTAAGGACCCGTGGACCCGTTGAGTCAGGGTCCAAGTCTGAATTTATGAGACCCATCGGGCCCCGGGGCAGGTACAGGTCCAAAAAACTTTTGGCGGGGCTGAGTTTGGGTCCAGTAGGACCCACCCCAGACCCTGCCCATTGTCGTCCCTAGCCGGAAGCCCAATAACCATCCCTGGAACATCTGTTTTCAGTCGAACATCTGTTTTCAGTCCACGCCAATAGGTTATTTTGCAACATACTTTTTTTGTTGTAAAATTCCGCAAAGTCTGACTGAAAAATTGAAAAAATAATTTCACTCTTATGACCCCTATGTATGTACATTAAGAGACACATATGACCTTATTTGTGGTAAAAATCGTGGCCAAATTCAGCAATGGGTGACTGAAGAATTGAAAAAATAATTTTACCCCTATGACCCCTATGTGTGTACATTAAGAGACATTTATGATCCTATTTGGATAAACCAAAAGACGATTATGCTCTTTATGTTAATTTGGAAGGAACAACCTTCAATTTACAAAAGGGTTATTGGATTCTAATAATACGAACTTTGGGCCATATAAGACTTAATAATACGAACTTTCGATTTGATTCTTAATAATACGAACTTTGACCCCTGTTGGCTACAGTAACACGCCACCAAGTTAGGGTTTTTTTGACTCGCCGGTAAAATGACTTGGCAGGCCAGGCATGTGTTCCCTCTTGTTTGACCTTGCCACCTCAGCCATTGACCAAAAAAAAATGTCATGTCAGCCACTTATTTTCCCTCTCCTCTCTCTCTCTCTCTCTCTCTCTCTCTCTCTCTCTCTCTCTACGTTCCATTTCCAGTTTCCAGCCTCTTCTTCATCTTCCTCCCTCTTTCTCTCTCCTCTGTCTCTCTCTTTTTTCTCTGCAACTCCACCTTCTTCTTCCTTCTTCTTCCATCCTCACCCTCTTCCATCTTCACAATCAGACATTTCATATCCCATCCTCTCTCCTTCACTCCTCCTATCTCTCTCTTTCTCTCTCCCAAACCTAAAAACAATTGGGCATAGAATAAGTAAACAATCGCGGTTGAAGAGTCAGAGAATCAGGAATTAGGGTTTCAATTTCATCATGGGTGATGATAAATCGACACCGATGGTGATGGGTAATTCCAGCAGAGATCGAGAACTTCTGATTCCAGTCGGTGAATCTCTCAATATCAGCGATGGCGATTCTGCTAAACCCTCATCTTCTGCTTCGTCCTCACATAATTCTGGACGCGAGGTGATTGATTCTGACTGTTTTTGTGATTGATTTTTCTGGTTCGGGGTTGAATTTTTCTGGGTTGTGCTGAATTTGGGGTGTTTTCAGTTTCGATTTTAGGGTTTTGATGTGTTTTTGTGATTGGTTCGTTACTTTGATATGTTTTTGTGATTGGTTCGTTACTTTGATATGTTTTTGTGATTGGTTCGTTACTTTGCTGGGATTGTTTGGGTTCTGGAGTGAAACTGTGGCAATTTGGGGAAATGTTTGCAGAGAAAAAAGAGAGGAGGGGATATGAAATGTCTGATTGTGAAGATGGATGAGGGTGAGGATGGAAGAAGAAGGAAGAAGAAGGTGAAGTTGCAGAGAAAAAAGAGAGAGACAGAGGAGAGAGAAAGAGGGAGGAAGATGAAGAAGAGGCTGGAAACTGGAATTCTAGAACGTAGAGAGAGAGAGAGAGAGAGAGAGGGAAAATAAGTGGTTGACATGACATTTTTTTTGTCAATGGCTGAGGTGGCAAGGTCAAACAAGAGGGAACACATGCCTGGCCTGCCAAGTCATTTTACCGGCGAGTAAAAAAAACCCTAACTCGGTGGCGTGTAACTGTAGCCAACAAGGGGGTCAAAGTTCGTATTATTAAGAATCAAATCGAAAGTTCGTATTATTAAGTCTTATATGGCCCAAAGTTCGTATTATTAGAATCCAATAACCCTTTACAAAATGTTCAACATCTTCTTTCGTCTATCATTTACTCTGAAGTTAGCAAAAACTCTTCTCGTATCATAAACATTAACCAAAACTCATGATATAGGATGTTGAGAATGTTGGGTGAATTTGTGCGCGTGTGAAGAAGTTACAAATTTCCAATTGGCGACTAAAATATCCAGGGCTTTTTTTTTGTGTGGTACTTTATCCACCTACCACTCACTTTATTTCACCCACTTATCCAACTTTGACCATGTTTGATAAACAACCTATTGAATGATTTATTTAAAAAAAATGGCTTATTGGAATATCTGACAAGGTCAAATAAGCTAAGGCCTCGTTCTTTTATGCGTTAGATTGCGGTGCGATATCACACCGTACCACAACTCTTTAAATTCTACCACATTTCACCACACCTTACCACAATCATTACCAATATATCTCATCACTTTTCTCTCTCCTCACTTATCTCCTTTACTTTTCACATTTCTCTCCTCACTCACCCCACTTACCATAATTCTCACCACAACTCATCACAATTCACCGTACTTTTTCAAATTCCACCACACTGCACAATTACCACACTGCAACCAACCGTATAAAAGAACGGGGCCTAAATAGGTGTTTGGTAAACAGTTTATTCACTTGACTGATTGGGTCCAATAAGTTGATTTTTAATATACTGACATGAACAACTTATTGGATTTACTGTTTGTAGAAATTACCATTTAACCCAAAATTTTATAAAAATTACATACATGTCATCATAAAAGTAATTGATAGATGTTATTTTAAAATTGGTGATAAAGGTTATAAATATAATTTCAACAATTACCTTTTAAAAAACAACTAATTTTACTAAATACAACTTTTTCAAATAATCCAAAAGCTAATACAAATAGTCAACCCAAACAACTTATAACAAACTGTTAATGCAAACAATCAACATCCAACAACTCATCGTGGTAAGCCAAATAGGGTCTTTATCCACTTTATCTCACCCACACACTCGACCCTGTTCTTTTGGATTTGTTAAAATCAGGTTTGAATTGGATTAGATTGAATAAGTTACATGTTTTTTTTGGGAAATTGTGTTTTCAGAAATGACATTTTTTTGGGAGGGTAAGGTTTGAATAAATTTGGATTGGATTGGATTGGATTGGATTGGATATGTTAGTATTAAGGGTGTCCAACAAAAGCCGAAACCAAAAATCAAACCGTAAAACCGCATAAATCAAACCGGTAAAAGCGGTTAACCATTTGAATTTTTTTAAAATTTGCGGTTTAGGTTAATCAAGTCGGTATAAGCGGTTTCGGTTTCGGTTTCGGTTTTGTGTTTTTGTGAAATGGTTAACCACGGTTAACCGGTCTTGATTAAATTAGGTGCAAATTTTGAAATTTTAAAGCAAAATGTTAATTTTTCTTCCTTACCTGTTATTTTAAATGTTTAGGAATTGGCGGTTAATCGCGATTGTTATCAATACAATTTCGGTTTTGCTTTAGTTTCTAGTTTCCGAAAACGGTTAACCGCAAAACGATTAACAGCATAAAGCAGTTTAGATTTAAATTTATAAAATTTGTAAATCGCAAATATGATTAACCATATATACAATTAACCGATCTTGAACCCCCTCAATATAACCTATCCAAATAATATAGCCTTATTAAGATTGAAGATAATTGTGTGGAGTTGAGAGGGAAAGAAAAGGGCAGAATGTAAATATGATTTCTAGGAAGAAAAGGTGAGCCCAATCGGATGGTCACATCGAAATGACTGCAAGAATGCAATCACCTTCGCTTTCCCAGAAGGAGCTCCGTCTTACACACTCACACTTTTTTTGCAAAAATGCAATCACCTACTTTTTATACACAAAATCGGATCAGAATCGCCCATATCACTCTTCAAATCTCAAATAGATTTTCATGATTCAAAACTTTTCCGACGACTTCTAGTGTCAAAAAATTGAGTAATCGTATTGTAAGATGTTAATTATGGATGTTGAAATTAGGTAAAATTTTGCCCGACCCGGAAAAACCGGGTCTGGACGTAGATTTTTTTCTCTAAATTTTGATATTGACTGAATATTCAAATGTAAAATTTTTCTTTTCGATTTTAGATTTGTCCGAATTGTTCGATCCGAAATAAAATTGAGTCTGGGTATGAACTTTTTGTCTGAAAACATTGATCGAATTTACCCGAACCCATTTTGGCCGGCGCTAAAAATGTTGAATTGGGTGTTTTGATTTTTCAAGGGTTTGTTTTTCAAGTAAGAAAGCTAGAGAGTATTATTATTAGATGAGGATGAAGGTGGTGGATGGACTAGGAAGTGATGTGTGTCTATCAAATGTCCTGCAGATACAGTGAGGTGACTGTAGTCTGTAATTCCGTATCTTCTTCACTGTTTATCTTCTCAAAACCCCACCCCCATTCAAAAGTCCACATTTGTGTTCAACTAATTTGTTTATAAATAATTATTATTTGAAAATTTGTTGATTCGAAATTTCGAATACTAGTTTAAACACGTTAAAAATGAGATTAGGTACAAAAAAGATAGCTTCATTCTATTACTACCCAATCTCTGATGAGTAATTTATGTTTGTGATGTTCTTTGGATCGGTAACTCTTTCCAATTTAATCCAATTCAATTCAATTCAATCCAAATCTTACACAATTCCCAAAAAAACATTCTCTCTAAAAACACAATTCCCCAAAAAACATCATAACTTATCCAATTCAATCTATCCAAACTTCATTTTATCCAATCCAAAGAACAGGGAAACTCTGTTCTTTTGTGCGGTGGCTGGAGTATGGTGATGATAGTGCGGTACGGTAAAATCATTGAAAAATGTGATGAATTGTGGTGAGAGTTGTGGAAAGTAGGGTAAGTGATGAGAGAAAAATGTGAAAAGTAGAAGATAAAAGTGATGAGATATATTGGTAATAATTATGGTAAAGTACGGTGAAGTGTGCAAAAATATTGAGTAGTATGGTGAGTTGTGATACCGCACCGCATTGCACCGTATAAAAGAACAGAGCCTTAGGTTGTTTGAGTTTTGTGGTAACGATTTTTGGACATACCATTTCTCAAAAATGATTTTTATCCTACTTAATTAAAGCTGTAGGTTTATTTTACTCCATAATTTCTTGTATTGATTTCTTTAATTTTCCGCTGAAAATGTAACTTTAATGATGCACAGACGATTTTGTTCTTCTACCACGCCTAAGTTGCGGTGCCTAGAACGTTTCAAGTCTTCATCAAACACAACTATATTGACCTTGTTTTTTGAATAGGTTACACTAACCTATTCAATCCAATCCAATCAAATCCAAACTTATCTAAACCTTATAGAATTTTCCAAAAACATCCTCTCTAAAAACACAATTTCCCAAAAAAGCATCACAACTTATCCAATCCAATCCAATCCATCCAAATTTGATTTTAATCAATCCAAAGAACATGACATTTAAGTTCAAAAAATCATTAAGGGGTCTCATAATTGGGTGCACTAATTTTAAGGATCCTATATTACGACAAATAATTAAGGGGTGAAATTATTTTTGATGTAAATACTCTTTGAATGTTTTTATCTTTGGAAATTATCTACATCGGTTGATCACAATTTGCATCAATTAACTTCAACAACTTGATTTGTCGGACGTAATTTTTTTTTATATAAATAGTCATCTGTTATCCGCTCCATAAAAATTAATCAACATTTACCGACCAATTATTTTAGTTTTTGTCAACACTGTTGTAAACATTGTTGTCAAACACGACTTGAATGTCTTTTCTTATTTAGTTATTTAAATTGAGATTTAAGCTTATCTGACCCAAACAAACTACATGCTTTGATCTAACATCAATTTTTCATCATAAATAAAATTTTAAACCCATTTCCAGGGTCTGTAGCTTTTTTTTTTGTGTGTTTTGCCAAAGGAGACCACACAACACACGAGACACATTATATAATAAACTAACATAAAACTAGAACTAAAACACAAACATTAACAGGGTTCTTTTTGAAGAGCCTTGAACATTTCGTTTGATCTGTTTGCAAAATCATACGTCGACTTTCTCTTATTTCAAAGAACCCTTCGGATGACACACTAAGCAACACCTTGAAATTCTTCTATCGGTTTCCAGAATACTTTAAGGTCACCTGGATTTGATACACTTTTTCGATTGGGCACAAGCAACCCATAACTGAATTTCCTCTTGTAGCTTTCTCTTGGCATCTGCAAAACAACCCTCTTTACAGCTAGAAAACAATTGCCTACCGTTATATTTTCGTAGGTGCCTCCTTGTTGCTTTGTTTTGTCCTCGAATAACTGTAAACTTAAAATGACCGTTCATTTGCTATGATTGTTGGGATGCTCCTAAAAGTTGGTCTTGCTCCTCTTATGAAGGATGCGCTTCCTGACTATTGTTGAGCCCGTTATGTCAGTTTTTAATTCCCGAGGAATTGAGTGGACATTGTCCACTATCATGTCCTCCGCACTCTACATTTGTTGTTAGTAACCTTTACCATCATAAAACTTGCGCTCCTAAGAGCATAGAAGGTCACTGTCTTCTTCTGCAAAACCTCCTCGTACGTGTTGTCAAAGATGGATAATGGACTTGGGTTAGCCTTGTCCTCCGCGCGTAGCATTGAAGTTGAATTTGAAGAAAGTCATGTAGTTCACTCAAACTCTTGCACATTTCCTTTCCCCTGAACCTTGGAGTAGTTAACCCATACTCCTATTTCGTTGACTACCTTTTACCTCTTGAACTGAAGACTCAACAATTCAATTCCTAACCATTGGACCTTGTTAGGATAAAATTTTGAATAAGTTAGCGGTCCTGGGTAGTAGGTTTTTCGATATACCCATATCTGTGCCATTTTCGAACATGAAAGTCGACTTTCTTGCCATTATAATGTATCGACCCTCTCTAGTTCTTTCTTTGCCTCCAAGTTTGGTAGATTGATGTCAAGGGCCCTAGTAAGAGCTTCCTAGCTTCATCCATGCGCCCTAACTTAGTTTGAGCAACGCCATCACGGTATAATGCTTTGATATTCTTCATATAAACTAACAACACATCGAATTGACCTTTACTGAACAATTTATTACGTTCTTCTTAAAATCTTTTACTTTAAGAATGGCCTAACTAGGGTGTCCCATCTCTCTCAAAAGATTAAGCACCCATATAAACTCATTCTTCTAAGATTTCATAATCCCAAACCAAGTAGTACGTATTCTCTTCCATGCTAATAATCCAAGACCACTAGAACTTGCAACAACACCCAAGTAAACTAGGTTGTATGAGCTTAAAACTGGGTCCAACTAGTTAACTGTTCGGTCTCATTTCGAGTCGAATTGATATCGTTAATAAAGGGTTTTGCTTGTTTTAAGCCCCTAATTATGAGTTATGTTAATTTTGTGTTTTTATAGGTTGATCAAGAAGTAAAAGAAAAAGAAGGACAAAAAGCTCAAAAACCCATCACCTAGCTGGTAGCGATCGCTACCACAAGGCGTAGCGCCCGCGACCAGCTTCGGCGAATGCACAAAGTTTTTCCGCCGAGCTCTTGGCCCCCGCGACAAGATGGCGTAGCACCCGTGACCAATTGAATTTGGAGAAAAATGAAGAAAATGCCGAGAGAGGTCACGGTTGTTACCCTTGAGGGTAGCGCCCGCGACCAAACTGGTAGTTTCCGCAACACCCTGGGGTAATGCCCGTGACCACGCTCGGCAAATCAACAAAAATTATCCGCCGGGATTGTAGCGGCCGCGACGACCCTTATGATGCGAAAAATAAAAGAGGCGCGGGATTAGGGTTTTGTGATTAATTATTATTTCTTTTCCTAAGTTTTCTTTATAAATACCAAGATACATTGTTATTAAGGAGTACTTAGTTTTAGTTTTAGCCTTATCATTCTTACAATTAGTTTTATTAGTTTTTAATTAGTCTTAGTTTTTCAAGTTGTCTTTCACTTCTGGCTGTAATTTACGCTTTCTAAGTTCAATTCAAGTTAAGAAACTCTTCAAATTCTTGTTCCTTTCGTTTTATGCATTCTCTTGTTAATTCAAACTCAGTAGTGTTAGTTCACACCACAAATTCCACTTTTTAGTGATGATGAGGATTAAGGTTCCTCGAATTCTCCCTTCAGGTGAGGATTCATGCAGTCTTAGTAATCCAAATCACGCTTTTTTCTTGTTTGTTCGGGAGATGATTCGTGATTCGTGATTCAAGATTCAAGATTCAAGATTAGAATAAAGTACAATGCATTCCAGGTTCATGTTTTCTTTCCTGAATTCCAGAATTTAATTCAGTTTTAGTTCCTTATTTATTGCATTCTTAGTTATGATTTTTCCTTTCAGTTTTTAATTTCCAATTCATGCTTAGGTTAATTTAATTGTTTTTCATTATTTACTGCTTTCGAATCAGAAACCTTACCAAACCAATTTCCTATTGCTTGATACACCATCCATGCGGATACAACAACCCTACTCTGAAAACCCAAAATACACAACCAAACATTAACTAATAATCCAATTCACCAATGATAGTGGTGAGCGATTCTGGGTACCATGTATTAAAACAAGGAACCTTACCCTTGTTAGAATTGGTTCATAATTTTTAAGAAACTTACCCTTACTTGCGGTTCAGGTTCCGGTTTTAGGGTACTCGCCAATTATATATTAATCTTTGACATATAATTTTTTTTAGGGAATTCCATTTGGTAGACTTTAACTTTTGCCTATTTTAAGTTGTCAACCACTTTTTAAACTATTCCAAGTGGTAAAATTATTTTGAAAATTATTCCATCTCGTAAGCATCTTCTTGTACCGTTGTTGAAATATTGCTCGTAAAATTTTCCCTCATCGCTCAATTTCGTTTAGCTGCTCCTGTCAATCTCACAATCAATTCACTTGGAATTATATTGAAAGTGTTGGACAACTAGAAATAGTTTTTAAAGTGTTTGAAAACTTGAAATAATTTTTAAAGTTTTACTTGGAATAATTTTGAAAATAAGCCTAAGATTCGCAATTTGGAATATGGAAAAGTTGAAGCCTACCAAATGAAAGTTCTCTCTCTTTTTTTCTTAATAATAATATTTTTCTACTAAACGCTAAATATACTACTACACTATCCCATTATCATGGCCACAATTCTCACACTTGATTACAACACTGACAATGAAAATTGAAGAATTGCATCAAACTTTTGAATAATGTATTAACATTCTAGGAGCTTTACCCTTATCCATTAGGATATGTTCCAAAATTTCAAGAACTTTACCCTTACACATTGACAAATTCTATCCAGATTCTAGGTTCTGGTTTCGGAACTGCTCACCCCTACTAACTAGCCATATATAGGCACCACCTCAGACAACGACCAATCGTCACCAAAAACTCGAGTTTATTGTTCAAGTGGTTAAGATTAGTTATATGAATAGTGATTATCAACTATCATTTCACAGTATTTATCATCGTTTAGAGTTAAACCCTGTTCTTTTGTTAGGTTGGTTTTAACTCACCTAACTTATCCTTGACTTATTCCAACCTAACACAATTCCTCAAAAAAATATCCACTCTAAAAACACAATTCCCCAAAAAAACATCACAATTTATCCTAACTTATCATAATTTATCCAAACCTAACTATCTTAACTTGAAAATAACTTGTACGTGTTGATCAAGCATCAGATCACCAATAAAGCGTCTACAACAAGAACAATCAGCAATATGTTACCTTAACATAACAAGCATACATTCACACATACCAGCCAAATATGCATGGAGTTCAGTGCATCCCAATCAAAATGCCTAACTTGAAATTAAATATGTGATAACCTGAATTCTATTTGAAAAGGTTTTCTCTACAGTTAGCTCTCTCTGTTCATCCCTTTAGAAGAGGGAAAACAACATTTGCCTAAAAGCAATATAATTAGGAAGATATAGTCAAATGATATGATGCATGTATGCCGGAAAATACCAAGGAAGTAGTAGTCAAATTGACAATAACCCTTCTATCAACCTCTTGAGAACTTCGGGGAGCTATAAAAAGTTTGCCTTATCTGAATATTTAGATTTGTCCGACTCGAAAAACCTAGTATAACCATTGATCTTTTTGTTTCAATTTTAACATGGATCGAATCGATCGAAAATTCAGATACAATATTTCTCAATTTTCTATTACCGAAACTTGATTTGGACTTGAATATGCATGCCTGAATTATCCAACCTAAAAAGTTGGGTAGTGATATCAATTTCTCGTATGATTCTTAACATTGACCGATTTGATCAAATCAAATTTGACCAAAATCTAATTTTTTGTGAGTGCCCGGTTTGTTTACCTCTCCGCCAAGATTCAGTTCTTGGTGGAATTAAAAAAAATTCATGGTGGAAAAGGTGGAACTGATAGCAATATTTGTTCAAGACACTTTGATACATGTCATTTGCCTCCCCGTAAAGCCTTGATCTTTTGTATGGTTGCACACCACAGTATCTGTCATATTTTCCCACACTTATCACAATTCTTTCATATCATACCATACCATTCCACACCTTACCATAATAATTAAATTTTTTTCTCTCCTCTCTTTCCTCTCTCCTTATTTTTCTATTCTACTTTTCATCTTCTCTATCCTCATCAATTATATCAATCATTCTTACCCCTAAATTTTACCATACCTTACCATAACATACCACATTTTCCACAACATTGCCATACCATACCATTTAATGCACCCAATTTGGCGCACAAAAGAACAGGGTCTTAATGATGATTACCCGTAAAACAGGGTCAACCTTACAGAATTCAAAAAAAAAAAAAGAAAAAAAAAAGAGGAAAGGCAAAAAGCATGGAGTAAAATGATTTTAGGAAAATATAAGGAAGGAAACCCTGCCATGCTTAGGCTTGTGCGATGATCCCCAACCTACCAGCATGATTATATTATTAGTTACGTTCACAAAACTGAGCAGGACCTACAAATACATAATCAGCTCCATTGAAGGTTCCTCACTCCGTCCCCCAGATTTTCTTTTTTAGTTAGGTACAATATCCTCATCACTCTTATTGTATAAGAAATACATGGTGAAAAATTGCTAAATTTACTGGAAAAGTAATTAAATGAAATTGATTTAAAAATTTAGGGTGTGTAAATATTAACTCAAAGACATTAGAATTGAATTTATAATATCATAAACATGAAGGGGTATATGCAAATTTTCCACAGATATATTATGCATTGCAGCATTTGATAATTAAGTTTGATTTTACATACTGAATACGACAGAAAAATATTAAACAAATACCTAAATCTAATAGTATCGTCCTGAGACTAAGGCCTCACCTATAATCAATTCAAATGTACGATTTCAGCTATTAATTTTGATTTTAGTTTCATAAAATGTAGGATTCAAAACCACCCTAATTATTAGAGACACGTATATAAGTAATACTACCTCCGTCCCTAAATAATTGTCTATTTGACTAAACTTTGACCGTTGATTACTCACAAATTACAATGAGTTATTATATAAAATTAATATTATTATAATTTTTAGTATTATATCTTTCTAATGGTGATAATTTTATATTGTAACTAATTGTAATTTGTGAGTAATCAACGGTCAAAATTTAGTCAAATGGACAATTATTTAGGGATGGAGGTAGTATAACCATGAGTAGCTAGGCTGCCAATTGGTAAGCAAGTTGATATCTTCAATACCAAACAGTAACTTTTCAGTTCTTTAAGATCGTCAACTTGTTTAATCCTAAGCAAGGCACTCTATATATCATATATTTCATCAATGTGGATTATATTTCTAAAATATTGTTTAATCTTAGCATAAATGTACGTATAAGATAGTTAAATCATTTAAGTATAATTAAGCAATATCTAAGAACCATAACTGTTACTCAATCTGTTCCATATCAATCGTCGTATTTGGAAGTTATGTAGTCTAACTTTAAAACTTTTAACTATAAATTTTTCAATATATACAATGATTTGTTATATAAAATTACTATCACTAGATTCTTAATGAAAAATATTATCATAAAAATATAATATTGTAATTTTTTTAAAAATACTACATTAGAAATTATAAATTAAAGAGGGATATTAAAGACAATAACAATCAACAAAATGATAATTAATATGGAACAAATGTTACTGATGCGGTGAAAATGACCCTATAAAATACAATTACCCTATAAAATATTATTTTCATATGTTGGATTATTCTCACCATTAGTTTTTGCCCTATCATATTTGCAACCCTAATGACGATCACGTGCACCGCACGAGGTCACTAGCATCAATAATGAAGGTACGTACGTATGGGAGTAGCCTTGTAGGTACGTGTAGTCAGATTTGAGGGGCTGTAATTGTTAATTAAGTTACGAAATTAATGATCAAATTAAGGATGTCATTAATGTTTCCAACTTAATTGTTTTTAATGCCAAGAAAAAAAAAAACATAATAATAGAACTCTCTCTTGGCCAAACTAATTGCATGCTCACATGCCATGCAATAATTAGTAGTCAAATTAAAATTAATTAACTCAAATAAAATTTCTAACTGATAATTTTGTAAGCTTGTGTGCTACTGTTCTTGTTTTACTCAACTGTTTTGTGTCTCCATCCTACACCAATTTTTCAAAGTTGTAGACATAATAAAGTTTAAATTCACTGATAGCATTGGATAATAATACGTAAAATGTTTGATGTGTATGTGCAATATTTTTTGAAAATTTGTTATTTTTATATCATACTGTCCATAGTATAAACCACGCAATATTAAATATGGATTATTATTATATATTTAACACTCACAAAGTATAATATACTAATATTTAATTTATGCAAAATGATAAATATCTTGATGCAAGATGGTCAATAACAATTTTGCATTTCAATTAAATTACTTATAAAGTTAAATGTAAGTGTATTTAAATCATTATAAAATTATGATTTATTACTTTGAGGGTTATTACAACTTATAAACAATATAAAAATTATTATTTATTTATATTTTCTTAATAAATATAAAACTATGCATAAAATGTGAATTTTCTACTATGATTGATAAAATTAGACTATTATATATTTATGTTTTTTTTGACCTAGCTAATAAATATTATACTCTTTTAGTTGATAAATAGAAATAATTATTAAAGAAAATATTATTAAAAGTTTCAAAAATGTAAAATATGGACAACTCAAGATGATTATTAACCATCTTGAGTCATGATGTGTATCATTTTCCTTTATTTATATATTCACTCTGTTCCATATTAATCTTCGTCTTTGAAAATTATGCATTTAAACATTAAAAATTTTGACCATAAATTTCTCATCATATATGATGATTTTTTTACATAAGATTACTATCATTAGATTCATAACGAAAAATACTATTATAAAAATTATCAATCAAAAAGTGATATCAAAAACCATAACAGTAAAATATATAACAATTAATATGGAACACAAGGATCAGAGTATATATTTTCTAAATCAAAATCATATACTTGATGTAAATTTAAACCCAGTTTAACTGTCAATATCCTAATTGTTGTTATTTGAATCCTTATCCTTACCACATGTATCCATCATTTGAGGCCTAAAGCTTCAATATGTAGAATCACTTAATTTATTACTTCGTCAAGTAATAACTCATTAAAACAAATCATATATATTTTTTTACTGTAACTTTGTCCTAGGACGATAAAACTCATCAAAAGTTATTTGTACTTAATTATTTTTTGTTTTTTTAAAAGGACTAGCTCATTTGTTTTGTTGACCAAATTAAGGTGATGTAACTTTGTTAGTAATTACTCGAATTAAATGTCCAACAAATGGAGAAATGTCACGAGGATTAAAGTGTACGTTCTACTTTTAATCGATATAGACATTGATCCACTCTTAATTATATTGATTCAATACATTAATTTGTGAATATGTATTGATGTACGAAACTCCATCATTAATGTGTCATATGCATGATATGATGGATCCAATACAATTAAAGTAGGGTAGTAGGGTTTCCCTAATCAATTGTTACATGAATTAATGAATGAATCAAACAATTATTTTGCTTCTTTATTATGTCTTTTAGACAAATGTCTAAGTCTAATCTTTCATGAGCACAAATTAAATTAAGGGCACTTGATTTGTGATCAGCTTTAAAAAATACTACCTCCGTCCCTAAATGAGTGTCAATTTGATTAAGTTTTGATCGTTAATTACTCATAAATTATAATGAGTTACAATATAAAATTTACACCATCAGATTTTTCAGTAAAATATCTTTCTAATGGTGGTAATTTCATATTGTAACTCATTATAATCTGTGAGTAATCAACGGTCAAAGTTTAGTCAAACTGACATTCATTTAGGGACGGAGGTAGTATAAGCTTATAATATCAATTCCTTCATTCAATATATGTTATTTTAATTAGTAGTTTTTACTATTTTATTTTGACTGTTATTTTTTAATAATATATTCAAAATGTTGTAATTAAGGGCGCTTGATTTGTGAGATTGAATGCTAAAAATATTTCCCCTTATAACTATGAAAGTATTTACAATACCTACATATATGCATAAAAAAAAAAAGGAGAATTGAAAGTTCTCCTTGTTTCAATATGAATTATCTTATACAATATATCATACATTTATAAAACCTCAATCCTTAGAAACAATAATTGTAAGCCAAATCAAATAATTATGACTACTAATTATGTAAAGAACAATGTATGCTAACGAAGAAATTGTTAATTACATGCATATTACATACGTAAAAGTGTAGGGAATTTTTTTGAGGGTGTCTTCACTGTCTTGCATTCGTGCAAAATTACTTATGTACCCTTCCACTTGCCCCAAAAAATAAAAAAAGCAAGTTTCAAACTTACTTTATTAATCATCACATGATTTTTATGAATATAAAACATTTATCTTGACTGCTAGTTTTCATTTGACCATGGAGATCATATAATAACGACTAAACAAACTCTCATCAATTTAATTAATCATTTTATGAGCTCTTCATTTACTACACTTATAAGAAAATTAATAAACATATCTTATTATCTCATACTAATTTATAATTTTTTTTTTAACACTGATTAGAAAGTACTACTTGTATTAATTTGTAGGACCAGGAATTCATAATTGTGAGTTAGAGATGACAACTAGGTTTTTCCAGATCCCCATACAAAATTGTTCAAAGCTACCCAGAAAGAAAACCCATCAAACATGGTATAGAAACTTCATTAATTAAAACCTCCATAAACAAGTAACCAAATTCCAAATCCTTAGATTTCACATACTCACTTGATGATAAGCTTCTCCCATGAGTTTTGCCCCAAAACAGTTATGTTTTAGGTGCCCTACATGACCTAATCTTAATGAACCCTATTATATTATTATTATTATTATTATTATTATTATTATATAAAACCGTTTCTAAACCTTCAATCATCCACTTAAACCTTTAGTTAAGATGATTCCATAATAGTAATAATATAATAGTAATCATAACAATAACAATTATTATTATTATTATTATTGAATAATGGTAAGAAAATTCCTAATAGCCTTTATGGCCTCCATAAATTGATCTTGTAGAGGATATACCCAATATTTTGAATATCTATTATTTGTATTACAAAAGTTTCATTATTCCTTAGGCCTTATTTTTCTTTTATGCGGTAGGTAAAGTGCGGAAATTGTAGAGTGTGATAAAATGTGAAAAGTATGGTATGTTATGGTACGGTGTGATAAATTGTGGTAAAATTTGTGGTAAAATTTGTGGTAAGAATGATTCGTATGATAGGTGAGAAGAGAGAAAGGTGAGAAGTGGAGAGAAAAAAATGATAGTTATTGTGGTAAGTGTGATATGATATGATATGATAAGATAATAGTTTGTAGATAGTATGGTAAATTACACTAAATACGGTATGGTACCATAGAAAAGATCAGGACTTTAGTATATTCAATTTCTAATGAGCACCTAAAATTCACACGAAAACCTTCTCATGATGATAGGGTTTTAATGAATTAGGTGGGTTCTAAGGAAGATGCCCATGCTCCCAACTAACACTCGTTCATCCACCCCTATTCACTTTTGCCATATATATCCATTAATTGATAATAAGATGAACAATAAAACTACAACCTAGGAATCATTCATTCATCTAATTAATACCAACACTTTCTTTCTTTTGGCATATTCATTACTCCTTTATTAAAGAAGAAGTTGGTAAAACTAATCCATATATGAGATTGATTAATTGCAATTCAAAATTCATAAACTATTCACATTTTTATTAGGGTTAAGTTGGTTTCTCATAAAACTGTTTTTCCCGTCCAAATTTGTAGTTTATATTTTGTGCTTTGAGGATAAAACTATTAAATTGTGACAATTTATTTTTGTAACAGCATGTTAAAGGGCAACAAAAATTAGATTGAGACAACAAATTTTTTTGTCGCCTAAAATAAGTATTCTTGTTGTGAGAATCATGCCTAAGTGTACAAAATATCCAACGATATATTTTCAAAGAGAGATTCACTTGATAGCGCTGACAAAAATTTGCTCTACTCAAATAATCTTCATTTGTTTGGCTCTTGGTCAAGTTTTTTTTTTACCAAATTTTAAATTTGGTCACGAACGAATTTATGTAAATTTTGATAAATTCTGATAGTTAGGGTTTGGTTACCCATCACAATTCTGATAAAATTCACGTTCTTTCCCTTTTCCGACAGGACCCAAAATTTCGATACACTTTGTTGTAATTTTGACATTTTTCGATCAGATTTATTCATCCGACTATAAATTCAATATTTTCTTAAAGAACAAATTTAATCATTCGAGTCGGGTTTGAACAATTTGCCACTCCTAAATAAAGACTAAACATTATATATATGTGAAGTATAAATGGATGAAATGAAAGTGATTAATGGAGAGGGGGATGGAGGGGGTCTCCTGTAAGAACTACAAATGCACTGCAAAATGAGACTTTAAAATGAAGAGCAGAAGAAGCAGATGATCTAAATGATCATCACATGCATTGCAACTCAGCAGCATCAATTTCAATGTACAAGAATTTAACACAAAGGAATTTTCATCTTCAACTCAATTCAAAGCTCCATGGGAGTAGTCATTAAACCCTCTCATGACACATTAAAATCTCTGGAATATAACTAATGCATTTGGATCTTGATAATCCTCATTAATTGCTAAAAGTAGCTGTCAAACAAACACTTTGAAATACCATCATTTGTTATTAATATATATTTACAGATATCACAAGGCTTATAATTTTATGAAACCTTTTTTCACCGTCAATCTGGTGTAATTTCATATATGGTTTATCATATGTTAGATAAATGATAGTTAAAGTTTATTAAATTTGATTACATAAGATTCACCTTGCCATTTTCACCATCTTCAATTAATACACTTCTTCAATCATAATATTTTATCAAACTATGACAAAATCATACTTTGGAAAATTGGATTATAATAATCCCTACTTTCATCAATTATATAACAATAATCCATACTTTCATTTTGGATTTTGCTGGTCCAAGAAAAAAAAAATTTGAATTGTAGGGGAACCAAACCCACCACCACCTCCATATTCTTTTTATTTTTTCGTTCTTACCCCATATTGTTTTTTTTTTTTCAATCCTGCCCCCAGGAAGGTAATGAAGTACAGCTACTAAAAAAAATTGAAATTATTTTTTTGAGACTCCGAGCAATCATTATGTTTTTTTAAAAAAAGAATTAAAAGTGAAAAAATCGTTAAAAAAATTGTAAAAAATGAAAAAATTTGGGAGAAACGTCTTTAAATTCATTAAAAATCAAGGTAAAGTGTTATACTAAGTTTTGAATCAAATGCAACCCAAAATCTATTAAACTTAAGGTATACTCTCGGTGCTATCCCATAAGAATCCAATTTTTTTCGGACCACCAGAATCCAAAATGAAAGTAGAGATTATTGCTATACAATTGGTGAAAGTAGGGATTATAAGAATACAATTTTCCCATTTATAAAAGTGTTTTTTTAGTACGGATATAATAACAATAATGTCACATATAATAAATCATTAGATATATTGAGAAATTAATAGTTAAAGTACGTATCTAAACTCTACACACACACATATATATTCACTCCCTCTGTTCTATATTGATTGTCACTTAGTTAACTGTTAATATCACTAATTAATTGATAATTACTTATATTTAATTAGCCCCAAGTGCAATATTATACTTTTATGATTGTATATATGTTTCGTTATGAATTAATGATGATAATTTTATACAAGAATTCATTATATTTAATGAGAACTTTATGGTTCAAAAGTTTAAAGTTTTGACTACACAGTTTTCAAAAATGACAATGGACAGGGCACGGGGAGCTAGAGCACTACTAGTATATCACAATGAGAAACAATATAGAATGAAAAGAATACTCCGTAGTTCATAAAGATAAATACTTAATTCAAGAAGATTGGAGTATTAAATTACTCATTATTAGTAATAATTAGTAGCAGTAGTAGCAGTACTTGTACAGTAGTACTTGACTCTAATCCCTTCAAAATTATCAGTCAGGGACAGATTAGAGCCTCATTAATACCTAGTATTGGTAATTAGTAGTTCCCTGCCCAAGGAATATTCTATTATCCTGGAATCTTAATTTTACCCAACATTTGGAATCTTAGACTGTAAATTTTTCCTCCCTTCTCGAAGTAGAGTTCTCCTAGTTTCTAAAGGTTGTATGGTAATTATGAATTTCCAGATAAAACTGTTTATATTTGTAGGTATCAATAGTGATAATTATCTACTATTTACCCTAAGCTAATTTTAAAGTTACCGAAAATGCGCTGTTTGAAAGTTTGGGTTCGAGTTATTGAAAATTAATGTCTAATAATATCTATTTTTGAGTCATTGTTTAAGAATAATTCAAACTAACTTTTTGATCATCAATGGTTCAAACTTTTGATGTCTTTTCCATAACTAAACTTTTTATCTATCTTAGGCATTAAATTTTAAATTTTTGATTGCTGAAAATGAGTTAAAAAGTTATAGTGATAGAAAATATGTCAAAAATTTGGACCATTTGTGATAAAAAAAAATCAATTTAGATTATTCTCAATCAGTTATGATTGCAAAGATAAGGATTATTTGAGGCTAAAAACTCTCACATATTTATTATATCGGGTTAGGCAATTTGTGTATAAACTTGGATTAAAATTTGGTCTGCACAATGTACAAAAACAAGAAAAATATTGTATTTCAAATTTTCCACTAAACTAGTGAGCATAAATTAAATTCAGACACAAAATTTATTACACCTATATATTTTTGTCTGGATCGAATCGGACGGTGAGATAAAATTTTGCCAATACTACCTCCAATTCGTTATATATTTTCTAAAACTATGTCTATATTCAATTCATATCAATACTCAATGAATTTTCAAATATAGAAACCCAAGTACCCAACACTATATATGCTATAGCTTTTTTGGTACTACCTCCGACCTTAAATAAGTGTCAATTTGACTAAGCTTTGATCGTTGATTATTCACAAATTATAATGAGTTACAATATAAAATTAATATCATTGTAATATTTAGTCCAATATCTTTCTAACGATGGTAATTATATATTATAACTGATTATAATTTGTGAATAATCATTAGTCAAAGTATAGTTAAAGTGACATTATTATTAGGTTGTATTTTTGTTTGAGTAAATATGTGAAGTATAAAGTGCTACTGATTTCCAAAACATGATGTGATAATGACAACAAAAAGTATTGGCATCCCAATGCCCTAAAAGTCTTGGTTGGCTTTGTTCGAAAGCATAAAAAACCAAGGATTTTGTATTATTATTGAACAACAATTATACGTGGGCTCATGCTTGTACATAATTTCAAGAAAGATGTTGCATGACCAAGGGGAAAATGTTCCTCCACAAGCTACGTTTATTCATAGTTTCATACCTTGTACCTACTTGTATTCTTTGAACTTGCAATAATGGACATTAAATAATTAATGAAATAAAGCTTTTTGCTTAAAACAAATGCATATTTTTCTTTGGCTGGTTTTTCAAATTTTGGATAAATTTGAGCTAATTTATCGGGTTTTCTTTTTTGCAGTATCTCAAAAGTCAAAATTAACTAGTGGGCCACTCTCTTTCGCCTTTTTGATCGGCCAAGTCGTAAATGTTTAGATTCAAAATTGTTAATAGCCATATTGAATTTTACCTGAATTGCTAAAAAATTAAATATAAGATATTTAATTTAAGTTATCATAAATGTATGTTTTATTACTTTGAGGGTTATTACCACTTATAAATTATGTATAAATTATATATTTCCATAAATATAGAATTTGCATACAATGTGCATTCTCGAACCTGGTTGATGAATTAGACAATCATTTATATTTGTCGACCTAGTTAATAATTGTTACATTTTTGTAGTCGATAAATATATATAAGGGTCTGTCAAATTCATGGGTAACTTCAGTTTACCAAAATTTACCAATTTTTGTCTAAATTTACCAAAATTTATCAAAAATTACTAAAGTTAATAAATAAAATAAATTTAATTATCATATATTAGTGTAAATTTGCCAAAAGTTACCAAAATTTAACTTTTATCCAATTACTTTTACCCATGAATTTGACACACACTACTAGGGCTCAAGATGATTATTAACCCTCTTGATTCAATACACGTATGATTATCCTTTGATAGATTAGCTCTTTAATTTGTTTTTTTTCAATCATTTCGGATTAATATGATTGATAGTTTTGGGGGGACAATCGGACAGGCAAGTTTCACAAGTCTCAAACAATTAAAGCTAACAAAAACACAATTAATGATAGAATTGACTAAGTAAGATTATTGAATCCATTGTCAACCATGAAAAAGGGTTTATCAATTCACCGCATTTCATTCCATGCATTGTGTTGAATGTTGAGGCATTCTCTTTTCTTTTCTTTTATTTTATTTTCTTTGTTTGGGTGACGGTTGGGGGTTTGTTAAAGAGAGGGCTTGACCCCTTCATCATATCACATCTTTTTATTGATGTTTACATATTATTATGCTACAAGTTCATGGAAATACATTTACAATGAATTGGTATGTTGTAAAGTTTTGGGTGGTTTAGTTGTGAATTTGGTTTCCTGGAAAATGACGATCTTAGAAAAAGAGAAATTTCAAGAAGAAATAGAAGAAGGAAAGAAAGACACATTTCACAAAGGGGTAGCAGGTCTAAGGTCATATGAGTGAGGCGGTTGGCTTTTAGTGGGTTTCATAGGGTATTGCCTACAATTGCGCTGTTTGTGTTGTATTTAGTTGTTTCTTCTTTAGCTATGTTGATACTTTATTGTGTCCGATTGTTTTAAGACTATGTTTGTATACATATCGGTCTTTTATGGGCTAATATCACGGAAATACATTTGCAATGAATTGGTATCTTGCAAAGTTGTCGAGTTTAGTTTGATTTGGTTTCTTGGAAATTGATGACCCTTAGAAAACAAGGAGAAATTTCATGAAAAATTTGAAGAAGGAAAGAAAGACACATTTCGCAAAGACATAGCAGGTCTAAGGTCGTATGAGTGTCACAGTTGGTTTGTAGTGAGTTTTATAGGGTACTCCCCACTATTGTGTTGTTTGTACTGTATTTAGTTGTTTCTACTTCAGTTGTGTTGTTACTTATTGTGCTCGACCGTTCTAAGACTGTACTTTTGTCAGTTTTATGCATATCAGTCTTATATGAGCTCTGAATAATCAGAAAAAAGAATAATCTAAGTTAAATTATAAGATTAATTGTCCAATCTTAATTAAGAAGGGCAGGGGAGAATGTTGACATAAGATAATGAAATCAGCATATCAGGCGTGATGAAGGGTAGATTAAGCTAAATTATAGATAAAAAATAAAGGTATTTTCGTCTTTTTCAACATATTTCGTCGAATTTCAGTCAAAATAATCGGAATGTCACCCATGAGCCATTTAGTTAAATATAATATCACTTGAAAATGCATTATACAAAAGTGGTGTCCCACTAGTCAGTTTCAAAAAATGTGTGGCACCCTAACCAATTTTTTGTTATATCTTGGCACCGGTAAAAATGCAACTTATTTATCATACAATAGCCAATCAAATTAAGGCCCAATTTTTTTTTTATCAAGGCTGCTATCCAGGAATGTCCAAAAGACTAAAATATTCCAGATTCTGGGCCCGATGAGATCCAATACCAAGGCCCATTAAGGCCCACTGACTATTCTAAAAAATGAAATATAATAATAACTTCCCATCTTTTTTCGTGATCCCATGGATAACAATGGGTCATGGATGATTTGTGTCTAAAAATTAAAGATCCAACAAATTTGGACAAAGATCTGAGTCCAAGGGCCACCAAAGGATCTGTGTCTGGGTCCAAGGGCTGACTCACTCTCCCTCGCACCATTCAGCCCCTGTCAGTCTATCACTCTTTGCGTCTCCACTATTCTCGCTCAACAATCGCCCAATTGGCAACCACACCCTATTGGCGAGTGACGCTAATCATAGACTTCACACTCGGGAACTTTTATTTTGTAAGAGTTTATTAGAACTTGCATTGCTTTTGAGATTACATGTTTGAAAATTGTGGGTTTCAGTAGAAAATTTCGTGTTTTCGATGTTCAATGTATCGTAGAATTCGATTTCAAATATAGGTGACTTGGACTCACTAAAGACCCATGGACCTATTGGACCTAGAGGATCTAGGTCTGGATCCTCACAGAAAAGACCCAGAAGATCTGGATAATGATCCAGGTCTAATTAATAAATTTCAGTAAGAATATGAGTCGAGGTATATCTAGCCCAAATTCTATTAATTGTCACCCCTATTTCATATGCTAATGCTTTTCAAAGCCTGCCGATGAATGTGCCTTATCAATTGTGCTCACCTAGAGAGTAATGAGACATGACAACGGATATCATCTAATCAAGATTTTTTAAAAAAAACTTGTGTTCAACTAGGTGTGTTCATGGATAGGTTAACCAATCCGATCATAAATTCAGATTGGTTACATGAACATTCGGATAATCAAATCATGATCTGCATCCGATCCGAAAAGTTCAATTAACCGAATCATGATTTGTGACTCATATCCAAGTTTCGGTTAACTAACTTTCGGATCGGGTCATCGTAAATTTATAGATTATAAAAGGGTTATACAATCACAGTTATTGTACTTCCTACCTCATGGGTTCAACTCAGTAAACACAATATATTATATTACGTACCACAGAAGAGTAATGTTTCATGGATCAAAGCTGTAAATTAATCATTTTCAAGTAACCAATCCATTATACCAATTCGTATCAAATCCCCAATTCGAAAAACTTTTTCGAATCGGCTAACTGATCCACAAACTTCAAAATATTATCCGCTAATATCCGATTTTACGGATTTTCGGATCTGATCACGGATTTCTTGGCGACCCCTAGCTGTTAGAGGGGCATAGCTCCTCCACCAGTCCACCATTGATTGTTTTCATTCAGAAAACTCGAACTTGAGACTTTGCTCAAAGGAAACTAGTGTCAAACCAGTTAATCCATCTTTTACTGACATCTAATCAAGAACTATAACAGTTAAAAAATAGGATGGGATTGACAAACAATTTACACATGGTAAAATTGCTTGGATGTTAAAAATTATTGATTAAGAAAAAGATTACTAATGTCACAATGCTAAAGCTACTCATATCAACTATATAGTTCTCTGTAAATCTCCTGTTCTAATTCCACTATCCCTTGATACATCCAGCAGAGAAATTGCAGAATCAAGTGTTGAAGAAGAAAAGAGGGCAAAAAAAATTAGGAAAAGGGGAGAAAAAGCAGGCTAATGGCAAATTGGCAATGCACCTTTGTGCATGGGGATGGAATTACAAGTTTGGCTCTATATATTAATAAATAAACATATTATATAACAGAAAACTCCCCAAAAAAAATAATAATTATACATTACAAAGGACTGACTATCTAGTGAGTGTGAATCCTTCATTGTTTAAGTGATTGACCTCCAAAGGGGTTTGGTTGCCACCAAAATCTTGTCTCTTCCAGTGGAATCAGGCTCCTTTTCATGGATGCTCGTCGTCCACCTCAGCGCATGCGCCACCCGGTTTACTTTGTCGAGCACTTCTGGTGGGTCCCTCACGACGACTGTCCCCTCTGGCCGTAGTATTCGGTCCATTTCCACCATCAGGTCCAACAGGTGACATCTGCAATGCAATGCACAAGTTCAATTTCTGAGCAAGATTATGAATCAGATACAAATGCTACATGTTTGTTTGAAGGATTTGAGGAACTGTATTACAAGGTGATGTAGGTGGGATTCAGACTTAAATCTCTAGTAAATCTCAGAGTTCAGCAATTAAGCTAATCAAGAACCGGCCAAGGCGGCCGGATTTCAAAGGTGGATACATGTGATGGTCCAAATCTGGAACAGGATCGAGGTGTTGAGATCATGGAAAACGATATGCTAAGCTCATGAACCGTCAAACTTTAAAGATTTGGCATCTCCTGTCAAAAACATTGGGACCAACTAGAAGAATAGTTTCCCAACATTTAATACATATACTAGGAATAGGATAGAGTAGATCCTCTCTTAGATAGGCCTAGCAATTGGGTCATTCGGGCAGGGTTCAAGCATTTGGGTTGGATCAGTTAAGGTCAACAATGCTTGGGTTTGGGTTGGTCTATTTTCGGGTCGGGTTGATTTCGGTCGCTTTATTTTTTTGTCCGATAAGTTTACTGTTCTTTAACAAACAACTTTGGTATTCAGGTCGGGTTCCGGTCCATTTCAGGTTTAATTAGTTTTGCAATTTTGGGGTTTGGGTGGGTCATTCGGAACGGGTCAGTTTTGCCTAAGTCTACTCTTAGATGGCATGTAAAGTGTAGAACAGTAACAATGAAGGAGGATTTGTCACTCTAACAACAAATCATAGACATCAGAATCAACCCACTTGATGATGGATACACATGATTCTGTAACCCACTTTGTGAAATACCAACTATCAAGACTCAAGAGCAATTGGCTTTGTAACGTGAGGCTTCTGTGTCATAAGAAAATAATCTGGCAACACTACTGAATATGACCCAACGATCGCAACGTGAAGTCATGGACAAGCTTTGGAAAGGTCAAAAACATTCCTTGGCAAGTAATCCAAGATTCACCAAATCCGCAGGAAGGCAGTGAAAAATAGGGAAGGAAGGAAGAGGAGGAGGGGGGGGGGGGTTGGTAATAGATGGGGAGGTTATAATGTATTCACATTCCTTTTTTTTTGTGTGTTATTTTTCCCTGAAGAGAGAATGTGCCCAACGAATGGCAGAATTACCACCTGCTCTCGCTTCACCCTCCTCTCTCTTCTGGGTCATTTGACAACATAATCAGAAGAAACTAAAATACATAGAGATCTCTGAAGCAGTTGCACACGATTGCAAGGGTCAAGGGACTTTCAGCCCAAACCCCTTAGGCCGATAAAATAGTCAAGAAACATGTGCAGCAGTTCCAGATCCACCATACAGATATCTAACTATGACCCACCCTTGCAACTGAACTTCAACTAATGACATTTGAGATTGAATAAAGAAGACAATTAGTCACATGTCATGAAGCTTATACAAAACACCAGGGACCATTCACACAGGACAAAATAGCAGGACACACCTTTATTTTACTTCCCCCCCCCCCCCCCGGGGGGGGGGGGGTGGAAGTGAAGAAATTTAGTGAGAAAAAACCAAGAGGCCGTACCTGTTCTTGCCTGAAACCGGATCTTTTATAAGTGACTCAATACTAGAGACATGGAGGAAATCATACGTCCGAGGATATGTTGAGAATGGCTCACACCTAAATTCAACACAAAAGAGACCATATCAAAGTCTAATCAGACAGCTAGACCCCTTAGCAGCTAGCACAAACAAAAACCACATCAGAAGTTCAATCACACTGCCAGCTGCCATCCAGGTACAACAAACTGCCATGACTAAGCTAGTATCCCTTTATGCAGCAGCCGGCACCTGCATAAGCATAAGGGTCCAAGACTTCTACCCTTGGTCTACACAGAAATGAACTACAATATGAATATCTGCCCTCTTTTAATGTTTGGAAAATATTTTGAAGGCCGAAAATAGCACAAGACATTTGTCATTATGCACAAACAAACCCTACTTCATTAATGGTTGATGAGGTTATTTTTTGTTGGGTTTACACGGAATTGAGCTTGCCTTTTGTCATTATGCACAAACAAATCCTACTTCATTAACGTAAAAGTGTATAACCATGGCAAAAGTATAATGACTAAGTAGAAGGTACAACAGTCAAAAGTAAGAGAAATGAAAAAGTCAATCAAGGACGAAGGGAGTATTACATTAGTCAAAAAATTTCCAATTATGAAGAAATTTGCATTTACAAGCCACAGACAGGGATTAAGATTTTAGCATCACCGGTTTCTTCTTCTTTTTTTTGACAGTAATGCATCACCGGTTTCATATCTTAGAATGAATCCAACTCCAAGCATTTACTTGTCTACAATTTCATGTCTTCCTTGATAAGGATGCTAAAACCTAGAACTCGTTAAAATCCATGATTGCCATAAAAAATAATGAGGTTTGTGCCTGATTGTGATAAGGCAAGCTTAATAAAATACCTCAAAATTGACGACAATCCACCATAATTTTCAGTTGGCCATTTTCTTTGATGGATCATTCATAATTTTATCCGATAACAATTAAGAAACCACCTTTCATTCTATTGTTTTTTGTTTTTCCCCTTCATAAGCAGCAACCATTTACAAGCTCCGTTGCTCCTCCAGAAAAAAGCGTATGTGAATTACCTAAGGTAACTAGACATATAATTCAATTGTATTCATGGTATATTGTCTTCATGTGCCTTGTAATAAGCTCAATTCAAAAGCAACAAAAGACATGCATGCAAAATTGTAAAATACCTATAAAAGCAAAACACCCATAAAATAAGAACCAAGAGAGCTCACCAATCATGATAGACTCCAATCAGACCTCTGTCATAAATTATATCCAGAGTTGAAGGCTTATGCGGACGAACAACATTCATAACCCACACAGGATCAGATACAAGCGCTGCTGCAAAGCCTCCAAAGAATGCATTCATGTCCATGATGTTACGTACAGCACTAGTTCCCAGCTTCAATTTTAAGGAATTCTTGTAATGCGCAACCCTCCTTGTCCACCTCCGAGTGTCAGCCCCAAAGACATCTAAACCATTCTTAATCTGAGCTACTCTAGAAGGAGGTTTTGTTAGCCTCTTTGGCCATTTGGGTATAGTTGCAAGACTAATGTCGCCTTTAACATATGATGTTCTGCTGACACATGTCTGCAACTTTGAGTACCTAAAAAATAGTACACATGTGAAAAATAAGATACTATTTTACTTAGAACAAAACTGTCTTTGAATTTTTCCATAAAAACCTGTCTTTGAAGATTAGATTGTATGCTTATTCAGCAAGAACATGGAAAATTTCCAATGATCATATTGCAGTTTAGTTATCATTATCAGTTCACAATATCATATTAGCACAAAAAAGTGTCCATGTTTAAAAAAGCGTCTATGTTTCTGGTATTAGATTAACTGCATCAAAGACAGGCTGTCATGAAAATATACCATGCATAACTTGGATCATCAGACTCGTCACACATCCCAAGCCCAAACTCGTTTTGACTGGGCAGGCATTCGTCTCCTGAGGGTTTCTTCCAAACAGCTGCGTTCTCATCAACAGCAATTAACTCAAAGCACAATGTCCTAGCTACTGCCTGGAGATCAGTCCATTCCTTGTCTTGGTTTGTCCACTGCACAGGAGGACCAGAGATTACCACATACCCACCTGGGCGAAGTAAGCGATCCACTTCGATGAAATATGAAGCATCTGCAAAGGAATTTTACCCTGTTACATCAATGATCAACCAAAGGTGAAAGCAAAAAAGAAACCAGGAGTCATCTAGAGGCAAATGGCGACTCAGTTGAACTCACTATGGGCAGTAAATGGTATCAAACATCGAGAGCAATGCACCAAGTCAAATGAGAAGGCAGGAAATGGCAGTCTCCTTGTTCCAAGCATAGCAACAAAAGCCGGGATTCCTCTTTCAAGAGCAAATTGGATCTGAGCCTTGTGAGAATCTCTAGGAGCAAAGGAAAGGGTCAAGATATTTTCTGACAGAAGATAACCCCCAAAACTAGCAACCTGCAAGACGAGAAAAGTGCTTATCTTCCAAAGATTTTTACCAGGAAAAAGAAAAGAAATAAACATCGAAAAAAAATCTTACCCCGCATCCCATGTCAAGAGCTGTCCTCAGAACTCCGCCAGTAATTGGAATGTACTGTCCAAGTTTCTCTATATACTTGGCTGCTCCACCAGGAAACATCGTCCCTCCTCCAGGAAAGGTGAAGTATTCGCCTTCTTTTTTCATCCATCCTTGTTCGCCCTTCCTATCAGCAATCTTCTCATATGGCACATTTGAATGCCATATCTGCACAGCAAGAATGAGAAATTTATATTTACGAACAGGAAGAACCTAAAACATAGTACAACCATGTAGATTTTCCAACCGTATGCCACCAAATCCACGTAAAGGTGATTCTCATCATTCGGATACTACCTAAAAAATGCCACTATTGGATACTGTCTGCACCAACATAAGACTCAAGTTCCGCCCTCCCCTCTCCTCTGAAAACAACCCAACTAGGCAGCAGGCATAACAACAATAAATAATCATTAGGCAACAATGCCGGGTTTTTGAAAGTGTCTGATCATATGTTCTGGATTGATTCTCAAATCTCAATTTTCTAAGGAGTAATTATAGCTACTCTCCACACTCCAGATTACCTCAAAATGCGACATACCACCACAGCATTTCCAATCTTGACCTCATCTGCCGAAATCCAGGAAGGATCATAATGTCCCAGAGAAGCTAAGTTCAACTAACATCCCCTTTCAATTCAATTCAGATATTCATTCTCAATCCTAACATAGATTTTTCATTGTAATGATATAGATTTACATTCTCACACTGAGCTTGTAGTTTCCACATTCATAAGCAACCGACACCAACAGAACATCATACGCTTAAATGCACACATCATAAAGGCTTCAGATTTCCATCCGTTACATGTACTACATACTTACATGTCATTAATAACACAAGATTTTCCCAATTCACAAACTTTCCCCAGTTATCAAACGAACAATCAACAACCAAAATCAGAGAAAGAATCCGAAATAGAACCTTATGCAAGCTCTGCGGCCATGGCACAGGCACTCTGTACCCATTCGGAGGAGGGATCAAGCACATCAACGACTCCTCCGGCGGTGGACAATGCCGTTCTCTATAGAAATTCATATCCCGACTAAACTTGTTATTCCTCTTAGGATCCTCACAAGGCATATAATCGACATACTCCGCCGGACAAGCATCGATCTTCTTCTGTCCGCCGGAAACCTCCTCGACGGCCTCAATGAGCTTGACGCGCTGCCGTGGATCGGAAACCGCCGACCGGAGAAGCGCCTGGCGGCCGGAGGCGGCCATGGAGTCGCCGAGAGGAGTGAAGATGAGGAGGAAGAAAAGGATAACAATGGCGAAGAGAAATGCAGTGACGACATCGAGAAGCTTCCATTGCTTCGCCGGAAAAGAGGATTTCTTCGACGCCGGCAGATTCAAGTGGCCCATAGTGCGATCGAATTGGATCTTGAGGAAGGATCAGATTTGGCGCATTTTAGGGATTTGAAAGGGTTGAATTGTGGACTAGGGTTTTGGGATTAATGGAGGATTTGATGATGATAAGTAGAGAGAGAGTTGAGTTGAGGAGGAATTGTTGCAGTCCGACTCCCGGTGTTGTTTGTGAGTGTGTGTAGTCAGATTTGAGAGAGAGAGAGAGAGAGAGAGAGAGAGAGAGAGAGAGAGAGAGTATACAATCCAGATAGGAAGATGCCGGTGAATTTTTAATTATTTTTTTCCCTCCTCCAATAATAAATTATCCGAGTTTAATTAATTAGATCGTATTTTTTTTATTTTTGACTGTTAATTTATCAAATTATATGTTGAGTTTTTGTACAAGATTACCACTATTTGATTTGTGATAAAAATTATTTTTAACTAAATACAATATATTATTAATCTTGTTAAAATAAAACGTGAAAACTTAACGATCAAACTGTTACATCGAACGTCGTGAAAAAAGTAAACCGGTCAAATTAATTGGGAAAGGGGAATATCTTATAAAGTAGAAGATTTGGGAGGATTGAATAAATTGGTAATTGGATTTTCATTTAAGCAACATTTTAGTAGATTTTGGTAGTACCTCCTCTGAATGAATATCAATTTAACTACGTTTTGATTATTGGTTACTCACAATTCATAAATTACAATGAGTTGCAGTATTAAATTACCACCGTTAGAGATATATTGTACTAAAATTACAATGATATTAATTTTAAATTGTAAGTAATTAACAGTCAAAACTTAGTGAGACTAACACTTATTTAGGGACGGAGTGAATATTCGACTTGAAGGAGGTTTTTTTTAAGAAAAGGAAAATGATTCAAATTCTTATATTGTGTAAGACTCAAATGCCAACAAATTGGAGTAGAGTAGAAATAAGTATACATTTATCAAAAGATTATTGATTAATTGATGAATGTTTTAATAAACGGATTGAAATAGTAATGACGACGACGACGATAATAATAGTATATAATGTTGACCTATGAATTTTCAATATAAAATAGCACCCCTCCCGAGATAATAGATTAGTGAGAACTGGGGTCGTTTATTCTCATTCCCAATCCCTGACATTTTACAATTTTCATAAGCACAAGCATAAAAATTTTATATAACCAACTTTTATATTCTCATTCCCGCTATTTAACTCTGTCATACCAAATGCCTCATAAGAGAAGTTTATAATCTCATCATTAATCTTTCCATGGATCTTCCATCTACTAGCATAGCAGTACCTTGCGGATCGACTCTAGTATCATCTGTATGCCCCAAGTATGATTAGAAAAGTCTAACACTCCAAGTATGAGTTGCGCTAGTGAACAGAGGACTTTAGGATATAATGTGTAACACTCCAAATATGATTAGAAAAGTGTTGTTTAAAAGGATTTTAAGGACTATCATCGAAGTGTACATTCCTTTTAGAAGTTCATCTCGAACTTCGCAATTAAATGCACTTGACCGTGAGCAATTAATGGATAGGTGTCCTCCATTAAAAGTTTTCCGATGGAGTGGCTATGGTAGGCTATTGAGTCTTGATGATGATCTAACACTTTGGTAAGGAAAAAAAAGGCTTCACAATTCATTTTAAGATGAAACTTAATTTAACTTGTTACTACGATTCTTGAGTTGAAATTGGTGGCCTTTTTGAATCTCCGTGACACTCCAAAGTTTTGTTCCTCGCTTGTAGAGTTTGTTGTTAATTACTGACTCGGTAGACAAGCATGCTTACCTTTCATAAAAGAAAACAAAAAATCTTTGTAAGGTATGACAAGTATTCATGGTATCAAAACATGATAGTTTGGTTGGTTACCAACCTCATATTTTCAAGCTTATTCACCCAAGGAGCAAAACTAGATCAAATGTATGAAATTTTTTAAGTAGATGAGTCATAATTATCATGAATAAATTTGATACTTGTGACCAATTAAATTACCTACAGATATATGTCAAGAAACTATTAATATTCATCATAATTCATAGTATAATAGCAAGCACTATTAATTTACTTGGGGAATATTGTTTTATGTTTATTTTAAGTTATTGCTCTTTAGCTTGGTAGAGTTATTCTTATCTAACTTAATTTAACCTTACTTTACCTAACCATCCAAAAGAACATGACCATTTTTAAATAATTCATATTTCAAATTCTTTATTTAACTGACATAATTTTTTTTTTTAAATAAAAAAGAAATATATTATTTGATATTTACTTATTTCTACTACTTTTTTTACCTAACTTTTCTAACCTAACATAACACCTTAACTTATCTAACTTAATTCTTCGCCATTAAAAAAAGAGGGCCTAAATTAAGACAAACTAATGTTAGAAAGTTAGGCCATGTAATAAAAGTGAGTGTGAAAGTACCTGTAAAACATATTATAGAGGGCCACATTGACATTGAAAACACAAAAGCATTCGTGAAAGCAAGACCTATATACCTAAACCTTTTTCCTTATCACTAGATACCTAAAATTTTGAGAACACATTTTTCCAACCAAATTGACCAATAGTGGGATACTGCCGACACACTCAAGTTACCAAACTTTGACAAACATCAGACCAAATGCTCCAAACTAATGAGTCACATCACATTGCAACAAATCTCCCAAATACCAATCTCACACATAAATTTAGGAACTCAGTTTAGTCAATTTGTGCCTGTTAGTATTATGCTGTTTGCATCTGATGCTTTGGTGTTTTATGCACTTCATTTTTCCAACTTGTATTTCATTTTCCAACCTTATTTATCAGGAAGCGAATAATCCCCTAGGTAGACATGTCAATTCGGTCGGGCGGGGCGGGGCAGATTTGGTATGCCCCGTATTCCGGGTTTGTTATATTTTAGGTTTGAAACCTGGGTCGGTATTCCGGGTTTGTTATATTTGAAACCTGGGTCGGTCTCGGATCGATTCAACTTTGGCCAGGCCTACTCCTAGGGAATAGTAAGTTTTGTATAAGACAGTCTCGGTAAGATTTTGAGTTTCTGGATAGCTCAATTGCAGGATTGTCAGAATTTTGATTTAAGTAATGAAATTAGGATCTAACAATTGGGCCTATGATTGGTAGGTTCATTGGTTACATTCCATTTGGGTTCACGCCAAGACAATGCAAATATCGAAATTCGCAACTCTTGATCAACAAAAGAACAATCAACCAAGCACCCTGATGACGAAACCGTCAATTGCCTTTCTATTTCCATAACAATGTCAATCCATGAACAACGATCCAGAAAAACACATGCACACTGCAACCAAAGTGTTGTTCAAGCATGCGCCAAAACAAGGTCACTGCATCACAAACTATGCAACCAGAGAGGGCCGATGATTTTGTCCCGTTAAATGCAGGCCCGCATGACCGGCTTCTTCTTACATGTTTAGGGCAACCTTGATGGATGGCCGAGTACCTTTTCCATCAAAACATTGCCCAGTTGGGGTTTGAGAATTTTCAAGGATCATACATACTCTTGTTCATATCTTCCTGACTTGCCTCTGATTGAAATCATGCTTGATAATGTTTGCTCTGAGGAGCATCGACCTCACATCCCGGTCAAATTCACTGCCTGTCTGCAGCACGCGTTGGAAGGTCGCGTTTCTCTGGTCCGCATGGCGCGCGTACAAAATCTTGTTCTGGGAGTCGATCCTCGCCTACAGATTGCACAAAGATTGTAGCCATTGGCGTAAGGAATGAAGGGGGATTATTACAATTTATTGCAGATATCAGGTTATTCACTCTCAATAATGTGATTGTTCATTTCTAGAGATATCTAGGAATACAAACACCATGTATATATCATATACTGGAAACTTATAATGGAAGCACAAAAATATCTAGGAATATAAACTTATAAAAGATATCTAGGCATTTTAAGTGACTCCTGGACTGATCTTCAGGTTAAAGTGTAGTCAGTGTTTAGTAGGTGCAGTCGACAGGATTACAGGAACGATTAGATGGTATGTTTGGTGTATTGTAAGGTATACTCGGTATTCTTTCAGCTCTGTATGGAGCTTTGAATAATCGAGAAAAACAAAAGACACTTAAACTCTATGCAAAATCTTTGGGTTTCTCTAGCTCCACGGTTCTGATAAAAATGTTGGACCTTGGGTAACATTTTGGGATTTCTCTACAAACCTTCTTCAATATTTAAAAATGCATACAATGAATGTTGAAAACACAATTGTGCACAGTATTTCTGGCATTGACTACACTTTTGAAAATACTAAGAGCTGTCTGAGAGGAAGAGAGTAGAACAGAACAGGGTTTACCTGAATTTGGTTGTTCGTAATCAAGGCCTCAAGCTCCTTCTGTAGACCAGCCACACTGGTTTTGAAAGCATTTGCCATCATGTTCAAATCCACCGACACAAAAGGGAGGGTATACTGGATGAGGGCCTTGTGACGAATTTCATTGTACAATGTCTCAACGTGATCGTGCAAATGTATGTCCAGCAATAAATTAGCTTTAAGATTTCCCAAATAGTTGAGGCAAGATGCATAATGACTGCAATAATGAGGTTATACAGTTTAAGTCGTCAAAACACCGAAAGATCTCTTTAAATGGGGAGGAATGGTATAAACAGTTACAAGCAAGAGCAAGGAAACAGAGGGCAATAACGGTAGATTAATAACCTAATAAGCAGGGAACACGGTTTTTCTTTTTTTGGGAACAATCACTGCAATTTGAAGGCTGAAGAGAGAAATATGGATTACCTAGAATAGAAATCGTTGATAAGTTCCCTTATTTCAGGCACAAGCTCCAAGAAGTTTCTAAAGTTGAGATTGTCGATAACTTTGTTCTGTGGAATTTAAGAACGTCAAAATTAAGGCACCTTAACACAAGCTTGAAATTTATGTAGAAAATCAGATTCTCAGACAGACAAATACCAACAACATACCTTGAGCTCTGTCCGATCAAAAGTAGCGAGTGCACAAAGTCCACCATAGGTCGCCACATCTTGTGGAGCAATCACTTCAGAATAATTGTTACCCAGCTCTGGACCCACTTCCAAGAACTGTAAGGGATCATCAGAGGCTTAGTTTTCTTAGAAACATGTACAGCAAACAACACAAAATACCGCAAAACTATCCCATAGTTAGAACGAGACCATTTCTAACGGTGACGTAGAATTGAATCTGGAAAAGAACAAAATGATAAGAAAGCCAAAAACAAGTATAAGCACTTGCATGAGCACAACAACAGACACAGTAAATAGCATAAACTGAACGACATTGTCCTCCAGCGGCCCATATAATTATAAGCAACAAACACCGTATTACAATCCATTGTCATTACTATAAGTAAACAGAATATTAAACATGAGTCAGCGAGGCAGTTTTGCTCAAATTTATTAGTCAAGTTCTGCCCATTCGTCAGGATTCTAAAGGAAGAAACCTAAATTTGTCAGTTATGCGCTTCAACGCATTAAAGCCCCATTTAGAATTTATTAGTCAAGTTCAACTAATTTTAACAAGATCTTTCCACCAGCCAACATAAATGGAAGATAGAAGTTGTAATAAAAGATGGAGACCATGGCCCTGCTTCATTGGTCTCTGGAGTACTACTAAAGATCCACACTTCACAAAAGTAACTGATTTTGAACCATACTAGTCATTCGAATCACCAAAAACGCCCGGATCGACACATTTTGTCTCCGTCAATGAAACACTGAGACTCACTTCTAAGCGTTGGACATGGCTAGAACTTAACAGTCATTAATCCAGAGACGGATTGATTTTTATATTAAGAAGCAAAAAAGTCGCCAGGGTGCACAAAGCTTATAAGGAATTACAAGGTAATAATAGCCCATGGACGAAACAAACCAAACCGCCATTAGAACCACCCAACACAAGAGTTATCCCATTCCCATGATCCCATCGCTCAGATTCGGTACCAGTATTACAGCATAAGAGGCATATGCATGGTTATCATGCCAACTATGCCTCTTCAGTCAAAACAACTAAATGGACACTAACTTTAACTAAGAAACACAGCTAACAGCAAATGAAACAAGTCGAATGAAAAAGGACTAACTTTACGTTAAAATCAGTAAACAAAACAAAACCAAATTGGTGTAGAGGACAAGTAACTATGGAAAACCAACCTTGCGAGCAGCAAGTTTGTACTTTTTAGCCTCTAAATGCGCCAATCCAGCAGCACAGCGCAGTTTTGCAACAATGGTGGCATCTAGAGCTTCTGGTGTCTGCTCTGCTTTACTTACATAGCTTGTCACATGCGAAAACTGACCCATCTCTATACTAACAAGAATTGCATTTAAACACATGTTAACAATATGCTTTCCCGTAGTACAATAATCACGAGCACGGATATAATTCTTGAAGGCATCTGCAAGTTGCCCATGACCATAATAGAAATCTCCAAAGTCATTGTATCCCATTCTAATGCTTTCTTTAATTAAATTCGTCTGCACAAAGAAAAGACACGCATTAAATCTGCCATTCTGCCAAGCGAAAGAGAAACAACAAAAGATATTGACGGAAAGGAAATACAAGATACACACGTTAAAACAAAAAAAGAAAGAAAGAAAGAAGCTTAAACCCCATCAATAGCATGCTATGGAACATAGGAAAATATCTAACTCCAGCCATCCTCTGCTAAATCAAATGTCTGTATCCTTTCAGAAAAGGAAAAGAAAACATGCACATTTTCTGGGCACCTGATAACTTTGCCGGGACATAACGTGAAATCATACCTTCCTCATCCCATTTCAAAAGAAGAAATGTAAAAAGCCTTATTTGATACGCAATAATAGTTCCATCATCAGGTCTTCGAACATGCATAATCATGACCCCCATAAGGGATACAAAGCAAATACAATCATTTTTCAAGCACCAGCCAAAAAAAAAAAAAAGAAGCAAAAGAAAGGTCTCCAAACGTGCTTTCCCTGGGAGTTTGTTGTTAAGCAGGACACAAAATTATAAGTTTCTTCCCATTGACCCAAATTTCACTGGGAAGACAACACAAGGAGAGGAGTAGAGAACATGAGAAAATTCCTTGTCACCAGTTTGTTTTGTAAATTTTACACATCATTCACCACCATGTATGAAAATGAGACCACGTAAAATGGGTAGTAAATCAGTGTGCCAGAGAGAGAGGCGAGAGGGAGAGAGGCTTAACTAAAATGCGTGTTATGAGTTCCATTCGATATTTTATAAACACCTCATAATCATCCCCCCAGCCCCTCATGAGTGGCATAAAAAAGGACATGAAAATTTTAGCATAGCATAAAAGGGGGAAAAGCTGAGCAAAATAATACTCCCCCTGTCCCTATTTATTAGTTTGCTTAACTTTTCTTGTCACTAATGATTTGTATTTTACATTCCCAATGTAACTTTTACCAATTTTACATCTATATTTTCCATCCCTCATATTTAACTTTTACCAATTTAAGTAATTTTATAATTTTTCTCCATAACTTTATTAATTATCTACTTATCTTGATTTCTCCACTCTCTCTCAAAGTACAAATAAAAAAGGACGAAGGGAGTATGAAATATCTGGTCAATAAAGTCGATATAAATGGTTAATTGAGATACTAGAAACACCCCATAGAGTCATATTAATGGTTAAATGAGAGCTCAAAAACACTGATTCACACTAACAAATAGAAAGATGGTACCAAACGAATGCCCTTGACCTCATTTTCTATAGAACCGGGAATTTATCCATGATACGGCAGCTAGCTATTGCACTCAAGCAGATATGACCTTAGATTAAAAAAGTGTCAGGGTCAAAAAAGCGCACAAGTCCCCGAGTCCCCGAGGCGTGAAGCGCGAAGCACGGAGCAAAAGGCATGCGCTTTAGGCACTCGAGGGGCACCAAAGCGCAATTTTGTTTCAAAATCACATACAAGCTATCTTTTCACACAATAAGCTCAAAAAGGGCATCAAATAATGGATTAGACAAAAGAAATATGACGAAAAATCACTCAAATAGTCTTTAACAGGAGATATAACACTGAAATAGTCATCTAAAGAGATAAAACAAACATAGTACAACACACTAATCAAAGTAGCAAACAGAGAATCTTAAGTGAATCAATATGTCAAGTAAGGCATAAAAACCCACGGCAAGCAAACAGAGAAACACTTAAAGAACATGGAAATAAAGAAGCAATCCAGGCAAAAAAAAAACGAAAAAAAGAAGGCAACCCCAAAAAGATTTGCAACCCAAAACAGCAGCAAACGCAGAAGAAAATTCAACAGTCCGCCGCCGGGGGGGGGGGGGGAGGGTAAAAGAAGAAAGGAGAAGCATGAAAAACCCAATCGCAACCCCCGCCCCCAAAAAAAAGGTAAAGAAAAGAGGAAGAAGGGAGGAAGTCACGCATTCTAGGGTTTCCTCACAGGCCAAAGGGGTTTTTTAAAAACAAAGTAAACATTTCCCTTTTTTCTTATGAGTCAACAGTAAAAACCCCATAAGGCACAAAAGGTGCACGCTTCGCTCTATGATAAAAAGCGCAGAAAGGCGCAAAAAGTGTGCGCTTCATAAATTTCGCCTCACTTCACAGCAAAATAGCGCGGGCGCGCGCTTTGTGCACTATAACGCACAAGGCAGTGCACAAAGCGCGCGCTTTTTAAAACTAAGGATATGACCACATCAACACACTATCTCCATAGCTCTCTCTCCTAATATCCAAACTTCCCTGCCATACCCAAATACATATCTTTCAGAATTTAAAAAGTGGTATTTCATGTCTTGTTTGTGTAGTTTTTGATATCACAACTAAATCACGCTGGCATTATGTGACAACCACTTGGAAAATTGCACCAGAAAGGGGGAAAAAAATCAAGCATATACTCAGACAAGCCTAATAAGTAATAACCAACAGTCCCTACACCCTCTTGCATCTAGATCCTACAAGTTCAAGTTTCTCCATTATGTCTACATTTATTATATCTTCCAGAGGATCATGAATTTCTTAAATATCATAGAAAACCCTTCCTTTATCAGCATTTGCATGGTTGTTGTCTTCTGCCAATAAGTTCCCACTAATTAATCCAAAACCACAATAACATCGCAGAAGCACTTAATGACCCCAAGGGAAACATAAGAAGGGCCTTCTATAAAGGTTAGCCACGTAGAATTCAACCTAAGCAATGAACGAATACAACCAACAAGAAAAGCATTACAACTCAGTTCAAGAGTATAATATAACATGCATTTTCAACCACATGTACACTTTTCTGTCTACTAACGGAAATGAAAATCCCTTTAACGCTCATTGCAGGCAGCTACAGCACAAAAGAGTTGGCAAGGGTCTACCAACTTCAGAATTAACACACTGTCAACTGAAGAATGAAACTAAACCATCCAGATAAAGCATATCATTTATGACCCCATTCCCAAACTAGTAATGAAATACACACACCCAAAACTCCATGTAACATAAAACCACACTCAAAAGACCATGACTGTTACAGTGTAACCACTATACACAAACTCATAATGGGCAACATAAGCTCAGCATTCTGTTGAGACATCACACGGAGCATCGAACACTCCACCACTACCTCCCCGAAAAAAAAAACCGGGAATGATCCTCTTATTACACCAATTGAGAAGTGAGAACGGACTATACCTTAGTTTTAAAAAGCATGTGCCCCATGCATGATAGCACACAAAGCACGCACCTCATCCCTTTGCGCCTTATAGTATGCTTTACGGAGCTTTTATTGTTCAGCTCATGAAAAGTAAGAAATGTTTAGTGTATTTTTTTATGAAAATGTTATTTAAAAAAACTTTCTAGGTTGTGAGGAAACCTTAAAGCGCATGATTCCATCCCCTTCTCCCTCTCTTCTTACGTGACTATGCTTGTTTCGTTTCTTTAAAAGAATATTTCGGTGTTATGTCTTATGTTAAGACGATTTGCGTGATTTTCCGTCGCATTACTTGTGTCTAATCCAATATTTGATGCCCTTTATGAGCTTATTTCGTTAAAAATATAGCTTGCAAAAAAACTGCCTTTGATGCGCTTTGCATGCATAAAGCGCGCGCCTTTTCTTTCTGCTTCGCGCCTCAAGGATCTGTGCGCTTTTTGCGCCTCGCGCTTTATTAATCTAAGGACTAAACCTCATACGATCATCAAGTTGTTCACTTTCCTTGTTAATCACAGAACCCGCTAACTCCACAAATTGAGAAACACCTAAACCTCAGAAATAGGCCTCAACTCGCTTACTTTTCATATTAATCACACATCACATCCCACTCCATAAACTGAGGATAAACTAAACCTCCGAAATGATCATCAAGCTGCTTACTTTCAGAGACAACTCCATAAATTAAGAACAACAAACTAAACCTTAGAAATGATCATCAAGCCACTTACTTTCCCAGACAACTCCATAAATTAAGAACAAACTAAACCTCTTCAATGATCATCAAGCTGCTTACTTTCCCAGACAACTCCATAATTTAACAACAAAGTAAACCTCAAATGATCATAAACATAGTTTCCCAGAACGCTACATACGCTTGCGACCAGCGTTCCACAGTCAAAACTAGACTAAATTTGTGTTAAATTAGCGACCCGCGTTCCGGTATTAACGAACCGGGAAGCGTTCCAGGTAACTATGATCATAAAGCTGCTAAATTTCCATCTCAGTCACGCAACTATCCAACCCTAAACTCAAAACAAACTAAAATTCGCAATAACTACCCACAATTCCCATTACAATTCTCTGTCTAAAACTGCCCCTAATTTAAAACCATTCCATTTACTCAAAATTCAACCCAGTAACGAATCTAACCTGAACAAAACCCAATCAAAAAACCTGGATAACGAAGAAAACCTACCTTATACGCATTAAGCTCATTCTCAAGCTTCTCTCTCCTCTGCTCAGCCCTTCTCTCAACAGCATCAATCCAACCAAAATCCATGGAGTACGAAGCCCCCAACCTCCCATCAATTCTCTGCGCCGCTTCCCTAAACAACTGCGAATTCTCCCCCTTCTTGATCTCATCGTACGCCATTCGAAGAGCTTCGAGCTGCATCGTAGGGTTGTTGCATCGATCAGCGATGAATAAGAGCCTCATGATCTTGGTTCTCCCGGAATACAGAGCAGCGTAGGCCTCGACGTCGAGCTGCTCGCCGCTTATGATTGGTCTGTGACGCTGCTTGTCGTCACCGCTGCCATCGTTGGCGTAGATCTCGTCCATCATTTGCCCTGAGGTTTCGTCGTCGTTCTCCATTGTTGGATGAAGAATTTGGGTTGAGATTGGAGGGAGAAGAAAGGGGTGTAATGTAAAACCCTAATTGAGTTTTTGGTTTTCTGATTTGAATGAAACGAAATGAAATGAAATGAAGACTCTCTTTCGTTCTCTTTCTCTGATCAACAACAAATACAATCAGCATTCAGTGGAGTGTTATAAGAACGCAAGTAGTCATACGACGTCGCTTTGATGATGGGCTGGGCCTTTTGTATACGTTTCGTTCAAGAGCAACCGTTTCCAAACAGCCGATTAAAATTCTAATGGCCCAACAATAAACAAATAAGCCTATAAGGTATTGATAAATGTACGAGTTTTCAAAAGTATTGAAAAACGTATAAGTTTCATCCGACCGTTGGGGCTTACGGTGGGGTTGCTTAACGAGAAATGACGTAGAGAAAAAATTGAAGCTTTTAAGGATTAATTTGGTTCTCATGTTTAGTTGTTTGTGCAATGATATTACTTTGTGATTTTTTTTATCTTTCATATTATCTTGTTGTTTTTGTGGCGTTGTTTTAGATTTTTCTTTGAATAATCAAAGAATATGGAAAATTTGAATAAGTTCTTGAATTTTGACAAATGTTTACATTGTTGGATATAATTCAAGAGTATAAGACAATTATGTAGCCTAAAGAATAAAGTATATCAAGTATAAATGATCATATATAAGTGAAACAATAAGAATATGATCAACACGGGTGAAACAGGAAGCAACACGGGTCGTGTTATCTTCCAGAGAGCAATGAAACAATTCTTGCGCTCAACACGGGTCGTGTTGGATCAACACGGGTCGTGTTGAAGGCCAGGATTGTTTTAATTGCCAACGGCTATACGATTTTGTGTAATTAGTGCTTGATATCGTTATTTAGCACGATTATTATGAGATTGCAACAACTATATGACTTGACTTGGTCAAGGTCATATTAAGGATATAATCCCATCATTAAGGCTCTTGATTACCCTTTGACTAGGGTATCCTAAAGAGGGTGGTAATCTCCTATAAATAGGAGACATCCTAAGCTATTTGAGACACACCATTCTAAGCTAATCACAACCTCATTCTTGTTTAGACTGCAACTATACTAGAGTGATTCAAGTGAGAATCTATTTCTTGAGTGTTACAAGAGTTAAGTTTTATCCCTTTGAACATTTACGGTATAGTAAATAGTTCTTAAGGAAAGTGAGTACTAGGCCATGACTCTTAGCGTTATCCAAGCGAGTTTCCATTGTTCTATATACCGTTTACTCCCTTTCCACCAACAATCTTAAGAACTATTTAGGAATGTCCTCGCTACGTGATATGTCTAGCAACTTCCAAAAGTTAGAGCGCTTTGAAGGAGTGGATTTCCGGCGTTGGCAAAGCAAGATGCATTTCTTGCTAACGACTCTCAATGTGGCATATGTGCTTAACATTGAGATCTCTCCCAAGGTGAATCAAGAACCGTCGGCCAAAAAGGTGACAGCCGAGGAGTCTCCAAAAGAGGATGCAATTGTCAAGAGTTCCACGGGAGATGGGAGTAACGATCAAATAAAGACGTCCGTGGAAGATGCGGAGGCTACTCGGCAAAGGCTCAAGATGGAGAATGATGACTACATTTGTAGAGGATGCATTCTCAACGGGATGAGCGACATCCTCTTCGATGTGTATCAACATGTGGAAACGGCAAAGAAGCTTTGGGAGATGCTTGAAGCTAAGTACATGTTGGAAGATACGTCAAGTAAGAATTTTCTTGTTAGTCAATTCATGAAATTTAAGATGGATGATAATAGGAAAATTCTAGACCAATTCCATGAGATTCAACGTATTTTAAGTAACTTCAAGCAACACAATTTGAACATGGATGAAACCATAATCGTATCCTCTATTATTGACAAGCTACCTTCTTCTTGGAATGAAACTAAAAGGGCTCTCATGCACCGGAAAGAGGCTATGTCTCTTGAAGGTTTGGCTAACCATCTTCGGATTGAAGAGGAGTTACGCCTACAAGATGGTACCAAAGAGCAATCTAAGGTCCATATGGTGCAAGAGAATAAAGGAAACAAGAATAAGAACAAGAGCTACAACAAAACTAGCAAGGGAATTCAAAAGTCTAAGCAAATTTGTTGGGAATGTGGCAAACCGGGGAACACAAAGAGAGAGTGTTACCAATGGAAAAAGAAGCATGGTCTTTTGAACAAAGATATATCTAAGGGCAAGAGTAAGGAGAAGGAACCCAATCCCTTCGTGGCCATGATTAAATATCATATTAACATGGTAGTCATTGGTTGTAATGATTGGTACATAGACTCGGGTGCGTCAAGGCATGCTTGCATTGACAAGAGTTTATTCAAGACTCTCAAACCGGCGGATGATGGTGTGAAACTCTACATGGGCAATAACCATCCGGTTAAAGTTGAAAGCATTGGGCAAGTGGAACTTGTACTTCCGGTAAATCTTTGCTTTTAAATGATGTGTATTTAGCTCCGGAAGTATGTAAGAATCTTGTATCCGGTTATCTCCTTAGCAAGTTTGGTTTTATGCAAGTTTATGATGGAGATAATTATGTACTTTCCAAGGGTTGGACTTTTGTAGGGAAGGGATATGCTTATGGGGAGATGTTTAAATTGAATGCGAAAAGTAATAAAGATGGCATGATTTCTGCTTATATGCATGTGTCTACTTTGAATAAGTCTTTTCTATGGCATGCTAGATTAGGACATGTGAACTTTTCAAAGTTGAAAGAAATGTCTAATCTTGATTTGATTCCTAAGTTGAATGATGACATAGAAAAGTGTAAGACATGCATGCTTAATAAAATCACCAAAAGTTCATTCTCAAGTGTAAAAAGAACTTCTAAATTGCTTGATTTAATTCATAGTGATTTAGGAGATTTTCATAGTACACCTTCAATAGGTGGTAAAAAGTATTATGTGACATTCATTGATGATTATTCTAGATATTGTCAAGTTTATCTTTTGAGTTCTAAAGATGAAACACTTGAAAAGTTTAGAGTTTACAAAACTAGAAGTGAACTTCAATGTGAGACCTTGATTAAAACTTTAAGATCCGATAGGGGAGGGGAATATTATGATCCAAAGTTTTTCCAAGAAACGGGCATTGTTCATGAGACAACCGCCCCGTATACACCACAACAAAACGGGGTTGCGGAAAGGAAAAATAGAACTTTAAAAGAAATGGTGAATTCTATGTTGTCAAACTCCGGTTTAAGTAATGGATTTTGGGGTGAAGCCATGTTAACGGTTTGTTATATTTTGAATAGAGTTCCATTCAAAGGGAATTCTAGTACCCCATATGAGCTATGGAACAAAAGAAAACCAAGTCTTAAGTATTTTAAGATTTGGGGTTGTAGGGCTATTGTAAGAGTCCCGGAACCTAAGAAAAGAAAATTAGGTGAAAGAGGAATTGAGTGCATCTTTATAGGCTATGCTCAAGATAGTAAAACTTATAGGTTTTTGGTGGTTGAGCCAAATGAGTACATTTCGGTGAATACCGTAATGGAATCAATAGATGCAATTTTTGATGAGACTAGGTTCTCTTCAATTCCTAGACCTAAAGATGTAATTCAAGATATTGTTCCTTTAATTGAGCCTCAAGATGAAAATCTTGAGGGTATATCCATACAAGATGATCTTCCAACTCATGAGGTTATTCATGATGAAGATGATGAAAGTATTGAGTTAAGAAGGAGTAAAAGATCAAGGAAACCAAAAGACTTTGGTTCGGACTTCTATGTTTATTTAGTAGAAGGTTCAAGGGACTCAGTTGAAAGTGAGACCCTATGTTTGTACAACATAGATAAGGATCCTAAAACTTTTAAAGAAGCTATGCAATCTCATGATGCTTCTTTGTGGAAAGAAGCGGTACAAGATGAGATTGATTCAATAATGGAAAATAATGTTTGGATATTGGTTGACCTTCCTCCGGAAAGTAAACCAATTACCTCTAAGTGGATCTTTAAAAGGAAAAGGAAAGTAGATGGTACCGTTGAGAGGTATAAAGCTCGGTTGGTTGTAAGGGGCTTTACTCAAAAGTACGGTATTGACTACTTTGATACATATACGTGGCTAGGATAGCTTCAATACGTGTATTGATAGCTTTAGCCACTATCCATAAACTAGTGATCCATCAAATGGATGTCAAAACAGCATTCTTAAATGGAGAACTAGAAGAGGAGGTGTATATGGAACAACCCGAAGGGTTTGTTGTTGAAGGTCAAGAAAAGAAAGTTTGTAAACTTATAAGGTCCTTATATGGACTTAAGCAAGCACCTAAGCAATGACATCAAAAGTTTGATGAAGTAGTGCTTTCAAGTGGTTATAAGATCAATGAATCGGATAAGTGCATATACTCTAAGTTTGAGAATGGAAAAGGGGTGATTATATGCCTATACGTTGATGACATGTTGATCTTCGGGACCGACATGGAACAAGTTAATAAGACAAAAGAATTTCTATCCTCAAAGTTCTCTATGAAGGACATGGGTGAAGCGGATGTAATTCTTGGTATTAAGATCATTAGAAATAATGATAAGATAAGTTTATCTCAAGAGCATTACATTGAGAAAATATTGAACAAGTTTGGAGGTGATAAGTTACATTCAGTTGTAACTCCATATGATTCAAATAAGAAACTAGAGAAAAATTTGGGTTCTCCGGTTAATCAACTTGAGTATGCTAAGTTGATTGGAAGTCTCATGTATGTTATGACAAGTACAAGGCCAGACATTGCTTATGCAATTGGCATGTTAAGTAGGTTTACAAGTAATCCGAGTAATATGCATTGGTTTGCAATTCGGAGAATATTAAGATATTTAGCTGGTACTAAAAGTTATCAACTCATATATAAAGGAGAACCTTCGGTATTAGAAGGTTACTCGAACGCGAGTTGGATTAATAAAGGAGATTTCTCTTCTACCAGTGGATGGGTGTTCCTTTTAGGAGGTGGAGCGGTTTCTTGGGGTTCTAAGAAACAAGCTAACATAGCGGATTCCACTATGTCTTCAGAATTAGTGGCATTATATGCTGCTTGTAAGGAAGCGGAATGGTTAAGGAACTTATTATTAGAAATACCAGTTTGGTATAAGCCAATGGCTCCTATCTCAATTCATTGTGATAGCAAGTCTACTCTTGATGTAGTATATAGTCATGTCTACAATAGCAAGTCAAGGCATATTGGTTTAAGACATGCTTACATACATCAACTTATAAGGGATGGAGTAGTGACTCTAAGTTATGTCAAATCAAAAGAAAATATAGCCGATTCTTTAACCAAAGGATTGACTAAAGATTTGATAATAAGTACTTCAAAGGGGATGGGTTGTAGCTCAAAGTACTACTAATTGCAACAAAGACTCAACTTTACGAATTGGATTACCACCAATTTCTAAAGTTCAAATGAGTACGGAGTTGCTTAAATTAGTAGGAAGCATCGATTTTATCCCGAGGACAAGTGATGCTTAAAAATTTGTAATGACAAGAGGATGAGTATTAGTACTCTTAATAGACTTTGTGGAAAGCCTAATTACAGGGGTGGTATAATTACAAAGTCTACCTATGTAAGTGTAATGTGTGGCCGCATAAAGGAACTATGAGCTAAGGTTCCGAAACACTTATGAAGGATAAGGACACAAGGCCGGATAATAGTGTCTAGGTATCTACACTCAAGATTTAAAATATATGCGTGTTATGAGTATAGTTGGTCAATATAAATCCAAAGTTCAAAGCTATGTCTACTTTGTGATTTGGATACAATTTTGGCTCATATACACTAATTGAAAAGTTCAAAGAGTAATCTACTTTTCATTAGGCATATGATTTTAAGGATTCTCTGGTGATTATAAGTTAAGGTATATCTCAAATAGCGGGGGTATAAGCCTCTTAAGTAAAGTTATTTCAAGGGTTTTATATACTCTTGAAATAGCGGGGGATTGTTGGATATATTTCAAGAGTATAAGATAATTATATAGCCTAAAGAATAAAGTATATCAAGTATAAAGGATCATATATAAGTGAAACAATAAGAATATGATCAACACGGGTGAAACAAGAAGCAACACGGGTCGTGTTGTCTTCCAGAGAGCAAGGAAACAATTCCTGCGCTCAACACGGGTCGTGTTGAGCCAACACGGACCGTGTTGATTCAATACGGGTCGTGTTGAAGGCCATGATTGTTTTAATTGCTAACGGCTATATGATTTTGTGTAATTAGTGCTTGATATCGTTATTAAGCACGATTATTATGAGATTGCAACAGCTATATGACTTGACTTGGTCAATGTCATATTATGGATATAATCTCATCAATAAGGCTCTTGATTACCCTTTGACTAGGGTATCCTAAAGAGGGTGGTAATCTCGTATAAATAGGAGACATCCTAAGCTATTTGAGACACACCATTCTAAGCTAATCACAACCTCATTCTTGTTTAGACTGCAACTATACTAGAGTGATTCAAGTGAGAATATATTTCTTGAGTGTTACAAGAGCTAAATTTTATCCCTTTGAAAATTTACGGTATAGTAAATAGTTCTTAAGGAAAGTGAGTACTAGGCCACGACTATTAACGTTATCCAAGCGAGTTTACATTGTTCTATATACCGTTTACTCCCTTTCCACCAACATACATACCATCCCCCACTTATATCTTGATTTGATAGGCCCTAAATCCCAATTTTTATTTCGTTTTATTGAGACAATCATATGAGAATTTTAGTGAATTCTCCGTCCTTCTCATCTTACTTGTCACCTATCAGTTGTTTTATAGTGTACAAGGTCCTTTGATCGATAATTTTCCATATAATATTTTGTTAAATTTTACAAAATTTTATTCTTATATTAGCATCTTGAATATAATGGTTATGTTGTAATATGATGAACCGTTATACATGTTGAGAAATTGATGATTAAAGTTTTCGACATTTCAAATACATGTAAATCAACTTGACACATAAAATTGGATGGTATGAGTAATTGTCTAGGCTTTTTCATTAAATCCATTCTGAATAATAATTTCAGATTGATGCGCATGAGCATTCAATCTATTAAAAAGTTAAATAAATCAAATCCGAAAAGTCAAGCTCATCTTAAACTTTAACAATTAATAACATGACCATAGATAGCAATATCTTAATCATTTCTCACGTAACAAAATTTTAATACTTCCTCTATCTCATATTAATTGTCCAAATATTCTTCTTTGACTAAAGAACTATTTCTCATAATTTATTTTATCAAAAAGTTATAATATTATATTATGATAGTATTTTCCTTATGAATTTAATAATAATGCTTTTGTATACTATATAATATTGTATATGTTGAAAATTGAGGACATTAAGGGACAACTAATATAAAAGAGAGGGAGTATATACTTCGTTATGAGCTAAAAGGGAGATAGATGAGGTGATTTACCAACTACTAATCTCTTGGAAATCACTTTCTTGAATTCTTCCATTTAATATTCCATCAATTAGGGCCATAAATAGCCTAAGGGTTTTACATAAAATGATCAAAGAATCAAATGCCCCAAACTTACACAACAAATCTACTGACTTTTGTGATCCAAGCTGTACTACAACAAAACCTTTCCCCCAAAACTCAATTTATAAAAGAATTGCCTCTCCCACAACCAAAAAAAAAAAGAAAAAAAAAACTTAAACTATGGTTTATATTTGACCTGAAAGCCATAGCTAAGAAGTTTGAGGAAGGGTAGGGGAAGTCCAATATTGCTTCACAGCAACCATAATTTTCTCTCTTTTCATTGGTCCTTCCTCATGATCATAAATGAAGCTCTTCCATTGCATGCCATCTATGTTGTTCTTCACCTTCACCAAAACATCAATGTCATCTCTAAATATTACACATCCTTCTGGCCTCAAAATCCTGTCCATCTCTAGTAATATGTCCTCCATATTGCATCTGCAACATGGTTTGTATGATTGTTAGTTTACATTTGTCTTAGGGCATGATATTCTCGAAGTTTCGGTTGAAAGTTAATAGATGAAATATGTTATTACCTGCCGTCATAGAGGCTGAATACAGAATCAGCATGAATCAAATCGTATGTTCTTGGATACGTAGACATTGCTTCACACCTAAGAAGATCAAATAACAACATTAAAATATAAGATATAACTAAATCACTTTTTTCTCAAGGAACCCAAAATTTGGACGTATTATTTTTCTTCTCTTTAGGATTTAAGGTGACCCTTTTCATAAAATGCTAACTTACCAACTTTGATAAATGCCGATCAATCCACGCTCGTAAATAACTCCAAGGGTGTTAACCTTGGCCTCAACCGGGACTACGTTCATGACCCAAACAGGGTCATTGACAAGAGCAGCCGCAAAACCTCCCAAATTAGCATTCATGTCAAGAACATTCCTATACCTTCCCGCAACATTAAGCTCACTGTTCACTGCCTTATAGTATGACAACCTCTTCTTCCAAATCTCGATGTCATTCTCAAAGACTTCCGGTGTGACACCCTCCAAGCTCCCACTAGAAACCCTAGGAGGGACCGCGGTCAACCTCTCCGGCCACTTGGCTAGCTTCCCTCCGGCTACTTCTTTTATGTTGGTCACCTCAGGGAGCGGTGTTAGACAAGCTTCCATTTTGGTATACCTACAATATGAGCCACAAGGTCATGAATATATTAGAGAGAGAACAAGTTTATCGTGTCACATGCATTTAGGTACCCTAGTTAGAAAAACTTGTGACAAAGCTAACTTATACTCAATAACTTGATCAAGTAATCAAACATAAACAAACTCAATCTAAACAAAGCCCGAAATTACAAATGAATTGTACATATAGAAAGGAGGTTATAGCTTAGGATAACTATACCATGCTTGATCGGGGTTTTGAACACCACAAAACTGCGGTTTCTTGAAGACCTTACGGTTCATTTTGCAATGAACATGATTAGTAGGTTTCTGCCACATAGCAATGTCTCCTCTTTGCTTAAGTTTCTTCCAACAAAGGCTTTTAGCAACCCCTTCAATGGTGGTTTGCTCCGAGTTCAAGTCTTCCCCGGTTCGATTCCACCCTTTCCAGTGAGCCTCCCAGTTGATGGGCGGCCCGGAAAGGATCCAATAGCCTCCTGGGCGGAGGATTCGATCCACCTCTATCAAGTATAACCCATCTGCACATTCAAATATATATATATATGATTTTTCATCTTCCTTTACCAAAAAAAAGGACAAATACTGAACTAAGTAGTATGATAAAGACCACACCAAAACTCTGAAATCTCAAATCTGACCATACAGCATAATGGAGTCGTCAGATGTGGCACTTTTACCCTGAAATTTTATACATACAATAAAATGGGGATAACTAAGAGTGGTGAGAAATTACCATATTGGCCCCAAGGAATGAGGCAACGAGAGCAATGAGCCATGTCAAATGACCTAGAAGGGTAAGGGAGACGATTGGAAGCCATGATGTCTATCAATGCTGGGACACCCCTCTCCAAGGCAAATTGTACTTGTGCTTCATGGGTGTCTTTTGGTGCAAATGACATCGTTAATATGTTGCGTGACAAAAGGTAAGCCCCCCAACTTGCAACCTACAGACAAAATTTTGTCAGATACTCAGATTATGATATATGCATTATTCATCAAATTATCTAATTCCAAATTAACTCTTTCCGCTAATGATCTTCGCACCAAACTCGAATCAAATGACTCTTATATAATGTGAAGATATATAGATGAACGAATGAATGAATTGTAGTAACTATAGAGTCCAATTCTTAAGAAAACAAAAGAAGTATGTAGTCAAAACTCAAAATCAATAGTCTATGAAGATTTTCTATGTTCACATTGATTTGATACAGTATTAGAAATTAAATGATAGTGACATATAACGAACTTTATACAATTTTAGATAAGTTGGTTCTATTGACTAGTTGTGGTAAATGAGGATGACCATCCTCTCACTTTGAATTTTGTATATTTCAATGCAGTTATATTGATTCATATTATCATCATCATCATCAATATATATAGATTACTCTTAAATAGAATATATGATTTATATATCCCACATATAATTTGAGGTATCATTATAAGGATCAAAATTTAAATAGTGAAAGACATATATAGACTGCTATTTATTTAATAAAAAGAACATAAAAATAGAAAATATCTATTAACCTTAGGTCCCTCACTAGACCAACGTAAGTTCAATGAGTCATATATTCATGCACGCAATAAAATGTGAACTAATTAAGAAGTCTTGCTTTATGAAAGGAGTTCTATGTTAACATGGTCCACCTCCACCATCTCCGTTCATAACGCCTTGAAGTTGAAGACAATCTTAAAAAGTCTTCAACAAAAATTCTAAGTAGTAACCAATAAATTAAAATGAAATACAACCATTAATTTTTCAATTTTAGATTCCTTTCCGCACTCCAATAATAACAACAATAATATTTTCCAATATAATCCCGCTAAATACAAAGTTTACTTTTCTCTAGCAATCATAATTTTAGAATCAATTTTAAGAAACAATATTACTATAGTATTCAGAAATGGGCAAATCCTATTCTAGCATTATATTTTTAATTACCCATTGAGAGATTAATTTCATAAAACCTACCAAAAGTTGTAATATGTTTTCAATCCATTATCCAAAACCATTATCACTAGTTCTCAATAATTTGATCATATTTTGACCTAATTTATTACTGAATCGAGCACATTCAATGCAAAGGAAACATGACTCAAATTTTCAATCTTATTCTCTAAATATTTATTTCCAAGGAAATTGCCTATGAATCTTTTCATGTTTTTCTAAGCCAATGGATAATTTTAGGAAAAGTACAATTCAAGTTTTACCTAATGCTCATAACCCATGTGCTTTGGAAGATCAATAAAGCTCATGCTTCCCTATTTAAAGAAAAATCAAAACCAAAAGAATATTGTGATATCTTCTCTTTTCTTTTCTTTTCTATAGAATTGAATATGTGATATCTTCTCCTAGATTATGTATCAACTCAAAGGATAGCTTAATCAAGTAGTAAATTCCCTAATTAATTAATTCGTCATTCACTAATATTTCTCCCCACCATTATGAAATATTTTCAATGAGTCATGAGAGTAATTCGCACTCCCAAATTGGATTATTTATTCCTTAGATTTTATGGTGTGTTTGGTAGTTTTTTTGGGAAAGACTTTCTCTAACTCCCTTGAAAAACTATTTACTGAGCTTGTGAGAAAAATAATGTGTTATTAAAATCTTCACATCGATTAGGGAGGAGGGAAAACCAAACATAGAAAAATTCTTCAACTTAAGAAAGTTGACTAATTTTTCTGAGAAAATTTCTCTACCAAACACTACCTTAAATTAAAGTTCTTAGATTAAGTAAACATAATAATTCATATATTGTACCTAAACAGAAACAACACTATATGAATCCTCAATTATTAATTTCAGTGATATCATTTTTAGGTATAAAATCAAAGCAATTACACCCAATCTTAACCTACCAAAAATCTACTCCTCTAATGTACTATTATGTAGAAGTAACATAATACATGACATACCTAAAAATAAATAAAATAAAGTACCAACAAACAAAAAAAAGGTTTGGCATGGAGAATATATTTGGGGGGAAAAATACAATTAACCCCCGTCTAACTGAACCGTTCAGATTTTTAAACCCGCACGCAATCTCCTACAGTCCCCGTGCCTTGCCCCCTCTTAAAGTCACCCAAACTTGAACCAAACATCTCAAGTGCTAACTCCTCGTGTTCCTCTAGCCAAGCCACCATAATAATAACTGTAATAGTAAATATCTTTTCTTTTCTTTCTTTTTTTTTGAAAAAAGAATAAAATAAATAAATTATTTTGTAAAAAATCAAAATTATTTATTTACATAGGTAATAGTATTAAAATCGATAGAATTTTATTGGACATTTCAACCCTATTTGTGGTTAACTAAATCATTAACTTTTTTCATTTGTTAAATGTCGAAATAATGTCACAAAATACCACGATAAAGTCAAACAGAACAGCAAATAAAAGTACAACTTCAGAACACAAATACAATACAATGATCACAACAAAAAAAAAAAAATACAAGCTAACAAGTTTCTTCTTTTTTTCGGCAATGAATTTTCAAAATTTTATTTTATATTTTTTTCAACATAATTATAGATACTTTAGTTATAGAATTTAAAACCCATTTTTAAAATATATTAATAAAAAAAATAATTGTTAGAGTATGATGAAAAAAAAAATTGTCCACGTCCCATTAGTAGAAGAAGAAGCATATGATACCACTCCAAATACTTAAAACTATCACTCAATCACTCAGTAACTTAGCCGTACTTTAATCTTAATTATTTCTTTGACCATTCTTTATTACAAGCAAAGTCCAAGAAAAACACTCTAAACTCCTCCAAAATCGAAACAAAAATAATTAAAGATAATAACGTCCGATTACTGTTCCATTAGCAACGTCAACCTACCTTCATGAATTCATTAGATGTCCGAATTAATCCACATTAACACTAATCAATCAATCAGCCACAACTGAACAATTAATTAAAAATTTTCAAAAAAAACGGACGTACGTACCCCACAACCGGTATCAATGGCGGTCCGAACCGACCCATCTCTGAGATTAATAATTTTTCCAATCATATCAATATAAGCATCAGCTCCGCCGGGAAACATGGTGCCCCCGCCGGGGAACGTGAACCGGTCCCCCTCGAACCGGACCCAATTCTGTCCGGCTTTCTCCACCGTCAGCCACTTGTGCGGCACGTTGGCGTACCACACCATGTCTCTGCTCTCCGGCCATTTAAACGGCGTCGTATACCCCACCGGCGCCGGAATCCTGCACTTGAGCGCCTCCCTCTCCGCCGGACAGTGGCGTTCCCGGTAGATGAGGCGGTCGCGGGGGAACTGGAGGGAGCGGTTGACGTCGTGGCAGGGGGTGTATTCGGACAAGTCAGCGGCGCAGGGAGGGAAGTGGGTTGGACGCGCCGCCGTGGAGAGGCGGTGGTGGGGGCGGAAGTCGAGGGAGGGCGGGGTGGTGGAGCAGGAGATGGAGAGTTTGGGGAAGGACGCGGCGGAGGAGACGGCGGAGCTGTGGCGGTAGGAGCCGAGGAGGTAGGAGAGGGAGGAGAGGGAGACTAAGGTGAGGAGGTAGTAGAGGTTGATTTTTTGGGTGAGGAGTCGCTGGGTGAAGTGGTTGGGGTGGGTGGCTCCCCATGTCGCCATCGGAGACGACGGCGGAGGAGGGAGGAAGCGGCGGTGGAGACGGCGGCGATGGTAGTGGTGTTGGTGGAGGAAGAAGAAGAAACAGAGGGAGAATTGAATGGGTGAATGAATGAAGGAATGAATGGGTTTGGATTTTGGAAGGGTGTAATATAAGAGTATGTTTGTCTTCATCCCTCGGTCTGAATTAGATTCACTGACTCATGCGTATTTTAATTTATTTTTTTTATTATAAATGTGCATGTGTCGTGGATTTTTGTTTCTTTTTTCTTTTTCGATCATGATAATCATCTTTGCTCGAGATGATTCTTAACTATCTTGAGTTATTCATATTTCACATTTTTGTAACTTTTATTAATAATTTATTTTTAATAATTATATATATTTATCAATTATAATAATATAATACTTATTATATAGGTTAAAAAATATAATAATAGTATAATTTTATCAATCATAGTAGAAAATCCACATTTTATACATAGTTTTATATTTATGAAATAAATATAAATAAATAATTATTTTTAAATTATTTATAAGTTGTAGTAACCCTAAAAATGATGAAACATACCTTTAGAATGATTTAAATTTCACTCTATTAGTGATTTAGAAGAAATGCAAGATGGTTAACAGTATTTATCATTTTCGTTTCTGTTTATATTCTATGCAATGAAATGGAATAGAGCTTTTTATATACTTAGTTACTTACTCTGATTATACTACTATTAATTATCATAATTTGATTTCAAAAAAAATATATCATAATTTTGACTTTTATGGTATGTGGTGTCATTTTTTTATTGATAATTTCTTACCTAATAAGTTATTAACAAATCCAATATGGAACTTATTACCTAATATTTTATTGATAGTATTTTTCGTTACGAATCTAATTGGTGGTACTCCCTCCATTCCTCAATATCTGTCACTTTAACTGATTCTTTGTTTTCCACAATATCTGTCACTTTATAATTCTAATACAGTATTAATAACAATTTTCTAAATTTAACTCTTATTTTTATCATTACCAATACAACTATATAACCAAAATAGAAATTTATTTATTACTTTTATAATTTCCAATACAATTATCATTCTCAATATTATTTTCTTAAAATCTTCCCAAAACTCAAACGTGACAATTATTGAGGAAAGGAGGGAGTAATTTGATATAGCAACTCATTACACATGCAATTTATTAGGTGCATCCGGAGCACATGCTCCGGATAGTATGATTGTTCACCTACATATATTAGATTGTTCACCACAGATATTGATTAGATTGTTCATTACAATGATTGTTCACTTGTAAATATCTTGGGCACGTGCTCCGAGTGCATGTAATATATATTACATTACACATATTGAGAAATTTATGGTTAAAATTTTTGAAATTTGACAGTACAATTCCAAAGACAAAAATTAATATGGAATGGAAGGAGTAGATAATGTGAGAATTCTATTTGACAAAAAAAAAAAGCTGGTCACTTATAATCAAGTAGGACAGTAAATTTTACGTGAGATCGTATTATCGTACAAGAAAAAAAACAGGTCGTTTATAATCAAGTACGGCAGTAAGCTTTATGTGAGAGCGTGTTATCGTGCATTTATTTTGTAAATAAAAAGGGTGTTCGATATTTTACTTGAGGAGATTCTGACCACTGATCAATTATTTTATGAATAAAAGGGTGAGCGATATTTTATTTGAGGAGATTTTGACCATCGATCTATTATTCATAATGCCCATTTTAATAAAACATCTAGTGTTTGAGGGTTTTTTCTTTCTGATGAAATAGTGTTTGAGTTTATGATCATGAATAAATGGATATTGCATTTAGCAATATAAATGGATATTGCATTTAGCAATATATATTGATGAAATAGTGTTTGAGTTTATGATCATGAAATAGTGTTTGAGTTTATAATATATATCTCGACTTAAATGGTGCTACCTTGATAAAAGAGAAAATTGAAATAATATTATGATGAATTTTATTCATGAATAGTCAATTGTTTGTTATGAGTTGCATCGTTTATTCATTTTGCCTGTTGCTTTCTAGGCTCTAGTTATGACTATAGACGAGCAATCAAACAACTTGTATAAGAGTTTGACAAGCTAATTAATTATATATGGCGTATTTTGTATAAAATTTGTACGCATGACGACTAATTTGAATAAAAGAAATTATTTGGAAAAAGAAATTATTGTTTGTTACGTATGTTTTCTATACAAGAAAATTCCAAAATATAGATACATGATTGATCAATAATAAATAATTTTCAATATTTAGAATTCCAATTGGATAATCTTCTTTTTTTTTTTTATAATCTTGATGACATGAACCAGGAAAACAACACATTATGTTAAATTGTTAATAACATTAATTTTAGAGTGCCAACTAATCATATACTGATATTGTACAACATTATTGCACAGTAGGAAAAAGATAATGGTAAAATATCTGAGATTTATTTCCTAAAAAAACCAAAAGCAATCGAAAATATTTAACCCTTCCAAATTTTCATATCTCTCCAGTTAATACGCGGCTGTGGTGAACTGTTTCGATGGTGTTTCTCTCGTGACAGTAATTATTGTTAGGTCGTGTTTGGTAATTGGTGGAGAATTTTTGGGGTGCAAGATTTTCGTTTGCATTTATATAATAGCGCGCGTTTGTGTTACCAATAAATAAAATAGCAAAATATCAGATGAATAAATAAATTCTTGAAAACACTATGGCTTCAATTTTCAAATTTTCAAATGCAAAAGAAAATTTTTAATACTTTATTTTTTAAAATTTTAATTTAAAAATAACAAGGGACTGCTTATATTACATTTAATTAATATATATATACATATATATGAGAAATATAAAATGTCTTGTACGTTACAAATAAAACTGAAGACAATAAATTTTTTAAACATGAGGTATAGTAGCTAGTAATGTAATATGCATGTAATTTTTAATACAATGTAAATAATATAGTAAAATAAGCGTTATAAAATTACAATTTAAGCATCGAAGATTGGGGTGTGATAAGAGAAGTTTTACTCCCCAGATAAAGTATTGTCATCCAAAGTTGGGGGCTGGAGATTTTAGCACTTAAGTATCAATGAAAATAAATAGCATTCATAAGCTCGTGACAACAATGAAGTACATCTATGTACATAATGTTCTAAAAAGAATCCTTTAAAGGAATAACTACCTATTCAAGTAGGGGGAATTGTTGCAATCTAAGTTATGCTCATGCCTTCATGTCCTCCAATTCCGTCATTTTTTTCTTAAAATATGCTCAGTAGATGCTTCATGAACGCTAATGATCTTTACGGTTATATCATTGCTAATATTTACGATTCATCGACCTTTTCACTACAGGCTACCATGAGGGTTCAAGTAAGCTCCTGTTGGACCATCCCTAGACATTACAACAGAAGAGGCCTAAGGCGACCGTTACTATCGGTCGCAAAATGGCGTTATCGATCGCTGTAGACTGCGGGCGACCGATACGTATCGGTCGCTGAATATCCGTCGTTTAGCGACTTGAGCGACCGATACGTATCGGTCGCCAAACTTGCGACCGATATAAGGATTGGCGACCGATACGTATCGGTCGCTAATTAGCGACCGATACACTGTATCGGTCACTGATTATCGGTCGCCTGCTTAGCGGCCGATACTGTATCGGTCGCTGATTATCAATCTCGAATTTAGCGACTGATACGGTATCGGTCGCTATTTATCGATCGCAAAATAGCGACTAATAACCAGCGACTGATATGTATCGGTCGCAGATTACAATTTAAATTTTTTTAAGAATATTCTGGATTAAATCGAATAGGTTATAACTATACTGTATTTGTCGACATATCGGTCGCTGCTATTATTATATTATCCATATATATATATATATATGTATATACATATATATATCAACCACTTAGTTTTTCCCCTGTCTATTTCAAACATAACATACTAAACATATATAATATTAAACCAATAACATACTAAACATATATAATATTAAACCATTAATGCATAACTAAAAGTTCATATATATATATATATATATATAATAGCTAAAAGTTCATAACTAAAATTCAATCTAAGTTTATAACTAAAACACAACTTAAAAGTGCATAAGTTCAAGGTTGGGGAGGGAATTGCGGGGATCCTGATAAGTTTAGATATTGAGATGGGGATGAAGAACTACCGCTTTGTTGTTGAGTTTGGTAAACTTGTGTCAATTGACTTTGAATCTGTGAGATGGCGGATGTGTGAGCAGCAAGTTGATCCCGCATAATAGCATCAGTGGACGGAGTTGCGCAGGGATGCCTCGAAGAAGAAGCGCCTGGCACGGGTGGAGTATCATAGAAGTGCGAGGTAGCACTCCCAAGACCATAGACAGCATGGTCTTTGGGTTTGTACCCCCTGCCAGTTGCAAGTACAACTCCCTAGCTTCCGGGGAGTTCTCAATTATGCCACGCTCCTCACACTTTTGGCGAAAAGTTGCCTGCAATCATTCATACATAAGTAGCGAAAAGTTGCCTGCAATCATTCATACAATCCAAACACAACCTAAACTATTCACGGCCACACGCCGGAGTTCAAATACAATGCAAACACAACCTAAACCATTCACGGCCACACGCCGGAGTTCAAATACAATGCAAACACAACCTAAACTATTCACGGCCACACGCCGGAGTTCAAATACAATGCAAACACACATAAAACATGCACGGCCACACGCCGGAGTTCAAATACAATCCAAACACAACCTAAACCATTCACGGCCACACGCCGGAGTTCAAATACAATGCAAACACAACCTAAACTATTCACGGCCACACGCCGGAGTTCAAATACAATCCAAAAACACATAAAACATGCACGGCCACACGCCGGAGTTCAAATACAATGCAAACACACATAAACCATTCACGGCCACACGCCGGAGTTCAAATACAATCCAAACACAACCTAAACCATTCACGGCCACACGCCGGAGTTCAAATACAATGCAAACACAACCTAAACTATTCACGGCCACACGCCGGAGTTCAAATACAATCCAAACACACATAAAACATATACAATCAATTAAACATCCTATAATTAATTAAACTAATTATTCATAACCTTGTAAACCCTAAACATCAATATTCTAACTTTAATTTAAAGCCATAACAACATAATAAACTATAAGCATTCATAATAAACCCTTTCAAGCCCTAACAAACAACAATATTCTAACATTAATTTCAAGTCCTAACAACATAATACAATAATAAATTATAAGTATTCATAATAAACCCTAAAAATTTACATTCAAAACATACATTATTCTAAATTTGAATTTGAAACCATAACCAAACTAAAATTACTCAAGGAAATTACTCAAATTCACTCTAAAAATTTACATTCAAAACACAATTCTAAATCCAACTTCAAACCCTAATCTTGATTAACACTAAACACTACCCTAAATTTGAATATCTAACCATAACCACACTAAAATTACTCAAATAAATTACTCTAATACAACAATATATATGAATTTTAAAATTAAACATCAACAATTTAACATCATATACTCTCACTTTACTAACCAACAATAATCTAACTTTAATTTCAAACTCTAACATCCTAACACTATAATAAACTCCAAACATTCATAATTCACCCTAAAAATTTACATTCAAAACACAATTCTAAATTGAATTTCAAACCCTAAACTTGACTAACACTAAACACTACCATAAATTTAAATTTCAAACAATAACCACAATAAAATTACTCAACTAAATTACTCATATACAACGATATATATGAATTTTACAATTGAAAATCAACAATTTAACTACAAAAATTAATTAGGGGACTCACATTGGTGGTTGCCGGAGATGTTGGCGTCGGTGGTTGCCGGAATCGCCTGCGCACGGCCGTCGGTGGTAGGCTGCGTCGGCGGCGTTGTGATGGTGGCGGAGTGAAGGTGGTTGGGCGGTGGTGGTCGGGGTGTGAGAGGAACGCCGATAGAGAGAGAAAATATGCAGCGTATCGAATGTTTGGGATTCTGCCCGTTGTCGCATTAAAGGGGCCAGCGACCGATACGCAGCGACCGATAGCGTATCAGTCGCTGGCTCAGCGACCGATAGAAAGTCAGACGAAATGAATGTTACCGTTGAAAAATTAATTGAACGGCGCGACCGATATCCAGCGACCGATACCATATCGGTCGCTGATTAGCGACCGATATGGTATCGGTCGCTATGTATCGGTCGCCCGTGTCGATTAGAGCGACCGATACGTATCGGTCGCTTTGGGTCGGTCGCCGTAGACATTTCATATTGTTGTGAGAAGTCAACCCAGCGTCATCGTGAATGGACTTTCGATGATCACCACTCTTTTTCTTACCTTTTTTTTTATATATTTCGCATTCCGCAAATGCTAGTTACATGTGTTGCTTTGCTAACCAAAAATTATTTAGTTTTCAATACTACTTTCTTCTTTATTTTTAACATGGCGTGAGATATTTAGCACCTTCATGTACAAAATCCTGGAGTTCGAGGAAAGTCATTTTATGAATGAATGTGTACTTATTGCATATGTTGTATGTTTTTTAGACCATGTAAAATTAACTTACTAACTAGATCTTTATCTTTGGGATATTGATCAACAAAATTAACAGTTTAGTTGTTGGCAAAGGACTTAAAGGAATTAGTGCTAAACTATGAATGATAAGAATAGCGGATAACCCATGCATTAGCCCTTAAATTTTCACATATGAAAAATAATCTGCTTTCATAAAAAATTGAATCTTGGTAGAAAAAATGAAATATAAGATAGTTATGACTTAATTACCATCTTTTTAAATTAAGTATATCCTTTATAAATTGAATAAAAATAATAAAAAATAATGAAAAAGCTAAAAAGTTGGAATTCAATACCTTGCTTGCGTTGACAAATTAAAATTTCATTCTTCCTTGGGATTAACACCATCACTTTTGGGTCATAGTAGTACTCCACATTGTTTTCTTTATTAGACTTCTTAATTATTTTTTTCGTACTCCCTCCATTGCTTATTAATTGTCATAATTTTGATTATCACGGTCTCCAATATCATTTTTTGATTGATATTTTTTTGCATAATATGTTATTAACAATTGCAATATTATACTTGTATGATAGTATTTTTCGTTACGAATCTAATGATGACAATATTATACAGTAATTCATTGTATATATTGAAAAATTTATGGTCAAATCTTTTGGAATTTGACTGCACAATTTTCGAAGACGACAATTACTTCTATCTGTTACTGCTTCGGTTCTAAAGTGTTTGTTTATTTGATTAAGATTTGATTGTTGATTTACTCACAAATTATAATAATTTAGAATATAAAATTACTGTCATTAAAAGGATAATTTAGTAAAAATTACGTTAGTTTTATATTACAACTCATTGTAATTTGTCAATAATCAACAATTAAACCTTAGTCAAATGAACAAATATTTTGAAACGAAGGTAATAATTTATAGTTTCAATAATATATATTATTATTATTTTAATTTTATTCTCAATGTTCCTTTTTTATAGAATATTTTTAATATTAATAAATAAACACTAAAAGTTAGTACTCCACTAATTAAGATTATTTAATTAATTTTCACCCTAAATACTACTCATAAATTATAATGAATTACAATATAAAATTAATACCATCGAATTCTTTAGTGAAATATTTTTCTAACGGTGGTAATTTCATATTATAACTTATTATAATCTATGAGTAATCAACGGTCAAAGTTTAGTCAAATGGACATTCATTCAGGGATGGAGGTAGTACAAATATCTTGAGACCATTGATTTTCAGTAGTTTTCTACCATTGACCATCCGATCCCCTTTAAAAACAAATTAAAAGAAATGAAGGTAGTACTCATCAGTCATCAAACAATTAAAGTTTAGAACTTCGTCTTGGATCTTATTGGGTACGTTGCTCTCTTTTCTTCTCCCTTACATCTTTAGGGAGTACTATATTAGTTATTGCTACTACCTCCGTCCCAAAATGTTTGTCCGTTGACTAAATTTTGACTGTTAATTATTCACAAATTATAATAAATTAAAATATGAAATCACTACCATTAGAAAGATAATTTGCTAAAGATTACAATGACGGTAATTTTATATTGTAACTCATTATAATTTGTGAGTAATCAACGGCCAAAATTTAGTCAATGGACAAATATTTTGGGATGGAGGTAGTAGTTCTTTTTTTTTAAAAAAAAATCAGCATATTTTTGGTTCTTAATTTATATTTTCAGAAAAATATGATGTTATTTGGGTTCGGATAATTAAGACATTTGGATAAAATTTTCAAACCCAACCATGTCCATATTTCAAATTATGATAATTTGTGATATCAGAACCCGATTTCAAATTGTCCGAGTTTGTCCGACTCGAATTTGTCTGAATACGCCAAACCCAAATTTATATTAAATTTACACACAATTTCAATATTTTTGTCCAAATTTTAAAGTCGGTTAGAAACTTAGAATTCAGACATTGTCTGAATATGTCCAAACTTAAATTTGAAACAAAATTCGGACAACCAGGTTTCTGACTCCAAACCTCAACTTGACCATGATTTTAAATTCGGACATGACCGAATTGACCGAATTTAAAATGAGGTTAAAGTTTAAGTCCAAACCCGATTTAATTCAAGTCGGACAAATTCAATATTCAATAGGACAAATTTTTCCTAATGCTTGTTAGTGTATAATTTTATAAATTTTCCTCCTTTATTTTTCAGTCTCATCACAAAGTCATGATTATCAGGACATAATTTATAGGTTTAGATCAAAATAGTATGATAATTAAGTATGATAAGATAAATTTATATGGTGTCAAATCTTTCTCATAAATAAATTAAAAAATAAAGGAGGAAAATTTATAAAATTATGATAAATTTATAAAATTATACACTTGCTACTTGTACCTATAGTATGATAAGATAAATAGTATGATCTAAACGCTTGTTAGTGTATAAATTTTCCTCCTTTAGCAGGACATATTGCCACTTGTACCTATAGGTTTAGATCAAAATAAATTTATATGGTGTAAAATCTTTCTCATAAATAAATTAAAAAGATGGTCATTTTCATTTGAAAAACTATGCATAAAAAATATAATAAAAGAGTACTATTTAACTTGATTTGTGTAGGATTGTACAAATAATGTTGACAAAGGTGTTTGTTCAAAACTTAAATATTTATTTTTTTTTTGGTTAATATACCAAATTGTTAGCTCCTTTTTCTTCATATCTTTAAGAATCTTTCCAACAAGAGTAACAGCAGAGGGAAATACTTTTCTTAGGGGCATGGTTATGAATCTTGTAATTTATGAACAAAATACAAAAGCAACATGCTTCAAAAGCTAGGAGCTTACTTGTAGTTACTTCTGAGTTGTCGTAGTTTACCACTTCCATGGGTCCCTTAAACTTTGGATATTTCTATTATTCATTATTTATTTATTTATTTATTTATTTATCTATTTATTTATCTATTTATTTAGGCTATTCATTGGATTGCGAGAAGATAATCTATATGTGTGATATTCGTATTTCATATTTGGGATTATATTAAATTTCTTGTTATTGTTGTTGTTGTTCTTCCTATTATTATTAGAAAATATTTTGTACTCATGTCTATGAACTCTCGCACTCAAGCTAACTCGATATTATCAAAACATCTTTATGGTTGTGAACTTGTGATATAATAAAGTTTAATTTGGCTTCTTATTGTATAAGATTGTTAGGTTTTGAAATCCTATGTTTTGGAGATTGTCAATAACAGTATCCTGAATCTGACGTTTGAGTCATAGGAACCCGACCTTTATGGAATGTTATTTATCAGTATTTCAACATGAAGTTAACATCAATTAAACTCGATTTTTTTTTGGTGATGTAACAAAGTTTTTAGGGTGCTAAACCAAAAAACCAAACGTCAAATCACAAAAAGTTACTAATTTAATTGATATTAACTTGGTGTTGGGATAGTAGCAAATACCACCTCCAAAAGTTGGACTACAGTTATGAATCAAATGTAAAATTCGAAATATTGTGGTTTGGAGATATCAGAACCTAAAAATCCTATTTTATATGTATATTCTTTAAATTTAATTTACAATGTCTCTATTTCATATATATAATGCCTCTACTAATAATTTAAATGATCAAATGGGTATATATATAAATAAGTAACTTACCTTTCATTGAAGAAAATCCTAAACCACCATGTAGAGTGGTTGCTTTGATCTTACTAAATCCGTCGACTTTTTTCAATTATAAAAGATATTTAAGTTTTTTATCGGATGATGAATGAATAATCCAATAGTATTGGTTGAAATTTGATGGTTTCACGAGAGATCATAGGAGTATCTCATCATGTGGGATAGATTGCCTCAGTTTGGAATTGTTAATATTTTCAACCAAGTCCTATAATAGGAGTTCTGTACATTAATAATATCAATTTTGGGGCATTGACACTGATAATATAGACTATCTTCTTGATAATTGACAGTACCCACTATTAATTTATTTTCCACCAACAGTATATCACTAATTTGTTTTAGTTTTGACTCATGAAAAGATGACGCGACTCCATAATATTTGACGTGGAAGACAGAGCTTGTGTAGAAAATGTTGATGTGGACACTAATCTGTCTTCCACGTCACACATTATGAAGCTACGACATCGTTCCGATGAGTTAAAATCATAACAATTCGGTGATGTACTGTTGAAGGAAAATAGGCTGACATCCAAGAAAATAATATATATATATATTAGTATCAAATACTTCCAAAATTGATATTATACTTAAAAATCCTTTATTATAATATAATGTTGTGAATTACTCTGGCATGGGACAATTAGATACTTCCAAAGTTGATGATAGCGAAGTCTACACTTCAATGTGATTGATTGAAAACCATGTTTTAAATATAGATAACGATTGCTTAATTTAGGGTTGCACATGATGTGAGGTTTAGGTTATCTAATAGGTGTTTTCTAATCCTAAAACTAGGCCCCATTCTTTTATATATATGGTTGGTTACGGTGTGGTAATTGTGCGGTGTGGTGCGGTAGAATTTGAAAAAGTGTGGTGAATTGTGGTGAGAATCATGGTGAGTGAGGTAGGTGAGGAAAGAAGATGTGAAAAAAAGAGGAGAAAAATAATGATAAAGAAAATTGAAGAGCTATATTGATAATGATTGTGGTGTAGTGTGATGAAGTGTGGTGAAGTATGGTAGAAATTAAGTCACACCATACCGCAATCTAGCGCATAAAAAAACGGGGCTTAATAGGATAGTAGATGACTTTTAGAAGGTTAATAGGGTAGTTTATTAGGTTGCAATTTAAAATAATTGCGAGCAAATTTTGTAGGTTACGATAAGTATTGGACTGCTTCAACTTAATTCACAATTTCACATATATATATATAGAATTTTTGGTGTTGATTGGAAGCTTGAAAAATATAGATGATAATCAAATTGACAACCACGTCTTTGATAAGTAAATGAATAGTTAAATATAAGACATGAAGCATATTGTTTTGTCTTTCGGTTTCCTTCCAGTAGTAAGAGTTGTCTTCGGAGTGGGGTGTGTAGATTTTCGAGTCAGGCAACAATCGCTCATTGGTTACATTACAAATAGTCGGAGGAGTGTTGCCGGGTCGTAGAACCGTTGGTTAACTATGTAAGCTCAAGGACCTGATGGTTATGGAACCCTTTTTCCCACATAAAATTTTTGAAAAATAATTGGAATATGAAATTATTGCTAAATTTTAAATTGGATGATTTTCGGGTCTGGCAACAATCACTCACTGGTTACATTACAAATGATTCTAAATTGATAAATATTAATTAGTTGCCTTTTGATGGATGTCCATCGAGAAATGATACAACAAGAAGCAAGTTATGTAAGCTCAAGGACCTGATGGTAGTTTCTACTGTCTACTTTCGTGAAGTTTGGGAATCCTCAAGCATAGGCCCAACATTCAATTTCAACCCATAAGCCCAAGTTTGGCTATCCTTACTTGGGCCATTTCAAATTCCGCAAAGTCCATCATCAACATAATAACATGCTTTTGGCATATTATTTTCAAAAATGAGATTGAGTTTTTTCCCCTTTATTCTTGTTTTATGATTGTATTTTCTTTGTTAGGAACACAAATAAAAATAGTTTGAATGAGTATAACTATAGATAAGTTTAAATAAATTTGAATAAATTTTGATATTTTATTTTTTTATCCCTCAAAAGAACAGATTCTTTATTTTATTATTCGATCTTTTTAGATCGAGTAAATTTAACTCGTTTACTAAATCCCTATTTCACGAGTAACTACCATTAAATTTTATAGGTTTGTGGAAAATGGGTAAGTGTCAAATTATTCATAATTAACATGGATTAATGGTCACTTGGCTATCACGTCTTTAATAAAAATTAGAATGTTGATATTAGTTTTGCCAATACATTCTGGAGGAGGAGGGAAGATGAACGTTCACTTTTTTTTGTTTTGCCAATACATTCTGGAGGAGGAAAAATTAGAATCACCAGATGAATGAATGAATATGTGTTTGATGTTAATTCTCCTTCAGTTTTTCTCCTTCCACTACCTGGTTTTTCGTACATGAATGAGAATTTCTTTGACTCTTGGCCTTCCAACGTTGCCACTACATGTATCAATTCCCCCATGTTCTTTTTTGATTTGATTTCCAATGAGTTTTTGAAATTGACGATCATGCGACGGCTGTTAATTAATTCCCCTTGCTTCTCCTTTCTTTTTTCTCCCATCACTCACGTGACACTTATATAAAAAGGCTGAAAAAAAAAAGCTAAAGTCTTCCTTTTTTTCCCATCCCTTGATCTAACATCCAAGGGTCCATATTTGTAGTGCTCACATGCTCACAATAACACCATGCTCATATGAGCCACCGGCTACAGGCTCATGGTGTTGGAAACAAATTCGCAAAATTAAGGAGAAAGTGAAGTTGGGTACTGCCAATGATTGGGACTGGAAAGGTGCTGTGAATGACAGCTTTAATGTTTCTGATTGTTATGCTGCTCTTCTACATAACAAAGAACAGTGGCCGTGGTTCCATATTGTGTGGAACAAGGGTGCTCCTCCACGGCATAGTTTTCTTGCTTGGCTCGCTGCTCAAAATAAGCTGCCTGTGGCTACACGTTTGGCTTCTCATGGAAACAATGTTGATATTAGTTGTAGCCTTTGTAGTCACGGTGATGAATCCTTAGATCATATTTTTTCTGAATGTGGCTTCATCAAGCAGGTGATGGATTTCTTTTGCAAGAAATGTAAGATCAATTTCAATTTTGGCTCCCTGCTACATTGGTTTTCTAACTGGAAAAACTCGAGGAAGAATTGGGCTATTAAATCTATTATGATGACTCTAGCTACCTCGGCTATATCTATCGTTTGGGAGGCTAGGAATTACAAAAAATTTCCGGAGAATCGCAAGGCCCTTTCCGTTTTGGAAGTTATCAAGAAGATACATTATAATATTTTACATAGGTTTTTGTTTCTTTCAAAGAGAAGTTCTAAGTATAATCGTTGTATAGATTTACTTCTTCATTAGGTTTTCTTTGTTGTTTCTTGGGCCGGTTTTGTTCCTTCTTTGGCTTCGTTGTGAAGTCTTTTGGTAATGAAGAGTTGCGATTCTGCCAAATATATATATATATATATATATATATATATATGTGTGTGTGTGTGTGTGTGTGTGTGTGTGTGTGTGTGTGTATATATAAGAATGAATCCAGTAGGAAGAGAGTTTTGATAGGAAGGTGAGAAGAACAAATCACAGCCCTTGATTTTGCATCTAACAGTGTGTGGTCATTGATAACGGGGAGTGTGGTCATAGATTTCATGACCACACTCCCTGAAATCTATGAACACACTTCTTGAAGTCCATGACCACATTACTTGATATTAATGACCACACACTGTTAGATGCAAAATCAAGGGTTGTGATTTGCTCTTTTCACCTTCCTTCCTAAACTCTCTTATGACTGGATCCGTTCTATATATATGTGGATGTGCATGCTTATCCATTTGTAGGGAATCAATGAAATATAAAAGTATCTTAGTGCCATATATTTTGTGTATAATTTCCCTTAGTTTTTGGATTGGATTTCAGTCATTGATTTTTATAACAAAAAAAGTTGCACTAATACATAAATTAGCAGCTGATTTAATTTAAAATGCCATGCAAATTCGGTTAGCTCAACTAATCAATGAATAATAATATCAAAAAGTGCACATTATTATTATTATTATTATTATTATTTCAGTCTTCTTTATGAACTTGTGGTTGTAGAACTGTAGATTAATTACTAATGCTACTGCCATGTTGGTATTAAGCAAAATTAATAAATAATTATGTGGCTCAAATGTGATGCTGACTCATCTCCACATCAAGAGTACATGAGGCATTATTGGTTAATTAACTTTCTTTAATTAGCTTTAGCTTTTGTGACATTATAGCTTTGATTTTTCTTGTTATGATTATACTAATTTTTCACTTCTTTTTTTTTATATAGAGACAACAACTATTTTTTCATTTGAATCACTTTGTTCTAAACCAAAGAAAAAAGTCATGCTTATTAATTTTTCGGTTTCCATCCTTATGTCACAATTGAATTATTGCTGATGAATTGCTTGTTTTTTAAATTATAATAAATATTTTATTGTTAATATTGATCAGTACTTGGAGGTGATCTTTGTTGATTGGAACTAAAATAGAACTTAAAATATAACTAAGTGTTAATTAGTTTTTATAAATAATGAATGTTGATATATAAGTATTGACAATTGAGTAGTACTAATTGCTTATCATAATTAAGTAATAGCTCCTCTGTGGCAAAAAAAAAAAGGTACTAGCTCCTATTATGTTGAAAAAAATAAGTCTTTAATAAAAGAAATGTCTACAATAATACACACTAACGTACATATACATACATACATGCATCATATGCATGCATGCATACATATCAACAACAACAACAACCTCTCATAGTGTGGTCATCAATATTAGGGCATGCGTGTGTGCTTGCAATCAATGATCACACTTCTTAATATTCATGACCACACTCGGTCACATGTAAAATCGATGGATTCGACTTCCTCTTCTCACATTTCTTCCCTAACTTCCTTCTCATTGGATCCACACATATTTATATTTGTGTGTGTATATGATGTATTTTATTCATTAACAGTAAATTATATACTTAAGGCACCGTTCTTTTATACGGTCAAATTGCGGTGCGGTAAGTTACGGTACAGTCATGAGTTGCGATGGAAAATAGTAAATGAGTTTGATATATAAAATGATAAATAGTAGATTGCGGTGAGTTGCGGTTGACTGCGGTAGGTTGCGATGCGATAAGTTGTGGTACCACATAAAAGAACGATGCCAAAGACCAATAAGTGTTAAACTAATTATTGAACCAAATATGTTGATATTAGATGTTGATCTAGCTCATTACCTTTAAATTCATTGTTTTTGAATTTTCATTCTTAAAAAAATTACACCATAAAATAAATGCGTATGAAAGTGAAAATTGTTTAGATTTCTAACCTGTTCGAGCTTATTTAAATTAATGCAAAAATATTTACTTTATTTTGACAGAGATTAGCATTATTAGTTGTCTTTTTGGTCCCTAATAATCTGAATTAGTGAACCCCACATGACTGTATCTATTGGGAGAAATTTGATGCTTAAAGTATTCTTTTTCTAATTAACTTTTTAATTAATCTAGCTACTCTAATTGAACTATTCTCCAATGAATGATGGTGAATAAAGAATAAAAAAAAAGTTCCTTTTTTCCCCTTAAAAATATGCACATAATGCACTTTTTGGCTGAGTTGGCAAATAGGTAAAGTTTACTTTTGAATTATAAAATCCAAGAAAGGGGAGACTTTGGCTTTACACATAGAGGAAAAGACACCTCTTCTCAGATTTAGGAAGAGATGGATTGGGAATTTGGGCTTGAGAAAATAATTAAACAATACTTTTTCCTAAATTAAAGAAGAATAATGTGTATTAACTTCATATAATTGTTGGGATTGGCTATATATCACTTTCATGGCACTCAACATGAACAACACAAAAATGGCTTGAGAGTTGGATCTTGTAATTATTGGTCTACATGTCCATTTTAGGATATGGATAAGATCAACTTAATTTATTCAATATATATATTATGAATATAGCTTGAATTATATATATAAGACCAAAATTAAAATCTATATTTTAAAGTTTAACCCAGGACAATATATATATATATATATATATATATATATAAATATAAAGTACATATTTTATAAACACAAAAAGTGCTAGAGGGTTGGATCCTAGCTGAAGGACGTGGACAATATAGCTTGAATTTGATTGGTCAAGTATTTTTATGAAACTGTTTTTTTAATTTTTATATTTTAAGGGAGTGGTGATATATGTATAGATGTAAGAATATTTGATTTTTGAGTTGGAAGCACTTTCGTGATCATATAGTACGTATACAACCTAGCTAGTATACTAGGCTTTTACATCCATTACATTATGTATTTGTTGTATTAAAATAAATTAATTAATTAAACTACAACACTAGACCTAACTTGACTCTCTATAAATAAGTGAAATACTATTGACACTCATCAAATTTATAAAACTTAGTGCATCTTTTTATTAATAAACTTAGGATATTAGATGTATCATGTATGATCCATGTTTTGACAGACAACCGTTAATTTGTATTATCCTTTATCTATTAATGTATTGAGGCCCTGTTCTTTTCTACGGTTGGCAAACTGCGGTGCCACAGCCTACCGCACTTTGCCACAACCCGCCATATTTTACCGCAAATCATTACTTTTCGATCTCTATCATTACTTTTCTCCTCTACTTTTTACATCATCCCTCATCACCTACCCTACATACCAATAACCCACCACAATTTCACTATACCCGCCACAATTCCACCACACCTCACCACGCCATTCCACAAAATACCACATAAAAGAACATGGCCTGAATTATCATTTAGGGTGAGAATATGTGTCTCGCTATGTTTAAGTGCCTTATATATATATTTTTTATAAATATTATTTATTATGAATTTTAACATCATTTTTATATAGGTATTACTAATTATTATGAATTATTAATTATAAGAATCTTAGAATATATTGATTACACTAACAGTTACAAATGACGATCTATTGAATAAACCCTATTTGTTAGGCATATTTATTCACTTTTTTGTAAATAAAAAATTATAAACAAAAATATAATTTTATATAATTTACCTATGACATTATAGTTATAGAAGTCGATCATACTAATTTTTCAATTTATTATGCAAATATATAGGTTTTATAATAGGCAATACACTTAACAGGTCTCTTGGACTCTTATCATTTTCATACTATTTATACTAGCTATTTTTCAAAATAAAAAGTTATTTCCAATAGGACCTTTTACATAATTTTAAATGTAAGTAACAATGAATAAGTTTTTGATGAAATGTAGATGTGACTTAAGCATAAGTGTTTAAATAATCTTAAGGAGTAATAATAGTTATACACTCTACTTACTCCAAAAATATTTTAAAACTTAATAATTTTAACAACCAATAAGAAAATAAATTATATTAATTAATCTTGCTACAAGACACTCAACTATTAAGTTTCTTAAATTAGAATAAACATTATAGTATTACACATTAAATTGAAAAATATGGTTGAATATTATAAATATAATACCTCATATAAAATTTATAAAATTATAATCTTATCCATAGTTTTTGAAATTTATAAAAAAAAGTGTGAATATAAAACTTTTCTAATGGACAGACATAATTGATTCAATTAAGACATTATCTTAATTTACTCATTAGCTTAGTCAACAAATACTAAGGCATTAAGCCCCTTATGATTGATAATAATTATTGAAAAAAGCTTTTGTTGGGTTCACCCATGAGTTAGAAGTTCCACATTGGAAAATGGGCATAATATATAAGTTAAGTGGATCACTCCTCTTAATACCAATTAATTTTAAGATGAAACATCACTTAATTTCAAATCTATTAATTTAAAAGGGTACTATTTTTTCTTTTCTATTCAGGTAAATAGTGTAAAGAAAAGCTCACATCCACCATAATATTTCTCAACTGATAAAAAATGAACGCTTACGCCAAAATTCAAATCCTAAAAGGGAGATATGAAATGAGAAGCCCTTATAACCAGGCAAGGGTTCAATAAAAAAAATTAAAAAAAAAGGGGTATCTTATAATATAAGGACTCATGTTATGCTATCATCCAAAAACAAATATAGTTAAGTGAACATGGATCTATATTTATTAAGATTGCCATTTAGGTTAACACACCTTCTTCCCACATAATTCACCCCCCCTCTCTCTCTCTCTCAAAAACTTTACAATACATCAACTTGGGTTTTTTGCTTTTTGGACCCAATATTTTGGGGTATTTACAATTTGGACCCATATGTTTCAAAATTTACAATTTGGACCCTATACAATATAGACCAAAAAAATTAAGCCCAAAGTTAAGTTTGACTCCGATGAAGACCAAAATCTTGCATAAACTGACCGATTTACCCTTATTTCATTTATTCATTTGTTTTGAATTTCCTTTTGAAATTGACTAGACTGAAGACTTCAATTTCACAGCTCATACGCATATCCCACCCTTAGTGACTATTCAACTCCAAACTCCCAGAAAACGGAATAAATGAAGGGTAAATTTAGAAGTTCAGAAATAATTAAGGGGCAACTTTGGAAGGAAAAATTAGTCAAACTACAATAAGAAATCTTTTGGCGGACTCTAATTATGTCCAAATTGTTTAGGAAATAAAGATAAAGTATAAATCAGAACTTTGAAATATGCAGATCAGAATACCCCAAAATACATGGTCCAAAAAGCAAAAAACCTCATCAACTTCCTCTTTATATTGGTAAATAAATGTGAATCTGTGACACCTCCACTTGAACAGACCAACCACCACAAACACCAACACAAACACAAGTAATACAAGTAGGCCAAATGGGGGCCCACATGTCGTCGGCCGGGGGCCCAGAGTCAGGGCTGGGGGAGATGCCGGAGAACTGCATAGCGGTGGTGTTGGGCCACCTCGACCCGCCGGATATCTGCCGTCTGGCCCGCCTCAACCGGGCTTTCCGGGGAGCTTCCACGGCGGATTTCATTTGGGACACCAAGTTGCCCACCAACTACTCCTTCCTTATACGAAAACTCTTCAACTTCAACCATGATGATCATAATCAGCATCATGATCATGATCATCATGATGATCATGATGATGATAATGGAGATGTTCTTCCTCCAGCTTTCATGGGGTTTACTAAGAAGGATATTTTTGCTTGCCTATCTGCTCATAACCTCTTTGATGATGGCACTAAGGTATTCCCTCATCTTCATCTATACACTATACTTGCCCCTTTTCAGTTCTTTAATTTAAATATATGTCATTTTTTCTTGTGATGAATTTTTGAAATAATTATATAGATGGTTTTTATAATAATATTGATGAATTTACGATAAATTTTTTTAATAAATGTTGATTAATTTTTTAATAAATAATCATATACATAAATTTTATAATAATATTATTATATTTACGATATGATAGATTATTTACAATAGATTTTAAATATAATTAATTTAACTCCTTGAAAGATATCTAGATAGGTACTTCAAAGAGTATCATATAGGGATCCTAGAGAGATTTCATCGATTCAGCTAACTAATATTCATACTTTTTTGTTTGTGAATTATGAAATGTGTTGGCTCGTATTATGTAGGTGTATTTGATATGATAACATTATAATTATGCAATTTTTTTCCATATAATAATTTGTTTATAATTTTGGATATTTTTTTAATGTACATTTTATACTCTATCTTTGAATTATTTCAGTTAATTTTCGATTCAGTTTCATGAAGTAAAACATTGAGAATGTACATCTAACGTACCGCCCTTGCATTTTGACTAAAAATATATAGAGTTTATTTTCACTTTAGTACGTAACCAAATACAAAATTTTCATTTCGAAAACTCACGCAATCTCACAAAATTGTATAATAATTTATCATACAAAATTGATGTACGTAATTAGATTTGTCATAAAGAATACTATTAAAAAAAGTATAATATTATTTTTTTATAAAAATTTAATATTAAAAACTATTGATTAAAAATTAACATTAAAAACTGTAAATAACAGATAAAAAAGAACGGAGGGAATAAAAAATAAAACCATTTGTATACACCAAAAAATTAAACAAAAAGAAATAAAGCCATTTGTTTTATGTGTTTATATATTTAGTTCATATTTATTTTTATTTTTCCTTTACACAAACGTTCACTTGATTTTTATTTTTATTTTATTTTTTCATGTTAGCCATCCTATAAACCTTTTTTCCCTTCACGGGTGTAATAAATTTATATTTCGCTTTTCTTTTTTGTTTTTTTGGGTGAGATGGTTGTGTTGATATTTGATTTTGCCTATATTCTTTTCTCTTTTTTTTTTTGTGGGGGTGGTAGAATGGTTTTTTTTTTTTTTTTTTGAGAAAAGAATGGTTATATGATCATGAGTACGTTTTGGGTGGCGTGGATGAATAGAGATAGGATTCTAGTTAGTCAAGTTGCACGAATGATTGCAATATTTAAAGGAAAAAAAACGAGGCTAAATATCAAAGTCACTATCAATATTTTAATTTAAAAATGTTAGCATTAACTTTTGTGATTTCTTTGAAAACTAACAAGTAGGGCTGGCGTATCTTTCGAGCTCGGTCATTAGCTCGTCGCTCGAGCCTTAGATGGTGAGGCTCGTGCTCGACTCGTTGGGACTTTGCTCGGCTCGTTGGGCTTGTACTTTTTTTTCTTTTTTTTTTGCAAATGAAATAAAGATTACAAAATTAAAATAAATGAAACTAGATTGTCAATTTGATGGTACCCAACCCACTTTACTAATATTTTTGACAAGCCTTACAATATAATTATATCATGTCACTACACCTGCTAATCTACTTTGTACCGAGCCTACCGAGCTTGGCGAGCCGAACTTGTCGAGGCTCAGCTTGGCTCGCCTTCCACACGAGCCCGAGCATACTCGGGCTCTTTCCGAGCTGAGTTTTACGAGCTTTCCGCTGAGTTGGCTCACGAGCCCTCACGAGCCGGCTCGTCTCATTGCCAGCACTACTAACAAGTATATTGATGTTGATGTCTGAATTGAATCAAACAAATCACTCAATGTGTATGAGTACGAGTAGGAAAGCATCCACCAAATTGATCCTACTTTTCATGCAATAATTTAGTATATAAATATTTTCATAATTAAAAAATATAAATTGAACATTAGGTTTTTTAATTTTTAACACTTTCGAAGTTTCAATATTACCAACAAAATTGTCGCTACTAACACATTCCTTCAACTCTCTTCACAAAATAACAAATATTTGTCGAAAATATTTAGTACATTAATTACATTAGTTTGATATCGGTTCATTTAATTGTCACCTACACTTTTTTTAAAAAATTTATCTCATAACTCCTCATAGTGAAACCTATTTTAATTACCAAAATTGTTTGATATCATAGATGCCTTAAATTTGTGTTACTAGCCAAGCTGGTTATTTTCAAGTTAGTAGAAGTTAAAAAAGTTTTAATTACAAAATATAAGAGGTTGAATGATCATGTTTATTATAGATATATTACTACTTAATTAATTATGCATGTACCTTATATGTTAAAGGAAAAACTTATAATGGTTGTCAACCATGACAACCACCACAATGAAAACAATATTTATCCATACATGTGTCAACTTTTATCTTCGCCATTCCTTTTTTTTTATTTAGTACAATATTATAAAATATTTTTCTTAATTAAAATAAATTTTCCGAAATTTTTTAAAATTTAAATATCTTAAATCTAAATTTTTGCCTAGTAAATAAGCATATTTTGAAAAATATTTAATTTAAATTTTTTTAAAATAAAATAAAATTTTAAAAAATATATTTTACAATTTATATTAAATAATAAAGCTAATGGTCAAGGTGAAACTTCACACATATACGAATAATATTTATTTTACTTACGGTGGTTGTCATGGTTGACAACCACTATAAGTACATCCATATGTTAAATATATAAAACTTTTAAATAGTTATCCTAGGAACAGGATATATTACGCAAACTTGAGTACGGTTCATGAAAAATGGCAGTAACCGTTTTTTTGTGCGTTAACGCAACTAACCGTAACTTAAATTATCGCAATATACCACAAATTACCGTTACCTTTTTACTATTTTTGACGCAACTCGGGTTAATTATTTCGGTGTAGTGCCTAAGAGATACGTTTTGTTGGATTGAATGGTTGGTGTAGGAAATATGGTTGGACAAAAGTACAGGAGGTGTGTGCATGTCAATCTCATCCAAAGCACTATTAATAACAGGAATTGACGACAGACGATATTGGAATCGTATTCCAAGTGAAGAATCTAGGTAACCATCACTCTTTTCCCCTTTTCCATCGTGTGGTCTATATTCTTATTCTTTTTATCGTTTTCATTACTTTAGATGTCTCTTTTCTTGATGGATTATTTTTGGTCCCTTAGTTAGATTTAGGCTCCATTCTTTTATACCGTTGGATTGGTGTGGTAATGGTGCGGTGAGGTGAGGTGAAATTTGAAAATGTGTAGTGAGTTATGGTGAATTCACTGAATTGTGGTGAAAGTTGTAGTAGGTGGGGTGGATGTAGAGAGAAATGTGAAAAATAGAGCAGAAAACTTAGAAGAAAGAAAAGTGAGGAGATATATTGACAATGATTATGGTATGGTGTAGTGAAATGTGATAGAAATTAAAGAGTGTGGTGCGTTGTAGTAATGCACCGCAACCTACCGTATAATTGTATAAAAGAACAAAGCCTCAGAAACTACCTTATTAAACATCTTACAAAAATTTACTCGGAGGTACCCCAATATTTGGGGAAACTATTTTTTGGTATTCCAACTTTTCAAAACTCATTTTGAGGTATCCTAACTTTTTTGGTTAGAAATTATTAGGTGCTTTTTCGGTCATCAATTTGGTTAAGTGACCGAAATACCTTTATTTTTTTTCTGCAAGGGTATTTCTTAAAAATGGAAGAACAAGGGTATTCCGATCACTTAACGAAATTGATGACAAAAAAAGCACCTAATAATTTCTAACCCAAAAAGTTAGGGTACTTAAAATGAGTTTTGAAAAGTTGGGGTACCTGAAAAACATTTCACCAAAAGTTAGGATATCTCTGAGTAATTTGGCTTTGGGTTTTGTATTTAAATAAATATTAATTTGAAATATTGGTATCCTAAATAATCTAAACTTTCAATATACATGACAATAATATAAATTTTGTAAGTCTGGACTTTAGTAGACTTATATTAAATTTCAACTGCATTAACTCTGTGGCAGAGTAATTCAAAAATGGAGTAGTCCCATGTGTTTTGCTAAAATCAAATAAACTTTGTCACCATGTAATTCTACTGCCAATTTTTCGGAGCCCGAAATTCATATTTTGAGCACAAAATTCCTACTTTCAATTACTTATCAATTTTTCTCCCCTATTGTTTAGATTCCAAACGGTGGCGTATTTGGTACAAATATGGTGGTTAGAAGTAAGAGGGAGCCTGGAGTTCAAGTTTCCAGCAGGCACATACAGCCTCTTCTTCAAGCTTCATCTCGGCAAATCATCCAAGAAATTCGGCCGTCGGATCTGCAACCAAGAACACATCCACGGCTGGGAAACCAAGCCCGTCAAATTCGAGCTCTCGACATCCGACGGCCAGCATGCTCTCTCACAATCTCACCTACACAATCCAGGGTCATGGGTGATGTACCATGCTGGGGATTTTATCATCAAGAATTCAAATAAATTGACAACGGTCAAGTTTTCTATGACACAGATTGATTGCACCCACACCAAGGGAGGACTGTCCCTTGACTCGGTTATGATTTGTCCCAAAAATATATCGAAAGTCAGAGTTTAATGGGTTTAATATTTTCCTGTGATGGAGTTTTTGACAGTTAAATCAATTTCTCTAAATCGTAAAATTTAGAGGTAAGATTGCTAGTTTTGATTTTAGTCTTGAAGGTAGGTTTTGATATGGGATCTTTGCACGATCAACAGAATGAGAAAAGTGTAGGTGTATAAATGACTACGTAGTGTTGAAGTAAGTTGTAAGATATATGGTGTACATTTATGTATGCATAAAGTTGTACATATGTAATTTTTAAGAAATTTGTCCAAGCTTGTCTTGTTATTAGTTTCCTTTTTTTTTTTGGTGGTAAAGGTGGGTCAAGCCCTTTTAACTCAAAACACAAAGGAAAATTACATTTGATAGATGCCCCCAACAGCCATATGATCCGCGTGAAGAAAGTGTTGAACCTCACCTGGGGTTCATCCAGAGTTTTTTGGAATGAAACGTTTGAGTCTAGAGCTAATTTCGCTAAACCATCAACCAGATTATTAGCCTCCAAATACTTAGCCACTCAATTGATTGTTCATCACCTCAAGTCCTCGGGTGATGACGATTGTCCTGGCGATGGACAAGTCATCGATGCTAGTTTCAGAGCAGACGAGGTTATCACCGACACCCTCCTCGGCCACCTCCATAATCGCTATCTTCTGCAGTTGATGGTCCTAAAGTCGTTGGTACCTTACTTGAGTGGATGATGGGATACCACGCCAGACATTGCTTCTTATAATTCAAGACTTTTTTTTTTATTCCCAATCAATAAATCTGGAAATTAGCTCATACTTACGTCTCTAAAGAACATCGCCAAAACATTATTTTGGATTATTTCATGAACCCAATCAATAAATCTAGAAATTAACTTAATTATACTTTAATTTTAAATTTAAAAGTAAATCTGAACAAAGGATATGCCAAGTCAAGCCTAGCAATGTAAACCCAAGTCCGAGCCTAAACATTCCAAGCTCAACTATCCTTGAACCAACTCCGAGCCTGACCTGCTTGGTTCGAGAATCGAGCTTGTAGTTTAGAAAGCATTTAATAAAAGAAAAAGGAAAAAAAAAAGAAAACAAGATAAAGAGGATGGATTGATAAATACCGCAATGGGCTTGCGTTGGCCCAGTTAAATTATACATAATGGAGTATACATTATGGAGCCCTTATTTTAGGCCCAATTTCAGCTTGGTTGGCCTCCAAGTGTAGATTTAAAGGATAATTGACCAAGAAAAATGACTGACACATTTGACAATTAAGAATGTGAATAGCCATGAGGGTTTAATTTCTAATAAAGAATGAAAGATTAAAAAAAAATTTGTTTCAATTGCCAGGCACCACCACTCCACCACCACCAAACGTCCATTCACCACCCAGGCGCAACGACGCTAAGAAACCACCTCTAAACACCGGTGACCGACCCCCCCCTCCTCTCTTGAGCACCCTCGAAATCCTCTCAATCTTTGGTGCGCCTTTCTCGGATGTCTGCAAGGGAGACCATGGTTTGTCTTTGTAAATGTTCATAGATATCTACAAAGGCGAATCAGGGTTTCCCTTTACACGCATCTAGGAAAGACATGCTAGAGTATTTTTGAGAAATTGAGGGGATTGATAAGGGTGGTGGTTACTGAGAAAACCAAACCGAGATTCATTTTGATGACAATTATTTAACAATCGAGATAATAGTAACTTTAATTTCAAGGTGGAGGATAACAAAAAATTAAAAAAAGGAAGAAAACACATCATGACAAAATAATTTAAACGTGTTCAATTAAACCAGTTGCTTAACTCTACTCCAATTCTCATAATCTTTATTTATCACCAATTCTCATAATCATACATACATATGTGGAAAAAGAGCCGTTGCTAGCCTTAAAAATACCTTGCATTTTTTGGTTCCAAAATGGAAAAAAGCACAACGTGCAGATAATTAAAAGGGATCAATGTTTGGCAACACACAACGTAAGATACCAAACTGTTTGATCATCATAAGCCAAACCCCATTCAAACTTTCATAGTTCATGTGTTATAAATTAAAGGATGCCTAAATTAGTTTTCTTTGGTTCAATTCCATTGTTTTTAATTCTTCACAAAGACATGAATGTGATGCACTCAAAAGGCTCCATCGACTCAAAATCAGAAAAGAACGCTCTACGTGGTGGTCGATCTGAATCGAGGTATTTCACCCTTTTTGTTTTTTTTAATAGTTGTTGATAGCCGAAACATTTAAAAATTTACATAGTACAACAAACCGCAGAATACAACAACAATCAACCGCAATTCAAAGTTCACACCTTTTATGTTGTCAAAACTCAACATGAATTGTTTCTTCTTTTTTTTTTAACATTTTATGATTTATTTATTCTATGGTATATTGGTATGATTTTTTTTTGCAGTCTAGTTTTAATTGGGTGTAGTAATAGTTTTGTTACATTGATATTTTTTTGACACTTTTGAGTTCTCTTTTAGTTAATAACAAAAGAAAATAGCATCAATTTATGCTTAAGAATAGGGTTGTAACTGAACTGCAAATTGACTTACAAACTGCTCGGGGTTTGAATTGGCCAAAACTCAAGTCCAATCTCGATTTGGCTAAAGTTTGGCTCTGGTCGGATGTCTACCTAGCCGAGTCCAAGCTTGGGGGGATTCAGCTTGGGCTCTGCTCGATCAGTTAGACTCGTTTAAATATCTTAAGTAGGAAGTAGGTTTATATTCTATGGATATTGGTAAATTATATACAAATAAAATATCATATTTATATTTAAAATTTGGATAAAGTTTTAAGAACGAATTTGTTTTTATTTTAATCATATACATTAGTAAAAATTTGCTTCGAGCTCACTCCACCTTCTAAAAACCAAAAAACAAAAAACGTGATAGATTTTTTTTAATTTTTTATTATCTGGTCAGCAATTTTCTTCCGGTATATACCACTCGTTATTCGCCGCCACAGAAATTTCCGAAGGCTTGCTTCATTCCAGTAGGACCTAGAATCCTCTGCGCACAGGTCCACACTAAAAATCCTACTCCCTCCCCCCAAAACGAAATCTGAGCCGTCGATCTAATCAGCGCGTTAACACGCTTTCTTTCCCGTCGACGTCGTAGTATTAGTAACCATAGATATATTAAATTCCGGTTGGCTGCCCCAAGTTTGTCACGACACTTACTTCGTCAACGGTCATCTTTAACTACCCCTTTTTCTACCCCCACTATTTTCTCTCTCATCATCTTCTTCCATCTGAACTTTCAACTACCCTTCTCTCTCTCTCTCTCTCTCTCTCTCTCTTTCTTTCTCTCTCCAATCAGATTTCTTTACAGGTAAAATTGATCTTTATCTTGATTTTTGTTCTGGGTTGTTTTTCTTTGTGATGATTGTTTGATTGATTGATTGATCTGGGTTTGATCTTTGTGTTGATTGTTGTTTTGGGTTGGTTGTTTGATTTGTTGATCTGGGTTTTTATGGTAATTAAATCATGGAAGTTTTTTATTTTGTTTGGGAATTTGTGATGTTTGTCTGAGTTTTGTTCTGGGTTGTTTTGATTTGATTGTTTGATTGGTAAGATCTGGGTTTATCTCTGGGAAATTTTTGGGAAATTAGGGTTTAATTCGAAGGTTTTGGATTTTATGGGTGACTTAAGAGTTGTTGATTTTGGTTTTTTCTTAGTGAGTTTGATGAAATTTATCTGATATTGTGTTCCTAGATTCATTTTGTTGGATTTTTGGGAAGTCTATGTGGTAGGTGGGTAATTTCTTGGGATGTGTTTGGATCTTGATTCAATTGGAAAACTGTATTGGGAAAAGTAAAAGGATAAAAAAAGGTTATGGAATTGACTTTTAAGAGGGTTGTGACTTGTGGTTGAGATGGTGCTAGAAGTTTGGATTTGTTTATTCTTATAGTTTACCAAAAACCTAAGTAGAGATTGAATTTCATATGATCTCAGATCTCTTGGTGGAACTTCTTGATTTACTCGCAAAAGCATATAGGGATGAAAGATTTTGTAAACCTTCATGGATGGAAGTTACACTTTATTGTAAGAGGGTTGTAATTGAGGAAGATGGTGGTAGTAGAGTTTTGGAGTTCTTTATTCTTCTAGTTATCCAAATTATCAAACTGCCCATGACAAATATGTCCCGTTAAATGTACAAGTATTCTCATATAGTTATGTGTATTCTTTTAAGGGTAGATTTAGGGTAGTAGTTTTTGTTAAATATTGATTGGCAAAAGCAATGGGGGAGGGTGTGAAATTTTGGTAAAGTTGGGTAATTAAGATAATGTGTAACATGAGTAGTATTTGTTGTACGTATTGTAAAATTTTCAAAGTGTTATGTTTTTCCAATACTTTGCTGACCAATATTTGTTCTCATGTTGTGATTCCTTCAAGAATTGTTTGAATCCTTACTCGTTTCGCAGCTTCATTTGCAGTTGATCGAAAAGACATGAGCCGCTCCCAAGATCCCCAAAAGCCGTTGTTTCCCTTTGGGAACCCCTTCAAGAGGATGCTTCCCAAGGGCTCATCCCCGCCTCCAAAACTCACAACCCTCCTCACCAAATACGAGGAGTCCTTAGCCCAAAGAATGCGAAAACTCACCCCAACCCACCCCCACGACGTGTGTAGCTTGCAATGGATGGCGTCAGCAATGAGCATCCTTTCCGACACCCATAGTGACATAAAAACCCTCATAGCCGAGCTTGAGCTACCCGTGAACGAGTGGGACGAGAAATGGATCGACACTGATTTGGACAACAGTGTCAAGTTTCTAGACATATGCATCGCCCTCAGCTCAGAGATCTCCCAAATTACCCAAGGAAACCTCCTCCTCCAATGCGTCCTCCTTCACGTGCGCAAAAACACACCAACCGAGCTCCTGAAGGCCAAATCCTCGCTCGATAGCTGGAGGCAACACATTGCCAAAAAGAACCCTAGAACCGAAAACTGCTCCCCGCTGTTAGAAACCCTTAAGGAGTCCCTAGGGTCGCCTAGGGTAAAGAACTCGGCCAAGGGAAAAGTTCTCATGCAGGCTTTGTATGGAGTTAGGGTTGAGACATTGTACATATGTAGCGTTTTTCTTTCGGCCTTCACAGGGTCCGACAAGCTGGTGGATTTGCAAGTCCCGAGCACGCATTTATGGGCAGAAGCCTTCAATGACCTTCAAAGGGTTGTTAGTGGTGAGATTAGGAGACTAATCTCGACAACACCCCCGGTAATTGTCCTTAAGGAGCTCGAGGGTGTGGATTCGAGTATGAAATCGTTGTATCCCGTTTTACAGGCCGGTGCAGCAGAGCCAAAAAACACACTACAGAAGTCTGAAACTGAATTGGGAAACAGTGTCGAGAAACTCTCATCGGGGCTGGATGTTTTGGCTAAGGAGGTTGACGGGTTTTTCCAAGTGTTGATGAACGGGCGAGACGCGTTGCTGAGTAATCTTAGAGTCTCTGCAGGGAGTAAACTCGATTCTCCGAAGAACAAGAAAATGGAGGTACAGGTTAATAGCTATGGGAATGGCAAGTTCAAGTGTACATACAAAGGGGTATAGGTTTATTATATGGTGCTTATTATGCTTTGTTTGTATTGTAGGGAATGTGGGAGAAATCTTGATAAGCTATATTGTAATATATGAAATACAAGTAAACTTTAATGTGTGTTCAAACTGCGCAGGTGTGGATCTTAATATACTATACAGACCTGTGATAGTGGCTTGTGAAATGCGTTTGGTTGAAATGTTGAATGGCAAAAATGGTTTCTTATACCCTTTTGTATACTTTATGTTATTTAATATTTTAATGGAGTGTTATGGTCATAAGTTTTTATCATAATATTTTACCAAAAAGTGATATTATAGCTTGATGAAAGTATTATAGTTTTCATTGCTTGCTCATCATTTTTCAACAAATCGCTGTGATTTTCCCTGTTGTATCTGGTGTAGTTTTTCTCAGTACTGTGGTTCTCGGGGTCTGGCTCAGGTGGTGGTGTAATTTCAGGTTGTCCTTTGTTCGTTTGTTCTCATCTCAAGTTGTCTGCCTTTTGCTAAAGGTTCAGATTTTCTTTTGAATAAAAGGGTCTCTTGACCGCAAATTATAAAAAAAAAACACAACTAAAAATGATATAACACTAAATTAAAGCCACACAATTTATCAACAATAGCATACTAAGGCTCTGTTTGGCAACAACATTTAGATTAGCGTTTAGCGTTTTGATTGGTGTAAATGCTATTTTATTAAATTTTAAGTGTTCGATAAAATAGCATTTTGTATTAGCGGATGACATTTAATGGGGCATTTAACGCTGCCTTACCTGACGTTGGTCTTACTAACGTCAAGCAAATTAAACTAGCGTTTGGTAATTAACAATTAAAACACCCCTTACTCTTCCCTTAAATTACTGGCCATGCCATCGTTCCCCTGTTATTATTTGCTGCCTTAGCACCTGTCGCTTACCCACCCAAATTGGTGATGATTCTCCCCTATATACCAATCAAAACTCTCACTAATATTTGTACCAATTAAGCTCTCACTCTGTAATTCTTTTTTTTTACATTATATGTTATAAATTATTATGGAGAAATTTTATTAATTCATTTGTATATGTAATAATAATAATAATAATAATAATAATAATAATAATAATAATAATAATAATAATAATAATAATAATAATAATAATAATAACAACAATAGCACTAACAATAAGGGAGTGTTTGGTAAGAATCCCTAGGAAGTTTTCCATAGAAAAAATTTCCCTTAGTCCCCCCTTAAAGGAAATTTCCCATAGAAAAATGGAAAAAATAGTGGACCCATTGTGAAAATTTTTCCGAAGTCAACTCGCATCCAAATATAAGGAAAATAAGTCAACCTTATTGACCAACCAAACGCACCCTAACAATAACAATAACAACAACAACAACAGTGATAATAATGTCTTTTTTCGTCATTTCACATTTATCAACCACTTCAACCATTGATTTTGCCGAACACATACTTTCTAAACAACTACTTTAAACACTATCAGCTAATCTCTAATATATAACAGCTATCCGCTAGCCAAACAGCTATCCGCTACTCAAACAGCTATCCGCTACTTAATCCGCTCTTTTTGCCGAACAGGGTCTAAAGCAAACCAGACCATTGATTTCTGCCAAACATATCAAAAACTCCTGAAGATGGTAAATATCAGGATCTCCCCGCCTGCAAACCACCATATAGAGTAGAACGATCGTGAATCAAACTCTGTGCAGCCCATCTACATGAAAATGAATAATTTTGATGAAAAAGAATCAAATCATGCCAACTTTGGGTCATTAGATTGAAACTATTGAGTCAATTTTTGTGAAAAACGATTGCCTTTTCTTTGCCAAAAACTGCTGAGAGGTGCCACACATTTGACATTTCTAACAACTGATTAGAAGGGAGCCACTTTTTTTTTAATACACTTCAAAGAGGACCACATCTTTAAAGAACTGGTTGTGTGATTTTTCGACAAGTTTGGCTGAATATCGGGACGTATATATGAAAAGACAAAAGTACCCCTAAGTTTTTATCAAATAATTGCTGGAAGGTGTCGTATATTTATAAAAATAGACTAGAAGGGGACCACCTTTTTAACATCTCTCTGCACTTTCTCTCTCCTCTCCCAAATATCAATACAACTCAACCCATCAAAATCATAAACAAACTCATCTTCTTCTTCTTCATTCGTCCACCACCCCATCACCACCACTACGACCAGTCCAACCGCCACCAACATCACCACCGAGGACAACTATGACCATTTTAAATCAATCCCAATTTAAGTTTGATACAACCAAGCAGAAATTCCTCTTCTCATTCCCTGATTCAAACTGAATTCAACACCCACACCATAACCACCAATTAGATTTCATTTTTGCAATCCAAATATCGCTAGAAAAAGCCACTCCATCCACCCAAAAACACCCCCAGACCCACCTGAACTCAACCCTGAACCATCCCTGTTTCTCATCTATTTCGCGCGACCAGACTCGCAGCTGCCACCAAGGCCATTGCAAGCGATCCATATTGATCAATGCCCAGACCCATGACATCCAAACATCTCCCCTGATACTCTTCCTCCTTCTCTCTCCTTGTTGGCTTGGTATTAGGTCTTGATGCGTTGAATTAAGACCCAATTACAAAAAATAGATTGAGAAATTGACATGTTGATGGAATGAGGAGAGGGATTGTCCTTGGTTGTGTCAAACTTAGATTGTGGTTTGATTTAAAATAGTCATGGTGGTTCTCAGTGGTGGCTGAGTGCCAAATTGAGTGATGGTGGTGTTGTTGGCGGTTGGACTGGTGGTTGTGATGGTGGTCGAGTGGTGGATGAATGAAGAAGAAGAAGATGAGTTTGTTTATGATTTTGATGGGTTGAGTGTGTTGATATTTGAGGGAGGAGAGAGTGTCGAAAAGAGGTGTGAAAAAAATGGTCCCCGTCCAATCAGTTTTTAGAAATGTATGGCACCTCCCAGCAATTTTTGATAAAAACATAAGGGTATTTCTGTCTTTTCATATATACATCGCCGAAATTCAGTCAAAACGGTCGAAAAATCACCTAACAGCCAGTTCTTTGAAGATGTGGTTGTAGACCCCGAAAAATTGAAGACCTTTTTCGCGGCGCGACTTAAAAAAATGATTGGGAGTCGACTGAGATTGCTTAACCTTAAATAAGCTTGAACTCTTAAGAATATTTTTACTGACAGATTAATTTGATTTATGCGTCATAATCCCGGGATTCACCTTTTTTTTAAAAAAAAAAGAAAGAAAGAGATATAAAAGGAAAGGGAAAATGAGCAAACCCGTCTGGGTTCTTTATTTGAACCAAACCGGGTTTCGCTACTGTCAGACCCAAGAACAAATACACTAAAGAAAAGAATGAACAGAAGGTGATAAACCCGTCTGGGTTCATGAACTGAACCGAGCCGGGTTATCTCTGGCGCTATCCACAGATTAGACCGAAGAAATAGCGAAGCAAAAGAATGAAAAGAAGGTAGTAAACCCGCCTGGGTTCACGGATTAAACCGAATCGGGTTATCTCTTGCGCTATCCACAGATTAGACCAAAGAAACAGTAAAAAAAAAGGAATGAGGAAGGGGTTTCAGAACCCGTCCGAGTTCATGCCTTCATATCCTCATTTCATTCTATCATTTTCCTCAAAAGGATAAGAGCGCACCACAGAAAAAAAGAAAATACCGAAGTATGAATATAGAGTCGCCAGTTGAATTTTTAGGGAAAAAAACAACAAACCATTTTAATACAAACTCCGGTCTACGAATCCAAAGACGGATTCGGGGGTAAGGTTACGAATTTGACAATTAAAACTGTCAAATCCGCCTATTCAACCGAATAGACTCTACTAAAATTAAATCAAAGCAGAAAAAGTTAAAAGGGAGGAATTAGATATAAATTTCACAAGTTTAACATTAATGTCATGTAAATTGAAAATACAAGTGATACATGAATTCGATAGGTTGCATTACATGGTTTACATCAATGTGATAATTATTCTAACCTTTAATGAAGTAGCATGCAAAGGGAGAGAAGAGGTAGAGAGAATATGCTAGTGTCAATACTCTAGCATAATTTCGTGTTGTCCTAATGGAGGGGGAATAAGTTTAATTTATAGTGGAATGTAGGTTAGATGGGGCGATTAGGGTTTAATTTAGGTTAAGCCGTGGTAACTCAGCCATGCTCAGCTAAGCCGAATGAGCTCTGGCCCACCAAACTCAACCGAGTTTGCTCCGTAATGTTGGGCCATTTTGCTTGTTTTTCGGGCTAGATAAGAAACGGGCTTGCATGCTACTAAATTACTCGGCTAGCTTATTTTTTTACAGATAACTAAAACTAATACCGGTATAAAATCCGGTGTCTACAGATAGCCCCCACTTTGATCGAGTTTGAGTAAAACGATGATCAAAGTAGTCTTGATGATCTTGGATATGAATCGAAGCCCGCTCGCCGTTGGACGCTTGGAAGCTTGGTCCTGCGCCGATGTTGGTTGGCCTGCTTAGTTTCTTCCGTAAAGCTGACCGAATTGATCCGTCTCATTTCGCCGTGAGGTGGATCAAAGTTATGCACTTCATTTCGCTGTGAAGTGCAAGACCTGTGTCTGTGTGGGTTGACCTGCTTAGTTTCTTCCGTAAAGCCGGTCGGAGTCGATCCGCTTCATTTCGCCGTGAGGCGGATCTAGGAGGCATGCTTCATTTCGCCGTGACGCATGCCAGGATGACGAGGTGATCCACTTCATTTCGCCGTGAAGCATATTGAGATGATGAGTTGATCTACTTCATTTCGCCGTGAGGTAGATCAAGGTCACGCACTTCATTTCGCCGTGGAGTGCGGGACTAGTGTCTGTGTGCTGAAAAGGGTGTCATCGCATTATGAAGGCCCGATGACGGCCGCTGAAGATGAGTTCGTCTTTTTGTAACCGCCTGACGATCGACGTATTTTGTGCATTGTTCTGCAAAAAAGAGAAGGAGGGTATCAGTTTATCTGAAAATCAGAGTGAGTCAAAAAATTTACCTTTCATTCGAGCTAAACTCGGAAGTGGGCTTGAGTTTGCCATTGCTTCATGGGTATAGGCCTGCGACGGCCCAGCAAACCCGTCTGGGTTTAGGCTCGAATTGTAGTAGGCTCGAATTGCAGCCCGCCTAACCCGTCCGAGTTTGGGCTCAATTCAAGCTGCGACGGCCCATCAAACCCGTCTGGGTTTTGGCCTCATAGGATTTTAGGATAGATATTTGGCCAATGCATGCTTTCCATGATCCTAATGCTGGGGCCCGACGGTTGGCCACTTGTGTGGTGTGCATGCAACCACTCTTCTTATAAAAGGAGCATCTTCACACCCTTAATCCTGCACCTCCCTATTTTGAAACCTCATTTATTCACTAGTTAGGAAATAATGGTTAGAAAAATTAAAGATCCGCCCGTTCAACCCCATGTGACGAACTGGGCACATGAAATGTCCTCCCGACGAGCATGGACTCCTAGGCCGGGTTGGGAACCGTCGATACTGGTGCCCGAACCGTGGAATCACGTATGGCACAAGCATTCACACGTCCGGGTAATGTCTTCTTCCTGACTTTGCTCTTAATCATAGCATAAATTTGCAAGTAGAAATGTTTAATTCCAACTTGTTGATTTAGCTAAAAATAATGAGGTAATTTGTGTTGATTACCCGTATTATTCAAATCGGACCTTAGAGAACCGAGGATGATAGGCCGATTTTGAGAATAGAGCGCATAGTAAACCCGTCTGGGTTGGGCTGCAACTGAATGAGGGGAAGAGACATGCAAAACTCGGTCCGTTTGAGTTGGGCCGATAGAAAAGGAGTAGCCCAAACCCGTCTGGGTTGGGCTGGGAGAAGAAAAGTAAAAGCCTGACCGAAACCCGTCTGGGTTTGGTCGCCCTTTTTTTTTTTTTTTGGAACGGTAGTCAAACAGGCCCAAACCCGTCTGGGTTGGGCTTCAGGCAGAGAAAAGAAAAGTTCCAAACAGGCCCAAACCCGTCTAGGTTGGGCTTCAGGCCGAGAAAAGAAAAGTCCCAAACCGTTTGCGTTGGGCCGAGTGATTTCTTCTTATTCATCTTTGTTTTATATTATTTTATTTTATTTTTTTTTCTTTTTGAGCCCCCAATTTAGTGGAAGTTCAATTTAGCTTTTGCTAAACTAGGGATCACTTGATAGTTGTTGTAGTGACTTGCCTCCTTTTTGAATTCTTCCTTCGTGGATTCTCAGGAAGATTCCCTCAGAACCGGTGGCAATATGCGGAAACCGATCAAGGTGGTGGAGCATTTCGCGGAAGATAATTGGGCGCTTGCACTTTTAGAAGAGTCGGGATTCGACCTTTTCTGGAAATGTATCAAGGCCTGGGAACCTAGTACACCACGGGTGATGGGGCGTGCGCTTGCGGAGAGATTCTGGGATTCCACCAACACTTTCCACCTCCTTGTAGGAGAGATGGCCATAACCCCTGTCGACTTTGTGATGATTACCGGGCTACGCTGGGGTGGTCAAGATATCGAATTTGACCCTGTTGTACCAGATCAGGTGATGGAATTGCTAGAGCCTGTACTTGAACGGTGCCGGTTTGGTCGGAAGATGAAGCTTTCTTATGGCTCCTTCGAGGATGTCATTACTTCTGTCGACTTCACTCATATGGATGAGTTTCAGCGTCATTTCATTTTTTTGGCATATTTTATCTTTGCCACGATGTTTGCCAACCGAGGGGATGATGTTTATCTGACTTGGATGAAGAATCTCCTTGATTTAGAACAAGTCATTCATCGGAACTGGGCAAAGGCTGCATATGCTAACTTCATCCGTTGGCTTCGCATTGGTGTTCGGCCTGGCGCTGATGTGGACCCATTCTTTGCACCGGAGAGTCCGCGGGAGATGAGCGGTCCGAGCATGTGGAAGGTGCTTGAGGTAATCTTCGAGACGCTTCTCTTCTATATGCATTTCTCCTTTTTAGGTCGTGAATCTTGGTATTGACGTATTTGCAGGTATGGGGGTATGAGTACATTAAGGGATTCACTATCCCTACTCGACACGCCAAGATAGTGTCGGCCGCAGAACGGTGGCACAAAAACTACCTTGAGCACAAGAAGAAGCCATTTGGGAGTTTAGATGAGTTGCGCCGCATCTTGGATCACCTTGAAGAGGTTGAGTTCGCATCTTTCATATAATCTCTCTTGCATTTCTTTGGTTCTTATGTTTCCTTTACTTGTGCAGGATGATGTCAATTGGGATACCTGGGTTGACTTCGAGATTCCGCAAGACTTTATTCCCTCACGAAATGCGGCGCATAGGGATAGTAGCCTGCGCTTGGTGATGGAGAGTCCGTCCGGTTGGATCTGGAGCCTTGGTGAGAGACTTACGAGGCAAACCCTAGGCCATGAAATGTGGATAATACCATCAGACCCTCCCGAGACCATGAATGATCCGCGAGCCTTGCATGCCGAGGCGTTTGCAGCAGGTAAGGGGGGTTCCTGGTACACTAATCATGCATCAATGGCATCGCCCGCCCAATTCTGGGAGGAATGGGAACAATATCGGGACCGCCTGGCCTTTAGAAAGGTGAGGAAGAAGACCTCCATTTACTCTTTTCATGCTCTTTCTACTATCGCCTAATATGATCCTTTCTTTGCTTGTTGTAGTTGGGGCCCTATTGCGAGGATGACGAGAAGAGTCAGAGCAATTCTGGGGACACGGTTTGTGGCTACCCAAGGGCGACCAATGAGGACATCAAATCGGAGCTAGAGAAGATCCTGAGAAAGCCGGTGGGTGATCCCCCTTTTCTTTGCTTATTTGTAACTTGCTCAACCTTTGACCAATTTTCCTCATTCTGTGCAGTGGCGATGGAAACAAGCAAAAGGCTTCCTCAAAAATTACTTCACACTCAAGTGGGCTCGTGAGAAAGACCTTGCGGGTTCTGTGGTTGGGGACGCAAACGTGGATGATGATGCACAGTCTCGTCCTGTGGATCCTCCTCTCCATTCAGATGCGCACGTGCCTCGTGGCCGGTCGGAGCAGATGGACCCTCCTCGACATTCTTCCTTCATGGCCGACGCGAGGCGATCTTATGGGGGCGAAGCTGCTCTCCGAAGGCACGGGGAGAGGAGTAGGCGGAGTATGGACATGCCGGCTCGCGATGGCCGTGGGAAAGGTATTTTACTCGAAGATAGTCATTCAACCAGTTCTCACTACGGAGACACGGGCTTTGGCCATGACTTTCAGCGGTCTGTAGAGAACAACATATCCTCCATGTCTTTAGGTGAGCACGAACATCAGGCGAGGTCTCATGATCATGGGAGTTCTCGTCGGAGTCGCGGCTCTCGTCGTAGTGCCCCAAGTTTTGTGGTGGAGACAGGTTCCGAGTCTAGCGCTGTTGGTGGAGCTGTGTGCAGCGAGCAAGAAGGCATTTCGCTACATTTGGGTACCCCTCCAGAATCTCATCATTCGGGGTCTATGCGTCAATCCTCTCATCCTTTGCCTCAGTACCCTTATGGAATGCCTGAGCACGCCTCGCCTCTCACCGATCGTGGATTTAGGTTATGGCACTTCTCTTGCGGTCGATCCTACCGTGGTGCTTTGCAGTGGCTCGGGTGCATCTGTGGGGTATAACCGTGCCCTCGCAGATGACGCCTCGTCAGTGCTTCCGTCCCAACCCGTTGTACCCGCTACTCCTCCTCAAGGAGGTTTGGAGCTGCCTCGAACGTCTGGATGGGGAACACAAACTCAGGAATGGCCGGGATGGTCCATCCCAGAGCCCGTAGTAAGATCTTCTTGGCCTACTCCACAGGGGTGGCCTGGAGGTAATCAAGAGTGGCAGGTTCCAGAACACTCTTGGCTTAATGTAGGCGGTACCGAAGTGTTGCACCTATCTAGCTCAGGTGGTGACACAGAGGTGGTAGACTCCTCCTACTACCAGTGGGACACTTACTTTGGAGCTGGTGGAAGCGGGGCCCATGGGGCTAATAGCGCCAGTGGTGGTGACGATACGGAGGTCTGGCATGATGAGGACTGAGAATGATGCACATGCAGGGTCTTTATGTAATGAACTTATGTAATGCTATGTATGACTCTTTATTACGCACTTAGGGTAATGCAACGCGATGATGTAATAATGTTACTCATGTACACCTTAATGCATGACGTATTTTTTATTTATTTATGCACTAGTGCGAACCACTGATGTGATGCTTATGCAATGATGGTGCTGCGTAATGCATTTTTTATTTTCGTGTATCCTTATGCATAATATAACAACAATGTGCAATGCGACATGCAATCTACATGGTGGGATTACTCCCACTTCCCCAAACGAAAAAGACCAAAATAATAAAAAAAAACGAGAGTTAAATGCTACAAGTAAGTTCGAGCTACAGTTTCGGGGCCGGCGAAGACATCTTGTGGACCCGCATTACGACCCAAAATAGAGTTGAAATGGCTCCGTGATCGAATCTAAAAGCTGGCCCAAATCCGTCTGAATTTCAAGCCCAATAGGAGTCCGGCCTACAGAAGTGGGGCGTCGAAGGCCCAGAAACCCGTCTGGGTTAAATCCTTGGCTTGGGGTGTAGGGCAAACAAACCCGTCTAGGTTACGCTATAAATACATGTCCCCACAACGTCTTCCATGCACAGCACAAACCGTCTGAGCGCCGCTGTCCCTTCTTCATACCATAAACTCAGCAGCAAACCCGTCTGGGTTTCTCGACCTAAACCCCTATCAAAAACCGTCCCTTCGACCTCATGGCTTTCAAAAAGAAGTTAGCTACTTGGATAAGTACCTTGTCTAAAGAGGAAAAGAGAGAATTGGGGAGGTATAAGCTGACGTCTTTGCTAAGTTTGAGGCAAGTGAAGATAGATTGGGATTTCCTGCGTGCTGCTGAGACCTTCTGGGATAAGGAATTCCACGTGTTTAGATTCAACATGCGGGAATTGGTTCCGTTGCCTGAAGAATGGTCTTCTATCCTTGGGACCAATCATTATGCTCCATCAGTAGTGCCTCCATCACATCATGCGAGGAAGGAATACAAAGAGCTGCTATGCCTTCCCTCTAGGGTAATTGGGAGTGAGATAATAGGGGATAAGGTGCACTTTCAAACCATAGTGGAATACTTCCAAGCTCCTGAAACCTTAGAGTACGGGCCAGTGGTGCGTGTGAGGGCCCTTGTGCTATGCATGCTAGGAGAATTCTGCTTCTACCATGGCGGCAGAAGGACGGGTCCCGCGAATCTGATCCACGCGGTGGAGGATATGGCTCGTGGTTACAATCCTGTACCAGTGATTCTGGGAGAAACGTTGATGTGTCTAGATGACTCGGACCCGGAGCACGATTACCGAGGCAGCCCCCTGATTCTGCAGGTAAACCCGTCTGAGTTTTTTTTTTTTTTTTTTTTTTTTTTACATGCAGAACAACAAACCCGTCTAGGTTTGCAAACTGATTAACCTTCTTTGCGACACAGGTTTGGTTAATGGAGCACCTCACCGGTCGGAAAAAAAGGCGGCAATGGCGAATTCTGTCGCACGCAAGAGGAAGTATCCCGCGCCGATCAAGAATCGAATGGGTGCCGCTAAAGAAACCTGAAGAGATCGTGGTAAAGTGGTGGATTGAAAATTGGCACATTCCAAAGTACATCACTTGTGATCAAAGAAACCCCTATGTATGCATTGCAAGCTTGACACACTTGACATTCTACTTCCCAGAGCGGGGCATGAGACAAATGGGGTTGAGGCAACGTATTCCTGACAAAACTCATGATGCCCCGAAGTTACTTCATCTCCAGAAGAGTGTTGTAGAATCTTGGTTGAAGTATTGGGAGAAACGGCCCACTATTTGTGCTCCCTCGAAAGCGCATGTGTCTGAAATGGCTGTTCCTGGTTATCAAGGTTGGTTGACGGCCATAGTGGAAACGAGGAGGGCCGGGGGAACTAGACGGAAGAAAGCTGCTGCAAAAGATAGGCTGGGTCCTAAGGCTGATGTGTTGCAGCGCTTGGGTCCCAAAATCACTGTGAAAGATCGCTTGGGCCCTAAATCGATGTGAAAATGTGCTTGGCCGTCACTTCCCGGGGTTGTGATAAGAGAGCCTCGCCCCTATACCAAAGACACCGATACATCCGCTGAAAAGGAAAAGCCCCCGCGGTTGCTCAGGAGAATGTGAAGAAAAGGTACCGTCCTAAGGACACTGAGGGAGGGACTAGTGGCACTAAAGAGACCGGGGTTGGACCAAAGTCTGCCGATGAGAAGAAAATGAAACAGGCCTGAAGCTGCGTGCCAATTTATTTTCGATAATATTTTAGCTGAACCTTTGTTAGTTACAGTTAGAGTAATTGCGCTATTTATTCGAAAGACCAAGTATTGTAATGAATTTCTCCTTTATGAATAACAATAGTAGTCGTTTATGTTTACAACGAAGTCTTCTTTTTTTTTTTTTGCACAATCCGTGAAACTGAAACACAGTACGCGGCCCAAACCCGTTTGAGTTGCGGCTTTCTCCAATCTGAGTCCCAAACCCATTTGAGTTGCAGCCTGAATGCGGCCCATTCTGAGGTCCAAACCCGTCTGGGTTGCAACCTGAATGCGGCCCATGGTGAGGCCCAAACCCGTTTGGGTTGCAGCCTGAATGCGGTTCATTGTGAGGTCCAAACCCGTCTGGGTTGCAGCCTGAATGCAGCCCATGGTGAGGCCCAAACCCGTTTGGGTTGCAGCCTGAATGCGGCCCATTGTGAGGCCCAAACCCGTCTGGGTACAGCCAAGTGTCTAGAAATTGATATTCTGGTTGCTTGGCCGATTCGGTCGACCCTTTTATGCATAAAACCTCTTCAACTGATCCAGGTTGGTGGGCCGTATTAATTCTTCTCCTTCTGTAGTGACTAAACGGGCCGCTCCCCCCGGGAGTATTTGTCTGATGACATAAGGCCCTTTCCAATTTGGCGCAAATTTACCCCTTGGATCTTGAATGAGTGCCCTCATTTCCTTAAGCACTAAATCTCCTTCTCGAAGAACCCGGTCCTTAACCTTCCTGTTGAAAGCCCAAGCTATGCGAGCCTGATACAAGTGCACGTTGTGTAAGGCTCTAAGCCTTCTCTCGTCAATAAGCGTCAACTCTTCATACCTGGCCCTAGCCCATTCAGCTTCTGGTAGTTGACTTTCAGCAAGTATGCGAAGTGATGGTATGGCGAGCTCAACTGGAAGTACTGCTTCCATTCCGTAGACTAAGGAAAAAGGACTTGCTCTGCCTCGCTCGAATTGAAGTTCTATATCCCCATAAGGTGAAAGGAAGCTTATCGTGCCAATCCTTGTATGTTACCGCCATTTTCTTAATGATTCTCGAGGGTTTTGTTGGTCGCCTACCGCCGTTAGTTTGGGGCCCGTAGGCGAGGACTTGTGATGTTTGATCTTATATTTAGCCAACAATGTTTCAACCTCCTTCCCGAAATGGCTCCCATTATCACCGATAATCTCGTGGCACCCGTATCTACAAATGATATTGTTCAGGATGAACTTAGCCACATGCTTCGAGGTGAGCTTTGGATAGGAGGCGGCCTCTACCCATTTAGTAAAGTAATCAACGCTAACACATACTCATGTCCTCCAAAGGTGCTGGGATGTATCTTCCCGATTATGTCTATTCCCCAGACTGAGAATGGCCAAGGGGATGTCAATGTGGTGAGATAGGAAGATGGCTGATGCCGTAAATTGGCGTATTCCTGACACTTGGCGCATTTCTTAACGAAATTGAGACAGTCGGCCTCCATTGTGGACCAGAAATAGCTTGCCCTTTGAATCTTTTTCTCTAACATTCTGCCATTCATGTGTGGTCCACACTCTCCTCCATGTATGGAGGTCATTAACTCCTCTGCTGACTTGGCATTAACGCAAAGTAGGTTAATGCCTGTGGCGGTTTTCTTGTAAAGTTGATCGTGAATGATGCAGTATTGTGCTGCCATCATTCTGATCGCTCTTTGTCCTTTAGAATCAGCCTCAGCAGGATAGTCCCCTTTTTTCAAGTACGTATAAATGTCGAAGAACCATGCATTCGAGTCTACGATGGGCTCTTCTATGCAGTACACATAGGCGGGCTGGTCGCGCCGCTCCACTGTTATAGGAAATTCGTAAATTCCTATTGGAATAGCAATCATGGAGGAGAGTTTAGCTAAGGCGTCTGCCAACTCATTATTATCTCTGGGTAGGTATTTGAACTCAATGTGCTCAAATTGCGTCGCAAAGCCCAACAATCGGCGTTGATAAGCCATTAAAGATTCATTTCTGACCTTCCAGGTGTTCTTGGCTTGATTGATGATAAGGCTAGAGTCACCAAACACCCTGATGTGCCTTACTCCTATAATTAATGCTACTTGTAATCCGATGATGCAAGCTTCATACTCTACCGCTTGTTGGTCGCGTCAATTCAAGTTTGGCGATAAATAGGATGATGCTCTCCTTCAGGTGATATTAAGAGCACCCCTACGCCACATCCCATTTGGTTAGAAGCACCATCAAAATACATTTCCCACGTGATCTCATCAGTATGAAAGACTTCTTCGTCTGGGAATTCCAAGTTGGTGTTTGGAGGTTCCTGACAAGGAAAATCTGCAAGGAAGTCCGAGATGGCTCTTCCCTTGATGGACTTTTGAGGCACGAACTTTAGGCTGAACTCTGATAACATAACTACCCATCGAGCTATGCGATTATTGATCGTGGGTTGCTCCATGATGAACTTGATCGGGTTGCACTCAGCGATCACATGCACTGTGTGTGACAACATATAATGTCGAAGCTTCTTCGTTGCCCAAACCAACGCGAGAGCCATCTTCTCAATGTTGGGGTATCGACTCTCACAGTCATCGAATTTCTTGCCGAGGTAATAGATGACGCTCTCCTTTCCCTTTACCTGTTGAGCCAACATAGCTCCCATCGCAGAGTTGGTTATTGTGAGGTAAAGGAGTAGAGGCTCATCCGTGCCGTGGCATTAGTACAGGGGAATGGGTCAAGTACTCTTTGATTTTGTCAAAGGCTGCTTGACACTGATCATCCCATTCCACCTTTACTCCTTTCTTGAGCCTCTTGAATAGTGGTTCGCAAGTCATAGTGAGTTTGGAAATGAACCGACTGATGTATTGTACACGACCAAGGAAACCTCGAATTTCCTTCTCTGTCTTAGGCGGTTTCATCTCCTGAATTACCTTGATTTTTGATGGGTCCACCTCGATCTCGCGTTAACTAACCACAAAACCTAGCAGCTTGCCTGATGTAACCCCAAATGCGCATTTTCGGGGATTGAGCCTCATGTTGTACTTCCTTAATCGAAGGAAGAACTTGCGAAGATTGGGGAGGTGTCCTTCCCTGGTTTTGGACTTGACGATCATGTCATCCACGTATACCTCTACCTCCTTATGCATCATGTCGTGGAGAAGGGTATTCGCGGTGCGCTGGTACGTGGCCTCTGCGTTTTTTAGGCCGAAAGACATTACTGTATAACAGTACGTACCCCATGGAGTGGTGAAGGATGTTTTTTCCATGTCCTCTTCTGCCATTTTGATTTGGTTATACCCTGCGTAGCCATCCATGAAGGACAACAGCTCATGGCCGCAAGTGTTGTCTACCAGTACGTCGATATGTGGTTAAGGGAAGGCATCTTTGGATGGCTTTGTTCAAATCTCGAGTCAACACATACCCTTACTCGCCCATCTTTCTTGGGAACAGGACAATGTTTGCTACCCACTCGGGTAGTAGTGCATGCTCGTATGAACTTGGCCTTTAATCGTTCCATTACCTCATCTTCAATCTTCTTTGACCAACTGGCTTGATTCTACGAGCCCTTTGTAAATCGCTTAGCGTCGGGATATAATGGAAGGGTATGTTCAGCGATGTCCCTGTCGATACCTGGCATGTCCTCATACGACCATGCGAACACATCTTTAAACTCCTTAAGAAGTTTTGTGAAATCCTGTTGCTCCTTATGCATTGGGACTTACCTAATTTGAGCTCCCGGGGGCTATCTTCCGTCCCTACATTTATGCTTATGGTATCTTCAATGATCGCCACTTTTTCCTCAAATGCATCCATGGCTTCTGTTAATTCATTTTGGTCTTTTAAAGGTTCAGCATATTTATTATCAGTGTTGGCACAACAGTTCGAGTAGGCGGAAATGTTCATCTTATTAAATGCAGAAATGGATACATCAGCAGACTCTGGGTTAATCCCGACCAACTCAGAACTACTAGAACCTGAATCTATGACCTTTGGGACAGACTCTCCCACAGAAAGTGTAAATTTATTCTCTTCATCATCGATCCAAGTGATCTCACGATGGCCGTCGTCTTCTCCGATCAACAGACTTGGATCAAAGCTTGGGTTGGAAAGTGCGGCGATGACTGGATCGACGACTTCTTCCTTGCGCGCCTCTTGCCCGAAGAGCATTCCGAAAATGCCGCCTCCGGCGAGGTGGGTCCATTCCAAAGGTGGACGACTTCCCCTAGGCGGGATGAATGTGGCGGTCGTGGTGACAGCACAGTCATTGAAAATTTCTAATTCCGCCACTAGGATACCCTGAGGTTTTAGGTAATGTGGTTCTGGGAAGCCGTAATAGGGGAAGTCATCACCGTCTCTCAAGAACTGTCCATTAAGAGTGCGTGGATACGGTTTGACTTGGTATAGGGTTGGAGGGTTGTCCAATCTCTTCTGTTTAGCCATGGCTAGCTTCATCATTTTCACTTCCTCCTCAGTTGGTTTGTAGCCTAGCCCGAACCTTCCTTTGTTCTTGAACACCTTGAAATTTGGCACCAACTTGTTCTTAGGATTTCGGCCGAGTGGCATCCCCTGAAAATGACCTTGCTTCCTCAATATAGCATGGATATTAGGGTTTGAGTAGGGATCGAAGTCAAAGTGAGTTTGATCCTGGCTCAAAGCCGCTACCATTTCAAAGCTGTGCAACTCCTTGTCAGCCGAGCTATGTTCAATCTCGAGTGTTGGTTTCTTGGGGTTAAAAACAGCACTGAGGGGTTTACTTGAGATCGTGACCACTTGGCCTTGAATGATTAATTTCACCTTCTGGTGCAAGGTGGAGGCGACCGCATTGCACTCATGTAACCAAGGCCTTCCTAACAGCATATTGAAAGAAGCCGGGATGTCAAGAACGACGAACTCAACGTTCTTACTTATGTAGTCCATGGTGATGGGAAGCACAACCGATCCTAGCGACTTGCGAGGGGAGTTATCGTATGCGCGCAGCTGAACAGTATTTTGTGTCAAATGCTGTTTTTGAACTCCCAACTTTTGTGCGGTTCTCCATGGACAGACATTGACGGTCGAACCATTATCCACGAGAACAAGTGGTATGGTTTGAGTAGAGCACATGGCGGTGAGGTAAAGAGCTTTGTTGTGAGACCCTCCTTCCTCAGGTAAGTCTTCATCCTCGAAGGTGATGGTAGGCTTCCCGGAGATGATGTGAGAGATGATATCCTCTGGTGATGCTGAGGTAGGGACCATGAGCTTATTGAAGGCATCCAGCAGTATTTGCCTATGGTCTTGCGAGGCACACAAAAGTTGCCAAATGGTGACTTCGGCCTTGGTTTTCTTCAGCTGTGTGAGGAAAGGATCTTCTGGTGGAGATTTCGGGGTTCCCGTCGCTTCGGGATTAGGGGTCGCCGCTGACAAGGTAGCATTTTTGTTATAGTAGCGGCCGGACCGAGTAAGGACTGTAGCTTGAGGAGTTGTTACTTTTTCCACGTCTTCTCCCTCGTCGGAAGAGTCGTACAACGGATGCCTATCGGTTTCATGGTCAGTGGACTCTTCACCTTCACCTTCCTCTTCATCATCGCTGTCCCAAATGCCATTGATGATGAGTTCCTTCGTAAGCGGGGGAATAACTGGGATAGGTTGACCCATTTCGGTGATGAGAGTGGACGGATCAAAACGGTTCTTCTCCAAAAAGATGGCATTGGTGTGATTAGGCAACGGGTTCTCCTTGTTGTTGGGCCTTCGAGGCGGGTTTGGTGGAGGAATAACACCGTCCCGGATTAGCCCTTCGATCTTATTTTTCAAAGACCAGCATACTTCGGTGTCGTGACCTCGACAGCGATGGAAATTGCAGTATTTGTTTCCATCCCACTTTGGAGGCTTAACATCAGGTTCAGATGTCGGCAAGGGCAATTGGATGATGCCCTTTTTCACAAGCCTTTCCAACGCCTTGGCGTAAGACATGTCCAATGGTGGTAAGAGTCATACTTGGTATATGGCCTTCGTTGGATGGAATTAGTCTCAGCTTTTACGAGGGGGCTAGGCGCGCTAGTGGCCCTCCTGTTGGAGCTAGATCCTTTCCAACCAGAATGTTGTGTGCTTTTTTCATTGTTAACAGCTTCAATTTGCACACACAAGTCCTTCAAAGTTTCAAAGTCCTTGATGGATTGGAAGCCAAAATGCCGTGTGATGCGGGGATGAATACTTTGCTTGAAAGTGCTTAGTTGCATAAAGGGGACAGACTCATCGATTTCGGATAGCATGGAGTGCCATCGCTCGTAGTAAGAGAGGAATGACTCGTCCTCCCTTTGTTTCATGGAAGTTAGGTCATCTACCGTGACCTCCTTTTGCTGCAGGCGACTAAAATGACTTATGAAGGCCTTGAATAACTCGTCTGCATTGGTCTTGACTTGCGGGGGTAGATTTTGGTACCATACCTTGGCCTTACCTTCTAGAGTGGAAGGGAAGACTGTGGTGTAGAGACCTTCATCTACCTTATGGAGGGGAGCCAGCCTCATGAATTCCTCCAAGTGATGAGATGGGTTTTCAGAGGGCCTAAATTTTATGTTCGGCACCTCAACCTTGTCCCTTACTCTCGATACATGGTGTTTGGGGATGGCCAAATCCATGCAAGCGTCGGTGAAGGTCGGATCAGCTTTCATCATCCTTCTGGTGAGCATATCGACCTTCTCTTCAAGTTTTTTGACATAGGGGTCCTCCGAAGTTTTAGAGTTATTCGGTACAAGTTTGGACTTGACTTCACCAGATGACTTAGGTTTTGGGCCTCCATTTTTGGATTTGGGGTGACCCTCTCCAGCCCCGTCATCAGCCTCGGCCTCAGACTCGGAGCCATAATAGTTTTCCTCTTCCTCAAGTTCGATGCCCAGCTTTTTGTTGATCTGCTTAATGGCTTCCAGCACGCCATTCATGGTCTGTTGATTTTCACTGAACTTCTTTTCTAGCTTCTCATTGGTTCTGTCCTCCTGGTCTGCCATGCAAATGGCAATTGCTTCCTGTGCACTCGTCTGACCCATCAAGTTGCTTGTCACGAATTCTCCCGAAAGGTTGTTGGCGAGGATCGACATGGTGGATTCACCGGATTGGGCGATGCGGTAGTTGGGATTGTGAATGAGCTGCCGGTTTGCAGTCGGATGCGGGCTTGGAGATGGTACGCTATCCTGCCTGCATGGAAACTGGTTAGTGCTCGAAAGAACCTTTATGCCACCCGCCCAATGCATGTATGACTTAATGGACCTATATGGACTTAAGACATGGACATGACGCCTACATGCTGACATAAGGGTGACTCACCCACTTTTATGGGAGTGCATGTCCTAACTCTATATGGACCTAGCATGATGGTAGCGGGGTGATATTCATTGGGTATCGACTCAAGGAGCGTCATAAAGGGCGAATAGGATCAATAGTAAGTGGATTGGTGTGGCCCGATGTGGAAGGAGAAGAAAAACAGGCCCAAACCCGTCTGGGTTTGAACTGTAATTCCTCCCTTTCAAATGGGCATAGACAGGATTTTGCAGTGAGTCCAACTAGGCCAGGCCCATCAAACCCGTCTGGGTTTGGGCCAGTCCGTCTCTCATCTGATCCTACGCGGGCTAGAATGACGTTCCACTCATGTTCGGGCTAGACACTTGGACTCAACTTTTACAGGATTAATTTACATGTCATACAGATGCGGGATGAGCCTAACCATGGATTTAGATTCGAGGTTTTTCTAGGTTTAGGGAGATGAATAGGGTACCACATGTTCTTGCCCCGGTGCATTTTCCCTATATGGAGTTCATAGGAAAAATGTGTGGGGTATTGCTCTTTGGGTTTCAAGGAAACCTTTAGAGTGTAACACGGGTGAGAGGAGAGATCAAATGCTTGGCGATGTGAGTGTATCCCACAAGTAGTGACCTCCCGCTCTCGGGATTGATTCCTAGTTTTAAAACCAAAACCAACGCTTTTGTGCTCCCCAGCCATAAAGGCCCAAGAGTAGCCTGGTATGCAATATGCCTAAAAATGATAAAAATGTGAAATAAATTAATTCCTCTTTTTTTTTTACAAAAAAACACTAAAATTTAATTCTTTCAAGTTTTACCCTCTTTTTAAGTTTAAGTCCCCAGTGGAGTCGCCAATCTGTAGACCCCGAAAAATTGAAGACCTTTTTCGCGGCGCTACTTAAAAAATGATTGGGAGTCGACTGAGATTGCTTAACCTTAAATAAGCTTGAACTCTTAAGAATATTTTTGCTGACAGATTAATTTGATTTATGCGTCATAATCCCGAGATTCACCTTTTTTTTTTTAAAAAAAAAAGAAAGAAAGAGATATAAAAGGAAAGGGAAAATGAGCAAACCCGTCTGGGTTCTTTATTTGAACCAAACCGGGTTTCGCTACTGTCAGACACAAGAACAAATACACTAAAGAAAATAATGAACAGAAGGTGATAAACCCGTCTGGGTTCATGAACTGAACCGAGCCGGGTTATCTCTGGCGCTATCCACAAATTAGACCGAAGAAATAGCGAAGCAAAAGAATGAAAAGAAGGTAGTAAACCCGCCTGGGTTCACGGATTGAACCGAACCGGGTTATCTCTTGCGCTATCCACAGATTAGACCAAAGAAACAGTAATAAAAAGGAATGAGGAAGGGGTTTCAGAACCCGTTCGAGTTCATGCCTTCATATCCTCATTTCATTCTATCATTTTCCTCAAAAGGATAAGAGCGCACCACAGAAAAAAAATACCGAAGTATGAATATAGAGTCGCCAGTTGAATTTTTAGGAAAAAAACAACAAACCATTTTAATACAAACTCCGGTCTACGAATCCAAAGACGGATTCGGGGGTAAGGTTACGAATTTGACAATTAAAACTGTCAAATCCGCCTATTCAACCGAATAGACTCTACTAGAATTAAATCAAAGCAGAAAAAGTTAAAAGGGAGGAATTAGATATAAATTTCACAAGTTTAACATTAATGTCATGCAAATTGAAAATACAAGTGATACATGAATTCGATAGGTTGCATTACATGGTTTACATCAATGTGATAATTATTCTAACCTTTAATGAAGTAGCATGCAAAGGGAGAGAAGAGGTAGAGAGAATATGCTAGTGTCAATACTCTAGCATAATTTCATGTCGTCCTAATGGAGGGGGAATAAGTTTAATTTATAGTGGAATGTAGGTTAGATGGGGCGATTAGGGTTTAATTTAGGTTAAGCCGTGGTAACTCAGCCGGGTTTGGGCCGAGCTGAGCTGAGCTCTGGCCCACCAAACTCAGCTGGGTTTGCTCCGTAATGTTGGGCCATTTTGCTTGTTTTTCAGGCTAGATAAGAAACGGGCTTGCATACTACTAAATTACTCGGCTAGCTTATTTTTTTACAGATAACTAAAACTAATACCGGTATAAAATCCGGTGTCTACAGTGGTCCCCTTCGAATGCATTAAGTAAAAGGGGTCCTCTTCTAGTCAGTTGTTAGAAATATATGGCACCTTCCAACAATTTTTACTTTTCTTTTAGGACCTTTTTTCATCATAAGCCCATCTACATTCCATTGTTATAAGGCACAACCTTTTATATCTTACAAGATATAAACCCGTGAAGATACATTAAATAATGGAAACGATACATTGTTAAAAGATGCATTATATTATAAAAATGATACAATATTTAAAAGTTACATTCAGAAAACAAAAATTATTTATTACGCATGCATGAAAGATATATTTACATTATGAAAAAACAGTAACATTTATAATGGAAAAGATACATTATAATGCAAAAATGATACATTAGATAGCAGCTATATTTGAAAACAGAAATGATTTAATACGTATAAATGAAAGATACAATACATTCTGAAAAAAATATAAAACCCATAAAGAAAAATAAATTATCACAAGATTCAAACCCGAGACATCCATTTCATTGATTATTCTTACCACTTGTGGCAACGGAGATAAATAAAAGTGAAAAAAAGGATAATACTAGCCGACCTTTCCTATTCCTAGCCTAAATGGCTAAGCTCTCGGCTGGACCCACATGACTTGATCGACCCGAACTTAGGGCTCACAGAATGACCTCCTGCAAAAGTAAACAAACTATCACAATAATTACTTAAACAAACACTACTGGTGCACCATCGGCGACACTTTGAATGGATTCAAGTATGGTGAACAGGATTCGAGTCGGTTCGGTTCAGGTTAATTTGGATCGGTTCACCAGTGTTTTTAAGTTCAGAAAATCATGAACCGGAACAAGACATCGGTTAATCGATTTTTTCAGTTAGATTTACAGTTAAACAAGGTTAACTGATTTAAATCATTAAATGTCACCTCACATCTGATTTTTTTTATAAAAAAACTTGGGCTACACTGGGCTACCACCAGCCACTACCCAGCAACAACCACCACCATCAACAGCCAGCGCCAATAGCTGCTAGAATTTGCAACTGCCAGCAGCAACAACTGCTCGTACTAGCAACAGCCAGTGCCAACAACTACCACTGGCCTATTGGTTTGGTTCGATGAATTTCTAACTTAAAATAAAATGTGTAAAAAAAAAATTATCAATTCGGTTCTATTAACCATCGGTTCGAAATTTGTGAACATCATAGCATGCCGGTTCGTCGGTTCGGTTAATCTTTTTCCATTCTCGAGTCGTTTCATTTGGTTCTCGGTTCGATCAACCGCCAGTTTTTTGGTTCGGATGATCTTGAGTTTTGAATCTTTTGATTATCTAGCTCTCCCCTAAAAGTAAACAAAGATACATATAAAAATTGAACAAGAAATTAAACACGTGAGTCCATGTCTGAGCATTTCGTACGATGCTTTTATTCAATAATTTGCGACGTTCTTGCTCTTTATCTTTCCTCCCTTCTATCTTTCTCAGTTCTCACTATTGGAAACCTTCTATCAACTTGAATGAACTTTATCATTGTCACTAAAAATTTAATTAGTCAATATTGATGCTTTAATTAGGGACATTTATTCCCCCCAAAGAACAAGAAAAAGAATTGTTCAAATAGACCAAAGGATAGTCAACCAGGACTAGCAAGTACATTGGAACAATATGAAATAGGGATATTGTTGATTCCTTTGCGTGTTGTTCAACCTAATTTTCAATGTAAAGACATTTCAACAAGAGTTCTTTATAGGCATAATAATAATAATAATAATAATAATAATAATTATTATTATTATTTTGTGGGGGTGGGGGGGGGGATGGGAATGCAAAATTGTTATACTCCATTTAGTTTTTATGTTTATTTTTCTGATTTATATCACCCACATGACTATTACTATTTTCAGTCATTTTATAATTGATTTTCACCTAATATTAAAGGAACTACCAAAATTAAAAGAGATTGCAGTAAAGTGACAATTAGTAAAGTGATAATCACTTTCATTTTCTAACCTTTCCAATAAAGTTGTAGTAGTTATTGCGAAGATTGTATTTCCATTTTATAGTTGCATTTGCATCCATTGAATTGAATTCGAGAATTAAAAGTCATAGTTAAATTATATGCACCATATTCCTATTTATGAAAATATATTTTTGTTGAAAAATATAGAAAAGGGAAAAAAATGAATTTTGTGTAATAACTTGTGGGTTCCCTTAAACTAGTACTACTACATAGTCCTACAATGTTGTAGCTTGTAATTTTTTTTATTAAAAAGTGAGATTAATTAAAATCTAAAACTTGCCAAACCAAGCACTCCCTCAATTGTTGTTCGACATCTTAGTTTTAATTTTTTTTATAACTTTTAGTCATCTGCGTACTTTAATTATTAATTTTTTATTAAGAATATTTTGAAAAACTATAAAATTATACTTTATGCATTATTTGTTATAAAAATATTTTTAAATGAATTGAATAGAGTGGTGTGTTGAAAACTTAGATATCCTTCTAATATCAAAACAGTCTTTTTTTCCAATTTTCAAAAGATTCTTTTTTTTTTTTTTGTTAATAGGAACCAACATCATCATGAATTATTGCATATAGAGGGCATGTTGCATAAATTTAAATAATTTCTTCAAACCTTATATTAGTAGGATTGTACTGGAGTTCATTATCACTACATTGTAGACAATACTCTCTCCGTTTTATATTAATTGTCATCTTTGAAAATTATGTAATCAAATTTCAAAATTTCGATCATAAATTTCTCAATATATACAATGAGTCGCTATATAAAATTATTACCATTAAAATTCATAACAAAAAATACTATAATGAAAGTATAATATTGCAATTATTAATAATATATTATATAAAGAAATTATCAATTAAAAAATAATATTAAAAATCATACAAATTAAAATTATGACAATTAATATAGATAGGAGGGGTTAAAAACTAAAATCAATTGATATTATGGATTAGAGGATGTAAGAATATAAAATAAAGAAAGGAAGTCAATGAGGGAAGTGGGAGAAGTCAATTTTACGCGTCCAGCTTGATTTTTCTTGTATTATATTTCGTTGTTTAGTGTTCATTTTCATTTTGATCCAACGATAAACGAGGGAGGAAGATTCCCCCTTTTTTGCCGTAGACCAGCAAACCAGACAAGTCACCGGAGAAATTGAAACAATTTTCAGAAACCAGCGAAACAAACAAGGAAAACGAGTTGAAATGTCCGAGTCTCATCTCCATTACCAACTTCCATTTTAAACCCTAATTTCCTCCTCCATTTTTCTCTCAATCTCAATCTCAATCTCACTCTCTCTCTAACTATCTTTCTCGCTCTCTATCTCTCTCTAGCTTCGTACTTGAGCTGCGTCTGGCAAGATGAGCGGTGATCAGAGGTTCCAAGGCATCCCCACCCATGGCGGACGCTACATTCAGTACAATCTCTACGGTAATCTCTTCGAAGTTTCTAGAAAGTATGTTCCTCCTATCCGCCCCGTCGGTCGCGGCGCTTATGGCATCGTCTGGTCAGTTCCTCTCTCTCAATTCTTCGTTTTCTGCTCAATTTCTGCTTCAATTTGTGTCTTTACTTGTTGATGTTCTTTCTTTTACGCTCGATCGGAATTTTTATCGTTCTTCTTGCTGATTACTGTTGATCACGAGGAACTTGTTGAATCGGTATCGAAATTCGTAGTGTTTTCTGGTATGGAATTTGTTGAATCGGTATGGAAATTGCGTCTTTAGTTGTTGTTTTCTTAGTTGTGAGTACGAAGCTGTGGAATTCGGGATCACAACATTGACCAACTCTCTTTGCTTTGCTTTTGCAGTCATTGAGCTATCTTTGATGATGCTTTGCCTGTCACGAAAATTGGTCTTGAAAATTGCAGTGCGAATTATCAGTCTGCAGATATTGTTTTTGTCTGTTCCTTATCCTGTGTTAAATTTGGACTTCGCTTTGACGGCAGAGATTGTTACTACCGGTTTTTTATTTGTTGATTACGGTTATTGTAATCTACCGGCTTTTAAAAAGTTGTTATGAACTTTTTTGCTGCGATTTATATGGTAGAAAAAGCCAAAAAAAAAAAACTCTTGCTTTTTTTAGAATGTCATTTACTTCATTACGTATTACGAACAAATATGCTATTGAGAGTGAACATCAGGTTAGATAAGAGTGAACAATTATGTTATTGAGAGTGAACAATGACCATATTTGGAGCGCATGCTCTAAGAGTATGTAATAAATTGCACATTTAGGTCGTTTTAGGAGTGGTAGGAGTACTTTGTTGTTGATTTGGCTTAAACATATGTCTATCGGCTTTGCATTGTACTCAAAGTTTCATACATCCCTAAGGGTCTCTATAGCTATCAGTTGAGGGATGATGAATGACAGGGATGCAGAATGATAGTTCTTAATGATTTGTCTTTGATTAGTCTATAGCTTTCAACAGCTTGTTTCATAATCATTATGATGATAATTCATAATTCCTCATTGTTTGTAGATCTGTTTGCATGATTTGTTGCTTAAATTATAGCTGGCGGCGGCTGACCGTTAGTTGGGTTCATTTGTACTCCCTCCATTCCTAGATAATTTTCGCTTTGAAAATTGTGTCCAGTGAAACTAATTTTGACCATTGACTTGTCTAACATATACAATAATTTGTTATATAAATAAAATTAGTAACATTAGTTTCATAGTTAAAAATATTATCATAAAAGTGTATGTTGCAATTTCTGGTAAGTATTATATGAGAAATTTTAGACCAAAGAATGATATTGGAGACTTTAAAAAGTCAACTAATTAAGTGAACTATATACGATAATCATGATTTGTTGTAGCATTTATGGTTCACTGACAGTGGTGAATATTATTCTCTCATTTTTATAATCTCAGTGCTGCTGTCAATGCCGAGACACGAGAAGAAGTTGCAATCAAGAAGGTCGGCAAAGCATTTGATAACAGAATAGATGCCAAAAGAACACTGCGTGAAATCAAGCTTCTTCAACACATGAATCATGACAATGTAAGTTCCGAATCCGTGATGGCTTCAAACAAAAAAAAAAAATAACGGATTCCTATTGATTTTATTGAACATTCTAACCAAGAAATATGGAGCTCACACTCCTGATATTTGCACCAGTGCCTCAGCATTTGAGGCTGTATATATCTTTTAAAACTAGGCATATACCAGAAGAATTTGTCTCGCATTTAACCAGCAGTTTAGGATCAAAGTATATATTGGCGCATGTTGAAGGCACCTCCTTCCTTCTTTACCTTAGTGTTTTAAGGAAATCTCAGGTTGAAATAAGTTGTCTATTATGTTCATGCAGGTTTTGTCACTCCGAGATGTAATACGGCCTCCACAGAAAGAGAACTTCACGGATGTATATATGGTGTATGAATTGATGGATACTGATCTTCACCAGATAATAAAATCCAACCAGCCTTTAACCGATGATCATTGTCGGGTATGAATGCTGTGATCTTTTTAATGTTCTTCGGATATTTAATGCAATAAGTGTAACTGGCTTAAGCACTTTACCCATTGTTGACACCTTCTGTTATTCTTTTCTTCTATTACCATATGAATCTAGTTTTTGCTTCTAAGATGGAGTCACTGAATATGGTTTCTTTCCACTAATTAATTTTTGGATTAAGAAATGCTGTGCCAGTTCAGCAGTAAAGCTCAATCCAATAGAGATCTTTTCAATTGTGTATTAAAATCCATTGATATGGTAGGCAGCCTGATTGTCCTTGTTCTGAGTACCGACTTTTTAACCTGCAAAGGGTTTGAGAACTGGGATTCATTGTGAAGACCTTGCAAAATAGTGTCGACGAAGCATTCTGGTAGTTATCTAGTATGTTTTTCCCCCTTTAGATGAAGAAAATTCAGTTAACTGCAGCTCAAAAAAATAAAAGAAAAACAAAAACAAAGGATTGAGAGCATCATTGGAGACTTGTAGTAACTAATGACTCATGGTTTATCTGTTGAAAGATGGAATGTGCAAGATTTTTTTTTCTTATCTACTGATAAGGAGATTGGCTCAAGACATACTACCAGATTTCTCTATTTAGATTTTTGGCAGTTGTGCTTCATTCGCATGCATTCAGCTTACCTGTCGTTAATTCAATCAGTTAGTATTTATGCCCAGTAGTAGCTGATTACATACATCTTTTGCAGTATTTTCTTTATCAAATATTAAGAGGTTTGAAGTACATTCACTCTGCCAATGTGCTTCATCGTGATCTGAAGCCCAGCAATTTATTACTGAATGCAAACTGTGACCTCAAGATTGGAGATTTTGGGCTTGCTCGGACAACTTCTGAAGCAGATTTCATGACAGAATATGTAGTCACCAGATGGTACCGGGCACCCGAATTGCTTTTAAATTGCTCTGAGTACACTGCTGCAATCGATATATGGTCTGTGGGATGCATACTCGGAGAAATCATGACTAGGGAACCCCTTTTTCCCGGGAAGGATTATGTGCATCAGCTGAGACTGATCACTGAGGTAGGTTCTTATATGAAAAAGTTTATAAGTTTCAAGTCCGAGAATTAGTTTATGTTATAAGTTTTATGCAGTCATAAATAACCTTGCGTCCATTGTTAGAATTCAGAAGACTTGTACTGGGTGTTCCATTCTTGGCCATTTTCTGTAGACACATGACGTAAATGCCATCCAGTATTAGGTAGTCTTATCATATACGATCCTATATTTATTCCTGCCATCTCATAGTCTACAATCAGTTTTTTTTTTTTTTAAAAAAAAAAATATTAGTCATATAATTCAGTTGCTATGAAATGTTCACTCTTCTGTTTTTCTTTCTCCCATGCCTCATTGTCGTCAAGGTGCCTGTCTCCTGTATATGCAGGACTTATTTTTATTGTCGTAAAAATGCTGGGAACTTTGCTTGGCTGCCAACTTGTTCTAACGTGTGCATTATTGTGCTAGCCTGCTGCTAATAATGTTCCAACACATGTATCTATTTTCATGTGAACTCAACGAAGCTGAAATTTTCTGTTTTCTGGGAACCAGACCTGTATTAGGGCTATGTTGTCTTGTTTTGCTTTCTAGATTTTTGTGTGAGTGTGAGCTTAATAATGTTCTAACATTGTACACTTTGCTTTATTGGGTTTTGAAAGCTCATAGGGTCGCCTGATGAAGCCAGCCTAGCCTTCCTACGAAGTGACAATGCACGTAGATACGTTAAGCAGTTTCCGCAAAGTTCAAAGCAACAATTCTCCGTGAGATTCCCCAATGCATCTCCGCTTGCTCTTGATTTGCTGGAGAGAATGTTGGTCTTTGATCCTAACAGGCGGATAACAGGTATCGTGGTTTGTCCTTTATACAGAGCATTTCATTTTCTATGCATATTAACAGATGATGGCCGATTATTAATCAGAGCTCATTGCTCTTGAATTCAGAGTGTGTACTGAAATTGAAGCCTGTGTAGTCATATGGATACCGGACTCTGTCCAACCCCTGACAAAGCCCGGTTCGGTTTTGGAAGTTTCCTCCAAATTTTGACATTGACTGGTTTCACCGAAAACCTGACCACATTATTTCTTATTTCTGTTTTGTGAACCTGATTTTGACTTGAATTTAGGCCTCCACGAATTGTCCAACTAGGGAAACACCAAAGTTTCGTCCAAACTTTGAGATTAACTGGTCTCCCTGAAAATCTGACCTCGTTATTTTTCTTACTTCTTTTGTGTGAACCCGATTTTGACCAGAATTTAGGCCTTTGTCCAATTGTCCAACAAGGGCAAAACTGTAAAAAATGGGTACCAAGACGTCAATTTTTCATCCGCCAGACCCTAAATGACCCAAACCTGGATTATTGACGGCCCTATAATAATGTGTGCATATGGTTTTTGATTGTCACCATGGTGCAGTTAACGAGGCTCTTTGCCATCCATACTTGGCTCCACTGCACGACATAAACGAAGAACCGATCTGTCCGCATCCTTTCAGCTTTGATTTCGAGCAGCCATCATTCACAGAGCAGGACATCAAAGAGCTCATTTGGAGGGAGTCCGTGAGATACAACCCCGATCCTCCTGTCGCTTAACTCCGCCTCGGGAAATCATCAATGCCCTTTTTCATCCTCAGAAAAAGGGCCCGATAACGTGTATTACTGAATGTCCTCCTTTCTTAGTAGATTGATGTATGAGCTGACAATGCCAATTACGAAGTGCTTTGAGGCAGTAGGCATGTTTTGTACTTTGTACAGAGCCAAATTCTAGTGGGTGAATTTTTTTTACTTGTGTGTAGTGTATATTGTTTGAGATTGTATTGCCTATTTCCCGTATTAGGCTGTTGTATTCTTGCCAGATGAATGAAGATTAACTAAGGGCTTGTTATTGTTTCTGTGTCTTATTTTTTGTTTCGTTTCATCTGACATGATTGTCTGGGTGGTGTAGTTGGTTATCACGCTAGTCTCACACACTAGAGGTCCCCGGTTCGAACCCGGGCTCAGACATTCTGTTTTGTTGATTTTCTTTGAGAAGAAAAGTTTGCTTGATAAGCAGATGTCGGCGGCAATACTTTGTACTTGGGCTGTCAAAAGGAGAATAGGGTACAAATTCCACATAGGTCACTTTCAAGTTCGAATATTGTGTTCTAAACTTTGAATTGAATTTCGGGCGAGTCAAATTTTGAGAGGTTTTTAGGACTATGAAACAAGAGAAAGTGTTAGATTTTCAGTCAAAATCAATCAATGTTGAACTTTGGATGAAAATTTTGTAGTATCCATTTCTTCTTGGTTGAAATGAGTTGGATATTCGACTAGGACAATTTTCTTACCACCATTGATCATTTTTCGCCTATGTAGGTAATACCTTTATGTTTATTACTAATGCCCAAAAAGCAGCCTTCAAAGAACATAAATTGCAGACTGTAAACAGAGAAACAAAAGCAAGGAAACTAGACAGAAAAAATAGTGAATACTTCCTAATGAGAGGAACTCATAGAGGATCATGGCGATAATGATTATTTTGTAGAGTAAGAATCAAACTTTCATTATCAAAACTTTGAGAAAACCATGCAGTAATCACAGGATCATTGGTTCGAATATTTACAGTGGGTCAGCATCAGAGTTTCGAAAAACATCAAACATTCTAAAACCAAAAGAAAGAAACATCCATGACGAAAAACTGTAATCTTCATATGTTTCCCAAAAATACTTCCTCTTTCTTCATGAGTTTCCTGATATCATACTGGTGTTGCCCATCTAACAATACTGTGCAGCTTACTTTTTTTCTTTTCTTTTTCTTTTTTTTGTGGTTTTCACTTTTTCCTCGGCTCTGCACTCCTGCAGTAGCTCAAGCATAACAGAACAATAATGCTGTTAAGAATCAATAAATTTAATGTCGAGCTTGAGGGAAAATTTATCAGATCCAGCAACTAGGATTTGACAGATTAATGTCAATGTTTAGTACCATGGACTAACCATGGATATTCCGTTTATTATGTACTATTAGCTGAACTATCAACTCTAATTGCATGAGTTATCCCATTTCATTCCTTTTTCTCGAGGGATGGACGTAGGGAATTTAAGTTCACCATCTGAAACCACACAGAGACTGTAATTTAAATGAGACATCCAAAACATGGATCGAGTTTAGACTATAGCAAAAAAATGAATGAAAACCCACCCAGAATGAGACTTCGCATCAAAGGACCTTGCACATATATGCCATTTCCAAAAGGAAAAACTCAGAACACAATATGTACTTGGAATCATGAGTTCAACTAAGAACAATATGCTTGCACTTGTGCCGTTTCCAAAAGAAACGACTTTAGAAGAAACAACAAGATGCAGGTGAATATTGATTCATCAAATGATTCAGAACTGGAGACTGAAAGGATGTACCCATGAACACCAATAAGACTCACCACTACTTCAGTCTACAACCTCTAAATTTTTAAGTGCGCATTCTACATTCAAGAGTCTGACACAGATGTCGTAAAGGAGCGTTTTGAAAAATTTTGTGCATTTTGGGTCTGAAGAGATTGTCAGGTACCGGGTGCAAAATGAAGAGTCCCAGTGACATAGGGAGGGCTTCATGAGATGTTTCGAATTGCGGAATCAATGTCATTAATTACATTGAGAAAGGGGATGCAGGCAGCACAATGGCTTCAGGGTAGAAGTTGCTATAAAGTATTCAGAGTAGCAAACCGGAGAAGAAGGTGACTAGTAACAAGGATGCCGCTATGGGTACTCGGTCCACCATGAAACAAAAACTGTAACTTATATTTTTCTTTCTTTCTTTTTGTTTGGGGGGGGGGGGGGGACATGCAACAATTCACAAGTCACAACTCACAAAATGGCCAACCTGTGAATAATAGCCTTCAATTTTCGCTTTTTCAATTTTTTTAAATGGCTAAAACCGTAGATAATAACCTTTTGACTTCTGTTTTCTTTTTTGTTCAACATTTTTCCTATAAAAGGTCAAATGCATGGATAGTGCTATTCAACGTCTACAGAAAGTTGGGTGCATGTTACTGAAGCAAAAAAGGCAACTAGGCAAACCTCTGAATGACTGGATATACAACTCGGTGGAGGAATATCACTTGGTGATAAAATCTTGCTGTGAACTGCCCAATGAAGCACCATGCTGCTTAATTATCTGGACGGACTGCAGAAGGATATCTTGCTCCGTAGAATAACGCTCCTCTTTGCTCTACGATTACCAGTAAACATTGCAGAATTATCAATCCCAAAAAGAAATTTTGAATTCAAGAAAACATGAAGTCATAAACATCAAACTTGCAGTCTTGCAAATGATTTTGACGGTGAAGTAGGAGAAAAGATAAAATGTCGGCCATACTTCCCAAGCAACCATGTCAGCTTACGCATGATGCTGGTTAAATTACATGTTCAGATCTTATGATCCTAAGATGTTATACTTTGGAAACTATCCATGGCTCCCAATCATGACTAGATTCTTTATGTTATTAGAATTTTAGGATCTTCGTAGAGTTTTAAAAGGATGATAGGATAATAATCTACAACTACAATGAGAGTGCAATACTATAGTTGGGAACTTGGGATTTTGTAAGCATATTTTGTCCAAAAACACAGCCCTCTGTTCCATATTAATTGTCATAATTTTGACTTTTACAGTCTCCAATGTCACTCTTTGATTGATAATTTCTTACATAATATGTTATTAACAATTGCAACATTATACTTTTATGATAGGATTTTCCGATATGAATCTAGTGGTGGTAATTTTATATAGCAACTCATTGTATATATTGAGAAATTTATGGTCAAAATTTTTGAAATTTGACTGCACGATTTCCAAATGCGACAATTAATATGGAACGGAGGAAGCAATTCTCTATTAACATTTGTTAGTGATTTGCTCCTAATTACTTGCAATATTTTTTAAGTTTTAGAAACATTCTAAATTGAGCTGAGTCACTATTTAGCTTCACTTGAGTATACTTATCATGTTAAGCTAGCACTTGGCGAGCTTAAAGTTTCAGGAACTATATGTTTCCAAATCCAAATCCATAGCAGTCCTACGCTTGAATTAAATTCAAAGAGACTAATTCCAATTGACCCAAGATTTTAAATTGTTCATTGCCCACTACTCCATGGAAAAGAAGTAGAGGACATTTAGAGAGCCGCTTTGCTTAAGTTCGAGCGTGTTTGATGTGAAGTGGAATACAATGAACCATAGGAGGTCAAGAGAGGAATGCACAAAGAGAGTACCATGTGTTTAAGATTGCATCTGAGAGTGAGCTCTGCATATGAAGTCTCTATCCGAGAGAGATAACAGTAAGGAGCTTCCCTTCCGAGGAAAACCTTTGGATAAGACCGGAGCATTGACTTTATCTCATCTGAAATTTGAGGAACATTCTCCACACTGTCCAATTGCAGTGGGATTTGGCTCACAAATGCACGCCATTCTGCTCGAGACTTGTTCACAATTACCTGAATATTCTACCACGATTAATAAAGGAACGAGCAGAGCAAGAAATGCCATACATGCATACACTACATGGTCGTCATAATTGACACAACGTCCTATTTTTCACCATCAAGATCATAATAACATCAATCTCACACTAGATAAACATTCAGAATCAATCGGTTCAGTTCTATTTAAATGAGTCAGTGAATCACATTATGGAACTGTTAATCAATCATCTTCAGGGACTGAAAGAGAATTTTGTCAAGTCTCTTTTCTTTTGGGTGGAGAGAAGTTTAGCTCTTTCCCTTTTGATGTGGTATATTTTGTGGACGGTTTATTTTCGGTTGTACATAACTCCGTAGGACACTAGTTGACCATCTTTTCTTTCTATCCAATTATTCATCTATAGTTTTTCAACTTTTTTTTTTAAAAAATCATGTTCAAAGATGGGTGTTGAAGAAGCATGAAAATTGGCTTTGGGATCTTCAAAAAGGAGAGGCATGAAGATAGCAGAAAGACTGAAAGAGTGTGCACCTGGCTCGAAAACAAAGAATTTGGGACTATCACGGGAAACTTTTCAGCGTTCAACAAAGATGTTGTGGTTAAACCCATATCTACCACTTGACCTTCTATGGATCCAGCCTGCAAAGATTAGAAGCCAAACATGTTGAGCACATAGTGTTTAATAAACTAATAATGTTGATAATAAATATATCACATAGACACATAACCTTAGCTGCAAATAATAAGTGAAGGTGGTTCTGCTCAAAGAAAGGGGTAAAGAAACCATTACGCAAACTACTAACTTCCAAAGAAACAACAGAACTCAATAACCTGGTACACTTGCCACTTTATTTGTTATCTAATGAAGATAACTACGAACCCTCAACATCTATTCAAAAGAAAACTAATTGCTTGATACAAATACAATCCACCTGAAGGAAGCTTTGTGCATGTACCCAGGATAAGATGAGGAAGAGATCAACAAAAATATGTGCCTCAAGTATGTGAGCACAAAACGAGATCAAAATGACAAAGGTTTCATAACATCTACCTCAGCAACCACCATTATTGGGAAATTGAATCGTAGCGCATTCTACTTTAGGGGTTTGGATTGTGGTGCACTGTGCTTTAGAATTGTATTCTGTCCTAGTATACCAAAATGAAAAGGTCTTGTATTCTAGTGTACCACCACTGTTAGTTTGGAGGAAAGTCTACGTGGCACGCCGGAAACCCGGTGGAAAGTCTACGTGGCATGGCAGAATACAACACTTTCAGTTTGGTATACCAGAATACAATTCTAAAGTACAATGCACCACAATCCAAACCCCTAAAGTGCAGTGCACTACGATCCAATTTTCTTAAAAGAAACAATAAATACGAAAATAAGTAATAACAAGATCTATCTTTCAAAAACTTTTAAAGGCTAATAGTAGCCAACATACTTTGATGGTGTCTCCGAGTGAAAATGGCTTTGATAGCTGCATAGACATTCCACTAAGCACATTACCAAGGATGTCTCTTGCAGCAAAAGCAGTTGCCACCCCTGCATGGAAGAAACAATGGACATAATTAAAAGTGCTACAATACATATATTCAATAGACCATAACCATGGAAGGCTGGTGAAGCATGCAAATTTGGGTGAGGGTCAGGTAGCAAAGACAAGCAGATATCAAATAGAAGCAGAATTTTGTAGCTTTCATACTAAAAACTGTCCTAACTATGAATATGCAACCAAAAAGAAGGGAAGAAAAAAAGCAAGAAACACAAAGTTCTCTTCTTCTCGCCTTCTCAGAATAACCAAAAAACAAATAAATTAGGTTTAGTATAGATATATCAGCCAGTTGGTCCTCTATAAGAATGGGCATGTTGTACTTAACACATCCATCATTACAATGACAAACGAATCACCAATGCAAGGATGACAAAAATGTCATTGAATAGATACTAATGTCTTTACTTGTGTGCATGTACGGGTTTATTGACTGAGATCATAACATCATATGTAGTCACAAACAGAAAACACTTCACGCTCGACGATATTGTACTCAGATGCCAAGCTCACCTCCAATTCCACCAACAGTGAGGATAGACTGAACAGCCACACCACATGCTTCAGCTAATGCCATCACCCCAACAGCAAAAAGACCAACAGAGGAAACTTTGTCTAAAGTAAGCAACTTTTCCCGGTCAATCATAAGTAAATTTGGGGCAGCCAAAGCACGGGCAAACAAATTTGTCTTCCACCGATGCAGAAACCACACAAACGAAAGCACAACTGCACCTTTCCAAGCCTGCACAATGAACTGTGATGCAAAAGCATTTGGAGCCACCAAATAACATCTGTGTGCAGTCCCACAAGGATGAAATTATAATTGGCACAACTAACCACCAAATAAAACTAGACCCAAAATCAATACTCCAAAGTCCCACCATGCGAGGTAAGGAGGGGTCGTATATAACGGTCTTACCCCTAAATTTTGCAATTTGGAGAGATCGGTTCCATTGACCCAACATTTAGAAATCGTTCGCTATCTACTACTCCATGGAAAAGAAACACAAGAGGTTTTAATCAAGTATTTTACTTCAGTCCATTATAATCTAAGTTGAAAAAGATATTCATTTTCAGCTATCCTGATTATGGACATACAAATAAAATCAGACCCAGAAAGACAAAACATTTACAGTAGCCACGTACATTTGTGAAAATGCCATGAAAGTCACCAAATAGCGCACGGGATCTTCCAATGCAGCCCAAACACTCTTCTCATAAGGCACTTCACCCGCAAATATACTCTTAGACAGCAAAACAGCGGACCCTCGTGCTGAATACCCATGCAATCTCTTTAAAATCCTTGGCATCACCAACCAAGCCAACAAAGTAGCAGTAAGCGTGCCACCAACCGGCACTACAACGTCCTTAAGATACGGGTTAGAGTCCAAAACTTGTTGGACTTGTGGAGTCAATTCATCAGATGTTTCTTTGACCTTTTGCAAAGCGACAGTAACTCCATCCACAGCAGATTTCCAGCCATCCTTGAGTTTATCCACCCACTCATTCACATCAATACCACCTCCACCACCACTACTAACATCAACTTCCTCACTTCTCGAAGCTTCTGGAACATCAACACCCTTATCACTCCCACTACCACCAGAAGCAAATGAGGAATATGGATGGTAACTCAACATGGGTGTCATTTTAAGCAAAGGGAAGCTACTAACAACCCAGGAATTCGACAAAATAGGCGAAAATGCAGATGCATAACTAGATTTGCACATCTGGGTACTAGCTCTAGGGTTCAAGCTCAAGTTTCTAGTACAAGTATCAGTGTGAAAATTGTGACCCAGAAAGGCAAATATTGGTCTGACATTAAAATGTTCACCAGCTCTCACAGAAGCCACATAACCAGCAGAGTTATAAAACCCAGAAAACAGTGGCCTTGATGACGGTATAACCGAACCAGCAAGCGATTTCAACATAGAAAACCTAATCCCAGCCATTAATATCAACCTCAATCTACACCCAACTCTTAAATACCAAATCAAAGGTCAAAACCCAGCACAAACCAACCAGAAATTCTTCAACTCAGAGCTGCAAAATGGGAAAATGAAGATATGGGCAGTTTAATGAGGCGAAACCCAGAAAAATACAACTCGAAAGTTAGAATCTAAGACATAATTTGCAGAAAATTGATCTCAATTTCAGCAGGTTAACAACGACAATGGCGATGGTAATGTGATTAAAACTTCGAACTGTCAGATTAAATTACGATAAGATATACCAGAATTGAGCAGAAATTGAAATAGCTGACCCATTTTTTTGTTGCTGCGAGCATGACTTGCGAGAGAAGATAGCAGGACATGGATTTTCAAGTTCAACTCGTAGAAGAAGAAAGGAAGACTGACATTTTCTTTTTGTTGGTCATCATGTCAAAAAAAAAAAAACAAAAGAAAATTGGCTCATAAATTTTCGATTGAGATGAGAGAGCTCTTGAAACAAGCCAACAACCGAACCGAAGCTCCAACATCTGGGCCTCACAGCCCGTTTCACTTTGGGCCTTACTTGTTATGATTAAGGGCCCGTCTTGTCATTTTATACATGGAAAATTGAATTTTAATAAATCGAACTAACGATACATATCGCGTGTGTAGGAGAAGATTGTCAATTATTAAATTATTGATAATTATGTGTGTTAATTTTCTTTTTGTAATAGAGTATGTGTGTTAAATTTATTAGATTTAAATATATATTTTTCATACGCACATATGGGTGATTTATTATAAAATATTAATTAAATAACTTATTTTTCAATTTAGTGAATTAAATATTATTATGAATATGAAAATAAAATTGAGAAAAATGTGTTGTAGACTTGTAGTTTTGTCATAAACACATACTTTAAAAAAAGCAATAATCAATTATTCTATTAGTCAATTTGAATAAATGCAAGCAATTTTATAATTCTTTTCAAATCTTTCTCAATAGCATCTTAAAAAACACTTAATCTTAAATATCATAATAAATGATTAAGATAATTGAAATTATGTGTGTACATTATAAATAATTAAATATGATGGTGTTGGGAATTTGTTTTTACCAAATGAATATGAAATATTTTATAAAAATACTTAAAATGGAAAATGTTAGAAAATTATAAAGCATTAACATTTAGTTGTAAATAACTAATACTCACAAATTAACATTTAGTAAAAAAAATTATAAAAATGATTTCTTTCCTCTCTAAAATCTTTTCCCGAGAGCGGACAATCACTTCTTGTGTGATGCACTTACATCGTCAAGCATTTAATCTCTCCTCTCACCTATGTTGTCAGAACCGGACTGGTCACCAAATTGGTTGATCCATTGGGTCCATGGTTCAACTCGTCGGACCAGTTTGGTCGTACTAGACCGATTGTCCTGGGTCACGGTTGAATCGGTCAAAACCGGCATGAAACAGTCATGAATAAAAAAACATTTCATATACTTCAAGAATAATTAAGCTACCAAAATAATTAAACCGGCATGAACCGGTCTAGAACCGGATTGAATCGGTGAAAAACCGAATTTTATTAAATTAAATTACCAAAATTTTGGTCTAACCGTGAACCGGCCGATTCAACCGGTTTTGGGGATTTTTTTTTCCCGGTTGAACTAATTATCCGAGTTAAACCTGGGACCAGACCGATCAACTTCCTGTTTCACGGTTGGACCGGCTGGTCCGGGTCCGGTTTTTACAACATAGTCTCTCACCTATTGGAGCATGGCGCGGTGGGAGACTGAGAAATAGATAATCCTCTTGCTTGAGTATGGAGATGATAAGGATGAATGATGATAGTGTTATTGATTGAAGATAATAATCTTGAGAAATAATAACCACAATCCAAAAGAAATATAACAAAAACTTGAACCATTAAAGGAATCGGATATGGATTTGGATAAAGGTTAGCAACCACCAAGAACTAGCAATCCACCATGAACTTGCTAAAAAAAATCCACCACAGATTCAATAAAAGGAGATATTTGCAACACCACTGTTAACAAATGGATAAAGTAAATAAGATTTTAGAGAGGAGAGAAAGCTTAAAGTCTTTCCAATACATTCATATTCATCAATAGCAAAAGTCTGACGACAAAATATAACCTTTGAGTACATATAGAAAGAGGGGAAAATAACAAAAAAATTAAGTCCGAAATAGGGGCGTCGCGATCGCGACCTCCATTTCTTACGCAAGGGGTAATCGGACCCAGGAAGTCACAGGCATGACACATAACGTCACATTCATGACACTTGAGGTCACGGTCGTAACACATACACCTGTCAAAAATTGGGCTAGGGGACGATGTTGCAGTCGTTGCCCTTGTCGTCGCGGTCGTGACTTCTGACGCACATAACTTCTTCATGCGGACTCCGTTTTGAACATTTTATATCAATAGAAATCTCTTGGTGTCTATTTTATGCTCCCAAAAATTGAAGTCCATCAAAGTTGTATTGAAGGAGTTATGATCTAAAGAGTGAAGTCATGTCCTTTTCAGCTTTCCATGTTGACCTTTCTCGCTTATTCTTGCTGAAAGATTCTGACCCCCTTCAAAGGCCCGAAATAGGCCCCGATGAAGACTCGTAGCGCCACTCCCATTGTTTGGGGTCCCACTTGTAGTAGACGCTACACCCAACACCGATCACATCATGCCTTCAAGGTCCCGAGCCCACCTTAAAATGGACACCGCACTCGATCTTCTGGAGTTGAAGAAAGAGGGAGGCCCTACGGAAATTTGAGACCATAGGCCTTCTTGAATTTGGCATATCGCAATATGGTTCACCCATGTTACACTCTAATGCTTCTTTGAAGTCCAAAGAGCAACATTCCGTATACTTTTTTTTTTTTAAATTCCATATAGGGAAAGCGCACCAGAGCGATAACATGTGGTATCCTATCTTTCTCAAACTTAGTAATCTCGTACTTAGAGTCATGGCTAGTTTAACCCTTCATTTGTATGTTGCGTGTCTCCATGTATATGTTGTAAAATAATAATAATAATGATTAAAATATTGGATGATAATACACTGGACTTTAAGGGTATTGGACAATAATGCACTAAACTTTTTCTTTTGACTCTAATACATTGACCTTTAAGGGTATTGGACAATAATGCACCTGGAACAATTTTGGTGGTGGTTGACGCGGTGACGGTCTTACTTTGAGCTGTTGTGTTTTCTTTTTTTTTTAATAATTTTTTTTACCATGTAAGAAAGTAAACATAAGTAGAATGACTAATATATATTTTCTGAAAAAAGAAGAAAAACGACACCTCAAAGTAGGACAGTCACCGTGTCAACCACCAGCAGAATCGTTCCGGGTGCATTATTGTCTAATACCCTCAAAGTTCAGTGTATTAGAGTAAAAAAAAAATGTCAGTGCATTATTGTCCAATACCCCTAAAGTTCAGTGTATTATCATCTAATAATAATAATAATAATAATAATAATAATAATAATAATAATAATAATAATATGTACTGAGTTAGTATGAGTGATCCATCATGGTCGGGAATTGTTTTACCCTGCCTAGGAACACACGAGTGACCCGAATGTCGGCCCAGAGGACCTAAAAGATTGTCGGCTTTGTTGCTGGCCTGGCCTAATTTTCCTCTAATAACGGATCCAGTCGATCCACTTGGAAGACTAAGGTCGTCCGACTTTTGAGCTTGGGCTATCCTAGTCCTTTCACTTGGGCTCGGCTATCTTCGCTTTATTTTTGGCCCATGTTGCTTGTTGTTGTTCCTATTCGGTCTTGTATGATATCCCTTGAGTTGATCACTTATTGTATCTTTTCCTCGGATCTGAGCCCGAAAAGAAAAGTAACATGTATCATAGTTCCAAACTCGATCCAAGTAAGGACCCAATATGTGTTTATGTTATCAGTCATCATTCTAGGTCCATATAGAATTAGATCATATACTCCCAAATAAGTGGGTGAGTCATCCTTGTGTCGGCATGTAGACATCAAGTCCATAGTAGGGTTCCATGTAGGTTCAATAGGACATGCATGCATTGGGTAGTTAGTGTCAGAGTCATCTTTTGAACTTTAACTTATTTCCATAAAAGTAGGATATCAAATCCCCGTCGAGCCCGTATTCGCAACCCACAATTAGGTCGGCTCATCCCAAATCCATACTATGTTCCACCGCCAGTCCGAACAAAAGTTCGCAAGCCAACCATGTCGACAACCCTCAGGTGACCAAACCCTCCTCAGTAGGAGGACATCCCAATCCATTATGTGTCGGCCCAACAACTTCAAGAAGAGCTTTTGAAGTTGCAAGGCATCATATTCATGGAAAACCATAAGCAGGACCAGAATCTCGAACGAAGGCTCGCGGAGCAGGAAAAGAAAATTAAGGAGACCATCGAAACTAGGTTCGATCAAAACCAAATGGTGATCGATGGAATACTCGAAGCTCTTGGAAAAATTAGCAAAAAAAAAGGACTGGATGTTGAAGAAGAAATGGGTGAAGGGAACCTAAATAACAACGAAACAGCCTTCGACGAAAGACTCTTTAGCACCAGATTCAAGCCTGAACAGAGCCCACCAATTTTTAATGTCATCTCTACCAACTCAAACATCACCAACGACCCGCGATTCAAAGCGTTAGAGGCCCAAGTGGATAGTATATCCACTCAATGCCTGAGTTAGCATCCAAGATTATAGACGTCCCAATTCCTACCAAACTACCCACTGGTGTGCCTAACAATCGAAAATTCCAAATATCAAGTTTAGACCTTCTGAAAACCATGTTTATCATGTAAAGGAGTTCACCCGCCTAACTACTCTAGGCCACATTGGTGTGAAGCTCTATACCATTATTTTCCCCTCCATTCTTGAGGGAGAAACTAAGAAATGGTACCACAGACTTCCATCCGAATTTCAAGAAGATTGGAACCAGTTGCTGAAAGCCTTCCTTCAACATTACAATCTACTCTAGAAAAAAGAAGCAACTCTAAAGGACCTGACCTCTATGAAACAAGGGGATGATGAACCATTCCTGGGTTATTATGCCAAATGGCCCAAAACCCTATTTCATTGGCACAAAACCCTATCTGAAATACCTAATTCTATTGACCTTAAAATGCAACTCATCACTTTCAAAAAAAGTCTTAAGGATCGTCTTGTTCGCCAGCTCGAATATCATGTTGTGCCTAACATCAAGTACTTGAAGAAAATATGTACTCAACTTGAGTGATAGAGAAAAGAAAGGCTTCCAACCAAGGTTGAAAAATGTCTATCTTCAACAGGATGGCCACTGGTTCACCCAACAACCCACCTACGGACGTTGAAACTCATGTCATCAAGAAGTACGACACTTACACCTTGTACACCCCACTCGATGTCCCGTATGCCCAGGCTCTTGAAAGGCTCGTCAGGGGAACCAGAAGACAAACCAAAAGGATTGAATGTTTCCCTGTTTTGCAATGATCATCGATGTAGAGGGAATGACACTGAGAATTGTTTTATCCTTAATAATAGGATTGAAGACATTATCTGAGCTGGAACGCTGCCCTTACCTAAGGCGGCCCAGAAATCTAACAGTAAAGAAAATCCTCCAATTCATGTTATATACTTTGGGGAAGAATCCTTCGATCCCTCGGGACCCATCATGGAGGCAGGGTTCGGGTAACCCATTAAGGAAAAACTCCTTCCTTTTGGAAAGTCCATCCTAGAATACTGAAGGAGAACCAACAACATGAAAGCATTAGAGTAGTTAGGGTCGTCATCTCTTGAGCATTTACCTAAAGTTTTTTACTTCCCGAGTCAGTTATGGTTGAGTTAGTCCTTGATTTAAGTATCTTTTGAAATTCAATAAGATGAGTTTACTACATTTTAATTCTTGCATTCCTTAGCTACCGAACAAAAAGAGAATCTCTTTCTTGCACTCTTAATTCAAGTTGAAAAGTTCATTCACGCAGTCACTAGCCTTGAAATCCAAGTCTGACACATCCATTTGTCGCCCTTTTATACCCTTCCATGCATCACATTCGCCATCCCACGAATCCAGGGTTAAAAGTTAAAAAATAAATAAAAAGAGAGAGAGAGATAAAAAGAAGAAACAAAAACATAAAAAGAGAGAAGCCAACTTGCACTTTTATCAAGCAGGTTGGGCAAAAGGCGACAAGATCAAAATCACCGGTGAACATATCTGAGTTCCGAGAACTGCAACTTGAATAGAATGTGCCTAGGACATGGGGCTACCAATTCACCTCCATATCGCTATTGATAAACCTCAGGTTTACCGCCTTAAGCCTCGGTTTTTAGGTTGTGTTTCAAGAGTATTTTACCTACTTTGACACAAACTTCACTTAGTTTAGCTCATCCTCGCTTGTTGTAACTAAAATATTTAACTTTGTCAATTGTATAGGTGAATTTTGGGTGATTCGCAACGCTTTAATGATTGTTGGGTGAAAGATGAGGAAGTCGTGGAGAAGCTGGGATGAAAAGAGTATGTGAAGAATTTCCAGAACAGGCGCACAGCCTGGCGTGTGCCTGTGCACTTTGCCAGAATTCAGTTTTTAGCATTTCAATTGGAAAAATTCGTTAGTTATCGTTAGGTTATTTTCCATTCTCCTTTCTAGGTTTTGAGAGTTTTCTCTCTAGCCTTTCTAGAGACTTTTAGGGTAGATTATAGGTTTAATTTACTTCTCTTTGCAAGGATTCATCAAATCCAATTTCAATTCGAGACTAAGTTTCTCTTTCTCTTTCTATCTATATTTATTTATGTTCTTACTGGATTCGTTTTGTTTCTCTTTAATTACTTTAGTATGTTGAGTAATTGTTAGTTTTTTGTTGCTTGGGTTGTGATTGATGTATTGATAATAAATCAATCTTTGTTTAGGCCTAATCTATCCAAATTCATGCTTGTAGTTAGAGGTTTTCTCATGCCCACCATGTGTTCGATGAAATGCTCGAGAGAGCATTCATATGTTTTCTTTAAGCAATTAATTTATGCCGAGAGGTGAAGTTAATTTGCAAGTGTGGTAGAGAAATAGTTAGAGTTTTTGACATGAGAATAGTCGAATTTTAACTAGGTTTGGGGTTGCTATTCTTGTAGTTTAATTAGACTAACTCCATAAGAATAGGCAATTGGAATAGTTAGACTAGCCATTCACCCTCGAGAGAGGGCTTTGACGAGCTTTAATGGTGCAACCGATCACTCTTAATTGCATGTTTAGAATTGATAGATTAGATTATTCATATTGATTATTTGTTGAATATTTATATCGCAACCTGAGTTTTTTTTATTGTTTTCGTGTTCATTTGTTTTCCTTGACCACACCTATTCTTTGGTTAATCTACTTAGCTTGAAACACTTGAGGCCGCTCTGATTACCTGGAACACAACTCCATATGGATACGACAATCGTACTCCCAATAGTACGACAACAACTATCCATATCACCCTTTACCTTCAGCTTGCACTACTTGTCACCTATGCATTATCACCAATCTTCCCCTCAACCAAGCCATAATATTCATATTGAGTTGAGGGTAATTTTGTCTTTCATATTAATTTAATCACTAATGCAAAGATTAGGTGGGTTATTAATTATTTTGTTAAAGTTTAGGTAGGGTAAACCTAATTTTCCAAACTTGGTGGCTAAAATCCTACTTTTACAAAATCACAAGAGCAAAAACCTAATTAGTTCGAAAGGTTGTTTACAAATTACCCCAGGTAACATTTTGACTTTGATAAAAAAAACTAACAATACGCAAAAAGCTAAAAACTAGTCCAACCCCCAAAGTCAAATAGCTAATCCAAATTAACGGGTGCCAGCTAACATTAAGTAGTTGATTGCTAAAAAAATCAAATGGAATCACCATCAGAAAAGGAAACATAGAGAAATTAATACAACATAACCTGAAATTAATTAGAACAACGATGATGACCTGAAATTAACATGACATGACTTAATTTTCATATCTTGGTAATTTATATACTCTACATCACCTTAAACAAAATGAGAAACTCCACCAATCCTAGCCATAATGAAGAAGCCAAATCCCAAAAAAGATCCCTCAAACTCCCTTCAAAACTTCATCTTCAAGCTTAGCTTTCTTCTCCTCCTCCTCTTCTTCTTCATCCTCAACCTATTCTTCTTCCACTTCTTCACCACCTCACCTCCTCCTCCTCCTCCTCCTCTTCCTTGCACCAACCCCCTCCCGACCCGCCTCTCCCAACTCGAGCCCAATCCCAAGCCCAAACCCGCCCTTGAACCCCAACCTAGACTCGACCCAACCCCGGAGGAAACAACCCTCCGCCACGTGGTCTTCGGGATTGGGTCGAGCGTCCACAAGCTCCAGAAGCGGAAACTCTTCCTCCGGCTGTGGTGGCGGCCCAACACGACCCGCGGGTTCCTCTTCCTGGATCGGCCCGTCAACCTCACGGACTCGACTTGGCTCCCAGAGATCCGGGTCTCATCCGGGCAACCAAAATCCCTCCTACACTCCTTCAAGGGCTGGCCCCGGGTCTCCCTCCGGGTGACCCGGATTGTATCGGACCTGGTCCGGATCATCGAGCCGAAAGGACCGTCGCCTCGATGGTTCGTGCTGGGAGACGACGACACTCTATTTTACCCGGACAATTTGGTCCGGGTTTTGAGGAAGTACGATCACACTCAAATGTACTACATTGGGAGCAACTCGGAGGATAGTAAGTCCAACATCATGTTATTTAACAAAGAGATGGCGTATGGGGGCGGAGGGATTGCCATGAGTTATCCGCTGGCAAAGGCGATGGAGAAGATACTGGATGGCTGTATTCAGAGGTACCCGAAAACGATTGGGTCGGATGATCGTATCCGTGCTTGTGTGTCGGAGCTCGGTGTTCCTCTCACCAAAGAACCTGGCTTCCATCAGGTTTGTCATAACCAGTCATCCATACTAATACATACCTTATCTTGACTCAACATGGTTAATAACTGATCTGAATTGCATGTAATTTATGATTGGACAATTATACATATTTTAAATCAAGGTGCCAGATGAATAATAATCATCTTGAATTGTCCATAATTCATATTTTTAGTAACTTTTATATGTATTTGTCAAGTATAGGACTATAAGAATCTAACACTTATTAACTCGGTAAACAAATATAAATAATAACCTAATTTTATTGATCATAGTAGAGATTACACATTTTGTGCAATCTTTTTTATGTTTATGAAAAATATAAATAAATAATTATTTTTAGATAGTTTATAAACCGTAATAATCCTCATAGTAATCAAACATGCATTTACAATAATTTAAATATGTTTATATTTAATTTTCTTAGCAATTTAAGTGAAATTTAAGATGATTATTAACAATCTTGAATCAAGACATTTATCATTTTGCTTTATGATTTTATAACCTAATTATAATAAACACAATAGAGAATGCACATTTATAAATAATTCTTATTTATGAAAAAAAGTAAAAAACCTAATAAAGTTTATATAATTTATGGGTGATAAATGATAATAACTTGGGTTGTTGGATGCTAATATACTGAACTTTTGGGGTATTGGACAATAACACACTACAATAATACACTAAAATTTGACCTTGGACAATAATACATTGTACTTTGGGGGTGTTGAACAATAATGCACCCAGAACGATCCCGGGAGTGGCTTAATCGGTGGTAATCTTACGTAGCAAGTGGCAAAGATGAATTGGCACAAAAATATTTGAATTTATGACATGTTAACTAATCCACACATAAGCAAATGGAATTAACTTCGAAAAGAGTAAAGAAAAACATAAAATCACATTTGCGTAAACGTGTTTTCACTGAGAGATTGTTGTTATAGTTATATAAAATCACCTTTGCTTGTGTAGAATAGCTGACATGTCATAAATTTAAATATTATTTAGTCAATTTATCTTTCCGACTTGCCACGCAAGATCACCACCAAATCAGTCACCGTCAAAATTATTTCAGGTGCATTATTGTCCAACACCCCTCAAAGTTCAGTGCATTATTGTCCAAGATCAAAGTTCATTACATTATTGTCCAAGACCCCAAAAATTCAGTATATTAAAGTCCAAAAATCCTAATAACTTTCAAAACAATGCAACTTAAGATACATTATGTGTTTTCATTGCATATCATGCATGCAGATGGACGTGAGTGGGAACATGTTCGGGCTCCTAACAGCCCATCCAATAGCTCCCTTAGTCAGCATGCACCATCTCGAGAAGTTCGAGCCCATATTCCCCTTCATGAACCGGTTCCGAGCCTTCGCCCGGCTCGGGTCGGCCGCCCATGTGGATTCGGCCGGGCTGCTCCAGCAGTCCATCTGCTACGACTCGGCCAAGAACTGGACCGTGTCAGTCTCGTGGGGCTACGCGGTCCAGATCATTCGCGGGTGGGTCCCAGCCCACGAAATGGAGCGACCCGTCCGAACCTTCTACCACAGGCTGAGGGGGAAAGTGAGCGACGACCCGGCCGGATACTCCATCAACACCAGGCCCATCAGCAAGGAACCCTGTGAGGAACCCTACGTGTATTTCTTGAGTAATGTAGGGGTGAATAATGATAATATGAATTGGAGTATGAGTGAGTATTTGGTTCATCCCAAGAATCGAACCCAGTGTTTTTGGGACATGGAGAGTCCTGATAGGATTTTACGAGTGGAGGTTTACAAGATTCTTAATCCTCGTAAGTGGGACAAGAACAAGGTAATAATACGTACTCTCTTCTTTCCATTTTATCCTCCTCATTAATTTTTCTTTTTACCATAGAGAATAATGTATATAAACAACAACATATCTGATCAGTACAGTGTCGTTAATGTGGAATTAAGAAATAATGGAAAATATTTTGCTTCTACTAAATTTGACGGGTAGCATGAAAGTTGAGGAGACTATTACTTTCAAGCTACCATATATATATGATGAAACTATTCTTATTAGATGCATTATGAAAAATAGTATGATAGAACGCATTGTGTTGCAATTTCTGATAACTATTGAAACAATCAATTACATCTTTGATGGATTTGAGTGATGGAAGCAGTTTTTTGTAAAAATACAAGATAAGATTTGTTTACATTACACCTTTATAGTGGGACCCTTCCTTGAACTTGGCTTGCGAGGACACTTTGTACACTGAACCGACATTTTTTTATTGAAATAATTGGTTAAAAAGGACACTAGACATCGTGAAATATTTAACAAATGATAGATAATAAGAAGAATACATATACACTAAAATCCTTCATTAATTTAATTTGCTCTTGTCAAAAGCTAAGTGAAATTAAGTACTACCTACCTCCTTCCCATTTTATATGTCGCATTGATCATCATAAGTCAAATTTTGAAAACATTGGTCATTAATATATCAATAAATGCAATAATCTATTCTAAGAAACTATCAAAAGTACTAACATTAGATTTATAATAAAAAATACTATCATAAATTATACAATTCTAAATTTGCAAATTAAACTAATGTTACGTTAGAAATTATTAGTAAAAAAAGATATGAAAAATTGTGAAAATTTTAACAAGTGATCGATAGGAATGGAAGGAGTATATAATGCTTAAGACTAAAGTAGGATTCCAAGAAAACTTCCATATAAAATAAAACTTTAAGGGCGTGTCAAATTAATGGGTAAATTTAATTTACAAAAATTTATCCGTTTTTATCTAAATTTACCAACAATTATCAAAGTTAAAAAATTAAAAAAAAATAAATTTTGATATATTGCCGTAAATTTGTTAAAATTTACCAAAAACTACCAAAATTTAACTTTTACCCAACTGTTTTTTACCGATCAATTTTACCCACCCTAAATAAGCAAACAAAAATGCATAATTTTTTTTTTTATATATTAAGAATGACAATTATAAAATTAAATGATGAATGAAAATTTTAATAACCAATTATAAAACGAGCTACTTATAATTTTTGACACTTTTGCCATGACAGGCTCCAAGGAGAGATTGTTGCAGGGCTACCAACAAATAAAGAGGGTACGATGATAGTTGACGTAGTCGAATGCGGAGAAGGAGAAATCATTGCACCATAAATCTACAATTTTAATACTCTAATCCTACAAGGTTGAATCCATTTTCTATACATTTACAGTAGCTGCCAACTATAATAATTACTGTACGTAAATTGTAATAAATTTTATTTGTACATGTGTCAAGTTTTATTTTGACTATTAATTTTTTATTTAATATAAATTGTACAATATATTTTTAAAAATTTTAGTTTATTTAAAAAAAATTAAAAAAATATTTTTCAAAATATGCTTGTTTACTAGGTAAAAGCATAGAGTTAAGATATATTTAAATATTAAAAAATTTCATAAAAACTGTCTAATTGAGAAATATATTTTATAATGTTATACTATAAATAAAGAAACGAATGGCGTATATAAAAGTTGACACGCATATGGAGAAACATTGTTTTTATTGTGATGGTTGACAACCACCGTAAATTTTTCTAATATCTGCCCATTTTTATTGTAGGGCAAGTGTCTCATATTGTGCTATTTGACATTTTATTGTCAAATAAAGTTGGGTTAAATGGTCTTTAATTATCAAAAAGAAAAATATATTTTGGAGTAGTATGTCATGAAATATTTAAATATCTCTTGTTGAAGTATTTTACCCTGACCTAAACTAATATTTTTAATAATTCTTAACCTTATATTTTCTGTTTGCAGGTACTTTGATCCATTTAAAAGAGAACGAATATAATACATTGGTGTTATGTTATTTGATGTACTACTGCTACTGCGTACATGAATGATAAATATATAACATAGTTCGAAGTTATAATCCTTTTTATTTGTATACAAATATTAAATATAAAACTATCAACTTTTATGATTTATTAATAACAACATCATGCATGGTGTGTGCGCATATATATATATATATATATATATATATATATATATATATATATATATATACACGGAAATGATAAATGTCTTATGCAAGACACATATTAAGTGTCTTGTCTTAATATAAAACCTATGTATTTGTAAATTAAATTAAAAAAATTACATAATTGGTTTTTATAACTATAATAATATATACATATAAATGGTATAAAATCACACTTATATATATATTTTTTAAAATTTACAAAAAGACGTCTAAAATATGACCAACGGACCGGGTTCATTCGTTAGGGTATCAATTTTAATTGTTGGCGTAGCCAACACGTTCCAAGCTTCTTATAATTGATAATTAATAGTATATGACAAAAAATTTGTGATTAAAAATGATAATACGTATTGGTTTTATAAAAGGAAAGACACTTAAGTAGTGTCTTGGGGCAAGACACATATCATCACCCATATATATATATATATATATATATATATATATATATATATATATATATATATATATAAACTAGTTTTCACATTCTTAACTCTCAATTATGATTGAACTCAATGAATTCTCAAGAAAGAAAAAATTAAACTCGATCATTAACAATTTGGTGCATCCCACGAGTTGGAAATATTAGTGAATATTTATTAGTTATTATTATCTTTGTCCCAAAATATTTGTCAATTTGACTAATTACGCTTTGACCGTTGATTACTCATAAATTATAATGAGTTATAATATAAAATTAATATTATTGTAATTTTTAGCAAAGTATCTTTTGAATGCAAGTACTTTCATGTTGTAACTCATTATAATTTGTAAGTAATCAACAGTCAAAACTTAGTCAAATAGGTAAATATTTTGGGATGAAGGTAGTACCATTATGATTATCTTTTTAGGATGCTATTATGATTGTGTTTTAACTTTAATTTTAATCCATAAGTTTTTATTGTTAGAATTAATTATTAAATAATTCATTATTTATAGGCTACATCAAATGTAAATACTATCTCTATCAAATTATGGATAAAATTATAATTTTATGTAATTTATTTATGCTTTGTTTTATACGTACAAAATTAAATTGTATTGTTTCTAAATTTAATGTTCATGAATGTATATATTTTAAATTTCTGACAAGACTCCTATATATATATATATATATATATATGGGAAGTGATCATATGAGCATTGTGTTTATGTGAGCATGTGAGCATTAGGAATGTGGACCCTTAGATCTCCAATCTATGGATGAGAAAAAAAGTGGAGTTTAGCTTTTTTTTTTTACTCTTTTAACAAAGCCCTCACGTGAGGCTGGGAGCAAAAAAAAAAAAGGAAAACAATTAAGTTCCCCTTCCCAAAAAACCCCGCATGCTCAACAATTCCCAAACACAAATTGAAGTTTCAACTCCAAAGCATCTCCCCTCTTCCTCCACACTCAACGGTGAACTCGACGACGAACGCGATGAACTTGTCCCAGGCTCAAAGTTCGTGCACCCAATTCCAACAGTGAGTCTCTTCCTCTACTATGTTCACGATGTTGTCCATTCCCGGTCAAGCAAAGGCCTTAAGTTCGTTCACCCAAAATTGTCCCAGGCCGTCGTTCGTTTCCGGGCAAGGCGTCGGTGTGGATTTTGCTGGTGGCTGAAATTCCATTTTCTTGTGGTTTTAGATTCAACGCAGGGTATATATATATTGTCCTTGTCAAGTAATTTTGGAATCCAACTTGTATGCTCTTTTTTGAACTTCTTGGTTAGGGTTTCATTAAAAAAATTTTGTTAGGATATGATTGAAAGATGATATATTATTGATATGGAATGAAAGTCCGACTACAATGGTGAATAATGGAGGCAATGCCGATGGGTCAAAAGAGAAGTGAGTGTTCTTGGTTTGTTCTTATTGATTTTGGAGTGAATCGTTCTTTTGTTGTATGAACTGAAAATAATAGTTGATGTCCCCTGCTGGTATGCTTGATGTCCACAATGATAATGTTTGAGGTCCCCTGTTGTTATACTTGTTGTCCACAGTGATAATGTTTGATGTCCCCTGCTGATTATAATTGATGTCCTTACTGATAATGTTTGATGTCCCCTGCTGTTATAGTTGTTATCCATCATGATAAGTCTTAATGTCCCATTCTACTGTACTTTATGTCATCATTTATCTGGGTTGAAAAATTTGGGGGTTATATGAGTGTTGTCACTGGGATACTTGTTAATGTCCATTGATGTATCTGGTGATGTGCACAGTATTGGGTATGTATTTTGAACATACGAACTCGTGATGTAGCTGAGGTTTCAAAAGGTTGGGTTCTGGGGGTGGTTTTCCCATTAAGAAAGTGGTGTGTTATATGGGTATTGTCTAGAAGGACATTAGTTGATGTCTACTAATGAAAGTTGGGGTGTCCACAGTATTGATGATGTGATTTGAATATACGAATTTGTTATGTAGCTGACATTTCAAAATGTTGGGTATTGAGGATGGTTTTCCTAGTATGAAACTGGAATGTTATAAGATTGTTGTTCACATGCATTGTTTTTATGTATACTGAATTAAATTGGAGTGTTATATGAGCGTTGTCCACATTGAAATTAATTGATGTCTACTAATGAAACTGGTGATGTCCACAGAAGTAATGTACACAGTGTATGTTTGACATGTGATTTTTTAAAAAAGAATGAGGGGTGCTTTATGACAATAAAAGTCTTTGTATGTATTCTTCTTTTTTTGTGGGTTGATGACCAGGGATCAGCATAGCACCAGGCCCGGTCCTGATATTTTCAGGGCCCCGGGCAACATAGTAGATCAATTCGTAAATTGGGGCCCTTTTAAAAAATGCGTCAACATTCATAAATTTCATACAAAATAACGATGCTAAGAATTTAATTAAAAATGTTGGGAAAAGCTATTTTTTTTCCTCCTATGTAATTGATACAAAACGTGGCTCTTCCATGCCCAAAAATGCATCGCAATAAAAAAATTGTCATTCGAATCTGCATAAATAAAAATACAATAACAATCTTATTTGAAAAATATTTTTGAATATTCACCTAACATCAATTAAATAAAAAGAAAACAAGCAAATATTTACAAATATAGCGATACGAAAAAAAACCCATTATTTCCCATTATGATAAATAAAAATATAATACCAAAGTATTCATACTTAGAATAAGTATGAATTACAATAGTTATTGATTTATAAAACATAAACCATGAAAACTCTTACACCATATCATTTAGTATAAAACTCAATAAACATCATAAAAAATGTGTTTTATGAGTATTTTGAGAAGCAAAATCATTAATTAGTACAATAGTACATCAATATATACAATTTCCAAAAATTCTTTCTCGATTGATAAAATTACTAGGTCATTCGATCGTTCTTGTCACAACTATACCAGTATTTCAGTTTGGAATAATAATCTTATGTTTACTAATTAATATAAACAATTTGTAGAATTAATCTTTCAAAGAAGAACAACTCATTAATCTGCCAACCGCCCTGATTTTAGAATTTTTTAGTTTGCAATGATAATCGTACTTTTAGTCCACTATAACAATTTCAATTTGCCTGGTGACCATATCTGTCAACAAAAACTAGGTCCTAAATTCTTAATAGACTAATCCACCAAAATCAATCTTAGAAAAAACTATCAATCACAACACATGAACACCAATCTGCCGACTAAAATTATGTTGCTAATTTGGAAAGAACAATAGAAGAACATCCATAAGATTTTAGATTGCTAAGAACATCAACCATCTATTATTGAACTAACATTTATGTACCAAATCTAGTTTTTCATCAAATTGGAGAAAAGATTGAGTATTTACTAAATACTAACCTGAGTAGCTTAAAGATTCACCACCAATTGCTACAACCCACCGGAGATTCAGAACGCCAGTCGACGGAAATCCCACTGGCAGCCTGTACCGCCAGTCAGTCACCACAGTCAAATTTGGCGAAAAGAGTGATTACTAAATGATGATTGTATTTATTTCAAATGAAAATTATATTATATAATTTGAGGGAAAAAAAATTACCATTGCCATCAACACTATTGTAGTCTGGAGATGAAGAGACTCAATGAATTGAAGGGTTGAGGTGCTCAAGGAAGACGAACGTCAGGTTGGAGTCCCAAGACCTGAATTTTGTAAAGCAAAATAATTGACTGAATTAAGAATTTAGGCGCCCGATTGAGTGAATTGCTTCAGCAGTGTTTTCAAGGGTGACTGGACTGTTGAGCTTTACTCCTTCCTTGGGCCCATTTTGCCATATGATATTAACTTTTACCAAGTTAAACCTGGGCCCCTAAATCGACACCAATTTTTCTAGAAAAGCATGGGCCCTGGGCGGTCGCCCCTTGGGCCTACCCCCAGGGCCGGCCCTGCATAGCACCGTTTGTTTTGGAGTTCCTCGGGATGTGATCGCATCAATAGTTAAGGATTTGTCGTCCGCAAGCAATGAAGTGGAAGATGGTTCAAGTCCATTCCACTCACATGTTATGGGAATGTCATTTGAGGTAGCCTCTACTCAAATCGAGGGTCCAGATTCAGTTGAAGATGAATCCTCGTTCCACAATAGGATGAGCAACAACTTGTGTTTCATTGTAGGAAAAACGTTTGGAAGCGTTGAGGAAGTTGTATTGTATAGTAGATTGTGTATTCCAATAGTTTAAGATATTTTTAATGTTTGTCATGCTAATGTCATGAATAATACTCAGCGTGTTGTTTAGTTTTTCCTTGTATTTTTCTTCTTCCCTTCTATCAGAACATAGTACGTGTTTGGTATGCAAAAAATATTTGTTGGATGTATTTGCAGAAAAATGTTGATGTGTTTGTGTCTTCTATTCAATTGTACTTGACGTGTACATTGGTAATGGTTGATGTCTGGAACGACTATGATGGATGTCCACTACTGTTATGTTGAATTTCCATATCCATGTTGTTTTGATGTCCATAACTCATCAAACAATATAATGCAATATGTTAACAATGAAAATATTAGAACAAAGGCATTTAATGAAGCATGGGGAATTGTTTAAGCGTGGAACAGATTATTATGTGTCCAGAAAAAAAAAAGCGAGTAAGGCTACTGCATAACGACTTGTATGGAAGGCTAGGAGTCACTATGGAAGGCTACTGAGTGTAATGTGTGTCCATAATGATAATGCATGATGTCCACATCCTATTGTATTGGTTGTCCATATTGATAATACTTAATGTCTCTTGTTATACTTGATGACTATATTGATATACGTTATGTTCATTGCTGTTATTTTTTATGTTCCCTACTATTGTGCTTGAGTGTATTGTTTGTCTATAATGTTAATATTGAATGATTCCTTGTTGTCATAATTGATGTCCATATTAATATTTCTTGATGTCCACTACTATTATTCTTGATGTCCCATGTTGTTGTCCTTGTATGTATTGTGCGCCAATAATGTTATTCTTGATGTCCCTTATTGTAATACTTAATGTCCACTACGATTGTACTTGATGTCCATGTTGGTAATGTTTGATGTCCACTACTATTGTTCTTGGATGTCTAGTTCGTATGACGTTATAATGAATTGTGATGGTCTATGAACCTAATATCCTTGTAATTTATACTTGAAGTTCGATGTTCACTTCATGTAATTTCTAGGCCAAGTATTAATGTGCATGAGTGTATTGTAAGTCAATAAAATTAATACTTGATGTCCTCTATTGTTATACTTGATGTCCATGTTGATAGAACTTGATGTCCACCGTTGTTATTTTTTAATGCCCACAACCTAAAATGATGGATGCCCTCACTCTTGACAAGTGAATAAAAATATATCAAGTGTGCGCACATGAGATTAGTGCCCACATGCCAATTAAACGAATAAAAATATATCAAGTACACGCCAATTAAATCCCCCACATGATTGGGTATCATGCAGACGAAGAAATATGTTGTCCACAGTCCATATGCGCATTGTCCTTTTAAGTAATACTTGATGTCCACAATCCAAACTGGATGCTTATCACTATTTACAAATGAATAAAACTACATTATGGATGCCTTGTCCATAGTCCACATGCATCATGTCCTGTTTGGTAATACTTAATGTCCACGATCTAAAATGATGGATGCCTTCACTATTCACAAATGAATAAAAATACATAATGTCCTCAGTCCACATGCGTGATATCCTTTTCGGAAGTACTTGATGTCCACAGTAACCTGGATGCCCATGACTCTTTAACTGTGCACTTTCATCATTTATATTATGAACATCAATGATATATGTGTGTGACAAACACATTTAACTGTGGACTTTTATAACTCACATTTATATATATGAATGACTCTTTAATTGTGCACTTTAATAATTTATATATATATAAATGGCATCAACTACAACAAGATCACATGGGGACATTACACGTACGCTGTATTTCCTTGCTCCATTATTTTCAACAATTTATGTTCATAAATACATAAAAGGACATCAAGTACGACGAAAATGAATATCAAATGAAACATGTGAAGACATCAATTACAACGATGACGAACATCAATTGTATGAATGACTCAGTTATACCACTGCGCAACATGTGATCAAGTACAACGAGAATGAACATCAAATGAACATCAAATGAACATGTCAGTACATCAAGTACAACGATGATGAGCATGGATATCAATTGCATAAATTTTCAACCCAGATAAATGATGACATAAGGTATAGTAGAATGGGACATTAAGACTTATCATGATGGACATCAACTATAACAGTAGGGCACATCAAGCATTATCCGTATGGACATCACACATTATCACTGTGGACAGCAAGTATAACAACAGGGGACATTAAACATTATCATTGTGGACATCAAGCATATCAGCAGGGGACATCAACCATTATTTTCAGTTCATACAAGAAAGGAACGATTCACTCCAAAATTAATAAGAACGAACCAAGAACACTCACTTCTCCTTCAACCCATCGGCATGGCCTCCATTATTCACCATTGTAGTCGAACTTACATTCCAGATCAGTAATAAACATCTTTCAATCATATCCTAACAAAAAATTTTCAATGAAACCCTAACCAAGAAGTTCAAAAAAGAGCATACAACAAGTTGGATTCCAAAATTACATGACAAGGACAATATATATATACACCCTGCATTGAATCTAAAACCACAAGAATACAAAATTTCAGCCACCAACAAAACCCACTCCGACGCCTTGCCCGGAAACGTATGACGACCCGGGACAATTTTAGGTGGACGAACTTAGGGCCTTTTGCTTGACCGGGAACGGACGACATATTGAACAGAGAAGAGGAAGAGACTCTCTGCTGGAAATGGGTGCACGAACTTTGGGCCTGGAACAAGCTCGTCGCGTTCGTCGTCGAGTGTGGAGGAAGAGGAGAGATGCTTTGGAGCTGAAACTTCAATTTACATTTGGGAATTGTTGAGCATGCGGGGTTTTTTGGGAAGAGGAACTGCTTTTCTTTTTTTTTTTTGCTCCCAGCCTCACGTGAGGGCTTTATTAAAGAGTAAAAAAAAGCTAAACTCCACTTTTTTTCTCATCCATAGATTGGAGATCTAAGGGTCCACATTCCTAATGCTCACATGCTCATATAAACACAATGCTCATATGATCACTTCCCTATATATATATATATATATATATATATCATATTTTTATTAATTTGTACTTGCTTTGTGTTGAAAATTGAAATAGACCTCATGTTTGTATTTTCCATTCCCTTGACATAGAAATAATTGGACATTTTCTTCACCCTATTTTTGAAGAATAGGCTTAATCGGGTGATAACAAGTTAAGAAAAAAAATCTAAAATAAATTCAGGTAGAAAATTAAGAATACGTTCAATTCATAACTCATAGTCTGTGGTACATGATCATTAGAGATATTAAAAATTTGCTCATCTAGTTCGACGATTTAATATGTGACTTATTTACCAAAAAGCCAATTCAGCCGCAAATGGGATGACCAACCACGACCACAATCTTAACAAAGCTACCATTTGGAACTAGGGCCCTTCTCTAAATTTTTTTCTTCTATCTTAGTTTCGGATAATTTAAGGAGATGCCTTGACAAAAAAGCCCCCTGAATTCTTGTTATATCCCCTTTTACCCATTTCAAAAAAGAAAATTCAGAATAAATTATACAAAAAGCCATGGCAAAAGATTAAAAACAAGTTCAGTATAAAAAATTGAAAATAACACAACCTTAATTTATTTAAAAATAAATACGAATATTGAGATTAACTAGCCATGCATCATTATCAATGTCGTCATGGCTGAGAGAATATGTAATATAAATTAGTTAGTACTTTATTTAATGTACAAAATGGCTTTATTTTGATGGTATGTCTGAAATTGAAATTCCGAACTTATTGATCAAATTGTTGTTTTCAAACTGAGAGTAACCATGATTAATTATCAATCATCAGCACGTAAATTCTTTAGAGTAATGATATGTGTTTCAGGATAAAAGTAACATTCCTTTAAGTGTTTTATTTTTCATAATATTAATACTTATTATGATTTTTGACTCCTAAAATGAGAGCTTTGGAAAGAAACTTGAAGAAGAGAGGATAAGAAGAGAACGAAACTTTATTGATAGAATGTGCTCCCAGAACTCTCTCTCTTACATGCCAAAGAAGGGAAACACACCTCCTTAAATAGGAAGAGGAGAAAGAGAGACACGAAAGAAAGAAAAACCAAGAAACAAAAAAACTAACCTAACTAACTCTAACAAACCAAAGGAAAATAAAAAAAAACATCTGTACATATACATATACCAACACCCCCCTCAAATTGGTGGTTGACAAACCCCCAATTTGCTAAGGATTGTGTGATGCTGAACTCCCGTTAAAGGCTTAGTAAGAAGGTCTGCCAATTGATGTTTGGTGGAGATATGACTGAGATTGATCAATCCTTCCATGAGCTTAGACCTAACAAAGTGACAGTCTAGCTCTATGTGTTTCGTTCGTTCATGAAACACAGGGTTCTTTGCAATGTAGATGGCAGCTTGGCTATCACATTTTACTGGTATGGGTATGATGTTAGTGATGCATAGCTCATGTAGTAGTGTAGACACCGAAAAAGGGTCGGACAGATTTTCAGCTCAGTCCGGGGACGAAATAAAAATGCTCAAACGAATTTGGGCCAAATTCGGACCCGACCCAAATTCTTGGGGTCGGCGCGGATTTGTTAGATTTGGGCCAAACTTGGTGGGTTGGCGCGGATTTTCCGACTTGGGCCAAATTTGGTGGGTTGGCGCGGATTTCCTGAAGTTGGGCCAACAATGCGAAGTGGCGCGGACTTGATGATTTTGGGCCAAAAACGGGAGTTGGCGCGGATTTCATATTTTTGGCCCGGAGGGAAAATCCGCGTGGATTTCATATTCTGGCCCGGATGGAGAATCCGCGCGGATTTGTTAAGTTTGGGCCAAAAAGTAGATCCGCGCGGATTTACCAATTTTTTGGGCCAAGTCGAAAGAATGGCGCGGATTTGCAAACCAAGCCCAGAGAAAGTTGCGCGGATTCGGGTCGGATCTGGATTCAAGCAGAACCCGAAAGTCCGCGCGGATCCGGTCCCGGGTCAACCAGTGAGCTCGCGGATTCGCTGAAGTTAATCGCAGCGCTCGTCAACCAATCGCGAAGCCAGACGCAGGAATGGCGCGGATTTCTTGCAACCGCTGGAAACCGCCGCCAACTGTCGACCTTTGCTGTGCCTATTAAAGGATCCGCGCGGATCCTTTGCGGGGGTTGGCGATTTTTTGGGTCTTGGGTAATTTTTCCTGGCAGGTCCATTCCACACTCGAAAAAACAAAATTCGACTCTAGTGATATTCAGAGAAATCCGCGGATTTACGTGACGTCGACACATCCAGCCCAAGACTCACGCGATTTCCAACGTTCTCCATCTCGACTTGCGCGGATTCGGTATAATCCGGTTATCCTCTTTCCGCTCAATTTTTTCATTTCGTTCATAAAAGGTGTAACGATGTAGTCGATTAGCCCCCGCCCGCTGTAATCTTTAGTTTTTTTAGTTTTCATTATGTGTTGAACTTCGTCATTTCATTATTAATTGCATGAACTTTTAGTAAATCTGTGACAACTTTCTTTATTTTATTTTCTAATGTAAACCCGACTTAGTAAGGGCCGCTTCGGCGGGCGGTGCAAGGGCATCCCCCTACACCGACACCTTTACCCCCGGATCCGTTCTTTTGGTTCGAGAACGGAGTCATTTTTTTTTCCTTTTGTTAATTTTGTGTAAAATTAACTGGCGACTCTTCCCGTTTTTTTAATTTTTTTTTTGTTTTCACTTTTTCTAAAAAGTCGGAAAGGAGAAAAGAGAAGCACTGACCTAAATGGGTCCAGAATCCGCGCGGATCCGGGCCTATTTAGGCCGGTTTTCTCTCTTTTTCATCTTTTTCGTTTTGTTAAAAAAAAAGGGATTTGTTTCGGCCCAAACGGAGCACGGATCCACGCGGATCCTCTGTTGGTCCAGATTTCTTTTTCGCTTTTTCTTTCTTTTCGCCAAATTTCAGAAATAACCCTCGAAAAGCCAAAAATCTCAATTTCGCCCCTTTTTAATAATAAGCAACCCTACGTCGACTCGACGTTCCGTGGGGGACCGTGCCCTCCGGGATGCGGGCCCTACAGTGGCGACTCCACTGGGGACTTATGAGAGGGTAAAACTTGAAAAGTCGGGTTTTCATTTTTTTTTTAAAAAAAGAAAGGTTGTCACGTTTTTTTTTTTACTTTAGGCATTATTTGCATTTTATGGGCCTTCCCCTTTGTCGGGCACACAAGGTACCGTTTAGGAAAAAACCTTTATTTACCATTTTGGGGAAAATTTAACCATTCAACTCAGGCGGGTCCACTTAGACCTTCACCGAGCCGGTGGTTGTTTTTCCCCCTCGTGCAATACTCCTTAATCCACACGATTAAAGGGAGCAACCCGGGGGTATTAACCTTCCATGCACCCCATGGAGGCCAAATACCCGGGACACGAGTTAGAGGCGTAAATAAACCGACTGTAAACTCTAAATGTAGAACTTTGGCTAGGTTGAATCGCATTTGCATGCTATATGCTCTCTTCTTCCCTATCCTCGAACCCGAGACCATGCAAGAGTGCTTAGAGAAAAATAAAAAAAGTAGCTTTTTCTTTCGTTTGTGTGAACCGGTTTAGGCCCAACAGAGGCTGAGCCTGCAAATCGCGGATTTACGGTGTGCTCGGCATCGGCAGCCCAAATTAGGGTGAGTCGGTTTGGGTCTAGGATTTAGCCCACACAGACTCAAGCCCGGGAATCATGCGTATTCGAGTTGGGCCAGGTCAAGTGTGGTCCAAACCCTTCCCGTTTCTTTTCTTATTTTGCATTTAACTTTGATTTAGGCGTGTTGGCTGAGCCCGTAAATCCGCGGATTCTGTTGAATTGGCCACCGTCAGCCTAAATCAGTGATCCATGTGTTGTGTGGTAGTTGTTTTTTTCTTTCCTCTTTTCTCGTTTTTGTGTCTAGCTGGTTTAGGCGTGATGAGGCTGAGCCACGAAATCCGCGGATTTCTGGTGAGCTCGACATCGCGTGCCTAGATTAGGCGGTCCATGTGTTTGTGCGTGGTGGTCCAAATCATTGTTTTTTTTTCTCCCTCGTTCTTGTGTTCCACCTGGATTTAGGGTCGGGTGCCCGAGCCGTGAAATCCTTGAGATCCCAGTGGGCCAAAACCCCTGGAATCCGCGCGGATCCCAGAGAGCTCGGTAGCTGCCGGGCTTAAGTTGAGGTGGTTTCAGATTTTTTTTTTTAGTTTGTGTTTCCATGTTCATAAAGTCTTTTCATCTTGGGTCGAAAGATCATTTGGACCGTACAAGGTTGTTGGGCCTCATGGGATCCACACGGATTTTGTGAGTGGGCCTACCCTTGTGTGGTCCAAATGGGCTTTTCAGTTAGTTTAATCTGCTAGAGTTGGTATGTTTAGCCCATATGTGAGGCCTGAGTTCTTTCTTTGGATTCGGCCCGGTAAGGTCTAAACATGTCATTTCAGGTCGAGTCTGCATTTGCATAAGAGTTTTATTTATGTTTCGCATATGATTTTGAGCCTTAGTTCAGTCATTCGGGGTACAAATAAAATTCTTCATCCATAACATGCATCGTGTCTTGTCAGTCGGTGTTGAGCTGAGTCATGAATTCCTTCATCTTCCCGAACAGAATTGGTTGGTTTTGGGTACATCAAAGGGACGAGATAGACTGGTTAGAAGCTTTTAACGTCTACTACAACAGTAACGAGGATCGTGCGTCACCGAAGGCAATTGACGAAGAAGCATCTGAAGCAGGAGTTGAGTCTTAGGTAATTGACCCACCTGAAACAATGTCAGATCATTCTGGAAGTCACCGGGATAGTGATCCAGAGGAGGGACCGGTGCCTCTTCCACCACCTCCTCCAAATGTTGAAATAGAGCAACTGACCAACATGATTCTGAACATGCAAGTCACTATGAATGCTCAGTTAGAGGCACAGAATCAGAGAATTGATGATATCATTCATGCCATGGAGGAGGCGAAGAATTCAAATGTGAAGAACTGCACTACGGGTGAGAATGAACCAGGATCAGGGAAAGAGAAAGATGGGTCAGTCCACGAGGTTTCGAACTCAAGATTAGACCGTATTGAACAGATGTTGAAAGAATCCACTCTCTTCAACAACCAGTTTATGGACGACATAGGTTTCACACCTGTCCCTCGGGGTAGACTTCCCCCTAAATTCAACATGCCTGATATCAAATTTCATGGTACTGAGAACCCATATCAACATGTGCGGAATTTTCTAGGGGCTATGACGCTAAAAGGAATTGAGGAGGATATTTACCATATTATCTTTCCTTGGACTTTAGGCCCGGACGTTATGAAGTGGTACAACACACTCAGTCCTACTAAGACCTCACGATGGAACACACTTTGCAAGGAGTTCTTACACCAATACTCCTACAATGTTGACATGCCCGTCACTTTAAGGGACATGGAGCTCATGAAGCAAGGAGAAGAAGAGACATTCTCTGACTACTACGCTCGATGGAGGGCAAAAGCAGCTCAAATGGTAGATCGACCTTCTGAGGAACATCAAGTAGATATGCTTGTGCAAGGCTTACAACCCCTGTACAACACCCATCTAAGGTTTCAACCCATTAAGGACTTTGTATCACTAAGATTGGCTGGAATCAAAGTCGAAAGTGAACTGGCTAACTGGGGGCTGGAAGAACACTTATACTAACAAGCAAACTTCCGGCCTAGCAAGGGAAACACTCCATGTGCTGAAGCACTAGAACAACTTTCAAGAAAAGGATGCGCCAATGGAAAAATACTCTGAAGTTGGGAGGCCGGTGATTCTACAAGCGTCACAGAGTTTGGAGATATCACATTGAACAAGATGTCTAGGTCGAAGCAATTATCCAGTCGAAATGCTTTGAGTTGTATTGCCTTGAGCAAGCCTTTCATTCTTGAGTACTTCTTGCATGATTGTTGAATTTTAGTAATTGTTTATCTTTTGAGCTAGTGGAAGGGTTAGTAGAATAACCCGTGAGATTTTAAGCCTTCATAGACTATTCATTATATATATAGTCTCATTTTCTTTTTGTGTGTAACTCTTTCATGTGTGCATCTCTAGAACTTGGCTTGACATTCCTTAAAATCACATTTGGCATATGCATTGTGTTAATATGATTGAGGCATCCTTTTGTTAGCTACATAGCCAAATGGCCACCTGACATTTTAACCTCTTTTTGCAAGCCCTTGCTAACCCTTTTTCCTGTCTTGTTGTTTACCCTATAAGTGCACACCCTTGGCCTTTACATAATTTCCTACCTTTAGCCAAGATAGAATGAGCAACAGTTCAGTTGTATGAGGCAGTTTCGTGGTCGATTGTTGAGAGTGAATAGTTGGTTTGTTGCTACAAGGGAAGTACATTGTTGAATATCCTTTCTATCCTTTTTTTTTTCTCAAAGGTTATAACTTGTGACTACCGGGATTTGAGTTGCTCTTTAGATTTTCATGCTATTCATTTAAAAAAAAAAAGAGTTCAAAAACTAGGAATTCATAATAAAACAAAAGAAGCAAAACGAAAAAAGAAAAGGAAAAAAGAAAGAAAAAAAGAAAAAGAAAAAAAAGAGAAGAGAAGTTTTATTTTTTGTTTTAATTTTGGGTTTTGATTTGTATGTGGTACTCTATCCCGGTCTTCTTCTGTTGGGGATGTTTTGTGCTCTTTTAAGGTTCAGTGTGGAGGTGTTGTATTGCGTGTAATGGAAATGTTGTTGCTCCTTAGGTACTTGGCTACTTAGCTCCACATTTTCCAAATGATTTCCCTCCTTACCTTAGCTTGAACCCCATTACAACCTTTTGAAAGTCCTCATGATTAGTATTTTTGCATGTTGTCCTCAGTGATGGAGGGTTGAGAGTCTTGCCAAGCTTATGGAAGTTGTATGCATTGGAATGAGTTTGAGTGAACCCTCATATTTCTAAACACATTGAGAGGAGTGTTCCCCTTTACCTAAAGTGAGGATCTACTAGCTTCACTAGCTCATCAATTGCTAAGGTGATACATGATTGTTTAGGGGTATAACATAGAGTAACTGGTTTTGCATCTTGGTCTTATGCTCATAGTATTGAAATAGAGTTTGCTTTGAAATGAATTTGACCTTATTGAGTCTCTATTATGCACCTCATTCTCATCGGTCTTATTTACATGTGATATAAGGTCTTTTCCGCTGTTGATTAAACTTGCTCGTAAAGTCTCGCACCTTCTTTTCTTCATGGCCTTTCTTCATGGACACTGGGGGCTTTCTCTTCCCCTTTGTATGTCTTCTTTTCGAATTGGGGGCTTTCTGTTTCTCTCTGTCTTCCTTTCAATAGGGCTTTCTTTCCTCTGTTTTCTTTTTCAATTGGGGCTGTCAGATATAATTCATTTTGGCTTAGATTTCTGATCATTACGATTGCATCCAGGTCAATCTTTTTCCTTTGCCCACCTTTTAGCGATCAATCTAGGGTGCCTAAGAGGGCATTTCGTTCGTCTCTTCTCGTGGAAATTACACGTTAGTCTTGTCACTTTCCTTCATATTTCATGGGATAGCAAGATCAAACTCTACTATCCAGGGGCGATAAGTTATAGCTGCAGAAAAGTCCTAGCAGATTTTTGTAAGGCTGAATCTTCGCGGATTTTCAAGAACGAATGTTCATCATCAATTCTTCCGGCAACACTTTACATAAGAACAACTTTTTTTTAAAGCATGTTCTTCACAAGCCAAGTCCCTATGATCCCTTATGGGGCAGATTGATCGTTCGGATACTCTCATGACAGTTTGCACGGTCCACAATTTTAAAGAGAATCCCTCAGCTGATTGTATAATTGGACTACTTTTTCAAAAGCATGTCCAACATAGGGTCCAACATTAGAAGCCAAGTCTTTGAACAACTTTTGTAAAAGCATGTTCACATTTATCAATTTGAGCTTGAAGATCTTAGCAGATTTCTCATTTCATGAGGTTCTTGCGGACTTTTGGTGGCTTGTCACACTGAGCATATTCACCCCTAGCATATTCATGGAGCTTCAAAAAAGGGGAAAACCATGGAAACTCAATGTCTTAAAGACAATGTCGGATATAGCAACTGGTGATCAGAACCAGCAACTATCCCCAAGTTATTAGCCACTGACTTATTAAGTCAGCAACTAAATACTTACATTACCATTTTGAACTACGACGGCCTGATTCCATTCATGAAGTGGATACGTAGGAAGCTTTTGAAGTCCGGCCCAAATAATCAAACTTCTTTCAAGTGATCTGTCGAAAGGATCTTATCCAGCCTCCAGGTCGTGCTCAAACAGATTAAAGCAGAATCCTTGCAAATAAGAGCTCTCACGGACTTTATGACCCGTAGAGACTCAAACCCCTTGTTTCGTCGATTATTTATGTCCGACCGAAGTCTCGGCAGACTCCATGTTGATCTAAGCTCTCGAGGTTCCCTCGAGGTTCAACTAGAGTGTTTCAGGATATCACATATTTGAAGGAGGGCTCGAAGTCGAGTTTACGAGTTAAAAATGCTTGTCAGATTTTGGTTCTCACCATTTAAAGCGTCCTGATATTTCAAGAGTCATCGACCACAGCTCAATACCTAGACTTTCTTATGCATTGCATGTGTGTCTTGCATCATCATAGATTAAAAGAGTCTGCATAAGTGCATTAACATCATAGAGTCGTTTCATTCCTTTATAAAAGATAAATGAACGGTCTAAGCATTATACATGCACTCGGTGCTCTTCAGCAGAGATTAAATCAATCACCAAAGATCTTGCAAGGCATGTCCCAAAACTCTCTCAAATTTTGGACTGAGCCCAACAAGATAGTGGAGCTTACACCAAACATGTCGCAGACTTTAGTGATCAAAAGCAAGACTTCAGACATGTACAAATCTTCCGCAGGCTCCAATTGGGTGCAAAGCTCTCGCAGAATTTCGTGAACTCACCAAGCAAAGCATAATGGGGAGCTTCAAGTCCTTGTTGATCCCAAAGCAGAAATCCTCGGCGATTTTACTAAATGTCAACATAAGCAAATGTCTTGTCATAAATTTGACTCAGGATCATCATGTAAGGAGTTAGAGGACGAACCAGCTAAAAAGTGACTCTCCTAATTCATCAGGGTGCTTCGTCAATCCGCGAGTTCTTCGTCGGGTCCCTCGCAGATTAAGTTATCAAGCCGGAATCCTGGATTCCTTGAGGATTCTGTCATCGAATATGACAGACTCAAATGAGCTCGAGCAAGATCTTGCACAAATATGGCAAATTTATCTCGTATTAAACAAAGCTTTGCCAACTCCATACCGGATGATCCTCCATCAAGTCGGGACCCCGAATTTCCTGCTAATTCTCAGGGAGTTTTTCTCATTGGCTAGCAGGATTTCTTTCCACTATCCTCATCCTTAAAAAAAAAAAAAAAAAAAAAAAAAAAAAAATTAAAAAAAAAAAGTATCATTTTCTAGGGGAAGGGACCCCGTGTTTTGATTTTTCTTCGGTACTCATAAGTTTCATTGCCTTCTTGTAGGTACCAATCCTTCAATATTTTCGGGCTACCCCCGAGAAATTCATCAAAGCCTGGACGACTTCCAGCAATCTCAGGTGGACTGCCCCCACACGTCATTGAAAGTGTTCGGGCTACCCCCGAAAAATTCATCAAAGCCCGGATTATCCAAAAACCAAAGCTAGCCACAGATCAATTACGAGAATTCTCTGTATTCAAGCTACCCTTGAATATTCAAAAGCCTGGACGACATCCAGCAAATCAGCATCGGACTACCTCCGGTCAGAAGTCCAAGCTACCCTTGGACTAATCAGCCTGGACAACCTCCAGCAATCAAGTCAACGATTCGGACTACCTCCAGTTGGCTACAAAAGTATACTTTGACTTTCGTCTTATTCAGACTCAGTCAAAGTGGGGGCTATCTGTAGACACCGAAAAGGCCTGACAGATTTTCATTTCGACCGGGACGAAATAAAAATGCTCAAACGAATTTGGGACAAATTCGGACCCGACCCAAATTCTTGGGGTCGGCGCGGATTTGTTAGATTTGGGCCAAACTTGGTGGGTTGGCGCGGATTTTCCGACTTGGGCCAAATTTGGTGGGTTGGCGCGGATTTCCTGAAGTTGGGCCAACAATGCGAAGTGGCGCGGACTTGATGATTTTGGGCCAAAAACGGGAGTTGGCGCGGATTTCATATTTTTGGCCCGGAGGGAAAATCCGCGCGGATTTCATATTCTGGCCCGGATGGAGAATCCGCGCGGATTTGTTAAGTTTGGGCCAAAAAGTAGATCCGCGCGGATTTACCAATTTTTTGGGCCAAGTCGAAAGAATGGCGCGGATTTGCAAACCAAGCCCAGAGAAAGTTGCGCGGATTCGGGTCGGATCTGGATTCAAGCAGAACCCGAAAGTCCGCGCGGATCCGGTCCCGGGTCAACCAGTGAGCTCGCGCGGATTCTGTCAAGTTAACTGCGAGCGATTTTATCAACCAATCGCGTGATTGCACGCGAGAATGGCGCGATTTCTTGCGGCCATTGAAACCGCCGCCAACTGTCGACCTTTGCTGTGCCTATTAAAGGATCCGCGCGGATCCTTTGCGGGGGTTGGCGATTTTTTGGGTCTTGGGTAATTTTTCCTGGCAGGTCCATTCCACACTCGAAAAAACAAAATTCGACTCTAGTGATATTCAGAGAAATCCGCGCGGATTTCTGTGACGTCCGGCACACATCCAGCCCGAAGACTCACGCGGATTTCCAACCTGTTCTCCATCTGACTTGCGCGGATTCGGTATAATCCGGTTATCCTCTTTTCCGTTCAATTTTTTTCATTTCGTTCATAAAAGGTGTAACGATGTAGTCGATTAGCCCCCGCCCGCTGTAATCTTTAGTTTTTTTAGTTTTCATTATGTGTTGAACTTCGTCATTTCATTATTAATTGCATGAACTTTTAGTAAATCTGTGACAACTTTCTTTATTTTATTTTCTAATGTAAACCCGACTTAGTAAGGGCCGCTTCGGCGGGCGGTGCAAGGGCATCCCCCTACACCGACACCTTTACCCCCGGATCCGTTCTTTTGGTTCGAGAACGGAGTCATTTATTTTTCCTTTTGTTAATTTTGTGTAAAATTAACTGGCGACTCTTCCCGTTTTTTTAATTTTTTTTTTGTTTTCACTTTTTCTAAAAAGTCGGAAAGGAGAAAAGAGAAGCACTGACCTAAATGGGTCCAGAATCCGCGCGGATCCGGGCCTATTTAGGCCGGTTTTCTCTCTTTTTCATCTTTTTCGTTTTGTTAAAAAAAAAAGGGATTTGTTTCGGCCCAAACGGAGCACGGATCCACGCGGATCCGGCTCTGTTGGGTCCAGTTTCTTTTTTTCGTTTTTTTCTTTCTTTTCGCCAAATTTCATAAATAACCCTCGAAAAGCCAAAAATCTCAATTTCGCCCCTTTTTAATAAATAAGCAACCCTACGTCGAATCGACCCTCCGTGGGGGACCGTGCCCTCCGGGCCGCGGGCCCTACAAGTAGCCTTGTCATCCAAGCCAATTCAGCAGTCAATCTTCTGAGGCTTCTGTATTCTGCTTCTGCAGAAGACAGGCTCACAGTTTGCTGCTTCTTGGACTTCCAGGACACCAAAGTCTTCCCAAAAAATATAACAAAACCACTTACTGACCTGCGAGAGTGACAACAAGCAGCCCGATCAGAGTCACAGTATGCAGTAATAGAGTAATCAGAATCAGAACTCAACAAAATGCCAAGAGAAGGTCTTCCCTTGAGATATTTGAGAACATGTAGTGCTGCCTTGAAGTGTGGAACTCTTGGAGTCTGCATAAATTGACTCAAATGCTGGACTGCAAAACTAATATCAGGTCTAGTGTTTGTAAGGAAATTTAGTTTTCCAATTAGCTGTCTATAAAGAGTTGGGTTGTCAAACAAATCTCCCAAGGCTGTTGATAATTTTTGACTCATATCGAGGGGAGTAACCACAGAAGGCATAGAATCACACTTGAACTCATGTATTAATGTTCTTGTGAATTTCTGTTGTGTGAGGAGAAGCCCTTCTTCAACTGCTAGGACCTCAATCCCCAAGAAGTAGCTTACATGACCCAAGTCTTTAACCTTGAAGGCAGTGTCAAGATAATGCTTAATATCTTGTATTTCAACATTGTCATTTCCTGTCAATAGGATGTCATCTACATAAACAGCTAAGAAAACAATGAGATCATTATTTTTCTTCAGAAACAAAGAATAGTCATTTTCAGAATGTGAATACCCCCTTTTGTATAGGGTTTCTGCCAACTTAGCATACCATTGCCTTGAGGCCTGTTTGAGGCCATAAAGAGATTTGTTTAACTTACATACTGCATTTGGAATGTCAGTGTCCAACCAGGTGGAACCTTCATATATATATCCTCATTCAAGTCTCCATGTAGAAATGCATTGTTTACATCTAATTGATGTAGAATCCAACCTTTCTTCACAGTTGTAGCCATAAGAATTCTTATGGTAGTCATTTTTATCACAGGTGAAAAGGTATCTGTATAATCTATCCCTTCTTTCTGTGTGAAACCTTGTACTACCAACCTTGCCTTTAATCTTTCTATTGTTCCATCTGCCCTATGTTTGACCTTGTATACCCACCTACAGCCTATGGCCTTCTTTCCTGGTGGTAAAGATACGATTTCCCATGTATCATTTGAAATAAGTGCCTGAAACTCCTTTTGCATAGCTTCTTGCCACCCAGTATGTCTAGAGGCTTCAGAGTAGGAGGTAGGTTCATTGTAGTTTAAATGATCTAGTAAGGACTGACTCTGAACATGAAGAGCACTTTGATCATAAAAATATGTGGGTTCCTGCAGAATGGAATTCAGTCCTCGGGGTCCAATGTTATCCACTCCGGTTGGCCAGGGAGGTGGTTATAGAGGTATGTCTCCCCAGGTTCGCGGTTATGGTATGCAGGATGCACGCGTGGATGAACGAAATGTTTTGGAAAGCCGTCCATTGCCTCAGAGGCCAGGAAGTGATCGAAATTACTCTTGGGCCCGTGGTGGTCTTGCGAGGGAATGGCATTCGAGGACAACCTTCGTATCCAGTTCTCCTTTATTAGACATTAACCCATCCTATGGGGATCCTAGAAGGACTGCTGGTGGCACTGAATGGCTCTGATCTTGCATCGAGATAGTGGGGTGTATAGCTCAAGGGAAGATCACTTTGCAAGGCATAGTTCTGAAAGATTTGGGAGTCCTGCTTTTGATCAATCACATAACCAGGAGCAGACTGCAAGTTATGCAAGTAGGGACTCCAGATTCGGGGATCGTAATGCAGACAGATCTAGGCCAGCAACACCGCCAGTTGTTGGAAAGACCAGAAGAATATTCCCTTATAACATGATTCCCTTCATCTAGAGGAAAAACATCTTCACAGAAAACTATATCCCTGGATATAATGTGCCTTTTTGTGTCTAAGGTCATTACTTTGTAGGCCTTTTTTCCTATGGGATACCCTAAAAATACACAAGGAATGGCTCTAGGTTCCAGTTTTGACCTTCCTTGTTTCAGAGTTGACACAAAACAAAGACAACCAAAGGTCCTCAAATTACTTAAATTAGGAGATTTTCCATTCAATACTTCAAAAGGAGTTTTTCCATTTAAGATCTTGGTTGGCATCCTGTTTATGAGATAAGTTGCTGTCAATAAACAGTCCCCCCCAATATTTTGTGGGAAGTTTGGATTGAAAAAGTAAAGCTCTACAAACTTCCAATAAATGTTTGTGCTTTCTTTCAACCACCCCATTCTGTTGGGGAGTTTGAACACAACTAGTGTGATGTAAAATCCCTTTTTCACTAAAGAAATCTTTTGCAGAATGACTAAGACCAAGCTCTAATGCATTGTCAGATCTAATGATCTTGATATTCTTTTCATATTGAGTTTCTACCATATTCACGAAGGATTTTATAACAGATAGAGCCTGATCTTTTGTTACCATAAGGTGAGTCCATGTGCTCCTAGAAAAATCATCTACAACAGTGAGGAAGTATCTATGTCCTGTGTAGGTCTTTGTGGAATAGGGACCCCAAACATCAATGTGTATCAGCTCAAATATCCTTCTAGAGTTAATTTTACTACGTGGAAATGGTAGCCTATGTTGTTTTGCAGAATGGCAGACTTCACATATTGGCACAGTAGAGTTATTAGCATGAACACAGTTATGAACATGTAATTCTGTCAATTTTCTGTAAGAAACATGCCCTAATCTTTTATGCCACAAGACATAAGTTTTGCAAAACATAACACTACTGATATTATCAGACAGTTTATCACAAATATTGCTAGAATTATTAGACTTGGTGTGATCTTCTTTCTTATCTTTCTTCCCAATCTTGGTCATTTGTTCATCAAGCACATAAAGACCTCCAGTGGATCTACCAAGAACTAGAGGCCTCCTCAAGGAAGGGCCCTGCAAAGTACAATTTTCTTGTGTAAAAACCACATTGCACCCCAATTGTTCACTAAGCCTCTTAATAGAAATAAGATTAAAAGAGAAATAGGGAACGAACAAAACATTATTGAGCAATAGTTTCTCATTCAATTTATAGTCCCCACATTGTCTCACTTTGACTCTTTCTTGATTAGGTAGAATAATTGAGATGGGTTCGTTTAAGTCTCTAAGATTGCATAGATTGTGCTTGTCACAAACCATATGGTCTGATGCTCCTGAGTCAATTATCCACTTTTTGTTATCTATATTGGACATCATACAGAAATCATGATAGGGAATTGTGCACATACCTGCCATAAATGCAGATTCTAGTTCCTCTTTTGATGCTGAATCTTCCTTCTTGGAAGCTTCTTGCAGTTTAGATAAGAATTGTATCATTTGCTTGGTTTGTCCTGGATCCAATCCTGGAAGAGCAATGTCCACTGTTTCTGAATTTTCTTCATTTTGAGCAGCATAAGCAAACCTCCCATTTTGATTTCCTCCATTCCTGTTCCTGTTGGATTGGCCTCCCCTTTTACTGTCACTTGGATAACCGTGCAACTTGTAACACTTCTACACAAGGTGTCCTTGCTTTTTACAGTAAGAACATATAACAGTTTCCTTTCTTGAAGAAGGTTTTCTTGATTGTGAAGAATACTGTGAATTTGCTTGAAAAGATGCACTGTCAGACAGAAAATTGGAGTTCTGTCTGACTTGTCTCTGTCTTTCCTCCTGAAGAGCCATTGCATATACTTGACTTAGATTAGGAAATGGATTCATAATCAAGATATTACCTCTAAAAGCAGTATAGCTTTTATTAAGACCCATCAAGAACTGGATAATCTTGTGATCTTCTGCATATTTGATCAGGACTGAATTGATTCTCTGGTCACATGTACACTTGCCACATCCACAACGAGGTAGCCCATCTACTAGTGAAAGCTCATCCCAAAGCTTCTTGCATTTGCTGAAATATGCAGCTATATCCATGTTTTCTTGCCCCAGAGAACTGACAGCTTGATGTAGTTGATACACCTTTGCTTTGTTTGATTGACCATATCTTTCAATCAATTCTTTCCATAATAAGCTTGCAGTTTCTGAATAGAGGACACTTTCTCGAATGTCCTTACTCGGAGAATTGAACAGCCAAGAGATTATCATATCTTGACATCTTTTCCAGAAAGGAAGGAGAGGAGAATTCTTTGTTGGCTCTCCATAAGATCCATCAACAAAGACTAGCTTATTTTTGGCTGATAGGGCTATAGAAGCTGACCTTTTCCAGTTTTCGAAGTCTTCACCATAAAAAGGTTCAGCGACAAGGGACTGACCAGGATGATAAGAGGGCTGAATGAAGAGAGGGTCATATGGATCAATTGTAACTGTCTTCTTGTTGTCTTCCATGGATTAAGCTCGAGATGTGCAACTGACTGGATCTAAACCAGCTCTGATACCATGAGAGCTTTGGAAAGAAACTTGAAGAAGAGAGGATAAGAAGAGAACGAAACTTTATTGATAGAATGTGCTCCCAGAACTCTCTCTCTTACATGCCAAAGAAGGGAAACACACCTCCTTAAATAGGAAGAGGAGAAAGAGAGACACGAAAGAAAGAAAAACCAAGAAACAAAAAAACTAACCTAACTAACTCTAACAAACCAAAGGAAAATAAAAAAAACATCCGTACATATACATATACCAACACAAAAGAATTAACACCATCCGTTATACATATCTTAAACATTGTTTTGTTAAATTTTAAAAAATTGTGGATACGAATTTAATTTTATGCAATTTCAGTGTGGTTTATAGTTGCGGAAATCAATCTTATTATCTTTTCAATTTAATGTGTGAAAATGTAAATTTATTATTAAGATAGGACAATTAAGAGATGTTTTATCGCAATCCTCATATAGTTACCAAATTAGTTATTTAAAGAATTTTTGGATAGTAATATACCGATTTTTGGGTGTATTGGATTGTAATATACCGACCTTTGTTATTGGACAAAAATATCCCTTACTTTTATAGCTAGGTGAGATTATTATGCCAACATTGACTAAGGAGGTGGTGAACCGGTCTCTGTACTGACATGGTAGATGGAGGGAAAAAAATGGCCCCAACCTAATAATCCCGTAACCCTTCCATTTTTCTCACTAAGGAGGTGGTGTACCGAACAATCACACTTGATGAAAATTATTGTATTCTATAGGACCGCACCTCAGTGATTCTAATTGGTACATACTACATACAAACAGTGTGACAGGGTCTACTTCTACAAGGACTACCAGGGAGGTACCAAAGTTAATATTGTGCGCACTGACAGACTAAGCCATCAAAGATTGTGGCATCCTTCAAAGGAAATATTGCATCTTCTTGATAAATCCTTACAATGTGCCACTTTAGCTATGAATAGTGATGATGCTAGCGAAATTTATTTTAGGGAAAAACATAGTAGGAACTCGTTTGTTGTTAGTAAAAGTAAAAGCTAAGGGCTTGTTTGATATCATTCACATTGACATGTGGGGTCCATATAGAGTTTCTGCCTCGTGTGTTGCACATTATTTCTTACTATTGTGGATGATTTTAGTAGAGACGTTTGGGTGTGTTTGATGACAAGAACGAGTTAAACTGCAAACACTTGAAAAATTTTATAGTAATGGTGCAAAGTCAATTCGGGAGAAGCATTAATGTAATAAGAAGTGATAATGGTTTAGAGTTTAAGTCAAGAACCATGAAAGAATTTTACGTTAAGAAGGGCAATTTGCACCAAAGTAGTTGTGTAGAGACACCTCAACAAAATGGTAGAGTTGAGAGAAAACATAGATATATCTTAAACATTGCTTGAGCCCTGCATTTTCAAGCCAACCTACCAATACATTTTTGGGGTGAATGTGTTAAAGCATCGGCCTACTTAATAAACCAAACTCTAAGCAACTTATTGAAAGGGAAATCCCTGTATGAGTTGATATTTGGCGTAAAACTCAATTATGATCACATTAAGGTGTTTGGGTGCTTGTGTTATGCTCAAACTAGAACAACCGATAAATTTTCTCCTCGTAGTTGCAAGTGTATTTTTCTCGGATACCCTCTTGAAAGAAAAGGTTGGACTTTATATGATCTTAAGAATCATGAATTCTTTACAAGTAGGGATGTGAAATTCTTTGAAGAGATTTTTCCTTTTAATGCGACACCCACTCAAAATCAAGTAAAAAATCCAAGGGTACCTATTTGGAGCGAAAACAAATTTTTTGAAGATGATGTAGGTAATCTAGTGGCAAGCAAAAATGATTCGACCCATTTAGAAAATCCAATCAAAAAAATGAATCAGGATGGAAAAAATATTGTTGATCCGCTGTTTGCTTAGGGGGACACGCACCACACGGGCTTACACCAGTAGTATTGTATTTGTACTCGAATCTAGGCCCGGACAAGAAGAAAATGAAGGAGTGGACCAGGCTGTTGACAACATGCAACCCTTTTCCTCACAACATCTACTGAAGTACTGGGTTCAACACAAATATTCTTAACCAAACTCAACAACATAAGCTCATTGCCCCAGATACTTGGCGATCTGAATGGATCAGACGTCCGATGACCAAGTTGAATGATTACATTTGCTACAACTCCAATATTATAAACCATGTCTCGGCTGCTTCGCCTCACCAAAAGGTATCGTTAGGTACGCGCTATCCTTTACATCATTATGTGAGCTGAGTTAATTTTTCTCCTTCACATACAAATTATTTGACAAAAAGTATGAAGGTCGATGAGCCTAGTTTTTCCCATGAAGCCCTCAAAGATAGTAGGTGGTGAGATGATATGACTGAAGAAGTACAAGCTTTACACAAAATCAGTACTTGGGATATTGTTGATCCTCCTGTTGGAAAGAAACTGATTGGATGTAAATGGGTCTATCGAGTAAAATACGATGCAGATTGATCCATTCAAAGATATAAGGCTAGATTGGTCATTCGCAGAGATCATTAGGAAAAAGGTATTGATTACAATGAAACTTTTGCACCAGTTGCTAAGTTGAAAAGTGTTCGGTGTTTTATTTCTATTGCTATCACTAAAGGTTGGGATCTACATTAGTTAGATGTGAACAACACCTTTTTACAAGGTGATCTTGATGAAGAGGTGTACATGAAATTGCCGCTAGGTTATAAAGCCCCTATACAAAATAAAGTCTGGAAACTAAAAAAGTCACCTTATGGATAAAAGCAAGCGCCTAAACAATGGTTTGCGAAGTTGTCCTCTAAGTTCCGTGAGTACGAATTTGTGAAATCCTATGTTGACTGTTCCTTGTTTCGTGAGTACGTGGTCTCTTCCTTTATTAGCGTAAGTATGCTTTGGAGATAGTTGATGAATGTAGCCTCCTAGGTGCCAAACCTGCAACCTTTCCTATGGAGCAGAATTAAAAGCTTGCCCTTGCTCAACAAAAGGCTCTACAAGATGGAACCCCATATAGAAGACTTGTAGGAAGATTGATCTATTTGACTATAACCAGGCCAGACCTCACATATTCAGTTCGTATCCTTTCTCAATTCATGTAGAATTCAAAGGAAGAACATATAGAAACAAAAAAGAGGGTGGTTCCTTACATTAAAGGTTCACTTGGACAAGGATTACTTTTACCAAATGAATCAAACATGCAGCTAGTCGCCTATTGTGACTGGATTGGGGAGTCTACCCAACTACAAGAAGATCTCTCACATGGTGCTTCATCACTTTAGGAGGAGCCCCTATGTCGTGGAAGACAAAAAAGCAAACCACTATATCTCGCTCGTTCGCAGAAGAAGAATATTGGTCAACGACATGCTACTTGTGAGGTTATTCGGCTAAAAACTTTCTTGGCTGCCTTAGGCTTTTCGCGCACACAACCCATGAAATTATTTTGTAACAATCAAGCAACCCTCCATATTGCTACTAATCCAGTCTATCATGAGTAAACTAAACATATAAAGATTGATTGTAATTTTGTACGGGAGAAAGTTGAAAACAGACAACTTCTTCTATTCAAGATAAACCCTAAGTACCAACTTGTAGACATTTTCACAAAAACTCATGGCAGAGACCAGTTCCAGACTTCCAGTATTTGGTGTGCAAGTTGGGTATTGTCAACCCTAATGCTCCAACTTGAGGAGGAGTATTAGAGTTTTTTTTTTTTTTTTTTTTTGTTTATGTTAGGAATCATTTTCTAATTGTAATATGAATCTAATTATTCTTGAATGTGTTTTACTAAGAGTCTTCCTTTTTAGTGTATTAACGCTCACCGTCAATGTATGAATATGATTTCTTTCGCATCTTTTCAATGACAAGAAATTAAAGAGTAATTTATTTTCTCAAATATCTTTTTCTTCTAATTATTTTTCTTCAAAATAACATTTGAAAGTTCATTTTCTTAAAAAAAAATCATTTTACAAAAGCGAAAAATAGTTATTTTTCTACACCAAACACACCCTAAATATTAATTTAGTTATTACTATATTGACATTTGATTTACTTTCATAATACACAATCACAAATTCTTTGCATTTGAGATAGATATTGTATAGGGGTGATAAACAATGAATCCACCACTATATTTCGTGCGTATGAAAACTCTCTAGCTTTACTTTCAAGTTTATATGATCTTTGAATGATGGTTAATTAGCTTATAGTGTTTTGGCACTAATTCTATGCCTAATTATGTGTAGCCTGAATTCAGAAATTTTCATATTATATATCCAACTTGAATATTCAGGCTGAATTCATATAGTATAGTTCTAAAAGTCAAAAAATCATTTTCTAATAAATGATGTAATTTCATCCACATTAATAAAGTTCATTCAAAAGGGCAGTAGAAAACGATACATAAAGTTGATATGAAGATGTTGAAAACCATCTTAAGGGCGAATAATCCATCCAATATATGAAAGGGCAACCACCTAATTTAATTTAATTATGAGTAAGGCTCTGTTCTTTTATACGGTATGATGCGGTATGATAATGGTACGATGCAGAGGAATTTGAAAAAGTGCGGTGAATTGTTATGAGAATTGTGGTAGGTGGGGTAGGTGAGGAAATAGAATGTAAAAAGTAAAGAAAAAAGTGAGAAGAGAGAAAAGTAAGAAGATACTCCGTATTTTGATAATGATTATGATAAAGTGTGGTGAAGTGTGGTAGAATATTGAGTAGTACGGTATGGTGCGGTATCGCACCCAAGTTACCGCATAAAAGAACGGGGTCTAAAGCCAACTACGTACCCTATTTGCATTTTAACCTCAATGTTTGCCACTTTGCCAGTGCCACTACGAACCATCTGCAGTTAATACTGTTCAAATTATGGTCCGGATTGGTTGATCCAAAAAATACGCACCAAAAATCCAGTCCGAATGGTAACTGGTTCGATCTTCGGTCCAAGTCTTTTATATTTTAGGGTTCCGGTCTGGGTCGGTCTAAACCCGGAAAAACACAGACTCGAACCGGAAATCCAATTATTATAAAATTAAAATTTTACTCAAAAAAAGTATTCATGATATTATAAACGCTAATTACACATATCAAAATATTGTCCCCTAAAAATTAAATATTATATTCCAATCAACGACCCCTCTCTTTAAAATTAGAATGATAAACATTCTGACATTTATTCATCATAGTCTAACTTAGTATAAATTCACATAAATGACAATTAAATTTGAGCCAACTTTGTATGTATTTATATGTGGCTACAAATTTTGTCATATTGTCATGTATTCTACCATATTATTATATCAATTTAAATTTTTATAATTCATTACTATCTAAAATTTTCCATCATATATAATTCCATAAACAATAACTTATAATAAAAAAAAGGTAGTTTATAACAAAGGACATACATTAGTTAACTAATCAATCATTTTACAAATTTTAATAGAAAATTTGTAAAAATATCTCAACAAGTCCAAAGCAGTCTGGATTGGTTCAGTCCATATCCTAATTGGATTTGTTTGGGTTGAGACAGGTTGTTTCTAGTTTGGTCTTTAATTTGTCCAAAGTTTTTGCTATTTTAGGTTTTGGTTCGATCCGATTTGGTCTGGGTTGGTTTGAGTTTGACCCAATGAACAACCCTATCTGCAGTTAATTTCAAACTATTTTTCATAACATTATAATCTTATAATTTAACAGTGATGATATGTGTCTTATCCCAAGACACTCCTTCTATCATTAGATTAGTACTTGTTATAATTTCTGATACAAAGTTTTTTAATACTCCAGTAATCAGTATTAATTATCAATTAGAAAAAGCTTTGGAAGCATTGGTTATGCCAATAAGCACAAATGATACCCTGATCGAACTAACCTCATCCGTTAAATATATTTTATGTGTTTTTAATATAAAAAATAATGGGTGCAATTTATATGTGATATTGTAATTATATAATTCAATCATATCATTTTATATTTCAATGTAATATACATACCATGTTACACCAAGCCTCATCATTTTTTTTTTCATTTTCTGTAACCATAAAAATCTTACAAATATTGGGTTTGAATGGAGGAACTCATGGAGCATAAATAAATGGTAGTTTCACTCTTCCATTTCATCTGTTATGTATTAAATTTTTTTACTGTCTTGAATGACCTTTTTTGAATAATATTTTTACATATAATATCTCATTAAATAATTACAACATTATACACATGTGATAACATTTTTTATTATCAATTTAATGATAATAATTTTGTATGTAAAAATATTATATATGTTTAAAAATTAACATTTAAAATTCACAAAATTGTGATCATAAAAAAAATCAGAAGATTAAACTAACACATAGATACACCGCAAATTCTAGACGATGGGTAAAATGGATAGAAGAGAATATAAATGCCTTGAAAAAATGATACTATCTCCATCCCAAAATGTTCGTCATTTAACTAAATTTAAACAGTTAATTACTAACAAATTATAATAAGTTACAGTATAAAATTACTATTATTAAAAAAATAACTTACTAGAAATTACAAATGGATAGAACAATTGTTTCTAGGGAAATATATTATTTATTGCACAAATGGGGATTAAAAAAGTATTTATGGCAACATCAAAATATTCCATAGAATATGAAATGCCACAGAAAGCCACACAAGTAACACAAGGTACCCCACACTTTACACGAGCCTCCACACGAAAATCTAAGTACACAATATCAAATTTTGTACTTCATATTTTCACAAACTTATGAAAAATCCTAAAGAGAAATAAAAAAAAGTATGAATAAAGTCATAGTATATAATTTCATATGCCACTTTGATTTACTTATGTTGTGTACCACAAATATTGCCACTATTATAATTAGTGACTTATCTCATTGTCTACAAAAGTCAATCACGTTTGATGGTCATCCTAATTTTGATATGCCTCATGCCTAACCCCCTTCATTTTTTCTGATTCTCACTCCCGTGGATGGCGACCCTTTATTTTGCCTCTATGATTCAAATTAAATATTGCATATTTTTATCACAATTAAATGTTGTATATTTTTACCACATTATTTAAGTGTGTCAAAAAAAATAGTTTATATAGGACCTTATTGAAAAATAAATATTACATACAAACTAGCTATAACAAATATATAATTACATATTCTACTATATTTATGTTAAAAAGGATTATAAATAAATAGCCATAAAACTAATAAAGTTCTATATCATAAGGTCGGTAACGCACCAAGGACTTGCAATTTAACTACTATCTTTACTAGGTGACCACACCTCAACAAACTAATGATAATAAAGATTTGGGGAAGTTCATAATGGAATCCATGATTGGTCCAAATTGATTCAAACTTAAATGCGCAAATTTTGTCCGTTTAGAAAATCAATTAGTTGGACCTTGGACCGAAAGTGTTGTTAATTATTTAGCTAACTTTGTCAGATTTTATGATTAGATACAGTGTAAAAATTGTATTTATTTAGTTTTTTTCAATTTTTTTACATACTATATATTAATTTTTTATTTATTCTTATAATCATGTAGAATACAATAAAGAGTATATTTCAGAGATAGACATCATATATAGCAGAGATAAACTTTAAATTTGTATGGTGAACACCAGAGAGACATCAATTGTCTATGTCCTTCTTTGCGATACATGATGTTCATCTTTACGATACTTGATGTCCATATCTACTCATCTGCTCACCAAAATATTATGATCATATTATCTCTACTCATATGCTCACCAAAATGTCATGATCTTATTATTGTTATTATTGTTATTATTATTGTTATTGTTATTATTATTATTATTATTATTATTATTATATATATATATATATATATATATATATATATATATATAGGGAAATTGGATTCTAATAATCCCTACTTTTGCAAATTGGATGGTAATAATCCCTACTTTAAATTTGTATTCTGGTGGTCCACAAAAAAAATAAAATTGTATTGTAGTGGGACATAATCGAGAGTATACCCTAAATATCATATATTTTGTGTTGCATTTGATTCAAAACTTTGTATAACACTATATCACAGTTTTTAATGAATTTACAGCACTTCTCCCAATTTTTTTAAATTTTTTTTCTATTTTTTATTATTTTTTCAATTTTATTCTTTTTAAAAAATCATAATAATTGCTCGGAATCTCAAAAAGATAATTTAAAAAATGTTTTAGCAATTACACTTCATTACCTATCTGGGGGCAGGAACAAAAAAACAAAAACAATTTGGGGTAGACATGAAAAAAATAAAAAAAATGTGGTGATGGATTTGGTACCACTACAATACAATTTTATTTTTTTTGGACCACCAGAATACAAATTGAAAGTATGGATTATTGTCATCCAATTTGCAAAAGTAGGGATTATTAGAATTCAATTTCCCATGTATGTATGTATGTATGTATGTATGATTATAATTGATCAAATGTAACGTTTTCTTTTCAAACCAGTATTTATGATTTACATTAATAAACTTTGTAGGTTTAAAATTAGTTTAGGATTAACAAAACTTTTCAAATTCTTTCTTTTATCATAGGATTTTCCTTGATTAGGTACGTGGATTTAATATAGATATTGATTACAATCCCATTAAAGCATCTATTACTGTTAAAATTAGACTACCAACACATTATTTTGTAAATGTTTCGTTACAACTTACAATAAAAACTTTATACATAGCCCGTATAACAAAAAGAAAAAATAAGATTGACTTTATATATAAATATAATATCGAACAAGAGCAAACTATCTATCTTAGCTGAAAAACAAATACATCACCATTCACTACAGAATTTAACCATCAATATATAAAATGTGCAACAAATGGTGACATATCGTCACTTAAAAAGTAGTTGCATGGTTCTTGCAGTTTGGATTTATTGTGACGATCGAATTTAACAAGCTAAAGTGATGAACTAATACAGAAAGCTACTAATCATGTTATTTTCTGCGATTGACAAACTGCGATGCTACAAGCCTACTGCAATTTGTCACAACCCACCACATTTTACCACAAATCATTATTTTTCTCTCTCCTCACTTTTCTCTCTCCTCATTTTTATCTTCTACTTTTTACATTTTCTCTCGTTACCTACCCCACATACCAATAACCTGCCACAATTCCACCACACCCCACCACACTATTCCACAAAATACTGCATAAAAGAACAAGGCCTAAAATGAAACTTTAAAAAAAAAATCCAAAAAAAGCAGAAACTATCCTAGGCAGGCTACAAGCCCTACAACCCACGAAGCGCAAAATCACTCCACCCTCATCTCTATTTTATCTATCATTTATTAATTACTACAAATAAATCTTTTAACTAATAATTTTTTCATAAATTTTATGGAGAAATATTATAATATTATACTTTTATCATTTTATAACAATTTTTTTCATTACAAATATAACAATATTACTTTTATATATTAAAATGGGTGCATTTATAGTGGTTGTCAACCATGACAACCACCGTAAGTAAAATAAATTTTACGTGTATATGTATCAAGTTTATCTTGACTATTGATTTTTTTATTTAATATAAATTGTAAAATATATATTTTTAAATTTTAGTTTATTTTAAAAAAATTTGAATAAATATTTTTCAAAATATGTTCGTTTACTAGGCAAAAACTTAATGTTAAGATACTTAAATTTCGTAAAAATTTTATTAATTAAGAAAATATATTTAATAATGTTGTACTAAATAAAAAATGAATAGCGAAAGTAAAAGTTGATACATATATGAATAAATATTGTTTTTATTGTGGTGGTTGTCATGGTTGATAATCACTATAAATTTTTTCATATTAAAATTAAAATTAATGATCAAAGTTTGCAAAATTTAATTGATGGGCAGATTTAGACCCTGTTCTTTTATGCGGTATTTTGCGCTATGACGCAGTATGGTGTGGTGAAATTGTGGCGGGTTGTGGTATAATTGTGGCGGGTTATTGGTATGTTATGGTGGGTTTTTGGTATATATGTATAAATATTGTATTGGTAATTGTGAAAAAGTAATTTGTGGTGGGTTGTGGTGAATTGTGGTAGAATGATATTTTGTGGTGGATTGTGACAAATCTCGGTAGGCTGTGACACCACAGTTTGACAACAGCAGAAAAGAACAGGGCCTTGGGCGATAGACAAAAAGGAGGATGAAAGAGTGCTTCAGACAAAACTTTGTGCAAAACTAGGGTTTGACTTACAAAATAGAATGTCAACGAATATCCACTTGGATTTTGCCACCTATGCAAATATACTTATATGGTAACATTTCGTGAAGCATGCCCTTTGTTCATTCCACATTCCCTTCCCCATTCGACCCAATTCAGAATAATTATATCATATGTACCATAATATATTCTATCAAATATAAATAATAAGGATACATTTATAGTGGGTGTCAACCATGATAATCATTGTAAGTAAAATAAATTTTACTCGTATATATGTCAAGTTTTATCTTGATGATTAACTTTTTTATGTAGTATAAATTGTGAATTGTATTTTTTAAAATTTAGTTTATTTTAAAATATTTTAAAATAAATATTTTTCAAAATATACTTGTTTACAAGGCAAAAACTTATAGTTAAGGTATTTCAATTTTAAAAAATTGTAATTTTTTTTAATTAAGAAAATATATTTATTAATGTTGTACTAAATAAAAAAATGAATAGCGAAGAAAAAAGTTGACACATGTATGGATAAACATTGATTTCATTGTGGTGATTGTCATGGTTGACAACCACTAAAATTTTTTCCTAAATAATAATAATAATAAACAATAGTATCTTAAAATTCCCCCTATATATATGGACCTACACAGCCACATTCTCCTTGTCCTGCATCCTAGGAGCAAATAACACACAAAGGAGTATATTCTAGAGAGATAAAAGTAGAGAGAGAAATGGATAGAAATACAAGTAACCATGGAGAAGGAGAAGTTAAAGAAGTGAGGAAAGTGATAATGGTAGTTCTTGTCGCGGTTATGTTAGGTTATACGTTTATGTGGATTATGATGCCTACTGCTACTTATCGTTACACTTGGAGTCCTAATATCAAGACTAAGCTCAATTCCACCTATTTCGGTACCCAAGGTATATAATATATTCATCACTATTTTATGTGAATAAAGCACAAATCATACTGTATTTCTGAGGGTTGGTCTTGTGGGTCCGCCAAAATCAGTCTTTTCATTCATTTTCATGCATGGGGGAAGACTGCCTACATTAGGACTCCCTTAGACCTTGTGTTAGCAAGCCAATTCTGGAGTTTGTTGCTGTGGTCGTTGTAAATTATACTATGAGTATTTCATCAGAAGGAGTTTAGGATGTAGATTAGGTTAATTGAGGTGGTAATTATATTAATGTGTTTTGGGAATTATTGCAGGTGCACAGCTCCTGATTTACACATTTCCAGTACTCTTTGTGGCTGTATTGGGATGCATTTACCTTCATTTAGGCAAGAAATCAATAAATTATGTATTAAAAAGGTAAGTCAATATCTTGTTCATTACACATTATGTATTCTTTTCATAGCTGATACTCCATCTTAGCTTAAAAATCCAGTTATTACAGTATCTTCTTCCTGTAATATTCCTTTGTTGATTACAAAATAATTAAACTTCTTACATTATATGGATCTTTATATATATATAAAAAAAAAACTAAAATCTTGTAAATTACAATTAAACAATACGTTACATTTTCAACTTTTCTTCATTGAGATGCTAATTATTTGAACTTTCTCAAGCACAAAAAAGGTAATTTTGTGAACAAGATTTCGTCATACATGTTAATTTTTAGTGTTATTGTTTTCAAAGAAAATTAATTTGTAAATTCTGTTAAATAAATATATATTTATTTATGTGATGAATTTGCACAGGAAGGAGAAGGAAGAGAAGAGCTTACTATCTGCATGGAGGAGGCCAGTGCTGGTGAGAGGGCCACTGGGAATAGTATCAGGGGTAGAATTGTCATTTTTCGTCATGTTCATTGCTCTAGTCGTTTGGTCCTTCTCTAATTTCCTGCATGTAGCCTTCGCTCGTCTTAACCCTGCTCAAATCGAAGAGGATGGAGGACAAAGGTAAAATTTTACTCTTTTTATAACCTTTTTTTGGGTAAAATTAATTAAACGCAACGATCAACATAAAAATCATATAGTAAAGTTAGCTAATTAATTATTTGCAGAATTTTCATTTCTGGGAGATTTTACATAGTTGAATTTTTTTTCAACTATAGTAGTTGAAATGTATAATTACCTTAATATATATTTCTAAGAAAATCGAAATTAATATATATTGATCAAAGAGCTTGTTAGAATAAGCAATTCTATTTGTTGAGATATTATTTTTTACAAAACTTTAATATTTGAAGGATATTATATCAAAATTGATTTTTTTTCAACTATTATAGTTGAAAAGTTTAAGTACCCTTAATATAAAAATTAATTAAAATATATTGATCAAAGTAACTTATTACAACAATTAATCCCATTTAGTGAGTGATAAATTTTTTAATAATGTGATTATTTTTAATAAATTAATAGCTTTGAAATTTTCAACTACCATAATTTTCACTATCAAATCAAGCTAGGTTGCATGTTTATAAATTATAATTGGCACAGAAGGTAAAACAAACATGCAAAATTGTAATAATATCTATCCTTATAGGACATAAATATATATAAAAAAATAATATCCTAATTTTATTGTTTGGAATTATACAATAAAATTTACGTTACACAAATAATGGGGGTGAAATTAATTGTAGGTGGAAGGCAAAGTGGGATATAACGGTGTTCAGGCTAGGGCTAACGGGGAACATATGCTTGACAATGCTGTTCTTCCCGGTGACCCGTGGATCATCCATTTTGCCGCTATTCGGGTTAACATCAGAAGGTTGCATCAAGTACCACATTTGGGTCGGCCACATCGTTATGGCCCTCTTTACGGGTCACGGGATTGGATTTCTCCTCCTTTGGGCTGTCAACGGTGAATTATCCCAGGTAACTTTTGCTTTTTATCATTGGAAAATTTAATTACTTTAGTTAATTTACTCCTCCTCAAAAGACAAATAGATAATCCTTCAAAATAATTTTTTGAATTTATTTATAAGGGTAACAGATAACACAGTCTTATTTGCCTCATAAAAAATTAGTATGAACCTTCACTTAGGCCATGCGAAAATATGTCCGACTTGATAATATAGATTTGTCTGAACCGGAAAAAAATTGGGTACGGTGATAGAAGTTTCATCCGAATTTGATATTGACTGGTTTAGAAAATTCAAACACAATTTTTTTCAAATTTTTTATTGTCCGGATCGACCCGATTTAGATTCGGATTTATGCTTATCGACCTGAAAAACGTGAAAAAACTGGGTATCGGACATCAAATTTTTGTCTGATGTCCGATTTATTTGAACCCGAAATTACCCAAAACCCGAATTTTTATTGGCTTTACATTCAATGTATTTCGACAGAGACAACTCTTAATTCACAAAAGGTATAAAATCATCAGATTCATGAATACGATGGTGCATCCACCTTATAACTTGACTTGCTAACCATAAGTTTTGTACATTCAATAATAAAATTTTCCAAGAAAATATAAGAAGTGGTGGGGTTGATGAACATTACAAAACAAAATCTGTTGTGACGTGTATGGAATGGGTAAAATCACAGTGGAATGAATGGGCCAGAAATAGAAACATGTGTTGGCCCAAAAATAATACTCCAGGCATTAGTAGCTTCAGAAAGCATTCTCAACGGTGGGCTTTTAAAGATTCACCATTTCTAAGGTGGGTGGTAATGGGGTCCCATTTGTTATCCTCAAGCGTCGTCAAAAATTTGAGTTTGGGTAAATTTGAATTCGATAAATTCGATCAAGAAATTCCTGTTTGCATCCAATTTTATTCCGGGTTAGATCGGGTTGGTTAATTGAGATGAAGTTAAATGGGATTCAGATAATACAAAAAGAGAAATCTCATTTTTCGAATATTTCAATTTGGTCAGTATTAAAATTTGGACGAAAAACCTATATTCAAACCCAATTTTTTTTAAGTCGGACAATTCAGATATTCCAGATCAGATCGTGATACTTGTTTGATTGTATCACATGGGCCGGTGGTCTGTCTAAAATAGTGGGGGATAGTGCTCTAAACAATGAGATAAGTAAAGTGATTAGCTGAGGTCATGGACTGAACCATCCTATTCCAATGACAAGCTCCCAGTTTAAATGAAACCAATCATATCGACTGTAAAATCCAACTTTCACTTGGACAGGTGTCACCGTAGCAGTTAGTCTATAGTAAATTGTTTTCATATTATTTTATTAGATTTTTGGATGCTAATATAATGAACTTTTGGGGTATTGGACAATAATGCACTGAACTTTGACATTGGACAATAATACACTGTACTTTGGGGGGTGTTGAACAATAATGCACTAAGTATGATTTTGGCAATAACTAACTTGGTGGCAATCCTATGTAGCGGGTGGAGGAGATGAATTGGTCCAAAAATATTTGTCTTCTCGGTCTGTCACGTAAGATTGTCACCAAATTCGCCACCGTCGAAATTGTCTCGAATGCATTATTGTCCAATAACCCCCAAAGTTCAGTGCATTATTGTCCAAGGTCAAAGTTCAGTGCATTATTATCCAATACCCCAAAAGTTCAGTATATTAGCGTCCAAAATTCCTATTTTATTTTATTTAGGTCCTGTCTTTTTTTAGTATAGGAAAGATTTAGGTAACGTGAAGTATATAATATTATGTAAGGTTAGTTTAGTTGGTTGTGGTGCTTGTTATGTCCTTGCAGTAATTTTTTAGCAGTTTTGGTTGTATTATTTTGGTGATAGATGCTTGCTGTTGTGTATGCGGATTGTTGTATGTTTGAACTTTTAACCTTTCGGTTATTAATAATCGGAAAAAAAGTAGTAGAGGTAAGTAAATGTTATATCTTCGGAGATGGATGTTAAGTGTCAGTTATAAGTGGGCTTAGTTTTTTTTAGTTTTTTGGTCTTGGCTTGATTACTTTAAACTATCATTAAGGGGGAAGTTGATGTATTTGTTTCCATTTTCAGCTTTTGTTTTCTGACTTGCTTGAAGGCACCTTTGGTAAATAAAATGGGGAAATTGTCCGTAATTATCGAAAAAAAAAATTATTTATTTTTTTAAATTTTAAATAATTTATATGAATTAAATAAAAAAAATTTAGATATAAATTATCTAAAGTTTAGCCATATCCTTTTGATGGTAATATAAGGTAAGACAAAGCAAGATAAGATAAACTAACTATTGTTTTAGATTTTAGTTAGGGACCATGATAACCATCTTGACTCAAGATGGTTCCTAACTATCTTAAATTATTCATATTTCACATTTTTGTAACTTTTATTAATATTTTTTTAATAATTATATATATTTATCAATTATAATAATATAATACTTATTAGCTAAGTGAGAAAATATAATTATAGCTTAATTTTATCAATCATAGTAGAAAATCCACATTTTATACATAGTTTTATATTTATGAAATAAATATAAATAAATAATTATTTTAAAATTGTATATAAGTTGTAGTAACTCTAAAAATAATGAAACGTATCTTTAGAATGATTTAAATACACTTATATTTCACTTTATTAGTGATTTAGAATAAATGCAAAATGATTAAGAGCATTATTGTGTCAAGATGTTTATCATTTTCGTTTAGTAAATAAATCAATCTATGTGGCTTATGCACACCCTCACAACAGTTATTGTTAAAAAATAGGCAAGTTGGTCCATAATGAATAAAGAGTTGAATACTTCAGTTAACCAATTCTGTATCCAAGATACACAACCTCACAAAAAATATTGTTAAAAATTTTCTCTGCTAATTAGAAAAAGATTTGTTAAACTTGAATGTAAAATAATGAGTCTCTATCAAAATTTTCTTATTCAATAAATATGATTAATTATAGGATAGTTTTCTGTTTGAAAAAATTGACCCAACTTCTTTAAAAAAAAATAACCCAACCAAATATATTCTAAAAGACTCAGATGTTGACGGTTTTAATTTTTTTGAACATATATTGTTGTGGTCCTCTGAGGTCCCGTTCTTTTACGCGGTAATTTGTGGTGTGGTACTGCACCACACCGCACTACTCAATACCACACTCTACCATATATACTTTATCATAACTGTTAGACATGACTCAGATATCCTTGTGAGGCTCTGATACCGATCGTTAGGATAGAGGTAAAAGATAAGGCCTAGTATTTGCAGCGGAAGAGAGAATTATCAGGATGTATAAATTGAGAAGAAATATAAAAAAATCAGTAATTAAGATAAAGAGTATAAAAGACACACGATTTTCATGGAAACCCAAATCGGGAAAAAACCACGGACGGCAACGGAGCAATAATCCACCAGTATAAGGGGAGAGATTACAAGAGAGATCCCAAGGGGCTATATAACGCAGTGAGATTGATGACAAGATCTCAAGGGGTTAACAGGCACAACGGGAATATACTAAAGACAAAATTACTCTCTAAAGGGACTCTCACAACCTAGGGATGGGTAGAGGTGAAGAATGCTCTGTGTGTTTGTCCTATAATAACCTATATTTATAGGAAAAACTCCCTATAAACCTAACTTGACTCCCACTCCAATTAGATTTATAATCTAATACAATTAGGAAACGTAACATAATAAGGAAACCTAAATAATATCATAATACAATTAGGAAACAAATAATTGTGGGATCAAGCGACTGATTTTGGGCCATAAACCCAACAACAACCATTACCAAAATATGTTTTTTTTTCTCTCCTCACTTTTCTCCTCTACTTTTTACATTCTCTTTCCTTAAATATCTCATCTACCACAACCCACCACACTTCACCAATCACCATACCTTTTCAAATTCCACCGCACCGCATCATTACCGCACCGCACTGTATAAAACAACGGAGCTTAAAAAAGAAACAAAATTTGAGTTCTAATGACCATATTTTGTTAGTAGATGGATATTATGGTATTCTAGGAGGCTTCTTATTACATCTACTTTCAAAAATTTGTCCATGTATTACTCCTCTCCCTGCTTGTTAACATACTGAGTTTTGCATTCAATATACTCTATATGCAGGCATTGAAATGGGATAAAGTTGGAGAATCAAATGTAGCAGGAGAGCTCTCATTACTATCAGGGCTAATCCTATGGGTAGCAACATACCCCAAAATTCGGCGAAAGATGTTCGAGGTCTTCTTCTACACTCACCACCTCTACATCCTCTTCGTCTTCTTCTTTGTCCTCCATGTCGGCATGTCCTACGCCTCCTACATGCTTCCTGGCTTCTTCCTCTTCATGATTGACCGGTACATCCGATTCCTTCAATCCAGGCAGCGCGTGCGCTTGCTCTCTGCGCGCGCCCTGCCTTGGGAAGCCATAGAGCTCACATTCGCTAAGAACCCTAGGCTCATTTACAACCCTACAAGCATAATGTTTGTCAATGTCCCAAGCATCTCTAAGTTACAATGGCACCCTTTTACCATAAGTTCTAGTGGTAGGTTGGAGCAAGACAAGATTAGTGTTGTGATCAAGGTGGAAGGGACGTGGACTAGGAAGCTGTATGATGTGGTTTCGTCCTCGTCGATTGACAGGCTTGAGGTGTCGGTTGAAGGACCTTATGGACCTCACTCGAGCAACTTCCTTAGGTGGGTTTTTGTGGCTTGACTCGGTTGCATTTTGATTGTGTTTGTTGTTTGTTACTGGAAATTTAGATGAAGATAGTCTTACTTAGACCTGGTAAAATTGACCTAACCCAGTTGACCCAGCCAACCCAAAAGTACGGAAACTGATTTGCTCGAAAGGACTTAATTTGATCCGGATTAATCATCTTTTACAGATGCAATTCATTTAGCAAGACAAAATAGCTTACTAGATTAAAATAAAGTGACTTGTAGCAAAAAATGACCTAATCCAAACCTGACTTAGCTCGAATATTGATGTCCCTTTCCCAATCTAAACCTAAACCAAATAAGACTCAAAAATATTAAATCTTGATCCATCTCCAATGACCCTCATGGCTTAATTTGATCCGACTTTATATTGCACTAAAATTATTCATTTTAGCAAGACGACCTTATTGAATGTGAAAAGACCCAACCCTAACCGAATCAACCCTACCCAAATTTGGTTGATCTAAACATGACCCAACTCAAACGAATTGACCCAATGGTCAGGTGATTTGTATGTATATATATATATATATATATATATATATATATATATATATATATATATATATATATATATATATATATATAATGTCTCTTTCCCTAATATTTTATCATTTTCGAATTGATTAACAGGCATGATACCCTAATCATGGTGAGTGGAGGGAGTGGCATAACTCCATTCATCTCCATCATCCGTGAGCTTATCTTTGCAAGCACAATCCTCAAATGCCAAACACCGAAGCTTCTCCTCATATCTTCCTTCAAGAAATCCACTGATCTATCCATGTTGGAAACCATCCTCCCTCTTTCAGGTAAAAACCACAATGTAAACTTGGGCTCTATTTGGCAACTAGCTGTTAGCTTGTAATTGTTTGGATTAGCTGTTTGATTTTAACTGTTTGAATTAGTTGATTACAGAAAAAGTGCTTGTTATCAATCAGTTTTTTAAAAACTAGATTATTGGCTCCAAAAAGCTAACATAAAAAGTACTTATCAAACACCTCATATAATTTTTTTAACCTTGGTCAAAAAGCTAAAAATTACCCAAAAAGCTAGGTAACCAAACACCCCTTTGGTCTATGTATCTAGATAGACCCAATAACGTTTAAAAAATTTTGTTATCTATCTATCTATCTATCTATCTATCTATCTATCTATCTATCTATCTATCTATCTATCTCAAAAAAACAAACCTAGGACTATCTACTAATCACTCTTCTTACTCTCAGGGACCCCTTTTGATCTATCCAACCTAGACTTACAAATCAAGGCCTATGTCACAAGAGAAAAGGGCTCACAAGGCGGGGACTCACAAGACAAGAACCCACGAACCATATGGTTCAAGCCGAACGCGAGCGATGCACCCATCTCGGCTACCCTAGGCGAGAACGGGTGGCTCTGGCTCGGTGCCATAATCGCCTCATCTTTCGTGGCCTTCCTCATCTTCATGGGGATCCTAACACAATACTACATTTACCCTATTGACAAAAACACAAACGACATATTTTCGACGTCCCAAAGGGCGGTTTTGCAGGTTTTGATCTTGTGTGTTTGCATAGCCATGGCTGCCAGTGCGGCCGTGCTTTGGAACAAGAAGAGAAATGCCATGGAAACCAAGCAGATTATCAGCATGGAAGGGATTACACCTAAAGCGACACCGGATTCTGGGTTTTATAATGCTGATAGAGAGCTTGAGAGCCTTCCTCATCAATCTCTTAGGGAATCGACTCAAGTGTTTTATGGGGAAAGACCTGATCTAAAGAGTAAGATCTCTTACATTCTAAGAACTACATCATTTCTAATGTTTATTGTTTGTTTGACCTAGCTTTTAAGAATGCTTTTGGTGTTAAAAAAACACAAATTGGGCCGAACGATAATTTTTTTAGAAGCTAAAAACAGTTCTAAAAGCAGAAGCAATAAATTGTTACTTCTGCTTCCGAAAAAACTAATGAATGCTCAATTTGTAAGATATTTTGTTGATAAATTTCCATATTCTCAAATAGATATTATGATTCCTATAAAAATGGTATTTAAATATTTAAATATTATGTTAGAATCCTTAATATTATATTGGAAATTTTAATATAGTGTTGAAAATATTTAGTAAAATATTGATATATAAATATTTAATTTAAAGAATTTTATAGTTAAGTAACACTATATATAATTATAATTATAATTATAATTATAATAGGATAATCAATTTAAAAATTAGAGAAAAATGTAATAATTATCACATGATAATTTCACTTTTTTTTTTTGATAAATCACATGATAATTTCACCCTTAAAAACATATATAATTTTAAAAAGTTAGGCTAAACAATTAAATTGAGTAAAAAAACTTATATTATAAGTTAGGCCAAACACTTCTAGATTTCTCCAAAAATAGCTTTTGTAAAAACGGTTTCTAAGAAGCAAAAACAGCGCTATAAACCTAATCTCCATGACGTTGGTGCCGAATTTTTCAGGGTTACTGTTCGACTGCAAGGGATCGAACGTAGGGGTGCTAGTTTGTGGCCCTCATGGGATGAGACGCGAGGTTGCAGCCATCTGCGCATCCGGTCTAGCCGATAACTTACACTTCGAATCGATCAGTTTCAGCTGGTGAAATTATATACATGAAGATTGAAGATCTTCATCAAGGTTACGTTACATTGTATATTGTGCATGATTTAGGTTGTTTTAATTGACCCAGAAGGCAGGGTAAAAAGGCATGATGATATGTTGTTTTAACCTTTTGTGTGCTGTTTTTTTTTTTTTATTATTATTTTGGAGTGAAACTTACATTTACTGATTTACATAAACCAGTACACAGTTAGCCCCTGATCAGGCTACCTACGTACGTACGTGCCTCATTGTGTGTACGTGTGAAAGTAGAAATGGAAGGAAAGGTTCTGCATGCACTTTGTAATTTTGTATATTTGAATTTGAATCTTAGTTGATGACTGAATGTTAATATACTATGGATTACCAAAGCTTGTCTATCTTTGTTTTGCAATCCTTGATCGATCTTTCTCACTTGAAATAACCTACCACAATTCCACCATACCCGCCAAAATTCCACCACATCTCACCACATCATTCCGCAAAATACCGCACAAAAGAACAGGGTCTGATTGTATATACAAATAACAACCTTTAATTACCAATAGGTGATAGTCAAGTAGTTTTTCCAACAGACAGAAATTGTGAGTTCGATGAGTTATGTTTGTTATACCCGTAAAGGTTACCCTAATATAGAATCCTAATGACGGGCCAAATTTATAATTCAAGTAAAAAAAAAAAACGAATTCTCATTACATGAATAAGTAATCTCACCTCGAGAATCACTATGCCATAGATAGAGAGTGGTAAGGAAGATGAATTGAAGATGATCAAAGAAGTAACTATGATGAGGGGTTTGATTGACCACATTTTGGAGACTTGGAGTAACAAGTTGGGCCTGACAAGTTCTGCCTAGGATAATGGGCTTATGGGCTTACACAGAATAGCCCACAGTCCATGCTTGTTCAATTTCATTGACCTTGTTTTTTTATTTTTCTTGGTCACTTGCCCTGTTGTTTAGTTTGGTTATTTTTAGGTTTAGATAGATAAATTAGGATAAGTTATGATAAAATTGGGATAAATTAGAATAAAAATTATGATATTTTTTTGGAGAATTTTGTTTTTAGAGTGAATGCTTTTTTGGAAAATTATGTTAGGTTTGAATAAATTTGGATAAGTTGGGAGAGTTATATCCAACCTAACCAAAGAATATGACTTGAATTTATTGAGACCATAGTTATTAAAATCCCGATCCTGATTTATGATCCTACGATTTTATGATCCAAAATTCTTGATACGATTCTACTATTTACACACGATCCACGATCCTACATAGGCTAATTTTCAATCCTAACTTCCCCATAATTTCGAGTTAGGATCATGATTTTAACAACTTTGATTGTGACCCGTAAAAAGATAGAGCTCTTTCATTAGAATATTTTCCTTCATACACAAGACACAAACCTAAAACTTTGCATAAGAAAAACAAGTGTCAAATTATTCAGACCGACCTATATTGATATTTATTAACTTCGTTTATTGTGTAATTTGGTTAATAGATCATCATTTTTATTATTTTTCCCAATGATTATTTGGATTAAAAGTTCTCGGACGACAACATTACAATTATAGTAATCTACTATGCAATTAAAATTGACACTTAAAAGTATCTTTAAAAAAAACAAGTAAAGAAAAGCCCATATCGTTTTTTCTAGAGCATCATTTTCATCACCCACAGCAGGCTTGTGGAAGAAGCCTAAAAAATGCGCCAATGATACCGGTCTCGAATTAATATATTAATAATCATCTTGAATTGTCAATAACTTTTTTTAATGATTCATATAATGCTTTTTTCTTGTCATTGCATGCATTTATCAACTATAAGAGTATACTATTTATTGGTTATGTTAACAAACATATATGAATGATGACTAAAACCCTGTTATTTTATACGGCTGATAATATGCGGTGCCACAACCCACCACAACATACCATTCTACCACAATTCATCACAACTCACCACAAATTACTTTTTCACAATTACCAATACAATATTTTTTAATCATCCAAAAACAATACAATATTTCAACTCACTTTTTCCAATTACTTTTTCACAATTACCAATACAATATTTATACTCCCTCCGTTCCATATTAATTGTCATAATTTTGAATTTCACGGTTTTTAATGTCACTCTTTGATTGACAATTTCTTACATAATATGTTATTAACAATTCAAATATTATACTTGTACGATAGTATTTATCGTTACGAATCTAATGATGGTAATTTTATATAGCAACTCATTGTATATGTTGAGACATTTATGGTAAAAATTTTAAAATTTGACTGCATAATTTCCAAAGACGACAAATAATATGGAACAGAGGGAGTATATATATACAAAAAAAAACTCACGACAACTTACCAATAACCCACTACAATTCCACCATACCCGCCACAATTTCACCACACCATACCGCGTCATACCGCAACACACCGCATAAAAGAACAAGGCCTTAATCATATCAACCATAATAGACAATGCACAATTATCCATAGTTCTATATTTATGACAAAAATATAAATAAATAATTATTTTTATATAATTTATGACTGCTAATGGTCGATAAAGTAATGAAACATACATTTATAATGATTTAGCTTTGATTATATGTGTGTATTAAAGTGATTTAAGTAAAATTCAAGGTGGTTAATAACCATCTTGATTCAAAATGCTTATCATTTTCAAAATTATTTACCTATAAAATTAAAATTGTAAATGATAGTTTCTTTCCCCAAGATATTTTCTAAATGTCTTGCCTTTCATTAAATTAATGTATTTAATTATTATAATCTCTTACTCTATCTTTTTTTATAGTTATGGCTAATTATCAATTATAAGAAACTTAACATTTGTGGTTACGCCAATGAATGTAAATGGCATCCTAACCAAATGATCAATCTCATTCATGAGACATATTTTTGGCACTTTTGTAAGTTCAAAAAATTATGCATAAAAGACATAACCTTATAGAAAGTATATGTGCTTCGTCTATATTAATGGACTAAAGTAGACATTGTACATCGAATATACCTCTTTAAACCTCATATGTTTTTTTTCATGGAATAGTAGGTAGCAAATAATTTCTAAATCTTGGGTCAATTAGAACCAATCTCTCTGAATTACAAAATTTAAGAATAAGACTCATACATCCATCCCTTCAACATCCCTCCCTATGGAGGGATTTCAGAGTATTGGTTTGGTTTGTGTAATTTATATATGCAATTATTGTTAAAGATAATTAATTGCATCATTGTCAAAATTGGATCATCGTCATCAAATCAAACCTTCTCGAAAAAGATACACCTCTAATCCTCGTATCATTATAGCAAAAGACTGTTTACACAAAAATAAATGTTCCACATCGTACATATAATACAGTACTATATTTGTCCCACTTTTTAAATAATTTTTTAACACTATATATATGTCTTTACTATCAAATTTTCAATATAAGAGATTGATTTATACCAATGAAAATTAAATTGCACGTACAATTACAACAAAAGACGACCTTATATTTGAGATATTCTCAGCTAATTAAAAGAAAATAAAAGAAAAAAAAAGAAAAAGAGGGGAAAAACACAAAGAAGTAACTATCTATTAAACAGTAGAATCACATGAAGTGTAGGAGGAGAATAATTAAGACTTTAGGAGTTGAGAAGTAGTGGGTCTTTTTAGTAGAAGTGGAATTCATATATGCATAGTGACAATTAACTTCACATCAACTTCACATACACACCCAAGCATGCATCTTACCTTAGATTAACTAGTTTGTGATTGGAAAAGGACCATCAATATTTTCCCATTATACTTAATATATTGCTCATCAATTCCACATCGATTGTTATAATTTTGACTTTTACGGTCTCAAATGTCACTATTTGATTGTAATATTATACTTTTATAATAGTATTTTTTGTTACAAGTCTAATGGTGGTAATTTTATATAGCAACTCACTGTATATATTGAGAAATTTATGGTTAAAAGTTTAAAATTTGACTGCACGATTTTCAAAGATAACAATTAATATGGAATGGAAGGAATATAAATATATTGCATTATATTATGAGAGAGAGGAGGAAAATCCAAATCTATAGTCAACATTATAAAGTGTCATGTTTCACTATTTTTAAATAAAATACTTTGCATTTTGGGCTCCCAAATAATGCTTTACTCCCATGTCTTATATATGCTCTTGTCCTTGGATAATATGTGCTCGCCATTCTCCCAACAATTTTAGCTCCTTTGATTTTGATTTATCAACCACCATCTGAGATTTATATTCCAAATTTATTCTTCACTTCTTTTTGGTCCATAAGAAATATATACTATTTGAATTATCACATAATGTAACAAATACTTTAATTTTGATTTGATAAGATTCCTACTAGCTACTAAAAGGAAAATGCAACCTCATGAAAATGGATTAATGATCATACATCCATATACCCTATATACAAGCTTTAATGCATTGGATCAGCCCAACTCGATTAGTGGGTTAGCCCGATTTGATCGAATTTGGAGAAGCAAGCAAAGTACTTGCCATGAAGCGGATTCATTTTTTATAGTCGCTTAGCTACTTTCTCTTAATTTTTTACACATTGGAAAGAATGTGAAGTTAGTTCAAACAATCGTTCGAAAGAAAAACAATACAGGGGACTTATATGATATTCGAGACAATATGAATATAACTATTAAGAATACCAAGTTAGAACTTATTTTATAATAATATCTTTTCTTTATTATATCCGACCCAAGTACATAGATCTTTCCCCCTGATTTAAAAACTTATATGACATATAAAGTCAATATGTTTTTTGAGATATGAATATAGCTGTACAAATTATTGAAATGAAAATGATGTGAGTAGAAGCTATACTTTTATATGGCTTGATATATTAAATTGAAATAAATGATATGATGCAATTTTATAACTATTATATCACATATAAATTGTACAAAGCCATACTTCTATCCATTCTTTTTTATATTTCAAAAGAACACCTATGTCTAACAAATGGTGCTGATTCGATTAGGGCATCGGTTGTGCTCATTGGCATAATAATGCATCCAAAGTTTCTTATAATTGATGATTAATACTTATATACTATTAAAAAATTAGTGTCAAAATGATAAGAAATACAAATTTGATGAATGATAAGATACCTAAAAAGTACTTTGAGACAAAACACATATCATCACCGTCAATATTAATACCAATATCTCGACTTTTTATCTTTATATTTTCAATTCAAAGTAGACTAATCCTAATAAATACAAATTTGAAACTCACACCATGCAAATTGACCATAGAATAATTTAGAACAAAACTAGCTGCTAGATATATATATATAGTTGAGATGTATCCATCCACATGTTCCAATCTACAACCATGCACACAAGTGCACAAGACATAAGCTCACAAGCAAGAACAAATTAAATGCATCATGTACACATACATTATATTATGTAGATAGACATAGATGGATGGATGGTTAGATAATTAATGAAAGAGGGAGCGAAGAGTCCATAGCAAAGGGCATGGGATATGCATTGGAGCCACATGTTGTAAAGAGGATGGAGGGGAGCAAATAGGGCCATCTATGTCTTGGCTTGGCTAGGCACTTGTAAGAGGGAGACATTTAACATTGAGGCCCCCCCCCCCTCTCATCTAACTCTTCTATTCTTTCATGTTAATTGATGGCCCACTTCATCAATTCCCAATTAAATGGTCATATATGGCATGTCCTCATTGACCCCCACCCCCCACCCTATCTAGCAATGTATCCTACTTCCAATTTCCAACAACAAAAGCCCTTTGGTTAGATATATAGGTAGTTGCTTAATTTTATTACATGGGTAAACTTTAATATGGTACCTACATGTGAATTTGAAAAAATTTATGGTGGTTGTCATGCGGGCATGAATCAGCCTCTTCATGGGGCAGGAATCAGTCTCTCGATGAGTGTTACTTCGTGGTGGGAAGATTGTTTACATTTGGATTCCTCAGACCGCATGCAAGCATGTTAACCCTGAGAGTTTATTGTTTTTGTGTTGGAGTAAGTTTGAAATCCTCTAATAAATTTACTTATCTAGGTACCCATTTCCTTCAAGAGAGAGGATCACATTGATAGAGTGGCTTAAAGATATGAGACACGTAGATTTAAATGTGCATGGCACCAAGAATTTCATCGAGTTTTCAAAAAAAAAAAATCATTCAACTTATAATATTTGACAATCCAATAAATCTTTCCATTATTCAAGTAGTTGAAAAGTTATTTTGGAAATCCTCAAATAAATTTACTTATCTAGGTACCCATTTCCTTCATGAGAGAGGATCATATTCATAGAGTAGCTTAAAGATATGAGACACGTAGATTTAAATGTCACCAAAAATATCATCGAGTTTCCAAAAAAAAAGTATTCAGCCTATAATATTTGGCAATCCAATAAATAAATCTTTTCATTATTGAAGTAGTTAAAAAGTTATTTTTCATCAAAGTTTCTAGTTAAACTATACACACAGATAACGAAAAAAAGATTATTTACTTTCTGAAGTAATGCATGCATGCTACAAAATGTACATATATTCGAATTGTAGTTAATTTTATAAATTCAAATTAAATTTAGATTTCACAAACTAGTTAAATCTCTTTCAGATACATATATGGTGTTACATCTATGTAGAAGCCATTTTCAGGAAGCTTATCTTGTCTCCCACATTACCCTGGCATGTTTCTCACCTTTGTTTGTTTGCTTTTGTGATCATTCCTCCTAATTTTCTTTAGTTTGCATAATATGTTGGTAAAGATGGTATGGTATTGGTGGTGGTGGATTTGTATGGTCCTCCTTGTTTTACGCATCCTGTTCTAATCTTGTTTTCTTTAGGTATCTATGCATGATTTTTGATAGGGAATTATGGAATGAGTGAAATCTAAGGGAACTAGCTAGGGACCCCCCACTATTGTTTTAGCCTTTCAAATGCTCTGCCTCTAACATTTGAATCACTCTTTAGCTTTCATAATTCATGGTCAAACACCAATTTAACTATAGATCCTATGTTTACACAGCAATTTAACTATGGGAGTATTTGGTAGGAACCCCAGGGAAATGGGAAAATTTCCCATGGGAAGTTTTAAGGGAAAAATTTCACGGGAAAAATTTCTCTTAGATCCCCCTAAGGGAAATTTTTCCTAGGAAAATGGAGAAAATGGTAGGCCCATCGTGAAAATTTTCCTGAAGTCAACCCGCACCCTATATATAGATACTATGTTTACACGGTTTAAGGTGATTTAAATATTGTAAAATTATATTATCTCAATCCAAAGCTTAAGCTGAGAATGAAAGTTCAATGATGATTTTATACTTTACCACGTTTCCTCACATAAATGTCTTTTAGGAGAGAATAATGGATGTTGCAACCCTCCCCCCCCCCCCCAATCAATTCACCTTGCGCAAATAAACATGGGGTATTGAAAGTCGAACCTAAGGTTTCTTGCTCGGTCTCACTCTAATATTATGTGGAAGTATCTTAACTAAAAGTTTAAATTGATAGTTGAAGACACCGTAACAATGGTTTTTATACTCTAACAAATATAGACAATTTTGAATTTTGTATCAACAATTATCACTTTCTAAGTATATATTATAGGTTGATTATATTGCAAGGTTTTGATAACCCATGATTATTCACAAGTGCTATATTATAGGCTAATAATGAATCAAATATTCAAATCTAAAATCGAGTAAAAAATTGAAGGAATATAACATAAATAAAAACATATTGTGGCATGTGTTCACGTTTGAAGAAAAATTTATAACCATTTTCCATACATAATAATGTTTTCATGTTTTTTTTAAAAAATAATGAGTACTAATATATATCTATAATTTTTTCTCAACAAATAAATAATTTCTTGTAAAATATTTTAAGGCTATTTGTGATGAAAATAGTTGTTTACATCATAATTTAAAAAAAAATGAGAAAAAATAGTTTCTACATCTCACACAAATAAAAGTAGACTATTTGTGCATGAATTGATGAGAATATGACTATAAAATACGAGAATTGAATAACAATCTTATCTCTCATAAAAGCACGAGAATTGGACCTCATAACATTAGCTCTAAGGACCCCCCAAAAGCCTTAACTTTTTTTTTGGCACCAACAAAAGATCTTCCACAGTGATTAAAAAAAATATATATCCCAAACAAATCAAAAGAATTACAAACGTGCGCACACAAACAAATAAAAAAAAAAATTAGTTAATGTCAACATACTACCTCAGTATCAATCAAAAAAAAATTACCTCATTACCTCTATCCCAAAATATTTGTCATTATATTTGACTAAATTTTAACTGTTAATTATTCTCAAATTACAATGAATTACAATATGAAATTACTGTAACACCCCAGATATATGGGTAAAGTGTGGCTTAAAGGATTTGAAATGACTACTTATCACCAAGGTGCATCTTCTTTTATGGTAGCTCTTCCGTTGGAAACTTCTCAGTTAAGCGTGTTTGGTCGGGAGTAGTCTTAGGATGGGTGGCCTCCTGGAAAGTTTTCTCATGTAGCGTGTGAACGAAGACGAAGCACGCTGGAAAGACTCGTGGTGATTTGTGGGGCCATTCGGCGATCCTTAAAGCAATTACCGGTAATGTCCGCGGTCCGGGAGGAGCCGGGGTGTTACAAAATGGTATCAGAGCCGACCTGTGACCGTGAGTTGCGCCAGTGGACAGGATCCATGGGAACTCACCTAGCGGGGTAAAGATTTTGGAGTGGATTGAGGCACAATGAGGACGTTGTGCGCTAAAGTGGGGGTGACTATAATACCCCGGTTATGTGGTTAAAGTGTTGCTTAAAATGATTGAAATGACTACTTATATCACTAAGGTGCACCTTCTTTTATGGTAGCTCATCCGTTGGAAACTCCTCAGTTAAATGTGTTTGGCTGTGAGTAGTCTAAGGATGGGTGACTTCCTTGGAAGTTTTCCCAGTTAGCGTGTGAGCGAGGACGAAGCATGCGAGAAAGACTCGTGGTGATTTTTGGGGCCAGTCAAAGATCCTTGAAGCAGTTATCGGTAATGTCCGTGACCCGGGAGGGGCCGGGGCATTTACAGATGGTATCAGAGCCGATCATCGACCGTGAGCTGCGCCAATGGATGGGAGAGTCATAGGCAGTCACCTAGCGGGGCAAAGATTCTGGAGTGTATTGAGGCACAATGAGGACGTTATGTGCTTAAGTGAGGGTGATTGTAAAACCCTGAATATATATATGGGTAAAGTGTGGTTTAAAAGGTTTGAAATGACTACTTATATCACCAAAGTGCACCTTCTTTTATGGTAGTTCATCCGTTGGGAACTTCTCAGTTAAGCGTGTTGGTTGGGAGTAGTCTTATGATGAGTGACCTCCTGAGAAGTTTTCCCAGGAAGTGTGTGAGCGAGGATGAAACAAGTTGGAAAGACTCGTGATTTGTGGGGCCAGTCAACTATCCATAAAGCAGTTATCGGTAATGTTCGCGGTTCGGGAAGAGTCGGGGCGTTACAATTACCACAATTGTAATTCTTACTAATGTATATTTCTAATTGCAGTAGTTTCCTATCGTAACTCATTGTCATCTGTGAATAATTAATGGTCAAAATTTAGTCAAATAACACATATTATAGGACAGAGGTACTACTAATTATGTTTTCTATATACTCCCTTGTTGGGATAAAATTAGTTATAGCTGCCAATAAGTATGTCTAGGTACTCCACAACTCCCCTTCTTTACATGGGTGCTCTACATTTTGATGGAGTATCCCTTACAACATATTCATTGGGTTGCATTGTGATATGGGTCCAATGAATGTAACCGCTTACTATTGTAAAAAGAAAAGTTATAACAAATTTGCAAAGCAAGCCAAAATATAGGATGCGTCAAAATGTTTAAAATAATAAGAGCAGTAATGAAAGAGAGATAATATCTATCCTGAAAACCTATTATTGAAAAAATCATGGGCGACACGAGTACAAAGAAATCCACCATACAAGGGAGAGTATAACAAACGATCGCAACTCCATATGAGATCAGTAAGAGAGGACAGATCTCACACTTCAGGAGCTCCAATTACCTGATATGAATCCATCTCTCAAAATTTTAACCAACTGAACTCTCAAACCCACTCTTAATAGCATTTAGATTAACGCCTTAGAGTCTCACACATGCCAAATTGCCAGCAGGCATAATCTATTCGTCATTGACACCTCCGTCTAGATAGAGGCAACTAGAGGATCTCACCCCAATTGTAAACCGCATGGTGATCTCTCTCTCTCTCTCTCTCTCTCTCTCTCTCTCACATAAATAAGGAGGCCCATAGCATAACCTAGAGAAAAATGCGTAGACCCTAGATAAAAGAACCAGTTGCACATTCTATGCAAGATTTGGAGGCCCGACACGACCAATTGACAGGAAAAGCTCATGCCACTTGACATGGGCATGACACTATACAATACATTCCCGCGTTTATACAACAAAATCTCCCTTCACTGGTTCTTCTCCACAACACCCAATGCCCTTACATGCTAATTGTAGGTCCTAAACCGAGCCTTGACTCAATATGGTGATTTAGGATGGAATTCTAACAAACTCTCCATTGGAATAAACAATGCTTAGAAGCTTCCACGTAAATCTCTTCAACTGCCACAATCTGCATTATGAAGATTCACTCTCCATGCATTATCTTTAGTTTGATCTTGCACACACTTCCCAACATAAAACGAACAGTAGTCATCCCGTTACCAAAGCTTAGGATCTGACAACCTAACTCATGCTTAATCTGAAGTTGATTGAACATGCTCTGATACCAATTCTTAGGAGAATTTGTTAGCATATTTGCAGAGGATGTAAAAACGTAAGATGTTTCTGAATATCGAATGCAAGAATAATAATGCAATAATAATAATAAAGAAGGGAACTTTAGCATGGGAAACTCAAATAGAGGAAAAGGACGAAATGAGCACAACAAAATCCATTATATAAGTGAGAGTTCAACGAATGATCTCAACTTCATATGAGATCAATAGAAGATGATAGATCTTACACTCATGGAGATCAAATTACGAATGCCAACATACATAAATTGTTCATCACTCACACCTCCTGAGGGAGCTCACTAGAGGATTTCATCTTAGCCCAACAAATGCTCTTTCATATTAATTCCATATATATTCATGATCTCTATTTCCAATATAAATCCGTATTTTTCTTTTTTTTGGAAGCAATTAAGTAATTTTTTCATGCTTTACTTCTGTTGCTGTCAAAGGTTGAACTTATTGTTGGTCTTTAGAAGGGTAGAGCTCTCCCATCACACATTTTCTCCGTTTACAATACTCAAACTCAAGACCTTGCTTACGGGAAACAATTATCAAACCACTTAAGTCAGGTAATATGTATTGGTTATATACATATGTGTGTGTAATACAGTGTCATATTCAAACAACTTATTTCATGATTTCTAATTTCTAATAAGTTCTTTTCTTTAATGTTGAACAACTACGTATTTTATTATAGACATTATACGTAGTACAAATTCATATTATATTAGTTTAATTTAATTTGGTTTACCACAATAATTTTCTGGTTAAATGAAATTTCCAACGTGGCAACTGTCCTCTCGCCCTCTAAAAAGAAGAATATCAATAATAGATGCAAGTACAACGCCTTAGGGATGCATTTAGTCTACACCAAACTCCGGTTTCCACAATTTAAAATTTTCTAAAATTTCGAACAAATAAAGGTCAAACAAAATAACATGGATACACACCAATTTCCGAATTATACTCTGTGTGTGGATGACTTACCATATATCCTTCACATGCAATTAAAATAGAAAAACTTTTAATGTGATAAATTAATAAATTTTAAAATATTGATGAATTTTAAAATAATATTAATAAGTATTGATGAATTTTATAATAAATTTTAATATTTTTTTAAATTTAATACTTTAAAAGATTTAGATAGATAATACAAAGTATACAATTTAACTTTCTATGATAATTACAATCTATCAACTGTATAATTTTTACACGTGAAAAGTTTACTTTCATCAAGTTCTGAATCTCAGTGAGAAAACTTAGAAGATTCGATAACCATCTACATCATCACCTCTCTTGTAGTATATGCATAAAAACAAGATGAAAATATTCCAAAAAATTGAAAGAAAAAATATTTAGCATTGATGTAATTTAATTAATACTTTTTTAGTAGAATAGATGGCAAGTTAAGGGGCAAAGAGGATGATTAAGCATTCCACTAATCAGGTGATCTTATTATTAGTTGCATTTCTTATCAAAGCTTCTTGATTCAAAAGGATAACAATAAGTGGTCATAATTTTGTCCATTCAATTGCTTGAAAAACAACAAAAAAGGATTAGTGAGATTTATTGGTTTCTTTTCCTAATTTCATTGATTTCATCATTGATTTCATCATTGTATTATAATTATTTTTTTTTTTTGAGAAACATCATTGTATCATAATTACTAGTATTATTTATCACCATTGTAATTATAATATTATGTGCATAATCTGAAGGAAAATTGGAATCTAATAAACCAAACTTTATGTCCATTTTGATCTAACAAACCAAACTTAACTTTTTGTTAATGGCAAACTGTACTTAACATAATATTTTTCTTAGTGAACCTCCACCAATTTCGGTTACCGAAAAAATGACATGTGGTTTTTTTTGCTGATGTGGAGTGTTTTATAGGCAAGAAATAAAAGGAAAATGAAGATGACTTGTGCTTGCTGAGTTGTCAGCCCTACTTATTCAATCTCCTATCTGACTCAATATCCTATCTTCATTTTTCTTTTATTTTTTGCCTATAAAACACTCCACATCAGCAAAAAAAACTTCAATGTCGTTTTTCAAGTAACTGGAAATTGGTAGAGGTTCACTAAGAAAAATATTATGTTAAGTACAGTTTGTCATTAACAAAAAGTTAAGTTTGGTTTGTTAGATCAAAATGAACACAAAGTTTGGTTTATTATATTCCAATTTTCATATTGAAAAAGACTTTTTTTTCGAAATTAGATTGTAATAGATTAAATTAAATGTCTCATTAAACCTTCTCTGCTACTTTTCAATGAAATAAAAGGTAGCAAACTATTTTTAAATCTTAAATAAGTTGAAACTAGTTTCTTTAAATTGCAAAATTTAAGGGTGCAACTGCTATTTCCGATCCCTTCATACCTCGCCCCGAGGCATGATTCGAGAGGATCGATTTCAATTTTCCTTTTGTGATTATAATATTGTAATTAATGATAATAATATTCTTATGATATTTTTTAATGTTATATATATTTAGCTCTTGTAATGTTATATTCAGCTCTGTTCAATCTCTCTACTTGCACAGGTTTCACTCGCATGAAAAAAGTAGAGCGAACAATGGATATATTATGTATAACAAACGCTCTCGCGAGTTAATTCAACTTTGTGAACTAATCTATAGCAGAAGTGCAAGGAGCAAAAACTTTTAGGGGCCGTTTGGCATACAATGACAATGGGAATGGGAATGGGAATGGGAATGGGAATGGGAATGAGAATTCATAATGACATTGGGAATGAGAATTCATAATGGTAATGAGAATTAACATGTCTTTATGAATTACCAAACTTCTTGTTTGTTTTGTGGTAATTCAAATTGGGAATAGGATTGGAAATAAACAAACATTGACTAAAATATTTTTTTATTGATTTATGGATGTTTTAATAAATTGAAATGGATAAAAGGTCATAAATAACACACATTTCTTTTAGAAAATCAATTACCATATGAAAAAAATTTAAAAATTAAATTCAGAAGATTTTAATAAAAATTAATTAAGCATCAAATATGAATAAAAAATTAAACACAAGTATATAAACGTTCAAAGTATGAATGATTCAATAAATTTACATGATAGACCAATTGTTGACGGCTGCTGTAAGATTCAACAAAAAATCAATAGAAGGAAAAGACGTAAACCGTATTGCATTAGTAATATCTAAACCAAAAGATACTTAATAACAATAATATTTAATTAATATAATATAAGCAAAGTAAAACTATGTTTAGGTGACGATAGCCAGCAAATTGACAATAAACGTGAGTTTTTATTTAATATAAGCAAAAGAAATAAATAAATATGAATTTTTATTTTTTTTAAATAGGGGTAGTTTTGGTATTTAATAGTGACTAACGAATTCTAATGTCTATTACCACACCCCCCATGGTAATAGATTGTTGGGACTAGACCCCTTCTATTCTCATTCCCATTCCCTTCTTTTTTTTTAATTACCATGAAACAAACATGATAATTGTATTCTCATCCCTCTATTCCCATTCCCAACCCCCTACTCCCTCATACCAAACGGCCCCTTAAGGAATGTTGACTGGCAAGAACAACACATACCAGGAGCATTGATGTTGGCTTGACAATTTGGGAGACCAATTGGACATTAAAGCTCAACATGGATGCTAAACTAGCTTGACTGAACGAAGGTGTGGCGCGAAAGTGATAAATAGGGTAAGAGATAACTAGGATCCAAGAATTACAGTGTAATTAAAGTGTAATTAAGAGATAACTATCATTAATTGACATTATCTTGTATCATATTTTCTTGAAAAACTATAATATTATATTTTTATGATATGGTTTTCGTTACAAATATAATGATAGTACTGTTGTATGATCAGAAATCAATTATCAAAATTGTCAATATTTAAATAATGCATAAATCTAGATAACACGTAAAATGAATATGAAAGAATATCATTTAAATTCAAGTCCAAATGGATTCTCATTAAATTTATTCTTGTATCATACATCCAACCTCAATTGATTCTCAGCCTTGACCATTTGACCGAAACTTTATTACTACCTCCGTACTATATTGTTTGTCCATCAAACTATATTTAAAAGTTCAATGGTCATGGGAAATGGGGTGAAAAATGTGTAATATACCAGAATTGTCCTTAGTTTTCTTATGTGAAGAAAAATGAAAAAGAAACAAAAGAGTATTTATTAGGGGTATAATAGAAATTACAATCATTGAAATTATAAAATGGATAAATATTTTTGGATAAGGGAGTTAGATAGATGGACAAACAATTCGTGACGGACGTAGTACAGTTTTATACATCCAACCTCAATTGATTCCCAGCCTTGACCATTTGACCGAAACTTTATTATTTACCATTTCATAAACTATTAATGTTAATAATGCCCTACATTATTATTTTGGATTTCGGTCCATAAAGATTTAAATGATGGAGTATCTATTTTCATTGGTGTAAATCCCAATCAACGAAGTGTTTGACCGCTTGACCACATTATCATCATCCCTCGCTCATTTACTACTTCAATATCTATTCTACGCAATAATAGTCTACGGAGTACTTTAATTTTTCATAATCTTTAATTCGCCACCTTAATGTTTAATTATTTAATTTTAACATTGTGCATTTATAGAAAATCAAATCAATATATTTTTCTACAATAAATCTAATCATATAATTTTTATATTTTAAATCATATATTGTGTATATTTCACAATTAATAGTTAAAATGGATTTTTGGTGTTAATATATTATATTTTAAAGGTATTGGACAACATGCATCAAACTTTTTCTCGAGAATGTGATAGGTTGAGGAGATGAGTTGACGAAAAAATGTTAAGATCTTAATTAAACTAATGTCATACTAACAGTTTAAACAATTAGTTATCTTTATTTATTTGGATTTACTAATTACATGCATTAATTTAATTAAGATTTAATTTTTTTCCCTTAACAAATCTTCACTGCCTGTCATGTTGGATTGTCATTGCCGGAATCTTTTCGGATGCATTATTTTCAAATTCCTCTGGAGGACCAGATCTTATTATCCAACACAAAATTTAATACATTATTATCCAACACCCTAAACTACAATCAATTAACATCCAAAAACAGGTTAAAATTTGCAAAGATTAGGCACCGTTCTTTTATACGGTGGAATTGTGGTGCGGTAATTTGTGATGCGGTAAGTTGCGGTGGGTTGTGGTAAGTTGCGGTGTGGTAATTGGAAATCTTTAGAATTTTAATAATAAGGTGAATAGTAGATTGCGGTAGATTGCAGTGAGTTGCGGTAAATTGCGGTAGGTTGTGGTAAATAGCGGTGCGGTAACTTGCGATACCTCATAAAAGAACAGTGCCTAAATAAGGCCCTATTCTTTTCATAAATTGACTGCCATTATTTCATAAACTATTAAGACTCTGTTCTTTTCCATGGTACCATATCACACTTACCGCAATTCACCGCACTATCTATAAACTATCGCATCTTACCATACTACACCACACTTTACCACAACAACCATAATTTTCTCTATCCTCACTTTTCTCTCTACTTTTCACTTTTCACTTTTCACTTTTCACTTTTCTCTTTCTTCATCTACCACACAAATCAGTCTCACCAGAAATTTTACCACAACCTATCACATAATCCGCAATATATCATACTTTCCACAATTTACCATACTATATCATTTCCGTACTTTACTCATTGTAAAAAAAAGCGCCTAAAAGCCTTGTGTTTGACCACTTGACCACACTAACAACCCCTCCCCACCTGCATCTATTACCTCTTCATTCCAAATTAATTTTGATTTTCACGGTCTCCAATGTTACTCTTTGATTGATAATTTCCTATATAATATGTTATTAACAATTGCAATATTATAATTTTATGATAATATTTTCATTACGAATATAATAATGATAATTTTATATGGCAATCGATTGTATATATTGAGAAATTTATCATCAAAATTTTTAAAATCAGACTGTACAATTTTCAAAGACGATAACTAATATGAAACGGAGCGAAATAATTACTTGTTGAATTGGCATTGCGAGTGATAGGTTGACTATTGACAAATTAATACATAACCATCAAATTTAGCAAAACTTTACCTTGAAATAAAAGCAAGGCATCAAATTTAGCAAAACTTTACCTTGAAATAAAAGCAAGGCATTAATCCCTATCATGTGACACACACACACACCCTCCTTCATTCACACACCATATATATACACCCACCCCACCTCCCAATTCTCTTCTTCATTCAACCTTCTTCCATCAAAAAAAAAAGAAAAAGAAAAAGAAAAAGAAAAATGGGATTTCCAGTAGGATACACAGAAGTATTCATCCCCACCCTCCTAATCCACACCCTAACCCTCCTCACCCTCCTCAAAAACCTCCTCTTCGCCCTCTTCCACTTCCTCCGCCTCCCCATCGGCGACGTCTTCCTCGACATTCCGGTCCCCGTCGACCCTCCGCCGCCCCACTCCGCCGGCCGCCCGCCCTTCTCCGCCGTCCTCCTCCGCGAGCTCCTCCCCATCGCCGCCGCCGAGGACACCGCCTGCTGCGCCGTCTGCCTCTGCGACGTCCCCAAGGGGGAGGAGATCCGGTGGCTCGCCAACTGCAGACACGCTTTCCACAGGGACTGTCTCGACCGTTGGATCGACCTTGATCAACGGACATGCCCGCTCTGTAGGACGCCGTTTCTACGCGGTCAGATGCTCGAGGAATTCAATCAACGGTTGATGGCTGCTGAGGTGTATGATCACTCCATGTATGTCGACCATACTGTATTCTCTCCCCAATACCACCTGTAGATGAATAGATTAGATGATGATGATGATGATTGATATCATGATATGATATTGTTTTTCCTCCATGGATTGTTAGTGGATATATATACGTAGTGAGGTTGTACATCGATCAACTCTATGAGAGTTTTTTTTTTTTTTTTGGAAATAATAATTTTGAAAATACATCGTGAAAAGGTTAAATAAAAAAAAAAGTGGGGATTTTTAATTTGGGCATGTAGGGTATGATTATGCTAAGCTAGATTGCCCAAAACTGACTTTGGTGATTATAATTAGGGGTGGTGAATTGAATATTGTATTTTTGTAAGGAATGGACAAGTTGATGTAACTTTTTATGGGGTTTAATCTCTCTTAAACTGATTAAATTACCCATTATATATATATTTAATGTTATTTTAGGATTTAAATTTGTACTTACTCTTATCGTTAGAAGAAAAGTAAAGTTATTAATTAGATATAATACACAATGTAATTTGATTTGGTTCAGATGGATATAGAGAGCTTATTTCCTTTTTCTTCTTCCTTTTCTTTGTACTTTTTAGTTTTTAGGTTTGTTTTCTTCATCTTATTGCTATTAAAATAAGTGCAGAAAATAAGCATATATAGAAGAATACATTTAAAATATATTTAACTGGTGAATTTAAAATAAGTTTAGAGAAAACTGTCACAAAAGATACAATCAATACAAAATGGTAAAAAAGTAGTACTAAAATTAGTAGTCATGCATTTGGACAAAAAAAAAATAATGTAAGTGAAAAAAATGGCTAATTACAAATATTTTTGAAAATTTAAAGAGATTCTTTCACTCAAAAAAATCTATGGCACAACCATAGCTCTTTGCTTAGTTATAATTGAATAATCATAAAAGATACACTTAAAATCTTTTCATGGATATCCCTAACTTGAAGATTCAGATAATGTTTGTGCTAAGTAGCTTAGCTAGCTCTTATCTTGCAAATCAGGTAATTAATTAATTAACCTTAATTTGTTTCAACATAATAAATTAGATTCTTCAAAAAAAAAAAAATCAGTTAGCACTCCTCCCTTTTTGGGAGAGTGATTTATGTTATATCTATTCAAATCTAGTTGATTAATTAATTAATTCATTGCAAATTTTACGTTAAAGGAGCATTTGGTTGGAAAATTTTCTCACAAAAGTTAGTCTGCTTTCTAAGTTCACACACTTTTTCATGTTTGATTCTCGTGAATAGATGTGAAAGTTTTAATATGAGACCCATTATGTTTCTCATAAGGTTAGTAAATAATTTTCCAATGGCCTAAAGAAAGTCTTTTCCGAAATTTTTTTCCAAAAAAAACTTTCTCAGAAAATTACCAAACGCGCTATAAATATTATCGAATATGGCGACCATTATGCCTCCAACACAATGCTAACTATATATTACAAAGTATAATTTTTTTTCTCAGAATTTTCAAAAATAAAAATGGGAAAATAAAAGTTGGATTTAAGATGCAAATAGGTGGCTTAATTGGGTAGATGGTCTGATGACTAATGAGCTAGCGATATGGCCGGATCTTGTCAGTATGAATATGAAACCTTGATAATATATTGCTTAAACTTTCAATTAAATATAATTAATATTACTTGATTAATTAATTAATTTATTTATATAGGAGAAGATACAAGAGATACAAAAACATGTGGTCCTCCATGTTTTAATGTGCTACATTACATACCAAAATTTAATTCCATCTGTTTGTATATGCATATATATTCCTTCCCCATTTTACTCTCCACATTTTCATAAATAGGCTTATTCATTTTCTATTAATATATTTTGTGGGTTCCTAATGTAAAGAAATACCAAGATGATTTACTTACACTTGAAAAAGCTTATTTTGTCTCCTCAATCATCTTAAAGTAATTAATGAGACTTTGTTTTCTGTAGTAGTTTTCTGAGTAATTTTAACCTTTTACAGATTTATCGTATCGTATTCTTATACCCTTCAATTAGATGATTTATTGGATAGTTTGTGGATAACATACATTAGCACACATCTAATATTCTAAGGATTTATATATTTAATATATGATAAATATCTTTTATCGGCATCCAATATTGATAGGGATTGATTAACATTTGTCATCACCGACCAATGCTGATCAACAATAAGTATTAAAATAAATCGAAAAGAACAAGCCCTAAATTATCACAATCTCTAAACTCATCAAAGTGTCCTACGGCAAATTGAAATTTTTGTGTTCAATTCCTATTTGTTCATGTTAATTATTGTGCAAACAGATTTATGCTAAGTTAATTTATCACACCAATAAACCAAAAAATAAGTAGAAAAATCAGATTCTAATTTGATTATTATTATTATTATTATTATTATTATTATTATTATTATTATTATTATGCTAGGTAGCTAGGATTTTGAGTTTGAAGAAAGAAGATGGATTCTGAAATATATGATGTGGTGTGTTGATAGAGTCCCAAACCCCATGTTATCATGTGTGTATCCTCATGGGAGTTTGGAAAAGGTTAACTAATGTAGTATGTTGTAATTTAATTACTATCCAATATCAGAAGGCTTTTTGCAGAAATCATGTGTACATCTCTCACTTTCCCATCTTCATATGTCGGAGATTCCATCATCTACACATAAATGTATATATCTTCTATGTTTAATTTACAACTAATAAACTATCAGTAATATTTATTAAAGATCTTGAATAAGATGGTTTCACAATATATATATATATATATATATATAATTTTCATATATACTTTCTCTTTTTTGCAATGCGTGTTAATTTGTTGTGAATTATGTACAATCAATATTTAAATCTTAAATATTAATTTCTCCATATACATAATATATATGATAAATAAGTATAAATTCAATTTGTAGTAAAAATTACTTTTATAAAATTTTATTTTTTTTAAAAGTATGTTAATATAAAATAAAATAGTCAAAATGGAGTATCGATGTAACAATCATAAGCTTAATTATAGGATTAATAAGTACTTTTTTAATTGCTCAAATAATGAACTTTTTATTGTTTGTTATAAGTAGTCTTAGGATATGTTATTGTGATGTGATTTAATATAAATTTTTGGAATAACATTTACACCAATTAAGTTGATGACTTTTATTAGGGCTGTCAAACAAATGTTCGACCTGAAAACCTGGTTCAGTCCGATCCGAAAAAAACGAGTATGGTCATAGAATTTCCATCCGAGTTTTTACATTGATTGATTTGACCAAAAATTCGAACACAATATTTTCTAATTTTTCATTGTCTGAACCCGGTTTAGACCCGAATTCATGCTTGTCCGGTTTGTCCGACCTAGAAAATGTTCCAAAAAACTGTGTATCAACTATCAAATATCAAGTTTTCGTTCGATGTCCGATTCGTCCGAACCCCAATTGACCCAAACCCGAATTTTTGATAGTCGTAACTTTTGTCTTTTTTTTTTTTGTTACTAATTTTTATTCTTGTTATTTTGTCTTTTGGCATTGGAAACATGGCATCAAGTAGTGCTCTCTTTTCCACAATGTGTACTATCTGATACAAATGTTGGGCTATTATGAGATTAAGATGACCCCCCCCCCCCAACAAAAAAAATATATATGTTGAAAGTGATAATGTAGTTTTGTTATTTTATGAGTTAGATTTAAGGTCTCACGTATATATCATTTTAGATTTCCATGCAAGTTTTTTACTGTTAATTATTCATGTATGTAATATCGTATATTAATGGTGGATTTTAAACTATATATGTAGATATATATAATTAGGAATGAGGTCTCCATCCTCAATTCTTCAAAATAACATAAAAAAAAAAGGGTAGTCTATATTGTTCTTTTATGGTACAGGAAAGAGAGTGGATGTGATAAAAGTGAGAAACACGAGAGTGTATGAAAGAAATAAAGTGTGAAATGCAAAAGTACATTAGTGGAATTTACGATACTCTCTCCTTCTCATATTATATGTTATTTTAATGAAAAAATTTACTAATATTTGTCATTTTGAAAGTAATAAAGTGTGAAATGTAAAAGTACGTTAGTGGAATGTACAATACTCCCTCCTTCTCATATTATCTATTATTTTAATAATTTTTTTATAATATTTTTCATTTTATATTTTTAATAATATATAAATTACTAATTTATCAAATTAGCATTATTAATTATTACCTCCGTCCCAAATTATTTATCTAATTCTACCTAACTTCTTTGTCCTAAAATATTTGTCCTATTTATGATCTCAACAACTGTAATTCTTTTTCTACCCCTAATTAATAAATTCATTTATCATTTTTTATAATTCCAACAACTATTATCTTCAATTAAAGTAGAGGTAGTTTGGGTTAATTACAAACTTTTTACCTCAATTTCCAGTATGCATTGGTCTTCTCAAATTAGGTAAATGGACAAATATATTGGGATGGAAGCAGTACATCTTTTTCTTCCATTTTTCCTTTTTATTCACCTTTTCCCCTTTTTATTCACCATTGTATTCAACATTTTCACATTTCCAATGAAGTAAATTAATGTAAAGTGAAAGTTTTTTTAGTTTTCTAAAATATGTCTAAAGTGACAAATAATATGGGAATGAGGGAGTAATTAACTGTGTTAAAAATAAGGTGAGATAAATAAGAAATTGAAAAAAATTATATTTTATTTTGGACAATGATATAATATTTTGACTCAAGATGGTTAATAACCATTTAAAAAATTCATATTTCACATTTTTGTATATAAATTTGCATAATATTTTCTCTAATAATTATATATATTTATCAACTATAAGAGTGTAATACATTACCTATTAGCCATGTCAAAAATATCAATAATAGCCTAATTTTATCAATCATAGTAGAAAATGCGTAATTTATATTTATGGAAAAATATAAATAAATAAATATTTTTATATTATTTATAAGTTATAATAACTCTCAAAGTAATGAAACATACTTTTATGATAGTTTAAATATACTTACATTTAATTTTAGGAGTGATTTAGGTGAAATGCAAGATACTCCCTCCTTTTATATTTATCTGTCGTCGCCTAAGAAATTGTGTTCAAAACTTTGACCGTTAATATCTTAATTTGTATAATGATTTATCATACAAAATCGATGTAATTGGATTCGTAATAAAAAATACTATTTAAAAAGTATAATATTATATTTTTTATAAAAATTCTATATTACAAATTATTGATTAAATCTATCAAAAAAAGAAATTATTGTCGTAAATAGCAGATAAAAACGGAAGGAGTAGTTATTAATCATTTTACATCAAAATGTTTATTTATTTATATTTTATAATAGAGAAGATGAGATAAAAATAACAAAATAAAGTGTTTAAAGCTGGGAAAGATGGATAAATTTTACTCTCTCACACCAATAAAGAAGATGGTTGTAGGACTAAATAATTAATGAAAATAGTCAAATGAGTTAGTTTCGATTAATGTAATAGTCAAAGGACTGAAATCACAAATTACCGGTACTAATTAATGCTAATTAATTAATGCTAATTAATCTTGATCAGGTTTATGTTTGTGTCATATAGCTAACCCTCTTAAATGAATTCTGCATCGTCAACCACTAATCATGATTGATCATCACCCTTTTCTTTTTATCATATGCAACATTACTTGTCGCCAAAGCACCTGTCAAATCCTTAACCATGTAATTAGCTTATAAATTAATTAAACTGCAACTTAAGCCATAAATTGTGGACCAACAGAATCTACTTGTTTTGCTGGCCCTTGTCCCTTCATACCCAACGTCCCACTCTTTTATTAAAATTGTTAGGAATAAACATAGGAGTCTGATATTAAAATTACGAGGATGTATAAATTAAGGAAAAAAAAATGATAAGATCAATATTTAAAATATAAAAGTATAAAGACACAAGATTTATATAGAAATTTAAGGCGGAAAAAAATCACAAACACACAAAGCAATAACGTATTAGTATAAAGGGAGAGATTACAATAAAGATCTTAAGCGGCTTATAGCACAATGAAAATATTCTAAAGACAAATTAATAACTTTCAAAATACTCTCACAACTTAAGGATGGATAAAGGTGAAAAAACTTCCAATACAAAGTATGCAAAAATAGGCTGATGGTAACCTATAATTATAGTCAAAATACAACTGAGAAATAACTTCAAAATATTATTAGCAAAAGACTTGCACACCAAATATGTAAGTTTACCGAAAAGATCCACTAAAAGCAAGAATATGACATATGGTGGTCAAACTAAAATTAACAATTTTACATTTTTTTATGTAGAATTTGGATTCCAAGGCAATAAATTATAAAAACTCTGAGAATGGGGTACTATATACCATGGATTGGGTATCATACTTCCAATATTGTTCACCACTTAAAAAAGTAAAACATAATCTGGGACAAAACCCAAACAATTACTAATATTATTATATTACTGTGATACTATTAATCGAGATAAATAATATGAAAAAGGGGGAATACAAATGAAATATTAGCTTGATATAATTAGAATATTATTCTAGCCAATTACTTGCCAAATTTATTTATATTTTTTTTATACAACCTCATCAAAAATAGGTTGTGAAATGATCATCATCGACCCTCTTCCCTTCAAATAAATTTGCTTTATTATTTATATATGTTTGACAAAAGCTTACCATAAATATTTACAAATACTATTTGGGATGACTTAGATCAGGAGCATAATCGATAATTGGGCTCCAAACTCTAAACTTGGGTCAATGAAGGCCCATTTGCATGGGCTGTCTTCTTTTTTTGTTTTGTGGTCTTTTTGTGCATGGGTGAGATGATTGAATATAATTAATAATTGGGCTCCAAGCCCTAAACTTGGGTCAGTCAAGGCCCCTTTACATGGGCTGTCTTCTTATCTTATCTTTTTTTTTTTTCTTTATGTGCATGGGTGAGATGAATGGCAGATACATAACGGGTTATTGATAAGAAGGATGACCCAAAAACGCATTTGACTATGAAGGATGTCAAAGACTAAGAGGCCTCAATTTGATGGAAACCACTGGCCACTGACGCCTAGACCACCCCTTCCTTTCCCTCTTCTCGCCCCCCCCCCCCCCAAACCCCTAAACTCCGGTGCATCTTTGCTGAATGTATGCAAAGGAAACTATGCTTCGCTTTTGTAGATATCCATGGATATGTATAATGGTGAACCATGGTTTCCTTTGACGACATCCAGAACTCAAACTCCATCCAATACTCTTTCTCTCTCAACATATGCCTCACTCCATCTTCGTCCGAAACCACCCTCTCAACACTGAAGAAAATAGAGCATTCATGAAAATTAAAACCGACAAATCCAGAAGATTCTTGATGATTCGATAACGCTTAGGTGCTGGTGGCGAATGGCGGCGACGTGCGGTGACGATGGGCCGCAGCGGTGGTGGCGTAGGCTAGTGCGCAACAGGGAGGAGGAGAGGGAGGAGGGAGAGAGGGGGTCGCTTGTGGTGTCTGGTAGTGGCGCGGCGGACTTCTATGGTGGTGGTGGCCTTGCGATGGTGTCAGGTGACGGGGATGGTGCTGCTTGGGCTGAGAAACGAGATGGACAGGGGGTGATGGGTATGCGAGAACAGCAGGGGTCAGGGATGCCTGGTGATGAGAAGAGAGAGAATTGAGGGGGGGGTTTAAACTCTGGATATCTACAAAGCAAAACCATAGGCATCTATAGATATCTACAAAGGTGAATCATGGTTTCCCTTTATAGACATTCGACAAAGACGCATTGAAGTTTAGGGTTTGGGGAGGCGGGCTCGAGAAGAGGGAAATGAGTGGTCGGTGCATCAATCGCCGCTGCTGAGAATGGTCGGAGGTGGTTTTTGATGCCAGGGTGGGGGCGGCCATAGGTGGTGGTGGGGTGGTGGTTATAGGAAAATGAAACATATGGTGGTTGGGTAGTGGTTTTGGGAAATTGAAGCAGGTGGTACTGGAGTGTTGGTGTTGTGCAATTGAAAAAAAAAACTTTCATTTTTTTTATTACAAATTGGAACCTCTTAGTCCTGACATCCTTTATGGTCAAATATGTTTCTAGGCCATCCTCTTTGGTCAATAACCCGATACATAACATTGCAAGATGAGTTGTATGAACACTTAGATAATATTTTCCTGAAAAAAGGAATATTTAACAGCGAGCAATCATACAGTATTCATAAGGAAAATCTAATACCAACATTTTAAAGCATCAACTAAATTTTTTTTATATCTCCAAATTAATGGTACATACACTGCTAATCAGCTCTAAATTTGCAACATTCGTGTAGTGACTAACCATGTTTTTCGATCTTTTGGTGCCTTTCTTGAATTATGGTGAGCTATAGTATAATTCAATAGAGTAAGAAATTCATTTAAGTTCACCTTTGTAGTAATATAATCCAATAGAGTAGAAATTTATTGAATTGGAAAGAAAATACTACTAATATCTAATAGATTAACAAAAAAAATGACTTAAGGGTATCCCATATTTTGTAAAAGCTATCTTTAGGTCACCGTTTTACTAGAATATATTTTAATGTAACTCATCATTTAAGTTCACAATTGCCATGGAGCAAACATGTTAAATTGAACATGTTTTTGACAAGGTTACCTGAAATACTGAAATACCCTCATTTTTTGAGTGTTAGCCCTCATCGAAAATAAACACCTTAAAGCAACTTCCCTTCAAAACATTGCCTGAAACATATTCAAATCATCAGACTTACCTCCATAGTTATTAAAATCTTGATCTTGATCTACGATTCTACGATTTTATGATCCAATCGCAGATTTTACATCTCCTCTTGATTGCTTTCCTCTTAATTGCCATTAATTTACCTTGATTCTTGCCTCTCATTAGTGTGTTTGTCTCTTCCTTTTTAGTCACTCCAACAGTCATTTTCTTGCTATAAAATGGAGGTATTGGTAGATTGTTTGGATATATCAAAAACAAACAATCCTCCCGTTCTCTTCTCTCAACCTTTCTGGGCAAACAGATTATCATACTCCAAGCCTTTGGCCACAACTCCACGTGTCCAAAGGTTGTCTGAGTTAAATTGGGGAGCGACCGGCGTATTTGATTGGCACCGAGGTCGAACCGCAATAGCTTTCAAGGCAGTGGTCTGTCCACGGCTCAGATAGTGTCCTTTCCGCAGCCTTGATTCATCCTTTGTTTTTCTAACACCATCAACATACAAATAACTGAGCTCGTCATTCACTTTAAACGCCTTTCCTATGTCCATATCCTTGCAAAAAGGCATCAACAACATCCAATCATGCTTCAAAGTATATTAGATCTATCTCCAAAGTAGACTCTCCAACAACATCCTCCACCAACCTAACCACATCCAATCGCCCCAATCCTCTCCAACATAGCCCCCGGTTGAGAGATATTGAAAATATACAACTTGTGGTAGTTGACTTGTCCAACGGAGCAAAGGAAAAGTTTCTTTGATAGACAAATTGCAGTTAAACGGTCCACTCCTCGTCCCATCTTTGAATTGCAATTTTGTTTCAGTTTACAATTTGTGTAGAGATTTAAGCTGCATAGTCACATTTGATGAAAAACCTTGTATTTTGCAGGAGCACACCTCAGGGACTCTGATTGGTACAGGCAAGCAGCATGATGTTGTCTATTTTTACAAGGAGTATCAAGGAAAGTCCAGAGTTAATTTTGTGTAGACCAGGAAATTAAACTTTGGCGTCAAAGATTGGGCATTCTTCAAAGGAAATTATGTCTTTTATAGATAAATCCTTACAAGGCACTAACTCACTTGATGAAATTGATGAAATTTGTGAAGTATGTTTTAGAGCAAAACAAACAAGGAATCATTTTGGTACTAGTGAGAATAAGGCTAAAGGGTTTGTTTGACATAATTCATGTCGACATATGGGGTCCTTATAAAGCGTCTACCTTGTGTGGTGTCCAATATTTTCTCATTGTTGTAGATTATTATAGTAGGAGTGTTTGGGTTCATCTGATGGCCGAAAAAAGCGAAACTAAAATACAGTTGAGAAATGTTATTATTTTGGTGCAAAATCAATTTGGAATAAATGTTAAGGTGGTTAGAAGTGACAACAGATCCAAATTTAAATCAAGGACCATAGAGGATTTTTATGCTGAAAAGTGAATTTTGCACCAAACTAATTGTGTTGACACACCTCAACAAAATGGTAGAGTTGAAAGGAAACACAAACATATCTTAAATGTCGCTAGAGCTTTCAAATTTCAAGCAAACCTGCGAATAGAATTTTGGGGTGAATGCATTAGAACTCCTGCTTATTTGATTAATCGAACTCCAAGCAAGTTGTTGAAAGGAAAAACTCCTTATGAGCTAGTTTTTAATGAAAAATCCAATTATGATGATGTTAAGGTCTTTGGATGCTTATGTTTTGCTAAAAGTAGGACAAATGATAAATTCGTCCCTCATAGCCGTAAGTGTGTGTTTGTTGGATATCCCTTTGGAAAGAAAGGGTGAGATTATATGATTTAGAAACTCAAGATTTTTTTTTTTGAAAGTAGGGATGTGAGGTTTGTTGAACATGTTTTTCCTTTCTCAATGCCACTTGAGCAAAAACAAGGACAAAATTGCAGCCCACAAGTTTGGAATAACACTTAATTTTTTGGATGATGAGTTAAGAAATCCCCTTATTGGAAGGGAAGAGCAACCTAGTTTGAACCCCTAGAACGCCATTTAGATCAGAGGAAGAGTGATCCAAGCCAACATAGGGTTAACTTGGAGGATTCAACAATTGGGTTTGGAGTTGAAAATGAAGCAAATGAAGATAATGAGGTTGAATAGATTGTCTTAATAGGGGTTAAACCTTGGGGGGGGGGGGGTACGCTAGGCCGTAGACATCATGTGAGGAGCTTGGTTCTAGTGAGAAATAGGAACAACAACATCAACTGACTACACCTAGTGCTCCTTGAGCTCGAAGATCGGAATGGACTCGATGACCGACAACCCGGATGAATGATTATATTTGCTATCACGCAAGCGTCAAAGACCATGTCTCGGCTGCCTTGCCTTATCAAAATGAGTCCTCAAAGTATGCCCTACCCTTTACATAATTATGTGAGCTGCGTAAAGTTCTCTCCGTCACATAAAATTTTTTTTGTCAAGTATTATGAAAGTGGTGAATCTAGATTTTTCCATGAGGCTGTCAAACATAGTAAGTGGCGGGAAGCAATGAATGAGGAAGTCAATGCTTTGCATAAAATAGGTACTTGGAAAATTGTTGACCTTCCAGTAGGAAAGAAACTGATCATATGTAAGTGTGCCCATAAGGTGAAATATAATGTAGCTGGGTCTATTCAGAGATATAAAGCTAGACTTGTTATTGTGGAGATCATCAAGAAGAAGGTATTAATTATAACGAGACTTTTGCACCTGTTGCTAAAAACACCAGTGTTCGTTGTTTTTTTTCCTGTGGCTATAACAAAAGGATGGGAATTGCATCAATTAGATGTAAACAACGCCTTCTTACATGGAGACCTTTTTGAGAAAGTTTACATGAAGTTGTCACCATGATATCATGCCTCCACTCCTCGAAAAGTCTATAGACTGAGAAAATTGCTTTATGGGCTTAAACATGCACCTACACGAAGATCCTTAGCGGGGTACTTTGTCACACTTGAAGGAGCGCTTGTGTCATGGAAGACTAAGAAGCAATCTACAGTAACTCGTTCATCTGTAGAAGCAGAATATCGCTATATGGCAACTACGACATGTGAATTGGCTTGGATTACGACTTTCTTGTCTGCTAAACGTATTGCACTACAACCCATGAGGATATTCTATGACAACCAGGCAGCTTTACACATTGCCACTAATCCAGTGTATCATGAAAGGACTAAACATATTGAAATTGACTGTCATTTTGTCCATGAGAAGGTTGAAGCTGGTCTGCTCCTCTTAATCAAGATACACACCATGACACCAAGGAACAACCTGCCGACATCTTCACCAAAGCGCTTGGTAGAGATTAGTTTAACTATCTCAAGTCCAAGTTGGCATTATTGACCCACATGTTCCAACTTGAGGGGTCGTATTAACGTATTAGTAGAATCTTTTGACATCATTTGTTTGGTAGAGTAAAGGAATTAAATCAATAGCATTGTTATTGTTTGATTGAAATATAAAATGGAGTTAAATAATAATAATAATAATAATTATTATTATTATTATTGTCCAATTAATTTTTTATTTTTAATATTTTAATAATATTATTACTTTTACTTTTAATTTTATTTTAGTTATAACTTTTTTATTGGAAATGGGTTCAAAGGTGAATTAAAGGAAAATATGAAAGTAAAATTATTGGTATAAATTATTTTTATTTTTAAAGATAAATATTGATATTTTAAGAAATGGGACGTGAAATCTCCAAAAAAGAGAGATATCAAGTCCCCTCAAATTAATAAAATTTGATTCTCATAAATATAAAGTTTCATTACTTAAATTTTCAACAAAACACAAAATAAAAAAAAAACTTAATATCTTTAGATATAAAGCTGTGTTCCACAACCTCCAATCAAACGTCCATTTGAGACACCTCTACTGAGCATGTACCCCATAAGTACAAGAGCGTGATCATTTTTATATTTTAGGAAAAGGAAACTGATGAAATGACCTAATTAGCCCTAGGCCCATGACAAATTGACAATCCACTTTTGGTCCTTTTGGCCATGCATGAAGTGTCACATACTCACAGCGCCAGTTTCTTTTTAAATAAGTTAATTCAGGGACACTTATGTAATAAATCAACAACACCAGGAGCAAAACAGGGATTCCCAGATTAGGTGGCATATATTACACACTAAAGAGCCCAGAACAACATAACTCAACAGAAAAAAAAAGAAAAGAAAAAGAAACACCTTTTATTTTTACTGCATTGCACCAAAACCCTGATTTTGCTATATATATACTCCCAGTATCCACCCTTATAACTTATGAGAGATCTAAAAAAACCCACCCAAAAAAAAGATTAAAAAAAAAACGATGAAGAGAGAGAAAATGCAACTGTGAAGATTGAAGAAGAACGACCCACAAGGCGAGAAGAAAATCACCAGTGAGAAAGAAAATTGATTTTCCGGACCAGAAAATTTCTGGGGAAAAACAAAATCAGTCGTCGTAGAAATTTGAAGAAATTAAATCCAGAAAAAAAAAATGAGGATTAGGAAGAATGCAAGGCTGGTATCAAATGGAGGATTAGCAACAAGTTCAGCAGCAGCAACATCTTCATCTTCAACAACATCGACGTCGTCGTTTTTGGTTTGTCAGCTCAATCGCTCTCCTTGGAATATCATCGACGCTTCCTCTCTCCAGGTTTTAATTTCCATTCTTTCAGATCTGCCGCTATTTTCCTGCATTAATTTTGTTGTATTTTTTTTTATATATATTTCGCCTTTTTTTTCCCTGCAAACTGTTTGGTGTTGCTGCTGTATGTGTATCGATCTCCTAGGGTTTTTGAGGGCTCATTTTTGTGTGCCCCAATCTGGGGTTTATCTTCGTTGATTTTGCTGCATTTTAGGGTTATAATTCTCGATTAGGGTAATTAGTTTTTGGGTTTTTGGACATCAATAATACCAACTTTGGGGGTATTGGATATTAATAATACAAACTATTTTCTTGGACACTAGCAGTACGAACTATTGACCTATTTTCCTCTAACAGTACACCGTCGAATTGTTATGGTTTTAACTCATCGAAAAGATGATGTGGCTCCATAATATGTGACATGGAAGGCATGTTAATGTCCACGTCAACATTTTCTACCCAATCGCCCCCTTCCACATCACACATCATGGAGTCACGTCATCTTTCCTATGACTTAAAACTATAATAACTCGGTCATGTACTGTTGGAGGAAAATAGGTCAATAGTTGGTACTACTAGTGTCCAAAAAAATAGTTTGTATTATTAGTCTCCAATACCCCCAAAATTGATATTATTAGTGTCCAATAATCCTTAGTTTATTTGTGTTTTGTTGATTTTTTCGGTGTGGGTTTGATTTTGTTTGAGTTTAGTGTGACGGGGATGATGTGTTCAATGTTAATGCTAATGGCATCAGCTACTTCATTGTACCTGTTCCACCTTCTACCGACAGGTATTAATCTGTCCATTTATCCTATCGTTTTTTCAGTTTCATTTCCAAATTGTTCTTGCTTAATGTTAGGGTTTTCTTTTACAAAATAACCATAGAGTGCTTGAAATGCAAGTTATAAGATGGGTTAGACTGTTTTCTGCGTTTGGGTTTTTTGATATATGATACGAAATGCAGCCTTCTAAGTGGGCACGAGCCGATGGAATTATCGTTCGAATATGTCGAAAAACAGCCCCAAAAGCAGGAGAGGGATGAGGATGCAGGAATAATCGCCGGATTTGAACAAGATGAAGATGACATGAATAATATCGGGTGGAGGTTGGATGAGTCTATTCTCGCCCCTCCTCCTCCTTGTAAAAAGATTGGGCCGCCCCCGTCTTATCAGCCTCCGCCCGCCCCAAAGAGGCGGGGGCGGCCTAGAAAGGCCGTCACCTCAACACCACCATCTGCGGTGGCGGCCAACCCGGATGAGTTTTACTATTACTCTGGGTTTGGGCCCAAGTGGGGCATCAAGAGGAGGGGCGGGGATAAGTCTTTTTCTGCTACCGCTGCTGTGACAGCATCGGTAGCAGAATGTGAGGGGATGGAGAGTACTACTCCAGGTTCATCCTCAACAACCCAAATGTTGAGCGAGGACGAAAAACAAGATCGCTTCCATAACAATGCCGATAACAACAAGACAAAGACGAAGATGAAGATGGAGAACAACAATGGGGTGGATCTGCTGGAGCTCGACAGTGTCGCGGACGGAGAAATCGACTACATTGAAGATGACGACGACGATGATGATGAATTGTATGGTGGTGGAGGAAGGATTCGAAAGCCCATCAAAGCTAGGTCGCTTAAATCTCTAATGTGAATGTGATCGATAATATATGGAAGATAATTCGATTATAGGAAATTAGGGGGAAAATAGAAATATGAAAGAAATGTGGTGTTGAAATGGAGAGAATGTAAGTTAGTATTAGGAGGAATACTAACTAGCTTTAGCTTAGTTAGCTTCATCTCTTTCTATTAAGGGTTTTTCGTTTTCTTTTTCTTTTCTTTTATGTGTGCTTGGTTTATTTTGGCATTGTTAATTAATTATGGGAAGAGGAGATAGTGTTGTACTTTTTAATTTTATTTAGAATTTGAGTATTTGGATTTTTTGGATAGTAATCCCGAATTTTCAGAAATATATTGGCTGTTATTTGTCGTTATTCAATGTGGCGGGTGACAGTAGCGTAGCCCATGACGAAAACGCATCGTGCATCACAGTATTTGACATTTCCCGGTCAAATATATTAAAGGGTAGATTTGTCATTTCGTGTCATATATTGAATTGATATTGTTTCTTTTTGTTCAGAGTTTCGACAGTCTCACTATACTACATTTGCTTTTCCAGATATATAAATAAACAAATATTGTACTCAACTAATGTAAGAGCTTTTGTTTAGAGTTTAATCAGTTTGTCTCATTACCCAATTCAATGTAATTTTAATTTGTTTGGTTTTTTCGTAAGTTTTTTAGTATATATTATTTTTCATAGTATGTGATGTATTTTACAGTATAAAAGTAAGCTAATTGTGAACATGTAGTTTTCATTTGATTAATACAGGAAATAACTTAGCTTTGAAATGGATATGATAGTGAGAAAGTGTAGGATGTGATATAAGATATTTTAATAACAATTCACGTGAATATGATATGATTTTATTTTAATTGGAATTAACCATTTCTTCATACATTTATAAAACAAAAGAGTTTTAAATAAAAATCTAAACGAATTTGAATTGTTATATATATATATATATATATATATATATATATATATGTATGTATTTTTTCTTTTTTTTGGAAATAATGTGAGTATTATTTCAACGAGGCACTAAGCCGAAAAATTACAACCTTAACTGCATATTGTATTTATACAATGTGTGTATTTCCCCCTATTCCTATCTAGATACAGGGTTCTATCACGTAGATGTTTTCTGGTATAATGGAACACAGTAGTGGGATCTACCATAATGTTTTTGAAACACTTCTTGTTGCGCGGATGCCAAATATTGTAGATGTAGGAGGTAACCCCGGCGAACATTAGCTGCTTATGCTGTTTACTAGCTTTACTGGTGAGAGTTTTCCTACACCAGTTCTCCCAGGAGAAGCTAGCTGGATACTTGAGCCATGCTGTCAGCTGGTTTCTGATATTAATTGCATACTCACAGTCGTACATGAGATGTTTTATAGTTTCTTCATGTGGCTGACAGAGGGGGCATGCTAGGCTGATTGAGGTTTGGTGTAATCTTGTTTTGACTCGTAGTCTTCCATGAATAGTGAGCCAGGCGCAGAAGGAGTGTCGGGGCGTGTTTAATTTGTTCCAGACAAGTTGAGCCCAGGGCCACTTGGGTTGTTCCCCCGCTATCCATTCATAGCCTTTTTTGATTGTGCAGTGGTTCCTTATAAATATATATATATATATATATATATATATATATATATATATATATATATAGGAATATTGGATTCTAATAATACCTACTATCACAAATTGTATGGCAATAATCCCTACTATCATTTTGGATTTTGGGTATTGTAGTGGTACCAAATCCATCACCACATTATTTTTATTTTTTCCATGCCTACCCCATATTGTTTTTGTTTTTTTGGTTCCTACCCCTAGATAGGTAACGAAGTGTAGTTACAAAAATATTTTTTAAATTATTTTTTTGAGATTCCGAACAATTATTATAATTTTTTATAAGGAATAAAATTGAAAAAATCATAAAAAATTGAAAAAAAATTGAAAAAAATTGGGAGAAAATCAAATGCAACACAAAATCTATGATATTTAGCGTATACACTCGATTTTGTCCCACTACAATACAACTTTTTTTTTTGACCACCAGAATCCAAAATGATAGTAGGGATTATTGCCATACAATTTGTGATAGTAGGGATTATTAGAATCCAATATCCCTATATATATATATATATATATATATATATATATATATATATATATATTGTTGAGGCCCCTGAGGGGGGAAAGTTCACAATTAAGATCTACACACTAGGTAAGAACGTAGGAGCAAACTTCCTTGGTTTCGAACCAAGGATCAAAACACAGTGTAACTGAAATACCTCATTAGATTTATAACAATCAAAGAACAAGTTACGCTTACAAAACAAAACAAGAAGTAACAGCCCGAAGGCAGTTACTGATAGGATCACTGACCAAGACTGAATGTCCTTGAGTCAGTTACAGATAAGGATCGTCGTAGGAAAAACCCTAGCGGCGATTTGGAACATGATGGATTGATTGAAGCATAAACTCACACAGCTTTAGTCCGTCAAGGCTCTGCTACACACCATCTCTCCACCACATGTACAACGAATGCTCACCAAGGTCCTTGGCTATACCTTCACCAGAGGTCCTTTACTGGCTACCTTCACCACCGAACCATTGGTTACACACTCGGAGAAATCCCACCAGATTTCTTAATCCGCGATTACTTCCGTGGAATCGCCTAAGTTCTCAATTCTTCAATCGTCCTTTTTATAGAGGGCTTTGCATGCTTGAACTTGAGTCATTCCAACGGTAACTTGCCTTCATTGTTGATTCTTTCCTTTTGTGTTGATGCTTCCTCAATCATCAATCATCCAACAGATTCTTTCCTTTTGGTCTTGTATTTGATTGCACAATCCTCCTGATTTGTTTTCCTTATGATTTATATCTACAAATAAATCACAAAATCAAAATATATATTATATAACCAGAATATATAATCAGAATATATAATATAAGACAACTTCCCTTTTCCAAATTTTGACTTTCATCAAAACCTAAGGTCCTTCGCAGATGTACGGTGAAGGACCTTGACCCTGTCTTCAACATATATATATATACATATATATATATATACATATATATATATATATGTATATATATATATATATATGTATATATATATGTATATATATATATACATACGTACACATATATATACATACGTACACATAATACATACACGTGTGTGTATGTACATATACATATGTGTGTATAAAGTAAATTAATTGTGAACCCGTGGCTCTCGTTTGAGTAATTTAGGAAAAAACGTAGCTATGAAATAGATAAGATCATGAGAATGTGTAGGATGTGATAAATTGAAGATATATGTATAACAATTCACTTGAATTTGATATGATTTCTTATTTAATGGAATTAATTATTTCTTCATATATTTGATAAAAATAAGAGTTTTAAATAAATATCTAAACATATTTGAACTGTCATTTTATATATATATATATATATATATATATATATATATATATATATATATATATATATATATATATATACACACACAAATACATAGATAAATAGACACATACTGACACGCATATACATACATACATACATACATACGTATATGCATGCATGTGTGGGTGTGTACACACATATATATGTTTGCATGAGAATTTATGGAAACAATTATGATCAACTTCATCATCAACCGAATCAGTACATTACAGATATCGTCTGTAGTCAACTATTAGTCGGGGGCCCAACATTAGTCAAAGTCCTCATTGTAAGAACAATGAGTTGAATGTGAGCATGGGTGTGAGCAACCTTATTCCCCTCTCTTCTAACATGCAAAAACATACAACTATCAAGCTTTCGAGCAAGGTCTAAACAACTAAGGTCATGTTCTCTAGAGTGGTAGGATCAAATTATAGGTTTTGTGAGGTAAGGATAAAACTTATGGTAGATAAGTTAGTGGAGGGTAAATGTATTTTATTAATAAAATTTTGACTTTAATTTGAGTGTTTTTTTAGGGAATCGTGTAAGGTAAGGTAAGGTAAGGTAAAATAAAGTTTAGCAAGAATAAACTTAAGTGACCACTTTAATAAAACAAGAAATAGAAATAAACATTCCTACTTCAGTATTAAATCTAAGGTTTTTCTTGAGTTTTGAGATAATAGTTGAGGAGTCTCCCTATAAAATCAGTCTTTTGTAGCCCCATCTCCATGCTTGTGTGAGTGCCAAGGTAGAATTCTCGAATTAAGTTGCCCTTGAACTTGGCAAAAATATCAAAATTACCCCTGAAAAAAATTTTATTGATAAAATATCCTTTAACCTGCTAAAAATATGTAAATTGCTCGTTTTACCTGATTTTGTAAGTTTCAGGTGATTTGAGTAGTTTTGAGCAGGTTAATACTTTTTCCCTACTTAATTATGTTTGATTAATTGCAAAGGGGTTTTTACCCCACTGGTCCCCTTTATGTCATAATTTCTCTCCATTCAAAAAATAACTCCTTCTCCTTCCTATCATTTCATCCTCCCCCAGCTGATTCATCTTCCCCACTGAAGTGTCGTCAATGCCGACTCTGTTCTGAGGGCGACTTTGGGTTGCTGCTTTATCTCCATTCTCAGTACAACTAAAGGCATAAGTTACAAGATAAATTGTATGAAATTTCATTGAAATATCAAAGTTAGGGTTTGTGTGAATGATGCTTCCATTCCTGTGTCCCTTTGTTGAATTTCAATTTCCACGTTTAATTAAGAGTAGATTAGTCTGATTAGATGTGCAAGATCAAATCAACTTTATACAGGTGAAAAGTCTGGATTTATAAGGGGTGGCATTAAAAGTTATGGCTTATTGGCCAATTGTACTAGCCGTGACTATGAGCGAAAGGAACCTATTCTTTTACGTGGCGTTATAATCATTTTATTTATCAATCATATTTTATTGAGTTTATTCTCAATATATATTACATATATTTAGAGTTTGTGTTTATATATACGAATAAATAATTATATTATTAAGTATTAAGAATGAACAAACTAATCATATATATATATATATATATATATATATATACATATATATATATATCTGGGTACAAAAGCGAGGATCGTAATATGTGCATTTTGATAGGGGCAGTTTTGGAAAGCTCTAAATGACTTTTTCTTTTTTTCAAAAACAAGTTTCTATATAAATATATATTAAAAAATGATTTGAGTTACTACTTACAATATATACATAACATGTCCATTTAAATTCTATATATAATAATTTATTAATGATCAATAAAATAGATATTAAACCCTTTTTTATCATAAAATAATTGGGTCACAACCTTTTTTTCGGAAAATTATGTAAGTATATTGTATTTGAAAAATCAAACATGCTTCCATAAAAAACAAAAAAAGAAAAATCAAACATGCTTGAAAGTTTTTTTAAAATGTTTTTGAGATCTAAAAGAAAATTTGAAATGCTAATTATTAGATTGGTTATCCTCAATTAAGATGTATTATGAATAGTTTGAGTTACTACTTACAATATATACATCACATTTACATGTCGATTTAAATTCTATATAAAATAATTTGTTAATCAATAAAATAGATATTAAATCCCTTTTTTTAGCATAAAATAATTTGGCAACAACCAAACATGCTTCCATCAAAAACCAAAAAGAAAAATCAACATGCAATGTTGAAAGAATTTTTTAAATTTTTTTGAGATATAAAAGAAAATTTAAAATGCTAATTATTTGATTGGTTATGAGGTGGGTTAAAGTCTTCTAGATCGGTTACACATAACCTAATGGCCATTAAGATGATGATTTAATAATATTTAATGATATTCTATTTAAAACCCACATTATTCTCAATTAATAATTATAATTATAATTATAATTATAATTATTTGCCACTAATTAAAGATCTTTCTTTGACCCTATAAATTATGGGATGAAAACATAACAACAATGGTTTTTGTGAAAGATACAAAACATCATATAGTTTAAAGTCCTGTTTTTTAATTATTGTCTTCATCATGGAAGTGTATAATATAAAGTATTTTTTGGTAACTTTCATTTTTTTCATCTATATGATATAATGATTTCAATTTGTTACATCTCTTGCAGGGTCAATAATAGGTATGCTTCGAAGAACTTTATGTCTACAAAAGAATGACCAAGCCGATGACGGTATTTTCTTTTCATAATAAAAAATTCTAGGGTATTTCTATCCAATGCCACTTTTTATTAACTTATTCTTTTTAATAAAAGTAAAATCAAGATACATATAAGTGAAGTAATGTCTTCGAATAATTCCCATGGGATGAGCAGGATGAGCTGATATTCATTTTCTCCAAACACGATATTCATTTTATTACATTACTATATATGACATTTATTTTGTTATAACTTAAAATTCATTTTCCATACACACAATATTCATTTTGTCATAACTAAAAATCGATTTTTCATATATTCACTTCTTCAATCATGATATTCATTTTGTATTACTATAATATCCATTTAGAAAATGATCATTACTATTTTTTCAAATGAATTTTATGTTGGAAGTAAATGAATTTTATGGGAGTAAATATGAGTGAAGGTGTATATTTTATTTTCTAAGTTTTTACTATATGTGTTAATTTAATTTCACATATATATATATATATATGTGTGTGTGTGTGTGTGTCAAAGTATTTTCATGTAAGTCTAATCATTTATATATCTCCTTTAAAATTATAGTATTTTCATAGATATGTACATATATACATATATATGTTTTTCTAACTAAGAATATCTCAATCTAATAAGAAGGGGAAAAAATTATACTCATGAAGCCTTTTGTAACAAATAACTTAATATTTACAATTTTAAATAGAACAGTATGAAATTAATATATATATATATATATATATATATATATATAGTACATTTTATTTCTTATTATGTGTCAAGTATGAAGTGATCCTTTGATGAGATCAATAAGTAATTCTCAAACTTTAACAACATCAACATTTTCTTTGATTGGTTATGATTTATGAATAATTGTAAATTGCTTGATTACACAATGTATCATATTTTTGATAAGACATCGTACTTTATTAATTAGCATTTTTCTTGAATGGTATTATATTATTTAGTGATCATCATTGTAACTTATGATATTATATTATTATATTATTTAGTAATAATAATAATAATAATAATAATAATAATTATTATTATTATTATTATTATTATTATTATTAAGCAATTAGATACCCTTCTTGACCTTCCATAAATTAGATAAAGAAGTGCATTGTTTTGTGCAACATATAGTGTATTATATTTTAAGCCTTATTTCTTGAATTATTTTAGTTTATGGTATATACACTGTTTCTTGGCTATTCAACTTTTTCTTCATATCACAATATTTTTTTTTATTCTTCAATAATTATGTTTGAGATTCATTTGCATAAATAATTGATTTGTTAATTTCTCTTCTAAGACTCAGTATTTAAAACAATTCAATAAATAGGTATAACTTGGGTATGCTTTTATTTACAAAAACATGACCTAAGTAGGGAATGTATTTTTCTTTTAATAAAATCTAACATATTTCAGTCCACCTCCATTCTTCTATAATTTTTCATAAACGATAATAATATACATACAAATGATGTCGTATACTATTTTCTTTTAATATATGTAAGTTTCTCATTATATATTCATATGAGTTATTAATTAGACCTTTCTCTTATATAATAATTCTGTGGGTGTTTACATACACATATACTCGATTGTAAAAAAAACAAGGAAAAGTATATTTAATAAGTCATTGTCTCTCTTTGTAACAAATAAATTAAATGCCTAAATGCCATAAAAAATATGAACAAAAAGAATTAATTAACAAATCATTTTGGAAAATAAATACAATTAATTAGATGAAACCATAATAATGGATAACTTATTGTTGAAAATTCATATATAACTTCTTCTAATATATAACTTCTCCTAACATTAACTGAGTTTGTATCCAAAAATTAACTTATAATTTCATATTAATAATGCTTTCAAATCTATAAATTACAATACTATCTATTTTCTCCATATGAAAATAAAATATTGAACAATAAAAATATTTTAAATCACAAATGAATAACTGTTTTTTTTAAATAAAAAGTAAATAATTCAAAGACTTTTAAAATATGTAATTTTATAGCGTCCCGTGCAACGCACGGGTCTATAGACTAGTATATATTATAAGTGAACAATCACATTATTTGGAGTACCAACTTCAGAAACATGTAATAAATTGCACTTTGTTCTATCTATCTCCACTTTATCTTATTCACTTTATCTAATTTTATCTACTTTGTCCCGCCACACAAAAAAAACATGGTTATTTACTTCTCTGTCCTAAATAGGTTACCCCATTTACTTTATCACAGTCTTAGTATAATAATTTAATATTTATTTTTTCAAGGTTTATCTTACCAAGTCTTAAATATTATTATATTAAAATAAATTATTTTTATCAGAAACATAATAATGATAGTCTTATCTAGCAACCGAATGTAAAATTTGATAAATTCATGGTCAAAATTTACAATATTGTTTTAATATTATTAGTCAAAGAGCTCGGGAAAATTATTATTTTTTAAATGAATGGAGTACAATTATGACGTCATCTTTAAGATAAGGTAGTAATTGCACCGGGTCGGCTTGCATGCTGCTTGGGTTCGACTTGGTTAAAGCTCAACTCGAGTTTTGTTTGACCAAAGCTTGACTTGGATGTCAATTGAGCCAAGCTCGATCCTGAGGGCTCGGCCCAGTAGGCTCGTTTAAGTATTTTAAGAATTAGGTTGTGCTCCTTAGATATTGGTAAATTATATATTAATTTAGATCTTTGAAATTTAGTATTCAAGCACAAATTTGTAGTTTTTCTTAAGTTTTCTGGTTGAGCTCCCTAATCTCAATAACTAATGTTTAAACTCTAGTTGATTATACCTTTATTGCAAAAAAAAGGGGGTTATTTTCTAGTTAAGTTTTATAAATATTTAGAAATTTCTATTTGATTTTGCTTTGAATTTAGAGATTTTTAAATTTAAAAAATAAATAAAAAAGCGAGTGGAGCCATGCATGTGTCCAAAATATATATGAATCGATCCTAACCTTGAGCCTTGACTCTAAAAACTCAAACCTAACTTTTTCTTAACGAAACCGAGCCTGAGCCTCTGAGTTGGGGAGGCTCGACTCATTTACACCCCCGGACGACCCTAGCATGTTGACAAAGCTATACTTAAAGGTTTCGGACGTGGGTACGTACATCAGTACTGCCTGTAGGATCCTGTTTGGTTTTATTGCTAATTGCTATTGTGCAGGAAATAGACAAACAACTCCGCAACTGTCACTACCAGGTACCTAATGAATGAATGAATGAATAATATGACAAAGCTAAGGTGCATTTCCCATCTACTATTTTGGTAATTAAGGACTTTTAGTAACTGGTACCAGCCTTCAATTTGTCCCCTTCCCAATCCATACTATGTTTTTTTTTTCCTTTTCTTTTTCAATTCCTTTTTCTTTTTGCTGATTGGGGAACTTTCAGGCCGTGTTCTTTTATGCGGTATTTTGCGGAATGGTGTGGTGAGGTGTGGTGGAATTGTGGTGGGGTATGGTGGAATTGTGGTAGGTTATTGGTATGTGAGGTAGGTGAAGAGAGAGAATGTAAAAAGTAGAGGAGAAAAGTGAGGAGAGAGAAAAGTAATGATTTGCGGCAAAATGTGGTGGGTTGTGGCAAATTGCGGGAGGCTGTGGCACCGCAGTTTGCCAACCGCAGAAAAGAACACGGCTTCAATATATGATGGGTGTTTGGTTGGAAATTTTTTAAAAGAAAAGTTGTTTGAATTTTTCTAAAGAGGTTGGTAAGATGCGAAAATGGTGGGATGTAGTAAAATTTTGCGGTAAGGTGTTGAATGGTATGATTAAGTTGTTGATTTTGTGGTACGGTGTGGATTGGGGAACTTTCAATATATGATTAAGTGTTTGTGCTTTTATTATTCAAAGGCTAAACCATACCGTAGAGTTCTCATCCATAACCTAAATCCATAGTTATGCATATATAACACCACAACAAAACATCAAGTGGAATAAAACAATAAAACACTAACAGACCCAATGATCAAAACCTTATCAGACACAATACTAAAAACATCTAAGTTGTAGCATTACAGACCTTCAGTTAAACAAAATGTCTACAGTAATGCTACAACTTAATTATATTCCCTCCAGTTTTATTTAACTAAAGTTCTACTTTGCCAGGGGATTACCAGGACTATCATCAAGGGGTCAGATCATAATACCTGGTGAATTATAACTATCAATCAAAATGGTGCGAAGAGATGAAAGAAACGGTAAAAGAGAACGCAAGTAAAAAAGAAGAAACGTTGAGGAGACGCTAAAGAAATTAAAACGTTAGCGTGAAATAAATTTACCGGGCTAATCGTTAGTATAATTTATAGGGATTTTTTGTATTTTGGATCCCGAACTTTATGGGTATTTATTTTCTGAACCCTTGGTTTTCAACTTTAATTTTTTTGGACCCTAAAGTTTATAGTTTGAAAAAAAAGAGCCCTAAATTTTGTGGGCTAATGAAAAAGGCCCCTAACTCATTCTTTGTTTTCATCCCATGTTTGAATTTATCTCTCAGTTGACGTCAAACTTCAAAACTAAGGTTAAAACTGATATTGAAGCTACAATACATCTCTCTTATTCATGTCGGAGCTACTTAGACCCCTGAATACAAGGGTTTAAGTAATTCCAACATGAATAAGAGAGGTTTATTATAACTTTAATATCGGTTTTAACCTTAGTCTTGAAGTTTGATGACAATTGGGAGATAAATTCAAATATGGAAAGACAAAGAAAAACGGGAAACGGGCTTTTTTTCAGCCCAGAAACTTTAGGGTCCTTTTTTTTCAAACTACAAACTTTAGGGTCCAAAAAACTAAAGTTGAAAACCAATGGTTCAGAAAATAAATACCCCTAAAGTTCGGGGTCCAAAATGCAAAAAACCCTAATTTATAAGTATGGTATTGCTTTTCCCATAAAAAAAAAAAATGTGTGGTATTGCTTAGTTACCTTTGGACTCTTAGTTGCGGGGGAAGGAATGGGTAGTGGATAATGCTAGTGTTTAAGATTATTTCAAAAGTATAAGAACATTATATAGTAAGAGGAATTATTTGGTACAAGTATAAAGGTTATTTATAACATAAATCTAAGTCATATGATCAACACGGGTCAATATGAAACCCATAATGTTAATCTTAAGTGTTTTGGGTTCAACACGGACCGTGTTGCTCAGCTCCAACATGGACCGTGGTGTACCTACCACGAACCGTGTTGAGGCCCAGAATCTTCATCATTAAATTATATGAGAATTCATTTGCTCAGCTCCAACGCCTATATAATATTCATCATTAAGTTATCATCTCATTTTAATATCAGATTTAAGACCAACAACTATATTGTTTTTATATCACATGGTCAATTGACTTAGTCAAGGTCAAGATGCTCATTAAGGACCTTGATTAAGTCCTTTGACCAAGGGTTAAAGAGGGTGGGAAGTCTCCTACAAATAAGAGACATTCTCTAGCCATTTGAGTATAACATTATCTAATTACAATCTCTCATTTTTGTCTGGATTGCAGCTATATATTGAGTGAATCAAATGAGGAACAAATTTGTCTTGAGTGTATTAAGCGCTAAGTTTTATCCCTTTGAATATTTACGGTATAGTAAATAATTCTTAAAGAAAATGTTTTCGTCCATGACTCTTATCAATATCCAAGCAAGATAACTAGTTGGTTATCCAATCATATCTCCATCTTGTCATACATACCGCAAAAAGATTAATAAATCAAAAGAAGATGATAAAGATTCAAGTCGATCAAACATCATTTTTCCCAACAACTAATACTATACTAGTAGGGAAGAATATTGAAGCTAGGGGGTACAAGGGATCTTGCCTCAGCTTTGTTGATGGAATAAGGCCAAGGAATCAAACTTAAGGGAGAATACAAAGAAAGGGGTTTAGCCTTTCTCACCTTTTAATGCTACTAGAAATTGGTAAGAAAATCAATATTTTAGATAGAAAGAAAGGTGCATGAAATTTTCTCTAACTACCTTTTAGAAAAGCTGTTAACATAATACCAACATGGTTTTCCTTTATACCTAAGTGCTTGAGGACTGTGGAATCAATTAGGTGTTACCCTAACAACCCCCCCCCCCCCCCCAAAAAAATAATAATAATAGTAGAATCATAATGTAAAGTTGACACAAATTTATTCATTATTAACTTGTTAAAATTTGAAGTTTATCAAAACAATGCAAAGCTCAAGCCAAACTACCTCTATTAATATATATGCACATGATATTTATATTATATTATACTTCTTTTGTCACTATATTTATATTAGTCTCATTAAATAAGAATTACTAAAATTTAAAAGAATTACTAAACTATGAATTTCCTACTTTCATTTTTAAAAGGGTAGCTTATTATATTATGGTTCAATTGACTCAATATTTTTTTTTATTTTTATAAAAGACTCAATCAGTTTTGCCAACAAACTCTAATCTAAATTAAAATAACAGATTAAATATAACCTATTTAAACTTAACTCCACATATATAAAAGCATATGAATTGTTTTTGTTTAATCCAGGTAAAAAACTTGACCAAACAAAACTAAGCCGAGACATGAAACTAAAAAACCAAATCCAAAATAGACACATGATTTGGATAATTCGATCTTGACCCGAACACGAAAAAATCCGAAATCAATTTGAACTGCGATTGGAAAAGTGATATGATTAACATCCACACTCAAATCAAACCCGATCAGAAAAAGTCTCATCCAAACCGACCTAAATAAAATTCACCCCAAACTAACCTATACCCCAACTGAAATTGGCTAATTCGATGTCAACCCAACCGACCCCGACCCGAACTCGGACCAATTCACCTTATTACTAAGTTTGATAAAAAGTTAAAAACAAACCTTTGGAATATTGATCGATAAATTTTAACTCGCTGCCAAAATTAGGGCTGTGACTGATTCATTTGGAGGGTTCATAATTCACAAATCATTGAGTGATGTCACTTTCTCAAATTTATGAACTAAGCGGTTTACTTAACCCTTAAGATGGGTCAACCTACTGGGTCACGCTTCTCCTAGGCCACACTAGTAGCTAATGATGGAGCTTCTTTTCTTTAATAAAAAATAATAAGAAAAAGGACACCTCTGAAGAAATTAGACATCATCAAAACAGTCAACTTTTTCTATTATAATTCTATTTTTAATTAATTTCGTAAGGAACAAGAGGGCATTTTTCTGACTGATCGATCCTACTTTAGTTTTGTTTTTCCACATACTACTACTACTCTCACATCTCTCTCTCTCTTATTCAATGAAACATGGCGAGACAACGAGGTTTCTGTTGTCTAACTCTGAATATATGTCTCGTATTATTTCTGGGTTTCTGTGATTGTTCATCAATGGCGGACCCAGTATCATCAAACAATTCATTCACCATATACAGCTTCACTTACCCAGAAACCAGGATTAAGCCTTACGATTGGCGTTATATTAGAGGTGGGTTTTCTTTTTCTCCCTTTTTCTTAATCATTAAATTGTTCTTCGATTGTTCTTCGTTTGTTCTTTCTGGGTTTCGAAGCTGCTTGTAATTTTGTGGAAGTGGGTTGATTTGTCTGTGATTTTGATTGATTTTTCGTTCGACTGTTGTGCGTGTATTTGTTGAGTTATGATAGCATAGAGTGAAAAGTTCATTTTTTTAGGTATGATTTTGTCATTAGAAGTTATGATGTTATTTTCAGCTTGAAGTATTGGGATCAATTGTAAGTTTTCTTCTGCATAGTGTTTACCTATTCGGCTGTATCAAGTTTTGAAGCGTTAGGAAATTTTCTTGGGTGAAATTGAATTTCATGATTATGTGTGATGAATCACTGAGGGATGATTGATTCTTAGCATAGTTACCAGGAACGCTTTCTGGGTCGTTAGCCTGAACACGGTCGCTAATTTTTACACAAATTTAGTCTAATTTAGACTTCGGAATGCATGTTCCTGGAACGCGGGTCCCAGGTTTATGTAGTGTTCCCGGTAACTATGATTCTCAATCCAAGTTTTATGAATTTAATTTCTAGAAGTTGAACCAAAGAGCTGCAGTGTGTTGAAGGTTTATTGTTCCAGTTCCAGAATGAGCATCTTTTTTCCCTTTTCCCACCCAAAACAAGAAGTAGGCATGTATACTGTGTTTTACCATTCAAGAGTGGAATGCAAATGGGGTGTTGAAATGGGAGTAGAACACGAAACATGCTTCTCGGTTATTTCGGTTCACTATTTGATGTCTAGAATTTAAACCAAAGTGCAATGCTTGGCTAGTCTTGTGTACTGCTTGTCAATCAGCAGCAAGGGTAGTGAAAAAGTTGTCCTCTTTTGATTTGAAATGCTTAGAAGAATAGTTTGGTTGATTCAAGAAAAAAATGGCTCAAATTAATAGGCAGTAATTTCTTCTAGGAGCAGCAATCACCTTAGTCCTGTTCTGCCCGTTAATTCTCACATTAGCTTCTTACATCAAGCCATACGGTTCTGTAAATTCTGGCACTCAATCTGCTGAAAAAGTTACTAACACTTACGTAATGGGGACCCGAGAGTTTTCATGATCTTCCGTAATGCTCTTGGATTTGTATGTCATGAAGCTGGTGACATACCCGTGATTTTTGGCATGGATATTATTGTTTGCTTGCATATATCAGTTTGAATTCCTTTGTTTTTTACTGAGCTTTTCTGTTGGAAAATTACTCTTCGGTATTTCTCCTGGAATCATTATGTAAAATCGATTTTTTTCCTGTTTTGCTGAAGCGAGTTGCTTGCAGTGTGCATAGTTCTATTTTCTTACATATTTTCGTTTTGCAGTTGATCTGCCACAATGGTTCAATTCAGTGTCTATTGCATTGGAGTCGGATGTCGATCTTGTAAGTACAACTTGTAAGTCTGTTTGGATGCAGGCTTAATTCTCCTTCTTTTTGTGATGGATTCCCATAAACACGGAGATGAAATGATCGTTTTGATGTTAAACAATTGATTGAATTGCGAAAAATGAAGCGGTAATTGTGGGCCTTGTTGTTTGCAGGACTTAGGGCAGGTTGAAAAAGTAGGTGCAATTCCTAAGAGCACACTGCCGCTTATATGCTTCAGAGATGGAAGTCTCCCTCTGCCTGATTTCTCAGACAAAGCATTGAGTCATTTAGGTGAGAATCAACCGGGTCATCGGTTAGATTTACATGGCTGGTTTTGTTTCTCTGCCTCGACAGTTTTACTCCTTTATTGCTTGATTAGTTTGTATCACATTCCGAATTTTTGTCAATGTTAATTGTTCATGTGAATTTCATTATGTTGGAAATTGATCTTTTGCTTCAATAGTTTTAGGATCTCTTTCAAATGGGTCAGTTAGAGCCGTTGAAGGTGTGCCAAGTGCCGAGCGCTGCTATCCTCTCGAGAAAAAGATAATTTTGAAACTCACAAATGAACAGGTTCTTACACTTCGAACTCTGATGCTTAATATGAGTTCATTCAGAAGCATCCCATGGGGATTTGAATTTTAAAAGCCGGTTTCTCTGTGAAGTTTAACGTCTATACCAATATTTTCTTCTGCAGATAGCCCCCGGCGTGTGGTATGTTGGACTGTTTAATGGAATCGGTGCTGTTAGAACACAATCAAAGATGGTAAACTGAGCAATCCTCTTGTTTGTTTGTCTATTCATTTATTTATTCACGATTTTGTCCATGAATCTTCTTTTCAAACATCTTACTTGTACTATGAATCATTGTTTACTGTTGTTTTCTGTTTCGAGGCGTGCAGATCAGTAGGGGAGCTTCATACTCCTTTTCTGCCAATGTTAGTGTGGAAGGATGCATGGCGTCGAACTTTTGGGGCCAATTTTGCAACCAGACCATCGAATCACTTTCGTGCTCCGTATCATATGCCAGTTTTCCTTCAACAACCGATTCGTACAACGGAACTGTGAAAGACGTGATTTCTTGTAACTCTATTGGAGATTCCTGCCACGGGGACAACGAAACGAAGGTCTTCTCCTTGGAGGTTATCGGGATGGCGGAACAGTTCACCATTGCAGCAACTAACATCCGAGTCAACGGAAGCAGCTCGTCATTTAATAATAATAATAACACGGGTGATGTTGTTTTGATGTGTTATGCTCGGTACGGTGCAATCGCTCTGGCAAGCATGCATGATTTTGCCGGTGACTTAGCCAAGGGCTCCTTAACCGTCCCATTACCGAAGGCCGGGCGATGGTACATCACTATTGCACCGGTTAACTTAACCACGGGATCTGACAGAGTTCGGGATGGGGCGATTAGGGTTTGCTATTCCCTATCTTGGCGAGTGGGTGAATGCCCTTATGGAAAAGCCGGGTTCAACTGTACGTGGGACGTGTACACACTTCAGGTTCGTCAGACGAGCATTATCTCTTCGTTAGGGTTATCGTTTTTTTACGTGCAATTTAACAGGTCTATGTTGATATATTGCAGATCATTATGAGGAAAAACCCATCTCTTCCGTTTGAATCGTTTTATACACCACCTGATGAAAAAGTGTCTTACAGTTCCGGGAATTTTCCGCTCCAGCCCCTCCTAAGCAACTCCTCGGTACAGTTCGGAGTCTCTTGGACTTACCTTGTCCTGGACATTCCTCGTGGCGCGGCTGGGGGAAATTTGCATTTCAGATTGAAGTCCGACAGTCAAGTTGGTTCCGAAATATACATACGATATGGCGGGCTTCCGTCGGCTGATATGTGGGATTACTATTACGTAAACAAGACAAAAAGCAGTGATGGATCCATGTTTTTTACTCTGTCTAACTCGAGCAAAGAGGTTGTCGATTTCTACGTCTTGTATGCCCGAGAAGGGACCTGGAGTTTCGGGTTGAAGAATCTGAATTCCTCTGACGAGCAATCGAAGCAGAGCTCGTTGTCGATTGCGCTTGAAAGGTGTCCCAGAAAATGCTCCGCTCCGCATGGCTCTTGTCAAAACTATGTAGATGCTAGTGGCTTGACAATATACAGGTAACGACAACGAGGTGCATTTTTCTTTTCTTTTGCTTTATTTTTTTGTTCCCGTTGGTTTTGTGTCTCTTTCGTTTCTTCTTTTTACATGATGTTGGCGAAGTTATTATATCATGAGTCGATAGTAATTTTGGTTTGGGTTTGTGATTCGCTGCGTCGACGGTACTTTTAAATCTTCAGCTACTGTTCCTGTGACCGGACCCATGGAGGCATTGATTGCAGCATTGAGCTTGTGTCTCATCGGGGTATGTCTTTGATCTTTCATGTACGGAGTGTTTGGTGTTGGAAGTCGACTTCTACAGTTGCACGTTATGGGCTCTCATTCCAAACGTTGGCTGCTTGTCATCTATCTTCTTTGTTACTGTTACGTGTATTGACCTGAAGTTGTTTGTGTGTTTGCCATGTTAGGAAAATAAAGGAACTGATTTATCTTGCATATGCAAAAAAGAAAACACGAAAAAGCAGGGATGAAGCCATTAGGGATGGAATTGGGCCACGGCCCCCGTCAACTTTTCGCATATAATATATATTTTAAGTATATGGTGTCACCTAATATGTGAAATCGATTTGATTTTTGGGCCTCTTTTACATTGATTTGGGTTGTATGAGATGAAGATTGAGTATCTCATTCTGCAAATCTTCAACTGTTATCAGGGCGTTTTGGATGTTTTAATGTCATTGTTTACATATGTGTCTATCTTACCAGTTAAAAAGTAGGTTTTGGATTTGAATAATCCCAACTTTGGACCATCACGTATCGAGTAATCTGAATCTAAACTTATGGGATGTTGGATATTAGTAGACTAATACCGAGTTCCGACCGCTTTAACAACTCTAAAGTTCATATTATTGCCGTGTATGTCAGAAGTTCGGCTTATTCAGCATGTCATGGTCTAAAGTTGAGATTATTCAAACCCGAAACCCTTTTGTCCTTGCGCCATCATTTCTCGCAAGATGCAAATTACCTTGATGCATGATATTGTACCCTCAAAAAAATATTGGGTTCTAATTGGTGTTTTTTTCTTTGGTACGATGTATAACGAATGGAACCGAAAGTGATGCAGGACACATATGGCAAGCAATAGCGCTTATTGGATCAAATGCTGCTGCCATACTCCCTGCATATAGGGTTCTTCGACAGAAGGTAAAGTTTCAAAGCTTGATGAACGTCTGACCATACAGACCCTCGCACAATAACTCAATGTGTTCAATGAAGCAGTTCCCCTGTTATACAACAGATTTTGCAGACAGTTCTTCAATTTGTTAACGGGTGAAATTTTTTTATATTTTTATTCAGGCATTTGCAGAGTGGGTTATTTTTACGGCCAGTGGAGTTTCGAGCGCGCTTTATCATGCCTGTGACGTGGGCACTTGGTGTGTTAACTTTTCGTGTGTTACAGGTAGGAGTTGTTCTCTAGTTTCTATCTATAGGGCGTATACAGCCATCAATTTACAAAAACATTAATAAAACTATACAGTAACAGCCGATAATTTTCATGTTGCGAATCTTTTTCACAGGAAACTATGGGTAATAGCCTCCAAATTTAAAGTTTTGAACCCTTGTTTTTCACAAAATCGAGAAAATCATTAGTAATAGCCTTATTTTTTCACATTATTGATAATGGGAAGTCATTATTCCTGTTGTACTCAGTGGCACTATCATTGCACAACAGAATTCTGCTCATTTTCTGCCATGCTGACTGCCCTATTGTATTCTTTGCATATACGGTACCAGTTCATGGATTTCTGGCTGTCTTTCATGGCGGTGGTGAGCACCTTTGTGTTTATGGCTGCCATTGATGAAGCTTCAAAGAGGACAATTCATGCAGCTGTATCAATTCTTACAGCATTGATGGCAATAACTGGTGCAACCAGGTTGGTCGTATACTTCTTTTGAAAACTTCGATTCCATTTCATACAAATTTCTTGTCCTGACTGACATCGAAATCTGCAGGTCTGCAAATATAGTTCTAGTCATTGCGATTGGGGCCACTGGTTTGCTTGTCGGTTGGCTTATTGAGCTCGCCAGAAAATATCGATCGCTGTCCTGCTCTGCTGTCTTCTGTCTCAATTTCCCTCACAGGTTAGCCTTTGCCTATATCTTAGATCTATATACCGGGTTAATTTTTTTTGAAAATTCTAGTAGAGTTTTAATCTGGATAGCTGAATGTTTAGATTGTAACTGACGTAAGCAAAATGCCCCTCTAAACTCCTGCTTCTTTTCCATGGAGTAGTGAGTAGTGATCGGTTTTAAAATCGTGGGTCAATTCTCTGAAGTTTTTAGTTCAAAGGGTAATACTACTACATTAGACCACTCGTTTGTCAGTCATTTTACTTCCCGCTTCTGTGTTTTGTTTCATGTTCAAGTTTGTTAAGTCGTTTGTTGATCAATTTACTCCACTCTAGCTATTTTTAAAGTTTTTCGTTTTTTTTTTGTCAAAATACATACTTTTATGATACATTGTAGTCCATACATTGCATCGCATGAGTTTAAAACTAGTACCATTCCTATCTACTATCGTAACAAATAATAATAAGCAAGACAAAAAAAAAAAAAAGTGCCCCCATGCAGGATCGAACTACAGACCTTCAGTTTACAAGACTGACGCTCTACCACTGAGCTATAGGGGCAACTGTTGTCAATTTGTAACAGGATTTTTGGGTATTGGATTTCAGTAGAGTTTCTCAAAATGCCCTTCTACACTCCTACTTCTTTTCCATGGAGTCGTAGGTAGCGAACAGTTTTAAAATCTTGTGTCAACCCAAACCAATCTCTCTGAATTTTCTCGTTCAGGGTAACAATATTACATCAGACACCCCGCCCTATTTTGCAACAGGACTTTTGGGGTATTGAATTTCAGATGTTCAGTAGAGTTTCTCAACTTGATAAGAACTGTTTTGCTCATTTTCAGTTGGCAAGGTGTTAAGATTTCGGTCCTCAATGTCGTAAAGGTCCTCATGAAACGTTTTCGTTGGGAGTTTTTGTTGGCTGGTTTTGTGGCACTGACAATGGCTGGAATCAGCTGGAAACTTGAAACCAGCCAGACCTACTGGATTTGGCACAGGTAAACTGTTAATTCACCACTGAAATACATGCACACACAGAATTGAATCTAACCATTGTGTTTTTTCACCATTTTTCCCATAACAAATTACAAAAAGAGGTGGGAAAAGAAAGAAACTGAACCTGTGTTGCTGAATGTTTTGCAGTATATGGCATGTCAGCATATATACATCATCCTTCTTCTTTCTTTGTTCCATGGTAAAGCCTGCAGCTCCCACTACCGAAAACGTAACTCTCCAAAATGGGGATTATGAATTAACCCGCCAGAATTCAGTTCCTCGCGGTGGTGAATAGGGGAACAGTAGGCAGCTTCAGAGATTTTAGGTATGTATGTACGCTTTGACACTCATCTATACACATAAAAGGAACCCCCCCCCCCCCAACCTGAAAATTGTCGTGGGTCCCGCATTCACGGGATATGGGGAGATCTAGATGTAGGTAGTCTTACCTCAACAAAGGCACACACACATATACGTATATTCCCTATTGTTTTCTTCATTCAGAATCAGAACTAAGCATGCCTTTTCTTTTATTGATGGTGTGTAGGATTTCTTATATAAGAATACATATTTTCGGCCTAGAGAATAACCAGAAATGTGGTTTAATTCTCACGAGGAAGGGCGATTTTGGCCATACAAGTGCAAGGCAAAACATGCGCACTCCCCATACTCAAAGCTACGAGCTGTAGGCTACGAAAGGTGACAGTCTATGGCACGATATTTATCAAGTTGTGTAGGTTTTACGATGCTCCCCTGAAAGCAGTGGGAGTTGTGTGCAGTATTTGTTATTTATGTCGAACAAAACCACCATGAGTAGCAAAACTTAAACCATGTTGGTCTAGAAAGAGCCAAAGAGGATGGTCCTGCTCTTTGTAAATGACAGTTTCTGTATCTTTCTAGTTCATAATGTATAGGATATCCCCTATCCCTTTTTGGATCTCATGTAATTTGACATAATACATATAACTACAGATATTGTTCTTTCACAGAAATGAATAGAACTTCTGCACAATTTCTGTCCATTTTGTTCCTCTGTCAATTCTATGTTCAATTCTTAACATATCAGCAAAAGTTCAGCACTGATCAAAACTGTTCTTTAAATTTACACGAATAATCAGCCAATACGGCTAGCTGCCTGCATCTGGATCTCTTTTATAAATGGCGAAAGTGGGTCCCATGCTGGGAGTTTCACGATTCCAAACCCTAGAAGGCGCAACATCAATAACCCAGGATTGCAGCTATGTTTTGGGGCCTGGGGGATATAGGACAACTATCTGATGATAACAGCTCCTTGTAGTCCTTCCGAATGAACCAAAGGGTCTCTGCACATTGCTTCATAGTTGGCCGGCTTTGTCTTTGGGGAGCCAGACATGCGAAGGCCAATTTGAGGATCTTCTCCAATGCCACACAATTTGCCGTTGTCACTTCCAGTTTCGGATCCATGGTTGAAACTGCATCTCCTTCTGAAAACTTGATGATCGCCTGCGATTATGCATCACTCTTTGAGAACCAAAAAACATAACTATCAGCAACAATTTCCAATGTGGGTCCCGCAAAAGCAAGGTCTGGGGAGATCCTGTTGTAAGCGACCTTACCTAAACAAACACCTTCGGTTTAGGGCAAGATTGGATTAGCTTACCTTAGACAATATTTGGTCTTAGGCTCTTAGCTATGTGTCGCCACTCGCTATAACGATTAAGTTTGTAAGATTTCATTTTGGAAAATGAATGCCGCAATCATGAAAGATCATCACGAAACAAACTATACACCCGATGAAAAGGGAAGATTTCAAGGCATACCCATTTCGGTGTGACTCGCTCCTTGGTCATACGTTTAGTCTCAATTGGTCGTCTTCCAGTTACCAGTTCCACCAACAACACGCCAAATGAGTAAACATCGCTCTTTTCAGTGAGCTGGTACGTGTGAAGATACTCCGGGTCCAAGTATCCTGCTGTGCCTTTAACTTGGGTGGACACATGGGTCCGGTTCAAGTCACCATCTGCCACTAGTCGGGCAAAACCGAAATCAGCCACCTTGGCCCGACGCTTTTCTGTGAGAAGAATGTTGGAGGATTTGATGTCTCTATGGATGATTGGATTATCTGCATCCCAGTTTCAAGAACTTAGCTCCCTTGAACAAATTTAAGCACATTTATAGATACTTGACACTGATTTTCCAATTGCATATATCATATATGTATGGGATAACATATGGGAAGGCTTATATGTCGGGTCAAACCAACAATAACTCCCAGTATGGGTCCCACTTTTACAGGTCTAGAGGAATCCATATGCGTGCAGCCTTACCTTGGCAAACATCTAGATGTTGGGCCAAAGTGAGGACAAAATGACAAAAACTAGATTGTTTTTACAACCATTGTCCGAAAAACTATGATCAACTCACATTTGCATATCCATTGACATCCATACCTGCGTACATGTGAAGGTAAGTAATGGCATGAGCGACATCAATTGCAATGTCCAATCTTGCGGCCATGTCTAGAGCATCCCCGCGTATACCTGCACCAATTTTTTTCACCATTACATACCAAGTTGCCATCAAACTAGAAAAAAAACGTGCGAAATGAGAAATAACATGAAGAAGGCTTACCATCCAAGTGTTCTCTAAGACTCCCATTAGAAACATACTCAACAACAAGGATTCTCTCATCTTCCTCCTCCAAAAATCCATACAACTTCACCAAGCTTAGATGCTCAACTTCACTAAGCGTCCGTATCTCACTCTGAAACTCCATCCCTAAATGTTTACCATAGTCAATCTGAAAAAGAAGTAATGAGAGAATAAAAGGGAAGAAAAACATCTTGATTGACTACAACGTAGTTAAATTACCCCCTCTTTTACACATAAGATCAGCTAATGTTCCGCTTTTTACTATCATCTCGCATACCCTTTTGGCGCGCTTCACTGCAACAAGAGTACCATCCTCGAGAGTTGCTTTATAGACTGCCCGAAACCTCCTTGCCCGATCTTAAGAGAAGGAGAGAAATTCTTGGTTGCCTTGCGGATCTGTGCCATCGTGAACTTCATACTTCCCGGGCCCCCTTCTAGAGTGGAATTGTATGACCTAGTTTTCCCAAAACTTTTCTGCTTAATTCCTCTTGTGCTAGATGGAGCTGAAATCAGGCAACTGTTAGCTAAGTACTTCATTCAGTAGAAGAACCAGTTCTGACAAAATAGAAAAAAACTGTGATGGCTCACTATATGCTACATTCTCAGTACTTTTCTGAAATCGATAATCCAATTCCCCAAAAGTCTTGCTGTAAAAACGGGTTCCAGGGTTCTGATGTATTAGTCTTACCCACTAAATCAGATGTCTCGAGAGACTGGTTCTCATTGAACCGAGAATTTAAAATCGTTCCTTAACTACTACTCCACGGAAAAGAAGATAGTATTCATCAAACACTATCAAAAGATGAATGGTGGGTTATAAAAGTCTCCTCATTAGCCAAATGACCAGGACCTCATGGGTCATAACCCAATAATAAATCAATGATCTTTGAGATTTAGCAGAAATTTTGTAGGACAAAATTTAGTAGACAAAATTTATTACCGGGGCGTGGCTCATCGTCTTCAGGGGGAGTGAAGCATGTAACGAAAGTGCCAGCGACCGCTTTGGCAACCGATTTTACCCGGTTCTGCGACTTGGGATGGTTCGCAGACGACGAGTTGTCAGAAGAGGTGGTAGAAACAGAGGACCGCGACGTAGTATCTGATGTCACGCCTACAACAGAACTCCAGTCCCTCATTGCTTTCTGCTTCTTCATTTAGAGAGAGAGAGAGAGAGAGAGAGAGAGAGAGAGAGAGAGAGGGGATGAATATGGCAAGTTGTTGATTACAGTTAAGAGTGGGGGAATAAGGAATGGAAAGGAGAAGACTTTGATATTTCAACAGATTGAAGAACAGTTCATTTATGAAGGAGACAGTTACTATTAGCATTTAAATTAGTACTATAAATTTTACTGTGGCAGTAGTATCATCCAATCAAGCATATAAATGTTGTTACCAAAAGCCTAGATTCAAAACATTCCCTGCATTTACCTTTGTAACTCATTTACACCAAAACAACATAATCAATAACAAGGGATCCATCATTAGAAATGAGGGATTTCACCAAACTTGGTGATCATTTAGGAGGCTAACTACTATTTGGCATGTTGTCAAAGTGTCATTCTCAGCAGAATTCTAAAAAGGGGCAAAAAAATAGTTGTTGATTGACAATGTTGCATATGATAGGCGCTGAACGTCATCTACAAACAATTCCGCTGATCACAGCGGCCTCTAGAACTGAAATCACTAGGAAAAAACTGAAGCATGTGTTCGTGCATCGGTATAATGCCTCCGAATGTATCCCTTTAAAACCTAGACTATCAATTTGTTCAACTTGTTTTCAATTTTAAAATTTTATGCAAATCCCTATTAAGTTCCTCTCGAATTAAAAGTTGATCTTCACTGAATTATCCTAGAATCTTACAAGACTCGAAATTTTTCGATAGTATGAAATGGATAATGCTAATTGTGGTCCAATCTAAAGTTTGCTCTAATATCTCCATAAGTTCCATGGGAAGACCAAGCCAAATATCTAAATTCCAATTCTTCAGGTTGTTATTTTCCCCTGTTCTTTTGTGCGGTTAGTAAGATGCAGAGATGGTGTTGTATGGTGAAATTGTGGAAAATGCGGTAAGATGTGGAATGGTATGGTAAAATGTATGGAAAGTGTAGTTGATGCGGTAGGTGAGAAGAGAGAGAATGTGAAAAATAGAGGAGAAAAGTGACGAGAGATAAAAGTAAGAAGATATATTGGTAATGATTATAGTAAAGTGCGGTGAAGTGTGGAAGAATATTGAGTAGTATAGTGAGTTGTGGTACTGCACCACATTGTATAAAAGAACAAAGCCTTAGTTTGCGTTTGGTGAAAACTCAAAAGTGGACACAGATTGGTATTATGAATGGGGTCTCCAAGAAAAATAAAATCAAGCCTTTGATCAGAAAAGGGGGCATAGGTGTGAACCGGAGGAAAAAGAAAACAGAAACAACTGTTAGAACAACGACGATCAGAGTGTGGGTCCCAGTCATGCGGGTCTTCGAAAGATTGATCCACATGTAAGCAACCTTATCTCGACAGATTCTACTTACCGATCAAAGGAAAGAGCGGTTACATTACATAATACATACATAAAAAGGGTCATTAAGAAAAGGACTGCTAGTTAGCTGTGCCATTAGAATCAGAGTGATTATTTTAGCCAGACTTTGGTAATCCAGTATTTTCTGTCCTCAGATGCAAGTTACATTTAATGTCCCAATCAAAATTCAAGTACACGCTAAGTTTCTGAAAATATGTGAGCAGAAAGAGATGTAACTCCATAAATTTCTTCCTATGGCTTTTTTTTGTGAATACAATCTTACAACTAAAATAATGTTGACTCCAGAAACTAAACAAGACATTTGATGCTCAAATTGAGCTTCATATAAACATTTATAGACCATACTTTTCCATCTAATACAACAAGACAAAAAAACAATAATTATCAAGGAATTACTATTTTAAGTACTCAACAATAGTTTAATTTATTATTATTCTCTGTAACAAATAGTGTTAAGGCGGCCCTGTCTTTTTTAGTGTAGAAAAGGTTTAGGTAAGGTAAGGTAAAATAAGATAAAGTTAGGTAAGGAACGATAAGTAAAATAATTTAGATATGTAAATGTCACATCACCCATGTTTTTTATATTTTTAAATAAGATAAAGAATTTTAAATATAAATTATCTAAAAGTATAGCCATGTTATTTTGGGTGGTAAGTAAAATTTTATCTATCCTTACTTTACCGTACTTTACCTTACCTGCCTAGACTTTTTATTTTATTTTATCTTTTTGAATCCCAGCATGTCCGAGTCCCTTTCACAATCAAAATTCTTATGAAAAAACAAGCAATTGGAGCATAAGCAACCAAATAGAGCTTTAAAAAGTAATGTCATCTTTTCTATTTCAAAAGGTTATAATGAACAGTTAAAAAATTTGCTTTGAAGGGTTTCCCAGAAAAGCAGAAGAAGAAACCTGGAATGAAGGAAAATTAACCATCAAGGTAGTTTCCTAGTGTTGGTGTCAAGTGAAATCCCATGACCTACCCAAAAAGTCAAGCAATTGCATTGGGTAAAGAAAGAGAAGCTTTCAGTTTCAGAGGAGGCCCCATGGATGACTAATCAAACCATTTAGTGATTGGCATTCTCTTCTCTTTGAAGGTCCACACCATTAATTTATGGTTTAGTTTGAGCCATACATAGAAAATGCCAAAGAGCAATTAGTGGTGAAAGGGAAATGATGTTTGGAGTTAGAACATTGAACATGAATTCTAGTGAAATAAATAACTCATGTTTGGAGTTGGCTACTTCATTTTGTCAACAATCTCGTTGTTTGAAGGTTTGGAGGTGTACGTTTGTGTGCGCATATATGAGCCACGTCTGTAGGTGAAGATTGCGGGGTTCCTTAAGTTTAAATGCGATATGAAATTCATTGTTTTAGTATTAAGGGCTCGTTCTTTATAAGGGTAAGGTTGGGTAAATATAAGTTCGGGTCATATTTCCAATTTTCAAAATCATCCAAATTTACCCAAATTTATAATTTGCCAACCCAACCTTGCCCTTGCAGAGAGGAGGTTCTATAAAGGTTAACTAGACTTATGTTTTAGAGAGGTGTCGATTGGCACACAAGGTTGAAATCCCGGTTGTGCTAAAATGAGAAAGGATCGTGTATGGTGAAGCGTGGAAGCAATACGTGTAGGCTTAAGGTTAGGGATTCTATCCACATGAATGGACAAGCCAAAGTCTCATTTCTACGTATCTATGTTACTCAGACTCTTCATTTTACCTTAAGTACCGTGTCAGACACTCCACAACAATCCAACATGGGCAAGAATATTCCACAACCCATTTTAAACCAAAGATGCAAGACTTTTTGAAATTCAACATGACATTTGTGTCAAACTCTAGACACTTTGACATGATCAAAACCAACATGGTTGTGTACCAAATCCTTGTCAATCCCACCCCCCAGCACAAAAAGACCCCGGCATCTATATGGTACGTAAATGAGACTTAAGTCATGGTTTTCGCAGGCGACAGACGTCATCAACTCATCATGGAGTTATCACATGAATTTCAAGGGGAGTCACTTTCATATACTAAATGTGAACATTCACATTTGGTTAAGTTGATTCCTCGACAAATTTTTTGTTTACATACATAATTTTGTCAATCTGCATACTGTGTTGGTTATTTCCCTAGATTTGGTGTGGGAACTTTCAATCTCTTATCTGGCAAACTATCCGTAGAATCATCGTGCTTTTTTATGGAAAACGTACAAATTTAACACTGAGTATTAATCTGTACCTAATGACCACCACAGTCCATTTCAACTTCCTTCCAGGAGTAAATATATATGTTCAAACTGAGTCTTTCGCAATTCTGAATCCATATAAACCCCCCACATACCAAAAGCAAGCATTCTTTTAAGCAATGACAGCAATAATGCAAGAAGTAAATTCAAGAAGCCACCAGTGTCACTGTCTTTATATGTTGGATTATTTGAAGAATTCAGTTTCAAGTCATATAAGAGCAGATTTGCGTACATTCGACTTACTACAAGTTATAAGCAGTCTGAGCTTCACATATCTACCAAAGATTGCACCTGCAGAGACAGAGGCATGATATTAGGGCATTGCTTTGTAGCTCATTCCATAAGGAATCCCTCAAAAGAGGCAACCAGTAATAAACAGTCTTACACTTGCCAAGATTTGCTGTGAAAAAGACCAGCTGCTTGAACTAGAACATTTCGATAGACTACACTATCACCGGCCTTTATTTTCCCAATCTGAAATCTTGAGATTCAAGTTGTCAGCAAAGTAACTCGGAAAAACTATGCAAGTAAATTTAGATGCAAATGAATTGTCTACCTTATCATCTAGCAAGTAAATCACTGGGCACTCTGGCTCTATTCAAGGAGCTTACCATCAGTAAAATCTGCAACCCATTCTGGTAATTTCCTTGCCCACCGTTCCATGATTGTAGTGTTCCATAACACAAGGTTTTATGCAACACATTTACCAGCAAGAACACAACTTTTGTGTTCAAGAAATAAATGAGAATTCAGTGACTAGTCTCTGAAACTGATTGCCTAATTCACAGCACCAACCCAGCAACAAGAACTCAAAACAAGACCGCAAGTCCTCTACACATAAGCTCGTCCATCAGACACCTAAGAGCAGTCATTTACAAGAACGTTCAATGTTTGTCCGGTTAAGGGGTTCGAAACAAAGGCCTACACCAAGTTGCTTGACTCGACACACTCCCTAATTTTTCATCGACACCCACCTCGACCAACATTGCCCAAAAAACTTGCCTGTAACTTTAGGCCCTTGCAGGAGTTTATCCGTTCAAAGTCATTAAGTTGAAATACTCCTCTACTTGCCTAAACAAGATTTTCATCATTATCATTTTATCTGAACACTTGTCGTATTTTATCATGCCCTTGCTAGGAACTGAGACTGAACGATGAATATGGCACTTAACTAGACACTTTTTAGTAGCCCAAGACTCCATAAAAACCTCGATTCAGTCATCCGTCCTAACTCCAGGGAACACATAGTTCTATCAGACAATTAACATATTACATATCAATCGCGAAAAGATCGCCTACATCTGACTCCCTGTGATCGTGCTTAAACTTGTTTCTCCTGCGAGGTTGTCGTTTTCATCCCTAATATCAATCATCTACAGTTCTGCACTCCAACTTCATCCCAAAATAAGATCCAAACCCTATTAAAACCGATCCCCATCACATATTACATTACAGACTAATGACCTTGTGCCTTAGTTAGCCATGTCCAAACATCATCAGTTTCTCACAGGCATTTCATCGAACAGTTTGCCCGCACATTTACAAATACTTTTAACATAAACCCCACCTAACAATAATCCCACTAGCTAAAATCACCAACACCATTACTACAAAACCCAGAAAGCAACTCGGTCGAATGGGGCACTGAGTTGACTCGGATCCACCATTAGGTAGTTTACGTAAGCAACACATCACAGATAACTGATTTTTGAAATCGAGGGTATTATGAAGACGATAAGGACCGTTGAAGAGAGAGAAAATTGGCGGGCTTTCCTTCCAACTGCCAAATGTTATCTTTTCATTCTGGGATTGCGTACCGAGAATGACAAGGGATCATCGGATACTTACTGGGGTTTTAGGGTTTTGTGTGAGTATCAAAAATGTCGCTTTTGATTACGGAAATTGTTGATTAGTGAAGAGAGAATTTGGTTTAAACAATGCCCAGAAGATTAAGCTAAGAAGCAAAGATTCAAAAGTAATTGATTATGTCGTTGTTGTAATCGTCGAATCTGGTGGATTGCAAGTTGGAGGCACGCAATCTTAGATCCAAATACACAAGCAACAAGGGTTTAGGTTTTAAATTCGTGCAAAAATGAAACTTCGATTTATTTAATTTGTAAACTGATCAGTTAGGTCTACCATACCAACTCGTGAGTTCTATTTATTTGTTTTACTTTACGGAGTATTTTGTTTTTTTGAAAGGGGACCAAGCTTAAGATTTTATCAAAATAATATACTCCCTTCATTCCATATTAATTGTTACTCCTTCCGTTCCATATTAATTGACACATTTTAAAAAATTTCACATATCAAGGTTTAACTAAAAAAACTACCTTCATAATTAAATGACACTATTTTCCAAGTTGTTTTTTCGGATATCAAGGTGTAGGTAGTGAGAGAATGTGAGTAGGAGTAGTTATTATTGATTGAAAAAGTAAAAAGTTAACAAAATTATTAAAGTTAAAATAATTAAATTAGGTATTGGGAAATTGAATGTGACAATTATTCTGGAACAAAAAAAGTTAGTTTAAGTGTCAATTAATATGGAACGGAGGGAGTATCATTTTGACTTTCGAGGTATCCAACATCATTCTTTAATTGATAATTTTTTATATAATATGTTATTACCAATTGTAATTTTATACTTTTATGACAGTATTTTTCGTTACGAATATATAGCAACTCATTGTATATATTGAGAAATTTATGGTCAAAATTTTTAAAGTTTGACTGCACGATTTTCAAAGACAACAGTTAATATGGAACGCGGGAGTAATATAATTAGTGAAATCGCAATATATATTACATGCATTTACAGTTTGTTCATTAGCATTGTTCCAGTTTATGACTATTGCATTAGCATGTTGTCTCTTAAAACTTATGAGCATTGTAATATTTTTATAAACATTTTTCATGAGGTTTATGACTATTGCAATTAATTTTAATAACATTAAATGATCTATATATGAACATTGTTCCAGGTTTTTTTATGAGCATTAATGTAGAGTTTTAAAATTTATTTTTTTATTGGAATATAGACATGTTTTGTCTCTATAAAGCTAATTATAATATAAATTGACATAAAAAAATATAGATAATTTTCGGTGATATAATTTTTAAATGGTATTGTTGATAAAAAAAATATGAAACATTGTTCTAAACATTAAACGTTAACTTTATTGACATTTCATAACACTACTATTCTAACTGCTACTTGAAACGCTAGATTACCAAATGTTAGTATTTGTTCAATTTTGAGTTATGAATGAGTCAAAAAACTGGACCATTTGCCAAACACTACTGTCCAACGTAGTCATTGTATACATCTCGTGCCCTAGATTCTATTTGGTAGTATTTGTGTTTCTTTTAGGCCCTGCTCGATAAATTTGCGGTTCAGATAACGTATAATATATCTATTTTAATAATTAGTGAATAATTGTTTAAATGAATTTTTATAAACATTAATAATTAATAAATGATATATATAATTTCCAACAATATAATATTTGAATGGTCTTTTTTTTTAACGAAAACATATTAAACATTACTTAAAAAAACAAGACATAAATTTTATTAATGTTTCAATAAACACTGATTAAAAACATTAGCTTGACGAATATTAATATTTATCGAATTAAAGTTTTAATTAAACACCGTTGTCAAAGACAACTTTAACATTCAGGTATGAGACAAACCAAGATATATAAGAAAAAGAAAGAGATTCTTATTGTTGTATTGTCTTAATTATTCCATATTTACGTTTATTGTTATTAGTCCTTATATATAATAATTAATAATATGCATTATTGGTATTATTCCTCAATTTCTCTCTCTCTCAATCCCAAACCCAATATTCCTCAATTTTCTCTCACTTCATCACACTCTCATTCCCTCCCCATTCATTCTCTTGCCTTTTCCCTCCTCTTCCTGCTTATTATTCTCCTCCCTCAGGTAACTGCTAATCCCTCTTCAATTCATCCACTCAATTTCATTTTAATTTCTTTTTTGGGATTAATTATTGTGATTTTAATTTGGGTATTGTTTCTTTTTTGGGATTAATTATGCTTTTTAGTATATGAGGGCAGTATGGTTGGGATTCCTTATTTGTTGTTGGTTTTTTTTGGGTGTAATAATGAAATAATTAGAGTATTGATTGTTGGTGAATTGTTTTGAGCTTGAAATTTGGTTCTCAATTTTATTAGCTTGTTTGAGTTTGTTGTTGCTTGATAGGAGATGAAAGAATTATACACAGTATAGGGTTTATAATTCAGTATGCTGGGTTGTTGATTCCCTGCTTATTTTGTTTGAGGATTGAGAGTTTGTTGAAGGGTAATGAAAGAACATAGTAGGGGGGTGAGAATTTTGGTTTGAGCTAAAGAGAGCTGTGTGAATAAATTTGAAGTTTTTGTATGGCCCTTTAAATTTGATTTTGAAGCTTGCTTTTAACAAACCTGTAATTGTTATGGAAGGTTTTGATGAAATTATGAACATCTCATTCATTCCTAATGAAGCTCAAACATCCTTAATTTTGCAATTTTGCACAAGTAAACATAGATTCGACCCACTATGACCTATATTACTCAAACATGGGTACGGGTACAGGTGTTGAATATTGACATGGATATAGGCGTCAAAGATGACTATTTTTAAGAATTTTTGCAGATTTCTGTTGAAATTTGAATTGTTGAGTGTTGTGCCCTCACCCGAGTGTTGCGAGGTCCCACAGATTACGGTTAAGGGGAAATGAAGAGTTGGAGTAACATAGGCTATGAGTTAGCTTCTCTTTCGTTTGGTTTTTCAAAGGTTTTTCAATTGGGCTTCTTGTGGTGTCTAAACCGTTTTCCAAAGTGGTCTTTTTTCCAAAGGCTTTTTTGTGGGTGTACATGAATCAACCTCTCCATGAACTTTAATGCATATGGGAAGCCTACCTATATTTGAATCTCCTAGACTGCGCTCAAACATGTTTCGCCTGGAAGTTTGTTGTTGTTGTTGTTGTTGTTGTCGTTGTCATTGTTGTTGTTGTTGTTGTCGTTGTCATTGTTGTTGAGTACTATATCTAGGCGTTAAAGTTTAACTCGCCTATTTCCCGGGCTGGCTTTTTCCCGATGGTAGTCCCCATCAACCTCTACCTCTGTTCAGTTAGCCAGTAAGTCAGTATCACTCTCTTTAGCTTAGTCGGTTATACTACCGGCCTAGTATGAACTTCTGAAATCTGAAGATCCTACTCCTGCCTCCCGATTAAAAAAACCCTTCTGTGATGATTTTGTTCCTTAGTAACTGAGCTATGTCTCGTCAATGTCACTGATAATTTAATATGATTGTTAGTCGTGGATATACATATGTAGTTAAAATTTAGCAGTGTGTGTATATGTGTGTGTCTATAATTTTCTCATACAAGCTAATCGCCTTTATTTCTGTTTTGCCTTTCTACTCACAACAGGAGGAGATGTGACATTCAGTCCTAAAATTTTGTGGACAATTTCTAGCCATGGGAGGTTGCTGTTCTTCTTCTAGAAAAGCTCAATTACACGGGACACATGTGTATTACTATGTGAGTCAACTTTTGTGTTGATGTCCGTACTCCGTAGCATCTAAGAAATGCAATATTTGCCCTGTTTAAGTTTCATCCCGATTGAAAAGGGTTTTAATCATAAGCCTTTGAACATCTATAGATGCTAACTTTATGATCAATCAAAGTATGTTTAATGAACTCCGAGCTTCCATGAACTACCTATAGATGGATGCATGATTATTGTTGTTCTTTTATGCAGTGCCCCCCATCATTGGAAGGGCGAGAGACCTTGAGATCTTTCAACGGAACAGCCTCAGGTCTTCCCACAGGATTTTTTGTTGGACTAAATTTAGACACATCAAGCCCCGACACTTTCAGACCTCCGCCTGCTCCTATTCCATTTAATGTGCTTTTCGGCTGCCCACAAACTCCAGTTGATTCCATTGGGACCCACGGGCAAAAATGCGATGCAGCTCAACAGTCGGTCCAATCTTCCGGCAAGGCAGGCGTTAATAAACATGACAAATCGAGTGTGTGCGGTCATGTTGATGAGTCAGAGGGAAGAACCCTTGCTGACATTTTGCTTGCCTCACCAAGAAAGTCCGATCTTGAAATTTCGAGACCGTGCGAGTTTGGTCAATTAGGCACCGAAGAAGAGGATGTGTGTCCCATCTGTCTTGAAGGTAAGTTCTTCAAACACTTCAGAGGACTATTACATCATCTCAGTTTATGCTATACTAATTTGTGAGGATTGATTTTGGTGTCTTTTTTGATGAATCTATTGCAGAATATGATGTAGACAATCCTAAAATGGTCACTAGTTGCAAGCATGATTTTCACCTGTCGTGCCTCCTGGAGTGGATGGAGAGAAGCAATTCCTGCCCGGTTTGTGATAAGGTCTGTCTTCCATGTCTGAACAAGTACCAGTGATTTACGCTAAAACCCAATATTTTTTTACAAATTACTAAAAAATTTACTTGGGGATATTGCTGTATTGGCATATGGCGTTGTGGATGATGGTTAAGTTGCTATTCCCTCTTAACATATTTGGTATACACTATCCCCGAGACTTGGGTATTGTCGGCTTCAGAGAGAAGTATTGCGAGGATTCTCGAATCCTGGGGAAAAGTTTATCCTGTTTTTACTGCTTGACTGATGTTTGCTCAAAGTTAATATTTTGGATGTTATGTCTTGGCATTCTCTATTGAACGATTTCTTGCTGTCGGTTTTGTGAAAATCCAACTGATGCCGTTTATGATCGATCAATTCATGCATCGAATCAGAAATGATATTTGATCACCCAACTGATGCTGTTTATGATTACTTGTGAAACAGGAAATGATATTCGATCAACCAGACGACCAAGAGCAAAAACCCATTTAAGGAGCAGTCCTGGTTGCTGCTTACATACATACAAGTATACTAGCTGATTCAGTAGACAGAGCAAAACGTTCTTTGTTCACAGTTTCGTCTTAAGATTCTATGTTGTCACCCGCACTTGTGGGCTTCAAGTGTAATTCAACCTCGTCATTCTTGTGTTCATGTGGACATGTACAAAGTCTCCTGCCACGATATCCAACACCCCAGCGTAAAAGAGGTCCAGAAGAAACTCAGTGGCTGGTGGTGAAAAAATGTGGTAAAAATCCCATTTCCCATGTACAGATTTTCACTTTCCTTTTCCTTTTTAGGTTGTTCTTCGTTGGGGGGGTTAGAAAAGGGGGGAAATCGCTTATGTTGTCATTTATGCATTCAATTGGATCATCTATCTAGTTTTTTTGCATTGTTTGGCCTGTTTTTTTCCTTGTGGGTGTGCTAATATTAGTATGATCATCATCATTCTTGGGTAAATGCAAGCACTCAAGAATGTCACCTTGATATACATTTGGGAAGAAGAGGGAAGAGGGTGGCTAAGTAAAAGGAAGGCTTAGAGCAATGGTGGATGAAATGAAAGGTGATTTTCTGTTGTAATTTGATACCAAGCTTCCATGCTTGTCTTTGGTGCATGTAAATAATATTAATTACAGAAATGAACATTTCCCCGTTTCTTTCTGTTCGATGTTGCTGATTTTCTTTATTCACAACACTCGAGATTCAAGCCTAATTGAAACGTACCCACATCAGGAGTTGTTTGATCTGGATTTTTCTTCGTCCTACTAATCGGTTTCGATTTTTTTCTTTTTGGGATATCTTAGAATCAGTCTCTTTGCAAGTAGTAATATTTGCGGAACAATTTGGAGTTGTTTGATCTGGGTTTTCCTTCTTCCTACTAATCATTATCGAGATTTTTTTCGGGGGAATCTTGGAATCAGTCTCTTTGCCAGTAGTAATATCTGCGAAACAATTTGGATTTTTGGTTGAAATTTCTGCACCTTGTAAAATTCTGCTGGCATAACTTTGTATGTAGAAGTGTTATATATGTGCAGCTGATCTGCTGATGTTCTGAGTAATCATATACACATCGTTGCATCTCCAACAATTTTGGAACCTGTCCCTAACTATCATCCAAGTATCCCTCCTTTCTTTTAAAAGTTTTTTAATATTCCTACACTCTGATTTTCTTCTGGGTGACGATTGTGGTATGGTGTTCATTATTCAACAATAAGATATTACTCACACTTTTAATGCGGGTCCCACTGGAGTAGAGTAGGGTTTAGGAAAATTTATCACATATTATCGTAGCATATTACACGTTACCACAACAATCGTACCTCTCTCTTTCCTTGTTTTTCTCTCTCCGCACTTTTCTAATACTCTTCATTTTCTATCCCCTCACTTTTCTCAATATTTTTCACTTTTCACTTTTTTCAGTTAGCACACCAATCATTCTTACCACAATATACGACATTATATTACATTATCCGCATTTTTACCATAGTATATCATTACCACACTTTACCTACCGTAAAAAAGAACATGATCTTATGTAGATAGAAATGTAAATTGTTTTTAGACCCTGTTCTTTAAAGTGGTAGGATTAAATTAAGTAAAATATGGTTGGTAAGGAAATGAAATATAAGGAAAATAAAATAAAATGATATTAGTTGGAGTGTTTTTAGGAATTCGAGTAAGGTATGTTATGGTAAGGTAAAAAATGATATAATAATTTACCCGTCTGAAGAACAATATCCTAGCAGAACCATGAATATTCAACAAAACTGATTTTAATAGATCCATGAATATTCAACAAATAACATGAGATACAGAAATAAATAAATAATGAGACTATGAATATAGGTAGGTGAGGTATGGTTTTCATTTTTCAAGTAACATCACTTGATAAAGGACATGATCCAAAATTCCAAATTAATGGATACCATTAGCATTTCTGAATGTGAATTCTTAATGGTGGGGCTTCCTATTGGCTCTGTTTTTCTTTTGGGTTGGTTATATTTTCCTTTTCTCAACTATGAAATCAATTAAAGTCCCATTTTAGGAGTATTAATTAAGCCTGCCTTGTCAAATTACTTGCCAAACTTGTACTTTCTCAATCCTCTTAACTACTACTATTATTAGTCTATTGCTTTGAAAACCTTGGCTTACTCCTTAAAAAGAGGCATAAAAGATATGTTATTTGGACTACAATACCAATGACTCATCTTACATTATACTTATGTAGAGTTTGAAAAAATTTGGATAATCTCGTAATTCCGTCTTAATTGAGTGAATGGAACACCCCTCGATTAAGGTATAATCGCAATTGAAGGTGTTCGAGAGTAGTTTCGGATCACTTTGAAAGTGTGGAACATATCACTTATTTGATTTTGATTTGATAAAAACTATATCACTTTCGGTAAATCAAATACAATATGATCTCCCTAATACAATTTTCACCATTTCTTTTTGTTCTACTACATATATACGTTTGTTTTTTTCAACTTATGATAAAATATTTATGATTAAACGGTAAGCACTTATCATCAATCGATCTTTGTTAGCATGAATCAATACCTACTCATGTTTCCAAGATATAACAATTAACAAAGCCTTAATAATAATAATTTACACTTGCTCTTAATCTTGTGAAGCTACCCCCTTCATCCCTTTTTATTTGTAATTTTGGAAGAGTGCGGAGAAATCAAAATAATTAATAAAATTAGGGAGAAAAACTATAAAATTACTTAAACTGGAAAATAATGAGTATGAGGGACAGAGAATATAGATATAAAATTACTAAAATTACATTAAAAATATAAAAATGTCAAAAAAATTAATTAAGTTGACAAATAAATAGTGACATATGAAGTTTAACATAATTTGGAACTATTGTAAAAATATATAAGACCTTATTTAACCGAACTGATAAACTTTAAATGTAATTAGGTTGATATATTTGCTCACATATAAAATAGGGTTGTTCATCTATTCAAAACCGAAAAAGTAAAACTCTAGACCCTAAGCCCCCTTTCTTTTATGCAGTTGGTTGTGGCGCGGTTCCACACTGCACCGTAAGTTTCCATGTTCTATTGCAAGTCTGCAACTCACCACAACTTTTCATTTTCTTTTTTATTAAAATTCAAAAAATTTCAAATAAATTAAAAAACTTTCACTTTATTAATTATTATTCCCACATTTTATTTAACATAAACTGGAAATAAATAATGGATGAGATAATTAACCAAATATGATTACTGTATATGCTGGGTAATTAGGATTATTTTGTTTCAGTTTATTAATTATTATTCCCATATTGTATTTCACATCATTAATTATTAAATATTACTCCCTCCGTTCTTTTTATCTGTCATTTACGGTTTTCTGTGCCAATTTTTAATCAATAATTTTTAATATAAAACTTTTATAGAAAAATATAATATTATACTTTTTTAATAGTATTTTTTTTATTACGAATCTAATGATATCAATTTTATATGACGAATCATTATACAAATTAAGATATTAACGGTTAAAGTTTTTGCCACAATTCCCTAGGCGACAGATAAAACAAAACGGAGGTAATATTCACTTTAACATTTTATCTTATTTTTTAATTTTTAAATTAAAATATATCAACCCACTTTCCATTATTTCCATCACAACTTTCTACAATCTACCACAACTCTCCACGTTCCACCATACCGCAACTACCCACACCGCATAAAAGAAATGGGCTTAAATAGAACAAAAAATGAATAAAATTAGTTGAGCCAAACCGAATAAGAATCGGATGTTTTTAATGCCATTTCTATACTTCCATTCTATGGGACATTGACTAGTTTTATACTAGGGGAAATTGGATTCTAATAATCCCTACTTTTGCAAATTGGATGGCAATAATCCATACTTTCAATTTGTATTCTGGTGGTCCAAAAAAAAAATTAAAATTGTATTGTAGTGGTACCAAATCCATCACTATATTCTTTTTATTTTTTTCATGTCCACCCCATATTGTTTTTGTTTTTTTCGTTCCTGCCCCCAGATAGGTAATGAAGTGTAGTTGCTAAAACATTTTTTAAATTAATTTTTTGAAATTCCGAGCAATTATTATGATTTTTTAAAAAGAATAAGATTGAAATAATCATAAAACATTAAAAAAAATTGCAAAAAATTGGGAGAAATTATGTAAATTCATTAAAAATTGTGTTAAAGTGTTATACAAACATCTGAATCAAAAGTAACACAAAATCTATGATATTTAGGGTATACTCTCGATTATGTCCCACAACAATACAATTTTATTTTTTTTTTGGACCACCAGAATACAAATTTAAAGTAGAAATTATTGCCATCCAATTTGCAAAAGTAGGGATTATTAGAATCCAATTTCCCTTTATACTAGCCTACTACCCTCAGTTTTTTTTAATGACTCGAATAAACATAATACAAACTGAATAAATCGAATTAAAACTCTATTCGATTTCTATTTGGTTTTGAACTGAATAAGGCCCCGTTCTTTTATGCGGTAAATTGCGGTTCGGTACCATACCGTACCGCAATTCTTTAATTTATGTTATATTTCACCACATTCCACCATTCCACACCACACTACAATCATTACCAATATATCTCTCACTTTTCTCTCCTCTCATTTTTCTCTTTGTTTTTTCACATTTTCTCTCTTCACTACCCCACTTCCCATAATCCTCACCACAACTCACCAATCACCATAATTTACCTCATTTTTTCAAATTACACTGCAGTACATCATTATCACACCGTAATCAACCGTATAAAAGAACGAACCCAAACAGAAAACCAAATAAAAAAGTAAGAAACCCGGTGAATCAAAAAATGAATAATCATTTGGTTTGATTATTTCGATCTTTTCAGTTTAAAGCCAAAAGAATCCACGGCCCTAAATCCAAACTTCGTAATTAATCCAAACTTTGAACTTTAGCAACCTCACCCAGCAATTTGCGGTATTGCTTCGATGTACTGTCCAGTTTGTCCTCCATATTTTCCAACCATACCTTAGATTATTGATCCATTTTTCATGGCTCTTTGTCTGTTAATTTTTTTTTAATTTAATGTAGAATCAACTTTAAGTTCAAATCTTATCTCAATAATAAACATTTACTAATTAAAAAAATTTCAAATTCACAGATGTTGAAAACACTCAGACTGTTCAGTAGTCCAGCACCATCCACTCTTTGACCATTGTCTCCCCACAACATCACTTCCCCAAACTACCCTCCCAAAACCCCCCAAAACGACGTCGTTTCGGAATTCTCCTCATCCCTGAATAGTCAATTCACCTTCGTTTTCACTCACTCCCCTTTAATTCTCTCTCCTCGACACACTCTTTCAGACTCCATCGATCCCTCCAAAAAACCTCACCACTCTCCACTTCAATGCTTCTGCTACTCCTCCTCTTCTTCTTCCTCTCCTTCAACCCCCATCAATGGCGACTTTCTCTCTCCTCCTCTTCACCCTCTTCTTCTTCCTGTTTCTCTCTCCTCTTCAGTCGGCCTTCGTCCTCCGGCCAAACGCCACCGTCCTGAGCCCCAACCAGACCTTCGAGCTCGGCTTCTTCTCCCCCGATCAGCAGCTCGGAAACTGGTATCTCGGCATCTGGTACGCCTCATTGCCCACCCGAACCTACGTCTGGGTCGCCAATCGGAAGATCCCGGTTAGAGATCTCTCCTCCGCCGTGCTCTCCGTCGCCGACGACGGCACCCTTGCCGTCTCCGACGCCGGAGACGCCGTCGTCTGGCGCTCCGGTAACCGACTCCCCGGGGAGACTATCTCCCTCCTCGAGTCGGGAAACCTCGTGCTCTCCGCCGCCTCCTGCGACGTCGTATGGCAGAGCTTCGAGTCCCCGTCGGACACGTGGCTACCCGGGATGAATCTGACGGCGGAGAGGTGGCTGACGTCGTGGAGGTCGTCCAAGGACCCGTCGCCGGGGAGGTACTCGCTCCGGCTGAGGCAGCCGGAGTACGGCGAGTTCGAGCTTGTATACAACGAGACGACGCCGTACTGGCGGACGGGGAACTGGACGGGAGACTCCTTCGCCAACGTGCCGGAGATGATGGTCCCGTACATCTACCGGTTCCACTTCGACGCGCCGTTCACCGACACGGCGTCGTTTGGGTTCTCGGAGGTCTCTGCCGTTCCGGGGCTCCGGCCGCCGCTGACCCGGTTCCAGCTGGACTTCACCGGCGAGCTCCAGCAGCACACGTGGACGCCGCAGACGGAGAACTGGAACACCTTCTGGACCCAGCCCGAGGCCCGGTGCCGGGCCTACGGGCTCTGCGGGCCCGGCGGTCTCTGCTCAGAGTCTGCCGGGTTGCTAGTGTTGAAGGCGTGCGGGTGTCCGGCGGGTTTCGGGCCAGTCGACCCGGCCCGATGGGACGCCGGCGACTTCTCCGGCGGGTGTCGGAGAGTCGGGGCGAGTGTCTGCGACGAGAAGAGGGATGGGTTTGAAGAGATCGGGGTGATGAGCTTCGAAGGGGCCGAGACGGTGTCGTTTCGAGGGATAGGAAACAGACACGAATGTGGGAGGATTTGTCTGTCAAATTGCTCCTGCATCGCCATTGTCTACAACGAGAAGATCCGATTATGCAAAAACTTATTCGGGTCGCTGTTGAATCTTCGAAATCTCTCCTCAGAAAGCACCATGATCGATGGAGTATTGTTCATTAGGGTCGGGAAAGACGGATTACCCAAGAACCACGTACTAACCCAGAAATTCATCATCTTAATCACCGTCATTTCTTCGTTAATCGCGCTCTCTATAGCCACAGGTCTGATCTTGTTCATCCTCAAAAGGGCATGGAATCGGACCCGAGATGACGACGACGACGAAGAAGCAGCGGCATTAGCAGCGACCCATCTGAAAGTCTTCTCCTACAAGGAGCTCCACGGGGCGACCCGCGGGTTCTCCGAGAAGCTGGGCCACGGTGGTTTCGGGACCGTTTTCCGGGGCACCTTGTTGGACTCCTCCCATGTCGCCGTCAAGCGGCTCGAGCGGCCTGGCAATGGCGGCGAGAAGGAGTTCCGGGCCGAGGTCTGCACCATCGGGAGCGTCCAGCATGTCAATCTGGTTCGACTCCGAGGTTTCTGCTCCGAAACCTCGCATCGATTGTTGGTTTACGATTACATGCCTCATGGTCCCTTGAGTGCTTACTTGAAGAAGGATGGATTGAATATTAGTTGGGATGTTCGGTTTCGTGTCGCCATGGGAACGGCTCGAGCGTTGGCGTATTTGCACGAGGAATGTAGGGATTGTATCATACATTGCGACATCAAGCCGGAGAATATTCTCTTGGATCGGGATTATGTCCCGAAGGTGTCGGATTTCGGGTTGGCGAAGCTGATAGGCCGGGATTTTAGTAGGGTTTTGGCTACTATGAGGGGGACTTGGGGGTATGTCGCCCCGGAGTGGATCTCGGGGGTGGCGATAACTACCAAGGCTGATGTGTATAGCTTTGGGATGACGATGTTGGAGCTCATTGGGGGTAGGAGGAACGTCGAAGCTCCTCCACCCTCCTGTGGTGGCGGCGGTGGTGGAGGAGGTGGTGGAGATGGTGATGGGGAAAGGTGGTTTTTTCCGCCATGGGCGGCGAGGATGATAATAGAGGGGAATGTGGACGAGGTGGTGGACAAGAGGCTCGGGGTGGCGTACGACAAGGTGGAGGCAGAGCGGCTAGGGATGGTGGCGATATGGTGCATCCAAGACGAGGAGGAGGCGAGGCCGACGATGGGGATGGTGGTGAAGATGTTGGAAGGGGTGGTGGAGGTGAGTGTGCCACCACCTCCGAAACTCCTTCAAGCCCTGGTGGCCGGGGACTCGTTTCCTGGGGTTAAAGCCGTCGTTGATTCTAACCATGATGGTGGTGGTGGTGGTGGTGGTGAGGTTTGCTCCGATGACAATATGAGAGCTTCTATGGGTTCATTGTCATCTCATGATTCTCCTAGCCATAGTCCTTAGGTGCAAGTGTGCAAATGCAACCATTGCCCAAGTGTATAATCTAATTGTAGACTGTAGAGGTGTATAATCCAAGTTCAAGAGAAGGAAAGGCATTTAGTTTTGTCCCAATTTTGATTAGCTTCATACAGCCAATTATAAGTGTATCATATTGGTTTATTATTATTATTAATTATTATTATTATTATTATTATTATTATTAGCTAAAAGACCAATACAACAAATATTTGAACTGGAGGTATTACTGCTTGAAGCCCAATTCATATTACCCACCAACATCTCAAAAAAAAAATTGTAATTGTGCATGATAAGTATTTCCTTTTGTTTCATATTAATTGTCATATATTTGACTATTATCATCTTCAATTTTCATTTTGATTAATAATTTTTTGTATAATACTATATTAATAATAGTTAAGAATTTAATTGTAGTAATAAACATGTACCAATTCATTGTATATATAGAGAAATTTAATTAAAAAATTTAATATTTGACTGTATAATTTTCAAAAACTACAATATGAAACGGAGTGAGCAGGTGAGGTCAATTTTCAAAAATCCAAAAAAAAAAGAGAAAACAAAGGCAATAAAAAATACATGCCACATGGTACATTTGCATTTTGCTTTTAAGTGAGTATAGGAATATGATGGGCACAATCTTTGTAAAATCCTCTAACTTTGCAATTTGCATGGGTCATTGACTCAGTGAGATTGTGAAGGTAAAGCAGCCAAAAGTGTTCATCATTCTTCCTTTTGATTTTTTTTGCACCCACTTTTTTCTTTTAATAATTTGCTCGTTTTTTAAGCAGAAAAGTTAGAGCATGCTCTGATTCTGTTCCACGCCGCACCGTATCCAATGACAAGCCTCACTGCCACGGGTGCACTGCTAGTCTGCTACTACTAACAAGTCTTGCTTTCACACTTGTTTACAAGTATCCTGAAGTGAGGCCAAGAGTCTTGAAAGCATGTTATAGTTTGACCTGTCAGTTCGGTCATACGGTGAATTTCAGGTTGGACGTATATCGAATTTGAGTAAATATGAGCCGAGTGTATTTCAGATTTGAATAAGTAGGGGTGACATATTTTGTTTTTGGATCAATCCAATGGGTTATGATTACGATCTTTTTCTGTTTTTTCCTTTAAAAAAAATGGTCTCTAAAAAGTAAAAACTACTTTTTTTTATAATAAATTCTAGTAAAGATAGATTATTGTAATTATTTAAACTTAAATTAAAGAAATAACAAATAAATGAGTTGCATTTATAGTTTAATAGTTAAAATAAATTAGAGAAATAATAAATAAATAATAAATAATTTTAAGAGTATAAATTTGTAAATAAATTCAAAAAATATATTTAAAATAAATTTGAAATGGTTTAATTTCAAATAAATTCAGTCATGATAAATGGATCAAAGTATTGGGCTATTGGCATTAACTGAGCTTCTTAAACTAAAGGCTGCCAAGAGACTTAATCTTTTTGAGTTTTAACCTTATGTTGTAGTTCACATTGACATTGCTTAGCAATAATGTCAAAGCCCATTATTTAAATGGACCCCCTTCAGTTATTATAATGTAGATAGTTATCATCTAGTCAGTTATAGTTGGTTAGATGATAGTTGTATATTACCCCGTAGTACTGCATCTATCTCATAATAGTTGTCACTTTAATCTTTTTTTTTTGTTCCACAATACTTGTCATTTTACAATTTCAATGCAACTTTTGTCAACTAACTCATTTTTATATTAACTTTTAAACACAAAAATAGAAAAAGTAGGAGAGAGAAGTCTATTTAAATAATTTAAAACTAATATTTCACAATTTTCAATACTCAACTACTCCCTCCGTTCTTTTTTATCTGTCGTTTACGGGTTTCAGTGCCAATTTTTAATCAATAATTTCTAATATAAATATTTTTCAAAAAAATTTAATATTATAATTTTTTAATAGTATTTTTTATTACGAATCTAATTACATCAATTTCGTATGATGAATCATTATACAAATTAAAATATTAACGGTCAAAGTATTTGACACAATTTCCAAGGCGGTTGATAAAAACAAACAGAGGGAGTAACTTCTTTTATTGATTTTCTCAATTTTTGTTAAATGGACAAGTAATATGGGACAGATGTAGTACTTTTTTTTTAGGGACTTATTTCATTATTAATGTTTTGTTCACCTTTAAATAGTTTGAGCTTCTAAACACATTCAATATTAATTTGTATACATGTTATAATATAAAGGCTCCATAATACTCACTTCAAAATAGTTTCAGAAAAAAACTATAATCTTATACTTTTTCTTGAAAATAGTTTGAGCTTCTAAACACATATTATAATATACAATCAAAATATAGGTACGTAGAACATAATGGTAAAAAGTTTTTTTATTAAAAAAAATGCTAAAAATTGAATATTAAATACCTTAAAAATATATAAGGCAATAAATACTAAGGAATGGAAGGGATAAGTTGTTTCAAATAATTGATACAAGTTTTGTAGTTGTCAAGCCCCTCAAAACGTGATTGTGTTTGGTTCCCTATAAATTAGATGGTAAAGCTAGGGCCATGTTGCTTTATGGTCCCAATTTACTTATACATTTTGATTGTATAGTTTGTAAATTACTTTTTGAATATTTTATTTTTCTATATTTAATTATATCCATTTGTGATATTTTGAACCTAATAGGATAAATGTGTAACTTTTGAACATTTATATATGGCAAGATTTTGAGCATTTTGTATATAAATTTTGAACATAACATATATATAATTTTTGAACATTAAAATACTGAGATTACAACATTACATGGTCTTAGAACCACGATCTAAATAAATTTTTTTTTTTGAGAACATGATATAAGTGCATTTGATTCTCACTTCTTATCTTATTGTCCTTTTTACTATTCCTCTACGGCCCTGTTCTTTTGTGTGGTTGATATGGTGAAATTGTGAAAAGTACGGTAAGGTGTGGAATGATATGGTAAAATTTAAGGAAAATGTGATTGATGTGGTATGTGAGAAGAGAGAATGTGAAAGGTAGAGAAGAAAAGTGAGCAGAAAAAAATTATAAGATATATTGATAATGATTGTGGTAAAATATGATATAATATAGTGAAGTGTAAAATAATATTGAATGGTACGATGAGTTGTGGTACCACACCGTACCGTAAAATAGAACATTACCTACATCAACCAAAAACAAATTATAAAAATATAAATAGTGGTTGTTGGACTGTTTATTTGTATGATTGGGCTCGGTGTAGATAGGCCCATTATGCCTTATGCTGGGCTCTCATTATTTTTACCTTAAACAACCACTATTTTAGGAAGGCTCATCCCAATAGCAAGGGATGAGGTTGCTACTTGCTTGCTGAGGCTGTGGCATGCCTATTTATGGAATCCTCTAGTCTCCTTTGAACATGAATTTAGGATTAAAGCCCCCCCAAAAAAATAAAAAAATTGGATGCTGATAAATATTCCCGCTTACTATTTGTCGGCCACCATTTTATTATTGTCGCCCACCATTTTATTATTGTCGCCCACCATTTCATTATAATTTCCAATTACGTCCTTCACCCTCATAATCTCACTCTCCACCTTCTCTCTACTTTATCTCTCTAAAAAAACACTCTCAAACAACGACGACTAGGGACGCTACAACATCAACATCTTCCCGAGGGTTATAATCGACGAGATTCTTGTAAGTTTTATGTGTTTATAATTGTTAAATTTGAGTTTAAAATTTGAAAAAAAACCACGAAAAACTGATTTTTTTTCCGGAAAAACTGACGGTGCCGCACGCCAATCTCGGCAAACCGGCGCGGTTTGCCGAATTCTTTATGCGGCAGATGCGGCGGCTGGGGAAGTTACGTCGTGCGGCACCGTTCTTTTTTTCAATTTATTAAATTTAATTGTAATTATTGTTATTATTATTAATATTAATGTTATTATAATTATTATAATTATTAAATGTAATTTTAATTAATTTGGTTTATTAAATTTAGTTTGTTATTATTGGTAATATTAATGTTGTTATTATTATTATTGTTATTATTATTAAATGTAATTTTAATTAATTTGGTTTATTAAATTAAATTTGTTATTATTAGTAATATTAATGTTGTTATTATTATTATTGTTATTATTATTAAATGTAATTTTAATTAATTTGGTTTATTAAATTAAATTTGTTATTATTAGTAATATTAATGTTGTTATTATTATTATTGTTAATATAACTGTTATTATTGTTGTTAATATATTTTATTAATTAGATATTTATGATAATATTAGCAATAATAATGTTTATAATTATAATGTTGTAGAAGATGAATATTTAATAATTGTAATTTTGTTGTCAATATTATATTTAAAGATGAATTCCTTTTGTTATTACGGTGATTGCTATTGTCATTATTTAATTTAATTGTAATTGTTATTATGTTAATTATCACCCTAAATGTTAATATTATTGTTATTATTTAATTTAGGGCACAATAGACTGTTAAAATTAAATTTGTAGTGTTAAAAATTGTAGTTTAGGGTTTAGGATGTAGTGATTTTTATAAAATTTTGAGTTAGTGTAGACTTAAGTTAGTGTATGAATTTCACGTACGTATTTAGCGAGGCGATAATGTAAGGAAACCCTAATTTAAAATCTTTTAAATATAAAGCAACTAGGCGATAATATTTATTTTATTATTATGCAGGTGATCTAAAATGGCAGGTAGGGGCAAGGGGTTTCTAGATAGGTCGAACCAACTTCCGTCTGGTTGGAGGAGGGTGGCTGGGACCCGCACCGATGTAATGTGACGTCGGCAAGACATCGACGTCTTTGGCGAGTCTGGAGCACTGTTGATGCGGTTGGCGGTACCGGATGACCGCAGACGATGGACCACTCATGACTTCATTGAACATATCAACGAAAATGTTGATGACTATATCAAGACGGAGACAACGGGGGATGACGGTACAGAGCCTGAAGGCCCAGGGGCGATCCCTACTCCTTTAATGCCTCCTCCTACTTCAGTCTACAGGCCAATGGGGTTCGAGCCGTTGAGAGATGCATCAGGGAGGTTTGCCCCATTTCGACATGGGGGAGAGGCCGGTGATGAGGTCAAGGCGGCGGCAGCAGGCATAAGAGGAGCCGGAGAAACGAGGAAGACTGGAAGATTCACGGTAATGTTCCCGGTGGACCACAATTGGGGGACATTATACCGAGCTTTGGAGGTCACATCGCTCGGGTAATATGGGATGGTCGGGAGCGCTCGCCGGCAGCAGTTCTTGAGTGCATGACTAAGAGGAATGCATTGAGGGAGTTGAGGTCAATGAGGTCCAGGATGGATCCCGTATGCCAGAGTGCACTGCAAAATGTCCAACTGACCACTTTGGTAGATTTAATGTATGAAAACATCAATATGACACTGATCTCGGCCTTCGTTGAGAGGTGGCAACCCGACACGAACACGTTTCACCTTCCCTTTGGTGAAATGGCTATCATGCTACATGATGTGGAACACATTTTGGGCCTTCCAGTTGATGGTGTGATGCCTGATTGTCTTCATCGGGCAGCGGTTAACGAGTTCGTGCAAGCTATTTTCATGAAGCCAATGGCAGATCTAAAGCAAATGGGCATTTATGACAAGGGTGCCATAATTGATGTCGATTTGAGGTCGGTTGCTGTTTCGCCCATGTACCCCTTGCCCCATAGGAGACGGGCATGGTTGTTGAGCTTGTTGGGGAACACTATCCTCGTGGATAAATCGAGGGATAGAGTTAAATGCGCATCCGCGTGGCCTAGCACGATATTGTCGTCTGATTTGCTTGTGCGATTACCGCCTACCTGTATCGACAGTTAGGGATGGCGAGCAGGGCTGGGACAGCGAAGATAGCTGGGTGTTTGACCCTTTTGCAGGCTTGGATATATGAGTATTTTCCCTCATTTAGGCCACACAGTGAGCAACCGGTTCGGGGACCTCGAGCGGGCAGGTGGTTTCCCAGTCACACGGTTAGATCAGAGCCACGCCTACGGTCGATGAGGGCCTCCCTGGATGCGTTGACGGCCGATAAGGTGTGCTGGTGCCCTTATGGAGGTGCACCTTACAGGTCCTGTGAGAGGATGTTGTACATGGGCCCCATAAGCTAACCAATGTTTTGTGTGAATGTTTTAATTTTCTTAATTTTTTCATAGTATGCATATTTGTGGGCGGAACTAGCGGAGACGATGATGCAGCAACCTAGTCCTCACGAACCGACGAGGCGAGTGAGTGAATACAGTTACACAACTATGTCTGATCTGTATTCTCAATGGTGCGCACAATTGCATATCCAGGTCCCCGCGCAGCAAGCCGATCAGGGAGAGGAGGATGAGGAGGAGTAGAATTAGTTGTTAATTTTTAATTTATGTTGAACATTTTAATTTCTTGTTGTATTGTTTATCGTTTTGAGACTGATGTAAGTTTAAATTTGTGTGGTTGTATCGTAGACTTGATGTATTGCTGAGTATTTTAATTGCTGGTTTTAACGTTATGTATTTTAATTCAAATTATTCACCACCAAATACATAAAGCAAAAATGACAACAATGTAACAAGCGCCATTGACCAAATATATATATATATATACATAGTTTAATACCTAAGACAAAGATCTAGTTTGAGCATCCCTAAGACCTTTCCATTGATCAATACGAGCCTTAAAAGGCTCATCCCAACCTTCAACAGTACGGTCTCTCGCTCGGTACCACCCAGTATGAACAGGTGGTAGAGGGCATTGATCGTGTAAATAAAGAAGAATGTAATGGCACTTTTGTGAATGCACTATTCCGAATATTTTTCCTGGTCTCTTCATGCCAGGTCCTGCTCTCAAGGGTAACACTGATATACATGTCTCAGCTATCTGCTCAAATTCGCCAGCTGGTGTTGCAATGTTGATCCACATAATGTTCAACATTGTCGCTGCTGGAAATAAATCTGCCGGAGTCGACATCCAAAATTCACGCCTGGCTGGTCCAACCATGTTACCATTTATCCGGTTCATTGATTTATTGTACTCTTCCCGACACCCAAAGTGTGCCGCCAAATACATGTCTTGACGCGCTAGCAATTCACTTTCCATTGTTGTCCGGACAGTTTGCCATTGTTGTTGGCCTCCATAACCTGCCTCGCCAATGCATCTGAACCCGCAGTTTCCATCCGGCGCAACGTCCGTCCAACCAACAATATATGGTAGAAAGAAATGTAGCGTCGTCCTTGAGCGGAAAGGATCTGTACACATCCTAGAAATAACTGCACATCAAAAGATACATCAGTCTTAAAAATACCAGGCATATAGATTTTTTGACATATTATAAAAAATAAACCAAAATAAATAAGGAAAATGAAACCTATTTCACTCATCCCGACAGAAGAAGAACTGGATCCCTTTTTTCTCATTGAGTTCGTGGTAGTCTTGCTACCACGACCCGATCTTCGGCCGTACTCAAACCCACTAGGCTCGCGTCTGATGGATCTGGAAATCGCGGGTCTCCCTTTGCGTGGGGGGCTGATCTCTGGATCAGGAATATCGGCACTCTCGGGATTCAACTTCTCGTGGAGGGTCTGGTTTACGTCGCGTATCACTGCTGGATCTTGCTCCCGAACCTGTTGAACGAGCAACTCAAACAACTTCAAGTCCTGGGACGATGGATCATCATTTGACCCTGGGGTGTCACCATCTCCAACTACTGTCAGTTGTCTCCAGAACGTGTCTATCGATGTGTACTGCAACTTCTCTCCATTATCGTACAGGTGCATCAAAGAACACGCACACGGAAGGTGGTGGGTTAACCACAACTTGTGATCGCACCTGTTTTCGCCTTTAGCTCTCCTCATCGTCAACATGTCATTGAACTCCAGTGCAATTAAATCAATGGCATGATGAGAAACATGACCGTGCAAATGCTTGAGGAATCGAGATTCCCTATGATATCTGTGCGAACTCCTAGATCGCCAAGCTCCTCGAATCTCGGTATGTTGATTCTCAAATGATGGTGAATCCTCACAAACACGGTCAAATGTGCCTCTCCCACTTCCGATATAATATTTGGGTAGAATGTCGACTCTCCACCGAAGTCGCGATGTTCCCAAAGTGAGGTACCATATCGGTGAAAGCACAAACAAATTTCTCCTTATCGGCATCCTCGTATCATTCAGATAATTCACAACTTCTTTGTTCTTTCCAATCCACACGCTTTGGAGAGTCATCCACTTCATCTCGAACTCTTGAACGGTCTTTGCATAAACAATGGGGTTCCAGAAATGATGTTTGAAATGTAGCCCACAACCATTCTTCTTCCCCCCAGTAAGTGCGTTGACCTTATTCTCCACATCGTTCCCAATATGCCATATGCACAAAAGGTGAGGCACACCTGGAAAGACATTGGCAATAGCTCCACTCAACCCATACTCTTTGTCCCTCACAAACACACCCGGCTTAACATCGGGACCCAACAACTCATGCAACTTCCAAAGCAACCACTCATATGAATCCTTCCTCTCGTCCCGCATGAATGAGTAAGCAACTTGGAAGTTTTTGTTAGTTGGTGTCACACCTACTAGATCGCACAAGGGCCACTTCGCCTTGTTTGTCATATATGTACTGTCGATGAGAATTACATTTGGGTACGTACGGACCAACTTCAACGAGTACGGGTGGCATAAAAGAGGCGAAGATTGCCATCATCATCAAAGTTTGTATATGAGACGTACCCGACTTTCGCCAAGTGGAGAGTTTGTTGGCGATTGTCCTCCCATCCATACCCTCGGCGCATCTTCGCCGCTCGTTGTATATTTGTCGAGCGTTTGAATTACAACCGAGGAACTTTATCTTCGGCGATATACGTATCGTGGCTGGCGTGCACCCCGTGTCGGTCATTTCACGCACATGTTGTTTCATCTCAGGGTTCAACGGGTGTCCGTGACGATGTCCTTCCTCGTACACGATGAATTGATGATTGTGTATCCCCATGTCTCCATCGCAAGCACGAACTCGCCATTCCGTTTCATTACGGGTCCACGCTACAATGGCAAATTTACAACCGCACGCCTTCATCGATGTCGATCGACCAGTCACTACTGCATCAAGATCAGTAATTTTCCCGCGATATTTGCCATACCTAAAACACTTCAAGTAACACCTTCGCGGACTGTCCAAATCTTTTTGCTTGTATGATGCCCTTACGAACCTAAACCCAATGATCTGAGCTATTAGGTTGGCCCACTGAAGCACTGCTTCTATATTATCAAACACATCTTCTGTAACAAATAACGATGAATAATCAACACCGTCTCCGCCAAACTCTTCTAACTCAACCTGCAGAACAGTGTCACATTGATTAATAATAATATTAATAATCATAATATTTTTTCCGCCAAATTATACTAAATAATAACTTACAATAAAACTACTCACTTAGAATAACAGTGACAATAACAATAACATTATTAAACATAATAACAATAATATTAATAACAATAATATTAACAATAACATGCATAAACCTAAACACTAAACCCTAAACATTATTAAAAATATTATTAATATTCATAATAATTAGCACTTCAAGTAACAATTATAATAAACACATTATATATTAATAATCAGAATAATTAACACTTCAAAACATTATTAATAATAACAATAAAAATAATAACAATAATATTAACAACAATAACAATAACAATCAACACATAACAATAATAATAACAATAATAATATTAATAATAATAATAATAATATTAACAACAATAACAATAACAATCAACACATAACAATAATAATAATAATAACAATAATATTTTTTCTTTGGTGAAAAAAACAATAATATTAACAACAATAATAACACAATATTTAAGTTGAATAAAATTAACAAATATAAATAATTAATAATAATAATAATAATAATAATAACTATAAATTTAAGTATAATAATTATTTTAATAAAAATTCCAGATTTTTGACCCGGTCGCACGCGGCCAAACAAACCGCGGTGGTTGTCGCATACGCCGATCGCGCGGCAAGGCGCGCACGCGTGCGACCGACCTTGCCATACACCCGCAGCATTGCCGCGATCGGCGTGCGGCACCTACCACCGTATTGCCGCGATCGCGTCGCGGCGGCCACCGCCAAAATGGAATTTTTCCGGAAAACTAAATTTTAACCAAAACTTAATAAAAATAAAATTTACAAACTAACCTCCTCCTCTTCAGATGATTTGTCACCTTCCTTTGACATTATAGATTCGATTTCAAAAATCTAAGACAATTATATAGAATTTGGAGATAAATTAGTTTAGGAGATTTGAGAGAATGAGGAAGAAGAGAGAGAGAGGAGAGAGAGAGGGAGGGGTATGAAATGGAAAATGGGGGGCTACAATAGTAAAATGGGGGGCTGCAAAAATCAAACCCCTAAATATTTAGGGTATTGGACAATAATTCACTGAACTTTGACCTTTGATAATAATACACTGTACTTGTAACGCCCCGGAAATTCAATTATAAAAAAAAAAAGTCAAAGTCAAACTAACGTTAACAGACAAAACTTAGCAGAAGACTTCAAATTTAGTTTGGGCGTCACTGCCGTATCCCCGAAGGAATACAAGGCGAGAAAGGGAAACACAACTGTCTGCTAACGGTAACTACTAACAACTCAAAACAAACTTTAAGAATTCATAACGAAAACAATATAAAAGGTTCAAGGACTTCTAGACTCGTCGTCCTCACTTCTAACTCCCGTCCTCAGCATTTAGATCTTCACCTGAAATCAAAACATTTCAGAAAATGAGGGGGAAATCTCAATAATGTCTACCCCTAACGTTTAAAACAGTTTAAGTTCATTTCAATTCATTTTGGGGAGAGGGATCGAATCAAACATTTTACAAACCTTTAACCCTTAACTGCTTTCCTCAACCCATCCAATCCATATTTTAATTTGCGGGCGGGATACCAAATCCCTTAAAGTAACATCGCCTACCAAAGGCATTAAGAGCATCGCCTACCAAAGGCATAAACATCGCCTACCAAAGGCATCAAAAACATCGCCTACCAAAGGCATCAAGAACATCGCCTACCAAAGGCATCAAAAACTATCCTATATCAGGGAAGGAAGCCCTGATCTCCTGGTCCATAACCCTGCAGGTTGTTACACCTGCACAACAGGTTATCCCCCGAAACCCGCTTAACGTTTCCACTTGAATTATTTAACAGTATTCAAACTCAACTCACGACTCTCAAGTCAAACCATCCCAAGTTATCAAAACCATTAACAAAACTTCGAATAAAAAAAAACCATCCAATTTCTCGACTCAAATAAACCAAGATCACAATCGAATCAAAAAGATTATCAAAACAGATGGTCGTATTTTCACAAAAGTCCCCTTTCGGGATGCAATTCTCAAAATAGATTATAAAACATCAAAACACATTTAAAGAGCATCCCGATGGGGATTAGAGCATAGACAATTACCTGATATACTTCACAGCACAGCAATTAGAAGAACACACTTGAGCTCACTAACGTCTCGCACTAACTCGGGCCTAGAATAAAAGTAATTATCTAATCAAAACGCGTTCTAACGAAGTTAGTATTAACTATTAACTACCTAACCCATCCCCTAGGAACACTTAGGTTCCTATCATTTATGAAATTACACTTAACATCTCTAAGATAACACATAACATGATCACACATTAATTTTCACTCAACAATTCTTTATAAATAAAAGCAAACAGAGGACAGATTATAACATTCACATAAAACGGGTCACAACTCGACTTCCCGACATCCTATGGGGCTGGTTCTGGACTTTTCGGAAACCTCAGGATGTCTACTAAAACTTCTATGTTGATGGTTAAGCCCAACTCAGTCCCGAAGGACCTCAAAAACACCCGTCTTTCCCATTGGTCCAGATCTGACAGGTTCCGGTAAAACGGTTATAACTCGGGCTATACAAATCAAACGTTCGATCCGTAAAATTCCTATGGTTCCTAACATCTAAGGGAACCTCCAGTTCAAAGGGTTTGACCAAAAGGTAACTACACTAGCCGTGGCAACCCGATCTTTAGACACTAACAAAACTGTCCCGTTAACGGTAATCAATTAATTTGTTATTTCGGTTCTAACTTTTACCAAACGGTCTCGGGGTTCTAATTTGGACTCGAAACAGTAGCTAGGGTCTAAGATATGAAGTCCAACTTAGCTTAGGTCCAACAATCAACCTTCCCATCATAAGAATCAAATTACAACACATGAAATCAACTTTAATAATTTACTCTAATCCTAAAACATGCATAAAATATCATACACTAACATGGCATACCTCATGTACATAAATTCTAAACTAACCTTGTACTAATCATGCATGAAATATTAACGCTATCCTAAACATGAATTTCTTAACCAATAAACAAGAACCTTAAGAACATGTGAATAACCTATAAAGAACATATAAACATTTAAACTTCTAATCAAGAATCCCAAACAAAACTAATTTCTTTTAAACAAGATTAACTCAAGAACCAAGAACTAATAAACATAAACTCAACCTAACTTATTTAGGCAAAATTAAACATGAATTAAACAAGAAAGAACCCTAAGAAATAAAAGAACATGATATTTAACTTAATGAACAAGAAACCTAACTAATTTACAAGAATCAAGAAGACTTAGGTTTTCATGTACAAGAACCATAAAGAACTTAGTAACATTAAACTACTAATCAAGAACCTAAGGTTTTAATAACAAGAAATCAACCTAATTCATGTAACCAACTTAACAAGATTTACTTTTAAAGAACAATAAAGAACATAACGATTTTTATAACTAAAATTCAAGAATTAACCTAGGTAAATAAATTTCCAAATTCGTACATACAATAATATCGTGGTCTAAATTCTACGTAATTCATAAGTTAAAGAAACAATAAACGATTCAACCCTAACGAATTAACTATTACAACCTAATCTAATTACAAAAATTTACAACATAAAGTTACACATAACAATTAGAAAATTACACATAATTACAACAAGAAAAAAAATAATTACAATTAATTTCCCTAATTACAACACTAATAATACAATAATTATAAAAACAGAATATTAATAACAATAATAATTACAAAATAAAATCAGATTAATAATAATAAAAACAAGAAAAGAAAAAGGAAAAAGAAAAGAAAAACAAGAAATAACAGTTAGGGTTAGGGTTAGGTTTTAGGGTTTACGTAGGGTTGGTCTCGGTGGTTCTGGGCAGGCGTCGACGGCGGTGTGCGACGGTCGGAGGGAGTGTCGGCGTCGGGCGGTCAGGGCGTCGTCGGGAGTCGTCGGGGATCGTCGGAGGGGTCGGTCGACGTCGATTTTCCGAGCAACAGCAGCGGCGCAATGATCGAGGTATTTCTTCGATCGACGGCCCGCGACGTCGGCGGTGGCGAGGGTCGCTGGTGGTTAGGGGGCAAGCAGCGTGACGACACCTGTCCTGTCGCGGCGGCGGCGATGGTGGCGGAACAAGCGGAGTTAGCGCAAGGAGAGGAAAGAGAAAAAGAAAGAAGAAGGAAAAAACGGTGATTCTGGCGAGGGTGGCGACGGTGCTGGTGGCGTCGGTGGTCGGGAGGCGATGCTGGCGGTGGTGGTTCCCGGTGATGGCGGCTGGGCGAGGCAGAGGAAGGAGAAAGAGAAAACGAATAGAGGGAGGGAGAGGAAGGAGAAAAGGAAGAGAGGGGGGGTCGGTTGCGGTGGTTTCCGGTGCTCCAGGCGGCGGAGCTGCGGCGGTGGCCTGGTGGTGGTGGCGCGGCTGGCCGAGGGTAGAGCAGGGAGAGAGAGAGAGAGTTGGAGGGAGCTAGGGTTTGGTTTGATAGGGATTAGGGTTTTTAGGGTTTGAGAGGGGAGAAGGGGTTTATATATTAATACCCAATTTAGGCCCAAAACTAATCCTAATCCAACCCATTTTAACAAATAAAAACTGATTTTTCTAAAAGCCTAATAATTCTAATAATAGTAATAATAATATTAATTTTAATAATCATATAATCACATAACAAATAATATTCACGTAATTAACCACATAATAATATTAACCAGCGGAAATTACTATTCTACCCTTGTTAGCCCCTCAACGGTCCTACGAGCTCAAGCGTTAGCATAAATAAACACATTACGAACAACAGTAAATAACGAAGTCAACCTATTTTATTAACGACGTCACGGTCAACATCGTTGGATTTTTCGGGGTTTTACAGTACTTCAAAGGGTGTTGACAGTAATGCACCCATAATGATTTTGCTAGTGTTTCAGTTGGTGACAATCCTACATGGCAGAGGGAGATAATGAGTTGACGAAAAAAAATTTAAATTTCTGATATGTCAGTTAATGTTCGGTTGTAATTTTTGTGGTTTTATAAGTAAGGATTGTCGGTCTCAGGGATGGGTGTGAGGCTTGATTGAGGTAATCGGTTTGTGGAAGGGGTTTTTCTCAATTGCGGAAAACGGTAAATTATGTAAATGAAAGCATTAAACTAATCTAGACAAGATAATAATAAAGAAAGCAATTAAAGGAAAGCAATAAAGGAAGTACTTAAGGATGAAAGCGATTAAAAGGCATGAATGGTGACAATAAATGAACAACGAAATTTGGAACGAGAAATTATACCTTCGATGACTAATCTTCAATAAACCTTCAATCTACACTTGAATTTCCCCCGAACAAACAAGAAATTGTGGTTTGGATTACCAAGAATCCCCCAAATTCTCACTAGTAAGTAGAATTGGAGTTCCTTGACCCTCATCCCCACTAAAAATGGAGTTGATTGTGGCTAACACTAGAAAGCTTGGAAAACAAGTCAACAATGGCATTTGAGAGGAGAGAGAGAGATAGAGAGAAAGCTTGTAAAACACTTCAATGAAGACAAGAGAGAGCTTGAGAGAAATTGAGAAAGCTTGAGAAAGTTTGAATACAAATGCTAGAAATCAAAGAAGGTTTTGAAGAACAATGAAGAACAATTGAAAACTTAAAGAACAATTAAAGAGAGATTAAAGCAAATAAAGGAAAGCAATAAATCTAATTCTACTCCTAAACTACCTAGGCTAATTGATTTTACTTAGATTAATACAAGTGGGTATTTATAGAAGAAGGAAAAATACAACCCAAACCCTAGGACTTTAATCGCAGCACGCGCAACAATTTCTCCGCAGACAATGTGGCTCGGGCGAGCCATAGGATTTCTCGGGCGAGCAACACTTCTGGCCGCAGCATTCACCGTCCCTCAGCATTATGTCGCAGGCGAGACAGTGGTCTTGCTCGGGCGAGCAGCGCTTCTGGGCAGCTTTTACCTGCCAACTTCAAACGCGCATAACTTCTTCATCCGAACTTCGTTTTAGACCCGTAAGATATCGATGGAAAGCTCTCAATGTGTACTTTAAGCTCCCAAAATTTGAGACCAATCGGAGTTGTAACGAAGGAGTTATGACCCAAAGAGTGAAGGCACACGTATTTCAAACCTTTGAGTTTGTACCGTTCCCTTGTTTTGCGCCAATCTTGACATGGAATTTCCGGCTTCGGTTTCGCCTCGGCTCTCGGCTCGGGTTGACTTGGTTTGACTCGGCTCTCGGGTTGACTTGGTTTGACTCGGGAAATAGCTCGGGATTCCCTAAAAACCTTCAATTAAGCCCAAACTTCTTCTAACTCCTTATTTTCCTACAAAACACCAAATCATTATATCTAATATATAAATAGGGGTTAAAACAAGCAAATATACCCTATAAAAGAGAAGAAATTCGGCTCGGAACGAGACCGAACAGTTAATCTACATAAGCAAAGGTGATTTTATAGTTTTTTTCTCTCTTCAAAGTTGATTCCCTTTGTTTTGTAGAATAGCTGACAGACATAAATTTAAAAAAAAAATTTGTCAATTCATCTCCCCCGCCCGCTACCTAGGATCGTCACCGAGTCAGCTACCGCAAGAATCATTATGGGTGCATTATTATCCAACACCCCCAAAGTATATTGTATTATTATCCAAGGTCAAAATTCAGTGTATTATTGTCTAATACCTCAAAATTTCAGTATATTAGCGTGCAAAAATCGAAAAAAAAAATAATTGTCCACAAACTAAGATCATCACTCATTTTAATGATTAAAAGATACTATAACACAATAACAAACTCCTAAGAAAAACACGTGTAAAGTATGAACCCGGTCTGGGTGGGACCCTAATGTAGGAGGCCCTTCCCCCATTAATCGAAGTTCATGGAAAGATTAATTCTTTTAGAGTTAGAAAAAGTTTTTAAAAAAACCACTTTGAATATAAGTTTAGACACTAAAGAAACTGTAGGGCCCGCGGCCCCGGAGGGCACGGTCCCCCGCGGAGTGTCGAAACGACGTAGGGTTGCTTATTGGTCCTAGGGTACAAATTTCAACAATTTCTTTTAAGGTATAAAATGTTTTCCGCACGTTAATGCTAAATCGGGCCAACTCTTCTACCTCGAAATTTCAGCACCAATATCTATTCGGGAATGGCCACGCGGATTTCCCAGATTACTCGAGGCCCAGGTCCATTCCGAATGGGATATTGGTCACTAGACATCAAAATGGTGTACTGGGCTAGCATATTGGCCCAAAATCCGCGAGGATTTTCCCGCCAACATGCACGACCCGGTCCACTATTTTATGTCTGATGACCTACAATTAGAGCGAAGTCGGGCGGGCCTTTGCCGAAATCCTCGCGGTTACGAGCGATTTCTACATCGCTGACGTAAATCCACCGGATTTACGGGCGATGTTCGAACATCGCCCGAAATCCTCGCGGATTTACGAGCGATTGCTCGGGCTTACTGCTCGGTCATGGGTATTAAAATTGGAGCGAAGTATTAGGCCCGAAAAACATTAATTTGCATAAAATTAAAAAGGAGTCGCCAGTTAATTTTCGATAAAATTAACAAAAACAAAAAAAGATGACTCCGGTCTTGAACCAAAATTCGGATCCGGGGGTAAAGGTATCGATGTAGGGGGATGCCCTTGCATCCTCCGCCTAGCGGCCCTTACTAGGTCAGGTTTATTAAGTAAAAAGTAAGTTGTCACTCAAAATTTAAAAAAAAACAAATGCATGCATAGAACTTGAATAAGGTTTAAATAAGTACAAAAATTAACGCAAATTACAGCGGGCGGGGTGATACGACTACATTTTTACAATTTGATCTAATAACTACGAAAACTGAAAAAAAAAAAAACAGAAATGAAGGCGGTGCCCTACCAAGCCTGCGCGGATCCGCCCAACTCCAAGTAGATATCTGGAATCTTCACCCAGAACTACTCAAGATCTGCAGAATGCGAGAAATCGCGTGGATTTCAGGTAAACTCTCAAATGTATCTCCCTTTTTCTCTCAGAATTCTCTCTGCTTTTCCTTCCAGCCTCCCCTTTTTCCTTCCCCCCTCTGCAGGATCCGCGCGGATCCTTTTATAGACGGAGGTCAGGGTCAGATCACAGCAGTTGCCTCCTCTTTCACTGGAAATCCGCGTGGATTCCAAGTAGTGGGGCCGTCAGTTACCGAGAAATCCGCGTGGCCTTCGGTTGACAAAATCTAGCAAATCCGCGTGATTTTTCGGGTCGAATAATTTGATCCGCAAGATTTTTCGGGTGGACAAGTGGGATCCGTGTGGATCTGTTTTCCGGGCCAGAGCTGGCAAATCCGCGTGGATATCTTACGGTGGAGAGTGACTTGCTTTGGGGGCCAAAATTGGATTCTGAGGATCCGCTTTCCGAGCCCCACGTTGAGTTGACTTTGATCGATTGACTTTGACCAAAAGTTGACTACTATTTTCGGTGTCTGATTAGCCCCACTTTGGTAGTCCGAGTAAGACGAAAGTCAAAGTATATATCTTGAAAGAACCTTGTAGTTAGCGGAGGTAGTCGATTGCTTTGATTCTTTGGATATTGTCCAGGTTGAGTTATCCAAGGGTAGCTTGAATATCAAAAGTTTGATCGGAGGTAGTCCGATGCTGGTTCAGGTGCTGGATATTGTCCAGGCTTTAATAGTCAAGGGTAGCTTGAGGATTTATCCGGAGTTAGTCCGCTGCTAGAATGGTTGCTGGATATCGTCCAGGCTTGATACGCTTTTTCCTGAAAAGGACAAATTTCGTAAGTATATGACAGATAAAATAAAAAAAGAAAAGATGAAATAAAATAAAATAAAATAAAATGAAAAATATGATAAAAATAAGATGAAAGTAGGATAAGGATACTCCCTTTCCATTTATGTTCAACCATTCATTCAAACTCTTTCTTTCAGCCACTCACACTCTCCTTCCACTCCATTTCTGTTGGAATCCCCGCGACGCCAGGCCATCCAAAGAGCAAATCCGCGTGGAGTTTTGGGAGACAAGGCTCTTGTTGTCCAAGCTTTGGGAGAAATCTGCGTGGAGCTCGAACCCAGGACATATCCGGGTAAATTTTCATAACTCGCTATCTTCATCTTCAACCTTGTGCTCAAGCTCAGGGACTTGCAATTTTCAGCACAAATCCGCGTGGTTCCCCTGTCCTCAGTACCAATTTTCAAACTTAAATTTCTTGGTATTTTTGTGTACCCAGATCCGCGTGGAGCCTCAAAAAAATCCGACTGTTTTGAGCTGTTGTTGAACCCAAATCCGCGAGGATTAGAGCTGGATTAGAGCTGGATTAGAGCTAGATCAGAGCTGGATTAGAGCTGGATTTGAGCTTGAACCGGTTTCTTGGTAAACTAAGCTTGAACCGGGTTGAATTTGAGCTGGATTAGAGCTGAATCAGAGCTGCACTTTTGCCAAAATCCGCGTGGTTCCCAGCCGTAACTCAACAGGTAAATGTATCAATTCAACTTCCAACTTGAACTGCAAACTGTTCAAAAATGCCCGAAATCCGCGCAAATCTAGCAGGCGAGTACACTTCAGTCCAATTTTGAGCTTCAAAATTTCAAGTACTTTGAAACATTTTTGTTGTATTTTGTGGCTTGAATCCGCGTGAATTTCAGTTGCAATTGAGTCGTTTTTGCCCTTGTTTTATTCTTTGAAATCGCGTGGATTCGATTCGATCGAAATTTTTTTTTTTTTTTTGCTGAAATCCGCGTGGATTTCAGTTGTAGTCGAAAAATTTTTTTGCTCATGTTCTTGAAATCCGCGTGGATTTGATTGCGATTGAGAATGTTTGCTCTGTTTTGTTCTTTGAAATCGCGTGGATTCCATTGCGGTTGAATTTTTGCCCACGTGATACTCGGCCGTGATAAGGTTAAAAGCGGGTTCTTGAGCTTTTGTTTGGGCATGCCATAAAATTATGTTTGAAATTTAATGTGTGTTGGGTGACAAATCGCGTGGATCCGACCCAACCCATGCACATGTCGTCTTGAACTTAAATCCATTAAGATTAAGTTTTGGACATCCCACTCCGTTTCTTTCTTTGGATCCGCATGGAGCTCCACTGGGCCGGGCCAAACAAAATTTACTTGGCCCAAATCCGCGTGGACCTCCGCTGTTCTGGGCAGTTTTTTGCTCTGCTTAATTAAATCCGCGTGGGGCTTGATAAACCTGTTCTGGGTAGTTAAATCCTGCTCCCCTACCGGGCCGGCGCTTTGGCTTCTCGGGCCCTGAGTATATAGACCTCGTCTCGGATGAAGAGGATGATTGAAGGGCACCCATGTATAATGCTTAGACAATTATCGTTTCATTTATTATTTATGAGCTATCCTAGACGCAAACATTGATGCAAATGCTAATGCATGAATGCTCTTTTTTTTTTGTTATTACTATTATAAAAAGAAAACTAAGATTACATGCGATGCAAAACAAAACAATTAAGACAAGACGTTGAGCTGTGGTCAAAACAAGAGTTGATTTCTATAAATATTGTCGGAAGCAAATAAATCTTGATTACACCAAAATTTATACAACTAGCCTCCTTGCAAACAAATAGCTCGGGCTTTTAATCCCAACAACTTCGACAAATCTGCGAGAATTAGCATAGGCTTAACTCTAACCCCAAATCCGTGTGAACCCAAGCAATGGCCCAGGAATCCGCATAGATCGATCCGACTGTGTTTTGGCCCAAAATTTGCCAAAATCCGCGTGGATTCGATGCACTGCCCAAAATGCAAAATCCGCGTGGACCTGTACTTGGCTCAATAACCTGAAAAATCTGCGTGGATCCGCCCGAACATATCAGAAGAGTATTTTGGGCTAAAGGTTTGGAAAACTGCCCCAAAACTGTACTTGGCTCAATAACCTGAAAAATCCGCGTGAATCCGCCCCAAAACTGCTCCGAACATATCAGAAGAGTATTTTGGGCTAAAGGTTTGGAAAATCCGCGTGGATCCATAGGGGAAACTGGGCCAAGCGAAATCTGAAATCCGCGTGGATTGCAAGTCCCAACCCCGACTTCGCCAGTAAAGAAATTCTGGGCCGAAAAGAGGAAAATAAAACCTCAGAATCCACGTGGATTCATAGTTTTTTTTTTTTTTTTGAGGTTGGAAGAAACATGATTTCGGACTTTGGCTTCAGAAATCTGCGAGGATTTACCGGGGCCCGGATAAGATTTTTGAAAATTAAAGCCCTATAAAGGTCTTAAGTTGCATGAATCCGCGAAGAGCTCATGTTGCTTCAAAGGCCAGAAACAGATAACCGAAATAAATTATCGGGAAATTTTTTATTTGTTTGGGCCGGACTTTAGAGAAGCTTCCTACGTATCCACATTACATGGAATTAGGCCATCGTAGTTCAAATGGTAGTGTAAGTGTTTAGTTGCTGACTTAAATAAGTCAGTGGCTAATATCTTATGGGTAGTTTCTGATTCTGATCACAAGTTGCTATAATTTATATTGTTTTTAAGCATAGAACCTCCTTAGTCGCTGTAGGTTTATTGAAGCTTCTTGACTCATATGTGAATACACTAGGAGCGATATGCAACCCAGGATCCGTAAGAACTTCATGAATGAAAAACCTTTATCTTCAAGTCCAAATCGATATATGTGAACATGCTGTTGTAAAAGTTGTTCAAGGGCTTGGCGTCTAGTGTTATACATTGAACATGCTTTAAAAAAAGTCGTTCTTATGTAAAAGGTTGTTACAAGAGTTGATGATGGGCATTTGCTCCTAAGAATCCGCGAGGACTTTTCCCTTCGGTCTCACAAAAATCTGTTAGGACTTTTCCAGAACCATAGCTTATTTTTGCTGGATAGTAGAGCTTGACCTTGCTATCCGATGAACATGAAGGAAAGTGACAAGACCAACGTGTCATTTTCGCGAGAAGAGATGAGGACGAAATCCCTACTCTTAGGCACCCTAGATTGACTGTCAAAAGGTGAGAAAAGGGAAAAATTTTGTCCCTGGATGCAACCTGTAGTGATTAGGAAATCTAAGCCAGAATAAGTTGTATTCTGATAGCCCCCAGTTGAAAAAGAAGACATAGGGAAAGAGAAAGCCTCCAGATCCAAAGGAAGACAAAGGGCAAGAGAAAGCCTCAATGTCTACAAGGATAAGCCATGAAGAAAAGAAGGTGTGAGACTTCACGATCAAGATTAATCAATAGTGGAAAAGACCTTATATCACATAACAATAAGACCAATGAGAGCAACGATGATGCATAAGGCCAAAAACTTGTCAAAACAAACTCTATTTCAATACTATGAGCGTAGGACCAAAACACAAACCGATCACTCTATGTTGTACCTCTAAACAATCATATATCACCTTAGCAATTGACGAGCTAGTGAAGCTAGTAGGTCCTCACTTTAGGTAAAGTGGAACACTCCTCTCAATGTGTTTAGAAATATGTAAGGGTTCACTCAAACTCGTTCCAATGCATACAGCTGCCATAAGCTTGGCAAGACTCTCAACTCTCCATCACTGAGGAAAAAATGCTAATCATGAGGACTTTCAAAAGGTTGTAATGGGGTTTAGGCTAAGGTAAGAAGGGAAATCATTTGGAAAATGTGGAGCTAAGAGCAACGACATTTCCACTTCATGCAGCGCAACACCTCCAAAAGAGCGCAAAACATCCCCAACAAATGAAACTTAGGATGGAGTACTAAAAATCTAAAATAAAAATAAAACTTCGTCTTTCTTTTTTCTTTTTTTTTTCTTTTTTTCTCTTTTTTTTATTTTTTGTTTTTTTTATTACGAATTCCTTGTTTTTGAACTTTTTTTTTTCAATGAATAGCATGAATATGTAAAGAACAGCTCGAACCCTAATAGTTACAAATTACAATCTTTGAAGATAAAAGGGGAGAAAAGATATTCAACAATGTACTTCTCTTGTAGCAACAAACCGACTACTCACTCTCAATAATTGACCACGAAACATTTCAAACAATCGAATCGTTGCTCATTCTATCTTGGCTAAAGGTAGAAAATTATGTAAAGGCCAAGGGTGCACACTTATAGGGTAAACAACAAGACAGGAAAAAGGGTTAGCAAGGGCTTGCAAAAAGAGGTCAAAATGTCAGGTGGCTATTTGGCTATGTAGCTAACAAAAAGATGCCTCAATCATATTAACACAATGCATATGCCAAATGTGACTTTAAGGAATGTCAAGCCCAGTTCTAGAGATGCACACATGGAAGAGTTACACACAAAAAGAAAATTGGGACTATATATATAATGAATAGTCTATGAAGGCTCAAAATCTCACGGGTTATTCTACTAACTCTTCAACTAGCTCAAAAAAGATAAACAATTACTAAGATTCAACAATCATGCAAGAAGTACTCAAGAGAAAATGGCTTGCACAGGGCAATACAACTCAAAGCATTTCGACTGGATAATTGCTTCGACCTAGACATTTCCTTCATTTTGATCAACATAGTGTCCTCAGGTTCTGTGGTACTTGCAAAGTTCATCCGCATCCCCACTTTGAAGTATTTTCTTATTGGCTCATCCTTTCCTTGGAAATTGTTCTAGTGCTTCAGCACATGGAGTGTTCTCTCTTGTTAGGCAAGAAGTTTGCTTATCAGTATAAGTGTTCTTCTAGCCCCCAGTTAGCTAGTTCACTTTCGATTTTGATTCCAGCTAACCTCAATGAGATGAAGTCTTTGAGAGGTTGAAACCTTAGATGAGTGTTGTACGAGGGCTGTAAGCTCTGCACAAGCATATCTACTTGATGTTCCTCAGAAGGCCGATCTACCATTTGAGCTGCTTTCGCCCTCCATCGAGCGAAGTAGTCAGAGAATCTCTCTTCCTCTCCTTGCTTCATGAGCTCCATGTCCCTTAAGGTGACGGGCATGTCAACATTGTAGGAGTATTGATGTAAGAATTCCTTGCAAAGTGAGCTCCATTGTGAAGTCTTGGCAGGACTGAGCGTATTATACCACTTCATGACGTCCGGGCCTAAAGTCCATGGAAAAATGATATGGTAAATATCCTCTTCTACCCCTTTTAATGTCATTGCTCCCAGGAAATTCCGCACATGTTGATGTGGGTTTTCAGTGCCATGAAACTTTATATCAGGCATGTTAAATTTCGGAAGCAATCTGCCCCTTGGAACTGATGTGAAACCAATATCATCCATGAATTGATTGTTAAAGAATATAAACTCTTTCAACATTTGCTCAATACGATCAAGTCTCGAGTTCGAAACCCCGTGGACTGATCCATCCTTCTCTTTTCCAGATTGTTCTACTTCACTCGTAGGAGGATTCTTCATATTCGAATTTTTCACCTCCTCCATGGCGTGAATGACAACGTCGATTCTTTGGTTTTGTGCCTCTAATTGAGCATTCATAGAGACTTGCATATTCAGAATTATGTTGGTCAATTGCTCCATTTCGTTACGTGGAGGTGGTGGAGGAGGCACCGGCTCCTCTCCATGGTCACTATGCGGATGACCTTCAGGATGATCATCATTAGGATCCGACATTATCTCAAATGGGTCAATTACCAAAGACTCGACACCTTCCTCAGATGCTTCTTCGTCGATTGCTCTTGAATTGGTTGCCTCAGACGATGCCCGATCTTCGTTACTGTCGTAGTGGACGTCAAAAGTTTCCAACCGACCCGTCTCGTCCACGATAAACCGAAACCAACCTATCACCCTCGAAGGTGGATGAACTTGAAGACTCAGCTCAACGTCGCTCTAAAACTTCATGCATGCAATGGATGAAGAATTCTATTTGGACCCCGAATGATCGAACTAAAGCTCAAAATCATATACAAAGCCCAAATAAAGCTCTTATGCAAAATGCAGACTCTGGCCTGGAATGACATATTTAGACCTTATCGGGCCGAGCTTGAAAACGAACTCAGGCCTCATATAAGGGCTAAACATACCGTTTCTAACCGACTAAACAGACCGAGGAGCCCATTTGGACCACACAAGAGCGGGCTCGCTCACAAAATCCGCGAGGATCCATGAGGCCCAGCAGCCTTATGCTGCCCAAATGACCTGCCGACACAAGATAAAAAGACTTCACACACACAGAAATGACCCTAAGGACACCTCAATTTAGGCCCAGTAGCAACCGAGCTCGCTGGGATCCGTGCGGATTTCATGGGCTCAGGCCTACTGAGATCTGCGCGGATTTCCTGGGCTCAGGCTTGCTACTAAGCCTAAATCCAGGTCAAACAAAGAAAGGAGGTGAAGGGGAAAAAAACGAGAATTTGGACCATACATGGCCCAGCTCAACCTGAGATCCGCGTGGATCCCCTGGGCTCGAGTGATGTATGGGCCAAATACTAAAGACAAGACGACGAAAAAGGAAAGCGGGAATACTGGCTTGGACCATACGGGTTCGACCCTGCCTGAGATCCGCGCGGATTTCAGGAGCCTAAACTCCGTATGGGCCAAGTCAGTCATCACGACCCAACACATAACCCTAGAAAACATCTTGACTTAGGCCTGGTAGTACCCGAGCACACCAAAAATTCGTGCGGATTTTTGGGCTCAAAAGCGCTACAAAGCCCAGACTGACGCCTGTAAGCCTGACCATTAATTTGGGCTATGCAAGCGCTGACCAGTCATAAAATCCGCGTGGATCTTCGGGGTCAGACCTTGTATAGACCAAATCAATTATCTTGGCCCACAACTCAAAAGAAAACGACCACTTGATTTTTTTTACTTTTTTTTTGTCTAAGCATTACGGCATGGTCTCAGGTTCGAAGGTTACAAAGAGCACATAGCACACAAATGAATTCCAACTTAACCAAGGGCCTATGTTTAGGGGGTTAAAGGGTCGGTTCGTCCTAACCTCTAGCTCGTGTCCCGAGTATTTGAACTTCCATGGGGTGCATGACAAGATTAATGTACCCGGGTTGCTCCCTTTTATCATGTGGATTAGGGAGTGGTGCACGAGTGGGAAAACAACCACCGGCTCGGTGAAGATCTAAGTGGACCCACCAAGTTGAATGGTTTTGTTTTCCCAAAATGAATGGTAAAAATGGGGATAAACCTAAACGGTGCCTTTTGTGCCCAACAAAGGGGAAAGCCCGAGAAAATGCAAACATGCCTAAAATTAAAAAACGTGACAACTTTTTTTTTTTTAAAAAAAAAAACCCGACTTTTCAAGTCTTACCCACTTACTAAATAAGTCCCCAGTGGAGTCGCCACTGTAGGGCCCACCGCCCCGGAGGGCACGGTGCCCCGCGGAGTGTCGAAACGACGTAGGGTTGCTTATTGGTCCTAGGATACAAATTTTAACAATTTCTTTTAAGGTATAAAATGTTTTCCGCACGTTAATGCTAAATCGGGCCAACTCTTCTACCTCGAAATTTCAGCACCAATATCTATTCGGGAATGGCCCGTGAGCCCGATGTAATCGGAAATCCACGCGGATTTCCCAGATTACTCGAGGCCAGTCCATTCGAATGGGATATTGGTCACTAGACATCAAAATGGTGTCTTGGCTAGCATATTGGCCCAAAATCGCGAGATTTTCCGCCAACATGCACGACCGGTCCACTATTTTATGTCTGACGACCTACAATTAGAACAGGGTCGAGGCGGGCCCTTGCCGAAATCTCGCGGATTACGAGCGATTGCTCACGCCTTGACGAGAAATCCACGGATTTACGGGCGATGTTCGAACATCGTCGAAATCTCGCGGATTTCGAACAATGCTCGGGTCGGCACATTGCTCGGTCATGGGTATTAAAATTGGAGCGAAGTATTAGGCCCGAAAAACATTAATTTGCATAAAAATAAAAAGGAGTCGCCAGTTAATTTTCGATAAAATTAACAAAAACAAAAAAAGATGACTCCGGTCTCGAACCAAAATTCGGATCCGGGGGTAAAGGTATCGATGTAGGGGGATGCCCTTGCATCGTCCGCCGTAGCGGCCCTTACTAGGTCGGGTTTATTAAGTAAAAAGTAAGTTGTCACTCAAAATTTAAAAAAAAACAAATGCATGCATAGAACTTGAATAAGGTTTAAATAAGTACAAAAATTAACGCAAATTACAGCGGGCGGGGTGATACGACTACTTTTTTACAATTTGATCTAATAACTATGAAAACAAAAAATGAAATGAAGGCGGTGCCCTACCGAGCTGTCTTGGATCCGCCTAACTCCAAGTAGATATCCGAATCTTCACCGTAACTACTCAAGATCTGCAGAATGCCAGAAATCCGCGTGGATTTCAGTGGCCGACTCTCAAATGTATCTCCCTTTTTCTCTTAGAATTCTCTCTGCTTTTCCTTCCAGCCTCCCCTTTTTCCTTCCCCCCTCTGCAGGATCCGCGCGGATCCTTTTATAGACGGAGGTCAGGGTCAGATCACAGCAGTTGCCTCCTCTTTCACTGGAAATCCGCGTGGATTCCAAGTAGTGGGGCCGTCAGTTACCGAGAAATCCGCATGGCCTTCGATTGACAAAATCTGGCAAATCCGCGTGATTTTTCAGGTCGAATAATTTGATCCGCAAGATTTTTCGGGTGGACAAGTGGGATCCTCGTGGATCTGTTTTCCGGGCCAGAGCTGGCAAATCCGCGTGGATATCTTCTGGGCTGGAGAGTGAGATCCGCGCGGATTTTGCTTTTCTGGGCCAAAAACTGGGATCCGCGCGGACTTGCTTTGACTGGGCCAAAAATTGGATTCTGCAAGGATCCGTTTTCCAGGCCCCACGTTGAGTTGACTTTGATCAGTTGACTTTGACCAAAAGTTGACTACTATTTTCAGTGTCTACAGAAACCCAATTGGAAAACCTTTAAAACCCCAATTAAAAGACCAAGAAACCAATAAGCTCTGCTAAAGTAAAGAGATGCATATTTGTGCGCTTTACGCAGTTGAGGAAGAGCTAAATGTACATGTATAACATAATGGAATAAAAGATACAAAACAACAAACCAAGGTAAAGCACATTGTAGGAACCCAAGAGGGGGGGGGGGTGAATTTGACAAATAAACTCTACACACTATGTAAGGACGTTAGAGCAAACTTCCTTGGTTTCAAACCAATGATCAAAACATAGTGTAACTGAAATGCCTCATTATATTTATATCAATCAAAGAACAAGTTATACTTAGAAAACAAAACAAGAAGTAACAGCCCGAAGGGAGTTACTGATGGGCTCACTGACCAAGACTGAAGGTCCTTAAGTCAGCTACAAATAAGGATCGTCGTAGGAAGAACCCTAGCGGCGATTTGGAACATGATGGATTACATTGAAGCACAAACTCACAAAGTCTTAGTCCGTCAAGACTCTGTTACACATCTTCTCACCACCACATTTGGATACACCAAATGCTCACCAAGGTCCTCGGCAATACCTTCACCAGAGGTTCTTTACTGGCTACCTACAACTTGGAACCATTGGCTACACACTCAGAAATCCTCACGATTTCTTACCCTGCGATTACTTCCGTGGAATCGCCTACTTTCTTAGTTCTTCTATCGTCCTTTTTATAGAGGCCTTTGGATGCTTGGACTTGAGTCCTTCCAACGGTAATTTGCCTTATGTGTTGATTTCTTCCCTTTTGCTGCTGCAATAATCATGATTGATTTCCCTTGATTTGTTTTCTTTTTGTATCTACAAGAATCATGCCCATAATCAGAATATATAATATATAATCAGAATATATATGTATATTATATACACATAATCATAATATTTAATCAGAATATATAATATAAGGAAATATCCCTTTTCTGGATCTTGTGCGTGATTTTGACTTTCATTCAAAACTTCGTATGCTTCATATAAGGTCCTTCATGGATGCGTAGGTGAAGGACCTTGACCCTGGTCCCAACACACATTACCCTACCTTAATGTTAGCCCTCTAGACTCCCTATCTAATGTCATGTCCTCCTCTAAGTGTAGGTGCTTCAAATTAGTTATAACCACCTCTCTCATGAACTTTTTGGGTCTCCTTTATCCCTTACGCTCAATGGATATCCTAATCCTTTAACACGTCTTAATAAGGGCATCCTCACTTTGATTAAAAGCTACTCCCTCTGTTATTTTTTATCTGTCATTTACGGTTTTCAGTGCCAATTTTTAATCAATAATTTCTAATATGAAACTTTTATAGAAAAATATAATATTACACTTTTTTAATAGTATTTTTTATTACGAATCTAATGATATCAATTTTATATGATGAATCATTATACAAATTAAGATATTAACGGTCAAAGTTTTTGCCACAATTCCCTATGCGACAGATAAAATAAAACGGAGGTAGTACTATATGAAGAAAAAACAATACTTTTCATTTCTATACTATGTCTGTGAGCGTGATTTTTCAAAGCTTTTTAATTGTAACAACTACATAGAATTTCAAATTTATTAAGATTATAATCTACTCATTAGGTACCTTAAGTAGATAGATGGTGATGATGATAAAAACAATAATAATTTTTTCGGGGTAAAAGTTACATCTGGATAGTTCGCAAAAGTCCAATGCTTAGTGTATCATTCGTTATAAAACCATCCACCAAACCCAATGCACAAATCTCTATAAATAACCCCCATCATTCTTTGAGATGACAGGACGTAAGTGACTCTCTCTGCATACTCCTTCTTCCTCTAAACTCTTCCCTTATTCTTCCTCGAATTCAGATGCACCAGTCGATCCTCTAGGGCATCGCACCTTACTAACTTGAGCGTCGGAAATGCTCCACTTGGTTCTCCAATGAGATCTTTTTTCCAAGGAGGTACACCAAATTTGGCTGAGTCCATCCTTCAAGATGCCTAAGCGCCAAAACCGTCCTCTGAGACGCTCAAGCGTCGTGATATCTAGCGAGCCGCCCAACACCTTGAGTCATTTGTCAAGCCGCCAAGGGGGAGCCCTGACTTACTAACTCGGAGTGGCTCATCTATCTCATTTCGATCCGTGCCCCCAGGGTATCCTTTACCCAAAGTCTAACCTACTCAAACCTAAATATGTAACATTAACTCATCCTAAAAGATCATCACCATTCACTAGCCCATATTCATGCTTGTAAATCATATTCTCCCGTTTACAACTGTAGACTCTCAAAACGTGTCTTGTAATTACGCAATTGATTTTGAACATTTTTTCATTTTATTTTAAAATAATCTAGAATTAAATGTCAAAAACTTTTGAAATGCATAAAAGTAACAAAAACCACAAAAAAGGTCAAATAAAATCATCCCACAAACAAGCTTCCCGTTTCCATATCTAACTCTTTCCATAGCCAAATTTTACGAAAGCCTGTCATTTGGAATTGTCTCCACGTACCCCCGACTCAACTTTTCGATCACCAATCTTTCGAATGACCCATGTTGCTTGCCTGGTTCTAAGAGCTTATAATCGTTGGAAGTTCCCTGACAGTATTCAATTTATCTGAGTGCTTTAGCCAAGTTAATATGGTGATTATATGTTTTGCTAGAGACCTCGATAATCAGTGATCAAATGGTTTGATCACTGCCGTATTATTTGGTCCCACAATGTAACACAACCAACAATTCGGAATAGTATATGTTAAGTCCAAAATAATATGGCATTGTTTTGGGAAGCATTCAGAAATAATTTTCGGAGAAAATTCAAGAGGACACGGACTGTGTCACTCTCCCCGTAGGAAAATTGGTTTCTGTCTAGCAACATGGACTGCGTTGATCTGAATGCGGGGTTTTTATATAAAATGACGGTTTTGAGTCTCTTGACCCCTTCCCCTGGCCACATATTTCTATAAGTAGGGGGAATGGATGCCTCATTTTTCTATTCTTTCCTCAAGCCTTGAGCCATAAAGTCCCTCCTTTGAGAGACTATGAGGATCCCAAAAAGTCCCTCCGTTAAGAGACAATTTGGGAAGTGATTTCGAGAGTGATTTCTCGAGAACCTCCTATTGACATTTTCGGCTATCGTATTGGATACTACTCTAAAATCCACACACACACATACTCTCCATCTCAATTGGGTCAAGATCTACCGATCTAGCAGCCGATTTCTGGTAAACTACGTGGACCTTGGTGGAGGTTCTCCTAGTTTGGAGACTCGTCGCCTAGAGCCCAAAGAGCCTGTTAGGCTGTCTATTGAGAGTCTTCAGGTATAAATCTCTGCCTTTACAATTTGTCTCTTCTTCTAGGTTAGGGGTATTAGGTGAATTCCTAATAGAGTAATAGTTATGTTTTCTTCCGCCCCTAATAATGTGACCTAGTTAGGAATTAGGCCTATAATAATGTGACCAAAAACCTGACAGTGATATCAAAGCCACAATTTTATATGTTGTAGATTATACCGCCTATAATATGTGTTTCAATGGTTGATTCATGTTTGTGTAGACACCGAGTTTTAGCATAGTATAGTGCATGTTTTTAATGTATTATACCTTTTTAAAGTATTTTTGTATTTTTATAAGTATAATAAAGGGAACCGAAGCCCAAGTAAGCATGCGTGCTACATGCAACAAAGTCGAACCATGCATGCACTCTACATACACAATTTTGTACGTAAAAGTGGACTGAAACCGTAGCCATGCAACTTCATGCAAAACAGCAAAAGGGTAAGTCAAAGCCATGCAAAGTTCACGTAAAAGACCAAAAATACCATGCATGCTCACCTCAAGGCTGACTGGCCTTGAGCAAGGTCACAGGTTCGAAGTCCATTGCCAGCTCCATTATTTATCACCATACAAAAATGCACAACAGTGTGTACGCACTAGGGGTGTTCATAAATAACCGCCCCCAAAAATCCGATCCGGAAACCCGCTACCCGGTCATTAATTTAGGGTACCCGCCCCGAAAAAATCAATTTTAATCGGGTCGGGTACCCACCCCGGAATATTTTCGGTTAATCGGTTCGGTTACGGGTCAACCCCTAGACGTTTTCGGGTACCCGAAATTAAATTTAACATGTAGGTCCAGATTTCATTTTTGCCTATCTTTTTCCAATCTCCAGTCCGCTGTCCAGACCCAAATTTTAATCTTGAAAAAACCCTAATTTACGTTAATGTTGGCGGTCAGTGCTCCAATTCAAATCGTCCAAAAACTCAAAACGTGTGGAAACTCAGTGCCTGTGGTTCTGTTGGCCTAGTTTTAGAACAATTTTGAAACATTTTTTTGCTACTGGAGTGTTAATTAATAATCACAAATTAAAAATAAAAGTTGGAAACTCATATGATTTTAATTAATCGGGTGTTTTGGTTACTTTACATAATTCGAGGGTTTGGTCATTTCAATTTTCGGGTACCCGAAAAAATTATCCAATCGGTTCGGGTACTCGCCCCGTAAACACCCTTAGTACGCACATTTGAAGGCCGATCGGCCAATAAATGAGCTCAAGACCAAATTCATCCTCAAGTTAAGCACCGTCCAACTCATGCATGCATACTTGGAGCCCAAGGTCGATCGATCTTCCCAGGAAGCTAAGTTCACTCACAAATTAGCATCGTCGAAGGCTTGTTTATGCATGGTGAATGGTCAAGGCCGATCGGGCATCCCTAGGCATGAATGAACATGACTCGAGGAGGGACCATGTTGACCAAGGCTAGCTAGGTTTACCCTCCCTATCCATTTGATTCTACCTACCTTAGCCTATAAATATCACCCCTAAGCTCAAAGAAAGACAACTCCTAATCCCTTCTATTAACTTTTAGTCCTCCATTCTATCTTAATCTCATTCTTCCTACATTTCTATCTCAATCTGGCTACTTTTTCTATCCATTTCTTTATTCCACCATACTACCTCGACCTCCCATCCCAAACACAAAACCATATCTATAATCACCAAAAAATCACCCAAAACTAGAAAAACCCCTTTCTTTCCCTTAGAGTTGATCGACCTTTAGGACCACCTATCCCAAATCTTCACTTGGTGCTTCTTTCTACATCAACAAAAGGGTCACTAACCTCTAGAGGCTATTCTAGGCCGATCGACCTTCATCATAAGCAAACATAATCATCCATCTTAAAGGCTAGGTAAGGTTCCCATGCAAAACACCATTAGGTATTTCCTTTGTGTACTTCCTTTTGTGAATATGTAATTGTTATTTGTATCATATTATAAAAAGACCATTTTCATTAATCACGCATGTTATTGAATGATTTTGAGACATAATCCTTCAATTTGTTTTCCTTTCAAACTTTATCAAAAACACTATTTTAAATTTTTAGTAGAGTCTTTCCTAAAGCAAGAGGCAGATTCAGATGTCTTTACCTTTCGAGTCCGTAGCCTTACCCTCGGATCCACTTCTTGGTTTGTAGGCGAAGTCTTCTTCTTTTCATCGTTTTGGTTTGTCTTAGCTTTTCTCCTTAAACAAGTCGGATGGTGACACCTTTTACATCGGGATAGTATAAACTGTGTTTATCATGGTTTTACAATGAATCGATGCAACTTTATGGTGTATTTGTATGTTTTCAAATAGCGTTGCTTAAATTGCCTTCTTCTGAGCTCAAAATTTTATGAACCAATTGAACTAGTCCTAAAGAGTTAGAACAAGTGGATGTTTGCTCCCAAAGTTTAGTTTAGTTATTCACGAAATTCACACAGTAAAGGGAAGGTAATTTTACAATATGGTTATTCCTAAAATGTACAAATAATCCCTAAAGTGTTTTAAAAAGTAAACTCCAACAAATTCTCCATTTGTGAATGTTCAAGTCCCAAAGAGATGCAAAAAATGTCAACAGTATGTTAGGTTGCTATATTGATATTATACCCTTATGTTTAGCATCTTGATGGATTTGGTCTATTAGGGTGTAAGTATGCTAGTTTAATGGTTAATATTAACATGTAATATCTGCAACCTATATTATTTTGGAAACAATCATGTTTATACTTGACAAGCCTGGGGTTCTGATTGATTAAATTGGGTTCGATTTGGTGTGTGTGATCACATACTTATGGGTTTTCTGAAGACTGAAAGGGGTCACAGTCATGACAATGGTTGTCACTCCTGTGATCTGTAGCTAGGGGTTGAGCCCCCTGTGTTGACAATGGGTCACGACCGTGACACTAGGTGTAACGCCCGTGATCTAGGAAAAACTCGTTGCCCTCTTTGCCAAGTCAGAGGGTCATGGTCATGACGTTGGACGTCACGCCCGTGATCACTCTAGTGATCGCTTGGGAATTGAGATGTCGAGCTTGGTCACGGTTGTGACATGCGATGCTACGCCCATAACCAGTGCCATTTCAAAAGGCCCTAAACACATCAAACCTGAGAAAAGTTTATATTTGAGTCTAAAGTGTTTGGACTTAAATCTCGATTTCATTTAGTTTCCTGGTTAAATTGGATTTATCTTTACGGATATTTGTGGGGTGATTCCAGGAATTTCGTAACAAGGGAAGGGTAAATTTTGGAAATTAATTATCTAATCAATCAGTTGGGCATAAATTGATTATTTGTGGAGTTTTGGAAACTTTGCGAATAATTTCAGCATGATATAGTATCTGTTGGATTAATTTTCTTCATTTTGGAAATTAAGTGAATTTGTATTTGTCTAACTCTTAAAATTTTGAATTTCAAGTGAAAGGGGTATCAACTCTAGCCTAACATGATTTTAGGACTTAGAGAAAAACTTGATAAAATTTGGAATTTTGTTACGTTTAATATGCGGCTATACATGTAATGTGATTAGGAATCACTATTGAATCCAAAATGAGTTTTGGCTCATTCTCTTATTTGGTGGTTGTTCTTTGCAATCATATGCGTTCTTTAATGGTTATCGAAGCATGTTAGATATATGCCATATGTTATGTTGAAATGCTACCAAAATTGTTGAATCGCACACGCTCTTAGTATGGTCATAGTCGGTTTTGCCAGTCTGCAATCAAGTTTGGGTGAAATACAACATGCGTGTCATTGATTTGAATGAATACAATTTAATTTGATTAAATTTGTATTTGTGTTTGAAATCATTGTAACCTCATGACATAATGCCCATTTGTAAATTCTTGTAACATGGCGATATCAAGTTGAGTGTGAGCCCAAGCTGCAACAAGGATGTCGGTTCAAGTGGGAGCCATATCCATGTAGTTGCAAATTCAAGAAGGTGTTCTTGAAGGCGTTCAAGGAGTTCTTAGAGTCGTTTAAGAAGGAGTTCTTGAAGACATGAAGACTAGCTAGACTAGCCAAATAGTTTAATTAAGTCTAGGTGATCATACTAGAGGTTTTATTTTATGCTTTGAATGGTTTATAGTATGTTGTTATCTTTTTATTATGCCTATCGTACTTATCACAAGTGTCACCTAAAATTGCATGTTTAGGGTAATAAAATGAACTCCCACAAAATTTGAACCTATGGTTGCTCACCCTAGAGAACACTACTTGGATCATAGGTGGTCTCGCCAAAGTTATTCATTCCATGGGTATTTAGGAAGTTGGGTGGGATTTAAGTTTGTTCATATTGGTGGGAAAAAAGAGTTTTGGGTCATGAGCAACAGAGAGAGGTTTAGTATACGATACATTCCTCTTGCCAAGAGTCATTTCAAATGATTGATCATGGGATGATATGGCAATCAGACTCAAGTTTTGTTGGGCCACAGTCCACTTGAGTTGTTTATACCCTGTGGGTCTTGGTTTTTGTTAAACACTAATGAGAGTTAAATGTGTTTTGGTTTTAAATTAACTGGTTTAATTTCACATTTATTGATGAATAGAATCTAAAATAAACCTTTCTTGAATTGTAGATTCAATATGTCTGATGTTGCCTCTTTTTCTTCCATCTCCCTTCATTCTCTCCTTAAGATTGAAAGGTTATTGGGGAAAACTTCCTTGATTGACATTGGAACTTGAGATTTGTTGTCAAGGTCGAGAAGAAGGAATATTTTCTTGAGAAATCTAAAGGCCAAGCATCTGCCACTTCGGCCCCATAAAACTGAGAAAGCCAAATGGAAGTGTCATGTGGATGACGATCTTCAAGTGGCTTGTCTCATGCTGGCTACCATGGCCCCTGAACTTCAAAAACAATTTGAAGATAGGCGACGCTTGACATCATCTCTCAATTGAAAACCATGTTTCAAGAACATGCTGCAAGTGAGAGGTATGAGACCAACTGCCAAGTTATTGTTCAGTTGTGGTAATTTGGGGTTAAAATTAGGGTTGTCGAATCTACAGGGATGGTGTGTTAGGTTATCAGGAAATTGGTTTGGTTTGGGTTTCAAATTGCAGGAAGCAGTAAATAATTTAAACTATACTAATTATGCATTAAAAACAATGGAAACTAAAAAAAACAAGAAATTAAAAACAAAACATAACTACTAAAACAAGAACAAGAAACTAAACAAGAAATCGAAAGCATAATCAAGAAAGTAATTAAAAACACTCAAGAACGATGAATTTGAAAACTGAATTAATTATTGTAGTTAAGGAATGGAAATTATACCTAGCATTCAATGTACTAATCTTGAATCTTGAATCTTGAAATCTTGAATCTTTCTCCCGAACAAACAAGAAAGGCGTGATTTGGATTACTAAGACTGCTCGAATCCTCACCTGAAGGGAGAATTCGAGGAACCTTAATCCTCCTCTTCGCTAAAAACTGGATTTTTGTGGAGCTAATACTAGAAAAACGGAAAAATAACCGAAAGAACACAAGAACTTTGAAGAAGAGAATTTCATTAATCTAGAAAAGTGCAATTACAATCGAGAACGAAAGGAAACTTAAGGAAATTCATTCTAAACTTAGGTATACTAAGGACTAATGCTCTTAAAATAAAACTAGGTAAAAACTATGATGATTGCTAAGTTAGATATATTAGTGTTTATATAATGAAAGAAAATAAGAAGGAAAAAGAAAATAACAACTCCAAAACCCTAGCAGCCGCCGTAAACTTTATTTCCGGAACAGAGTCGACCGTTGCGGGCGCGACATATACGGTCGCGGGCGCGACCCTTTGCCACGGTCCATGGGCTTCACCACATGCTGACCATGGTTGGCACTGGTTTTCGTGCACCTCCAGCATCTGGTCATCGCGGGCGCGAAGTCATGGTCGCGGGCGCGAGCTCTGTTGGCAAGGCTGGTGATCAGAGATTTGCGGTAGGTAGCGGGTGTCACAGCCCTATCGCGGGCGCTATCCCCCTATCGCGGGTGTGAGGCCCAGTGTAGCGAGCGCTACACTCCTGGTTTTTTAGCTGTTTTTGCCTCTTTTGGCCCGGTTTTCCTTCTAACTACTGATTTCCTACAAAAACACAAAATCATCATAACTAATATATAATTAAGGGGCTAAATTAAACAAAACACCTTATAAAATAATATAAATTCGACTCGGAACGAGACCGAACAGTTATCAAATCTCGTCTTGAGGTTGGTAAGCTAGTTGGCCCTCATGTGTTGAAGATGATTAGTCTCTTCGACAACTTGAGCAGGCTTGGATTTCCCTATAGCCAAAAGTTGGCTACTGACACCATTTTGTGTTCGTTACATGACGGTTTCGGTCCTTTTAAGATGAATTAAAACATGAAAGGGCATAAGAAGAGCATTATGGACTTGCATGAGATGCTTGTCCAGGATGAGAGGGACATAAAGGTTGTTCGTAAGCCTACTGCTAATGTCTTGATGGTGAAAAGGGGGGGGGGGGGGGAGGCTTTAGGAAGCGTGCCAAAGGCAAGAGGGCTCCCTTTAATCGAAAGGCAAGGGCAAGGTTGTTGTTCAAGCTAAACTAAAGGTCAGACCCGATCCTGACCAAGACTTCTTTCACTGTAAAGGTAAGGGTCGCTGGAAGAGGAACTGCCCAAAGTACTTGGAAGATCTGAAGAATGGAAATGTGATTTCCAATACAAGTACTGATGTGGTTGAAATAAACCTATTGTTCATACTTTATGGGTACTGGATACCGGCTGTAGATCTCATATGCATTTGTGAAAATGTGCAGGGTCTAAGGAAAAGTAGGCGAGTCACTAGTCAGCAAGGGAGAAGTCAATCTACACATGGGAAACGAGCAAAGAGTTGTTGTTTGCGTAGTGACTTATAGTTTATCTTTACCTTCCAGGATTGTACTTGAACTTAATAACCGTTATTATGTTCCTGTAATAAGTCAAAAATTAATTTATGTTATCATCTTGGAAAAAGAAGGTTATCCTTTGAAGTCGCAAATGGTTCCTTTAATATTTATAAGCATGGAATTTATTATGGTACATGCATTCATATGAATGGTTTGTAAGTTTTAGATTTAGATAAACAAATTTTCACATCGAATCCAAGGAAGCTAAAACTTTTGATCCAAATCCTGCCTACCTATAGCATTGTCGTTTGGGTCATATCAATCAAAAACACATCCAAAAGTTGTATAATGCAAGCATTCTAGATGATTTTGACTTCGAAAAATTTGACATTTGCGAAGCATGTCTGATGGGTAAGAGGACCAGATCACCTTTTATTGAAATTGGTGAACTGCAAGTGATTTGCTAGGATTCATACATACGGATGTAGGTGGGCCTATGGACACTAGTGCGAGAGGTGGGTACAAGTACTTCATTACTTTTACGGACGATCTAAGTGGATACCAATATGTGTACTTGATGCATCATAAATTAGAATCCTTTAAAAGGTTTAAGGAATTCCAGAATGAAGTATAGAACCAACTTTGCAAGACAATCAAAGCCCTTTAATCGAATCTAGGTGGTGAATATTTGAGCCAAGAGTTCATTGATAATCTAAGAGGATGTGGAAATGTTTCACTACTCTCTCCTATTGGAACACATTAGCACAATGGTGTGTCCAAAAGGAGGAACTGTATCCTATTGGATATGACACGATCAATTATAGCTGAGTCGGATCCTCATGCTAGCTTTTTGGGTATGCTCTTGGAACTACTCTCATATTGAACAGAACTACCACCAAAGTTACTGAAAGGACACCATATAAGATATAGAGAGGAAAGGTTCCTAGACTGTCTTTTCTTAAGATTTGGGAATGCGAAGCTTTTGTCAAGGCTCAACCTAACGACAAGCTTGCACCCAAATCTGAGAAGCGTTTCTTTGTAGGTTACCCAAAAGAAACCAAATATACTACTTTTACAACCATTCTGAGAACAAAGTGTTTGTGTCTCCTTTTTATTTATGTTGCATGCTAAGTGAATCCTAAGAAGGTTAGATTAACTAGTCAATTTTTGTAATCAACTTTAATTATAGTAAAATCATGTAAATATGTAAACTTGTTATTTGACTTGCACATTTTCTTTTACATTCGCATGGCATAATAATTTTAAATGTGAAATCTATCAAATTTCTCCCTTTTTTGCTTTTTCCTTTAATTTGATTTTAGTAGAATTTGTTTTATTAAAACAGACGAATCAAAAGATTATCTAACTCTCAAACTCGTAACCTTACTGTCGAATACATACTCTGATTCGTAGGCAGGAGTCTCTTATTAAAGTTTGTTGGTTTTCTCATTACTGACTAGCGACTCTTTAAATCATAATTTGCCTAATTTAACTAAAGTTTATTTCGTTAATTTGCATTTATGATTGATTGTTAATTTGAGATTTGATACACAATACAAAAAGTGAGAGTGAGCCACAACAATAGCTAAGGTCGCCTGGCCTTACTGTTGATCGAGCCACGAAAGTAGCCAAGAACGCCTAGCCTTGTTGCTGTTCCGACTCTCTTTATCGTATGTAGGGATGGCAACGGGGCGGATCGGGGATGGGGGAGTATACCCCCGTCCCCATCCCTGCTCCCAAAACTCATCCCCATCCCTGTCCCCATCCCCGCTTCGGGGAATGATTCTTGCCCCATCCCCATCCACGCGGATTCCACATCCCCAACGGAAATCCAACGGGGATTTTTTGAAACTATCCTAAATTTAACTAAATTTTAATCGGATCCGGTTTTTGATCGAACCCGGTTTTTAACATGTTCAAAATACAACGTATTTAACTTGCTCAATTAATAATACATCAAAATCAAACAATAATACATCAACAAGTGAGAATAAATTGGAAAATTACTACTTTGTCCTTCCCATTAACATATATATTAAATTAGAATAAAGATTATTTGGTAATTTTAACATTTACGGGGATGGGGATTCGGGGATGGGGACAGGGAATTCACCCCAGCGGGGAAAATGGGGACGAGGATGGGGAAAATTTTGTCCCCATCCCCGCTCCATCCCCGAGCGGATTTTGGAAATCGTCCCCGTCCCCATCCCCATCCCCAATGGGGGCGGGGATTTTTCCCCAGAGCGGGGCGAGGCCTCAACGGATTCGGGGATTCCCCGCCCCATTGTCATCCCTAATCGTATGTTGATCAGGGAAGACCACCGAACTGACCTAGTGAAAGGTGCTTAGCTTTTTGAGTCAGTCCAGTGGTTCACTTTGGTTCAGACTGTTTTGTTAAATTAATGTCTTTATTTATACTTCATAAGAATTGTTAATGTTTTGTTAAACAATTTTCTGAACGAAACTTTTTCGAGGTATACAAATTGATGACTCCATTAGGGGATGTAAACTTTAAAAAGAGGGTAAAATCTTTAAAGAATTTCATATTTTTATGAAATCGTAAAAATGGAAAGATTAATTTATTTCACATTCTTACTATTTCAGGCGTACTACTTACCAACCTACTCTCGAACCATATGGTAGATGAGCACAAAAGGGATGGTTTAGGTATTAAACTTAGGATTACCATTAAGAGTGGACTGTCACTACTTGTGGGATACATTTGCATCATCAAGTATTTGATATCTCCTCTCACCCATGTTATACTCTAAGACTTCCCCAAAGTCAAAGAGAAACACCCTCCACACTCTCCTTATACATTCTATATGAGGAAAGTGCACAAAGGGCGATGAACATGTAGTACCTTTATCTTATCTGACCTAGTAATCCTCGAACCTAGAACCTTGGTTAGGTCACTCATTTGCATATATGCTAATTGAATTCATGCTTAAGTGTAATTAATTCAGTATGAGTCCAGTCCACTGTCCACATCAAGAGTTACTCTTAGGGGTGGAAATGAGCCAAGCCGGCTCGCAAGCCTTTGCAAGCCGGCTCGGCAAAAAGCTTGTATAGCTCGGCTTGAGATCAGCTCGGCTTGGCTCAGGCTCGAGCTCGTGAACTAAACAAGTCAAGCCAAGCCACGAATAGCTTGGCTCGTTAGGCTTGGCAAGCCTAATAGGCTTGTTTTAGTGTGTGTGTGTGTGTGTGTATATATATATATATATATATATATATATATATGTATATATGTATGTATATATATATATATAAATATATATATATATATACATACATATATACATACATACATACATACATACATACATACATACATACATACATACATACATACATACATACATACATATATATATATATATATGTATGTGTGTGTGTGTGTGTTCCAAAAGATTTAAGACATTAATTTAGCGTATCATATCGTCAAATCAAATTATATTCCAAAAGATTAAAATTTCTAAAATTATCACGTTTACCAACTTCCAAATTAAAGCATCAATTTATCCTTTTTATATATTAAAAAATCTAAAAGTAAAGGTATTAAACATAAAGGCCAAGCCTCGAGTCAAGCCAAGCCAAGCCCACAAGCTTTGGCAAGCCAAGCTCAAGCCGAACCCCTTCAAGCTCGGCAAGCTACAAGCCAAGCTCAAACTCACCTTAGACGTGGCAAGCCAAGCCTCAAGCCTTATGAGCTCGGGCTCGGCTTGGCTCATTTCCACCCGTACTCTGGTTCGCATAAAACCACACGAGTTGAGCCAAAAAAAAAAAATGCCCAACAATGATTGAAGGATGGGAGACCTTTTAGCCAGGCCCAACTCAAGATCACGTTGCAAGGCCAAATCTGGAGCCCATGAAAACCCATAGGCCACCCCACCTTACTGAAGGCTTCACCCACTTTCTCTCTTCTAGCCCGAAGCTTTCAACCCATGTAGAAATTCAAGGCATATTGGCTTTACATTTGGACTAGCCTACTGTTTCTACTTTGGGTCGTTTGGTTTTGCCTCTAGCCCAGGTTACTCATTGCAGATTATGTTCGGTCCTTTATGACTCACATGTGTCCAAATACCAAATTCATTTTCTACCTGAACATGAGCCTGGAAGGATCAAACCTAATGCGACTTGGTCTAAGCGGGGACAAGATGGACATTCTGTCATTGTAAACATCATGTTAGGCCCATATAGAATTAGAGTATGCAAACCTAAAAAGTGTATGACTCTTCCTTGAGTTAACATGTAAACATTGTGTCCATGTTTAGGGTCTTATGCAGGTATGTTAAGCCATGGAGGCATGGGGTAGTTAAGTGTCAGAGTCAAATCTTGAACCCTTTATTGATTCCCACAGAGGCGGGATAAGAGATCACATTTGAGCCCGAATCATAGATCTCCGCATAGGCATACTCGTTTCGAATTTGCACTACATCCCATCACTGATTCAACCTAAGATCCGCAAGTCCTCCATGGCCAAGGAAAACACCCAAGAAACCCTCATCCAAAATGCAGTGCCGAGGTGTCAACCTTCAAACGAATTTGGGATATGTTTACTAGGATGCAAGGAGTTTTCTTCTTTAACCTTTACGAACAGGACCAGAAGATTGACAAAAGGTTCAATGATCAATAGCAAGTGATGAATGACATGTTATAAGCCACCACCAAAATTAACGAAAGGATAGGTCTAGCTCCAAATGAGGAGGATCAATGGAGTTCACTGATTCCGGGCCGGAGCCCACCAAAAAACAAACCAATAAAAATGGAGGCAAAGGGTCATCCAAAGGAAAGGGAATTGCCCGTCTTACTTTTGAGGTGTCCTCCCCTTTGGGTGAATTCAAGAGTGGTCCGAAACCATTCATATGGAATCCGAATTTGATGGACGGTCCTGTTTTCAATGCCCTACCAAAGAAGATGAAGGGGCTCACCAAATTGATGAGCACAATCCTTGCATTCGAGGACTGGTACATGCACGTGCCAATGCCAACTCACCCTTGTCAAAGGTGGCCGACAAGGTTGAAGTACCCAATATCAATTTCAGGTCATCCGAAAAACCCAATTCATCATGTTAAGGAGATCCTGAGGTTGGCCCCATTGAATAAGATCAACACTTATTTGTATGCTACCGTCTTCCTGTCCACTCTCGACAGAGAAGCAAAGTATTGGTACCACGCTCTACCCTCAAAAGTCCAAGATGATTGGAATGACCTTTTCTAGACATTTATTAACCACTAATGTCACATTCAAAGGAAGAGGGCAACAAATGATGACCTGACTACCCTCAAGCAAAAGGATAATGAGTCCTTCCTCAATTACTATGAGAGGTAGAACACTAAGCTATCTCAGGTGAATGAGACCATCCCTCTAGGCTTGCAACCGCCCACATTTAAATAAGGCCTAAAAGGGAGCCTCACTTGACAGCTTGGGTACCATGTTCTCAAAGACTTTGGTTACCTGGAGGACTTGTCTGTCCAGCTAGAGGTTATGAGTACTGAGAAAAATAACACCTCGCAAGGATAGAAAATCTCTAGCAGCAACAAAAGGGTCACTGGTTCATCCAGCAACCCAGCTAAGGACGTGGAAACCCATGCCATTAAAAAGTATAACACCTATACCTCGTACACTCCACTTGACATCTCATATGCCCAAGCTCTTGAAACTCGTCAATAAAGGGATCATCGAGTTTTCTCCACCAAGAGGAGAGCCAGAAGATAAACCAAAGGGATAGAATGTTACTCTACATCGATGTAGGGGAACGACACTGAGAATTGCTTTACCTTCAAAAAGAAACTCCAGTCAGAAAAATCGCCCTTACCAAAAGCAGCACAAAAGACCAACTAGAGCGATGATTCTTCAAATGCAAGTTGAGAGCAAAGAGAACACCGCTCTAAAAGGGCTTTAGAATTGGCTCGGGTGCTGATTTTCAAGCATCCTGTTTCAGAGTCGGTTAAAGGTAGCATTAAGTTAGTCCTTGATGTACTCATCTTTCTGAATTCAATAAGATGCATCTATTTGATTCTAGCGATCACTTCTTTGTTACCAAACAAAATAGAATCTCGTGCTTGCACTCTTAACCTGAGTTGAAAATTTGCTCACCCGTTCACCACCCTTAAAATATAAGTCTAACACATCCCTTTCCCTTCATCTTCATCCACATCTATCTTCATACCATGAATCCAAGTTTAAACAACTAGAGAGAGAGATTTAAAAAAGAAGAAGAAAGAAAACAACAGGAAAATAAATCAATAAGAGAGAAGGCAATGTGCATACTCATCCAACATCTTGGGTAAAAGGAGAGGTTATCAGAAAAGGTCGAAATCAACCATCTCTTAAAAGTGAACATCCATGTATTCTAAGTCCAATAGCCTAAACAAATGTGCCCAGGACATGAGGCTAACGCTTTGGCATCCATATAGCCCATTTATACTCACTTACACCTACATCATTGTGTTTTCTCATACCACATCACCCTCCTTTACTTCACATTCAACGGACACTACCCAAAGAACCCTTATTCTTCACCAACCTCATCATTCCTCTTACCGAAAGTGTGTCGTGACAAACATCAACAGAAGAAGAACAAAGGTTGAACTCATGCAGAGAAAAGCAATAAACGAAGAAAGTAAGGGAAAGAAAAAATAGAAAAAAAAAAAGAAGAATAAAAAAGGAATAGAAAAAGAAGCCAAAAAAAAAATCAAAGGAGGAGTTGTCAATCTACAGTCACAAAAACACTTTTCAAATCTCTCAGACCTTTATATCCAAGCCCTTGAATCATGCCAAGCCTTCAAACCTCCATGCAACTCACTACAGCTTAAGCCTTTATACACCTGGCCAAACCTCCGAACCTTCACATCCATTCGTTTGAAGCTTAAAACCACCTCATTGGATCTCAAAGCCTTCGCAAACCACTCATCCATACCCTCAAACCTACCTCACCAAGCCCTTCTTAAGTCGCCAATCCTTTGAAGTTACGCATTATGAACTACGAGTACGACTGCCCTGATTCCACATCAGATACGTCGGAGAACCTCTTTGAGGTCTGATCGCTATGTTTCACTTAAGAGAAAACCCATTAGCTGAGAATTTGGTCTTTGAGTGAGAGGATAAGAAATCCTAGCTTGAAAACCCCACTAGGGCAGGCTATATAGAAGGAGAGCAAGAGAACAAAGACTAGCTTGAAAACCCTTCTCGGGTGGGCTAGGCAAAAGGAGAATAAACCTTAGATTCTTAAGACGATAAATAATTTTCTTATCCCTTGCCATCATAAACCTCTCGTCTTATTTCAGATGTAAATCACCCTTGCATCCCAACATTTATCAAGCCATCTCCCATCCTATGAGATGCATCGCCATTTGCAATCATCTTTGAGAAATGTCCATCCCTCGACTATCTCCTCTACTGTGAATCCTTTCAGGTCCACCAACACGTTTAGATTCATCCCACTTATATAACCATGAACCCATGCGAGATGTGACCATTCAATACCATCATCTCTTCCTCCATAAACCTTCAATGGTTATCCACTTCCAAACCAATCCTCCTAGTCCTTCCATATCATTCTAGAGCTTTTTTACTTGGTCATTAAAGCAAGTGCGAGATTCACTACATGGTCCCCATTCTTAGCACAACTGAGTGAGGGGTCGCCCTTCACCAATGAGAAAAAGCTTACTACATCGAAGCGAAGGCAAACCGAAAGTAGGACCCATCATCTCATCATATTATCGCAAGAAACAACACCTAGTTAACCACTCCACCAAGTTGGGAGCTCATCCAACCTTCATGTTGTCCCCAAGGTTGTCATAATAGGAATCCTAGTTAGGATCGATATGGGTAGTTAGAATCGAAATCATAGAATTGGATCAATGATCGTAAGATTCTAATATATTATGCAAATAGAAAAAATGTTCTATAATAGCTAAAATCTTAACAAATATTCACTAAAATAAAATGTGTTAAATTGCATTTCGGGGGGTAACTTTAATACAAAAATTATATTGTTATGACAAAATTCTATAGTTGATAATGTGAGCAAACATTATCAAATTAATTTAGGGTCGTGGATCAGATCGTAGGGAATCGTACAATCGTATTGTGATTCTAGCACATAATATTCACACTAAGTTAGGATCATAAGATTCTAATTACTTTAGGATTCTAATAAGAGTTAAATCGATAGAGGGTTTTTGGATCCTAAAATCGTAGGATCATAGATGTGGATCGGGATTTTAGAGCGACCATCTTGTTACATAGTGGTGACATAACTCACTCTAATGTAGAGGGACACATGCTCTCTATTATGAAAGATCTCAAACTCTCACTCCTCCAAGTTCCCAATGACAGGTCCAAAGAAAAAACTATAAAGTGAGGACACCCCAAACATCCTTGTCACACCCTAGAAGTAGCTAATCAAATAGTACTCTCATGGGCCACCCGTGATCCTAGAATGATCCAAGAAAACAAACAAGGTGGCCTCGAGAAACATGCCTTTATTGGCCTTCCAGCTCCATGGAGATCTCATATCATAAGCCTTGCCTATTTTGCCTTGTTCTGAAATCATTGTACAGGTCATTTTGACGCTTAGGGAGTGTTTATCCTATTCTAAGGGTTGAAGGATGAATGCGTATAGAATCAGATTATAAATCAATGCATAAGTGATGAAACATCATGAATTCACATTAAAATCCTGTATAAGTTCAACAGTCATGCGAAAGTGCATAAAGTGCATAAACACATAAAGTGTGTCATTTCAAAGAGTCTAGAGCCTAGTATGGGTGGCCACATTAAACCTAAACCGAAACTTGAACCGTCAAACCGGTAAAACCAAACCGATAAAAGCGGTTAACCGAATTACTTTTTGTGTAAAAGAGATTTAGGTTAACAAAACCACTTTGACCGGTTTAGGTTTTGGTTTTGGATTTCTCTAAAACGGTTAACCGTGGTTAACCGGTTTAGGTGTTGAACTTGTTTATTCACCCCATCCCCGTTTGTTAGAAACTTGGAGTTTATGGACTAAGTATGCGATGGCTTGATGTTGTTTGATGGTTATTCACAATTTCAATTTTCAAAGGCAGGGGCAAGTAGCGGCGTATCAAGATGCGAATTTATTAGCAATATGGTTGCATTTACTTCCATAAATGTTATTGTAAATTTCCATTTAAGCATAAACCGTGTATAGAATGCGGTTAACCGTGTAAATTTCGGTTTGATTTAGGTTTCTTGATTTTAAATGCGCTTAACTGCTTCCGAATGGCGGTTTTAGTTTGGTTTAGGTTTCCATATTTCAAAAGCGGTTAACTGCATAATGCGGTTTAGGTTTAGATTTTTAAAATCCAAAAACCTTAAAAGCGGTTAATCGGTTATGGCCACCCCTGGAGCCTAGTAGACCAATTGCATGCATGCCATCATAATAACATTAAGGCCTACCTATTGACTAATGAGCAAAAGGAAACAAGAAAAACATAGTCGCCACATGTCTCAAGAACGCACACTAAGGACTAAGGGCTAAGTGAAACACGTATGGAAGCTCATCCAGAGACTCCACCATGGCCCCAAGTTTTAAGAGGGAGATTAGATTGATCTCTAATCACACTCTAGCAAACAAAATCAACAAATTATCTAAAATCATATTTGCAGTACTAGCAATTGCAGACAATCATTTCAAGCAAACTAGAGCTGCTACAATCATTCAAGTCAAGTCACCCCTTGAAGGGTGGAGCATTTCTTTTAAAAACGATATATTTGTTAAATTTTTCTAATCGCCCTAAAAGGTGGCTCGTGGATCCGACAAGCAGGTTGTCTGTCAAGTTCAACTACCCTGAGAAGAGGCTCGTCACTTCAAAGTGGCTCACCAAGTCAACTTAGTCAATCCAAAGGTGGCACTTCGCTCTAAAAGGCAAGACATTCATCAATTCAACTAAGTCACTCCCAAAAGTGGCTAATCCCCCCGAAAGGTGGTTCTCTTAACAACTCAATCGCTCCGAAAGGTGACCATTGTTTCGAAAGTGGTTCTTTCTTTCATCAAGTAAATCGATCACTTCGAAAGGTAGTTCTGTCATCAACTTAGTCACTCAAAAAGGTGGCTCCTTGCTTCAAAAGGTGATTCGTTCATCAACTCAGGGCTCCGAAAGGTGCCTCATCGCTCTGAAAGTGATTCGTTTCGTTCATCAACTCAATCGATTCGAAAGGTGGTTCCTTACTCTGAAAGGTGATTCGTTCATCAACTAAATCGTTCCCAAAGGTGGCTCCTTGCTTCGAAATGCGATTCATTCATAATCTCTCTCGCTCTGAAAAATGGCTCCTCGCTCCAAAAGACAGTTTTCTCAATGGCTTGTCGCTTTGGAAGGTGACACATTAGCCGTAAGATATCAATGAAAGTATTACTCACCATCAGGCACATGCCAGAGCTTCTAAGCATCACCTCAAGTTCGTGATATTGTTCCAGATCATATCCATAGAAGACTTTCAAGACTACTTTGATCGTCGTAAGGAAGTGTTTATCGTCTTTTGGATTGTTATGTTTTATTATTGCTTAAGGTTGATTTTGAATAGTTATGGAGTTATGTATGTTGCATGAATAAGGTTCAATGGTCGTTGTATTGTTTGGAGTCTTTTGGTTGATTGTTAGCCTGTTCCTTGGTTGAGGATGGTGGGTAATATCCTTACATCTTAGTTCTGCTTGCTAATCACTATTGATGTGTTGTGTTAGTCCTAATATGGTGATTAATAATCTAGGGGTGTTACACACATACATTAGTAGTGTTTTGCACCCACCCAATCTCCTCTTGCCCGAGTGGTAAGAAATCCTCCTCTTATACCTTACCTCCATAGTTCGAATCTTGGGGGGAGGGGGGCATTTTGTCTAACCATGTCGGAGATGTTGTGGGTAGGAGAGGGGCCCCTAGTCGGACCGCTAAGATATATAAAAAAGGGGAAATTCCATTTGGTAGGCTTCAACTTTTGTCTTTTCCAAGTTGTCAACCACTTTTTAAAATATTCCAAGTGGTAGGCTTATTTTGAAAATTATTTCATCCCATGAGCTTCTTCTTGTACCATTGTTAAAATATTACTCGCAAAACTTTCCTTCTCTTTCAATTTCATTTAGTTCTCCCTATCAATCTCACAATCGATTCACTTGGAATAATATCTAAAGTGTTTGATAATTAGGAATAATTTTTAAAGTGTTTGAAAACTTGGAATACTTTTTAAACTTTTCAAAATAAGCCTTACCATTTGGAATAATTTTCAAAATAAGCCTACTACATAGAATAATTTCAAAAGTGATTGACAATTTGAAATAGACAAAAGTTGAAGCATACCAAATGGAATTTCCCTAAAAAAAAAAGTGATATAACCTTTAAAAACCAAAAGTGAAAGAGATAGAGTTGTTGTACAACAACCAAAAGTGAAATTCCATTTGGTAGGCTTCAACTTTTGTCTTTTCCAAGTTTTCAACCACTTTTTAAAATATTCCAAGTGGTAGGCTTATTTTGAAAATTATTTCATCCCATGAGCTTCTTCTTGTACCGTTGTTAAAATATTACTCGCAAAACTTTCTTCTCTTTCAATTTCATTTAGTTCTCCGTATCAATCTCACAATCGATTCACTTGGAATAATATCTAAAGTGTTTGACAATTAGGAATAATTTTTAAAGTGTTTGAAAACTTGGAATACTTTTTAAACTTTTTAAAATAAGCCTTACCATTTGGAATAATTTTCAAAATAAGCCTACTACATAGAATGATTTCAAAAGTGATTGACAATTTGAAATAGACAAAAGTTGAAACATACCAAATGGAATTTCCCTTAAAAAAAGTGATATAACCTTTAAAAACCAAAAGTGAAAGAGATAGAGTTGTTGTACAACAAACAAATTATACTGTGAGTCCTATTCTTTATTTTGTTGGGGGGGGGGGGTGTCTAACGAGATTACAACAGCAACAACTATAGTTATTAAAATCTCGATCCTGATCTACGATCCTACGATTTTATTATCCAAAATCCTCGATGTGATTCTACTATCTATATTGCGATCCACGATCATACGTGGGTTAATTTCAATCCTAAAACTATCCTATGAATCCGAGTTAGGATCCCGATTCTAACAATCTTGGCAACAACAACAACAAAACGTCCAACATAGTCCTGCTAATACGAGATTTGAGGGGAATGTTGATTTGGTTTTGAGAATCTTAAATATACATGAAAGAATGTTGATTTGGTTTTAGGATTTGTCTTTGAGTCAAATTTCTTTATATTTGGTTGAAATCGATATTGATTTAGATGTCATATATAGACATCAATGATCTACAAATTTCCTAATTGTATTAAAAAAAATCTAAATCATATCAAGATCTTTTCTATATACTATAGAATTCTAAACAAATTAATATTTTGCAACGTCCGGGTATTTGCTAGTATTTTATAGTTATAAAATAGAAATTTAATCCACCTAAAAAGATCAACCACATCTTAGATCTAAACTCATCTCACTAACCAAACACTTTGATTACTTAACCATGATTAGTTAGTTTCCCAATTGCTTATAAATTGACCAAACCCTATTCCAAAAACTTTTTATTTGGTCACCCAATATTTCCTTCCAGCCATCCCTTCAAAAATTTTCTCTCCCCAAGAACCTCACCCCATGCTTTCTATTCTTCCCTAAATTCAAAAAATTCCACCTTTCTCCCTTCTCAAACCCTAGATCTCCCATCTCCCAAGTTCCAATTCTCCTTCTTCATCTTCAATTAACCAACCCTATTTCTCTCTCTCTTGCAAAATTTAGGAGAAATTGAAAATACAATTAGAAGAATCTTAAGAAAATCAAAGGGTAAAGAAAATCAAGGGTCAAGGAAGTCTCCCAACCCCATCACTCCCCCCCTTATTCTCTCTCTGGTAAGAGTCTCTCTCTCTCTCTCACTCTCTCTCTCTCTCTCTCTCTCTCTCAATTTTGTCGAATAGACAAACAGCCCACTATTCAATTTTTTTCCAGGATAGAAATTTCTGAGGTGGGTCTGTTCGAAAAATTCAAATCTCCCCACTTTCCCTCTCCCTCCACATTCTCTCTCTTTCTCTCTCCCCATTCGCGGGGAAAGAAAGAGAGAGGCTGCCCAATTTGGAAGTTCCTGCTTTAGAAATTTATCCAACTCACTTCAAAACACAATACCCCAGCTCACCATTTATCACCTGAGCTGTTGATGCTTGGTGGGTAGCCTGGGTCTTGATTTTCTTCTGAATCTTGTTGTTGTTTGTGGGTTTAGGGTTTGAATCCACAGCTGTGTAGCAGGATGGTCGAAGTTGAGAACCAATCATCTATGGTTCGATGTAAGACGACGACCCAGAAAACCCTCGAATCGAATGAGGGTTTGAGTGGCAAAGAGGCTAAGCTGAAGAGCTTATTTGTTGAGCTGTTATCGATTTTTCTGAAGGGTACTTGTTCTAATGGTGGTTTTAAGCCTTTACCTCCAATGCTTGGTAATGGGCACTCCGTTGATTTGCTCAAACTTTACTGTATTGTGAAGCAGAAAGGTGGGTTTGAGGCTGTTTCTAAGAATGGTTTGTGGGGTGAGGTGGGTTCGATCTATGGAGTCGGGTCAACTCTTGGGTCGGCTATGAAGCTGATTTACTTGAAGTATTTGGAGGCGTTGGAAAGTTGCCTAGTGAAATCGCCCGTTGGTTGTAACTCGAAAAGGGTTTGGCCTAGTAATCTGGTGCATTCGGATGAGTTGTCGATGGAGTTTCAGGCGGGTTTCAGCAGCCTCATGTCTAGTATTATGGATGAGATTAGCAAAATCAGTGAGCATTATGTAGGGAAAACGGAGAAAACTGACATGAATTTCGTCGACTTAACGAATGATGATATGGTTGACAAGAAGTTTAGGAAGAAGATGAAACTGGGTTTCGCAGATGTTGTGGATTTGACTGAAGGTGAGTGTGCTGGTGGGAAGTTAAAGAGGAAGAAGAAGACTGATTCGGGGTTTGCAAGCGATGTGGATTTAACTGGTGCGAAGAAGAAGGTAAAGAGGGCGAGCGATGAGGATTTGAATGAAGTGAAAAAGGACAGCAATAAGTTGGAGAAAATACATAGTGAAGTGAGCTTTGCAGATTTCATTTCTCGCAATGTATCGGATGCTAAGAGGTTTTCGGTCGAGGCTGAAAATGCAATCATGAGTTCAGAAAACTCAGATGCTTCTCAGCGGTGTTGTACTCCGTTTGGGGATAAATCAACAATTGTGGATGCAAGTATGTTGAAGGAGGAGGTTTGCAGTTGTGAGAGAGTGAGGCATTCTGGATTGAGTCATGATGATGGGAAGTTAGACAGAGCAAGAACTGAGATGAGTTTTGCTGCAGATGATGCTTCTCCGGAAGCGTCGGGTACAAGAGCAATAAAGGAGGAGGTTTCTAGTAATGTTAGTGAGCGGAACGCTCTATTGAAAATGCTTAGTTGGATGGCTAAGGTATCCAAGGATCCCACTGATCCAGGGATCGGCGCAATTCCTGAAAGCAGTAAGTGGGGATCGTTCGGAGATGAGCATTGCTGGAAGCAGGTCTTGCTAGCCAGAGAAGCATTGTTTCTCAAGAAGAAGCCGGTTGAAGGCAGTGAGCAATTGATTTGGCAGGTATTTGTTTTCTTATGCATATGTTGATCTGAATATTATGTTTATTGCATCTGTATGAATGTTGGTCTTTAACATGCTTTATGCATATTATGTTTATTGTCATCATGATTCATGAAATCAGGTTTGGGATATGTTTGATGCTTTCATGGTCTCATCACCAATCTTGTTTGGACAATGTGTATATATATACACACTTGTAGCTGCCGAAGAGAATCCCATTTTTGTTCTTGAGTGAATCTGTCTTGGTTAGATCACTTCTTGTTGACGCTTTTAGATGTTTTCATGCACTGTCGTTGACAAATATACATATACTTGTAGCGACTGAAGAGAATTCCATTTTTGTTCTCGTGAAAGCTAAGACTAATAACCAATTCGGATGCAACCTAAGTAAGGAAGGAAATCTAAATTTAGGAAATATTACTAGGACCAAAGGGACGTTTTTCTTATTGGTGACCTTGGAGACTAGGAACATTTGGGGTTGTTGAGGATTACATGAACGATGAAAATAAGTGAGGATTTGGGAAGTTAAGGCTTAGTCCAACTTGGGAGGAGGTATTCTTTCTCATTTTATATCTATGGTAAAAAGTGTGGACTCCAAGCCTTGACGTTAGACACGGACATGACATTGTCTCTAACACGTGGATATGTGATTTTTGGAAACATTAGGATACAACATGTAGAATGGATATGTATCCATGAAAGTGGGTTTCTTGACTATTAGTATTTCTATTTGAGGATTGTGTTTGGATGGGAAGTTGAGAACTATAATAAAATGGGCCATATGTGGACAACTCTAGGCAACAAAAGCTAATTTCTTTAAGCCAAATGTGTATTTGCATGTATTTTGAGTATATCTAAGGAGAGTCTTGAAGATATATGGGTTCTTGGAGAATATACTTGCCTATGAAGTACTTTCTCCTTTCTTACAAAAAAAAGCTCTTTTTCCTCTCCTTTATTTTTTGTACTCAACCTTGTTCTTTGTCAGGGTAAACTACCACAATATTTTTTTACCTATCCCTACCCAATTCTACATTTTCTACTAAATGTTCATAATTTTTCTACTTTTAAAACAACTCATTACCTACTTCTACATAAACTACCCAAACCTTCTTAACCTAACTTACCCAACATCTACGTACCCACCAAAAGAACATGGTCTCAAGGAGGGTTTTTGTTCGAAGGTGCTTGTGATGATTTGTTCCAAGGCATTATGATGGCTTTATAGATTGACAAGTGATGGATTAGTGCCATAGCTTCCTTTACTAGCCTAGCCTTGGTAATGGATATAAATGCATGGAAATATTTAGTAATAGGCAAGTTGACACACATGGATGAGTAATTAGCATGTAGGAGAAAGCTCATGTCTTCAATTTAAGCATACTTTTGTACACAATAATTACAACCATCTAGCGTAGAGTTGGTCTAGAGAGAGCCACTAGGGTTCTAGGGACTAGGGAGGCCTTACAACTTCATCCCTAATGAATATCGAGGTGTTTTTTGTGAAAATTAGTAGCAATGCAAGTTTATGAAAAAGTGGTTCAACTGGGTGCGACCAAGCATGTGGTATCCAACTAGTATTTGATCCTATATATGTATTTACGTGTTTATTTCCTTTTTTTGTATGCACCTCTTTTCATGTGGGTTGCTTGGAATTAATCTCGCTACAAACATTGAATGTCGAGGTCAAACTGTCTACATGTGGATGTCCTCAAACCTCGCGAAAGCAGGACTCACATTGGGACTACTTGTATTTCAATCCACCATGCCCTTCATCTAAGGACTAGGATTTCGGCTAATGTTGAAAATTTCGGTTCTGTAGAGAAAGCAGAGAATGCATCCATCCATGTTTGACGATCATATCAAAGTTGCAGAGAGATCGAGTCCTAGACTTCTTACAGCAATAACACGCTATCCAAACCAAAGGAAAGTATCCCGACATGGTGTTCTGCCAAATGCTTCACTCTATACATCTCGTCCTCAACAGAGGATCCCCGTTGGGCGACCTTTTCAGGCAGAAGTCCCGGAGTGGACCGGAGTGACAGCTGAAAGTGACCCCAAATGGCTGGGCACAAAAGTCTGGCCTCTTGAGAGGAGACGACAACATAACTCAAACTCCCTGATTGAAAGAGACCCCATCGGAAAGGGGAGGGTCGATGCTTGTGCATGCCAACAACCCGGTTCAAGTGATTGTGTGAGGTTTCATATTTCTGAGAGAAGGAAGAAGACGAAGCTTGAATTGGGCCCTTTGTTTTACACATGGAACTTCCACAAGATGGGCGAGCAATGCAGTCTGTCTTGGACTTCTGAAGAAGAGAACACATTCCGATCTGTGTTGAAGGAGAACAAGTGTTTCTGGGACAAATTGCGCGCGGATTTACCCAACAAGAGCAGGCCGGAACAGGTGAACTACTACTTCAATGTCTTTAAGCTCCAACGTAGGGGGGGCCAGAATCGACTGAGCGTCTGTGACATCGACAGTGATGATGATGAAACAGAATACCGTGTTAGTAGTTAGGACATGGTTGGTGTTGGGAGTGGAAGCTTGGCTTTTTTGGACATGAAGCTGGAATTGATGCAAAGGTTTCTTGATTATCGGTGAAGGGGAAGAACAGCTGATTTTGGTATTTCGATTCAGCAAATCATCCTCTCTGTGTAGTTTTTCCCGCCTCGTGTTTTCGATTGAAAAGAAATCCTACTCTAGATGATTGGACCACAATGCACATACCACAGTTTTGATACGGTGAACCAGAGTTGGAAGTTTTCCTGATGTACCTTGGAATGGCAAAAGTTTACTGCTGATGCAGTTTCTGTTTTGTTGAGCCCTTTGGAGGCTGCACTGATTCTACTGGCTATTTGCTATGACTTACTACTGAAGATTCAAGCTATGTTACTCGGACTTGGGTATGTGTGTCCATATTGGACATATACGGGTGTTGGGCTTAGCTATTTTAAAGAAATTTTATACATTTTCATAGTAATTTGAAGTGTCGAGTGTCGTACTCTTGTCTGGGTATCAAAGGTCCGACACGGGTCCGATAGGGAAAATGAAGAGTCAAACATAGGATTCAAGTAGAGGTGCCATGTTTGTATGCTGTAAAGTTTTTGCTTCAGACTTGAAAGTGCAGATATATACTCCAGAGGACCAGAGCTAGTTGGGAAATTTGGTTTCACAAAGAAACAGTCTGTGCTTTTGGTTCATGTCATTTTGGTTCATGTCATGGATGCTCATGGCTCAAATATTGTAACATTATTGTTCCTGTCTACACTCCCTCTCAACAGAACTACTTTTGACTTTTGACTATATCTAAAATTATGATAATTTAATTACTGTTTGTTATTGATCTATATTTCCAAAACTGTAGGTTCATTTTTGTATGAATATTTTTTTATTATGAATTTAATGATAGTAGTTTCATATAGGCAGCGTTTGATAGAAATCTCAGGAAACTTTTTCCCTAAGAGTAGGAAATGGTGTGCCTCTTGTAAAAAAAAATTCCAAGTTCAATCTACATGTCACATTCAAATATGGAAAAAGTAAGTTAACTTAAAAAAATTGACAATTCCCCCGAGATTTTTAACCACCCTATGAATATATTATATGGATTGAGAAATCAATTAGTCAAATTTTCAAGATTTGATTGTTTGCAGTTTACGGTGATGGTAATTTGAAAGGTGCATGAGTATGAGTGACACAATAGAAACAAGTTTAAGTCATTGAATGTTGAAGAGGTCTTAAAAGTGATGTTGTTTTACCTAAAATTTATTTTAAGACATTTTAGTTTGGAAAATTTGATTCTAATAATATCTATTTTCAGTTTTTGTATGTCAGTGGTCTTTATTTAGTTTTGTTTTTTTTTTTTGTATGTTGGTGGTCCTAACAACCAAAAAAATTGTATTCTAATAATACTAAATCCACCTCAACATTTTTTTAAAAAATTTTTTCATTGTTACCGCATATTGTTTTAATGTTGTCATTCTTGCCCAAAAAAGGCTATGAAGTATAGTTACTAGAATAATTTTTAAATTATCTTTTTTGAAAATCCAAGCAATTATTATGTTTTTTTAAGGAATAAAAGTGAAAAAATCGGAACAAATCAAAAAAAATTGAACAAAATTTGGGACAGATGTTATAAATTCATTAAAAATCATGAGGAACTGTTGTGCTAAGTTTTGAGTCAAATACAAGTTAAAATCCATGATATTTAGGATATACACTTGATGACGTCTCACCAGAATACAATTTTTATTTTTATTGGACAATCAAAATACAAAAACAAAGTAAAAATTATTGGCATATAAAATCTGAAAGTAGAGATTCTTAGAATCCAATTTCCCAATTATTTTAGTATTTGATTGTAATTTACATTAATAACTATTATAAATACATTTTGAAAACTAATGAAAATATACAAATATTACATAAATACTCGGGCATTACACGGGTCACAAAACTTGTTGAATATGATACGACGAAGAAAGCCAAGTTTTGTCAAATGCAATTGGATTAATAAAGTGAAAAAAATCTATTATTTTGTAAATTAGTTACATTTATAGAGGAAAAATTGGAAGAATTTTTATTAGAATTCAGCGATCTTCATTTGTCTCATTTGTATAAATATTTTATTAAAAAAATTAAATAAGGTGAACAATATATAATTTCAAGTTGTTATTCTCTCAAATGATCTACTAAGACAATCTTCATACAATATAATAGAAAATTCATTGCTAGGACTATTAGATTAGACAACTAAAGACTGAATAATGTGTTTAAATTTTGATAGTCAATCAACTGCTCTATTTCTTTAATGCAAACCAAACTATATATCACATGATACATTTTAAACCAAACTATATATATCATAATAAATCTGAAAATACACTTCTACTACGTAGCATAAGAGTCCTTTTAATGGGCAAATTATCACCATCAATATAAATGTGGACAAATCCTACTAGCATAGGATTTTATAAACACAAAACTCTAATATAAAAGTTAGGATAGGACGGTGTTGGATGGTTTCTTTTTTGTCACATGAACATTTGTCACATGAACAATCAACCATCCAATTTGATGTGGAAAGACGTATTTAAGACTTCTTTTAGAATTATGCACCTTTTAGAGATTCTTTTTATTTAATTTCAGCAACTATTGTTTACAAAGTGCTGGTAAAAATATGAGTCTGGATAAATTTGGGTCGGTTAAATTTGGTTCATGTTATAATTTGGATCATAAATTGATGTTTAGACCTATTTCTTTTGGATTGGACTGGATTGAACAATTCGAACGTATCTAAATTCGGGTCAAAATTGAGTTAAGACTATAAAAAAAAGTAGTGTTTGAATATTCAATCAATGTCAAGATCAAATTCATACCGAACTAAGTTTTTTTCGGCTCAAATAAATTCAGTTATTTGAATCGGACAAAATTTTACCAACGCTAATTTACCTAATCAAAGTGTAAAATGCGAGCAAAAATATAGGCTACTCAGGCCTCTTCATTTGTAATGTAAATTATTCACAATTTTGAACTTTTAGAAAGTAACATAATTTTATTTTGCTTATGATCCAACTAGGTTTTAGTTCATGCATCATTTTAGACATAACTAAAAGATTCACACTATTATTAATAAAAGTGGTGTGCATGATATTATTACAACTACCTCAACACATTAAAAGAATCTATGCCTAAAATAAAACATAAAAACTTTTTAACAGATGTATTCTAGAAGCCAAATCAATTATGTCATCCAACAAAATGGCAAAAACTGAAAGCAACCTCATACCAAGCATACCATCATCATGTCCTCATAATCTACAGAACAATATAATAATAGAGGTATCTGTACTAATATTAAATTGACAAACAAAAACATCATGCAGTTTAGATAAAATTATCTGACATTAATCTGTACTAATATTAAATTAGGAAAGAGCCCTTATAATCCTCCACAAAGTGTCTGCACAAGTTCTTAGCTAATTAATGGAGAATGAAGACACCTTTCTTTGCTGATCTTCATCATCTTTGATTTTTTTTTTTCCCTTCTTTTTTGTAGTTTTGTAGTTTTCTGGCACCCACTGTCAACTGATCACATTTCAGAGAGAAAGTGAGAGGTGTAAAAAAAGAGAGAATCTTGAGAGGGGAAGCCACCCTTTTTAGAATATTGTGACAAATACTGCTAATATTCATTGCATTTTAGTAATCAAATAATTTGGGCCCTTTACTTTTTTCTTCTAATATCTGTCCTAGTCTCCTTCCTACCCATCTACTACACCTGGTTTTTACTCTGATGTTTGCAGCCATTCTTTGCTTCTAACTGCAGCAGAGCACAAAGGAAAATCTCAATCTCATTCTTTGTCTGAAAAAAAGACCCAGAAGTTGGTAATTTGGGAAGGAAAACAAAAGCAAACCAACCATGTCTTCCCCAAGCAAAAGGAGAGAGATGGATTTGATGAAACTGTGATGAACCCTTCTGACCAATTCACTGATTTTGCCCTAATTTTGTTCCTCCCCTTTCTGGGTTTTTGTTTTGGGCTAATGTGTTGTTTTTGGTGATGCAGAATGATGAGTGATTACAAGGTGGAGATGATCAATGATGGCATGCAGGAGTTCTATGTGGAATTCCATGGACCTAATGACAGTAATAATCCTTTATCTTTTCTTTTCTCTCAATTTTTTTTTGGGTCATTAATTTCTGTCTGTTTATATTGTGGGTGGTTGGTATTTTGGATTGGTAGTTCTTGGTTCAGCAAGTTTAGCTAATTTTGAATCATAGGTGTTTGAGAAATGAGTGTCTGACTCATGTTAGTTCTTGCTAATTATCTAGTTGTTGCTATACTTGGAAATGCTCTTGGATTTTGGAGGGTCTTTTCCTCCTGAACTTCATGTTTTGAGACATATTCACCTTGGGATTTGATTCTTTGAAGGTATTTCACACCAACAATGTTTCATAATTTAAGGTAGGGGTCTTTTGAGGGAAAGGTAAGGTTTGGTAAATTTGGGTGGATATAGGTAGGGTTGGTTATATCGGCTAAGTTTTGGTAAAACTAATAGAAGGGAAGGGGAAAATTGGGTTGGTTAACTTTGGGTAAAAATTGGTTATTTCCTTCTAAAAGAACACACGGGTAACAATGTTACATCAGACCCTACATACATTGGTATTTGGCAACACGATTTATGATTTTTGGGGTATTGGATTTTGGAATGTTTGAGAATGATTGGTTTGAGACATATACTACATTTAGCCATATTATGCTTGTGGATATGGTAGTGAAACATGAGTTGTATGTCTCATGTATCCTTCACAATTTCATTTCCCGCTCATAGTTGAATTGGGTTATGGCTTGCAGGTCCCTACCATGGAGGTGTGTGGAGGATTAGAGTCGAGCTCCCCGATGCTTACCCTTATAAGTCTCCATCTATAGGTTTCATGAACAAGATATACCATCCCAATGTTGATGAGATGTAAGTTACAAGATCTTAATGTCGCGCTTTCACAAATTAGCGATTATTCTTTTCAACTTGTCATAAGTACTTACATTCAATACTCAACATTGATCAAGACTCGTCTGATCAGCATTGGTCAACACTCATCAGCAACGAGTTAACTATGTTTGTTGTGGGTGATCCATTTTTCAGGTCCGGGTCAGTTTGTTTGGATGTGATTAATCAGACTTGGAGCCCCATGTTTGGTAAAGTATCGAAGTCCCCCCTATAAATGTTGCAAATGAAGTTACAATATGGTAATGGCAACAAGGCTTTTTGTCCCACATTGGTAGAGAAATCAAGTTGAAAGTGGTTTATATATCCCACTTCACTTAGTAGTATTAAATAAGTGTGAAGGGGTGTTTTATGGAGGAAGGTATGGCAGGAAGCGGTTGCGACCGTGGGTTGTGGTTCTTTTTATAGCCAGCCCGGGTGGGAACTAGCCGTTGCCCAACTGCCATTTTCCCGTTGGAGAAACGGCAATATAGCCGTTGTCCGAACGGCTCAGTAGTCGTTGGCAACGGTAAGATATGCCCAGCCAACGGTAGGCTTCTAAGCCTATATATTGAGCTCCTCCATGGCTGGAAAAATCACACCAACAATCATCTTCCTTTCTTCATCTTCTACATCCTCTTCCATTAATATTTTCTGGGCAATCAGTTTTTACATTCTCCAAGTTCTTAGCCTTGAGTGCACAAGTCTAAGAATTAGCTAAGTTAACCTTGGGGAGTGATCGGCAATATCGATTGTCACCTAGGTCGTGCCGTAATCGCTTTCAAGGCAGTGGTTTATCCACGACTCAGTTTTTAGTGATTCCGAAACCAGCAGCCTTGATTCAATTATTTCCAACAATAAATGGTTCACAAAGTTAGTAATAGCTTGTTGGTGGTTGATCATGCAATTGGTCTTACTTACAAAACAAAGCTTATGTCTCCAGATTTAGTAAATGTTTTCGAGGTGTTCCTCCCACAACTTCTTTTGTACCCGAACCCGTCTGACCCTTTGAATGGGGAGGCTGCTGCTTTGATGATGCGCGACCGGGCTGCATATGACCAAAGGGTAAAAGGTAAATATCTTCTGCACCTCTCTTGATGAATATCCTCTTGAGTTATAAGTGCTTTGGTAGGTGACAGTTTAGGTTTGCTTTCGGTTTTTTGACTATCACAAACATATCGCATTCTTCTGAGATATGTCCGGGGGGCTGCATGTTGTAGAATTCGGTTGCAGCCTCTAAATTTTCAAGACTTTCACGATACGCACATAGAGACCACTAGGTTACATTTCACTCAAGTTAGATTTGAAGCATAATAATCTATTAGTTTTGGTACTGTTCTATTATCTGAACTCTGAAGAGTGAACCCATCTGTGAGGAAGTTGTCCTAGATAAAAATGTGTTGGATCTCAGCTGAGAAGTGAGAACTAAGCAGAAGTGTGTTATTAGTTTCATGTTGGAGGATGGTACCTGATGCATTGCTGTTTTTGCTCGTTTTGTGTACCGAATTCCTCCAGAATCTTCATAGGTGGTTATCATGTATACTTCGATTTCCTGAATAATATTGAAAACCGTGAGAGTTAAGGCCATTGTCTATAGTTGTCAATTTTTATAAATGCCTGAAAGGAAATGAAAGCAAAAGAGTGTTAACCTTCGACAGTATCATCAACCGATTGACCCATATGATGGCTTATGTTATGTGTTAAATGTTTCAGAATACTGCGAGAAGTATGGAAAACCAGAAGATGCAGGAGCTGCCCCGGAAGAAGATCCAAGTGAAGACGACGAGGAGCTTAGCGAAGATGAAAAATATACCTCCAGCGATGACGGAATGGTGGGCCAAGCCGATCCATAGTCCATCCCTTCTTTATTCGCGGACCGTATTTGTACATGTATTGGGTCCTTAGATCTTTGGTTAAATATCAGCCCTGAGTTCCCACAGTGTAAGGACTTTAAGACTGCTGAGGCTTATCGCGGGCTATATATGGGCATCCTGAGCAAGTTAGGTTTTGTTGAATGCATGCTTCTGTAAATAAATGTTAGTATTTATGAATATTTATGCAAATTCATCTGCTTTCATACCATTTAGATTTGAAGATGCATTTTACACAATTACACCAGTTCTAGTTTCATATAATATATGGGGGCCGAGTTAGTTTCATATAATATATGGGGGCCGAGGGGGAACTCGAATGAGGCTTGCCCATTTTCATGTGTATTAACAAACTCTCCTAACTTATCATAACTTATCAAACTTAACACAATTCCCTAAAAAAACATTCACTCTCAAAACAAAATTCCCCAAAAAAGCATCATGACTTATCCTAACTTATCTAAATTTAACTATTCTGACTTGAAAATAACTCATCCAAAGAACAGGACCCTTGAAATCCATGGTACATCCAAAGGGTATAAGGATTTCGAATGGGGTGTCTATTTTCTTAGGGGTGTCTATTTTCTTAAATATGCATTTAGGTTTAGAACACCACCAAACTGTAACGAAAAAACATGACATCCTTACATTTTTGCATAAATCTAATCATTGTGATGCCTAAGCTCATCGGAATTAACCAAACTTGGTATGTTCTTTATGTGGATTGTTTCCTAATCTGAACACAAATTTACGCATTCTTTCCATATTTTCTAACAATCAACTTTTAAACTTTTACCCAACCTTCACATTTCGTAACCTTCACATTTCCCATGCCTAACTTTATCGAACGTCTACATGATACCTGGATTTGGTAGAGAAAGGAGCATAGCTTCAACGAAAACAGATTTTACAATGAATAATACCCCCTACCAAAATCATCAGTTTAGAAAGTCTCATAATTCGTATATATCTAGACCTGTCAATTCAGTCGGTTGACGGGTTTCGGATCAGACATACATCCAGTTCGCGTCGGTTGACGGGTTTCGGATCAAACATACATCCAGTTCGCGTAAATACAGGTCGGCGGGTTCATAATTCATATATATCTCATAAAGACAAGGTTCTCAATTCTGAATAGTGACACAGACAGGGTGCAACCTTAATTCTTGAAGGGAACATCCTCTTAACTGAATTAGTAGACTACTGTGAATCCACTCAAATTCTCAACTGCTGTGAACAGTACATATACAATGGAGGGCCAATGCTCTGCTCACTTTTATGTCATGTTTTCAGTCTCTTTTTCTTTTTGGGGAGGGGGTGATAGCAGTTTAGTGAACTGAGCTTTTACAGACCTAAATTACCCTACTATACCTGCCTACACACGGCTATAGGCTATCGCGTTTCTCTGCAACAAATCTATCTTTGTTCATGTTTTTCAGGGTTTTCATTCGCACCCAACAAACAATGTGACTCTCGACTGTCAGAGCATCCATCACAATATACTCGGCCTCCTCTTTCCGGCATCTGTTCTTGACCTCTTTACAGGGTTTGCCCAGCTGACGTCGCCCCCACTGCTGCTGCCATTACCGGACTGGTTCGCCCAAACCTGCTGCTGACTTGCTGCTGCTCGGGTTTCCCTGGGGGTGGACACGGTACCTGGGCTTCTGATGGGACGGCCCATGCTGGGTGGGGACACGGGCCCAGATGACCCGGACCGAGTGATGACGCCCCCGGGCTTCTCCCGGTCTTTCCTCTTCTTCTTGCAAGTGACCAATTCGCCTGGGTGAGCCTCATGCTGCTTGGGGCCCTGGTCCCGGGTCCCACCGAACCGGGACTCCTTCAAGGGTAGGTTGGACCGGGTCCTCGAGTCCTCGTTAGGTGGGGGTGGGCCCCTGAATGGCTGCCTCGGAGACGGGCTCATGTCACGTTCAACGTCGTTCATGAGCCTGTGCTTTCGAGCCTGGGAGGCGGCGGCAGCTGCAGCAGCAGGTGTTGATGATCTGAGAGCGCTGGAAGTGGATGCACCGGTTGGGCCAGAGAAGGAGACAGAGTTCTTGGTCTCCTGGAAATCAATGTCGGGGAAAGACATCTTCAGGATGTCAAAAAACAGGTCGTGCACCTTCCTTGCTTCACATCTAACCTGCAAATCCGATGATCGGAGGAACCGAATAAGCAACCCTGATTATGTATTGAAAGTGGCTCATCAAGTGTAACCTGTCTCAGTATAAATACACATTGGGTTTTTTTTTCTTTTTCTTTTTTGTTTTGGGAGAGGCGGGGTGTTTTGGACTCTCAACAATATCAACAAGAGTTAATCCTAATCCAACAACAACCAAAGTGACCTGACAATAGATATTCATCATCTCAGTGCTTGGGGCTAGCTTGTGCCCATCTAAGAAACATCTATCAGAGTTCATCCAAAAGAATTTTACATTTCACAGGCAAATTTGTACAATGACAACTCTTTCTGACAGAAGGCATCCACGCCATCCGATAAAATACCATATGAGAATTTTGTATTTTAATCAGCTTAAACTACTAAGGGGAACCAAATAAACTGAACCGTACACTGGAACTGTAACTTACAAGGTGCATGCAAAATCCAAAGAATATAGCTAAGAGAGACATACCTCATGTGAAAAACCATAATACTGAACTGCACTTTTCAACATCAACTGTACATCACTAACAAACTCCATAATTCCGTTGTACTGAAGCCTATCAATTCGATGATCAATCTTACGCAAATCCAAAAGTTTGGATCCTGGCCCATTTGTAAAACCAGAGCTTTCAGTCCTTTTCCACAAATCAGTCAGCAGAGGTACTATTTGATGACCTTCCTTGTCTATCCTCCTTTGAACTTTGTTAATTACATTCTTGCACTGCGGATAAGAAAAGAATCAAATTATAACACGCATAAAACCATCACGAAATACGACTCCATTATGAGTACAGGCATCACCAACAGACTGTTCAGGAGCCCTTCAGCTAAGGGGACTGAGAATAGAAGATTCCAATCTAATTGAACACATGCACACGGCACTTATCTCAAATAACAAACTCGTGAACCAAATATCATCAATGAACACGATTGATGTCACAAACTTTTGGTCATTTTTTAATGATTAAATACATAAAGTAGACAATACGCAACTCAGCAACTAGCATAAGCAGGGAAGCATTATTGCTCCCATGGGGTGGGCAACCTGCCGGGTTGGGTTATATCATGATCAGCCCATTGAAGTTGTGTGCCCGCTGGAGTTCTCTAAGCAAAAGTAAGGGTAAGCCCAGAGGCGATCTGTTTTGACCCTAAATTTAATATGAGGTGTATTTGTACTTTTTTAGCCCGTTCACCAACCCTTTAACAATGCTAAACTGATGGCCCACTAATGACCAGAGGCGTTAGCAACCTCATTTTATTTGGCCCCCCTATGGGGACCCAACCCATTGCTCAGCCCTACTCATAGTCACAACTCAAAACCAAGGCAGAAGGCAGAGTGATAGCATCACCAATGTATTGCTGACAAACTCCACTCTGGAAGCAGGGTATGAACATCAGAACATGAAAAAGATCCCAAGGTTCCCCAACTAAAGCTTACCTTTCTCTGGACGACATCAGACATCTTGGTTGCATAATTGGAACCTCCAGTGTTGATATCTTTATCCTCCCAACTGTCCCTGGAGTTGTCACCAGCTTCGTCCGGTGGGGGGGCCTTACTAGGCCGGCCAGGTTTTGCATGAGAATGCAGCTTTGATGTGCTTCCTGTTCTTTGTGAAGGTAAGCTACGGCGAGTTTTCAAAGACATATTATCACTTTGATCCTGCTTAAAAGCAGCAGCCTCTCCAAACTTGGACTCTGACTCAACCCTAATTTGAGCTCCAAATTTTTTGTCTGCTAAGAACTGAGATTGCGATGAGTCTCCACGTTGAAGAGAAGGCTTCTCGTTGCTGTACCTGTCTTCTGGCCTTTCCATGGTAGGCCGAGGGCGAAGTCTTATACTACGCTTTCTCTTGATTTTGGGTTGCAGCACCTGCTCATCTTCACCCTCTTCGCGCTCATGATTCCAGCTTCCTGATCGCTGGATATCCAAATGTGAATCTCCAGATCCAGCAATTTCCCCTTCTTCAAGCTCATCAGACTAGAAACATGAATACAAAAAGTTAAATTATAAGGCAAAAGCATACATACCGCAGGATTATTAGTATTTGGAGGGGGGGATTTTCCATTTGGTCTTTTTAAATTCACTTCCCACACTGCACACCTGTGTTTTTACACTTTCCATTTGATAAAATTTTTAACTTAATACTTTCCAACAAAGGGACCTCTAAAATCTAATAAATACATGTGAATAAAAGGAGTCAACTTGGCACATGCCTCACTCAAAAACTATGCGGGTAAACTAATATCAAAAATAAAAAACAAATGAAAAGGTCAAAACGAAACCCAAAAAAAAGACAACTTATTTATTTATTTTTAAATTGGAGTAAAATTTAACTCTTATTATTCACGAAATATATTGATGAATTTCAGAGGTGCAGTACTCGGAAAGTGAAGTTTTTTAGCTGACGAAAAAGTGAATTTACAAAGTGGACCTAATGGAATGTATAAAAACACAGGGTCACCAAATGGAAAATCCCTTCTTTTAGATGAGGTAGATACTGTGGGGAAAAATGATCTGCACATACCAATTTTTTTGAACCAGAACTTGGCCTGGCATCAATAGCCGATAGAGTAGCAAACTTCTGAGAGGATACAGATGGCGAGACCATTCTTGTCATTCTACGACTATCAGAGGATGACTCAGGGGACCCGGGTTCTTCAACCATATGACCACCAGTTCTGGTAGCTCCACTAGTTCGAGGATAATCATAACCACCGTTACAAAGAGGACCTTCCTCTTCTGACTGTTCTTTATTGGCAGCAGTTGTTCCACCCTCTTCTTCATCTTCATACTCTCCAATTTCACCTTCCTCATTATTCGAATAGCCATTTCTATCTTCAGAACTAGCATCCGATGATTCGCCAATTTCATCATCCAATTCAGTGTACTTCCCTTTGTGGCGGCCCCTTCTCCTCTCATTGTCAAGGGGCTCCACTTGAACAGTGCTGCTCAGTATATCCTTTGAGGGCTTCTTGGACAGGGAAGCGATAGCACCATTGACATCCTTTGTACTGGCACGAAGCCACTCGGGGACCTGGTCATACCTAGTCATCTCCTCGATCCAATCTAACTCTTCATCCATTTGATCATACAGCTCGACTTCTTCTTCACTTCGTGCAATCATTCGGTTTACTTCCTGCAGAGAGGGGACATCATGGACCGTCTCCTGATACCTCTCCTCATCATGTAACAGTGACTCCAATGTCAGTCGCCTCTCCTCATGTGTGGTTCTCTGATCAAAACGCCCAGCGTTTATAACTTCATCTGCCATGTCAATTTTATACTGCTGAATATTATTCCGTATAAGACTTTCAATTGATCCGATATACCGATCCTTTCCTGCGAGATCATCTTCCGAGTCAACTGCTCCCCCACTTCTGAACTCGTCTTCTTTTTGATGACTTGATATCTTGTCAACAACTGCCTCCATGTAAATGACCTTCACTTCCCTAGTTTGTCCAATACGATGAGCTCTGGCAACCGCCTGTTCCTCATTTTTAGGGTTCGGATCGGGATCATATATGATAACTGTGTCTGCAGTTTGAAGGTTTAGACCACGTCCAGCAGCCCGAATACTCAGCAGAAAGATGAAGCACTCTGAGTCTGGATCGTTGAAGTCTACTATGGCTGATTCACGGTCTTCTAAGCTTGTAGTACCATCAATTCGTCGGTAAACAAGCCGCCTCCATTGTAGATATTCTTCTAAGATGTCAAGAAGCTTAGTCATGGTACTAAAGAGAAGCACACGATGCCCAGACCTCTGGAGTTTTATGAGGATTCTATCAAGGATCCATAATTTCCCGCATGATCTCACAAGGAAATCCTTTGAAAAGTCATTAAAATACGGGTAGTTAAGCAAAGGGTGATTACAGACTTTACGGAGCTCCATGCACCTATTGTTCAAAGTTCTGAACGTTCTAGCCTGGTAATAAGGATTCTTTTGAATCCTGAGCTTCTCATCCTCTGGGTCCACTCGAAGTGTACCCGTGGCTTTAACCCAATCATATATAGCACCCTGCATAGCTGACATCTTACATTTGAGAACAATTGACACCTGCAACCAAGATTATAGCTTTTCAAAAAGCCAGACATGGAAAGTAACAATTATCTAAAGGAACTGAAGGAATGACAAAACGGTATACCTTGGGTGGAAGGGAGCCTTCAACATCTTCAACACGACGTCTAAGCATAAATGGCTCCAAAATCTGATGCAGCCTATGGATGATGATAACCTTCTTTTCAGTCTCAAGCCAATCATCCTCTGCGTTATGTGAAGGACCTTCTCTTTGAAACGGTTGTGAGAACCAATCGTGGAATGCTTTGCGATTATCAAATACTTCAGGAAGAAGGAGATTTAGTAGAGACCAGAGTTCCTTCAAATCATTCTACAAGATAGCAACATCCATCGTGAGATACCCACTCATGGAAATACCCAAAAGCACCAAGGGGGAGCAGGGGGAGCAGGGGGAGCATGAAGCTAGAATTCGTATCATCAAAAACTGTGGCAACTAGCAAACACTATTTACCTCTTATTTGGCCACCAGAAACACAAGCACAATTTACAATCAAACTACAGACAATGGCCATCATAATCAAGAAGTCAAAAACCCACTTCCACAACTACAAATATGAGAAGCAAAACATAGATTTCAGATTAATTGTCAACAGCCTTCTTTCCACATAAACAACGAATATAATATGAAAGGGATGAGAACACAGATAGAGCCATCAACATGTTAACATTAACAGGATATCAAAAGAATCCAAATTTGATTACTGTAGTATACAGGACTTCCCAACATGGGCATTGCATACTAAATTTGCACGAGATCTTGAGAACTAGCATACATAATCTGAACAACATATCACAATTTCAGAGAAATAGACACAAAATTAAACAAATGGTGTTTGAAACATATGGACGTCTTTTGACAAACCTGCAAAGGTGTTCCTGTCAGCAAAAGACGCCTTTGACACCGGTATCTGTCCAAATCACGAGCCAGAACAGATTCTCTGTCCTTCATTCTTTGTGCCTCATCAATAATGATGTACTTCCAATCAACTTTAGACAGCTTAGATCGATCATACATGATGAACTCATAGGTTGTCACAAGAACATTAAACTTCATCGCACAAACTTCCTGAAAATCACAAACATGATGTCAGCATAGTGAAAGTTCATCAAATTTTGCATACATAAAGAACGAGTAAAATCCTAAGCACCTGGGAAAACAATTTGGATCTTTGCTCCTTCCCACCAACATAGTAAATGCAGGATACAGATGGCAGCCAAGTATGTAATTCACTCTGCCAAAAATATCAAGCACAGTCAGCAAGAGTAAACATGTAACCATCTAGGTACAACGAAAAGAGTAGGTACAGACCTTCCAATTCACCAGGACAGCATTTGGAACTATAATTAGGTGAGGGCCATAATTTCCTTTAAACTCCATCAAGTAAGCAATCAACGCCATCACCTGCAGATGGAAGCACAGAGTAAGAGGTCATAAGACCATGAAGAGGCTTTGGTTCATAACTCCCTTTCCACTGTTCAGTGTTTACAAATAACAGACCGCCAACCAATTGCAGTTCCAATCAAGCGTTTTCACATCTAAAACATGGTTTTCTATGGTGAGGGCAGCAAGAAACAGCAGTTCACCTGCACAGTCTTTCCAAGACCCATTTCATCTGCCAAAATCCCATTTAACTTGTTGTTATATAAAGAAAGCATCCACTGCAAACCAACCTACAAATTTAGACATCATGATCATGTTAGTTGAAAATCAATGCGACAAACCCGAAATAATCTTTAATAAACAGCAGTTCATCCCTAACAGAACTTACAAGCTGATAATCTCGCAGAGTTCCAGCCCTTAACATAGAAGGCTGTCTCACAACTCTTTCATTTATAGCATGTGCAAGACTGTAGTACCTGCAATATTCATTGATATACTAATTAATGTCAAAGTACTCTAATAATATGGGACATTTACCAAAAAGAGCTGCCCCGGATGAGAACTAACATCCAGAAGTCAGTATACATAAATGGCACAGGATCCACGTGATTGGATCATACTAAGACAATCTATTTGTCTAGATGCAGATTAGATGGAAAAAGGAAAAAAAAATAGAACTAGAAACTATTCAAGCATTAAATAGACCCACTTCAAGTCTTCAAAATAAATAAACAGGAAAGAGTAATAAGCTTCCAGCAATGTAGATGAACATACTTGCTGACTGATGAACCATCCTTTGGTGCATTCATTTCGGAAAATTGATTCCTTATCATAACTTCCTCACCAGCACATGCAGCTGCAGCTCTGACTTCCTCTTCTGACAGACCCTTTTGTTCCACACGCCAGAAGAGAACAAAATAACAAACAATACTCAGTAAATAATGTAAAAATAAAAAATAAAATAAAAAATAAAAAAAATGCCAGATACCAACAAAACATAGACCATAAGTAGAGCGGGCAGCTTGAACGTAAACATTGTATGAAATTCAGAAGGTCAGGGCCTAGAAACCATGCCTGAGCACGAGCAGCAGCTGCAGCAGCTGCGGCTGCCTCTTGAACCTCTTGCTGATTTTTGGCAGCAGTAATTTTACCTCCAAGTTTCTGAAGGTAATCTTCCGTTTGAGTCAAAAATGTTGAGAGTACATTATATCTTTCTGCAGCATCACCTGGCATGCTTGTCTGCTGCTCCAGAAGCATTTCCCTGTATCTTTCAACATCATTATTCTTCAACGCCTCCATTCTTTTATTCCTGTCGTCGTCCTTTCTCTTAGAGAACTCTCTTAACATCCTCTCATGATATTTTGCAACACCTCGGTTCCTGGCGGTTCTTGCATCACGGATTGCCCAGTGAGCCTCCAGAAGCTTCTTGCGCCACTGAAATATGGACTTAAGCTGTTTTTCTCTCATAGCTCTCTGAGAAGCCTGAACTTGCCGGGACAGCTCCAAGCGCTGCCGCTCGCATATACGAACAAACTTCCTATATTCACGATCGGTCATGGCCATAATTTCTTGCTGCTGTTGATCAACTTGATCTCTCAGCCGAGCCTGAAGCTCCGAAAGCTTAAGCTTCTTTTCCTCAATTTGCAGCCGCACAACAAGATCTGGCCTGATCCTTTTCCTCTCTAAGTTCACTGCCAACAAACCGCCAATTTTCTTCAAGTTCTCAGCCTTCTTATTGTTTAGTACCTCCGTGCCTTCCTCAAGAAGAAGATCTTTGACATCATAGGCCAATGATAAATTGTTGTTAGACATAACTGCAGGCCCAAGAGAGTCGTGTTTTCGGGTAAAACAGGGGAAATCAAATAGTGGGCCATGATACTTTCTGGTAGGGCCAACATCTTTTGACTGATGTACGGGGCTTGCTTGCATGGGTTTCTTGCCCTGTGCAGTTTCATTAACGGCAGCTTGAGTTGCAACAGCCTTTCCCCTGTCTGCGCTCGAATCATTTCTGACAGGAGCTTTCTGTATGTTGTGCTCAACTTCTTGTTCAGGCTTAACAGAAATTGGGGTGGATTGTTGATCTTCTTTTCCAAATGATGAAGAAGCCTCCCTAGCCACAGATGTTGTACCAGGCACGTTTGCTAATGAACTAACAGCCTTTTCCTCATTTACAGGAGCTTCCTCTTTGGAGATACTTTTTGCAATAGCTGGGGGCAAAGACTGGGGAACCTTCTCACTAGATTCTATAGTTTTTGGACTTTCATCAGTACTCTTCACAGAAGATTTATCCTGACTTATCGGGCCAGCAGGAATAGCAGGCTGCTGCTGCAGCTGCACCTCTAGAGGAGGTGGTGCAATGGCACGTAGCAGTTCCTGTGGAAGAGTGCCCTCCCCTTTCTGCAATGGGAATCAAAAGAAAGGATAGTAGGCATAGTTAGCACACTTCACATAGTTATTCAACATGAAGAAAACTGTCTTCTTTTAATATAAAGGCATCCGACATACTTGTCCAAAATCGGAAGATGGGATACAAAAGCAACCCCTCCCCCCCCCCCCCCAAAAAACCAGCACCACCCCACGTAAATGCTACCGTGGACATGTTACTCTTATGTTGCAACATTTACTAGGCACTGCATACTAACAGTTCAACAGTGGCACGTCCTCTAATATAAGCTATTTAAGATGCACAATGCTGACAGCAGTTAACCAAAGTCAAAGTCAAAGTGGCACGAGAAATGAAAGATGAATGTTTAGTATGACTATTACATTTCAAATCATCCCAACATGAGGCAAGCTTTAGACTAGAAACATAATGATCAAACAGACGGTAGATGGATAGAATTTTAAACCTTCAGGCGTCTAAATGCAAGTATCTGTGCCTTCAAAACGTGCAACTGCTGTTTAGTAAACCCAGTTTGCGGTTTTGAAGTCTGAGGTGATGGCTGATCTTGAGGAGGAAGACTTCCTGAGCCTCCATCGCTAGATGCACCAGCTGGTTGAGGAGAAGATCGATTCAACTGCCTGAGATGCTGCATTTGCAGCGCTTCTTGATTTAAGTTCACGGGAGGCCGTGACGCCTGCATCGAAGGCATCCCATTGCCCACCATTGCAGGCTGACCTGAAGGCACTTGACTTTCTCTACCATGCCCTGGGAACTGTGCTGGCAAATTGCTACCACTGCTCACCAGACCAGCATTCGAAGATGAACCAAATGGGCCTGGTATAGGTGTTTGCTGCCGTGCTCTAGTAGAGCCTGATTGTCCAGAAACCTCACTTGATGAATTAGCATGAGGAGAACTTTCACTAGCACGAGGAGAAGTAACCTGCTGCCTCTGTGCTGAAGGAACAGGTGAAGACTGTGAATTAGCATCATTGGCCCTCTGTTGTGCCATCATCCTGGACTGCATCAGAGGCATAAGCTGCGCCATCACATTAGGTTGCGACAAATCAATGTTGCGTTCCAGTGCCCAAGCCTGTAACTGTGCAGCCATGGCAAGCTGGTTGTTATTTCCCATCGGTTGAATCCCTTGAACATGGGGAACTTGCACAGCAGGCCTCATAATATTTCCAGCACCCGGATGATGCCCCATTGTTGTCTGCATCAGTGGAGGCTTCGATTCATTCCTGTGATCAGAGCCCCCCTGCTGACCTTGCTCTGTAGGCCTATCAATGGCACCAAAAGGCTCACTGGGCTTCTTTGAAGTTGATCCTGGTGACTGCAACATCATTGCCTGCATTTGAGCAAGGTCTGGTACTTTCATATCCTTCCCAGATGAAGAGCCTGCCATTCCCAGCTTGGATTGCCCTTGAGGTTGCATCCCCAATGCAGACTTCTGCTGGAAAGCATACTGCATATAAGCTTGCTGCATAGGGTTCATAACTTGATGCTCGTGAACATGGCTCTTATTTTGACCTGGAAATTGCAATGGCCTAGGAGATGAAACAAAATTGTTCCCACCAACCATGCCCTGGAGACCACCAGCAGCTTGAAAGGCTAGAATGGTTTCATTTCCTTCGCTTTTTCTCAAAAGTTGGTGCTGGAGTGACTACAAGAGTAGTAAAGACAGTATGAACATTAGAGCCTCAACATGACACATATTCAGTGAATATACTGAAACGAGATCACAACAGACAATCGAGTCACGCCAAATCCAGAGGGTGTGCCCCAATACACATCTCAATGCTAGCAAGCAACATATTTGCGAACACACAGCATCAATAATCAAAGAAAAGACTTGTAAGATGATAAAACAACCCAAGCATTATAAAGCTAGCAAAAGACAAAAGCTCTGCGTCAAAGTTGAAAGAGAAGAATGCATGAAGCAAGAGATGTTACCTTTCTTTGCCAAGGCTGCCCATTGATGGAAAGTAGCATCAGTCACAGATGTTCCAAATTATAGCAGAAACAAAAAAGGGAATTGAACATTCAAAAGGGAGCAATTCTTTCAATTAAATTGTACTTTTTTTTTGGGGGGGGGGGGGGGAATCACAGATTCAATACAAAGTATTGATCATTACATTTGCAAGAAGCAGTGTAGATAACATACTGCAACCAACACCCACAACCTTTCATAATTCATACCAAAACTATGTTCAGCTATACCATTTATAAATGACGGTTTTACCATCTCAATGAACTAAGAAACAAACATTCCCATTCATCATAATAATCCCCTAAACAATGTTTGGAAAACACAGTACCTTAGAGCTTGCTAACAAGCTTTACACTGAACCTCATGGAACAAGTCAATAAAAGTACATTCACACATAACTATATAGAGATATTCAAGCAAACTACAAGGGGGTGTTCCAAGAAAAGTGGGCAGATCAAAATCCTGACTTCAAAGTTAAAACACACTCACTAGTCACTTCCCATTTCAACTCCATAATCATGTCGGATTTTCCAAATATGAATAGATAAGACTCCGAAGAGCAGTCAAAGTAGGAAATCCCCCACTCCCGGGGCCCCCTAAAAAAATGAAATTGGCCGACTTTTGTTTATTGCACACATGAATCCCATTGAATATAGACAAATTCAAGTCAAGCCAAAAAGACCAGTTAAGTCAACAACAAATGATCAAACCAAATAGCACGGCAAAATCTCAGCCCTAATACAGACCCAGCTCCAACCTCCAGCACATCAAATCCAAAACCAAAATGTACTTAATCAACACCCCTAATCACAAAATTCAGCTCAATTCACTCCCACCAAGAGCACCAATCACCAAAATCATGAACTTACAACACCTAAACAGCACAAACCAAGCACCAAACTCGAAAAAATGGAAGCCATTGAAGCAAAATCCATAAACCCTAACCTGGCGCTGCTGTTGCTGTTGTTGTTGCTGCTGCTGCTGCTGAATCGAATCATACCCCAGGTGATGAGGAGCGGACACCGCCGACGAAGAGGACGACGGAGATGCGGCGGCGGAAGCGGGGCTCCGGCCGTGGGCAGCGGCGCCGGCGCCGGCGCCGGGGCCCTGCTGAGAGCCACCGCCAGATTGCATAAAAAAGGCGTTCAGACAGGATCAAAAAGGCAAGATCTGAGGAATTTGTTTCCCAAAGTGGAGATTTTTGCAGAGCAGAGGTGAGTTTGAGAGCAGGAAGACACAGGAAGAAGAAATTGTATTTGTATTTGTAGAGAGAGAAGAAAGAGAGAGAAAGATGCCAGAATGAGAGAGAGAAGATATCGAAGGATGAGAGAGAGAGAGAGAGTTTGCGCTGAAAATTACTTGAGCAAATTTTTCGATTAACAATTAATTAATCTAATTAATTGAAAGATTATGGATTTCTTTTTTGTTTTTCTTTTTTGCCCGATTTGGTGGGTGGGGATTTTTTTCAATTTATAGTTTTACTCCCCAGGAGTAAAAGTTAAAATATCCCGTCAAACCAAAAATAAGGTCACGTTCTTTAAATTGGATAAAATAAAGTTTGGATACATTGGATTGGATTGGATTAGATTGGATAAATTATGATGTATTTTGGGGGAATTATGTTTTTAGAGATGATGTTTTTCGGAAAATTATGTAAGGTTTGGATTGGATTGGATATGTTAGTGTAACCTATCCAAAGAACAGTGTTATTGTTTTCAAAAAAAAAAAATAGAATAATAGGGTTACTCTTATGAAATTCTATATTTTCTATCTAAACCTAATAAAATGTTCATATATACTTCTAAAAATACACATTATCCATTTCTATCTATTTTTACTTAAACAACCCAAATTTACTCAAATCCAATGACATTTAGAGCATTCGCAACAGTGAGCTTGAGTTTTGACTCATTTAGAGCAAGTGTAATATAATAGTAGAACTTTGTGCGTTAGAACTCGTATTGAGAGTTAAGTTTTAATGCAGCAAGGAACTAAATTTCAAGAAATGAGTTTATATGAACTCTTTTGCATTCTTGAAATACATGTGTTTATCTTTTATTTTTTATTTTTCAACCAAACATATTTTGATACTACGTATTTGGTAGTAGTATAATATGTTTTTTAAAAAGAAATATTTTAAAGTAAAAAAGTAGGAATGACTCGAATGAGTTCCTATTGTTGTAGAATAAATGGAATGAAATTCTAAAAAGTATGAATGATGGCCTTGATAGGTGATGTGGAAGGGGTGGACATCCACTTACATTCCAAAAGTTTGGATTGCTATTGTATTTGCTCCAAGAGAGTTAAAATTTGTGTATTTATTTAGCTAGTTTTCCAATAATGAGAATGACTTTGGCTCTTATTAATTTTTTTAAAAAAATAAATGTGTCTTAGTATTATAATTAATTAGATTGTATTGATAAATATTGAGATGGAGGATGAAAGAGACTAAAAATATAATTAAAATATTTGTGGGTTAAACTTACTTTCAAACTCGTTCCACGAGACTAATGGAGAAATTCTTGCGATTTAAATCTCATTCTTACTACTGGAATGTCCTGTATAACCTTATTTTGTTCTCATGTCGTGTCATGTCAATATTAAACACACCATTGAATATGGTCTTACTTTTCCCGAATTCTATACACCAATCAAAAAATAGAGACTATATATCAGCTTGTATTTTTAAATTTATTTTTTTTATTGATATATGGAACAATAATAATTTGTCAACATATACTACAGGGTTGAAAAATATCATTACTATGCCATGTTCACACCTAATATAAAACACTTTTTGCATTCTGATTTTAATATTAAAAAAACTCACCATTCTAAAACATCCAAATTTTGTTTGTTCTAGTAGTTACTATGTCAATCTGCTTTCCTTTGCAATAAGATTTTGCGAGGGTCTTAAGTGGAGTATGACAGTTTTGCAAGGTTAGATAGATCTAAAATATAGCCTAGCTATCAAGACTTAGAAAGTGAACTATATCGGGCTAGGGTCTGAGCTTCAAAATTCATGGTCACTAAGCCTTCCTGCATCCCCTTTCAGAAACACGAGCAAAACCACTTCAAAGTCAGGTGTGGAGTCCATTTTAAGGTGAACGCGGGACCTTGGAGGCATTTTTGAGTCATCGTTGGGTGTGACATCCACTACAAGTGGGACCCGGGACCATGGGGGTGGAGTTACGAGTCCTCATCGGGACCTACATCGGGTCTTTGAAGGGGCTTGGAGATCTTTCGGCAATAATAAGCAAAAAGGTCAACCGGAAATTAAAGTTGAAATGGGCAAGCATTCACTCTTTCGATCATAACTCCTTCAATAAAGCTCCGATTAATCTCAAATTTTGGACATTTAGACACCGACATATTTCCATTGATATATTATGGGTCCAAAATGGAATTCAGACGAAGAAGTGCGCGATGGAAGTTCGGCAGAAAATCTACCCAAAAGGATGTCACGCTCATGACATCCTCTCTTGGCCCAGTTTTTGACAGGTACCCATGTCACGACTGTGACCTCAAGTGTCACGCCCATGACGTCATGTGTCACGCGCGTTACGTCTTGGGTCACGCTCGTGACAACCTTTCTGGTCCAGTTGCCCCTTGTGCAAGAAATGGACGTCGCGGCTGCGACACTCCTGTTCGAACTTTATTCTTGTTCTAAAACCCCCTTGCTACAAATAGCTCTTGTTACTATTTTGTAAGGGACTTTTTGATGACTTTAATTATGAATGTAATGGAGATGCTTGATGCTTTCTCTCCTCTTTCAAACCTTGTTTAATTTATTCATTAGTTAATGGTGGTGTTGCAAGTCATTTCTTTATGGATTAATGGTGGACATTCCTCTATCTAATCATGGTGGGATGTTAAATCTTGGAGGTGAAATCTCATTTATCCAAGATCATATCCAGCTCCTTGATGTTCAAGATTCTCGTTATCTTTCTTTGGGTTGTCATTATTGTTTTGTTCCTCAAAATTGGAGTATTCATTTGGGTTCAAGATCATCATCTGCAATCAAGAACTTCAAGTTTATTATTATTATCATCACCTTTTCTACTCAAGCAAGGATTATATATTCTCTATCTATTTCTTATTCACCCACCGCGCCACACTCCAGAAAGTCAGTAGTATCATCTTTATTTTTGTTTCTTACTATTTCTGCCGCCAAAAAACATTCAAATTAACCTCCAAAATTTGCTTGTAAAATAAAACATTAACCCTTTATTATTTATTGGCCTCTCTTTTATTATTTATTGGCCTCTCTTTTATTCACTTTTTTGTTTTCACGATGATAAAAAATTATATTTTTCTACGCAAGTACTTGTAGCTTAGGTTATTCTGTAGAATGGCTTAACAAATAGACGAACTTATTATTGTAAAAAAGTTTACATTCTTCATAAATGTAAATGAAAAATGAATGCATATGAAATCAAAGGGGGCGAGAAGTAAATTTTGACTGTAATTACAAAGCCAAAACAATATATCACAATCAATTAAGACATGATTGGACCAATTATTTTAACTAGTAGAATGAACAATAGACTTATTTAAATAACACAGACTGTTAATGAGGTGGAAGCAAAATATTTTTCATTTGTAAAAGTTGTGCGGTTGAATCCCATCGGTTGTTATTTCCCATTGTACATAATGAGCATATAAGTTCCAGAATATGAGTAAACTTTTTTTTTTATTTTTTTTGAAATGTAAACGTGTGCCCCTTTATTAGGATGCGGATCTGGGCCGCAGAAAATGTTGGAGCAAAGGCGCGCCCAGAAATAGTGATGTCCAATGACGCCAGGTATTCTGGGCTCACCATGCTCTGTGCACCCAGGGTCATGATCCACGCGCTGATAGCCCGTGAGGTATGACGTAATTAAAGAATATATATTTATACTCATCCAATGTTAAACGATGAACTATATATGTGATTTGAACAAATGTATAAATATATATTTTCTGTTTAATCCTTCTCATTTTTGCAAGTATACTCATCCAATGTTAAATGATGAACTGTATATGTGATTTGAAAAAAATGTATAAATATATATTTTCTGTTTAATCCTTGTGAATTCAATGATAAATGTATAAACATATATTTTCTGTTTAATCCTTCTCATTTTTATACAAGTCAGGGATATTTACTTGTTTATATTTGTACCTTTTGGATCTATATTTTCTTTACCTTAGAGGATGGGAGACATATATTTATACTTGTCATTGCATAAAAATATTTTTTTTATAAAAAAAATGAGCAGGATGACATGTATAAGACTTAACAAATTCAAATCAAATAACCATCAAAAGATATAAATATAAACAAATAAATATCCCTAACTTGTAACAACCTTCACCCGGACGAGCCGAAGAACCATGATTACCCAAAACAACATATTTTCATCTTCTCTCCTTATCCTCCTCTTCATTTTCCTTTTCACTCACAATGTCAGAATCCAAATCCCGAGATGTGCCAAAGCCAGAAAAGATCACATATCCGATGACCTCGATGATGCGTCCGATGATGACGAGATGCAGAAGCCCCAGATTGGGCCCGTGGTCGGCTTTGTCAAGCTTGGAGTAGACTTCCCAAGATCACCGGTGCCCTCAAATTTCTCACCTGATTTCCTTCTCTTTGTTCGCGAATCTTTGCTTATGATGATCACTAGGTTTCTAGGTTTGAGGATGCATGTATATGATTATTCACCATCAGAATTTGAACTACGGTGTAACAAATATCCAAATCCAATACCCCAAAAGTCATTCAGCAAAAAATAAGGTTGGGGGCTGAGGGAAGGGAGGAGGGGTGGGAGAACCAAAAGGAAGTTCGGTTTCCATTCCCCAAACTGTATGAAAACATAAATTATATGGTATCTTTTGTAATCCTACATATGATCTTACCGGGGGAAAAATGTACAAGTATCAAATAACATATCTTTCCCAGCAATCAGTCCTAGTTGAGGTACATGAAAGTTTTGAGGAGAAAAATAAATGAAAAAGAAAAAGGGAAGCAAAAATAATCACAAATCATAAGAATACCTATTGAGAGTTAAATCCTATTGTCTTCCTTTTCCCAGAAAGTGGAAAGATGAAATGAAAAATTATATATATAATGTATACCCGTAAATTGAAAAATTCAGAGAGACTGGTTCATATAGACCAAATATATAGTGCAACAAATACCTAGCATGAAGAACATGACTATGTTTTCTATTTTCATATTCTTAGGCATCACTGATGGATCACTATACTAACCTTTACCTCTGGATTGATACTTCTCAGGATGCCCTCTTCAAGACAGCAGTGAAATGGGCTGAACTTCTCTTAACCGGAGGTATAGAGGTGAAGTTCTCGGGTGTCAACCTCGGCACAATGATGTTCGCTGTAAAATCAGCTGGAGATGTCAATGAGGTATGAGTCCCCTAATTATCATGTCAGCTGTTGAGTTTCTAAGGTCCAATACTTATTTGGGAGTTGGGACCTTGACCTTGACAGACTACCAGGTAAGTTTGTCTCGGAAATTCACTTCCACACTCGAACAATATCTGATGCTGGTATTGACAATGTACTTACTAAACCTATGAGTATGATTATGAACCATAACGAAACTCGGTTTACTTTTCTTCAAATCACAAGCCTCAACGGCATGATTTGAGTGTCAAGGCAATTCCTAATCCCTATCCTTCTAGGTGAAGGACTTCTTATTGGAACAACCCGATGTGTATGAGATCAAGATAGGGGACCAGACTTATGGCAGACCGGGAAATCCTACGGTGGAGGAAATTCTAGAGAAGCTAAGTAAAGAGAAAGAAAACGCTAATGGTGCTATTTCTGACAACGATATGAAGGATGAACTATAGCTCGAAAGCCCTAAGAGTCACTCAAAAGAGGAATAAAAGCACGCACTGTGGTCGAATGCTAAATGGGAGGAAGTTATCCAGATCTAAATAGGCAATAGCTACAGCTATCTAGCCTAGAACTGCAATTTATTACGTGCTCCTAGAGTTTGTGTTTCAAATAGTGTGATTGTTCAATTGCAAATATCCCGGAGTATATACTCATGTAACATGTATTCGCCCAGAACCTGCAGTAACTTTAGTCCTAAGTAGTGAACTTCCTTGTGTTTCTGGGGACAAGTATCAAGCACTAACTAAATTGAATGGTTTCAGCAAAATTTCTCTCTATATGCATACTGGATTCTGTAGAAATGACATAAATAGAGACAAATGTAACTTTATGACAGCAGTTACGTGTACTGAGTACTGAGCAATGAAATTATTTGCACTGGAATAAAAGGAAAGGCAAAGTGTATCAAAATAATTCCTTTCGGCCTTGGAAGTTTAATGCAAAGCTCAGGCTATTTGCTGAGCAAGCATATTGTAATTTGTAAATAAATTCTGAAGAATCAAACATGATATCTATTTGAGCTTCTTACTGAATTCTGAAAGCTGAAGCACACGAATTCGGGGGATGTTTCCTGCTTCTTCCCTTTCTTTCTGGGTGTTATACCCCCAGTCACCTGATGAAATAATCAAGGACATTGGGGGAAAAATTATAATTAGATGCGCTAAAAAAATAACAAACATACTGAAGTATGCCCACTTTCAAGTTCCAATGGGGCCAATTTTCGATGGTTTGAAGATTGAAGCACAATGTACAAGGGCGGCAAAATTACCTAAGTACAAGTTCCAACTGTCTAATTCTGGCTCTTTGATTACATTCTTCAGAGTAGCAAGTCGATCTTCAACAAAGCTGTGCAAGTTGTGCAAATTTATCAGACCAAACTCGCCCAAAAATTTGCCAATGATAATGTCATAGGCAATGTAAACTATAAGCATCTTGCTGAAATTACTACAGTTTCTGACATATAACTTTTGCAAAAAAGCTAGACACGAGATAAAGATCGTACTGTAGAGTAAGTCCCTGATGTTCTGGTAGCTTCTGGAGCTGCTTCAGCACTTCCACCTTTGGTCTGGAAGAGTTTCAACAGTTTTTGGGAAAACAAATGAGCAAAATAATGGACTAGGAACTCACGCAACCACTTTTAGAGCGAGCCGACAACTACACTGAATTGCAACCATTACTAATCAACTCTATTCTTACCCACTTCCAAGACCATATATTCTTTCAGGTGGTATAATTACCCCAGCAAGCTCCCGGAGGAGTACATCTGCAAATCGGCTCTGATTAGGAACAAATAAAAGAGACAAACGTAAGCAAATTATCACCGAAATAAGTTATAAAAAGAAGTGATCAAGTAATTTGTAGAAGATGATTGACAACTGATAGGTCCCCTTTTATTTCATATAAATGCTCTACACTTCACTGCCAGGGACTCGGCTTCAAAATTTTGGTTCAATTAGGGTTTCTTCCATAGATGGATAAATTACCTGTTTCGTGGTAACGATATATATCTTTGAGCTTGCAAATCTCAGAGCCTCTGAAACCCCAGGATAGAATCTGCAAAAATATAGATTGCAAAACATGCATCTCATTCTCAAGGGGACATAAGTGGCTTACTAACCATAGTTAACAGGGTTTTTTCTTCAAATATCGGGTGGCAACCAGCAAACCACCATAGTTAAGAGTTATGCTATGTATAAGACATCAACACAATCATTACATTTGACGGTCAATTAAGCATCCCTGTGTTTAAATTTAAGTTAGTTTTGAACATACAGGAAAAGAGGATGAAATTGGCCAATTATGTGAGTTTGGTTTTCTCATTAACTTTGTTCTCTGAAAGGTAGTTCTTAATTCTTACCATTTAAAATCTTGGCCTTAAGTTACTTTGTTTATTAACAGATTCAAAACTATTTAAAGTACATTACAAGCATTGTAAAGGCTAAAGACGTATTTGTACCTAAGAATCCAATCATGATGTGAAGGGACTTCACCTATTTGCAGCAATCCAAGTAGTGAGATTATTGTCGATCCAGTCATCTCTGATTTTCCCAAAAAGATCTATTAAGGCTTCCCTGTTCTCAGCCCATGCTTCCATAATAACTGGTTTTATATTTGGCCAGTTATCAAGTATGCCTTCAATCGTGAGCCCTTCTGCAACCTAGTCAAAAGGGGCCAACAGAATCATGGATTATTACATCAATGAAAATGAATATGACGCCTTCGGTTTGGTGTCCGTAGAGGTTCAAATTTTGAGAATTATCACTTTACTCAACTGGAGATTTACGAAGAGAAGGAATTCTCATTTCCACGAGCAACCTCACGAGCAACAAATTTTCATATCCTGTTTCAACCACAGGTCTCACCTACAAAAAGGAGCATTCAGGTTTGTTATACGATTACTTGAAGGAAACTTGGTATTTTAATGATCTAAACTATAGGGGTTGGGATAATGGTAACCCAAACTTTAGAACTGTATCATGGTAAGCTGAACTATTGAACCCATGGATTTTAAAGCACCGCTACCAAGTTAACTCGGTGGTTTTCCTACGTGGTACTTTTATTGTAGCAATTCCAAATTTTTAAATATTGGATTGCAGTAGTCCAAACTATCATGTACATGTACTGGATTGTAGTAGTCCAAACTATCATACATCCGATTGCAGTAGTCCAAACTATTATATATGGGATTGAGTAGCCTAAGTTATCGTTATCAACTTGGTGGTGGGCGGGTGGTAAACTGAAATCCAAAAATTCAACAATTGAGCATATACTATAGTACATCTCCAAAGTTTGACTTACCACTATCCCAATTCCCAACCCCTATAATTTGGCTCATTAAAATCCAATTTTCCTTAATTGAATTGCAAGCCCAGAATACATGAGACGATAATACTCCCTCCGTTCCGTATTAATCATCCAAATATTTTTCTTTGACTAAGAATTTCTCTTAGCATATTTTATCAAAAAGTTACAACATTATATTCATATGATAGTACTTTTCGTTATGAATTTAATCATAGTCCTTTCGTATGTTAGAACATTGTATGTGTTAAGAAATTAATGATGTCAAGGGACAATTACTCCCTCCGTTCCATATTAATTGTCATAATTTTGACTTTCACGGTCTCCAATATCACTTTTTGATTAATAATTTCTTGCATAATATGTTATTAACAATTGCAATATTATACTTGTATGATAGTATTTTTCAATACGAATCTAATGGTGGTAATTTTATATAGCAATTCATTGTATATATTGAGCAATTTGTGGTCAAAATTTTTGAAGTTTGACCGCACAATTTCCAAATACGACAATTAATATGAAACGGAGGGAGTAATATGGAACGGAGGGAGTAAAAGCTTTGTTTCCCCTATCACCCAATCCAACCCAAACTTCCTTGTCCCATATAATCAATAAAACACTCCATCAGCTCTTCAATTGACAAATACACTATTGAAAACCTCAATAACCACTACCAAACCCCTAGAACAACGAAAATCAAGCATAACTCTCCCTTCCAATTAACAGACTGATCAAGAATACTAGATTAACAACTAATTAAGCTCAACATAAAAAATAAATTCGAAATCGGAACCCTTGGAGTGGACAGGGAGAGACTTACGGTATGCATTTGGTCAACAATCCAGTCCTCCATGGCTGAATCAACAACTCCATCGAACAGTGTCGGCCATCTGAGCTTGGCAGCCTGAATTCACAAGGATTCAACAGATAAACTCAGCAGTAGACAAAAATCGAAAGGTAAAATACAGAGATTACGCATTGGAATATGGATTTGATAGCATGATATTGAGAATGATGAAGAATAGAGAAAGAAAAAGAGACGTTGAGAGCAGAAAGAGAGCTTTCGCCGCAACTATCGCACAAAACACCGTCGAAATCCAAGGCATACAAGTCTTCCCCCATTCTGTGCTCTCTCTCTCTCTGGGTGTCGCCCCCCTGATCTTCGTACGGTGGTCTGAAGCGGGATGAGATGACAGTGGGGATGCGGGAAGAATTGGGGAAGAACAAGTGTAGAACATAACTTTTATCCAACCAAAATGGCAAAAAATGACTACGATGTCCCTTATTTCGTGGTATCTACCATGAGAGCCCTATAATTTTAAAATTAATTATGAGGTCCCCATATTTGTTTGATATTTAATTTTTGGCCGAATTTAATTGACTTTTATCTATGGAGTAATTAAATGATGAAAATGCTCTTAACGTCATTGACTCAATTTTTTTTTTCCAATTTGAATTTACTCTGACAGTTCCGGGTCCGGGGATTGATGATTACATATTTTTGAAGGTTTATCTTTCGCAATAATTGGTTGTACGTCCAGTAGCAAACTAGAGCATTGAAAGAGAGGGATTCTGAGAAAAGAGGGGAAAAAGAAGTAGAATGAAGCCCCATTCTTTGGACGAGCTATTTTCAAGTTAGGGTAGATAAGTTTTAAGATAAGTTAGAATAGGTTATGATGCTTTTTTGAGGAATTGTGCTTTTAGAGTCGATATTTTTTTAGAGAGTTGTGTTAGGTTGGGATAAGTTAGGATGAGTTAGGAGAGTTAGAACCAACTTGACAAAAGAACAAGGCCTGAGAGTCGATCTAAATGAAAATAAATAAGCAAAGGGCAAATTTGAAAAGAATTTGATCTTTAAAGTTTCCCACCAAAAAACTCATATGAAAATTCATGCCCCTCACTAGAATTAGCCCAAAAAATTAGATATCAAGTAAATATAGGGACCTCATAATTAGTTTTAAAATTACAGGGCCCTAATAATAGATACCATAAAATAAAGGGGACCTCAAAGTCATTTTTTGCCAAAATGGTAGCCCTAGTAATGGAAATCCAGCATAGGTCAAATCAAATTTTTTATACGATAGATTTCTATTAAAAATTTGATAAATTTAAAAACATTCATAGATTTTGTAATAATATTTAATTAATATGAATATTAGAATAATTATTAAGGATTTTTTTAAAGGTTTAACACTAGGGATCTAATATGAATTAATGTCATAACATAAACCACTAAAATTGATAACATAAATAATATGCTACTGTGATGTATTTTTCAGCTTAAGAAAAGTAATCAAGGACAACGGGAAAATCATTTAAAACCGATCAAAATAGATTTCATCCTCGGCAGTCTCAAGGATCAAGACTAATGGATAAACTAACACTAATTCTGGATGCAGAAACACTATGCTAACCTTACTACAGACATGGAAACAACCCCAAAAGTTAGAACAAACTCAATTAGATCACCTCTCTAATCAGCCAAATTTAGAGATAAACCAGAGAGAATCTTGAGATTTGAAGGAGGCACGGAGCCATGCTCAATTTACTTTATTCATCAAATTTCTACTTTACATGGCTGGAAAGAAGCTATTTATAAGTAGTCAAGCTTCCTCAACAAGCTAAAATTATCCTTGTTGATTAAGAAAGTCAAAACATGCTTAATACCAAGGCTTAGCATGTTTAGCATAACCCCAATCAAGCTTATAAAAATCGACAATTAAAACAGGTCAGTGAAATCTGAAAATACGCAATAACATTGCATTATTATTGAGTTGACATGTTAGACCATGTACCTAGCAGGTACCTATTCGGCTGTCCCACAAATATTTTTTGCAGTTGGTACTTTTTGGCCCTTCAATAGAAACAAGTAGCCGCCCACAAGTTGGCCTTGGTTTGGTCCTTCAACTCTAGACGAACTAGTAAACATCCTTAAATGTTGGAGCTTGGGCTTTACTTTTGAGATCATGCCTTGGACAAAATGTAAAGTGGGTAAAGTCACTCCTAAAATCTTTAAGCCAAGTAATGTGTTGGATAAATATTGAGCTTAAATCCAAGGTTGTCCTGCAAATTGTCAAGGCCCTTGGTGAGTACAGACTATATTAGTCCTTGTATACTTGTTTTGCTTACTGTAATGTTTTTGTTGTCCTTGAATGTTCCAAAGATGACTTTCTTCATGTATTTGGTGACTTCCTTGAACTTGAGTCTGGTCTTCTAGGGATGAGTATCTATCAACATTCTATTGATGATTTACTATAAGGTGTTTCGATTGACTATTTATATTTGATATTAAGATGCATCGTTTGAATGGGAGTTTTGGTACAACGACTGAGTTGTTGCATTGTGATCATGAGGTTAGAGTTTTGATCGAGTCATGCAAGCAATTTATTGCAAAAATATAAGATAAGGTTTGTTTGTCTACATCATACCTTGTGGTGGGATCCTTCTCCACGCTTGCTTGCGGGGATACTTTGTGCACCAAATTATTCATTTAAAAAGATCATTTGGAAAAAAGTGTCACTAAATTAGCTGCTTTTAAATGAGATATTCATTGAACGTTTATTTATATCCTTTGTCATAAATTTAACATAATATGTGTCAAATATTTTAGAATGACATTTTAGGTAATTTTAACCAACCATTGAACTAGTTTTCACAATAAACTTATCAATAATGGTACATTTGTTTCTAAACTTTCCTAGGAAACTTAGTGAATTTTCTAAGTGGACAAAATTTTTCATGTTTGATTGAGACAAATAGATATAAAAGTTTAGTGTGAGACTTGTTATTTTACTCTCAAACTCAATAAACATTTTTCCAAGGGGGTAATAGAGAAAATCTTTCGCAAAAAACTATCAAACGTACTATAAATGAAACTTCAAGGTTAGCAATACTAACTAGCGATCCAAAATACTACATCCGTCTCAAATTATTTGTCCATCTACCTAATTTAAGAAGACTAATATATATTGGAAATTGAGGTAAAAAGTCTGTAATTTACCCAAATTACTCCTACTTTAATTGAACATAATAGTTATTGTAATTGTAAAAAGTGATAAATAAATTTATTAATCAGGAATAGAAAATGAATTACAATTGTTGAAATTGTAAAAGGAATAAATATTTTGAGACAAAGAAATTAGATAAAAGAACAAATAATTTGGGCGGGACGGAGTAGTAGTATTAAACGACAGTAAATGCAAAATTCCACGTCCTCAAATCTTCAATCTCATAATTTCACACGATCACATCGCATCACATCGCATCACCTTGGAAAATATACCGCACTCTGTTTTAAGTAAATTTCTAGGAGCTGTAAAAAAAAATCGTAGGAGTTACCGCCCACGGTCCCCAAATTGTTTCATTCTGTCTCTTTCCTCCCACGAAACTCACCCCGGCACTACGTGACACCGCTTAACCGCCTACAGCCGGTAAAATCTCCCTTATGCAATAAACCCCCGTACCTACTCTTCACCGTTTCTTCCGGTTACCTTTCCTCTTTATCCGATTGGTATTAAAACGGCCCCAATTTTTCTTCCCATTTTCCAGCTCTTCTCAGTTCTCATCTTCGCCGTGTCATCTCCGACCTTCGCCGGCGCCGGCGATCACTGTTTTCTGCTTCTGCGAATTTCTCAGGTGAGACTCTCGATTCATTTGTTAGGTTGGAACTTCTGTGGAGATCGGCTGATCTTGATATTGTTTGATGAGTTCTTTTTGAGTTTTGGATATGTGGTTGGGTGATGACTTTATGATTCGGGATTAGTGGTTGATTTTTTTTCGATTTGATTTGATTGAATTTTGTGGATTTGATTGCCTAGGGTTAGGCTAGCTACTCGGAAGTTTTGTATTCGATTGATTTGAAGTGGATGATTCTTTGTTGGGGTTTTGGATTTGCATGTTGATTGCTGTAAGGGTGTGTTTTGAGATATGAGGATTATGGGAGTAGTAGTTTCCAAGTAGGTTATTGGTATTGAATTTGGGGCTTTTGATGTTTGTATCATAGCATGTATCCATTGTAGGTTGATCTGTATGATACCAATTGGTCTGTCTAGTTTTTCTCCTGTTGATTGAAGCTTGTTTGGATCTACTTCTTTGGCACTTAAGTTGTTGCAAAAAGATGTGCAAATTTGTTTGTACAAGTATGTTCACTTGGATTTCAGAGAATTTAGGATCTGAATTAGAAAGCTAGCTGCAATATTTGTAGTTCTTTCAATGTATAAACAGTATCTATGCTTTTTGCTAAGAGCCTAAGACTATGTGTATTGGTGTCCTTGGGTTTAAAGGATGAGTGGGGTATGAATAGTAGAAATATTATTATTTTAATGGGTTTTGGAGTATGTTATTGGTAATGGTATCCTTGGAATTGGAGGATGAGGCGAAGGATGAGTGGGGTAGGGAGTAATATTTTATTGTATTATGGGACCCACTTGTAGAGAATAATTTTGAAAACTAAATTTACAATGGAAACAAAAAAAAATTTAGAATGAAAACAAAATTTTTGAAAAATAATAAGAAATCAAAATTATAATTTTTAAAATTATTTTTATTAATTTCACAACAAATCTATATATTTTTTAAAAAAATTTATTCAATGCCCTATTGTTGAACATTAAATTTACAATAGAAACAAAAAATTTAAATTAAAGAGGAAACAAAATTTTGAAAAAATAATACAAACTCAAAATTATTATTTTTAAAACTATATAATTTTGTTCAAAAAAAATTATTACAATTACAAAATTTTGAAAATTAAATTTATAATGGAACCAAATATTTTAATTTAGTATGGAAACAAAATTTTGAAAAATATTATTACAAACTCAAAATTACTTTGAAACAAAATATTTTTGTTAAATATTGTTTTTTTTTTAAATATTTAAATTACAAAATTTTGAATTACAAAACTAAATCAAACAAAAGAAAAAAATAAACCACGATAAAAAAAAGGAAATGGATATAAACAGAAAAAGAAAGGAAAAAAAATAAAAAGGTGAAGAAGTGGCGGGCCCCACGTTTGTCGGCCCACACGCGCGCTCCGAGAGTGTACAACACGCGCCTGACACAAAAAAGGTGGGGTGCATCCCACCTCCCCCTCTTGCACCTGGCCTTGTGATTTGGCCAATTTGGATTCAAATTTTTCTCCAGGGACAAGGACGCGTCCTTCCCCCAATTTTTTTCCCCAATTTTCCTTTATTTATTTTTCTCTCTCATCCATACTTTCCCCCAAAGGTCCACCAATATACATAGCCTAAGACCACAAAAGCAAAGTGTCATGGAGATACTTTCCTCAATAGGTTTGAATTAGCTTTGCTTTATGGAACTTGCTAGTAGTTGGATCTACACTAGTTGGTGTAGTCAATACTTAGTAGTGATTATAGATTTTCCCCAGTGGTATTTTGAGCGTCCAGCACGGCCTCTAAAGTGTGAGATATTTGCTTGGCAATAGTTCTTCGTATAATTCTAAATGGGGAATTGGGGATTTATGATTATTGGAGTGATTATTTGCCAACAGTCAAGTTGTGTAACATATGAATCATGTGTTTTGATTATGGACTTATTTTATTGATGTGATAAAGTTTGTACGTCCTGAATGTTTACATGCTAGTGGTGGGTTTAGTCGTTTTTTTATGGAAGGAGGGGAGTTAGCCCAGCAGAGGCTATATAGGTTACAACCTATAGGAAGGCAGCTGCATATATATTTGCTTACATTTAACCCAACAATCCAACATCATTAGCTATATATAGAGTTTGTTGCTTTGTCTTTACATTGAAAAACATGCCATCAGTTGTTTTTTGGTAATCATCGTATATGTGGACGGAGTCCTTGCCATCGTATATGTGGACGGAGTCCTTGCAGTGTTATGTGTCACGTTATTTAATGATTATAATATCTTTTCCATTGGCTGTTCTTAGATTGAATTTTTTATAAGCAACGATGGCTGATAATGAGGAGATAGAGGAAAGCACATCCCATGGAAATGAGCAGGAACTCTCTAAGACAATGGGAAATCAGGAAGGAGAGGAAGGCCATCCACGTGGAAATGAATGGGAAGTTGTGTCACTGACAGCTTCTGCATATGCTGCAGCTCCTGGTCCAAGGGGAGATGAACCGATTCATGATGATAAGGGTGTTACAGTGACTCATAATGACGAAGCAGAGACGTCACAGGCTCTCTTTATGTCCGGTCACTTTGTTTTTCCTCCAAGTCAGCATGAGAATTTGCCCATAGAGCCTGAAAGTGAACAAATCCCAAAAGGAGATGCAGGCAATGATGATTTTGCTGAAATGAGTTCTCAGAAGGAACAAGAAAATTGGAACATAGAAGGATTGAATGTGACAGAAGATTTTCCTGGTATTCAATTAATTGATGAAAAGGGCGATAAGATGCTTCCTATTCATGGTTCAGATTTTGATGAAGCAGCAGCCCTACCTGGGCTAAATGTTGATGACAAAGAGCAAATCGTTTATGGATCTGCTGATGTTAGTTCACTTCACCATCCGAAAGAAAGTGAAAGATCAGCTGTGTGTGCAGACAGTGCAATTGCAAACAGTCCTGAACATTCGTCTGATATAGGAGATTTGTCTTCTGCATTGCAGTCTCCACGATCTGGAAAAGCAGAGGAGCATGATGACTCTGGGCTCCCTTGTGGGGCTTGGTGGAAAAGAAGAGTGGCTTCATTATGTGCTCAAGCAAAGGAGACTAATGCATTTTGGTCTGTTTTCGTTGCTGCAGCTGTAATGGGCATTGTACTCATTGGTCAGCGATGGCAGCAAGAAAGGTGGCAGATTTTGCAACAAAGATGGCAGCTCAGCCTTGGTGATGAGGTATGCCATTAATCATGTATTATGTTATTGCTGATTACGTCAAGGGTTTGTTTGTGTCTCACAGTTTTGTTTGCATGTTCAGTTTTCCGCCTCTGGCTGTGCTTTGTATTAAATGCTCCATGGTCATTGTTTCAGAAATTTTCTGAGCATATTTTAGGCTTTTGCTTTATCAGATTGTATTGAAGATACAACTAGAGTGAACACTGTTGTGGAATAGGCCACTAAACTTCCTTGTCTCTGTCATCGGTCGTCCATGGAACTGATTATGTCTGTAGTTGGTTATTGCGTTTCCTTCTTGTTTTCTGGGTTCATCTTGTTAGGCTGCCATCTCTTTTTTATGCACCCATTCACCATCAACTGTATTAGGCTAAGATGCACAGACTCGGACACGAGACACGGATACGATACGACACAGACACGGGGACACGCAATTTTTGAAAAATTAAGGACACGACACGTTGTCCGACACGTACCTTAATTTTATATAGTACTTCAAAAAATATCAAATTTTGTTTTAAAAATGTTTATGAATGAATATATTTCTTTAATAGTTTATGAATCTTAAAACTATATATATAAAACATAAAATTTTATAAAATAATGGAAGGCGGACAAAGTTATAAGAAAGAGAGACAAAAGTATGTGTAAGATGGTAAAGCAATAGGAAAAAATAATGATATACTGAAAAAAGGAGATCATAGTTGAGGATGTCTATGGATGTGATCAGCCGAATGATTCGGAGGTGTCCTAAGGTTGGGATACGTGTGTCCACCATGAGTCCTCCAAGTGTCGGATGTTTATTTTGGTAATTATTTAGGGGACACGTTTTTTCGTGTGTTCGACACGTATCCGAGGAGTATCCGAGAGATTCGGACACGGATAAGTATCCGACACGGATATGTGAGGCTGATAGAAGTGTCCGTGCTTCACAGGTATTAGGGTTCAATTTGTCCAGCGTCCGAAAATCAAGCCTAAACCAACCACCGACAATAGGTGGTCAAAGTGGTGGCAGAGGCATTAGTTCCATAACCTATCGTGTTTATGGGATCTGTCAGTAAGGCAGCCAGCTGTTGGAAATATTTTCTTTGTGCTGATGGATTTTTGTGACACATATGCTTTGGGAGGGAAACAGTTGTGGTGCTAGTTATTGCGCTTTTCTTTCTTCCTCTAATTTCTGTTTCTGTCTTTGTTGTTTTTTTGCCTGTGTTGGCATATTGTTAGTCGAGTTTCTCTAGCAATGTGAGGTGGCCACCAGTGTGGCTGAAAATGTATGATATTTTGGATGTTGTGATGAAGTGTAATTAACTAAGGAGTTTGAGGTTACATCATAATTTATATGTTAGGCATATATGTTTTTATATTGGTGCAGTTTGTCATTTTTTTCACCCCCATAAAAATGGCTAATGGGGTCTTCCGACTGTTTCTGGTCTATTTATAAATCTTATGGATCTTGAATGATGAATCTGGGGCGTAGCACTAGGACTGCTTTCTTAGAAACAGGACTCAAGAGTATTGGTTGTGTCCTCGAGGAGATTGGAGACTTTGGTGTTTGGTTTACCCTATGTTGCAATTGTCTGGCCTGGAGTGCTAACCCCCCCCCCCCCCCCCCCCCCAACCCAACCCAACCCAACCCAACACACACACACACACACACATATCCTTTCTTAGCAGGGGAGGCAAGAGTAGTATTATTATTGTTTTGATAGGAAAAAGATATGTATTAATTATAGGATTAAAAAAACTGATGCTCAACTAGCACTAGGCAAAGTTATGTACAACCAAACTGTCCACAAAATCTACCACATCAAAAGAGGAAGAGCTAAACTTCCCATTCACCTTAAGGAAGAGAGAATTGCGAATTTGGCTTTCGGTCTCTGAATAGGGATTTCAACCCCCTCAAAAATCCTCCTATTCCTTTCTTACCCAAAAAATCACATGTGGTATAACCAAGGCCTTCTTCTTCTTGGGTTTCCTACCAAAGAAGCTCTTCTAATATAGGAGATGACTACTAACTGAATAGGATACAACCCAAGAAACACCAAGGCATCGAAAGGCTAAGGCCCAAAGAGACCTAGCGCAGTCACAATGAAGTAAAAGTTGATTAGGCGATTCAAGATCCCTCTTTCACATGCTACACCTATTAGCCATAATCTTCCCCTTTTTCTGTGTTATTATATGTTTCTCATGGGGGAAGCACCAGGACTTCTTCCCATTCCTTTGGTCTGTAAAATTTGACATATCCTCTGGAACATTTCAATTACATTAGTTATGCAATAGGCGGTGCTGAACTTTTCCTGGTTTTCTGTTTTGGTTGGCTGTTGCCTACTGTCATCATATTCACTGGCAAATTCAAACTTGGCTCATAACCTTCAAGTTTAACCTAAGCAGCAAAACTGCCGTCTTGTGATTCAGTTATCAATTCAGAATCCTATTAACCCTAACCTTGAGCTCATCTGCCTAGAATGTGAAGAGTCATGAATGCCACTAACAATCATGTTAGCACCAAGAGTTGCTGATCTCACTGCAAGTCATATTTGGAACGTAATTGGTCCTAACATGCGCCTTTGTTTTGCATCATAGAGAGTTAGAAAGACATACACTGTACAAATGGAGAACATTTATAGTTTCGTTTAGGACCGTGTGAGCACAGTTAGACGTGGTTATTCACTTTTTAGACAAAGAATGCTGTTGAGGATTTTGTATGCCGTTGGGATAGAAATTTTATGTGTACAAGTCGAATGGGATGCCTGCATTACGTACACACCTTTAGGCCTATGTTTGATTCTTGAACAATGAAATGGAAGAAAATTTTTGTCTCTAGTATAAAACGCTTCATTTTCTCCACCAGTCCCTCCCTTCATTTTCTCCCTCCCTAGTCCTACCCTCTCATTTAGCCTATCATACTTTCTCTCACTTTCCTCCCAAATTTGAAAGGAAAATATAAATGACAAAATCAATGCAAGTTTTCCATCGCATTTTCCATTTAACTCTTCTTTGTTCCCCTTTTTTATAGCCAAATGAACAAAAGTAATCCATTACTTTATTTCCATCTTTTTTTGAGGACCAAACTGAGCCATAGAGTTGTGGCTTGATTCTCCCTTGGATTCTGTCCCTCTCTACAGGCTCATCTCCTATAGTGGACAAACACCAAGCACTCCCATGTCCTACTCCTATGTGATTTTTTTTGGTCTCGTTGTTTAAGAATTAAGAATGTCTAAATGCAAGTATATTTTATTTATATTATGTGGATTTTTGTTTGCACATTCTGTTTTTTTTTATGATCTATCCCCTGTAACAGTTGTTAGCTACACAAATTCACACATCTTAATTGGCTTTTGTGATTGTTTGTTTGGTATTATCTCAATTCATATCCAATTCCAATACCTCAAAAGTCTTGCTATATAATGGGGTGGGTTTGGTCGAATGTTGCAATCTTACCCTTGAATTGAAAACTTAAGAGACACTGGTTCTGGTTGACCGGAAATTGGTATTATCTCAGTAAATATTTGATGTTTGTGTGACAGAAATCTGGAAGGCTCTTGTCACGTTTGAAAGATGTGATCGTTGGTGGAAGCCGGCGTGGTGCATCCATCAATTCTGCCCCAGCCGAACGTTAAGCTGCTGATGACGACGAAAAATTGTTTCTGTTGAGAGAGAGAGAGGATGGTTGATCTGAGAGTGCAACGATTTGGATGATTTTCTCACGACATGAAGGATACAGACTATGGAGGTCTCCATACATAGGCTCTTTGGTACTGTTTGGGGTTTGGTTTTAATTTTCTGGTATTGTTAATATTGGTATTGAAATTAAGCTTTTGTGGTTCCCAAAACATGACTTTGCTTGTCCTGTTTCATGAATGGGGGGAGTGAGTGAGTGGTCTCCAACCTCCACAATTTGGAAGTTTTTATGATTTTAAGTGTTGGATGTTTGGTTGGTATGAGGACCCCAATTACTCCCTGCTTGTACTGCAGAGGGCTAAAGCTGTACAGTAGTAGTTCTCTTGCTGCTTTCATACCTTCGAATACACAAACAGTTATTGGAATTCATTCTAGTTTGAGCTCAGCAGCTTCTCCTTGGGTTGTTACTTACTATGTTGCTGTTGAGGCCTGAGGGTTTTCTAGTGCATGAACCATTTACCCATTTCAAATATACAATCTTGTTTTCAGCTAACCTACCCAAACAACAAGAAACATGTTTCATTCGTGATGATCCAGAAACTGCTATGAAGTTCTTCAAGGATTAGCGACGATTAGAAAGGAAGATAAAATAAAGGAGTGGCTCTGAAATGATGTTTGATTTAGCTTAGAATGTGTGGGTGTTTTTTGTTTTTTCTCTAGTTGTTACGCTGTTTAATGTGGTGTATGCAATTTTGTTGCAAACTTTGGGCATAAAAAGTAAATGTTGAACTATACAACTAATGCAAATACTTGTTTTGAAAAGAGCAAACACCAAAAGCCCTCCATGAATTATAAACTATACTACTAATGCAAATACTTGGCTCTAGGAACATTGCTCTTGTCTTTTAAGACAAGTTCTTAAGTTTTATCAACCTATGGGTCAGGTGTCAAGGTATTCATTTGTTAACAAAAATCACAGTGTACTTGTTTTGAAAATAAAAATAAAAATTAGCGCATGTAAGTTGATACGAAACACATGTCAACAGTTCAACCTAACTACAGAGGAACTTTGCAAAAGCGAGACCCACATTAAAAAAGTGTTTGTTTATTGTTCTAACATGGGAAGTGAGATTCAATATCAGTCTACTGGGTTTGTGTTGGTAATGTATAGCTTATTGATGTATGTGCAGACCAAAGGAAATCAGAGTGCACTGGTCTGGACTACACCAAGGACCTTTACTGTCCTGTTCTGTTCAACTTGAGCTCTTCCTAAGGATGGAATAGCATCAAGGAACGAAAAACAAATAAAGGAAAGATAGAAAACCTGTGTCTCTTACTGATACAGACCACACCACAGTAAGAAGCACAAGGGCAAACTCAGCTCATACCACTGGATACAAACGACACCACCAATAGCATAAACCGAGCTCTACTTAACACCTTCTAAGCTTGCCAAAGCTTAGTTACAGACAAGTAGAAACAATGGAGAGTTTTAGAGGCACTTACAAACCTACAGGAGCAAGCTCGACTGGTTTCTTCTTCATTCACTCAAAGATGATTTGCAAAATACAATCAGAGCTGCTTATATTGCTACTTTCAGCAAGTAGTAGCTTCTGATCGATTAAGGCTTTCCTAAGCATTAGGAAACCTCTAATCTGCTGCTAAACTATCTTAAGTTACATAAGCAAGCTATCTAATACATAATTACATTAGATTGAGCAAAGAAAACAGCAAAAGAAAAATATAGATATGGCTGGCTGGAGCTGGAAATGCCAGCAGCTGCTTATCGAGCCTTAGTCATGCTTCCACTAGGCTTATTATATTCTTCATCGTGGCTGCTGGGATGCTGATAATATTAGCACCTAAAGGACATTCTGGAATGAAAATGAACCAAATGACCTCAATGCTGCTGAACAAATGCTAACATTGCCTGTTGCCTGTATTCATGAACCAACTTGCTGTAGAAAATGCCCAAGGACATCAGTCGCCTGCACTCCTCGAACAGTAGTAGTAAATGACCTTAGGAACACAGGGCAACCATCAAATGTCATCGCCTTATGTTCTGCAGCTTGTAATAGACCTTGAATGAGACATGAACCCTGATTTCACAGGTTGGGGTTCTGCCAAGGTCCAATTGCACCAACTGGACTTATGTTCTAAGGCCAAGGCTGCCTCCTTCACAAGATCCTGGGGTTACCATCTTACTACCTTTAAATGCTTCAAAATTACCCTAGGTCCTATTGACCAAAATACTTCATGCTTGCTGCAGGAATGATTTGATCCCTCCTGAATTCCCAGCTAAGTCCCATTGATTGAAGGACCTGCTAAGGACCTCAGGATGGAAAGTCCTCTCTTCTGTCCTTGCTGTCTCGGCTAACATTGCTGTTGTAGATGTACCTCCATCATCCTCCTCTGGTTCAGAAAAGTTTGACCTCAAACTTAGTAATCCTTCTTCTGCTAGATAATAAGGTCTAAGATCAGCAATGTTGAAAGTTGCACTTCCACCAAAATCTTCAGATAAAGCCTACTTATAAGCATTCTCATTGACTTGCTCAAGCACCTCGAAGGGACCATCAGCCCTGGAAACAAGCTTCCCTTTCCTCTTGCTAGGAAACCTGTCTTTCCTGAGGTGTACCCATACCAAGTCACCTGGAGTAAACACAACTCTTCTCCTCTTTTGATTTGCAGCAGCAGCTACCTTTTCATTGTGCCTCTCAATTTGCTGTTGTATTTGTTGATGGAACTCTTTAATTTGCTTGGCCCTTAAATCTGCTTCAAAGCTAAACTTGATCGAAGTAGCTTGGGGTACCAAATCCAAAGGGGTGATTGGATTCAGACCATAAACCACTTGAAAAGGTGAGCAACTAGTAGCTTTGCTGGGGGCTCTATTGAAAGCAAACTCTGCCTGTGGTAGCATAGTATCCCAACTTCCTTTGTTTCTTGCTACAAGGCTTCTCAAGAGTGCACCTAAGGTTCTGTTAGTAACCTCAGTTTGACCATCTGTCTGGGGATGACAGGCAGTACTAAACTTGAGTTGAATTCCCATTTTCTTCCATAATGTAACCCAGAAATGGCTAAGAAATTTAGTATCCCTGTCTGAAACCATAGACCTAGGAATACCATGTAACTTGACTACCTCTTGAAAATATAAATCAGCAACTTTAACAGCATCATAGGTAGTGTTACAAGGAATAAAATGAGCCATTTTTTAGAATCTACAAACAACAACCATAATAGAGTCTTTACCTCGCTGAGTTCTTGGAAGTCCCACAATGAAATCAAGACTAACATCTTCCTAGGGACCTTTAGGAACTGGAAAGGGGGTATAAAGTCCTTGAGGTAGACTTTGACTCTTGGATAATTGGCATATACTGCATCTCTTGACCAAATGCTCTACATCTCTTCCCATCTTTGGCCAGAAATAATGTTCTTTGAGCATAAGCAATGTCTTCTCTATGCCAAAGTGTCCTGCTAATCCTCCTCCATGCACTTCTGAGATTAATAATTCCTTATCATAAGTGTTGTACTTCTTCTTTGCTTCATTCAATTTCTCACTAAAGTAAGCTATAGGCCTGCCTTCTTGAGATAAGACAGCTCCTATGCCAACTCCTGAGGCATCACACTCGACTTCAAAGATCTTAGAAAAGCTAGGTAAAGCAAGAACTGGTGCTGTTGTCAGCTTCTCTTTGATCTATTCAAAGGACCTTTGTGCTGCTGGAGTCCAATGAAAAGACTTCCCTTTGATAACTTCAGTCATGGGTGCCATAATAGTACTAAAATTTCTCACAAATCTTCTGTAAAATGAAGCTAACCCATGGAAGCTTCTTACTTGCTGAATAGAACTGGGGGTAGGCCACTCTTGGATGGCCTTGATCTTCTCCTGATCAACTTGAATGCCATCAACAGATACAATATAACCAAGAAAAATAACTTGGTCTGTAAAGAACTGACATTTCTTCAAATTTCCATAAAGCTTCTCCTTAGACAGAATATCCATCACTTGTTTCAAATGTTGTTGATGCTCTGCCTCTGTCTTACTATAAACCAAAATATCATCAAAATAAACAACTGCACAACTTCCAACCAAAGGCTTTAGTACCTGGTTCATAAGCCTCATGAATGTAGAAGGAGCATTTGTAAGACCAAAGGGCATTACAAGCCATTCAAACAGACCTCCCTTTGTTTTAAATGTTGTCTTCCATTCACCACCTTCATAGATTCTGATTTAATAATAACCACTTCTCAAATCTATCTTGGAAAACACCTGAGACCCATGGAGTTCATCAAGAAGATCTTCAAGTCTAGGTATTGGAAACCTGTACTTGATTGTGATTTTATTTATAGCTCTACAATCCATACACATTCTTTGACTACCATCTTTCTTAGGAACCAACAGAGCAGTTACTGCACATGGACTTAGGCTCTCCCTGATCATTCCCTTGCTAAGAAGATCATCCACTTGCCTTTGAATCTCTGCGGTTCACTGGAGCCATCTGTGCGAGTTTGTTTGGCAAGACTGATCCTGGGACTAGATCAATCTTGTGTTGGATGTCTCTTTTAGGGGGCAATCCTGGGGGCATCTCATCTGGAAATAAAAATGCATACTCTTCCAAGAGTGGGACAAGTAGGGGATGGTCATTTTGTGGGGTTTGTGGTTCATCAGAGGATAATAGGATGAGATCCTTACAAGCACTGAACTCATGATGCTCAGCAGCTAGCAAAAGATCAAGGGTAGGTTCAAAGTAAAGGTTCTTTGTGGGTTGGGTATGTTTGAGTGGGATTAAGGTTATTTTCTTGTGGTTCACCACCAAGGTATAAGTATTAGCTCTACCATCATGTTGCACAGACCTATCAAACATCCAAGTCCTTCCCAACAACAAACGACATGCATCCATGGGCAAGATATCACACCAAACAGAATCATGATATGATTTGCCTACTGAAAAATTCACCAAACACCTTTCTGTAATAGGGATACCTCTGCTAGACTTCAGCCACTGAATAGAATAGGGTGCTGGATGTGATGAAGTCTCCAGCTGCAACTTCTCCACCATTTCCTGTGAAGCTGCATTTGTACAGCTGCCACCATCCACAATGATCGAGCAAACTTTTCCTTTCATAGTGCATCTTGTATGAAATAAGGCTTTTCTTTGTTCCTGTCCTGTCTCCACAGAAGAACTGTTAAGGGCTCTCCGTATCACCAATAGCTCTCCTTCATCAGGACCTTCCTCGACCTCATCATACACTGGATCAGGTAACTCTCCTTCTGGATGTACTTCCTCTTCCTCCTCAACTTCAGGCTCAGTAAACCATGAAGCTTGATAATCAGCCAAGGTCACCACTCTTTTATTAAGACATTCTGAAGCTATGTGCCCTAGTCCCTGACATCTGAAACATCTCCTATTATCAGTAGTAATGGGATTTGGGGTTCTTTGAGGAGCTGGGGGTTGTTTTTGTGAGGGGGTAGGTTGTTTTGTGGGATATCTGGGAGTAAAGGGGGTTCTTTGGGCTGTGGGATAGGTTCTGGGATAGGTAAATGGTTTGGGTTGAGGTTTATAGGGGGTTTTCACAGCAAACTCCTTTCCTCTGGACCTCCTTTGCAGTTCTACCTTGTGAGCCAGAGAACTAAGCTCATCCAAACTAGTGTAGGGTTACAGTTCCACCACATTCCTAATGCCTTCATTCAATCGTGCTAGAAATCTCACCAGAACTTGAGTTTCATTCTCCTTGAGATCACACCTCCACAAAAGATGCTCAAACTCCTTTGTGTATTCCTCCACAGACTTACTGCCTTGCACCAGATGTTGCATTTTCTCATAATTCTCCTTAAGGTAGTTCACAGGCAAGAACTTAGATTTCAGCTTTTCCCTCAATGTTCCCAAGTCTTAACTTTCTCTTTTCCCTTCTCTAATCTTCTCTTCTGTAAATTAGACCACCAGATAGAAGCATGTTTCTTCAGTTTCAAAGCAATAAGCTTGACCTTCTTCTCTTCAGAAACCTCCTTCAGATCAAAGACCATTTCCACAGTCTGCAGCCAGTCTAAGAACACCTCAGTATCCAACTGACCTTCAAATTCAGGAATTTCCACCTTGAAATCTAACTTGTCATCCATTCCAGCCTTCCTTTGCCTAGTTCTGACTTTCTTAATCTCACTAGGACCCTCTTCTTCACCAAAAGGATTACTAGAATAAGTACTCCCTTCTTCTTCATATTCAGAGTCTTCCTTAAAATTCTGCTTCTTCAAATACAAATAGTTCTTCAGCTAATCTCTCAAATATTGCACCTGTTTCTCCAACTCAGCCTTCTCCTTAAGAGCTTGTTCAGCCACTTCCTCGGCAGTTCTACTAGAAGACATCATGTAACCAGCAAGAAGCTCATTAAGAAAGTCACACACGATACCAAAGTCGATGTATGTGCACTAAAGGAAATCGAGTGCAGTGGTCCGACTACACCAAGGACCTTTTATCGTCTGCTCGTTTCAACTTAAGCTCTTCCTAGGGATGGAATAGCATCAAGGAACGAAAAACAAATAAAGGAAAGATAGAAAACCTGTGTCTCTTACTGATACAGACCACACCACAGCAAGAAGCACAAGGGCAAACTCAGCTCATACCACTGGATACAGACGACACCACCAATAGCATAAACTGAGCTCTACTTAACACCTTCTAAGCTTGCCAAAGCTTAGTTACAGACAAGTAGAAACAATGGAGAGTTTTAGAGGCACTCACAAACCTACAGGAGCAAGCTCGACTGGTTTCTTCTTCATTCACTCAAAGATGATTTGCAAAATACAATCAGAGCTGCTTATATTGCTACTTTCAGCAAGTAGCTGGCTTACCGACTGATTAAGGCTTTCCTAAGCATTAGGAAACCTCTAATCTGCTGCTAAACTATCTTAAGTTACATAAGCAAGCTATCTAATACATAATTACATTAGATTAAGCAAAGAAAACAACAAAAGAAAAATATAGATATGGCTGGCTGGAGCTGGAAATGCCAGCAGCTGCTTATCGAGCCTTAGTCATGCTTCCACTAGGCTTATTATATTCTTCATCGTGGCTGCTGGGATGCTGATAATATTATCTAATACATAATTACATTAGATTGAGCAAAGAAAACAACAAAAGAAAAATATAGATATGGCTGGCTGGAGCTGGAAATGCCAGGAGCTGCTTATCGAGCCTTAGTCATGCTTCCACTAGGCTTATTATATTCTTCATCGTGGCTGCTGGGATGCTGATAATATTAGCACCTAAAGGACATTCGATTACTGGAATGAAAATGAACCAGATGACCTCAATGCTGCTGACAAATGCTAACACTGCCTGTTGCCTGTATTCATGAACCAACTTGCTGTAGAAAATGCCCAAGGACATCAGTCGCCTGCACTCCTCGAACAGTAGTAGTAAATGACCTTAGGAACACAGGGCAACCATCAAATGTCATTGCCTTATGTTCTGCAGCTTGTAATAGACCTTGAATGAGACATGAACCCTGATTTCACAGGTTGGGGTTCTGCCAAGGTCCAATTGCACCAACTGGACTTATGTTCTAAGGCCAAGGCTGCCTCCTTCACAAGAGCCTGGGGTTATCATCTTACTACCTTTAAATGCTTCAAAATTACCCTAGGTCCTGTTGACCTAAATACTTCATGCTTGCTGCAGGAAGGATTTGATCCCTCCTGAATTCCCAGCTAAGTCCCATTGATTGAAGGACCTGCTAAGGACCTCAAGATGGAAAGTCCTCTCTTCTGTCCTTGCTGTCTCGGCTAACATTGTTGTTGTAGATGGACCTCCATCACTTATAATAGATTTAACAACATTTAATATTAAAACGAAGTTGTAGGCTATGGGTACCAAAGACCTAAATTTATAAGATAAGTACTAGGTTCAAGTTATTAAAAATTTTATCTTTACTTGTTAGGACATGTTTTTAAATTTCAATAACTTTATCCTCACACATTTAACCAAACTACGTTCCGAAACCTTAAGGGTCCGTTTGGACCTAGGAAAATATGATGAAAAAAAATCTCATGGGGTAAAGTAAATTTCTTTCTCGTGTTTGGTTCAAGTAAAATTTTGAAGGAAAAAAAATTGATTTTCTATTCAACTTTCTTTTCCTTGTTTGGTTTGAGGAAAAATGCATGGAAAAAAAATTGCATGAAACTTTTAAATGTCAAGCTTCATTTTTCTAGATTATATGATGTGATTTGGTGGGGGGAGAGAGAGAGTTACAAAGTTAGAGAGAGACAAAGTTAGAGAGAGAAAGAGGGAGAAGAGAAAGAGAAGGGAGAGAGAGAGAGTTACAGAATTAGAGAGAGACAAAGTTATAGAGAGAAAGAGAAGAGATATAGAGAGAGAGAGAGAGAGAGAGAGAGAGAGAGAGAAGCGAGTTAGATTGAGATAGATAGAGAGAGAGGAAGAGTTTGAGAGAGAAAGAGAGAGAGAGAGAGAGATAGAAGCGAGTTAGAGAGAGAGAGAGAGAAGCGAGTTATGGAGAGAGAGAGAGATAATCAAAGGAGTTACGAGAGATGATGGAGAGAAATGTTGGCTTTGATCCAAACTTTTTCTCCCAACTTTCCTTTCATTTTTGAAGGGAAATTTTTTTATTCTTTGTGACCCCAAATTTTCCATGAAATTTTCCAACTTTTTTTTTCCATTCCTTTTTCTTCAATCCAAAGTAACAAAGGAATAATTTTCATTTTCCAAAATAAATTTTTTTCCATGTTGTTTTCTGAGGTCCAAATGGACCCTAAGCATTTGACCGATCTCAGTCAGAGTCTAGGGTTCAGTTCATGAACCGCTCACCCACAAGGAAATATTATTTGGGGTAGATTTAGATATAGACGACTTTCCTACACCCAAAAATACATGGGTTTTAGTAGGGGTGAGAATTGATACCCATATATTGGGTACCCACCCTTACCCACCCATATATTGGGTAATAAGTAGGATGAGTATGGGTTACCCATAATTTGGTGTGAGTACCATTATTCATGGTTATCCATATACCCATTGATGTCTTAACTATATGCATATCGAGTTGTATTGCGTTTATATACTGAAATTTAAGGCAAAATTCAACTTTATCGGTTTGACATGAAACTTTGTAATACGATAGTATTGATTAAAAAAAGATCAAATATGAATTTTGAGGTCCTAATTCTTTTTATTCGATAACATTTATCGCGACATATATAGACATTTTTTGTCGCAAAAACTAACTGAAACTTTAAATTAAAATTCAATTTTAACGATTTAAATTAAAACTTTATAATTTGATAGGATAGATTAAAAAAAGTTCAAATATGAATTTTAAGCTCCAAATATAAATTTATTATCTAAAACGTTAGAATACAAAATAAAAATAGTTAGTTGAATAGTTGGATATCCATGAATACCCATAGGTAATACCCATCAAAGTGATACCCAAGTGGGTAATATCCATGTGGGTATTAAGAGGCATAGGTAAAGTATTAGTAAGGTCTTATAATCTTTGGGTAAAATGTGGGTCTTCTTGACACGCGGCTGCGACCCTGTTAACTGTGAAGCGATGAGATGAAATTGGCGGGAAAAATCCAGGACTCTCATATATATACATTTAGGGTTTGAGAGAGCGTCGGTTTCCAGTTACCACCTAACTCGTCCGATTCAATATCTTCTCCAAATCCGCTTCTGGTTTTCCGGCACCGTCTTCTTCCTCTTCACATTTCCTGTTTTCCGGCGATCCCGACCACCGCTCGCCGGAAAACTACACACAAGGACGCCGGCTGGATTCGTCGTCGTCGAGGTGTGCTTCGAGTATCTCTTGTTTTGTTACTAGCATTTCGATTGAGTTTATTGCAGTCTTAGTAGATTGAGTTTGCAGATATGAAAGCTGGCTTTAATGCGACATACTCGATTTCTTTTCTTTTTATTTTTTATTCCCCATTTTGCTCAACTCAAATCCTCACATCTGGTTTTGGTACTGCATCTCTCAGTCGCTGCACTAACTCTGCTGCTGAATTCGCAAGTTTATCTTCTATAATCATGTTTGACTGTTTTGTTGAATAATTGTTGAAGAAAGTATGAGAAGATTTGTGTTAGTTGTTGACGTATTTCTCTAATTGCTTGAGTTGATTGAAGTTTTTTTAGTGTTTCACTTATTATTGGTAGCTAATTGATATCGCTAGATTTTTGGCCCATTGGGTGGAAGATTGTCTGTTTAAGCAAAATTGCAGAATGTTAGGGTTCGAAAATGAAGTTGGTGGTTTACTTCCTTTCTATTTCCGTGGATCAGATGTTGATATGCATCATAGAGGATGTTCTTACAATGTTTTGGTTTGAATTGGAAGGTTAATGAATCTTCTCTAATGGTTGGTTTTCCATTGCTTGTGCAGATATTTTACAGTTGAATCAGATGGGTAATGAGGAAACTCCACAAACTACACGAAGAACAACGAGGTCTTTGGCGCATGCCATATCTTCAGACAGTGGTGCGGAAAGCAAACGAAGAGTTATCAACCATAAACCAACCGTCAATGACCTTATATATGGGGATGAAACTTTAAGTTTGGACGATCTGATTTCCAGCTTCCCTGGTAGACACAATCAGATCACTGAGATTTTACGCCATTTGGGTCCTTTGAATTCCCCTATGCTTCCTCTCTTCATCTATGGCGGCACTTCGACAGGAAAAACCAGCGTCATCCTGCAGATTTTCAGGCATCTTAAGAGACCTTTTGTTTATTCAAGCTGCATTACGTGTTACAGTCCTCGAATCTTGTTTGAATCCATCTTGAATCAGTTGACCCTTCATGTGAAGGATGAGGACAATGGCTATTCAAGTGCTAAGAAATGTGACAAGCCCTCTGATTTCACTAACTATCTGCGAGAAGCACTGATTAACATGTTGGATAATCTGAAGGGGAACTCTGTGAAATCGAGCTCGAAGAAGAGGTCAGCACATGACACAGGAAATATGGTGTACTTGATTATCGACAATTTGGAGCTACTTCGAGGATGGGACAAAAGTTCAACTATTTTGCCATTTCTGTTTGGCCTCTACCGCACTCTGGGTTTGCCCGAAGTTGGCATTATCTTCATCAGTAAAGCTTCTCCGGATACTTACTATTCAAATTCTGGTCACTTGGAGCCTGTTCCTATATACTTCCCTGGATATACAGAGAAAGATCTTCGGGAAATTCTCTTGCGAAACCAAGCAAACGAAGAACTTTACTCCTCGTTTCTTGAGTAAGGATCTCTCGCGATCTTCAGTCAACTTTCATGTTTTTCTTATGGTTGACATGATGATAATGTTTTTTGGTTTTTGCTTCTGTTTATTGTCTGACAGTATTGTGCTCAAGCCATTCTGTAGAGTCACCAGGCAGGTTGATGAGTTGATCACAGCCTTTTCCCCATTATATAAGAAGTATTGCCAACCCCTGGATAACCCAAGATCCATCTCCAGTGAGAAATCGAAACAAAAGAGGGAAGAAGCAAAGCGAAAATTGTATGGTCTTCTTGCGCCAGAGCTTGCTTCCGCCCTAAATGAAGTATTTAGAGTCTCATCTGTTGATGCTGAAGTCAACACCGACAAAACAAAGGGGAGAACAAATTCAAAAAAATCAAGTGGTCATGTTGAAGAGTTGGACTTTCACTTGTCTATTTCTGCAAAGTATCTTCTTCTTTCAGCATTCCTAGCATCAAGAAACCCTGCCACTCTTGATGCATCATTGTTTGATTCAACTGGAGGTCTCGATGGTCGTAAAAAGAAGAGAAAGTAAGTTTCCTTTTATCCATTTATGTAATTGTTATGGCTTAGGAGCATTGTTTGGGTCCAATGCTGTATAAGCTTATCTGTTGTCTATCCATGCTATCTAATTTTTTGATGTACTCAAAACTAAACAAGAGTGGATCTCATGGATTTAGTCTCTCCACAAACAACGGTGTTTGTTGGGTTAAGGGTGCCTACATTTGGATCTCTCCAGACCCGCGAAAGCGGAATCAACATAGGAAGTTGCTGTTATAACGAAACAAGAAGACATGCACGTCCTTGATTCAATGTGTTTAACTTTAGTCCCTATAAGTATCACATAATATCTTGACATAGCTACGCCTTTTTTTCTTTTTTTTTGGGGGGGAGGGGGTGTTCAGCTACGTGCCGTGGGAGAAAGGTTTGTGGTTGCTATGCAATGCCCTCTCCTAATATTATTTTAATATGCAAGTTATATTCAGAATTAGCCTCTTAATGCTCTCATATGTTGGGTATTCACGAGGGGAAGGTTGCCTATATCTAGAGTCCCTCAGACTTGGTGCTAGCGGGACTATACTAGGGATGGTTGTTGTTGTATGTAAATTATATGGTCAGGCTTGTGTGAAGTCCCAAATATAGTGCTTGGCTTGGGTGTCTTGATCAATGTCCGTGCTCATGTATCACTTGAAATAAGGCTGAATTTATACCCTAATTTGTTGCTGTAAACAGGATACTTTCTCAATGTTTTTCTATTTGGTTGTTGTAGCTTGGCCTTTGGTATGTATCTTTCCAAAGTGCGAGTTATTTTCCATTCCCAGAAGTGGTAATCATTGTGTTTTCATTAATTAGGCATTCGGAGAAAACACTAGAGCAGAAGGAAGCAGCCGAGCAGGAATTACTCTTGAAAGGGCCAGGGACTTTCCCTCTCGAAAGATTACTGGCCATATTTCAGTGTATCACATCCGTTGCAGAAATTTCTCTCGATGAGGACTTGCAAGATAACGACCCTTTGGGAAATGAAGCGGGAAACAGTGAACTCACGTCTGAAGTCCTCTTACAACTATCCAGTCTTTGTAATGCTAATTTTATAAGCAAGGGAGGCAGTTGCCCATTAGAAGGCTCGACTCGTTACAAAGCTACCATCTCTGAAGATCTGGCTCTCAAGGTAAAATAGACCAAGCGGGTTTCCTCTTCATGTGGTAAGTTCACATTATCAACCATCTAATTTGTTCTTTCTTCCTCAATGTGCCTGCAGATTGCAAGGAGCCTGAAGTTTCCTGTTTCAAGATACTTGTACAGAAGATGATCTTGATGTTCTTAGAGAACTTAAGCCATCAGCAGCTAATTTATCCAACAAGTTGAAGAGTTTCATTTTGCAAATATGGCTTTCCCCATGGAAACTAAAGGTATTCTGCTGAGCTGGTAGCTTTGTTAATTGCTGTCATCCTGCGAATTATCGAACCAGCTCTCAGAAATAACTAGTTAGATGCGCCTGCCAATTAGTTAGGTGGATCCTTCTGTTATAGCGTTGCACCCAGAAAATAGAATTACATCGACCCAGTTGCCACATTACTACTGGGGGCCTGGGGAGTTTAGACTTCACATTTTCTCGACAGCAAACGGTCTAGTCTCACTATAGATCGCCTTTGTGGTGGTGGGATATCGATATTGTGACTTTTCTTGGTGGATCTGATTGTGTGATAGCCTAGGGTAAGATGGTTCACTTGTTCCCCTTTCTAAGACCAGGCAAGATTTCCCATAGTAGTTATGATTCCCATGTGGAAGTTGGGATTATTTGCTTGGTGATGTTAATATAATGGGATTATGATGTTTGATTACAGTGCTTGAAATGGGGCAAATGACCTTTTTATGGCACCCAACTTTGTAGCCCCACATATATATTACCGGTGGAATGTTTTCGGATGCAAATCTGCGTATAATACTCCCTCCTTTGCTACCTGCGATTGCTGTTTCGAAGATCTGAAATGTTCAAACAATGGCTCCATATCCATCCACTGTGTTTGTTACATACATAGTAGGGAGTAGGAAGTGATTAAGAAGCTCAAGTTTCCGATTCGCGGTACTATGCTGTGGACAACTGATGGGTGGGCTAATCAGTAAATGACCAAGTGAGGTTTCTAACTCACTAGCTTTGATTATTGAGAGTCAGTGGCTGGGTTTTCACATTCATCTGATAAACCAAACTTACACTTTGGGGTTGATTGTTGAAGGAACTTGGGGAAGAAAAATGACTGTTTAAGACCTAATACTACAACTTAAATATTACTTAAATCGACATTTGCTTACAATAAAAATTCATTTCCCATTTTTGACAGATAAATCGAGTTCAAAATAACATGTTGGACCCCCAAAAAATTTAAGATATGGACAAAGGGTTTAGTATCTTAATGAGAAACAAAAGAGAATTAAGTTGGTAGCAGGACAACCAGAGTACCTGCTTAGTGCCTAACCCTTCCAATCTCACAGCTGAAATGATCACTAATCACTATTATTATTACACTTTCAGTTCCATATTACTACTTCTGTCTCAAACTATTTGTCTTTTTATCTAATTTTTTTGTCCCAAAATATTTGTCCTATTTACAATCCTAACAATTGTATTTCCTTCTCTACCCCTAATTAGTAAATTCATTTATCACTTTTTACAATTTCAACAACTATTATCTTCAATTAAAGTAGGGGTAGTTTGGGTAAATTATAAACTTTTTACCTTAATTTCCAATATACATTGGTCCTTAATTGTTATTAGTTGACTGCTATGGTTTCCTATGTCACTATTTGATTGATAATTTCTTATATAATATTTTATTAATAATTATAATATTATACTTTTATGATGATATTTTACGCCAGGATTTCAATGATAGTAATTTTATATGACAAGTTAATGTATATATTGAGAAATTTATAATAAAAAATTTCAAAGTTTGACGTCACAATTTCCGAAGATGACAATTAATTTAAAATTAAGGGAGTAATTATTAAGACATTTTACTTAGGTTATGTTCTTTTGTATGGTGCGGTGCAGTGCCATACCACAACTGACCACACTACTCAATATTCTTCGACACTTTACCGCATCATGCCACACTTTACCACAACTATTACCAATATATTTACTCATTTTCTCATACTTTTCACATTTTTTTCTCATCATCTATCATATTAATCACATTTTCAATAAAATTTACCATACTATTCTACACCTTACTACATTTTTCACAATTTCACCATATCGCACCATTTCTACATGACACCAACTGCATAAAACAATGATGTCATACTATCTTATCTATTAGCTTCTACTTTCGCTATTGCAACTACTTCAAACAGTTAATTTTTACTGCTTCCTATTAATTTTTCCACCCATTCATTCATGCCTCCTTCTATGTTACTTGAACTCGATAATAGTATAATACCCATGTTGATGTTGAAGTGTCAAGATTTGTCATGTATGTATTTATGTTGGACTCACCATTCTTTTCGAAAATTTTGTGCATTTTTGTCAAAAATGGAGTGTTACTGTATACCATGGGTTTGCCAGGTAAAAGAAAGAGCCGGGTAACTCAGGCCGTTTAATATATTTACTTTTGAAAATTATATTTATGGAAAATAAAAGACTTAGATAATGTCTCGTCTCAAGATAAATATTATAAATTTATACAAGTTGTAGAAAACTGGCAATAGTCAAGCAATTTGAGCTATGAGTCGATCACCTATCGGATGTTAAATATGTTAGAACTCGATATTTAATGTTATCGGAATTAAGTCATTATTTTTAGCTAGAAAATTTTAAGACCAATTTATGAAGTTCTGTCTTTACTATAAACTTTAAAGCTACAAGCATTCATCTCTAGAGTTATTTTGTTCAGTCGAGCCCATCAATTTTTGAAGCAAAAAACGTGGAAAGATTGGTAAATTTCACCAGTTAAGACCCTCTTCTTTTATATGGTGCAGTGCGGTACGGTACAACCCACCATACTGCTCAATATTCTTCCACACTTCATCATACTGTACCATACTTTACTATAATCGTTACCAATATATCTCCTCATTTTTCTTTCTCCTCACTTTTCTAATCTACTTTTCATAGTGTCTCTTCTCATCTACTACAAATTTTACCATACCATTCCACACTTTACCTCACTTCCCACAATTTCACCACATTGTACCATTTCCGCTTCTTACCTCCCGCACAAAAGAACAGGACCTAAAATTTCAAATATGAATTAGGTTTACTACTTATTTCAAGCGATTAGTTTCTTGAATGGCGATTGTAAGATGTTTATATATGTTATTGTTCAATTTACTCGACTTTTTAATGTGTCATTTTCGTTTGAACTCATTCGGGCATAATAATGCTCGATAAGAAAGGGATAAGTTGGATTCTCTCCTACAAGTATATAGAAACTCCATAATTCCATATGCTATTAATTATGTATCATTTTTATTACTGTACAATATTTAGGGTTTGTTCTCTCCCGTCTTCACCTAAATTTTTTTCAGGATAAATTCAAAAAAATAAGTTAAGAATAAGTTATGTGAAGTGCTCTCACAAAATAAGGGTATTTTATCAATGAAAAATGTTTGTCTAATTCAACTTCTATTTTCTTCTTCAATCCTTTAAAACAATAACCATTAATTACTCCTACTTTGGAAGAGAGGATGTATTATATATATATAGTTGATGTAGTATTATAAGTTACGAAAAACTTATAATGGCTGTTAACCATCACAATAAAAACAATGTTTATCCATATATTTGTCAATTTCTTATGTTCACCATTCATTTTTTTTTTAGTTATAACCCACAAATGGCGTATTATAACTGTAAAACAGTTGGGTGAGTTGGTGACCCAACCCCAAATCCTGATTTTCCTGGCACTTTCTTCTTAAACTCTAGTAATTTGGGACTTTCACCAAAATTATCTGCTTCTTTTGCTTCTAATTATGTATACTTATGTTGGTCAATATATAACCCAACCCAGATCATCCTCTGACATAGAAACCTCTCTCTCTCTCTCTCTCTCTCTCTCTCTCTCTCTCTCTCTCTCTCTCTCTCTCTCTCTCTCTCTCTCTCTCTCTCTCTCTCTCTCTTTCTGTGAGTTGTGTAAACCAGGAGCTGAAGATCAAAGAAACAAAGAGCAATCGAGTAAGAAAAGTGAAAAACAAAGGGCAGTTGCTCAACTAAACCCATTAAATTCATCCTTTTCATTGAATGCATCATCTTAAAAGCTCTGCTTGTTGTCCTGCAATCGTTAGGTGGAAGGACAGAGACAGACCCTACACTACACTCCTCTTTTCTATTGAGTTTCCACCCTCTAAGCTAGGTACCTATTTCTATCCCTCTCTCTTTAATAATATGTACAACTTGGAACTTATTACTATTTACATGTGGTTCGTATATATATGGAACTACATACCATTATCTATATATGCATCTATTAATTACGTGCAGCGTCTGTATAAGTTTGCCTACATCTGGATCTTCGTATAATACTTGCGTTGTGACTCTGTATCGGCCTCGGGAGTGTTGTATGTGCATTTATGTTATTTGATCATGAGTCAAAGTGCCATGCATTTTCCTGTGAAGAAGTTGAACCCATGGTTTGTTTACTAGAATGGTCACACCGTCACCTTCTCTCTCATTTTGCCATTAATATGGTGGTATGTGGTCATACAGTTACTCGTTGACACTTCAACAGTTCAACATGCACCTACCCCAGTGCTCCCTATAATGAGAGAGAGAGAGAGAGAGAGAGTTATACATACAATACAATACAAGCCAAGCTAGACCAGCTAGTATAGTAGTTGGGTGAAATTTATGAAGAACAACCTGGCCTCAGTAATTGCTTTCCCTCATCTTTTCTCTTTTCACCTATTTCCACCTCTTTATATACACTCTCACTCTGTCATCTCTCTCCCTCTCTCACCATCTCTCTCTCTCTCTCTCTCTCTCTCTCTCTCTCTCTCTCATATATCTTCTTACATTGCATGTATACTCATTCTTTTTGTGCCTGTTTTTACTGTAATGCATAGGTGATTATTTGGCGAGAGACATGAGAAGCATGCAAATGTTGGTTTGTTTTGGTCACCCAATATTTCTGTGAAGAAGATTTCAGCAAAGAATTCTTACATTTCGTTTTCCTGAAGAAAAATAACACCCGGAAGTAACCCACATATATTTTTCCTGCCTTTTCTTCTACATTTGGTGAACCTTATTATATACAAAAAAAGATCAGGCGGCCCATAAAAAAAGATCAGGCGGCCCATAATAAATAAAAATGGATGTTTTTGTGGGTTTGCTAATGCTGGCTGTTGTCACAGCTTACCTACTATGGTTCACTTTCATCTCACGTTCTCTCAGAGGTCCACGTGTCTGGCCCTTATTGGGCAGCCTTCCCGGTCTCATCGAGAACTTTGACCGCATGCATGACTGGATGGCTGACAACCTCCGCGCGTGCGGCGGCACGTACCAGACCTGCATCTGCGCGGTCCCTTTCCTTGCCCGGAAGCAGGGCCTCGTGACTGTCACGTGCGACCCGAGGAACTTGGAGCACATTCTCAAGGCCCGGTTCGACAACTACCCGAAGGGCCCCATGTGGCAGGCTGTGTTCCATGACTTCCTCGGGGCCGGGATCTTCAACTCGGATGGTGACACGTGGCTCTTCCAGAGGAAGACGGCGGCTCTTGAGTTCACCACCCGGACCCTGCGCCAGGCGATGGGCCGGTGGGTCAACCAGGCCATCCATTCTCGGCTCTGCCCGGTCCTTGAGATGGCTCAGACCCGGGCAGAGCCCGTGGATGTCCAAGATCTGATGTTGCGGCTCACGTTTGACAACATTTGCGGCCTGGCATTTGGCCGGGAGCCACAGACTCTGGCTCCCGGCCTGCCGGAGAATGGGTTTGCCACGGCGTTTGACCGGGCCACCGAGGCGTCCCTCCAGAGGTTTGTTTTTCCGGAGGTGATATGGCGGGTCAAAAAGTGGCTCCGGCTCGGAATGGAGGTGACCTTGAGCCGGAGCCTCGTCCACATAGACAAGTACTTGTCCGACGTCATCGATACTCGTAAGGAGGAGTTGATGAATAAGAACAAAGACTACGACGACTTGCTCTCTAGATTCATGAAGAGGAAGGAGTACTCGTCCTACTCGGACAAGTTCCTCCAACATGTGGCGCTCAACTTCATCCTAGCTGGACGTGACACATCATCCGCCGCGATGAGCTGGTTCTTTTGGCTGGTCACCCAACATCCCAAGGTAGAGGAAAAGATCCTGCAGGAAATATCGACGGTCCTTAGGGAGACACGTGGCGATGACGTGGCAAAGTGGGTCGACGAGCCGTTGGACTTCGACGAGGTGGACCGGCTTGTCTACCTCAAGGCGACCCTCTCCGAGACCCTTCGGCTCTACCCGTCGGTGCCGGAGGACTCGAAGCACGTGGTCGCTGACGACGTCCTGCCCGACGGGACGTTCGTCCCGGCAGGCTCGTCGGTGACCTACTCAATATACTCGGCCGGGAGGATGCCGAGTACATGGGGGGAAGACTGCCTAGATTTCAAGCCAGAAAGGTGGCTATCCCCAGACGGTAAAAAGTTCATCATGCATGATCAATTCAAGTTCGTCGCATTCAACGCGGGCCCCAGGATATGCCTAGGGAAGGACCTGGCATACCTGCAGATGAAGTCGGTGGCGGCAGCCGTGTTGCTCCGCCACCGGCTCGCGGTGGTGCCGGGGCACAAGGTGGAGCAAAAGATGTCACTCACACTCTTCATGAAGTATGGGCTCAAGGTGAGTGTGCACCCTAGGGACCTAACCCTAGTACTGGCAAAAAATTTACAGCACCAGGAAAAGGGGGACTCTTGCATGGACTGATTGACTGACTTTGAGGGTAAATTCATTATTATTTTTTACTGCTTAAAGTTAATTGCATTCAATTAACTTGTGGGGGTCCTTGTGGAATTCATGTGGAAAGTGAGGAAGGGTAACATGGAGGCATTGATTGATGGTGGTGGATGGTAAAAGTTAATATCATTTATGGGGGCAAAGCAGGGGTTGGGTTGTTCATGCAATATATATGTTTTGTTATTGTTTTGAATGTTTGGGAAACATTTGAAAATTTTAGGTATTTATTTATTACTTTTTTTTCCTTTTATGAAGTCATTTGGCATTGCAGGTAAAGAGATATTGTAATTTTGTATTCAAAGTAACATTTATTGTAGCCCTTATGGTATGCTTCATGGGCCACCCTAGCATTTTCTAGGGCATTGAAAATTCTTTTTTTATTTTCAGTCAATTCTTTTCTGTTTTCTTTGATTTTCATAATTCTGTAATTACTAAAATATCTGAAGAAATAAAGTGGATCAAATTACTACTCAGAGTAATCTTTTAATGTTCTTATGTCATATTCAATGAGATGAAAATGGCCTATGGATGTACCATGTTTATCTTATGGTAAGAGCAATGACTAATGATTAATGAACAATGCTTATTCTTATGTCATGTTATTAAGATGCCACATAAATTGCACTATGATTATTCTTATGTTGCATTCATTATACAGCCTTGTATTGTCATACAATGGGATTTTGTGGTAGATTGGTTTCATCAATGTTGTTAGAATGGGAATCCTAGCTCATATCCATCCATGTGGTAGTTAAGATCATGAACTGGAACATAGATAGTATAATCACACTGAAGATTTTGTATCATAAAATCGTAACATCGTAAATCAGGATCAAGATTTTAATAACTATTGAGTTTCATTTGATTTTTGTCCGTTGATAATTTTATTAATGTTGTATCGGATTCGAAGGAGATAAAATCATCCGAATGTGGTCAAAAGTATAATTTTCAGTAAATTTCTTTCACCAAAGGTCAGTCTATTTCGCATGAACAGCAATAATGGGGATTGATATGGTTCACTAATTGGCAACAAGGAAAGAAACAAGACAGGAGCAGTTGATGCAGAATAAAAGAACTACATTTCATAATTTCACATGAGTATGTTGATAGAGTATGTGATTTTTCTACCAAATTACAAGGTGTTGTAAAACATATATGCCCTTTCCTCTCCTAATATTACTAAGGACTTGCTTTTCAGCATTGGAGAGAATGAAAAAGGGTTTAGTATGTAACTTTATTATCTAATTAGAGGAGGCAATACCTGCTCCAATCTTTCTTCCAACAGCAAATGCTGTAATACAACAACAAACAGGGATTAAAACCCCAAAATGCCAACTTCTGTGCCTGCTTCAGAGACTCCAAAAACTTGCCAAATTTCCCCTAGACTTGTCACTTGTCTCCATTTTCAGCACTGAAGTCTGCGACGCGTACCTGTAGAACAGAGTTGCTAGTGCTTGCCTTTGTATGTGTTTCTCAGTCGAGGATTTTCTCTCCAGTTGCGAACAAGTTCCATACTAGAGTGCCGACGATGTACAATGCTATTGCCACCTTGAACACATCATCCCAGGAACCTATGCACACAAGTTGTGAGTGAAAGTAGTGTCAGAATTAGGGCAGAGAATTACATCAGGGAGTGTAGTATGCACACATTATAAATGGATGGATGGATGTACCTCGTTGGAGAATTAATCCAGTTGCGGCGGTTCCAAAGACTCCAGCCAGTACACCTGCTGTGTTTGAAAGCCCCAGAAGTATACCCTGCACATTTTTATTGGAAGTTTAGGGGAATGAGTAATTGGAAATTGTGTAGCACAGAGGGTTAGATGGTCCCACTGCCTGTGAATTTGGTAGATAGCTCAATGGCAGAAAAGTTGGATTTCTAGTTTCAAATTTTGGGGGGGGGGGGTGTTAGATGATGAAGTTCATGTCCCTAATCCACACATTGCTGTCACAGGACTATGGCTGTTAAAAATTCGGGTTCGGGTCATTGTGGGTCGGGTCTAATCGGACTTCTCGATACCCAGTATATTCCGAGTTGGGCATAGCCATGATTCAGGTTCGAAGAAATAGAAATAAGGAAAATATTGTGTTTCCACCCATGAAAATATGGACGAATAATCTTACGCCCATACCCAGTTTTTTCTCAAGGGTCACACTGATAACCCTACACAGGACTACCAAGCCCGGGAAGAGGAGAGGCAAAGCGCAGGCGGGGGGGTTGCTTCGGTGAAGGGAGTGGAATGGGTGTAGATTTGAGAAGCAAGGGAAGTCTTAGAGGAGGACAACGGTTGTAGTAATTACGGTATTGCTCGGATATGGGTACGGTTTAGCGCTGCACCCTTGTCTAGGCGACAAGGATCCAACACGGGTACAGTAGGGAAAATGGAGTCAGAAGTAACTCCGAAGCAATGGTAAAAATGGAGTCAGAAGTAACTTCAAAGCAATGGTAAGGTTACAAGTTTGAAGCACTCGAGGATTCCTTTGGTGGATCTGGTTCCCTATGCTCACTGGCAGCTAAAGACTTGGAGTACTGGACCTAGATTTGCAAGGGATCTAAAAAGCTGCAGTTTTCCTTAAATTCAAAGCCTTTACCAGCAGTGGCTGTGGAGCATCAAGGTCTAAGGGTTCCCTTAATGTTCCCACCATAGAGCCTGGTCCTGGTACTTGGTTTGGTTAAGCCATCAGGTCATTCCACAGGTCATTGTGGCTGATAAGATTCCTTATCCTAACACATGACAGATACAATATACTCCACATATTTTTGAAAACACACCCCTCCTCATCTTGGAAGATAAATAGAAAAAGATGAAAGATCTATATATGAAACATGGTACAAAGAAAACTTAATATAACCCACCGAATAACGGGGCCCAATGTCTTGGTGATTGGAATAAAGTCCAGACTGTGAAAATGCATCAGATCCCTGTCATCAGAAAGCACATATTGTCATTTTCAAAGTTAACTCCATCCAACAAAAATGGAAGAAACATATATTTGAGCCCCAGCCAAAACAGCAACAGAATGCTGCAAAGCTAGCAGCAGAGATACACCGACATAAAATTGTTTAACTGTGAAAAAATTGGCTCCTAAAGGTACTTAAGAGTAGATATCCATGGATATTCCCAGCAGAGATGTGTGGGGGCAAGATTTCCGCAGGAAAGCGAGTAGTACAGTGTCATTAGTCATTTTATCCTAGATTCATTATTAAGAGAGCTTGTCTGCCATGTGGGTAGAAGTCCTCATATGGACAAAATATCTCAGGTAATATACCGTCAAAGTTTACGTAAAGGATATTTTTGAACGTTCATATACTGTACCTTGCGGGTGTTCTATAACTACGACAATGCACAATGCAATTTTCTTTTTAATGATATATTGTACTTTGTGGGTGTTGGATTTTTAGTACAATTTAGTTTGAATTCTGATGCATAATTGTCCAAGAAACTTTTATGGTTGTACACAACACCCACCACAAAGTACGTTTTATTATCATACAAGAAAATTGTATGACACATTATTCACTTCCAAAAATACAGTATATGTATAATAATCCTAACAACAAAATCTTGTATTACCATCAGTTACCATATGTATAATAATATACCACAAAGTTTGCACCACATGGACAAAATCATGGAATAGCATACCTGACTCATTGCCATGCAAAGCACAGCTAATGTAGGTGTCCTGACATGGCTTAGCAGTGAAAGGGAGAAAGCTGGGCCCAGAAATCCGATTGTTTGCATGATCTGTAAAATTGAGATGCAATGTCTTAGAAATGATGAATCAAACAGGAAGTGTGTCGTCAGTTGTTGTCCAACAACAACAAGAAACCTTAGTATAGTCCCACTAAACACGAGGTCTTAGGGGATCTAGATGTAGGCAGCCTTTTCCCCATGTACGGGAGTACATGAAGAGGCTAATTCTGAAGAACTGATGTTTAGCCCTTTAGGTCTTGGAAGTAGTAACTAAATCTTAAACAATTTTGCAACCAAGGGATGGAGACTCAGCTCCTCTTCAACTTACACTTGCCTGCATCCGACTACCAAAGCATGAAATATAAGCATTATCCCTGCTGATAAAGCACGTTATCGACTTATCACCCTACAATTTTTGGATTGGACACATACCTTTCGAACAGATGTTACAGAAAGGCCTCTGCTGACAAGCGTGTCTGCAATCCAACCTCCTATATTTGCAAACACAGCCATTGTCAACCATGGAAGAACACAGAACAGGCCAGATTCCATGAGATTGAACTTCAAAACCTGTAAAAAAGCAGCTAAAAGTCAGAGCAGGAAATTCCTTGACTAAAGTTGATGTCATAGTATCTGCAATTACTTGAGCAAGGTTTTGTATTATGCGAGAACCAGTTTCATAAACAGAAGAAAAATTAAGGTCATAATAGTTGGCAATGACAGACAAGAATTATGAAACTGAACATAGCAGTAAACAATTGTGGTACCTGATTGTAATATGTTGGCATCCACGTCAAAAGAATAAAAGTTCCCCAATTGTGGCAAAAATGGGAGATTATGAGAGCCCAGACAGGTGCTTTTGATAAAATTAGTTTCCAGGGAATTTCAGTGACAGGTTCTTTAGATAAACTGCCTTCTAATATGAACCTTTTCTCTTTGGCACTGAGTTCTGGGTCTTCTGTTGGTGAGCTACGTGCCTGTGCAAAGCCAAAAGGACGTATCAGTTACTTTCCCCTAATGAAGAACTCAGCAGATTTAGCAGTCAAAATGCAGGAATATCATTTTAGCTCCACAGAGAACTATCATTGAATATATGTCAGGAAAAACAACAGTCCATCAACGTAATGATATGAGCTCAAACTTACCTTAGCAAGCCATGATGCAAACCAGATGCTTCCAAGGGAGCCAAATGAATAGAACACCGAAGACCAGCCAAATTTATGGATTAGAATTGGCGAAAGAGCCAAGCCTGTAACTGAACCAAGATACATGCCACTGTACACTAAAGATAGTGCTCTGCTTCTCTCTGACACGGGAATCCATTTTGAGATCATATTATTCATGGCAGGCATAGCAACACCCTGGCATGAAAAGCATATTTAGCAGCGACGAAGTGTAATCCAGATGTAGAGTGCCCGTAAATACAAGAATCATGCTCAAATACTTAGCACCTCTAAACCCTTTGATCTAAACACTTTGGAGGGAAATGTTAGCACCTCTAAATGCCTAGCTGTGACATGTACATTAGTCTAAAACTGGACTAAAGTTGGTCTCCAATTTAAAGTTCTCTGATTCATATCCAGGATTTTGGCTTCATTGGTGAATAGATTTCTATACATTGCAGTTAGCATTGTACAATAGCAATACTGACAATACAGGCACATGCTCTGTTATCAAAATCAATTTCAGGTAAGATCAAGTGTCCAGGTTCACAGAAGAAATTACAACCAAATCTAAACCTATTGAGCACTTGCTCATGATCCATGTTGGCATAGGTTACATGCATTTTCCCACATAACATGTGAAATTTTCTGAGGTCCATTGCCAACAATCTCAAAATTGTTTGCTCGCTGCAACAGATACTAGGTCTTCCTCAAATTCAAGCTTCCAATCCCCCCCCCCCCCCAAAAAAAATAAAATAAAAATAAAATTAAAATAAAAAATAAAATAATTCAGAGCACTAAGCCATATCAGAGTGGGAAGCTAACCTCACCAATGCCCATAAATGCGCGCATGACAAGTAAGCAGGGCAAACTTATCCTTGCAGCAATAGGTGTCAAAATTGTTGCTACTGACCACCAGACCACCCCAAAACCCAAAACAAGCTTCCCACCAACCTTGTCCGCCCATATACCTCCTGCAATCTGCACACCAGTAGATACAAGAAAATAATGTCAGGGCCAAGTGGGCGAATGACAGTACTGAGCTTTTAAATAGAATTTCTGATGATATTTTTCTATGTTCTAACTTTTAAGTCAAGCTTGAACGTATAGCAAAATTAAAATTAAGATTAGAAACACGTTATTCCTAGAGCCCCCAGAAATGGTAATATCTATTGTTAAGTATGTTTCGAAAGAGGCAGCACATCAAATTTTCCATCTAAAAGCACTGTAGAGAAAGTTTTTCGAGCATTATAACTAAACCTGAGTAAGAAGATAGCCCCAGAAGAAGGACGATTGAATCAAACCAACAGTTGCACTGTTCCAGCCGAACTCCTTTGACATTGGAAGTATTGCAATACTCATGTTTACCTGCATAAGCATTTAAAGTTATGCCAAATTGTATTTCATATCACTTTAAATTTGAACATCTGCATGCTGCGAATTTCTCTGCAATTTTGAAACCGCACAGTACACCATAGCCAGAAGAAAAGCGAGATAACTCACCCGATCCATGTTACATAACAAAAATGCTGTAAAACAAAGAAGCACAATGACCCAACGCTTCGGTATTTGCTCTGTCCAAGAACTTGTTTTCCTCACTTCGCTTACACCATCCCCAGGCCTCAACGATTCAAATGCTGATTCTGTAATGTCAAATTCCTCAGACTTGTAATTAGCACGGGCCCCATCTTTCCTAACATGACTCAATGAAACATGCTCACTCTCATGCACAAGAAACTTGTCTTTTGTTTCTGATGGTACCAATCCACATCTTCTATGACATGCATTCAATGAGGAGGAGCATCTAGCAACTCCTTTAACCCTTTTAGCAGAGCTTGAGCCAAAGAATGGCCTGACTGAATGTTGAAAATTTGAAAACAAAAGACCTTGATCATCATATGCTTTCCCAGTATGCCTGGAACTTCTCCTGTCTAAAGCATTAACAATGCATAAGAGTGAACAACAGGAACATCTAGACGTGAGACAGTTCTTAGTAAGATGAAGAGTCGCTCTCTGAAGTACTTGCCCCTGCCCATATAGTCCAATGGAACGTCCAAAATCCTCTTTCCTGATACGCGTTATATCATTACTTTTCCAACATACTTTACCTGTGAAAATTAAAGAAAGACCAATCAGAGGTCTATGGTTAAGCCCAATAACAGATTTTGTTAGAGCTAAAATGCCTTCTAACATGAATACACTTTGTGCTACAAGCTTCTGCATGTCCTGCGTCATTGTGCATGCAATAGCAAACTAACAACTAACCGTTGATTCTTCCAGAACTCGAACACAAGACCTCACTATTAGAAAGGCTATCCACTTCCAGTTTCCTCCAATGTTAATTGGTATGAAACCAACTCAATATATATTACATGCACCTAGAGTTTGTGCTCCATGATATATGCGAGTGAACAATCACACTATTAAGAGTGAACAACCTAATATGTAGAAGTGAACAATATCACTATTTGGAGCACAAACTCCAGGAGCATGTAATAATTGCAAAACCAACTCAACAACTTAATAAGCATCACTCTAACCCTAACCCGTCCCCAACACAAGAATTTGACACATATAACTTGCTTTCATTCCATCTGGACCGTCTCCACCTAACAAATTACTAATTTCATCTACAAACTAACCACATTTGCACTACTATTGACTCGTAATTCCACAAATCCACCTATCAAGACAGTTCAACTCAATTTCAAACAATCAGACAATCATACAGCCAAGAAATCGTATTATTCAACACAGAAAGCAATCCAATGTTCCAAAAATAATACAAAATACGCAATACAGCAATCGAAATTGCATGCGGCAACAATAATGCCGATTAATTCAAATCAAAAACAGAAAATCAAACAAATTGCTATTTTCATCTACAAACTAACCACATTTGCACTATTATTGACTCGTAAGTCCACAAATCCACCTATCAAGGCAGTTCAACTCAATTTCAAACAATCAGACAATCATACAGCCAAGAAATCGTATGATTCAGCACAGAAACCAATCCAATGTTCCAAAATTAATCAGACAATCATACAGCTAAGAAATCGTATGATTCAGCACAAAAACAAAATACGTAATACAACAATCGAAATTGCATGTGGCAACAAAGCCGATTAATTCAAATCAACTGCAGAAAATTAAACTACTACCTCTGTCCCAAAATGTTTGTCCTTTAACTAAATTTTGACCGTTGATTACTCACAAATTATAATAAGTTACAATATAAAATTACGTTCATTAGAAAGATAACTTACTAAAAATTACAATAGTGGTAATTTCATATTGTAACTCATTGTACTTTATGAGTTATTAACGGTCAAAATTTAGTCAATGGACAAACATTTTGGGACGGAGGTAGTAGTCGCTATTTTCATCGACAAATCAACCACATTTGCACTATTATTGACTCGAAGGTCTACCAATTCACCTATCAAGATAGTTCAACTCAATTTCAAACAATCAGACAATCATACAGCCAAGAAATCGTATGATTCAACACAGAAACCAATCCAATGTTCCAAAATTAATCAATAAAATACGTAATACAACAATTGGAATTGCATGCAGCAACAATAACACCGTTTAATTCAAATCAAACGCAGAAAATCAAACAAATTGCTATTTTCATCTCAAAACAACCACATTTGCTCTAGTATTGACTGGCAACTCTACAAGTCCAAGTAGTTCAGCTCAATTCCAAGCAATCAGACAATAACACAGCCGAGAAATCTCATCATTCCTCACAGAAAGCTGTTGAATGCACCAAAATCAATCAACAAAACAAGAACTACACCAATCGCAATTGCATGCAGCAACAACAAAGTCGATTAATTCAAACAAAATGCATGAATCCAAACAAAATTAATCAACAAAATACGTATACAACAATCGAAATTGCATGCGGCAACAATAAACCCGATTCATTCAAATCAACTGCAGAAAATCAAACAAATTGCTATTTTCAACTCAAATTAACCACATTTGCTCTAGTATTGACTGGCAACTCCACAAGTCCAACAATCAAAGTAGTTCAACTCAATTCCAACCAATCAGACAATAACACAACCAAAAAACCTTACGATTCCTCACAGAAAGCTGTTGACCGCACAAATTCAATCAACAAAACAACTTCTACACCAATCGCAATTGCATGCAGCAACAACAAAGTCGATAAATTCAATCAAAATGCGTAAAATCAAACAAACTGAGCTCAAATTCAGAAATTACCAGGAGATAGAACGGAACCAAAACTCCGATTGGAGATAACACCGCTGATTGCCATTTTCCTAATCGACGGCAGCTCAGTTCAACCTTCTCCAATTTCTCGAACCTTCTCAAATCATCTGGAATCTACTCCCGTTGACGTCACAGATTAGAGAAGTAAATTATCTTCTCTGGAATTTCTGTGTCTATGAGCTCACTCTATCTGTGACAAACACTGCTCCCTGAGAGGATAAGCTGATAAGTAAACGTTTTAAGATTCCTCGAATATCTGTGAGGAGTTATATATAATGCTATTTTCCTTTTTTTTCACCTTTAATGGCAAAATTTTGTCCAAATATTCAAGTTATAAGAGCAAGAAAAAACTGAATTATATATATATATATATCGAATCGATCAAATATTCGAATATAAAACTTTACTTTTTCTTATTACCCAAAATAAAAGTAGGTCTGACATAAATTTCTCAATCAAATTTGATATTAACGAAATTTATTCGACTCAAATTTATTCATAGTCAAATTTTTGTGACCACTACTTTTAAATACTCCCTTTGTTTTATATTCATTTACATTTGACTAAATTTTTACCGTTAATTACTCATAAATTATACTCCCTCCGTCCCATATTAATTAATACTTTAACTAACTTTTTTTTGCTCCAAAATAATTGTCACTTTCCTATTTTCAATACATAATTCAATTATTACATTATTTATTAGAGAGAGAAAAGCCAAATGCAATTAAAATTTAGTAGTTATTATAGTTATATATTGATATGTGTGAAAATTTCAATTCTGTCAATTAATTTGGGACGGGGGAGTAACAAGTTATAATATAAAATTATCTTTATTGTAATTTTTAATAAAGTATAATTAGTAATTTTATATTGTAACTCGTCATAATTTGTGAGTAATTAAAGATAAAAATTTAGTCAAATTATAAATAATATAGAATGTATTACATCCGTCTCAAAATGTTTGTCCTTTGACAAAATTTTGACTGTTGATTATTCCTAAATTACAATGAGTTACTATATGAAATGATCGTCATTGTAATTTTTATTAAGACATCTTTCTAATGGCGTTATTTTCATATCATAACTCATTGTAATTTGAAATAATTTACGGTCAAAATTTTGTCAAAGAACAAATATTTTGGGATGGAGATATTACTCCACTTGGCAAAAATCAAGGAATAAAAAGAATTCCTGGGAATCATCGAGGCACGATAATTAAGAATGGTCGTCTGAGCGACACGTGGCAACCCGTAACGATAAAGGTAGTGAAGTTACCTAGATCTCCTTGCGTCAAAGTAGTTTAGCGAAGGACATAGTTAAGGACAAGAGGGGTAAAATGGGAAATTAGGTGCAAAAAATATAAGCCGCATTTTTTAGTGGAAGTCGTAAAAAGGTCAAGTTGAAAAGGAGAAGCGAATGTGCACCGACCATATGCTCGAAGTTTACGTGGGGTCTTGGTAATTTGACACGTACTTCCCTATGAATTAATTGACATACTTCACGATTTTGCGCCCACGAATGTTCTACAAAAAAACCCATGAATGTTCAAAAAAAAAAAAATGCTACCACTATCCCTAAATTAGTGTCAAATTTTCTAACTATTTTATTCCTTTTTATTTGTCAAATTATCTAACTTTTACATTTTCAACAACCATAATACCAATTCTACCCCTAATAAATACATTCTTTACCTCATTTCAAGAATATTATAAGGATATTTTTTATAATTTGGAAATTTTTTACCCCATTCCCTATGTCTATTGGTTTTGATGAGTTAGTTTTTGTGGCATACAATTAGGGACGGAGGTAGTATCAAGTATCAACATAATAAATAACACTAGTTTTCAAAGTGTTTTTCGCATATCAATGTGCGAATAGTGAGAGAATATGGGTAGAAGTGATTTTTACTAAATGAAAAAGTAAAAAAATTAACATACTACCTCCTTCCCTGATTAATTGTCTTTAAAGCTACTTTTATGATACCAAGAAATATAGGAAATAGAGCAAAAAAATTGAAAATTGTAAAAAATGTCATTGAAAATATCTTTGGAAAGATGCAAAAAGTGCATTTATAAGGGATAAAATAGAAATTATAGTTATTGGAAATGTAAAAGTTAGTAATTAGACAAATAAAAAGGGACAGAGAAATTAGATAAGTTAACAAATAAAATGAGACAAAGGTAGCAATTATTAAAATTAAAATAATTAAATTAGTTATTGGAAATTTGAAAGCGACAATTATTTTGTAATAAAAAAATTAATTTAATATTAAAGAATGGAGGGAGTATCAGTTTTTAACCGCCGTCCGCAACGACGTCGTCTAGGTAACTTTTCATAAGCTTAGACCCTCGTTGATAACGTCATTTGAGTTCAAGTGCATGAAGTCTTCCATCGGTCAAAGTCTCCAATTCTCTCGATGGGACTTGTACCTCAGTTTACTTCTGTATTGGGTATCGAGTTTCCATAATTGTATCTTTTTATTTGAAACATTAGATTCTAACATGTCTGTCTCACAATATTTGTCATTTGATAAAATTTTGATCGTTTATTATTTTTAAATTACAATGAGTTACGATATGAAATTACCGTCATTATAATGTTTACTAAGGTATCTTTCTAATAGTGGTAATTTCAAATCGTAACTCATTGTAATTTATGAATAATCAATGATCAAAATTTAATTAAATAACAGACATTTTGGAACGAAGATAGTAACAATTTATATATTATTAAATAATTTCAACTTTAAAAATGTACGTCAATGATTTTTTATTTCAACATATTGTATTTTCTGGATCACCAACATGTCATATTCAGAATATTGAGGGTTTTGAATTGTATTTACTGTGGAAAATAATTGTAGGAATGATTTTGGGAAACCCTTCAATAGAGAGGCCCTGGGTATATATATAATATAATGTGCAGTGTACAGAATATTCCGGAAAAGTCTACATAAATATATCCTAAAATATTTCATATTACATGATTATTCTATAATCCTCTATCACGCCCCCTCAATCTGTACGGGTGGATGCATGAGCATATTGGATTTTAAAAACAAAAAATGAGTGGTTGGAACAAATTTGGTAATGATATCTCGGCCGGTTGCAGCTGAGTAGGAACATACCAAACAATTAAATCACCATGGGAGACTTGTTCGCGGACAAAATGATAATCGACCTTAGTATGCTTACTGCGGTTATGTAAAACTGGGTTAGCTGCAATGTAAGTGGCAGAGATATTATCACAGAGAACTTTAATAGGTTTAGAAAGAAGGGTGACCAATTCTGCCAAGAGATAACGGATCCACAAGGTTTATGTGACAGTATTGGCAACCGCACGGTATTCAGCTTCTGTGGAAGACTTGGATACTGTAGGTTATTTCTTGGAACGCCAAGAAACAAGGTTTGGACCCATGAATATATTAATATAGCGTAACCAATTGTTGATCCAGAAGTGTTTGGATAGCCGACCCTATCAACATCAGCATATGCAAGAACAACATCAAGAGATGCATCCCGCTTAAGCAACAATCCATGGTTAGTAGTGCCTTGCAAATAGTGGAAAATACGATGCACAGCCACAAGGTGAGTAGTACGAGGAGCATGCATAAACTGGGAGACAACATTAACAGCATAGCTATATCTGGCCTGTTATTCGCGTGAGAGGGCGTGTTAGACTATAAAAAAATTATTGAAAAATTCTTTTAGTAACACTTCATAACCTTTTTAGTGCAGGAATAGAAAGAGTTAGAAAAAATTGAAACCTTAAATAACCTCAAAAGGAAAATATAGAGTTCGATTTAGTACCAAAAAAATACAACTTGTCTATATTTGGGAACACCAATGTACATTTTATAAATTTCGAATTATTATTGTCCAATTGCCCAAAAATAGAGATTATTATGATCCAATTTTTATTTTTATTTTTATAGTATTTTTGTAGAGTGCTTTATCTCTACTTCCCTGTTCTGTTATGAAATTAGTAAGGGAGAGTGTAAATACAGTAGAAAAAGTAACGGTGTGTTGGCAGATAAGCCGCATTAGTTATATCATTTTATTAAACAAAAAATTACTCAGAGGTACCTCAATATTTGGGGAAACTATTTTTCAATACCCCAACTTTTCAAAACTCATTTTGAGGTACGCTTAATTTTTGGGTTAGTAATTATTTGGTGTTTTTTTCGCCATTAATTTTATTAAGTGATCGAAATACCCTTATTCTTCTTCTTCAAGGATATTTATTCAGGAATGGAAGAACAAGAGTATTTTGGTCACTTAGTAAAATTGATGAACGAAAAAACACCTAATAATTACTAATCCTAAAATGAAGGGTACCCCAAAATGAGTTTTGAAAAGTTGGGGTACCAAAGAAACATTTCACCAAAAATTAAGGTACCTCAAAGTAATTTTTTGTTTATTAAATTATATAAAATTTTAAATAAGATAGTGTAAATAGGTAGGTCACATCAATCAAATCACTTATTAAATATATAGAGTTTAAATATATGTTATATAAAATATTTTAGATAATATAAGACTATAAATAAGATAAGGAAAGATAAATAAGGTAAATAAAATAGGTAAAACTTTACTAGCGTAATGACAACTAATAATTGTAAAAAGAAAAAAAAAAAGACAACCTATTGGAAAGAGAAAAAAAAAATGTGGAATGTGCCAGGTTACTTGTTACAGCTCTAAGCTATGTGCAGCGTCTTGTCCACAAACTATTATAATACATAAGATTATGGTGAGTTTAAATTTGACTTATCGGTGACATGATATGAAATGAAATTGTTAGGATTCTCAGGGCGTGATTAGTAGACAAACAATAATAAGGACGAAAAAATAAATAAAGATTCGACACAAGGAATTAACGTGGAAAAACCCAAACCGGGAAAAAAACCACGAACGATGCACTATCAGAGGATTACAACGGTGTTTTAGAGATTCCCAGACCTCCACAATCTCTCACAATCTCTCTAGAATTACAACCTGAGAACTCAACACTCACAGATGAACCTCACACAACTCCCTCAGGGATACAGAGATTACAGGTCAATCTCTTGTGGTATAAGATGAAACACTCTCAATTGCTATGGTGTATCATAAGGAGAACCAGACCCCTATATATACTAATAGGGTACAGAAGACCTAGTTTACAATATGGCAGTAACCTAAAAAATATGGAAATCTCCAGAAAAAGGAAACTGTAGTAGAATAGGAAACAAATCTTTTCCTTGTTTCCTTCTTCCTTCTCCTATTTGGTCTCCACTCCCAACAAATTTGTCTTCACACCCAACAATCTCCCACTTGAAGACCAATTGCAAGCGCAATCTTCGACCACTTCAACACCTTCTCGAATCCTCTAGTTCATCCATCTCGATCTTATTCAGCAAAGATCAACAGATCGAGGTCCAAGTCGACCTCCCATCAACTCCTCTTTTTGCAATAGGCTCCCACTTGAACTGATCACGCCCCTGCAACTTCGACATACGCATCATTGTCAACAACTTAGGGGAATTTTGGATTGGAATTTTACCTTGTGTTGAACTTGTCGAATTCCAGTTCAGGTTAGATGCGTTTCTCGGCTGACCATCCGTTCCCGTAGCCTCGACCGGAAACCTCCTCGTCTCTGGTACCCTTCTCTCATCAGAGAAGCTATCACGCCTTTGACGAGCATGAACCGGCATGTTAGAGTTATCAATGACAGAATATAGTTTCCCCTCTTTCCTGCCATTTGCAATTATCAGAGATCCTTTCGTTACCCTCTAATGACCATCTTCAATCTCGTCGTGAACCCCTCCTCATCCAGATGACTCACGGATACAAGGTTCTTGGTCAGACCCAGGATATATCGAACATTCTTCAACCTCCAAGTTCCACCCTTAAAAGTTTTAATGTTCACATCACCTCTTCCTAGCACCTTTTAGGTTGTGACCGTTTGCAAGCCTAACCCTGCCAAAGCTCTCACTCACAAAATTGCTAAAGGCCTCCCTGCTAGACGAAGAGTGAAACGAAGCACCCGAACCTATTACCCAACTCCCTTCTGACTTGTCAACACTAACAGTTAGGGCATCACCAAAATCCACAACAGAATATACATAGTCCTGGTCATCATGGCTGCTTTTCTTAGGTTTGGGACAAAATCTATGAAAATGACCTCTATCACCACAGTTCCAATACAACACTTACTCCATGTTTCGACCTCTAGATTTTGATCGACCCCGACCCGAGCTCTCACTATTCCTCCTACCCCTGACAGTTAAAGCATCCCCCGAAGACTCAGACACATCGGAATCTTTCCTACGGATACTTTCATTTAGGACCAAGTCTCTAATTTCCCCAAACTTCAGTTTCTCATCCTTCTTAGTTGAAGAAGTTACAGAAGTCACGAAATTTTCCCAAGACTTAGGTAGGGTAGCCAATAGTATATTAGCATTCATCTCATCGTCGAACTTAAATCTGACAAAGGTTAATTTTGATAGTATCATATTCAATTCATTCATATTATCATGCATATCACCAGACCCATGCATCTTAAATTCAAACAAACGACGTAACACATATACTTTGTTCACCGTCGAAGGTTTCTCATATGTGTTTTGCAAGGCCTCGAGCAGTTCTTTCGTCGTTTTCTGATCTTTGACTTTGAAAGCCACGTTCCGAGCTAGCGTCAGCCTGACCGTACATAATGCCTGACCATCAAGCACTTCCCAATCATTCTGTTCCATCTTTTCTGGCTTATCACCCTTCGCAAGATGCAACTTTTGCTGGCGGAGCACATCCTCAACGCGCATCCTCCACCATGCGTAGTCTTTCCCATCGAACTCCGGAATCTTCACAATTGCGCCCGCCATTGCTTCTCAGTCTGCAGATCAACCACGCTCCAACCAAATCTCTGATATTAGTTGTTAGGATTCTCAGGGCGTGGTTAGCATATAAACAATAAACAGAGTGAAAAATAAATAAAGATTCGACACAAGGAATTAACGTGGAAAAACCCAAACCAGGAAAAACCACGAACGATGCACTATCAAAGGATTACAACGGTGTTTCAGAGATTCCCAGACCTCCACAATCTCTCACAACCTTCCTAGAGTTACAACGTGAGAACTCAACACTCACAGTTGAGCCTCTCACAACTCCTTTAGGAACACAAAGATTACAGGTCAATCTCTTGTGGTATAAGATGAAACACTCTCAATTGCTAGGGTGTATCATAAGGAGAACAAGACCCCTATATATATTAGTAGTGTACAAGGAGACCTAGGTTACAATATGGCAGTAACCTAAAAAATATGGAAATCTCCAAAAAAAGGAAACTGTAGTAGAATAGGAAACAAAATCTTTTCCTTTCTTCCTTCTTCCTTCTCCTATTTGGTCTCCAATTGGTCTTCACACCCAACAGAAATGAGGTTGTATATGATATTTTTCAATGGTGAGAATGATATTTGACTTGCGGGACTAACATGAGACTCTCACGGGACAAATTTGATCATAAGTTAACCCAATTAACTATATTATTAAGTAGGAGTGTATGTCCCATTTACTTTTTTTAATTAATATGAGTCTAACTAATATTCACCACTAGAAAGCTATATAATAAAGAAGCGAAGTTTGACTCTCGTGGTAAGTGTTCACAGATTCCAAATCATCCAATGAGTCCAACTTAAGCTCACCATTATATATATACTCTAAGCTTTGCTTTGCTCATCCAACAAAAAAAGGGCATATGGACCAACTCCAAATAATTGGGCAGAGGAATGTACATAACGAACATTTGTGTAGCGGAGTTGCTCATTATGCTGCCCATGACTCTTCTGAACTATACCATCTTGATTGCAACGTTAATACCAGCTCATCACTTGTTAAATTCCTTTTAAGTACTCTTTTTTTTTTTAGATAATTTTCGTCAGAGGCCCAATTTAAGTATACCCTTTTGATTTAGTATAAACTTTTCACTTTTTAAGTTCTCTTTAGACTTCCAATGCATCATTAAAATTGAAAAATTGACAAATAAAAAGTGATAAGGTAGTTAGAAAACTTGACACTAATTTAAGGACAGAGGTAGCATATATAAAAAGATTATTACCAATTGATTTACCATTAATAGCAATAATAATCTCGATACAAAATTAACATATCTTAATTAATTGAACCTCAACGAGACTAAAAGAGAGGTACAATATATAATGATGCATGGTTTTACATACCACGAATAAACACAATCCACCAATCACTCTACATACGAGTCATACATACCATTTGACTCAATTGGACCCCTTAATTACTTAATTACTAGTCTAACCAAACCCATCAACTAAGTAGACTTCTTGGCAGCATGAATAGACTCAACCTTGCCATCATTCCCACCAAGGAGCATGTACTTGTCCTTCCTAGTGAACTGGGTGCACTCGAACCCGAGTGCACCGGCTAGGACCTTCTGGACATGGTTAGCCACCTCGATGGGCGACTTCCCCCCAGACTGGACCGTCATCTCGGGGGGAAGCTTGTCGAGGAAGGTGATCTCGTAGGTTGGTCTCGGGTTCATGAAGAAGAAGTATGGATCCCAGAACTTGACTCCCCGGACGGTTGTCCCGTGGAACATGTTTTGCCTGCAGTTCATTGCTACTGGCACGATTCTGCTCATTCCCAAATATCATAACATTAGCATATATCACTCATAGTAATATTAGATATCTATTCTTGTAAAAATATGACAAAATTGACCCATTTATGTTATCAAAACAGCAACTCATTTATTAAACAGATCAACCTTATTCGTGTCAATTTAATACCGCAAATTATAGTATAAGAACATCTTACGTAAACTAATTATGAGACAAATTTCGTGCATGATGACATTTTTAATATTTTACTATGGTTAATAAGTGATATAAAATATGTCAGAAGGACAATTTTATGAGAATTACCCTAAACAGTAAATATATTATTAATCACTGCTATAATTATAAAAAAAACAAAATTATACATTATGATATGAAACGGTATAATATGATTTGTGCGAAAAGAAAATTGGGAATCAAGGATATCACCTAGGACCATGAAGCATCATGGTCCGGATGCTCCTTTGATTTCTATTTTGGGCTCATTTTAATTTTATTTGGGCTTCATAAGACTAGGATCAAGTGTTAAATTCAGATGTGACCATGAAGAATATATTATCCAATTTGCAAAGAAAATGACATACCTATCACTCAACTCAACAAACAATACACTAAACCATAGCGGTGTAGTACAAATGCGACTAATGTGTTACTTTTATCATAGTTACCTAAATAAATTATAAGTTATTCCTATAATTATAAAGAAAGAATCATCACAAAATTATACATTTTACGATAAATATACAGCGAGAAGGTCTCAGATGAACATACCTGTCACTCAACTCGGCAAACAATGCACTAAACCGTAACAAGTAGGGCTCCCTGCACGTCGTCCCCTCGGGACAAATAACCAAATCCCCCTTCTCCAACAACCCCCTGATCATCTCGGCATCCGCCGCCCGGTCCCTGGTCAACGCCACGGCCGGGATCGGCGAAATAAACCTCGAGAACTTCGACACACTATAGGTTACACACGCGGGCTTCCTCCCTAGAGCGATGGCGATCTCGATGGGGTCGAGGGCGGTGCGGTGGTTGCAGACGTAGAGGTTGCCGGGGGAGCCCGGGGACGGGGGCGGTGGTGGGGTCCCCTTGATCACGAGCTTGATCCCCATCAGGGCGTACGTGTGGCGGACAATGCGCTCCGGGAGGGGCAGGTTGACGTATACGCGGAGAATCGAGAGGGCGAATCCGAAGGGGAGCCAGATGAAGGTGAGGAGGGCGGTGAGAGGGTCGGGTTTCTGGACGAGGCGGCCGTCGTGGAAGATGATCCGGGATTTTAGACGGTCCTGGGGGACGGGCTTGGCTTCCTTGTCGACGTGCACCATGTATCCTTCCTGCAAGTTTCATCATTTTTCACTTGTTAGTACTTTTTTTTTTTCTTTTTTTACAATGGTAAGTCGGGCCACCCACTAGGTTCCCCTATCTCAGAGAAAGCCCAATGGGTCCACCAGCCCATGGGGGAGGGGGGAAACCAGGCGTACACGCCTGTTGCTGCTCCCAGGAATCGATCCCAGGACCTGTGGGATACCACAATGCAGCTGATACCACTTGAGCTAGAGCTCATTGGTTTCACTTGTTAGTACTTGACTGTAATCATAGTTATTAAAATTTCAATCATAAATTATAGTTATTAAAATTTCAATCATAAACTAAAAATATTTGATGCAATTCTACTATTCACATTATGATTCTTGATTCTATGTGTGTTAATTCCAATTCTAAATACACCACAAATCTAAGTTAAAATCCTGATTCTAATAACCTTGATTGTAATTTTTTTTTTCTTGTACTGCTAGAAAGAAAAGCATATAATTGAAATGTTATTTGTATTATAATAAGTGAAAATCCTTATGCAAATAGAGACATTGATTCATGTTTGAAATCCGTAGATAGGTTGGGTTAAAAATTTAGATTTGGATAATTTTGAGTCTGAATGAATTGGGTGAAAGACGAGATATTGTGAAATGAAAAAATTTAAATGAGCATAAATTTGTGTTTAGATAATAGAAATTAGAAAAATAATATGCTTATCCACTATAAAGACAGTCAATATTAAGACAAAAGCAATCCATAAACTCTATCTAATTTCATCATTCATGGAAGCGGACATATAAAGATATGTCTTTATATCTTATTCCCTTTCCTCTTAGCTTTCTAAGTGGGTTTTCAAGTTGGTTTCTTTATATTTTGTGTTAGTTTTTGAAAAGTTCTTTTGGGTCTTTCGAAATCAGTCTCTTCATGCATTCCACTACATGACGAAAGACTGTCTAGACCTAAATTTCCTGATATACGGAAAAGATTATGGGATATATTTGTTGTTGTTTGTTGTTGTATATCTTGGAAACTTTGGATCAATTTGTCTATTTTTTCTTCTATCTATGAGCTTGATTCCAAAGTGAACTTGATTCTTATATTATTCTTTTAAATATATATTGTATAAGTTTGACCATGTTTGTGGTTCTTAGGAGTGCACGACCCTCTTGAATTCTTACATACAAGTTTATGTTTTTAAGGGGCATGTTAGATTGTTAATATACAAAATAAACCTAGTGAATATTTGGCATTAAAACCTCCTAAAATTAAGGCTAGAAAATATCCAGATTCAGGTAAATTTGAGTAGGACAAATTCTATCAATGTCAAAATTTAGATGAAAACTTCATGTCCACACCCATTTTTTATTCGGGTCAAACCGGGAATTCAAACGAAGCTAAATCCGAGTCAAAATCGAGTTCAAACAATAGAAAAAGGAGAAGTATTATATATGTCCAAATATTCGATCAATATCAAAATTCAGACAAAAAATCAATGTCTAAACTCGGTCATTTTCAGGTCTAACAATTCAAATTTTTCGAATGGGACAAACTTTAGCCTAACTCTACCTAAAATGGTTGATACCAATGTACGATCCCTTCCCTCACGTAGTGATCTATGCAAAACTGACCCAGTGACAGAGATGGGGAGAGCTAAAAAGAGGGAGTGAATGTGATCATTTATACTCTATGTTCAGTTGGTAAAGTAACATAAATTCTAACCATTTTCCACTAACCTACTATACTTGTCAGAAATCCAAATATTATGAGAAAATGATGGACAACCACCAATACATTATACATCCATCTGATAAGGATACAGCCTCCCCTCCAATCAGGAGTATAATTTACTCTGCCCTACCCACAGTTTCGTAGTGGTTGTCACACTGAATCAAATCCTCCGTTTACTGATTGATTTGTACGCCTTTATTGATGGATTCAATTTGGACCACCAGATTGATGCGGCCATTTAATTTTGGTGCCACAATTAGCTGCATTACTATCCTCCAGGTAGTTGAGCTTCTAAATACTGTGGGGGCCTTTGTCATAGCCACTCATTTATTCTCCATTGTCAAGCCATTGACTACTTCATCTATTTGGTGTTATTTGTTACTTAGTTACTTGTTACTATTTTCGATATCGTTCTTTAATTGATAATTGGTTATATAATACTTTTTCTATTCTATATTAATTGATACTTTGACTAAATTTTAACTGTTAATTATTCACAAATTGCAATAAGTTCCAATACGAAATTATCTCTATTGTAATTTTTAGTAAATTATTTTTCTAATGACGGTAATGTCAAATTGTAATTCATTGTAATTTATGAATAATTAACGGTCAAGGTTTAGTCAAAGTCTTAATTAATATATAACAGAGCGAGTATTTTATTAACAAGTGAAATATTATATTTTTAAGATAGTATTTTATGTTATGAATCGACTTAATTACCTTTACTCTAATATTCATATATTTAATTTAGCTCTATGACTCTTACGTGAATTAACAATTGAAAAGATACAAAGCTTTATAATGTGAAATTTATTATCTCTAATACTCCCTCCGTTCCAAATTAATTGTCACTTTAATTAGATTTTGACCGTTAATTACTCACACATTATAATGAATTACAATATAAAATTACCTCCATTGTAATTGTTAGGAAAATATCTTTCTAATGACGGTAATTTCATATCGTAACTCATTATAATGTGTGAGTAATTAATGGTCAAAATTTAGTCAAAGTAACAATTAATTTGGAACGGATAGTAATATGGATTTATAATATTGGGGCACGTGTCAGGATATGGAGGCAGGGTCATGGACGTGACTGCATGGTACGTATTTATGATGAGCCAAATTAAATTAGAAATTAATGTAAACAGTGAGATTTTGTGTGTCTTTGTGAGAACAGTGAACCTACCTCTATCAATTGGGAGACACATAATATACTTCTTCTGACTCTCCATTATGCACCGCCATTCTTATTTATTTTTGGTGGGTTTCGCAGTTGGGAGAGACCAAATGGAATTTACACAAAACCATTTTCACACAATAAATGACTCACTTTTTTAGTTAGGGGATGTACAATTATATTTCCTCCTCCTCACCTTGTTGATACGAATTACACACAGTTAACTATATGTGGAAAAACTAGCCAATAATAAACCCAAATTGAAGCATTTTATATTTTCTATGTTCCATATTAATTGTCGTCTTTGAAAATAATGCAGTCAAATGATAAAAATAGAAAAAATGTAATAATCCCTCTATTTCATATTATTTGTTCTTTTTTTTTATCGTTGAAGTCTCCAATATAACTCTTTGAATGATAATTTTTTAAATAATTTTTTATTAAAAATTGCATAATTATATTTTTATGATCATATTTTTTCATTACGAATTTAATGGTAGTAATTTTATTTAATAAATCATTATATATATTACAAAATTTATTATCAAAATATTATAAATTGACTGTGTAATTTTCAAAAATAACAAATAATATGAACGGAGATAGCAACTTTTAGGCCCCGTTCTTTTGTAAGGTTAAACTTAACTATCCTGACTTATCTTAACTTATTCTAACACAAACAATTCCCCAAAAAAAATCTACTTTAAAAACGCAATTCTCAAAAAAACATTCTAATTTAACTATCCTAATTTAAAAATAACGCATCTAAAAAATTGGGCCTAACTAAGGACTTGTTAGTTTGATTTGAATTGGAAGAGAACGCGTGAAACTTTGATATGTGGCTATGAGGGAGACTTGACTTGATTGTAATAGAAGATGTTTTGTTTGTTTTGTTGGTTAATAAACTCCCAAAACTTGTTGTTCACCTACCACCCGAACTTATTAAAGAGCACAAGAAAATTAAGCCATTGGATGCCAAACAAAGAGTTTAATTCAGGGTCACGTTACTCTTGCCCCCTTTTCTTAATTACATTTCTCAATTACTACTACTATTTTTTGTTGTAATCCTCCTAAAAATATGCTAAATTCATCCCTTACGTACACTGCTCTCCTTTTTCCTTTCCATTGTTTAATTTATTTATTGCTTAAAAAGGGCAGGTGGATTTTCTCTTCTGTTTTTTATTATACTAAGATTTCCCTAAAATCCTTAGTTTTGTTGTTCAAGAGGGAAAATGAGAAAGAGGCAAAATTACAAGGACTTTAAGTTAAATGACATGTATATGTAAATTCAATAATTAATGACTTTACTAGTATATATATTATCTTCGCTGAATTTCAAACAAATTCGTCTTCCGCACAAGGGTGAGGTCTACTTTATCATAATTTTTTAATTTGACTAAAATAATTATGTATAGATAAGTTATTTTCATTGAATTATGTATGGATTTTGGATTTAATTAATACATGATTTGAGGAGTTGGAAAACAATAATACAAACTTTAAAATTGGATATCAACAATATGTATTTCCACCCTATTCAACAAATATCAAATTCAACTCTATTGAGTGTATACAACAAAATATTGAAACTTTTGAGTAGCATTTGCTCCCAAATTTTAGTAAAATTTACAAATTCATGATCCCATTTTTTTTTTCAAATTTTGATAACTTCTCCCCTTTCATTCCTTAAACAAGTCCTCATAATAGTTTGAAATGCAATTGAATAAATCATGCATCATGACAAATGAATGAATAAATTACCTAATGATCATATATTCTAGCTATTGTCATTATATATAGCATGGGATTAAAGAAGCAAACTTCATCAAAAATAGCATGTTAAGCACATGACACTAGCTACTAAAACTCACCTTACAAAGCCCCATAAAGTCATGATCCGAAGTCCGGTCTCCAAGCCCAACATCGGGCTGCTCCGACCCGAACTCCTCCAGGATGGCCCGCTTCTTCCCGTCCGCGACCAACACTCCATACCCGGTTACAAACCCGGTAGCCCGCCGGGTCTTCGGGTCAACCTCAATCTCCGTCCCGAGCACCTTATCCGCCCCGAGATAATCCTTGCAAAATGGCTCGACCATGATGGTGGGGTTGGCCGTGATGATAACCTTCTTCCCGGTGCACCGGTCGAAGACCTCGAACGAGTCGCGGCGTACATCCGCCGCGTAGAACCTCGGGAGGACGGCGCGTGCGGCGAGGTCGATGTCACGTGCCTTGAGGCGGGCGAAGGCGATGAAGATCATGGTCCGGATGGCGAGGGACTCGGAGATGAAGAGGTAGGAGACGATGATCCATGGGAGGGCGAGGAGGAGGAGAAACCCACGGAGGAAGCTACCGGCCTCGATGGCCACGAGCATGAAGTAGGGGAATGAGCTCCGGGAGATCAGGAGGGTGCCGTCGAGGTCGGCGGCGACGGTTTTGTAGGATTTGGAGTCTAGGTTGCATTTGGAGATGGGTGGGAACTTCCCCATGGTTGTTTGGATGAGGGGGAAACAGAGGAGGGGAAAACAGAGGAGGGAAAGGGATGGGGTTTGAGGGGGATGAGTGGGGGGGGGGGGGGGTTTAAATGGGGGGGAGTGAGAGGTTTTGACTTTTGGTGAGATGAGGGTTGGCCAACTGTTTTTTGTTTGGAATTAAAAGAAAGAAAGATGGGAGAGGGAGATTAAGAAATGGGAGGGTTTTTGTTGAAAGTGAGGGGAGGAAGAGGAGGGTTGGAAGTTGAAGTAAATGGGTAATGTTTAATATATGTTCCTCAGGACATGTTATTTGAAAAGTATGGTAATTAAAGTAACTCTGCAAATTTAGTGTTGGCAAAGTTTTGTTGGATTGGGAAAAATTGGATTTAAATATAGATTTTTTTTTCGAAATTTTGATATTGATTGAATATTCGGACATAAAATTTTAATTTTTTTGTTGTCCCAATCCAAATTTAGCTTCGTACGAATTGTCTCGTCCAAATTAAAACTCGGTCTGGACATAAATTTCTCGTCCGAGTTTTGACATTGTCCGATTGTCTGACCCAAAATAAAACCAGGTTCGGACATGAATTTCTCGTCCAAGTTCTGACATTGTCTGAATTTGTCCAACCTGAAATAAAATTGGGTCCGAATATGAATTTCTCGTCTAAATTTTGACTTTGTTCGATCCTAATTTACCCAGACCCGAATTATTACCACACTAAATACAATGTTCATAAATCTTATGAAAATTGTTCATAAAATTTCATATTGACAGAACATAATAAAAATTGAAAATAAGGATTGAATAAAAATGCTCATAAAATCTATAGTAATGCTCCTAAAACTCATGAAAAATACTTCTCCAAATATCCTACAATGTTCATACAATATTTTTTGAGACAACATATTTTTTTCAATAAAGTATTGTTTTATAACAAATTAACAATGCTCATGTTGATTGGGTCCTTGCCTTAGAGGTAAGGAACACCACCTTCTCTCCTCTCCCATCAGGGTTTGAATTCTGGGGGAGCATTCCTGGCTTATCACTGTACGGGATTGTTGGGTGCAAGAAGGAAGGACCTTAAACAAAGGAATCGACACCCCCGTTCCCGAATCCAATAAAGGCCCGTGGGTTAGACCCTGAGATAGAGGCCCAATGGACGGGACCGCTTACCATTGTAAAAAAAAATTAACAATGCTCATAAAAAATCTACTATAATGTTCATAAATAGATCATACAATAATCTTAAATTATACTGCAATGTTTATAAAAACACATAAATAACGTTCATAAAAATATACTACGTACAATATATAAAAAAAAATGCATTGTAGATCTGGGCACATAATCATTTTTTTACATTACATTAAATGAAAAGTATTTTTACTTCCACCAAAAGTTCAAGAACCAACGCTACAATCTAATTGTCCTGAAATTAGAGGGATTATTATAGATTGATCCATTATTTGGTTTGTTTTTGGCTTTACTTTAGTAGTTTACTTGTGCTAAGTTTCACTCTTAATCTGGTGTTTGCGTGTGGAATGAAAGTATGCTTTGTTAGGATTTGGTAATAACTTTAAGAAAATGAAGGTCATTAGTGCAATTCACAAGTTAAAGTATATAATAATCGGTTTTGCTAAATGTCGCCCTCAAGATTAATAAAGAATCTTATATACTTTTTTATAATATCTCATACAATTAAGGATATATGATAAAAAAAATTTTTTATTTATTTTAGTAGATTATATTTGATTATCAATCAAATCTATAAAATTTTATCATAAACTAAATGCAAAATTTTTGGAAAAGAGAATTAAAAACACAATCAAATATATCGATTAATCGGAATTATGAAATCTTTGACGTTATCCTACAGTTCTTCGATTCCAGCTTAGGTTTTACTTGAGTGGAAAATTTGAAATTAGAGTAATACTAGCAATTTGTCTTTACTCTTTATTACTCTCCAACTCCCAATTGGTGAATTTGAATCCAATAGTGATAACAGTTTGAATGGAAGGTACACCTCCTCATAACTTGAAATGTCACGACAGTCTAAGATAGAAGAACGTACGTGAAGTGGAAAGAAAATCCGGAAATATGAACAATTTCATTTTTTTTAAATATATTTATTTAACAATTTACTGTAATTCCGTGTCATATTAAAAAGATCAACCTTTATTATCATATATCCTTAATAAAGTAGGCTATATAAGTTAATGATAATATTTTGTAGATTTGAATAGATAATCAAATATATTCTACTAAAATTAAATAGGTAAATTTTTATCATATATCCTTAATTGTATAAAATATTATAAAATAATAGATAAGATTCTTTATTAACCATCATCGTCAGGGCGACGATTAGCAAAACCGTTATAATAATAAATAAAGTTATTGATCTCAAGTTGTAGCAATGTAGGCTATTCTAGTTATCTCTTAGAATCTTATTATCACCAATAAGTAGCATTGATTTTTTTTTTCCATTCAATTTTCCTCAATAATTTTTGTTGAACACCCCAGAATTTAGAAGGTATTATTTTTATAGCTTATCCGGTGAAGTGTTAACAAGATAGTATTTTTCCCTTCCGAGAATGAAGTAGTTCACATATATGCCAACAATGATAACAAAAAAAAACATTAATGTAACTCCACAAACACGAGATTAATTTGATTGGATTCAAATGTAAGCAACATTTATCTATATATATAATTGCATGAGGAGATTGATTTCAATGAACCAAGAGGGAAAAAAACCTTTTTCACACCTTGGAACAAAAATATTCACATTACTTTTTACCAAACAAACTATCTTCACCCTATATATCGACATCGTCTTTTAATATCAGAATTTTCATACAAAGTATGCTAACTACTAATATCTCCTGCCAACACCTCCTTCATAAGATTTTCTAATATCAGCATCATCTTGTAATTAAAATGACATTAATTATGAAAAAGACCACTCTATAGATCAATGGATGGATCCTAGCTAAAATATTAATGTGCCGATAAGTAGGTTACATTCGTAAGAACAATTTGCATGACACTAAGTAAGTACATCATTAGATATATTTTGAGGCCCAAAATTAAACCAGATAAACATGAATTATGTAACAATGACAAAATAAGGAGTCGGTGTACTCGATCGATCTGTATATAAATACAACACCTACAAATTAATTAATACTAGGCTAGACTCAATCGTTGTATGATGAATTAATCACATAAGGTCTAAGGCTTTACCTTAAATTACACCTACATATATGTAATTGAGCAATTTTATTTCTGGCATTATCATAAATGTATTTGGTACATATGAAAGCAATTTTATTATTATGTGATACACGATATCATTTTTCTTTTTTGAAAGTATAACTATTTTTCTTATTAATTAATAAATTAGGTTATGGAGAATGTGAATAGTTATTTTATTTTTATTTATATTGTTGTATTTTTACAAGTAGCTAATATCATTTATTTAATTTTTGTTAGTAGTAATTTTCATCATCAATTAATATGTTTAAAAGATCTTTTTTAGAGAAAAAAAAATGTAAACATTAGCAATTATAGTCCTTTATTGTCTATTGTCGTACTTTTTGGAGTACGGTTATCATCTCTATAACAAATTGTATTCCAAATACTCAGAACTAACCAGAGTGTTTCAAATTAGAAAAATTAATAGAGGATAGGTGATGGTGATAATCAAACTATGAACTAAAAAAGTAATAAGCCCAAACTACAAAATCAATATACAAACACTAATCAATATGAATGACATAATCTACCAATTCTAAACAAACAATTCAGAGTGATCGATTGCACCATTAAAACATACCAAAGCTCTTTCTCATGCAAGGGTCAAATGCTAGTTTAACTATTATACCGCTTGGTCTCACCAATTAGCTAGCTTGCTTACCTTCATTTAAAAAAGGACCTTCTAAACTTGATGTTAGACAACTTTCTAATTCCATATATTCAAACTCACTTTCGAAAATAAATAATTGTTATTTCCTTTTTGTGATTGTTATCGCTTGGTCTTCAAGAAGTTGATTTATGCTAGAAGAATATTATGGGGCTACTTGAGTTTGACATGAATACTAGGTGTATTTAACTAGTTTGGTGTGACCAAATTAGTTGCCTTTAAGGCACCCTTGTAATTGAAATCTTCGTTTCTATTCCCCTTTTCTAGTATAGGTTGTGAGTTTTTATTATGAGATTTTAATATCCCTTGTATCTCATTATCCTTCCTTTAAGATATGTATACTCTCATTGTGCTACAACTGTTTGAGATTTTTTCCTTCTTGATCTCGTTGTGCTATACGATTATTTGGGATACCCTTTGTAATATATCTCTATTATAGTAGATTTTATGTTGTCCCCCGTGGTTTTTCTTGCCCTAGGATTCCACGTAAAAATCTTGGCTTCTTCACCTCTATATTGTTCTTGTCATTTTTCTCAATACCTACATACATAAATTAATTATTTTGTTTGTTTCAGCGACTATTTTAGATCCATTCAATCGAAATCTAATTCTTAACAAGTTGTTTCATATCTAAATTTTGATCCTGACAATTAGTATCAGAGCTTGGTGTCGGTTATAACAAATGGTATCAGAGTCGGGTACATACGACGAAGTGGTACTAGAGTCGGGTACAACAAGTGGTATAAGAGCTTGGTAAAACCAAGTAGTATTACAATCAGGTACAACTAAAAGTTTATTTGATTCAGATACAATCAAATTTAATCAGATTCAGATGCCACCAAAGACATGTCAGATTCATACAATGTTGGTTTGAATAAAAGCCTATTTTGGGATGTTTTCTACAAGTTTAATCTTTAAAGGATTTCTACAAGTTCAATCTTTCAAGTTCGTTCCCACTTGATGGTTTGATTGTCCTTCGAGGTTCATTCGATGATGTCGTATCTTTATGGAATTTGGTTCAATGTGGAGTTTTTTACGGAGTGTTCTAGCTATATTCAGACTCAAGTTTTTAAAATAATATTTTCTTTTTGTAATTGATACTGATGATATGGTCCCCCAAGTAGTTGATTTTGATTAGAAGATCGTTCTGAGGCTACTTAATGAGTTTGCTATTACTAGCTAGGGTATTTAACTAGTTTAGTGTTGTCAAATTATGTGCTTCTAAGACACCTTTGTGATTGAGATCATTGTTTCTATTCAACTTTTCTAGTTTAGATAAAGAGCTTTTATTATAAGATTTTGTATCTCGTTATCCTTCCTTGAGATATGTATACTTCCATTGAGCTACTATCGTTTGAGATTTTTCCTTTGGGTTTGTCAAATTTATGGGTAACTCTAATATACCAAAATTTATTAGTTTTTATTTAAATTTACCAAAATTTACCAAAAGATATCAAACTTTAAAAAAAAAGAAAAAATTAATTTTAATATATTAGCGTAAATTTACCAAAAGTTACCAGAATTTACCACAAGTTATCAAAAATTACCAAAATTTAACTTTACCCAACTGTTTTCACCCATAAATTTGACAGGCCCTAATCTCGTGGTGTTATATATCCGACTAGTTGGGAATACTTGGGATACCCTTCGTAATCTTTCTCTATTATAATAGATTTTATTTTGTCTTTCGTGATTTTTTCATGCGCATACAAAAACTGGGTTTCCACGCAAAAACAAAATAGGAATTATTGACATACAAAAGCATTGGAATCCAATTTTTCTATATAATAACAACAACAACAACAACAACAACAACAATAATAATAATAATAATAATAATAATAATTATTACTAAGTTTAGGTGATTTATATATCGATATAATAATTACTATGTCTATGTGATTGGATTTAGATGAGAGTATTAATGGCTTAATTCCAGCATGCATGCAATATAGATATTCTGTGGGTAAGCTTCAACAATCCTGTGGGTTGGTATGTTTGACATAAAGAATGGTTTAAGCTATTGGAATTTATCACGAGCTTTAAAATAGCTCAAAATAATTCCCAAAAGAAAAGTAGCTTGATCGGATCAACAAATGTTGAAGAGGATTGGGAAGTTTTTTTATTGTAATTAGCGGCATACATATATAAATCCCCCAAGTTTCCAACTAACCCATCTACTTTTAGTTGTCATAATCCCATTTCAGACAAACTTGTGTTTCTCCTTTAGCCTCCCAATTTATTATTAATATGGTATCTACTTGAGTCAAAATGGTCGTCGCATTATAACTGAAGACGGCATTTTTAAAATAAGATTAATCTCTTAAATTAGTGCCGGTAAAAATTTGGATTTGTGTAAATTCGGGTCGAATAAATTCGGATAATGTCAAAATTCGGACGAGAAATTCATGCTTAGATTCGGTTTTATTTCGGATCGGATCGAGTCAGACAATTCTGTTGAAGCTAAAATCGGGTTCGGACAATATAAAAAGAAGAAATTTTATGTCCAAATATTCAAGCAATATCAAAATTCAGAAAAAAAATCTATATCCAGACCCAATTTTTTCCGGGTCGAACAAAATTTTGCCTTCTCTATCTTGAAAATTTAGATCCGCTCGTACAGTTTATTTCAGAAATTTGTCCATAACAAGTTTTACTTTTTCTTAGGGGACGAACTAGGAAGTTTTACTTCAACATATATACTACATATATAACTTTCTTGAAAATTACTAAATTGAAATATAGAATTTAAAATAATCGTAACCTCTCTATGTTTCACCTTACATCCCCAAAGCCATGTTGGCTAATTAGAATTCTATTTATGCCAAATTAGTAATTTAAATTAAAATTAAAAAAAAAAAGTAAAGTGGAAAAATAAATGATACCCCCGTTCGAATTGTCCCTATTTATTTGTCAATTTATTTAATTTTTTTGTTTCTTATTATTCATTTTACATTTCTAATATAACTTTTATCAATTTATATTTACATTTTCCATCACTCATAATTAAAGTTTACTAATTTAAATGACTTTTTAAATTTTCTCCCTAACTTTGATAAATATCTTTTAAAAAATTTGAATCTTCTAAAATAACAAATAAAAAAAGGCGGAAAGAATATATTAGTAGCAACTTATGATCTACAATATTCATATACTCAACAAACATACATTTTGTATAAGTTATTTTCCAATCTCTCTTTTTCGACACATCTGCCATGCAGTTGGACAAATCCGATCTACAACATTTCTATATTTATAATTAGATGAGATAAAGCCATAAGATAGTCTAAAAAGTAAACAGAATAGCAAACCAAATATAGATGCAAATTACATACTATGACTAGTCTCTACTAGTGACATCATAACAAACAATTAGTAAAATACATATCATTAAAAAATATACTTATTAAAATTATTGTCACCTAATGTTGCAATGCTAGATAGCTATTGAAGTAACATGTTGGCCACTTTAATTTGTATAGAAACACATGTGTATTGAAAAAAAAAAAGGTACTATGAAAACTCGAACACTCTAGTGAATTTAGGGATGATAGCGGGCAGGTTGTAGGTGTATACAATATAATTTTCTTGGTTAGAACCATATTTTTACTCAAATTCTCTCGGTCTTTTTATTAGACCCATATTGAGATTTTTTGGGTCCGCCAAACCCATCTTTAGCGAGTGTAAGTTATACGTTTGAAATTGAATATTTACAACATGTTAAATAAAAAAAATGAAATATTCCATTTAAAAGCCACAAATATTGAAGGTGCAATCCCGATCAAAACATTTTCTAATTAAATTCGAATAATTCACACATAGATGGACTCAAGTTAGAGATGAAGTCAAAATACCAATGTAAGTTAGAAATGACATGTGAATATGTTTTGAGTCGCGACCAACGGATCACAATTTCGGCAAGCAATGCGTCCTCTTGGCGTCACAATCTTACGGACTCACACTCGAGAGACAATAGGCAAGAGATTGTTGTGAGATAAAGAGGGAGAGTAGGAGTCTGGGAAACCTGTGAATGTGCGATACTTTTGCACACTATAGTCAACGAGAAGTAGTGTTTTAAGTACAAAGAGGTGTTATTCTATAATTTTTAATATACGTATTTAAATATATAAATGGATTTGGATCCTAACCTTAGGACCCAACTGCAAATCATTTTTCAACACGTTGAACTCATATCTAATCCAACTCTATTGAGAATTTTCACATCCACATTCTTAAGAACACAAATCTATGTCTAGAAATTTGGGTCGGATCCTAGATCCAATGCCGTCACAAGGTGAACTAGTTCACAAATATGATATCGCATATATTTTAATTTCAATAGATAAATTTACACATAATATTGGAGATGAAATATGTAAGTTAATCTCTATATCTATGAATTTAATGTGAGACATGTGAATTGAAGGAAATGAATGAGCAAGGTTGGAAGCAAACAAAGAAAGCTGTAACTAGTTGGTAAGAATTAAATTTGGTAGGTTGAGGGTTTCAGAATATGAGACCATAACACTATAATATGAGGATAAGACAGTATGACTAGAGTTTCCTCTTCCATTTGCTCCTATTGTTCTTGTTGTTTTGCTCACAGTATATAGTTGTTGGTCCATTTAATTGCCTAGGAAATACTAATCATACTAACTAGTAACTACTAGAGTACTATTATATATTTATAATTTCATTTTATTTCATATATACCCACATTTTTCAAATTTCTTGGGACAAACAATTTATTGCTTCTCAAACCCTAGTGGCTAAATAATTATGTAATATCATTACTACACACACCAAAAAAAGACCCCCCACCTCCTATTTTTCAATACTTATTGTTATAGATTATTTGCATGCACATTTGAGAATTTTAAATATAATTTCTCTAGGTACATACTCCCTCTGTTTGGTTTTATTAGTCGTTTTTGGAAATTGTGCCAAAACTTTGACCGTTAATATTTTAATTTATACAATGATTCATCATACAAAATTGATGTCATTAGATTCGTAATAAAAAAGACTATTAAAAAAAGTATAATATTATATTTTTTTGCAAAACATTTATATTAAAAATTATTGATTAAAAATTGACACTGAAGACCGTAAATGACAGATAAAAAAGAACGGAGGGAGTATATAATTACCATATGAAATTACTATGAATAGTGCTAGATTTTTTTATAAGAAGCACTAGATTTAATTTATGGTGAAAAAAATACTTTTATAAAGTATAATCTTATAAATTTCGGAAATTTTATTTATCTAACCTTTTAACTTATTTCTTTCATTTATCCTTAATATTCATTGAATAAATCTCAAATATTGATTTTAATTTAAAATATTTCTTTCAGTACCATATCTGTAACACCCTGGATATGTGGTTAAGTGTGGCTTAAAAGGATTAAAATGACTACTCATGTCACCAAGGTGCACCTTCTTTTATGGTAGCTCATCCGGTGGGAACTCCTCAGTTAAGTGTGCTTGGCTGGGAGTAGTCGCATGATGGGTGACCTCTGACGAAGCACGCTGGAAAGACTCGTGGTGATTTGTGGGCACAATGATCCTCGAAGCGGTTATCGATAATGTCGCGTACGAGAGGCCTGTATGCTACAATATCAGTACACACTTTTGAGCCAGCATTGAGAGTTTTGTTTTAGAGATATAGAAAGATTGAATAAGGTAAGAATTGGTGGTTTTATGGGAAAGTTGAAAAGTTAAATGTTAAACATACGATAAATATGAATAAACTTAGATTGAGTTAGATAAATGGAATGATAACCTTCTTACATAATAGGCCAGTTTGCATTTTGCGGCTTGTATGTATCTTGTGCTGTCATTCTGAGTCATTGGCTTTTTCTGGCTTCTAAATAAAAGGGTCTATTGACCGTTAATTATTAAAAAAAAAATGAAATAGAGGCTCAATCTAAACTAAATTGAACAGAAACGAATAATGGATCGGAGCGAACTGTTTGGACCAAATTGTACCTTAAAATGCATAATTATTGTGCCATGAGGCTTTAAATTGACCATACCCTACAACACTACAGTGAAATTACTTGATGTGTAATTATGTCATCATGTTGGATATCAACCATAATATGATGTCAACAATAATTGTGTGGCAAAGTCATGGTTCACTGCTAGGGTCAAACAAGTTGCATAAACATATGCATAAGATCATGTTCTTTTGCTCGGTAGGATTATCTTTGTTTTACTTTACGTAAGCTAATCTTATATTACCTTACCATCTAAAAAAAATATTTTTATGTAATGTATATTTAAATTATTTTATTCTATCCAGAGAATTTATTTAAAATAATAAGAAAATAGGTGATATATCATTTATTTACCTCCACTATTTTCCTTACTTAACTTGATCCTACACTTCTAAAGAATAGTCGCTTAAATGAAAAATATTGTTTCTAAATTATCGGTTGACTTAATTGACAAAAACAAGAATTATTCTTGTAACGCCCCATACATTTGCTTAGGCTAGCTTGTTTACTGCCTCAGTGCAGAAGCCCGCCATCATACCGACCAATGCATTGTTTCTAGGGCTTTTGATTTTAAATAATGGCCCAATATATCAAGGGAAGGGATTAATTTAAAGTTTATGTCGCTTTTATTATCACGCCACCCAAAAGACGTTTTTGCCCCTCATATATTTGAACTCTCTTCCCTCTCCTCTCACTCTCCCCTCACTCTCCCTAATATTATCTCTCTAAATTTTTGATATATTGTTGAAATTTAACCTAAAATATCAATAGAAGGTGGTAATTCAAGTGAGGTTAGTTTGTAAATTTAAATTTAAAAAAAAAATTAAAACAAAAAATTTTCCGGAAAATGGCGGTTCAGCATCGGATCTCGTGGCGCCTCGAATCAAGCGACAAATGACCATTTTCGGAAAATTTTTATTTTTATTTTTTTAAATTTTTATAAAATGTTAATATTATTGTTTATGTAAAAAATATTATTTATTTATTTATGTTAATATTATTAAGGTAATCAATGTCGTTAATTATAATTGTTATGTTAATTATGTTAAAATTTTGTCAAAACATATTATTATAAATAAGTTGTTTAGAAGTGTTAATTATGCTAATTATTATTGTTAATATTATTATTAATTTATTTATAATATTATTATTAATATAATTAATGTTGTTAATTATAATTATTATGTTAATTATTAACAATAATAATATTAATAAAAATAAAAATATTATTATTAATAACCATAATAATATTAATAAAAATAATATTTTACAAAACGCAAAAAAAACAAAAAAAAATTCGGGAAATGTTGTGAACGCAGCGCCGCCCGTGCGCATCTTGACACCAGATCGGCAAGGTCGCGGCCTTGCCGAGATCTAAGTGCCCGGCGGCGCGGCTTGCCGTCGCGTTCAGCGCAACATCCCGAATTTTTTAAATTTTTTTTTTGTTTTTTCTTCATTTTTCAAAACTAAAATACATAAAACCACAAATTATCCAATACGTGTATTTTTTGAGAGATAAAGTAGAGTGAGAGTGAAGTTATGTGGTTCAAGGGCGTGGGTTGGAAATATTATCACGAAGGTGACAATAAGAAAAGAAGCTGACGAAAAGCAAGCGGGTTAAGGCTTTGTTCTTTGATTAGATTATTTTCAGATTTGGATGGATAAGTTAGGATAAATTGGGATAAGTTATAATAAGTTATGATGCTTTTTGGGAGAATTGTGTTTTTAGAATTGATGCATTTTTTGGGGAATTGTGTTATGTTTGGATAGGTTTAGATAAGTTTGGATAAATTGGAAAAGTTATATCCAACCTAACCAAAGAATAGGGCCTAAAAATGCCAAGAGATGCGGTAAGGTTCCAATTTATAAAAGTTGTGATACCCTCTCTCTTTCTCTCTCTTCATCCCACACTCGGAAGAAACAGAGGAGTGGCGGATGATTAACGACAGTCAATGATCATGTATATAACTAGTCGGTATTGACAACCATGGTTTAGCACTGACTACATTCTTGGTTGGCTGTATTTATAACAAGTCAACCATGTTTAGAATGACACCTCATTCGCCCTTGGTTTGCGCCAAAACAGAGCACGTATATAGCCAATTGCGTTGACCGGCGACCTTCACTGACCACCTATGACACCGCCCTTAACCTTCACCGACCACCCTATTGTCGCCCTTTTGGCTGACCATTGACCGTCATTAATCATCCGTCAATCCTCTGTTTCTTCTGGGTGTGGCATGAAGCGAGAGAATCCCACAACTTTTATAAATTGGAACCTTATAGTATCTCTTAACATTTTATGATTCTTTAGTGTATTTCAAAAACCCTTTGTAGAAACTCACATGGCCCAACAAGAATGGATCGTTATGGGCTCTTCATTTTGGGCCAGAGAAGCCTAAAGCTGCTACAAGCACTTCCCATATCACTTAGGATGGAGTTGTGTATACTTATGTTCTTTTGAGCCTATCAAATTTATAAGTAATTCCAATTTATCAAAATTTACCAGTTTTTGCATAAATTTATCAAAACTTATCAAAAAATACCAAATTTTTTTAAAAAAATTAATTTTGATATATTGATGTAAATTTACCAAAAATTACCAAAATTTAATTTTTACCCAAATATTTTTTACCCATGAATTTGACATAATGATTCTTTAGTGTATGTTTTTAAACATACAGCATAGTAATAATATGAACAAGGGTAGAGAGACCATAGTGAAATTTCACTATATCTTATTCTTAGGGATACCTTACCTACCAGTAAATTTTGTAGGCCAATCAAGATGTACCAAACTGCCCTTGGGCAATGACAAGCAGGGTAGTAATAATAGGTATAACCCATAGCAGCATACACATAAGTATAACACAATAGCAATAGACAGTATCACAGTAGTAATAACAGAAACAAGGACAGACAGGTCATAGTGATATTTCAAAGTCAGAAGCTAAGCTTCCCATGGTGCATAAGTTTAACAGCATAAATAAACATATTCACAGTCACCCAACCTGAACCAACTCCATTACTAAGGCATACATTACACACCAGGAATTACTTAAGAACTACATGCATAAAACAACTGCGAATATGGCTAACATAACAGCGCGATACATGTCGCATGGGGTTTAAGCCCGGGACTTGAAGGGGATAGCTCTGATCACAATCTGGTGGTACAGAGCAGCCAATGCAGCGCCGATGAAGGGTCCCACCCAGAAGATCCAGTGGTCGTCCCAAGCGTGGTCCCTGTTGTAGATGATCGCAGCTCCAAGACTCCTAGCCGGGTTGATGCCGGTTCCAGTGATGGGGATGGTTGCCAGGTGAACCAAGAACACTGCAAACCCGATTGGCAGTGGTGCCAACAGCTGCATGCATTTTCGTTAACAACGGATTAGGAAACAAATTCAAAACTATAAATCTTGAACTAAACCAGCATTTTTTGTAAGTCGAGATTAATTGGAAAGCATTCGATATTTGACAAAACTTCTAAGCAAGCTCCACCATGACCTAAAAATCGACAACGAATGGTCGATGTTGGGTAAGGTTTAACTGAACTTTCAGCAGTTTGTGACACTTCCAATCAAACAGCTCAATTTGAGCAATGTATGCAACCAGCAACCTTATAGATATGATTACGACAAGCCCTCATACGAAGATTCAACCCTACCTTTGAAAAATACACTAACAACAGATAAATCAGCATGATCCTTGGACAGACAGGCACAATATCAAGCACTATACCCATGAAAAATTAAAAATGGCACAAACTTAGATTGTAATGGACTAAAGCAGAACGCCTCAGGCCTCACTAAACCTCCCCCACCTCTTTTCCACGGAGGTAGGCAGTTAACGGTTTGGATCAATCGAATAACCAGTCTCTCTAAATGGCAAAATTCCATTCAATAGAGTAATGAGTGGTGATCGGTTTTCAAATCTTGGGTGAATTACAACCAGTCTTTCTAAATTACAAAATTAGGAGTGAAACTAAGACAGCTTCTTTTTCATGGAGACGTAGTCAGTGAATGATTTTTAGATCATGGGTCAATTGCAACCATTTTCTCTGAATAGCAAAATTCTTTTCTGTGTAGTAATAGGTGGTGATCGGTTTTCAAATCTTGGGTAAATTGCAACCAGTCTCTCCGAAACTAAGACCGAAATGTAAGTGAGGGAAAAACTTACAGGAACATGGGAGTCCCTAGCATTTCTCTTGGCATCAGTAGCAGAGAAGACAGTGTAGACAAGGACAAAGGTGCCGACAATCTCGGCACCGAGCCCATCACCCTTGGTGTAACCATGGTTAACCACATTGGCTCCACCGCCCAGCATCTCATACTGAGATGGTTGGAACCCCTTCACCACTCCAGCTCCACATATGGCTCCCAAACACTGCATTATCATGTAGAACACCGCCCTTGTCAACGACAGTTTCCTCGCCAACAGCAGCCCGAATGTCACTGCTGGGTTTATGTGTCCTCCTGCATATCCAAATCCCAGTTTTAAAATCAACTTAGAATTGGACATACAGCTTAAGAATACAAAAATGATCGAAAGTACTAATAATACAACCCTAGCCTTCATTTGAAGCCAAAAGAAGGGGTAAATGGTTATGAATTAGAAGCAAAACCCCAGTTTTTCATCAGCTGTTTAGAGTTAACAAAAGCATGTTAATCTAAACAAGAATTGAAGATACTGCTTAACAATACAACAAAGATCAGAAGTACTGAATTCCTAACCCTTCATTTGGGTAAATGGTCAAGAATCAGAAGCAAAGTCCCAGTTTTTTTCATCAGCTTGTTAGAATCTAGATCATGTCCTTTACAAAGCCCAAAAGAACATGCTAAATTCTAACTCAACAAAGAATTGAACATACATACAGCTCAAGAAAAACCCAGAAAAACTAAGCATGCTAACCCAACAAACAATTTCACATACAGCTCAAGAACACAACAAGATCAAAAGTACCATAACCCTAACCCTTCATTCAGAAGTAAGAACCTAAAAACAGCACAAATGGTGAGGAATCAGCTTGTTAGAAGATAGAACCCAGATAACACAAGCATGCTAATCCAACAACACACAGCTTTTCCAAGAACACAAACATCAAAACTACCAAACCCTAACCCTTCATTCAGAGGCAAGAACCCCAAAACCACCACAAAATGGAGACCAGAAACAGCAAAAACAGAACAACCCACAAAGCAACTACACAAGATCTATCTGAGCAAAGGTTGTAAGAAAGCATGAGGAAGAATAAACAGACCTGAGATGCCAGCAGTGCAGTAAACAAGGGCAAAGATCATGCCCCCAAAAGACCAAGCAATGCCCTGAATACCCACAGATGCACACTTGGACTTAGACCTCTGAACACCCATGACAGTCAACACAGTGATGTATAGGAAGAGGAAGGTGGCAATGAACTCAGCAATGCCAGCCCTCCAGAATGACCATGATTGGAGCTCACCAGGCTCAAACAATGGTGCTGGTGGTGGTTCTTTGTAGTCCTTGCTCTGGGCTGATGTACCCAATGGCTGCCTCTCTGGGTACTTGTTTGCTCCCACTCTCACATCCTCCTCTTTCCCCTCCATTGCTTCTTGTTTCCCTCTCTTGTTTCTCTCTCTAGAAGTTTCTGAAAGTAGGAATAGTACTCTCTGGAAATTGGGAGATGAGCTTGGTTGGGTTGTGTGTGAGAGTGTGAGTGGAGTGATTGAAGCTTTTTATAGAAAAAGATGAGTGCTTTAATAAAGGTAGGATGGAGTTGTGACAAAAAGATGGAATTTTTTTTATACATTGAAAAAGGTTGGTGCTTTATCATAGAGTAGAGACAGACAGTTGGGTTTTTTTGAAGTTTAGGGGGGTGGGAGTGGTTACCAAACAACAGCCATGATTTCATTTCTCTATGTTTAGATTGCCATGCTGCCATGCCCATGCATCATCATGCATCAATGCATCTCTATCCAGCATTTTCAAAACAAATATTGGATAGGAGTGCACCATACTTGAAGGATATTATGTAAAAAAAAATGTTCACGGTTAAAAATATTTTTACTACCAACGATTTTTTTGCAATCAATCTAAAATGGTTGGAAAATCAACCATTTTAACAACCATTTTATATTTCAACTATTTTTCAAAAATTTTAGTGAGAAAATGGGTTGGAAATTCTAACCACTTTTGCTAAAATTGGTTGAAAATTTTTTTCTACCACCTTTTTTCCTACTATTTGAAATTGTTTGGAAAAACAGTTGGTAATCCGACTATTTTTCCAACCATTTTCAAATAGTAGGAAGAAGGATGGTAGGAAAATTTTCCAACCAATTTTAGCAAAAGTGGTTGGAATTTTCAACCCTTTTTCTCACTAAAATTTTTGAAAAATAGTTGGAATACACATAACAGGATGACTAATAAATTTTTTTGAAAAAAAATAGAAAAACGACACCTCAAAGTAGGACAACCACCGCTTCAACCACCAGCTGAATTGGTCTGAGTGCATTATTATCCAACACCCTCAAAGTTCAGTGTATTAGAGTCCAAGAAAAAAGTTCAGTGCATTATTGTCCAATACCCCCTAAAGTTCAGTGTATTATCATTCAATAATCCTATTTTAAAGGATATTCTGTAAAAAAAATGTTGCTCCAACTCTCTAACACTAGTTTCGTTTATATTTTAAAACATTGCTTTAAATTATTATTCCAAATGTTATTGGGGCCCTTTTTTTATTATGGTTGGTTGCGGTGCAGTGTGGTGTGGCCCTTTTTTTATTATGGTTGGTTGCGGTGCAGTGTGGTGTGGCCCTTTTTTTATTCTGGTTGGTTGCGGTGCAGTGTGGTGTGGTGGAAATTTGAAAGTTGTGGTGGGTAGGGGAAAGTTGTGGTCGAATGTGACATGTTGTGATCGATTCTGAAATGTTGTGATGGATTATGAAATGTTGTAGTGTAAATAATTATAAATGTGTTGGTATAATTGGAAGAAGTGAGATGAAATTTTTTATTGAAAAAAGTGAGATTTAATTTTTTATTGAAATGATAGATTATGATGGATTGTGGTGGAATATGAAAAGTTGTGGTGCAGTATGGAACCGCAACCAATCAACCGCAACCAATCAACCGCATAAAAGAACGAGACCTTAGTTGGTATGATAAATGGTTATGACGGGAGCAAGTTGCATTTTATCATTTTATGTTTTTTTCCGATTATTTAAGGCCCAAAAGGGCTAAAGGTCCAGCAACAAAAGTTGCATACAAACAGCAAGACAACAAACTAACAAGGTTCACCAAAATAAAATAAAACCAACATTAAACTAAACAGCAACTAAAGATTATCCATCATTTTACGTTTAATATGTACAAGATTTCTTCCAAATTGAATCTGTATTCATCTTACTTCATCAGTTGGATGATATAGCCTGTTCTTTTCTGCGGTTGGCAAACTGCGGTGCCACAGCCTATAGCAGTTTGCCACAACCCACCACAAAATACCATTCTACCACAATTCACCACAACCCACCACAAATTACTTTTTCACAATTATCAATACAATATTTATATATATATACAAAAAAACTCACCACAACATACCAATAACCCGCCACAATTACACCACAATTCGCCACAATTTTACCACACCATACCGCGTCATACCGCAGAATACCGCATAAAAGAACATATAGAGGGAGAAGATTGAAGAGTAGGAGGGAAAATAAGTGTGAATTGGAGGTGAGGAAGTTGCATGATGCGGAAAACCGTTAAAACATACAGTAATGATGAGCTAGGTAGTTAGCTAGGTAGAAACATTAGAGATACACTCCCTTGGCCATGTCGATCTATAAATAGAAACATAATTTCATTAAGCCCCCCAACTCACTCCACCATCTCAACATCATGAAAAAGCTTCCATGCCTCATTCTCCTCCTCTGCCTTAAGTGGTGGATCTAAACATTCGAAATAGAGTATCCACTATATTACTACACTCACACCAAAAAAACAAAATTCATAATTTTTTCCTTTAATTCTACTAAAAAAATATCTTTTTTGTTAGCCTATGAATGGCCATGGCCACTCCCAAGCACCATGAGGATCCGCCCATGTCTGCCTTTTCTCTGTAAGTTTTATTTGTAATTCTGATGATGACAATGTCGATCGTCGCCGCTCCCCTCCCCGCCGCCCCCGTAGCCCACCGCCGTCCTTACCTCCGCCCCCACCCCCACCCCCACCCCCTAGCTCTGATTTGATCACCTCATTTACACTATCACTGTAGTGGCCTGCTAGCTACTGTTTGAGATATAAGCGCCGAATCAAGCCAATCCCGGCGAAATTCACTATACACGGACTATGGGCCGAGGGTACTTTTCCAGAACCAGAACCTTGTCCAGGCCCTGCTCTGGACCCTCTAGCGATATTTCCTTTAGCTGAAAGGCTTCAAGACTCTTGGCCTGATTTGGAGTCCAGGAACATTCGTATGGAGGCTTTCACGTTTTGGTCAAGAGAATGGACAAAGCACGAAAAATGTTGTCTTCCAATGTTTGATGGCCCAAAGTATTTTCGAACCTCACTTGACTTGTTTGATCAGCTCGCTGTGATGCAAAGACTTCGAGTTGCTAGTAAGTTGTTTCGATCACTTTCTTTCTTTTTTTTTCTTTAAATTTCCTATTCATATGTTTAAATTAACATGAATTTTAATTTTCTCCTTTCAAATCCATTCTAGGGATCAGTCAGGCACAAGCATTGGATGCTATGACAATACGACGAACATTTCCTCCTGGTTAGACACCCACCGTTCACTGTGGTAAAATGCGTCTAGATATGTTGCACGAGCTCCGATTCTGTTTGGACCGTCAAGCTGAACAATACCATGATTGCCAGCAAATAATTGAAAATTGTGGTCATCAATTCACGTTGCCCCTAGTCGAAAATCCACTGCAAGTTCACATTGCCCCCAGTCGGTAAATCAGCTGCAAGTTCACATTGCCTCTAGTCGGAAATCCGCTGCAAGTCAGAAATTCGCGTCAAGTCTCCGGTTCAAATGACCCCAAGTCCCTGATAATTAGCATGTTAATTATAGCTGTCACCCTATCTTTAACTTTCAATTTGTTTTGGTAATGTTAAATTTTTCCTCGTTGTTATTATATGGTGACGTGTGTTAGGCCTCGTTCTTTTATGCGATAGGTTGCGGAGCGGTACCACACTGCGCTGCACTCTTTAATTTTCCACGACACTTCACCGCACCATACACAATCATTACCAATATATTTTTTTAATTTTCTCTCTCCTCATTTTTCTCCACTACTTTTCATATTCTTTCTTAACTTACCCCACATACCACAACTTTCACCACAACTCATCACACTTTTTCAAATTTCATCGCACCATACCATTGCCACACCGCATAAAAGAACATGACCTTATTGGAGTTCCAAGGACAACTTTGATCACACAATCTAACAGTCTAGGATCAACAATCCTTAATATTGATCAATGATATCATCGGGTTTTTTATTAAATCGAAAGGAAAAACTTATCATAAGTACTTGTTGAGCGATGTCATCAACATTCAACATTGATAATCACTCTGCATTTGAGCACTATAATTCTAAATCAACATTTATAACTCACTCGCTCCTAAAAAGAATTTCAATAAATAATATCATATTTTGATAATTATTCTGTAAGTATTTTGTGCAAGTGGGAAGACAAGACACATGCTTAATTACTAATTTGAAAAAAAAGATTCATTCTGTAGTTTGCAAGAGACAAAGGAAGAACAACAAACAGCCAAACACTGTGGTTAAGGTGAGATAAAACAAATTACCAAAACTAATCAGATTATTTATTAGGCAAAATGGTAAATAGAGGGAAAATGTGAAGAGAATATATATAGTAGACAAAGGAAGAAAGAATAAAATGTGGATTAGAGAAAGATGTTTCCAGAAAATGGCAAAGACAAAGAGATAAGGAAATGTGACTTTGTGCTTCCTTGCCTAATCCATTTTTCCTTTTCTTAAAGGATAATCTACACATATCATATTAAAACAAAATAAATTCATCCAACAATTGACATGTGGCACTCAATAAGAAACCTATAACTTACTAAAAGAAAAAGAAAAAAAATCACTTACTACACATCATTATACATCTCATATCATTATTATGACCGTTACAAACATTGATTCCTTCCAATTATATATATCCTTATTCTAATAATTATAAATTATTGAGATGATTTATTAAAAAAATAAAATGAAAAAGAAATTGACTTGCATATCTTTTCAAGTTCATAAAGACACCCAACAATTGAATTATAAATATTTAATTATTACTTCATTGAATTATTCAAATAAATATTATATTTTTTACTTTATTATTTTGTGGCATTTTTCTAATTATGTCAATATCAAAGGTAAAATATCATCAACGACAAGCATCTAACAAAAGAAATTAATGAAAATTCAGGTAAATTTAGCATCACATGCTCTTTAAACCTAACATAAATGTAGAAAAAAAAAAAACATACTTACAATTAAATAAATAATAATAAATAAGACAGAATAACTCATATATTGCATGGACATAAAAACTAATTAATTTATTAATTACGGTATTACCAATATCCCATATTAATAATATTATTTTTACTGCACTCAACCCTCTTGCCAGTTGCTTTACTCATCCTCCACCACTACTGATCTCTCTGTTTTCTTTGTTTTACATGGGCAAATTAAACACAAGCAATCTACTTTCTCTTTTTCATTTTATTTGACACCTTAATTTATTTATCGCCCAAATATTGAATACTTTGATTGTTCATTTCTTAATATATATAATGTTGTATCATACAAAAGTATTATCATTATATTTGTACCCAAAGTACTATTATAAGAACATAATATTATAATCTTTTTAATAAAATATTATATAAAAAATTATCAGTCAAAAGTGAATATTGGAAATCGTAAAATATTTACTGAATGACAGATGATATGAGAATGATGGAGTAATATTTAGGACTATCGGACGTAAATAGTATGATATTTAGAGATGTTATTCTTACACTATTTTACCAATTTCCTTGGACATAAATGATGTATATTTGATGGCCATATATATCAAGGTCAACTAGAGAAACATCAAATACTCACCTACATGGAAGAAGAGCTCACATCTCTTACATATCTCTCTACTTTGGAATGAATCTACAAGGGTACTTAAGTAATTTGCTCCATAACTCAAGAACCATCAAGCTATCATGGAAAGAGTCTTAGAGTGGATTAATCTACATTCCAAGAGCTTTCCAAGGGTTCAAGAATCTTTAGATTTGGTTAAGTATTGAGCAAGTTATCATCATTTGTAATCTAGCTTAGTTCATTTGTTTCTTTATGATGTAATCATGTGTATAGGATGATGTAAGCTAGATGGTTGTAATTTCTTTCATACCACACGCCTATGGGGGCCTCTACTAGTATAAATAGACCCCTTAGGGTGCCTTGTATAATCATTCAATCATATATCAAATACAATCAAACACATGATTTGTTGTTTCTCTAGCTTTGTGCTAGTGTCTCTTCGTTTCTCTTGAGAGAGAACGAAACTATCCCCTTCTTCTATCCAAGGTTGGCATCCTTGGTGGTGATAGGAAGGAATTGAAGGTCTCTTGAAGGTGGTGTGGCTGTATCATCCAAGAATCTTCAAAAGCCATTATCATTCTATCATTCTAGTGAGTTTCGTTTGATTCATTAGAATTCTTTCAATTACATTTTCATTGTTTCTATCTTTCATTTACACATCTAAAGTGCTAAATCATAAGATATCCATTCGTTTTCAACATTCCTACATTCGTCCATTCATTCTACATTCATCAATCATTCGTTCGTTCATCATTTTCATTCGTTTGGTAATCATCTTTCATAGTTCTTTCCATCTTTTCATCCATTTCTATTCCATTTTTGGTTCTTTGGAACTTTGAGAAGGGAGATTCCTATCTTCGTTTTTAAAGATCCTTAGATTGTGTGTAATGAGATCATCCCTTGGTCCCATTATGCATCAATAAATAGTATGGTATTTACAAGTGTTTTTGTTTTCTTTTTCCGATTATCCAAAGTTATAAAAGGTTGGAATGTTCTCGTACAATAATCTACAAAATAACACCAAGCAGTAGAAGAAGAGAAATCAAAAAACAATAAAGACACACAATGTCATAATATAATACAATCAATTTCAAACAGCAGAAAAATCAACCCTCCAAAACAATCAATAACTTGTTCTAAATTGGATCAATCATTATAGGGAAATTGGAATCTAATAAACCAACTTTTGAGGGTCCTTTGAAATAACGAACCAACCTTGCAAGCTAATTTACAACGAACCCACCTTAACATGTTAATTTTTCTAACGAACCTCCGGCGAGTCCCACAGGCCGGAAAGCTGACGTGGCGGTGTTTTGGCCAAAAATGAAATTTTTTTTTAATTTTTGCTGAGTTGGATTAAATAAATCAACTTTTTAAAAAAAAAAAATCCACCTCAATCCCCCTTTTTCTTTCTCTCTCTCTCTCTCTCATTCTCTCTCCTCTCTCTCTCTATCACCCCAGCCCCCCACCCATCTCCCCGACCCATCCCCCCAACCCCTACCCTCTCACCACCGCCACTCTCTCTCTCTCTCTCTCTCTCTCTCTCTCTCTCTCTCTCTCTCTCTCTCTCTCTCTCTCTCTCTCTCTCTCTCTCTCCGGCCATAATATTATTTAGTACTGCTACTGCCTACTGCTGTGTGCTCACCTCAACCCCAACGCACCGCACCACCCACGCCACCACCTTGCACCACCTTCAACCCCCTCCTTCCACCCCATTTCCTCGTTGGCCACCTCCCCTACCTTTTTCGACCACCGCAGCACCACCTTCGCGCTCCTCCGCCGCCCAAACACGTCACAAAACCTCACCAAAATCCACCCCGAAACCCCCTGTTTGTTGGCCCAGAAAACGCCACCACCCGACGTCGCCCCGAGCCACCGCTGCATCGCCACCACCGATCCCGACGACGCCGGGCCGACAACCACCAGGCCCGGCCGGCGAGGCGACGCCCGGCTCGATGATGATGATGGTGATGATGGTGGTGGTGGTGGTGGTGGTGATGATGATGATGATGATGATGGAGGATGGTGGTGGTGGTGGTGGTGGTGGTGGCGGCGGTGGTGAGGGTGGCGGTGGTGAGAGGATGGGGGTTGGTCGGGGAGATGGGTTGGGGGGGCAGGGTTATAGAGAGAGAGAGGAGAGAGACTGTGAGAGAGAGAGAGAGAGAGAGAGAGAAAGGGGGATTGAGGTGGATTTTTACAAAAAAGAAAAAGTTGATTTATTTAATCCAACTCAGCAAAAATAAAAATTTTCTTTTTTTTTGCCAAAACACCGCCACGTCAGCTTTCCGACCTGTGGGACTCGTCGGAGGTTCGTTAGAAAAATTAACATGTTAAGGTGGGTTCGTTGTAAATTAGCTTGCAAGGTTGGTTCGTTATTTCAAAGGACCCTCAAAGGTTGGTTTATTAAATTCCAATTTCCCATCATTATATCCTCTCTCTTTTTCTTGTTGGCATCTGTTAAAAATTTGTAGCCTACAAATTCAACTTTGTTCCCAATACATTTAGTGAGTGTTGTTTTTATAAAATTTGATAGTAATATCTTTTCTCTAATTTCATTGGTTAATAAAAAGAAAACATAAAAGATGAGTCGACCGTTGAACAAAAGTGCAGTCCCCTTCAACTTTGACCTCCCACAAACTAACAAAAACTGTGCACTCCACCTTTTTTATGGTGCCCAACCAACCCCAACGGCCCAAAGCCCAACGGTCCTCCAAAACGCCCAATTTTTTCAAAAGAAAAAAGGGTTATTGACCATAAGGCTCAGTAAGGGTAATTCCTTCAAGGTCTCCCCATGACCCTAAGGTTCTTATGTGCAATTAAATATGGAGCCCAAAATGATGATTGGGCATGCTATGTGTGCGGTTTTTATTTTTGGTTCAATGTTAAAACCGGTTGGGTTTTTTTAAGTGTAAAACCAATTGATAAGCTAGGCATGCCAAACACTGCAGAAGAAGGAGAAATCGAAGAAGAAGAAGAAGGAGAAAGAAGAAGAAATCCTCTTACACTTAAAAAAAAAAAACCCAACCGATTTTTACATTGAACCAAAAAAAAACCTGCATGGCATGCCCAGTCATCATTTTGGCCCCCATGTTTAATTGCAAAGAAGGACCTTGGGATCCTGGGGAGACCTTGAAGAAATTATCCTTACTGAGCCGTCCTTCATGGTCAATAACCCAATAAAGATATAGACCTAGTTCGCAACCAACCCAGACAAAATGAAAAGACCCAAGCCCTATACTAAAAGCCATACAATTATGGTGTCTTGCACATCCAAATAATACTCAACCATGGTATTTTAATCAAATAGAAAACTGTTATCAGTCACATTAATGTACATACATAAACCAGCACTTGTGTCGAGGCGACGAACAAAAGTGGCTTCTACAAACACCCGTCTGTCTCGACAAATTAGCAACAGGCTCAACAAGAGGCACAAAGAGGAAAGAAGAAAAGAATGAAGCATACAGACAGTAAACAACCTCTTCTATAACACTACTAAACTCACAAAGTGGTAAAAATGTTGCATCTTCTAACACAACCATCATGATGTAAAATGTTAACAAACTCCTACAACTTACATGGGCATGCATTTTCCTAAAGCCCCCTATGAAAAAGAACCCTGAAAATTGATGGTTACACTTACACACTACCATTTAATTCAATGGGTTGTTGGACTTCCCATCATTGGGGAGGGTCGAGCCGGATGTGTGGGCAGGGCCTTTCTGGCTCTCCTCTTGTCCATAGATTCTTTAGCTCTCCTCTTTTCGTTCCCAATGACAAGAATGTGCCTGCATAGGTTAACCGGTTTGCGTTTTCAGAGGGGTTAAGTAAGATTGGATAAAGTAAAGATCGGTACAATCCGGTAACGGTTGGAAAGTTAGGTGTTGAATCTGTGGGGAAGAATGAGTAAATTTGGACTGAGTTGGGTAAAGTGGGTAATAATCCACCAAAGAGCAAAGCTGGAGGTTTGTTCTTTTTAGGGGTGTGGGAACTGGGAAGGTTGGATAAAAGTAAGGATTGGGTAAATTTGAGGAAAAGGTTGAAAATTTAGGTGTTGGAAATATGGAGAAAACAGGTTTTGGTAAAGAGGGCACTAACCCTTGAAAATAAGGGACCCTCAATAGGGTACATTCGAAGCGGAAAAGAGGAAAAAGGATCACGAGGCGAGGATCGGAACGAGAAGGGGGAAGAGTATGCGGTCTAAACGTTGAGTGTTGTGGAAGAATGAGTAAATTTGGGTTGGATTAGGTAAAGTGGGTAATAAGTAATAACCCACCAAAAGAACAGAGGCGAAGGTTTGTTCTTTTTAGGGGTATGGGGATTCGGAAGATTGGGAAAGTAAGGATGGGTAAATTCGAGTAAAGGTTCAAAATTTAGGTGTTGGAAATATGGGGAAAACGAATTTGGCATAAAGGGTATACTCGAACCAAAAATGAGGAAAAAGGATCAAGAAACGAGGATATGAACGAGAAGGGGGAAGAGTATGCATATTTAGAGCTTCTCCTCAGCTATAAAGAAGTCTCTTGGTGAGAATCAGTTTTCCAGAAAAATGTTTGTTGAGGTAAGGTTGTCTACATCTGGATCTTCGCAAACAACACATAAGGACCCACAGAGGGCCATGATGGTGTTTGGCGATTCTAATTAAAGGGCAAGCGGAAAATTGGTGATGTTGATAAATATGGTCCTTACCGAGTGTGAAGGGAACAATGTAGAGTAAAGCCGGTTGGCCATGTCCGTCCATCAAGTTCAAAGCTACGTACGTTACAAAGAGACCTGCAAGAGAAGATTGCAACCCGTGAGACACTATCTTCAACCTTGGCAGCCAAAACCTACTAGACAACAAATATGTGAAGAAGAACGCCGAATCTCTCATACCTAAACCGTACGCAGTCATCGCCCATAGGAAGTAGCCGGCTCGTATCTTCTTATTCCCAAGCCAATCATATCTGCACATTCCAAACACACCATTCAGCTCATTTTTTACTGGGCCTACTAACGTGGGTTGGGTCGGGTTTAGGTGGGTCATTTTCCGGGTCTCTCTATTTTTAGTCTAATAAGCCTGTCTAGCAAAAAAACAACTGTGGTATAATATAAATTCAGGCCAAATCAGCCCATTTCAGGTCATTGGAGTCGGGTCAATGAATTTGCCATTTTTGGGTCTGGTTTAGGTGGGTCATTGGAGTCGGGTCAGTTTTGTCTGGTTTTTTTTTTTTAACCAATGGCCTGCTTCAGTGTCGAGACATTGCATTTCACATTGAAACGGGATAGCACTCGCACCATAAGGTTTCATACATCTAATAAACCCAACACTATGTATTTACAAACCTCAATGAGAAGGCTACTAGTAACCCGGGTAAAATGATGTCGCCAAATCCAATGACACTGTAACCGCCCCAAGGATCAAACATCCGAGGTATCTTCAAAAGCATTGGAATACCATCTTCTCCACTCTTATCCCCACGCGCAACCTGTATACGGATCAGAAACCGTTTACTTATCTGAGGTATCGATCAACATTACACTAAGATAGAAGGGAGAAAGAATACAAACCACTTACCACAATCATAACACTCTCCTTGAACAGCCACTTAGAAATGAAGACCCAAAATATGTCGTACAGGAACGCACAGCTAAGAAGAACTGTCCCGACCTGTCAGAATCAAGAAATTAGCGATAAGCCTCTTTGTGCATTCAATTTCAGGCACTAGGTCAAAAAACAAAACAGTCAGTAGAAGAGTGTTACCTTGAGATTAGGTATGCGGACAATCTGGAGCACCGTGAGAATCAAAGCAATACCCTGATCACAGAAAGATGTACGTTATATATGGAAGACAGAAAAAGCATGTATGAAGTTTCAAAACAATAAACTCACTAGGGAGGTCAGCATGAGGTACAAGTACAAAGAATGTAAACCCACAATGAATAAACTTTCAGATTTCCAGGGTTCAACACTCAATCAGCAAACATTAGTTACAAAATGCACCAACACAAATCCAATACACCAAATGCAGCCCGACAAAAACTCGGGTTTGGGTCACCTTAAGGGTCAGCCAAATTCGGTCAATCTCAAAATCTAGACAAGAAATTGATGTCCATGCCTTTTTTTTGGGGGGTCGGGCCAGCTCAGAGAATCTGGACAGAACTTAATCCAGGTCAAAATCGGTTCGGACAATAGAAAAGAGAGATAATACGTCCGGATATTTAGTCAATGTCAAATTCCGATGAAAATTTTATGACCAAACCCGGTTTTTCCCGGGTCGTACAAAATCGGGTATTTGGGTCAGACAAAATTTCGCAAGCTCCACCCAAACAGGGTGTGAGGAGGGGGAGGATCTGCGGTAGCGGTCTTACCCTCGCATTAAATAATTCAAGAACACTGGTTCTAGTTAACCCAAGATTTTAAAGCCATTTACCACCTACAACGCCATGGAAAAGAAGTAGAATACGTTTAGAGAGGCATTTCGCTTTAGTACATTACACAATGCACCGGATATGCGGACCAAATGGCAGGATTGGCAGCCTTTAAGGATCCATCACAAAGGAAACCAAACGCAGTGTAGTCAAATCAAAGCTTAGCATACAGAAGTTTGTTCTTACAAGGATGTCTTGACCAATCCAAGCATAGGCTTCATGGCGGTAAACAGCCCAGAGAACAGCACAAACTATGCAGAATGGAGAAACAGCTACTGCTAAATATGACACGGCTCCAAAGACAGGAACTTTGATAAACGATCCAGCAGCACTTTCAAACCACCTGAAACTATATTTCATGGCATTTTCAGTTTCACCCCAGAATTGGCATAAAACGGATTCAATAAAGCTTGGGGCGAGACACCATGCACAAACATACCATGATAATAATGACACCAAGCAAGTGTGCAAACCCTGCAAGAGATCGTAGAGCATTTCGTGAGTATACAGTTACCGAAAGGAATTCAGATATCTCAAAAACACCAACTAAACAAGATTTAACTACGTATCTTAGTTAGCACACAGTATACGAAAAACTGAGCTGATGAAAACAGTTACCGAAAGTAATGATTACCGAAAGTAATGAATTATCCAAACTGTTCACAAAGAAGTTCAAATGTAACTACATTTTTCTACAGGTAAAAGAATATGATCGCCTACCTCGGCCCCACCAATACAAAAGAGCACGACCAGTACATCAATGAACCAGACTGACATAAGCTTGTACAGCATAACCAGGAAACATGAAGCGATCACGACAAACAGAATTGCTGATCTGGTACTGATATCGACAAAACCAGGTGAACCAGCTTCTGCTAAAGCTACTAACTCATCTGGCGCATCCTGAAAATTGAAAATTGGATACAATGCAGGAAATTGCATCAATCATATGTTATTATCTCTTTCAAACATAATTTATACATTTATAATCATTATATTAAGGGGGGCGGAAAAAAAAAGGAACCTTTAGCAGTTTATTGTGCTCAATAACTGCTTCTTTTGCATTCCATGCAGACCAATAAGAAGCACACAAAATACTACCCACGGCCATGAGCCACAAGAAAACCTCCGCAACATCAATTGCCGGGCGCCTCGGAGAGTACAGCTGCACTGAAACTGCAGAAACGGAATCCTGTAAATAGTAATAGGAAATAAAAAATCTATGCGGATAAAACGGTCTGATTCACCCAAAAAAGAAAATGAAAATAATTCTTTACCCTTGGAATTGTTGTATAGTAATTCTTCCAAGGTTTTACCAGCATCTACTGGCAACATGACGGCAGGAATGCGAATGTTTGTGTCGGCATCGTCCTCACATACCATTTTGAAAAGCTCTAGTAAAAGTATCAGCCAATAGTTATTAGTAAGCATCGAATCATTCTCACTTTGTTCTTCTATCTTTCTACACAAGCTATAACTAAGCAATTTCATGATGAAAGGCACTAGACCGAGAAAATCCAAGTAAAAGGAGATGGGTCAAATACCGGTACTATTATTCACAATAAGGACAGCTGAAGCACCAGCATCTTCTGCAAAATTTGCCTTCATTGTAAAACTACAGTTGCCACGGTACACTAGAATGGCTTCACCAGTAAGCTAGTCATCAAAGACAGAAAAAAAGGAACAAAGAGTAAATAAACATGCGGACAAAAAAATGAAGTAGAAAGATATCTAGCCAAAAACCTTGAAAGGAAACTGTTATGGATAAGTCAAGAAGATGATGCAAGCAGAACTTTATGAAGTGCAACTCCCACTCAACAATGACAATTGATAAGGTTTCTTTTTTTATTTTTTTGCAACGCAACCCACGTAAAGACCCCGCACCCCACGTGAGCGGGCAAATCAGAGTACCCAGGGTAGAATGCTTACGGATGGACTCGAATTTGTGACCTTTGTCACATCCGTGGGAAGCCCTTACCACCCTGAGCAATGTCCCATGCAGTGTTATTACGACTCTTCATTTTCCTAGCCGTAACCGTGTCAAACCCTTGATAACCGGACATGGGTACGACACTCGACACTTCAAATTACAATGAAAATGTATAAACTTTCTTTAAAATAGCCGAGTCCGACACCTGTATTCGTGTCTGAAAAGGACACGCGTACCCAACTCCGAGTAACATAGCATGCGGGTCTATATTCTTTTTTCTTTTTTCTTTTCTTTTTTTTTTTGGGGGGGGGGGGTCCAAGCAATGGAATGTAACAGAAAATATAGCTAAAAGGCAAAAGATGAGAACCTTATTTTTGGGAGTGCTACAGCAATCTGGAGGGTCTGCAAGAGTCAACTTTATTTGATTAGCATTCTTCTCCTTTGATTCAAGTGTAGGACCAAACCGAGCACCAACACCAACATACTCAACATCCTCAAATCCATCAACCCATGTTGGCACTTTCACCTATCAAAACCACAAAAATCAAACCAAGTCCCACTAACACTAACACGACAAAGATAAAAACACCAACAAGAACGAAAGGAATCAAAGGGTTTTTGAATGGAACGGCCCTGTTCTTTATAGTAGTAAGTTAGGTTTATCTTACCTAACATTGCCGTAACTTACCCGATTCCCTAAAAAACACTCAAACCAAAGTCAAAATTTTATCATTACCATTCATTTCTTTACCTTACCAAACCTAACGTGATTCTACCACTCTAAAGAACAGGCGCTCTTCAGAGATTAGGAGACAATTTTGTCAAGTCTCCTTTCTTTTGGGTCCCTTTTGATGTGGTAGCTTTTGTGGACCATTTGTTTACCGGTTGTACATAACTTTGTATGATGCTCGTTGAGCATCTTTTCTCCCAATCCTATAATATATAATTTTTCCTAACAAAAAAAAAATAAACACACAGACGAACGAAAACTCCTCCCAGTGTGGGTCCCACTTATACAGGTCTGGGGAGATCCATAGACCATAAGTAAGCAATCCTACCTCAACCTACAAGGCCACAATACTGTGTAGAAACATACAAAAGATACCAAAGTCAAAAGCAAAGCTCCTTCCTAACCAAAATACAGTCCTGATTCAACAAGCATAATCCTCCCCTGAAGTCAAAACAAGAGGACTTCATACTGCATACAAAATCAATAGGATTTGGATTGTCAACATCATTAAGTACCTATTTAGCTAAATAATCCAATGCATAATGAGCTCAATAGTATCTTTTTCAGCTGATTCCCATCTCTAGTTTGACAGGAAACCCATCACAGAAAGAATTTCAGCCTCTCCTCCATATGGTACAGCATACATAGATCTTAGGTGGGGATGGTATGAAAGACAGAAAGAACATAGAATTGTATTCAAAAGACAAACACACCAAACCCAGTTGAGACTGAGATCATACACCAACAAAGAAGGATGACAATGGATTCCAGCTCCCTCAAAAAGGAAAAAAAATACCCTGAACCAAACAAGGTACAAGCCAGAAAACCAAAACAATTAAATCAAAATTCTCCCAGTAACAAGTGATTAATCAACACATATACACAAAAATAGCTAAAACAGCCAAAAATAGAATCCCAAGATACAATTTTTTCCCTGCCCCTATTACTAATTCAAAGAAAAACGACTCCCACTATTCCTAATTTAAGAAAACCCAACCCAATTCAAAAGGGGGAGCAGAAAACCCCGTCAAATCAAATCAACCCAACAAACGAAATCACCCATCACGCTTCAGAAACACACAACAAATTTCAAACAACTGGGAAACTTTCGTTTCTACAGATATCGAATTTGGGTTCGTACCAGGACGAAGTTATTGTCGCAGCCAGGCTTCTTGGGAGCTTTATCATCTACATGGACGATGTCGCTGGCATGAACACCGTTGAATGAGCAGAAGAAGAAGAGAGAACATGAAGCAATGAAAAGGGGAATCAGGGTTGTAATTCTGAACAACTTCATGAGATGAAATGAGGCTTGACTTTGAAGGGGGGAAATCTGGGTGTTTTGATGAGGGGTTGTTGAAATCTATGGGTATGATGTTCCAACAATAAGAACATGAATAAAATAGAGAGAGGGTAGAGTGAAAGAAAAAGAGGGAGGAAGGAGGGAAGTAGATTGATTGTAGATGGGAGAGAAAAGAGGGAGGGAAGAAGACGAGAGAGACAAGATGTTGGCAAGTTGGCGTTAGATGGGTAAATTTGTTGTGGTACGGTCTAGCTGACTCATTAAACTATCACTTGTACTATTTTTGGTTTGATTATAGGTCTAGTTTAGAGTAGCAATGATAAAGATTTGTGATATGATCAAATTTGAGTCCAAAATTTGGACGAGAAATTGATCTTTGGATTCGATTTATCCTAATGAACTCGAACATTAGAAAAAAAGAAATACTATGTACAAATATCTGGTCAATGTCGAAATTGATTTCGGACCAAATCTAAATCTTTCAAGTCATCCATATTTGGATATTTGGGTCGGACAAAATTTTGTCGGCTCTAATTTCGAAGGGACAAATGGTCACTTAGTTTAGATACAAGTTAGGTTAAATTTCAAATTTGATGATTTTTGAGTCGATGATATTTTCGATCAAGGGATTTTGAGTTCTAATAGATCGATTTTCAGGCAGATGGCTTCATAGACAAAGAAACATCTATGATAAAACTCCTAGTCAGGTTCGGTTAGTTTATATTTTATGTCTATTTTTAGGTTTAGTCTTTTGAATTTCGGTTCAGGTATAGGCATAGTGATTAAAATCCCGATCATGATTTACGATCCTACGATTTTATGGTCTAAAATCATCGATACGATTCTACTATTTACACACGATTCACGATCCTACATGGACTAAATTTCGATCCTAACTTCCTCATAGTTTCGAGTTAGGATCCCGATTTTAACAATCTTGGATATAGATGGGTCACTTGATTTGAGTTACATGTATCCAACTAGATTTATCAGGTATTAATATATTTAAATTGTGTCATATTTGTGATTAATTGTTATTTTGATTCGGGTTTGATCTTATTTAGGTTGGGTTATTATTTTAAGCCTGGCTGCTTTTTTTAATTCAGTTTAAACCCTGTTCTTTTAAAACACAAGTCAAGTAAAGTAAAATAGGGAAGTTAGTAACGTTTTGTAAATTAATAAGGTAACTAACATATAGGCCAATTTTGACAAACAATCATTGGATGTTAGTTGTTAGGTGTTTGCATTAATTGTTTAATATTGGTTGTTTGGATTGACTGTTATTGGCTGTTTAGATTAGTTGTTTGAAAAGTTGTGTTTGGTAAAGTTAGTTGTTTTTGATAAAATATTTGTTGAAATTCTTTTATACCCTTTTATAAATAATACTTTAAGAATGACATATGTGTAAATTTAGATAACTTTAGACTGAAGGGTCTTTTACATTTATGCTCTAACCACCAGTCGATTGAAAATTGGATGATTGGGGCCAAACAATTAACAAAATAGATTGTTTATCAAACACTCAAATGGCCTATTTGACATCTCAATAAGTCAGCTTTTGCAATAAGTGGTTAAATAGGCTGCTTACCAAACAGAGTCATATTATATGTAAGTTAGTCACATCAATTACTAAATATAAGAATTTTTACAATAGTGTAAGAAAGGCAAGTCACATAAATGATATTATTTGTTAAATATATGAACTTTTAAATATATATTATGCATGGTAGAGAAGGTATTATGAGAACAAGTGAGTAAGAACAGGTTAATAAGTTAGGTTTAACATTCGAAAAGAACATGACCTTAATTTGGTTTAGTTCTAGATCAGGTTATATTCAAATTAAGTGTTATTCCCTCCGTTTGGTATTATATTTGTCACTTAAGTTGGCTTTCACAGTATTGATCGAATATCACTTTTTGACCAATAATTTATCGTATAATATTTTACTAACAATTGCAATATTATAATTTTAGAATACTATTTTCTTTACAAAGCTAATGACGATGCCGCTATTATATAACAAATAGTTGTATATGTTAAGAAATTAATTATCAAAATTTCAATTTTAGTTGCATGATTTCCGAGGTGATAATAATATGGAATGGATGGTGTAGTTTAGATTAATTCTCATTCTAATAACATGTCCCTATTAGCTAGGTTTTTGAATCCCAACTTTGAACATTGTTTATCAAATACCCCAAATTTTATTTTTGAAATGAATATCCCAAACTTTAGGGTCAATTAAACTAAAGTTTTTATGTAACGTAACAATATTTTTTGGAGTGATATGTAGAATGAAAATGTGCTTAAACCTAAAAAGTAACCACTACATTATAGAAAACCCCGAGTTTAAATAAATTTGATGCAGTGCTAGGCTATTGACAGATACAAACCCTTAAATCTTGGATATTCACTTTAAAAATAAAGTTCGAAATATTCTGATAAACAATTTTTAAAATTGAAGATTTTAAAATATAATAATAATAAAAAAACCTCCATACGTAATTGTGGTGGCAAAACATGTGAATAGTATGAGCTAGTATATTTTTCGTGCTTACCATCATTAGTGTTGGTAATGGGTGAGAAACAAACATGCCATGGGCAGATGGGCTGAGCCAAACAGTACATGTTCTTTCTCACTTTGGTGTTTTCATCTTACAAATTTACTATTTATAGATTTTAAATCTACCTATGAAGTCAATCTAATATTTTTTATTTTTTTGAACTAGAAGTCAATCTAGTATTAAGACCGAATAAATAAATACTACAGTACATTAATAATATTATTATATTTCCCTATTAGCTAAAATGATCACATACAAATTAACCCAAATCATATCATAGTAAACTTTTGTTATCAACAGGATGCGAGAATGATATGACTTTTCAAATACAAAAATAGTTGTTAATTTGTTTGGATTAGTTGTTTGACTTTAGTTGTTTCTGTTAGCTGTTTGGACTAGTTGTTTAACTTTAGTTGTTTGAGTTAGTTGATTGTAGGAAATGTGTTTGGTAAACTAGCTTTTTGTGAAAAGATTCCTCAAATAGCTTTTTGAAAATTAGCTTATTGGGTCCAAAAAGCTAATATGAAAAGCTTGTTACCAAACACCTCACATTGTTTTTTTCACATTGGTCAAAAAGCTAAGAGTTACCCCAAAAAGCTCCCAACCAAACACCCCCTATATCTTCAAGTATCATATTGACCTTATTCTTTTGTATACGTAGGGTACAATATGGTGCAGTGCAGTATCATAATTTACCATATCAGTATCACTCAATATATTTCCACATTTTATCATAATCATTATCGCTATATCTCATCATTTTTCTCTCTTCTCAATTTTCTCCTCTACTGTTCACCACTCACATACCGCATCAACCACATTTTTTACAAGTTTTATCATATCATTCTACACTTTACCGTATTTTTCACATTTTCACTATACTATATCATTTTCAAATCTTGTCACCACTAATTACAAACTAGTACAGGTAACACTTTAAAAAAAAAATCAACTAATAGATCCAAGGAAGCTACTATTACTAATGATATGATATAGTTGTCAAAAAATGATTGGTAAAACAAGCAACTGGGAGTCATATATGCATTGAAATAGTGTTTGGGAGGACAATGATTATAACTTTGAATATTTTTTGATATGAATGTGTGGTGATTTTACAGTACTATGACCTATGATAATGGAAATATCATCAGTAGCACTTAGCTTAGATATTTCCAAACTATTAAGAATATTCATTGCAATATTGCTTAAGCCAGATTGGGAAACATTATTTAGTATTTATTGATAACAAACTTTTAATCTAACTAACAATAACACTTAGATATATATAATTGGATAATTTTCTAATTCAAGATCTCTCTCTCTTTTTTAAGGAATGTGGGAAGATTGAATAAAATAAAAACTGACAAATTTAGATAACAATTAAAAAATTGAAAATTAGAAATATAAATAAAACTGAACAAATTTAGATACATAAATTGATCCACAAGTCTAAGAATTAGCTGAGTTAACCTTGGGAAGTGATCGGCAATATCGATTGTCACCTAGGCCATTACTTTGAGGGTATTGCAAAAAAAAAAAAAATCCAAACTTACAACTTTGTTATGGATGAGCTAAACTTTAACTCGTTCCTATTATTTTTAAGCATCCACCACCTAGTAAAACTCGTCAGAAAAGTGACATAGTGGTGACGATATTATATGTGAAACTTTTTGCAACTCAAAATAAAAGTTAATTATGCTCAGCGTGTAATATCGTCAACACCGTACGTCACTTTTCGGACGAGTTTAACTAATGAGGTGTTTGGCTACTCAGCTTTTTGGGTAACTTTTAGTTTTTTGGATAACTTTTAGCTTTTTGACCAAGGTTAAAAAGCTGCTTGATGTGTTTGGTAAGTAACTTTTTATTTTAGCTTTTTGAACCCAATAAACTAGTTTCCAAAAAGTTACTTGGTGAAACTTTTTGAGTTAGCTTTTCACAAAAAGCTATTTTACCAAACGTTTTTCCTACAATCAGCTAACTCAAACAGCTAAAGTCAAACAGCTAATCCAAACAACTATCAGCTCACATCTACTGAAATTTCTTAGGTGGTTGTCAAACATTTTAAGTTGTAGATGCTAAAACTAATAGGGGTTAAAGCTCAGCTCTCTATAACAAAGTTGTAAATTCATATTATTTTTTTTTCCAATATCCGCTCAGTATAGATTATTTTTTTCTAATTTTCCAAGAATAAAACCTAATTCTAAATCTACGTTATGATCTTGAACCATGAAAATATTATGGGCAGCCACATAAGGGGGTACGTAATACATTGAATTTGGATGGTTTGGCATAATTAATTAATGACGCCTGAGAATTGTGGGTAGAATTAACAAACACATGCATGGTGTTCCTTTCACTAAGTTCATGTCAATTGATCCTAACTAGTGCTAGTTGGTGCCCAATTCCCAATTCATATCCAATAATGTCCCAAACTCATAATTACTTATTTATGAAATGATTATGTAGGACACCAAATCCAATCAAATGTCTAATTTCTTTGAAATGTTATAAGGTGGTTACGGTCTAAGATTGACGCGGTTCAAAAGTTCTGGTTTTAGTTTTTTTGAAATACACCGATTGGTATTTTTGTTCCAGGTTGCTCTATGCATGACAATGATCTGGTGACAAATGAAATAGTTAACAAAGTTACAAACATGGAGGTGAGACAAAGTTGGGTAGCTCGTAAATTAAATATGGAAAATGATTACGGCCTAATGGAAGGTGATTTTCTTTTTCAAGTTCTTCGTGAATTTGGTTTTCAATCATATTTGGACCAGTTAGATTAAGGAACGTGTAATTATGGTTTCAAAACTCGATCCTCATAAATGATGACGTTTGTGATCTTTTTTTATAAAAAAAAACTACTAAAGAATATTTGCCCGAATGACTCCATATCTTCATATTTAATTATTCATTGTATAGAAGTCCTGACCTGTTTCCTTAGGACGGAGGCTTCACTTCCCAAAAAATTACTCAAAGGTAGCTAATATTTGGGGAAATTATTTTTCAGTACTTTAATTTTTTAAAATTCATTTTGAGGTATCCTTATTTTTTGGGTTAGTAATTATTTGGTGTCTTTCCGACCATCAATTTTATAAAGTGACCAAAATACCCTTATTCTTCTTCTTTAAGGGTAAAAAATGGAATAATAAGGGTAATTCGGTCACTTAATCAAATGGATGACCGAAAAAACACCTAATAATTTCTAACCCCAAAAAGTAAGAGTACCCCAAAATGAGTTTTGAAAAGTTGAGATATCTGAAAAACATTTCACCAAAAATTAGGTAACTCCAAGTAATTTTTGTTCATTGGGTTTGGTTTTAAAATTACCTTCCCATCTTTTTACCAATGACAATCCTCTTTTTTTGTAAAGCTAAAGAGGAATCATGTCAAGAGTTATCTTAGCTTCTTTGAAGATTTTACCTTCTTTCTAATCAACTAATTAGTTTTAGTAAATTATTGATTTTTTTCCGGCTCACATAATACCAACTGATAGACTCTTAGCCTATGAGGTGTTTAATATCGCTCGCCAAGATAATTTGGATAAGTACTTAGGATATCTGGTCTTTAAAAGATGACCTTGTAATGATACTTTACTTATCTTGTTTCTCATATATGAATAAATTGTGGTTTTGGACATCTAAATTCATTTCAAAAGCTAGTTAGTAGGGTTGTGCTCATTCGGTATAACACAAATATCAAAAGATGTGACCATGAAATTTGATGGTATGCAGTATGAACAAAAATTAACTAGGTCAAATAAAGAAATTCTTTAAAGACATTTCCAATTTTATAGAACCATTTATCTCCCAAGACCTTTAAAACTTAAAGTTACATTTGATAACTTACAATATCTTATTTCTTGGGATCTACGAAGGGACTTTAATGAAAAAAAGTAAATATTCCACACATACATTTGAAATTTCCTACGTACTATTGAAAATATATACCCTTTTTTTGTTTCTAAGATATTTGTAATTTCCTTGGAGCAAACCCAATTTATAAGTAATATTAAACTTCCAATTTATAACTAAGAAATAGATAATTCGTGATAAAAACATTTCTTGTCACCTAAGTTCAATTTAATTATTTTGCATAAATTACATAAAATTTTGAAAAAGTTTCAAGAAAAAACGAAAACTATAATAGTTATTTTTAAAAAATAGAAAATGAAATAATATAACAAAGAAAAAAGAAAGGTTTATATCCAAATTGAGAAAAAAAGATAACAAGTCAAACATTTGTTAAAAGGGAACTGACCACATGAGCACGACACTTTGGTAATTAAGCAGGTGAGTATGGATGAACATCATGTAGTATTTTCGAATACATCAAATATTGTTTGAGAGAACATCGAATTTGCATAGTGAACATTAAGGAGACATCAATTCCTAATGTTTATGCAAACTTCATGTCTCCTAATACAATACAAAATATTTACAATAATAATACTTGATGTTCATCCATACTCTCATGTTAACCAAAGTGACATGCTAGCTCATCATGTGATCAGTTACGTAGCTTCTACTGATAAAAAACACTTCCATATGTAATATATGTACAATACAACAACAACAATAGCAAACTTTCAAGGAAACACGTTTGAGTGCGGTTTAGAGAATACAAATACAGAAAAAGCTTATTGTGGGTCAACCATTACAACCACTACAACTAAAACAAATTAATGTTCTCTATGCTTGTGTTAAATTTTATCTTGAATGTTCAATTTAAAAAAAAAGATTTAGTACAAAATCATAAAGTATATTCTCTTGATTAGAAATTTATTTACAAAATTTTCAAAAATTAAATATCTTAACTCTAATTTTTAGCCTCATAAACAAATATATGTCAGAAAAGTATGAAACACTTGATTATTAAATTTTTTATAAATAAATTATAATAACAAATATTTTTTTATTATTTAACATTGAATAGATCGAAAACGATCAAGATGAAAAACTTGACACTCGTATAAATAATATTTATTATTTTATTTTTTATAATAATTATTATAATTATAATCGCTATAAATACACCCATCGAAATAAATAATTAATATATATATTATTGGGGGGATCTTAATTATTATTAGTCACCACAATTAAATTGATTATTTAAAACTTGGTAGGCAAAATAGTAGGTAAAGCTGGAAAAAGCTAACCCGATACGATTACCGATCTAAACCTAACACGATATTGAACGAATTTAGGTAGAAATTTTCAACCCATTTAATTAAATGGGTTGACACGGTAAATCTGTTTAATTAAATGGGTTAGGTTCAGGTCAGGATTTTCGACACGAAAAAATACCTACTTAACCCGTTTAATTAGGCATATCACATGGATCAAGTCATTTGCTCCATAATTATTACCCAATTATACCGTTTATCAGTAAACTTGGGTGAAAGTTACAATTAATACTATTTGAAATATACGTAAAACTTGTAATTTTAACTTATATTATCTTTGACTATGAATTAAAGATATCTCATTATATATAATTCAAATTATATTACCATGGAAATTATTGGATATGATATGTCATTATTTCAATCCCACAATAAATTATTTTGTATGAGTTAATTGTTAAATGAGTAAATTGATAACTTTATTCTAACACGTTTACTGGCCCCATTCTTTTGTGCGTTGCGTTTGGGTGCGTTAACGCATAAAAGAACGGGGAAATGGGTAAACAGGTCAAAATAAAGTCAACTCGTTTAAAATTTAAACGGTAAACGGTTTCAATTTCCAACCCGTTTAATAAATGGATTAGGTTCAGGTCAAAAGATTTTAAACACGTTTAAGTTTGACACAAACCGGAACCCGACTCGACCTGACCTATTAGCCCGTTCTAGCATTAGGAGAAGGCCCACTCCCAAAAAAAATCAAAAAGTAAAAAAGTAAAAGGAGGAGGGTAGTTGAAGACTGAAGTAAGGTAAAAAAGTGAAAAGTAAAGTGTACTTGTAGATTTTTAGTTTGTAAAGGGTGGGCCCAACTCAAATCTAAAATACTCCGTAATAATAAGTTTAGAACTTTAGACTAATGTGATAGTTAGGGTATTCAACATAATATTATTATTATTATTATTATTATTATGATTATTATTATTATTATTATGTTTCCCCATTTTTTCAGTAATAATGATAATAATTTCTGGTGTGGGTGTTTCTTTTGGGGCCTGAGGAAATTTAAATGCAATTAATCTTAACTTGATAAATAACTTGGCTTACAAAAAACTAATCTCAAAAAATTGTAGAAAACAGGTAAAATTATAATTTGTTAGAGAAAAGGAAAACAAAATTAATGAATAATATATCTCAAAATTGCTCAAATATTTTAACATTAAATTTGATTTGAGAAATGAAAGAAGGAAAAGAGTATAGAATAAATATCATTTTGTGATGAAAAATTTCAAACATTTTATTTGATATTTAATTCGTCACATTTTATCTGTTACAGCGTAGGAAATATTTTTCCAACCTAAATACCCGAATGTTTTCGACTCAAAAGTTCAAGTTTGACAATAGATTTTTGGTCCAAATGTTAACATTAACCGAATGTTCGGATACAGTATTTTTTCTTTTCTATTGTCAGAATCTGAATTCGACCAACAAAAAATCGGGTCGTACATCAATTTCGACCAACACAAATTTAAATCAAATCCGAAATTTTGCTAGTAGTATTATCTTTATCTTATGAATCATGTGTCATTAGTTTAAAAAAACATTTAATTATAATACACAAAATTATTATTAAATTTATAATGATATAGAGATTATAAAAAGTTTTCAAAAGAAATTAGTCAATTTTTCTAAGTTAGACAAAGATTCTTATATTCTTTTAGTGAACTTTTTTAGTATTGGGTTGTAATTGATCAATAAGAAAATATTTTTAAAATAAATATTATTTTATCTTCAAATAAACATTTTTTCAGGGAAAAATGTAGAAAATCCTTAGATTGTAACCAATGTTCCCAATTAAAAAAGGAAATTGTATCCAACGCCGTACCTTTTAGGTTAGTAATGTTTAATTGGAAAAACGGGTTTGTACGTCCGTAAGGAGAGGGGAGCGGGCCCCACCCATAATGACATGTGAAGGACGGCCGGTAGGGGCCCACCTTGTAATAACCATAACGTGCTCGGAGTCCCCTCACTTTGTTTGTATTTGGGAGACGTGGGGCCCAATTGTACGGAGTCAAGAGGTTCGTTACTTCTGTACTACTAATACACTCTCCCAATGTTCGCCCTGTTCAGCAAACAACTGATAGTTGTTGGTTCTTGGCTGATTGTATTGGCTGATTGTTGTTGGCTGTTTGTATTGGCTGATTGTATTGACTGTTTGGATTGGTTGTTTGGAAAAGTTGTAATTAATAAAGTTAGCTGATTCTAAATTTATTTTTGCTAAAATTTTATTTATACCCTTTATCACTAATATGATAAATATGCATCAAATGTTTATCTTTTCCCATTTTAGATATCATATTTCAATTTATACATGAGATCATAATAGATACTAAAAATAATATGGCTTGTATACTAGTTATTTTTAAAAAAAATTATTGAACTAATAAATGCTATGTATGTCTTACTTTGAATTATTCACACCCTTTTTACTAGCAATATTATTATATGATTAGGAATTTCTAATATAAGTTTTCATTAACTAATAACATACCAAACAAAGAAAGAAGATCCTGTCAAATAAAACAGAGAAAAAGGAAGGCCAAATAAAATGTCAAACTCATAGCAAAATGTCATGTAAATATTAGTTTATTTAACTTTAGGATGACATATGGTGTAAATTTAGACAACTTTTGGACAAAATGGTCTTTTCCACAATCAGGCATTTACAATAGGCTACTCCCCTCAACCTATTGAAAAATGGCTTATTGGGACTAGACCTGTCAATTCGGTCGAGCGGGCGGTTTCGGGTCGGTCGTATATTGGGTTCGGGTAAATACGGGTCGGGTGTATTTCGGGTTCGGGAAAATACGGGCGGTGTATTTCGGTTTCGGGTCAACCCAACGGGTTATGATTGCGACTTTTTTTCGTTTTTTCTTTTTAAAAAATGGTCTCCAAATACTACTATTTGTACAATATACATAATAAAATATGATTATCTTCTAGCAACGATAGATTATTGTAACCATTTTAACTTAAATAAGAGAAATAATAAATAAATAAGTTGCGCTTATAGTTTAATAGTTAAAAATTTGAATGCGAAGTCACAAATTTTAATAAAGTTTAACTCAAAAAGTTAAATTTTCGGGTCAAACGAGCGGGTCGGGTTTGACCCACTAATTTTCGGGTTCGGTATACTTCGGGTTTAGTTGAAAAAATCGTGTTCAAAACCCAGAAATTTCGGGCGGGTTCGGGTCGGGTTATCGAGTCGGGTCAGAAATTGCCAGGTCTAATTGGAACCAATAAGCTAATAGAATGGGTTGTTTACCAAACACCCCCAACAGCCTATTTCACCCCCTAATAAGCCAACTTTTGCAATAGGCCAATGAATAGGCTGTTTACCAAACAGAGCCTTTATCGTGTAATGTTCAACGTTACGCCCCAATTTCTTTGTAATTAGAAATTTACAACTTTTACAAAATTAAAAAATAAAAAAGTTATGAATTGTTCTAATTATTCTTACAAAATTCATATGAAAAAAATTAAAAAATATTCAGAATTTAAATAGATTAATTTATCAGAAAAATGAGAATGACAATCATTCAAATTGCAAAGGGAATGGATCCAGTGAGAAGTAAATTAAGGTGAGAAGGTGAGAAGGTAAGATCCTGGCCATCCATATTAATCCAACGTCCAAGATTAAAAGTTCACACATGCTGCATAAAACCAGAAACCACTGTCAAATTAAGGTAAAAACCGCTAGTGGTTTTAATATAAAATAAAGATATAATCAATAAAATCCGGAAATCAATTTAAAAAAAATCGGATTGTTAGCTAAAATTAAGGAAACAATTATTATGAATAATAAAACTGATTTAATATATCCTAAAATAACAGTCAACAGTATCTCAAGATTTTCCCAGAGCTTAATACAATCACGTTCAACACAATACACTCAAATTCGTGAATCGTCAACACATTAACGTTGAGTGGAATCAATGGGTTCTAACAGGTATGTTCGTTTTTTCATGGCTTTTTTCTTTTTTTTTTTTTATATTGATTGATCATTCAATATTAAGCAATCTGCTTTTCGAAGTTTTTTAGAGTGGATTTTAGAGAATTTGTTATAAAAAAACATTGATAATGATGATTCATGTTATTGTGGGCGTTTGTGCATACTCGCATTAAAATTTAGTATGTGTATTCTGTATAATTACAATTTTAGTGAAAATTGTAAACCAAGAAAACACATAACCAATCAGTTGTATACTATATGGAGTATGTCCACACTGATTGTAATGTGATCACATTAAAATATTTTTTTATAAAATAATTGCTTATTTGGACTGTGTATTACATGATTGGTGTTTGTTCATTTGGATATGTAGAAGACACATATTGATCATTTGCGTAACAAATGTGGACTATGTGATCGAGGTTATGTGGTTGTTTACACACTGTGATCACACATAGTGATCATTTAACCATGTTGTGGTCACAATAATCACATTCGTATCAGCTGTGTACAACAAACATAAGTTTAGAACCGCACATATATTGATGAACACGATTGCATAATTTGTGACCACATTAAGTAAATCAATGATCACAATGATGAATATTGTTCCACGACAAACGCTATCTGTGTGTTCATTTACATTTGAAACATGTATATGTGTAACACTTATTGTTCAATGCATTACAATAGATGAATTATAGTGTAACTTAACTATTGTTTAAACGTGAAAATGGAGTGCAACTGGTTGTACCAAGAACAGTTATGTGGTGCCACCAACGGTATCAGACGATGACGACACAAGCATTAGGTTACACTGGCCAACGTGTGACGACGAGTCAATATGTCCAAAAATGGGTATGTGGTTTCCAACGTTGGAACATGCCAAAAAGTGTTTTGAAAAATATGCGATAGCAATGAGGTTCGATGTCAGGCGATGGTTCGCACACGATAGAGAGGACCGAAAGGGGCAGGGAGTGGAAGTATTTTTTATGTTCACGCCAGGGTTTTAGGCGGACGAAGGAAGATGCATTTGAGAATGTGGACTCAAACAGCCCCGAGACACACTCTGACAAGGGAAATGATATTGCCGGTAGTGTTGATGCAACAACGGACAAACCACACTCAACGCGGCGTAGGGTTGCTGAGACGCGAGTTGGGTGTGACGCACTTATGGCTGTGAGGACCCCAAAAAATGGAATAGGTTATGAAGTGCATAGGCTCACATTGGCACACAATCACCCATTGATGACCCCGAGCAGAAGCCAGTTCAACAAGACAACAAGGCGCGTTTCATCATTACAAAATGATCTTGTTAACCAGTTCAACCGCGCCAACATAGGTGCGTTGAAGGTTTATCATGTATTGAAAGTGTGTGTGTGGGGGGGGGGGGGGTACGAGAACATAGGGTGCACCCAACAAGACATGATAAACCACCAGCGTACACTAAAAGCAGCTCTGAAGGACAACGACGCACAGATGTTGGTCGATGCACTTAAAAAACGTAAGGGGGAGGATTCGGGTTTCTTTTATGCATATGAGTCTGACGAACATCAGCAGCTGACGCATGTTTTCTGGTGTGAATTGTGATTCCACGTCCCGTAGAGATTATATGTGCTATGGGGACCTCATATCATTTGACACAAAACAGCAAACCAACAAGTACAAAATGGCCTTTTGTCCTTTTACTGATTTGAACAATCACCGGAAATTGGTGTGTTTTGGTGTCGGTTTAATTACTAATGAAAAGATTGAATCATTTGAATGGTTGTTTGAGAGGTTTTTGGAGGCAATGCATGGGAACCATCCCAAGACAGTGACAACGGATCAAGACCACGCAATAAAGGCTGCAGTTCGAGAAAAATTCGTCGATTCGAAACACAGGTGCGTAACTAGTGTATATAATTTAACAGGTTACAGGACATTTTGCATCAATATGTACACACATGTGTGGGGTCTTTTTTTTGTTGTAAGTATTCAATTCACGACAATACTGAGGTACTGATCATACATAATCACACATATCGAAAGTGTGATCATGAATCCAGTATAGTTAGTCTGCCGAAGTAGTAAACATATTTTATGGAATCTTCACTAGTTTTTACGTTATGATTTTTTTTTCATGCGCAGGTACTGCATGTGGCACATAATGCGGAAGATCCCTGAAAAGTTGGGGCGGGAACTGAACTGTTGTGATGAGTTTCAAGAAGAGCTGAAGTTGTGTGTGTGGGCTTCTGAAGATGGCGACGAGTTCGAGGAGAAGTGGACCTAGTTGATGAGAAAGTATGACCTCGAAGACAATTCACATATGGCTGATTTATGGGACATACGCGAAGAGTGGGTGCAGGCGTACTTTCGTGATCAACACTTGGGTGGTATGCTACGGACGACTTCAGCGTCTAAGAGTCATAATGCCGTTTTTGCGTCACTTACGTGCCCCACACTGAGTTTCGTTGAGTTCTTATTGCGTTATGAGCACGCAATTGATGCACAACGTCACAGGGAGAAGGATATGACGAACAAGACTTTGACGTCGCTCCCTATTCTGAAATCAGAGCTGGCAATCGAGCGCCACACTAGGCAGATATATACTCATGCAAATTTCTATGTCTTTCAAGAGAATCTGAAGCTTGCTTTATACGAAACGGAACAACGTGGTCCCAATCAGTCTGGTGATTGTGCCATATATGAAGTGCGTGATATTAAATCAAACAGGGTCAGGCTGGTTGTGTTTGATCCAATCACATATGACACGACATGTGAATGCCCGTTTTTTGATCTCCAAGGAATCTTGTGTCGCCACATGATATCGGTAATGAAATTTCTGCCTGAAATTCCGGAACAGTTTGTCCATATGAGGTGGACAAAGATGTCAAAGACACGACCGTATTTCACCGTTGATCTAGAACTTGACACGGCAAAGTCCAAAGTAGATGATGTGCGTGCACGAAAGGCAGACACTTGGGCAAAGGTGTATACGTGCATGGATTCAGCCGACAATGACATTGATTTGTTGACCATGTTAGGTGGGATGCTTGACAATGTGCTGACCAAGATGGTTGCTGGTCGAAGTAGCAATGGTGATGGTAGGGTGACGACTGATGTCGAAGCTTGTTTTGGTGTGCCTGTCCCTGAAGTGACAGTAATAAAACCTCCACCGGCGTCGAACCCGAAAGGACGTGCTAAGAGGAAGAAGAGTGGTATTGAGGCTGCAGTGCAAAAAAAGCTTCCGCTAGGAAGTGCCATTTTTGTGATCAGATTGCCAACCATGACAGCCGGACATGCCCCGAACGTTTTCAGTGAGTCGTGGTATATTTTTCAATTTATAGTAAGTTATTCGTTTAGTTTAGTTTGAAGATTATGCATTTGGCGAGGTTTGTCAGTTTTGAAACTTTTTGGTTATGAGTGTTTTATATTGTGTCGTGGTACGTGTCAGAACTTGATGTTTGTTTAACAATCACAAATTGACCACACAATTGATAAATGTGGCCGTACCACTCTAATATTTTTTTAGAACAGTTTTTTGTGACCACATATGGTGTCCGTGTGGTCATACTATAAAAATATACATGGTGAATTTAAAATGATTTTTGTATGCCCCCAAATTGATGTCAATGTGAGCCATTACAAATACTACTCTTTTTACTTTGAATTACTAATAGAAAACGACATTTCAAATATTAACTACTACAAACATGCTTGTGACCATACATAATTGGAGTGTGGTCATGACATGTTAAACATAGGTGGTAGGACCAATATGACATCTTATGACCCCAAATTTATATACATGACATGTATCACACATGCTTGACGCCCATAAGTGCTTCACACCTAACTCGGGTCCCAGCAACCATACACCACGTTGAGTGTGATGCGTCCGATTTTAAAATACTAACAGTTTTATAGTACTAATTACTGAAAATATATATGTGACCATATGGGGTGAATGTGTTGCCATTAGTTATAATTTGATACTCAAATTAAAATGTGTTGCCAACAGTTTAAAAATTTCAGAATGGTATACAAAAATCAAGTAGACCACATTACAACGACATGTGATCATACATATTTTGTAAAAAATATAATGTAATACATGATCATATTATGATTGAGTGTAACCATACACATCATATAAATCACATAACATTGACATGTGATCAAACCCATTTTGTCAAAATAAACTTTGTTACATGATCACATTATGATTGAATGTGATCATACACACCATGTACGGATATCTTTGAAAAAAATATACTGTATTACATGATCACATTGTGGAGGGGTGTAATCATACAAATCATGTACATCACATAACATTGGCATGTGATCACACCCATTTTTGTCAAAAATAAACTATGTAACATGATCACATTATGGTCGACTGTGATCATACATACCATGTAGGGCTGTTTTTCATTAAAATATGTAATGTGTTACATGAAAATATTATGATGGGCTGTGATCATACACATAGTGTATGTCACATAACATGGACATGTTATCATAGGCATTTTGTCAAAACAAAGTTATGTAACACGATCACATTATGGGTGAATGTGATCATATATATCATGTAGTGTCATTTCATCAATGTACTGTTGCCTGATCAAAATAAAGATAACGTCATGTCGATTCCAAAAAAGAAGTGACATCTGGCAACGTGTTCATATTGTTACATAAACTAACAAATGTCATATCGCTACAACGCGCATAACTTCAAGTACCAAACGGTGACAAACATCCAACAAAAACATCCAGCATACACAAACACCCCCCCTTAACTAACTAAGAGTACTAAAGTTGCAAGATATTGTATGACATCCCAACACACTCAGAAAAAAAAAACAATATTTGAAATGGATGACTCATAGGCTTGTTGCGTCCGGTTTGATTGTTCGATATGTCTCCCAGTGATCGGTATTTACGTATACTTCTTCCCTCTTTTTGTTTTCCTTGTACATCGCCAAACTATAACGATAGTGGATGCGAAGGGAACGCACTCTCGCCTCTCTCATCTGGTTTATAACAAATAGTACACATCATATACAACTACATAATGTAATTGTCAATCAAAAGACAATGACATGCATTAATGACATTTAATTGACGGGGAGTCAACAAATATAAAGTGAGGACATGTACGTACTGGGATTGAGTCCGTCCGGAAAAACTCATGAGCCGCCTCCGCTCGACCGAAGAACGTCTCCATGTGTCGCATACAATACACACCACTGTCGTTGCCTTGGTCGTTGAACCTCCAGCCCATGCCTGGCCTCTTTAGTTCACTGCCTTCAACGACCACGTCAGCAAGTGGGTTCCGAGCGTGACGTAGGAATCTACGAACCAGAATGCGCTGCAAAAACGACTTTGAATAAACATTTGGTCTACAAATTGAATCATTGCCAAACATAGCATTAGTCCATCGGTGCTAACCATTACTTCGTCGATATGGCCGTACCCGCCCTCCACCGACACACGTGTGTAGTGGTTGTCAATAATATAGATGCACCCGTTCCGCACATCAGCGCACCACAAGAAATATCGACCGTCCATTCGTGCCGGCGCAAATAACTTCATATTATCAAATAAAATTAAAAAATTGTTTCCCAACTCACATTGACACCAACTCACATTCGTATATATCAACACAAAAAGTATAATATATGTTCACATCCATTATATCCATTTAATTGCAAACACAATATATATGTATGTATAGTGTGACCACACATGACATGAGTGTGGCCCAGTCAGTGGTGAAACCATCATTCGATGCAATGCACACATAATGAACTTGAACCATTAATCACATGTTTTGAAAATACATCAGACACAACGTGTATGTTAATATCATGTCAAATGTTCATTAAGTACACATATATTAATATGACCCATTATGAGTATTGGCCCACACTAGAGAATCAATAGTTCATACGTACCAGTTCAATTTTCTTGATGTCTATCCATGGACACCGTCTCAACTCTCTGGATGTTTTTTCAATAAAAAGTGCAACTGAACGATCATCCAAAGGGTCCCCATCATAAGCAATGTCAAACATATCCCCCTTTTAACATCATAAGGATATCAATTAGTTAGTTTTTAAAACATATATTTACATGTTACATCATAATGTATGCGATAAGCCACTTACAAAACAGCTTATCGGAATGATAAATCGAAGCGGGGCATCTGGTGATTTGCGCATTTCGTAGTCGTTCAACATCGATGCATATATATCTATTATCCTTGGCGACACCTGGTTTCCTGGGGCCAATGACCTGAAATGCAACCTCGTTGCCACAACACCGTCCCGATCGTACACTAACTCCCTATTAGTTGTTTGTACCGAAAGAATGTAAAGGGAACATGTTATTTCTCCATAAATATAACATTCCAATGAAACTGTTTGTTGTATATAGACGAACGTTAACAAAATGTGTGGCACACACACTAACATTGGGTTTTGGTTGGGTGCCTCAGTTGTACTCAAAAACAGATATGTACTGACGATTTTCGGCCCTTTCTTTGGAACAATGTCCATCGATGTTGGCCTGACACAAAAAGGGGAACATAAGGCTGGCGCGGGACGAGTGTTTTCCCTCCGTGGGTTCCTACGGACTTCCGGTACAATAGGCGGGGGACCAATCTGGTACATCGTTCCCACAGGTGTGTCCAGAATGATCTTCATTTTTGGACTGTCAGGGGGTGACACACTGCAACCGGGTGTTCTATTCGGGCCAACAATGTGCTGCCCTTCAGGTCTCACCATAGAAACCGGTACGCACGATGGTGTAGTGCTGCCAGAAGTACCACCCATAGAATCACGACTGGCACCTCGTGATGACGAACTGCCATGCGTTGAATAAGAGTATGAAACATATCGGACCGACACAATGTTTCCGGGTCTTCGCAGTGGGGTTTCTTTGAAATATATGTTTGTGGATGTTGGCTCCCCATGTCGCGATGAAGACTGACCATCGTCAGACCGTACACGTCCGCTGCTCCTTGCTGATTGGCAACGAGGTGTCGCAACTTCTTGTTCCCCACCGGAACGATGGGAAGACTGAGCACTGGTTGCTTTATGACCGATTTGTTCGCTCATTACGTCCTCTTTGTTCGCATTGGATTTGCTTGAACCCCAATGATAGATGCTGGGTTACCAACACGACGCGATGCAGATCCATCGTCAGCAAACCGTGCTGATCCGCCGCTCTGTGATGTCTGGCATCGCTTATTGGCAACACCCCGTGCCTCCTCAGACCGCAATGTAGGATCAGTCGATTTATCTGTATGTCCGACCATGCGTGTCGGTGTACTGTGGGATTGCCCATTTGATCTTGATTGGCGGGACGAGCCAGCAACCTTTTGCGGCTCTGCACAACGAGTTACATTATCTCCCCTGCCCTCGCTGATAGTACTGCACCACCCAACGTGGGTCAGGTTTTGCAACTGGGGGTGGATGGCATAGACGAACCAGCTTCACAACTTGGCTTATGTGGTGTTTTGGCCGTTGTCGCCTTGGCATCCCTGCCTCGAAAAAGTCGACATGGCCGCAACTCGAACTCCCCCTCCACAGCCTCATCATCTGTATGTGCTGGGTTGTCATCTGATTCACTCAACAACCTGAAAGATGGCATGGGGATTGATTGTGCACGCATGTTGGCCTCGACCGCCTCCACAGCCTGCAGTATATCGCCCACTTGCGACGACAAACAGAACTGGCTGCTACAAGGGTCGATGTTATCACAATGACCATCATTCTTCTCTGATAATACAGAAAACAAAGAAATGGTCATATTATGTTTAACAAACTGTAGTCAATTTAATAAAAAAACATTTACACTTCAATCACACTGTACTACATTGTGATCAAACATTCTATTTTCTACTGTGGTCATACAATATCTCAACATGTAATTCAAATTGGATGTGGCATCACCTTTCTCATTTTGATTATCCTGCACAGTTGTGTCATGATGCGGATCTTCATCTTGAGCAGTTAGGTCATGTGTTGTGTCAGCCACAAAACGTGTATTAGCCTCCGTGCGATTTGCATTATACGATGCACCCCTCTCAAACACACGAGACACAAGTGACTCCACCTGGCTTCTTACTTCGGTAATGTCGCCATGGTCACGGTAAAAACCCGAAATGTGTTGAACCTGTCGCTCGACATTAAACTTCGCAGTTGTCCAATCTTGTAGGTATTTGCCCAATAAGCGGACATCATCCTGCGAGTTAATATATGTTAACTTGTGTGCCAATGATAAAGCTAAAAAAATAATAAATTACATTTTAAACATTTATGCACCTGCAACAACGTGTCCAACTGACTTTTCAATGCAACCCCTTGAATAAGAGGTCGCATTTCGGCAGCTACTGGTCGTGGCAGAAGGTCACCGACACCAAACGCCCCTAGCCCTGTCTCATGTACCATCCGCTTCTCAACATTGTCACGGGTCCATGAATACATTGTTGGCTATCCTCTGATTGTTGGGCGTTCCTCACGTACCAGACGATCAAAGTATAACATCTAACACAACAAAGGGAGATGATATAAGTGTACTCGTCCGAAATAATATAATAATAAAAAAAAGAATTTGTTTGTCAAGCATACCAATAGGGGTACGATGGGTCCCATGAAGTAACTAGCTGGGTTTGCTTGCTTGGCCTCAATAGCAGATTTCAGCTCGTTCAAAACATACTTACACCATTTTAGGTTCGGCATGTTATCAACGTCAACAACATACGGTAAGAAGTCAGCAGTGCAATACCGTTGTGTGTTTCGGTGTATGAACGAAGCAACCATGAATAGCACAAAGTTTCTCTTGAACTTCTTACTGTCTGGCCGCAATGACGCAATATGAGCAGGCATCTTCGCAACATTCGGCGTGCCGCTTTTGATGTTGTACTCACCACGCCACTTTGCAAGTAATGCGGCCACTTCCTTTTCATCTGGAACAACAGCTCCATCTCCGTCAATTGGAATCGTTCCACGGGGTAAGCCCGTAGTAAAAAAAATGTCCTCCTCGGTCACTTCAATGTATCTACCATTGCCTAAATGAAGCTTCATGCTCTCTGTATCGAATTGATCAACAAGCCATTTGCACAAATCACCCGGAAGCAACTTCATCCGCAAGTTCAAGAACCCACCAAACCCCAAATCCTTTATGACGGACACGTGCTCGGGGCCAATGTTATCGAGAAGGTATATCAATGGCTTTGGTGTCATCCTTGTGGGGAACACACGGTCAACACCCTGGTCAGCTTGTTCATTGTGGTCATCAACAGTCTTGGCCTATACCATATACAATTATTGCACATACGTGTTAGTAAGATATATTGTTATTAGTTTTCCTCAGGTATATTGCACATAACCAAAGTACGTACTGTCAGTCTATACATAATTATGGTACAATGATTATCATGGCATACTAAGATGTACATATTACCAAATATATATGCATGAAGTCGAGCATGATCACATTACTGTTTGATGTGGTTGAACCGCACAATACATGTAGAATTAATACGAAATATGAAATATAACGTTAGACAAACCTTTTTGGATGTCTCATCCAATGATTCCGTAACTGTCGCTCCCCTCTTTCTTGTCCCTACCATTGGCTTCGTTACAACTTCAACCTCGTCGTTGTCGGCAATGTGAACATATCGCCTGCGTACTTTCGCCCTAGTGTTGTTACCTGGTGAGTCCTCTATCAATATGGTTTTGCCTTTATGGCTGCCGATCACATTAGCAGCCTTAACTGTGTCAACTGGTATGACTCCACCGATCTTGCTTCGAGTCCTGGTTCCGACACCATGAACCACCCCGGCATTGACGGTGCTTGATATACTCCCAATTGCAGTCGGCCCAACATATTGGTGTGCTGCATTATTATCTGCCGCGGTCGTCTTCTCCACTTCCACACTTACATCGTCTACATGTTGAGTACCATCCTTCTTTTTCCGATCGCAGCACGCAGTGCCCGCTGCTGATTTGTCCGTATTTTTTGTATTGCTGTCAATCATGTCGGTGGCGCCAATAACACCTGAAGGTGCTACTGCAGCCCCCACCACTGAACTTTTGCAAATCGTTTCACCACCTGACACTGCCTCATTGGTACCTCCGACATTGGTAACGTTCGCGTCAGTTTCCTCCCGGTTTTCGGCTTTTCTTTTGGTTGCGTTTTATCTGATGCGACATCTTCCACTACCGCACGGGCTTCCCGGGTTCTCCCCCCATCACCACGACACCTCCGCTGGTATGTTCGTGTAATCAAACTAACCCCCTTTGTTCGCTCTACCTCAACCATTGACTCAATTTTGGCATTGTGCATCACTTCCCATATGTTTTGTTCGTCATCAGATAAGTGATCCGGGTTAGCAGAACTTGAACCTTTGCGTGCAACCATTTTGGTCCGTCTCTTTTTGTGAACATCCTTGACGTCATCTTCTTTTACATGTTCACTTGCAAAAATGAAAAAAATAAAAAACAAGTCAGTAATTCACTCGGATTTGGGTCCCATATCACATGAATTGTGCATTGAGGCTTACGTATCAAAATCGCGACTGTCATTTAGTGACCTCAACACATCTGCAACCATCTCATTACACACATCAGCTATCGAAGCGGGGTGGCCGTTAATTAAAAATAAATATAAAAAATAAGACCAAACTTTAATGCCCCTATGTCCAACAAATCAAATAACAACGTATATTCTACTGTGGTCAAGCCATTAAATGACCACAGTCAGTTGCAACACAATCACACTTATGATCACAGTACAATAAAATGTCATACCATTCAATCATACTATATTATACTGTGGTCAAGACACCAAATGACCACAGTCATTTGCAACACAATCACACTCATGATCAAGTGTGGGACAAGCACATACACGACAAGCACATACACAATCACAGTCATTAGAAGTCAAATCCCAACACTAACCATCACCACCACCGCACTTAGAATCATGTCATCAGATGACAAGTGCACTTAATAGTGTGTCATACACACACATCCAACACATAGAAGGGGCTAACAAACAATTAGACCTCACACAAACACAAAAAAAGATTAAACACACATTCATCAAGTTTTCATCAAATTTTCGGAGCACTTACTTGGTGTGTGAACATTCATCGACTACATTGCCAACATTCTCGTCCTCAGTAATTTTCACCTAACACTAATCATAGCAGAAGACAAGAAATTAAACACACATTCATCAAGTTTTCGAATGTCGACAAAGAATTGCATGTGTATTTAACCAAAAATTTATTTTTTCCCACTTACATCACTCATATCTACAGTAGTAGTTGAAGATTATGCGAGAATCACTATCGAATTCCCGCTTCAAATTTCCCAGTTCGTGCGTGGAAGCAAGGTTGAAGAACAACTTGAAAGTGTAACCCTAAAAATTCGCTGGATAAATTAAGCAATTTAACTCAATTCAGTTTTCTCTCTCCATATTGTTTGTCTCTGATGCTCTGCAACAACAATCGAGTGATTTTTTTGGAAAGTATTGAAAACTGGCGCCTCAATATCCCGTTAAACACGCATATTTTCTTTTTTTTTAAAAAAAATGGCACACGTGTGGTGATTTAAATAAATGAAGGGTGATTTTAATCTTGGACGTTGGATTAATATGGACGGCCAGGATCTCACATTCTCACCTTCTCACTTTAATTTACTTCTCACTGGATCAATTCTCAATTGCAAAAGTCACAAATAAAAAGGAACAAAGAAAGTAATTATTATGACAAATAAGTTGGAACAGAAATAATACCTTAACTTTTACCTAGCAATATTTTATGTTTTCATAAAAAATAATAACATTTTAGATACTATGTTATTACAAAATTATGAGACTCTTGACATTTTTAAACAATATTTTTTCTTTATAATTTAATAATAATATTTTTTTATAGAGTACGGATCCAGTAGAAAGGAACTTTAGGTAGGAAGGTAGGAAGAGAGAATCGTGACCATCCAATCTATATCTAACGGATGAGAACAAAACCACTATACTCCCTTTCAAAACAGCCACACGTGCCAAAATAAAAAATAAAAAATTAGGAGTGCAATTATCACGTCGCGCGTTTAAGGGGGGTTGTTTTTGGCAGTTTACATTATTTCCTTTATAGTATTCATTGCCTGCTGGAAGCATGATCAGAGGTTTGGAGAGAGAAAACACAATCTTCAACACAAGGGGGAAGGCTAGGGTTCAGACGGAGGTTGCGCAAAGAGAGTATTGCGTTCGAATTTTCCGCTGCAGATTGAGCCGCCGGAAAGAGCCACAATAAACACCGAAGTTCAGAGCTCGACGGCGGGGTAGTGACACACACGCGATCGACAATGTCCGAGGTATGTGTATGATTTTGTGTAGTCGACAATGTCGGAGTACCGCCGGAACTAACATGTTAATGGAATGGATAGTGGGTGCTAGAAAAACCGTCGATTGAACATCCCTTCAGAGGTGTTGAACATTGGATTGGAGCAAGGGCAGAAGTTTTTTGGCAGAAAACCTCATTCGAATTCAAAATTAGGGCTCAATTTCTTCAGGTTTGTTTCGAGTTTGCTCTGCGATATTTCGAGTAAATATAGGAGGTTAATCATTGATATATGCCACGGGGTTGAGAATTTTATAATGGGGAACGATTGCATGGCCTAACAGGTGGACATGGTAGGCACCTCAGGCCGATCGTACAAATGCCGGTGTCGACGACGGCGAACCAGGACCGCACATATTAGTGTTTTCCATCCCAATCGGCAGTTCGGTCGGTAGTGGTGTAGCATAATGTAGTCATGTGTGGCCAAACAAATGAGCAATGTGGACAAAAGTATTTGCCTCATATTCAATTGTCCACTATACTATTGTTGATTTAACTGTTAAATAAAGTGATTAATATAAGTTCTTAATTTGTTGCAAAAATAGGAAGGGGGCATGTGCATTTTTGTTGGCTCATGTATAAAGTTGGTTATAATATAGTACAAAAGTGGTTAATGAACAGATAATGTGGTTATATTGATTTATATTAAGTGTAATTATTGGAATGTGATGCACGTTCAACCTTGCTATGTAAGTGTTTCATTTGTCTTTACCATATGTGATTGCAATAAGGAGCCATACAGTGTGGTCAATTTGTCTCCCCATCCGATCTTTCATTTTTCTTTACCATTGGCTATACGGGCTACTATAGTGTGGTCATGATTGTATACTAGTATGGTCAGTTGGGATCTGGTTCAATCATTATAGTGTGTGCGTACCCAATAGACTTCATAGTGTTAGTTTACCATTGAGTGTGATCATTTGATGATGATGTGTGACAAACATTGGTATGAGGGTTTTCCGTTGTCTTCACCATATGATTTTGTGTTGGTCTCCATCTTGTGTGGTTGCACTTTGGGGCCATACAATGTGCGTTCATTATGTCCAATAAGTTCTTCCTACACGTCCTTGTATGATGTGTCGTTTGCTCGTTTGGATGTCAGGAAGCGAGAGTGAAGTTATTGCGGCTGCATTTTTGTTACGACTTCGCAATGCACAAGGAGAACTCACTCAAGGATGAAGTGTGGGAATGGGCTTCTCAGCGGGATAGAGACCGGTCTCAAAGACAAAATGCTCCGGGGGTTCAACAACCACGATGTTGCCGAGGCACAGTCATCGATGAAATATTTTGTTGATCATAGAAGAATTTTAGAATGTGTGTGTTTTTGATAGGACGCGTTACGATTTATTTGATGCAACTTGGGCGTAACTGTTGGTGTGTACCGAACAATATTATCTAGCTCTCCATGTAGTTTGATCAAAACTAGGTTTGAAGTGTTGTCAAAACTAGGTTTGAAGTGTTATGTTTATTTAACCGCGTGTGTTTGTCTAGCTCTCCATGTAGTGTGATGCACCTGTAATCGGTGAAAAAACAGAACATCCCAATTATGTTCATTATTGGGTCAACACACATTTGAAGAGTAATAGGACTGTATCCATTTATCCCTCCCATATGACACTATAATGCCAAAGCTGTAGAGCTATGTGTGGTCATTAGTATAACTGCAACGTGTTGGTTCAAACTCGTAAGTCAATTTGTAATTCGGAATGTACGGTGTTAATCATTACAAACCAACAACCAGATAGATTTCACTTAATCTAATACATATGATTGACTACACACCATATTCCAGTGACAACACTTAATAGAATCCTAAGAATTAGAAGTGTAATGGGTCAACACACATTTAATGAGTAATGGGGCTGTTAACTGAAACGTGTGAAGCCATGTGTGGTCATAACATTCACACAATCAAGATTATCAATCATGTACGCAAAACAAGTCAGTGGGCACCCGATCATGACATTTTCACCACTGGTTTGACTAAACAAACTGACCCCAAACAACATTCATAATACATATTATTAGTTTACAGTGTGATTCACTCGATAAGCACTTTGGAAACTAAATTGAATTGCGCCCCCAAATGCACACAATGACAATTGTGATGGCCACACTAGTTTGACCAAGTAACGATTACATTGATTGTGCCATTGTGTGGGCAATTAAACTACTATAGCCACTGACAAACTACTGATGCCAAAAAACACTATGAAATTTACAAACGAGTTGGGTGACATACACGTATGTTGTTACAATTCGGAATGTGCCGTAAGTTTTTAATAATAAAAAACTAGGAACTATATAGATGTTAACTTAATCAAATACATAAGTTTGACCACACAACCCCCAGTAGTAACCACACAAATAGAATCGTAGAAATTTGAAGTATGATGGGTTAGCACACAGTTGAATAGTCATGAAACTGTAAACTGAAATGATTTGACCACACCGTGTAAGGAGTTTGGTCACCAAAGTGAATCGCATCCAAAATGAACACAATATTAGGCGTACACTAGTTTCAACTACCGTGGCCATGTATGTAGTTGAACTAGTGTGCGCCTTATTTTCTTACATTTTTCTTTCCTAGGTTGGAAGATGGGAATAGTAAATCTCAGCCATTAATTTAACATCTGACGATGTGTGGTCAAGAATATTAATAAGTATGGTCATGCATTTCGTGACCACACTTTCAAATATCCATGACCACACTCTCTCATATCTATGACCACACACTATCATATGTAAAAACAATAATCGATATTTAGTTAGATGTTTGACCACACAACCCGTAGTAGTAACCACACCAAATAGAATCGTAGGAATTTCAAGTATAATTGGTTAGCACGCAATTGAAAAGTCATGAGACTGTAAACTGAAATGATTTGACCACACTGTGTAAGGAGTGTGGTCACCAAAGTGAATCACATCCCAAATGAACACAATATTAGGCGTACACTAGTTAAAACTACCATGGCCATGTATGTAGTTGAACTAGTGTGCGCCTTATTTTGTTACATTTTTCTTTCCTAGGTTGGAAGACGGGAATAGTAAATCTCATCCATTAATTTAACATTTGATGATGCGTGGTCATGAATATTAGGAAGTGTGGTCATGCATTTCATAACCATACTTTCAAATATCCATGACCACACTCCCTCATATTTATGACCATGCACTATCATATGTAAAAACAATGATCGATATTTAGTCTCCTCATATCTACGACCATGCACTTTCAAATGTACCATAAATTTGTAATCATTGAAAACCACGAACCAGTTAGATGTTCACTTAATCAAATGCATAAGTTTGACCACACAACCAATTTTAGGTACCACAACTAATATAATCATAGGATTTTGAAATATAATGGGTCAGTACACATCTGAAAAGTAATGATACTTTAAACTGAAATGATGTGACCACACCATGCAAGGAGTGTGGTCACGAATGTGAATCCTATCCAAAATAAATACAATATCATGCATACACTAGTTTGAACCATCGTGTGACCATTTAAACTGCAAAAATGTCATTGTGTGGCCATTTAAACTGCAAAAATATGTTAACTTATTCCAATATTAACATATACTACGACATGTACAATAGAAGTATTTCCACTGCCCCCTTTCATTCTTCTTCGTGGTGTGGGTGCCACTCCGCACACTGAACCCCTGAAGCAATTGCATACTTTTCATAAAAAGACTTTGCTTTAGTCAGCGTACTAAAACCCATCCCCATACGGAGGACAATTGCCTCACCATCACACTTTGGCTAGTATACCGTGACATTAGAATCATCAATGACTGTGACAGCCGGTGGCGCGACGTATGGATGTTGGCTACTACCTGGATCGCTGCAATAACATCAATTAATAAAAACATCAGAATCGTACATCGCAGTATTACCGTGGTTTGATGTATACAAGTACAAAAACATGATTTATACTTGCGACTACAACATATTAGAGATTCCTCATTCATTATCGTGTTGTCATACATATGGGGCTACTCCTCTGCCTATTCTATTAATAGTGCTTCTCCACTAACTGTGGTCATGGCTGCCACTCAGTGTGGTCAGCATATGATGCTAGGGGAAATGGGCATTTACTATTATGTCGGTGTCATAATTAGCTACGCAAAAAGTCAGCTAGATTTTTTATGTGGATGTGCCAAACAGAAATTCGTTTTCTGACGCACATTAATAATCAATGACCACGACACACACCAATGTGGCCATCTACATGACAACCCACCCATGTTCAGTAATTGCATCCATAATGGTCACGTTAATGTCATACAAATGTGTTAATGTACATCCATCTAAACATCTACGCCCCCCCTATATTTGTCCCTTGGGCATCACCCCCCAACGACCGAATAAAATCTGACCCCAAATATAACAATTGTGGTCAAAAGTGTGTCAGTCACAGACGCATACATGCATGACTATTGTGGTTAAGTGTGTATCGAGCCCATCATCGGCACCCATTTCGCATGATACGAATACATCTGTATGCATGGTTGTCGCCAATACATTACAAACTCGCAACCGCACTAGGTGTGGCTGTGTATCGAATTCATTCGTTACTGCCACAGTCACAGATTGCTCGGCTTTTCAACATCGCCGCTCCAAACCACCGACCACCGACCACCACCCCCTCTCACCCCTACTGTCAATGCCCAGATTGGTTGCCCCATACTTTACGCAAAACCAAAAAAAAAAAAAACCTATCGTTTCCCATTGATAAGTTACGTATGGAGATGTGTGTTGTGCAGTATCCGGTGATCAGTAGCCAGCTGCGATCGTCAGCAAGGATCGTCGTTGATCTTTGATATTTTCTCCAGTTGACACCCAATGCACTCCTACGTGATCTTCTAATTTTGGCAAATAATTTTCTTAATCTGCTGCATTAATGCCAGCGTTTTTGTAAGGAAATAAACTGATTCTCTACCTTTTTTTATTTATTTTTTGGCAAAACCTCTAGCTGTTTTGAGAGTATGTAGGTAGTTTCTGGTTTTGAATGGCACATGTGTGCGAGATTAGTCCCAGCCGTTAGATCTGAATTGGATGGCCACGATTCTCTCTTCCTACCTTCCTACCTAAAGTTCCTTCCTGCTGGATCCATTCCCTTTTTTATATATATAAATATTATTTAAATAGTTAAAGTTTATAAAATTTCATTGAAATACAGATGGAGATAATATAAAACAAAATGAGAATAATGGACTACTATTTTCATTCGTTTGTTTTTATTATTAACTACTATCCCTCCATATCAAAATTTTCATATCAAAAATTTTAATTATTAATTTTATTAATACAAGTTTTGATTCGCACGCATTGCGTGCATCAATTATTATTTTTATTTTATTTTGTGTATGTATATATACACGTAATAAATAAATAAATTTAAAAATTGATGCACGCAAGGTATGCGAATCAAAATTTGTCTTTAAATAAAAGGATATAAATTGTATCAAGTACTTCCTTTATAAATAATTTTGATCTAAAGTATATTTGAATACTAAATAAAATTTTGATATATCTGTCTTTATCTGAGTCTCTCTATGACACGCACACATACTTGATACAATTTATGTCTTTATCTTATATGCATTATTTAACTTAACACCAATCAACATATTAGGTAGATTTTGATTCTTTTTCCTCATTTTTTATAAATGATAGAAAAATTTATAAATGCATGATTTAATTTATTTAACATCAACCAACATATTAGATAGATTTAATGATTTTTCTTATTTTCATAAAATAATAGAAAAAAATATATATCCATGATTTAACTTAACCTTAAGTTAATATATTAGATATTTTATAATTTTGATTCTTTTAGTAAACAATAGGAAAATAATTAGTTAAGGAATGAGAATGAGAATAAACATAAAAATGGAGGAGGAGAGGTGTGAGAGAGGTTAATTGAGAAATAAGATTATTGACTAATTTTCTTGTTTATAATTAATTTATAAAGAAAAATAAATAGACAAATAAAAAAATCATACAACAATTAGTATGTTGACTTAATTATAACATAAAATATTATGTTTATACTCTAGGTATACTGGAGAGAAAATCAGGTATATGTTGATACTCTAAGTATAAGGTAGTTATGATTTTTTTAATGAAATAGAATCTTTTCTTAAAAAAAACAGAGATGATTAAAATTAATATTATACTTTGTACAAAACATAAAAAAAGAATAAAATAATTCAAGATAACAACATGGAAACCTAAAAGAATTATAAAAATAATAATATAACGTAAATTAGGGAAAATAGAAACCCAAAAAAAATATGAATAAATGACAGTTCCAATGTGAAAGAGGGAAATAGAGAATATATATTAAAAAAAAGTACTAACTAAAAATATTGTGGTCTAGTGGTATAGAAATTGAAAGATTTTCTCTTGCATTAGAGGTTTAAATCTTAGTGGTAATATAATAATTTCGTTGATAACTGTTTTTTTACAAATAAAAATAATTGAAATTATGATTCTATCCTTATAATTTATCAATGGTAAGAGGTAAAATGAAAAAAGTGAAATTTGCGCACCATAAACCCCTTTGTCTTTATATATTACATAGATTTATAATAATTTTTATATAAAAGTAATATCAATAAATTTACAATAAAAAACAAAAAAAGTAATACTATCTTTTATAAAAATTATACAAAAATCATTAAGTATGATGCTACTCTATAAAAATATGAAAGTCCTATGAAAGTAATTTATTTTAACTTTTAAGATGGGGATTACTCATAAGTCATACATAACTCACTCCTATTTTGAACGATTCCATGCGACGCGGTTTTGATGGCGACCGTATACCTAACTTATCGCCTTTCCGTAAGCTAGATTAGTATATAGGCTATAGCTATCACTGTCTCCTTTTATTTTATTTTTGATTATCCACTTTGTCAAAAATCCAAGAAAAATTAAAAAAAGGCATGCTTTGTACTTTCGTAGTGGTTCAGGAATATATATGAATAAAAAAGAAAATAAAAAACTTTCATATCTCACGTAGTACTATTCAACAACCAACGCCATAAATTTAAAAGGAAATTAATGATATGAGATAGTGTCATGGCTTATGATAACTTTAAGTTGAAAAATCGTAGTTGGAACAGTTTGGGGATAGCATAATATTGGTAAAGTTGGATTTATTTGGTTTCTAATTCATGTACATATATTGAAATCCAACTCAAATTTAATTATATAATGTTTGATAATATCTTTGCCGGCGAAGACTGCTTATATCTGAATCTCATGACTGCATGTAAACGTGTTGTCCCTAAGAATTTGTTGTTATTATATTATCGTTGATGTCTGAATTGTAACATCCTATTCAACATTTCAACTAAAATTTCATGTGAATGAACCCAAACCCATATATTTGAATAATTTCTAACAATTTTGTTGAAAATGGGACCAACATTATTTAAGCTCTGTTTTTTTTATACGATGCGGTGTGGTAATGATGCGGTGCGGTGGAATTTGAAAAAGTGCGGCGAAGTGTGGTGGATTGTGGTGAATTGTAGTGGAAATTGTGATAGGTGGGGTAGGTGAGGAGAGATAATGTAAAAAGTAGAGGAGAAAATTTACGAGAGAAAAAAATAAGAAAATATTTTGGTAATGATTGTGGTGAAGTGTGGTGGAACATTGAATAGTGCGGCGTAGTGCGATACTGCACCGCAAGTTACCGCATATGTCTTTGAAATTTGGACAGCCTAGACTTGAATTATTCAACCAGATACCAACTAGAATTTGAATTCTGAGATAAATGGTTATAAAGATTTTAAATTCAAACAGAAATATAATGATCATATCCCACTTTTTTCATATTAGGCAAATACATGTTATCAGATGAGACAAATACACAAAAATATTCACTATTCAGATGTTCAAATAAGGTGATTATGAAATGGATAATGCCAAAGTATTACTAACATATATAGTACATGAACTACCCATATGTTGGCTGTTAGGTAAGGGACTTGACTTGTTGAGTAGATAACTTTGCACACCATCCATAAACATGCATCATATCAAACCAGATACTTAAGGCCCTATTCTTTTATGCGGTATTTTGCGGAATGGTGTGGTGAGGTGTGGCGGAATTGTGGCGGGTATGGTGGAATTGTGGTGGGTTATTGGTATGTGGGATAGGTGAGGAAAGAGGATGTAAAAAGTAGAGGAGAAAAGTGAGGAGAGAGAAAAGTAGTGATTTGCAGTAAAATGTGGCGGTTTGTGGCAAACCGCGGTAGGCTGTAGCACTGCAGTTTGCCAACCCTAGAAAAGAACAGGGCTTAAGAAATGATATCGTTAAAATTTGTTCTTTCCAGAACAAACCATGGCAACCAGACACTAGAAAGAAAGTAGACATGCATGCTTATCTTCCATTCTCAATCCCCGATTAAGTAGGATTGACAACGACACAATCCAAAAAGATCCATTGATTAACACGTCGATCGACTTGCATTAATCTCAACCCCACACAAATAATTATCGCACTTCTAGTTGGTGAGTTTTTTTGGGAAAGTTTATTTGGTCGTGTTGGATGGATTGAAAAAGAATTTGACGTAGAATCCGTTATTTTATACTCATGTCAGGAAAATGGATTCTAATCGAGGCACTCTTAGCTGATGTTAGATATACATACTCATCGGCATTCCTGCTAACAAATGTGAAATATGTTATGCACAAACATGATGCAATGACAACTCTCAGTGTGTGGGCCATGCTTACGCTAGAGAAAATTAGATGTAGACAGTCTTTGTCTTAACAAACCTTCGTGTGTATGGAGATTCATAATTTGACATCAACTCATTGGCATAGAAGGAAAAGATCTCAGGAACGAGCGTGCAACACAAGATATATACAATTTATGTACATGCATTTTGTTCTGGTTTTTAGGACAAATATCCTACAAGATCTAATCAAACACCCTTCTCCCTGAAAAAAAGGGTGGAAGAAATTATAGATTGATACCCCTTGGAAGGTTTTGCATCCAAGGGCATATTCTTGCAACCCATACAAGAACACAGGCATCCCATCGGACCGACTTACGCAGGATATTCTTGCAACATATTCTTGCAACCCTAAACGTAACAAATAAAAAAGAGCCCATAATTTAGCCGAGGATGAAAAAGTAGCTATGGATGATCTGTACTTCTAACGCTGTTGGAGCCACTCCTGGATAGCAGAGCGAAGGGCATGGTTGGGAACGAGGTTGCTGTGTTCGAGCTGAAGGTTAGTCATAGGGGAAGTGTCGTGGCCGGTCTCGAGCCACCCTCTCAAGGCTTCTGCCTCGTATGTGTACCCGTCTGCTGCTACCTGGGGATCCTTCATCACTTCCTGAAATCCCCATAATGACACCCGATTTCATGTATAAGATATGATGATGGAAACATCTGTTAGTTAACAGATTGGCAAGATTCAACTTTCACCGGGTACAAGGGCCTGTATCCAGGACTGAACTTGTTTTGGACCTTTTTTGAACCTTTTGTGACAACGGTTTGTATAGCTGAACTTATTTTTCTAAACTGAACTTGTTCTAGGGAAAAAAAGGGTGAAGAGCACATCTGGTAATCAGGACATTCGGATCGGGTTCGGGTTGAGTTATTCGGGTATGATCATTTCAGATCAAAAATTTCAATTTCAAGTAAGTCAGGTTGATTTAGAGCTCGCAAAAATTCGAGTCGATTCAGTTGGTCAATGTCAAAATTCAGACAAAATTGATGGCTGTTACCCGGTTTTTCCGGCCAGACCGGATCGGGCAATTCATATGGACACACACAAATCCAGGTCAATAATCAAGTTCAAGCAATAGAAATACGAGAAATATGGTGTTCAGATTTTCGGTCAGCTCAATATTAAAATTCAAACAGAAAATCTACGCCCAGGCCCAACTTTTCCGGGTTGGATAAATTTGGATATTCGGATTGGACGAAACTTTTCCAGCTTTAGATTGATTTTGGGTCGCTTTATTTCTAACCAAATAAGCCAGTCTAGCGAACACGAACAACTTTGATAAAAGAACCCGGGTCACGTCAGGTCCGTTCACTTCTGATTCGGATCCATTTCGGTTCGATTAACTTTGTCATTTTTGGGGCCGGGTTTGGGTCAGTTTTGCAAGGTCTAAGTAGAGAGCAGGCTGTAAACGAAACCCGAAAAGCATACCTGAAAAATGGGGCAAATGAAGTAGGATGGAGGCTGTCGATGCTCCTGATCCCCAAGATGATACGGCTCTGACCCAGCACAGGAAGCCCTCATCATCGGCTCGAGGACCCTCCAAACATACTCAACATCCGGGCGGTTCGTTGGGTCTACCTGGCAACACTTCAACGCCAGCTGCTTCAGTTGCTCGGCTTGCACGTACGGCCACTCGCTGTCTGACATGTCCAACAGGGACTCCAACTCACAATCCTCCAGATCCTCCCGCAGTTCGTCCGCTGTCTCCTGTGGTGGATTCCCAGTCAACAACTCCATCAGAATGACACCTAATGAATACACGTCTGCTGCTGGGGAGATCTCTCCTGTCTCGAGTATGCAGGGGTCTGTGTATCCAGTGGCCGAAACACTGGAAACGGGCACAGAGTTTTGTTCGTGTGGGATGACATGGGAGGACCCGAAATCGGCGATTTTGGCTGTCAAATTTGAGTCTAGAAGGATGGAGGAAGGCTTCAGGGCTCCGTGGATTACTCTCAGAGGTTTGCGGGAGTGGAGGAAGGTCAAAGCGGAGCATATCTCCGCGGCAATCCTTATTAGAGTTTTCCACGAAAGATGTGGAGTGTTACTGCGGTATAGACAGTCCTCGAGGGTGACGTTGGGGAGATGGTCGTAAATGAGAGCCCAAGCTTCGGGGCAGACTGCCATGAGAGTGATCAAGTTCGGGTGTCTGTGTTTGCTCAAAATTTCCACCTGAAACATCAATAGGGGATGTGAGTAGCTGCTCATTGGACCCTATCTCTTGGGTAACTACCGGCAAACTTTACAGGCTGGTGTAAGAAGTATCAAACTGTCCATGACAAGTATAGAAAGAACTCGTGACAGCATACTATATGGTGTTTGAGCAATTGGCATGATCATATGTAACTTTAGGGTTTGTTCTTTTCAGGAGTATGGGGAAGGTCGGGGAAAAGTAAAGATTGGTTAGTTCACGTAAAAGTTGAAAGGTTGAATGTTGGAAATGTAGAAAGAAATGTAAATTTAGGTAAATGGGACATTAACCCCTGAAAAGAACAGACCCTAAAACTATAGCTGAAAGACTATCAGCATCAAACTCATTGATATTCAGAACTGATCCAAGCACTTCGAACACAACCAAAGTTCTTTCTCAGAGTCTCCAAAAACACGACAAATATAATGTTAGACTGTCACATACATACCTCCTGATGAAACTCTCGGGGCCCATGCAGGCCCTCGGGATGCCACATCCTTACAGTGACCGGTGAATGAGCGAGAACGCCTTTGTAAATGCTCCCGGTTTCACCCTCCCATAGCTGCAATGACGGATCAAACTCACTAGTTGCTTCTTCAATCTCAGCAAAGCTCAAAGTGGTGAAGAACTTTGACGCCTCTGTCCTGGACGAAGAGGCCTCTGCAGACTGGTTCAACAATTCCTCAGCCGTCTTGAGGACATTGTCACGCTCGGTTTTCAAGTCATCCCGTTCTTTCTCACAAATCTGCAGCAGCTCCACGTTAGAAAGGAGTCCCTCTTCCAAGTCTTTCATCACTTGATCGTAGTTTGTGACTTTAGTTTCAAGTATCAAATTCTGATCCTTAACACTCTCAAGGTCCTCTCTAAACCTGTCTCTCTCAATCTTCACCGTTTGCAGCTCTTCTTCGATGTGTTGCCTTTTCCTTAGTTCCTCCAAATACAAGCGTTCCGATGATTTTGCCTGTCAAAACAGAAGAAATCAACAAAATTACAAAGAGCGCAGGACATTGGCAAACCTTCCATGTTTCAGCAGCAACATATTAAAATACAACAAATACACCATATTATAATTTCCCCGTGACATGACCTATGTTTTGGCATAATAATATGACATACACCACATTATAATATGCCCTTAATATCTCAAGCAGATGTTCTTTCAATTGCTCACAAATAAACCATCTCCCAATGATTTGACAGAAGTATGTCAAAATTAGCAGAAGATTTCATCATGGGCAAACCGAACAAACAGCATAATACACACACATACTGTTGGTCAAAGAACTTAGGATGCGCACCTGGGCAAGTGAAGAACTGGGATGCAAACTTGGTCCTGCAAATAGCTCAAATGGATCAGCAGCAGAATCCCTACTCATGCGGGATGATGATCCTGGAGAAAACTCTGATCGTTGTGATCTACTCAGTCCCAGTAGCGTATCACCCCAATCATGGCAGTTAGCTTCTAAATCGAATTGGCTTTCAGAGACAGGAACAACTTCAGCCCAATCGTTCACCACAGGATGAGAAGTTCCCTCTATAGGGAGGGGGACTTCAGATTTACTGCACTGACCCGGGATTGAAAGAGATTTCATTTGCATGTCGACTGACCTCGCATTTGAATTACAAACTCTCCCCCTTGGATTAGCCACCCTGAAGAAGATGAAATGCTTTACTTCAAACACCCAACTACTCGGGAACTCATTCCAAACTTAAAGAAATCACTCAAACAACAGCATCAACTCGATCTCCAAGTGTGGGTCCCACATGCATGGGATATAGGGAGATCCAGACGTAACTAAGCTGTACCAGGGTCCAAGATCGCAAGAAGACAGACTTGGGCAAAGCACCTGGCTCATAATATTGTAGAGAACGATTTCTAAATCTTAGGTCACTTGGAACTTGTCTCTCTAAATTGCAAAATTTAGGAGCAAGACTGGTACATCCAACCCCTCCATACCTCACTTAGGCGGGATTCAGAATATTGGTTTTAATTTTTTCACCGGAGGCTCATTATAACCAAGAAATTCATCAAACCTCCAAGGGAATAAGTAAAACATAAGCAAAGGCTAAAACCTATTGGAGCAAACTTCCAACCGACTAATGTTGCTACTAGCACTAGATGCAACAAGTTACAAGTCACTACTCATATCTAGAAGCTAAATCTCTGTTGGTAGCTCTACATCCAGGCCAGATAATATTTAAAACCCAGAAAGAACTAGGATTCTGATACATACCTCTCAAGGATAAGATGCCCCTTGCATACGAACCATATATGACATGAAACAGGTGCATGCAGCTGGAGATAAATTGCTTTCTTGGACTTGGGTTCCGTCATTTTCCTACATATTTCACAGCATTCATATGAACAATACAAATCAATAACCTCTCTTTCTTAGGAGTTAAATTCACAGTTTTAGCTACAGAAGAGTTCTCAGTTTCCATTTGCCTACAAGATAAGCTTACTGCCAGCTAGTCAGCTATATATGAATGTGAATCAACTTATTCGGCGAAGCCCTTGTCTCAAGAATTAGTCTGTTGACAATCTGGAACAACATTTTTCCAGAACCCCTCCCCCGGGCCCAAAAAAGGGTGTTAACAAAAAGCTTTTTAACAGCAGTTACCCATAAAACAAATTGAGGAAACTACAACATCCTGCATTCATACATATGATAACGGTTATCTGAGGCAGCTCCCATGACCAGCTTTTCAATATTGTACTGAGAAATAAGCTGCATTAGCCCTTTCCCCACATCGTCCGTCTCAATGTATAGTTTCTCTGCCTGCACCTGCAACACAAATAAACACAAACAGGGAAGCAACAGCTAAGTGACTAATTTAATGGCAAGCAGGATCCTAAACCAAAACCAATACTCCAAAATCCCACCCATGTGGGGTATGGAGGGGTTGGATGTAACAATCTTAACCCTAAATTTTACCATTTAGCGAGACTAGTTCCAATTAACCAAAGATTTAGAAATCGTTTGTTACCTACTACTCCATGGAAAAGCAGTAATTCTTATGTGAGACCGTCTCACCATAAACTTACCATAAGATGTATAATATTGTGGTGATTTTTTTATAAATATAGGGGTGACTAATAATTTATTTGGGACGACTCTGATAAAAATCACCCCTTGATACATTATCAGTCACATCTGTATTAAAAAGTCAATATAATATCGCATATTATTCATTGTACAATAATAAAATGGTCACCCTGTGATGAGTTCGTCTCATGAAAAGTTTACGTAAAACGGTCTCATACCAAAATTAGAAGCAGAGGAGGTTAATGAGGCATTTTACTTTAATCCATTAAAATTAAGTTGAAAATATAGTCTTCTTCAGCCATCCAGATTATGGACATAAATGCAGAATCCTAAGCAACCCAAAAAAGAAAGGAAGTGGAGAACTATCAAAGCAATAAAAGCCAATTCTTCAATAAGAAGATACCTCAAATTGGCGACAAATCTGAAGATATTCATCCAAAGTTCGAAGCATCAGTTGCCTCTCGATCCCTCGATATTTCCTCACTTGCTGCTCATCCAAGGAGCTCCAATGGTGCTTTTTACCCACTAAAATCAGTAGAGAAATTTACACCAACTAAGGATAAACTGTTTCTTCATCAAACACAATAACACTGCAACTTATTACATATTACATGTTCCTAGAATTTGTGCTCCAAATAGCGTGATTGTTCACTTCCGATAGTGTGATTGTTTAGGTGCATGTAATATTTATTGCAATAATATTACCACCCAAGCTCCTTCTAGACCCTTTATCAGCAAGATGATTACTTAACCCAAACAAAGATCAAACACTTGAATTCTCCCCTAATCATAAAATCCTACTTCTACACCCTCTATCAGCAACATGATCTTTGCACTACCAAGATCAAACTTGAACACACAGTTTGCAATCAATCATCAGAGCAAAGACAACAAATTGAAACCACCATACATGGCATATAAAATCCAAACTCATAAACCCAGAAACCCAACAACAAAATCACAAACTTCAAACTTCAAACAATCAAGAGGGTAAGGAAGAACCTACAAATGGGAATGAAATCATCTGGCTGATGAACATGAACAACTGAGATGATCCGACCCCCAGAATTCTGAATTGCCCACAACAAAAGAGACTCGTTTTCTTTCACATCCTTCCCAACAGCAACAAAAAGCTTCTCCTCTTCCATGGCGGACCCAAAACCGGCCTCAATATCACCGGAAGCACCAGAAAGAACAACATTTTCATTGTCGAGGACGATCAAATCCATGGCAACCCCAATTTCCCAGAAAGTTAAACGAAATTCCCCAGAAAGAATTGAGTGAAGAATCGAAATACGAAAAGGGGTTTAATATAGGGATAGAGTCAATTGACTGACTCAATCAATCAGAGTGTAGTATAGTACAGTCATCGGGGTACAATTGGTTGGTCGAGTCAACTGCTCAGTCGTAGTAACTCAAGTGCAAGTGCCAAGTAATTCACTGTGAATTAAGAAGTGATTTTCGTAATTCCCAAATTGTTTATGATGATGGAGGAATTAGACGAAAGTTGATTGTTCCCCAAAATGAATTCGGGCGGCAGTGCAGCAAAGAATATTTTTTTCTGGGTTGGGAACAAGCAAGGATCTTTTTTTCTTTTTTCCCCACCTTTTTTTTTTGAAGGATCTTTTTCTTCTTAAAAAAATGTTTTCTGCTCCTATTTTTCAGTGTGTTTGGACGGAGTTCACGGACTAAATTATTAGGACACTATCTTATAATACTATATTCGTTTTAAAATATTTGTCATTTTATCCAATTTTTTGTTTCAAAATATTTATCACATTTACAATTTCAACTATTGTAATTACTTTTCTATCTTTAATTAATAAATTCATTTATCAATTTTTACAATTCCAATAACTATTATCTTCAATTAAAATATGGGTATTTTTTGTAAATTACAAACTTTTCACCTCAATTTCCAATATATATCGGTGTTCTCAAATTAAGTAAATGCACAAATATAATGAGATAGAGATAGTATAAAAAATAGTGTTGTAATTTTTTTGGTCAATTTTACCATGGTACCGATAGGAAATGTTATTTACATTACTACTTTATTTTTAATTCTTCTATTTATTATAATTACAAGGGCCTAACAGCCCATTGTTGACATTTTAAGATAGTTTAGAGAATGTAATGATGTGATTTTCTGCGATTTATTAGGCACATTTGGTTCATATACTTCAGATATTACAATTGTTCTCCCACATATATTGGGTTATTCACTCTTGTTATTATAATTATTCACTCTTGATATTATAATTTTCCACTTCCAGAATAATTATTCACTCGCAATGGAGTACATGCTCCGAGTATATGTAATATATATTGGTGATTTTCCTTAATCACCTTCTAATTTCATTGAACCATTGAGCTAGACCTCTTCGAATAACATTAGTGACCTCCTCTTCCATATCAATTTCCAACCATAGTTATTAACAATCCTACGATTTTATAATCCAAAATCATCGATGCGATTCTACTATCTACATTACAATCCACGATCCAACGTGGATTAATTCCAATCCTGACTACCCCATGGGTCCGAGTTAGGATCTTGATTCTAACGACCTTGTTTCCAACTCGTGAAGATGTGATAATCCTAGGTTAGGAATGATTCAAACATTATGAAATGACAGGAATATTCATTTGGAAATATAGCCAGTGCATCACAGTTAATAAGTGAATTAGGATTGAATGATACATATAAAAGATTGGGATTAAATTACAAAAGAAACACGGTTTCATCATACACAACATCTCTAAGATCACTTTCAATTGATACAAACCGACCCAATATTTACTTGGTAGCAATACAAACTCAATTAAACAGTAATGTATGTTGATTTAGGTTACCTACATCCGAATCCCATAAACCTTGCATTAGAATGACCCACATAGAGAAACCAGGATAAATGAAATCGCAAGAATTTCAATCTCTCATCCACTTCTAAGCTGCTCAATGCCCAAAATGCCTGAATGATGAAGTGTGATGCCTTGATGCCTGTCATCTTATGCCCAAGAAAGCAGCACATCAGAAACCACATTTTATGGTTTTACAATACCAACAAACAAGTTTTCATTCACAAGGTTTCCCATGTTGATCATAGTTATCAGAAGCGCTTCCCGGGTCGTTAGTCATGAAACGCGGGTCGCTAATTTTTACACAAATTTAGTCTACTTTTGACTTCGGAACGCACGCGGGTTGCAGGCGTATGTAGCGTTCCTGGTAACTATGATACTGATAGCAAAAGCAAACATGCTGCATACATTCCTCACATCAGGCATCAATAGTGGGATTTGGACTCACGACCTTTCAAGTAATGCGCCTAGATCTTTACTAAATTGGACCAGTTCTTGTTGGGAGATCCAAATACTCAATGGGTAAAGTGAAAAACAGAATTCGGACACGGATTTGAAAGAGAGAAATGCCAATCTAGTGCATGGAGGAGTGTACCTTTCAATGTAAATCAAGTTCAGAAGATCATACTAAAACATCATTACATTTCCCAAAACCAAAATAAATCTTGCAATGCGATACATTTTGTTAACTGTTACATATCACTATCACCATCACCATCACCAATTCATTCAGTAAGAAAACGCAAACTTGTTAATAACAGTTATAGTTTGTTTGATAACAACCAATTATCGAACAAATGAACACTGACACCAGTGAAGCAAATCTTAGCTGGCACTGGCAGGTATGTTTAGCTCCCAGATACCAACAAGTTTTTCGTTTAGCCCCCCAAAATATCACTATCACTTTCTAGGGCTGGTATGGTAAACATGAGTAGAACAGGCAAGCGGCATGGAGGGATCCAAAAAAAAATCAGTGGCAAAATGGGATCACTGTAGAAAAAAAATCAAAACATGCAAGTTTTTTTTTTTTTGAAATAAAAAACAAATCAAAACATAAACTCAGAAGCAAACATGCAAGTTTCAACACTTATATCAACATATCAACCAAATAAAAGAGGTACAAAATGCAAAATGTCTAAAACAAAATAAAAAATCGATTTAGGAAATCAAAACTTACCAGGTAAGCTCATCTCACTGATTGATTTTCCAATTCTCTTTTAACTCGAGAAGGGAACCCGACCCTTAACCAAAACAGCCCAGACTTCAAGCTTTGCCTGCTGGGACAACAATACCCCTTCCAAACACACATATTAACCAAAGACCCGACAATACTGTAGAATGCTGCAGTAGGAGATCTTTTGGGGCCTTTTCAAACTTCATTCTTTTCCTGTGCTCAGAAACAGGATAACTGGAGAAACAAAGAGTTAATGCATTGGTGAATTAGCAGAAGATTTGGCATATTTAAGACTTCTCATCAACCAGGACTAATAAGCATATTCGGGTCTTACTGAAAGGCGGCATGCTGATTTGGCACTGTCATTGATGCATGGAAAGCTCCTGTCTCGAGTCTCAACTATTTTGACACATCTCATTCGAGAGGTTTGGGTCCTTCCTCCCACTAAGAGCGACAAATTTGTCTCTAAATCTAAGTATGGGGCATTTTTCAATCAAGTTCGATCCATCATAAGCCTCCTTAAGAAAGACAGTGCTCCGCACACCCTTATTGGTGATATAAAAGATACCGTGATGCTTAATTAAGCAAAGCAATAGCTTAGATGGTAGGTGCAATTCCGAATGAAAAGCTTCCATTTGAACCGATGTCATCCTCTTCTCAAGGGTCAAGCTGAGAAGCTCATGGAGTACCGCTACCACTCGTTTCCTAGCCTTCGGATCGGCGGAGTCAAACCTTCTTGCATTTAAGTACGGGGAAGGAAATTCCATCCTCTGCCATCTCTGGAGTTCCTCAAGGAAACCTGCATTCGGCCTAAAACCAGCCGGGTAACAAATGCGAAACGCATGAGGACCGCAATAATTCCCATCTTTTGATATCCTTATTCTAGCCTTCCGTCCATCTTCTCTAACAACCTTGATTGCCCCTTCTTGCGCTATTTTTTCCTCCCGAGCAGTTACTGCCAATGAAGAATCCCAATTCTCCAACACTAGGAAAGAATTTCCATTTACATCTCTGACTGAAAAGAACTCTGGATACTTTGGGATCAGTGACTCCCTAAAGTCTCCCGGCAAACCCAGTTCGCCTCCAATAAATTCAAGCTTTTCGAGCGGCACCCGGCAATCAACAGTCAACATTAGGAGCTTTTTGAGGTTCCTGACCAGAATAGGCTCCATTAGCATCTTAGCTTCGTCTTCTTCGCTCGCAATTCTTTGTGCCTTCTGCGTGAGTGTGACAGCAACGGGAGTTCTGTTACCCCCAGATGCGTGAAAGATTGAAGGGTACTTTTCAATGGCAGCCATGCAGTTCCATTTCTGAACAAACCCAACTTCCTTCTCAAGATCCCTTAGGAGAACAGATTGGTTTCTTTGGGATTGGATGATGTCCTTGAGTTGCAGAATCAAAGTGGGCTTCTTTTGTAGGTCCATGACTTTGTCAAGCTCATGTTCCCTATAGTATATCTTCTTCTTAGGTTTTCTACCTCCACTTGTTTTATGCTTGATTTGCATGAACGTGTAACTCGGCTTTTGAAATAGGAATGGCGCTTGTACCGTCGTATTGTCTATGAGAGATCTTATGAAACGCATCTTTACATGAAAGTTCTCAGAGGAAAATGCCAAAAAAACCTGGTGTTTGGGGTTACGCTAAGATGTTACAAACGAGATTTCCAACTCTATGGTCTGAACTTTATACTGGTCTGAACTTTATCGAGATTCCAGGAGTAGAGCCGTTAACCTGGACTTGAATTAACTTTCCCAAGCTTTTATCATTTATTCAAAGAGATGTCACATTTCCTGGTGCAAAATGTTACATACCCTGCAGGTAATACAAGAAAAATGGATCAGGATATTATCTCTTGAACACCCCTGGTTCCCAAAAAAAAAAAAAAATCAATACAAAAGAGAAAGGAGGAAAATCAAATGACCACAGGATGTATAAGACAGAGGTTGATTTTCTGGCTGCAGAAACGTTGTTGATCTGACCCAAAATCGAATATCGAAATACATATTCCAAGATGCGATGTATTCATCTTACCCCTTAAATGGATCTATTCTAACTTCCTAAGGAAGGCATTGCTTTTTTTTTTGGACAAACTTGAAAATAAATGGTCATCAAACTCTCCTAGCTCCAAACAGAAAATAAATGGTCATCAAACTCCGGTAAGATAAAAACAGCCCTGGCACATTCTCGCACCAAATCTTGGACAAGATGAAAGAAACGCCGCATAATTGAAAGACGAGCAGAAGACAGTAGAGAAAAACTCATGTTTCGGGACACATAAAATGGTTTTGATAAACCAGAGATTATGGCCTCTTTGGCATGAAGCCATGAACAGTCACAGAGAAGAGAAAACAGGCAGCAAATATAAGTTTCTCCGCGATTTCAGCAGCAAGACAGATGCAATTTATGATTTTGTGTAACATAAAATTTCACAAAATCCAAATCCAATAGTATTCTCTAGACAACTGCCAATTGAACCGGTCTAACAGAGCTGTCTTACCCCACAAATTTTCAATTTAGAGAGATCGGTTCAAATTGACAGAAGATTTAAAAATCGTCAGCACCTAAGAAGTTCTATGGGATGAACATAGAAATCTCTTAACCAAGCCTAAACTAAAAACCCCAAAAAAACATGGAATGCAACAATAACAATCACATTCTGAAGCATAAGCAAGTACAACCAAATCAACCCTAGAGCAACACATTGAGCAGAATCAGCAGTAATTCATAATACTAATCCTGCACTCATACTCCATCAACAACCAAAATCAAGTTCAACATCAAACACATAAACTCAACCAGAAATTCCTCAAATTCACAGACTTCCACCACAGTTCTCGCATTACCCATCTCAAACCAAGACATGCAAACCTGAATTCAACATTAAAACTAAATGCGGTATTGAAAATAGTAATAATTTTCAGGGAGTTAGGGTTTTACCCACCTGGTTCATAATCAATGAGGCAGGTAATGAATTGAAATGGTTTTTTTGCTGCAGTTGTATCGATCCCTGGTGCCCGGATTCTCCTCTAGAAAGTGCTTCTTCCTGGGTTAGTCCTAAATTCGTGCATCTGTTGTTCTTCCTCAGACTTCTTCTCCCCTGATTCCCAGAAATCCCATGCCCTTTCCTTTCTGATTTCGCCTCTATTCCTCTCCCTTTCGTTATGTTCTTTAATTTAATTATTTACTTCCATATATTGTAGTATTTGAAAATTGTAAATTTTTTTACCATAAATTTCTTAATATATAGTATTAGATTCGAAGAGTACTATCATAAAAAAATACATAATATTATAATCATTAATATAATACTGTACTACCTCTATTCTTTGATAAGTGTCAATTTTGTTAACTACCTTATTCCTTTTATTTGTCAAATTTAAATTTCAAATAATTAAAATACATATATTACCCTTAATTAATGAATCAAATTTTCATTTTACCTTTTAAAAATCTCATTTATTCCTCTTTTCCCTTAATGAGGAGTACACTTGTCCATACGTAATTTTTCACCCTATTTCCAAGATGCATTGGTTTTGTAAAATTAATTCATTTGACATTCAAAAAGGGTCGGAGGGAGTACTACGTAAATAATAACAATCAAACATACAAAAAGTAGACAAACTTGAAAAAGCTAACCAATTTTCCCACAAAATTGAACAACCAAACACAGAAATTTTTAGCTCTAGGTAAAATTGTTATATTAAACCCTCACACCAAACACAGTCCAACTTTTAACTCTCACACCCTGTTTTACAGCTTAAATTTTTAACTCTGGGAGATAAAATTGCTACATAAAACCCCTGACCACCTGTTTTACAACTGAATTTTTGTGAATATTGGAGGAAAGCTTGCATTTGACTCTGTAACAATGCTACCACAACGCTTTTATACACTGTACATACCAAAAGAACAGCATCACTAACCCAGCAGAAGAAAACTGAAAAACTGAATACCAATATAGATTAACTTTCACCTATATATCAACTCCTATGTACTACATACAATGCTAGTGGGACTGATTTCAAGACTGAATTTCGTATCCGGGTACAGTACATGACAGTATGACCTCTACCTATGGGGTATGGTCGGTCTGTCTATCGTCTACTGATGTTGTATCCATTCCTGAATAGCGGATCGAAGAGCAAGATTAGGGATAAGGTTGTGATTTGTGAGCTCTTCGTTCGTCATAGGGGACGTATCATGACCACTGTCGAACCAACCTCTGATAGCCTCTGCTTCGTATGTGAATCCGTCAGCAGCAATGTGTGGATCCTGCATTATTTCCTGCAAGTTGAATCCCGCCAACAATAAGCATAACCTAGCAAGATTTCATATGCATGTTTTTTTCTAAATACAAAATATGCGCAAAGGGGTCATTAAGGGAGCGTTTGGTAGAATCCCGAGTAAACTTTCCCCAATCCCCCCACTGGTGAAAATATTTAGGATGGTGTGTTTGGTTAGCTCATTTTCCAAGGGAAATTGGTCAACCTTTCCGAATTGACCATATTTCTCCATGTTTGGCAACTTTTAAACAATGGAAAAAAGTTTACATGGGTCCACAATTTGCCCATTCAAGTTAGGAAAAATTTTCCTTTGGAGGGTATGGGAAATGTTTATGGTGGAGGGTATGAGAAAATTCCTTAAATACCCCTAATAACATTGCAAGCCCTATATAAATGAAATTAAATAAATAAAGGTGGTTTGGACATTTTAGACATTTTTCCGGGGAAAATACAACTTCAACCAAACAATGAGAGAACTTTCCCAAGATTTTAGGATGTAAACCACCCTGTAAATTATACTTTTACAGGAAAAATTTTCCAAGGAAAAATTTCCCGGGAAAAATTTACCTAGGATTCTACCAAACATAGTGCATATGGTAGAATCCTAGGAAAAATTTTCCTGGGAACAATTTCCTTATGAAATTGTTTTACAATGTTTGGTTTACATCCTGAAATCCTCGGAAAGTACATAGAAAAATGTATACGTTTGGTTGCTTCCTTACTAGTTCGAGTTGGGTCTTGTTTTTCGGGATTGTTCAAACACAAGCAACAAGCTTTCTATGAGCTAGGGGTGAAACAAACCTGAAATATGGGGCACACAAAATGCCGCGGCACCACCCGCTCACCAGCCACCTGAAGTGCGCTCAAACCACTGGTTGACCCAGTCATTGGTTCAAGAACCCGCCACACGTGTGTTGCGAGGTCAGGCCGGTTCCCACTATCCTTATCACAGCACCTCAAAGCCATCCTAGCCAACTGCTCAGCCTGAACAAAGGGCCAATCCCCGGCTGAAGTATCCAAAATGTTGTTCAGATTGCCTTTCTCCAAAGCATACTGCACTTCATTGAGTATCCCCATGGCAGGTCTCCCGGTCAACAACCTCAACAATATGACCCCAAACGAATACACGTCGGAGTTCACTGTGAGCTCCCCCGTTGTGAGAACCTCCGGGTCCATGTACGTAAACGTGCCCTTTGCCTCGGTGGGTAAGAAAGAACTCGGGGTCTCGTCGGTTGAGGTTTCATCGGTTGAAATCACTCTGCAGATGCCAAAATCACTTAGCTTGGAAACAAGGTTGTCGTCGAGTAGTATGTTTGAAGGCTTTAGGTCACCATGCGCAATGCTGCTAGGGCGGCTTGAGTGGAGGAAGATCAGGGCTGAGCATAGCTCGGTGGCTATTCGGATTCTTGTATGCCATGGGAGTGGGGGAGTGTTGTCCTTGCAGCTTAGCCGGTCCTCGAGGCTACCGCCGGGTAGGTATTCGTAGACTAGCGCCCATGCATCGGGGCAAGCACCGATTAGAGTCACCAAGTTTGGATGCCGAAGCTTGCTTAAAACATCCACCTAGAAAGATTATGGGTACCATCTTCGATTACAATGTCTTCCATAAGAATCACCAAAAGATACAACCATTCCCAACGTGGGTCCCACTTATGCGGGGTTTTGGGAGATCCTGATGTAGCCAACCTTACCTCAACGGACATCATTGCGTGTTGAGAGGCTAATTCCAAGAGGAAACAAATCGCCAAAAACAATATATGTAGGGTGCATTCGGTTGAATTATGGGAAATATTTTTCGAGGAAAAACTTTCCCGTGAAAAGTTTACTTAGCTTGAAAGTGAAATAAAGGGTACCACATCAAAACTTTTCCATCGATTAAGTTCAACCAAACAAGGAAAATTTTGTCAAACTTGGAAAAGGTGACTAATTTTTCCAGGGAACTTTTCCAACCAAACGCACCAATATATAAAAAGAAGGTTGCTTTAGGATTACCTCTTGTTGGAACTCTTGAGGACCCTGCCTGCTAGTGGGATCAAGTATCTTGATTGCCACTTCCGTGTGACGAAGGAAACCCTTGTATATGCCTCCATACCCTCCTTCCCCGATTTTCAAAGACGGGTCAAAATGGTTCGTAGCTTGCTCGAGATCATAAAAGGAGAATTCAGAGAAGTACACTGGGGTATTTGAACTTGATGACCCCTCTCCGATTTGTGTCCTCAAAACTGAAGCTTCTAGAAGAGCATTATCCCTGTCTGTTTGCAACGTATCGCGTTCCTCCTTGTACTTCTGCAGCAACTCCACTGCAGACAGTATTTTCTCTTCCAACTCCCTCTTTGCAAGCTCGGATTTCTCAATTTCGCGCTCGAGTGACTCCTTCTGGTCAAATGCTTCCTTCAGCTCCTGAGCAACCGTGTCCCGTAGTTTCTTTGCATTTTGAAGCTCCTTCTTCCTCTTAACCAGTTCTTCTTCGATCTCTTTCCGTTGTCTAACTTCCTGACAGTACAATCTTTCCGCAGTTTTGACCTGCAGAAACTCCAGCGACAAAATTTGCATTAGCTAAAACGTGCTTCTAGAAACTGGTTTTTGCTAGGAATGTTCTGACAGAGAACTCTTACACAATGTCAATCTACCCGGCAAAGAAATCATGATCCTAATGGTAAATAAATCACATACAGGACACATTCGTATAAGCAGAGAAATGTTCTTCTAGAAGCTGACCTTTCGAATAGCATCCCGAGCTTGTGTCTCAGCTTTCCTACACCTCGTGGATTCATCGAAAGCTTCCCGTCTCAGATTCTCAGCCTCTGTCATGGCTTGCTCGAGTTGATCATAAAGATCATCGATCGTGCTGTTCTCCTGCTGAACCAAATAACAATCTCATTCACCCTCAAAATCTAAATCCAATATCCCAAAAATCCGGCTGGAAAACCGGGGGGGGGGGGTGTTTGTTCTGATGTAGCTGTTTAGGGTTTAAACATTTGCAAAACATAAGGATATAGAAAGGGAAACCCCAGAATTCGTACCAATACACTAGGAGGTGATGAGACATGATGCAGCTTGCTTTGAGTTTGAGGCAAAGCCACTAGTTCCAGACCAGTTGTTGGTACTTCTCCACTTGCAAATGATGAGCAGGGTGACGTAAAAACTGATTCGCTTTCTAGTGAATGTACCGAGGACAGCGAACAGCTTGCAGTTGATAATCGCTCGAATTCATCGGAGCTTCCTTCGTATCCACCAAAATCGGAAAGTCTTAGTTTGGAATTTAGTTCATGACTCAGAACCATCGGATCAGACTGATTATTCTCCAATGACATTACAGCTTCCCTAAGTTCAGACCAAGATAGTATTAGCATCATAGTTATTAAAATCATGATCCTGATCTACGACCCTACGATTTTATGATAAAAAATCCTCAATGCAATTCTACTATCTACATTCCAATCCACGATCCTACATGGGTTAATTCCGATCCTAACTACCTCATGGATCCGAGTTAGGATCCCGATTCTAATAACCTTGATTAGCATAATTTTAGAATTGATAATCCAAAAACATCGGTTGGTAATGAAGAACATCTACAAATGGACACTCAGATGCAAGCTCTGTGAATGTTGTGATGGGACATAAGAGGATGTTAGCTTTTCAACACAGTGAACAGGAAAGAAAAATAGCAAGGCATACCTTGTATGAACTAGAAGCCCTTTGCATATGAACCAAATGTGACAGAAATCAGGTGCATGTTGCCGCACATAATTGGCCTTCATTGACTTTGGTTCTACCATTTTCCTTGGATAGAATATGAACAAAAGAAGGAACCTCAGACAGTCAGACTTCATGTGTATCTATCAAAACAGCTCACTTTCATAGACAAGTTTTCTGTGTGATTTCACTTTAAAAGTCGCCCGATAATCTACTCAACTATTTGTAAGATGGACACAAGCTTATAGCAGTAAAATGAATAAAGGGGAGACTTGGATCGATACCTTGAGTATCTCTTGTTAGCTGCTGCACCCATTACAAGCCGCTCTATCCTGTGCCGAGATATTAGTCCCACAATTCCCTCCTCTATGGAGTCCGCCTCAACATATATTTTTTCCGCACTCACCTACCATAAAATTTATATAAATTTCTTTAAGATAAGTCCATGGGATTTCAGATGATAGAATTCAGCTTTGTTTCCTTAGAGAGAGAGTTTATACCCCATATTCTTTACAAATTTGAAGGTAATCATCTAGAACTCTAAGCATCTCTCGTGTTTCCTGTTCTCGAAATGCCATGAGTTCCTGTTGTCCCACTTGACTTGCCGGAAATTTCCCACCCACTGCACCAAAACATATGCAAAACAGTGAACACCACAATAACCCTATGCCTTTAAACCTAAAACCAGCAATGCCCCCCCCCCCCCCAAAAGAAAAAGCTCACAAGGTGGTATGGGTCTCACTTTTGCTAGTTTAGAGATGTATACAACCTTACCTTGACAAAAATCATTGTTCGTGAAGAGACTGATTACATCACACTAACTAAGAAGGTGAAACATGATCACATATTGCAAATAAATTGTTGGTTATTGCTAATTCGATGCTCTTAACCCCCAACCAAAAAAAGGACAAGTGTTTGCACATACTACATGCATCTAGAGTTTATACTCCATGATATCTGCAAATGATCACACTATTGAGAGCGAACAATCACACTATTTGGAGCACAACTCCAGGAGCATGTAATAAATTGCAATATCTTACTAACAAAAGAAATGACACAAATTCATAGTCATATTCCTTCCCATCCTTGATTAGCCTCCCATGAAAAGTTCAATGAAATGGATGAATACAAAGATCTATATGATTAACAATGACCCAACCAACAATCAGTCCAAACATTCTATATATACTCATACAAACATGGAAACATAAATGAAGCATAAGAAGTGAAGCAAACTAGCATTACTTGGCATAGGAATAAATTGGGCAGGCTGATGAACATGAATTAGGCAAACCTTCTTCTTCCTCTCTGACTTCTGCTTATGCAAAGCCCACATTAATGTCAGTTTGCTTTCCTTCACCACCTTCCCAACTGCCACAAATACCATATCATCTACCATCAAACCCCCTTTACTTTCACCCATCATTTGTCCGCTTGATTTTGAAGAAGATGCATCACTTTCTGGGTATTTCACTCTTCCTTGAAAGAATTCACCTTCAGAATCCACCATATCTTCAACTTCCAAACTCAAACTTACCCAATTGCCCAAAATAACCAATCAAATTCACAAATCAAAAGTACCCATCTGGGGTAATGTACCCAACTTGAGTTCAAGCCAAAAATAAGAGCAAAAGTTTGGCAACTTTCAACAGAATCTGATGAAATCTAAAGATGGGTTTGCAAGAGTTCACCAATTGAAGAGGTATCTTCTTAAAAAATGACAACTTTCTGGGTATTTCACCACCATATCATCACTTCCAAACTCAATCACTTACCCAATTATTGCCCAAATAATCAATCAAATTCAGAAATCAAAAGTACCCATCTGAGGTAATGTACCCAAATTGATATCAAACCAAGAATTTGATGAAATCTAAAGATGGGTTTGCAAGAGTTCACCAATTGAAGAGGGATCTTCTTACAAAATGACAACTTTCTGGGTATTTCACCACCACATCATCACTTCCAAACTCAATCACTCACCCAATTGCACAAATAACCAATCAATTTGATATCAAACCAAGAATGAGAGCAAAAGCTCAGCAACTTTCTACAGAATCTGATGAAATCCAAAGATGGGTTCACAGGAACTTCGCCAAATTCTGGAAATTTCAACAGAATTTCAACCAATTCAAGACGGATCTTCTTAGAAAAAACAGTACTTTCTTTGAGGTGGGCAAACAAAGTGGCACGAGGTGAATGGGTAGTGATCTGAACTTGCGGCAAAAGGGGTTACTTGGAATGGACCCTCGAACTGTAATATAGAAAGCATAAAACCTAAGAATTAAAAATCAAGAATTAATAAAGAAATTATAGTGAAAATGTGTGAAGTGAGAGAGTAGTACCCAGTTCAGACGCCATTTACTAAGTTGACGAAGCTTCCATAAGTGCAGAATTCTGGGGTCAATGTGGGGGGCTTCATCTGGTCATCTTCTTTATTAATCTGGGTTTGTTTTATTACAGATGATGCTTCTAAGAATTGAGTCAATTGACAAAGTTGGGCGAATATTCCCAAGATTTTTACTAAACTATTCCCTCCATTTACTAGGATCGTTGTATATCACGTGTGTAACTAATTTTTGAAAGTTTTAAGCATTCATTTTTCAATATATATAATTATATATAGTCATTTTTTATACAAAATTATTATTATTAAATTTGTAGAAATATTTATTCTTCACTATATATTTATAATAATAATAATTTGTTATATAAATCAATCTCTTTGTTCCAGAATAATAGTCCATTCTTCACAAACGGTTGTCCATTTTAATTCATTCATCCCAAATAATTTGTCCTAGTTCGACAAATGAGGTCAAACTTTTAAAATTTTGATCATTAATTTTTCAAATTATATATTAAGTTATTGTATATATGGGTAGGGGTGGAAACGGTGCGGTGCGGTGCGGTTTCGGTGCGCCGAAGCGGTGCACCGGATGAAACGGTGCACGAAATCCATAAACCGGACCCGGAACCGAATCACCCGGTTTTTAAAAACCGGTGCACCGACTTTAACGATGCGGTTTCACCGGTGAACCGGAACCGCATAAATTTCTATCAAACATCAAAAAATTTCTATTTAATCAAAAAAAAATCTCTATTTAATCAAAAAAAAAGTGAGAACCCTAAACCCTAAACTGGAAAATGAAAATTTGAAATACTAAAGCCTAATTCCCCCTTCCCCTTGCTCGACGGTCAGTGTCTCAGTGAAATACTAAAGTCCAACCCAATAACACATTAACACCTAATGTTCTTTTTTTTTTTAACTAGTTAACTTATATTATTTTTGTATTAATTTTTGGGTAGAATTTTTTTTAACCAAAATTTATATATATATGTATTTAATTATATTAACGGTGCGGTACCGGTTCCCCGGCGTTGTGAATATCCCAAACCGGAACCGCCCCGTTTAGTATCCGGATTTTTAAACCGGTTCGGTGTTGCCCGTTCCCGGTGTTTTTTCCGGTTTCCGATTCGGTGTGCCGGTTCCAGATTTTTCTTCCACCCCTATATATGGGTGTGCACCGGTCCAAATCTGGACCAGACCAGACCAGACTGAAGTAGTCTGATCCGGACACCGAATTTTCACTAAATAATAGACCGAACCGGTTTCACCTTAAACTCAGACCGGGTCGGACCGAGTAAATGGATGGCTCGACCCGACCCGGACCGATTGGACCATTTTCTTTATGTGTCAAAATAACTTTTAATGACAATAGTCAAATTCTTAACTAGCAAGTAGATGTCACCTTGATTAGGAAATTAGTGTTGGAGATTCTACCATAGTTGAATTTATTTTCAACTATGGTAGTTGAAATGTATAATTGCCCTTAATTTTGTTATTAAAAATTAAAATTAATATATATATTTACCATAGGACTTGTTACAATAAGTAAATCTATATGTTAAGTTATAATTTTTTACAAAATTGAATATTTTAAAGGAAATTCTACTATAGTTGATTTTTTTTTATAATTATCGTAGTTGAAAAGTGAAAAGACTATTAATTTTACCATAAAAAATCAAAATCAATGTAGGTTGATCAAAGTAACTTGATACAATAATTAACCATGTTTAGGAGGATACAAATCTTTTTAAAAAATATGATTTATTTTTAATAAATGAATGGTATAAAATTTTCAACTACCATAGTTGAAAATAAATTCAACTATGGTAGAATTTTCAAAAAAATAATAGTAACAGACAGTTTTTGTTTTAAAAAAAAAAAGGTGGCGGCTGCCTTCGATTAATAGTTATAATAATACGGGTGTCTTATGTTTACAAGTAGATAGTAGTCGCTCATAATTAGGAAATTTGTGTTTTTGAAAGGATATAATGAGTTGATTCAAAGGCAAGTAGACAATAATAATTATGCTTAAATATGGTGAGTGTATAATTTGAAAATATAAAAAAATAATTATATTTATGGACAAAATATCTATTGGATTTGATTTTAATTAAATTACATATATGTAGAAAAGTATAAACCGGGTTAACCGGTCCAAACCCGATTTTTTAAAATTTGGACCGGGACCAACCCGGAATTATAAAAATTATGGACCGGAGAACAGACCGAACATAACCGAGTTGGTCCGGGCCACGGGTTTTTCGGTCCAGACCGGAATATGCACACCCCTAATGTTAGAATATGGGATTGAGAAGAAGCTTTGAGGCGTGAAAGGATCACTATCTTTAAGACAAGATTTCGCCCCTAATGCAATATCGTGTCTCCAGGATACAACAAAGCTCCTGGATTGATATATAAATATACATTCAATCCCTCTGTTGATCAGTTTCTATGGATAAGGATGATGATGCTGATACAATTGACAGTTTGGCAGTTAATCCTATCCAACTGCATTGAACTACAAAGAAGAAAACCCTAAAATAATAAATAAATGTTATTTAGTTGTCTGCTCCTAAAGCTTCGTGCCAAGTGCCCAAGTGCGCCTAATAAGCGCCAAAAGCGTCGCTAGCGCCTTTCAGCCCACGCCGCGCTTGCGTGTGCGGTTCAATGCAAACCCAAGTACAGACTAGCCCAGTCCAGAGTTTATTACTTATAAACTCATATGACTCCTTAACTTATAAAGAACCATAGGTTATTTTATTTTCCCCATGTGGGACAATAAATAGGAAACCTATTTATATTTTCTAGGAGCTAGAGACAACTCTATTCTATCCATGTGGGACATTTGATAGAATCAATACACTATTCTATCCATGTGGGATATTTGATAGAATCAATACATTTATTTCCTTATTATTTTCACTAACTATTCAACACCTAATTGTATATGGCTATCAAAAATCAAATTTATAATGAAATTATTTTTACTTAAATGCGACGATATGATTCTCGTAAATGTATAATGTTAGAAATCGAAAAATAGAGTAATTTGTCGAAAATTGTAAAAACTCAAAACTATCAGTTATTATAGAAACAGGAATATAAACAAAAGTTTAATATTATCCCAAACTTGTTTACTGATATAATGTATAATGATGAAAATATTGTTTAATGTGACTAATCGAAAAACCATACAAAAGAGGTCAAAAATTAAATTATATACTCCGTACATACCATCTTTATAATTACTCATTAAAAAATCTTAAAATTTTGGTGATGTCATTCATAATTAATAATTTGTTTAAAGCTAACTTCTTAGAATCATCAAGCCCTCAAAACATGTCATAAACCTGAAATTTAAATTCCAAATGTCACAATCTTAGAGAGAGAGTCACAAATCATAATCCAAAATTATATGGAATTTTCTGACATGAGATTAGTTATTTTGCTTTCTTTTGGCTCAGAATGTGATTAGTTAGATAGGTAGGTGTATTTATTGATTTATTTACTTTCCAATTGATAAGATTAGTTAGTAATATAATATACTCCTATTTTACATAATATGATGACATATTTTTTCCTTTATGTAACCTTTCAACAGCAATTCTCAACCTACCAAATTGGCATGCTTTTTGCTGTGGTCATCTTATTCCCTTGGCAGTTGGCACACATGCTAACCATGGATTTACACAAAATTGACTCAAATCTATCCAAATTTTATTCATAGTTTATTGGTTAACATTCCTCAGCCTCATACAACAAGAGATACAAAGGAAAATAAGGGCTTATTCATGGCATAATCATAGTCAGCGGGGACGTTATATACGCCCACGACCTGCATTCTGGGAACAAGCATTCCGAAGTTAAAACTAGACTAAATTTGTGTGAAAATTCGTAACCCGCGTGTTAGGTTAACGACCTAGAAAGCGTTCCTGGTAACTAGGGGCATAATACTAGTTTTGATGGACATAATTAACTACAATTAGCAACATATTTTGTATAACAAATTATGAAAACTAAATCAATCTTGGAAGAACCAAGGCATAGAATAGATGATCATCATAGTTTGGTGTAGCTTTGCAAAGATTCCAAAGCAAACATTATTCTCTCCTCTAAGTCCTTCCCTATGGCCTCGGATTCCTCGGCTCTTCTTTCGAGTAATAATTTCTGATCCCTGGTAGCTCGGGGTTCTTGTAGGGCCATGTCTCGCTCCCTTTTTGTACGCGTGAGCTCTTCTTTGGCCTTGGCTAATTGCTCTTCGATTTCGATCCTCATCCTCACCTCTTTGTAGTACAAATTTTCCACCTCGATTGCCTACAAAAATGGTGCGGTATGAAATCATTTATCGGCAAGACTAGCTCTCAGCAGGCAAGAGTGACTGACTGCTGCGGTGAGAGTAAGACTGCTTACATCTGAATCTTCTCAGACCCCACATAAGCAGGATCCACACTAGGTCGTGGTGATGTTACTGTTGTAACTTGTAACATGAAGCTACATGACTAGGAAGTAGTGGGTTGGGACACGTGCAGATAGGGTTCAAACAAGTCGGGTTATTCGACTTTCTTCTTAGTTTCTCGATTAATTCAACCAAAGAATCTAAATGCAAACCTAATATGCGAAAAGTCACGCTGCAAACAGGGTTTAATGTAGCAGTCTTATCACCTGACCTATTCAAAGAGACTGGTTCTAATTGACCCTAGATCCAAGATTTAATTTTGAAATCGTTCAACCAAAGAGTAGGGTTAGGTTAATATTGATCCTCCAAAACATGGGCTGCTTTGGTTTGAGATAGGTTGATTATTACTTAAGTATGTTCTTGGTAAAAGCAAGTAGTAGTACTTTTTCATTCAGAAGCTTATACATACCATGTGAATTGCATCAATGGCCTCTTTTACTGCTTCTCTACGCTTCATAGACTCTTCAAACGCCACCCGCTTCGCAGCTTCAACCTCTAATGTGGCTCTCTCAAGTCGATCACAATGCGAATCACTCAAACTAGCTTCCTGTTACATAGTTTGACAAAGAAACTCCACGAGTAATCAGAAATTGATCATTTGGTTCAAAGTATAGATGAAGAAAAAACACTACTTACAAGAGAGTTTGAGGATGATGAAGGGACTTGCTTTTCCTCGGGGTGTCTTTCTTCAGCAACAGAAAGCCAAAACAAAGTTGAAAGAGTAGTCGTAGTAGCAGTAGTGGAAGAATGTGAAAAGTTCCCAGATAACCGAGACAAACTGAATGTCGATGCTCGGCCGCACTCATCAAAACTTTCTTCACAGTCTGCCCTCCTGTGACTGTGACGACTGGACTGTCCACTGCCACTCGCCGTCTCGGTCAGTCTTGGCTTAGGACTTTTCAGTTCATTTTCGGTTCCATCATTCAGATGTGACTGCTTGGCGCGTTCCCTGAAAGTAATTAGCAACTGTGGCTTATGATTCGGTGTAATATAATGTCTTTGACATATGATAATGATATAGGTGAGGGGAGCGGGAACGGGAACGGGAGAGGCAACGAAAAACACACCTTGTATAGATCAGATGCCCCTTGCATATAAACCATGTTTGACAGAAAGAAGGTGCATGTTGGAGAACATAATTCGCCTTCTTAGATTTCGGTTCCATCATTTTCCTGAAAGTCCAATTCGATAGAAACCCATCACCAACACAAGAACATATATATCATGCTTCATTTTGTGTGCATTTTGACAGGAAATGGCACATTCAGACATTGAGTTAAACGCTCCATTGATTATGATGAAGAAACCACAAACCGAGAACTGATCAACCTAAAATCTCGAAAACACTAACACAACATACACACCTCGAATATCTGTTATCAGCTGCAGCTCCCATTACTAGACACTCGATTTTATGTTGAGATATCAGTTCCACAATTCCCTTCTCTACTGAGTCTGTTTCAATGTACAGTTTCTCTGCTTCGACCTAGCCGTAGGTTCAAGTATAATGTAAGCAAATTGCGACCGACTATAACCCTTCTCTCTTTTTTTCTTTTTTTTTTCTTGTTTTGTGGGGGGGGGGTGATGACAGGGAAATGAATCAAATGACAAAGAAAGATACCCCTGCATTTGCACAAATGTGAAGATATTCATCCAAAATCTTGCACATCTCTCGTCTCTCTTTATCCCAATGCGCACTTACAGCTTGTTTCGAGAACGAGCTTATGGGGAATCTCCCACCCACTGTAAATGAAGAAACATTAGACAACTGATAAATCCAAGTGTTTTTCTTCAGAAAACTCACTTCGGTTGATATTCAAATACCAGTACTCGTCATTTGATTGATCGTTTATGGAGCTCAAGGTCACAGTTTGATCGTCACAGTTTCAACATCTCATTCACAATACTAAAGACATCTCCTTGGGTAATTTTCAGAGTTAATTTGGTGAGCTAAAAATACGAACTTGAACACTTCACAATCTGGTTTTTGGATGCTAATATATTATAGTTTAGGGGGTACTGGATTTTCAATGCAAATTTAGGCTAAATTCCGGCGCATAATTGTCCATAAAAACCCCGTAAAGTTTGTATATATCACCCACCCTAAAAGTACAGTGTCCCCTAAGAAACAGACAGACTCCTAAGAAGATAATACGATATCGAATCCAAACCTTCATACGGTTCTTGTTCTTTGATCTAAGGAACACATTGAACTAACCAAAGAGCAACAACAAAAAGGCAAATATAGCACCATAAAATGGCTAACATATTCCCTGGCTACATGCACAAACAATGGATGAAAAGAAGTGAATTCGGAGACTCACATATCGGTATAGTTTGCGCAGGTCGATGAACATGAAGTAAGCATACTCTTTTTCCTCCTGAATTCTGAAGAGCCCATAACAAAATTGACCAGCAAGCTTTTACTTCTTTGCTCACTGCAACATACAGTTTTTGATCACCATCATCATCAACCCCATCAACAAGCTCAAATTCCACTCCCTTTGTTGCTTTCATAGTCATACTTCAGATGATGTTTCAAAACCACCAAATCCAATACTCTGAAATCCTGCTTCTAAATTTTAAATTTCGCGATTCAGATAGACCGGTTCCAATTGACCCCACGATTTTCAAAACCACCCTAGTTCCCCAAACCAATCTCTAAGGCCTTCCCAACCCCAATAAGTGATGGAACATACAGAAAAACATGCAAATTCACCCCTCTTGAATGTGCTAAAGGGTCAACTTTTTTTCAATTCAAAAGTGATCGAACATATAGAAAAACATTCAAATTCAACCCTCTGAATGTGCAAAAGGGTCAACTTTTTTAATCAAAGACTCCACAAAAAAGGGACCTAAATCCCCTAAACAAACAAGTTCAAATGCTAGAAAACAAACCCTAAACCCAAAATTTCAACAAAATTCTAAAGTGGGCAATGAACATAACCCAAATAAACAATTATTGTTATCCCTAATGATGTAATCATGCAAATGATTTGGTGGGTATATTGAATGAGACAGGGAGTGATGGCCAAGTTTAAAAGATGATCAAATCAGTAGTGCGCAAAGATCGAAATGAAAGTGACCCTTTATTTGTTTTTCTACAAAAGGGGTTTATTCGGGTTTGATTTAGTCAAATGAATGTCTAAAATGAGAAATGAGAAGCAACTAGTATAAAATTAGGGTTTAAGAGGGGTTTACCGGATTATGAGAATAATTAGGGTTTGAAATAATTAGTTCCAAATCTTGCGGGGCTTCAACTCTATCCCCTGTTCTGGTTGGCTCTAGATTGTATGGCCTACTAACGGCCGGCTGTATGCAATAGTTTACGATCATGGCGGTTGATTCGTGGAATTTGTTCTATGATTTTGAAATTTGGAACAGTGAGAAATAAGGTGGCAATTGTAGTGGAATTCCCAAGCATTTTTAATTTATACAGGTCAACGATACTCTCCACGTTGATGTCCTAAATAAATGTATTTTAATGTTACCGAAAATGCATATTCACCAAAACATGTGCTCCGAATATAATTATTGTTCATTAAAATATATTAAATTATTACTCCCTCCATTTTATATTGATTGTCATTCTTTAATTGATAATTTTTTACATAATATGTTATTAACAATTGCAATATTATATTTTTATGATAGTATTTTTCATTAAAAATCTAATGGTGGTAATTTTATATAACAACTCATTGTATATATTGAGAAATTTATGGTCAAAATTTTTATAATTTGACTGCACAATTTTCAAAGGCAACAATTAATATGGAACAGAGAGAGTAACTATCAATAGCATAATTGTTCATTTCTATATATCCAGAACATGTACTCCGCGTGCATGTAACATACCTTCAAAACTAGAAGCTACTTCCTTAAGAGCATATGCAATGCAAAATTCCATCCATGGAATTTTGATATCCTCCCTCCTAGTTGACACACCTTCTCTCCTCCTTTTTCATCATTCCTTTGAGTTCTGGAACTCTGCAGCATTCCAGAATTCAAAGGAATGGAAGAAAAAGAGGAGAGAGGGTGTGCCAAGTAGGAGAGAGAGTGTCAAAATTCTATGGATTTCATTCCGCATTGCTAGTGCTCTAATAAGCTTACATTTTTTTTTAAAGATTATTCTAAGTCGAAAGAATGAACTGGTTGCACCTCAACCTTTGTTAGTTGATATTTTAAGTAATGGAACACAAACAAATAATACTAATCTTTATGTTCCTCGATATCGGTCGATTTTGGCTTTTCATGATCTACATTGTAGTATAATTTGACTTTCATTTCTAACGTAATATATTTAAAAAAAATACAACACTACATGTTACAACTAATCTAAACACTAAAATAATCAATATTTATAAAGATTAACTACCTGATCCATTGCAACACTCAATATAAAGGTATTTTAGTTGAAAATTTTGAACTTTGAAATCCATAGTTACCCTTAGATTATGTTTAATAATGATCCTTAATGAATCACTCGCTAACATGGTGAGTAATTCTTTAAGTTTAGGAGTGATCCATGATAGATTGAGTTTAGGTGTGATCCATGATAAATTGAATATGAGGCAAAAGATAAAGAGACGAGGATGACCTAATGGATTGAAATTCTAAGCAATATGTGAATTAATCAAATATGATCTTTAAGTGACCCTTTAAGTTTCGGGTGATTTAATTGGATTTAATATGAGCCAAAAAACTATTGTCAAATAATATTTAAATTTCATTACTGTTAATTACTTGGATTTGCCAATACCAAATGGATCGCCCCACTCTTTAATGGCAGATCCCCACCAATCCAATCCAATCAATCCAAGGATGACCTTAATTAGCCTTTCATTGAAGGGCAAAAGCAAAATCAATTAGTAGATAAGTTTCTTAAATTAATTACTAATGTCTTGGCATTGATAAATAGAAAAATTATGAACAAAAGAAAAAAAAATACTTAAAGCAAAAATTAAAATGGGATGGATGTAGCAAAATAGAATGATAAACAACGGTAAGAGAGGAAAATAACAACAATTAATAAGGATAGATTAATACTTTGCCAAATAAAAAATAAACATTGATAATCACTAGTAATAAATTTGCCAAGTAGCTGACATTGAGAGAGAAACTCCAACCCTAAGATTGACAATTTGACATAGCTAACATTCTTTTATCAAACTTTATAAATCTTGAACATATATACTCAGTTAAGCAATATAGTTTGTTTATTATTTTGCCATGTGTAGTACTAGTATACCTGTTTATCCATTTCCATTACAACAAGAACACAAAACCCACCATATAAAAATAGTGGGCTTACACTATCAAAGTAATACATGTATGTATGGAAAGTGCAGTAAACATGTATTTACAGAAACAAAAGCACACAACCAACCCTACACAAACCTCACAACACCACAAATGCACTAGAATAACCCTCAAAGTGGTGGACTGACCCAAACAGTCCCTTTGAAGCCCCAAAATGGTGTATTCTGTACACGCCCGGCTTCGCAGACTCCGGGATCCTCCACTCTATGGTGGCCAGACTCCTCGGGCTGAACTTGCCCGGCCTGGACCACTTGAACCGGACACAGAAGTCATCGTCGTCGTAGACTGGGTCCCATGTGTCCGGCGGGTCACGGAGGATCTGGACCAGGGCGAATGTGCCCTCGGTCATGAGGTCATTTCTCGGACAGGATGACCAGAAAACGACGCTGACCGTGTCGCCCTTTCTGAAGGTTGCATTCTTGGGGACGTCGGTTTTGAGGTCTCCGAACTTTACGCCGACCGGGGTGGAGTCTAGAACGACCGGGGGGAGGAGGCTCAGCTGCTTGTTTAGGAGGTCGAGCGGCTGAGGCCCCGGTTCAACAGTCTGTCCCAGGACCAGGGCGGTTGCGAGCTTCTTGAATTCTTGAATGAACGCGCTGAGGGTGTGTGGACCGTACAGAGTGGAAGCACCCTGTCAAAAAATGGAATGGTGATCAGGAAATGGATTGTGTGTGCTGATAGGAGTGGTTGTATTCTTGTGAGAAGAAACGACAAACTTCCTTCTTTACCGCTTATGATTGTAAAAGAAATGGTGATCAGTAAACCCCCGATCTTGACCAAAATCCAATACCCCAGAAATTGAGAAATGCCTGTTGATTCGGGCAAGCGGGTTGGGTTCTGGACGGGTCAGTTTTGGGTTTATTTACGTTTCGGGTTTGGAAATCGTGTTCAAAACCCTAAACTTACAGGTGATTCGGGTCAATTTTCGGGTCGGGTCAAATTCTGTCAGGTCTGCCCCGGCAGGGAGTCTTTGGATCCCCAATTGCAGATTGACCTCTAGGATGGACATGGAAATGCAACATAAGGACCCAACAATTTATAAGCAATGGCTCAACAGGAGAAATGTCATGACCTAATTTGGCAATTGGCAACACTGACCTCGTATCTTTGGACCTGGTATTCTTCATACGTGGTAACGTATTGTGAATACGTATTAGTCAAGCCTGCTATGACAATATGAACACCGTTGAATTCTCCGGTGCCTGATGCTGTAAGGACTGTCTTTACAGCGTCTCGAAGCCGCCTGCCAGACATTGTTGTGAATTCTGAGGAAAAGGTCAGGAAAGCCATCAGCATATTTTAACAAACTTTTAATTTTACCAAACATGTTTCCTACAAAAAGCTAATAAATGACACAGTTGTCTTGAAATATCCGGCTCTTTCAAAGTTGAAAGGAGCTTCCTAGAAGTATACCGGCCAAAGCTTAGAAGGATGCAATTAGTTTCTGACTAGGGAAGATACCTAAGATGCAGCGATCAAAAGGAAGAAGAAACTAAAGTTCAACTAACCTATCCTAGTCAAATGTAGAAGATCCATTAGATAGCGACAAAGGTGAATGAGTATAGTTTGAATGAAGGCTTATTGTCTGCTCCTCAGAGACAGTACTTTACACGAAATCTAGTATATGGATCAACTGTTAGGAGATCCTGACAAGCATAATTTAGGTGAAGTGAAGAATCCATCCATCCATCCAAATCCAACACTCTGAAATCCCCGCCACCGGCACCAAGAGATTATGGAGGGTCTACATTTATCCCTGAATTTTGTGAATCAAAGAGACTGGTCCCAAAGATCCAAAATTTAAAAACAGTTCGCTACCTATTACTCCATGGCAAAGATGCATAGGAGATTTAGTGAGGCATTACATTATCCTGTTATGATCTAGGGCAAAAAAAAAAAAAAATCATTTTCAACTATCTAGATTATGGACAAAAAAAGAGCCTAACAAGACACTTTTGATTGAAATTCTAGAAGCTATGCATACATGGAAACAAGAGCAGGGCTGAGCAAAGAACATTCACATCCTTATCTTGATTATACGAATGCCAGAACTTGGAATAGTAAACTGGAATGGTAAGTATGAGACAGAAAATAACAGCAGATATTTAAAATAAACATAAACGACTACCTGAAGGTACACTGAGAATAACAAACTGCCCAATTCGCAAGATTTGTATAGGAAGTATTGCAGGCTGCAGATCACAAATTTACATTAGGTTAAGCCTTGCCGACAAAACATCACTATCCCCCCACACCAAAAAAAAAAAAGGGAAATCAGATAACTAAAACTTCAAAGTAGATATTTCTATGCCAAAAACATCACTTTTAGATAAGGGTATGCCAGGAAAAAAAAGATCACATGCATACATTCATCAATTAAACTAATGTACAAGCACGAATGAACTTACCGCCCAATCATATGGCACTTTCATTTCACCAGTATCAAGTAGAATAGGTTTTGGTTGGTGACACTCAACCTGTTTCTTGTCCGGTGTTTTCAGCACATTACGCACTAATCTCCAGAAGGGGTTACCCTAACATTACGCAACATAAGAGCAGTGCTATCAGCTTATCTGACAAGCATTGCAGAAACAAACATATATCTAAAAAACAGGAGTACAAATTCAATTATGTTAACTACCTTGTCATCTCCCTGCTTAAAATCAAAGGCTCCAGGGCCATCAGTAGTCCCAGCGGCAAAGGCAAATCCCATTGCAGCAGGGCAAGTTTTGACCACCTCGGTCCCACCTCCCTCTTTAGGGATCGACACTTCGAGATTAGAGAAATCCACATAAGCATGGCGGTAATCAATCTTCCCTTTTATCTGTTCAGATGCTGCATTGAACAGATCCACAGCTTTGCTCGCTTGTCTTTCTCCAATTATGCGCGTGCTCTCAAATTCATCAGGATAACTGCAGGAATGGCGATATTTATGGTTTTGCTTAGGCAATTGAAATTCCACTTCACTACTTCAATTGGGAAAATTTACAAAGTGCTAGTGTTCTACTCACCCTGGCCCTCGTCCATAGCAAAGCTCATTCTTCCCACCACATGTGCTATGATTGAAATCACAAGGAAGTCCTGTGTCAATGCAAAATGCACCAAGAACATTTGGGCTAACATCGCCGCAATTTGACTGACAAAATGCAGCCACGAATTTCGGTTTGTCACCTTGCCTAAGAGCACTTCTGACACGCTTAGAAATGCTCAAAAACTTGGTCACTCCTCTCCTAGAAGAAGCCTGGAAGGAAGCAGCAAGGTCCAACAATTCATGATCTGCATAAAACAAGCATTAAACATGCTTCAGCAGTTGATAACCAATGTAAAACTATCTTTTAAAAAGATATTATTCTCAAACATTATATCGTTCATCCAAAAATAAGGGAGACTAGTAGTTCCGGCCTAGTGAAGCATTTAAAAAAAAAAGACTTAGGTCAAGAGGAATTATGGAGCTATGGCAACTAAAAAGCAATTATCATCATAGCCTCTAATCTGAAGGCATTTGGGCATTTTGGAAAGTATTCTAGACTTATCCTATAAAAGCAGTACTTGATACTTACGGTTTTCATGATTCTCAGAAATAATGCTGGAAACCCTCCTATGAACCACTTCAACAGGTTGTGCAAGGTAACCACGAGAAAACAGACTCCCACCATCCCTTCCCTCAAACCAGTCTTCCATGAATCGAGCAGCAGCCCCTTTGTTATCCCCGCTTATCAAGGGATTTGTACGACTCATGGAAGTTCCATGAGTTGCAAACCAGTTAAAGCTGCCAACAGGACCCCATTCAGCATCCACGAACTTCAGAAGAGTCATTTCCTTGTCAACATCGTATTTGTACTTAGCGCGCTCTTCAGTAGGATTGTTCAAATAAGCACTCGGGCTGCGACTAATACTAGCATCAAGAAGTTCCCCTGTGGAAAAAGCAGGATAACAATAATAGAGTTAAGTGATGCATATTCATATCATAAGCATCATGAAAAAGCTATCAAAGATCTTACAATACTCTTAAATGAGCTACAAGCTTCTAATTCACGTGACATCCATGGTAGCTTCGATGGAAGAGGTTTATTGAGCTACTTACAACAAGATCCATGAAGATTCATCTACATCAAAGTTGAAGGGCTTTGGAAGATCTACATCATGGTTTTTGAATCTTTAAGTTTGGACTAGCATTGAGCTAGTTATCATCATTTTATGTACATTTGTATCTTTGTGATGTCACTTTTGTATTGAGTGATGTAAGCCAAAATGGGCCTCATTCTTGATGTATGTCACGCCTAAAGGGAGGTGTGATTACTATAAATACCCCCTTTATGGTGCCTTGTAAACACAATCTATTGAATCATAATAAACACACAAAATTCTCTCTAAAGTTGTCATGCTTTAGTTTCTAGCATTCTAGCTAGGAGTTTCGAATTCCTTGAGGGGATTTCGTTCAAATCTTCTCTTCTATTCCAAGAGGGAGCAATCTTGGATGGTGCAAAGGAGGAGTTGGATATCAAATTGATTGTGGTGCGTCTATATCAATCAAGGAGGTTTCCATTGCCAATTCTATCTTGTTTCTACATCAAGTCGTATTGTTCTTCATTGGTTGGTACGTTTTGCTTAGCCTTTTGTTTCTCTTGATTGTCATTCTTGTCATAATCATTAGAACTCTCGTCCAAGCCTTTCGTTTCATACCTTTTTCCATTCGTTTCATTCGTTTGTTTGAGAAATCAACAATCACAAGTTCTTACTTGTGAACGATCCGTTTTCATTTCGTGTATAATGGATTAGTTTTGATTCATTATGCATCAAAAGTGGTATCAGAGCTTAGCTTGTTGATATCTCTCGTTTCTTGCATTGTTTTACACCTTGTTTTCATCACATTCACACGCCACCCTTGAGTTCTTCCAAGAACTCATCAAGAATTCATCAAGAATTCATCAAGAACCTTAAGCTCCACAAAGAACCCTAAGACCAAACACTAACCTAGCCAAATCCGTCCCTTACCCCACGTGAGTTCTAAGTTGACATCAAGATTGAATCAAATGGACGAGTCTCAAACTAATTCACCTAAGGATGTTGATGCTATGAGGATGCGAATTGATATGTTGCAAAAACAATTAAAGACCTATATGGATTTGAACCGTGCTTTACAAAAGGAGTCTTTAAATGTTGATGAAGGTGCTTCATATGGCACGCCTAGTTCACTCTCAAGAAGGGGTGAACGTTTTGATTTTAAAGTTGAAATACCCGAATTTGATGGTAGTTTAGATCCGGAGGTATTTCTTGATTGGATTCAAACGGTTGAAAGAGTGTTTGATTTGAAAGAAGTTAATGATGAGCTAAAAGTGAAGTATGTAGCATTGAAGTTGAGAAAGCATGCTTCTATTTGGTGGACTAACTTGCAAAAGAAGCGACAAGCACAGGGAAAGGACAAAATTCGTTCATGGGAAAAGATGAAGTCCAAATTGCAAGGCAAGTTTCTACCCCAAAGCTACGTCCAAGACAATTATGTCAAGCTTCAAAAGCTAGTTCAAGGATCCAAATCGGTGGAAGAGTATACTAAGGAGTTTGAACATCTCCTTTGGCGTTGTGATTTGAAGGAGAATGAGCCACAAGTTTTGGTACGTTTTCTAATTGGTTTAAATGATTGGATACGTAATGTTGTTGAGTTACATTCTTATCAATCATTGGATGAATTAAGTACTTTGGCCTTGAAAGTAGAAAGGCAAAGGAAAGAAAGGGGAAAAGATACCATGAGAACGTACCCTACACAATCCAAACCCTATACAACACGTCCACCTACCCAAACACAATACAAAACTCCACAAAATCAGCCCCCATCCTCCCAAAAACCCTACGGCAAAACCCCACAAAATCAGCCACAAAATCCCCCATCCAAACCCCATGTCCAAGAATCAAGGACATTGCCTCCAAGAAGATGTCTTAGGTGCCAAGGATTGGGCCATATTGCATCCGAATGTCCTAACAAACGTGTAGTTTCTCTTGTTGAATATCAAAGTGCTTTATATGTTGAACCAAGTTGCCATGAAAGTGAGTATGAAGAAGAGCAACTTGAGGAGGAAAATGACGTTTGTGAAGAGGAAAATGTGGAAGAAGCGGATGATGGAGAATTACTTGTGTTGAGGAGGGCATTAAGCGTGGCTTCTACACCAAACGAATTGGAGCAACGTGAAACTATCTTCCATACTAGATGTACGGTTCAAGGGAAGGTATGTTCACTCATTATAGATGGTGGTAGTTGTACTAATGCGGCTTCTACTATAATGGTTGAAAAATTGAAGTTAGAAGTGAGTTCTCATCCCTCTCCTTACAATATACAATGGTTGAGTCATGGGAAGGGTATTAAGATTGATAAACGTGTGCTTGTATCTTTATCCATTGGGAAGAGTTATAAAGATCAAATATGGTGTGATGTAATACCAATGGATGCTTGCCATATTTTGCTTGGGAGACCTTGGCTTTTTGATAGGTACGTCACACATGATGGGAGAATGAACACTTATTCCTTCACCATCAACAAGAAGAAGATCACATTGGCCCCTTTGCCACCTTCTTCTATCATTCGGCCACCCCAACAAAAGGAGCAAGAGAAGGAGTCCAATATTGTTTCTTTGCTAAAAGCGGATCAACATGAGTTCCATGAGCAAAAGGAGTTGATTTTGGCTAATTTGCAAGAGGAACAAGTCGCCCAACTCGTGAACACCCACGGCTCCAACCCATCCTAAGGAGGTTCAATCATTTGTTCCCTAATGAGATGCCACACGGTTTGCCACCAAGAAGGGAGATAGAGCACAAAATTGATCTCATTCCCGGAGCCATCCTTCCAAACAAAGCGGCATATAGAATGAATCCTAAGGAAGCTCAAGAGGTACAAAAACAGGTTGATGAGCTACTTTCAAAGGGTTTGATAAGGCCTAGCATGAGTCCATGTGTCGTTCCGGTGTTACTAGTTCCAAAGAAAGATGGTTCGCAACGCATGTGTATGGATTGTAGGTCCATCAACAAGATAACTATCAAGTATAGATTCCCTATTCCACGCTTGGAGGATCTACTTGATGAGTTATATGGGAGTGTTGTCTTCTCCAAAGTGGATTTGAGAAGTGGATATCACCAAATCCGCATCCATGAAGGTGATGAGTGGAAAACGGCTTTCAAGACAAAGGAAGGTCTATATGAATGGTTAGTCATGCCATTTGGTCTTACTAATGCACCTTCTACATTCATGCGTTTAATGAATCATGTATTGAAGCCTTTGATTGGCAAATGTGTAGTAGTGTACTTTGATGACATTCTTGTATATAGTAAGAGTGAGCTTGACCATGTAAAGCATTTAGAGCTAGTCATGTGTATTTTGGAGAAAGAGAAGCTCTACGCAAACATGGAGAAATGTTCCTTCTTCTCACCCAAGGTCGTCTTCCTTGGATATGTGCTTTCACAAGATGGTATTCAAGTGGATCAAGGAAAGATCAAAGCTATACACGAATGGCCTACACCAACGTCCATCCATGAGGTACGATCATTTCATGGTTTAGCTTCTTTCTATAGAAGATTTATCAAGAATTTTAGCACTATTATGGCTCCTATGACCGAGTTGTTGAAAAATAAGGAGTTTGAATGGAGTAGAAGTGCTGAAAAGGCGTTTGAAATGATTAAAGAGAAGCTTTGTAATGCACCAATACTTGTCTTGCCATGCTTTGACAAAATCTTTGAAGTTGAAGTAGATGCAAGTGGTGTTGGTATTGGAGCGGTTTTGTCTCAAGAAGGAAGGCCAATTGCTTATTTTAGTGAGAAGTTGAATGAGGCAAAGAGGAAGTATAGTACGTATGACAAAGAGTTCTATGCCATTATAAGAGCTCTTGAGCATTGGAGACATTATCTACTAAGTGGAGAGTTTATTCTTCATAGTGATCACGAAGCTCTCAAATACATCCAAGGGCAACATAAACTCAATCCAAGACATGCCAAATGGGTTGAATTCATGCAATCGTTCCAGTTCGTGATCAAGCATAAAGCCGGCCATTTGAATAAAGGTGCCGATGCTCTTTCAAGAAGGTACTTGCTTACACATATTCTTGATTCAAAAGTTGCTGGATTTGATCATATTAAGGATTTGTATGAGAATGATCAAGATTTTAAAGAAGTATTTGAGCTCTCAAAGAAGCATCCACACGAGATGTTTCATATTGAAGAGGGGTTTCTTTTCAAAGGAAATCAACTTTGTATCCCAAGGAGTAGCTTGCGTGAATTATTGATCATGGAGGTTCATGGAGGAGCCCTAGCTGGTCACTTTGGTATTGAAAAGACTTATTTGATGATGAGAGATCATTATTTTTGGCCAAGCATGATCAAAGATGTTGAGCATATTGTAAAAAGATGTGGGACTTGTAATCTTGCTAAGTCTCATGTTCTACCACAAGGGTTATACACGCCTCTACCTATTCCCTACCATCCATGGGAAGATGTGAGTCTTGACTTCGTTGTGGGTCTACCAAGGACTCAAAGAGGGAAAGATTCTATTATGGTTGTTGTTGATAGATTCTCGAAAATGGCACACTTCATTCCTTGCCATACTACCTATGATGCTACTAAGGTTGCAAATCTCTACTTTAAAGAAGTTGTGAAGCTACATGGTATTCCAAGGACCATGGTGAGTGATAGAGATTCGAAATTCCTTAGTCATTTTTGGATTACTTTATGGAAGAAGTTGGGTACAAAGCTCAAATTTAGCACGGCATGTCATCCCCAAACGGATGGACAAACTGAAGTTGTCAACCGTACATTGGGAGCCTTATTACGAGCTTTGGTGAGCAAGGACAAGAAAAGTTGGGATACTTTGCTAAGTCATGCTGAATTTGCTTATAATCGGAGTCCAAATCGAGCTACAAAGTTATCTCCATTTGAAGTTGTGTATGGTAAGAACCCTCTCAAGCCTATGGATTTATCTCCTATGTCTACATCAACTAAATTCAGTTTTGAAGCTAGTAAGAGAGTGGAGGAGATTAAGAAGTTCCATGAGGAGGTTCGTGAAAAGATTATGAGGTATACTCAAAGGATTGAAGAGAAGGTCAATCAAAAGAGGAAGAAAGTTATTTTCAAACCTGGAGACTTGGTATGGATACACCTCAAGAAAGAAAGGTTTAGAATAGAAGAAATCAAAACCAAGAAGTGATGGTCCTTTTGAGGTCATTGAGAAGATCGGAGATAATGCTTATAAGTTGAAGCTAGATGATGGTTATGAGGGAAGTTGTACTTTCAATATAAGTGATCTCAAACCTTATTATCAAGAAGGTGAAGAGATTCCAAGTTTGAGGGCAAACTTTTCTCAAGAAGGGGTGAATGATGCATATTCATATCATAAGCATCATGAAAAAGCTATCAAAGATCTTACAATACTCTTAAATGAGCTACAAGCTTCTAATTCACGTGACATCCATGGTAGCTTCGATGGAAGAGGTTTATTGAGCTACTTACAACAAGATCCATGAAGATTCATCTACATCAAAGTTGAAGGGCTTTGGAAGATCTACATCATGGTTTCTGAATCTTTAAGTTTGGACTAGTATTGAGCTAGTTATCATCATTTTATGTACATTTGTATCTTTGTGATGTCACTTTTGTATTGAGTGATGTAAGCCAAAATGGGCCTCATTCTTGATGTATGTCACGCCTAAAGGGAGGTGTGATTACTATTAAATACCCCCTTTATGGTGCCTTGTAAACACAATCTATTGAATCATAATAAACACACAAAATTCTCTCTAAAGTTGTCATGCTTTAGTTTCTAGCATTCTAGCTAGGAGTTTCGAATTCCTTGAGGGGATTTCGTTCAAATCTTCTCTTCTATTCCAAGAGGGAGCAATCTTGGATGGTGCAAAGGAGGAGTTGGATATCAAATTGATTGTGGTGCGTCTATATCAATCAAGGAGGTTTCCATTGCCAATTCTATCTTGTTTCTACATCAAGTCGTATTGTTCTTCATTGGTTGGTACGTTTTGCTTAGCCTTTTGTTTCTCTTGATTGTCATTCTTGTCATAATCATTAGAACTCTCGTCCAAGCCTTTCGTTTCATACCTTTTTCCATTCGTTTCATTCGTTTGTTTGAGAAATCAACAATCACAAGTTCTTACTTGTGAACGATCCGTTTTCATTTCGTGTATAATGGATTAGTTTTGATTCATTATGCATCATTAAGACAAGATATCAAGAAACACATATGATCAATACAACCATTTCAACCACAAAATTAACTGGAATATAGATTTCAGGAGGACAATATCTGCATCGTACTTATATACTTAAATGAATGATGCAACCATTAATAGATAGATTTTAGTAATGTCAATCAGCCAAATCAACTGAAGGGGGGTTCATCTATGAGACAACCCTCCAAAATTTTGGAAGCCTGAAACAGCTATCACATAAATAACACTACCATGAAAAGATGTCTAGGTTTCAATTTCTAAATTTTAATAATTCTGACTTTTTTTTTAGAGTTCACATCCTCAAGTATTTCCTGCGCTGTACAGAGCATTATCTAATAAAACCAACGATAGAGATAGTACATCATTTCTAAGAGTCTCAAAAGTGCAGAGAGATTTCACGAGTACACAGGATCATACAGATTAAACTATGTGAAGCCCTTGATGTCAAATTGTCAATGTTAGAGATGCCAAGTCTCAAGTTCTGTTACCCCCCCCCCCCCCCCCCCCCACAAAAAAAAAAACCAAAAAAAAAACGAAGAATAGAGGAGAAGGGCAATGGTCAGAGCAGCGACTAACAGAGTTAGCATTGACATCAATGCTACGTTATTTACGCCAATATATATTACATTATTACATGCACCTAGAGCATGTGCTCCAGATATTTACGAGTGAACAATCTAATATCTGAGAGTGAACAATCACAGAATCTGGAGCACATGCTCCGGGTGCACCTAATAAATTGTTTTATTTACGCATTAAAAGAGTGACATGTAAATAATGAAGTTTCCGCACCTTTGTTCACAAAGATGGAACCTGGCCTGAGATTTCCATGAGCTTCTATTATACTTTGCTCTATACCATCAACAAGAGCATCAAAGGATTGGCGCACAAATCCAAGAGATGTAACAATATATACAACATACTGCAGATAACCCCCAGGACCAGCATGAGTGTGAATGCCACTGATAGCAACATTCTTTTCATTATACAGGTCCCCGTATCTGCAATTAGAACTCTCTTCATCAGTTACAAGCTACAAAGCATGATCACAATCTGTGGCACAATCAATGACTAAGGGCAAGTCATTGGCCATTCGAGGTTTTCAGTACAGTAGTTCCCAGTCAAATTTGCCAACAAGTTTAGTACATGAATTTGGTAGATAGTACTCTAGAAATTTACAATTTATAACTCAAAAAACACAGAAATAACTCTCTGAACGCCACACCCTACCAATTTACATAGAAATATACGAATTGTTACCTTGCTTTCAACCTCTCAAGCACTTTAATTGTCACAAGTTGTGAGGCCATGCAAGCATCTAAATTTACAAAAGCAATCCGGTTCCCCTGTGTTCCTGGTTCAGCCACAATGAAGGTACGAGCACGCAACCTAAAATGGACTCCCGATGCAATCTGTTCCATATTTGCATATCCCATCATGTTAACATCAGCTGCTGGCCCTGTAATGTCATAGCTTCCCAGCCCAATCAAATAATTGGGATCTGATAAAACCCCTTTTACACTCAGAAATATCAGCATGACCAGAATCCATAGCCCCATATGTCCACACTTTTCCCACATCGGGAGCCTAAAGGCACGAATCAGCTTCATTGCAATGCCAAAATATTGCAGATGATCCTGCTCACCTGTTCTTCACTTGCCTTCTAAAACCAAGGGAAATGACATTAGCATATACACCTCAGCTCAAAAGTAAAACAAAAACATCCTTGTTAGTGTCATTTTAAACATACTGAAAACTCCATAGAACCATAGAGGCAATCAAATAACTTTGGGCGTCTAGCACTAAGGAGCTTGGAAGATGGAACAGAAAGTCGCTTTGGGGACAGGTCTACTGTTTGGGTCAGAGACTCAGAAAAGCTGTGGACCTGAAGTGAAATAATCGTTCAATGAATGGACCCTTAATGTGTATACAACAACGACAAACTCCCAAGGAAAACACGTTTGGATATGGTCTGGGGGGATCCAGATGCGGGTAGTCCCCCCCCCCCCCCCACCCAACACACACACACACACACAAATGAATTGAAGTTCATGAAAAGGTTGATTCCTGCGGACCCATGGAAAACCTTTTGAACGGGGAAAAAAGTAGCATATAGGTCAGGTGTGTATCCCTAATCCCAATTCTCCAATCTAACGAAATACTCTTGACCTCACCTATCAAATAGAAAGCGGGATAGGTCATTGTAAGCATATAGGTGTCTAAGTGCATATTTTCCCCAAAGTTTCCTTATAATACTAACAACCAAACCGACTTGGTTGAGTTGGCGAATTTATAACCTCCCACACTAAACCTCATCCCGGGAGCAAGGTGATTCAACCTGAACAATACCCATGAAGATACAACCCAGGTAAGCTTCTAACCCAATTCCTAGAAGAGACAGCTATTACTAGGTACAATGGCTCAATTCAGTTATCTGGCAATCACACTTGAGCCAAATCAATTTTGATGCAGGACAATACTCCCCCGTGAACCTAACACTGCTATATTAATTCTAGGTGCTATTGCCATCAATGTTGTGATAAATTAAATTAAATTGTGTCAATCCACAGGAAGCTAAGAAAATTCACCCCTCATACATCTATATGTCTATTGCATTCATTACTGTCCTGCTAAGAAACTTCAAATACTCCACAGTCCACGCCATCCAATCCTCTTCAAACCCAACAATTGCACGAATAAAACTATTAGCAAAAACCCATCATCAAAACAACAGAAAATCTAACCAGTATAGAACAAATAGAAGCTTCATGAATCAGTAGAACACAATTGCTCAAGAGTCAACATTCAACAATCAAATTCAAATAGTTCTATATAACACCTCATCCACTTCAAACCCGAAAAACAGTAATTGAGTACAATTCGAAGAACTAAAACGATTCAACAAGAACCCATGATCAAAAACAACTGAAAATCAAAGTTAGAAGCAACAGGAGCATCATTACCTCAACATTCAGCAATCCATATCCCCCGAAAATGCACAATTTAGAGAGAGAAGGAGATGAGAAGAGGGAGATGATGTAGGTGGGGTAGTGATTAATTGAGGAGGGAGTTCAGTAAGGAAGAGGGAAATTTCCGCTGATTTGCTGTGCTTTGCTTCATTGGCTTGATTTGCAGCTGATAGAGAGAGGAGAAAGGAACTGAATTCCCAAACAACAAAACAGGAAAAAAAATGGTGAAAAGTGGGTCCCTGGGTTATGTCTTAGGTCATACAGGGTGAGACTACGGTTTCTGAGGTGTGGCCCAGTCTCCCAAGGCTGAACCGAACCGAACCGAAACGAAAATATAAAGCAAACTCTGAAAATTCTAGCAGCGGCAGTAAAACTTAAAGCTGGCTGAACATAGGGGCGACAAAAAATTGACCGACCCAAATGACTGAATTTGACCGAGTTTCAGACATGGTTTTTTGACCGAATTTTAAATTTGGTCATTCGGTCGTGACCGAATTTAAATTGAGTCAGATTCAGGTTTTGATATTCAAATTCAGGTTGACCGAGTTTTGGATAAAATTTAGATTCGGTCATTCAGGTTCAGGTTGACCGAATCTGATTATGAGGATAGTATTAATGATTCACACAAAGAGATTCAATTTTGTATTCGGTCATTCGGTCAAATTCAGTCAATTGGTCATATTTGTTCAAAAATCTAATAGTCAGTTATTTTTTAGTTTAGACAAAAAAAAAACAATTTGATCATTCGAGTTGTTCTGATTATTTTGTCCGAATTAAAATTTGGTCAGGGTCTAGCCTTGGAGTTTTTGACCGAATACCTGAATTGACTGAACCCAATAAGACCCGGCCCAAATTTTTACCACCCTTTTTTTTGCTAACAACGAGTAACTGAAACCTACGCTATTTGCGAAAAAAAATCAAATAACATACACAAACTATGATTTTCTTTAACCTAGGATATACTAATTGAGGACCTACCTAAAAGGGTAATTAGCTAACTCTATTTTATCATATAAATGTACATTGTACTACTCAAATTAATATTTTGATACGATGTCTTTGTCTAATCTAGGTTTAAAGAGTCTTACGTGCACGTATTAGTAAAGAGAAAGGGAGGCAAAACCTATAGAGCAGTATTCAAGAATTGAAGATGTTTTCACTCTAGGATCGGAGATAGGGACCTGTATATAACTCTGAATAGTATCTAATGAAAAGATCTATCTCCAAATTCGATTGGTTAGAGGACCTATAGATGTCCGCAAATTTTAGTATAAGAGCGTCTCACGGTAACTTATTGTGAGACAGACTTTTCACAGGGTGACATTTTTAATATTTTGTTATGACTAATAAGTAATATTACAATGACTTTTTAATACAAAGGTGACTAATAATTTATCAAAAGGTAACTTTTATTAGAGTCAGCCAAAATAAAATAATAGTCACCCTTATATTCATAAATAGTCATTACAACATGATACGTCTTACAATAAATTTATGGTGAGACGGTCTTACATGAGAATTATTGATGGATGTCCGACTGCGACTATAATTGAACATGACAATCTTTGAAGTCGATCTTATATGCTCAGACTATAATAGGAGGCCGTCATATGAGATTACAATCCGAATTTGATTAACTTTTTCACTATTATATTTCTTTTTATATTTTGATATATCATATTTGTAAAAATAAGATAACAACAATAACTGGTTACAAATTATTCTTCATTTGTCAAAATATTCACCAGAAATTCCAAACCATCGCACTATAAAAAATGTTACAAGATCCAACAATACATAACAAAATGTCCACAATTTGTACAAGTACAAAACATGTACTCATACAGTTACATAACCAAGTGACCAATGTTTGCAAGAAGAGAAAACAAATAATAATTTTTCTGAGCTACTGAAATCCAATGGAGGAGATTAGAGAGGCTGAGGAGGAAAGAGGAGCATTAGGAAAGAGGAGCATTAGGAATTAAGATTTTCATTCACTCACCAATGTTTTTCACAATTTTTAAACTTTCTTTATTTATACTATAATCAAGGTTAATCGGATAAAAGATGACCACATCCATACACACTTCGATTATGATGGAGTAGGATCTTTTTAATCAGATACAAATATTTATTTTGTCTGATCTGGATGTAATTTTTCAATCTAGAATCAGAGTGGATTTACTTCAAACTCGGATTTGATTGTCGTCCCTACTTGATTTATATATCTTAATAACTTTTCTTTTACATTCATATTTATAATTTATTTTTTTTCATTATTTCTTCCTAGCCCCTAAAATTTGCATCTAATTACTTTGATTTTTTACTTTATAGTGTGACAATTCATTATTGGTTGTCCAAATGTAGATATGTCATATTTATAATTTCTGTACATAGTTGGAATAACTCAATATATAAAATTCTGTTTAATAAATAATCAAAAGGTACAATGAATATTTTAGAAAAATAAAACACATGTTCATGCTTAATGTGTATCTGTACTTGGTCAACTGCGAGGTTACAGTAATCTATTTTTCTTAGCTGATAATAGTAAGATTCTTCTATGTTTTAATACTTTTTAAATTAAATAATCAGTTTAATTCACTGGACCTCTATTTCAGGGTATTTTGAACATGATTAACGAACGAATTGAAGTTGTTATATACTCCCTCCGTCCCAAAAAAATTGTCCAGTTTGACTTTTGCTAAATTTTAAGAATTGTTTGACAAATGTTATGAAATTCCAATACTGCCCTTATAGGTTGTGCTAATTTAAGATATGAATATATGAATTAATTAAAAAGGGCCCACAATCCACAAAGTGTAGTTGATTGTTTGATTTATCAGCATGTAAAAGACAAGGCTGGCACCACTCACAAAAGCTTACAATTGGAGCCAAAATTTGAATTTCAATTTTTGTCTAGAAGCATCTTTATAGTGATGGAATTTAGCACACCCTTTTCCCTTATTCCAGTAAGCAAGTCCGATTAGATCAAACACAAAAAGCCTTTGCTTGTCCAATCTCTTGCAAGTAATGGAGGCAAACTCCAACTCAACCTCCTCTAATAAAAAATACTCCAACCATTTATCAAGGGTTGAACGCCAAGCCTTGCTGGAATTTTTATTGGAAAGAAGTCAAAATGGAAAAATTAGAAGAGGGCTCATAACTGAGGCTGCTATCCTTTTCTCTGTTTCTACAAAGACCATAAGTAGGCTATGGAAAACAGTAAAAGAGCATCTTGCAGCTGGCCATGAATCTCAGATGGCTATCAACGTATTCCGCAAGCTCAACAAACGAGTCGGTCGGAAGCGGGTTGAGATTGATCCTGAAAGCGTCTTGAGAATTCCTTTGCGCCGTCGAACAAATATTCGCTCTCTAGCCAGGGAGTTGAACATGGCTAGGTCCACAGTGCATCGTCGGATTAAGGAGGGATTGTTGAGGTCACATTCAAATGCTATGAAGCCTAGCTTAATTGAGGAGGCCATGAAGAAGCGCTTGTTCTTTTGCTTGTCTATGCTTGACGAAGGCAACTCTAACCAGGATGGCATACCGTTCTCCAAGATGCACAATTATATACATATCGATGAGAAGTGGTTCTTCATGAGTCGCAAGAGCCAAAAATACTATCTTCTGCCTACAGAGGAGGATCCATATAGAACAGGGAAGAGCTCCAAATTCATCACAAAAGTGATGTTCCTTGCAGCTGTTGGTAGACCAAGGTTCGATAGTAATGGAAGCAATGTGTTTTCTGGAAAAGTCGGAATATTTTCGTTCGTCGAGAAAGTTCCAGCCAAAAGGTCAAGCAAAAATCGTGCGGCGGGAACCTTAGTAACAAGACCAATGAGCTCAGTTACCAAAGATGTATACCGGTCTTATTTGATTGAAAAGGTTCTTCCGGCTATAAGAGATAAGTGGTCGAACAATGGAGGGTTGACAACAATATACATTCAACAAGACAATGCAAAGCCTCACATTGATCCCAATGACATTGAATTTACTAAGGCAGTTGCTAGGTCAGGGATGGATATCCAATTGTGCTTTCAACCACCTAATAGCCCTGACTTTAATGTTCTTGATTTGGGCTTTTTCAATTCTATACAATCACTTCAATATCAAGAAGCTCCTTCAACTGTTGATGAACTCGTCGCATCTGTTGAGAGATCGTATGAAGCCTTGGCTCCTGAAACTCTAGAAAGTGTTTTTGTGACGTTGCAATTGTGTATGGTGGAGGCCATGAAGAAACATGGTGGCAACAACTACAAAATTCCACACATCTATAAAGACCAGTTTGAGGGAGCTGAAGCTATTCAAACTGTCTTTTGTGACAAAAGGACAGTGGATGAAGTAAAATCTCGTCTTCTACAATGAAGAAATGAAGTTGTCAGTTACTGGAATGTAAAAATGGAAGGGAAAAATTGGAAATTGCTCAAGTGAAGGAAGATATGGGTGTTGTATATATAGACCATCTTTTGTAGGCCATTTTGTGTACTAATAGGCCAAAGTGAGAGGGCATGTATGTGTACATATTTGGGTCCTTCTCTAACATAAGGCACATCAGTATGCTATGAACTTCTCCCCCTGTTTTCTTTTGTGTGTGTGGGTGGTGTGGGGTGGGGTGGGGTGGGGTGGGGGGAGGGGGGTGTTGCTCAACCAGAAGATGCAGTTATACTCTTGGTATAAGTAGTAGATGTCTTTTGTGTGTCATTTTGTGTATAAATGGAAAAAATGCTATTGGTAAGGAACTGTATGAAGGGCATGATGGTGGGCACTGTTCTTTTGCTTGCATGTGTACTGTTAAGGAAGGGCAATGAATGATGATGGTAAAGATTTCCAATTTTTGTCTTTTGGACTTTCATTTGTTTTCTTTGAATCGTCTTCTTCAATATTGCTATGGTTGAATATGATGATGGTAAACATTAATAGTGATTGTATGGCATGGCATCATGACAAGTTTCTCCACTTAGCTCTTTTTATTTTTGGAACTTATTAATTGAAGGGTATTTTTGAAATTTCACATATTACTACTTTCCAAATATAGAAACAGGACATTATTTTTGGGACGCCCCAAAAAGGAATACTGGACAATTTTTTTGGGACGGAGGGAGTACTTTTTTTGCACCCAACAAATTACTATTAGTTGAATTTTATTCTAGCTTTTGATGGTGATTAACTATGGCATGTGCTTAGTTTGTAAAAGAAGTGTAAACAATGGCATGATTGTCGATTTAGGTGCCTAATTGTCTAGAGGTTGGTTGGATGGAGCTGGGGTGTTGTCGTGTATGAGCTTTTCTTGGTTAAGTAGTTGATGGGGGCATGTCTAGGTTGTTAATTGTTTTTAAATTAGGGTCTAATTGAAACAACCTATTTGAAACATGGGGATAATTGTGTTAGATTGTATTCACTTCTAAAGTGCGGAGTTTTACGTTAAATTGAATTTTATTTGATCTTCCTACCTTAGGTATTAAGTTTGCAGTTGTGAGGATTCCCATTTGATTTTCATTTAATTTACAATTTTACTTTGTTTTCAAATGGGATACTACATGCTAAGCTATCATTGATTAGGTTGTTCCAATGGAAAAGTTGCACATAACAAGTTTTCAAAAAATGAAATATCTTAGTTAGGCTTCCTAATGATAAAAAATATTTAAAATTTTTTGGCATGCATTGAGCAATCAAGTGAGTGTCGATCTATGCTGAATATGGAAAATTGAATCTAACAATAAGACTGCTTTGTCGATCTAAACCATGCTGAAAAGACTAATTTTGATGGACCCAAAAAACCTTTCGAAAAGCATTAAAAAAACAACTAGTTTGAAAACCATAGGGAAAATTGCTTGTGATACTTTTCTTTTACTACAAACTATGAAATAAATCGAGTAACTCTTCTAACCTAAACACCCACCTCCTCTATGAAAGATACTCAAATACCATTTGAAGAAATTTCAGTAAATATGAGAAAACATCACTCAAAAAAGGCCAAAGCAACCAAATTAGTCCCTCGATGAGGCCTAATTAACTAAAACGAATAAACAAAGAAAATTAGAACGGAAGGGAAGCAAAATCATCTGACCATCACAAGACAAGGTCACAATGACCAAGAACTTGAATTGAAGTACACAGTGAATCAATCTAGAACTGAACATGACTGGAGACAAAGAAAGAGTCGTAGTTTTATAAAATGAGGGAACCAACCTAGAAACAAATCGGAAAAGAGATAGAAGTGGCAATAGATCCTCATAGATATACTCAAAAGTTATAAAAAAGAAAAGGTGTTGAAGAAAGAGAATGGAGGAGGTCGTACTTGATATAAGGAGCACGAAAACAAAGAGAGGTAGAACCTAAACGAAATAAAGGTCTTAAAGATAAACAAAGAGGAGTACCTAAACAAACTTCAATCAAGGCCAACAATGTATCCAAAGTGAAAATTGAAGACTCCAATAGCAAATACCTACAACAAAAAATAACCTAAGAAGAACAATACCCCTGTCGAAGCGAATCAAATATTTGATATTTGGACACCACCGGTTATTGGGAAAAACAATGAGATGGAGAAAACACGATCACATGGAAGATGGGGATCACTTGGGTGGCTAGGAGTCGAGGGCAAGCCCGTATCCCCTTGAGACTTATTCACTAGACCGTGAAAAGACTCAAGGGTAAAACCTAACTTCTTGTAAGCAAAGTAACAAGATTTCTCATGGACTCTCAAAGAATGTTGCTGCAGTCAACACCTCAAAGAGTGTGTTGAAGCTCTCTAGAAAGAATTATAGAAGAAGTGTTGAGGTGAGGATGAATGGAGAATTCATCCTCCTTTTATAGTGATCCATGGAGTAGACAACTCATTCAAACTTGACATAATAGGAGGCATTATCCAAGGGATATGTCTTTGAATCATTAATGGGGATTGCTTGACTGATTTCTCAGTCAAAGATTATCCCTATTAATGATCAATCGAGATTAATCCCAAGGCTTAATTTAAAGGATTTCAAAAATCAATCCCGACTGGGACGAACACAGTCCGTGTTGGATCAACATGGTCCGTGTTATAACAACACGGTCCGTGTTGACCCAGTGCACAAAAATAGTGCTCTCTGGACGCTAACACAGGTCGTGTCACACCAGACATGAACCGTGTTGGTCCCCTTTTCCTTATTAAGCTTATTTCCGACCTCCCGGTCAATCCTATGCTTATAACTTAGACTTTTATGTCTCTTAACTTTTGAAATACTCCAACAATTCCCCGCCATTTCAAGAGTTCCACTTAAAATAGCCCGAGATCCCTCACTTGGGTAAAAATACCCGAGAAATCAAAGAGTTGTTATGCGTCATGAAAGTGTCTCACGACTTGAACCTTCACTTAGTGTATGTAAATTCAATTAGTCTGGATGCATAAGTAGACAAGCTTTGAACTTTACATCCTTATTTGACTAATTGGGTACATAACACACACACAACCCAAAACCTTGCTTAAAATAAAGACACTATTTCAAACCGGCCATGTGTCCCATACCCTCCGCGAGAACCATCAAGCCTAGCCCTAGGCTATCTGAAGCGGCCCACCTCACGTTCTCGCATTGGCAGACTTTTACGCCCAAAGCTCCCCATCTCATCGATTCAAAGTCTGTTAATGAGTCATAGATCAAACCTCTTGAACATTACGGTTCATGAGCATCATCTTGTCCTTGGGATGATTTATCTTAAATATTTTGATGCTCCCATTATCATTCAACGTTGTCGGCCATTGAACTCAAGACTTGTCAAGAGGTGTCAAATGTGAGTTGGAGCTTTGCTCCGTTGATGATAATATATAATTTGGGCTTTGCTCCCATCCCCTTATCAAGGATCACTAGATACTCTTGTGACCTTGCAAGAATTTGATCATGATACTTTTGAGCGCCTCTTTAAGATCATTAGATAAATACATATCTTTACATGACCTTACTTATCATGATCATCTCTTAAACTTAACATTTCTTTCCTTCATCATAGTTGTGATTCCACCATCACACTATAGATTTAGGTAAGAAATACTTTACACTTATCATAGTACGTCTAAACCATCGCATTATAAGCTTTGGTAAACTTTAAAATATTGAGTTCATATTTGAACTTACAAGACGAATGCATTAGTAGGCGACAAACCTTTGAACTATACATTCTTTTGTAATGCCAAATCTCATGATCTCAAAACCTTGATTATAGCATTATCCAAATGACATGGATAATCCTCGTAATGCTTATAAAGACATTACTATAACTTTGTTCAAAATGTTGGACTACTTATATAGTTACCTTGAAAGAAATGCTTACAAGATCAAAATTTCTTTTGATTTTTCGCATTCTTTTCCTTATCACTATGTCTTTTATCCAAGTACCTTGGATTACATAGTCACAACTTAACTTTAGAACAACCTTATAAATCAAATTAACTTTTGATTTTCCATGTTCTTTGCATAACTATATCCAAATAACTTTTGGATTTCATAGTTAAAACTTATTGCCTTAGAACCTTGTAAATGAAACTAACATTTGATTTTCGTGTTCTTTGAATAACTATATCCAAATAACTTTGGATTTCATAGTTATAGCCTTTGTATAAATCAAAATGATATTTGATTTTCCGTGGAAGAAAATCATCTTCCAACTTAAACTTGAAGAATCACTTAAGTAAACATGGAAATTAAAATTCCATCTTATGTGTAACTTAAATGTTACACTTTCAACCATTTGCTACAAACTTAAACACCATATGTAATGAAATTATTACATATCTTTAATATTTGGCTATGTGAGGATGAACCTCCATGATCTTGAATGATCATCTTATAGTTATATGACCTTTACTTATATGATCAAATGTCATTCTAATTAAGGTCATATTTCCTTATACACGATTAGATCCACTTATTAAACCGTGAAACTTATAATCATTCGTCCGATATGCCAATCTTACTCAACCACTTAAGGAAGGATGAACCAAATGTATATATAAGAGCCATATACATTTCCATTTGTAGCAAACTTGATTGAATCCTACATATCAAACATGTAAACTTGATTAATAGACTATTAACAAATAAAGCAATGATCATCCAGTTTTATAACACATGAACTTAGGTAAACATCATGTGTCCAAAAATAAATAATCGTGCACATAGTCCAACATGCATACATTATGCAACTTATATTATAGTAGATACATACTACTTACATTCATACACGATGAACACTTATAATCTCATAAAATGGCGGTAAAGCCAAGTGCTAGTATTCAACTTAAACACATGAATACATAGAACCATGATTATCCTTACATCTTACATAATCATATACTTAACAAGCCTTAACCATATGCTTCAATATGTAAGCCATATATATTAGCATACAAACCATACAAAGTATGAACCTTCTCATAAACATTTACTTTATCTCACGAAGAAACACTACGAAGTAAATATTTAACAAGAAAATCATCTTGATAATAACAATATCTTTGAACATGAGAAGTTTGTACTTATAAATAAATTTGTGTCTATGTTACTTATGACACACCCATAGCCCATATGCTTATAATAATCACATAAACCGTCATTATTTCTTATTAGGCTATGCTAAACTTGTCAAAACAATATTATGCGTGAGAACTTTAATCACTACCATGACAAACAAGAAATATACATTTCTACTTGTACTCATATGAACAAAATACATTATTCATATCTTGAAAATAAGAAAACATGTCATGACTTAACTTATTCACGCAATGCAATCATATGAATTATCTTGATCTTATACTTTTAACAAAGTTAGCACAAGTACTTAATTAACATTATATGATACTCTTGAACTTGTCATGCCTCAAACATAAAAGAATATACCATGATTGATTGATAACTTGACATGCATACTAGCAGCATACTTGAAACTTAGATCAATCAAAAAATTTTAACAAGGCATCTTTGCATAAGTGCTAATCAAATATATAATGACATATATATAAACAACTTATAATCATGAATACTTTACAAGCACTCATAAACATATGATTGTCAAAAACATTAAACATCATAAACATGAACTCACATTAGACAATCAACTTGAACTTTGAGAAAAACATGCAAAGACTTGAGACATATGAGCAAACATATAAACCTTCTTTGCATAATCAAATAAATAAGAATTAATCACATTAATTCATCTTGCAACAAATTACCACGAATCCATATTCTCACAACTTATAAATTTCCATGTCAAACTCATACATTTCATGAACACTTGCACCTTATTCATATTATGTATGCTTAACAAGACATGAAGCAAATAAGACAACACGGTCCTCAAAATCATATTATGTATGCTTAAAATCATATATATACTAATGAAACAAGAACTTTCATGAATAAACATTGTCTTAACTCAAGCATGCTTTTATCTCTAGCGGAGAATAACACTAATCATGTACATAAACTTAAACATGTGAATCATATAGATTAACATACATACTTGTACATGTATATATATGACTACTTTAAAAACACATGCTTATCATTTCATAAATTAACAACATGATACACCCATGTACTCAAAATATAAATAATCATGATAAACTTAATTTAAAAAAACTGATCATGCTTTATATTCAACAAGACATCTCATATATGAATATACCACATATATATGTACTTAATCATGCCATAAAACTCATAAAATCACTTAACATGGCTCTTTGTGATTTACTTGACAAATAATAAAATCACACTTAACATTTTGGCATAAAGAAACATGTACTCACAAACACCTTAACACACCACTTTTTTGAAAACTTATAAAAGGTGACTCAACAAGGTGCATAAATTAAATTATAAACATGTTTCTAATTAGCCCATCCATTTGAATTAACCCAGATTCAAATCAAGATAACTTATGGCACTTAAATCAAACAAAAGCCAACTTAATGAAAATAAAGAACTTATCTCGATACGAAGACAATCCCATCATACTCCTTAAACTTCTTGAGTATAACCATCAATCACCATTGCCAACAATCGATCGAAAAACTTACTACATCAATCAAATAAATTACCATTGATTAATAATCTTGATAATTGAAAGTAATAAACTTGAATAAACAAAAACTTGTATAAAGCAACATAAACTTATCTTTTTCACTCCATAGCATCTTGATCTCGATTTTCATTCCTCAAATTCGATCATCCATGGTGACAGTAAGTCTTAAGATTGTTGGGAAAAACAATGAGATGGAGAAAACACGGTCACATGGAAGATGGGGGATCACTTGGGTGGCTAGGAGTCGAGGGCAAGCCCGTCTCCCCTTAAGACTTATTCACTAGACCGTGAAAAGACTCAAGGGTAAAACCTATTTTCTTGTAAGCAAAGTAACAAGATTTCTCATGGACTCTCAAAGAATGTTGTTGCAGTCAACACCTCAAAGAGTGTGTTGAAGCTCTCTAGAAAGAATTATAGAAGAAGTGTTGAGGTGAGGATGAATGGAGAATTCATCCTCCTTTTATAGTGATCCATGGAGTAGACAACCCATTCAAACTTGACATAATAGGAGGCATTATCCAAGGGATATGTCTTTGAATCATTAATGGGGATTGCTTGACTGATTTCTCAGTCAAAGATTATCCCTATTAATGATCAATCGAGATTAATCCCAAGGCTTAATTTAAGGGATTTCAAAAATCAATCCCGACTGGGTCCAACACGGTCTGTGTTGGATCAACACGGTCCGTGTTATAACAACACGGTCCGTGTTGACCCAATGCACAAAAATAGTGCTCTCTGGACGCTAACACAGGTCGTGTCACACCAGACATGAACCGTGTTGGTCCCCTTTTCCTTATTAAGCTTATTTCCGACCTCCCGGTCAATCCTATGCTTATAACTTAGACTTTTATGACTCTTAACTCTTGAAATACTCCAACACCTGCCAATTAATCAACCAGGTAAACCAAAAACAAGAACATGTGAAATCTAGAGTAGAGTAATCGATCATAATCAAACCAAACACGATGATTTAAATGTGTCATCGCCCAAGAATCTGGAAAAGCTCAACTCTAATCCAAAAGCCATCTACCCAGGTTAACACTAACCACAAAATTTTGATTAAATATAGGAAAATTAGATTGGGGTGCACTGTACTTTAAGGGTTTGGATTGTGATAAATTTTACTTTAAATTTATATCACAGTACACTAAAATGTAAAAGCCTTGGGTTTCAGTGTACCACTACCGATTGGGCGAAACCAATTCTGTGGATTATCAACATGGCATGCCGAAAAGTATTGTTTTCCTGTCCTATTGAAGAGTTTTACGTTTTCGTGGTGCACTAAAATCCACGAAATCAATTGGTGAGACAAGAAAACAATACTTTCTAACATGTCATGTAGACAATCAGCCGCGTTGGTGGTGCATTGAAATTCATGAAGCCAACTCGATGGTGGTGGACTGAAATGAAATCAACACTTTTACATTTTGGTGCATTGTGATATAAATTTATAGTACAACTTGCTAGAATCCAAACCCTAAGGCTCTGCTTGGAATGTGAGTTAAAAATGGAGAGTATGAGTTCATAAGAGTAAAGGAGGGTGAGAGTATGAGAGAGTTCATAAGGGTATGTTAGAATTAGCAAAGCTTGTATTGATTTCTTGGTTATCTTGTTTCTTTATCTTGTATTTTCTTGGTTTATTAGGTATAGGAGGTTGGCTATATAAAGCCTTCCTTCCCTTCATTTGTAATTGAGTTGAGATAATCAATAACATCATTTCTCTAATCTCTCTCCCTCTTCTCTCTTTAGTTTCCTCAAATTGGGTGAAACTTAACATGGTATCAGAGCAGGCTTAGTTCATGCGGTCCGTTTTCTTCTTCTTCTTTCCATTTCATTTATTACTCCTCACTTCCGAGCAAGCGTCGACGTCCCTCCAAAAATGTCTCCACCCAACGACGACGATGTCAAGATCTCCCTCCTATCCAGCGCCGATTCCGATGACCTCCGATGTCGGAAAATCCTGCCGGCGGACACATTCCACCTGGCCTACATAATCTTTTTCACATTAAGCTTCGGCTACCTCCTCCCATGGAACGCATTCATCACCGGCGTCGATTACTTCGACTACCTCTACCCTAAACAGAGCGCCGATCGAACTTTCTCCATCGTCTGCCAGCCGGTGATGCTTTTCTCGCTCGTAATCATCGTCTTCTTCCTCCTTCGGCGATCGACGACGTATTTCCGGATCAATTTCGGACTGGATCTCTTCACCATCACTCTTCTTAGCGTTCCGATTCTGGATTTCTTCTTTATCAAAGATCGTGCCGGTATCTATGGCGGATTTTACGTCACTGTCGGGGCCGTGGCGGTTTCCGGCCTGGCGAATGCGTTCGTACAGGGAGGTATGATCGGAGCCGCCGGAGAACTACCGGAGAGGTATATGCGGGCCGTCATCGCCGGCACTGCTGCTTCTGGGGTGCTTGTTTCATTTCTAAGGATCTTTACCAAGGCGGTATACCCCCAAAAATGTAGCTGTTGCAACTTACGAGAGCGTGAACCCCGACGTTCCCTTTTCTCCTTCATCTCCTTCCCCATCTCTGCCCACCATCTCTCTTCTTCTACACACCTCTCCTTGTTTCTCTCTCTGTGTCTGACCATGGTGACTCCAACCAAATGCCCTCCAACTGTTCGACCAAAGTCCCCAGAGAATCCTTCCAAGATTCGTCAAGAAGAATTCTTTAAGAGTAAGAGTACTGGAATTGATGGGTATGATGATTTTGGTGAGATGGTAGGAGGAAGTGTTGATGAGGCAAAAGCAAACAAACCCATAATTGACAACATGGAAAATCAAAGTGCTTGTGAGAAAGATGCCAAGAAGGGTGAAACTTTGGGGATGGATGAAGCTGGCGATTACCAACTAGAGGCTGTTGAATTCCCAAAGGGATTAATAAGCTCAGCAATGAAAAGAAGAAGGGATATGCTATTGGAGGAAGCAAGACAAAGTGTTCCAGATCCAGAGTCAGGAAGCGGAAGTAATCGGGCCAAGGCAATTCAGGTACAAGGAGCTGAAATCTGCGACTGTCTTTGCTGTTGATTATGATTGATCCGTGTGATCCTCTCTTTGTTCTCTCGTCTGATCAACCAGGAAAGTCTCTTTTAGGCCATTGTATTCGCCGGAGACAATTAAATACCTGGAAAAAGTTCGGCAATTATCTTTCTTTCGTCATTCAACTCCACGAAGTTCTTCCGCATCTACGTCCATTTCACCCACTATTAGGAGTTGTGGTGATGGCGAGGAAGCTATTGGAGTTCGAGTTCAAGATTTCAAGGTTGCACTGCCCCTCGTTGATTCCATTGGCAGTAATAGCAACCTTGTCGTTCAACTTTGCTAGAAATTGTTGGCAAATTGGAGTTTTGCCACCCTCCAATTTGAGGGGGGTGTTAGAATTAGCAAAGCTTGTATTGATTTCTTGGTTATCTTGTTTCTTTATCTTGTATTTTCTTGGTTTATCAGGTATAGGAAGTTGGCTATATAAAGCCTTCCTTCCCTTCATTTGTAACTGAGTTGAGATAATCAATAACATCATTTCTCTAATCTCTCTCCCTCTTCTCTCTGTAGTTTCCCCAAATTGGGTGAAACTTAACAGGGTATAAACTACTTACCCCTACTTGAGATAACAATTTGGAGAGTTTAATTCAATTATGGTTAAGGGTATTATGGTCATTTCCCATTGTAGGTATATTATAACTTAATTGAACACTTGCTTACACCCCAAATTAGGGTGTTAAAAAATATAAGGGTTAAGAAGGGTAAAAGGGTGTAAACCTCACTCCCTCGTACCCTCCCTTACCCTCTCTCACTCTCTTCCCAAGCGTGGGTAAGGAGGAGTAAAGACTATCCTATACCCCTCCTAACCCCCCTTTACCCCTCTCCTAAGTATGCCCTAAAGTATAGTGCACTACGATCCAATTTTTCTTAGACATAGGCCAAAACCTATAACCTAAATCTTCACGGTTATGGAATTGACCCTATCAAAACTCCAAAAAGCCAGATCTTTCCAAAGATCATATTGGACACCAAATAATGATTACACCCATTCGCAACAATTCAACAAAAATGATGACTTTTTGAACACACATCACCTCAAGAAGATTAAATTAAAGAATAAGAAACAAGAATACATCATTAAATCCATAATGCATGAGAAGAAACACTAAATTAATAGTTTTTTTTCCTTAATAAACTCTCTGCGGAGTAGTTACGGCAGAAAACGGAAGGACCTAGAAAGACTTTCTCTCTTTAGAGAATCCGACTATCTCTCTAGATGAACTTCCTAAGGCTAAAAGGCACACCGACATGCACACACATACCCACATATAATAGTAGTTGTGGAAACTAAATTGGGTTATGAATGCCCTTTGAAATTTGCCTTCGTAACATTAAAACACCAACCGTATTAGAATAGTTACACTAAACGACCGTGACTTTAGTCAAAGAAGTTCTCTTTAACTCACCACTACAACAACAACAACAACAACAACAACAACAACAACGATACTATATATAATACGTCAACTAATGTATTTTAGTGTATTAATATCAAAAAGGTATTTTAGTTGGCTACGAGCCTACAAGCCTACCACTCCGTTTTTCAAGATCCATATAAAGTAAAAAAAAAAATTCCCACGTATGAGCCAAGATTATCAAAGGCAGTTTGGTATATAACTTAAACTTTCATTAACTGACAGAGCTTGCTGATAATTACCCTCAACATAATCGCTCAATAGTTATTTGTTTACCTTTTCATAAAAAAGGAAACCTTATTAATAATCATTTTATACATAAAAAGTACGATGATCTTGGAAGGATATAACTATAGTTGAGTGGAGTCAAGTAACACCCTTACCATTGAGGAAAATTGTGAAGAAATTATATTAAAGATAATAATCTACACAAATTGATTCCAAGTTACTTATATCACAAATTGATTACGACGACTAAGTATCTTACAGTCAACATCAGCAAATAATAATATTGTAAGTAATAATGTGTGTTGTCCATATTCTTGTAAGAAGTTTCATAATGAGGTTACACGTTGCATATTGTAGGATACATCAGCTTTGCAATGAATTGAAAAATATAATATTGCTTTAATGCATCAAATACTACTCATTAGTCGATGAGTTATGGGCTGCTAATGTCAGGGAGACGGTCTGTGCATGGAGAGATAATGACGCAGACACGACTGCTATGCCTCTTTTTGCAAGGAACCCCAAATTGACGTTATTACTTCAACTCCATCCCCTTCAGTGTTCCCCTTCTCGTAATTGTTGCCTAACTATCCTGCCCCTTACATCGTCAACCTTAGGATCAAACATGCTGAAGAGTCGCCTAATGGTAAGAGTGTTCCAACAGACAAAACATATTCCATTCCCTGACGTGGGTGCTTTAATAGGTTAATTATCCATTTCAGGTAACGTGTGATTTACGACATACCAAATAGATTAACCAGAAATGGTCATTAATGTAACTATGCAAAGTTGCCATTATTGATGGTAAATTATATTTCACAACAATCATATACTAACATACTATAACATTGCTTCTGTAAAAAAAACAATGACAAACTCAAAGCTCTGCATTTCGGACAATATCTCTGCAATATCCGTACATAAGTCGTTGGAACTTTTAACATTGCCCTTTTCACACTGTTATTTCTGAACAACTCACTTGTAGACACCGCGAGTCTAACAATCAGGCAATAGACTACTGTAACACCATCAAGTCCATCGCAACAAAAAATCAACAATAAAGTTAACACTCTGTTTACAAAGCAATATCTCTACAATTGAGTTACAATTTACAAAAGTGGGCTACTATCCCGTCGTTTTTTGTAAGCCGGTAAAACACCACAATGACCAACACACACGCAAATTACTTGTCACCACAACAAATGATCACCATTGCAACATCGATCACTGCATAAGTCGTTGAAACTTTTAACATTGTTCTTTTCATGTTGTTACTTCTGTACAATCACTCGTAGACGCCGCGAGTCTAACAACCAAATAACAGACTACTATAACACAATCACAACAAGAAATCAACGATAAAGTTAACACTCTGTTTACAGAGCAACATCTCCATAGTTGAATTACAACTATCAAACACTATTAAAAATGCCACCATGACCAACACACATGCACAATACTTGCCACCACAAAAAATGACCACCATTGCACAAAAAATCCCTCCATATGGCAATAGCCCCCCCTTCATCCATGCATCCTTGTAGAGAAGAACATAGTGAAGCTCACACACTACCAAGAGGCCCAAATAAAAAACCGGAAAAGGACGTCATCAGCCCACAGGAAAGACGTCAGCAGGCGCCTAGAATCTCCATTTAATTCGCACAACAGAAAAGGAGAGGAGATTTAGGAAGGAAACGTTGGAGAGCACACACCATTCCTCACTCTCTCAGGTCGTCTCTTGTTGTCTTCATTCGCTCTGCATTTTCCTCTCAAACCCTAATTTGTCGGCTCCTTTTTCCAACCAGTCTTCTCCAGGGATTCCAGTTCTCTGGAGGAAGGAAGAGTTGCAGAAGGATCGCCGTTCTGAATTGGTCGGAATTGGTGCTCTGTGATCACTTCTGGTTGATTCTCTGTCTTGTTCTCTGTAGAATTTGAATATCTGTTTGTGGTTTTGTTTTTGCTGTTGGTGAATTCTGTGTCGAGATCATCTGAATGGTGAATGATGCTTGTTTGTGTTGATGATCAAGTGCTGCTGTTGATGTCATTTTCACTTGATTCTTCTTTGTGCAAATCTATGTGGCTGTATATGTGCGTGTGTGTGTGTAATTGTGTATGCATGTGTTTTTGACGAGTGATGAAAGTTGATTCTTTGTGGGCCTCTTAGGGGGAGATTCAAAATTGAATTGATGGTAATCAGTCCTTGTCATTGCTTTTTTCTCACATTTTGTGACTTAAAAAATGTAGCTGGGGTGAATCCCTTGCAGCGAAGTGGGGTTTGGGGAGATCTAGATGTACACGGTCTTGGTTGAGTAGAGACTAGAGAGGTTGGTTATGTGAGACCCATCAAGGTTTTTTTATAGTTTTTATAAAATTATTTTTTTATTGCAAAGTAGGGTTTGGGGAGATCTAGATGTACATGGTCTTGGTTCAATGGAGAGGTTGGTTATGTGAGACCCATCAAGGTTCTTTTTTTTTTCTTTTCCGTAGCGAAATGGGGTTTGGGGAGATCTAGATGTACATGGTCTTGTTGAGTGGAGAGGTTGGTTATGTGAGACCCATCAAGGGCTTTTCTTTTCTTTTTTTTTTTTTTTGGTGTAGCGAGGTGGGGTTTGGGGAGATCTAGATGTACATGGTCTTGGTTAAGTGGAGAGGTTGGTGATGTGAGACCCATCAATGTTCTTTTTTTTTTTTTTTTTTTTTGGTAGCGAGGTGGGGTTTGGGGAGATCTAGATGTATATGGTCTTAGTTAGGTGGAGAGGTTGATTATGTGAGACCCATCAAGATTTTTTGTTTGTTTTTGTTTGTTTGTTTTCAAAAACCCGTTATACGAAAACAGCGCCAACTACCGTTAGTTTGATCACTATGGTAGCCCTTTGCCTGTCAGGTAAGTTGCACGAAGGTGAGGTTGATTCAATGAGACCTACTATTTTATCACTTATTTGTTTTGAGAATCCTGCGAGCACTAGGGCGAGGTTGATTCAAGGAGACCTACTATTTTATACCTTATTTATTTTACAAATCCTGTGAGCACAGGGGTAAGGTTGTAAACTCCTAGATTTCCCTAGAGTCCGCTAGAGGAAAGCCACACTATGTGGCGGCGATTACCTTTTTGAGGAGATCTGGATGTACACGGTCTTAGTTAAGTAGAGAGGTCAGTCGTGTGACACCCACGAAGGCATTTTTATGATTTTGAGACCTTTTACACTAAAACATTGACTACCTGGGCAACCTTTGACGATGGATGAGACATATAGGGTAGCCAGTCGAATTTCATGGATCCGATGGAACCGGTACCGAGTCCAGGTGCCACTGGATCCGGAAATATGGATCTCGATTTCAAGGATCCAGTCGGTACAGGATCCTTAAAAGGGTACCCGGTTGGGAAAAATTACAAATTTTATTTTTTTTAAAGTTAAGTACACAGAGACATAGTAGTCCATGTTCGAAAGTTCAACGATGACAATGTCCACTGTTACCGGTTTCAAACAAAATAATAAATTACAAATTTTAAGCATACAACATTTCAAATATGGGCTACCTTCTCTCTGTGCGCTTAAATTTTAGTAAGGAGGTATTGAAATTGCGGCGGAAATTTAACCAACACCAAATTATGCTCAATATTAGGTCTGTTTTTTTTTGCATAATAATTTTAGTTTTTTTCATAATAATTTTAAACGATTAACTTTATACGCAATATCAGATCCAGTTTTGGATTCAACAATATATAACTGGATCCAGTTACCACTGAGGTAACTGGATCCTGATTTTTTGATCAAGTACCAGATCCAGTTCTTCCAGATCGGATCCATTCTGGATTTGGTTCTGGGTACCCGATTCTCTTGCTCATCCCTACCTTTTACCATCTCAAGTAAGCAGCATGGATACGAGGTTGATCCAATGAGAGCCACAATTGTATTTGTTTACTTATTTTTCATTTTATGAAAATGTTCGTGCATGCATAGGGGTAAGGGTCATAAACATTCTGATCTAGCTAGATTGTTGAAGTGGAATCCACCATATGTTGTGATGATAACCTTTTTGCTAGAAACACAACTAATAACCCTGGCTGTACAAAAACCTGTGATGGATTCAACAACTAACAAGCGTGAGAACTTATATTAAGCTAACCTCGGGGTAAATGATGCAAAGAACAAAGGACTAGATGCTACAACAAGGTTATTTAATGATACGGTTTGGCTATAAGAGTATATAAGTATACTAGCATTAGAAAGTGCTACTTATGGTGTGATCTGAGACTTAAGTATGGGTTATTGAGCCCTTATGGCAAAGAATTTCAGAGAGAACTTAAATATTGAATGCATTAAGTAATAAATAATAGCAAATGGTAATTAAGCAGGAGCAGTGACTAGTGAGATGTGCATAAACAATAAGATAAAAGCACATGCACAATGAAAATATTTATCTAAGCTGCCGGCTAGGGTTGTGGTTTGTGTTATTTTACTGGGTGTCATTTACCACTATGCATGGCTAGGATCCTGTGATGACATACATGGGATATAATTATCTATACATTAATTAATTAGTGTCGTTCTCCCTGTCTCCGTTCTATATCGTTTTTGGGTAAGCACTAAGAAAAACACTAAAATAAGTGGTGGTTACGGGTTACTTCCCATGGTGTACTTGCATGTGATTTACACACGCTGAAGATTCTTGCTGCTTCACTAGATTCTTATTATCCTAAGATTGAAATGAAGAAGACATGAAATCCTAAGTAATCTTGAATGTTTTTAGCTGTGTGAATTCTGGTTGTTGTTGGACAAGCTCATGCCTTTGCTGCTATCATGCTTCTTGATCTGGTTGCGACAATTTATTTTTAATCACTGTAATCATTTTATCAGTTTTACGTGCCCTGAATACTAATACAGCAGTTTTTAACAGGTCTGTTCCTTTATGCACATTGGGCTTCGAAAAGGAGTTTTCGAAGCTCAAAATGGGTTTTGATACTGGATGCATTTTAAACAATCAGTCTCTTCCTGTAGACTATTTCTGTCCCGTTTGTCACCTACTTGTCGATCCAAGAAAATCCTTGCAAGCAAAATGCACTCACCTTTACTGCAAAGCTTGTCTGACATATATTGTTAGGACGACACATACTTGCCCCTGTGATGGATGCCAAGTCTCGGAAGCAGATTCTAAGGTCTCTGACTTTGCTTGCGAGCTTGACAATTCTTAATCTTTTGTGCTGATTTCAAATGTTCTTATGGATATTTCCCATTGTTTGTGTAGTCTCTCTTGGAATCAAATCCTTCACTGGCTGATGCGATTGGTAAAATACGAATCCGCTGTATTTATTACGTGACTGGATGCAAATGGGAGGGACTTTTATCATATTGCGCATCTCATTCTTCTACGTGCGCATATGGCGAAGCTGGAGTGGTGTGCAACAGATGCAGTATGGAAATGCCTCACTGGTTGGTGTATGAACATGCTGAAAACTGCCCTGTGAGTAGAGCTTTCTTTGGATACCGCTATTATACTACCTCCTCCCACTTTATCTCTCGTTTTGAATTTGTGTTGGGATCTATTATGTGATACCGCCATCATTACATTCATTAAAAGAAATACTATCATTATCATACCATATTGTAGATTTGGGTAAAATATTACATGAAAATAGTCATTTAAAAAATGACATTGGAGACCGTGTAACATTTAATAAATGATCGATAAAAACAGGAAGGAAGGAGTATTGGATATAGCCATGCCCATGTACTCTGTCCAGTTTTAACGTTTTGCATTTTTTCATTCTCAAACATCATGAAACAGGGAAAGCCGCCTCAAGCGCCGCAAGGTCCGCGACCATCTGTTCTACAGGGCCAAATGCAAACTGTTCCTTCAGCAGCTCCTGGTCCCCAAGCCCAATCATCAGTCTCGCCTGTATCTGGTGTTGGCAATCTGTATGTGAATACATCTGCACAGCAACAAGCTGCACAAGCTACTATGCCTGCTCCACAAGACTGGTATGACCAATGGCAGCAGTACCATTACCCGCATGCTCCTGCACTACCATATCCACAGCAGCATTATCAGGGTCTTCCACCGCAGGTTTATGGTCAAGCCTGGCCACAGGTTTATCCTCATGGCCAGCCTCAACCTCAACAACAGGCTGTGCAGCCTCAAGTGCAACAAGGTGTTAACATGCAGCCCCATGCACTGGTTCATGGTCAAGCACCTCCATCGCAGGCTGTTCCATATACACAGTCTCAGTCGTTTCCCCAGGCTCAGCCATATGCTCAGCCGCAGCCTGTTCCTCAACCACAAATGCCATTTCATAATATGCCACCTCTTCCCCCTCCTTATCCCCCACCCCAAATCCAGCAACAATCCCAGGCTCAGGTACAGTCACAGCCTTACCCTCAACCGACTGCTCAGGACCCATGTATCCGCCCCCAACAGTCTTATAATGCCTTGGGTGGGCACCAATCTCATCCTCAGCCACCGCCACCGCCACCGCCACCGCCGTACCCCCAACCGACTGCCCAGGATCCACGTATCCGCCCCCAACAGTCTTATAATGTCTCGAGCTGGCACCAATCTCATCCTCAGCCTCTTCCACAGGCGCATCCTCAGCCACCACCACAGGTTGCTCAACAGCATGCTCAATACACTGGGGGGTTTGGCTGGAAGCAGGGGCTGATACCTTTACAACCTCCTCAAAAACTCCCAACTCAGCCTTGTCCTCCTGTTCCAAATCTGCAGCAACCTGCACAAGCCCAAGCTCCTACTGAGAAGCCTATGCTGCAGCCTGGATATCCATCTCAGGAGTGTCCAGACATGCTGGCTGGGCAACAAGCTTTGCCTCAGCAGTCTCTCTCTGGAGAAGGTCCCGCTCAGCAGCCACAACTACAATGTGGTCCACAACCTAATGTGGCCCAGCATTATCCTGGTCAACAAATGGGTCCCCATGGTGGTGGATCTCAACCACATGTCCCCACAGCTGGACTTTCTGGTGATAGTCAGGTTAGTTCAATACAGATGAATCAGACATACCCTAGGGGTGCCAATTCCTCTGGCCAACAGGATACCACAGCTATTGAGAAATTTCCTGATCGGGATAATGGTGTGAAGTATCAGAATGAGATGAATCATGCTGGTATTGAGCTGAAGCTAATTGAGCATGGTGTCCAACAAGGAACAATGATGAAGGGAAGTACCCCAGAGGGCATTTCTTCTAGTGGAGTTAAGACAGCTAATCAGCACCATCGAGCAACGGACTTAGAACATGTGGGCAAGGGTGCGCATGGATCTTCTTCATCTCCTTCTGTTTACCAGGGCGGAAATCAGCCTCAGTCAATGCTTTCTAGACCTTCAGCTTCACAAAGACCTGGGTCATCAGTCCCTGACTCTATGCCCCATCCTAGTACCCCTCTGCAGCCTGCATCACCAGGCCATTGTCGGTACCATTTAAGGCCACAGGGACCAGGGCAATTGCCCCCTGGCCCACCTTTCAATGGTGTCAACAATACCCAACCATCCACTGACAGACATCCATATGTCTCTACGCCTCGTGAAAATCCGTCTGGAGCTGCTGTGGTTCCTGGTTCATCAGATGGCCAACATAGTAATGTAGGTCAAGGTCAAGGTCAAGGTCAAGGTCTTGGTTCTACCTTCCATGCTGTGCAGTCTAAGAATCCTCGGGGAGAACCATTTGTTAGACCATCATTCACTGAGACCACAGAAAGAGGTCCATTTGTGCCTCCGGGTTCTCTAACTGGTATTCCTGGAGCAGCAGATTTTGGAAGTCATTCAGTTCATGGTTCCCAGTCTGCTCCTGATGCGCGGGATGACAGGTTTAAGCCCATTGCTCAGGAGCATTCAAAACCGTTAACAGGGCTCAATGATAACAAGCATCCATATGGGGATGGCCGCAGTTCTGGGTTGAGAACAAAGCCAGGTGATCACTCTGCCACTTCAAGGGTTTTGCCTTCATCCCATCAAGCTGCAGACTTTCATGATGACAAAAGTAGGAAAGATAATTCCGGCCATGCTGATTTTGGGGACCCTGTTCATGGACGTAGATTCAGTGGATCCCAGAGGGCGCGTTTGCCTCCAAGAAGTCCAGGTAGAGACAATGCTAGTTCCTCTTCTGAACGATATAGGCTTTACAGTGATTTTGATATCTACAATGACAATCTAATGAGTGTTTTACAATCTGTACTTGATTTGCAGCGCAATTTGGGGGATCAAATCGTGACAGGAGATTCCCTGCTCCCTCTGGAGGCCTTGCACGTACGCAGCTCCCGCGCCCAGAGCATCAGCCATGTGGCGAATCCGTCAGAGGTGAAAGGTCAGGTGATTCACCTACTAGAAAGGCTGGGTCGAGAAGCAGCTATGGCACTCAGATTTGTGCTCGTGATGGGGGATTTGGCTCTGTAAGCATTTGTGCCATCATTAATTCATTATCATATTCTTGGGGGTTCTAGATGGTAGTCATGGATTGAAAAATCATGCAGGTTTGTTTTCCATGATAGATGTTGACATTGTTTTTTGTTTTTATTTGCTTGTCTTATGAAATCTCCATGGGAAGGAGGATTATGTTGATCCAGCAAAACGAAAATGTGGAAGCATTGACTTGGATTCACCATCAAGAGAGAGACAGACTAAGAAGAAACATTTGTAAGTCCAAATCGGAGTTTGGTTGTATATCCATGTTTGATTTCCCTTGGGTTTGGTATCATTTACTCTTTGCTCTTTTGTTTTTGTTCTGGTTTGTTCTTTGTGTGTGCATGTGCGTCCATGTTTGTTTTGAATTTCCAAGAAGGCAACTGTCTATTTGGGTAACTGTGTTTATCTGAATTTCCTTTTGGCAACAAGCACATCAAATGATCAAGTTCATACTTGTCTTTGATTTTTTCTTCCCTTAGTTGGGCATCCTTTTGGTTCTTTTTTGGTTTATGCTTGCTCTTTCTTGAGTGCCTGCATGCGCATCTGAAATCATAGCTTAATTTGTTATCAGCAAACCATAATTTGTTTCATCTTTATTTGCTGACGAGGGGATCCAGTGATCCAACACCCGGTCTAGAAGGAACAGATGAAGATACACCCAAGACTTCCAAGTTCAAGGGTTGCGGAAATAACAATTGAGGCTGTGCTCTGATCTGCTGCTGTCCATTCCAGTGCTGTTGTGCCTTGCAGGCTGGAAGTGTTGCTTCAGTGTTTTGCATTTAGTGAAAGTGAAATAGGTGATGAAACTTTCTGTCTCTCTTTGCTGCTGGTTGGTTTATGCCAGGTTTGGTAGGTATTTCAGGTTGCTCCTATGTTTGTGACTGGTAGCCTTAGCAGCGGCTAAGTGCCCAGTAGGAAAATAATAAAAAACAATTTGTGGGTTGGAACAATGTTTTGCTTGTATAAATTTTACTGTAAGTGTGCTGGATAATCTAGCGATAGTGAACTGAGGTAATCTTAATACTTTGCATGCATGCTTCTTGTGCTTTCTGGCCTTGTGAATTGCGAGTAAGGTGGCTGTATAGACCCGAAAGCCTTCCAGAGTTCTTTCTTTCATAATCCATGATAGTCTTTCCCTTTTTCTCTTGGTTTTGCTGAGTCATCTGTCTTTGGTGTCTCCTCTGTTTGATCAGGTTCTTTCTCTAACCTTGTCACTAGATGAAGGTAGTTGACTAAAATATGTTTATGTGCACCACTTTTGGATGTACCATTCTGGCTATTGGTAGTCACTACAACTAAGAAATGAGAACATAGAGTGGCCTCCTTTCTGTGTCTGTCTATGGAAAGTTGGGTGCCTATGCCTTCTATGAGCCATATGTGTACATGCTTCCCTCGTTCCTTCCATATGGGTGAAATTTTTGGTACTGCTAAGGAGTACCAATCATTGTAGTTGTTGAAAACTAAAAGTGGAGCGTCTGCGAAGCATTCAAAGGGATAAATTGAATAGTAAATCATATTTTATCCAAAAGATGAAAGCAAACATGCAACAGATTAGATTTAAGGAGGAAGATAGGGGAATGCTTCTCAGCTGTGAGATCTAGTATTATTTTGTTGTTCTAATGTGTATTAACTCACTGTCATCTAACCTTTTTCCTTTCTAGGAGATTTAGTTATGACTACTAATTCAATATTTGGGTTGTGACTTGTGAAGAGTGTTCAGAAAGTATTCTTTTAATGCTGATGATGCAAGACTTGGCCTGTCCATGTCTCACTGGTTTGTGTATGTCAGGTTTATGTTGAGAAAGCTTGTGATATCATCTGGTTAATGGGTATAATCAATATAGCTTGATGGACGACAAGATTAAAGGTTGTGGCTCAGCTGGTTTGGCTGTGCTGAGCTGATATTTGATAATTGTAAATCCTGTAATCCTTTTATGAGTTAGTTGGCCATCAATGAGGCTGGAAAGGAAAACTATGCTTTAATGATTATTCAAACTAAGAAATGGAGTGATGTATGTATCTTTGGGGGAATTTTAATGTGATATATATGTAGAAGATTGCCGGTGAGTGTTTGGAAAGTATGCACTGGAATTGCAAAGAAAGGTTGACGTGCCTGCTTTGAGGTATTCATTTGAAGAGAGCCAATAACCATTTGGAGTACTGCCGTTGCTAGTGTGGTTGCAAGAACTATAAAACTAGCATAAAAGAAATGTCCTTTCTACTCCCTATCCCATTTCTGTTCGATCTTTGGGAATATATTTATACTGTAACAAGCTCAATGGTTTAGTGGGCTGTGTAACCCAATCAAATACCAGTGGGAAGGTGAAAGCCAAAACGTTCACCACATATTAGGATGAATAACTTGAATGTTTTGTGTGTCCATCGTCTGTACCATGAGCTACAGTTGGAGACTTTGGGATCAGCCTAGTGACCATTACAACGATTATCCCTAGATCAGCACTAATTCACCGTGTAAGCAGATGTACTTGGATTTGAGGGGTTTATTCTGGAATCCACTATAATCTTGACAGACCTCGAGAGTATTAATGTCTGAAAAACAAATTGATTTAGTGAGAAACAATGTTCTCTAATATGTGGAAATTAGCATAGAAGAAATGTCCTTATTGTAAGTAACGTTGGATTAGAAGTTTGGAGGTGTTGGATTATGATTCGTTATTCATGTGGACCAGACAAATTCATACCCTAGAGCGAGAATAGAGATATTGGTCGGCTTGTTCCCCAAACAAGAATCCTAGAATAGCTAATTCTTTGTAATGCAATATTTCTTCAAAGTACATAAAAAAGCATGGAGCATAATCTAATCGTATAAAACTAAGTGAGTTCGTTAGAATCAAATTGATCTCCTTCCTCTAAAGAACACTAGTACATTTTGGACCTATTCCATCCAGCCTTTAAATCGCTCCTTGGCGAATTATACTAAATTGGGGAATCTTATCAGGAAAGTAATGCGCAATCTGAAAATTTGCCGATTTCTTCCTTTTTTGGACTTGACTTGTGTGACTGGATCACTCTCCAAACTAAAATTCGAAGAAAGTAGAAATAGAAAACTGGTATCTTGCGATTTTCTGCCTTGGTGTTATACTGATGGCAACACTCTTTGGGTGAACTTCCTAGAAAATTGGAATTGGAAGCGGAATTTGGATCACATAAGAAACTAACTATTCTCTTTTGCTTCAAGAAAACTTGTTCATCATCTGTCAAAACAGATTAGGTGATTTTTTCCCTATTTGATTTCCTTCTTGCATCATACTCCATTGCTTGGATAAAGACTTGCTCTTCAGTTTTAGAAACAAATCGGGGTAAATTTCTGGCTTTTTGTTGCATCATAGTACTTTGCTCGGATAAAGCTTGTTTGTGAAGCAATAGGAGAGTATCTCATTTTTTAATGACCTCTTGCATTGTAAAGGTTCATTCCTATAGCAAATAGGAGACTATTTCCTTTTTGATTGGTGTCGTGCATGATGCATCATACTACTTTACTTGAATTTTCCTTGATCCTCATTCACAGAAGTAAATTTGGAGGCATATTCCCTGCTTCTAGCTTGCTGCTTTTATTGCAATGGTTTGCTTGGATAAAAAGGAGCCCCTAATTGGTTCGTTCATTTGTAGAGGCACATTGAAACATTTTTTTAAATTTCCTCTTGTATCCTACATTCGTACTCGCCTCACTTAGATTAGCACCACTCCATGTTTACGGAAGCAAATTAGGATATTCTTCTTCATATTCTTTTGTACTTGGCCTTGCTTGGATAACTACAAAACCTTGTTTATGGAAGCAAATTAGGCAATTTATCCCCATGCTTTTGTCTTGTCTTTACATAGTCCTTTGCTTTGATAAAAGCTCACACTATTCCTATATGAAGCACCACAAATGATGAAAGGGCAATTGTAAAATGGAAGGAGCGAGTTTCTATTAAAGTAAAATAGTATGAACTAATGCAATGAACGGCTAAAAAGGGGAAAATTCTCCTTATTTCTTACTCAAATGATATATGTTTCTTTTGTTTTATATTTTATTGGCAAAGGAGTACAATGCAACAAAAGGCATGCCAGAAAAGGGAAAAAATCGCTATTTCTTTCTCCTCAAAATGGATAATGAATTTTAATTAATAGGCAAGCCAAAAAGGGGACGAGGTATTTCTAATTCGTTTCTATGACTGAGGAACTACTTTTGTTAAGAAAGAAAATAATGCAACAAAAGGCATGCCAGAAAAGGGAAAAAATCGCTATTTGTTTTTCCTCAAAAGGGATAATGAAATTTAATCAATAGGCAAGCCTAAAAAGGGCTGAGGGATTTCTAATTCGTTTCTATGATTGAGGAACTACTTTTGTTAAGAAAGAAAATAATGCAACAAAAGGCAAGCATAAGAGGAAACGAATTATGCTAATTTTCTTCCGAAAATGAAGAAGTCTTCATTATTGATTTTGTTATCCTCTTTTGTGGAAGCAAATTAGGAGATGTTTTTCCTTTTTTTGATGCGCTGCTTCTTCCATCATACACCTTGGCCTGGATAGAAGCTCGTTTCTTAGTTAGGGAAGCAAATTAGGAGAGCTTTTTCATATATAGAAGCAAATTAGGAGGTTCTTTTTATATAAAAACTAACCACACATTTGTGGAAACGAATTGGAAGATTTCTTATCCTTTTTCTCCTTAAGAGAACAGTTTTTTTGAACTTTTGATATTCAATTGCGGTTAAAGTGCGAGGTTCCCAACTAGTTTGAATTTTATGGCCTAGTTAAGTAGTTTGGATTTCACCACACATCTGTGGAAACGAATTGGAAGATTTCCTATATCCTTTTACCTCTTAAGAAAACAATTTTTTGAACTTTTAATATTCACTTGCGCTTAAATTGCGAGGTTCCCAATTATTTTGAATTGTATGGCCTATTTAAGTAGTTCGGATTCTTGAGTTTTTAGTAGAGGAGCCAAGTTTTGAATTTCAACATCTCAGTAATGAGAGTCAACACGACTGTGGGTAAGATCGTGTATTTCTTAGAACTCCTTTCGACCTTTTCCTTTGAATGTTTAAGGGTATCTCTCCATAAGTTATTCTAGTGTCTGTTCACTTACAAGTACTAGCTATTTTCCAATGGCCTTTCTTGTTCCCATGAGTTAAATTCAAAGCAACCATGATTCACTTTCTGCTGGTTAGTTGAGGCTTTGCCATCTAAATCTACTATATCATAAGAAAGTTCTTTTTTTATATTTATTTTTATGTAAGGTGCTTGATCAACTTCAAGACCTTTTTACATAGTGTATAGGTTGTCAAAATCAAGAAAAACTTGCTAATGTCGTGTAGAGACTTTCTCATTTGAATTGCCTATTGTCACCATCATTTGACTCGGTATTGTTATCCATTGCTTGGATGAAAATGTATTTCTTGCTTGTGAAAGCGAATTTGGGGATTCCCTACCTTTTTTCTCTGTGTTTAACTAGGCTTTACATTCTTTTCACCTATAGGCGAGACCAGAGACCGGTAAAGAGACTAGTCCTTGGTTGTGGCATTCAAGAAATGTAGCAGTTGCTCCACAAAAGTTTTGGAGAGCAAAGGACTCAAGAAATGTAGCGGTTGCTCTGCCAAAGTTAAGAACAGGAAAAGGACTCAAGATCCTGAGAAACCACCAGCAAAGGTACTACATAGAAGCATTCAATCTCAAATATGGACATTAATTTGTTTCCTCTTTATTTGTTATATATAGGCGAATCTTTATGATGCCTACTTTTCTACTGACTTATGCTATTTAGAGAGTGAGGAAGGCACCTTGCCATTAGTCCGATCCTTTGGAGGAAATACCCTAATATAAAACTTGCAAAACAGATTTTTTCTGTCAAGACATTCGGTTTCCCTAACTTGCATCACCTTGATTTATATTGGAACTAGTAAACGTCGTGCCTTTGTCTGAGCGGGAAACCATTTCTTTTATGCAAACCTGTCAATGGAGTTTTATGTGGTTTTTTATTGGCTCAACTCCTTGTCTTCCTTGCCTAACTGGAGTGTGAACCTCTAAACTAACTAGCAACTAGCAAGGAGTAGAGTATTTACTGCAAAAGTAGGTTGGTTCATTTCTTCCTGCATATCATGACTGTTGATTACAGTTTCGAGAACAGTAGCCTCGTTTTATTAAAGCAAATTTGATCACATAACTTGTTTGAATTTCGTAGATATTGAGGCTTATTATCTTGAGGCGTGCTGTTTTTTGTATTCACCCCCTTTTTTGATTTGGCTGTCACTGCATCAGTATTTCATTAATACAGCATTTTGATTATTCCTTTAAAAATAAAACTTGTTCATTATTTGTGAGTTGCGACGATAAATTAGATTTCTTTAGTCTATTTGACAAGCTTCTCGTACCATTCTCCTTTACTATATGGCAAAGTTCATCTTTTTTTCTTAGTAGAAGTGCCGCAAATAAGGCACTTCTCATAAGAACTGAATAGGGTTGGGTCCTATTAATTTGCTTCCACAGATAAGGACAAACTTAATTCAATCAAAGAAGTATGCTACAACAAAGATAAGTCAAAAAAGGGAAAGAAATCTCCTAATTTGCTTTCAAAAGTAAGCAAGGAGTTTTTATCTAAACAAAGTAGTGTGACTATGATGCACGAGGCAGGTCAAAGAAGGGGAGTGATAGAAAAGGAATATCTATCATTTTCTTTCACGTGCCTCATACATCATATTTATACTCCTTTGCTTGGATAAAAACTCATTCCTCATTTTGGAAGCAAATTGGAAGATTTCTTTTCCTTTTTTGACTTTGCCTTTAGTCTTATCATACTCCTTCGATGGGAGGGGAGACTTGTTCCTCATTTGTGGGAATGAATTGTTCTGTAAGATAATCTGTGAATGGGATTGTTCTATTAGATAATATTTGGTTGTCAGATTCTAAATAACGATTGGCTTTTGTTCTTATGATTCTAAAAAGATGGTTTATCTGTTTGCTTGATCATAAGTTCATCTCGAACATGTGGAATGTCCTATGAGAATATTGTTTCTCTGGAATTGTTAGTTTTCCGTTTCTTGTTTATTTTTAAAGTATTATTACTTTTCTCCTTTTTATTCCATTTTGTTTCCAACTTCCCTTGTATAGAATTTTGCTCCTTATTAAGAGAAACATATTTCTAAAGGATCAGAGTTACCTTTTTTTTTTTGTTTTGTTTATTGAGGAAAATAGAATTGCTTTCCCTGGTATGTTAGTGAAATTTCTTTCTTTCTATATTAATTCTCATTAAGTAATTTCGTGGTGGATATGAGGTCTCATTCACTAGTAGGTATACTGAAGTAGCGGGGGCATTTCCAGACTTTTATGCGGAGAAAATTAGTACGACAGCAGGCTTTGGTTTGGTCACTTTGGTGACATTTTAGGCTTTTGATTGTGAGCTTCCATAATATCCTTGAATCCTTGATTATGGAAGCATGTGCAATGAATTCATGATTCATTCGAGCCCCCCCTCCCCCCTTTTCTAAAAACATTAGTGAAGGCTTACAATGGGTATAATAGAAAGTCTCCAGTGACCACACCAAGCACAATCCTGTTATTGCAAGTTATTCTCCATAGAAAAGTGTTTAAACCTCTAGTTAAAGATGTGAATGTGGCCCTTGTTTTCACTGTGAAATTGATTGAGTTGGTGCAAAAGGAAATAAATTTCACTATATTATATGCAACTATGAATCTTTTGGGAACAAAACACAAATAATGACTTAATTGTTGATATCTGGATGATACATGAATGTCTTATTCGGTCCATTATGAGGTTGAACATCAAAAAATGAATGGCAGGCTGGGGACTTTATGTTAATTGTGCCTGCTGCTCGACAACTGAATCTGTGATCATCTGAGTTTTGTTACTGTGATATTTTATCTTTGGCTGGTGTGAAGTTTGTGGGTACAAAAAAGGGGCAAAATTATAGCTAATCGGTGTAGCAAGGCTAGTAGGGGGAAAATTATGACTTTAGTAGGTCACTTTGGCTAGCCTTTAGTTGTCTTGGTGTTTCTTGGGTTGTATCCTATTCAATTAGGAGTCATCTCCTATCTTGGGAGAGTTTCTTTGCAGAAAACCCAAGAAGAAGGCCATGGTTATACTATATGTCCTTTTGTGGGTTATTTGGAGAGCAAGGAACCAAAGGATTTTTGAGGGGGTTGAAATCCCTCTTCAAAGGTTGAAAGTCGATTTTGATGTTGAAAGTCTCTCTTCTTTTAGGTGAACAGGAAGTTTAGCTCTTCCTCTTTTGATGTGGTAGATTTTTTGGACAATTTGTTTTTTTGGTTGTACAATACTTTGTATGATGCTAGTTGAGCATGGGTTCTTTTAGTGCTATTATTGATATATATCTTTTTCCTATCAAAAAGGGGTTTTGTGAGTGTAAAATAGAATAATGCACTAGACAGAGTGAGAGGCTCTGATTCGTGAATGATGATCAGATAAGCCTGGAGAAACAGATGATATAGATAGCTAGGGTGTACATTATTACACCTGTGGATAATCATGAAGGGGTAAATGAGGGATGAAGAAGATGCACAAGAGAGTTAAATGATGCAGACTGCAAGTTGTCCATCATAAGAAAAAGAAGGCTGATTAGTTCCTTGCCGCTCTCTAGAACTTAGGAAAGTGTGTAGCAGGCGTATAATTCAGTGGAATGATGCAACACGTGAATGCTGATTTAGTTTTGAAACTTCAACACTGGTTTGATGTGAAAGATTCATAATAAACTTGCTTTTTAACTTTGAAAGCATTTTTCGTCAATTTGTAAGAAATCTCTTTGAGGGTTCAGTTCCCCCCCCCCCCCTTCCCTTTTCGAGTTTGGATTGTATTTCTATCAAGCAAAATGCATTTCTAAATGGTTGCCTATATCCTTTCTATGAAATAGTAGGCATTTAGCGTTTTTCGGATCCAGGTTCTGATGAAAGTAATTGCAGTTATGTGTTGAGGGGTAGCGACAATGACACAACAGACTCCCCCACCCCAATTGAGACTCCTAGGTTGTGGATCTAGATTTGTATATGGACATTTATCAAATGTTGAGCGTATTTACTCTTTGGTTGGTTGTTTAGGCTTTGATGATGCCATGCTAGCATTTTGCATTTGTGAGGTTAGGTCATGTTTGGGTTCTTATTCTGGCTGGTTTTTGTCGTAGGTTCTGAGGAAGATCTTTCCCGTTGTACCTGTGTTTTTGGGAGAAGTTAGTGAGGAAAAGGTACAAACAGTAGAAAGTCTACCGTGCAGTCAGCTCCAAAGTTTGGTATGCTTATGCTCAAACCACATGATTTATTGTTGCATTCCTTCTGACTGAATGGTTGCCATTTTTTGTTTTTTATATAGTACTTCAGGCTTCTATATATTCTGGATACCCTCTAAAAGAAACAGGCTATTGATTTAACCATTAGGCTAGAATCTCTGGATTTTGAGGTTTGATGCGCTGTCTGTCTTGAGAGACTTGAGTGCTGTGAAGTAATTGGATTGTCAAAGTAGCAAAGTTTCTGTTGGAAGTGTAATAGGTCTAGCACAAGATGGTGTGCCGCCTGGTTTTCATTAGCTAATTGTTACAGTTTATCATGGTTTTGTTTTCAATGTTTAATTTTGTATGGATGTCTGATCAAGATGTGGTATGATGCTGCCTGGAAAGTAATTGATTGTTAAGTATCTGAAGGAGAGGGGAGGTTTAATGAATCAAAATTTGTCATACTGTGCTGGAGTTGGTCAATAGAAGTAGTGCATGGGGATCCAGTGATTGCTGGCTGAGGAATATTGGACTGCTGCTTGTTTCTCACCCATTAGATTGCAGAGAAGGCTGATATAGTTGTCTTCGAAATGTGAACTGTGGATTTTGTAATGATTTGAGGTGTCCGAAATATCATCTATGTCCTTAGTTGAGTTGATGGTTCACTAGTGGAGCCATTTGAGGAATAACATTGTTCTAGGGAATGGGGTATAAAACTCATTTGTCTGCTCCGTCCCCAGTACTCAGAACTGAATAGTGTTGAGGGTTGTAGAAGGTGAAAGTTGCTTGGCAGGTTGATTGCTTAATAAAGCTGAGCTTCTTGCTCGACACTTTGATTGGCTATTGATAGTTTTGGCCCTTGATGAGTGAGAAAAAGAGATGTTGACAATTTGCTTCTTGGTGCTGGTGGCAGTATTTCATCTTTCACATTAGCAGGTCATGTTTGCTTAGCTAGAAATGTCATACTTCTAGAGAGCTAAGAGGGCTCAATTGCATGGATAACTTTTTGTTCGGGATCTAGTTTGTTAAACAATAAATGAGGGGATATCTAAAAGTTATACTGCAGAATTTTGCCTCTGGGTTGGCTCCAACCTATCTATGATGTTAAAATCTTATCATCTGAAGCTAGTGTTGGGAAGATTAATTCCATCATGATGAGAGTTTGTCAAGCCCAATTGTATAGGTCCAAGTCTGATGAGTGTTGGGCTCTTCTGTTGTGGCACGTGGCTCTCACTTTAGGTTTTAGTCCTGTTCATTCTCGGAGTAGATATTGTAGTTGTCTCGACATACTAATATACTATATTCATTTTTCGGTTGCATGAGGGTGTCAATTGTTTTGCATCTTATGTTCAGAATTCAGATTGAAGGGCCCTTATGTGACCTTTCTCCCTCAATGATGGTTTTGAAGTTCAAATGTTTTTTTTTTATTTTTATTTTGCATGGGAACTGTCCATCATCAGGTAACACACATTTACTGTGTCGGCATTGTATACTGCTAACCTTGGTTTTGATCAGTATTGCTATTTTCAAAGTAGCTCTGTGCCAATGCACATGCTGCTTTTAGAGCTGTCTTTTGTTGCCTAGAATTGAAAGAAGAGGGGCTGAATGACATGAGGTAACTTCTGTAGCTATTTCTTTATTATGTCCTTGCCTTTCAGAATTAGGATGTGCATGTTTCATGTGGTGTTTTATTACGTTTGTTAAACCTATGACAAGAGTAGCTCCTATTATCTCAAATATCACTTTGTCGAGTTAGCGGGTTACAGTGTTATACAATTGCTCACTGTTTTAACTCCATAGTTCTGCTGTCAGTCTGCACAGCTAATGCTCAGTAGAAACTTATACATCCTTAATACTATATAGGTTGAACGGACACTTCACATATCTGACTTTGACATAGTACTATCAAAATGTGACCTTTGTCAATGATACCAATTAGTTTAAAATGTTCACCTTGGCATATTTTCAAATGTTGTATTCCTAGACTTCCCTTTTTTTGCAGGGTTTAGATTGTCTACTTGGATTTCCCCATATCTTACTCAGGTGAGTCTATCCTTGGTGGGGGTGGCAAGTCCCCCTCTATAAACAATATATGGTTTGTTGAGGTAAAGCAGCCTAAATCTGGATCTCCCCAGACTTGCGAAAACAAGATACACGCTGGGAATTGTTATTCAGTCGGTGCGTGAACCTTTAGCCAGGGAATGTTACGTATTTATATGGACTTCGACTCTATATTGTTATAAATGTTTGTTTAAATGTGGATGATGCAAGTCTTAGATTAAGACTCATGGAAGTTTTTCATGATTCAAATTGGGTTGATTCACTCACAAGACTTACTCTGCTAGCAAGACAAGGCCCTCTCACATTGCTGGACAGGAAGGCTTGGTAAGACTGTCTTTTATTACTTTTGCTGTAAATTGTTTTCTTGCATAAGCATTTTACGGTACCATTGTTCATGTTCTAATCTTTCATCATCGGTATCTTGGTTTCAGTGTTTTGTTTAACCGCCATCTGTTTGTTGGGTTTGGGTAAGCCATGACTTACTATTGTTTTATATGGAGTGCTCATGGCTTTTGATTTTTGTCTTTGTGGAGCTTCCTGCCATGAAGGTGTTAATGTGTAACATAGCTTTGTACACACTGGGCATTCTGAGACTGGTGTCGAGGTTCTGCTCTTTTTTTCCTCCCTCTTCAAAATTGTGCCCGACCCGGAAAACCCGAATTGTCCGAATATTTGGACATAATATTTGTCTTTTTTCTATTGTCTGAACCCGATTTCAGCTCCGTCCGAGTGTTTGACCCGAATAAAAACCGGGTCTGGACATGAATTTCTCTTCTGAATTTTGATTGACCGAATTTACCTGGACCCGAATTTTGTCCAGCGCTTAACTCCCCCGCCCCCCCCCCCCCCAAAAAAAAAAAAATAAAAAAAAACTTTGCTAAAGCACGGCCAACACTAGCAGTTACCCTAAATGATGGTCTCACAAACTGCTTCCATTAGAGTTCATTGGTTAGCTGTTGATCTTGGCAAGCCGGTATTCCTTTGCTTTGAAGTTGTTGGGAGCTGCTTTATGGGTTTGGTTCATAAAGTAAGCTTTTTGGCTGATATCGATGTGGCAATTTAGACATCCAGCCTCTTGGTGAAGCAGAGTCACCCCTACGCTATCAGAAGGTGCTCCTATTTATATGGCAGAGTGATAGGTATTCAGCTGCTAATGAGATTTATGAGAAAAAGCTTTGAGAAACTCGTATGGGATATGTTTCATGGTGTGTAAATTGTATGTAACTTGAGTGGATGGTACCTATTGTATTTGCTCGTGTGGAAAGAGCGCAATGCTATGCTTTTCTCATGTAAAAGTTGGAAGAAACTGTTGAAACTGTACTTCACATTGGTGGTAACGTGGAATCAAATGACAATGCAATGGCCTATTGTTGGTGAACCATTTTGAGTTCTTATTTTGTTCGTTTTCACTTTTATAGTTTTATTTAGGCCCCGTTCTTTTGTTCGCTGCGTTAAGTTGCGGTGGAAACAGTTAAAAAGTAATGGTAATTTGCGTTATGTTGCGGTAGGGTTGCGGTAGGGTTGCGGTAAGTTGCGTTACGTTTGGATGCGTTAACGCATAAAAGAACGAGGCCTATTATATATGTGTAGGAGGCAAAAATTTGTCGACAAATCATAAAATGACACGTAGAAAATAATTTAAATTTATTTAGCTGCCACGTGTTTAATTAATTACGGAGGTCCATTTAATTAAATTTTAAATGGAAATATATTATGGCCAATAGCGTCGCGACACGTGTTAATTATGATGCAGAAAATCATAATTATTTCTTTATTTTAAATAAAGGGATAATTAATTAATTTGGGCCCAAGCTCAAGGCCGACTCAAACCCTAGGCAACTCTCTAGGCCTCCAGAACCTATAAATAGGGGTCTTCTCCCTCATTTTCAACACACACTGCAGTCTACCCCCGGCGGCATTCGGCATTTTGCACTCCAGATGCTCCAGAAGATCAAACTGCCAGCGACATCCAGTTACCAAGCGCCAAGGATCGAAGTCTGCAAAAGCTCAAGATCGAGTCTCCACGCCTCTACCGCATCAAGATCAAGAAGCGCGAGTTCTTCACCAGAACTGCAAGCCTTGTAAGATCGAACTACGACGCTCTCCGGTGCGGCGACAAGGACTAGCGTCGACTAGTTCAACAACTTCTGTTCTTCGCATCAAAGACTGCAGTCGTCTTCTTCGTCTAGTTCATCGATCGAGATAAAACACTCAAGCCCTCGCATCCAAGAACTTGAAGAACTGCAACCGACAGTCAACCTACAGACAGGTTAGACTTCGAGCAACCTCCGACTACCAAGCATCAAGGAGATCAACGCTTAAGACCTTCAGCTCAAGAACTACTACAAGAGTCCTTCAGCTAGACCTGCATTCGAGATCGAGGTTAAGCGTCCGCGCCCTCGGCTCACCGAAATTTCAGGAGATTGAATCAAAGGACTACTTTATTGTATTTAATACAGAGATTGTACCCGCATACATTCGAATATTAATACAAGTTATATTTGTTTCTCAATTTCTTGTCTTTATTTATTTCAGGCTCGAAATTTGTGTTTACAAATTTGGCACGCTCGGTGGGATATCTCTGCCTCTCATCTCTTTCTCCAAGAAGTCAAATTCGACCTTCGATTCAAACGACGTGAAGGTTGTCAACATGGAAGGAAAGATAGCTGAACTTGAGGCTATGTTAAACATGCTCGCCAAGGAAAGTGAAGAGAAAGACAAAAAGATCAGCGAACAAAGTGAGTAGATCGCAAAACTAATGAAGAAGATAGAGAAGCGCACGTATCAAGAGTCTGATGAAGATTCAGACATAGAGGAATCGGACAAAGAGTCTTCCAAGGGTGATGGCGATGGCGAAGACAAGAAGAGTATCTCAGTTTCAGAATCACTAACTGTAGAGCAGATTCAAAACTTGGTGGCAAATGCAGTACGGGCTCAACTCGGAGAGAGATCAAACAGGACTCATTTGTACACGAAGCCGTACACGAAGAGGATCAACGCCCTTCAAATGCCGCAAGGATATCAACCCCCAAAGTTCAGTCAATTTGATGGGAAAGGTAATCCTAAGCAGCACATCGCTCACTTCATCGAAACTTGTAGCAATGCCGGCACGGAAGGAGATCGGCTAGTGAAACAATTCGTCCGGTCTTTGAAAGGGATCGCATTCGACTGGTATACGGACTTAGAGCCTGAATCTATCAACAGCTGGGAGGAAATGGAGCAAGAGTTTCTCAATAGGTTCTATTGCACTCAACGGGTCGTTAGTATGACAGAACTGACAAACACAAAACAGTGGGAGGACGAGCCAGTCCTTGACTACATCCATCGTTGGAGGGCTCTTAGCCTTGAATGCAAGGATCGCCTCACCGAAGCTTCAGCTGTCGATATGTGCGCTCAAGGTATGCACTGGGACTTACTCTACGTCCTCAAGATGGTCAAGCCTAAAACCTTTCAGGAGTTGGCGACCAAGGCACATGATATAGAGATCACCATAGCAAGTTGACGGGGAAGGAATTCATCTTCATCCGAATCAAGGAACGGTGCTAGTGGGTATAAGAAGAATGACAAGTCACCGAAGACTTCAACACAGGAGTCCATGGCTATTTCAATGTGTGAACCAGTGAGAATCTCTGCTAAACCTAAACCCAAAGGGGACAAAGTCACTTCTTCGAAAGATCTTTGAAAGAGCGCCCTCTGTGAAGGAGCTTCAAGAAAAGAAGTACCCATTTCCAGACTCCGATTTGTCAGGAATGCTCGACAACCTGTTAGAGACTGGAAGTTATCGAACTCCCACAACCAAAGAGGCCGGAAGAAGTGGGAAGAACCACGGACCCAAGATATTGTCGCTATCATAGGGTAGTCAGTCACCCTCTTGAGAAGTGTGTCACACTTAAGGAGCGGATCATGAAGCTAGCTGAGGAAGGACAGATAATATTGGACTTGGATGACAACGTCGAAGCCAATTATGTTTCAGCACAGCCGATTCCAGCCAAGAGAAATGAATTCTTGATGATTCAGTTCCACTTTCTGTACGAGTGAAGGCCCCTCAAGATGAACATGAGCAAGTCTCAAAAGCTTTTGGTGAAGAGGAAGGATGGAGCTCGGTGTCTAGAAGGAAGACTAGGCGGTAAAGTGAAGTCCAAACAACATCGCCTCGTCAAAGTAAGCAACAAAGGAGAAGTAGCAGTCCTCAACCTTTGATGGAGAGCAAAAGGATTGAAGTCATCAAGAAACAAGGAGTGGGTTCAACTGAGTTGCTTGAGCGAGGCCCTCGTGCTCCTGTCACGCTGGAGGAATACTTTCCAAAGTGCTTAGGAAAAGTTAACAAAGTTACAGTCGTGAACATGGTTTCTTGCTTCGAGATCGAAGAAGATGATAGCGAAGGAATGGAGTATCAGCCTAAGTCAAAGCTCTCCGTGTTCAATAGGTTGGGACAGCCAGCTTCCCGCAAACAAGCATCTGTCTTTGAGCGAATAGGGTGTCCGGGAGAGCGCAAAGCCTCGGTCTTCAGCAGGATCAAAGATGGTTCAAGACCAAAGTGTTCTATATTATCAAGGATCAAACAAGCTGAAGATGTGTCAAGATCAACACCCCGCCAGGAACAGAGCTCCGCATTCAGCCGCCTTGGGGTCATCAATGAAGTTCAAAGCTCCATCCCATCTCGCATGAAGCGTTGTTCAACATTGGAGGTCAAGACTGAAGGATCCTTGAGAGTGAAGAGACGCACTGTGGTCTTCACCAGTCATCAAAGCAAAAACAATGTCAACGAAGAGCTTGAACTAGAGGAGACGCTTTCTTCTTCTCAAGTTAAAATTTAGGAAAGCGAAGATGTAGCTCCTGAGCAAGAGCCTAAATTGTTCACAAAAAAAAAAGATTTCATTTTGAGTTCATTTCAATTTCATCATTGTAATACTCCTGGCCCGCAAGAGTATAAACTGTGTACGGGTAAATTAATAAATAAAATTTTTATTTCTCCATCTTTAAATTTGAACTACGTTTGGTTTGATCCTTATGGCTATCCTATCTCTTAAGGTACGTAGGCAATTTGGGTCTAGACCTAAATACACTCATACCCAAAAAAAATAAAATCATCCCAGGTCATCAAATTTTGATGACTTTCCTGGTCAACAAACTCCAAGACTTTCAAGTCAACAAACTTTGAGGACTTACAATTTAGCAAATTCAAGACTCACAAGTCAAAGTTCAAGACTTTCAAGTCAACGACTCTCAAGTCACCAAAGTTAAAGACTCCCAAGTCGAAATTGAAGACTTTCAAGTCAAGGACTCCCAAGTCAATAAAATAAAAAAAAAGACTCTCAAGTCACCAGATTCACCGACTTCCAAGTCAACAAAATTTAAAGATTTCCAAGTAGAAAAAAAAAATCAAGACTTTCAAATCAATAAATTTCAAGACTCTTAAGACACCAGGTCCCTTGACTGCCAAGTCAACAACAAGACAAAGACTTCCAAATCAGTCAAATCTCGCATCAACAAGTTCCCTGACTCCCAAGTCGATAAAATGAAGACTTACAAGTCAACCAAATTCATATCAACAAAACACAAGGACTCACAAGTCAAGGAAAAAAATCACAACTCCTAAGTCAATAGAATTCGAGATTTCCATGACAACAATGCATACGACTCCCAAGTCAACAAATCCAAAGACTTTTAAGTCAACAAACTTCAAGACTCTTAAGTCCTCAAACCCACCGATTTCCAAGTCATCAAAAATTGAAGACTTCCAAGTCAGCCAAATTCAAGACTACCAAGTCGTCAAAATCAAATTTTAAAGACTTCTACATCACCACAATGAAGACTCTCAAGTCAAAAGTACAAGAAATAGACCGACTTCCAAGTCATTAAGATTGTAGGCTTTCAAGCCGCACTCTAGCTTGCCAAGTTCATCATGTCAGTGGTTTGCTTCAAGTCAGCACCATCAATGAAATACTCAGGTTGGTCGAAAACTTCCTTCAAGCAGGCGATGTGGGGGCATCCTAGTCGTGTTGGTTGAATTCTGCTCCAAGATGGCGTCATCCTCCATCAAATATGCAGCGTACTCCTTTTTGCTAAGTGGTAGACTCTTTCATGAAGCTCACAACCAAGAAAATGTTTAGCTGACTTGTCATGGACCTTCAAAAGAAAGTTTGGTGGCTCATCATGACTCGATAGAGAATTCAAGTCCTCTCTTTATAACCTGTAGACGGCGAAAAGTTCAGGAGTAGTAAGCTAGGCGACGACGCTGTCGACTCAGTTGGTTATGAAAAGAGACACCTCAAGATGTCTAATATATCAGAACGTCACTGAGGAGTACTCCACTTGTGATGAGGCCATGACTCCGTCGACCCAGGTCAGTTCTGAAAAAAGACACCTCAAAGATGTCTAATACATCAGAACGTCCCCGAGGAGTAAACACGATGACGGCTCTGTCGACCAGTCGATTACGAAAGAGACACCTCAAAGATGTCTAATACATCAGAACGTCCCTGAGGAGTAAATGCGATGGCGACTCTGTCGACCCAGACAATCTTGAAGAGAGTAGTCTAGGACTACTCTACGTCAGTACGCTGAGGAGTAGTCCACGAAAGCAGAGTTGACGACACCGTCGACCCAGACAGTCATGAAGAGAGTAGTTTAGGACTACTCTACGTCAGTACGTTGAGGAGTAGCCCAAGGAAGCGAGATGGCGACACTGTCGACCCAGACATTCCTGAAGAAAATAGTCTAAAACTATTCTACGTCAGCACGCTGAGGAGTAAGCAAGACTGTGACGATGACGAAGGACAACTTCAAGCACACGATGACAATTAATCTCAGCTCTCTGTACAGAAAACATGGCAAAAAAAATTGAAAAAGAAAAAGAAAAGGTCAAATTATATGAAAAAAAATAAAAAGAAGAAGAAAGAAAGAAAGAAAGAAAGAAAGAAAGAAAGAAAGAAAGAAAAGATACTGCAAAACCTGTGAGTTTGCAGATTCAGGGAGAAGACGAGGGACAACAGCTGAATGGAAGAAGCGAGAATGGTGCGTTTATATAGTATCTGATTGGCCAAGTTTCAGGATACTACTAGAATTCTCAGTCAAGTCTCCAACTCCATCATCATCACCATCTCCAACTCAAACTCAAACTCAAACTCCAACTCCAATTCCAACTCCAACTTCAACTCCAACTCCTTCTCCAACTCCAATTCCAATTCCAACTCCAACTCCAACTCCAACTCCAACTCCAACTCCGTCTGCCAAAAATTAATCCGACTAAATTTCTGATGAAATTTTTATCCAAACTAAAAAGTTGTGATAAAAAATTATTTTCCTTAAATATTCGAGACTCAACCGCTTAAAACACCCAAAATTTGTGTCCTCGGCTGACTCTCGAAGGGGGCACCTGTAGGAGGCAAAAATTTGTCGACAAATAAGAAAATGACACGTGGAAAATAATTTAAATTTATTTAGCTGCCACGTGTTTAATTAATTACGGAGGTCCATTTAATTAAATTTTAAATGGAAATATATTATGGCCAATAGCGTCGCGACACGTGTTAATTATGATGCAAAAAATCATAATTATTTCTTTATTTTAAATAAAGGGATAATTAATTAATTTGGGCCCAAGCCCAAGGCCGACTCAAACCCTAGGCAACCCTAGGCCTCCAGAGCCTATAAATAGGGGTCTTCTCCCTCATTTTCAACACACACTGCAGTCTACCCCCGACGGCATTCGACATTTTGCACTCTAGATGCTCCAGAATATCAAACTGCCAGCGACATCCAGTTACCAAGCGCCAATGATCGAAGTCTGCAAAAGCTCAAGATCGAGTCTCCACGCCTCTACCGCATCAAGATCAAGAACTGCTTCAGAGTTCTTCACCAAGACCTGCAAAGCCTTCAGAAGATCGAACTACAGACGCTCTCCAGCTGCAAGCGACAAGGACTAGCGTCGACTAGTTCAACAACTTCTGTTCTTCGCATCAAAGACTGCAGTCGTCTTCTTCGTCTAGTTCATCGATCGAGATAAAACACTCAAGCCCTCGCATCCAAGAACTTGAAGAACTGCAACCGACAGTCAACCTACAGACAGGTTAGACTTCGAGCAACCTCCGACTACCAAGCATCAAGGAGATCAACGCTTAAGACCTTCAGCTCAAGAACTACTACAAGAGTCTTTCAGCTAGTCCTGCATTCGAGATCGAGATTAAGCGTCCGCGCCCTCGGCTCACTGAAATTTCAGGAGATTGAATTAGAGGACTACTTTATTGTATTTAATACAGAGATTGTACCCGCATACATTCGAATATTAATACAAATTATATTTGTTTCTCAATTTCTTGTCTTTATTTATTTCAGGCTCGAAATTTGTGTTTACAATATGTGTACATTTTTTAGTAATTGTTGGTCGGGTGATGTTTTTTAAGGCTTGTTTTTTAGAGCATTTGGTCAATTACGCCTGTATTTCATTACATTAGCCTGCGCTCAGTTGCAAAACTGCAGTTTACCAAATGTGGTATCGCAAGCATGAACCATGGAAGTGTTAGAGTTTTCATTGGTTTTCTACTCCTTTTTTCAGATGTGAAAGCAAAAAATAGGAAAATTGTAGGCCTCAAATAATGGATCTGAAAGCCTTCCACAGCTATCCCAACAAACTACATAAAATTCAAAGAATGAAGCAAAAACACGAACGAACAAGTGAAGTAGAACGGAACAAGCCCTTAAGTTAGATTTGGAGTAGAATGGAACAAGCCCTTAAGTTAGATTTTGTTCTGCTACGGAGTGAAATGAGATTATTAGAACTAAAGGTCTGTTATTTTAGTATATTAGTGTCTTAGGGAATGGGTCATCTTTGTTATATAAGTATCTTATAAATCACATGTAGAATCAATCAATGAATGAAATACATCTTGTTTATCTATCTAATTCTCTGTTCTCTCTCTCTAACTCATTTTCTCTTTCCTAGTCTACATCTAAACCATTGTGTAGGATTTTTGAGAGACATTCTCCATTTCTATCAACCCTCTCCTGATTCCCTGTATCAATGGTTAGGGTGTCCAAAACCAGTTAACCGCATTTGAAAACTAGTAATTGAAACCAAATCGAAATTGCTGGTTAACCACAATGAGAATGTGGTTAACCGCTTTTTGGGTTCGGTTTTTATTTTGAGGGGATGGTATGAATGTATGATATAGGAAGATTGGCATAGAGATTGACATAAAGGTTTTTATTTTAGTATATTAGTGTCTTGGGAAATGGTCATCTTTTCTATATAAGTATCTTATGAGCCACATGTAGAATAAGTCAATGAATGAAATACATTTTGTTTATCTATCTAATGCTCTATTCTCTCTCCCTAACCCATTTTTCCTTTCCTAGTCTACATCTACTAAATCTTTGTGTAGGATTCTCGAGAGATATTCTACATTGATAGTAGATAAAAGATTTAGGATTATTTTGGTGTCGATAGCAGTTAAATGTTTTCATCATTGTTAGATTGAGCGTTCTTTTGGTTGTCAATTAATTTTTAATTATTATTTTTATGATGTGGAAGTAATAAGATTAGGATGATGATGTGCTTATGGGGGAATACCTAATAGAGTAGCAATAGCAATAACTAGGGATAATAATGAGGCGAGTTTTGGGGCAGGTCCAACTAAACCCAGACTCACACCCGTTAGTTATTCTGAACCTAGACCCGTCGGTCCAAAAATACCATATCCAGACCCGTCATGTCCTTGGGTCCTTGGATCCTTAAGTAGGTTTTTAATAGGTCCCACATTCTAATCTATTTTTTATCAATTTTACCAATATTTCATTTAATTTCTACCTACACATATGTATAACAATGAGAATTTTGATCAAATGGAATGTTTTCAACACAAGAAAGACAAGTATGCATTACCATGAACTATTATTTACTATGCTCAATGTACGAACACAGTTAAAGATAAAGATATTATAAACATCGACTGATCTACGAAACTTGAAATGCAACAACGAAATAAACCAAAACAAGTTCATGGTAGTTCAAATTTTAAAATTTTTTATTTTTCACATTATAGTATTATGTATATTTATGAGTTCGCAGATCGGATGTGTGGGTCCAAGGTTAGACCCGGTGCCAGACTACCAATTTTTTGACAGATCTAGACCCGTCAAATCCAAAAATAATTCATACAGACCCATCTAAATGAGACGGATCCAACAGATATGAGGCGGGTCAATCCACCACTGCCATATACTAAGAATTGCTCAGGCTACCACTGGCAAATCCCCATTCATCTTGAGGTGGTCATGGCCACCTTAGGCCAAAAAGAAAAAGAAAGAAAAATGTTAAAGGTTAAAATTATGGATTTATTTTATCATGTGAAAGTGATGATACAGTGTCCATCTCTATTACGATCATCTAGATCCGTCATTGGACTCGAGCTACGAGTATATCTAGGCAATGATGACTTTTGGACTTATACAAAAAACTAAACTGTAAATATTTTTTTATCAAATCCAGTTTGATTGATGACAACACCTTATTGTAAAAATACACTTCAATGAAAAGTCTTTTGTGTATTCAACACCAGAGAGTAGTTTTTCCTATAAAATAATATAAAACAATACTCACTCATTCCCATATTATCTGTCACTTTAACTAACTTTTTTTCCCCGTAATATCTGTCACCTTACAATTCCAATAACACATTAATTACTAATTTATCAAATTATACATCTTTTTCTTCAAATTTTCTCTTTTATTCACCATTTTTCTTTATTATTCACCATTTTTCTTTTTTGTTCATCATTTTATTCAAATTTTCTTATTTCCAAGAATATTAATTAATGCAAATTGGATGTTTTATTGATTTAGTGAATCATATTTTAAGAGACAAATAATATGGAAAGGAGAGAGTATACTGGAATAAATAAATTACTCTTCGTTTCAAAACAACTAAAGAATGGCAAATTGGGCAAAAAGGCAAAAAAAAATAACATCATGGCAAGTTGTTTGCCAGCTGTAAAAAAGATAATCTACAAAAAGAAACCTTTTTTCAGGCTCAAAAACCAGAAAAAAGAATCAATCCTAGCCGTTGGTTCTTTATCCGTTACACAACACCCGCCTCGAATTGTGACGAGATAGGGTTCTTCTGAACGAACCCTAATTTGAATTCAAAATCCCTCAAAAAGTAGCCGTTTCTCCCTCCTCTTTTTCCCTCTCTCTCTATTAATATTTCTGCTCTCCCCTTCTTCTTCCCCATTTCAATTCCCCCCAATCTCTCTCTCTCAGATCTCTCTCTGTCTCTCTCTCTCTCTCTCTCTCTCTCTCTTCTGTAAATCGTAAAGGGGGTCACCAAAATCACCGGCGAAAATGCGTGAAATCCTGCACATACAAGGTGGTCAATGCGGTAACCAAATCGGTGCCAAGTTCTGGGAGGTTGTTTGCGCCGAGCATGGCGTCGATGACACCGGGAGGTACCAAGGCGACAACGACCTTCAATTGGAGCGTATCAATGTCTACTACAACGAAGCCAGTTGTGGTAGGTTTGTTCCTCGTGCTGTTCTTATGGACCTTGAACCTGGTACCATGGACAGCATTCGATCTGGACCTTACGGTCAGATCTTCCGCCCTGATAACTTCGTTTTCGGACAATCTGGTGCTGGGAATAACTGGGCTAAAGGGCATTATACTGAAGGTGCTGAGTTGATCGATTCTGTTCTTGATGTTGTCAGGAAGGAGGCGGAGAATTGTGACTGCCTGCAAGGTATTCGACGAAATGCCTCAAAGAAAAATGTTTCTTTCCTTCTTTCTTTGTTTTTAATGTTATTTGTTTTTGGTGTTTTGTACTAATTTGGTTGTGGGTGTTGCAGGGTTTCAAGTTTGTCACTCGTTGGGAGGTGGGACAGGATCTGGGATGGGAACCCTTTTGATTTCAAAGATTCGGGAAGAGTACCCAGATCGGATGATGATGACTTTCTCAGTTTTTCCATCACCCAAGGTTTCAGATACTGTTGTTGAGCCTTACAATGCTACCTTGTCTGTACATCAGCTAGTGGAGAATGCTGATGAGTGTATGGTTCTTGACAATGAAGCCTTGTATGATATCTGCTTCAGGACTCTGAAGCTCACCACTCCTAGCTGTAAGTATTTCAACCATTCTGGGTTTATGTTCTATAATCAAATGTTCATTGTTGTAAACTGGGTAGTTGGATGTGATTCTCAATGTTCTCTGTAATGAAACTTGATTGATAGATATGTGTTCTAATTTGTGTTATTCAACTTTCTACAGTTAGTGATTTAACCCATGTGGGTTCATGTCTTTATAGTCTATTGTTCATCATTTTACGCTTGGGGGTGGTTGAATGTGATGGCTAAGATTCTTTCTTTGCAATGAAACTTGTTTGTTTGTGATTGATGTGTGTTCTAATAACTTAATTGGTGTTATTCAACTTTCTGCAGTTGGGGATTTGAACCACTTGATATCAGCAACCATGTCTGGGGTGACATGTTGTCTGCGGTTCCCCGGTCAGCTGAACTCCGACCTCCGGAAACTAGCCGTCAACCTCATCCCATTCCCCCGTCTCCACTTCTTCATGGTGGGTTTCGCCCCCCTGACGTCCCGTGGATCCCAGCAGTACCGTGCCCTGACCGTCCCCGAGCTGACCCAGCAGATGTGGGACGCCAAGAACATGATGTGCGCGGCCGACCCGCGTCACGGTCGGTACCTGACCGCATCCGCCATGTTCCGGGGCAAGATGAGCACCAAGGAGGTGGACGAGCAGATGCTCAACGTCCAGAACAAGAACTCGTCCTACTTTGTCGAGTGGATCCCCAACAACGTCAAGTCCACCGTGTGCGACATCCCACCCATCGGCCTCAAGATGGCGTCGACATTCATCGGGAACTCGACATCGATCCAGGAGATGTTCAGGAGGGTGAGCGAGCAGTTCACAGCCATGTTCAGGAGGAAGGCCTTCTTGCATTGGTATACCGGGGAGGGGATGGACGAGATGGAGTTTACAGAGGCCGAGAGCAACATGAACGATCTTGTGGCCGAGTATCAGCAGTACCAGGATGCGACAGCCGACGAGGAAGAGTACGAAGATGAGGAAGAAGAGGCACAGTATGAATGATAGTTGATTGTAGTAGGTTATGAATGTCATGGTTGTAACCTCAACTTCCAGCTAGTTGTAGTGGCTAACTAGTGGCATTTCCAGTAGTAGGAATCAGGGGACAACATTCAGGAATCAGGAGGTTTTATTTTGTAAGCAATGGTGTGGTAACTGCAGAAATCTATGGTTAAATTTTGCATTCAGTTGTGCACCATTTCTCTCTCGAGTTAAAATTTGTGACTTCAGAAGTTCATTTTTATTCTATAGCGTTCAATTTTCTTGAACTGTCTTAGAGCATTTTGCTTTTTCTTCTTGCTTTAAATGGCAGAATTTTGACTAATTTGATAATCCGATTTTGTATGATCCAAAATTCGTCTGAAGTTTTAAAATCGGTGGTCATTTTGACCTTTTCATTGGTTGGGTTTGAGTAACATCGGGTTTGGTTTAGGTTGTCCGAATTCGGTACGGTCAGTTTAAACAAGAATGCTACATTTACCTCATGCCAAGTTTGTTGAAACGAGGTTTTTACCACAAGTTTTGTAAAATGATATTTACCCTTCTTGTCTATTCTTTTGAGTAAATAATTTGTTATGCATTTTATTGGTAGATTCATGTGTTATAAAATACTCAAAATACTCCTTGAATAGAAACCATTTCCTTCTTCCTAAAACCCTATGTGGTAAAAATTGAACCAAACCAGCTGGTCTAACCAGTTTAATCGTGTACTGGCAAGTTCAATCGTATAGTGGTTCTTCCTATATTAAACCCTATGTTCCAGGTTTAACTTGGATAATTTTGGTTCAATCGGGAAAAAAAAAGGTCAAAACTGGTTGACTCAGGCGCTTCGTGGTTAGATGGGGATTTTGGTAATTTAATTTTTAAAATTTCAATTTTCACAGGTCATGCCAAGTTCATGCCGATTTAAAACTTTCATCGTAAATTTCTAAACATATACAATGTCTTGTTATATAAAATTACTATCATTAGATTCATAATGAAAAATATTATTCTAAAATTTATAAATTATAATATTACAATTATTAATAAAATATTATATATAAAAAATTACTACATTCGTTTCAAAATGTCTGTCATTTGATTAAATTTTGATCACTAAATTACTTACAAATTATGATGAGTTAAAATATGAAAGTATCGCCATTAGAATGATAATTTACTAAAAGGATTTTTGGATGCTAATATACTGAACTTTTGAGGTATTGGACAATAATACACTGAACTTTGACTTTAGACAATAATACATTGTCCAACATCCCCATAGTACATTATATTATTGTCTAATATAAAAGTTCAGTGTATTATTGTCCAATACTCTAAAAGTTCAGTATATTAGCATCAAAAAACTCTTACTAAAAATAACGACAATTTCATATTCTAACTTATTATAGTTTATAAGTAATTAACGATCAAAATTTTATCAAATGACAAATATTTTGGGACGGAGGGAGTATTAATCAAATAATGACATTGGAAACCGTGATAGTTAGACGGTAAACAATTATTCAATCCAATTATTCTGTAAAATTTATTTGTGGATAATAATTTTAGGTCTTTTGTATTGGTGGGTGGCAAAATTAGGTTTGTTCATTTCATTAATTGAATCCAATTCGATTCGGACAGAGGATGACCGATCTCCCAAAAACGAACAAATACGGCTTCAATCAAGGTTTGAGTTTTTGATTTAATTTCCGTTTCCGGACGACCACTGTCTTCTATCGACTCAATTCTCCCTTTCAGATTTCAAGCTCCAACCCTAGAATCATTACTTCTACTTTCTGGGTATGTCTTCTCTACTTCTCTTCTAGTCACCAAGTAATTTGCTTTTAGTGCTTTAAATTGATTGTGTCTGTGGTTTTGTTTATGAAAAATTGGTTGCATAATCATGTCTTTGGTAATTCCTTGTTTCATCAATGTTTCTGGGAGGAAGCGCATAAGATTCTAGTTATTGTAGCTGGGTGAAATAAATTTGGGGCATTGCTATTCCAATTTCTCAAATTTCATCATCTTAAATTAGGGTTGTTATTAGCCAATTAGTTTGGTAGGGCATTGCCTTTTCATATGTTGAAGGGTAAGTTTGTAAGTGGTCTTGTTAAACCCTAACCCGCCCAAAAATTTAGGGTTTTAAACTTGATTTCTAAAACTGGAATGGACCGTTTTAACCCGTTTGAATTCACAGGTTAGGTACTGGTCAATTTAGCTTGCTCAATTCCCAAGGGTTTTCGACCAACCAAACGCACCCTTAATTGTATGTAATTTGAGTCAAAAACCAGCATGATGGTGCAGGACAACAGCTAATTTTGAAATGTATCTTAGCCATTCGGTCCGTTTTGGTCTGTCCGGTGGGTCTTGAGTCTTGTATATTAGCTAGTCGGTTTGGTCCTACGAAAAACATATGTTCTGTTTTCGGTGTTCTTCGGTCGAGTCTTGGACTAATGCACAGCCGTAAATTATGGAAAGGATGGGTAAAAATGGTTTGGGTTAGGTAAATGAGGTTTTTATCCCTCTAAAGAATAGGCTGTTTAGACTATGCTCTTAGAGGATAAATACCCAATTACTCAACTCACTCAAAATTTGTTCATTTCTATACATATTTTCAACACTCAACTTTTCAACTTTTCCTCAGGTTACCCGGTTTTACTTTACCCAATCTTACGTTACCCCCTCCGAAGAACAGAGCCTTAAGTGTGGGATTTCCATTTTGTTTGAAGTACAATATGTGGATTGCCTGACCCAGATGTTACGGACCACTGTGTTAATCAGGATCTACATCTCAAAATGTTGGCACTGACTATAATTTATGTTGTTCTCAGATTGTTGAAAATTGCAGTTGAAGTTTGCACGATGCCTAAGGTGAGGACAAACCGGGTTAAGTACCCTGAAGGGTGGGAATTGATTGAGCCTACACTTCAGGAGCTGGAGTCCAAGATGAGAGAAGGTTTGTTGGTTTTCTTCTTCTAGTGTTAGTTACTGCTTTTGTCCCCTTTGTTCAATTGAAATTCATACATTCTGACAGCCTCTTCTGTTTTGTTTTGGGCAGCTCAATTGGATTCGCATGATGGCAAGCGCAAGTGTGAAACCCTGTGGCCAATTTTCAAAATTGCTCATCAGAAAAGCCGCTACGTATACGATCTTTATTATAGAAGAAATGAGATTTCGAAAGAGCTGTACGAATTCTGCTTGGATCAGGGCTATGCGGACAAAAATCTGATTGCCAAATGGAAGAAGGTATGATGGACACAACACACTCCCCCAACTCTTGCTTACACTTTGAAAATTCTTGACAGAAACTTTTCTTTCCATGAACTGCCATGCAAGGGTTTCTAAAGAGCTCGGGCGGTAATTAAGTGCATGTTTTGGCTGAAAAGTTTATCTGGATTTTGTGAACTTGTTTTGGGTTAGTTTTCCTGCTAGAAATCTAGAATCAATAAGCCACACAATGAATAGCTGCTGTCTTTACCTGTGACATTACATAACCACTGATTATCATACTCTCGTTAGGCTATGTTCTTTAGAGGGGTAAATACCTCATTCACCCAAAACCCAACCTAAATTTATCAGTTTTTACCTATATTTCAACACCTAGTTTACCTGAACTTATCCAACTTTACTTTACCGAACTTTACTTTACCCTTCTACAAAAGAAACCTTTGCCAACCTCCGTATTTTCATGGTGTGTTGACACTTTTTAAGCTTTTAACTGTTACGACAACATATAGTTGCAGTTTTCTTATATGTTTGTCTGCACTGCAGCCGGGATATGAACGGCTTTGTTGCCTACGATGCATTCAACCAAGAGATCACAATTTCGGGACGACGTGCGTTTGCAGAGTGCCCAAGCATCTGAGGGAAGAGAAGGTCGTGGAATGCGTTCACTGTGGATGCAAGGGTTGTGCTAGCGGGGATTGAGCTAGAGGGCTACCCATGGCTGCTTACTCTAGATTGCAAGTCTGACAATTTGTCGGTTTATTTCAGCTGTGTTGTGCAACTAACTGCAATTGTAATCTGGTTTCTTCATCCTGATGAATGTTATTCAGTGTTTTTAGTGAGTTGCATTGCCTTTGGTTGTAGAGTATTTTGTGCTTTGGTAACTAGGAATAGAACGCTGGAAATGAGACTTCAGCACGTCTTTGGTTTTGGCTGTCTATGATTCTGCACAAAACCTTGGATCATGAAGACAAAGATTGCCGTTCCTTTGACATTGAAACTGATGGACAAACAAAACTCAAATAAGGAGAACCTCCCAAAATGAAATTTATAATAACTCCTAACTAAATGAAATCTATAACACAATGAATAAGATTAAACAAAAGCTATATATACTCTCTCTGTTTTTGAATTCGTGGTTGTCTATGTAAAATTGATACTAATGAGTAGCTACTTTGCTTTTAAAGGCAAAATAAAATGTTCAAATGTAGGCAGTTTTCCCTCACTGCATAAGAGTTGCAAAATCATAGCACGCTCGGTGGGACTCGAACCCACAATCCTTTGATTAGAAGTCAAATGCCTTATCCATTAGGCCACGAGCGCTTGTTGAGTAAGCATTTTAAGTTTTTCATAAAAATACTAAGATGTTGGGGTGGATATGTTTTTGGATGAATGCCCAAATTATCAATTATTTGAGGATGTTTAATTTATCATATATCTACTAGTAGTTTTATTATTTAATTTAATAAATTTTCTCCCTGTGACATTTCATTTCGTGTTGGTTTTTGATGAGACCGTGGTCTTCTCATCTTCATGCTAGTTTTGGTAGATCTGTAGAAATAGAAGTTAAAGAAGTTGATTATTATTATGTTGATGATTGTTTTGAATGAGGAATGAATCAATAAAGAAAATTCACACGGTTTTATCATAAAGACATTTGTTTCAAGTTTCAAGTATGATCTATTAGCGCAAGCAAATATCTACTCCGTGAGGCTAAACTACTGCTTGCTGGTGTTTGACAAAGAGACAATGAAATCAAAGAATATAGTTGGTGTCAAGAGGAATGCTACAAATCTAAAGTCGATCTACACTGTATTAACAATTAGTTTTTCTTTTTTTGGTATAATATGTGGGTTAAACACCTTTATTAAGACTCTGTTCTTTTATGCGGTAGGTTGCGGTGCAGTACCACACCGCACCGCATTACTAAATATTCTACCACATTTCACCACACTTTATTACAATCATTACCGATATATCTCCTTACTTTTTTCTCTCCCCTCACTATTCTCTTCTACTTCTTACATTCTTTCTCATCACCTATACCCCATTTACCACAACTCTCACCACAACTCATCACACTTCACCACACTTTTTCAAATTCCACTGTACCGTATAAAAGAATAGAGCATAAAAGCATGAAAAAGATTACAAAGCAAATAACCCACGAGCTCTCATTCGATCCTCGTGGAACCAGTAACTCACCTCTCTTGGAGATTCATTTAAGAACTGAACATTTCCAACATCAATGTCTAAAGTTAATTTGGCTAAGGCGTCTGCCACCTGGTTAGCATCCCTACACAGTTCAACTAGGATCTCCCATTTAAGGTTGTTAAAATTGGGATCCTAACTCGAAACTATGGGCAAGATAGGATTGGAATTAACCCATGTAAAATCGTGGATCGTGTGTAAATAGTAGAATCATATTGAGGATATTGGACCATAAAATCGTAGGATCGTAAATCAGGATCGAGATTTTAATAACTATGCTCCCGCTCCAACATTTTGATCCACATTTTGCATTGACTAATCAGGTTGTTTACTCCAACATCTTCATTCCTGCCCTCCTCAGTTAACATGCAGAAGGAGAAAAGGGAGTCCACCCTCAGTTCAAGGTTTGTGATTTCCAGTAGGGGCGGAAACGGTGCGGTGCGCCGAAGCGGTGCACCGAATGAAACGGTACGCGAAAACCATAAACCGAAACCGGAACCGAATCACCCGGTTTTTAAAAACCGGTGCATCGGTGTTCGGTTGCGTATTTTTGTGGTTTTATAAGTTAAGGATTGTCGATTTCAGGGATGGGTGTTAGGCTTGATTAAGGTAAATCAGTTTGTGTAAATGGGTTTTTCTCAAGTGCGGAAAGCGATAAATTATGTTAAGAAAGCATTTAAATCTAACCTAGACATGATAATAATAAAGAAAGCAATTAAAAGAAAGCAATAAAGAAAGCACTTAAAGATGAAAGCAATTAAAAGGCATGAATGAAGACAATGAATGAACAATGAAATTGGGAACGAGAAATTATACCTTTGATGACTAATCTTCAATAAACCTTCAATCTACACTTGAATTTCCCCCGAACAAACAAGAAATTGTGGTTTGGATTACCAAGAATCCCCCAAATTCTCACTAGTAAGTAGAATTAGAGTTCCTTGACCCTCCTCCCCACTAAAAATGGAGTTGATTGTGGCTAACACTATAAAGCTTGGAAAACAAGTCAACAATGGAAATGAGAGAGAGAGAGAGAGAGAGAAGAGAGAGAAAGCTTGTAAAACTTCAATGGAAACTTGCTTGAATTGAGAAAGCTTGAGAAAGTTTGAATACAAATGCTAGAAATCAATGAAAGCTTGAAGAACAATGAAGAACAATTGAAAACTTGAAGAACAATTAAGAGAGATTAAAGCAAATAAAGGAAAGCAATAAATCTAATTCTACTCCTAAATTACCTAGGCTAATTGATAATTTAGATTAATACAAGTGGGTATTTATAGAAGAAGGAAAAATACAACCCAAAACCCTAGGACAAATCGCAGCACGCGCGTCTGCAGACAGAGTGGCTCGGGCGAGCCACCCTCTGGCTCGGGCGAGCCAGCGTTCTGGCTGGTGTTTTTGTTGCCCAGAAGTCTGGCTCGGGCGAGCAATGGATGGCTCAGGCGAGCAAGCGTTACGGCGATTTTTCCTGCCGACTTCAAACGCGCATAACTTCTTCATCCGAACTCCGTTTTAGGCCCGTAAGATATCGATGGAAAGCTCTCGGTGTGTACTTTAAGCTCCCGAAATTTCAGAGTTATCGGAGTTGTAACGAAAGAGTTATGACCCAAAGGGTGAAGGCACACGTATTTCAAACCTTTAAGTTTGTACCGTTCCCCTGTTTTGCGCCAATCTTGATATGGAATTTCTGACTTCGGTTTCGCCTCGGCTCTCAGCTCGGGTTGACTTGGTTTGACTCGGATCTCGACTCGGGTTGACTTGGTTTGACTCAGGAAATAGCTCGGGATTCCCTAAAAACCTTCAATTAAGCCCAAACTTCTTCTAACTCCTTATTTTCCTACAAAACACCAAATCATTATATCTAATATATAAATAGGGGTTAAAACAAGCAAATATACCCTATAAAAGAGAAGAAATTCGGCTCGAAACGAGGCCGAACACCACTCCAACACAAGGGTTTGCTCGCCCCGAGCAAACTAAAAACGAAGAAAAGGACTAAAAAGAAAAACTAAAAATCCTAACTCACTTTCGCAGGAATCACGGATGCATTTAGCATATGCATCAAGCCCTTTAAACCCCCCGGTAGCCCAGGTGGACGAGGTAGGTCTCGTGAGGGTTTATAGCAACTATACCCACAAAAGCCACGAGAAAAGAAAAAGGGGAAAGAAAAAGAAATGAAAACCGAAAAACGAAACAAAGCAAAAGCAAAGAAGATATTCCCGTCCCCAATCATGCACCTAGTTCCCAAACTCACCTCAACAATCAATTGGAAGAAGCAAGTATAAACAAATTAAGACACGAAGGTTGGAAAACTGCCAATCTTTGAGATTTTGAACCAAAACACTTCCTGATGAGCAAAACACCTCGTGCATATGTGCAAGTGGGCTCTAGTCGGTCCTTCCTATCCTAAACCAGACAATCAGAGTTGTTTTGATGCTCAAGCTCGGGATTATCTATCCTACTTCACTCTTGGTTTTTCTTTTAACCTCTCTTTTCTTTCTTTTTCTTACTTTGCTCTTTTCTTTTTTTACTTTTCTCTTTCTTACCATTATTTTGCTCAACTCTTTTTTTCTTTTTTCTTGCTTCGCTCTTTTCTTTCTTTTTCAAAACCTACGCTCTTTTATTTCCACTCAATCCGTTTTGTGTCTTTTAGAGCGTTTGTGTCGGGTTTTGCGGGATTTAAGCACCGGCCTTCGCAAAGGGTTACCCTCCCTGCTGGGTTTCTCCATACGTGAGTCATTGCACTTAAGGGGCATAGGGTGCCGATCCACCCAAACCAACCCATGACGGTAGGCCCGACAATAATTATTTAATGCATTAGTTAAGAGCTTAAGCAATTGAACAACTAAAACCGTCTAACTTAGGTAAGAAGACACAGTCAAAGCGTGTAAGATTTGAGGATTCCGCTTTCCCATTCCATGTAGAGGTCTAATGGAGATAAGTCATGGCAAAAATCCTTCCTAAGGCCCATCATTATTCATACCGGCCGCTTCTAACTGATTGAATAAGCCGATTAGACAACTATCTACACAACTGTGAACGGAAACATCCTCAAAAAGAAAAACAACTTTTGGGTTTTTCACAACATTTCTCCCCTTTTTATTTTCTTTTCACACACAAAATTTTCAATTTTAGACACAAACTACGAAAAACAAAAACAAAGACTCAAAAACTAGGTGATCTACCCATGACACATGGAAAACAACACCCCCCACTCCCACACAAAACTTCACAATGTCCCCATTGTGAGAAGAAGGATGTCACAAATAAGGTAGAAAACCTAAAAACACACAACAAACACATAACAAACAATAATTGGTGGCGACCACACGGCCCAACAACAATAATATCCCAACATTCACATTCAAGGGGTTCGCTACCCAAAAAGAAAACCAAGCATGCAACATGGATCATCGATATATTCTCATAAAGAGAGAGTGGAAAGTAATTACCTCAAGATCTTCAATTAAAAGCACTCAATCCACGATCCAAAGAACATCACACATAGGTTAGAAATAAACAAGAAAACATACTATGTGTGATGGTTCACATGCAAGATCAGAAAGAAAATCAAACTACACAAGACACTAAGGATTAATGAACTAAGAAAACAAACTAAAATATTTACAAAACGACTCTCTTTTTTTTTCTTTTCTTAGACTCGAATACCGGAATACATACTACCCTCCCACTCCAACACAGAGAGGTTGTCGTGTCCTCAAAATGGAAACAGAAGTAGGTAAGCAAGCACCCCAAAATTAAAGACAAAGACACACACAAAAAGAAAATAAAAGAAGAAAAGAAAGACCAACTCACTAATTATACAAGAAGGGTGAGGAAGGATATTACCTCAAAGGCATCTTATCAAGAAATTCACTCCTTCTCACCTCAAGATATCGGGCATCATGTCAGAACCATTCAACGCCCGGAGTAACAAATCATGCATCCTCTCATGCATCTCAGAATGGTGGTGGTAAGAGCACACTCGCAATAGCACATAAACAAATATTAGTGCCCTTAACAATTTATCAAATGCTTTAGAAAAGTCATAGAACTGATGAAATTCATGAATATACAAGACTATTCTAGGCACGGTGAAAGAAGACATGACAAATGGATCCTCCCATTGACTCGTAAATGGAGATTGGGTATACAAATCAACGAAAGGAGGCAATACAACACATTTATGGACATGCTCATGGGAAGACTTGGATGCAAACAACGACTCATAAAGCATATCACCATCAAAAATATCATTGTCACAAACCAAGTCCAAACACTTAGGATCAATCCCCATAGACTCAAGTTCATCATCACAAGATTGCACATCAATGGATTTACAAGAAAGGGTAGCTAATGCCTCGCTAATACAATAATTCTCAATGAAAGTGAACAAATCGGTGTCAAGCACACATTCAATCACCAAGGATTCAATTTCACTCTCAACAAGATCATGCTCAATTATATCACAAGCATCATAGCATTCAATAAACTCATTTTTTTCTTCACACAAAGGCATGGACAAGGGTGTGGACAATGGTTCATCATCTAGCATGTTTTCAACTAATTCTACATCATCACACACATAATCATCATGTTCCTCATGCTCACTAGGTGGGGCCAGAGCTAAGGAATTACTAAGTAGTCTAAGCCATGGTCGATTATAATAATCCTCATCCTCATCATACACAGCAGAATCAACATGCATTTCAGGACTCAAAGACGATGAATGACCTATTTCAACATTCGAATCAACCAATTGAGCAAGATAAGTTTCTACCCTAGGTTTAAGCACGTGCTCAAATTCATGCATGCATTTATTCACCCTATCTTGTAAACCAACTATTTCAGCACCAATTTTATCTAGTCTACAAGATTCGGAAGCATGAGACGGAGATTCACAATGCACACACAAATGACGAGACTCAACATCATCACATGGAGAAAGATCATAACGGTTCTCATAGTGCAATTGAGCATGAAGAGCACACGGATTGCCAAAACAAGAACCCGATGAATAAAAAGTCTCCCCAAATCGGCGAGTATCCGTGTATAACCAATCAAATAATTCCCAAGCCCGATACTCATTTTCAACATTGAAATCAAAGTAATTCAGAAGAGAACGGGTCTCGAAGTTCAATCCCTCATTAGTAACAACTAACACTTCCCAATTAGAATAAATATAACCATGAGGGGCCCAATAAGCAAGATAATCATTTAATCTATCACGATAATCACAAAATAATTCTTGCTCATTTTGAGGGAAGCTAAAACATGCCATCTTTTTTTTTTCCTTTTTTTTTGTTTTTTTTTGTTTTTTTTTCTTTCGATATTCAATTTTTTTCACTACATTTTTCTAGCATAATCAAGAAAGCAATTAAACTATGTACACACAAACCAATAGCCTAATCTACCAAATAACGCCATCCCCGGCAACGGCGCCATTGTTCGGTTGCGTATTTTTGTGGTTTTATAAGTTAAGGATTGTCGATCTCAGGGATGGGTGTTAGGCTTGATTAAGGTAAATCAGTTTGTGTAAATGGGTTTTTCTCAAGTGCGGAAAGCGATAAATTATGTTAAGAAAGCATTTAAATCTAACCTAGACATGATAATAATAAAGAAAGCAATTAAAAGAAAGCAATAAAGAAAGCACTTAAAGATGAAAGCAACTAAAAGGCATGAATGAAGACAATGAATGAACAATGAAATTGGGAACGAGAAATTATACCTTTGATGACTAATCTTCAATAAACCTTCAATCTACACTTGAATTTCCCCCGAACAAACAAGAAATTGTGGTTTGGATTACCAAGAATCCCCCAAATTCTCACTAGTAAGTAGAATTGGAGTTCCTTGACCCTCCTCCCCACTAAAAATGGAGTTGATTGTGGCTAACACTATAAAGCTTGGAAAACAAGTCAACAATGGAAATGAGAGAGAGAGAGAGAGAAGAGAGAGAAAGCTCGTAAAACTTCAATGGAAACTTGCTTGAATTGAGAAAGCTTGAGAAAGTTTGAATACAAATGCTAGAAATCAATGAAAGCTTGAAGAACAATGAAGAACAATTGAAAACTTGAAGAACAATTAAGAGAGATTAAAGCAAATAAAGGAAAGCAATAAATCTAATTCTACTCCTAAATTACCTAGGCTAATTGATAATTTAGATTAATACAAGTGGGTATTTATAGAAGAAGGAAAAATACAACCCAAAACCCTAGGACAAATCGCGACGCGGCGTCTGCCAGACAGTGGCTCGGCGAGCCACCCTGCGGCTCGGGCGAGCCAGCGTTCTGGCTGGTGTTTTGTTGCCCGAAGCTTGGCTCGCGAGCAGCGAGATGGCTCGCGAGCAAGCGTTAGGCGGATTTTCCTGCCGACTTCAAACGCGCATAACTTCTTCATCCGAACTCCGTTTTAGGCCCGTAAGATATCGATGGAAAGCTCTCGGTGTGTACTTTAAGCTCCCGAAATTTCAGAGCTATCAGAGTTGTAACGAAAGAGTTATGACCCAAAGGGTGAAGGCACACGTATTTCAAACTTTTAAGTTTGTACCGCTCTGTTGCGCCAATCTTGATATGGAATTTCCGACTTCGGTTTCGCCTCAGCTCTCGGCTCGGGTTGACTTGGTTTGACTCGGATCTCGGCTCGGGTTGACTTGGTTTGACTCAGGAAATAGCTCGGGATTCCCTAAAAACCTTCAATTAAGCCCAAACTTCTTCTAACTCCTTATTTTCCTACAAAACACTAAATCATTATATCTAATATATAAATAGGGGTTAAAACAAGCAAATATACCCTATAAAAGAGAAGAAATTCGGCTCGAAACGAGGCCGAACACCCGGCTTTAACGGTGCGGTTTCACCGGTGAACCGGAACCGCATAAATTTCTATCAAACATAAAAAAATCTCTATTTAATAAAAAAAATTCTTTATTTAATTAAAAAAAAGTGAGAACCAAATTTACTAGCCCTGTAGCCCATAAGCCCAACCCAATAACACACTAACACCTAATGTTCTTTTTTTTAACTAGTTAATTTATATTATTTTTGTATTAATTTTTGGGTAGAATTTTTTTTTAACCAAAATTTATATATACATGTATTTAATTATATTAACGGTGCGGTGCCGGTTCCCCGTCGGTGTGAATATCCCAAACCGGAACCGCCCCGTTTAGTATCCGGTTTTTCCGGTGCGGTGCACCTGATTTTTAAACCGGTTCGGTGTTGGCCGTTCCGGGTTTTTTTTATCCGGTTTCCGGTTCGGTGTGCCGGTTCCGGATTTTTCTTCCACCCCTAATTTCCAGTGCTTTGGCTATTTTCAAGCCATGTACAATGATATTTTTCACAAATTGAAACCTCATTGTCTTGCTTGAAAGTTTATAATATATTTGCTTCATGGATGATCCCTTACGGTGAATAACTAGACCTGTCAATCTTTGACCCACCCAAACCCGACCGGAAATTATGGGTTTTGAACATGATTTTCTTGACCCGAACCCAAAATATACTAAACTTGGAATACCCGCAAATTAGCGGGTCAAGCCCGACCCGTCCATTTGACCCGAAAACTTTATTTTTTACGTTAAAATATATTTAAAATTTGTGACTTTTCGTTGGAATTCATGACTATTAAACTATAACCGCAACTCATTCATATGTTATTTCTCTAATTTAAGTTATAATATTTACAATAATATTTTATTATGTATATTGTACCAAAAATGATATTTAAACATAAATTTTTTAAAAGAAAAAACGGAAAAAGGTCGCAATCATAACCCGTAGGGTTGACCCAAAGCCTGCATATACCCTCCCGTATTTACCCGAACCCGAAACACACCCAATCCGTATTTATCCTACCCATAACTCGTCCGTCTGCCCGAATTGACAGGTCTATAAAGTAACCCTAATAAATTTCTCTAGAAGGTGTCCAAGGCAAGGCCCAGCCCGGCCCATTCCTACGAAGTGCTGATTGAAGGCCCAAGGGTATTTTGGTCATGCTGGAGTTTAACTTCTGTATCAATAGCTTCTGTTGGGAACTACTTCAGCTTCCTGGGTAAGGAGCAACAGAACTCCAACTTAAAACCCTAAACCCACAACCTGCTCCATCGATCCAACTTCAAGATCTTCTTCTCGGAAATTCTTTCCAGTGTTCAAATTTGCAATTCGTCAATTTCTAACGAGGTAATTCTTCCTCTCTTTCTGCTGATTACCAACGTATTTGCCCCAAACTTAAAAGCTTTATATATCACAATCTATTTGGGGAAAAAAAACATTCAAGTTTCAGCTGATCTGCAATTTCGGTTGATTTTGAGTATTTTATACGATTCTTGTGTAAAGGGTTTTTAATTTCATGCTTAATTGCTGATTTATTAATTATTATTGGTTTTTTTCCCAGTTTGCAATGGCCAACAGTGGAGTACCACCTGGTTTGACAAAGGATCAGGTATTTTCATTTTGATGTTACTTTTTCTTCATGGGTTGCATTCAATATTGAATTGTAGGCCTCTAACCCTTGAGAATTCATTGAACTGAGAAAAGATTGGATTCTTTTGATATTATTTTGTGTAGAAAAGGGGTTAAAGATTGGATTTTTAGCTTGATTTTGTGTAGAAGGGGGTTAAGTTATCTGTTAGCAAGCATTAGGGATTTTGTAAGCAAAATGTCTCTCTAATAGTCTTCTACATCTTTTCCATGGAGTAGCACTGTAGCAGTACATAGTGCATAGGTAACAGGATCTAATTTGTTTACTTTCCTGCTGCTAGTGTGAACTTTTGAAACTTTGAAAGAAGCAAGGCTGGTACTTCAATCTTAAGCCTTTAAGCCATGACATTGTATGGAGTATGGACCTTCTTTCCCCCTCTCCCACTTCCAGTTTCGGGTGCTAGGTAGAGGGGGGTGAAAGTTTGATGTTAAAGGAGAGAATTTTATCGTAAATTCTGGGTGTTAAGTCCAGTAACACCCAGAATTTGCGATAACAATGTCTCCTTTCACATCAAACTTTCATGCGCCTCCTCCCTAGCACCCAAAACTGGGAGTGGGATCGATGGGTTAATTTGGGTTGGGCTAAAATGGTAAAAATTGGGTATTTACCCACTAAAGAACACACCCGAGACCTAGAAACACCCAACTTTACAATAAAAGTTTCTCTTTTTCACATCAAACTTTCAACCCCTCCCCCACTTTTTCTCCCCCCAGCACTGAAAACTGGAAGTGTGAGCGATAGGTAAATTTGGATTGGGCTAAAACGGGTAAAACTTGGGTATTACCCGTGAGGGTGTGTTCTTTAGCGGGTAAATACCCAACTTTTACTCTTTTAGTCCAACCCAGATTCATTCATTCTTCATTAGTTTTACTGAAACTTATCTAATATTACCAACCCAACCTTACCTTAGCTCTAAAAGAACACACCCTAATGCAGTAGTCTTCTGCTTGTCTTATAAAGCAGTCTCTGGTTTGTAGTTCCTATTTTCTATGGTGATTGGTAAATGGTGTTTTTATCAAAATTTGCAGGTCTTGTTTATGGCTGAGAAGGAGATGGAGTACAGGGTCGAATTATTCAACAAGTATGTAACATTGATTCTATTCCCGTTTTGCTGTACAGAAAGTTGTTAGTTGCAAAAGATTGTATGGTTGTGTGATTTTATTTTGACACAAATATGGCATGGTGGATATATTTATATAAACGTCATATCTTGAGCAAAAATCCGCTTGACTGACTTCATCTGCCTTATTTGCTCCAGGCTCACCCACACATGCTTTCGCAAATGCACTGATAAAAGGTATTACGGACATCCCGTTTTATAATCTCCTTCTTCTATGTGTGAATAATGTGGGAAGAAATCTGAGGTTACTGATAACTGCATTCTCTCATTTTGTAGCTACAAGGAGTCTGAGCTAAATATGGCTGAAAACAGTTGCATTGATCGATGTGTTTCAAAGTATTGGCAGGTAAACTATTGGGAACTAAGCATCTTCCTTTCCCTTTCTCTTACTTGTTGCAGTTCAGCAAACATTTTTTTATGTCATCGTATACAAATGTTATCTAGCTGTAATTCCCCTTCCCGTCATAATTCTTTTTCTTCCTATTAGATTGCATATCAATTGCAAAGTTTCCTGTGGTGAAAGAGTTGTCTTCAATGTCATTGTCCTGTCTCTTGTTCCTCCTGCATGAAATTTCCAGTAGGAATATATGAACTATGCCTTCTGAAATCTATGCTCTCTGAAAGCAGAACGATTGCCATACCTCTAAATAGTGCACAACTAATTGACATCTTGAAACTTTCAACTTTCAACTCATTAGCCCTCGAAGGTCCCAAACCCTGAAAACCTAATACAGCTAACAAATACAAGGAAACTAAATGAATTGCAGCAACAACACTAGCTCTGTATTTCGTTGTCATTGCTTACTGATTAGTTCTCTTCTCGAATACTTTACCTGATTACGTGGGAAACATTGAAATCAGATTACAATGTCGACATATGGGTGTTGGCTTCTGTGGCTCCTTATAAGCTCGTCCAGGGGGCAATTACCCCTTCGCTCCAAAAAAAACATCTTAGGGTCTGTTTATTTCGGGAAGGTTGAGTAAAAATAGTTAACTTCAAGTAAAAGTTGAAAAGTTGAGCGTTGGAAATATGGGGAAATTTGGTAAATTTGGGAGGTAAAGCTCTAATTGCAAAATTTCTGAGTAAGACTGTTACATTATATCTGACCCCTGCATACCTGACCTTGTGGCTAGAGCTAGCAAAATTTTCATTCGACCCGAATACTCCAATTTGTCCGACACTGAAAAAACCGAGTTCAGTCATAGATTTTTCCTCCAAATCTTAATTTTGACTGTATTGACAGAAAATTCGGACAGAATATTTCTCATACTACTATTGTTTGAACCCATTTATGACCTAAATTTACGTTTATTTGAATTGTCCGACCCAAAAAACCGGGCAACAATCATCAACTTTTTGTTCAAAAATTGACCGAGACCGACCTGAATTTGACAAGGACCCCGAAATTTTGCTGATGCTACATATGGCGGTATTTCGGAGTATTGGTTTTGGTAGAGTTAGGTAAAGGGGACATTAACCCTGAAAGAACATATCCTTAGTTGGAGTTGAAAGCAATTGTAGCAACAGGAGTACAGTACTAACTCAGAATAACAACTTCAATCAACTGTGAGTCAGATTGCTGAAATCTTGCAATAACATCAACATGTCAGGGTCATTTTCTTAATTCCTATCAAACAAACTCTACCCAGCATCATGAAATTCATCAATGCCAAGGATTCTTTGTTGTTTTGTACTTGTTTCTGGGGGTTAAATCAGTATATATGAACCACACAAGTGGGTTTTTTGACACTTTTCTTGGAGGATATGCTTTCCAGTGGATTTAGACACTGATTTGAGTGGCTAATGAAAAGTTAAATGTGTGTGTTTTCAATTTCAGGTGACTAACCTGGTGGGTCAGTTGCTTGGGACTAGCCAACCACCAATGTGAATGAATGATGGTCATGTGCTCCCATTTGTCTCAGAAAGTTGTGGGGACAAACTCTTGACCAAAAAAAAAAATGTTCACTGCTTTTTATTGTTTTCTTCATGTTGCAATGCAATTGTTCCCCAAAAAGCCTTTTGCATACTTGGAATTGAAAATTATATTCATGTAGCAAATGATGGTATAAGTTGAAACTTGTTTCAGCAATTTTGGATCATGTATGATGATGAGCAGATTTTCATCAGATACTTTTGTCTTCTGAATAGTTATGAGAATTTCTCTTATTTGTTGTTGTTAATGGATAAGCATAAGAAATTTCATACCATAAGAGGTGGTGGCCTTTCATTATGGAAAAAAACACTTCCATGTATACAATTACATAGGAAGATGTATACTTTAATGAGGGTAGAAATTAGAGAGTGATTAAGGCATACATTTTAACATTTATAGGCCTTGTTCTTTGCAAGAGTAAGCTGTCCACAAATTTTTTCCTACTTTTATAGAAACTTACCTAAACTTAAATTTACCTAGCCTTGTTCAATTTTTACGTACCCACTGAAAGGATAGGCCTTAGTTGGGGTTTATATTCTTCGTTTAGATCTTTTATTTAGCTAAGAACTCTAAGCATATAAATATTTCGGACGTTAAAAGTATTGTAACGAATTCACATTCAAATGAGAACTTCCAAACTGATGAATGTCGGTTTAAATCTTAATAAATATGGAGGGAAGAAATGTGCATCCAAAAATCTAGGTATGCAACTCACGTGAAGACCCCACAACTCCACGGGGGCAACCAAATCTAGATACGGAGGGGCATAATGCTTCCAAACGAACTCAAATGCAGGGCTTCTATCACATTCGTTGGAAGCTCTTACCACCTGAGTAAACATTTATCGACAAATTCAACACTTTATAATTATTTATGATAGATTGAAAAAAAGAGCTCTAAATGTTGTCGAAAAGCAAATCCTTAATAAGAGAGAGCAAAGTTGTTAGAATCGGGATCCTAACTCGGACCCATGCGTAGTTAGGATTGGAATTAACCCACGTAGGATTGTGGATTGGAATGTAAATAGTAGAATTGCATCGAAGATTTTGGATCATAAAATCATACGTTTTTAGACTAGGATCAGGATTTTAACAACTATGAGAGAGAGAGAGAGAGAGAGAGAAAGAGAGAGAGAGCTTCAAATTTCATCATCTCTATTTCAATTCAACACCACAAACTAAGAAAGTAAGAATACATCTCTTGCTTTGAGCCTTGAGGCTGAAATTACAAGGCATGATTTGAGGATGGATGAAATAAGAAGTGAAAACAGCACAGCAACAGCAGCAGCAGCATTTGCATACAAACTTTTCATAAATAACATCTTAACTCTATGGTTGGTTGCACACTGCAGACACCAAACAAACTCATCCCCTCCCTCCTAGGAATAGGATACATACAGTTTCAATGTTTTTGCAATACATACAGCAAATATGCAACTCCAAAAAAAAAACCCGAAAAATTATGAAAAGGCCCTCCTTCCCCCCCTATACATTTTGATCAGTGCTTCTTCCATTTAGCCTCCAAGGACGTCCCGTCTTTGAGCGTCTCTTGGGCATCGTTGTCCATCCCGAGGCTGAAAAGGGCTGCGGCTTGGAGGTAGAAGGCGGTTGGCCATTCTGCGGAAACCACCTGGGCTTGCATTGCATCTGCTAGGGCTTGTTGGGGCATGTTGGTCATTAGGTAAGACAGGCATCTTCGAGCAAACACAGTTGGTGACACCATTGTCCCATCATCGATGAACTGCCAAAAGGGTACTCAAGATAAGAAAATGACCATTAGGGCGCTGTCCTAGAATGCAACATTATCAATGTGACTGAGAATGAACTCAAGATGAGGATGACCATTAGGGCGGCTGCCCTAGAATATGACATTGTCGATGTGACTGGGTATGAATTGAACCATACTTAACCTAACTCGGTTCCGCTCAATGACTAGGGTGTGTTGTGTGTGTTGGGAAGGGGGGTGTTAATGCTCCATTTGACCTAATATGGCTGGCAAAAATTCAGGCCGGTCAATTCAGTCCATATTGAAATTCGCACGAAAAATCTATGAACTAACCCAATTTTTTCCGTGTCGGACAAATCCATTATTCGGGTGAGATGAAATTTTATCAGCTCTGAGTCCTAATCCAACCCATATTTACCCATTCTTCCTATATTTCCAACACTTCACTTATTCAACTTTTTACCTACATTGACTAGATCTTACCTTACCTAACTTTCCCGTATCCCTAGAAAAAGGAAGTTAGGTACAGATTTTGTTTGAGCCATGTACTGATGTACAGTCTTATGTTGAAATATGCAGAGTATTAGATAGACCAAGCAACTGGGTCATTCGAGTCGGATCAACTTGAGCTGGGTCATGTTTGAGTCAACACGGCTGTCTAGCAAAAAGCAATGACTTTTAGATGAAGATACATTCAGTCGGGTCACGTTGGGCCATTTCAGGGGCAATTAAATTTGCCATTTTCAGGTATAGGTCGAGTTTAGGTCTGGGTGGGACATTTGCGTCGTGTAAGTATTGACATTTACCTGAGTGTAGCTCTGAATGGCAGTAGCAAAGTCTTTATTTCTGAAAGCAGTGTCTCCGCATTTCTTGCAGTTAAGCGTTTCCTGAATCTGGCTGGTCCACTCTTGAAACGAAAGCTGTAATTATGCAACAGTTTAGAAATATTAATAGGTGTTAATCAGGATAAAAGCTTTTCCATAGGGCCGGCATTGTGTGGCGAACAGGATGGATATTGACCACAAAACAAGGGCGGAAACTGGAAACAGAAACCACAAGGAAATACCTCATTTGCAATCCCCTCATCATCCTTATATCCGATATCTTCCAAGATTTCATGTATGGCAGTAAGATCCAATCTCGAGCAGGCCTCACCTAGAGGAGTTAACGACAGTGTATCCTTTGGCGATGCAGTGCCTTGAGAGATACCCATCAAAACATGCGAAGGAACCTACCAAACACCAACAAAACATACTATTACTACCTAGTTGAGAAGTCGCTCTATCGAAAAAGAATACAACTATCTTATCCTAAAAAAGGGAATATGGGACCCACCTCGGTTTCCTTCTGAAGAGGGGTGAGAGCCGCCACAAGAGACCTAGCATTTGGCCTCTCACGAGGTTCATACTGTAAGCAACGTGATGCTAACCGGACTAGTTCAGTTCCATCATCATTGGAAAAATGACCCTCCAAGTTAGAGTCGATCAGCATCTGAAAGTTTTTGCCTCGTATCAGATCAAGTGCCTGAGAACAGAACAAACAAGGCTATGTTAATGTTACAGGATCATATCCACAAATATGAACAAGTATGAAATTAGAGGTTTGGACCAATATAATGTATCAAAAATTTCACCAAGGAAAGATAAGAGTTTTACATGGCTAGGGGGTATATGTTTTCCGCTAAGCAGATCAAGCAGTAAGGTTCCGAAACTGTATATCACGCTCTCTGGGGAAATTCTACCTGCAACACCAAACAATCTTTATGAGATTCTTTGAGAACTCATGCATAAAAGTACCAATTATCAACTACTCCCTCCATTCCTTAATGTTTGTCGTTTTTCAACTTTGGGAAGATATATCAACAAAGTAGTAGTTGATTGTTATATTATCAATATTATTTCTATTTTCGTTGGGAATGAGAAAAGTAAGAGTTAAATTTGGAAAATAGTCCCTAATGTTGTATTGGAATTATAGTGCCAGTCATAGTGGAAAATAGAAGTTAGTTAAAGTTACAGATATAAGGAATGGAGGGAGTATAACATCGATTCCCACTCAAGAATGAGGTTATCAGGAAGCAACGAGGTAAAGCTAAAACAGCAGTTAAATTTTATACGATTATAACAGTCAGCAAGAGGAGCATAAGGCAAACCTGTTCTCATGTATTCTGGAGGAGTAAAAGCCAAGTTAGTACTGTAACTTTTTCCGTCTCGGCTATTTTTCATAAGGCCAAAGGTAGAGAGCCTAGGGTTGCCATCCTGTCAAAAACTGAGTCACAACCACGGAGAGAGGGAAAAAAAACGGCGAAAATAGCACAATTGAAGGTATAAAATTCGACGAAAGAGTACCTGGTCAAAGAGAACTCTGTAAGCATTAAGGTCATGGTACAATGATCTTCCTTTGGTGCTACAATATTCCAAGGCTTGGGCTAGATACAATGCCACTCTCAGCCTCATTGCCCATTTTAGAGGCTGATTTTCCCCTGTAGTTGTAAACCAACCGAGTTATATGCCAAAATGCCTCGAATAAGACACTTGATTTCCACCATCTAAACACAAAACCGGGTTCTTGCCCTGTACTTAGGATTAGGTATGAAACATAATGGACAAAATGGTTCCCGTTACCACGGAAAAGGCTAACAATAGCCATCCGTACCTAAACCGAAACCAAAAACAAAACCAATACTCTGAAATTCCACCCAAGTGGGGTATGGAGAGGTCAGATGGGGCGGAACTACCCTTAAATTTTGCAATTTAGAAAGACTAGTTGCAATTGACCCGAGATACTGATTGCAACAACTATCCAACGGTCCAACCTAATTTGTTCCCTAGTGTAGCAGCTTTTGGGGAAGTCATATAGTCTAAATGCAAATCCAATACCACAAAAGTCGTGCTACTAATTAAAAGACTTCGTAGACTGGTTCAAATTGACCCAAGATTTTAAAACCGATCACAACCTACTACTCGATGGAAATGAAGTTGAAGAGATTTAGAGAAACATTTTGCTTTAGTCCATTTCCAATCTAGGCTCAAAAACTAAATCATTTTTCAGCTATCCATATTATAAACATCCATCTCATCATCTCATACCTTGTGTATTGAAATTCATACATACAAAGTGCTCAAATTCCAAACAAGCAACATCTACCTTATTTGAAAAACAAATACTCAAAGAAAGCAGAAGGATTGAGCTCACAAATCATATCATAACAGCATGGAGAAGGCACCAACAAGAGGAGTAAAGTAAAAGCACTCACAGTGAAAAAGATGCTTAGAAAGAGTCTCATTAGGCATGAACTCAGCCACCAGCAATCTCTCATCACCCTCACAACAACACCCCATCAAATTGGCCAATCTTTCACTCCTCAGTTGCCCCACAGTCCTTGCTTCTTCCTGCATTCATTCATTCCATTTTTAGTTTTAGTCAAACACCCACCAATTCTCTCCTAATTTGCCAACTCCATAACAAGCAACCCACCAAAGTCACAATCAACAACACCAACATACCAAATCCAATTCTCCATGTCTTACCCTAAATTTAACACTTTGGCAATTTACCCAAGATTCAAAGACCTTTTACCATAGTCCATTACAATCTAAGTTGAATCAACAACACTTACAGAAGTAAAAACTTTGAAAACAAAAGGGTAAAAGTTGATGGAAAGTACCAGGAATTGACGGGTGTCTGGCCAAGCAGACCTATGGAAGCGTTTGACGGCGATCCAACGGCCATCATCAAGCCTTCCTCGGTAGACAACATTGGGTGCTTTTTCACCATGTTCAGATACAATGTTTTCTGAAGAAAACCCAGAAGTAGCAGACCTCAACTGATCCAATTTGAACTCTGTGAAGCTGGGTATTGACGATCCACCCTCATCTTTCCCTCCATTCTCTATAAACAAACATCAAAACCCACAAATCAAAACCCACATAAACCCAGTAAAAAGCAAGTTTGAAGTAGATTTGAGCAGGGAAATTACCAAGATCGGAGGAATGTGGGACATGAACTTTGTGATGAGTGTGTGTACCCCAGCAAAATGAGAGCTTTGAGCAACCAATACCCATCTGCTAGCTAGCTTGCTTGCTTGCTTTCCTTCTTTCTTTTTCTCTGATACAACAATCTACAGAGAGAGAGATAGAGAGAGAGAGAGAGAGAGATCAGAATGAGAGCATTTTAAGGAGTAGTCTGAGTGTGAGTGTGAGTTTGAAGAAGGAGCAGCAGATTTGTGGGGATGGGGGAGTGTGCATTGGGAGGGTTTTACAGTGGGGAAACAATCATACACAAAGGTGGTGGGGATTCAGAAATTGCTACTGCTCAAAAAGGAAGAGAGAGAGAGAGAGAGAGAGAGAGAGAGAGAGAGAGAGAGAGAGAGAGAGAGAGAGACTGGAGTCTAGAGAGAGAAAGTTAGAGAGAGAAAGCTATAGAGGTGGCTGTTCTCTTCTCTGCTGCCTATGGGGAAATTGCACTGCTATAAAAACAGACACAAAGTTGTCCCAAATTCTGTTACAAGCTTTCTACACAAAGTAGGAATACTTTACATGCAATGCAATGCAATGCAAAACCATAAAGTAGTGTGTAGTGTCATATATTTTTCTAATTTCTATGTTTATTTTCTCCAACCAAACATTAAATTATCTTAATTACATTTCTTAAGTTCAATAATAATTAATATATTATTGTGGTAACAAAGTAAGTAACTCTCTTTTTTTTCAACTTTTTGTCTTCAAATAGCAAAATAATTGGCATGAAAGTGTACAATTTATAAATTTAATTCAAATAATTTATTATCAAGAGCACTATATAAATATTTTTTTTATCATTATATATTATTCCTCTTGTTTATATTTAATTTAATTTTTGTTAATCTTATGTAGAATAAACTTGTTTTTTTCTTCACCGAATAGGCAAACTGAAATTTCCTTTTTTCCCCCTAACGTGGACATAGCTAAGTTTAATTTCTTAAATTTTAAACGTTATTTTGAAAAATTAAGCTTTTTTTATTTCCAAAGTAAACTCAATATATTCTATAAAAAAAAGTTATTGAAAACATCATGGCTTTATACTATGGACTGATTTTTTTTTCTAAATTTGAATAGCAAACATGTATGAAAGAGTATAATCAAACCTAAGACATATAATTAGACCAAAATTCACTCTATTTCTCAACATGGATTCTCTTTGCAAGAAACCTTGACTAGACCAAACAATAGTCAAAAAAAGGAAAGAGAATGATCAAGCTTATCTAAATGAAAATATCTTGTATTAAATAGTACTAATAATTTACAATTTTGATAACTTAGAAAAGTCTATCTTATCTTTTTTGTCTATCATCCTCTCAAGGGGAAACAACAATAACATTGATGCAAATTTTGTCAAGATTTGATTATTAAAATTATTATTGATACTATTACATATTTAAATATAATAATAATTATTAGGAATTTTGAATGTCAATAATACCAATTTTGGGGTATTAGACTCTAATAATATAAACTATGTTCTTGATCATTGACAGTACCAACTAATCAACATATTTTCCAATAATAGTACACCACCAATTTAGTATGTTTTTGACTCATGGAAAGATGACATGACTTCATAATATGTGACGTGGAAGGTGAAACTTGTATAGAAAATGTTAATTGACGTGAACACTAATCAGCCTTCTATATCACATATTATGGAGTCATGTCATATTTCCGATGAGTTAAAACCATAACAAATCGATTGTATACTGTTGGAGGAAAATAAATCGATGGTTAATACTGCTAGTGTTCAAGAAAATAGTTTATGTTATTAGTATCCAATATCTCAAAATTGATATTATATCTTTGGAGAGACAAGTGTGGCAATCAAAGCCAAGGAGGAGGGCCCCATGGAATGTATATTAAAGTGGTTGGTACATGGGTCACAAGATAAGCATTATTTTATAAGAGGGGGTCATGAATGAAGGAGCATTGAAGCATGGGCAAGCTAGGGGAGGAAAAAAATAAAAAGATTTGAGCCTTGAAAACCTTACACAACATGAATATAGGTTGACTAGAATGGGCAACCCACCACCATTCTCATTTCTCAATCAAGTATCAAGAAATATATATGACCAAATTTTTATAAAGGTGGCATATTTGTGCTTTTATGAGCTCTATGTCACCCACAATTAGCATTTCTTCATATGTGAAACCCTATGCAAGGCACATTGTCATAGGAGGATGTGGACCCTTGTGCTCCTCAAGAGCTCTTGCCCCTTGTCCTTAATTATTTCTTACAATTGAATATGTTTACATAATTTATATTTAATTTAGGCATTATTTTCCTCAATAATAAGTTTACTCGGGTGTGTTAGGTTGGTCAAAAACTCTTGCGAAATGATCAATTTTTCAGGGTTAATTTATTTTCCCATGTTTGAATGTATGTTGACCTTGGAAAAGATTTTACGGTGAGTCCACAATTTCCTACAATTTCCTAGGGAAAATTTCCCTAAGAGAGGGCTAAGGAAAATTTTTCCCGGGAAAAATTTTTCCCATGGAAAATTATTTTCGATAAAAATTTTCTTGGAGTTCTTACCAAACGCTCTCAATTTAAATTTTAAAAAATAAGTGTTACTTGTAAAAATAAATAAGTTCAGTTTAGTTGAGTGTGATAAAAATGAGTTTAAGATTAGTTTGCTTTAAATTTAACAAAAATAAGTCAAATAACTTTACTTAAAATATGCTCATCAAAATTTAGGGGGAAAATGAAAATATCTAACTAATTGCAATTTGCATTGATATTGTATGCCTTACTCTATTGATATCTTATGTGCATTGTTTATTATGTTTGTTAGATTATCGAAGAAGAAAAGAGTTTTTATCATTAATTATGGGTTATAGTAATTAAGTGTGCCTTGTATTTTTTTCAAGGTAATATTTTAACAAATTTAATTTAATTACGTCAGTTGTAATTTTTAATTGTGTATTATATTATATATAGTGAACAATAGAAAAATATTAAATAGATAATATAATATATGCAAAAGATGATTTGTAAATTGTATCCACCTTTCTTTTTTGATCACTCAAGCATGATTAGTAGTATGGAGGATTCAATCATGTATAAATGTACTATATACTAAACATGGTTAATATGAAAGATTAAATTGGAAAGAAAACATAATGTTCATCATTAGCCAGCAGGTTCAACACCAAAATATCACATGTATAGCAAGATAGTGTATCAGCACTTTACAATCATAACAATTAAAATAAAAAGAAATACTGCTTTTATTATTAACACTATTAATAAATGAAAAAATAAAGGAAGAAAAAGGCAAACAACAGGGAAGCAAATTAGCAAAAGTGAGGTAGCCAAAAAGGAAAACATATATGCCTCCAATAATTAAGAAAATGACCCATTTGGATTTTGGATACACAAACTAGAGCTTCTTTTCATTTTTTTCTTTTGGAGCTATTTTTGGGACCTTTATTTTCAATTATATTGTTGGGGAGAAAATCAGGGTGTCCAACATTCCTCTCTTGTTGATAAGGACTTCTTAGTTCCCACCTTAGATCTAGGTAGGCCCGGCGAAAATTTGGGTTCGGTCAAATCGATTATTCGGTCGAAAATCTATAACCCGTGCCCTATTTGATAAGAAATTTGGACATTGAGACCTTACTCGAACCCGAATGTCAGATGTTAGGACCCAAACCCGGATGTCAGAAATTTGGATATTGCTTTTATATACAACCAGATGCATGGAGGATGTGAGGCAAGATTCAAGTAGAGGTAGGATGAGGGTAGGATACGAGAAAACATCCACTATTAAAAATATGTGTATTATCGACCACTTTTTTCAACCATTTTAAAATGGTTGAAAAAAACCAATCATTTTGGCAACAATTTCTTATTTTTCCAATTTCCCAACTAATTTCCTACTTTTAAATGGAAAAAATGGTTGGAAATTCAACCACTTTTGCTAAAATGGTGGAAAATTTTTCCTACCAATCGTTTTGCGACTGTTAAAAAATGGCTGGAAAAATGGTTGGTAATCCGATCCGACCGTTTTTCCAACCATTTCCAAACAATAGGAAAAAGAATTGTAGGAAAAATTTCCTACCATTTTAGCAAAAGTGGTTAGAATTTTCACCCATTTTTCCCAACATAAAATTTTTGAAAAATAGTTGGAATATAAAATGGTTGCTAAAATGATTTGTTTTTCAAACCATTTTAAATTGGTTGAAAAAAAGTGGTTGGTAATACACATATTTCTAGTAGTGATGAAAACTAGAAAGTAAGGACAAGAGATTTGAGAATTCGTTGTATTGATATGTATGAAGAACTGTTGTACAATGTATACAAAAGGTGCTTTTATACACAATGAAAGTAGAGGAAAATATAGAGACAAATATCGCTAACTAATTCTATTCTTGCCTTTAACAACCTTTAACAAACTAACAACCATTAACAGTTATTAACAACATCAGTTAGGCTAACTATTCTACATCCCCCTCAAGGTAGGATTGGGGGAGAATCAAGCAATCCTAGCCTTGAAGAAAGATACTGATGTTGTGCCTCCCCTATAGGCTTGGTCATCAAATCAACCAGTTGATCTTGTGAAGAGACATGTTGAGGTTGTATGAAACCCTCAATAACTTTGTCCCTTATATAATGACAGTCTATATTGAGATGCTTCGTTCGTTCATGAAAAACAGGATTAGCTGCAATATGGATCGCAACTTGATTGTCACAATAGAGTTGTATAGGCAAAGAATAGGGAATGAAGATTTGGCTACTATTTTCTATGTCTTGGTACGTCTTCAATGAAACTAGACATTGTCCCAAAAAGACGTAATAGTCAGTGAGGGAATGAGATGTGAATTTGCAGGATCCCCAATCTGCATCATAGTATGCTCGAACATAAAGAACATGACCACAAGCAAAGAATAGACCTCTATTGATGGAGCCTTTCAAATATCGAAGAATATGTAAGGCGGCATCAAGATAAGATTGTCGAGGAGCTTGTGAAAATTGGCTAAGATGGTGCACACAATAGGAGATATCCGGTCTGGTGAGTATAAGGTATAGCAACCGACCAATCAATCTTTTGTATTACCCTAGGTCAGTTAATATGGCTCCTTCAACAACAGATAATTCAAGGCCTCTTTGCATATGGAAGGAAGCAGGTCAAGCTTTCAACATGCCAGCATCCGTTAAAATGTCAAGAATATATTTACGTTGATTAAGGAAAGTGCAAGCCTTTGAGCGAGATATCTCCAAACCACGAAAATATCTGTCCAGGCCTAAATCCTTAATAGTGAAAGCCCCCATGGAGATCTTCTTTAAGGAATTGAATTCCCAAAATGTCATCACCAGTAATCAAAAGATCATCAACATATACAAGCTAGGATAAAAGTGGACAATCCAGCTAACTGTCGGGCAAAGAGTGAGTAATCACTCTTGGACTGAGTAAAACCTTTGTTGATGAGAAACCGAGTGAGTTCAATGTTCCATTTCCGAGAAGCTTGCTTTAAACCATACAAGCAACGCTGCAAACAACAGACTTCTCCTTCATTGGCAGTGGGATAACCATCAGGAGGCAACATATACACTTCCTCATCAAGAAATCCATGAAGAAATGCATTGTTTATATCAAGCTGATGCAAAGGTCAAGATTTGTTAGTGGCTAAAGCAATAAAGACACAAACAATAGTGAGTTTAGCCACAGGGAAAAAAAGGGGGTGTTTGGCTACCCAACTTTTTGGGTAGCTTTTAGCTTTTTGGATAACTTTTAGCTTTTTAACCAAGTTTAAAAAGCTACTTGAGGTGTTTGGTAAGCAACTTTTTATATTAACCTTTCGGACCCAATAAGCTAGTTTTCAAAAAGCTATTTGATGAAACTTTTTGAGTTAGTTTTTGACAAAAAGCTACTTTACCAAACACTTTTTCTATAATCAACTTATCCAAACAACTAAAGTCAAACAGCTAACCCAAACAGCTACTCCCTCCGGTTTTTATTAATTGTCGCTTAAGGTGAATAGGGGATTACCAATGAGAATAGCAAGTGGAGTACTGTATTTTATTGTTTCATCAAACAAAACTTCACTAGCATTAAATGCACTACTCTCCCTCTCTCTCTCTCTCTCTCTCTTCATTATCTTTCTTTCTCTCCCTTACATTTGCTTTCTTTCTTTGTCTCTACAACTTGCTTTCTCTTTCCAACCTTTGTTTTCTTTCTTTGTGTATGCAACTTTCTCTCTCTCTCTCTCACTCTCTTTTCATTAAATTCACTACACACACTCTTTATCTCTTCATTAAAATATTGATGAAAAGTAAATGGTGTCAATTAATAAGAAATACGAAAAGTAGGGTGAAACGACAGTTAAAAAAATTGGAGGGAGTATTAGCTAACAGCTACAAGCTAACAGCTAGTTGCCAAACAGGGACAAAGTATCCTTATAATCTTTATCCTTGATTTGTTCAACACCTCTAATAATCAACCGAGCCTTGTGCCTCTCAATGGAACCATTTGGTTTAAATTTGGTCTTAAAACCCATTTGGAGGTCAAAGCCTTCTTTCCTGGTGGTAATTGAGTAAGAACCCAGGTGTGATTATGCTCAAGAGCAAGCAACTCTTTCTGCATAGCCTCCACCCATTAAGGTAACTCTTTGGCCTGATTGTTACTGCTAAGTTCAGATGCATTGAGAACACTGCTCAAGAGAGGCCACATAGGAAGAGGAGAAGTGTGCCGGGTGAGCAAAAGGGAATAAAGAAGTTGAAGGGGTTGAATTGGGTGAAGAAAGGGTAGTATTAGGAGTAGGAAGAAGGGATGAAGAAGATATACAAGGACATTCAAAGTCTCATCCAAACAGAAACTTTTCTTTATCTATTTGATTGTCTGAGATTAGGTGGTTGTGGACCAATAAGAGAAGTAGCAGGAATGTCAACATGATGTGAACTTGTGAAGTATTTGAAGAAGATTGAGAAATAGGATAATCAGTGTGTGTTTGATTATTGGTTGAAGAAGAGATGTTTGGTGAGTGGGTGGATTGAGTGTCAGATTCCATGGAATTAGGTATGATGAGATTGTTTAAAGAAAAAGAAGAAGGAGAATGAGAAGTAAATGAATTGTCTGAATGTGAAGTAGAATGAGGGGTAGTGTTGATTGACATGGGAGCAGAAGAGGGAATTTCATCTAAAGAAGACTGATCAGCAGACCAACTGGGCATGACATTGTCAGAGGTCTTACACGACTGATGAGTGCCTGGTTGAGTAAAGTTTGATTTAAAAGGAAAAAAAGTCTCAGAAAAAATGACATCTCTGTTGTGGAAAATACGCTTGGTTTGTAAAACAAAAAGTTTATGACCTTTGAGACCAAAAGTATATCCAAGAAATACACATTTATGAGCTCTAGAATCAAATTTATCTGTGAAATTTAAGTTTTTAGCATAACAAAGGCACCTTGGGACACAAAGATAAGAACAATAAGGTTGTTTTTGATAGAGCATTTCAAAGGGAGATTTCAAATTAAAATTTTTCATGGGCATGAGTTTGATTAAATGTGTTGCAGTGAGAATACACTCCCCCTAGAAATGTTTTGGAAATCCAGCATGAATTCTAATTGCACGAGCTGTTTCAAGAAGGTGTTTGTGCTTTCTTTCAGCCACTTCATTTTGTTGTGGTGTTTTTACTATGAATCGTTGGTGTAAAGTTCCTTTTTCAGCAAAAAAAATTATAACAAACATGACTGATAGCCACTTCTAACAATTTGAATGCGAGTATGAAATTGATTTTCAATCATATTAGTAAATTGAGTGATAGCTTACTGGGTTAAAGATTTGTTTTGTAAAAGTTGGGTCCATTTGGTTCTAGAATAATCATCCACCAAAGTTAAGAAATAATAGGCACTAGACACAACAATTATCTTGTAAGGACCCCAAAGATCCATGTGCACCAATTGGAAAGGAGCAATAGTTTTAATAGAGCTTTTATTAAAGAGGAATCTGTGCATTTTGAACATTACACAGATTTCACAAGACAAAACTGAGATATCATCATGACGTTTACAATCAGGAATATGTTGTAAAGTAGACAAAGAAGAATGACCAAGCCTTGCATGTAAAATATCAGTGCTAGGCACTTTACAGGTAGAAGAATTTGATGAAAAATTAACATTGCTACTAGCCTCTCTTATTGTGTATTGAATTGGCCTAATCTCAGCTAAATGATTATTAGTTCCTGTTTGGATTGGCAACTTGTAAAGGCCCCCATGTATCTTAGCAACAACCACGATTTTTTTTTATTGATAAGGTCATGTATATATTATTGTTCAGGGAAGAAAATAACAAGTCAATGATGTTCTGTCAATAGTTTTGAAACAGATAGGAGATTGAATTGAAAACCTGGCATAAGTAAGACATTATGAAGAGTAATGGTAGAACTAATATGGATTTGACCAGCTTGGGTAACACATTGATTTGTTCCATTAGGTAGAGTAATAAGGATGGGTTTAGAAAGACTGTAAATGTGGGTTAAAATGGTATGATTATGGGTCATATGGTCAGTGGCTCCAATGTCAATGATCCAAGCATTTTTGCAACTACTAATTAAAGCACAATGAGTACTAGAAAGAGTAAAAACCGAAGGAGTAGTGCCTGTAAAGTGAGCAAAACCATGTTGAGAATCACCTGTGGAATCCATCATTTGTTTGCCCTTCATAAGCTTGAAGACCTCTTGAGCTAAGGTTTGATAATCAATCTGATTACAACCATTAGCAGTGACAACAATTTCAAGAGGATCTTCTTGGATGGACTCTGAATTGGAAACAGTCGCAACATGAGCAACAACCTTCCTATTTTTCCCTTTGTTTTTCTCATACCAATCAGGAAAACCATGTATGTGAAAACATTAATAAATTATATGACCAGTTGGTTGACAGTGAGTACAAAACTTGTTTTGCTCTTGTTGGTTCTTATTGTCCTTCTTTCCCTTGAAATTAGAACCATTGTTTGGCCCTCCATATCCTCGAGCCAAAGAAGAAGAATCCATGCCTTGAGATTTACTCACTGTTGCTGCTATTTCTTTTCCCATCATCATGCTTCCAGTAACTTTCTTTTGTCGTTTAACTCGTTCAACCATCAAACAAGTTTTACTGACAGTGGGTAGGGGATCCATGAGGAGAATTGGACCCTTGAGATTGTCATAATTGTCATTAAGATGGAGCAAAAATTGCATAATCTTTTGATGTTGATCCAACTCAATAGTCTTCTGGATAGCCTTGCAATTTCGATGAGAGGTTTTGCGATCACATAAAGGTATACCACTCAAATCAGCTAACTCATCCCTAAGTTTCTTCAATTTGGTGTAATAAACAGGCAAGCAATCATTTCCTTGATATAATTAAGAGATTTCACCCTGAACCTTGAATAACAAAGGACCATTACTTTAGCCAAAACGTTCATTCAATTCCTTCCAAAGATTTTCAGCTGAATCAACGTATATAAAGGCATCTTACAAAGTTGATTCAATTGAATTTAGGATCCAGCTAACAACCATAATGGAAGGTCTGTAGAACCTGGTTTTGGACACTTTCCATTGATGAAACCTAGCTTCACTTTTGTGCGGAGAGCAATCTAAACTGCCTTGCTCCATTGCTGAAAATTTGTGTCGTTCATCTTTGCACTGGTAAGATGCATACATGGATTATCAGATGGATGGAGATATAGAGAACCAGAATGATAACTCTCCAACGTCGCAGCAGTAGCAAATGTATCTGTCATGATTGAGAGATAACCAAAGGGGAAAAAAACAATCAAATCACTCCAATCAATATTCTGAATAAAATGATCGAAAATATTGATCAAGATCAAGAAGGATTGATTAAGTCCAAAGAATCAGAATTCCATATGCTCTGATACCATAAAAACTAGAAAGTAAGGATAAGAGATTTGAGAAATTTTTTGTATAGATATGTATGAAGAACTGATGTACAATGTATACAAGAGGTGCTTTTATATACAATGAAAGTAGAGGAAAACATAGAGATAAATATCTCTAACTAATTCTATTCTTGCCTATAACAACCTTTAACAAACTAACAACCATTAACAATCATTAACAACATCAGTCAGCTAACTGTTCTACAAGTAATCTTCATGAAATTGTACATGAAAACTCACATACATATGCTCTGTAAATGGATCAAGACATCGATAGCTTTTCTAATTTGGAGCATCCCAATGAAAACACACAACTTTGATCGAGGATCGAGTTTATTGTAAGGGATGTGTATATTGCGAAAACATTCACACCCAAATATGCGAAGAAAAGAATAATCAAGAGGTTTAAGAAAAAGTCTTTCAAATGGAGACATGTTATCCAAAACTGGTGTTGGCAAATGATTGATGATATAAGTTGAGGTATAAGCAACATTGACCCAAAATTGAGGTGGAAGGTTTGCTTGAAGAAGTGAAGTCTTAGCCATTTCAACAATATGACGATGTTTACGCTCAGCAACATTGTTTTGTTCAAGAGTATTAATGTATGATTTGCGAAATAAAATTCCACAATTTTGAAAATGAGTTTGCAAGGACTTATTATCAAATTTGCCTCTTCAATCTGAATTTTTTTATGGTTTATTGAAAATTTTTTGCACAAGAGTTTGAAAAGCAACAAAAATAGAAGAACTCTCTTACTTGTGCATCATCGGATAAATCCAGGTATACCTAGTATAATTATCCATAAAGCACACATAATAGTGATAGCCAAGGTATGAAATAATGGGTGATTGTCAAACACCAAAGTGGATTAAATACAATGATGTGATGAAACAATGCTCCACAATAATAAAAGGAAATTGATGAGTTTTTACCTTGTTTAGCTATAATATAGCCGAGGCTTGTTTATCGTATCCACAGGAAGTAAAGTTCTTTTAATCACAATTTTCACTACTTTATCTAGTTTAAGGTAAAAGGTGATAGAAAGAAAGGATGGATGAAACATAATCAAATTAGCACATAAAAAACAGAGAAAAAAAGGTCCAAGGGTCGTTTTTCGCCACCTAATGGTTACCCTAATACAAAGCACTAAACCAAGCTAGAAGTTAGGTTATTGTAATGATAGAGCCACTCCGGGGCCTCTCTCGAGGTATTCCCGAATTTAATCCTTAAGGTTTGTCCACTGATTTCTCGAGGACGCACCCAGAGAGCTTGAAATGCAAATCATCCTACCCAAACTCCTCCGCTAATTTCATGAAGATTCGTTCAGATATCCATTCGACTACCTAGAGACTATGTTTAAGTAGGTTTAGTAGACTCTCACCACACTAAACCCCATAATCAAGAGGATGATCGAATGAAAACCTCATAAACATGACCTAATGCTCTATCTAAGCCCAACTCTAGATAAGGAGTCCCATTAGAGGCTAAACCTTCCCCTAAACCCTAAGAAAACTAGCCACTAATCATACCAACAAACATTAAAACTATTAAACTTAAAACAAGAAACCTAGTCATGAAACTACTAAAAAAGGAAAACAAGAAGATTAATCACAAAAAGAACTAACTAATGTAAGCATTAAAGGAAGGAAAGAGATTTACCCATATGAGAACTAGGATGATAATAATAATAGAAAGAAGAAATCCAAAGCTTGAATAATAATAAGTCTTCAATTAATGCTCTTTGATTGCAAATAACCAAAATAAATACAATAAAAGGATGTGTTTGAGAGAAAGGAAGAGAGAATCTAACTAGGGAAATGTGCTAAGTAGCCACTAAAAAAGGAAAGTGAACAGTGAATCATCGCTGCTAGGTTAACATTTGGAACATGTATGTATACATTAGGGAGAAATTACATAAAAGACAATCGTTTTAACCCCTAATTTTTCGGAAGTCAGGGTCGTCACGGGCGCTACCCCTGGATGTCACGTCCGTGACAAGGCAATTTCACTCCGTAGTTTTCAATTTTTCGCTTTGGTAGCGGGCGCTAGTACCTCCAGACGTCATGCCCGCTACCTCCTGGAAATCAACCTTCCTCAATTTTCCTTCAGCAACGTCACGAGCGCTACGCTTGGGTAACACCCGTGTCCTCATTCGACATTTTGACCCAAAAACTCCAATAAATTGGTCACGGGCGCTACCATTGGGGGTCACGCCCGTGCCCTTCTTGACCAAGATAGCCCTTTTGAACTCCTTAGTCACGGGCGCTACTGAGTAGTGTCACGCCCGTGACTAGCTGGAAATTGACCTTTCTTCAACTCTTGACCTTGGGTCCAAGGTCCAACTTCCGGGGTTTCGGAGCGGTTTCTTTGGTATCCCGAGAGGGAGCTTTAGGCGCCAACGAACACTGGTTCCTCCCATGGTAACGAATCCAAATTAACCCGCAAAACTAGTCGAATAAAGAGTAAGACACGTTTATTATAGGAGGGAACAAACTAAAATTCCAAGTGCAAAGAGTAAAATTTAGGCTCAAAACCGAGCCTAAACATACCTATCTTACAGAGTGACAATTATTTAAAAATCTAGATGCAATGGAAATAAATTTCCTTTTCCTAAGCTCATTAATAACATGAGACCCATACTGAGCTAACCTAGAATGACAAACATTACTAGGCGCTCAAACAGACAGTAAGGCATAATGTAGAGAAGGAGCAATATATACAGTAGACACCTTGGTTATTGGTACCGTGCAAAAGTGTTGTCCCCGTTGTTTTGTCCTTAACATGCACAGAAGAATAATCAAAATTAACCATGCAATTATTATCTTGATGTAGCTTATGAACAGAAAGCGAATTATACTTCAAGTCAGGCACATGTAAGACATTTTTCAAGATCAATGGTTTTGAAGTAGGTAATGCACTATGTCCAATATGGAGAATACGAACTTGGTGTTGTTACTAACAATAATATATAGAATCAGATCCATAATAAAGGGTTTAGAAACAAAAATACCTTCATAATCTGTCATGTGACTGATAACACCAGAGTCCGGATACCAACCTCGTCAGACTGCAGAGCAACGAGAGCTATTGGAGATGAAGATGATGCCATGGATTCAGCAAGGTTAAAGTAACGAAGGCGAGTAGTGGCCTGGATGAAAGCATAGTTTGACAAACAACTTTGAGAAAAGGGAGAGTTGTTGGCACCAATAGATGAAGAGCCTAACGAAGACTTAATATTAGCAACATTAACAATATGAGAGCACCAATAAGTAGCTAGATATACTTGATGCAAGATATTGTCTTAACAAACTTGTGGCGGTTGCGGTGGAGAGTGTGAGGGCCCAGAGTTTCCACGACCTCGACTATGCCCCCAGTCACATAGGGTCAGTTAATGTGTCGGTTGCTAGGGGGAACTTGTTGAGGGCGTCTTACGTTGTTGGTAGATGGAGTAGGGTGTGATATAAGGGATGGAAGGACGGTGATTGTAGGGCTAGGCTTGGCATGGCATGGCATGGTTTTTGATGGTCATTACCGTGGGATTCGATGTAGTTTGTGCAAGGTAAAGAGAGGGATAGGGCATGGTTGCGTTGGGTGGAGGTCATGGGGGCAGCAGGTAGGTGATGGGAAGACACTGGTGGTAATTGAGAAGGAGTGGCAATGGGGTGGTGGAAGTGTGGTGGCTTTGCTATCTCATTAGTATTAGAGAATTCATCAAGGCCAAAAGAGCTCATTGGTGGGATTACTATGGCAGCGGGAGGAAAGAGGCGGCAGATGAAATGTTGAGGGTGTCGGTGATGGTGAACGACAACAGTGGGCAGCAATGAACAGTAATATTGGCGGCAACAAACGACAACACTTTGTTGTGGTAATTTCTACCGATAATTTTAGGGTTTCAAGCTCTAAGTATGGTAGTGCGTGTTATGGGCTACAAAGGAGGGACTCACATAGGGTGATAATGACGCGATTTGGGCGGAGCAGAAGGGGCGGCGACCGGTCACAGCTCGGGTTTTGGCGAGAGGAAACAATGTGTAATGTAAGCTTGATTGTTTCTGGATGCAGGAAATTTTTTTTTGAAGAAAATGACAAAAACTGAAGTTGATTTAAATAAAGTATCTCAAAAAAAAATTAATAATAATACAACAACAACAAAAATAAACTGCCAGTACAAATACACTTATACCATTGTTTGACAATTCAAATATAGACAATCTTTCCACGTATACTAACCAAATAGAAAAGAGGGTGTAATACAAAATATGAAACCACTTTGTGGCAAAAAAAAAATATATAAAACTAAAGTAATACACAAATACAACAAAAGAGCTAGATTTTTCTAATTGTTTTTTTGGGGGTGGGGGGATTAAATGCAGTCACGTGACATGGAGATTGTCAGGGAACCCAATATGGACAGGAGGGGCCAAATGATTCCAGTGGAATTGGACTTTACTTGAAATTAATTTTAAAACTTTAATTAAAAAAATTAATTAATTTCCCACCACTGCTTCATAATTGTACCCAAGGGATGATCCATTGTAAATTTGCTCATACTATATTCACTGTATGTATGATGCTGCTCAATTATTGCACTCTATGTACCCTCCTCCAATAAGAATTTTTTCCATTATACTCAAAAAAAAAAAATTATTCCATCAGCATATTTGTGGTATTGTGTAAATGCCTTCCAGCATAAAAACAGAAGTCGTCCTAGTGCAACACCATTTCATAAAATGCGCAAAAAATCCAAGGAATTATTTTGGTGAGATCATAAGTCAATAGGGGTAGTACAAAGAAATTAATGGGTAAGCGTGTGCTGCGACTTCTCTTAACTTTTGCGTACAAATTCCATTTTACAGTACCATATAATAGTGATATGAATTCAAGCTCTATTTGGTTCACGCGATATGCTATTACAGTTCATCATATTACTCAATATTTTTTTATATTTTACCATATCATACTATACTTTACCACAATCATTACTAATATATCTCTTCACTTTTCTCTTTTACATTTTCACATTTTCTCTCCTTATCTACGACATCAACCACACTTTCCAAAAATTCCACCATATCATTCCACAACTCACCGCATTTTCTACAATTTCATTCCACCGCACCATTTCCACATCTTACCAACCGCACAAAAGAACAGAACCTCAATGATTTAAATTTTAAAGTAAATTTTCAAAGTTTATACTCCCAAAATAATTTTTATATCCGCAAAAGGTATTACTCTCTATGTAACAATGATATTTGTACGGGTGATGCTTCTTACAGTTAAATTCCCCCAAATTCTACAAATGTAAGACTAAACTAAAATTGTTGTAAAAAAAATAAAAAAAAAACCTAGGGTCTCAAAAAAAGACACCTAACACTGAAATTTTTGTACATGAAGAAAATGAGGTTTTTTTATTAACGAAAGAATCCAAGAAATTTTTGTACATGAAAAAAAGGAGATGAGAAGAAAAACTAGGGCTTTGTTGTACATTAACATAAACAGCAACTTGTGATATCGAAGGTCAAAGAGATGTCAGGGGAATCATTAGGTATCAGTGTATGCCAGTGAGAAAACAAACGACATGGACCCCATTTACATCATTTTGCATCAATCAACCATTTGCCTAACTAGGTAAACTGCTGGAAATTTCATGTGATAATGTCCCTAGCAAAGCAATCAAACAAAATTACATAAGAATACAAACACTTTCCAATTTGCATTATTATTTCAATCAACACTACAATAACACACACTATCCAATCCGCAGCCCCGAGCACTCTCCAGATATCTATACTGGGATTTGTTGTTGTTGTACAATCTTCTCTTAAATAGACACAGATCAACATTGCACTTATCTTACACTCGTACAATGCGAGAGGTGCAAGAAAGAAACAGATCGGGGCGAGGAAGAGGGATTAATTACAGGATAGATAGCAGGGGCAAACACAACACCGAAAGAAGTGAATATCTAGCTATGGCCACCTTGAGCAACTATAGAATTAGATCCTCAATGGCCCTTATGATCCTCAATAGAAGAAAAGGTGCTGAGAATTTGATGAGCAAAAAAGCTCTGAGTAGTTAGTTTACGACATTCTCAGTTTGCCTTTGTTTTCAGGAGGAAATCGGAATTAGACCCTCCCTACAGGGGAATGAGGTGGATACGAGACGTATCTTGCAGGAACCTCCCCTTGATAACTTGATGTCTTCATTTGAACCGGCAACTCAAAAACACCCACCTCATTGCTCATCTTTTCAACTGCAATGCCTGGCTCTGAGAGGTCAGCCGGCCTTCTGCAGTCAATGTGGGAGATACAAATAGCAAATGCTTGAAGAAGCGAGAGGGATGGATTGAATTCTACTGAGTATATTCTTTCTTTGAATGGCGACACGCTCAGCATAAGTTGATTATCTTGCCCCGCCTGTAGACCAATGAGTAAGAAAATGTCCGATGAATATGATACATACGGTAAGTTTGGTAAAATCCCCAAAAAGATTTTCTTGGGATTTTCCTAGGAAATACTTTCCCTACCCCCAATTGGGAAAAAGTGAGCTTGAGTGAAATAATGTGCTCACACCAAAAGTGAGCATGGGAAAATTTTCCGGCCAAACACACCGTTAGATTAACTGAACTGGAGTAGGGTAGAGTAGTTGGAATATTTACCTGAGAGAAAAGTAGAAACTTTTGATCATATGGATGAGTGGCAGAAGAACCCGTTTTCCATTCATACTCACTCCGGCTTGCATAAACCCGCAACTGACAACCCAAATCCCATCCTCCACAATCACATGATCCCCCGGATTTCCATCTTTGAGCAAGAGTTGAAATCTCTCCTCTACTAGGTATTGTATGAACACCACCTGGAAGTATGACTGTTGTGGGGAAATTTGGTGTTCGTAAATCTTGATGATTCTGAAGGTTTTTGTCAGAATTAGTGCAGTTCTCTCCATAAAATGGCTGCGATGAATCCAACCAACTGTAGGTGCACTGGCCATCTTTACTAGGACTTGCGCAAGTGACCCTTGGGAGCTTGACAACAATGGCTGCCAGTTCATTTGTCGGGTGAAAATCGGCCCCGTGCTGATCCCCATGGCCTACATCCACTGCGAACAGATCAAACTCTCTAGTGATGTCACTATCGGCATTTTCATGCTTGCCGAAAGGAGCACCTCGGGTATCTGAAACCTTCATTTGAGCGACTACGTTTGGGACATAACCATGAGCGTCGATTTTACTTCCTTGATTTAACCAGATTCCACTCTTTCTCTTGACTTCGCGGACAGTGAAGAATGTGTAAGCCCAGGTATAGTGACCTTTACCTGGAACATATGACTTTCTTACGGTGGCAGCTAAAATGTTACTTTCGCTGTCAATGGCAAAAGTAAACAATGGGAGGCCGTTCTTAAATGATACCTGCAGAAGGGCTTGAATCGGTGATTCGTTCTTTGAATTGGCACCTCTGGACTTCAATTTCACAGAATGTCTAGGACCAGGATCTGATGGCTCCTGGGAGTATTTCTTAGATGGCTCAGGGCAGCCCGATGCCCTGGATTTCAGAAGGGGATCGAATAACCTTCTTAGGGGACTGGACCGCCCTCTACTATTACTTGACGACCTTTCATTGCCAGGATGATGATCTATGGAGACAGAAGCTCTAGCTCCCTCAGATACGGGTTTAGCGACACATTCTGTTGAACTTGACCTACGAAGGGGTGAGTTCTCTCTGGACCCGACATTCTTTATCATCTTGCTCATTGCAAAACTCAGTCTCCGAATGGGTGATGGGTTTCTCGCTTTTGGGAAGGACTCCGAGCTTTTTCTCACATCCAACTCATCCGAAGATGATGTTGCTGCACTGGCAACTCTAAGTCCGGCAATCGGCTTCTTCTCCTCTGGGTTTCTGCTCCTGGATGGACTGGTGAACCTCCTAGCAGGAAATGGCAACAAGTAGGATGCCTGAGGAGTTTTGGCACCTTGTGCGGTAATCTTGGAAGGACTATCGAACATCTTGGTATGATGAAGAGATGATGCTGGCGACGAATATTTGACCGCTGAGTGCTTGCCGCTGTCACTTTCAGAAGAAGATGTATCCTCACAATTATTTTTCCCAGGAATGATCTCCCAGTTCGGCTGTACTGGGGACTGACCATGGGCAGTAGAGTCGGACAAGATTGTTGCACCAGAGCAACTACTTTCCAACTGATCTTTAGGCTTGATCGTAATCACTGACTTCTCTCTTTCAGAGTAATCTCGGTAGGCAGCATTCGATTTGGTTTCTTGCAACATCTTTGTTTCTTCAGCAGATTTACTTCCCTGAATCTTTGTCTTTCCTTTGCAAGGTGCCACTACTAAAGCAGACTTCATATCTGATTCCTTCTTCTCATATCCTTGAAATGTCTCAGAAACCTTTGGTTGCTTAGGATCTGTGCTGCCAGCATGAACTCGGGACAGTCTAGCATTTCCTCGAAAAATGTCAATATCACGAGGCTTTCCTTCTCTGGCATGTATCTTCTGGGAATGAGATTGTAACACAGGGTTGTCTGGTATTTGATGAGAGGGGGAGCAATGATGACCTCTAATAGCAGAAGGTTTAGCACCTGGAACATGTCTTTCTTTCAGGGAAACTTCAAGTGGAGATTGAGGTGAGAAAGCAGGCATTCTTTGACAAGCAGCAGGGTCATTCTGGCTCCTGCTAGAGCGGGTTGATGAGCCGCCATCAGTTGTTGAACTACTAGATGGAGAATACCCAGTGTATTTGTGAGGCATAACTTTTTGATTATACTGCCATTTTTCCAGACGCTTCCAATCAATGACACCAACATTCAGTGCTTTCTCCTGATAGTTCTTCCCTTTCTCCAAGTAACTCGGCAATTTTGACATGTATCTTACAACCTCATCCTCTTTGAGGCTCATTCTATCTGCCATCTGACTTTGCCGACCATCAGTGCGTCTAGGCAAGACATTATCTGGAACTCTCGTGATATCATCATGAAAGCGAGCATATGACAAGTTGGGTTTCTCTGACATCAACATATCTCGTAACTTTGTACCTTGACGAATACAAGGAGAGGCTGCTCTATCCACAGTACGCCCATATCTATGATCCCGTGTGAGGCTTCTTGAATCAGTGGGAGGTTCCATAAAACATAAATGTTTCAACTGTCACTGCATTAAAAGTTTTGACCATGTCAACTAACCATGTCCTATGGTCATTTAGTTTCTCATGGGGTCTTCACTCTATCTGCATTTGGTGGTCCAACTCACTGCCTAGCTGCCCATTGCAAAAGCAAAGAATCTAAATATACACAAAGTAAAATAGACAAGGATTACCACTCTAATGACGATAATTTAATAAACAAGTTGCATAAAGGTTACAGCAATAAAATGATTTGTGTAAAATTGTAAAAAATGTTGGAATATTGTCACCTCAGCAGTGAAACATCAAAGATACCACCCTAGAATGTGGGCAATTTTTGACAGCAACAAAACAACATCACTTTGTTATGAAGCAAGCAATTCCAATTAACTATATTCTTACAGCAATACATCAAGCCATATTTCCTGATTTTAAATTAAATGCCACCATTAACAAGCACCCAAAATCCTCCAGAACAACACACACATATCACAGGTGCATTGCCATTTTGACCAGGTCATAGTAAAAGTGCTATAGAGTACAGCTTAATAGAAAAAGGTTAGTGTGATTTGGTGAAGAATATGGATGAAAGAAGACAAACAAAATGTGTGGTCCATGCCAGATCATAGTGATATCATATAACAAAAAGAAACTACCCTAAGGCCCTAATCCTAGCAAGAAGCCAAGAAGAAATACCATAATTGGTTACATCCACCAGATAAAGAAAAGACCTCCCCATCCCTTTCTTCTTTCCCTTGCTATCTTAAATTCTTGATCCACATCCATATTCAATTACTACTATTCAAATGTGAATTTCTAGAATACTAGAAGCACAAATAAGAGAGTTGCAAAAGAAGAAATCATTGTAAAGCACAACAAATTGGCCAATTGCAATTATTGCTATAGAAGTCTTATTTATTGCAAAAGCATACATAGATAACAAACATATTAACAAGTTCAAAATAAATACAAAAGAATAAAGGAAAAGAGACAATGATGCAAAAAATGCTAAAGAAGCTTCATATCTCAATTCTCTACAGTCTACACCACCAAAAAATAAATGAATCAAAGAGCACTGATGCAATCCAATCAATTGAACACCACCAAAAATTTTAACAATTTGTTCTTTTCAGAGCTCTCAACTCCCGTGCGGTCTCGTGGTCATGATAGCATAGTCCACAAAAATCAGGAAAAGGTTCATACTCGAAAGACCAGGAAATTAAACAACCAACCATCATATTTCCTGCAATTTTTCAGGAATTAACTAACAAATTAACTCCTGATTCTCAAAGTATCTCTTTGTACCTCTAAAATTGTAGCAGAAAGCCTCAAATCACTCCAGAATACCATCAAAATGTAATTAAAATCACCACCATTTAACTTCCTCCAAAAAAAAAAAACCGCCAAAAAAAATGAGGAAAAAACACTCGCGTTCTTCGATTGAAAAGTATCCGAACCAAAACAAGTAGCTAAAAAATTGCACAACATAGCACAAAGTCACAAACAACACATATAATTGTCTGTACACAGTTTTCCAGCCGATAATGAAAATCAACAAACGCATCAGAATTTTTTTTTAAAAAAAAAAATCGCATTCTTCGATTGAAGATCATCAGAAACTAAAGCTGACAAATGAACTCGAAACAAATTACGAACACCGCATCATCAAGTCCTCGCAAACGATGGCGAAAGGCAAAAAAAACACTCGCATTCTTCGATTGAGTATCACCACAAACTAAAATTGCAGAACGAAACACAAACAACACATACGAACAATTCCTAAGCTGACAAACGAACACCAAGCAACAAGCGCCGCATCATCAAGCCCTCGCCAACAATGACGAAAGAAAAAAAAAACTCGCATTCTTCGATTGAGTATCATCACAAACTAAAATTGCAGAACGAAACACAAGCAACACAACCGAAAAATTCCTAAGCTGACAAACGAACAACAAGCAACAAGCACCGCATCATCAAGTCTTCGCAAATGATGGCGAAAGAAAAAAAAACGCTCGCATTCTTCGATTGAGCATCATCACAAGCTAACATTGCAGAACAAAGCACAAAACAGCAAATACACACCAATTCCTAACCAAAAAAACCGACGCATCATCAATTCATTGCAAAAGAAGGCGAAAGAGAGCATACCGGACAAAAAGCTTCGGAAATGTCGCCGGAAAAAGCCGCTAGAGGCGGCGATAGAAGTGTCGGTGCTGTGGCGGAGGAGCTAAAAGAAGAAGAACAGCACTGCAATGGAGGGAAAAGCTGGTGTGTGTGAGTAGTCTGGTGTTGTCTGTCTCGTGATCCAGATACTGGAAATACGCTTCCTCCTTTTCTTTGCTTCCTCTCCTGTCAAATACTCAAAAAGATAGAGAGAGAGAGAGAGAGAGAGAGAGAGAGAGAGAGAGAGAGAGAGAGAATCTGAGGATGTGAAAAATGGGATTTTGGTGAGAGTGAGAGGTTTTCAACTGCTCTGCTTTTTCACTTTGCTTCAGTTCTTCAGTAAAATGTAGACAGACAGAGTGAATATGAGTATGACTATATGAAAGAGAAAGAAAGAGAGAGGATTTACATCGGACGGTCAGGAGAGAGGCCGAGATGTTGCATCGAGGAAGGCGCGTAGATTTAGTAGCCGGTCCCACTCTAAGTTTTTCTTTTCCTTTTTTTGTGGGAAAAAGAAAATCTCTGCTTCACCAAACCAAACCAACTCCAATTACAAACTAATTTTTAAAAATGAAAATTCTGCATAGTTGAATTTATTTTTAATTATGGTAGTTGTAAATTTTATATCATTTATTTATAAAAAATAAATCATATTTATTAAAAAAATTTATATCCTCCCCTGTTCTTTTGTGTGTTAACGCACCCAAACGCAACGAAACTTACCGCAACTCTACCGTAACATAACGCAAATCACCATTACTTTTTAATTATTCTCACCGCAACTTAACGCAACGCAAACGCAAACATAACGCAATGCAACGCAACGCAACTTACCGCAACATAACGCAAATTACCATTACTTTTTAACTATTCCCACCGCAACTTAACGCAACGCAAACGCAAACGCAACGCACAAAAGAACGGGACCTAAACATGGTTAATTATTGTATCAAGTTGCTTTTATCAATCTACATTGATTTTGTATTTTTAATTTTCAACTACGATAGTTGAAAAAAAAGTCAATTATGGTAGAATTTTCTTAAAAATATTCAAATTTGTAAAAAGTTATAACTTAACATATAGATTTACTTATTGTAACAAGTCCTACGGTGAATATATATATATATATATATATATATATATATATATATATATATATATTAATTTTAATTTTTAATGGTAAAATTAAGGGTAATTATACATTTTAACTACCATAGTTGAAAATATTTTTAACTATGATAGAATCTCCCTTGTAGACTTTAAAAAAAATTGTTTGTAATATAATCTAACGTTCAAGAAAAATCATTGTAATGCAACTAGAATATTTATTTCTAGTTGTTTAGATCTTGTTTGACAATGTATATATATAAGAAGTAATAATATGGCCGTTCATACCCTTGCTCACATATAACTAGTTTCTCATTTTACTAAAGAATGGACTAGTGTTGGATACTTTGATACCCCATATATCCTTGATTTGATTTCAAACAATGCTTGTAACATCAGTTTGAATGTTTAATAAAGTTACAAGTTGTTTCATGGAAAAAAGGTTTTCATATAAAAATTATTGATTGTGAGAGACAATAATTTTTTAGCTGTGAGAAAATTAAATAATAGGTAGAAGTTAAAGTCAGGTAAATTTAAAATGATTTTTGCCGTTGCACAAACAAAATTTTTTTTTAAAAAAAACAACTACTACATATAAATAAAGATGATCATTTGAATCAAAGCCAAATTTTAAATTGATTAGGTGATATTTTGATTTGAGAATTTGAAAAAGATGGATGACAAATGTAGGTATTCAACAATTTGATTTGTAAAAGAAATAAATTACTACATAGAGTTGAACTTTTTTACCTTGCTTACTATGAGTAACTTATCGTTTATAAATACTAATTCAATTATTTCTAATATTACGAATATCGTTCGATGTTAAATACTTATGATAAATATTTATTATAAATAGAATTATAAATATAAAAAAAAATACTTCCTCAATATATAAACTTGTTTTTAACATGATTCAAAAAGTTCATTACCTTTAACAATTCTTATTTTTTAAAAAAAAGGTTACTATTGCTTAATTTTGACTCATATAATATTGATTAACTTTTGAATAGTTGACTAATTAATCATTTCCAAAAACAGACAAAATAGAACTCAAAAAGAGGTGTTAATGTAATGTAGAGATGCTAAGCCAAATCAAATGGGAGAGGGTGAATAATGTGGAAGGTTTAAAGGGAAGAACAAGTAGTGATTCATATTATTATGAATTTGTCTTTTCCTTCATCTGGCATTTCCGAATTTTCTTCTTGTACCTACTGTTAGCCATTTGAATGGTTGATTAAACTAATGATTTGAATAATGACAATTAATATTTCAACTAATAGTGACAACCAAATAATGCCACACATCATCTCTTGAATTATCCTCATGCAAGTCTACATCCTGCTGCTTCGTTGAGGAACCAAGCCAACCTTGAAGGGGCTAAATATTTAGACTCTATTTTTTAGAATAGTAGGATCAAGTTATGTTTAGTAAAGTAAGAAAAGGAAAGATAATGATAATTTTTTGACTTTGATTTGAGTGTTTTTAGAGAATTGAGCAAGGTAAGGTAAAGTTAGGTAATGATAAACCTAACTTATCATTTTAAAGAACAGAGTTTTAGGCTCCGTTATTTTATGCGGTAGGTTGCGGTGCGGTACCACACTGCACCGCACTCTGTAATTTCTACCACACTTCACCACACCACACCACACCGACAATCATTACCAATATATTTCCTCATTTTTTTCTCTTTTCTCACTTTTCTCATCTATTTTTCGCATTCTTTTTCCCCACCTACCCCACTTACCACAACTCTCACCATAACTCACTACTTTTCATCACACTTTTTCAAATTTTACCACATCGTACCATCACCAAACCGCACCAACTATGTAAAAGAACAGAGCCTTAGTATAAAGGTAAAAATGTTTTCATTTCAATATATATCCATGGGGAAAAAAAAGTTTTTCATACTGTAGACACCGGATTTTGTACCGGTATTAGTTTTAGTTTTTTTTGTAAAAATAAGCTAACCGAGTAGTTTAGTAGCATGCAAACCCATTTCTTTTCTAGCCCGAAAAAAAGCATAATGGCCCAATACTACGGGATAAACCGTGCAGGTTCTGAGGCGAACATAACTCAGCTTGGATCAAAGCCAGGCTGAGTTTCTTGAGCCTCGAGCTCGGTTCGCGGCCATATGTTAACCCTAAACGCACCCCCTACTCCCCCTATTCCACTATAAATTAAACCCTTTTTTCCCTTCTATACACACACCCGAGTATGCTAGAGTATTGACACTAGCATATTCTCTCCACCTCTTCTCTCCCTTTGCATGCTGCTTCACTAAAGGTTAGCATAGTTGATGTAAACCATGTAGCATAATCTATCGAATTCATGTTCTTTTATTTTCAATGTCTTGCATGATTTTAATGATGAATTTGTGAAATTTATATCTAATTCCTCCCTTTTAACTTTTTCTGCTTTGATTTAATTCTAGTAGAGTCTATTCGTTGAATAGGCGGATTTGATGATTTTAATTGTCAAGTTCGTAACCTTACCCCCGAATCCATCTCTGGATTCGCAGGCCGAAGTCTATATTTGAATGATTTGTTGTTTTTCTCCTAAAATTCAACTGGCGACTCTATTTTCGTACTTTGGTTTTTTTCTTTGTATGGTTTCTATGACCTAATTTGTGTTTAGCGCAAGGAGCAACTCGTCCTGGTTCAATTCATGAACCTGCACGGTTTCTTTTCTTTTTTTTCCTCTTTGTTTTTCCCCTTTCGTGGGATCTGCGATGCGAACCCGTCTTGGTTCCAAAGAAAGAACCAGGTTCAGTGTTTTCCCCTTCCTTTTTGTCTTTTTCCTTTTTTCCTTCCTTAAAAGGTGAATCTTGGGCTCACGGCGCATAAATCGTTTTTAATCTGTCAGCAAAGTTATTCTTGAAAGTTCAACCTTATTTAAGGTTAAGCAATCCTAGTCGGCTCCCAATCACTCCTTAAGTAGCGCCGCGAAAAAGGTCATCAATTTTTCGGGGTCTACAGATTGGCGACTCCACTGGGGACTTAAACTTAAAAAGAGGGTAAAACTTGAAAGAATTAAATTTTAGTGTTTTTTGTAAAAAAAAAAGGAGGAATTAATTTATTTCACATTTTTTATCATTTTTTAGGCATATTGCATACCAGGCTACTCTTGGGCCTTTATGGCTGGGGAGCACAAAAGCGTTGGTTTAGGTTGTAAAACTAGGAATCAGTCTCGAGAGCGGGAGGTCACTACTTGTGGGATGCACTTACATCGCCAAGCATTTGATCTCTCCTCTCACCCGTGTTACACTCTAAAGGTTTCCTTGAAACCTAAAGAGCAACACCCCACACATTTTTCCTATGAATTCCATAAGGAAAATGCAGAAGCGAGAACATGTGTACCTATTCATCTCCCTAAACCTAGAAAAACCACTGAATCTAAAGCCATGGTTAGACTCATCCCAGCATCTATGTCATGTAAATTAATCCTGTAAAGTTGAGTCAAGTGTCTAGCCCGATCATGAGTGGGGCGTCATTCTAGCCAGCGTAGGAGCAAATGAGAGACGGATCGCCCAAACCTGCAGACGGGTTTCTTTGTGCACAACTAGTTGGACTCACTGTGGAATCCTGTCTGTGCCTATTTGAAAGGAAGGAATTACAGTTCAAACCCAGACGGGTTTGGGCCTGTTCTTCTTCTCCTTCCACATCGGGCCAAACTGTTCGATACTGCAGTCAGCCCAACCCACTTACTATTGATCCTATTCGGCCCTTTATGACGCCCCTTGGGTCAGTGTCAGTCCTGTCAGTCATCATGCTAGGTCCATATAGAGTTAGGACATGCACTCCCATAAAAGTGGGTGAGTCACCCTTATGTCAGCATGTAGGCGTCATGTCCATGTCCTAGGTTCATATAGGTCCATTAAGTCATGCATGCATTGGGCGGGTGGCATAAAGGTTCTTTCGAGCACTAACCAGTTTCCATGCAGGCAAGATAGCAGACCATCTCCAAGCCCGCATCCGTGACATGGCCGTGAGCTCATTCACAATCCCAACTCTGGACGCTGCCCAATCCAGTGAATCCAATGAATCCACCATGGCCACTAGCGTGCCTAGCCCCCCTCAGAAAACTGTTGAGACTAATTCCATCCAACGGAGGCCGTAAACCTTTCTTACTTTCAGTTTAACTTGCTTCACTTAGAAAAATCTGGACGAGATCTCAAAAGTTCTTGAAACCTTTTCCTTCAAACCTTCTGATTTTGAGACAAGTTATGAAAGTTGTATCTAACTGCTTTGACTATCTTAGAAAGTATAAATGTGCGTGCCGCAAATCTTTGGGCTAAGTTTAGTTGATTGAGCCCCATCCCGTGAGTCCACATTGCCTAAATTTTGAATTGATCACTTTTATCAATTCCATGATCCCTTGAGTGACTCACCCATTAGTTGCATCTCTAGAACTTGTTTTGCATCTTGCTTGAGACTACACATTTGCATTGCACGCTGTGGCAAAGTGATTAAGGCATTCGATTTTATTTTGATAAGCTACATAGCTAAATAGCCTTCCTTACATTATATTTACCGTTCTTTTTGCCCCGCCTAGCCTTTGTTTATCCTTTTTTAATGATTGAACCCTGACAATACGAGCCTTGGCCTCTGATATCCAGTATCCCTTTGCCTTGCTTAGTTGGATGAGAGTTTTTTTTTTGGAAGTTTGGGAGAATCTGAAAGTCCCATATCTTGAGCGATTGGTATTTGGTTATGTTGTTCATATATCAAAGTCGAAGATTCCATAGATATTCTTCTCCCCAATCACCCACAAAAAAATAAAAAAGAAGTAAAAAAAAAGGTAAAAAAAAAAAGAAAAGAGTTTCAAAAATAAAAGGGTGATTAGGGAGATTCAATTTAAAGTTCAGAAAACTTTGACCTGGTTGTATTCAGTTGAGATGTTTCAGGGTGAAAGGTGAAATGCCTTGCATACATTAAGAAAGAAGGAGAGTTTAGAGTGTTTTATTCATTGAAAATCAATCCAAGCATGGCTCTTAACTCCTCATTTCCAAATTTTACCACTCCTTACCGTAACCTAAGCCCCGTTGCAACCCGAAAAAGTCCTTTTGATCGTCACTTGTGCGTTGCATACCAGTAGTGGAGAGCGAGGTTCTTACCAAGCTTATGGTAGCTTGTTTCTATTGGTTTGAGTATGAGAAAACACACATACATTTTCAAAATTGAGTGTTTGAGTGTTTGTTCTTTCCTATGTGAGGTTTGCTCTTTTTAACTGACCTACGTCCATAACTAACCGCGCATATTTGCATTATTCTTAGAACTGTTGGCGGATTTATGCCTCTGAAGTACTTGTTCTCTCCTTTGGGATTCGAAAATTTCTTCCTATCTCTTTCGAACTGAGTTTTGATTTTGTCCAGATTAATCTTTGTGCTTGCTTGTTGAATTGAGTTTACAAAAAAAAAAAAAAAACAAACAACTATGCAACCCAGACGGGTTTATGGGCCTCCTTTGCCCCGCTTCTCGACCCAGTTTCTATAGGTGAAGCTCCCATTGGCCTTGAATGTCAGACGGGTTTGGGCCAGGTTATTGGGCTATCTCACAAAACCACTTCGCCTCTATCTTGGGTCATAATGCGGGTCCACAAGATAGTTATATGTCTTCCCCGGCCCCGAAACTGCAGTTCGAACTTACTTGTAGCGTTTAATTCTCGTTTTTTTATTTTTGTCTTTTTCGTTTGGGGAAGTGGGAGTAATCCCACCATGTAGATTGCATATCGTATTGCATTATTGTGCATAAGGGTACATGAAAATAAAAGAAGTGCATTACGTAGCATCATTATTGCATAAGCGTCACATCAGTAGTTCGCACTAGTAAAAAAAAAAAACGTTATTTCATCATTGCATTGCATTGTCCTAAGTGCATAATAAAGAGTCATACATAGCGTTACAAAGGTTCGTTGCATAAAGACCCTGCATCCTCATCATGCCAGACCTCCACCACCACCACTGGCGCTATCAGCCCCATGGGCTCCGCTTCCACCAGCTCCAAAGTAAGTGTCCCATTGATACTAGGAGGAGTCTACCACCTCTGTATCACCACCTGAGCCAGATAGATGCAACACTTCGGTACTGCCTGCATTAAGCCAAGAGTGTTCTGGAACCTGCCACTCTTGATTACCTCCAGGCCACCCCTGTGGAGCAGGCCAAGAAGTTCTTACTACGGGCTGCAGGGCGAGCCATCCCGACCATTCCCGAGTTTGTGTTCCCATCCGGGCGTTCGGCGGCTCCAAACCTCCTTGCGAAGGAGTGCGGGTACAACAGGTTGAGACAGAAGCATTGATGAGGCGTCATCTGCGAGGACACGGTTATACCCCACAGATGCACCCGAATCACTGCAAAGCACCACGGTAGGATCGACCGCCGCGAAGGAAGTGCCATAACCTAAATCCACGGTCGGTGCGGAGACGAGGAACATACCGGGCATTCCATAAAGTGCGAGGCAAAGGATGGGAGGTTTGGCGCCTAGACCCCGAATGATGAGATTCGAAGGAGTACCTAAATGCGTGAAATGCCTTCTTGCCACGCGCTCCACTCAATGGCGCTAGACTCGTAACATCTCGCCACACAAAATCGGGTGCCACGTCGAGAACCGCGGCTCCGACGAGAATTCCCATGATCATGAGACCTCACCTCATGGCCGTGCTCACCTAAAGACATGGAGGATATACTGTTCTCCATAGAACGCTGAAAGTCGTGGCCAAAACCCGTGTCTCCGTAGTGGGAACTGGTTGAATGACTATCTTCGAGTAAAATACCCTTCCCACGGTCATCGTGAGCCGGCATGCCCGTGCTCCACCTACTCCTCTCCCCGTGCCTTCGGAGAGCAGCTTCACCCCCATAGGACCGCCTCGCGTCGGCCATGAAGGAGGAATGTCGAGGAAGGTCCATCTCCGGCCGACCGCCACGCAGGCATCCCGAATGGCGAGGAGGATCCACAGGACGAGACTGTGCATCATCATCCACGTTTGCGTCCCCAACCACAGAACCTGCAAGGTCTTTCTCGCGAGCCCATTTAAGTGTGAAGTAATTTTTAAGGAAGCCTTTCGCTTGTTTCCATCGCCACTGCAAAGAATTGGTCATATTGGTCAAAGTTTGAGCAAGTTACAACTAAGCAAGGAAAAAAGGGGGGGAATCACCTTACCGGCTTTCCCAGGATCTTCTCTAGTTCCGGTTTAATGTCTTCACTAGTCGCCCTTGGGTAGCCGCAAACTGTGTCCCCAGAGTTGCTCTGACTCTTCTCGTCATCCTTGCAATAGGGCCCCAACTGCAACAAGCAAAGAATTGGTTATATTAGGCGGTAATAGAAGGAACATGAAAAGAGTAAATAGAGGTCTTCTTCCCCACCTTTCTGAAGGCCAGGCGGTCCCGATATTGTTCCCATTCCTCCCAGAATTGGTCGGGCGATGCCATCGATGCATGATTAGTATACCAGGAACCTCTCTTGCATTTCTTCTGACGCCTCGGCATGCAAGGCCCGCGGATCATGCATGGTCTCGGGAGGGTCTGATGGTATTATCCACCTTTCATGGCCCAGGGTTTGCCTTGTAAGTCTCACACCAAGACTCCAGACCCAACCGGACGGACTCTCCATCACCAAGCGCAGGGTACTATCCCTATGCGCCGCATTTCGTGAGGGAATAAAGTCTTGCGGAATCTCGAAGCCAACCCAGGGATTCCAATTAACATCATCCTGCACAAGTAAAGGAAACATAAGCACCAAAAAAATGTAAGAGAGATTACATGAAAGATGTACCTCTTCAAGGTGATCCAAGATGCGGCGCAACTCATCTAAGCTCCCAAATGGTTTCTTCTTTTGCTCGAGGTAGTTTTTGTGCCACCGTTCTGCTGCCGGCACCGTCTGGACGTGTCGGGTAGGGATAGTGAATCCCTTAATATACTCATACCCCCATACCTGCAAATATGTCAATACCGAGAATCATGATATAAAAAAGAAGAGAGAAATGCATGTAAAAGAGAAACGTCTCGAAGATTACCTCGAGCACCTTCCACATGCTCGGACCGCTCATCTCCCGCGGATTCTCTGGTGCAAAGAATGGGTCCACATCAGTGCCAGGCCGAACACCAAAGCGAAGCCAACGAATGAAGTTAGCATAAGCAGCCTTTGCCCAGTTCCGATGAATAAACTGCTCTAGATCAAGGAGATTCTTCATCCAGGTCAAATAAACGTCGTCTCCTCGATTGGCAAACATCGTGGCAGAGATGAAATATGCCAGGAAAATGAAGCGACGCTGAAACTCGTCCATATGAGTGAAGTCGGCAGAAGTGATGACATCCTCGAAGGAACCATAAGAAAGCTTCATCTTTCGACCAAATCGGCGCCGTTCGAGCACAGGTTCTAATAATTCCATCACTTGATCCGGTACCACAGGATCGAATTCAACATCTTGACCACCCCAGCGTAGCCCGGTAATCATCACAAAGTCGACAGGGGATATGGCCATCTCTCCTACAAGGAGGTGGAAGGTGTTGGTAGAATCCCAGAATCTCTCTGCAAGCGCACGCCCCATCACCCGTGGTGTACAAGGTTCCCAGGCCTTGACACATTTCCAGAAGAGGTCGAATCCCGACTCTTCTAAAAGTGCAAGCGCCCAATTATCTTCCGCAAAATGCTCCACCACCTTGATCGGTTTCGCATGTGCCACTGATTGAGGAATCCTCCTGAGGATCCACCATAAAAATTCAAAAAAGACAAGTCTCTACAGCAAACTATCAAGTGATCCCTAGTTTAGCAAAAGCTAAATTGAACTTCCACTAAATTAGGGGGCTAAAAAATCATTCGGCCCAACCCAAGACAAATTAAGGGCTTCTTTGCTCTCGGCCCGAAGATCAACCCACACGAGTTCACACAACAAAAAAGGAGTTTGGGCCTCTCTTTTCGGGCAACCCAGACGAGTTCTCACAAGAAAAAAGAGGTTGGGCCGTATGCAACTCAGACGGGTTCCAGAGAATTTGGGCCACATCAGCCCAATTCAGACGAGTTCACGAAATGGGTTGGGCCATATGCAACTCAGACGGGTTCCAGAGAATTTGGGCCGCATCAGCCCAATTCAGACGAGTTCACGAAATGGGTTGGGCCGTATGCAACTCAGACGGGTTCCAGAGAATTTGGGCAGCATCAGCCCAATTCAGACGAGTTCACGAAATGGGTTGGGCCGTATGCAACTCAGACGGGTTCGCGGGCCCAATGCAGGAACCCAGACGGGTTCGCAGGCCGTTTCTTGCGCCAAGATGCCGGCCCAGATGCGTCACAGAAAATGGGCCTTGCATTTGCAGGCCCAATGCAGGAACCCGTGCAGCGTTCCTTGCGCGAATGCGGCCGATCGCGAGAAAATGGGCCTTGCATTTGCAGGCCCAATGCAGGAACCCAGACGGGTTCGCGGGCCGTTCCTTGCGCCAAGATGCCAGCCCAGTCGCAGAAAATGGGCCTTGCATTTGCAGGCCCAATCGAGAACCCGACGGGTTCGCAGCCGTTCGCGCGATTCTTGCGCCAGAATTACCGATGCGTCGCCGGAAATGGGCCTTGCAAGATTCTGACGCCAAGAGTCAAAATGGGCCCAAGTTCGTCGCTCCAATTCAAGCCCAAAAGCAATCTCGAGCATAACTCAAACGGGTTTAATGTCTAAAACAGGCCCAAAGTTCTGGCCCAATGCAATTCGAGGATCTCCCATGAAGCAATGGCAAACTTAAGCCCATTTCCGAAAGCTGAAGCACAACTGACAGGTAAATTCTCTGACTCGCTTTAATTTTCAGATAAACTGATGCCCTCCTTCTCTGTTTTGCAGGACAATGCACGAGATACGTCGGTCGTCAGGCGGTTACAAAAAGACGAACTCATCTTCGGTGGCCGTCATCGGGCCTTCACAATGCAATGACACCCTTTTCAGCACAAAGACGCAAGTCACGGCACGCTTCACGGCGAAATGAAGCGCGTCAACTCGGTCCGCCTCACGGCGAAATGAAGTGGACCACCCTATCATCACGGCACGCTTCACGGCGAAATGAAGCGCGTCACCTCGGTCCGCCTCACGGCGAAATGAAGTGGACCACCCCATCATCACGGCATGCTTCACGGCGAAATGAAGCTCGTCCCATCGATCCACCTCACGGCGAAATGAATTGGATCACCTCATCATCACGCACGCGGCGAAATGAAGCGCGTCACCTCGGTCGCCTCGGCGAAATGAAGTGGACCACCCCATCATCACGGCATGCTTCACGGCGAAATGAAGCACGTCACCTCGATCCACCTCACGGCGAAATAAAGTGGATCACCTCATCATCACGGCACGCTTCACGGCGAATTGAAGCGCGTCACCTCGGTCCGCCTCACGGCGAAATGAAGTGGACCACCCCATCATCCTGTCATGCTTCACGGCGAAATGAAGCATGCCCCCCAGATCCGCCTCACGGCGAAATGAAGCGGATCGACTCCGACCGGCTTTACGGAAGAAACTAAGCAGGTCAACCCATACAGACACAGGTCTTGCACTCCACGGCGAAATGAAGTGCATGACCTTGATCCACCTCACGGCGAAATGAGGCAGATCAATTCGGTCAGCTTTACGGAAGAAACTAAGCAGGCCAACCAACATCGGCGCAGGACCAAGCTTCCAAGCGTCAACTCGGTCCGCCTCACGGTGAAATGAAGTGGACCGCCCCATCATCGCGGCATGCTTCACGGTGAAATGAAGCACGTCACCTTGATCCACCTCACGGCGAAATGAAGTGGATCACCTCATCATCACGGCACGCTTCACGGCGAAATGAAGCGCGTCACCTCGGTCCGCCTCACGGCGAAATGAAGTGGACCACCCCATCATCCTGTCATGCTTCACGGCGAAATGAAGCATGCCCCCCAGATCCGCCTCACGGCGAAATGAAGCGGATCGACTTCGACCGGCTTTACGGAAGAAACTAAGCAGGTCAACCCATACAGACACAGGTCTTGCACTCCACGGCGAAATGAAGTGCATGACCTTGATCCACCTCACGGCGAAATGAGGCAGATCAATTCGGTCAGCTTTACGGAAGAAACTAAGCAGGCCAACCAACATCGGCGCAGGACCAAGCTTCCAAGCGTCAACGGCTTGAGCGGGCTTCTGATTCATATCCAAGATCATCAAGACTACTTTGATCATCGTTTTACTGAAACTCGATCAAAGTGGGGGCTATCTGTAGACACCGGATTTTGTACCGGTATTAGTTTTAGTTTTTTTTGTAAAAATAAGCTAACCGAGTAGTTTAGTAGCATGCAAACCCATTTCTTTTCTAGCCCGAAAACAAGCATAATGGCCCAATACTACAGGATAAACCCGTCTGGGTTCCTGGGGCCAGAACATAACTCAGCTTGGATCAAACCGGCTGAGTTTACTAGGCCAGAGCTCAGTTCAGCTCAGGAACCCGTCTGGGTTCCGCGGCCATATGCTAACCCTAAACGCACCCCCTACTCCCCCTATTCCACTATAAATTAAACCCTTTTTTCCCTTCCATACACACACCCGAGTATGCTAGAGTATTGACACTAGCATATTCTCTCCACCTCTTCTCTCCCTTTGCATGCTGCTTCACTAAAGGTTAGCATAGTTGATGTAAACCATGTAGCATAATCTATCGAATTCATGTTCTTTTATTTTCAATGTCTTGCATGATTTTAATGATGAATTTGTGAAATTTATATCTAATTCCTCCCTTTTAACTTTTTCTGCTTTGATTTAATTCTAGTAGAGTCTATTCGTTGAATAGGCGGATTTGATGATTTTAATTGTCAAGTTCGTAACCTTACCCCCGAATCCATCTCTGGATTCGCAGGCCGGAGTCTATATTTGAATGGTTTGTTGTTTTTCTCCTAAAATTCAACTGGCGACTCTATTTTCGTACTTTGGTTTTTTCCTTTGTATGGTTTCTATGACCTAATTTGTGTTTAGCGCAAGGAGCAACTCGTCCTGGTTCAATTCATGAACCCAGACGGGTTTTCACCTTCTTTTCTTTTTTTTTCTCTTTGTTTTTCCCCTTTCTCGTGGGATCTGCAGTCGCGAACCCGTCTTGGTTCCAGCAGTGAACCCAGACGGGTTCCAGGTGTTTTCCCCTTCCTTTTTGTCTTTTTCCTTTTTTCCTTCCTTAAAAGGTGAATCTTGGGCTCACGGCGCATAAATCGTTTTTAATCTGTCAGCAAAGTTATTCTTGAAAGTTCAACCTTATTTAAGGTTAAGCAATCCTAGTCGGCTCCCAATCACTCCTTAAGTAGCGCCGCGAAAAAGGTCATCAATTTTTCGGGGTCTACACATACTTCAATCAAGCACACAATGTACTCTTCTTTTTTTTTTTTCTTTTGGCTATCTTCAACTATGTCATGAGTGATTTTGATATTCAACATATTACTCATTTACTTTCATTATAAAGCAATTTTGTCTCACTACCCTTCTCTTTTGAAATATATATGTTGTTCTCATAGTTACTTGCAATTCTTTTTAGCACTTTTCATTGTTACTCAATGATCGATATTTTAATAAAATTTATGATTTAACTTCATATTCTTTACTATTGTATTATTGAAACAAACTACCATTGAAATATGGGTCTTTAATTAACATGTGTTATACCATGAATTCATTATTTAACAATCAATAAATCAGTTTTTCTTGCTGAGGCAATACTTGATAGTGTGAAAACAGTGGTGGTGAGAACAAAAACTTGTTATAGGCACTTGATCAATATAATTAAATTGGTTGAACAAGAAAATGAAGAGAATGGATGAAAACCAACAATCTAACACAGTGATTGTGGACAACATAACGAATAAAACCATGAAGGTGGAATCCCCTAGGATTCCTTGCAATCCCCTAGGATTCCTTGCAATCCCCTAAAGAAAATGACTCCAAATCATGGCTTGAACATGTCCGGTGGGAAAGCAAGTGTGTCCTATAGAGATACAATTAGGGATGGCAGCGGGTCTTGGACTCGGCCCGGATCAACCCTATTAAAACAGGTCCTGGGACCGGACGGGTCTCGGGGCGGGTATGGGTCCAAAAAAAATTATGCGGATCCGGGTTCGGGTCCAAGCATGGACCCGTAGACCCGGCCCGTGGACCCGTCACAATGTAAACATTTATAATTACTTTTACAAAAAGAAATTTAGTTAACTAAATTTGAAATAAGATTAAAACTCTAGTATGTGATTCTGTCACACAGTCACTCTCACGCAGGCCACATTCACTACAGCCGCACTACTACTCTAATATCCAATGCCCATGTCCCTCACCTCTCACGTCACAATCTCACACACTCCATCTCCATTCTCCATCTCCATTCACAGTCCACACACCACACTCACACATTCTCCAATCTCCACCAGGCGACGCAGCACCGCAGTCCGCAGCAGCAACACCACACTCACACATTTTGTTGATGTCTTGTTGACTTTTGTGATGTTTTAACGTTGGAAACTTAGAATTCGCACGTATTATCATATATTGGTGTTTTGATGTTTTTATTGTGCTTAAAATAGGTGTTTTTAAATAGAATAGTTACTATTATACATGTATACAAGTATAAAATTAATCCAAAAAGTTAATAAATCTAGTAAAAAATGAATAATATGGTTGGACCCATTAAGGACCCGTGGACCCGCTGAGTCCGGGTCCGGATTTGAATTTTTGAGACCCATCTGATCCCGGGGCGGGTACGGGTCCGGGTCCAATAGGACCCGCCCCAGACCCTACCCATTGTCATCCCTAGATACAATATTAGCCAATAACCCCATCTGAATTTTCTTGTATGTACAGTCTGCCAAGGATCTGTGGGATGATCTCATGGAGAGGTTTGGGCAATCAAATGGATCTCTGAAGTTCCATCTTGAGAAAGAAATCAGCAATCTATACCAAAATCAAGATTCAATAGCTGTGTATTACACCAAGTTAAAGAAGTTATGGGATGAGCTGGCTGATATATCAGACATACCTGTTTGCACCTGTGTGAAAACATGCCCTTCCATTAAGCATACAGTGGATCTTGATCAAGAAAAGAAGCTGATGCAGTTTCTTCTACATCTAAATGATGAGTATGACACGGTTAGAGGTCAGCTTCTCTTATCTGAACCTTTACCTACTGTAAATAAGGCATATAATATGATACAAAGAGTTGAGAGACAGAAACAGATTACAAGTAGTACTGGGGGATCAAAGGAATTTGCAGCTCATACTCTGAAGATAAATCAAAACAATGAAGGGATGGAGGGAAACTCATAAGGTTTTCTTGCCAAAAATGCAAACAAAACCAGCAAAGACACCAAAACAAAATCCAGGAAGTTCTGCAATTATTGCAAGAAGAGTGATCATACTGAGGACCAGTGTTTTCTCTTGGTAGGGTACCCTGATTGGTACACTGGACCGAGAGAGAACAAGAAAAGAAGTTCTTCCCCTAGGGTGGCTGCAAATGTGCAGAAAAATGAGGAAGACACTCCTCTGGACAACAGTTTTACTCATGAACCTGCTCAGAAGATAGACCACAATTTTGTGCAAGTTGTTGCTCAAGAATTATTCAAGCTCTCCAAGGGAAAGGGTGCAATAGATCGTGCAGTTGCACACTTTGCTGAGAGTAGCCAATTTGCAGGTAATATCATGAAATTATCTTATCTTGATCAAGTTTCTAAACAATCTTGGGTCTTAGATACTGGTGCTACTGATCATATGACACATGATTTATCTGCCTTGAATGAAGTTCATCAGTTAGCTAAGCCTGTCCAAGTTGTCTTACCAGATGGGTCCCTTAAAAGTGTCAAGATAGCAGGAATTATTGTCATATCAGACAAAATTAAGTTACAAGATGTCCTTTATATTCCAGATTTTCAGTACAATCTACTTTATGTTTCTAAGCTTACAAGGGATTTGAATCTCTGTTTGTCCTTTTATCCTAATGTCTGCTTCTTTCAGGACCTTACCACTAAGGACATTATAGCACAAGTCTTTTCCACAGCTGGTTTATAGAAGATAGCTGCTGCAGCCACCATGTCAGATCAATCTCTCAAAGCTGATTTTTCAATTCATACCTTGCACAATAGGCTTGGGCATACTTCTGTGTCAAAGTTGATGCACATCCCTGATTGTAAAGGACAAATTCCTTCTGATTTCTTTTGTGAAAGTTGTGTTCTTGCTAAAACTCATAGGCTACCTTTTAATAGAAGTACAATTTATGCCACTCATTGTTTTCAATTGTTGCACATTGACTTATGGGGTCCCTATAAGGTACCTAATATAGATGGATCCTCCTATTTTTTGACTTTTGTGGATGATTTCAGTAGGACTACGTGGACTCATTTTCTTTCTGTGAAATCAAATGTGTGTTCCATCATTCAAGATTTCATTAAAATGGTCCAAAATCAGTTCAAATCAACCATTTCCATGATAAGAACTGATAATGGAAGTGAATTTGTTAACAAAGAATGCCAATTTCTTTTTTCATCCTTAGGGATAAAACATCATAGAACTATTCCCTATACCCCACAACAAAATGGTGTTGTGGAAAGAAAACATGGGCACCTCCTAGATACAGCAAGAGCAATTATGTTTCATGTTGGTCTACCCAAAATTTTTTGGGGTGAATGTGTATTAACTTCTACTCATGTCATAAACATGCTTCCTATGGCCAACTTAAGCTGGAAAAGTCCTCATGAAATCCTGTTTGGAACTAAACCAAACATTCATAATCTTAGGACTATAGGATGTCTTTGTTTTGCTGCTGATTTAAGGTACAAAGATAAGTTTGATCCTAGGGCCATTAAATGTATTTTGTTAGGATATACCACTGGATGCAAAGGATACAAGCTTTACAATCTGGAATCCCATAAAGTTTTCCACAGCCGAGATGTCATTTTTCAAGAAAATATTTTTCCCTTTAAAGAAAACAATGAAGTTACTGATGTTCATGATGACTTGTTAAGTATTCCTAATGATATTTCTTTGGATAAAGCTAATAGTTCTTATCAGTATATGAGTCATCAGCAAAACCAAGAAGAACAAATAGCCACCAATGAGCCTATGGAGAATGATGAGCTTACAGAAATTGCTCACAATCAGAATAATGCAGACAGAGGACAAAATGATGAACCCTATAACCTGCACTGTGAGGATATCATTGGACCTCAACAAGCTGAGGATGAAGAAAATGAAGAAGAAGGCAGACAATTAAGGAGATCAACCAGAACCAGACAACCTCCAAGATGGCTCAATGACTATGATCAGAACACAACCAACAAAACTGCTTCTTCACACTCTCACAATCTTAATTCTCAACTTGCACATCCTTTATTCATACTAATGATTTCTCTCATTTCTCACAGGAATATATCGCTTCCTTGTCAAGCATTCTCTCTTCTCCTGAACCAAGTACTTATGAACAAGCAAAGAATTACCCTGAATGGAATACAGCAATGAAAGAAGAACTTCAAGCACTAGAATCAAATGGGACTTGGATCCTCGAAAGTGCCACACGGAAAACAACCCCTCACTTCCAAATGGGTATACAAGACAAAGTTCAGACCAGATGGGAGCATTGAGAGACATAAAGCTAGACTTGTTACAAGGGGTTTTCTTCAGGTCAAGGATAGAGACTACAAGCATACTTTTTCACCTGTGGTTAAGCTAGGAACTGTGAGAATTCTCAGAGCCCTTGCTGCTGCTCAAGATTGGGATCTCCATCAACTAGACATAAACAATGCCTTTTTACATGGCTTCATTGAGGAAGAAGTCTACATGTTACCACCACAGGGTTACAACAAAGCAAAACCTGGAGAAGTTTGCAAGCTTGTCAGAAGTCTTTATGGCTTAAAACAGGCTTCGAGACAATGGAACTTGGAATTAACCAAGTTCCTCAACAACATGGTTTTAAACAATCAAAAAGTGATTACTCACTTTTTACCAAGAAAACTGAAAAAGGTTGTATATATATTCTTGTTTATGTTGATGATTTGCTAATAACAGGTGATGATCTTGATGGCATCCACATGTTAAAGAAATCTCTGCATGATGCTTTTACCATCAAAGACTTGGGAAAGGCAAGATACTTCCTAGGAATTGAAATTTCAAGGTCAAGTGAGGGCATTCTTTTGAATCAAAGGAAATATATTGCAGATATCCTCGCTGACACAGGTCTTACTGCATGTAAACCTGCAAAATTCCCTTTGCCAAAGGGTCTTAAGCTCTCTCTTGACACTGGAAGTGTGTTACCTGATCCAACATCTTACAGAAGGATTATAGGCAAATTGTTATACTTAGCTCTAACCAGACCAGATATCAGCTATGGGGTACAACATTTGAGCCAATTTCTACAGCATCCTACAGACCAACACTACAATCCAGCAATTCACATCTTATGATATCTCAAGGGAAGTATAAATAGAGGTCTTTTTTATTCTAGAAATAATGATCTCCAAATCTCAGCTTACACTGACTCAGACTAGGGTAGCTGTCAATTTTCTGCAAGATCATTAACTGGGTATTGTGTGTTTTTAGGATCTTCTCTAATCTCATGGAAGACAAAGAAGCAAAAGACCGTGTCAAAATCATCTGCAGAAGCAGAATATCGAGCAATGTCAGCCACTACATCAGAATTGGAATGGGTGGTTCAAATCCTTTAAGATCTAAATGTACCCCTGAAGGCTCCTATTACCCTCTACTGTGACAACAAGGCTGCTCAAGACATAGCTGCCAATCCTGTGTTCCATGAAAAAACCAAACACATCAGGATCGATTGTCATTATATCAGAGACAAAATTCAAGAAGGGTTGATACAGACAGCTCATGTTTCCTCTAATCAACAATTGGCTGATTTAATGACTAAAGCTTTGAGTGAACAACAGCACAATCTTCTTTCTTCAAGGTTAGGATTGCTAGAAGTTCCTCCCAATCCACATTGAGGAGGGGGTGTGAAAGTATACAGCTGAAATGCTTCTGTTGCTATAGCCTACTGTTATTTCTAGTTAGTTACTGCTGTTGTTCTTAGTTTCTTTTCTTTTCTTTTGTTTCTTTAGTTTCTTGGTTAGTTAAGGTGGTTAGGCTTCCTTCGTTTCTTGTTCTAGGTGTGTATATAAAGGGTTGGTTTTCTCCCTTTTCATGTAGGAGAAAATATTCTCTCAATACAATTCTTTCCTATCATTTGCACAGATACAAGAGTTAACCTAATGTGGGAGGATAATTATTGGGACGTATATATTCAAATATGATTAACCATCAGCGAAGGATGATTTAAATTGTCTAACCTGCATAATTCTCACAAGCCATGCATGAGAAGATGATGCTTAGAGAGTCATGCAAGCAATCTCTCGCCACGAACCTTTTGACATGGGAGTGAGTTACTTGCAACTCAAAAGACAACTCCGAACCAAATCGTCCATCAAAGGAGACTTATCCCTTATAGATTTTTGAATAGACTATTATGTTGCGAGGTTTTCACTTAAGGATGACTACGAAAATGTTTTGTTGCAAGAGCCTTAAATTATAGCGGACAACTATCTAGTAGTCTAGAGTCTGATACTGACCTTCATGCCTAAACATGATAAAATTGTAAAGCTACTGACCTGAGTCAATATCAAAGCTTAGTATGGAGTACTTCCATAAATTATTCCTAATGCATAAAATATGGTAGAAAATTCAAAATAGGAAGGGTTGTCTATCATTAGGTAATGCATATAACAATGAATCAAAAATAACACAATCTAAATATTCCACAATACCACGTGGAATCTCAACTAATTAATGAACACATTTTGCACTTGTTTTCTAAGCAAATATATTATACATCAAATCAACTGTACATGCATCATCTAAATACATGAATAAATCTCAATATAAAACTTAAAACTTAAACTAAGCTCCAAGTCATGGGTAATGCACATGTCTTGTGTGCAAATCAAACAACACACCTTAAAAATATGCGATTACTCGTCTTTCTTGTTGGACAGAATCAAAGATCCAATGAATCAAAATGCTTTATTATTAATGGAAAGCAAGATTACACCATATAAAAAAAAGATACATTAATTCATGACACTTTGACCTTTTGAAAAGCATGGATATACCACTAATCTAAAGGAAGTACCTTAAAGTATGACATAAAATAAAGGATGGGTAAAAGGTAAACCAAAAACTTAACATTTTGTTTTTGGTTTTTTGTTTTTTGTTTATGGATTTTTTTTTCTTTTGAGTTTGGAATTGGATGGACATGCTTAAAGCAAGGATGTAAAAGAAATGTCCCAAAGTTTTCCAAAAGATCATGCTATAGCCTATAAACCTGAAACACACGTGTTTAGTGTAATAGTATGTCTTTGTATGATAAATGTAACTTTATTTCATGATACATTGCTCTAATATCATATCATATAATTAGCAAATGCCAAAGAGTTAGTGGTTCATACATCTTAAGTCTTGGTGGCCTTTTATCTTAGAGATCACGGGGTTGATTTTTATGACTTACAACTTACAAGTCTCTTTGTGTGGAGATAAACAGACCCATAGACCAAGCTTTTGGTATTGATCGGTTTTAGATTCTCCTTCTCTTCCGTCATTAAATCCAATTGATATACTATATAAATCTAAATATTACTGATGTGTATTGTGATTTTGATTCATTAGCATTGTGATCGTGTTAAGTTGAGGTTCATCAAAATGATATTCCAGTAAACAATCAGGACCAACATAGAAGTTAGACTGTTAGGACCATATTTAAATGTGTTGTCCGTTGGTAGGATGTAAAAATAGAGCATATATGCAGCGGAAGTAAATATGTGATAATTATAAAAGTCGAGGATAATAAGGGAGATGCAAGAAAAAAGATAAAGGGAGGGACAATGTTTTTATGTGGAAACCTAAATTGGGAAAAAAAAACATAGGCGACAACCAATATCTACTATGAAGGAGAATATAAAGATCTCAATACTTTTTAGTCTTGGTGGGTGACAAATCACTCTAGTGATATCCTCACAATTCTCTCTAATGAATATTAAAGTCAAAGATGTGGTAAGAAAGTCAATTCTCCCTCTTAGGGAGTGTTGAAGGCACTCAAATGGGTCACATATAATAAGGTGAATAAAGTCCTCGGATAAACATCTTATAAATCTATCTTGACTTTTACTCCAAATACAATGAAGTTTTATAATGTTATTATTAGGAAATTAGACTAAATATAATTAAAAAAGAAGGTAAATTTCTAATTAATAACAATTAATAATTTGAAACAACAATAACAATAATCTCTCATATGACACATTTATCAAATAATGAGTCAAAAGTATTTGAGTTAGTCTGAGACAAGCCTAACAAAGACACAAGACATTATTAGTTAACAAAGCGTTTTCTAAACACTTTACTTTTACTTAAGGATATGAAAAACTCTGTACAGTTAATTTAAATGAATATTGTTTGCTATACACCAATCTTTATGTAAAAGGGAAACAAACCTAATTTGTAGCCCTATATTCTAGACAGTAAGAAGTAAACTTAAACTAGGGTTTTTCAAAGCTAAAAACAGCAAAAAGGTGCAATAAATCCCTAGATCTGCTATACTAATATAAACTTACATGGAAATGAAGAAGCAACAGTAAATTCTTTTAATTTTGATGAAGACAACTAACCAGTCACTGAAAGTGAAATAAAAGCTTATAAATACTCCTTAATAATAATAAATATCAACTTTCTGTTTGGTGGGCAAAGCTACTGCTTCTAGTCATAGCATATAGGATTTCCCAATAATTTATTATTGCTTGACAAAGGCAAATAGCAAATTATAAGTTGGCCATTTATATAGCTACTTAATTGTATTTTCTTTCTAAATTAAGTATGATAATGACTTCATAATTTCCCAGGTAAAATGTAACATCAAATTAGGAGGTTATAGACTTCAAGCAAATAGGTTTGGGATCTACCTATGTTGTACTTGAAAATGTCAATTTTTAATTTGTTCTTCTATTAATTCTTGAAGAGATTTATAATATTGGAAAGTCAACATGTGTGGTCCTTAATTTTCATAAATGAGATCTGATTTAATTAGGTGCAAATCTGGTTTGTTCTCAACTTCTCAATTCTCATGCCTTTTTTTTCTTTCTAGTTGATATGACTAATTTTGAAAAATAAATAATATAATGGTTTTACTCACCTTTTTTTTTACCATGTTTAAAAAATGTTTTTAAAAAACAATAAAAAGTTAAAAAGTAAAAAGGTGTTAATGGTTAGACCCAAAGTCTATGTTGGTTTTAATTACCATAAGAAAAGGAAGAAATGGTGGGTGTTGGAGCAATAAGAAGAAGGAAAATCTGAAAGAAATGTAAAAAGAAGCTACAGTACAAAGTGTAGATCTGTTTCTTCTGATTTTACTATAGGTTAAATGATTTCAGTTAATAATTTGGTTTTTGAATTTTTGATGGGATAGAAATAAATGAGCAAATATAGCTTTAATTTACTGTAGGTCCATAATTTTGCAATAAAGGCCTTAAATAGTTATAGCATCATCACCAATCCATTTAATGGGATCCTAGCTTATATATGTGCATTGATGTTGTTGTTTCCTAGTTGCAACCGACAATAGGCAAACTATTATGTAGCCATACAACTTTTGAGAGAAGATCTAAGTGATAAATGTATGAAAATATAAAGTATTAAATTAATGTGTATACATGCATGCGCTGCATAAATATATATTATTGAATTTGACCATTATATAAAAGTGTTAGGTTACATTTTTGGAATTGTTTTTTTTTTTTTTGTGTTTGGTACTATTTTTTAGTACGTCCACTTTTATTTTTTGTGGTGTCTTGTGCAGTTTGTGGTGTTTGTGTGCTTGTTTTAGCTTCATCCGAATAATTATGGGATATATGGTGTGTGTCCTCCTAAGGGGATAAAGGATGGGAGGTCGGATGGGGTTAATAGGTTTCGCCTTGCTTCATGGAATATTGGTATGCTAACAGGTAAATCTATGGAGTTGTTTAGGGCTTTAGGTTGTCAGATGATTGATGTTGTTTGTATTTAGGAGACTAAGAGAGTTGGCAAGTAAGCTGGACAAATTGATGGATATAAGCTTTGGTTTTCAAGTTTAGTTAGAAAATCGAAATGGAGTGGGAATTTCGATTAGAAAAGATGTTAGGTGACAGATTGCAGAGGTCAACTGACAAATGATTACATTATGTTTATTAAGATGGTCTTGGGAGTTGATACTTTTAACCTAGTCTCTATGCACGACAAAGGTACAAATAGGTCTTTTCGATGAGATTAAGAAACGGTTTTGGGGTGAGTTAGAGGCGTTCACTCGACATTCCCGATAGCGAGAAACTTTTGGGAGGAGATTTGGTGACTTTTTCAAATGGGTCATCCAAGACATAGATAGACTACTTCCTAACTAGGGTTAGTGATAAGTCAGTATGCAGGGTTTGCAAAGTGTTACCTAATAAAGGTTTGATGATCGTCCCACAAACTTTTCATTGTAGACGTGGAAATAAAAAATTTTAAGAGGAAGCTTAGAGATATTGGAGCGTGTAGCGTCAAGTAGTGGAGGCTTGATAAGGATGAGGATGAAGTATTTGAAAGAACGAATCAAAGAGGTCGGGTTTAAGGAGTTAGGTTGTGATAAAGTCACAAGATGGAATATCATAACAAAGTGTATTGATTCATAAGGAACCAAGAGATATTCTAGGTGTTTCATGTGGGAAAAGTGCTCATTGGAAAGGGACTTGGTGGTGGAACGACGAAGTGAAAGCAAAGGTGAAGGCGAAACATGCAACCCACCATGAAGTGAGGAGGTGTACCAGGGAGGAGGGGAGAGAAGCCACTAAGGAAAGGTACAAGGTGGCGAAGAAAGAAGCCAAGATACTAGTGGCAACGGCGAAGGCGGATACTTATGATAGTTTGTATGGCAGGTTGAACACTAAGGAAGGAGAGGATGAGATTTATAAGTTAGAGTCAAGAGAGGAGACCAAAAGATATATCAAGTATTAGGTGTACTAAAGATAACGGGGGAGAGGCTTGGTGGAGGAAGCCCAAATTAAGGAGAGATGGAGCCATGGAGGAGCTACTTTGCCGAGTTCTTTAATGGTGAGAGGAGTGTTGTCGTTTCTAGCATTGACGGCATAGGTTGAGACTCCAAAGGGGAAAGTATGCATAGTGTGGTTTGTCTTCCGATAACACATGAGGAAGTCATGGAGACATTGAGGAATTTGAACTGGGGGAAGCAGCGGGCCCTGATGGCATTCCCGTGGAGTTTTAGAAGTGTTTAGGCGAGGCAAGAATTCACTGGTTGACATGACTCTTTAACGATATTCTTAAGACAAATAGAATGTCCAATGAGTGGCGAAGTAACATAGTTATCCCTTTGCATAGGAACAAGGGGGATGTTCAGTATTGTGAAATAATGGACCTTGAACCCAATTCAACCCCAAAAGCTAGCTTAGGAGGTTGAGGCACCCAAGTCATTATAAACACCACAATATGGGTGTCAAAGGCCGATGTGGGACAACTCAACAAGTATTGCAGTAATTATAGAGGGATTAAACTCTTAGCATGAAGATGATCTGGAAGCAAGTGATAGAAAGAGATTGAGATAGGAAGTTGTGGTGTCTGAGAATCAATTTGGTTTCAAGCCTAGGAGATTGTCTGTGTAGAAGTCATGCAACTTTTGTGTAGCCTTATAGGGATGTATAGGGAAAGAAGGAAGGACCTTTCATATGATGTTCATTTATTTAGAGAAAGTCTATGGTAGAGTACCAAGGAAAGTGTCGTGGGAGTGTTTTAAGGCAAAAGGGATGCATTACATACCCTTATATTCAAGTCATCAAATATATGTATGACAATGTTAAAACCTATGACAAGTCTACGATGAGATCTACAAGAAATTTTCCTATGGATATCAGGCTTCATCAAGGATCGATCCTTAGTCCGTTTCTTTTTAATAAGGTTCTGGATGAACTTACTAGAGGCATTCAAAATGAGTTGTAACACCCCTTTGTTATTTTAAAAATTTCATAATAGTATTCTTATATGATAGATTATCAATTCGTTACAGTAAAAATTTAATGGCCAAAGTTTTTATAATCAATTACACATGACTTATAAGGATGGGACTCATGGGAGGGAGTAATTAATTACAGTAAAAAATAAAATTTTAAAGACTTTAATCAGGGAATTTAACACAGAAATTGAGGTGAGTTGATCAAATTTTAGTTTTACCCCTTATTTTTGTATGGGTAGAGGGTACAATTATGCCGTCCTAATCTTAATAGGGGAGATTAATTTAACTAATCACGAGATTAATTTGGGTGGGGAGAAGCTTACTGCTAACTCACATGGCTAATCTACAACCAAAAGGTATATATGGGTATTTGTAATTGTTTTTTTTTTTTACTTTTTTTATTATTTTCCTCGTTTGTGGCAAATTTCCATCAAATTTTTGTCTAATAAAAGTTTGTCTAATCATTCTCATCATTTCAACCATTTTGGATGCATACTTTCACTCCGTGTGTGTAGGTTAGGGAATCTTGAAAAAATACGAAAGGTATAGTAGTAACTTATAAAATTACATAGTATTTGTTTTTCAATTAATGAAAATCAACCGGATTAAAAGTTTACAGAATTTTGTAAATTTATACATGCTTAAAATTACATAGTATATACAAGTTCAAATAGTCAAATAATTTTACAAAAGCTTATACAGGGACACATGAATATAATTGAATACTAAGTAGTTAAATTTGCATACATGTTAATTACTTTAAATTGAATAATACCAACTTTTATGAGAGATCATATTCCTTAAAGCTTCAACCAACTACAAAATTTTAAAAAATTACTAAAGTAAAAATTGTCAAATGACCAAATCAAATTCACAAGATAAAGGTGATATTCTATGTTATATCTAGAAAACAAAATACGACCTTAATTAAAGGCCAATGTAAACATCAAATTACCGATAGCTTCTTCATACTGAATTCAGAATAGGAGCCTTTGGATCATTGACACAATGACACTCATTTACACATGTATCTTCCGATAAAACAACCACATCCACAAGCGAGCATGTGAGAGTGGTCCATACAGTGGCATAAGAAGAGTATACGACCATTCTCTTGTTAAAGTATTGTTAAAATAAGGTTTGTACATACTCAACTTGGTTAATAACTGGACAATTCTGACCAAAAAAATACAAATATATAACCCAATCACTCAAATCCTACTTCAATTTACAAATATATATTTTTTTATATTTAAAACATTCAAATTTTTTAGTTTTTACATTAATTTACAATCCTTATTTTTTTATAATGAAAAAAAAAAAAAGAGTTGCACTCATTTGGAAAAGTATATGTTTTTGGGCTAATAGGAACCATAGTCTGACTATCATGTTAATGGTTGGGGCCCAACCCCATTGCCCTGTTAGGCTTTTGGATTCATAATCGAAGGCTGTAAAGAAAGTTATTTGACATTTTGGGCATATGTGGATTTTAGAGGCCCATCAAGACTAGTTCCAAATTTATCTATTTCATTTACTCCCTCCGTTTCATTTCATTGTCATAATTTGAATTTTACAGTCTCCAATGTCAATCTTTGATTGGTAATTTTTCACATAATATGTTATTAAAACTTGCAACATTATACTTTTATGATAATATTTTTCGTTATGAATCTAGTGACAGTAATTTTATATAGCAACTCATTGTAGATATTGAGAAATTTATGGTCAAAATTTTTGAAATTTGACTATACAATTTTCAAAGACGACAATTAATATGGAATGGGGATAGTATATTTCGTCTGATCTAATTCAATTTTAGGAAACTATTTTTGAACAATAGTTCTTTTTTACTAAAAAAACATCTTGAATAGTTAGAAATATATTACAATAAATTAGGAATGTCATAATTCACAAACTTTATTTTAGTTTTTTTTTATTACTGAAAGCTAAAAGAGGCTAAAGATACACCAGCAACACTGTGAAGAACGCAGAGAAAAGACAACAACTAACAAGAAGCTACACGACCAAACGAAAGACAAACAACACAAATAAAAAACAAAAATTAACATTTTCGATCTCTTCGCCAATTCTCCAAAAGCCGCTTTTCAACAGTGACAGGGTCCCCATGAATGTAGCCCGAACCACAACCAAATTTAGCAACTCTGCGCGCCGTGTCCGCCAGATGAGCCTGAGGACGCTCTGACGATTCAATTTGCAAGCTCGTAGTTTTATCTTTCCTTCTGACAGGTTCTTTAGAACGAGTTGTTTTAGAGCGGATCTTACACGACGCTCTTCTTACCATCCTCCACTTTAAGTTCCACAATAAGTTCACATTCTTCTCATGCCGACTCTTGACTTTGAAAGCTTTAAGAAAGGAGTCCTCCACATCACGAGGTGAAGAACAAACCACCTCATCCACAATATTGTCAATAGGGTAGCTAACAGCGTGCTCACTATCAGAAAAAACCACTTTCGGAGCACCAATGTTACCATCAACCGTAGGGTCCCTCAAGAGGGCATCTTTATAAGGAGACTTAACAGCCTTATGGACATTCGTAGAAAGAGGATTAGAAATGGCAACTAAACCAACGAAAGCAGAAGAAACCACACGATCATCTTCAACAATCTTCACACCAATCTGCTTATCTTTAAGAACCCAAATCCACTTTTCAGAGCCCCTCCTAGAAAGAGGGTCAGACCCTTGTTTCTTGCAAAATTTTGCCCAATCAACAGCCAAAGCGAAACCTCTACAAGTCCAACCATTCAAAGCAAGGATAGCACTAGAACCAACTTTTTTTATCACTGAAGCGAACAAAACCATACCTCTTACCATTACACCTCACGCTGCTGAGAATGTAAGCATCAACAATAGAACCAAACTTCATAAACAGGTTTCCCAACCAAGCACTGTCAACCCCAGCCTGCAAATTATCAACAAACAAAGAGATTAAACATTATCATCGATCCCAACCACAATCACTATAGGGCCTCACAGACTTAACAGACAGAGGCGCAGACACCAAACCCATTGGGATAGATGAAGAAGATCCATCAGAAACAGTGGATTTAACCGCCCCTAACAGCATAACCAACTCTTTTAGCACAGAACAAATCTCACTAGCCCTACAAAAGCCAGCTAACGAGGCCACAGCCCGAACTTCATCATGAAAGGAAAGGGAGGCAAAAATGGATGAAACCTCACCCTTCAACTCAACACAGCGAGAAACCAAGGAGTAATTTAAAACAGCCATGAAAAACACTTAGCAAAGAACACAACACCAACACCAAATGAGATAAAACTTCGACAAAACGACTGTCAAAACATAGCCGGAAAACTACCCTAGCACCAGAACATCCATCGGCCACCAGAACCGCTAGAGACGAGGAGAGCCACCAAGCAATTGTCGACCACTAGGGTTTCAGATATCCTCAATGGTGGCGCAAGGGCAATGCTCCGGCGACTGGAAAGGCGGTGGACGCGATCGACGACATCAGGGCGGTTAGCGAAAGCCGGAGGTGAGGGCGGTGGCGGACCGAACAACAAGTCTGCATCAACGCAGAGACCGGCGGGGGGTAGATCGAGAGAGAGAGAGAGAGAGAGAGAGAGATGAAATAGAAGAAGAGATGGAATGATGGATGCGGTGTACGTGGTGGTGAACTGGTGATGCGAGACGCCGACGTCCAGGCAGTAGGGCGCCCAGCAGACGGCAGCGACAAAGAGAAGGGTTAGGGTTCACCCATGAGTCACGCTGATAAATAACCTTTTACCTCTACTTATTCGATAAACTTTATTTTAGTAAATACGTTTTCTGTTCCAACTCCCAATTTGTTTATCTACTTAACTACTCTATTTCTCTGAGTGTTTACAATCTCACATTTCCAATGTAACATTTATTAATTTTGCATCTATCTCATCTCTCGTAAATACTTTTTATCAATGTAAGTAATTTATAATTTTTTTTCTCTGACTTTACTAGTTACATGGATAATTAGTATGATCTCTCCCTATTTTTAGAAAGTCACAAATAAATAGAGACCTAGAAAAGGCACATCTATAGATATTGTCACTCGAGTTTTCATTTGCTTTAATTTATGGATAACAATCATCATTATCATGTTACCTTCACTAGTATTTGTGTCTTCCGTTTGATATTTGCCAATTTGCAACTTTTGAGTTGGATGATTAACTATTTTAGGATGTGTTTTTGTAATGATAGATCTAGGTCATTTAAATTAAATTTTAGCAAATATTAGTTGGTAAATTATTAGAAAAATGTATAAAATTTTAACAAGTTAAATAATTTGATAATGTACAATATGAGTATTTATTATATACTCCCTCTGTTTTTTTATCAGTCGTTTTTGAAATTGTGCCAAAAACTTTGACCGTTAATATTTTAATTTGTATAATGATTCATCGTACGAAATTGATGTCATTAGATTTGTAATAAAAAATATTATTAAAAAAGTATAGTATTATATTTTTTTGGAAAATATTTATATTAGAAATTATTGATTAAAAATTGACACTGAAACCTGTAAACGATAGATAAAAAAAGAACGGAGGAAGTATTTTATAAATATTTTCAAAATTTTACCCACTTTTCTTAATATTTTGCCAACCATTGTCATCATCCATTATCGACTTGTTATATATTATCTCTAAAGAAAACTATCATGGATGTGAAGATTATATATAAGCATTTTTTTCAAAAACATTGATAAACTATAGTTAGTATTATCACCAAAGCTAGATTTAAGTCCCAAACAAAACGTTACAAATATCAATACAAAACAAATTACACAATAATTTTTCAATTGTTCTCATGTACCCTTCCTTTATTTAAAATAATTTTCATTTTGGAATTTCTACTATTTCAATGTTTAGGCCTTGTTCTTTTATATGGTGCAGTACGGTGCGATATCACAATTCATCATACTACACAATATTCTTCCACATTTCACCACACTTTACCCCAATAATTATCAATATATCTTCTCACTTTTTTGTCTCCTCACTTCCCTCATCTACGGCCCTGTTCTTTGGATTTGATAAAATGAAATTTGGATGGATTTGATAAGATGATTTTTTTTTGGAGAATTGTGTTTTTAGAGAGGATTTTTTTTTGGGGAATTGTGTAAGGTTTGGATTAGATTGGATACGTTTCACATTTTGTCTCCTCACCTACCACATCAACCATACATTCCACAAATTTCACCATATCATTTCACATCTTACCGCACTTTTTACAATTTTACCACATCGCACCATTTTCATACCTTATTAATCGCGCAAAAAAACAGGGTATTAATTATGACACTTTGACTTTTGTTTTTAGCTTCGTTGTCATTCAAATTTTTTAAGATGATGAATATGATTGTGCTTCTCTCGCCCTTGATTTTGTTAATTAGCACAACTAATCAACTATGGTTCTCACACAAAAAAGAAAAGAAAAGAAAAGAAAAAAGAGTTGATTAGTGATTACTATCTATATACAGTTAACGAGGATAGTCAACTTAATTCTGGGTCAAAACTGTATAAGCTGCATGCTTCATGTTAGTTTGGTTTGTTCTGCTGAGCAATCTGGCCAAAATATTTTTTTTTATCATTGGAAGATAATTGGGAACGAGGCACCATATATAATTGTTTATATATAAATTTATCATTATGTTTAGATTTCTCGTTTCAATTCTCATTGTTGAATATTTATTTATTTATATAATATATGTTAATTAGTTTCAAAATAATTAATTCTATTCTGAAATTGTTGAGAAAACTTAATAATTAGTAACTCTACTTTCTGTATATTTTAGAATATATTTTATTGAATATTTTTATTATTAAAACTTAATTTATTGACCTTATAATATAGTCATAAGGTTTATTTCATAAGGCTTATTCTACTTTTAATATGTTACAAAACTATGTTGAAGAAAATGTGAGAAAAATACATCTAATCACATAATAATTACAATAATTTCGGGTGTATTCTTTAGGACACTTATCATCTGTCAACCTACACTTGCATGAATTTGCACCTATACGAATCTATCTACTCACCCGCACATACTTGAATCATCCCGCGTTATCCTCCACCAATATGCACTAACTTGTACTTACCAGCGCTCACTCACTTTTATTCTAAAAATTAATTGTGTTAATATATATAATAAAACATGAATATTTACAAATTTTATAAAATTTTATCTCAATAAGTAAACTTTTTTATGGAAAACAAGTAAACTTTTCACATGCTTTGCAAAACTAAAATATTTAGGTAAAATTTTAAATTAAAAAAAGTTAATATATTAACAAACATCGACGTAGTAGGAAATGAGCACAAGAAGTAAAAAGTTTTCCAACATAGCTCTCCAAATAAGAAAAGTTACTTAAAAATTCAGATGAAAAGAAATGGAGAAAATAATATAATCTCTTTATACTTTGATATCTTAACAAATATCAATGTAGTTGAATCAACCTCATTTGTTTTGCATCATCCATTCTCCACATCATGATATCTTACACAATTCCATTTTGTTATTATTTCTTAGTTGTTTGTACGTTGTAATATTTTATTTTCCTATAGTTGGCATTATTTTTTTTATTATTATACCATTATTTTCCATTGACTATTACATAGTAATATTTTTTTGTTCATAATTGGCAATATTTTTTTTCTAGAGGTAAGAGCACCCGCGACGGTGAGTTTGAGTTTGGCTAATTGGATGACGTGAAATCTGTGGATCCTTATTGAGAGAGTCAAAATTTAACCCTTTATTTAGCTTGGTTTCCAGTGGTGAGCATGAGTTTGACTCATATTAATTAAAAAAGTAAATAGATCCTATTCAATAATATAATTAACGAAAATGATAAACATCTTGACATAAGATGACTCTTAACCATCTTACATTTATTTTAAATCACTAATAAAGTGAGATGTAAGTGTATTTAAATCATTCTAAAGGTATGTTTCATTATTTTTAGGGTTACTACAACTTATAAAAAATTTAAAAATAATTATTTATTTATATTTATTTCATAATATAAAACTATGTATAAAATGTGGATTTTCTACTATGATTGATAAAATTAGCCTATTATCATATTTTTTCACCTAACTAATAAGTATTATATTATTATAATTGATAAATACATATAATTATTAAAGAAAATATTAATAAAAGTTACAAAAATGTGAAATATGAACAATTCAAGGTGGTTAAGAACCATCTTGAGTCAAGGTGATTATCATGGTCCATTAATTAATTTGGTTATATTGATAAAAAATGAGGTAAAGGAGGAGAGAGAAAAAATTATGATTAAAATATTAGTATGTTAAACTCACTTTCAAACTCGTCTCGCGAGATTGACGGCGAGATTCTCGCGAGATGAGTCTCAGTCTCACCATTGAAATGTCCTATACGACCTCATTCCATTCTCATTTCATATCACGTCAACAGTGAGTCAAATTGAAACTTACCATTGCAGATGCTCTAAGCATTGCTCTTTTATATGGTGCGGTGCGGTGTGAATGTGTGGTACCACAACTTACCATACTACTCAACATTCTTTCACATTTCACCACATTTTACCATAATCATTACCAATATATATATCTCCTCACTTTTCTTTCTTCTCACTTTTTTTCTCTACTTTTCACATTCTCTCTCCCCACATACTAGGAATGACAATTGGGCGGGGAATCCCCATCCCTGCTAGGGCCCCGCCCCGCTATGGGGAAAAATTTCAGCCCCCGATGGGGATAGGGATGAGCATGTGGCAAGTTTTAAAATACCCGCGCGGGGATCGGGCGAGCATGGGGGCGAAATTTTCCCTGTCCCCGCTTACCCGCTTAAGAAAATTATCCTCCCCATCCACACATCCTCAGTTCCTCACCCCAATTTCTATAACATATAAATATCCTTCATATATTAACATTATATATATAATATGCAAATTTGTAACCATAGTGTTGACTTAAAGATTCTTATTATTGAACTTTTATTATTATTAAATTTTTTTCCTTTATTGCATTTGATAATGTTTGTTGGACTTTGTATAAATTTGTATTGTTAGATCCCATTTGATGAGCAAATATATTTTTGTATAAAGTTATAATGTCAAACATCTCATTTAATAAGGTTGCGTATCCTTTTTTTAAAATTTATATGAAAATACTAAAATAATTATGTGTATACCCGTTTGGGCGCCCGCTGGGGTTGGGTACCCGTCGGGGATGGGGATCGGTGTGGATAAATTTTCTCCCTGCAATGGGTAATGGGGCGGGATGGGAGGTGGGGACGGGGCGCGGAGCGAGGACAGGAAATACACCCCCCGGTCCCCGACCCGCCTCATTGTCATCCCTACCACCTACCACAACTCTTACCATATTTCACCACACCTCACCACATTTTTCAATGATTTCACCACACCGCATAATCACCACCCTCCATCCACCGCACAAAAAAGCAGGGCCTAAGTAATTTTATAGTTTTTCCTTAACTTTGTTAATAATCTCGATTCCTCCACAATCCATTAAAGTGACAAATAAAAATCAATGGAGAGAGTAGTACAGTAATTTAAAAGAATTGCTCGATGATTTCAAAGAAAAATGAAAAGAAGGATAAGAAAAAAGCATGCCCCATGCCACTTTCAAGGGAAATAAAAAAATAAAAAATAAATTTTCAATCTAAATTTGGCTTAGCCAAAGAGAGAATCGTCATTTTATAAGAAATAGTATTATTACGGATTACTTTTACAAGTTATCCAATTCGTAGTGCGGTAAGGTGTTGAATGATACGGTAAAATTTATGGTAGGTGAGGAGAGAGAATGTGAAAAGTAACTGAAAACAGTGAGGATGTATATTGTTGATGATTGTGATAAAGTGCAGAATGGTATGATAAAGTGTGTAAGAATATTGAGCGATTTGGTGAGTTGTGGTACCGCATTGCACCACACCATACCATACAAAATAACATGGCGTAAATGATTTTCAGAGCCATGAGGATTACCTTTAAAGATAATTTAGTAAATATCATGTCTTAAAACTCACATTGTTTTATTTTGTTAACAGAAGAAATTATACTACTTCTGCTCTAAAATATTTTTCAGTGCAAAAACTAATTTCTTTGTCCCAATTTATTTGTTAATTTTATAATTTCAACAATTATTACTCTCAATAAATATAGGGGTAACTTGGAAAACTATAAATTTTTCACCCCAATTCCAACGTATATCGGTTTTCCCAAGTTAATTGCGATAACAAAGAAATTAGGATAAAGATATTAATATTATATTTCAAGGAGTACTGTGTTTTGATATTTCAAAGCTTGCCTAATTATGAGCTTCCTCTAAAATTTATGAGTATAATAGTGTACTTCTGTTAACATTTTTCAATACAATATACAAGTAAGTTTATCGGTTTTATATTTGTTCTCTATTTTCAACTTTATGACCATACCTTCTAGAGTTTAATAAAGAGCATTTCAATAGAGGTTTATGAGCACTGTTATATATGATCATACTTTTCATATTTCTTTTCTTTATTCTTATTGTAACATGTCTTGTTTTTTTAAAAAAAATTTATGAACATTATAATGCAATTTAGTGAACCTTTTTCAAGAGCTTTGTAAGTAATGTAATCTAACACACGGTATTTTGGACTCTCGATGATATATTTTGAGGATTATGTTAAGAGACAAGGCCATCTGCATTGATGGACCCAATTTCAGCTCATTCTTGACATGACACGAGATAAGAGTGGAGTGAAGTTGTGCAATGTATTTCAGTACTAAGAATGTAAGTAGACTTGCGAGGCAAACATTGAAGTGCTCACGAGATGAGTTAAACAATGAGTTGTGCCCACACACTTTTTTAATTATGTATTTTTTTATTTTTCCTCTTATTCTGCCTCACTTCTTTATCAATATAATCATATTAATTGTATTATTAAGGCTTTTTTCTTTTTGAGTGTACGGAAGGTGTAAATAAGGTAAGGAAAGGAAAAGTAAGTAAAGTAGAAAAGATAAGTAAAGGTCATATGAAAATGATAAATGTCTTGGGCAAGACACTGATTATGTGTCTTGTCATTGTATAAAACCTATAAAGTAAGGTAAAACAAGGTAAAATTTTACTTACCTTACATAAGAGCAGAGCCTTAACAGGATTTACTTAGGCTCTGTTTGGCAAATAACTATTGCTTGTTGATTGTTTGCATTAACCGTTTACTATTAGTTGTTTGGATTGATTGTTTTATTAACAGAGTAAAAAAGTTTGTGTATAGACAAATATATCCTTCCATCTCTTTAGTGAATGGAGGGAGGATTGACACTAGTTTTGATGTAAAGAGAGAAACAAAGGAGAATTTTAAAAGGTAAAATAAAACTCAAATTCATTAATTAAGGGTAATTTGGGTATCTGAATAATTGAAATCATAAAATTGACAAATAAAAAGAATAAGGTAGTTAAAAAATTGACACTCATTAAAGAACGAAGGGATAGTATTTAGTAAAATTAATTATTCTTGAAAAAAGTAATTGTCAAAATTACATTTGTACCCTTTATCATCAATTTTAAAATAATATTTATCAATTACTTTTATAATAGCATATATATATTTTTTGATAAATTTTGAGTTTACGGTAATTTTTGAAACAAAAAATCAAATAGGCTGCTCATATATTAATATTGAAAATCAACCTATTAGACTCAATAAACCAAACGTATCCACAAATTTCATATCATCCTATGAATCAGACTCATACCCACCGATTCGATTCCTTTTATGGACTCATAACAAATGCTGTTTTTTTGTAGATATTTATATTCACATTCTTGAAAAGAACCCTAGCGTAGCCTCCTTAAACTCTCCCACCGGCCACCGCAATTGAATTCGCATTTATTCCCCCCCCCCCCCCCCTCCCCCCTCCTCTCCACCCCTCTCTGTTCTGACCTATTCCCTTTCTCTGCTGTACTATTCACCTCCTATGCAGTACAATTCCCATTTTCCTAATTTAACCCAAAAATAATTTCCAAAGTACCCCCTAAATTAAATTCAAAAAATAATTGTACTACCTCCCCAAACATACCCCCCATAAAAGTATAAAACCTGACCCACAACCTTGAATTCCCACATACATACACACATCCATCCCCTCCAAAAGAGAAGGAAGAGAGAGAAAGAAAAAGGAAATATGGACATGAGTCATGGGCATGATGGGCATGGTGGCATGATGATGGGTCCATCATCATCATCATCCCCAAATGCTACGATGATGCCACGTCACCACAGCATGATGATGATGCACATGACCTTCTACTGGGGCAAGGACGCCGTGATCCTCTTCTCGGACTGGCCCGGGTCCAGCCCGGGCATGTACGCACTCTCTCTCCTCGTCGTGTTCTCACTCGCCGTCCTCGTCGAGTGGCTCTCACGCTCTCACTTCGTCAAGCCAGGGGCAGCAGGCGACGTCGTTTTGGGGGTCGTGAGGACCACGCTCCATGCCCTGCGGATGGGCCTCGCTTATCTTGTTATGCTGGCAGTTATGTCCTTCAACGGCGGCGTTTTCATCGCGGCGATTTTGGGACACGCGCTAGGGTTCTTGGTTTTCGGGACGCCGGTTTTCGGGTCGGGTCGTGAGAATGAGAAGTCGGATCTTCCGCCCATGAGTTGTTGAAAAAGGGGTAACAAAGGTTGTGAATTGTGATTAGGGTTAATCAAATATTCCGGATTTGGAAAAGTGTGCTTTTATTTTTATTTTTTTACTTTTTTTATTTGTTTGCCTTTTATATTATTGTACTTTTGTTGGATTAGCCATTAGGGTTTCTTCATTTGGTAATTAGGGTTGTCATATCATTTTGTTATTGTTAATACATGCATGGGTGCCGGGAGGGTTAATCTTAATTGGTCATGTTGTATGTGGTTTGATTGGTTGAAGGTAAATGGAGTGAATGTTTTGTTCCTAAAATGTCAAAATGATGAGAATATATATTAGAGAGCATTTGATGATAAGAATTCCAGAAAGTTTTTAGGAAATTAATTTCACTAGATGTTTTTTTGGAAAGATTTTCCTTGGAAAAACTTCACCTAGCTTCTTAAGGGAATCAAATATGGAAAAAATATTTTAATTTGGAAAAATTGACTATCTCTACTGATTTTTTGACCAATCAAACACATTCGTAGCTAACCTTTCTTTGATAATATATTTGTTTTAATTTATTAGGTTGAGCAAATTGAAGTTTGTAATGCCTGAGCTACGAAATTATTAGTTTGTGGGCAAGTATAAATTAGCTCATCAGAAATCTATTTAGTGGTCTGAGTTAAATGGGGTTTATTTGACCTCAAGACAGTGCATTCACTTTAATTTAACTTCAAAAATGTTTTTTCATCAATATTAATTAATTCATTTACACAATTTTTTTTGAGCAAAACCTTTTTACTCTAATTCATTTACACAATTTTCATCAATATTCTACAACTGCTATTGGTTCATTTCGTAACTTTGGGTTTGTAAGTCATGATCTTAAATCCAAATTTCTTAATCTCTGTACGCAAAATGAATTATTAATTAATTAATAATTAATTAGGCTCTGTTCTTTTCTGCGGTAGGGCGTGGTGTAGGGTAGGTGAGGAGAGAGAAAAATAATGATTTGTGGTAAAGTGCGATGAGTTGTGTCAAATTGCGGTAAGTTCTGGTATCGCAATTTGACAACCGCAAAAAAGAATAGAGTCTTAAATAGTAGAAAATAACAAATGAAAAAAGTATGAAATTTTATAGATTTTCCATTAATATCTATCTACTAGTCTCATTCTTTTTGGTTCTAATGTGAAACTTTGACTGTTATTCATTACTGATATATTTTTGAAAGTTATGAAATTACACTTTTATGAAATTACTTTTCATTATACATGTATTCAGAAATTTATTATAAAAAAATTTCAAAAATTAATCTCACAATTTTAACATGGACAGATATTTAGGAACGGGGGAGTATCATTTGCCGTGTTTGTTTGATGATGTATGTATGTTGTATCAGACAAGGACAAGAGCAGTAGAAGGGTCAATACTGCAGTATTAGTTGCAGTCTTGCAGAGGTGCATGTAGGTTGTTGGGATTGCCTTTGTAGTAATCCATCCTTTCCATATTAATTGTCATAATTTTGATTTTCATGATCTTTAATATTACTTTTTGATTGATAATTTCTTATATAATATGTCATTAACAATTGCAATATTATAGTTTTATGATTCTATTTTTCATTACGAATCTAATGGTGGTAATTTTATATGACAATTCATTATATATATTGAAAAATTTATGGTCAAAATTTTTAAAATTTGACTACACAATTTTCAAAAACGACAGTTAATAATGGAACGGAGGGAGTATCAGATTTTCATTGAATTGGGAAGTGAGCTCATTTTAATTGTACATTGGAACGTGGGATTCAGATACTTCATCTTGTGATGGCTACACAACTTTGGCCCACTCCAATTACTATCAAATTTGTCCAATTCCAATTCAAGATACATGTAGATTTCGCGGATGTTTGGCTGCCTGCTTTTTAAGCTATTTTTAACATTTTGTATACCATAAGTTTTTCGAACAAGGTCAAAAGTTATTTGAAATGTTTGGCTGCCTGTTTTTTAAGTTAGTTTTTTTGGTTTCAATAGGTTAGTTTTCAAAAATCTATTAGAAAAAAACTTTTTGAAGTGATTTCTCACAAATAGACTATATTCGACAATAGTGTTTAAGGTAACGTTTAAGATTTAACTAAATTAACTCTAATTGCATAAATATTAATGTTCGGCAAGATAACATTTTGATTAGCGTTTAAAGTTTCAAGTACCTTTTTGTAAAACGTTAATGAAGTTAACATATATAAATAATTATTAACTAGATCAACAAATATAAATAATAACCTTATATATACATATATATATATATAGGTAATAAGAAAAAAAATAATACACGTCTAAATTTTTGTCAAATTAGCGAATGCCAAAATTTAGGCTATATGTTTGGTTCTTGAAAAATGGAGTAAAAGAAAATTTTACCTATTCACACTCCACAATCTTGTATGAAGGCTCAAATTTCTTCACCAATTCCTCAATTTTCTTTTTCTTCTTTCATCCTAACCTCTCATTTAGCCTATTATATTTCCCTTCATTTTACTTTTAAATTTAGATACAATAATAAAATATGTTTAATAAGCATGTCAAAAATACATATAGATGAATTGAGTTTTTAACAAGATTAAAATCGTTTTCTACGGAAATCGCCGAATAATAAATGTTTTTTTTTCCTCTTCATATGATAATGTTTATTATAATTTTAATTCATGAATTACTAGTTATGTTCTAAGAGGAGGAGGACAGTTCCCAAATAAAAATGTACCATATAAAACAAGAGTTTTTCCTGTTATACAGTCAAATTACAAAAGTCAACAATTTATATTAACGAATAATTAAATCATATTTTAAAATAATATTTTCGAGTAAGACATGTGTTGCATTTTATTCGTTTAATTGTGTGTCGTAGATTACTAGGATTTTTTGATATGGAGGAATGATCCAATCTACAAATGGACCATAAAAGGAAATGCCAATTTGTAAAAAATGTGGGGATCGAAAATGATGAAGTGACATTTTATTATTTTTTTTTTGTTTTTCTTCCCAATTACTCGCCCATAACATTTTTAATTTATTTTTTTCCTTACAAATGAACACCTCATAGTATCTCTTAGTATTTTACGGCCTACTTATGTATCAGATCATCCACCCAAGCGAAAAACCTAATTTATTAACATAGTTGTAAGGTATTGACTACTCCCTTAATTTCATATTAATTGTTATCTTTGAAAATTTTGCAGTCAAATTTTAAAAATTATGACCATAAATTTTTCAATATATTGAGTGATTTGTAACATAAGATTACTACCATAAGATTCATAATGAAAATACTATCATAGAAATATAATATTGCAATTGTTAATATAAATTATTAATTAAAAAGTGACATTAAAGAATTAAATAATCAAATGTACGACAATTAATATGGAACAGAGGGGGTAATAGTAGTTGGACATTGATTTTTGCAGCCCCCCATTTTACTATTATAGCCCCCCAATTTCCATATCATACCCCTCCCTCTCTCTCTCCTCTCTCTCTCTTCTTCCTCATTCTCTCAAATCTCCTAAACTAACTTATCTCCAAATTCTATATAATTGTCTTTGATTTTTGAAATCGAATCCATAATGTCAAAGGAAGGTGACAAATTATCTGAAGAGGAGGAGGTTAGTTTGTAAATTTTATTTTTATTAAGTTTTGGTAAAAATATAGTTTTCGAAAAAAAATTCCATTTTTTTGGCCGGTGTCGCACGTCCCAGCCGACATACCGCGGCAGGGTGCCGCACGGCGATCGCGGCAATACGGCGGTTAGTGCCGCACAGCGATCGCGGCATTGCCGCGGGTGTACGGCTACGTCGGTGCGGAAATTGCCGCGGCTTTGCCGCGATCGGCGGCAAGTGCCGCCGCGGTTTACGGCTGCGCATGTGACCAAAATGAAATTTTTTTTAAAATAATTATTATATTTAAATTTATAGTTATTATTATTATTGTTGTTATTATTATTTAAATAATAATAATTATTATTAATTATTTATATTTGTTAATTTTATTCAACTTAAATATTGTGTTATTATTGTTGTTAATATTATTGTTTTTTCACCAAAGAAAAAATATTATTGTTATTATTATTATTGTTATGTGTTGATTGTTATTGTTGTTAATATTATTATTATTATTATTATTATTATTATTATTATTGTTGTTGTTGTTGTTATGTGTTGATTGTTATTGTTATTGTTGTTTATATTATTGTTATTATTAATAATGTTTTGAAGTGTTAATTATTATGATTATTAATATATACTGTGTTTATTGTAATTGTTACTTGAAGTGTTAATTATTATGATTATTAGTATATAATGTGTTTATTGTAATTGTTACTTGAAGTGCTAATTATTATGAATATTAATAATATTTTTAATAATGTTTAGGGTTTAGTGTTTAGGTTTTTAGTATGTTTAATAATGTTATTGTTATTGTCACTGTTATTCTAAGTGAGTAGTTTTATTGTAAGTTATTATTTAGTATAATTTGGCGGAAAAAATATTATGATTATTAATATTATTATTAATCAATGTGACCTTTATTCTGAGTTGAGTTAGAAGAGTTTGGCGGAGATGGTGTTGATTATTCATCATTATTTGTTACAGAAGATGTGTTTGATAATATAGAAGCAGTGCTTCAGTGGGCCAACGAAATAGCTCAGGTCATTGGGTTTAGGTTCGTAAGGGCATCATACAAGCAAAAAGATTTAGACAGTCCGCGAAGGTGTTACTTGAAGTGTTTTAGGTATGACAAATATCGCGGGAAAATTACTGATCTTGATGCAACAGAGACTGGTCGGTCGACGTCGACGAAGGCGTGCGGTTGTAAATTTGCCATTGTAGCGTGGACCCGTAATGAAACGGAATGGCGAGTTCGTGCTTGCGATGGAGACAGGGGGATACACAATCATCAATTCATCGTGTACGAGGAAGGATATCGTCACGGACACCGGTTGAACCCTGAGATGAAACAACATGTGCGTGAAATGACCGACACGGGGTGCACGCCAGCCACGATACAGACATCGCTGAAGATAAAGTTCCCTGGTTGTATTTCAAACGTTCGACAAATATACAACGAGCGGGCGAAGATGCACGCCGAGGGTATGGATGGGAGGACAACTGCCCAACAAACTCTCCACTTGGTGAAAGCTGGCGGGTACGTCTCATATACAAACTTTGATGATGATGGCAATCTTCGTCAGCTCTTTTTATGCCACCCGTACTCGTTGAAGTTGGTCCGTACGTACCCAAATGTAATTCTCATCGACAGTATATATATGACAAACAAGGCGAAGTGGCCCTTGTGCGAGCTAGTAGGCGTGACACCAACTAACAAAAACTTCCAGGTTGCTTGCTCATTTATGCGGGACGAGAAGAAGGAGTCATATGAGTGGTTGCTTTGGAAGTTGCATGAGTTGTTGGGTCCCGATGTTAAGCCGGGTGTGTTTGTGACGGACAAAGAGTATGGGTTGAGTGGAGCTATTGCCAATGTCTTTCCAGGTGTGCCTCACCTTTTGTGCATATGACATATTGGGAACGATGTGGAGAATAAGGTCAATGCACTTACTGGGGGGAAGAAGAATGGTTGTGGGCTAAATTTCAAACATCATTTCTGGAACCCCATTGTTTATGCAAAGACTGTTCAAGAGTCCGACATGAAGTGGATGACTCTCCAAAGTGTGTGGATTGGAAAGAACAAAGAAGTTGTGAATTATCTGAATGATACGTGGATGCCGTATAAGGAGAAATTTATTTCTGCTTTCACCGATATGGTCCCTCACTTTGGGAACACTGCGACTTCCAGGGTGGAGAGTCAGCATTCTACCCTGAAATATTATATCGGAAGTGGGAGAGGCACATTTGACCGTGTCTTTGTGAGGATTCACCATCATTTGGAGAATCAACATACCGAGATTCGGAGGGAGCTTGAACAGTCTAGGAGTTCGCACAGATATCATAGGGAATCTCGATTCCTCAAGCATTTTCACGGTCATGTTTCTCATCCTGCCATTGAATTAATTGCATGTGAGTTCAGTGACATGTTGCCGATGAGGACAGCTAAAGGCAAAAACAAGTGCGATCACAAGTTGTGGTTAACCCACCACCTTCCGTGTGCGTGTTCTTTGATGCACCTGTACGATAATGGAGAGCAGTTGCAGTATACATCGATAGACACGTTCTGGAGACAACGGACAGTAATTGGAGATGGTGACACCCCAGGGTCAAATGATGATCCATCGTCCCAGGACTTGAAGTTGTTTGAGTTGCTCATTCAACAAGTTCGGGAGCAAGATCCAGCAGTGATACGCGACGTAACCCAGACCCTCCACGAGAAGTTGAATCCCGAGAGTGCCGATATTCCTGATCCAGAGATCAGCCCCCCACGCAAAGGGAGACCCGCGACTTCCAGATCCATCAGATGCGAGCCCAGTGGGTTTGAGTACGGCCGAAGATCGGATCGTGGTAGCAAGACTAAGACGAACTCATTGAGAAAAAAGGGATCCAGTTCTTCTTCTGTCGGGATGAGTGAAACAGGTTTCATTTTCCTTATTTATTTTGGTTTATTTTTTTATAATATGTCAAAAAATCTATATGCCCGGTATTTTTAAGATTGATGTATCTTTTGATGTGCAGTTATTTCTAGGATGTGTACAGATCCTTTCCCGTTCAAGGACGACGTGCCACATTTCTTTCTACCATATATTGTTGGCTGGACGGACGTTGCGTCGGATGGAAACTGCGGGTTCAGATGCATTGGCGAGGCAGGTTTTGGAGGCCAACAACAATAGCAAAGTGTCCGGAGTACAATGGAAAGTGAATTGCTAGCGCGTCAAGACATGTATTTGGCAGCACACTTTGGGTGTCGGGATGAGTACAATAAATCAATCAACCGGATAAATGGTAACATGGTTGGACCAGCCAGGTATGAATTTTGGATGTCGACTCCTGCAGATTTATTTCCAGCAGCGACAATGTTGAACATTATGTGGATCAACATTGCAACACCAGCTGGCGAATTTGAACAGATAGCTGAGACATGTATATCAGTGTTACCCTTGAGAGCAGGACCTGGCATGAGGAGACCAGGAAAAATATTCGGAATAGTGCATTCACAAAAGTGCCATTACATTCTTCTTCATTTACACGATCAATGCCCTCTACCACCTGTTCATACCGGGTTGTACCGAGCGAGAGACCGTGCTGTTGAAGGTTGGGATGAGCCTTTTAAGGCTCGTATTGATCAATGGAAAGGTCTTAGGGATGCTCAAACTAGATCTTTGTCTTAGGTATTAAACTATATATATATATGTATTTGGTTAACATGACATTGTTTCAACGACGCTTGTTACATTGTTGTCTTTTTTGCTTTATGTATTTGGTGGTGAATAATTTGAATTAAAATACACAACGTTAAAACCAGAAATTAAAATACTCAGCAATACATCAAGTCTACGATACAACCACACAAATTTAAACTTACATCAGTCTCAAAACGACAGACAATACAACTAGAAATTAAAATGTTCGACACAAATTAAAAATTAAGAACTAATTCTACTCCTCCTCATCCTCCTCTCCCTGATCGGCTTGCTGCGCGGGGACCTGGATATGCAATTGTGCGCACCAATGAGCATACAGATCAGACATAGCTGTGTAACTGTAATCACTCACTTGCCTTGTCAGTTTGTGAGGACTAGGTGGCTGCATCATCGTCTCCGCTAGTTCCGCCCACAAATATGCATACTATGAAAAAATTAAGAAAATTAAAACATTCACACAAAACATTGGTTAGCTTATGTAAAATATGCAAAACTAATGTTAAAGTATGCTTAGGGGTTTGTACCTGTTCGAGGGACCGCAGTTCATCGATTGTGGATTGGCTGGTGGAGGTGTTGTTGATCAAAAATTTATGAGAATGTACCACGAACCAATCGTTATATGCATCATCCACTTCCCACGACACACGTCTTGTGCGTGGCAGAGCCGTCAGGGACAGTTTGTTACCAAAGGGAAATGTCCCCCAAGCAGTGGTAACGTAGGACTCATCAAACTCCAATTTGTATGGCCCCTTGGCCGGTCGTTCAACTTTCATAGGGCGGGGCAACACTGGGGGGACATGTTGTCGATGGCCTATCTGACGGACAACGCGATCAGGCATGTACAACTCTGTCACGTCATATGCACGAATGGGGCCCATGTACAACGTCCTCTCCCAGGACCTGTAAGGTGTACCTCCATAAGGGCACCAGCACACCTTTTCGGCCGTCAACGCATCCATGGAGGCCCTCATCGATCGTAGGCGTGGCTCTGATCTAACCGTGTGACTAGGAAACCACCTGCCCGCTCGAGGTCCCCGAACCGGTTGCTCCCTGTGTGGCCTAAATGAGGGAAAATACTCATATATCCAAGCCTGCAAAAGGGTCAAACACTCAGCTATCTTCGCTGTCCCAGCCCTGCTCGCCATCCCTCACTGTCGATACAGGTAGGCCAGTGTAATCGTACCCCAAGCAACTGTATCGACAAGATCAGTGCTAGGCCACAGATGCGGACGAACTCTATCCCTCGATTTATCCACGAGGATAGTGTTCCCCAACAAGCTCAACAACCATGCCCGTGTCGTATGGGGCAAGGGGTACATGGGCGAAACAGCAACCGACCTCAAATCGACATCAGTCATGGCACCCTTGTCATAAATGCCCATTTGCTTTAGATCTGGCATTGGCTTCATGAAAATAGCTTGCACGAACTCGTTAACCGCTGCCCGATGAAGACAATCAGGCATCACACCATCAACTGGAAGGCCCAAAATGTGTTCCACATCATGCAGCATGATAGTCATTTCACCAAAGGGAAGGTGAAACGTGTTCGTGTCGGGTTGCCACCTCTCAACGAAGGCCGAGATCAGTGTCATATCGATGTTTTCATACATTAAATCTACCAAAGCGGTCAGTTGGACATTTTGCAGTGCACTCTGGCATACGGGATCCATCCTGGACCTCATTGACCTCAACTCCCTCAACGCATTCCTCTTAGTCACGCACTCAAGAACTGCTGCCGGCGAGCGCTCCCGACCATCCCATATTACCCGAGCGATGTGACCTCCAAAGCTCGGTATAATGTCCCCCAATTGTGGTCCACCGGGAACATTACCGTGAATCTTCCAGTCTTCCTCGTTTCTCCGGCTCCTCTTATGCCTGCTGCTGCTGCTGCTCTTGACCTCATCGCCCGGCCTCGAAATGGGGCAAACCTCCCTGATGCCATCTCTCAACAGCTCGAACCCCGTTGGCCTGTGGACTGAAGTAGGAGGAGGCACTAAAGGAGTAGGGATCACCCCAGGCCTTGTGCTCATGTCATCCCCGTTGTCTCTGTCTCGATATAGTTATCAACATTTTCGTTGATATGTTCAATGAAGTCATGCGTGGTCTGACTGTGCGTGTCATCCGGCTGGCCAACCGCATCAACAGGTGCTCCAAGATTCTCGGCCGGACGTCAACGTCTTGTACGCGATCACATTACGTCGGTGCGGGTCCCGTTCACCCTCCTCCAACCAGACGGAAGTTGGTTCGACCTATCTAGAAACCCCTTGCCCCTACCTGCTATTTTAGATCACCTGCATAATAATAAAATAAATATTATCGCCTTGTTGCTTTATATTTAAAAGATTTTAAATTAGGGTTTCCTTAAATTATCGCCTCGCTAAATACGTACGTGAAATTCATACACTAACTTAAGTCTACACTAACTCAAAATTTTATAAAAATCACTACATCCCTAAACCCTAAACTACAATTTTTAACACTACAAATTTAATTTTAACAATCTATTGTGCCCTAAATTAAATAATAACAATAATATTAACATTTAGGGTGATAATTAACATAATAACAATTACAATTAAATTAAATAATGACAATAGCAATCACCGTAATAACAAAATTCATCTTTAAATATAATATTGACAACAAAATTTCAATTATTAAATATTCATCTTCTACAACATTATAATTATAAACATTATTATTGCTAATATTATCATAAATATCTAATTAATAAAATACATTAACAACAATAATAACAGTTATATTAACAATAATAATAATAACAACATTAATATTACTAATAATAACAAATTTAATTTAATAAACCAAATTAACTAAAATTACATTTAATAATAATAACAACATTAATATTACTAATAATAACAAATTAAATTTAATAAACCAAATTAATTAAAATTACATTTAATAATTATAATAATAATAATAACATTAATATTAATAATAATAACAATAATTACAATTAAATTTAATAAACTGAAAAAAAATAAAAACGGATCGGTGCCGCACGAAAAACTCGGCAAACCGGCCGCGTTTTGCCGAGTTTTTCGTGCGGCACAGTGCGTTTTTCCGGAAAAAATTGGGTTTTCGTGCTTTTTTTTTCAAATTTCAAATTCAAATTTAACAATTATAAACACATAAAACTTACAAGAATCTCGTCGATTATAACCCCCGGGAAGATGTTGATGTTGTAGCGTCCCTCGTCGTCGTTGTTTGAGAGTGTTTTTTTAGAGAGATAAAGTAGAGAGAAGGTGGAGAGTGAGATTATGAGGGTGAAGGACGTAATTGGAAATTACAATGAAATGGTGGGCGACAATAGTAAAATGGTGGGCGACAAATAGTAAGCGGGTAGTTTTTTTTGTACGCATTTCATAAGTCAGACGACGGATCAGGCTATGGATTTTGCGCCCATGCTAATCCAACTTAATCCTATTGGGCTAGCCTGGGGCAAGGCCCATTAATTTAATCTCGTTGGGCTAGTGTCATAAGTCATATTTTTGTTCTCTTGAGGTAGTATTGAGCCTTATTATGAGGGTTTTCTTGAGGTTTTCACCTGATGTGTTTTGGGTAGTTATGGGAAACTCTATATTTTACTTCACCTCATTTTCAATTTGGACCTGTATGTTTGGAGTGCTTATGACACTCTTTATTTGGTTGAATAAACTTGGCTAAATGGCCACAAATGATCGAAAAAAACACTCATTCAATCACTCATTCCTTGATTGATTTTTATGTTAGGGAGTGTTTGGTAGGAACCCAAAGGGAATTTTTCCAATGGGAAATTTCTCATGGGAAAGATTTCCCTAGGAAAAATTTCCCTTAGCCCCCCTAAGAGAAATTTTTCCTAGGTAAATGGAGAAAATAGTGGGCCCATCCTGAAAACTTTTCCGAAGTTAACCGCATCCAAACATGGGAAAAATAAGTCAACCCGGGAAAATAGACCATTTCCTCGAGATTATTGACCAACCAAACGCACCCTAAGTTATTTGGTCCTTAGAAGAGTAAAATTCTTCACTAATCATTTTTTTTTTCTATACACAAAATTCGGATATCATATCTTGCTTAAGAGAATAACAGTCAAAATAATAGAATGTCGTGTGTCTGGTGCGTGACTACTTGTGTATAGAATATAGACTATAGTCAACTTGACTACTTGAGTTGACTAATTAAATAGTTTTTCTTTCTTTTTCTTTTCGTTACTCCATTTGATGGTAGCCATCCACTCCACTCCAAGAACATCTCCATCAGTCACGCAGACATCCTGGACTGTCTACTCCCTATGTATGCGAAAATGATACTCCTTAATTTTGAAACAATATATTCTTTTAAAGCATCTTATCTTAATATAAAAATTATATTATTATATAGTAAATTGAAGAAAATGATATAATAAATTTTATAACTATAATATTATATATGAATTGCACAAATTTATATTTTTATCCTTTTTTTCTCAATTTCTTTTAAAAAAGTCTAAAATATGCTTGGTGATGGGGCTGATTTGATTAGGCTTTATACATGCCAGTACACTGCTATGCCTTTACTGCCTAAACTTCATATAATTGATAATTAATGTTAAAAAATAGTTTTAAAAAATCAAAATAGATATTAATTTGATAAAAAGTAAGATAGTAAGATACTTTTTATATATTTATATATTTATTGCTTTCGACTTTTGTGTTCTCTAATATACCACATTAACTTTTAATTTCTGTAATAATATATTCAAAAATATTACATAAATATACTCATATAAAAACATTTTTCATGACATTAATAATATAATTTTATATTTTAATCAATCATATACACTAGTAGTTAAAGTTTGCAAGATTGTACCCGTACCTCATAACATATACTCCTTCCTATCCATATCATCCGTCACTTTATCTAACTTTCTTTTTTACTATAATATCTGTCACATTACAATTTTCATAATACATTAATTACTAATTTATCAAAGAACCTTATTAAATACATATTTTCTTTAATTTTTCTTTTTTTATTCACCCATTTTCTTTTTTATTCACCATTTATTCACTTTTTTCTTATTTTTAAAAATGCAAATCAATGTAAAGTAGAATTATTTTTGATTTTGTGAATTGTGTCTAAAGTGATAAATAAATTGGGAAGGAGGGAGTATATAGAAAAGCATGAAAGCAAGGTTCTTGATCGACTTCCCAATATGTTATGACTATCCCTTGTAAAGAAAGCCATCATTTCCTTGCAAGTTACCATGCCTCTTGCTTGGACGTTTCACCTCATCAACCAACATAAATCCCATTCCAAATTCTCCAAATATTTTCTTCATAAATTCATTTTGCACCAATCAAACTCAATTCCCAAATTCTCCATTGCATTCTAGCTTACAAAATGGGGGACCTAATTAACCCAATTAGGACCCCCGGAACCACGCCCATTCACATAATGGCCTTAGATGGTATCGTAAATGTCAACTCCTTATTCACCCTGGCCCTCTTCTTGGGGATCGTGAATTCGGACCCCACGAACCCCACATACACCCTCGTCAGCAGAGACACACCAAACTGCTTAGCCAACACCTCGATGGCCGATGATCTCATAGTCTACCACGTGTACTCGTTTTGTTGCTTTCTTTTCTCTAGCCTTATCGCCTCCGCCCTAAAACAAGCCATCAAGGCGACGGATACTTCACAAGATGAAGATGATAGCGGTGACGGGACTAACCCTAGAATTAGGGTTAGGGTTAGGGCTAAAGCCCTACACGGTGTGGTGCATGTGAACACGGTGGTTCTAAGGGTGGGGATATTGGCATGCGCCGGTGGTTCGGTGGTTGGGTGCGTTTTCTTGATGTTGGCTTTGGTGAATTTGGTGCAAATCAAGCTTGGGATATTGGCTTGTCATAGTGTGTATACTTGGGGGGCTTGTGTACCTCTTTTGGTGTTAGTACCCTTGGCTCTTATTCTTCATATTTGTATTGTTTTGCATACTTTTACTTCGTGAAAATCAATTATTTATTCAACCAGCAAGAAAATACTTTCATTTCGTTAAAAGGTTACATAAATTATATATCTTCTACAAGTCAAATTCCTTACCAATTTACTGATTGGATTTAAATTACATAACACTTACTATCTTATAATCAATTACAATGATTATTTTTCCATTAACTTAAGATAAAATAATTTATTCATACTTAGGCTGTGTTTGGTAGTAGCGTTTGGGGTAGCATTTAACGTTTTGGTCAAGTTAAAACTCTAATTGCATAAATATTAGTGTTCGGTTGGATAACGTTTTGCGTAGCGTTTAGCGTTTTAAGTAGCGTTTTGTGAAACACTAATAAAGTTAACGTTTAGCGTTTGGAGTAGCGTTTCATATTTTTCGGTCAAAAAATACCCTTTGAAAATTTTATCTTTGGAAATTATGGATATTCTTTTATGTCAATTCACATTAATATGTTAATTCAACCGCTAAATTTACCGAACACAATTCTCATTTGAACAGTCATCCACTATCCACTACTTAAACCGCTATCTGCTGCATAAACCGCTATCCGCTATCTAAAACACTAATTTTGCCAAACAGGGTCTTACACAAACTTTTATATATAAATACACTCACAACCGATCAAACTATATATTAACCAATTTTACCAACTGGTTCTAAATTTACGTAATGTTCTGAATATGTTACAATTGTTTAGAAGGATAATTTTGCCTTTGATTTACAATACTAATTCGTTGCAGGACTAGATCGATCTTGAACTATACATGTGCATTACTGAATACTTTAATTAATGAGAAGGAAAAAAGAAGAAAAGAAAACCATGCATCATATATTAATTCTAAACCATGAGTTCCACAAACTAGTACAAGAAAAATGATGAGAATTTTGTAAACAAAAAGTTACATCATCATGGGAGAAGCAATCTTCGATTATTCGACCCATGCAATTAATTATCATCATTTTTTCTTATTCTGCGTATATATAGAGATCCATAGTTAATTAAGCACACATTTCCTGCATGCACAAAACAAAAGAATATATTAGCTTCCCATCATTAGATGAATAAAATCCAATTAACCGAATATATCCAACCTCTCTATAGATGCTTATTCTATTCACATTCACAATATGATCGATTTTTCATATTTTACCTTAATTTTCTGCCATAGTATTCACACACGGTATGTGTCCAAGTGCTAGTAATACAGTGATCCTGTAAACAAAATCAAATTTAAGAAATTAGGAAAATTTAATTAAATTAATTACTACCTAATTTTATGAAAATTAGAGTTAGTTAATTAATTTGGACCGTCCAAATCAGACGTACTACAAGTGTAAATTAAACCATACCTTCCCACCAGTTGCCCCTTGAAGCACCATTTCGATCATCTTCTTCGCCATCTTTTTTGTACTGATCGAACGCATAAACACACACACACATACAAAAGCTTCAAAAATTGTTCCAACATTATAACCCATATATATAGTTAATCATATTCTAAGATATAGACTATATTATTTAGAAAAGGACTCACCGTTGGGTATGAACTCGAACTAGTAGGAGGTTTCGAGTACATATCTTGGCCACCATAGTAGAGGGAGGAGCTCAAGTTGCATGGAAATGGTCCATCTTGTTGGTATATTGAGTCCTTATTATGGCTTGTATCTCCATGTTTTGTGTTATCTATGATAAAATATGGAAAATCAAATGAGGGAAATTATAACTCTCTTATTATTCATCAATGTTAACAAATAAATGCTAGCAAATATTAACATGAATTAAAAGTATAATTTAAAAATGTGACAAAGTGTTAATTAGTGGAAAATTTATACATACCCACTTCACATTTATGACATTTACCTTCCTTGTCCTTTCAAAACAATTTCATTTAGCAAAATTTAACAACTTTTTGGTGAATGTGTAATATTATAATAATAGTTAGCGCTAATTAATGATGCGTTCAATTAAAAGAACAGGGGCTTAATTAGGTCATTGATTTGCTTTTGTGGTTTACATTAAAAATACTCATGATCTTAATCAAATATAAATATATTCTAAGTGGATTTGAAACTAAAACTAAAATGTATCAACTTTATGAGAAGAAAATTTTATATTGTTGGCAATACTTTAGCAAGTGGGAGGATATTCTTAACAAGTATATTCTAATTACACCTTCGTGGGGATAACAATAATGGCCAAATTCAAAAGCCAATTGTTTGTTTGGAAGATGGGTTATGATGAATCTTAAAAACTTTCAACAGTGGACTATAAAATATAATATTGATTCAGAAAAAATTTAATATAAATCATAATTAATTACCTTGTTTGCTATTCCACGGCTGATTCCCAGATCCTGAGTGCTCTTTCTGGCGTGATCCTCTCACCTCAGAACTTACATAATTTCGTCCAACTTCCTACCAATTATGAATTTTGGACATAAACCCATCAAATAAAATCAACATGACAACTAGAGTAATTTTCTACTTTGAAAAAAAAAAAATTCCATACACTTTTTATTTCAAATATATATATATATATATATATAGATGCATACATACACGCATGTGTGTATACACATATATGTTCCATTATTATAAAAAGAATTTAGAAGAGAAGAAATATAATGCTAATAATAGTCGAATTGATAATAAGTTTGAGACTATTATAAAAAGAACAATGGACTACACATATGAAACAAAGGAGTAGAGTTTTGTACTTACATTTTTTTTCTTTTCGTTCACACTCTGTTGTCATTTAGTGCTTTATGTTACTGTATCTTTCATTGAAAACTAATAACTTTTTAATTTATATTTAGCAACTCATTACATTTTCTACTTGACATTTTACACTCCTTATTCCTTTTTTAAAAAATTCATTTATCTCTATTATTATTATTTCGTTCATTTACTTAAGCAAACACGTATGAATAAGCACAAACCGAGAAAATAGCATTTTAACATAGAAATTTATATTTGTTCGAGTGGAACAAAAATTATGGAACACAAACCATGACCTTATAATTAATTAAATATTCATTTTTTTTGAAAACAAAACCCAACACATGAAATTCTCAAAAAACTTGTGGAACATATGAATTCCTTTCACTCTTATGTCCGAAATGATTTCCTTTTCTTATCATCCTTTAATTTTAAGACCCCCTAGCACCTCAAATCCGTAATTAAAGATTTTCAAATTAAATTGCATTTTACTCTCATAGGTGTAAACATTGTTCAACCCTCAAAAAGCAGTGAAAATAAATTACTGTAATTGATACTCTACTTATCTAAGGCAGATGCAAATTATGCAATTACCCTAAAGGAAAAGCAAAAGGAGTTGCTTTAACCAAAGTTTTAAACTTTAATGACAACTTAAGAAACACAATGGCAAATAATCAATTCCCAAAAGTATTTAATTTAATTTAATTCAATTTATTTATCATAACTTGGCCAACGTAAAATTTATTTATTAAAACCCCCTATAAGAAACAATACTCCCTCCATTTTTAAATAATTGTCACTTTTAAAATTTGGGGGAATATTAAGAACATGATAGATGATTGAGCGATTGATAAATAATATTCTTGTTTAACAAAATATTTTCCTAGAAATAATAAAATTAAGGATAAATATAGTAAATAATAGTTAATAGTTACATTAAAATTGTGAAATGACATGTCATAAAAATATTAATTTAGGGCAATATATATTATATGCACTTAAAATTTGTGTTTTAAATTATATGCAGGTCAACAAATTACACTATTTAGAATGAACAACTTAATATCTGTGAGTGAATAATGCCCCTATTTGGAGCATATGCTTGAGCGTTAGTGTGTTACGTAATAAATTGAAAATGAAGGGTACTAGTAACAAACAAAATAATTTTTGAGGTGGAAAAATGGCAAATAAAAACAGAGGAAAGCAGGGGAGGGCTAATAGGATATATTTTTTATTTTTATTTTTTACCTTGGGAGGAAAAATGGAGGCAAAAATATCATTGGAGGATGATGATGCTTGAGATCCAAAAAGCTGAGAAGTTATTGATGAGGTTGAACCTGAACCCACTTCTGACTTCTTATTTTTCTCCATTTTTTCCCCTTTTTTTGGGGGCCAAAATGATTAATATCAGAAGAGAAAGAATTGATGTAAAACCCTAATAAATCCCACAAAATTGAACCAAGAAAAATATTGGTATCTAGCTTTGTAGGTGGTGTTTGGCTTACCTACAAAGGAGTAGCAGAAACAAAGGCCAGGGAGAGAGAGAGAGATAGATAGATAGAGAGAATATTAGTTGAGAAGAATGAGAAGAATGCCAAAAACAGAGGGGGCAGTCTCAATTTATAAAGGAAAGGAATTTCAAAGAGGTATGGTATAAGTTGGGGTAGAAAGTGGGGCTTCTACAAATTACATCATAATGATCATAATATTCGATTTAATCTATAAAATGATTAGGTTAATTAGTTATATACACTTGGTTGTTTTATTTTTTTTGAAAACCTTATACACTTCTTAAATAGGGTCCTTTAGGCCCGGTCAAATTCATGGGTAAGTCTAACTTACCCAAATTTATCAGTTTTTATCTAAATTTACCAAAATTTACCAAAAATTACTAAACTTAAAAAAATCAAAAAAATTAATTTTGATATATTGGGATCAATTTGCCAAAAGTTATCAGAATTTACTAAAACTTACCTAAAATTACCGAAAGTTATCAAAATTTAACTTTTACCCAATTTTTTTTTATTAATGAATTTGACAGGGCCTTAGTAACTTTTTATTTGTTATATCGAATTTGATGCTGTTATATTATGTCCACAAGTATAAATAATAGTTAATTATATTAATTATAATAGAAAATGCATATTTTATGCATAATTCTATATTCATGAAAATAAATATAAATATAAATATATTTTCATATAGTATATGAGTGGTAATAATTCTCAAGATAATGAAAGATATATTTAAAGTGATTTAAATATGCTTAAAATAATTCATAACCATTTTGATTCAAGACACTTGTCATTCCAAATTAATAGTTCTATCATTCCTTTTAAAACATATAAAAATTTGATATATAAGAGTCTTGACACAAAACTTTAACTAATTATTAAATGTCTTATTTTAATGTAAAAATTATACCACTATACGTAAGTTGAAACAAATAATATAATTAATTTTATATGTATATAAAACTTTATAAAATTTCATTTCATCCATAAATTTTCAGATTTAAAGAATAAGGTTGTGAAATAAGGTTAATAGATGGGGCTGACTCGATTAATCGTTCGCGGAGCTATTGAATACCAACATTCTTATAATTGATAATTAATTACTCCTAAAAAATCAATATAAAAATTCACAATAAATATAAAATGACAAAAACAAGATACCTAAAAATTCTTTTTATCTCAACATTCATTTCATTATCCTATAATTTATAATTCTCAATCTGTTTCAAATCATATTACGATCATAAGAATTTAAATGAAGTATGAGAAACTATCTTATGGACTATGTAACAACAACACGTCTTTGTTCTTTTGTGTGGTAGGTTGATAGGTTGGTGGAATAAATAAATAAAATGGGTGGGATAAAGTGCAGATACTTGTGGTAGGTGAATAAAATGTGATAGGTGGATAAAGTACTACACAAAAGAACAAGACAGTATGTATTAGTTGGTCTTATAGCTTACATGAGAATATATTTTTTTTTCCAAAAAAGGATAAGATGATCAAATCGCCAACTTTCCATATTAGAATAATTAAGAAAATGAGATTGGATATTGCGTTTCCATGCCTTATTCCCTCAATTTCTTAATAATTGTCTATTTAAAAACTGAGCAGTCAACTTATTAAGGTTTGATTATAAATTTCTCAATATATATAATGAGATGTTAAATGAAATTAGTTTCATTAGATTCATAGTGAAAAATACTTTCATAAAAGTATAATTTTATAATTTTTTTGAAAATATATCGTTAAAAAATGATGATCAAAATCTTACATTGAAGCGGAGGGAGTGTTATCTATTATTATGCTTGAAATTCCTTGTGATGTGGGCATTTTTGCTAAGTATCATATCTCTCAATGAAAGGCCTTTACATATGGATAAGTAGGCACCTACCACTTGAAAGGTCAACACATAAATAATATTATATACGAAATTAAGGTATGTATTTTTATTCATAGAATATATGCACGCCATAAAAGAGTTATTTATACAAACTTTTGTTTGCATTTATGAAAAGTTTTGGTTTTTGTAATAAGTATATGTGTTTTTTCATTAAAAAGAAAATAAATATTGATGTTTAACATTTAGTAATTTAAGCTCAAGATAGCTCACGAGTTTAATGTAGGGGTGGTCACCATAAACCTAAACCGCAAATTGAACTGCAAAACTGCATAAACCAAACCGAATTGATTTTTGCATAAAAACGGTTTAGGTTTACCAAACTGCTATAACCGCTCTCAATTAAGTTGAAAAAAAAGAATTTATTAGTAATATGAATTTAACTTAACCGCGTATCGTCGTATCGGAATATGAATTTATTAGTAATATGATTGCATTTATTTGCATAAATGTTATTGTAAATTTCCAGGAAATCGGTTAATCATAAACTGTGTATGTTAACCGAGTAAATTTTCAGATTTTAAATTGCGGTTTCGAGGTTTGGTTTATGTTTCCAGATTTCAAAAGCAGTTGCGGTTTAGATTTTCAAAATCTAAAAACCTCAAAAACGGTTAACCTGTTATGCCCACCCCTAGTTTAAGGACATTCACTGAGCTTCAAACTCTCTTTGAATAGTTGCAATATTGTAAAAAATGATCATATAAATCACATATTACTCCCTCCGTTCCAAAATATTTGTGCATTTTGATTTGACATGTATTTTAAGAAACATTAACAAATTGATCTCAATTCATAACAAAATAACAATAATATCTTTAGTTATGAATTCAAAAATCTTATTCACACTTTACCTTCCCATATTTAAATATTTTTAAAATTCAACGAAGGACATTTTAATAATTTCAATAAAATAAAAGTTAACATTAAAAAAATGAATATAATTTTAGAACATGCAAAAATAAAATTGTAGACAAATAATTTAGGAGGGAATAATTATTTACACGTACAGTGGATCTACAACTACCCAACCAAGGTAGGTTCTACGAACTTGCACCTTCACCCATCAGAATTACATACGATTGATCCAAAGCAAAATAATGGGAGTACATGATGAAAATAACATAATTTAGTCTTGGTCAATAAATAAAAAAAAAGAGAATCAAATCCCACGTGAAATCCTCACATTAAAAACGTACTTAAAAACTATCATAATCTCATCCAAAATAGTACTTTCGGATAACAATTCTATATTGATTATTGATATCAAAATTTTGATAGCCTCTCATTTTTACCAGGGAATACAATGGACTAGTTACAATCATAAACTTTATTTTACTCAACATTGACCTGCATAACTAAAATGTAAATACATATTCTTAGAGTGTGTTTGGTACCAAAAAAAGTTTAGAAAATTATTTTCTTCTAAAGGAAGGAAATTGACTTCCTTTGTTCAACCTAGAAAAATCATTTTCCACTATTTGATTGTTTGATCAATTTTCACTACTAACCATAACTGAAATTTAAGGCCGAAATTTAGCATTAACGGCCTTGCTCGAAATTTTGTAAAACGATAGAATTAATTAAAAAAACCTCAAATATAAATTTTTAGCTCAAAATATTTTTATTTGTTGCTAAAACTAACTGAAACTTTTAAAAATTCAAATTAAATTGTTTTAATCGAAACTTTATGATTTGATAGTATGGACTAAGAAAAGCTCAAATATAAATTTTGAGCTCCAAATATTTCATTTGTAACATTTATCGCCACGTTTGTCGACATTTTTTTGCGGTTAAATATGACTGAATCTTAAGAGTAAAATTCAATTTTCTCAATTTGTCACAAACCTTTACAATACGATAGAAATGATTAAAAAAAAGCTCAAATATGAATTTTGAGCTCCAAATATTTTCATTTGTAACATATATCTCCACTTTTGTCGACATTTTTTTGCGGTTAAATATGACTGAAACTTAAAAGTAAAATTCAATTTTATCGGTTTGTCACGAAACTTTACAACACGATAGAAATGATTAAGAAAAACTCAAATATGAATTTTGAGTTCCAAATATTTTCATTTGTAACATATATCGCTACTTATATCGACATATATGATCATTTTTCCGAAAAATAATTTTTTTCCTACCAAACAAGGAAAAATTTGGCATGGAAAACCGTTTTCCTTGGAAAACCGTTTCTCATGAAAAACAATTTTTTCAGAAATCATTTTCCTCTCAACCAAACACACCCTTAGTTAATGAAGTGTTTGGTTAAGAGACTTTCTTAGGAATGTTTTCAACTTTCCCAAGTTCATCAAAATTTTCTATGTTTGGTTACAAAATAAGAATAGGAAAGTTTTATGGTGGACCACAATATTTTTCATGTTAGATGAGAAAATGTTTCCTATGAGAGGGGTTGAGAAAGTTTGTTTTCCATGGGAAAGACGAAATATTTTAATCAAACTTCCCAAAATACCCCCAAAAACCATTTTATAAATAAATAAATGAGGATAATTTAGACATTTTAAATAAACTTTCATACAAACTTCCCTATGATTCCAAATGTAAACCAAACATTGTGAAATTTCTTTCCCTAAAAAAACTTTTCAAAAAAATATTTCCAAGAAAATATTTTCTTGGGAAAGAACCAAACACACCATAAGTGAAAACTATTCATACCAAAGATGTGGTAATTAAAAGTGGCAAAACTACCCCATCATCCAACCTTTCCATCAAGTTTCAAGTTTTGGTGAATGTAAAAGTTATGAAGTTAATGGACCGTACGTGTTTGTCATGAATAATTTGATACCTCCTCTTCTTGAGCAGTAAAATTTACTGATGGTTACCCTTAAGATAAAGGCCAAGTGAAAAAACCAAAATTTACGTGGACCGAAAAAAAGGTGGAAACTACCCATGCATCTTCTGAGCTTCTCATGATATTCGATAGAAGTAAAAGATTTCTCATTTGGCGGAGATTATGGGGTTGATGGTCATGTTTGTCATAATAGTTTGGTATTTATTATTTTTTACCTATGATAAACTTATTGATGACTATCCCTAAAATAAAAGTCCAATAAATAAATAAATTTATCCATCGCAAATAATTTCATGCATCCATTAATCGATTATCACGAGGGATCTAACATGTTACATGAGCCTAGTTGGAGCCATGCAAGTATATATGGTCATATATTCATATTCCATTCAATGTTTCAGCACTAATTTAAATTTGATGCCATAGACTAATACAGTTTATATATGCTGCTTTATCCAAATTCGATATGGAAATATGGAATCCTTTCATATATCCGTCCTACAGTTGATTGAGGCTATGTGGGCTATGGTAAATTAAGGAAAAGAAAAAGATTGAAGAACATTCTTGTAAATTAATTATAACATAGTTTTCAGATTGCAAATTTGATTGAAGAATATTTTTTCTTATCAGTTGACTTGTATTTTTCTTGGGACCCACTTAGATTGAGAGGGGTTAAGAGAGAATTACAAACCGACCATCTCAGTAAGATCAAACTAGACGAAAGATTGAAGCTGATTGATAACCAATGCTTTAAGGACATATAATAAGTTAATAACTCATGTTTTTCACCAGAAAAGGTTGTCATTAAGGGTCATTAAGGGTCTATCAAATTTATAGGTAACTTCAGTTTATTAAAATTTACCATTTTTTGTCTAAATTTATCAAAATGTACCAAAACTTACCAAAATTATCAAAGTTAAAAAATAAAAACAAATTAATTTTGATATATTAATTTTTTAATTAAACAGCTTGAAAATTTCTACCTAAACCCGCTTATATCATATTTGGTTCAAGTCGATAATCATGTCAGATCAGTTTTTCCATATCTACATATAGGGTATAGCAAACAACACATAAGACTATAAGATTACTAAACATTATGATACATGTGCTTATTCTCTCCCTCTATACCTATTCTAATATGATGAACTATTATAAAATAGAGGTGCAATGAATTAGTCATAATTATCCCTCAATAAGGGAGTATAACAAAGAATTGGACTAATTGGTCCCTCATCTTGGAATGAATTCGGACACGGATGTATACATCAACGTCTTGATATGTTAGATGTATCAAAGTTCAACATATTCTTCCTTTTTGAGGGGTGAATGGATCGGATTCTTTGTGGGCTTAGAATCCAGCTTTGGGCTAGTCAATATTCCGGGTCCCCAGCTAACGATATGGGTCGGATTCCATGCTTTTTTTTTTGTAGATTTTTATTTTTGTTTATCTTTGGGTTGTTAGTTTTGCTCGTTGAAAATATTAATTTTGTCCTATTGGTTGGTCCACTCATTGTAATAGTTTGCAAGCTAGGTATCTTCTTTTTTGTTCCATTTTTGAGAAAGGTGGGGGAGGGGGGTTCATCCACAGTCTCTTTTTAAAAAAAAAATAAAAAAATAGGTTTTCATAATTTGCAAATAATTTTCAATTTAAAAATTAATGACGATTACTACAATAAACTTCCAAAAGAATAGATATTAATGGAATGATAGTGACATTTATTTCGAAACATTACAATTGTTTGGAATGCTCTTTGTACCCAACATAAGTTTGCAAAGAATTAAAAGGGGAATGATGATTGGTTAGAACGCATTATATCATTTCAAGAAAATTATTTTGACTTGACATTTTGCACTTTTTTAATACTCTGTAGAATCTGTTCTTTTATACGGTTGGGTGCGGTGTGCGGTGTGATAATGGTTGCGGTGTGGTGGAATTTGAAAAAGTGTAGTGAAGTGTGATGAGTTGTGGTAGGTGGGGTAAAGCCATGGTTCGCTGGATCGAAGGAGAGGAGAAGAATAAAAGAGAAGGCTTGGAAGAGAGAGAATAGAAATGGGGATAATGAGGTGGCAAACCAAAGCTGAGTGGATAACTAATAAAAGTCAACACACATTCCTCCATTGCCACGTCAGCGTGAGACAATTCTTACCTTGCAACAATTCTTACCATATAATTAAAGCTCTTCAAAATGTCTGGTCTAGGAGAATTTCGTTCATCATTCGAGATATTAAGCATATGATACTTCAGTGTGAGTCAATTATTTTCCAACATACCTACCGAAAGGAAAATTTTGTTGCAGACTAAGTTGCAAAGTCAGGTCATTTTATCACTAACAATAAGTGTTGGTGCCCCATGATTCTAGAAAGTTTTAGAACATTATGATAGATGATTTGATTGTGCGTTATCTTGTGAAAAGAAATACTAACTTCTCGACCCACTTACCTTGTGGAAAAAAATATAAAATGTCTCACTTAAGATTCACTATTCAAATTTGTATGCTTTTTTTTTTTCGCTCGTCAAATTTGTATGCTTGAAGTACCAAAATGAAAAAAGAAATAACTGTGAAAGTTACACATAGATCGTGATTGGTGTGGGGTGATGTAAAACTCTAAACAAGGGCCAAACTTCAGCTGTCAGCCTGTCACAAAGCCCAATGGGCTCGAGTAAGATGATACGACACTAAAATAATAAGCAAAACGCAGAATACAAAAATTTCGTGAGCGGCAGGATTCGAACCTGCGCGGGCAGAGCCCACATGATTTCTAGTCATGCCCGATAACCACTCCGGCACGCCCACTTTGTTGATTCTTCATGACTCTTCTTATTTATTATTATTATTCTTCTTCTTGCATGCACACCCAATCCAATGCTGCTTACATATTTTTTTTAAAAAGTAATAAATTATTATTCCAGTGCTTGGCCATGTTGGGTGTTGTAATGTCTTCTAGCTATTAAACATTTGTGTTTATAGCATCTAGCTACCTATTTTCTCAGTATGGCGATACTGCATTTGTAGTGCTAATTAATGACAATGAGATTGGTTGAATAAAATTTTTGGCTAATAGGCTGATTAACTATAAAAAAAAAAAAAATTAGGACTATCGGAATCAATTTCATAGTATATAGTAGTTACTTTTGTTAAAATGAGGATTAAAGTGTTGTTGTTATTATTTTTGTCACTGCGATACCCTTGTATTCCAGTGACAGTGATTAGAGTTTTCACTACTAAAAATATATGTATTACCAACCACTTTTTTCCAACCAATTTAAAGTGGTTGGAAAAACCAACTAATTCAACAACCATTTGATATTCCAACTATTTTTCAAAAAATTTTGTGGGAAAAATGGTTGGAAATTCCAACCAATTTTGCTAAAATTGGTTGGAAAATTTTCCTACCATCCTTTTTCCTACTATTTGAAATTGGTTGGAAAAATGGTTAGTAATCCAACTCTTCAAGTAGTAGGAAAAAGGGTGGTAGGAAAAATTTCCAACCATTTTAGCAAAATTGGTTGGAATTTCCAACCATTTTTCCCACAAAATTTTTTGAAAAATAGTTGGAATATTAAATAGTTGCTAAAATGGTTGATTTTTCCAACCATTTTAAATTGGTTGGAAAAAGTGGTGGTTAAATGCTAATACACATCTTTTTAGTAGTGTTTGAATTAAGTTAGCCTATTAAACTTGCATAATGTAGACAAATCTAATAATTAATGGATATGATCTCTAATGATAAATAAATAAATAAAATAATAAGCAATAATGTATGCATGCACACCCCTAGCCAATAATGGTGGAGAATAAAAATAATGCTATACAAAGATGCAAATACTAAATGATTCATTATTCTGATAATTACTATAAGGATCGATCCATGCCCAAAGAAGGAGCTCATACAAATATCACAACTCTTCTAAGGCTTTGGATATACATAAAGAAAATATCACACTCTTTTTCTTTTAATTTGGAAAGGAAATATATATATTATTGAAACATGATTAATTAAGTAGCAATATACACACGGAATGTGAAGATTTGATGAGTGATCCGCAATAATTGTCTCTAGCCATAAATATAATACGTGTATAAATATGATAATATTGTGTGCTTTTACTAAATATTAAACATAATTAAAATCAATAGTTTGATAAAACAATCAATTCAGCACATACATACGTAGCTAAAATGGAGGGAGCCTCTTTCAAAACTGTCTGCATCCTTGTCTTGTTCATCGTTGCAGCAGGTTAGTTTCTATTGATAATTTACTGAATCTTTATTTGTTAACATCTTCTGTTTTATCATTTGATTAGAAATAGGATATTAGAAAAAAAAGTTGAAAATATTTTCCTACTCAAATTTTCCACTGAAAAGAACATATTTATATATCCTATAGCAAGATTAAAGATGTTCCTGAAAAATAGACTACTCCCTCTATCATGCCCAAATTGTAAAGCGACAATTTTGATGCAAATGATGAAATATGGAAAATTAGATTCTACTAATCCATACTTTCAACATTTGTGTGCCAATAATTTTTACTTTATTTTTGTATTCTGATGGTCTAAAAAAATTAAAAATTATATTCTAGTGATGCAAATCTACCTCCATATTTTTCTTTTTTTCTTTTTTTTTCATTCCTGTCCTATATTATTTTTATCATTTTCATTCCTAACCCCATAAAGGTTATGAAGTGTAGTTATTAAAATAATTTTTACATTATTTTTTTTGCAAATCCGAGAAGTTATAAGAAATTTTTTTTAAAAGAATAAAAGTGAAAAAAATTGTAAAAAATAAAAAAAATTGGAAAACAATTTGGGACAAACGTTGTAAATTCATTAAAAATCGTGGGGAAGTATTGTGTTAAGTTTTGAATCAAATACAAATCAACATCTAAGATATTTAAGGTATGCACCTGGTGGTATTCCAATAAAATATAATTTTTATTTTTTTAGATCACAACAGTACAAAAAATAAAAATAAAAATAAAAATAGGGATTATTCGCATTTAAAAACTGAAATATGTTAGCAAATGTTATCCACCATTTTTTTATGGTAAATCTCCATTTGTTACCTTTCTCATGCAGTAATTTTCCATTAAAAAAACAGATTTCTAGTGATTAAACTAATTAATTAACATATGGTGTGTTTGGACTAAACTTAATTGCAGGTTCCCCGAGTGCAATGGGATGCAAGAGTGATGGAGAGTGCACAGCCTTATGCAGTGGGAAAGCTGTCTGCATTAGCAACAAGTGTGTGTGTTGGAGTTCCTTAATCATTGAATGTAAAGAAGATATTGATTGTAATCCTCCCTGCAAAGGCAAGGGTTATTGCAGAAGTGGAAGATGTCTTTGTTTGCATTAATCTTTGATTTTAACTTCAATATTAGCTTAATTATTATGTGATTTTAATTTTGTAATCACTATGTTTAATCAATAAAATATATTTTATGATGTGTTTCAAATCAATGTCAGGTAACATCTAGTTCTTTTCCCATATCAAATTAGGCCCTGTTCTTTTGTCAATTCCACTTCGCACCTGTTATATTTTTCCACAGTTATCGCTTATCACAATTTTTTCATATCATACCACATCATTCTACACTTTACCACAATAATTATAATTTTCTTTCTCCTCATTTTCTCCTTTTTATTTTTCACATTCTTTTTCCTCACCTATCATATCAATTATTCTTACTACAAATTTTACCACATATTACTATATCATACCACACTTTCTACAACATTGTCATATCATACCATTTACCGCGTCAAATTTGCCGCACAAAAGAACAGGATAACATAAGAAATGGTTGATTATTAGTTTTCTGTAAAGTAGTGATTGGACCCTGTAGGAGGCAAAATTGAAGCCCATGAAGACAACTGCCTGGTAAAATCCAAATCAGCAAGTCCAGCAACATTGAAATTAAAGGTAATCACACACTTTCTCTCTAGTCACTCCTTGTCTATATTTTCAAAGAAACTTTATAATTTTTAATAATATTTTATATATTTTATATTATATATATATATTTTATAATTTTCAGAGAAGTACAAATAATTATATTTTATATATTTTATAATTTTTATTAATATTTTATAATTTTTAATAATATTTTATCTAATAATTATATATATTTATCAACTATAAGAGTAAAATACTTATTAGTTAGGTCAAAAAATATAAATAATAGCCTAGCTAGTTTTATCAATCATAGTAGAAAATATATATTTTATACATTGTTTTATATTTATGAAAAATATAAAAAATAATTATTTTTATATTATTTATAAGTTGTAATTACCCTCAAGTAATGAAGTATAACTTTATAATGATTTAAGGCACCGTTTTTTTGTGCGTTGCGTTGTGTTGTGTTGCGGTTAGTTGCGGTAGATTACGATAAGTTGCGGTGGAAATAGTAAAAAGGTAATGGTAATTTGCGGTATGTGGTAGGTTGCGATAATTTGTGTTTGGTTAATTGCGTTAACGAATAAAAGAACGGTGCCTAAATATACTTATATTTAACTTGCAAGATGACTATTAATTAACAATCTTGCGTCAAAATATTTATCATTTTGATTTGCGTAATTAACTGCATTGTGAATTTGTGAGAATTTCTCATTTCTGGCTCACGCAATTTATCCTTGCGTTATTTATCAGACTACAACACTCATGGCGATTAATGTTAAGACTCTCCATTTGATTTTTTTTTTTGACAATTAAGGGCAATGGCCCAATTTATTCAAAGCAACAAAAGTTAGGTACCCTACGAGCACCAGATGTAGACCCCCAAAAATTTTATCTTCAAAGTGTAGTAGCTTAACTATTATGTGATCTGAATTTAGTAATCTATAAGATATAGTTTATGATGTGTTCAGATTAATGTTTGGGGTAGCATTTTGTTTTTCGATCAAATTAATATAATTGATGGTTGAATATTAGTATTATGTAAAGTATGCAGTGGTTGGGCTCATTTTATGCAGAATTTTGTAATTTTATGATTATAGTCCTGCAGCTAGTTTTTTTTAAAAAGTTTATCTCATGATAACTTATGAAGATGGTTTGTCATGATCTTTATATTTGTATTACATGATTTTTTTATGTCATATAATCATCTTACATTCTTGAAATAATTTTAACAAACCTAAGTACGTTGGCACTAAAGGCTAGGATTATCATTGGTTGCGAAACATAATTAACCACTTGATAAATGAAAGAGAAATGCCACGTCAAGCAGAAAATTTGCCCCTATTATACCTACACGGTGGTTGACCTACTTAGATTATAAATTAGAATTAAAGGATAGGAAACATGCACCTTCTTTTATGGTCCCAACCCAAACAACACAAATGAAAGGTGTGCAATCTATTTAAAACTTGAGTCCAATTAAACAATGGAACCATCTCAATCAACCAAAAGTGCGCTTAAACTGATAGTTAAATATAAGGCCCAGTGACATAAAACTTGTAAGTAGTGGGACCATGATGACCCATGGTCGTACCCGTCCCGGGCCCACTGCTACTTAGATCCACCGGTACCACATATATATATTAAAGTGCGTAAGTCAAATTTTTTATGCGACGAATCCATGTAAAATATATGATAAATTTTAAAAATATTGATGAATTTTATATTAATATGGATAGCTTTATGAAGAACTTTATAATAAATATTGATAAACTTTTTTTAAACAAATTTAAACACCTTAATAGAGCTGAGTAGGTATTATAAAATGTACCATGCATATGACAATTAAAAAATTTGAGCTATCAACCCATCATGGAGTAACAATGAAAGCTAGCCAAACTCTCTCTCCATGTTCACAATTTACATTCATCCATGCCTCCAACATTAGTCTGGTTGTGCTTGCTTGTGGCAGTGTGTATCCCAAAGGTCAGCTCAGATCATATCTTGTGTTGTTCACAATGGGGATTATTATGCCCTCTTCTTTTATGTAGTGCGGTGCAGTGCGGTGACACAATTTACCATACCGTTGAATATTTTTTCACAATTTACCGTAACATACCACATTTTAATTTACCACAATCATTACTAATATATCTCCTCACTTTTTTCCTCTACTTTTAACACTTTCTCTCCTCACATATCACATCAACCACACTTTCTACAAATTTCAATATATCATTCCACAACTATCCACACTTTGCAGAATTTCACTACACCACACCATTTCTGCATCTTACGAACCACACCTTAATGTTATTAGAGCTCTCCATTTTCTTGTTTTCATGTCTGCAGGTTGACATTGTGTACTTGGGGTCAATTTCTGAGAACAAATTGGTAAATCCACTTGAAGAACACCACCTAAGTATTCTCCAGCAAGTTGCTCAACACGGGTACGTAATTCATCTACTTGTCAGGTTTAATTATTTACAAGTTTTGTTACGGGTACCTAAGACTGAAGTAATTAAATGTGATATGTAAAGTTGACTGTTTTAATTCTAACTTCATGATACATGAAGAGTTGACTGTTTTAAGTTAGTGATCAAGTACAGATGGAGCTCTGTTTTATTTAATTATAACTTGATGTTTTATCCTGCAGCTCAAAAGACAAGTATTTCTCGCCACGAGATGTCAACTACCCAACTGTACCTACCGCTACCAAACTACTCATCAAGGACAACTGATAGGGGGGTTGAAGATCACAATGACAATGGATCCGGCTACTCTGTCATTCAAATCGGTCAAGGAACAGAAGTCCTTCAATGTGACGGTTGAAGGGGACCGCGGGTTGCCAGCTGGCGGTGGAGTTTCAGTCTCTTTGTTGCTTTCTTGGACAGACGCCGTGCATAATGTCAGGAGCCCCATTGTTATGTACTCTAGGTAGGATATGTAAGACTTGTGAAACCATTTCAACCAAAAGCTTAATTAAGTTGATAGTTGAAGGCTCAATAATAGTTTTATACTCTAACACAACTGTATTTAAGCCGGGTTTGGGAAAGGTGTAGAGTTTATTAGTTTAATTTTATGTACATTTTCAGTTGATATCAATGCAATGAAAGTAAGTCAATTTAACTAGTTGATCTCAGTCAAATGGGTTGGACTCATTGGACCGTTCATGTGTGAAGAGTGCCTATATATTGATGACAGAAAATGAGCCAAGCCAATGCATTCGTCCCATTACTTGGCTAATTACTGGCTTCTATCAATATTAGAAGGTCCACCAACTCTTCATTTATTTTTATCCAAATTGTTTGGTTAGGTAAATTAAAGGAAAATTGGAATCTAATAAACCAAATTTTTGGTCTATTTTGATTTAACAAACCAAACTTACCTTTTTGCTAATGACATACCATACTTAACATTATATTTTTTTGATTGAACCTCCACCACATTCCGGTTACCGAAAAAATGACGTGAAATTTTTTTGTACTGAGGTGGACTATTTTATAGCGAAAAAATAAAAGAAAAATGTTGATAACTTGTGTTTTATGACATGGCAGCCCTCTCCCAATCTGACTCAGGTTCAATCAAAAAAATATAATGTTAAGTATGGTATGCCATCAGCAAAAAGATAAGTTTAGTTTGCTAGATCAAAATGGACCAAAAGTTTGGTTTATTAGATTCCAATTTTCCTAAATTAAAATATTTATTTGTGAATATGGAAAATTATGGTTTTTTTTTTTTTTTAAATCATGACCATTCTCCTAGCAAATCAAAGCAGGATCCCGACATCACTTACCAGTAATTACCATTGATTTATACTTTGTTTGTTTGGGGGATGAGAATGTTAGGGAATCAAATAATCAATAATGTCCTTTCAAAAAATAAAAAATCAATAATGCAGTAGGTTTCTTTTCAAAAAATTACTCGGAGGTACCCCAATATTTGGGGAAACTATTTTTCGGTACCCCAACTTTTTAAAACTAATTTTGAGGTACCCTTACTTTTTGGGTTAGTAATTATTTGGTGTTTTTCCGGCCATTAATTTTATTAAGTGACCGAAATACCCTCATTCTTCTTCTTCAAAGGTATTTTTTCAAGAAGGGAACAACAAGGGCATTTGATTTCTTTTGATAGAACAAATAATTACTGACCAAAAAGTAATTACTGACCGAAATACCCTTACTTAATTAATTTTATTAAGTGACCGAAATACCCTCATTCTTCTTCTTCTTCAAAATTAATGGCCGGAAAAACACCAAATAATTACTGACCAAAAAGTAAGGGTACCTCAAAATTAGTTTTGTAAAGTTGGGATACCAGAAAAATAGTTCACCAAAAGTTAGGGTACCTCAGAGTAATTTTTTGATTTCTTTTGATAGAACAAATGCTTTAGGGCTTGTTTGGAGAGAAAAGTGGAATGGGTTGGGTATGGAATTAGAATCCTAGGGGGTTGGGTATGGAATTAGAACCCTGAAATGAAAGTGTTTGTTGAGCAGTGGAATGGAATCAAAGCTTAGTTACAGTATTTGTTATAATAATAATAATTATTATTATTATTATTATGAAAATAATAAAATTTTAATAATTAATAATTATCAATTATTAATTTGTTATTATTATATATTAATTAATAATATTATTACCATAAATTATAAATTATTATTTTTTATTAATTAATAATTATTATCAATGGAAAATAATTAGCTATAATAATTATTAATTAATTTTTAATTGTTGACATTTGTATCAATTAGTAATTTTTTTATATTAATTATTAATAATTATAATTATTTATTAATTATTAATAATTATAATTATTTATTATTTATTAATAATTATCAATTATTTTAAACTAATTATAATAATTACTTATTACTTATTAATATATATGTTTATTATTAATTATTAACTATTAATTACTAATTTTCATATTACTAAATTACTAATTATTATAAATTAATATTAATTAATAAAATTTAATAATTAATTATCAGTAATAATTATTAATATTTACATTTATAATAATTATTGTTATTATAATTATTATTAATAATTATAATTATAATTATAATTATAATTATAATTATAATTATTAAAATTATTATTATTATTAATATAATTATTTTTATCAATTTTTATATTTGTTATAATTATTATTAATTATTATAATATTTATTATTAATTATTAATAATTATAATCATAATTATAATTATAATTATTAATAATTATTATTAATAACTATAATTATTATTAATAATAATTAATATTAATTATTAATTAATAATAATAATAATTATTATTATTATTATTATTATTATTATTATTATTATTGGTTTTGTTATTGTTGTGAAAGAAAAGGGATAGCCTATTCCCCCCACATTTGGGAGGTTTCTAATCCCCTATTTGGGAGGGATAGCAAATCCCTAGGAATTGCAGTTCCATTCCAGAAACTGCTCTCCAAACAGAAAAAACAGGAACTAGAACTCATTCCTACTCAATTCCATTCCTGTTTTGTTCACCAAACAGACCCTTAGTTTTCTGAAGATATGTAGCAGAATGAATATAATATAAATATACTAAGTAAGGATCCCTTAGATATGGATATACAAGGAAATATATAGAAACTTGGAATATTTTCTTTTTGTACTGAAATGTAAATTATAAAAGACACGATACATGCAGAATCTTAAGATTTGCACATTGATCTGCAAAATAATGGGGAAATCATAATGCCAACTGCCACAAATTAAGTTTACCGTCAGTATAAATACATGCATGATAAGTTGTGTAATTCTCACTAATTAAACCCTTGATCTCCAATCTACGAGCATTCTCGATATCATTATTCTTTTGATCATATACCTAAACATGGAGGGCACCTCGTTCAAAAGTGGGGTTTTTTTTTGTGTTTTGGACCTTGAAATTTAGGGTAATTTATTTTTTGAACCCTTGATTTTATTTTTTATTTTTTGGACACTAAAGTTTATGAGTTGAATAAAAAAGAACCTTAAAATTTGTAGGTTAGAAAAAAAGGTCCGTGTACTGTTTTTCTTTTTCTTCCCATGTTTGAATTCATCTCCCGTTAGTGTCAAACTTCAGGACTAAGGTTAAAACTAACATCAAAGTTATAATACACCTTGCTTATTCATGTCGGAACTAATTAGAACCTAAAGTAACAAGGGTTTAAGTAGTTTTGACATGAACAAGAGAGGTGTATTACAACTTTAATATTATGGCAATTGGCAAGCCTAGTTTCAGAGGTAGGCCTCTATTGAATCTAGTCCAATGACTATCACCTCTCAGCTATTTGTAATCATAACCAAGGTTGTTAAAATCGGGATCCTAACTCGAAGCTATGGGGAAGTTAGGATCGAAAATTAGTCCATGTAGAATCGTAGATCATGTGTAAATAGTAGAATTGTATCGAGGATTTTAGACCATAAAATCGTAGGATCGTAAATCAGGATCGGTATTTTAATAACTATGATCATAACATGGTTGGTCCACGTAAAGAAAATTAAATTGTTACTACCTCTGTCCAATATTAGTTGACATTTAAACTAGCTTAGGCTCCGCCTTTTTATATGGTGCGGTGAGGTATGATAATGGTGTGATGCGTGGAATTTGAAAAAATGCAGTGAAATGTGGTGGGTTGTGGTAAGTTGTAGTGAGAGTTGTGGTAGGTGGGGTAGGTGAGGAGAGAGAATGTAAAAAGTACAGGAGGAAAGTGAGAGAAAAAACTAAGAAAATATTTTGGTAATAATTGTGGTAAAGTGTGGTGGAGTATGGTAAAGCGTGGTAGAATATTGAATAGTGCGGTGTGGTGCGGTACCGCACCGCAAGTTACCACATAAAAGAACGGGGCTTACTTTGTTATAATTGTCACTTTCCTATTCCTAATACCCAATGCAATTAATTATTTTATTTTTTTACCTAATTCATATTCTCTTATTGCTCATTATTTATTGGAGAGAAAAATCAAATACAATTGAGGTTTAGTAATTACTATTGTTATATATTGATATTTATGAAAGCTTCAATTCGGTCTATTAATTTGGTTGAGGAAGTGTAATACTTACCCTTTTTACAAAAAAAAAAAAAACCAACAATAAAATATGGAATTACCTTTGAAATTAAACTGAAGGAGAAAGCATTCTCTCTAGACACTGGACAGGTAACAGCTTCCAAAATTGTGCAAGTTAACTATCGATAGTCAATTTTTGGCACTTTTTTTTAATTACCCAATGGCCAATGCAATAATTGAAAACGTGAAAAAAGGATGTCAAAATAAATACTAGAAGAGTTCAGCTAGCAAATGTTTCACCAAATGGGCCGTTGATAGCAAATATTTTGGCATTGATAGTTGTCCCCAAAATCTGATACTCTAAACAGTCACAAGATTTATTAAGGATGTCATATATATATACTCTAAACAGTCACAAGATTCTAATAATCCATACTTTCACCCATTGGACAATAATGAATCATACTTTCACATTGTATTCTGGTGGTCCAAAAAAAAATAAAATTGGATTGTAATGGTACCAAATCCACCTTCACATTCTTCTTATTTTTTTCATTCCTACACTATATTGTTTTTGTTTTTTTCGTTCCCACCCCTAGAAAGTTAATGAATTGCAGTTTTTAAAACATTTTTTAAATTATTTTTTTGAGACTTCGAATAATTATTATGATTTTTTAAAAATAAAAAAAGTGAAAAAATAGTAAAAAAATGAAATTTTTTTGGGAGAAACGCTGTAAATTCATTAAAAATCATTGTAAAGTGTAATACTAAGTTTTGAATCAAATGCAACACAAAATCTATGATTCCCTTGAAAATATCCCACTACAATCCAATTTTATTTTTTTTGGACCACCAGAATACAAAGTGAAAGTACGGTCCACCATTGTTCAATTGGTGAAAGTAGGGATTATTAGAATCCAATTATCCTATATATATATATATATTATATGTATATATATATATATATATATATATATATATATATATATATATATATATATATATATATATATATATATATATGGGAATAGATAGGGTGAGAAAATTGAACTCGATGTCCGTTTGGCTTAAACATGATATCCATTTCATTTGACCATGATGTCTATTTGGGTTAACCATGATGCCCATTTGGTTTGAACATTAAGTGTGAAAATTGATCTGAAGAATTGATCACAGTGAACCTAATGAACATGGTGATTATGATGAACATGATGACACTTGATCGCAATGAACATGATGATCACTTGATCATGATTTGGGGTAAGTTCATTAAAAATAGACAATCGTTAAGCATGATGAACATGATGATCATGATAACCACTTGATCACTTGGTCAGAACTTGATGCCAATTTAGTTCGAACATCATGTCCTTGTTGATTTAATACGGTGTAAATTTGTTTTGAACTCGATGTCCATTTGACTTACACATGATATCCATTTCATTTGACCATGATGTCTATTTGGGTTAATCATGATGTCCATTTGGTTTAAACATTAAGGTGAGAATATTGATCTGAAGAATTGATCACAATGAACTTGATGAACATGATGATCATGATGACCACTTGATCACAATGAACCTGATGATCATGATGATCACTTGATCACTTGATCATGATTTACGGTAAGTTCATTAAAAATAGACAATCGTTAATCATGATGAACATGATGATCACTTGATCACTTGGTCAAAACTTGATGCCAATTTAGTTCGAATATCATGTCCTTGTTAATTTAATACGATGTAAATTTGTTTTGTATTCGATGTCCATTTGGCTTACGCATGATATCCATTTCATGTCTGTTTGGGGTTAACCATGATGTCCATTTGGTTTGAACATTAAGGTAAATAGTAATCAACATACTGTTATAAGATAATGAACATCATGATATATGGCAATGGACGTCATCTTATATAAAAGTTATCAACAAGATATACGGTAATAAGAAGATCGTGTACGGTAATGAACGTCATGTTATAAGAGAAATGGATACCGTAGTATATAGTAATGAACATCACGTTATAAGATAATGAACATCATGTTATTAGATAATGAACATCATGTTCAAATGAAATGTATATCATGTGTAAATCAAATGGAAAACTAAATTCAAAACAAACTTGCATCATATTAAATCAACAAGGACATTATGTTCAAACTATGGGCATCAAGTTCTGACTAAGTGATCAAGTGTTCATCAAGTTCTGGTCTCTATTTCCAACCCAGAAAAACGTTTTATCCTTCAATAATCATGATTAAGTGATCATCATGATCATCATGTTTATCATGTTCATCAGGTTCACTGTGATCAAGTGGTCAATGGTCATCATGATCATCATGTTCATCATGTTCATCAGATTCACTTGTGATCAATTCTTCAGATTAATGTTCTCATCAAAGCTATGGGCATGGGGGAAATGAAAGGGTTGCCGAGAAAGAAAATGAATCCCATGCATGCAGTCGTCTGCTTCCGTGCTTGCACACATCCCCAAATTTCTTTTCTTTTGCTTTTTTTTTCACTCTTGCTCACGTGAGGTCTCCCCAATTAAAAGAGAAATTGCTATTTTTTTTTCCAGGCCATTGATTTGTGATCCAAGGGTTATTAGACACCCTTCTCACATTCTCACCCAATCCCCCTCTTCCAGTTTTGACTTTGGAGGGTTCTGCGGATGATAGCTCGTCTCTTCCATCGGCAATCCAGGAGGAAGGTGATGACAAGGAGAATGGGGTTGATCTGGAGATTTCTCAACCAGCTGTTTTGGGTCCTCTCAAGTTATCTTTTATACAACCTCTTTCCATTGACGGTGTTTCTACTCACAGATTGACTAGAGAAGATATTGAATCGGAGGTGAGTTTTTGGGAATCATCCATTATTGATTTTGTAATGGGTGCTAACCCTCCCTTGTCTGTGATGGAAGTTTTGCAAATCGTATGTGGGGAGACAAGGGCTTCGATAGAGTCATCTGGAAACCAGAAGGAACCTTTGTTTTCAGGTTCTTATCGATTGAAGATAGGGATTTGGTCATAGCAAGGAGGGTAGTTTACTTTGATAAGAAACCAATGGCTCTCAAAGCTTGGACACTAGGGCAACCGACTTCTCCTGATGAAATTGTATCCATTCCAATTTGGGTGAAGTTTCCAGATTTGGATTGGCGTTTTTGGAGCTCTTCGAGGTTAAGCAAAATTGGAAGTCTCTTAGGTGAGCCCATTGAAGCTGATGTTTACACTAGTGATAAGGTACTAATGAATTTTGCTCGAGTCCTTATCAATATCAATCTAGCTGGACCATTTCCTGAATATGTCTCCTTCATGGATGAGGATGGCTATATCTGTGTGCAAAGGGTGGAATATGAATGGAAGCTGGTGATTTGTACTGAGTGTAAAATGTTTGGTCACTTGGCTGAAGCTTGCAGGAAGAAGAAGGGGAAACAAAAATGGGTTGTGAAGAAGACTAAAAATTCTCATTCTGATGAAGCCGCTAAAGGTCGTAGCCTCCGTGAATCTACTGTATCTCAAAGGATGAATGTGGTAGTAGGTTCTGTGAATATTCAACTAGCTCGAAATGGTGATAAGACTATGGGAATCAAGGGGGTTGTTAGTGCTTCTAACAATGATCATAGATAATTTGTTTTGCTAGAACATCAGGGGTCTAAATGACCCTAGAAAACAGAAGGGTGTAAAAGCCTTTCTGTAACAAAATAAAGTCTCTATTGTTGGTTTGTTAGAGACTAAGGTTTCTGTTGATCATTGTGAGGTTGTTATTAAAAATTTTGGTGACCAATGGCAGCTTTGTCATAATGCTTCTGTTTTGGGAAGGAGTAGAATTTGGATTCGGTGGAGACAACCAATTTATGTCCAATGCCTTAAGATCCACAAACAGTTTATCGATTGTTGTGCTTCTCAAGGTAATACTTCTTTGTTGGTGACATTTGTATATGAGGACAATGATATTGCTGTTACATTGGATCTTTGGGCTGAACTTGCAGGATTAGCTCAAGATATCCAGGATCCTTGGGTTATTATGGGTGACTTCAAGTCTTCACCCACGTTTTACATATTGAAGATAGATTTGGAGGCAATGAAGTATTGGCTGAGGAGATTTCTGATTTTCAGACATTCATGAATGAATGTCATCTTTTGGAGGTTAAAGCTATTGGCTACAAGTTTACATGGCACAACTCAAGGATTTTCTCATGTGTATAGATCGGGTTCTCATCAGCTCTGAAGGGATTGATAAATATTATGAGATCTTTTATAATGTTATGGATGAGGGAATATCTGATCATTGTCCTTTACAAATTATGCTGAGCAAAGAATCTTTTATTAGAAAGAAGCACTTTTCTTTCTGTGATATATGGGCCGACAATGAGCATTTTTCAGATATTGTGGATGAGGTTTGGAAATTGCAGATCCTTGGTTCTTTGATGTTTCCCCTGGTACAAAAGCTTCAATTGCTAAAGAAACCCCTGACTGGTCTTCACAGAACATTCTATGGTGATATATTTGCAAAGGCTCAGGCGGATTATATTGTGCTAACAGATATTCAAAAGGAAATTCATAATCAGTCATCTGAACAACTTTTTGATGCAGAATCTGTGGCCAAAAGAACTTATTTGCATTCGTTGGATGCTGCTTCAAAACTATTGAAACAGAGAACAAATGTGAATTGGATAAAGCAAGGTGACCAAAATTCAACCTTCTTTTATTCAGTTTTGAAATCAAAGAGATATAAAATTTAAGTTCTGTGTATTAAAGATGATGATGGCCATGTTATTGATGATCCTGATGATATGGGAAATGTTTTAGCAAAACATTATGAGTGTTTTTTTAAAACACTTATGTATGGGAAGATTAAATGGAGCACTTTGCATATGGGGAAGAAGGTCACTGATGAGCATGTTCGTTTACTTATGGCTCCTTTTACCCCCAAAGAAATCAGAGATGTTTTCTTTGCAATGAATGGAAAGAAAAGCCCGGGTCCTGATGGTTATAATGCAACCTTTTTCAAGAAAGCATGGCCAGTTATAGGTTTGGATATCATAGCTGCTATTCAAGATTTCTTCAAATCAGGCAAACTTTTGCATGAGTTAAATTCTACGATGTTGGCCCTGATTCCTAAAGTCAATAATCCAGAGAAGGTAGGAGATCTTAGACCCATCTCTTGTTGCAATGTTTTATATAAAGCCATCACTAAATTGCTATGCAATCGTCACAAAATAGTGCTACCTGACATTATTGATATTTCACAATCAGCTTTCATTCAGGATCGCTCTATTATACATAATATTTTGATTGTGGAAGATTTAGTTCGACTTTATAATAGAAAAGGGGTTGCTCCTAGCTGTTTATTGAAGATTGATATTAAAAAAGCTTACAATACAGTGGATTGGGGCTCTTTGAAGAACCTATTATTGGCGCTCAATTTCCCTCAGCAGTTTGTGATGTGGATCATGGCATGTATATCTTCTGCTACCTTTTCCATCGGTCTCAATGGCAACTCATATGGTTTCTTTAAAAGTGGCCGGGGGTTTAAGATAGGGAGACCCCATTTCCCCTCTTTTTTTTTTGTCATCATTATGGACTATTTGGGTCGTGTAATTAAAGAAGCTACTAACAAGGAAGATTTCCGCTGTCATCAAAACTGTAAGTCTTTAAGGCTTGCTCATTTATGTTTTTCCCATGACCTCCTTGTTTTGTGTAATGGTGATCCAACAAGTGTCCAGTATCTTATGGAAGCTATTAGTAGTTTCTCGGAATCTTCTGGCCTATGTCCTAATAAGGCTAAATCCAGTGTTACCTTGGTGGAAGTTGATGAGTTGACTAAAAGTACTATTCTGAATATTACTGGATTTGTGGAAGGTGCATTGCCTTTCAAGTATTTGGGGGTCCCGGTGAAACCGACTCGCCTGAACTGTCATGATTGTAGTATTTTACTTGAGAAAATGACTAATCGATTTGGGGGTTGGGCGGTTAAGAAGCTTACCTATGCTGGTAGAGTTGAGCTAGTTAATAGTATTCTTATGGCCATTCATACATATTGGTCACAAATTTTCATCATCCCCCAAAATGTGATTGAAAATATTGTGAAGTTATGTAGATCTTTTTTATGGGGCCAACAATATCGGAAAGCTCCCCCCATTGCTTGGTCAACTTGTTGTTTATCTAAATCTGAATGAGGACTTAATCTGAGAGATCCCCACTCTTGGAACTCTGCTGTTTTAGGCAAACTGGTTTGGCAACTTATTACAGACAAAGAATCTTTGTGGGTTCAATGGGTTCATCATTTATATCTCAAGCGCCAGAGTATTTGGGATTGTTCAATCAAGCAAAACAATAGTTGGTATTGGAGAAGACTCATCCAAGTTCGGGACAAACTTGAACTCTTTATCGTGACCTTATTGAGAAGCAAAAATCTTACACTATATATGATGGTTATATGTTTCTCAAGGAGCATGGTGAGAAGGTTGAATGGTTTTCTTTTATTTGGAATGGTCTTAAAGTGCAAAAATTCTCTTTTATTGCTTGGTTGACAATCCATGGCAGGATTGTGACACAAGAAAGACTGAAGAAATTTGGGTATTCAATGGTGAATAGATGCGCTTTGTGCATGAAGGAATAAGAATCGGTATCTCATTTGTTTTTTAGGTGTGAATACACACAAAAGGTTGGTTCATTTGCTTTGTTCAATCTTTTTGAGTTTGAACTGGATTGGAGCGATTGGTTGAGCATTTGTCTGGATCTACCAAAGAAAACAAGATACAAGATTCGTTTGGGTGTGACGGCTATCATATATCATACTTGTTTTGAGCGCAACTATCGTATTTTCCAGAATTTGGAAAGAAGTTTTGAGTGTGTTTGTGGTTTTATTATGAATGATGTAAAGTTCAGGCTTAGTGATAGAGCCTTTTTTTTTAGTAGCTTTGGTTTTGATTCTTCTTAGTTTTGATTTTGGAGGTCTTGGGCTGACCTTTGTAGCCCCTCCGGGTATGCCTGGAGCTTTTTGTATTCATTTGTTTTTCCTATATATATATATATATATATATATATATATATATATATATATATCATGAGGTAAATTGTTATTATAAAGTTATTCGTGTTATTTGCAACATAATTTTCATAACTCCTTAACTTTGCTACTAAATATATTTCCAGCAAAAACATGATTTTTGAAACTTAAATGAACCAAATGCCCCTACCATTATATTTTAAGTTAATTTTTGTTGATCCCTATTTTATTTTATTTTATTTTATTTTATTTTTATACTAACTGACCTTTTTGTATGAAGTTGAGATTGTTGTAATAAAAAACACATTTATAAAACATAATTTTGCCCTAAAATTGTTAACAAAGTCAATAAAAGCTTACTTTAAATACATTAAAGTATTTTAAGTCATAAATATTATGATTTCTTGTAAATATATTTAGCAGTAAAGATGAGAGGATATAAAGTTAATTAGTCATAAACTTTATAAGTAAATTTGTAATTATACTTAACTTAGGAAAACATACATATAAAAAATACATTTTTAATTAAACCAATGTAACAATTGACCTACAAAATGTTTCACCGAAAGAGCACTTTTTAGTTTATTCTTTTAATTAGTTACCAAAGGTATCAAAGTATTCAAAGTTCAACTAATTAAGATAAAATCTTAACCTTCCTAAGGCATAAACAAAGTAATGACACTTTTACTCACCAAATACCAACGCGAAGGCTAGGGATGAAAATAAAACTCGTACCCGCGGGTACCCGCCTCTACCCGCCCCGCCAAAAGCGGGTAAGGGTACAATTTTTTTTTAAAAATACGGGTACAGGTCGGGTACGGATACGAGTCGGGTACAGGGTAGCACCCGGTGGGTACCCGCCCCGCAAATAAGAAGCCAACAATTTAGCAAACTATATATGAGCTTCATTGCATTCATCTTAAGGCTCAATCTGTGAATGATACTAATCATATTATTATATATCTCGACATTGTCTAACAGTAGCCTGTGTGTATATGGTTGAGCACTTGTAATTGTGTATCTTGTTTCTGTTGTGGAAAACGATGAGATGGATAAAGGAACCACGGAAGATGGAAAATGGGGGATCACTTGGGTGGCTAGGAGTCGAGGGCAAGCTCGTCTCCCCTTAAGACTTATTCACTAGACATTGAAAAGACTCAAGGGCATAGTTATTAAAATCTCAATCCTGATTTACGATCCTACGATTTTATGGTCCAAAATCCTTGATACGATTCTACTATTTACACACGATCCTACATGGGCTAATTTCCGATCCTAATTTCCCCATAGTTTCGAGTTAGAATCCCGATTTTAACAACCTTGCTCAAGGGTAAAACCTAACTTCTTGAAAGCAAAGTTACAAGATTTCTCAAAGTACTCAAAGAGCTGTTGCAGTCAACACCTTAAGAATGTGTTGAATGCTCTCTAGAAACGAAGAAGATGAAGAATGAGGGTGGATGAATGGTGAATTCATCCACCTTATATAGAGAACCTTTGGAGTCAAAAGGAGGTCAAACCTTCCAATTGCATTGGGCATAATCCAAGGGATTTAGGTTGAATGATATTAATGAGAAATCATGACTGATTTCTAGTCAATATCATCCAAAATCATGACTAAATTCATTTCAACACGAGGCATAAATCATGGGATATGAAATTCAATCCCGACTGTGATCAACACGGATCGTGTTAGATCAACACGGTCTGTGTTGTAGCCAACACGACCCGTGTTGATCCTGTACACAATTTTCTTACTTTCTGGACACCAACACGGGTTGTGTCATGCTGAGCACAATCCGTGTTGGGTCCATTCTTCTTGTTAAGCTTGTTTTCGACTTATCCGGTCGATCTTATGCTTATAACTTGTATATTATGCCTCTTAACTCTTGAAATACTCCAACAATCCCCCGCCATTTCAAGAGTACCACTTGAAATAGCCCGGGATCCCTTACTTGGTTAAAATTACCCCCGCCATACATGGCGACTTTTAGAAAGATTCAACACCCGAGAAATCGAGGAGTTGTTATACATTGCGAAAGTGTCTCACGACTTGAACCTTCACTTAGTGTATGTAAATTCAATTAGTTTGAATGCAAAAGTAGACAAGTCCTTGAACTATTACATTCTTATTTAACTAATTGGATACATATCACACACACTGACACACAACCCAAAACCTTGCTTAAAAACAAAGACACTATTTTACAACCGGCCATGTGTCTCATACCCTCCGCGAGAACCATCAAGCCCAGCCCTAGGCTATCTGAAGCGGCCCACTTCACGTTATCGCATAGGTAGACTTTTACGCCATGTAATAGAGCTCCCCATCTCATCGATTCAAAGTCTGTTAATGAGTCATAGACTCAAACCTCTTGAACATTACAATACTTGAGCATCACCTTGTACTTGGGATGATTTGAACTTGAAAAAACCTTGATGCTCCCATTATTATTCAACGTTGTCGAACATTGAACTCAAGGCTTGACAAGAAGTGTCGAGCGTGAGTTGGAGCTTCGTTGATGATAATCATTTGATTGGGCTGACTCCCATCCCTCTTGATGAGTTTATCACCAATTCCTTGTTCAATCCCTTGGTGAAAGGATCGGTCAAGTTCTCACTTGTCTAAACATAGCTCACCGCTATAGTTCCATCCTTAATGAGGTGATGGACATAAGCGTGTCGTAACCCAATGTGCCTTGACTTGCCATTGTAGACACGATTATACACACTTGCAATTGTGGCATTATTGTCACAATAAAGAGTTGTTGGAGGCATGGGCTTTTTCCATTAAAGCATCTCTAACAACAAATTTCGTAGCCATTCCACCTCTTTACAAGCGGCGGCCAACGCTACGAACTCGGAAGCCATGGTGGAATCCAAAAGACATGCTTGTTTCTTAAAACCCCAAGAAACAGCGCATCCACCAAGTAGAAACACCCAACCGGAAGTTGAGGTGTAATCATCCTTATCACTTATCCAACTTGCATCGGAGTATCCTTCTAGGACCGAAGGTTCTCCCTTAAACCGCAAGCTATAGTTTTGGGTAAGTTTTAAATATCCCAAAACCCTCTTAACGGCTCGCCAATGTTCTTTGCTTGGGTTGCTAGTAAACCTACTAAGCTTCCCTACCGCAAAGGCTATATCTGGCCTTGTACAAGTCATAACATACATTAAGCTACCTATGGCTTTAGCATACTCCAATTGGGCAATAGGCCTACCATCATTTTTACTTAGTTTGATGCTTGGATCAAATGGGGTAGTAGCCACATAGGAGCTCTTATGAAACTTCCCTAACACCTTTTCTACATAATGTGATTGTGTTAGACTTATTTCATCATTATTTCTAATGATCTTGATACCAAGTATCACATCCGCTTCTCCCAAGTCCTTCATAGAGAACTTAGCGGATAGAAAACTTTTAGTTTTCTCAACTTGTTCCATGTCGGTACCAAATATCAACATGCCATCAACATATAGGCATATAATCACCCCCTTTCAATTCTCAAACTTAGAATAGACACACTTATCCGACTCATTGATTTTAAAGCCAAATCCAAGCACTACTTCATCAAATTTATGATGTCATTGCTTAGGTGCTTGCTTTAGACCATTGTAGACACCCGAAAAGTGTCTTATAATTATGTAATTTATTTTTATTTTTATTTTATCTTTATTTTAGTTTAGGAAAATGCCAAGAATTTTGAAGTGCAAAACAAAAGATGAAGAAATGAAGGAAAAAAACCCCAAAAAAAAGCCAAATCCAAACAGCCCAAAAAAGTAAAGCCTGGCACGCGGCACCAAGCAGGACTGCAACCCGGAGCATACCTGCAGGTATTCTAGTGGGTTATGCCCGACCCAGGCCACCTCGGGAAGCGAGCCCACCTCGGAAAGCGTGCAACTGGGCTTCTCCTAGGCCCAGCATACTGACAGGTATTTGGGCGGGTTAGGCCCGACCCGGTTTACATCGGGAAGCGCGCTGACCTAGGGAAACGCGCAGCTGGGCACCTCCAAAGCCCAGCATGCCTGCAGGTATTGTGGGCGGGTTCTGCCCGACCCAGGACGCCTCCATCCGCCTTGGGAAGCGTGCCATGACCTAATTTTTCACGCAGCCGGGCCTGATACTTGGTGGTATCACGACCATTTTCCCCTCTCGTTTTGACCTAAAATCTCAACCCTAATTTCTCCTATAAAAAACCCTCTCATTCCCCATTTCAACCCCACACTGAAATCACCCTGGCGTATTGACACTTGGTGATTTCATCTTTTCTTCTCACTCTCTATTTCCTTCATTTTTGCATACACTTTAACTGGCATTTTATTTGTTTCTATCTCTTCTCTATTCATATTATCTTGTAACTTGAGTTAACCCTAAACTCGACCTAAATAATATGGATTATTCGTGAATCAAGGTACGCTTGTATTTAATTCTTTTATTTCTTGTATTTATTTCTCGATTACTATTGCATTTGTATGTAACTAAATAACATTAATCACGATAATTAATACTCCGTTCTACTCTCTTTTTATTTTAACTGGTTTAGTAAAGTCTGTTCGTTGAACGGGCGGATTCGGGAATTTTATTCCCGAATTCGTAACCTTACCCCCGGATCCGAATCTCGTGGTTTGTGGAGTCACTTTTTTTGAGTTTATTAATTCGTTCAAAAATTAATTGGCGACTCTCTCCTCTTTTCTTTTTTCTTTTTTTTATCTTTCGGGTTTCATTTTCTTTTCGGATTTCAGAAAGCGGATTGCGAAAATAAAAGTTTTTTTAGGTCCGGATCCCTAAGTTCGAAAGTAGGCTGTGAAACAACCCTAGAGGGGGGGGGGGTGAATAGGGTTACTGAATTTTCTGCACAATTCACAACTTAATAAAGGACGTTAGGTTCTAAGTCACAATGGACTAAGAATTTCCTTAATAGAAAGTATAAACAGAATAGATAAAGGACTAAATATATGAATTGAATAACCTCCTTTATTGTGAACAGATCGTGATGAACCTAGGATGAATGTCCTTAGGTTTTACAAAGAACCAAGCGCCTTACAAGGACGCTTCTTATTTTCTCAAAGCAACACACACCAAATTCAATCTTTGGTGGCAACACTCTGTCGACCCTAATTCCTTCTAGAAGTCGACTACACAAGCAACAATCAATCCTAGATCCGTGAAGGATTGATTTCACTCAAACTCTTCGCAACACAAGTTCTCACAAAAACACCAAAACAGAAAACTCTATTTCTATTTTGAACACCCGATTTCTTCCGTGGAATCGTCTCTTTTCTTTGTCTTGAATGCTTCTATTTAAACTGATTTGCTGCGTGTTGTATCCGTTGGAGAAGATCCTGTTTTTGATCCAGTTTCTCTTTACTGGGATATCGAAATATCCTTTCCTTTTTGGCGAGATCTTCTGGGAGTTTCTTCCAAGTTTCTTCATCGATTTTGTCTGCAAGGTGGCATATAGAATTAGTCTGATTTATGCAGTAAAAAGAAGAAGGAAAGATTCTTGCCTAAATGGAAAACTTCCCTTAGTCGATGTCGTCATTTGTCTTTCACTTCAAAATCCTCTGAGGAGAGCCGATGTCCTTCAGGTTGTTTTTGACATGGATGTCCTTGATGTGTATTGAGTGAATGGCCTTTGTTCTGTTCTCAACAGGGAGTCTTCAATCTCCCTCCTTTTGAGTGAAAGACAAAACAAGATACAAGCATAGTATGTGTAGCATATATAACGCACATAAATCATCATTCATACAGGGATATAGCAAAAAGAGTTTAGTTTGGTTGTACAGACCCTAAGAGAAACAAAAACATACTATGCATAGTTCATCTCCCCCTTTTTGACTTTCAAGCAAAAAGGAAACAGGAGGAATGTTTGGCAAAGCAAAAAAAAAAAACAGTTTTCAAAATAGAGAAGGAAAAGCAGTTTTAGGACTGGGGTTCTGCTGGGGTAGTATCGGGAGCAACGATGGGAGAGCTTGGGTTTGGAGTACTTGGTAAAGCCTGCATACTGTGGAGCAACATCCTTGAGAGAAGAGATGGCGTGATGATTTCAGAGCGGTTCTCACGAAGGGCCTTGATCTCCTGTTGTAGTTGGCGAACTTCTTGATGAAGGGCCTCAACAGCAGAGTTGATGTTGGAAAGGTGAGTTTGGAGAGCGTCAGAGGCATCCTTTGCAGCAGCAGCAGAGCTTGATGCTTCTGCGGCCTTTATCTCATCCAAATGAAGCCAGAGGCTATTTGGTTGCTGCTGGTATCCAAGGGAAATGAGGAGAGAGGGGCAAATTGTGGGCAAATTGATGGAGGATATCTCAGCAGTGTCAAGGGGAACATTGCAATGGCGAAAGATCTTGGTTAACAAGTTCCCATAGGGAAGGGGGCCTGAAGGTGAGGCAGCAACTTTTAGAAAATGTTGAACGACTAGTTCCCCAATGTCAGGATGGCGATTGTTGAGGACGTTCAGGATAAAGATGGCACAGGCTTCGTTTATGGTTTCCTTGTTTGTACCCCGGGGAAGGATGGTCCTTACCAGGGTATAGTAAAGGAAACGGGCTTCAGACTTTAGACCAGTGTATTGTGTATTTTTCTGTTCAGTTGGGCGGGCAAATTGCCAGCGGAGCTCTTGTTTGGGGTCTGAAGGGATGGGTAAAGGTGGTTTGGTTGGATTGGGTTGAATACGAAGGATGCGCTCAACTAGGGTGGGGGTCAGCAAGATTTCAACACCAGAGACGAGATTTCACAGAAAGACGTTTGGTGTCTGGGATGAGGTTTGCAAAGAACTCAATAATGAGGGATGGATAAATTACCGGCTCACAGTCGAAGAAGGTGTAACAGCCAAGATCCTTCAGGGTGGAGAATGAGGGAAAGATGGTGAGGAGGGAATCAGCGTCGACATTCTCACAGCATAATATTTGCCGGTTGGCGATGGTTTGAAGACGCTGGTCGTGGGTGATTGCATGAAGAGGTTGAGGTTGAGATTGGAGTGCAAGAGCGGTGGATGAGGATGAGCGAGATTGAGGGGATTCTGGAGGATTAGGAGACGACTTGCGAGAGCGAAGTCGTTTGGCAACTCCTGCAGGAGGAGATGGGGCAGTGTTTTTAAGAGCGGGACGTTTTTCATGGTGGGTAGAGGCGAGAAAGGAGAGAAGAGGAAGAAAGGTGGGGTAGATGATGATGGAGGCGAGATGAGGGGGATGGGGGTAAAGGGTAAAAAGGACGGTTTAAATAGAAAAAAAGGGGGTGGTTGTCTGGTTGGATAAGGGAGAGGGCAGTAAATGGGAAGGAGTGAATTTTGAGGGAGTTACTGGGGAAGGTGAATATGGCAGTTGGGGTTAATTGATAATGATGGGATGTTTTTGGAAAGTGGGAAAAGGGAAATGATTTGAAAAGATGTTGAAGGGGTTATTTATGGGAAATGGTGACTGTAACCGTGTGGATTTATTTTGGAAACTGACGAGAGGAAAGAAATTAGTTTAAATTTTGAAAAGAAAATTTGAGTCAAGCAAATCAGTTATGGAAGAACTGTTTGCTAAACGTCATTGCCATGTTTTTGATGTGATAAAAGAGAGGTTCGTGGGGTTCGTGACAATAATGTCAAGGACCTTGATGAGCCTATAGGGATGAGCGTGCACAGGGATAGAGGACTTTTGCTCCCCCTGAATAGAGGGATGCTAGCTCCCCCTCAACTGGTCATCAGGTTGCAGCATGCCAAGTTCCCTTTGATTGATGATGAATTGCTCAGTGGGAAGGGCCTTGGTAAAGATATCTGCCAGTTGTTGATGAGTGGGGACAAAGTCCAGTGTAATGTGGCCTTTGTCAACATGATCTCTGATAAAGTGATGTCGTACTTCAATGTGTTTGGTACGGGAGTGCTGAACTGGATTTTTAGTGATTTGGATTGCACTCTTGTTATCACACTTGATGGGAATTTTTGAAAATTCTATCCCAAGGTCCTTCATGTGCTGTTTGATCCACAGGGTTTGAGCACGCATCTGTGAGGCTATGTATTACGCTTGGCGATGGAGAGCAACGTTACATTTCTTGGATTGCCAAGAAATTAAAGAAAAACCGAGCATTTGGCAGCCTCCAGATGTGCTTTTTCTATCTGTTCTGGAACCGGCAAAGTCAGCATCTGTCTATCCAAGGAGGTTCAGGGAGTTGTTCCTAGGATACCATAGACCAAGGTCCTTGGTGCCTGCGAGATATCTCAAAATTCTTTTGACAGCAATCAAGTGAGATTCTTTAGGAGCACTTTGAAATCGAGCACATAGACAAACACTAAACATGATGTCTGGACGACTTGCAGTTAGATAAAGTAGAGATCCTATCATACCTCGATACTGCTTGTCAAGAACGTCCTTACCATGTAGATCCTGATCAAGTTTTAATGTGGAGGACATTGGGGTACTGCAGTGTTTAGCTTTTTCCAACCCGTACTTCTTCAGAAGTTCTTTGACATACTTACTTTGGTTAAGAAAGATACCATCACTGTCTTATTTGATTTGTAGGCCAAGAAAGAACCTTAGTTCTCCCACTAGACTCATCTCAAACTCCTTGCTCATTAGGTCGGAAAATTCTTTCACTAGATATTCATTAGTAGCACCAAAGATAATGTCATCTACATAAACTTGAATAATAGTAGAGTTCTGACCTGAGGTTTTGATGAACAGTGTTTTGTCGATGAGACCTCTTGTGAATCCATTTTTCAAAAGAAAGGAACTTAGTCTCTCATACCAAGCTCGGGGAGCTTGTTTTAGTCCATGAAGGGCCTTCTGAAGTCTGTAGACATGAGTGTGTGGATCTTGTTGTTCGAAACCTGGAGGTTGCTCCACATAGACTTCTTCCTTTAGGTATCCATTGAGGAAGGCACTTTTTACATCCATTTGATACAGTTTCATGTGCGTTGATGCAGCGTAGGCAAGGAGTATCCGAATGGCCTCCAGCCTTGCAACAGGTGCAAAGGTTTCGTCATAATCAATGCCTTCTTCTTGGTTGTATCCTTTAGCAACTAGTCTTGCCTTGTTTCTTGTGACCGTGCCATGTTCATCTAACTTATTGCGGTAGACCCATTTCACACCAATGACTGGATGGTGTTCGGGTCTTAGGACAAGTTTCCACACTTTGTTGTGCTCAAATTGATTCAATTCTTCTTGCATAGCTAGGATCCAATTGTTGTCTTTTAGGGCTTCTTCAGGTCCTTTGGGTTCAATCTGAGAAACAAATGCGTGAAAGGCACAAAAGTTTCTAAGAGAGGATCGAGTTCTAATACCTGTTTCCAGACCTGAAAGCAGATTGTCGGCTGGATGAGCAGGTTTGAACCTGAAGGTCCTTGATGACTCCTCGATGTTCTGTTGTGCATTATCTTGAGGAGTTTCTGTTGGTGAAGGTCCTTGTTCTTCACTTGAGGAAGATTCCTGTTCTTCACTTGAGGAAGATTCTTGTTCTTCATTTCAGGAAGGCCCTTGGGCTTCATTTTCCTCATGTTCCGAAGATTGTTGCAAGTTGTCATCAGGAGGAGGTTCTTCATTTTGTTGAAGAGGACCGTTCTGGAATATACGAGGGGCATCCTCGTCATCATCATCTTGAAGGATCTGGAATTTGATGGAGGACCTTTCTGATGAAGTGGTGGAAGTTTCATCGAAGACAACATGGATTGATTCTTCCACCTTTTTAGACGCTTTAATGTAGACTCTGTAGGCCTTGCTAGATAAGTTGTATCCTACTAGAATTCCTTTTTCACTTTTTGGCTCAAATTTGCTTAAGGCCTTCTTACCATTGTTATGAATAAAGCATTTGCATCCAACGGCCTTGAGGTGAGCTACATTTGGCGTTTTACCCTTGAACGGCTCATAGGGTGTTTCATCTGCTTGTGTTTCTGTAAGGTCCTTTGCCATGAGACAAAGGTTTGCAATTTCCTCGGACTCACTTTCACTTTCACTGCCTTCACTTTCACTCCATGTGGCAACCATGGCTTTGTTGTTTAATCTTTTTCCTCTGAAATCGCTTTGTTCCTTGACTTTCTTCACATGAGGACATTCTCTGACCAGATGATTTGTTGCACCACATGCGAAGCATTTATATTCATTATCATCCTTGGTTTGAATTTTACCTTTGGGTGAAGGTCGTTTGGAGGATGATTCTCTCAGATAGCCACGGAATCTGGGATTCTTTCTGTATAGTCGTCTGAAACCTTTAGCTAGCATGGCCATGGTTTCTTCATCATCATCCTCTGATTCTTCTTCTGGTTCCTTGGTGCTTTTGAGAGCAATGTCCTTGGTCTGACTGCCTTCAGACAGTCGTATCTCATGTGCAAGAAGTTTGCCAATCAGCTCTTCTATTTTCAAGGTCTCTAGATCTTGGGCCTCTTCTATCGCCGTTACTTTTGGTCCCCACTTGTGCCTAGGAAGACACTGAAGGACCTTGTTCACTTGTTCTTCATTGGAATAGGATTTTCCGAGGGACTTGAGATGGTTGATGATTGCACTGAATCTTTTGAACATTGACTCAATGGACTCATTTTCTTCCATCTTGAAGCCTTCATACTTTTGAACTAGTATGTTGACCTTGGTCTTCTTTACTTGGTTTTTTCCTTCATAGGTTGTGACCAAGTAGTTCCATATCTGCTGAGCAGTATCAAAATTAGACACTCTTTCAAATTCATTAGAGTTAAGACTGCAAATTAAGAGATAATGTGCATGAGTATTTTTCTTTGCTCGCTCTTTTTCTTTAGCTGAATACTCAGATCTTGGTTTATCACTTGTTGTTCCATCTGCTGCAGTCGTCTGAGGAGTAGGGTAATTCCCTTTGGTGACTACGTCCCAAATGTCCTCATCTTGATTTCTCAAGAAGATCTCCATTTGGCGTTTCAGTTACGTAGTTGTCACCTGTCAATAAAGGTGATCTGTTCCATGAACGTCCTTGACTTAAGTCTCCCATGTTGTGATCTCCCATGATCTTTGCCACAGAGCGATTAGTCTCTGAATTTTCAGTAGACCAAGCTCTGATACCAATTGAAACAACCCTAGAGGGGAGGGGGTGAATAGGGTTACTGAATTTTCTGCACAATTCACAACTTAATAAAGGACGTTAGGTTCTAAGTCACAATGGACTAAGAATTTCCTTAATAGAAAGTATAAACAGAATAGATAAAGGACTAAATATATGAATTGAATAACCTCCTTTATTGTGAACAGATCGTGATGAACCTAGGATGAATGTCCTTAGGTTTTACAAAGAACCAAGCGCCTTACAAGAACGCTTCTTATTTTCTCAAGCAACACACCAAATTCAATCTTTGGTGGCAACACTCTGTCGACCTAATTCCGTCTAGAAGTCGACTACACAAGCAACAATCAATCCTAGATCCGTGAAGGATTGATTTCACTCAAACTCTTATGCAACACAAGTTCTCACAAAAACACCAAAAGCAGAAAACTCTATTTCTATTTTGAACACCCGATTTCTTCCGTGGAATCGTCTCTTTTCTTTGTCTTGAATGCTTCTATTTAAACCGATTTCTTTGCGTGTTGTATCCGTTGGGGAAGATCCTGTTTTTGATCCAGTTTCTCTTTACTGGGATATCGAAATATCCTTTCCTTTTTGGCGAGATCTTCTGGGAGTTTCTTCCAAGTTTCTTCATCGATTTTGTCTGCAAGGTGGCATATAGAATTAGTCTGATTTATGCAGTAAAAAGAAGAAGGAAAGATTCTTGCCTAAATGGAAAACTTCCCTTAGTCGATGTCGTCATTTGTCTTTCACTTCAAAATCCTCTGGCGAGTCGATGTCCTTCAGGTTGTTTTTGACATGGATGTCCTTGATGTGTATTGAGTGAATGGCCTTTGTTCTGTTCTCAACAGGGATTCTTCAGGCTGCGAGGCCGAGACGGACAGAATACTTGGAGGTATCGCACTCGGATTACCGACCCACGATACCTGCAGTATCGCGGTGAATGATAGCCTCGGTCGGGTTCGAATCCTCCTGTTTGCAGTTTTCTTTAATTTCTTCTGTTTCTTTTTCCTGTTTTCTGTTTATTTCGTAGAGTAAATAAAATTTCCAACTAAAAAAAGTGTATTTTCAAAAAAAGAGAGTTTAATCAATACCCCCTTTTTCTGGGCCACTGACTCACAATACCTGCAGGTATTGCTACCTTTAGTCGTCGAGCGATCCGAGACTCTCTGCTTGCTGTCTTATTTTATTTCCTCTGTTTTCTTTTCCTTTCTTTTTCGTTTTCTATTTATTTCTCCGAGTAAATAAAAATTTCGAAGAAAAAAGAGTTTATTTAAATTTTAAACTTTAATTTATTTTAAACGGAAATTCGAGCAAATCTTCTCAAAGAAAAGACACCCCTTTCGACTCGTCGTTTCTGCGAGGATACCACAGGATTTTCCGGTCCCACAAATGGCGACTCCACTGGGACTTACTTTAAGAGGTAAAACTTGAAAACCGGTTTTAAAATTTTTGAGTAGAAAAGGAGAAATTAATTCTTGTGATTTTTATTATTTGGTTAGGCATCGTGCACGGACCTCCATCTCGGTTTTAATAACTCGGGATGAACCCAAAGGTACCGTTTAAGTTAACCCTTTTTCCCTTTTGGGTAAAGTATATTTCTGGATTCAAGGAATGAACCTCACAAAAACACCAAAACAGAAAACTCTATTTCTATTTTGAACACCCGATTTCTTCCGTGGAATCGTCTCTTTTCTTTGTCTTGAATGCTTCTATTTAAACTGATTTGCTGCGTGTTGTATCCGTTGGGGAAGATCCTGTTTTTGATCCAGTTTCTCTTTACTGGGATATCGAAATATCCTTTCCTTTTTGGCGAGATCTTCTGGGAGTTTCTTCCAAGTTTCTTCATCGATTTTGTCTGCAAGGTGGCATATAGAATTAGTCTGATTTATGCAGTAAAAAGAAGAAGGAAAGATTCTTGCCTAAATGGAAAACTTCCCTTAGTCGATGTCGTCATTTGTCTTTCACTTCAAAATCCTCTGAGCAGAGTCGATGTCCTTCAGGTTGTTTTTGACATGGATGTCCTTGATGTGTATTGAGTGAATGGCCTTTGTTCTGTTCTCAACAGGGATTCTTCAGGCTGCGAGGCCGGGACGGACAGAATACTTGGAGGTATCGCACTCGGATTACCGACCCACGATACCTGCAGGTATCGCAGTGGACAGTAGCCTCGGTCCCGGGTTCGAATCCTCCTGTTTGCAGTTTTCTTTAATTTCTTCTGTTTCTTTTTCCTGTTTTCTGTTTATTTCGTAGAGTAAATAAAATTTCCAACTAAAAAAAGTGTATTTTCAAAAAAAGAGAGTTTAATCAATACCCCCTTTTTTCTGGGCCACTGACTCACAATACCTGCAGGTATTGCTACACTGAGTCGTCCCGAGCCCAGTCCCGAGACTCTCTGCTTGCTGTCTTATTTTATTTCCTTTGTTTTCTTTTCCTTTCTTTTTCGTTTTCTATTTATTTCTCCGAGTAAATAAAAATTTCGAAGAAAAAAGAGTTTATTTAAATTTTAAACTTTAATTTATTTTAAACGGAAATTCGAGCAAATCTTCTCAAAGAAAAGACACCCCTTTCGACTCGTCGTTTCATGAGGATACCACGAGGATTTTCCGGGGTCCCACAAATGGCGACTCCACTGGGGACTTACTTTAAGAGGGTAAAACTTGAAAAACCGGTTTTTAAAATTTTTGAGTAGAAAAGGAGAAATTAATTCTTGTGATTTTTATTATTTGGTTAGGCATCGTGCATACGGACCTCCATCTCGGTTTTTAATAACTCGGGATGAACCCAAAGGTACCGTTTAGGTTAACCCTTTTTCCCTTTTGGGTAAAGTATATTTCTGGATTCAAGGAATGAACCTCACATTCCGAGAAGTTCGTAAATTGATTTCCTCATGAAGCACTCGATTTTTTTGGGATTATGAATTTACATTCTCCCTTAAAGTTTTGCGAGAAATACACGGGTCACACTTCTATGAACTCCATAGAATTTGTGACGAGTGAGAGACATGAGTATGTTAGTTTTAGGTACCCGACCTTAAACCCATGAATATAGAACCTCGGTTACGTGCATCACCCATTTTGTATGCTATGTGCATCCTTGTCGTGATATATGTAAATCATGTGCTATGTGTTTTTTTTTAGAGTCGGTCTCATTGTTCGTTCCCCCAAAGTTCGTTTTTGCTTTGGCAATAGTCATTCAAAGTTAAAGACCTAAAGGTCTCGCAGGCCCAAATCAAAGAGGTTTGATTAAGCCCAAGATCTTAGCTTGATTTTGTCGACCCTTGGTTGTATTTGGGCCTAAAAAGGGTGTATCCGGTTGTTATTTGAATTCGAGTTCATTAAGGCTTTAATGTTGACTCAATCTTATGATAGCCCGATGGACCTTTCCCCGTACATAGTCTCATTTTAGGCTAGAGGTCATCATGCAAGCCCAATGTTGGGTGAGTCAAGTCAAAAGAAAAAAAAGTCAACATATACGTATGGTCTGCATTAGGTTGTTCATATAGGTCATTAAGTCATGGCATGCATCGGGTAGGCACGTGTCGGGAGTTGATGTTGTTCTAATGTGAAATTTCCATACAGGCAAAATAGGACCTAAAGAGTCAAGAGTCAAGTCTGGGCTAGGGTTGGATCTCGAAGGCTGATAAGTTTCTCACCGAACCCGACTGCAACATCGAACAGGAGTCTGTCCACCGGCACTGACGCGGATACCTCATCCCAAACTTCGCTCATAGACAGTGATATTGTGTCCATTCCGTCCGACTTCATGGCTGAAAATAACGATCACGATCAAGAAACCCATGGCCAACCTGTCACGGTAGCGGACCTCTCAGCCTTAGTGCAAGATATCCGTAGCCTGATTGATACAAGGGCCAACCAACAAGATCGTAGAATGGAAGGCGTCATCCAAGCCATTCAAACAATCAATAACAGACTGGGCATAGGGTAGGACCCAAAGGATGATGATAGAAGTGTGCACACTGAAAAGATTGTGCCCCGAGATGAGCAACTTGCGCCATTTCGGAGACAACAGGTCGATAACTGCGAGAACATCTTTGAGCGAATCCCTCAATTCAAGGAATATTTCTTGGACATTGGCTTACCAACTGCTTCTCAGGCCAAGCTTCCTGAAAAGTTCTCCTTTCCCGAGAAGAAATTTAAAGCCATGGAGAACCCCACTCATCATGTGCGTAGTTTTTCACGTATGATGACCTTAAAGAAAGTAGACCCCAGTTTATATGCTCATGTTTTTCCTTGGACCTTAAGCGAAGAGGTCTTAAAATGGTACTACACCTTACCAGTCGATGTCCAGGAAGATTGGGAGTCCACTTACAAAACATTCATCCAACAATATGCGGCTAGTCAAGATGCCGACGTAACCATGAGCGATATATAGCAATTAAAGCAGTATGAGGTGAATCATTCATGAATTACTTCAAACGCTGGAGTGCCCAAAAAGCTTTAATGACCGACAAGGTAACCATGGATTATGAGATCCAAATTTTCATACAGGGACTGAAACCAAGGTATGCTAACATGATGGAATGCCAATTAATCCCAGACTTTTAAGCTCTAAAGAAGCTGGGGTTAATGGTAGAGGTCAAGATAGAAGAAATGCTTCAATCTGGGAAGCTATCACTACCAATCGCAGAGTAGAGAACGTGGCCTACTACCAAGTCAAACAGGGTCTTTCCAAAACCCTAAGCTGCAAGGATCAATTGGGAGATCCCCTCATGTCGCGTCTTTTCGTTTCATATCCTCATTTTCAGAGTCAGTTGGGATATCCCAAGTAGTTTCTTTTTATGTACTCATCTTAGTTGCATTCAATAAAGATGAAACGTTTCATGATTATGACTCTTGTCTTCCCCGACCCTTCATTTGCTTCTAAACTGCTAAAGAAAGAATCTTGTGCTTGCATTCCTGATTTGAATTGAAGAGCTCACTCACCCATATGACCATCCAAGTCTTACACATCCATCTTCTCATATTTTCCACTCCATCTCACATCTCTATCACATTTTCTCTATTCTTTTTTGCCTACCACAGTCCAAGGTTAATAGAGAGAAGAGAGGCTAACTTCACCACCAAAGCGAGGTTAGGCAAAAGGAGAGACAAATAAAAAAGAGCGAGGCCAACTTGAGCACTCATCTAACAAGTTTGGCAAAAGGAGAGGTGAATGAGTAAAAGTTAAGAGGAGGGAAGCTAACCTGAATACCCATCCAACAGGTTAGGCAAAAGGGGATAATTCAAATCGACCAACAATCTTTAAAAGTGAATCTCACTATCAAATAAATCATGCAGCTGAAGAGGACATGCCTATGATAGAAGTTTTCCACCCTTTACCACCTACATTATCACCACCTTCATTCTCACCTAGCCGCTTTACCTACATTATTACCTTCTCACACCATCTTCTTAACCACCACATTTATGACCATCTCTTCCCTAAATCCATTTAACCCAACTAATGTGTTGCGGGTGATAAATATCATGGAGAAGGGAAATATAAATTGGGTTGTCGAGTTCAAAAAAAATACAAAAAAAATACAAAAAATAAAGAGAAAGAAGAAAGCAAGAATAAGAGGCAGTCGTCGGTTTACATTGGTCACTTGCACACATCTCAAAACCTTCATGTCTAACCTTCACACATATCCTTCCCATTAAACTTTCGACCCATCTCGAAGTCCTTCTTGAGGCATTGGTCAAAGCTGCACCTGTTGAACTACGAATGGCCTGATTTCACACTGGATACTTAGGAGAACCTCTTGGAGGCCCGACCACTACAATTCGCTTTAGAGAAAATCCATCATCAAATCAGTTGGTCTTTGACAGATAGAATAAAGAGTGGCTAGCTCGAAAACCTCACCAGGCGAGCTAGGCAAAAGGAGAGGAAACCTCACCAAAGCACACCCACCTTTTCCCATCAGACTTGGATCACCCTTCATACCTAAATTCATCAAACCATAGCCATTTGACCATCTCTTCCCTTATGAGATAAACCCACGAGACATGGTACTCCATCCATAGACCATCTCGTCCAATCCATCAGTTCGAACCTTGGTCCATCGAACTACCCATCCATTCACCACTTTGTCCAATACATCTAATCGCTACCCTGACCGAACCACTCACAACCTTATCTCGCCCTCTATTTGGGCATGAGTTTTCACTATCTTTTCCATCATTCCCATTTTTCACCCCATCACCTTGTGAGCTCTTCTGATTCGGTCATTAGTACATGTATGAGATTCGTCAGTTAATCCCTGCTTTCAGAACACCTGAGTGAGGGATAACTCCTTTAGCAGAACAAGATGCCAGCTGCATCAAAATAAGGCGTTACTTGAAGGTGACAACCACCTAGGTCAATCATTTCGACTCACCTAAAGACGCTTGTTCACTGATATTGGGGGCTTGGTGCTTACATGTTCCTACCTAAAAGAATCAAGAAGAATAGAAAAAAGGCAAGAGAAATCAAGACGACTTGTTGCTTGATCCTTCTTAGTGCTTGGGGTTCCTAACCATGACATCAAGATCGAGCATCCTGACAATCCCATCATGCAGCTTCAGTAGGTCGAGTCTTCCATTAATATCGTGTTCTGCAGCATTCCAACTGGGGGCTCGGTCATCACTCGATATCTGCATCATGGCAACTTACAAGGCAGTTCGACAAGAGAACTCATCATTTTCACTATTTTTCGTCTTGTCCTGAAACTCACTTTGAAATCGCCCTTGACACTTAGAGTTTTTGATTTATTTTTCCTTATTCTTTTTTTCCTCGGGAAAGTGGGGGCTGTTCATATCGCATACATGCAGCAAATCAATGTGCGTTTATTTTTTAGATCATGTGCATTTTTTCATTTTAAGTCACTCTAGTTTGCAGTTCAAGTCACATCAATTCGTTTTTCATTTTGAGTCATGTTAGTTTTCTAGTTTTTCCCTTCTTTCTTCTTGAATCAAATAAAAAAAAGGAGTCACACCATGCATTAAGATTAGGGCTACATAATAGAGTCTTGTATTTGTACATAAGGAAGTCTTGTATATGTAGCATAGCATGCATAAGCATAAGACCACATTTGCATTCCTCTCTCTCTCCCGCCCGAGCCTCAAAAGAAATGAAGTTATGACAGCTAGAACTCAAGCAAGCTCGCTTGGAATCTTGATCACCGTCGGACGTATCACCAAGAAGCTCCAAGGACGCTATCAATAAAGAAATTACTGGAGCTTTACGAGAATTAATTTGAGAAATAAATCATTTTTCGGGTTAAACTCTAAAATAGATCGCAATTTTTATGAGAATTAATTTGGAAAATAATTTATTTTCTGAGTTAAACTCTAAAAATTTAATTCATAATGTTCACGAGAATTAGTTTGGAAATAACTCATTTCTGAATTAAACTAAGAAGACCGAGCTACATTTCAACGACATCGGGAGAGACCGAGCTACATTTCAACGACATCGGGAGAGACCGAGCTACATTTCAGCGACATCGGGAAAGACTAAGCTACATTTCAACGACATCGGGAGAGACCGAGCTACATTTCAACGACATCGGGAGAGTTCGAACTACATTTCAACGACATCGGGAGAGACCGAGCTACATTTCAGCGACATCGGGAAATACTGAGCTACATTTCAACGATATTGGGAAAGACTGAGCTACATTTGAACGACATCGGGAGAGACTAAACTACATTTGAACGACATCGGGAGAGATTGAACTACATTCGAACGACATCGGGAGAGACTGAACTACATGTGAGCAACATCGGGAAAGATTGAAAACCTCCAAGCTATACTTTGATCATCATCTTACTCAGACTCGATCAAAGTGGGGGCTAACTGTAGACACCCGAAAAGTGTCTTATAATTATGTAATTTATTTTTATTTTTATTTTATCTTTATTTTAGTTTAGGAAAATGCCAAGAATTTTGAAATGCAAAACAAAAGATGAAGAAATGAAGGAAAAACCCCTAAAACCCCAAAAAAAAAAGCCATCACAAAAAAAGCACAATCAAACGACCCAAAAGTAAAGCTGGCACGCGCCCAAGCGGATCGACCGGGGCATACCTGCAGGTATTCTAGTGAGTTATGCCCGACCCAGGCCACCTCGGGAAACGTACCCACCTCGGAAAGCGTGCAACTGGGCTTCTCCCAGGCCCAACATACCGGCAGGTATTCTGTCGGGTCGGGCCGGGTTGCCTCGGGAAGCGTGGTCCACCTCGAAAAGCGTGCAACTAGGTTTCTCCCAGGCCCAGCATACCAGCAGGTATTCTATCGGGTCGGGTCGGGTTGCCTCGGGAAGCGAGCCCACCTCGGAAAGCGTGCAAATGGGCTTCTCCTAGGCCCAGCATACCGGTAGATATTTGGGCGGGTCAGTCCCGACCCGGTTTACCTTGGGAAGCGCGCTAACCTAGGGAAATGCGTAGCTGGGCGCCTCCAAAGCCCAGCATGCCTGCAGGTATTCTGGGCGGGTTCTGCCCGACCCGGGACGCCTCCATCCGCCTTAGGAAGCGTGCCATGACCTAATTTTTCGCGCAGCCGGGCCTGATACTTGGCGGTATCACGACCATTTTCCCCTCTCATTTTGATCTAAAATCTCAACCCTAATTTCTCCTATAAAAAACCCTCTCATTCCCCATTTCAACCCCACACCGAAATCACCATGGCGTATTGACACTTAGTGATTTCATCTTCTCTTCTCACTCTCTATTTCCTTCATTTTTGCATACACTTTAACTGGCATTTTATTTGTTTCTATCTCTTCTCTATTCATATTATCTTGTAACTTGAGTTAACCCTAAACTCGACCTAAATAATATGGATTATTCGTGAATCAAGGTACGCTTGTATTTAATTCTTTTATTTCTTGTATTTATTTCTCGATTACTATTGCATTTGTATGTAACTAAATAACATTAATCACGATAATTAATACTCCGTTCTACTCTCTTTTTCCCCTTCTCTTTTTTTTTAACTGGTTTAGTAAAGTCCGTTCGTTGAACGGGCGGATTCGGGAATTTTATTCCCGAATTCGTAACCTTACCCCCGGATCCGAATGTCGTGGTTTGTGGAGTCACTTTTTTTGAGTTTATTAATTCTCGTTCAAAAATTAATTGGCGACTCTCTCCTCTTTTCTTTTTTCTTTTTTTTATCTTTCAGGTTTCATTTTCTTTTCGGATTTCAGAAAGCGGATTGCGAAAATAAAAGTTTTTTTAGGTCCGGATCCCTAAGTTCGAAAGTAGGCTGTGAAACAACCCTAGAGGGGGGGGGGGTGAATAGGGTTACTGAATTTTCTGCACAATTCACAACTTAATAAAGGACGTTAGGTTCTAAGTCACAATGGACTAAGAATTTCCTTAATAGAAAGTATAAACAGAATAGATAAAGGACTAAATATATGAATTGAATAACCTCCTTTATTGTGAACAGATCGTGATGAACCTAGGATGAATGTCCTTAGGTTTTACAAAGAACCAAGCGCCTTACAAGGACGCTTCTTATTTTCTCAAAGCAACACACACCAAATTCAATCTTTGGTGGCAACACTCTGTCGACCCTAATTCCTTCTAGAAGTCGACTACACAAGCAACAATCAATCCTAGATCCGTGAAGGATTGATTTCACTCAAACTCTTCGCAACACAAGTTCTCACAAAAACACCAAAACAGAAAACTCTATTTCTATTTTGAACACCCGATTTCTTCCGTGGAATCGTCTCTTTTCTTTGTCTTGAATGCTTCTATTTAAACTGATTTGCTGCGTGTTGTATCCGTTGGAGAAGATCCTGTTTTTGATCCAGTTTCTCTTTACTGGGATATCGAAATATCCTTTCCTTTTTGGCGAGATCTTCTGGGAGTTTCTTCCAAGTTTCTTCATCGATTTTGTCTGCAAGGTGGCATATAGAATTAGTCTGATTTATGCAGTAAAAAGAAGAAGGAAAGATTCTTGCCTAAATGGAAAACTTCCCTTAGTCGATGTCGTCATTTGTCTTTCACTTCAAAATCCTCTGAGGAGAGCCGATGTCCTTCAGGTTGTTTTTGACATGGATGTCCTTGATGTGTATTGAGTGAATGGCCTTTGTTCTGTTCTCAACAGGGAGTCTTCAATCTCCCTCCTTTTGAGTGAAAGACAAAACAAGATACAAGCATAGTATGTGTAGCATATATAACGCACATAAATCATCATTCATACAGGGATATAGCAAAAAGAGTTTAGTTTGGTTGTACAGACCCTAAGAGAAACAAAAACATACTATGCATAGTTCATCTCCCCCTTTTTGACTTTCAAGCAAAAAGGAAACAGGAGGAATGTTTGGCAAAGCAAAAAAAAAAAACAGTTTTCAAAATAGAGAAGGAAAAGCAGTTTTAGGACTGGGGTTCTGCTGGGGTAGTATCGGGAGCAACGATGGGAGAGCTTGGGTTTGGAGTACTTGGTAAAGCCTGCATGCCTGCTGGAGCAACATCCTTGAGAAGAGAGATGGCAGCAATGATTTCAGAGCGGTTCTCACGAAGGGCCTTGATCTCCTGTTGTAGTTGGCGAACTTCTTGATGAAGGGCCTCAACAGCAGAGTTGATGTTGGAAAGGTGAGTTTGGAGAGCGTCAGAGGCATCCTTTGCAGCAGCAGCAGAGCTTGATGCTTCTGTGGCCTTTATCTCATCCAAATGAAGCCAGAGGCTATTTGGTTGCTGCTGGTATCCAAGGGAAATGAGGAGAGAGGGGCAAATTGTGGGCAAATTGATGGAGGATATCTCAGCAGTGTCAAGGGGAACATTGCAATGGCGAAAGATCTTGGTTAACAAGTTCCCATAGGGAAGGGGGCCTGAAGGTGAGGCAGCAACTTTTAGAAAATGTTGAACGACTAGTTCCCCAATGTCAGGATGGCGATTGTTGAGGACGTTCAGGATAAAGATGGCACAGGCTTCGTTTATGGTTTCCTTGTTTGTACCCCGGGGAAGGATGGTCCTTACCAGGGTATAGTAAAGGAAACGGGCTTCAGACTTTAGACCAGTGTATTGTGTATTTTTCTGTTCAGTTGGGCGGGCAAATTGCCAGCGGAGCTCTTGTTTGGGGTCTGAAGGGATGGGTAAAGGTGGTTTGGTTGGATTGGGTTGAATACGAAGGATGCGCTCAACTAGGGTGGGGGTCAGCAAGATTTCAACACCAGAGACGAGATTTCACAGAAAGACGTTTGGTGTCTGGGATGAGGTTTGCAAAGAACTCAATAATGAGGGATGGATAAATTACCGGCTCACAGTCGAAGAAGGTGTAACAGCCAAGATCCTTCAGGGTGGAGAATGAGGGAAAGATGGTGAGGAGGGAATCAGCGTCGACATTCTCACAGCATAATATTTGCCGGTTGGCGATGGTTTGAAGACGCTGGTCGTGGGTGATTGCATGAAGAGGTTGAGGTTGAGATTGGAGTGCAAGAGCGGTGGATGAGGATGAGCGAGATTGAGGGGATTCTGGAGGATTAGGAGACGACTTGCGAGAGCGAAGTCGTTTGGCAACTCCTGCAGGAGGAGATGGGGCAGTGTTTTTAAGAGCGGGACGTTTTTTCATGGTGGGTAGGGCAGAGAAAGGAGAGAGAAGAGGAAGAAAGGTGGGGTAGATGATGATGGAGACTGAGATGAGGGGGATGGGGGTAAAGGGTAAAAAGGACGGTTTAAATAGAAAAAAAGGGGGTGGTTGTCTGGTTGGATAAGGGAGAGGGCAGTAAATGGGAAGGAGTGAATTTTGAGGGAGTTACTGGGGAAGGTGAATATGGCAGTTGGGGTTAATTGATAATGATGGGATGTTTTTGGAAAGTGGGAAAAGGGAAATGATTTGAAAAGATGTTGAAGGGGTTATTTATGGGAAATGGTGACTGTAACCGTGTGGATTTATTTTGGAAACTGACGAGAGGAAAGAAATTAGTTTAAATTTTGAAAAGAAAATTTGAGTCAAGCAAATCAGTTATGGAAGAACTGTTTGCTAAACGTCATTGCCATGTTTTTTGATGTGATGAGAGAGAGAGGTTCAGTGGGGTTCCGTGACAATAATGTCAAGGACCTTGATGAGCCTATAGGGATGAGAGCGTACCTGGGGATAGAGGACTTTTGCTCCCCCTGAATAGAGGGATGCTAGCTCCCCCTCAACTGGTCATCAGGTTGCAGCATGCCAAGTTCCCTTTGATTGATGATGAATTGCTCAGTGGGAAGGGCCTTGGTAAAGATATCTGCCAGTTGTTGATGAGTGGGGACAAAGTCCAGTGTAATGTGGCCTTTGTCAACATGATCTCTGATAAAGTGATGTCGTACTTCAATGTGTTTGGTACGGGAGTGCTGAACTGGATTTTTAGTGATTTGGATTGCACTCTTGTTATCACACTTGATGGGAATTTTTGAAAATTCTATCCCAAGGTCCTTCATCTTTGTTTGATCCATTGTGGTTTGAGCACATACACGTCGCTATGTATTCCGCTTGGCGATGAGAGAGCAACAACGTTCTGTTTCTTGGATTGCCAAGAAATTAAAGAAAAACCGAGCATTTGGCAGCCTCCAGATGTGCTTTTTCTATCTGTTCTGGAACCGGCAAAGTCAGCATCTGTCTATCCAAGGAGGTTCAGGGAGTTGTTCCTAGGATACCATAGACCAAGGTCCTTGGTGCCTGCGAGATATCTCAAAATTCTTTTGACAGCAATCAAGTGAGATTCTTTAGGAGCACTTTGAAATCGAGCACATAGACAAACACTAAACATGATGTCTGGACGACTTGCAGTTAGATAAAGTAGAGATCCTATCATACCTCGATACTGCTTGTCAAGAACGTCCTTACCATGTAGATCCTGATCAAGTTTTAATGTGGAGGACATTGGGGTACTGCAGTGTTTAGCTTTTTCCAACCCGTACTTCTTCAGAAGTTCTTTGACATACTTACTTTGGTTAAGAAAGATACCATCACTGTCTTATTTGATTTGTAGGCCAAGAAAGAACCTTAGTTCTCCCACTAGACTCATCTCAAACTCCTTGCTCATTAGGTCGGAAAATTCTTTCACTAGATATTCATTAGTAGCACCAAAGATAATGTCATCTACATAAACTTGAATAATAGTAGAGTTCTGACCTGAGGTTTTGATGAACAGTGTTTTGTCGATGAGACCTCTTGTGAATCCATTTTTCAAAAGAAAGGAACTTAGTCTCTCATACCAAGCTCGGGGAGCTTGTTTTAGTCCATGAAGGGCCTTCTGAAGTCTGTAGACATGAGTGTGTGGATCTTGTTGTTCGAAACCTGGAGGTTGCTCCACATAGACTTCTTCCTTTAGGTATCCATTGAGGAAGGCACTTTTTACATCCATTTGATACAGTTTCATGTGCGTTGATGCAGCGTAGGCAAGGAGTATCCGAATGGCCTCCAGCCTTGCAACAGGTGCAAAGGTTTCGTCATAATCAATGCCTTCTTCTTGGTTGTATCCTTTAGCAACTAGTCTTGCCTTGTTTCTTGTGACCGTGCCATGTTCATCTAACTTATTGCGGTAGACCCATTTCACACCAATGACTGGATGGTGTTCGGGTCTTAGGACAAGTTTCCACACTTTGTTGTGCTCAAATTGATTCAATTCTTCTTGCATAGCTAGGATCCAATTGTTGTCTTTTAGGGCTTCTTCAGGTCCTTTGGGTTCAATCTGAGAAACAAATGCGTGTAAGTCACAAAAGTTTCTAAGTGAGGATCGAGTTCTAATACGCTTCCGGACACAAAGCGCATTGTTTACCGGATGAGCGAGTTTGAACACAAGGTCCTTGATGACTCCTCGATGTTCTGTTGTGCATTATCTTGAGGAGTTTCTGTTGGTGAAGGTCCTTGTTCTTCACTTGAGGAAGATTCCTGTTCTTCACTTGAGGAAGATTCTTGTTCTTCATTTCAGGAAGGCCCTTGGGCTTCATTTTCCTCATGTTCCGAAGATTGTTGCAAGTTGTCATCAGGAGGAGGTTCTTCATTTTGTTGAAGAGGACCGTTCTGGAATATACGAGGGGCATCCTCGTCATCATCATCTTGAAGGATCCGAATTTGATGGAGGACCTTTCGATGAAGTGGTGGTAGTTTCATCGAATACAAATTGGATTGATTCTTCCACCTTTTTAGACGCTTTAATGTAGACTCTGTAGGCCTTGCTAGATAAGTTGTATCCTACTAGAATTCCTTTTTCACTTTTTGGCTCAAATTTGCTTAAGGCCTTCTTACCATTGTTATGAATAAAGCATTTGCATCCAACGGCCTTGAGGTGAGCTACATTTGGCGTTTTACCCTTGAACGGCTCATAGGGTGTTTCATCTGCTTGTGTTTCTGTAAGGTCCTTTGCCATGAGACAAAGGTTTGCAATTTCCTCGGACTCACTTTCACTTTCACTGCCTTCACTTTCACTCCATGTGGCAACCATGGCTTTGTTGTTTAATCTTTTTCCTCTGAAATCGCTTTGTTCCTTGACTTTCTTCACATGAGGACATTCTCTGACCAGATGATTTGTTGCACCACATGCGAAGCATTTATATTCATTATCATCCTTGGTTTGAATTTTACCTTTGGGTGAAGGTCGTTTGGAGGATGATTCTCTCAGATAGCCACGGAATCTGGATTCTTTCAGATAGTCGTCTGAAACCTTTAGCTAGCATGGCCATGGTTTCTTCATCATCATCCTCTGATTCTTCTTCTGGTTCCTTGGTGCTTTTGAGAGCAATGTCCTTGGTCTGACTGCCTTCAGACAGTCGTATCTCATGTGCAAGAAGTTTGCCAATCAGCTCTTCTATTTTCAAGGTCTCTAGATCTTGGGCCTCTTCTATCGCCGTTACTTTTGGTCCCCACTTGTGCCTAGGAAGACACTGAAGGACCTTGTTCACTTGTTCTTCATTGGAATAGGATTTTCCGAGGGACTTGAGATGGTTGATGATTGCACTGAATCTTTTGAACATTGACTCAATGGACTCATTTTCTTCCATCTTGAAGCCTTCATACTTTTGAACTAGTATGTTGACCTTGGTCTTCTTTACTTGGTTTGTTCCTTCATAGGTTGTGACCAAGTAGTTCCATATCTGCTGAGCAGTATCAAAATTAGACACTCTTTCAAATTCATTAGAGTTAAGACTGCAAATTAAGAGATAATGTGCATGAGTATTTTTCTTTGCTCGCTCTTTTTCTTTAGCTGAATACTCAGATCTTGGTTTATCACTTGTTGTTCCATCCACGCGATGTCTGAGGAGTAGGGTAATTCCCTTTGGTGACTACGTCCCAAATGTCCTCATCTTGATTTCTCAAGAAGATCTCCATTTGGCGTTTCCAGATTCTGTAGTTGTCACCTGTCAATAAAGGTGATCTGTTCCATGAACGTCCTTGACTTAAGTCTCCCATGTTGTGATCTCCCATGATCTTTGCCACAGAGCGATTAGTCTCTGAATTTTCAGTAGACCAAGCTCTGATACCAATTGAAACAACCCTAGAGGGGAGGGGGTGAATAGGGTTACTGAATTTTCTGCACAATTCACAACTTAATAAAGGACGTTAGGTTCTAAGTCACAATGGACTAAGAATTTCCTTAATAGAAAGTATAAACAGAATAGATAAAGGACTAAATATATGAATTGAATAACCTCCTTTATTGTGAACAGATCGTGATGAACCTAGGATGAATGTCCTTAGGTTTTACAAAGAACCAAGCGCCTTACAAGGACGCTTCTTATTTTCTCAAAGCAACACACACCAAATTCAATCTTTGGTGGCAACACTCTGTCGACCCTAATTCCGTCTAGAAGTCGACTACACAAGCAACAATCAATCCTAGATCCGTGAAGGATTGATTTCACTCAAACTCTTCGCAACACAAGTTCTCACAAAAACACCAAAACAGAAAACTCTATTTCTATTTTGAACACCCGATTTCTTCCGTGGAATCGTCTCTTTTCTTTGTCTTGAATGCTTCTATTTAAACTGATTTGCTGCGTGTTGTATCCGTTGGGGAAGATCCTGTTTTTGATCCAGTTTCTTTCTTCGATATCGAAATATCCTTTCCTTTTTGGCGAGATCTTCTGGGAGTTTCTTCCAAGTTTCTTCATCGATTTTGTCTGCAAGGTGGCATATAGAATTAGTCTGATTTATGCAGTAAAAAGAAGAAGGAAAGATTCTTGCCTAAATGGAAAACTTCCCTTAGTCGATGTCGTCATTTGTCTTTCACTTCAAAATCCTCTGAGCAGAGTCGATGTCCTTCAGGTTGTTTTTGACATGGATGTCCTTGATGTGTATTGAGTGAATGGCCTTTGTTACTCTCAACGAGGATTCTTCAGTCGCGAGGCCGGAGATGAGAATACTTGGAGGTATCGCACTCGGATTATCGACCCACGATACCGCAGTATCGCAGCGATGATAGCCTCGGTCGGTTCGAATCCTCCCGCTTGCGCTTTTCTTTAATTTCTTCGCTTCTTTTTCCTGCTTTATTTCAGAGAGTAAATAAAATTTCCAACTAAAAAGTGTATTTTCAAAAAGAGAGTTTAATCAATACCCCTTTTACATCGACTCAATACCTCACAATACTGCGAAGTCGCCCCGAGCCCATCCAGACTCTCTGGCTTGTCTTATTTTATTTCCTCTGTTTTCTTTTCCTTTCTTTTTCGTTTTCTATTTATTTCTCCGAGTAAATAAAAATTTCGAAGAAAAAAGAGTTTATTTAAATTTTAAACTTTAATTTATTTTAAACGGAAATTCGAGCAAATCTTCTCAAAGAAAAGACACCCCTTTCGACTCGTTGCCATCATGAGGATACCACAGGGATTTTCCCGGGTCCCACAAATGGCGACTCCACTGGGGACTTACTTTAAGAGGGTAAAACTTGAAAAACCGGTTTTTAAAATTTTTGAGTAGAAAAGGAGAAATTAATTCTTGTGATTTTTATTATTTGGTTAGGCATCGTGCATACGGACCTCCATCTCGGTTTTTAATAACTCGGGATGAACCCAAAGGTACCGTTTAAGTTAACCCTTTTTCCCTTTTGGGTAAAGTATATTTCTGGATTCAAGGAATGAACCTCACAAAAACACCAAAACAGAAAACTCTATTTCTATTTTGAACACCCGATTTCTTCCGTGGAATCGTCTCTTTTCTTTGTCTTGAATGCTTCTATTTAAACTGATTTGCTGCGTGTTGTATCCGTTGGAGAAGATCCTGTTTTTGATCCAGTTTCTCTTTACTGGGATATCGAAATATCCTTTCCTTTTTGGCGAGATCTTCTGGGAGTTTCTTCCAAGTTTCTTCATCGATTTTGTCTGCAAGGTGGCATATAGAATTAGTCTGATTTATGCAGTAAAAAGAAGAAGGAAAGATTCTTGCCTAAATGGAAAACTTCCCTTAGTCGATGTCGTCATTTGTCTTTCACTTCAAAATCCTCTGAGCAGAGTCGATGTCCTTCAGGTTGTTTTTGACATGGATGTCCTTGATGTGTATTGAGTGAATGGCCTTTGTTCTGTTCTCAACAGGGATTCTTCAGGCTGCGAGGCCGAGACGGACAGAATACTTGGAGGTATCGCACTCGGATTACCGACCCACGATACCTGCAGTATCGCGAAGCGATAGCCTCATCCCGGTTCGAATCCTCCCGCTTGCGATTTTCTTTAATTTCTTCTGCTTTTTCCGCTTTCGCTTATTTCGTAGAGTAAATAAAATTTCCAACTAAAAAAAGTGTATTTTCAAAAAAAGAGAGTTTAATCAATACCCCCTTTTTCTGGGCCACTGACTCACAATACCTGCAGGTATTGCTACACTGAGTCGTCCCGAGCCCAGTCCCGAGACTCTCTGCTTGCTGTCTTATTTTATTTCCTCTGTTTTCTTTTCCTTTCTTTTTCGTTTTCTATTTATTTCTCCGAGTAAATAAAAATTTCGAAGAAAAAAGAGTTTATTTAAATTTTAAACTTTAATTTATTTTAAACGGAAATTCGAGCAAATCTTCTCAAAGAAAAGACACCCCTTTCGACTCGTCGTTTACCGCGAGGGATACCACAGGGATTTTCCCGGGTCCCACAAATGGCGACTCCACTGGGGACTTACTTTAAGAGGGTAAAACTTGAAAAACCGGTTTTTAAAATTTTTGAGTAGAAAAGGAGAAATTAATTCTTGTGATTTTTATTATTTGGTTAGGCATCGTGCATACGGACCTCCATCTCGGTTTTTAATAACTCGGGATGAACCCAAAGGTACCGTTTAGGTTAACCCTTTTTCCCTTTTGGGTAAAGTATATTTCTGGATTCAAGGAATGAACCTCACATTCCGAGAAGTTCGTAAATTGATTTCCCACTCATGAAGCACTCCAATTTTTTTTTGGGATTATGAATTTACATTCTCCCTTAAAGTTTTGCGAGAAATACACGGGTCACACTTCTATGAACTCCATAGAATTTGTGACGAGTGAGAGACATGAGTATGTTAGTTTTAGGTACCCGACCTTAAACCCATGAATATAGAACCTCGGTTACGTGCATCACCCATTTTGTATGCTATGTGCATCCTTGTCGTGATATATGTAAATCATGTGCTATGTGTTTTTTTTTAGAGTCGGTCTCATTGTTCTTTCCCCCAAATATCGTTTTTGCTTGGGCAATAGTCATTCAAAAGTTAAAGACCTAAAGGTCTCGCTTGGGCCCAAATCAAAGAGGTTTGATTAAGCCCAAGATCTTAGCTTGATTTTGTCCAACCCTTGGTTGTATTTGGGCCTAAAAAGGGTGTATCCGGTTGTTATTTGAATTCGAGTTCATTAAGGCTTTAATGTTGACTCAATCTTATGATAGCCCGATGGACCTTTCCCCGTACATAGTCTCATTTTAGGCTAGAGGTCATCATGCAAGCCCAATGTTGGGTGAGTCAAGTCAAAAGAAAAAAAAGTCAACATATACGTATGGTCTGCATTAGGTTGTTCATATAGGTCATTAAGTCATGGCATGCATCGGGTAGGCACGTGTCGGGAGTTGATGTTGTTCTAATGTGAAATTTCCATACAGGCAAAATAGGACCTAAAGAGTCAAGAGTCAAGTCTGGGCTAGGGTTGGATCTCGAAGGCTGATAAGTTTCTCACCGAACCCGACTGCAACATCGAACAGGAGTCTGTCCACCGGCACTGACGCGGATACCTCATCCCAAACTTCGCTCATAGACAGTGATATTGTGTCCATTCCGTCCGACTTCATGGCTGAAAATAACGATCACGATCAAGAAACCCATGGCCAACCTGTCACGGTAGCGGACCTCTCAGCCTTAGTGCAAGATATCCGTAGCCTGATTGATACAAGGGCCAACCAACAAGATCGTAGAATGGAAGGCGTCATCCAAGCCATTCAAACAATCAATAACAGACTGGGCATAGGGTAGGACCCAAAGGATGATGATAGAAGTGTGCACACTGAAAAGATTGTGCCCCGAGATGAGCAACTTGCGCCATTTCAGGACAACAGGGTCGATAACCTGCAGAACATGCTGAAGCGAATCCCTCAATTCAAGGAATATTTCTTGGACATTGGCTTACCAACTGCTTCTCAGGCCAAGCTTCCTGAAAAGTTCTCCTTTCCCGAGAAGAAATTTAAAGCCATGGAGAACCCCACTCATCATGTGCGTAGTTTTTCACGTATGATGACCTTAAAGAAAGTAGACCCCAGTTTATATGCTCATGTTTTTCCTTGGACCTTAAGCGAAGAGGTCTTAAAATGGTACTACACCTTACCAGTCGATGTCCAGGAAGATTGGGAGTCCACTTACAAAACATTCATCCAACAATATGCGGCTAGTCAAGATGCCGACGTAACCATGAGCGATATAGCCGCAATTAAACAGGGCGAGGGTGAATCATTCATGAATTACTTCAAACGCTGGAGTGCCCAAAAAGCTTTAATGACCGACAAGGTAACCATGGATTATGAGATCCAAATTTTCATACAAGGACTGAAACCAAGGTATGCTAACATGATGGAATGCCAATTAATCCCAGACTTTTAAGCTCTAAAGAAGCTGGGGTTAATGGTAGAGGTCAAGATAGAAGAAATGCTTCAATCTGGGAAGCTATCACTACCAATCGCAGAGTAGAGAACGTGGCCTACTACCAAGTCAAACAGGGTCTTTCCAAAACCCTAAGCTGCAAGGATCAATTGGGAGATCCCCTCATGTCGCGTCTTTTCGTTTCATATCCTCATTTTCAGAGTCAGTTGGGATATCCCAAGTAGTTTCTTTTTATGTACTCATCTTAGTTGCATTCAATAAAGATGAAACGTTTCATGATTATGACTCTTGTCTTCCCCGACCCTTCATTTGCTTCTAAACTGCTAAAGAAAGAATCTTGTGCTTGCATTCCTGATTTGAATTGAAGAGCTCACTCACCCATATGACCATCCAAGTCTTACACATCCATCTTCTCATATTTTCCACTCCATCTCACATCTCTATCACATTTTCTCTATTCTTTTTTGCCCTACCCTGAGTCCAAGGTTAATAGAGAGAAGAGAGGCTAACTTCACCACCAAAGCGAGGTTAGGCAAAAGGAGAGACAAATAAAAAAGAGCGAGGCCAACTTGAGCACTCATCTAACAAGTTTGGCAAAAGGAGAGGTGAATGAGTAAAAGTTAAGAGGAGGGAAGCTAACCTGAATACCCATCCAACAGGTTAGGCAAAAGGGGATAATTCAAATCGACCAACAATCTTTAAAAGTGAATCTCACTATCAAATAAATCATGCAGCTGAAGAGGACATGCCTATGATAGAAGTTTTCCACCCTTTACCACCTACATTATCACCACCTTCATTCTCACCTAGCCGCTTTACCTACATTATTACCTTCTCACACCATCTTCTTAACCACCACATTTATGACCATCTCTTCCCTAAATGCATTTAACCCAACTAATGTGTTGCGGGTGATAAATATCATGGAGAAGGGAAATATAAATTGGGTTGTCGAGTTCAAAAAAAATACAAAAAAAATACAAAAAATAAAGAGAAAGAAGAAAGCAAGAATAAGAGGCAGTCGTCGGTTTACATTGGTCACTTGCACACATCTCAAAACCTTCATGTCTAACCTTCACACATATCCTTCCCATTAAACTTTCGACCCATCTCGAAGTCCTTCTTGAGGCATTGGTCAAAGCTGCACCTGTTGAACTACGAATGGCCTGATTTCACACTGGATACTTAGGAGAACCTCTTGGAGGCCCGACCACTACAATTCGCTTTAGAGAAAATCCATCATCAAATCAGTTGGTCTTTGACAGATAGAATAAAGAGTGGCTAGCTCGAAAACCTCACCAGGCGAGCTAGGCAAAAGGAGAGGAAACCTCACCAAAGCACACCCACCTTTTCCCATCAGACTTGGATCACCCTTCATACCTAAATTCATCAAACCATAGCCATTTGACCATCTCTTCCCTTATGAGATAAACCCACGAGACATGGTACTCCATCCATAGACCATCTCGTCCAATCCATCAGTTCGAACCTTGGTCCATCGAACTACCCATCCATTCACCACTTTGTCCAATACATCTAATCGCTACCCTGACCGAACCACTCACAACCTTATCTCGCCCTCTATTTGGGCATGAGTTTTCACTATCTTTTCCATCATTCCCATTTTTCACCCCATCACCTTGTGAGCTCTTCTGATTCGGTCATTAGTACATGTATGAGATTCGTCAGTTAATCCCTGCTTTCAGAACACCTGAGTGAGGGATAACTCCTTTAGCAGAACAAGATGCCAGCTGCATCAAAATAAGGCGTTACTTGAAGGTGACAACCACCTAGGTCAATCATTTCGACTCACCTAAAGACGCTTGTTCACTGATATTGGGGGCTTGGTGCTTACATGTTCCTACCTAAAAGAATCAAGAAGAATAGAAAAAAGGCAAGAGAAATCAAGACGACTTGTTGCTTGATCCTTCTTAGTGCTTGGGGTTCCTAACCATGACATCAAGATCGAGCATCCTGACAATCCCATCATGCAGCTTCAGTAGGTCGAGTCTTCCATTAATATCGTGTTCGCAAAGATTCCAACCGGGGCTGGTCATCACTCGATATCTGCATCATGGCAACTTACAAGGCAGTTCGACAAGAGAACTCATCATTTTCACTATTTTTCGTCTTGTCCTGAAACTCACTTTGAAATCGCCCTTGACACTTAGAGTTTTTGATTTATTTTTCCTTATTCTTTTTTTCCTCGGGAAAGTGGGGGCTGTTCATATCGCATACATGCAGCAAATCAATGTGCGTTTATTTTTTAGATCATGTGCATTTTTTCATTTTAAGTCACTCTAGTTTGCAGTTCAAGTCACATCAATTCGTTTTTCATTTTGAGTCATGTTAGTTTTCTAGTTTTTCCCTTCTTTCTTCTTGAATCAAATAAAAAAAAGGAGTCACACCATGCATTAAGATTAGGGCTACATAATAGAGTCTTGTATTTGTACATAAGGAAGTCTTGTATATGTAGCATAGCATGCATAAGCATAAGACCACATTTGCATTCCTCTCTCTCTCCCGCCCGAGCCTCAAAAGAAATGAAGTTATGACAGCTAGAACTCAAGCAAGCTCGCTTGGAATCTTGATCACCGTCGGACGTATCACCAAGAAGCTCCAAGGACGCTATCAATAAAGAAATTACTGGAGCTTTACGAGAATTAATTTGAGAAATAAATCATTTTTCGGGTTAAACTCTAAAATAGATCGCAATTTTTATGAGAATTAATTTGGAAAATAATTTATTTTCTGAGTTAAACTCTAAAAATTTAATTCATAATGTTCACGAGAATTAGTTTGGAAATAACTCATTTCTGAATTAAACTAAGAAGACCGAGCTACATTTCAACGACATCGGGAGAGACCGAGCTACATTTCAACGACATCGGGAGAGACCGAGCTACATTTCAGCGACATCGGGAAAGACTAAGCTACATTTCAACGACATCGGGAGAGACCGAGCTACATTTCAACGACATCGGGAGAGTTCGAACTACATTTCAACGACATCGGGAGAGACCGAGCTACATTTCAGCGACATCGGGAAATACTGAGCTACATTTCAACGATATTGGGAAAGACTGAGCTACATTTGAACGACATCGGGAGAGACTAAACTACATTTGAACGACATCGGGAGAGATTGAACTACATTCGAACGACATCGGGAGAGACTGAACTACATGTGAGCAACATCGGGAAAGATTGAAAACCTCCAAGCTATACTTTGATCATCATCTTACTCAGACTCGATCAAAGTGGGGGCTAACTGTAGACACCCGAAAAGTGTCTTATAATTATGTAATTTATTTTTATTTTTATTTTATCTTTATTTTAGTTTAGGAAAATGCCAAGAATTTTGAAATGCAAAACAAAAGATGAAGAAATGAAGGAAAAACCCCTAAAACCCCAAAAAAAAAAGCCATCACAAAAAAAGCACAATCCAAAGCATTAAAAGTAAAGCACGCACGCTGGCAGATCAGAACCGGGGCATACCTGCAGGTATTCTAGTGAGTTATGCCCGACCCAGGCCACCTCGGGAAACGTACCCACCTCGGAAAGCGTGCAACTGGGCTTCTCCCAGGCCCAACATACCGGCAGGTATTCTGTCGGGTCGGGCCGGGTTGCCTCGGGAAGCGTGGTCCACCTCGAAAAGCGTGCAACTAGGTTTCTCCTGTGCCCAAAGATACCAAAGGTATTCTATCGGGTCGGGTTGCCTCGGGAAGCGAGCCCACCTCGGAAAGCGTGCAAATGGGCTTCTCCTAGGCCCAGCATACCGGTAGATATTTGGGCGGGTCAGTCCCGACCCGGTTTACCTTGGGAAGCGCGCTAACCTAGGGAAATGCGTAGCTGGGCGCCTCCAAAGCCCAAAGATGCCTGCAGTATTCAGGCGGGTTCGCCCGACCCGACGCCCATCCGCCTTAGGAAGCGTGCCATGACCTAATTTTTCGCGCAGCCGGGCCTGATACTTGGCGGTATCACGACCATTTTCCCCTCTCATTTTGATCTAAAATCTCAACCCTAATTTCTCCTATCAAAAACCCTCTCATTCCCCATTTCAACCAGAAATCACCATGGCGTATTGACACTTAGTGATTTCATCTTCTCTTCTCACTCTCTATTTCCTTCATTTTTGCATACACTTTAACTGGCATTTTATTTGTTTCTATCTCTTCTCTATTCATATTATCTTGTAACTTGAGTTAACCCTAAACTCGACCTAAATAATATGGATTATTCGTGAATCAAGGTACGCTTGTATTTAATTCTTTTATTTCTTGTATTTATTTCTCGATTACTATTGCATTTGTATGTAACTAAATAACATTAATCACGATAATTAATACTCCGTTCTACTCTCTTTTTATTTTAACTGGTTTAGTAAAGTCTGTTCGTTGAACGGGCGGATTCGGGAATTTTATTCCCGAATTCGTAACCTTACCCCCGGATCCGAATCTCGTGGTTCGTGGTTTGTGGAGTCACTTTTTTTGAGTTTATTAATTCTCGTTCAAAAATTAATTGGCGACTCTCTCCTCTTTTCTTTTTTTTTTTTTATCTTTCGGGTTTCATTTTCTTTTCGGATTTCAGAAAGCGGATTGCGAAAATAAAAGTTTTTTTAGGTCCGGATCCCTAAGTTCGGAAGTAGGTGCGGCGGACGGACGTAATACTGGCGGTATTCGGCGACCACGGCCGGACGACTTCGGTCGGGACTCCGCTCCCGGATTACCCACCCACGATACCTGCAGGTATCGCAGTGGACAGTAGCCTCGGTCCCGGGTTCGAATCCTCCTGTTTGCAGTTTTCTTTTATTTCTTCTGTTTCTTTTTTCTGTTTTTTGTTTATTTCGTAGAGTAAATAAAATTTCCAACTAAAAAAAGTGTTCAAAAAAAGAGAGTTTAATCAATACCCCCTTTTTCCGGGCCACTGACTCACGATACCTACATGTATTGCTACAGTGAGTCGTCCCGAGCCCAGTCCCGAGACTCTCTGCTTGCTGTTTTATTTTATTTCCTCTGTTTTCTTTTCCTTTCTTTTTCGTTTTCTGTTTATTTCTCCGAGTAAATAAAAATTTTGAAGAAAAAAGAGTTTATTTAAATTTTAAACTTTAATTTATTTTAAACGGAAATTCGAGCAAATCTTCTCAAAGAAAAGACACCCCTTTCGACTCGCCGTTTACCGCGAGGGATACCACGGGGATTTTCCCGGGTCCCACAACCATACAAAGATTTTATGGGTTTACATACTTTATTCTCATGACCCTTTTCAACAAACCCCACGGGTTGTTCCATATACACTCCTCTTCTAGTTCTTCATTTAGGAATGCCGTCTTGACATCCATTTGATGGATTACTAGGCTAAAGCTATAAGTACTCTTATAGTTGCAATCCTAGCCACGGGTGCATAAGTATCAAAGTAATCGATACCATATCTTTGAGTAAAGCCCCTTACTACTAACCGGGCTTTAAACCTTTCTATGGTACCATCTACCTTCTTTTTGCGCTTAAAGATCCATTTTGATGTAATAGGTTTACATCCCGGTGGTAAGTCTACTAAAATCCAAAATTTATTTTTCTTTAATAGAGTCTATCTCATCTTGTACCGCTTCTTCCAAAAGGAAACATCTTGTGACTCCATGGCCTCTTTGAAAGTTTTAGGATCCTCATCTACATTGTAGATGTAGGGAGTCTCATGCTCGATAGAGCTCCTATATCCCTCTACTAGGTAGACAACGAAATTTGATCCATAGTCCTTGGATTTCCTTATTCTCTTACTCCTTCTTATTTCCTCAACATCTAGTTGAGTTTCTTGAACTACATCCTTTGGAATCATGTCATGAATGACATCCTTGGGTCTAGGAATTGAAGAGAATCGAGTCTCATCAAATATTGCATCTATTGACTCTATTACGGTGTTCACCGTTATGTAGTCATTTGGTTCAATAACCATAAACCTATAGGCTTTGCTTTCAAAAGCATAGCCTATAAAGATGCATTCAATTCCTCTTTCACCCAATTTTCTTTTCTTTGGTTCCGAGACCCTTACGATGGCCCGACACCCCCATACTCTAAAGTGCTTTAGAGTTGGTTTTCTTTTATTCCAAAGTTCATATGGGGTTTTAAGATTTCCTTTGATAGGAACTCTATTTAAAACATAACAAGCCATTAATAAAGCTTCACCCCAAAATCCTTCACTTAAACCGGAGTAAGATAGCAGGGAGTTAACAATTTCTTTTGAGAGTCCTATTTTTCCTTTCGGCCACACCATTTTGTTGAGGTGTATAAGGTGTCGTTGTCTCATGCACCACACCACAACCTTGAAAATAAATTTGGATCATAGTATTCACCACCCCTATCGGATCTTAGTCTTTTTATTTGGGCCTCACATTGTAACTCACTTATGGCTTTGTATATTTTAAACTTGTCTAAAGTTTCATCTTTTGAATGCAAAAGAAATACTTGACAATACTTAGAAAAATCATCAATGAAAGTCACATAGTATCTTTTACCTCCTATAGAAGGAGTGCTATAGAAATCTCCTAAATCACTATGAATCAATTCAAGCAATTTAGAATTTCTCACAATACTTGGAAAGGAACTTTTGGTGTTTAGTTAACATGCATGTTCTACACTTCTCTATCTTATCATCCAAAGATGAAATTAAACCAAGATTAGACATGAATTTGAGTTTCTTATAATTAACATGTCCAAGTCTTGAATGCCATAAAGAAGAACAAGAACCAAGCAAATAAACGGAAACAATATTCTTATTGCCACTTGTAGCGTTAAGCTTAAACATATCACCACATGCATAGCGTTTGCCTACAAAGACCCCTCCCTTAGACAAAACATAATTGTCCCCTTCATACACTTGCTTAAACCCAAACTTACTCAAGAGAAAACCCGAAACAAGATTCTTACATATTTCTAGAGCTGAATACACATCATTTAAGAGCAATGTCTTTCCGGAAGTGAATACAAGTTCAACTTGTCCTATTCCTTCCACCTTGACCGGGGAGTTGTTGCCCATAAAAAGCTTCCTCCCCTCTTCAATGGGTTAGATAGTCTTGAAGAGAGAGCGATCAATGCAAACGTACCGAGCCGCACCCGAATCAACCCACCAAATATCATCGCTCGAAACAACATTAATTTGGTCTTTAATCATGGCTACGAAGGGTCCATTGGACTCCTTCTTACCACCATGATTCTTAGTGTTGTTGTTCGAAAGCCCATGCTTTTTCCTCCAAACCGGACATTCCCACTTGGAGTGACCCGGCTTGTCGCATTCCCAACAAACCATTTTTGGTTTCTTACTGCTCTTGTTCTCAAACTTATTCTTGTTCTTTGTTCCTCTTGTGTTCTCTTGAACCACTTGCACCTTGGAGGGATTCTCCTTGGTAACATCCTGCATTCTCAATTCCTCCTCAATACGGAGATGGTTAGCCAAACCCTCAAGTGATATGGGTTCCTTAGAATGCATTAAGGTTCTCTTAGTTTCTTTCCATGAAGGGGGGAGCTTTCCAATTATTGAAGATACAATATAGGACTCATCTATGTGGATCTTATGTTGAACAAAATTGCTTAATATATGTTGAATTTCATGTAATTGGTCAAGAACTTTCTACCTTTAACCATTTTAAAATTATTAAATTGGCTAAAGAGAAAGTTTTTACTTGTAGAATCCTCCGACATGTACTTCGCTTCGAGCATCTCCTAAAGCTCCTTGGCGGACACGACGTTTTGATAGACGTCGAATAGAGCATCCGTCATCCCGTTGAGAATGTGGCCTACACAAATGTAGTTGTCGTTCTCCATCTTGAGCCGACGCCTCGTTTGCTCCGTCGTCTCGTCTTCACCCTCCACCGGAACGTCTTGGGTGAGCATATACACCACTTTGAGAGTGGTGAGCATGAAGTGCATCTTCTTTTGCCATCTACAAAAATCAATCCCCTCAAACTTATCCAACTTTTGAAAGTTGTTGGTCATGTCTTTCAAGGAGTGAGACATCGTGGATAAGTCTTAAGATTGTTGTGAAAAACAATGAGATGGATAAAGGAACCACGGAAGATGGAAGATGGGGGATCACTTGGGTGGCTAAGAGTCGAAGGCAAGCCCGTCTCCCCTTAAGACTTATTCACTAGACCGTGAAAAGACTCAAGGGTAAAACCTAACTTCTTGTAAGCAAAGTTACAAGATTTTTCAAAGTAATCAAAGAGTTGCTGCAATCAACACCTTAAGAATGTGTTGAATGCTCTCTAGAAATGAAGAAGATGAAGAATGAGGGTGTGGATGAATGGTGAATTCATCCACCTTATATAGAGAACCTTTGGAGTCATAAGGAGGTCAAACCTTCCAATTGCATTGGGCATAATCCAAGGGATTTAGGTTGAATGATATTAATGAGAAATCATGACTGATTTCTCAGCAATATCATCCAAAATCATGACCAAATTCATTTCAACAGGAGGCATAAATCATGGGATTTGAAATTCAATCCCGACTGTGATCAACACGGATCATGTTAGATCAACACTTTGTCTGCGTGCCAAAGGCATTTCCAAAACTTTGTCTCTAGTTCCTACGTTCTGGGTGAGCAGTAAACCATTAACTAGCTTTTTCTAGTAATTTTGCCTTCCTTTTCTTTTCATTTTTCTTTTGTTTAATTAGTCAAGCAATTAGGTTTGAGTAACTACAAGAGGGGTTTTGGTTGACAATTCTTAGTTAACAGTTGGTTTTATTATTTTTAGTTCATAGTTAAATTAGTTTAATTTATCATTCGCTTATTATTAGTTTGCTAATTTTGTTGGACAAAGTTTGATAACAACTGTTTTCGTGGGAACGATCTGTATTTTCCAGACTACATTACAAGTGGACATCATGCGCTTGTGGTCCTAAGTCAAAATCAACAACAAACAATTCATCTACATACCCTTTAATGGGAGCTATCCCCTAAACTTTATGGACGCATCACGCATACATTAGACCTATCTTAATATTTGTGTTACTCCTTTCCTATTTGTGTTGACCACCTGTTAGCCTATTAAATCGGTATACTTTTTTTGATAGGGAAAACCGGTATACTATAAAATGACCAAATAAACTTTTGTCCACCCAAAAAAAAGAAAAGAAAATAATTAACTGTAATTTTTTCATCTTAATTTCAACAATGACAAATGTGTCCAAAAATTCAAATATAATATTTTTCTTATTTCTATAGTCTAAATCTGATTCGGACTTAGATTTAGATCTTCTAAAAAGTTATATAATAAACACAAATTTCTTAAAAAACCCTAGCCTCCACTTTCTTGAAGGGGCTTCCACCGATTCTTTTATCGATGGTAAGCTCCAACTTGATTGATTTCTACTCCAATTGTTAGTTTGGTTTTAGTCTCTTTCTAGAGTTTTTGTTCAGTTGGTGTGGTCTAATACATCTACTTTCAAATCGCTATAGTACGGGTTGTGTGGTTCTCAGTCATCGAATAAATCGAAGTCGAACATCAATAAGATTAGTATTAGTTATTTGGAAGTTAAATCTCATATCTATGTTTTAGATTTACAATTGTTCAATGACTTGCTATTAATGAAATCTGTGATTTTTAAAAAACATAAACACAAATTTCTTATTCCCATTTTGACCAACCTAGCTATACATTTAACCCAAACTTAAATTTTTATTGGTTTAGCTAATGAGCTCGAGTGCTCCACCACAGACCCACTACTTATATATATTCAAACACAACAGTGCACATGTACACCAACTGTTCAAGATTCTACGATTTACCGGTCAACAACAGTCAACTTATATATTCAAAGTTGAAACACAAACCCAAAAACCGAATCCAGAATTCTCAAAGTGGATATAGAAGCATTCTGGAAATCATTTTATTCTTTCGATCAAAAACCTAAACATGGCGTTCAAAACTGTCTGCATCCTCATCTTGTTGACTGTTGCAGCAAGTTAGTTTCTTGCTCTTTTTTTAGTTAATTTCAACTAAACTTCTGCATGCATGATAATTGTATATATATATATATATATATATATATATATATATATATATATATATATATAGTGCTTATTCATGCTTATTCTTTAACACACCAAAATTCATTCTTTACATAAACTTACTCACTGACATTTACATATATATTTAGCTAAATATATTCATTTACTCATGCTTAATTAAGAGATGATATTGTGATTGATGATGTTGTAGGTTACCCAGCAGCAACAGGATGCAAGGTTGATTATGAGTGCACAAGGGTCTGCTTAGGGAAAGGCCATTGTGTTGGTCGCAAATGTGTGTGTTGGAGTAGCTTCGACTCTCAACCTGAATGTTACAACGATGAGGAATGTGTTGCACTCTGCCAATTTGGCAAGGGTCATTGCACCAACGACAGATGTATTTGTAGGAATTAATGTTCCAAGTCATGATTTTTTTTTTAGGGCAAATCATCCAATATGTGTCATGTGTCTTTTAAGTCAAGTTTTGTACCATCGGTTTTAGCTTAATAATTAAAATTCTCCAATTGTTATATATGTTTATCTCTTGAGTACTCTTTATTTCTTTCAAAAATGTGTGCTTATTGCTATCTTGTGTGGATGTCATAATATAGAGTGTTTTGCGCTGGTCAAATTCATGGGTAAATTGGATTGGGTATTTTTTTTTTCATCAAAATTTATTAGAATTGTGTGAAACATATGATTTTGCAAAGAAAAGGAATTTGTTGAGTTGATTCACTATGGCACGGTATGGTGTGGTGTGAAATTGTGGCGGACATGGTGGAACTGTGGTGGGTTTTTTTTGTATATATATTATATAAATATTGTATTGGAAATTGTACAAAAAGTGAGTTGAGATATTTTATTGTTTTTTTATGATAAATATTGTATTGGTAATTGTGAAAAGGTAATTGGAAAAAGTAATTTGTGGTGGGTTGTGGTAATATGCGGTGAACTGTGACCAACCGCATAAAAGAATAGGGCCAGAACTTTAATAGGGATAAAGTCTTTCACATGCTTTCGAAAGGATTTTACTAAGAAAGAATAGAATGAAAGCCCTTTCTTTTGTACATTAAACTATATTTTGAGAAATTCTGTTTAATAAACTTAAAGGATTCTCTTCTATGAATCAACTCACGAATGTCATTTATTTATTAGTATATTTATTGTACCTCAATAGCCATAAAGTTTTGAAATGTCATAAAATGATCAAGTTTTATGTTTTTAAAAATAAAAGGATGAGTTTTAATTGATTTAAGTTACAAAGAAATATGTGTAACTAAAAACGGGTTGTTAGTCACTAAGGGCCTATTAAATTCATTTGTAAAAAACAGTTTGGTAAAAGTTAAATTTTGTTAAATTCTGATAAGTTTTGGAAAATTTACGCCAAAATATCAAAATTAATTTTTATTTTTATGTTTGGTATTGGTAAATTTTGGTAAATTTAGACAAAAATTGGTAAATTTTAGTAAATTGGAGTTACCCATGAATTTTACATGCCCTAAGTTACTTGTTCTTGGCAAATCAAACCAATCTAATTTGTGAATTCTAAAAAGGAAACTCTTAAACCAAGTAAGGGTAAGCATGTTATTTATACTTAAATATGATGAGGAATATCACAATATATAGTTTCTTGATCATCCTCCCTTAGAAAGGTTAAGTCTAATGCTTGCTAACATATAGGTAAGTGTCCAAGTATCTTCTTACATGCTAAGAATGATTAATATGGTTAAGAGTTAGGCCCTGTTCTTTTATATGGCTGACCGCGGTATAGCGCGATGCAGTGTGGTGGAATTATGGCGAGTTTGGTGGAATTGTGGTGGATTGTGGTGGGTTATTGGTAAGTTGTGGTGAGTTTTGTTTTTTGTAAATGTAAATTGTATTGGTAAATGTGAAAAAGTTGATTGTGGTGGATTGTGGTAAATTGTGGTGGATTGATATGTTGTGGTGGGTTCTAGCCAAGTGCAGTGTGTTGTGGCACCGCAACCAGCCAACCATATAAAAGAACATGGCCTTAAGGAATTTCAAGGAGTTGACGGCGATAATTCCGAAGGTGAAGCTTCTGAGGAGGAGCGTCGCTTGGATGATATATATGTCAATGACAATGGTCATAATTTTTTATAACGGTTGAGTGTAGTCTTGGAAATTGAGGCTCCAAACGCTAAAGCCAATCCCCAAACGCTAATATGGGTAACGTTTGAATTTTTTTGTGAAACGCTATGTCAAACTCTATCCGCTAATTCTAAACGTTATTTTACCGAACACTAAAAATTTGATAAAATAATATTTTGACTGATCAAAACATTAGAAGCTCTTTTAAACGTTGTTGCCAAACAAGGCCTTAGTCACGTGAATCTCCATCACTCTCTTAGTGATATTTCACGGAGTTGATAACTAGCTTGCATGCTTCGCTTGATATATTTTTGTAAGTCCTGTACGTTAAATGGTAACAACGGGGGCAATTATATGGTCGTTAGTGAGCAGCAGGGCGTCAATTTATTTTGACGATAAAAAGGACGACACTTATTATTTTTGACGCCCTATAGCAAGGTGTTGGCCAGACGTCGTCAATTTTGCGGTGAAACAACTTTCATTGCCTTACGAGTAGGACGTCAAAATCAGCTGATAACACGTTGTTGAATAGTTAGTGAAAGATAATAAGGAAATAAATGTATTGATTCTATCAAATGTCCAACATGGATAGAATAGGGTTGTCTCTAGCTCCTAGAGAATATAAATAGGTTTCCTATTTATTGTCCCACATGGGGAAAATAAAATAACCTATGGCTCTTTATAAGTTAAGGAGTCATATAAGTTTATAAGTAAATAAACTTTGGACTGTGCTAGTTTGTGCTTGGGTTATCGCACTCGCGCGGTGTGGGCTGTAGGGTGCTAGAGGCGCTTATTAGGCGCACTTGGCACTTGAGCTCGGAGCTTTAGGAGCAAACAACTAAATAACATTTATTTATTATTATTTTAGGGTTTTCCTTTTTAAACAGTTTGATGCAGTTGGACAGGAATAACTGCCAAACCGTCAATCCTGTCCAAAAGCATTGTATCTGCATGGTTATCCTTATCCATCTAGAACTTCTCACCAGGGGAATAGATCACATGAGCATGTGCCTTATATGAACATGTGAGCATCAAAGCATTTCCGGCGGACATCAAGTATTGTTTTCATGAACATCAAATATCCAACTTAATTGACGTCCACCATTCATATTTGATGTCCATGAAAATAGTATTTGATGTCCGCCAGAAATGCTTTGATGCTCACATGCTCATATAAGATCCATGTTCATGTGATCCATTCCCTATATATATATATATATATATATATATATATTGTTAGGTTTTAAGTTATCTATTTCCTAAACAGATACAGATTAATTGGCGGAATATTATAACAGTTATAAACAATTAATCAAAACAACTGCAGAGGCTTTAGTAATTATACCTGATCGCTAATTCCTGCTGAAGAAGAGGTTTACCTTCCAGATTCCAATGCTGAAACCCTCTACTGAAAAGTCCACGCAGCACTCCGGGAACTCGATTGCTAGATCGACCCGATCGAGACGAATCTCAATCTAAGATGTATGTGAGATTGTTTCAGGAAACTGATAGTATTTCCTGAAACTAGAACTGCAAACTAAAAGAGAGAGGAACTCAGGAAATCACCCTGGTATCTCTCTAAGAGTCGTAGGCAGTTGGTGTGGAATAATCTCTCCCAGAGACCCCTTTATATAGTGTTTAGAAAACCTAGGGAAAGAGTTCAAAACCCTAAAGGGCCGAATTAATACGACGGCGCATTTTCTGGGCCCAACACGGTCCGTGTTGGACTCCAGAGAGTCCAATTATTCGGCCCATGGACACCACGGACCGTGGTGTCTCAACACGGACCGTGTTGGGTCAACACGGTCCGTGTTGAGCCCAATTTGGTCCGTGTTGGGCTGATTTTTCACAGAAATCAGTTTCCAACTTTTCTAAACTTGATACAATATCATTTAGGTTACATACATTGTTCCAGGGCACTGACTTGTGTGACCCAGTAGGACCAAATAATATAGTTGTAATTAAACATATTTAATTACCAATTATAGAGGTCTCTAGCAAGACATATACTCCCTCTGTTCCATATTAATTGACACTTTAACTAACTTTTTTTGTTCCAAAATAATTGTTACTTTCCATTTCCCAATAACTAATTTAATTATTTAACTTTAATAATTATGTTAACTTTTACTTTTTTCAATGAATAAAAACTACTCCTACTCACATTCTCTCACTACCTACACCTTGATATCCGAAAAAGCCTCTTAGAAAATAGTGTTATTCAATTATATGGGTAGTTTTTTTAGTTAAACATTGGTATGTGAAATTTTTTAAAATATGTCAATTAATATGGAACGGAGGGAGTAATTACTATATTACTTTGGTTTAATCTCCGTGTGTATCGAACATTGTCGGGACATTCCCAACAATCTCCCACTTGTCCCACAAGTGTTCGATTCCTTGAATTCCCTTGTCACTTACTGTCTCATGTTCGGATAAGGTAAGCTGATGTCATCCTTATGTAAGGTCCGAAACGTTCCTCGGTCTCCGAGTTTAGACTTTGAAAAACAGATGATCAACTATTGATTCAACTGAGCTCGGCCAAGCATTTTCAGTCCAATCTCACCGAGTGGCCACCGAGACAACTGTCCCTAATAGGGAGGACAATGCCATCTTGTTCAGACACACATTCTCACATGATCCAACTGTAACCCAGACACCGCCTTTATAGCCTCTTTACGAAGACGTTTGTGGCGCTCCAAAGTCACAGAGACCATGTAGTCTATGTATTGAACTCGGATTTCGAATTTTGAGTAGTGAGAGCTCTTGTGACATTCCTAACTTAAAGAGTTCCCACCTGTCATCGGTAGTTGTTCTCAACAGTACCCATGTGATTGATTTATGATGTCATCACATCACTATGATCACGAAACTTGATCATCACCTTAATCATACATGCTAATTGTGTTGATATTATCACTGTTCCTACGTGATAATACAATTAGGAACCAGGTCGACCATCGACCAAGACTAGCGTTATCAAGTTCACTAATGGGGTTTCAGAAATCGAACCTCATCCAATTTCCCATTTTGAATGCGCTAACCTTTTTGGACATTTACATAATTCTAAACCACAATTGATGTAAATTTTGGAATCTTATTCTCAATGATGAATCAACAAGGCCATAATTCATGAACAATTCATGCAAATTTGACTTGTTAATATTCCGGAATGTGTTTAATACATATTGCCCATGCATGACTATCATGCTATAACTACAACAGGGGTTTAGTACATAATACTTGTAATGAACCTCATACATATACCATCTCACTAATGACCTTTCATATAGGAAGATATTTCTGGAACACATGTTTGGATTCATAGTGAGCTTCAGTTCCTTTGCTTGAGTGATGGCTCCTATCAATAAGGCTTCATTTCTCTCGCAAGACTAGAAACATCACTCAGTTCTAAAAACGAACTTCGCAATCCTAACAGTTTCTGCCACAACTTCTAAAGCCGTGTCATACTTGTCTTATTTGTAGAATTAACCGCATGTCATGTTAGGAACTTCTTCCAGTTCATCTCAATACCACTCAATACAGATTGTATAATTTTCTCTGACCTTTCAGATAATCATATTTCTCTGCATGAGTGTAGCATCAATGCAACTCTTCACACTTAGCTTTTATCAACCACTTTAGACTTAGGACACATCCTTAGTTTTGCTTATACATATACAATGTATATGTTATGTTGGACTTTGAACATCTCATGGCATACATTAATCTCATGCCTGAAGCATGAGTTATATGTCTCATCCTTCTTAAAACTTCTGATTGTTTTGAGACAATCAAATTCCGTAAGGACATGCCATGATTTTGGAAATTAATCCATTCTCGAAGTGAGTTGAACTATTCAACACCTAGTTAACTTTGATTCAAACAATCAAAATCTTTAATCTATCATTATAAATCTTGTCTCCAAGAAAATTCTTAGCCCCACCAATCCTTCACTTTGAAAATTATTTCCAAGTCAACCTCAGTAGAAGCAACATTGGAATATTCTTCTTAGTAGGCAGTATGTCAATCACATACGATATCAGAAAACGCATTGCTCCCACTGAACTTCTTGTAAACACAATATTATCTTTGGCACTTCCCGATGTCAAACCTTTTGATATCCCGTCAAGAAGGTCAATGATTCCAACTCCTAGAAGCTTCCTTAAGACCACAGATGGTCTCTTGAAGTTTACAAGTATTCCAACAAAAGACCACTCAGTTGTGTCAAGTACACACCTTTCTTCAAAATCTAATTTTGAAGTCAGTCTTGATGTCTATCTTAATGAACCCATGTTTTGCCTTAAAACCCTCATATGCCTGATGGCTCACACCTTCAGACAAATCAACCAAGTTCTAAACTTGGTTGAATACATGGAATCCATTTTAGAATTGGTTGCATGAAATCTTGATTTACTTAAAGCTTCTTTGATGTAGATAGAGTCATTACTTTCTAAAAGTAACATCTCACGTTCATCCATAGAAGATCGATATCTTTGTGGCTGACGGAGTTGTTTACCTGACCTTGCTTGGAGTAATGTTCATGACACCCTCTCCTCAACGTTTTAAGAAACTTCAACTGCCTCAACCTTGTTCTTAATTTTCCGACAAATAGGAAAATTTGAACTAGGATCAAGTAGCGGAGTTTCATGTGATGATTATAGTGTTTTGTGTCTCTCGAACTTCGGTAAGTTCAAAATCTCTCCCACTCTTTCTTTTAAAGAATAACATATTCTCTAAGAAGAAAGTATTTTGAGACACAAACACTTTCCTCTACAACAGTTTGTAGAAGTGATACTCCTTTCTTTCAGAAGACGGTTCAAGAACCTCTCTTCTCCTAATGCTTCCGATAATCTTTATTCAGTAATTAGAGCTATGGTTAATTGCGTGTATCCCCAAAAGGTAATCGGCAATGTTGACTCAACCATCATTGATCACACCATATCTAATAAGGTGTGATTCCCGCTCTTAGATACGTCATTGAGATGTCGTATTCTTAGAGGAGAGAATCATGAAACAATTCCATATTCTCTGGAATGGTCAATGAAATCTTTGGCTCAAATTCTCACCTCTTCAATCTAATTGAAGGGTTTTTGATTTTCTTGCCAAGTTGGTTTTGTACTTCACTTTGAAACTCTTTGAACATTTTCAAAGGATTTGGACTTGTATGTATTAAGTAGATATACCCATATCTACTAAAAATCACACCGAAAGTGATGAAATAGTACAGTAAACCTTCTTCTAGCACTAGTGCTCATAGGCCCACATACATCAGTATGTATGCATCCTAATAAGTCATTAGCTTGTTCACCAATTCCAATAAAAGGTGATTTTAGTCATCTTACTCATCAGACATGCTTTGCAAACATTGAACTTTTCAAAGTTTAGGTTTTCCAAAATCTCGCTATGCGGTTCGAATACATTTCTGATTAATATGACTTAAGCTTATAGTGTCATAATTATGTTTCATTTGAGTCATTTGTTCAAACTCTTGGCTCAACCATTAGCATCCTTTCGATCTTATCTAGGTGCTCTCATTGTTTCGCCAAGACTACTTCATTTTGGAAATCTTCAAACTATTTCAACATTCCAGCTTCAGATGAATCTCATAGACATGAATCACCATGTGTTATTTTATTCATCTTGAAGATTTGAAGTAATTCACCCCTTGTACTTGTGCTCAATTGGTCTATATACATCCATATGCATGAGTGTTTGTTGGCATGTTCACCCTTTCTTGTAAAAGGTACAGTCATGCTTTGCATACATCACATGTTTCAAAGTCTTATCATTCAAAAGTCTATCACTGTGACGCTTCTGAATGCGCTTTGATTAGCATGACTTAATAGATAGTTACAAGTTTTATGTTTGAACAAGGGTTATTCCTTTTAAACCTTTTGGTTTCGATGTGTTGGGTGTGTTTATCCGAGATCCTCTCTCTCTCTCTAATTGAGAGTAAGAAACACTTATAATGAGAACATAGAATCACCTATATATTTCTCTTGAGGAAATGGATAAACAACCAACTCTTCATAAGGAACTACAACTAATTGTATGTTCCTATTTGTAGGCTGACTCTCATCCTTCAAAGCACATCTACTTTGCTGTAGATACTGCACATTTGCATAAATGCGAGTTTCACAGCCGGTATCTTATACTCAAAGTGGGTTTAATAAGGGTAGTGTGTATCATATACGCATTTGCCTAGAATTGAAATCATATCTCAAGTCTTCCTTATAGTTATTCACGCTCCCAGTGTCATACATGATCTGGTTGTTAACCGATTGCTGTCATTGGTTGGGTATGTACAACTGTTTGTCCTTACCTTTCCTTTGACTTCTTGTCTTTAATAGATTTCTTAAATCTTTATTTTCCCTTTGACTAAAGACTATCTTTGGTCGCCAATCTTTTAGCTAAAGGGGATCTGAGGTTTCTCATATTTTAAAATAGTCAAATTATTTCTAAACATGAGCGCCAACAATTGGCTCTTATGTAGCTCAACCGAGACTATCTGGTTATTGGTTTCGTAAAAATATTCATTCATTCTTCATAAATGATACTTATAAAACCTGCAGATGTTCCAATTAGATTTAGAATGTAATGGTGTAGTGGTAAAGGTAAAGTTTTGTAAGCTTGAGGTAACGAGTTCGAATCATACCCCACTTTATTTATCATTTTTGGACTATAATACACTAACCTTAATTTTACTTCATATGAGGGTCCATTTTTACTGATCACCATAAAAAAAATGAGTACCTTAATATAAATAAGCCCAAAAAATTATTATATTAGTGTCTAATTTAAAAGATTGGAATATTACAATTCAATATTATAAAGATCGTTATAGTATGATCCCACAATCCATCGTCTTTGTTTCTTGCTTTCCATTGTATTGCTACCATCAGAATTTTATTCTCCAAAAAAAAAGTTTCGCTACCGAAAATTTGGGTAGTGTAATGCATTACACACCCAAGTGACCCCGACAACTTTTATTCACAAATACAAATTTGTGTAGTAAAAATTGTCCTACAAATGACAGAAGGTGTACACTCAACCAAAACCAGGAGAAAGATCCACCATTGAATATTTTACGAGCAGAAACAGACAATGTTCCCATGAACAAAGAAACTTCCCACATGAAATTCTTGCAGCTAATATCAGTTAGTAAAAATTTCCCATGTAAAATTCTGGCAGATGATATCAGTTCGTGGCCTTTGTAGCGGAAGAGTTGGTTGGGGGATCTTGGCTGGATGATCCACCGTCTTCTTCAAGTATCTTGCCGTCTTTTGGAACCAAGCATGGTATCCCATCCACTATCTACGGTATACGTTTTAGACATGAGAGGTGTTATTGACAATCAAAGAATGCTAGTTGGGAACACACAAGGCAAACAAGAGTACTTGAGGTTAAAATAAAGCATATTAGAATGTAAGTAGGACTGAAGCAGGTTTTTTGAGCCTAAAATCAGATTCGGAGAACAAAAATGTGAAAATATTGTATGTACTCAGACGAAATTTATCAATGTCAAAATTCGTACGAGTAATTGATGACCATACCCCATTTTTCTAGCCGGACTGAAGCAGGTTTTCAGGGCGTACGGTTTTTGACGTCTTAATTCGGATACACTCACAGAACCCAAACCTGTGAATTGTTGATACATTTTTTCAACATTTTCACCTAAATTGTATGTGACTGGGTCCAAACCCGACTATCCGAATATTTTATAAAAAGATTTCTTGAAAAAATGGACTAAAAATACCTTAGAACCAAGTTTTCTCACATACAAACCTGTTTCTGCACGATCCCTCGACCTTAAACCTATGACATTGGAAGCCATGCTTGAAATGAGTAACTGTACCAAAAAGGCCAGAAGTTCAACTGGGTTCAGGCCGGTTTTGACGTCAATAATCAATATGCTTTGGTCAAGTTCAGACTTGAGAGCATTCTTAATGAGTTGAAGACTAGAGAAGAAGAGTAATATGAATCCAAGGGTCTCTCGAGTAGCACAGTGAAGACTAGAGTAGAGTAAAAACAACTGCAAAGTGCAAGATTACCAAAACATCTCTATGCTAATGGCTTGCTCTCTTCAGCTTTTCTGGCTCAATTTAATATCCCATAGCACTAAACCCGATACTCTATTCTTTCGGTGGGTACGTAGCAGTTGGGTAAGCAAATTTGGGTAGATATGGATACGTTTGGGTAATTTATGTAGAAGCAAGTAATGAATTGGGACAATGACATTTAAATTCTCTAACTTAGACGACCATGACTAAAAATTCTCCAACATTGAAATGAATCAAACTCCAAGTCTCCAACATTGAAAGTTCTGCTTGTTGGGATGATGACATTCATATTCCATAGCACTTAGATGACCATGATCTCACCACAATTACTACTTTCAGGACAACTCCTAACATCATCTAGTTGTTACTTGCAAAGCTGACCAGACCCAAAACCAAACCGACCTGGTTTTCCAAACCTAGAACATAACAAAACCCGGAATACGGGGCATAGAACACGACCTGACCCACCCGAATTGACAGGTCTACTCGCATCACATCAGTAGTTACTATGGGTAATCACCAATTGTTACAACTAATTGCCAATCACCTATACTAAACTTAGGTTTTCTAACCCCTAAAATGCTGCAATTTTGACCTTGGTTTACATAACACCATACCAAAAAAAGAGCTCTGAAAAAAGAACTAACCGGAAAGGAAACCCCAATTTCATCACTGATCAATGAGTTTGTCTTCTCACAGAACCTGTAATTACCCAAAGCTTCATCAATCATCATACCAAAAACCAAAACATAATTTGAATGGAAAAAAGAGAGAGAGAGAGAGAGAGAGAGATAAAACCTCAAGGGCTTTTTAGTTAAAGGGCAAATCAGAGATTCAGAGAGAAACTTGCTAATCCCAACCCCAGCATTTGTCATCACTACTCTGCTCACTTTCACCGTTTTTTCCCTCTCCCAATTCGTTTTTCCCCAAAAAGTTTGGCCCCATAAATATAAAATCCCACATTTTGCAGTAAAACGTCGTCGTTTGATGTATGACTCAAAACGACGTCATTTAGGTTCCTATTGGATTCAAACGACGTCGTGTCAGTAACTCAAGCTCTTTCCTTCTCGGTGTTGACCCTAATTTCTGAATGCAGCCCTATGATTTGGACTCCAATGGATTGAGGTTTATGGCCGGAAGAAGCACAAGTTACCAGCTTTAATGGCGGAACCTAAATCAGATCCCAACCACACCCATCAAATTCAAAACCCAGTTGCAGATGAATGGCCAGAGTGTTAATGCGATGCATTCTTCGTCTCAAGAACCCTAATTTCTCTTTCTCTTTCTCATCTCCTCCGCCATTTTCATTTCGATGGTATTCTTCTGTTTCTAACATTTCACACTCTACTTGGGTTTTGAACTGCCTCAATCAATGCACAACGAGGTCTATCTTCCATCAAATCCATGCCCAGTTGGTAACTTCAGGTCGTTTACAAAACCCTTTTCTTGCTAGCAAGTTGCTCAAGTTTGCATCCCTGTTTGAGGATTTGGGTTACGTTTTGTTGGTTTTCAAGAGCGTCAGATTTCCAGATATTGTTTGTGTTAATACTGTGATTAAGGGTTACTCTACGAGCTCTGTGCCGCGGGAGGGTGTTGTTTGTTATTATGAGAGGGTAAAATCTGGGGTTGCTCCGAATTCTTTCACTTTTCCGTCATTGATTGGCTGTTCTGCCAAACTGGGTTGTGTTCGGACTGGTGGAATGTGCCATGGGCAAGCAATCAAGCACGGTTTTAATGGTGTGATGGAGATTGAGAATTCGTTGATTCATATGTACGCTTGTTGTGGGGTCATTGACTCTGCTGTGGATGTGTTTTCTGCCATGTCTGAGAGGGATTTGGTGTCCTGGAATTCGGTTGTTGATGGGTTTGTGAAGATGGGTGATCTGAGCTCTGCACACAAACTGTTCGATGAAATGCCTGAGAGAAACATGGTCTCGTGGAACCTCTTGATGACGGGCTACTTACGCGGGAAGAACCCCGGGTGTGTGTTGAAACTCTTCAGAGGGATGGTTATGAGCGGATTGTCTGGGAACGATACAACCACGGTTAACATTCTTGCTGCCTGTGGGAGATCAGCTAGACTGAAGGAAGGAGCTTCGGTACACGGGTTTCTCATCAGGAGGCTGAGGAGCTTGAATATGATCATGAACACGGCTCTGATCGACATGTATGCCAAATGCCAAAAGGTGAATTTCGCACATCATGTTTTCGACAATCTTCAGGAGAAGAATTTGGCCTGTTGGAACGCAATGATCTTGGGGCATTGTCTCCATGGTGATCCCCACGTCGGACTCAATCTATTTGCAGAAATGCTCTGCACCAACGACAACAATGCCGAACATGGGGCCCACTTCTGCGGAGGAGATCGAGATGTAGGCAGTCTTATGCTCCCTGATGAGATCACCTATGTGGGTGTTTTGTGCGCTTGTGCTCGTGCAGGGCTGTTAACAGAAGGAAGAACCCACTTCCACCAGATGGAAAGCTTGTTCAAAATCACACCCAATTTCAGACACTATTGGTGCATGGCGAATCTCCTAGCTAGCAACGGGCTCGTCCAAGAAGCATTAGAAACCCTCAGAAAGGTCGACAAAAGCACCCTCAACAATGCTTCGCGCAACTCCTTGGTATGGGCTAGTTTGCTGGGTTCTTGTCGTTTCCAAGGGGACTCATCCCTAGCAGAAAAGGTTGCAAGAGCCCTAGTTGAATTAGAGCCGGAAAACACCACGTGCTACGCATTGCTGCTGAATGTGTATGCAGCTGCCGGTAGGTGGGAGGATGCGGCTGCTGTGAAGGAGCTGATGAAGCGAGAATTTGGTGGGAAAATGCCCGGCTGTAGTCTTCTTGACTTGGTAGAAATTGTTCATAACTTTAGGGTGTCAGATAGAATGCAGAGCGTTGCAGACCGAGTAGCGATGATGAATGCATCAGGTGAAAGTCTCAGTTCATCAAATGGCAGTCTGTGAGGTAGATTCGATTTTTGCCTTCAAATATTCATCACAAAGGTTGAGGTTGAGTTTTCTTACATGCCATGTATACCTTGGTGGAGCAATGTTCCCAATTTTGTAGGATTTATTGAATTATGTTCAAAATTGGTTTGTCAAACGCATGGGCGGATCTTTGTAGGTCTTTGGGGTGGCCACCCCTAATTCAAAGATCTAAATTCTCCACTGGCCAACGAATAATATCCCCTAATACCCATTGGTTCAATAGGTAGGAGTTTTATACCTCTCTATGCCGCCGTGTTTAACAATTTCATTCTCCTCGATTCCTTGAACTTCTAGTTTTCAGTTTTGCATATGTAGCATGCTCTTGAATTTCGGACAGATAGTCGTACATAATGCTGTTGATCGCAATAAGGGATGACTTTTGTCATGTGGGAAAAAAAGGTCACACATTGGAAGAGGGACTGGAGAGTCTTTGGTTTATAAACGTGGGAACTGCACGCCCGAAAGATGTCTTTTGGGAGAGGATAATAGCCTTGTGACAATTTACAGAAAGTTTGAGTTTGTCAATTGCTAAAGCATCAATCTGAATTCTTTCAATTTAGGGGTAAGACAAGGTATGAGATTACACTAGTTGAATTACATAGCCCTTACTAAGGCTAAAAGAGTAGTGCTCGGCAAAGATACTTACAGATCACCCACTATAATCTGAGGTATTAGCTGATACTGCCTTCATATAACTTGTGGCATCGGCAAAAATCCGCCTGGCCGAATACCTAAACTTGTCTAAACACACTTCATATTGTTCAAATTTGTGTCAACTTAGAACGGATTGAGACAAATTTTGGTTCAAACAAATTTAGACAATATCCAAACCAGAACATATTTAGACAATGTTCAAACCTGAATTCAAGCACTCAGACAACCAATAAAGTCAGACATTCAGTTGGCCAGTTATAGTCAAATCATCACCACGAAAATTTAATTGAACGAATTGTCAGCAAGAGTATTCGAGCAATCGTACAATTCAGGTCTGGACAGTTTTCGATTGTACAAATCAGCTCCAGACAATTTGAACAATCGTACAGTTTAGGTCCGGACAAGACGAAATATCTGGACATGCAATTCAGACAGGGTTCAGACTAGGGAATTTTACCCATTGTCTGAACCCATATTGACCTTAACCCGCTTGCTGCCACACTATGCCTTGGGTTTTCGGGTAGACCTGAATATCATTCATTATACTGTTTATACATGAAGCCACAAAACAGCAGGAACCCCGTGAAACAGATATAGCTTAAAAACCCATTCACATACCAATAGTAAGACATGTCTGAAAGCGGAGTCACAGTACAACCATAAGATATAAGGCAGGCTGAAAGCATGAAAACAAGGCTGCCAAGACCAACAAGCATCCTAACACCACTATCACTACATACATACTTCTACTATTCAGCTGAAAGTCTGAAACCCAAAAGGACCGAATGAGACACTAGAAGTCTGACACGTTTAAACTAAAAGTCACACAGTAGTAATATGTTCATAGAATGATCATTGTAACCCTTGAAATCACTCAAATGCCCACTGGTTTTCACGGCGCACCTCCTCCTCTTCTTCCGGAGTGAAGTCGTTCTTGATGTTAAAGGTTTTCCTGATCTCCTCTGGCGTCTTTCCCTTTATCATGTCGGCAACAGTTTGGCAGGTTAAGTCCAGTAGGCTCTTAATGTTCAGATAGTTGGCGGCCTGAGATTTTGAAACACACAAATATCAATCACATAAGAATTTGGTCACTATAAGATCATTTTTCATAGCATCAACAAGTTACTACCGCCCTTTTAGATTTTAAAAGATCAAACCGCATCTAATAACAAATTCATACTGCAATCCTTTCAGAGATCAACTATGCAAACCCTACATAATCTTTAGTATCCTGAGATCAGATAACTCTTTGTACATGTCAGAGGCCTTGAAGCATAAAACTATGCACATATATGCCCCTTAAGGCATATAATATGTTTGTAGACATGTAGACAAATTGTGCAAAGCAATTCTACTACTCCCAAAAATCAATCATTTGCCCGGTCATTCATAACCGATAAAAGTTCATAGAGCTTCCTATCAATAAGCACATCATGTAAAGGTGCACTAGAATCACAGACAGTGCCACAGCTTTCGACACAAAGTTCTTAACTACATGATCGCATTCATGCGGGATCTTACGTGTAAACTCTCAAGTTGAGACTTGCACTAAGAAACCACACATTTCAAACACTGTATGATACAGACTCCAGTCCAATTTCAAGCCTAGAAGACGTCAACATGATACAATTCAAAACATCTTACTCTCATACAACCTCCATTTATGATCGTACATCAGTTGTTAGTCCTTACAACACTGCAGCGGCACATAATACCCATTTTAATCCGACTCCATATTTTCAATTTTTGAATACCGCACTTGTTTAGGATCCTAACAATGAAAATCTGGAAAATTTCATAATAATAGCCGCTACTCATCAGTTTTCCCAAAATTTAACCGATTCTTCCAAATCAGTCCCAAAACACAATTCCAAACCCTAAACAAACAAAATCACCCATCCAAACCAAAGCCCTAACAAACAACCAGAAAAATCGAGTTTTCCCCTAATTTCACCGACTCTCCCAACAGTAGTTTTCCCCTAATCGAGTTTTCCCAGCATTGTTAGCTCTTAGCATTAAACAATGAAATCCTTCTCTCCACTAGAAATTCCTATCTTACAGCAGGAGATCAATTCAACAGTAGTTGGTATTTGGTAAACCCTAAACATAACATCCAAAAGGAAAATCCCAAGCATATTATTGATCACCTACCATTTCAGCATCTCATCAAGAGAAAGTTCGCAATCCTTGTTCTTTCCCATTAAAGAAAGCCACTCCACTAACTGCATCCACCTCAAAATCGCTATCCAACAATCATCCACATGCCATTTACGACATTCCTTCCCCAGTCCCCCAACACAATTTCTAAAGAATAATCATTCGCAATATAAAACTAGAAAAGCTTCCTAGTACTAGTTCTACGATTGAACTGCCCAAATGTGGATAGTGACAATAGCCTCATGAACAATACTCAAACAAACTTCCTGCTATCCAAAACAACACTTCAAAAACAGACAGGACATCCAGAATAGAATAAAACATTCCACAATAATTGCAATCACTTTCTCAATGAACTTTTCAAGATAATGTTCCCACTTCTCAGTAAATGTCTCCACATACCCATAAATTACCTGCTAATATTTGTATTTTCCTTGAAATATCAGCTATGACAGACCCCAACAACTTCACGAGTTCAACTGTTAGACCTCAAAGCACCTCAATTCCCTCACTCAGAGGCATTCAGAACACCTCATCGCGTAGCAACCTAGCAACCACAACACCAAAACTCTCTAGCCTCTGCTCCAGCATACTGCATACACTATCAAAGCTACACAATCTCAAATCTAAAGAGGTTGAACCAAGGAGATTAGGTTAAACTTAGGCTAAAATTCTAGGATGTCCAGGAAAGGTTCAGAAGCACCTCAAGAAAGAACTTAAGTTCACTTGCAGAAGTGAGCCAAGCAGACAGAAGAATATTTGATCTCTTTCTTTGGATAATGAAGAATCCTGATGTCTATTCTTATACTACTAATAATAAACAACAATCAGAGCAAACACGCTATTCAGGAATTGACTGTTGCAGTATCCAATGTAAATATACACTCATGCTATATCTGCAATTTTTCTCTCTACACTTTCGAACTATAAATAATAACAGAAATCACGTAAGATCACAAAGCTATCTATATTCAGGCAAAAGGAAGCTGCCACTAAACTGAAGGCTAGACCAAATGAACTCAGGATGACAGGCAGAAGCAAACCAGCAATCAACCCCGAGGCTTTTAAAGACCAATATTACATAGCAACCTCAACCTTAACTAGCACTATCCCTTTTTAATGGGGAAAAGTCATGCAAATCACCTTTTGATATGGAGGTATAGATAGAATGCCATAAATAGAAAATGTATCAATTTGTAAAAGGCACTTGTTCAGGATGGATGACCACCAAAAGCTTAATCTGCTAGGGTGCTACGCAACGGAGATACAGCACAAGAGCCCAATGCCCTCTTCTTGATACGTTACATCAAAAGCAAAACAGAGGCAACAAAAAAGGATCTTCAGTATCTATGTCAATTTCATTTAATCCATCAAACAACTTTCCTAACTCAAATATACAATACTGGAAAATTCAATGGCTCAAAATCTACAGCATGACAACCAGTCAAACCCCCCCCCCCCCCAAACAAAAAAAACAAAAAAAAACAAGAACTCAAACTTGCGCCAGGAAAACAAATTATTGAAGGTGTGTGTGTGTGGGTTTTTTTTGGTTTTTTTTTTTGTTTGGGAGAGGGGGGGGGGGGAGGTACTACACACAAGAGTTACAGCCTAATAAGCCTATCCTATGTGCTCTCCTTTTCCCTACATTTGCTTGCTAGTGCATAACATTGCCCTTGTCATTCAAGCCAAATTCTGGTTCACTGAAACTCATGAATTAGCAAGCTTTACTCAATTCAATCAACATATTCTAATTCCCCAGCAAGAGAACACAGTATAATCAACAGGCCAAACAACAATACAGAACCCAAGGCACCAATCCAAAGAAAATAAAGGATACCAGTTATCAGAGTCACAATAAAATTCAAGCCAATATAGACAAATACATTACACATAACTAAAAGCATTCCCATAGTTCCATAGGTTTGATCTCTGAACCACGCAGCTTCATATCCTCATTACTTAAAACATACTACTCAACCAACATCAAGTGTTGGGCTGATCAAATCATCCTCATCGACCTCCCACTCACCCTCGCGCCTTAAGCTCCGCAAGCCTCCTAGTCAGATCATCCTCATCGACCTTCTCCGACTCCTTCGCCGGAATCGCATGTCCGGCGGCCTGAGGCAGGCCGACGGACACCTCGAGCCCATAATCATCGGCGACCTGCTGCATCAAGCTATTCACCTCCGTCTCCGGCGTCGACAGCGAAGTACTTCCGGCCATGGAGCTCTCCATAAACTCCGCCTGAACCTCCATGTTCACGAACTGCTTCTCGAACTGATCCATCGTCTCCGACATCTTCTGCAGATTTCCGGTATTGAGCGACGATTCGAGCGATTTGACGATCGAACCCATGGATTTGCCGATGGTCTGCATCTTGGCTTGCGTATCGAGCCGGGCGACGACGGCGTCGAGGCGGGAAGCAAGGCGGAGGTAGTTCATCTGCTCGGTGCGCTTGCGAATGGCGTTTTCAGCGTAGATTCGTGCGCCATCCATGTTTCCTTTCTCGATCGCCTTCTTGACCTTGAGTTTCTCGGATTTTTCGTCCTTCTCGCACTTTCGAGCTTGGCGCTGGAGGGATTTGGAGGTGAATTTGAGCTCCATGATCTGATTCATCAGTTTCTCGGTGTTTCCCATGATGATGATGGTGAAATTTGGGGAAGATTGAAGGCTAGGGTTAGGGTTAGGATTGGGGATCTTGCTGGGAGGGTTTTCGAAATTTGAGATGATATTTTTGTATGATCGTTGGAGTTGAAGAACACGGTCAAATATTCGTGTCTTAGACGCGTTAAGCTATCTCTCACCAAAAAAGAAAAAAAGGTTTTTTTTGGGGTTTTTGACTTGGAAAAATCCGTATTAGGGCCTTGTATTTACTTTTTTAATTTCTTATATTTACTTTATTTAAATGTCCTCAAAGTTCATAGACCCAGTTATCCTAGGTGATTGCATTTTTAAAGATTTTATAGGTTCACTAAAATTAGCAAATTTCTGGTATTCAAGGGAAGATGGTTTACATTTATATCTTGAAATCACGTGTTAGCAGGGCCAAACTTTGAATTGTTGTTTGTAATATATATTATATGATTTATTTATGATTTTGATTCACTAATTATGTTAATTTTCGAACCCAACACCCCAACCCACCCAACACCCCAACCCACCGTGTGTTCTATTGATTGTGCTTATACATTGAAATGGATTTTTAATTAACTCGTAAATTGAAGCTCGTGATAAATATTTATGAATTTTGAACTAAATTGTACAACTAGCCCATGCATGAAGACAATGATTTTGGGTTCTGGATGCTCCATCTCTTTCGAGACTAGCTATGTCATTTGAGAGCATCATCTAACTATTATGCATTACAAACCAGAAAAATTTGTCTATAATTCCAAATAGAACACACAAAGATTTGTGTATGTATAGATGATATCAACAATCTCACGAATATAATACGAATTTCTAGAATATGAGTATGTATAGATGATACTTCCTCCGTCCCATATTAATTGACACTTTAACTAACTTATTTTGTTTCAAAATAATTGTCATTTTCCTATTTCCAATATCTAATTCAATTATTTTACATTATTTATTAAGGGGAAAAAAGCCAAATACAATTGAGATTTGGTAGTTATTATAGTTATATATTGGTATGTATGAAAACTCCAATTCCATCAATTAATTTGGGACGGAGGGAGTATCACATTTTCCTCTTCTCAAGGTGTATTTATAGGGGGAGGGAGAGAGGGATGATTACACTTACACCAAGGGCATGAGTGGTAATTACATGGGAAAGTAAGTTTTGGAGGATAATGGATTTCTATAATTAGCTCAGGCCCAAAGGATATTAAGCCCTAAGGCCCAGTCCAATCATGATTTTATTTGCTAGCTTAGGTGTCTACCAACTCATAATTAATCATATGTGATGTAATTAAAATATGTTTGTCAAAAGCTTAATATACTATAAATTTATATTAAGAAAATACTCTTTCCATTTCTTTTTATTTGTCGTTTAAAAGTGTTGGGTAAAAGTCAATATTATAAATATCCATATAGTAGTTAGTGAGAAAACTAATTAAATATGCTTAATTAAAAATTAAGATTGGTTTTATGAATATTAATGGTAAAATAAGATAAAATAGTAGACATATATTATTAGACTTGTAAAATGACAAATAACATGAAATGAAAAAAAATAGTTATAAAGTCAAATAAAAAAGAACATTGGTAGTATATACTACCTCCGTCCCATTATATTTGTCGATTTATTTAATTTGAGAAGACTAATATATATTGGAAATTGAGGTGAAAAGTTTGTAATTTACCTAAAATACCCCTACTTTAATTGAAGATATTGTTGTTGGAATTGTAAAAAGCGAAAAAGAATTTATTAACTAAGGGTACAAAAGTAATTAGAGTTATTGAAATTGTAAATTGGACAAATATTTTGGAGCACAGAAGTTAGATAAAATGACAAATACTTTGGTACGGAGGCAGTAGTTTGGTTATTGGAAGTTGTGTTAAAAAATAATATAAACATATGTGCATATGTCATTTCAAATGTTAAACATTAATATTTAATAAATGTATATTAAGAACATACTATTTCTTTGAATACTTTTGAATAATGTCAATAATATCTTTACATAGAAAAAATTAAAATATAATAAATAGATATTAAAAGGTACTTCATCTATCCCAATTTATTTGTTATAATAACTAATTTCTTCGTCATTTTTTGTCAATTTTACAATTCCAATCATTATTATTCTCATTTTACCGCTGATAAATAAATTTATTCAGAATTCCAAACACTTTCTATTTTTTATGCAAAGAAATTTAAGGAACAATTTAGACAAGTCACAAACTTTTAACCTCATTACCAATGTGTCTCAATCTTATAATAGTTGTCAAAAGGGATGTATCAGTATGTCCTCTATGGATCATATAATAAATTGCGACAAAATACTACGACCCTATTCTTTTCATTGGTAAGTAGAAATACGGTAAGCAATCCGTATAGGATTAGGTAAATTAGGTAGGTATATGCAAGTATGAGTAGATAAAATGTAGATAAAATGAATGTTGAAGAAACAAATAGTACCCCAAAGTTAGAACAGTTCTGAATAATTGGAAACCACATGCATTTCACTGCAAAACTTGCAAGTATAACTTAAACCCTCTAACCCTCTCAAATTTCATAGCCTCCCTAGCAATCTTAAGTCAGGAAAAAGAACAAGCCAAACCAAACAAAACTTAGGCAGCAACTGCTTCCTTTTCTGCTTTCTTGCTACTGGCTGATTTAACTGTCTTGGGGGAAGAAGGTGGTGGTGTCTCGGGTTTCTCGATACCTTGGATGTCTGTTATTCTCAACCTTGTCAGTTCCTACACACAAACACTTGCATGTTAGAAATTATGCAATACATATTACATGCACCTACAGCATGTGCTACGGGTAAATATGAGTGAACAATTATGTTATTGGTAGTGAACAACGGGTAAGTATGAGTGAACAATAATCGTGTTTGGAGTACGTGCTCCAGGAGCATATAATAAATTGCAGAACTTGAGTAATAAGTTCATGTCTAGTTTGGCAACTAGTTGTTTGAATTAGCTACTTGGATTAGTTGTTGGCACAAAAATGTGTTCGGCAAGATTAGTTGTCTGTCAGAAGCTGATCCAAAAGCTACTTTGAATGGTTTTCTGAAAATTAGCTTTCTGGGTCCGAAAAACCAATATGAAAATTATTTACCGAACACTTAAACTAGTTTGTTTTAACCTTGGTTAGAAGCTCATAGTTTGTTGTCCACCAAACATGGCCTTAGACAGTCCAATTGTGAAGTTCAAGGTAATAATGCCTCTCACCTGTCTGTGGCCTTTGGTCCTTCGGTAGTTCTTTCTTCTCCTCTTTTTGAATATTATCACCTTAGCATCTAGAGCCTGTAAAACAACAACAATTCAATCATCATAGTCCTTCACACTGCAAACTGATTACGAAATGAAATATAGTCACTCTTTCAGTCAGACGCTTCATAAATTTGCACATGATCTATTGTACTTCTTTATTTTCTAAACACTGAATTTTGCTTTTGTTGTCATTCATGTTCTTAGAGTGTGCTCTTTGGTGGGTAAATACCCAAAATTTTACCCATCTTTAATGCGACCCAAATTTACCCTTCTTTCCATTAATTTTACCCAAACTTACCCAACTTTATCTTACCTCTAGATAAGAAAGCAAACCATCATGTCCCCATATCTAGTTGATCATTACAAATGCTTAGCTTGATAGAAGAGTTGCCATGGTTGCTTCGATCGGCAAAAAGAGTCCCAGAATTTTATACAAAATACAACTTTTCGTGCCCCAATTAATCCACCCACAGGGTGTTCCACTGGTTCAAACCTAGAACATATTGGACTGAGTAGAGACACAATAACGCAGAAATAAGATCTAAGAAATGAGCAGACAAGGACCGGACTGAGTAAAACCGAAAAGAATATAACGTGCCATCGAAGAAATTGTGTAGAATTTCAATGCTAAACCAGCATAAATTACTTCGCGTAGAGTTCCAAGGCTAAATAATTTATCTGCTTTGTTATTTGTTATTCCAGCTAACTTATGCAGAAAGGCTACTCGCAGCAGTCATTGCATATGTACTTTCGTAGCATGTCTGATTGGTCCAAATTTGCTTTTTTTCCTTGCCATGGTCTAGTTTCCTTTATGAAAATCTACGACACTCAGAGTCGAGTCGCATTGAGAATGTGATTTTTTGAGTCCAACGAGGAGGTGACCAGTGCTACGGCTACTACTACCTAAGCAAAAGTTCAATCCCATAGATGCAGAAGATCCAAAGCAAGCACAATAAAAAGAGAAGATAGACAAGGTAGGAATTTATTACATGCTCCTCGACAACAGCATGAACAGCTGCCTCAGGCAATATTGGCCGACCAATAACGGTCTGAGTTGGAGAACCCACCATCAGGACCTTATTCAACACCAACTGCAACACATGAAGAATTAAAACATATCAGTATCATTTTTACAAAACAAACCATGAAAAATAAAAACAGAAGAAGAACAAGAAAAAGAAAAGTTACAAGCACCCCAAATGTTGATATAAGAGCCGTGCAAAACTACCTATTGAATGAGACTAACTACCTAACAGTCAATTCAATTTATGCAATGTATCAGTTTTACTCAGTTTCTGCCCTCGGACTCAATCTGAAAGAATTTCATTTTGATGTAAACCTCCAGTACTTCAAATTGATCCTAAGGGTGCATTTGGTAGACTCATAGTAAAACTTTAAAATCGGGTGGTCAGGGCATGCTTTTTTACTCAAAAACATTTTTCACCTAAGGGTGCGTTTGGTTGATTCATATGAAAATTTTCCTGAGAAACTACCCCTACCCCTGCCACCAGGAAAAACTTTCTTGAGTTTGAGTACGAAATAATAGACCCCACATAAGATTTTCCCATCCATTAGAAACAACCAAACACTGGGAAATCTGTTCAAGTTGGGAAAGTTGACCTTTTTTTCCAGGGAAATTCACCAACCAAATGCTCCAGAAAACTTAAAAGCTCGAACCCAAACTGTTGCTTGTTTATAGGGAATTTGCGATTCAACCAATGGTCAAAAACTTTCTTACTGAGACTGAGACATCACCCTCTCATTTTTCGTGATTCTCTCTATTGTTTTCAACATTTTTGACGCCCTTTCTGTCTCTGAGTGTCTCTCCTGTATCCCTCTCTCTGCCCCTCTTTGCTCAAAAGTCAAAAGAATGCAAAGCATGACCGTAGTTTCATTTTTATGATGTGTAATCACTTTATTGATGACATATCAAACTTACTGTGAAAAAACTATGTGCTTTCATACCCCCAAGTTTTGTTAAACTAAGGCCAAAGGATACGGAAAAAACCTGAACATCCAACAGATTGCACGGAATTACAACTCTTTCATATTAACGACAATAAACCCCTAAATTCGTAAACTCCCTCAACCTTAAAGTCTTAATATTTCTCCTTGGTGCCATTCTTATCGTAAGATTTCACTCCGACTCATTTGCTTTCACAAATTCCACCTCTAGAGAGTCTGACCGGATGCAAGCATCATAACAGTGAGGCAATGAACCATCATAATACCAGGAACTATAAACTAGAGCAAGACTTCATTAAACTTCTATACACAAATAATTGTCCAAACAATCAAATTGCTTCCAAAATGAGAATTACACACACATCAAGTCAAAGCTTAAAATCCTTCAATTGACCTAAAACATATCTTTTGCACTCCAGAAACACACTTAAGCACCAATTGAATTGCCCACAAAACTCACATATTCATGCAACCTCAAACCAATACTCTAAAATCCCACCTAGGCAAGGTATGGAAGGATCAGCCATAGCAATCTTACCACTAAATTTTGCAACTTATACAGATTGGTTTCAACTGAACCAAGATTTAGAAATCGGTCAATGAGGCATTTTACTTGAAAACATAATCTTTTTCAACTATACAGATTATGGACGAACATATTTACACAACCCAAAAGCCGAAAACATTTACCTTATCATTAACCTCGCAGAATTTGAGCTTCTCCACGTATATGCAATCCCCATTACTGACCTTGAACTGATGCGACCCAACCTGCACCAAACAACCCAACAAAAATCAACCTCCCATTTCAAACATATACCCTAGAAAACAACCCTAAAAAGAAAATCTCACCCCACCTGAACAACAGCGAAAACGGGTTGATAGGGTTTAAAGACCCGATCAGCGGGCTCAAGCGGGCCGATGACCTTATACCCAATATTCGCCGCTTCTTCAATTTTTTCCTCCACTGAATACGCCCGGCTAACATGACCCGATAACCCGTTTACATCGTCGATTTCTCCATCACTCTCATAGTCGCTTGTTTCATCTTCATCGTCGTCTTCATCATGATCATGATCATCATCATCTTGTTGTTGAACGAATTTGGGGTGTTCAGGGGTTTTGCTGTGCGAACAAAGGGTGCGATTTAGGATTGATTGCGGATGAAAATGGGGATTGAGAATGTTGTGGGGAAGGCGTTGGAGAGAAGGGAGTTGAGGTGCGAGGGATTTGAGGGAATGAGAATTTTAGGAGAGAAGGGGACAACAATGGCGGGTTATTAGAGTAGTGAGGCATCTTCTGCAGGCCATAGTTGCTGTGAATGGAAGTTCGTTTTTCTGGTGTTTTGCAAATTCTTTGATTTGGGAGTGATGGTCACTACTCACTAGGGAGTCATTAGCTTTGATATTTATCAACTCTAACTAGTTCGATGAACTTGGTTTTGAGTTTGGTAATATTGAAATCTTCCTCTAATCTTCAAACATTTTGAAGTTAAAGTTGTATGAATACTATGACATTACATACGATTCATTCTATTGATTGACCTCTTAATATTGATGCAAATTTCAACGTTATATCAAAGATATGTTTCTTTTAATTCACCTCCGCGACAATTCATGATAATACGCCAATTGGAATTGGTGTAATTGTTTTTCTTTCTCGAGGAGAAAGAATATTTTATTAGGTGGATGTTTGAGTGAAAAGACATAAATAATTCTACGAGACATGTTGGTTCATTTTAGTTATTATTCATCAAAAGAAATTAAACTAATTTTAATTTCAAATCAAAACACTTTATTAACTCTCACTTAGTGTTTTAATTTAACCAAGACTATTAAGACCCATGGGCTCATGGGCTTTGGCCCAACAAAACTCGAGCCCATGTTACCTTCATGGATCATCTTATGATCGATCATTCAAAATGACTCTTGGCAAGAAATTTGTATCGAATACAATATTTCTCTTCCTCTGCTCTTGGCCCAAAACTATTTTGATAGCCAATTTGAATTGACCTAGCTCCCACACTACTTATTAATGATGGACAAATAATTCGCTTTGGCTTTCTTTATTTATCCATCTAAGTGGTGTTTCGATAGGTTGAGCAATAATTCAATTATGAGAGTAGGTATTATTATCCTAAGCATGCAATTCTAGGTGAACTCTTTCGAAAAGTATAAAAGGCATAATAAAACATGCAATAACAAAATTAAAGCATGAATAAAACCCCTAGTATGGCCACCTAGACTTAATCAAACTAATTTTAACTAAGCCTTGATAGTCTTCAAGAAAATCTTCTTGGGTCTTGCAACTTCCTTGGATGGGCTCCCACTCGAATCACCACCTCTATCATTGTTGAGCCCACTCAATTTGATGTCTCCAATTACAACCAATTTACAATTTGGACCTCACAATTGAGTCCTTACATGAATTAAAATAAACTTAACTGAAAATTTAAATTCAAAATTAATTCAACGACGGCACGCAAGCCGTATTTCACCCAACCCAGTACGCAGACCGGTAAAACCGACTATCTATGACCATACTAGAAGCACATGCAAACATGTAATATTGCAATAAACACATGCTTAAATAACAAATTATAAAGGCATATAAATAATTGCAATATAACACATAAGGAAATAAATACTAAATAATTTCCTAAAGGTTTGCATGATTAATAAAATAAATAAAATCCAAATTTTATCTTAATTACCTAAACAGATTTAGGATTTTATATCTATACATACAAAATACTTGACTTTCCTAAAATCAAGGAGTCTAAAAGATACTATATCTTTCAAAATTATTGTAAATTTCCTAAACTTTACAAAATAATAGATTTTATGCCTATTATCTGATTTAGTAGTAATAGGATTTAATAATCAATTTATAAAATTAATTACAAACCCTAAAATATACGAATTCACCAAAACTGCTGGCAACACGGTCCATGTTGATCCAACGCGGTCCGTGTTGCTTCCCAGTTCCGGTTAATTTCGTGAATGAAAAACTTAAATAAAACTATCGTAACTTATCGAATTTAAAGATTTCATATCACAGCGTTATCTAATAACCCAGTATGAAATATTTTCCAGAATTTTAACAATTTCTTAAAGATTGTAAAAATTTAGGGAATTAAACCTTTTAATTCTCTGTTTAAGAGGAAAATAAATAATAATAGTCCGATAAGTTTAAAAATCAAATTTTATAATTTTTCCATACGGTAGGTTCATCCAATATGTTACTGTAAAAATTTCAGATTTTTATCAAATTTCGAAAATTAGAATAAAATTCAGAAAAGTAAACAATTGTACTTTTCTGTTAATCTGAAAATTAAAGGAAAATTAGTAAACGATTTCGAAAACTCACGAAAATTTTATCTATAGCAGAATGGTTACCCAATAAACTACTGTAAAATTTTCAAAAAATTTGCAAATTTCTATAAATATACAAAATTCAGAGAATTAAACGAATTTTAATTCACTTCAGATCTGAAAACTCAATTAAAAATCCATTTTAATTGGGAAAAAACTACCAAAATTATGAAAAGTCCATAACACTTCCAGACACCTCCAGTAAAAATTTAAGAAATTTTCGAGTTCGTTTGATATTTTATTTCGATTTTTCATATTTACCGTAAATAAACTAAATCAGAAAATTAATTCTACAAAATCCTATTCTGCGAATTTTGACCTATTTCATGTATTGCCTACTATTTAACAATATTAAACAAGATTGTTACTAAAACATTCAAAATGTAAATCAAGTTCATGCTTTATTCAACGCTTAAACAATCATAAAATTGATTTACTAAAGGCAACAGGAAATAAATAATAACAAAGCATGAAATTTTACAATAAAATCTCATATTTATTATCATGAACATCAAAGATTAAAACTTTCATAAAGATTCAAAACTTTAGGCATAAATCTACTCTAGCATATTCATAATATAATTCAACTATTGACAAAATTAATTATGAATACAAGTACAATACTTTAGCATGCAATTGGTGGCTCTGATACCACTGTTAGGTTTTAGGTTATCTATTTACTAAACAGATACAGATTAATTGGCGGAATATTATAACAGTTATAAACAATTAATCAAAACAACTGCAGAGGCTTTAGTAATTATACCTGATCGCTAATTCCTGCTGAAGAAGAGGTTGACCTTCCAGATTCCAATGCTGAAACCCTCTACTGAAAAGTCCACATAGCACTCCGAGAACTCGATTGCTAGATCGACCCGATCGAGACGAATCTCAATCTAAGATGTATGTGAGATTGTTTCAGGAAACTGATAGTGTTTCCTGAAACTAGAACTGCAAACTAAAAGAGAGAGGAACTCAGAAAATCACCCTGGTATCTCTCTAAGAGTCGTAGGCAGTTGGTGTGGAATAATCTCTCCCAGAGACCCCTTTATATAGTGTTTAGAAAACCTAGGGAAAGGGTTCAAAACCCTAAAGGGCCGAATTAATACGACGGCGCATTTTCTGGGCCCAACACAGTCCGTGTTGAAACAACACGGTCCGTGTTGGACTCCAGAGAGTCCAATTATTCGGCCCATGGACACCACGGACCGTGGTGTCTTAACACGGTCCGTGTTGAGCCCAATTCGGTCCGTGTTGGGCTGATTTTTCACAGAAATCAGTTTCCAACTTTTCTAAACTTGATACAATATCATTTAGGTTACATACATTGTTCCAGGCAATCGACTTGTGACCTAAGAGACCAAATAATATAGTTGTAATTAAACATATTTAATTACCAATTATAGAGGTCTCTAGCAAGACATATAATTACTATATTACTTTGGTTTAATCTCCGTGTGTATCGAACATTGTCGGGACATTCCCAACATATATATATATATATATACTAGTCTGGTTGGTGGCGCGTGCTTCACACGTGCTTATTCGACAATTATACATATAAAATTTTAATATATCAATATTGAATAAAAAATATCTACATAATATCAAAATTAAATTAAATTAAATTTGAATTTAAATTAAATTATAATTTAGTTTAATTTTCATTGAATTAAACTTAAATATAATTTTAATTTGATTTGATGGTCAACTATTTATTAATGAAAATATACAATAGAAATCAAAACTAATTAAATATAATTAATATAATTAAGTGGTATAAAATGAATATTTTATTTGGACTTTTCATAAAATATTTCATATAAATACAAGTATCAAATTAAATGCATTGTTATTTAATGATTACTGGTTTATGATACACATTGAAGCTATGTTGCAAATAAGGCAAAACATAGTTATATGATTTAGCTTTGGATGTTTAGAAACATGGCTAAAGGCGGAGTAAAGGGTCCTTCTAATCAAATCACATAATATACAAACTAACTTTTGTGGTTCTAAAAGGTTGCATTCCTGTATACAATGAAATTAAACAGTTATAAGTTTAAGGAACATTGATCTATTATTGAAAAAAATAATGTTATTTACAATTAATATACATTCATATCTACAACTCAACAATTTTCGATGTAGGAATAATAACTAATTCATTCTGCCTATTTCTATTTTCATGTACTTATATCGGCAATTTTAGATATAGTATCAAAAGTTAAATTAGCAATAAAGTCATAAATGATAAGCTAATCATGTTCTTTTTGATTGGATAGAGACATAGAGTTTAAATCGTACCGACATTAACATTATTGGCACCACACAACAAAATTTTATCTTTATAAAACACAATTAAGTTTAAAGGATTCATATATATAATATCTATATGATTACTTAATATTTAGGCATCATAATGTAATTAGGATATCATATTAAAATTTATAATGATGTCCTTGAGACCACTAATTTTGAGATTTTTAATTATACTTATATCCACTTTCATATCAAAGTTGACAAAAATATATTAAACAATGAAAATCATTAGTAAGGATTTTCATATCAAGCAAGATTTTAGAGAGGGTTGAAATTAAACAAGAAATTTTTTATATAAGTAAGGATTTTCATAAGCATGGAATTTTCATATCAAACATGATTTTAAAGAGGGAAGAAATTACAAATGCATTTTCTAATATGGGACATCAGAATCTAATATGGCCATGAATCTATTTTTGAGGAATCAAGGGAAAATCATAAGTAATAATAATGATAATTATAACAATAATTTTAATTAGGAATGGAGGGAGTATACTAATATTCGAAAAAAACCCTACATTATATAAAAATAAAAAAATTAATTTAATTTGATTAAAAATAAATTTCAATTTCAATTTGAATCGACGGTCAATTATTTGTTTGTGGAAAAACAAATTAGATATAAAAAATAATTAAACAAAATTAAAATAATTTAATGGGTATAAAAAAATTTTGTTTAGAACTTTTCTAAAATATTTCAGAATCCTAGATTTGTTTATGGCAAAATGCGATAGACATTTAAATTAACTAAATAAAATTAAATGATATAAAACAAATAGTTTTGACCTTTCCTAAAATATATCATAAAATATAAGTCTAAAATAAATAGTATTGTTATTTAATATGACTAATGATTTATGATACACATTGAAACTATATCATTGAAATTATATCACGAATAGGTCAAAACAAAGTTATATGCTTCAACTTTGGTACTATAGAAAAATGGCTTAATGACCTTTGTAATCAAATCACATAACATACAAAGTCTCATTCATGAATCTAAAAAGATGTTTTATTTTCTTGTACAATGAAACACTTATAAATTAAGGAATATTATTTAAAAAACAATGTTATTTACAATTAATTATTTAATCATATCTATGGTTGAATAATATTGATGAATATATAACTCACTTTGGCTTTTCCTATCTTCACATACTTATACCACCAATTTTCTTTTTTTTTTTTGAGCCATTATACCACAAAATTTTAAATATAATATTGATAATAAGTAGAAAAAATTAAATTAACAATAAAATCATAAAATAAGTAAGTAGTAGTAGTAACAATAATTATAATAATAATAATAATAATAATAATAATAATAATAATAATGATGATGATGATGATGATGATGATGATGATTTTGGATGAAATGAAATTTAAAAAGGGTAGGAATCAAATTTTAAAAAATGAGTAGAGGCATTTTAGGAAATCAACATTTGTGACATAATTGGCCTTAGCCTCTTTTATAAGGATGGTAGATATATATATATATATATATATATATATATATATATATATATATATATATATATATATGTCAATCCATGAGCTTTGTTGTATCGACACGAATTTGTATAAGGGGCAAATCTTGTCTCAAAGATAGTGATTTGATCACGTCTCAAAGCCAAAATCAATCTCAGTTCTCCTAACAGACGTCAAAAGTTATCGACGCCCATATCCACTTTTCTTTCGAGAGGGAACTTTTGAATCATGTTGGATGCAAGGTATTAAATGTCAAAGAACTTAAAAAACTCCCATGATGGCTTCCTGGATTATGTGTAGCCTGGTTTTTTCGGTTTGTTTAAAACTACTTGTGAGGTTTTTCATAATTTGGGTGTGTTTTAGAGAAGTATAAGAACAGGAGATTTCTTTTTTTGTGGTGGGCTATTTCATATTTCACCTTTCTGTCTAGTGTGGAAAGTAGTTTTGAGTAAGTTGATAAAGCTTTTAAGATATAAATGGTGGCTTGTGGTTTTCATAGTAGCATTTAATTTTCTTTTTACTTTTTTTTAGACTGCTAACTTTGAAGGGCTCTTATGGGTGTCAAATGTGAGTTTGGATCAATGGCCATGCTATATAAAGATTAAGAATTGAAATATGATGGCCTAGCTTGTGTGGAACAAATGAATCACCCTGCACTATAAAAAATAAAAAATAAAAACAAAGTTGATGTTTAATAACCGATAATAATGGTTGAAAATAAGGCCTATCACATCAGTCACAAGTTAGAACTGGGCGACTGATAGCTGCAATCGCAAATTCGTGGTTGCAAACAAAATGTTACGACTAATAGTTATCTATCTCTACTTAGAGACCGATAGCTATCCATCGACAATCTATTGATCTCTAATAGTAACCAATAATTTATTGGTGACCCATATATGTTGACAAAATGTTCTTTGGAGTGGTTGGAATCACTTTTGGATGGATTGAATTGGATAAGTTGTGATATTTTTTTTTGGGAATTGTGTTTTTAGAGATATACTCCCTCCGTTCCATATTATTTGACACTTAGGCCCTGTTCGGAAAAATTAGTGTTTTAGATAGCTGATAGCGGTTTATGTAGCGAATAGCGGTTTAAGCAGCGGATAACGTTTTAAGTAGCGGATAGCGGATGACTGTTCAAATAAGAATTGTGTTCGGTAAATTTAGCAGTTCAATTAACATATTAATGTGAATTGACATAAAAGGATATCAATAATTTTCAAAGATATAATTTACAAAGGGTATTTTTTGACCGAAAAATATGAAACGCTACTCCAAACGCTAAACGTTAACTATATTAACGTTTCACAAAACGCTCTTTAAAACGCTATACGCTCCTCAAAACGCTAGCTTACCGAACGCTAATATTTATGCAATTAGAGTTTTGATTTGGTCAAGACGCTAAACGCTACCCAAACGCTATTGCCGAACACAGCCTTAAACTAACTTTTTTTGTTCCAAAATAATTGTCACTTTCCATTTTCCAATATCTAATTTATTATTTTAACATTAATAATTATGTCAACTTTTTACTTTTCCAATAAATAAAAACTACTTCTACTCACATTCTCTCACTACCTACACCTTGGTATCCGAAAAAACACCTTGAAAAATAGTGTTATTTAATTATATGGGTAGTTTTTTTAGTTAAACCTTGGTATATGAAACTTTTTGAAATATGTCAATTGATATGGAACGGAGGGAGTATTTTTTTTAGATTTGTGTAAAGATTGGATTAGAAAGAGTTATCAATCCAAAGAACCGGAAGTTTGACATTATTTTAACAATTTGTGACTATTATTTAATGTTTGACAAATTTTAACAATGTTGTTATAGATGCTACGGTGTTACCCATAAGAAAGTAAACAGTTTAAGATAATATATATAAAGACTTAGTTTTCCCTAAAAAGATAGTCTTGTGCTCCAATAGTAAGCAGGTAAAGTTTTATCTTTCACATCAAGATTGAAACTGTGTGACTACAATTTCCTTGGCACATACATATGTAAATTATATCATATATTTTGGTGGACTTAGATTACTATATAAATTAAAATAAATTAATTTTTATATGATGAATTTGTATAAAAATTTGATAGATTTCAAAAATATCGATGAATTTGCGATAATACATAAATTTACGATGAATCAGTGATGAATTCAAATAAAAAGGGTAATTGAAGCAAATCAAGTACATATGGTACCCATTAGAAAGTAAACAATTTAAGACAATACAACCGAATTGATGAAATTGTAGAAACAATTAATTCCCCTGATCCTAAAAAGTATTTCAAACCTTAAACTCCCAACCATGAAAATCCGATAAAATAATCCTAAAAACAACCCTTTGATCCATCGTAAGAATCAGATCAAACCCTAAAAACAATCACTTGAATCATATATATACAAACTTCATATGTCCTAAACCATGAAAATTTGAAGACTATTCGCTCCATAACAATCCCATCAACTACGTACCCAATGACCAAACCTCGTGAGAAACTGGGCAGCGACAAACAGGACAAAGTCGATTATACTTTATCAACCACTGCTGAATGCATGGTGCATGAAATCCATGCCCACACCCCAAAACCCCAATCTCAACCCTACCACCATCATCATCATCATCATGTCGATCCCCGATGTCATCCAAGCAAATCACACACTCCCCAATACCCGGCAGACCCGCCTCTACGTCGTAATCATTCCCCCTTGGGCCCACAATCATCAACCAAACAGGAGGGCGGCTGACCGGAACCCGAGTTTCTGACGTCATAGATGATGTGTTGTCGGGGTGGCGGCCGATGGTGGTGCAGTAGCAGCAAGACAAGTGACGTCATGAAAGAAAGAAGACTGCAGATTGAGAGGGCGAAAAACACGTACGTGATGATCGTCTCGTACTCAGCCGCTACACTTTCTTCAAGACTCATTGTTAGTTAATTACTTGGATGCTAAGTAATTTTGTATTTGCATGGTTTGATTTAAATATGACATGGATTGGTATTTATGTTTGTTGAGTCCTCAAGGGTCTAGATCTTTGTTTATTGCCGACCTTCTTCAATTCTACGAGATCAGACTAATCTGTGAACTTTTAGAATAATTAAGTTTCCTTTTTTCTGCTCCTAAAACTAAAATCACTGATAAAAGGAAACTTCTTTTTGTCAGAAAATAAAGTTTCCTTTATTCTATGATTTTAGTTTTAGGAGAATTAGGTTTCCTTTTTTTGTTCAACCTCTAATTTTAATCCTAGGACAAGCTGATTAAGGATGTTAAATTTTAGGTAATATATTCCAAAAAAGATGGGGTAAAGTATCTAAATTAATATATAAATAGGAAAGAGAAAATATTTAAAATCTATCCAAAAAAAAACTATTAAACAAGCCAGTGAACAATATGATACACAATAAATATATCGTACATACATTAAAAATATAAAATACAAAGTTGGGTTAAACCTAATTATTTTAACTTAACTTAATTAACCTAAGTTAACTTAAGGTTGGGTTATTGACCTACACAAGATACTTCGTAGGATATACAACCCGATATAATGGTCATGTTCTTTAGTTGGGTTAAATCTGATTAACCTAACATAACCTAACTCAACTCCCTAAAAACACCAAAAACAAAAAATTAGGAGTATTAAATCAAAAAGAAATTCAAATAATATTATTTTAATATCAAATCGATCCACTTTTTCCAACACTTTTAACTTTTTCATTTATTTTCCCCAAGATGTTCAAATTTTATTAATAAAATATTTCACCCAATAATTAACTAAACTCAAACTTATCCTATATTCCTATCCTTTCCTATCACATCCTAACTTATCCTAACTTAACTAACATAACTTGAATCTAACCTGACAAAAAAAAGGCCATAATATCTTTGAAAAATTATAGAAATAAAATATTTTTTAATCTAAATTAATTTTTTAATAAAAAAGTTGAATTATTATTTTTTTTTACTTTACTTGAACTATACATTGATTTAAAGCTTTGATTGTTTTTAGTAGAGCTGGCTAATAGGTCAGGTCGAGTCGGGTTCCGATTTGTGTCAAACTTAAATGGTTTAAAAATCCTCTGACCTAAATCTAACTCATTTATTAAATGGGTTGGAAATTGAAATCGTTTACTATTTAAATTTTAATCGGTTTGACCTTATTTTGACATGTTTACCCATTTAAGTAAATATGTTAGAATAAAACTAATTTACTAAACAACTCATTGTGGGATTGACATAATTACATATCATACTCAACAGTTTGCGTGGTAATATAATTCGAGTTATATATAATGAGATATCTTTTAATTCATAGTCAAAGATAAATATAGTTAAAATTACAAATCTTACGTATATTTCAAAGAGTATTAACTGTAACTTTCACCTAAGTATTGATAATCGGTATAATTGGGTAACAATTATTGAGCAAATGACTTAACCCATTTAACATGCTTAATTAAACAGGTTAAATAGGAGTTTTCTCGTGTCAAAAATCCTAACATAGCCTGAACTTAACCCATTTAGTTAAACGGGTTTACCGTGTCAACCCATTTAATTAAACAGGTTGAAAATTTCTACCTGAACCCACTTAGTATCGTGTTTGGTTCAGATCGGTAATCGTGTCGGATCAGCTTTTTCCGGCTCTAATTTTCATATACAAATGTCAAGCAGCAACATTGACCTATTTTAAAAGTCTCGAACAAATAATGAGGCATATAATATTTTATTAGTGAGTACTACAAAGACACTTAAAAACGATTACCAACGCTTGATTTAAATTGAACACTGACAAATATATGGTTCTCCAACAAAATTTTCTAATTCTGCCCTTGTTAATATAAGAATGGAAAAAAGAGAATGAATATAACTGACAATGATTTTCATGAATGATACTTTTGCATGAACGACACTCTTCTATCCTAACACTATTGAATGGGTAAAAACTTGCCTAAGGGCATGTCAAATTACTGAATAAGATAATATTTAACCAAAATCTACTAAAATTTTCCGAAAAATATCAAATTTACCAAAACTAACAAAAAGACAACTACCAACTACCTAACAATCCGAGAGGCGCTTAGTCTCATTGGGTATGAATCCTCGTGAAACAAAGCAACGACAAATAGGACAACGTCGATCATACTTAGTCAACCACCGTTGAATGCATGGTGCATGAAATTTATGACCACACTCCAAAACACTACCATTGACACCATCTTCTCCATCGTCGATGTCATCCAAGCAAATCACACACTCTGTACATCCCGACGCGATCTCCCGCAGCTTCTCACCGTCAATGACGACCACAGCCGCCATAGCCGCCTCGATATCATCGACATCATAATCATTCATCGTTATCCTGATTTCTGCGACAGGGTGTTCAGGTGAGTAACCGTTGTCGTTGCCGTTGTCGTCGTCATTGTCGGGGTTGCAGTAGGCGCGGCACATGAGAGAGAGATGGCAACACCAACCAACGATTATGACGGCGAAAATCACGTAAAGACCGATCATCTTGTACCTGTGAATTAACCCAACTCGAAAATCGATCCGAACCCGCCCAAAAATTTAAAGTTAGGCTTGAAATTTCCAAATCTAAAACATAAATAAACCCGAAATTGACACGTGGGCTCGAATCCACGGATCTAGATGATTAATTGTTACCGCTAGATAGTTGAAGTAATTGATGGGTTGACTACTTGACTTGGATTTGATTTGGTACTTATATTGTGACTCAGCCGCCGTAATTAACCGCCTAGCTACCTCTTTAACTTTCAAACTTGGAGAATAATTAAGTTTTAATTTTTTGTTCGTAAAAGTAAATAAAGTTTCCTTTTTGTGTGATTCTAATTTTCGGTGGAGCAAGTATTCTATTTTGTTTAGCTCCTAATTTTAGTTTTTTTACGGCAAATAAAAGAATTATATTTAAGGTCTAAAGCATCTCTCAAGTAGTTATACACGTAGGTGGTGTTGTTATTTGATAAGGATAGGTTAGTTAGGTTAAGAGAAGAAAAGAAAGGAAAGGATATAATGGGAAAGGATACGGCCTACGGGTCTTGTTCTTTAACTGGGTTAAACCCATTTAATCTAATATAATTTAACTTATCTTAACTTATCCTTACCTAACTTAATTCAACATAACTCCCTATAAAATACCTAAACAAAAAATAATTTTTAGAAATTTAAATAATATTATTTTAATCTCAAATCAATCCACTTTTGCCAATGTCTATTACTTATTTATTTATTTTTTCCAAAATAGTCAAATTTTATTAATAAAATATTTCTATCCAATAACTAACTTAACTCAAATCTATCTTATCATATCCTACCATATCATAATTTATCCTAACTTAACTTACCTTTATGAACCTAATTTTACAAAAGAACAGGGCCATGATTGGTTTGAGTTAAAGTTAGTTGTTAGATGTAAATATTTTATTAATAAAATTTGATTATTTTGGGAAAATAAATGAAAAAGCTATAGATATTGGAAAAACTAGATTGATTTAATAATTTGATATTTAACTAATATTATTTGAATTTCTCTTTTATTTAAAAAGTTGTAGTAGGATTGAGGGTTTTTGGGGGAGTTAGGTTAGGTTAGGTAAGGATAAGTTAAGTTAAGTTAAGTTATGTTATGTTAGATTAATTAGGTCTAACTCAACTAAAGAACAAGATCGTAGTCTCTCCACTGCATATTAATTGTCGTTTAATTAAGGAAAATTGAAAAAAAAAATAATCCAAACTTTGGGGCTATAGGAAAAAAATAATTCGAACTTACAATTTTGTTTTGAATGAGCTGAACTTTAATATCTATTATTTTTAGCATCCACCATCTAATTAAACTCGTTCGAAAATTGACAAGGTGGTGGCGATATTACACTTGGAGCATACTTTTAACTTTTTTTTGAGTTATAAAAAGTTTCACATATAATATTGTCACCAACACATTACTTTTTGGACGAGCTTAACTAGGTGGTGGATGCTAAAAATAATAAAAGTTAAAGTTCAACTCGTCCATAGCAAAGTTGTAAGTTCAGAATATTTTTTTCCAATACCTCCAAAGTTTAGTTTTTTTTCCAATTTTCCTTTAATTAATAATCATGGTCTCTAATTACTCTTTAATTGATAATTTCTTATATAATGCTCCTTATGTTTCATATTAATTATCACCTAGTTGCATTTCATAATAATTATCACCTAGTTGACTATGGCAATCTCCAATGACACTTTTTAATTGAGATAATTCCTTGTATAATATTTTATTAACAATTACAACTTATACTTTTAGAATTGTATTTTTCGTTACGAATTTGATAGTAGTAATTTTATATAACAAGTGATTATATATATTATGGTCAAAATTTTCAAAGATGACAATTAATATGGAACGGATGGAGTATTTTATTGACAATTGTAATATTGTTTATACTTTTACTGTAATATTTTTCTTAACAAATCACATTGTAGTAATTTTATATAACAAATTATTATATATATTAAGAATTTTATGATTAAAACTTTAGAGTTCAATGACACAATTTTCAAAGGCAACAGTCAATATGGAATAGAGGGAGTATCTTTTGAGGTAAGATTGTGAATACTATCTGACTTTCCCTATTATTAAAACTATATTATGATATATAAAATGATTGAATTTTACAACTATAATATCACATATAAATTTCATCACTTATACTTTTATCTATTACTTTTTTATGTAATAAAATGTTTAAAATAAACTTAATGAAAGGAGCTTATTCGATTAGAGTATCATTTATGTTCATTGGCGCAACCTTCACATCCTAAGTTTCTTATAGTTAATATTAATACTTTTTATTAAAAAATAATGTCAAAAATCATAAGAAATATCAATTTAGAGAAGGATAGACACAGAGAAAATATTTGGAAGCAAAACTCATATCATTAATAAAAAAAGAAAATGATAAATATTTTGAGACAAGACACATCTTAAGGTATAAAATCATACTTTGTATATAACCTATATATTTATAAATTAATTGAAAAGAAAATTAAGTGATTGACTTCTATAATTATAATAATACATATAAAATGGAATAAAATCACACATTTATCTATATTTTCATTAAAAAAAACCTTGAAAATATATCTAACGGATAGAGTTTATTTGTTAATGTGTCAATTATAATTGCTGATGTATTCAATACATTCTAAACTTCTTTTAATTGATAATAATTAACAATAACTGTCAAAAAATTAGGATAAAAAATTATAATAAATATCAATTTCATGACCAAGATACTAACCTGCCCCAAGACATGTATCATCACAAAAAAAAATAGTCTACGTCTCAAATGTGTCTTGTTTTGGCAGGTATAAAAGTAAAAATTTGAAAGAAAAAAAAACACTGATAGGGACAGACAATATATTCCTGATGAATGCCGAGACAATTCTAGAAAATGCTGGAACGTACGCAAATTCACCAGTCATCACATGAACGTTCACAAATTGATACGTACATCATCACTAATTATTATTGATCAATATAGTACATAATCTACGTACGTAGTAGTATTAAATCACGATGATCACAATGATAATCACGATGATTAACTACAATTAATGATGATTAATTATCTTCCTCTTTGCAAAGCCTGTTCCGCAGAATCCATCTCCTCCAAAATCCTGGCCTTCCTTTTCGCCGGAATAGGAGTGGTGGGCCCAAAGCTGATATAATGTCCGGCCACCGCATTGAGGGCGGAGTACATGTCCCTGAAGGAGGGTTTTCCGAGGAGTGCCTTCTCTTTCCGGTACTTGGCTACCCACTCGTTGGCGGCCGCCCGAAGCTCCGCCACGGCTTCCGCCACGCCCGGGCCGGTCTTGTCCATGTTGACGGTGGTTCTCACCTTGCTTATCATGTCCTGCGTCTCCTTCACGTACTCTTCGTCGGATGCCGCCTTGGATGGGCCGGCGAGAATGCCGGTGGTGAGGGTGGTGGTGATGATGAGGTGTCGCCGGGTGAAAGTAGTGGCGGTGGAGGGTTTAGTGGTGGTGATGAGGTGGTGCCGCCGAGTGAGGGTGGTTGATGTGGTGGAGGAGGGTGGAGGGAGGGGTTTGGGTTTGTGGTTGGGGGTGATCAAAGTAGGGGAAGACATGGTTTGGATTTTGGGAATGGGTTGGAAGTTGGGAATGAATTGTATGGAGGTGTATGTAAATATGTACTACCTCCCTCACATTATATTTGTCTATTTATCTAATTTTAAAAGTTTAATGTATATTAAAAATTGATGTAAAAAGTTTATGACTTGCCTAAATTACTCTTACTTTAATGGAATATAATAATTGTTAGAATTATAAAAAATAATAAATAAATTTATTAATTATTAATAGAAAAGTAATTACAGTTATAATGATTGTAAGTGAGATAAATATTTTGAAACAAAGAAATTAGATAAAAAGATAAATATTTTAGAACAAAAGTAGTAATGACTAATAAGAAAGGGGGGATTTGGGGTACGTGGCATGGGGTTATAGTCCAGGTTATCTTAAATGTTTGGAGTTTATGGATAAGGAGGTCCATTTTTTATTTTTACGTTTGCTAGATGCTTCTTCTTTTGTGTATTGGTGAATCTCACAATTTGTTTCTTTTTTGCTTTTTTAAATTGGTATGATTTAATTTATTTTTTTCTTTACCATGGTAAGTCAAGTCATCCACTAGCTCCGTATTTTAGGGAAAGTTCAATGGGTCCACCAGCCTATGGAAGATGGGGGAAATTAGACATGTACGTCTGTTACTACTCTCTGGAATCGATCTTGGGATCTATAAAATACCACAGTGCAACAAATACTAACTGAACTAAGAGATTATTGGTTTCAAATTAGTATGATGACAATCGACAGATTCTATGTTTTGGTTAAATTGCCATGTCCATGGACCATGTTTAATGGTCTAACATTCCAATCTATTCTTTCTCACTTTTACCAACTTTCGTGCTTTTGTTCTATTTGTACACTAGTGTAATATTGAAAATTTTGCTAAATACAATTGTTTTCAACATGGTAAAAGAAAGCTAGTCATCACTATGATCTACTAAGTACTTGTTCAGTGTACAAACAAAGTCAACTGTAAAAATATTAGAAAGGTTGAGTAATTTGGAAACTGAAAATGTCAAAAAAAAAAGACACAAAACAAGATTATGGTTATTCAAATTTTGAAATTTATACTTTTCATATTATAATCCTATGTATATTCATGGATTCGCAGGTCAAAACCATGGATCCAAGCCTCTGGAACCAGACTCGTCAATTTTTTGGTGAACCCAAACGCCTCATACTCATTAGGTCCAAAAACAATAGACAAAAACTCACCTAAATGGGGCAGATCCGATAGGTTTGGTCTAGGCATATGACCCATTGTCATCTCTTGGTGGAATTTGTGGGGCCCCGCTAAGAGATTCAAAGTTTGTCTTTCTACTTTCGTTGCTCTCCAATGGTAACCATGAGTATAGCTCACCAAAAGAGTCAAAGTTTGTCTCTTTATTTATGTTTTCTCTAATGATACTATATTAAATAAATTAAAAACATAAATCAATCATACTTAATAATATAATTAATTTATCTTTAAGCTCTTGGCCTATATTTCCTCTATTTACAAAATTTACATTTAAGCCATTATTTAAAAGAAACAAATTATGAATAATTTGAACAAATTTATTTTTATGTTTTATTATATTTTCTTACAAGAATATTTGAGCCTCTAAACAAAAAGGCCCAAAGTATATTAAACTATTAGTCATGCCATGGGTTGAATAACACCTGATTGGCTAATAGTTAGGAGTTAAGACTAGTGGCATGGATTATCTAGGCCCAAAACCCGAAACTCACTAATTACAAGCCCTTTTTTTAGGAAGAAAAAAAAAAGGACCAAGGCCTGTCCAAAAAATTGTCTGTCTACAGGGTAAGCAATAAGCATTATAGTTAGGGAAAATTGGATTCTAATAATTTCTACTTTTACGAATTGTACAGTAATAATCCCTACTTTCATTTTGTATTACGGTGGTTCAAAAAAAATTAAAATTGTATTCTGGTAGGACGCCACCGAGTCAAGTAGTGGTGACTCGGTGGTTTGCTGACGTGTACCGGCGAGAGTGTGATTAACTAAGAAATTATTATTTTAGTTGTATTGTAGTGGTCTCATTTAAATGGTTATTGTATTCTAGTAATCCCATTGACATATTTATTGTATTTTGGTGGTCCCATTTCATAGTTAATTGTATTATGGTAGTCTGAATTCTTGGTCAAACACACTCTCGTCGGTACACGTCAGCAAACCAACGAGTCATTACCATTTGACTCGGCGGCGTCCCACCAGAATACAATTTTAATTTTGTTTGAACCATTAGAATACAAAATGAAAGTAGAGATTATTACTATACAATTCGTAAAAGTAGGGATTATTAGAATACAATTTTCCTATAATTACTGACAAAATAGGAAGTAATCAAATGACACTCATCTCCATTGACTATTCTTTCCATAAGGTTCAAGTGTTAGTAAAAATAAAAAGATTTTATTAAATAAAAATTGTGGGATTGGTGAGTCATATTTGCCATAAACAATTTTGATATCTTTCCTGGGCCAAATTTACCTGAAGTAAAAAAAAAAAAAAAAAAGAAGGTATAACTAATGGGTATCTTTTAGAGGTAAAGCATATGAGATTGGTAGGGAAGGGATAAACTACATGGAGACACTTTTTATTGTTGCATCCAGAATTGATTTTTACCTGAATTTAGTGTTTTTTACTTAACGAAAACTAAAACTAATACTTAATTAGGATCCTGCTCAAGCTAGATATGGAGAAGTCGAATGTAAAAATATTAAATTCAAACTTTCTTCTGTTATTATTTTTGTTCCCATTGTGGGTTGTTATTGTTTAAGAATGTAACACACTTTTTCAAAAAAAAAAAAAAAGTTAATTGCAAATGTCAAGTGAGGAAGATCCATGTGGACATTTCTTTTAAGTTATATATCTCTATCTCCTCCAAAATGTTTGTCAATCTGATTAAACTTTGATTATTGGTTACTCACAAATTACAAATTAATATTACAATATGAAATTACTGTTATTAGAAAAAAGATACATTATTAAAAATTATAATAATATTAATTTTATATTATAATTAATTATTTTTGTAAGTAACAAACTGTCAAAGTTTAATTAAATTGACAAATATTTTGAGATTGAGGTAATATTTATTATTTATACTAGTACTCCACATTGTTGAAATTGTCAAAAATGTTCTAAGAGTGAATTACAAAAACATAGCAGTTGGTGCATGCATTGAAAAATATGATTGACTTCACCTAATGACAACTTGCTTGATTCACAAAAATCATAATGAACTGCCACTATCAAGAAAATGTCAAGTGCGCCTCCCTTTTTTTTCTTAAAATAAAGGGATAAATAAATACAAGTTGGCTCATGCATTAGGTTGTTCTGAATTAATTACCTGGTTACCCTTATCCATACGCGTATGTATAATTGTATACAAAGATAATAGAAACCCAATTAACACTAGTGATTATAATGAAAGGAAATCCAAATTGGAGTGATAGTGCCCCATTAAGGTCGTCATGGGTATCAAAGTGGCTTGAATCTTAATAGATCTATCTAAAAATTACTTGCCTTGTTTTTTTTTTTTTTATAGGAAATGAGAGAATTTAGATTATTTCACCACAGATAACGTTGGATATGTTTTTAGCCGCCAGATCATTGACCAGATCTGGTATCGCTCCATCCATACCCTTATAGATTGGTAGTGAGTGAGAGTTTGGGCGACAAGACCCCCCCCCCCCCCACATGGTAAAAGCTAATAAAATCAAAAGAGATGCACAGCGATAGAATTTGATTTAGAAAAAGAGAGTACAAACTTTTATCTGTCTGACTGGTCTGCAGCTTCTTGGTGACTGATCAAGAGTCTCCCTCCACGATCACCTGCTTGTAACCCAAACTCCTTGCTTCGGCGATTGCCAACATGCATACTCTGGTCTCCACCACCATCGGATCCTGTTTTCTGATACCTAGCTCGACTCTAGCTGCTTCCACCTCTCTCCCCCCCCTCCCCCAAATTGTTTCGGATCACAAAACCACACCCGAATGCATCATCACCTATTGTCCCTCCATCGGAATTCACTTTCATAAACCCATCCGCCGGAGGCGTCCAGTTTACCTCGAGGTGTGTTGGTGTAACGCCCCGACCCCTCCTGGGTCGCGGACATTACCGATAACTGCTTCAAGGATCGATGACTGACCCCACAAATCACCACGAGTCTTTCCAGCGTGCTTCGTCCTCGCTCACACGCTGCCCGGGAAAACTTCCCAGGAGGTCACCCATCCTTGGACTACTCCCAGCCAAGCACGCTTAACTGAGGAGTTCCCAACAGATGAGCTACCATAAAAGAAGGTGCACCTTGGTGATATAAGTAGTCATTTCAATCCTTTTAAGCCACACTTTAACCACATACCCGGGGTGTTACAATTGGCTTCTGTTGCACCTCCTTTTGTGTCGCCGCCCTGAACTGCTAGACAATCAGGGTTGCTTTGTTCGTCGCCCCGCTCCACAAACTAATAAGGTCGGTGTGGCACACCCTATTTTTTATGTTCCAGATCTCCTACATCACTCCCACATATTTTCCCAGCTTGAGCTCGTCCACGACAAGAATCGCTTGGTCCACACATTCCAGCATTGAGTTGTCATGTCCACTCCAGAGAGGTTCCTCAAATGGGCTATGGCTCCACGTCTCGACCCAAAATTAGTTGTCTTATAGCTACTTAATTGAAAGAACAATTAAAATTTATTTTATTTAACCTAGCTATAAGCAGCCAGCGTCATCTACTATTGGCCAAAATTCGGTCGAACTAAATTCAGGTAGGTTATTCAAGTTCGGTCAATGTCAAAATTCAGATGATAAATTTATGACCGAACCAGGGTTGTAACTGAATCAAATCGACTTGCAAGCTGCTCGGATTCGACTTTGTCAAAGCTCGAGCTCGATTTGACCAAAGTTTCGCTTGGCTCGAACTTGGTTCAGTTAGGTGTAGAAGGCAAAATTTTGTCAACCAATCAAGACCCGCCATGTGAAAATTAAAATAATTTTAATTCGACCAATTATAATCCGTCATGTGTCAAAATTAATTATGGTGGATCATTTAATTATAAATTAAATGATATTATATTTCAGCCAATTAAATTATGCCACGTGTCATGGGTGACACGCAAATATTTCTCTTTTTTTAAAATGAGTTAAATGGACCCAAAGGCTAGTCCAAGTTCTCTATAAATAGAGATCATTCTCCTTCATTTTGAGGAGTGGTAAAACATCCAAAGAAGACATAAAAGCTCTCATACTCTCTCTCTCTCGAAGACCAGAAGCACAACAAAGTTTAAGCTCGTGTCGTCCATTCGTGGAGATCAAACTACTTCCTCTTGATCGGAATCAAGTCTCTACGACCCTCGTTCAAGACCACAATCATCCAAGTTCACATTCAATCAAGAGTATATTCATCCAAGATTATATTCATCCAAAACCATACTCATTCAAGACTCGTTCAAGTTTGTTCAAGGAGATCGAATTGAAGGAGTTACATTTTCATTTTGTAACAAATACATAGAGATTGTACCCAAAATCCTTTGAAATTAATATATTATATTTGTTCACTAATTTCTTGTGTTTATTTATTTAGACCCGGAAATTTGTGTTTACAAATTTTGGTACGCCCGGTGGGACTTCTCTGCCTCTTATCTCTTTCTCCGAGAATAAACTATTTATCATTCGAAGAAGATAGATCCTAAGAACAACATCTATCATGCTTTGAAGAAAGTTTCTCCAGCCAAGTCACAAGAATCAATAACTAGTGCAACATCCAATGGAGTAATCAATAGAAGTATGGCCAAGAACGCCGCTATTGAGGCCAAGAAACAAGTTGGTGCGAGTGTCCCGTTGCAAATATCTGACTCCAACTTGCCGGGGGCAGACCAAACTACTTCGACTGAAGTCGTTGACCCGGAGAAGATAGTCGCTCAATGGATGTATGAAATCCGCCATCAACCATTGAGGGAAGAGGATGAAGACTATGGAAATGGCGAGGAAACACCAAAATCACCAAGGGATCCGCTCTTCTCCGATTCTGATACTGACTCTATCGACACCGTTATTATGCCCGTCATGGTCACAAATGCTATTAACTATAAAGAAGAATTCAAGACTATGAAGGCCACGCTGGCAAGACTTGAGAAAGAAAGCGAGGAAAAGACTGAGCTTATTAAGCGACAAGATGAGCGGATAAAGAAATTAACAAAGAAGTTAAAAAAGCGACCCGCTAGCAAATTTGACGAAGGTCCGGGAGATGAAGATTCCGACAGAGGATCCAATCACGGAGATTCCGATGAAGAAGAAGGGAAGAAGGAAGACTCCGGCTCGGGCTCATTGTCTGTGGAGAAAATCCAAAAGCTAGTAGCTGATGCGATAAAAGCTCAGATCGAGGGAGGCTCTCGTAAAAATCAATTATACATGAAGCCTTACACAAAGAGGATTGACGCACTTCGCATGCCTTACGGCTATCAACCGCCGAAATTCACTCACTTCGATGGTAAAGGGAATCCTAAGCATCATATAGCTCATTTCATCGAGACTTGCAATAATGCTGGAACTGAGGGAGATCAACTAGTGAAGCAGTTCGTTCGAACCCTTAAAGGAATCTCTTTTTATTGATATACTGACTTGGAGTCGGAGTCCATCGATAGTTGGGGAGAAATGGAGCAAGAGTTCCTTAATCGATTTTATAGCACTCAACGCACCGTTAGTATGACGGAGTTGACAAACACGAAGCAGTGGTACCGGGAGCCAGTCTTGGACTATATCAATCGTTGGAGGTCACTCAGTCTTGAGTGTAAAGATCGATTGTCTGAAGCCTCCGCTGTCGAGATGTGTATACAAGGCATGGAATGGGATCTACTTTATGTTTTGCATATGAGTAAGCCAATAACTTTTCAAGACTTGGAAACACGAGCACATGACATGGAGCTCACAATTTTCAAACGTGATGCGAGAAGACCAAGTGTCAAGGAGAAACAAACTTCACTCGAGAGCACGTCAAAAGGAGTTCCTTCATGCATGATCTTTTAGTGACCTAATCTCATTTAAATGCTTGGTCTCCCGTCCTGCAAACTTTAAAAGGCATTTTCCCAAGTACTTTTTAGGATAAGTGAGGAGATCATCAAATGTTACCTCCCTTGATTCATCATTGTCACTGTTCGGATAGTCATCATTGGCTGCACCAACTTCCTCTGTGTCATTGGTGTTTTTTCTCATGATGCAATGACTAGTAGTTTCCTCATCATCACTCCAAGTGGCCATCAAGGCCATGTGATTTCTCTTTTCTTTGTTCTTTCTGTGGTAGGGGCAGTCCTTGATCAAGTGATCTGGGTCACCACAAAAAAAAAGAAAAAAAAAAGAGTGAGTTAGTTCTATTATTCAATGAGTCATTACCTCTTTGGTTGTTACGTTTGGATGAAGGTCCTCTGGAGGTATGACTTTTCTTGCACGGTTTCTTGAATTCCTTGGCCATCAAGGCCAAGATCCGGTCCTTATCATTGTCGTTAGGATCATATATGTCCTTACGGGCTACTTCTTCTTTTTCATTTTGCTCTTCCTGAAGATGTAATTCGTGAGCAAGAAGTTTTCCAATGAGGTCATCTAATTGGAGAGTTTCCATATCTTGAACTTCCTCTATTACAGTGACCTTGGATTCCCATTTCTTTCTTGGAAGACATCTGAGGACCTTGTGAACTTTTTCTTCATTGGAGTAGGTTTTCTCCAAGGACTTGAGATTATTGACTATGACAGTGAATCGTTTGTACATGTCCTTGACGGATTCTCCATTCTTCATTTTGAAGGATTCATAGTGCTTGACATAATTGTCACGCCTTATTCTTTGAACTTGGCTTGTTCCTTCATATGTGGTCACTAAGGTATCCCACACCTGTTTAGCTGTATCACAACTAGAGATAAATTCAAACTCATTAGAATCAAGCCCACAGTAAAGGATATGTAATGATTTAACATTTTTATCCGCCTTTTCTGCTTCTTTGGCAGAATACTTGGATCTATCTTTGGGTTTCATGATTTCTCTAACAGTGATCATGGGGACAAAGTTTCCATTCTCAATTCTGTCCCAAAGGTCATAGTCTTGATCCATGATGAATGTCCTCATACGCTTCTTCCAGTGTGCAAAGTTTGATCCTCTGAATAAAGGATGACTATTTAAGCAACGTCCTTGCCCTATATCACCATCTTCGATTCCAGCCATGATCTTTACCACAGAGCGGTTAGTCTCTGAATCTTCAGTGGATCAGGCTCTGATACCAATTGAAAGAACCCTAGAGGGGGGTGAATAGGGTTATGAAAATTCTGCACAAAATAGCAACTTGGTAAAGGACGTTAGGATCTTAATCCTTCTAGATTAAGATTCAATAAATGATAAAGGCAGTTTAAGCTTTAAAGCGAGGAACAACAAAAGTAAACTGAATAACCTCCTTTATCTTACTGAACTGGAACATAGAATAACCCAAGGTGAAGGACCTTAGGGTTTACAGCAGAACCTAGCGCCTTTCAATGGACGCTTCTTATTTTCTGGAAAACACCCACCAAACTCAACTTTGGTGTAATCACTGATCGATCCTAAGTCCTTCTAGGAATCAATTACAAGAGAATCAACCAAATCCTAATTCCGTTAAGGAATTGATTACACTCAAACAATCTCACTCAAACTCGGTTTTCTCACTCAAAAGAAAACTCAATCAAAACAGATAACGCTCTTCTTGTTTTGAACACCCGATTTCTTCCATGGAATCGTTGATCTCTTTCATCCTTGAAGTCTTCTATTTATATTGCTTTCAGTCGCATAGAGCCGTTGAAGGGCTGTCTTAATCGGATACTTTCCTTCCTTCCAGCTTTGATAACTTCCTTAGATGGCAGCTTCCATATTGGCATTGATTCTGGAAATCTTCAATCGTATCTCTCTTCCAAGTTATTGATTAATTGTTTCCTGAAATAAGAAAGGTTACAATTAACTAATCTGGTTAGGAAAAGGATAGAATAAGATCCAAATCTTTCCAGGATATACTCCTTATAACTTCCCTGATTTTGCCCCGTTTGTTTTTCACGACGAAACTTCTCGTCTCGCCTGAGGTGAACGTCCTTGTGGTGCTGTGAGTGAACGTCCTTATGATGCTCTAGGTGAATGTCCTTCTGCCTGCTTTGAGATCATATCTTTTCTGGCCATTCAAATTTTGGCTTTCACTCAAGACTGATTCAGTGCCAAGATCAACGTCCTTGAGGGGTTCTAACAGTTACTAATACAATTAATTTGGTTAGTCTCCTTTTAACATTAGAATATTCCAATACATATAAAAAATAATAAAAACAACCATATTCATATGACAACACGATAACTAATGTTAACAGTACTTAACACCACCACAGTTTTAAAAATCGAATCCAATAAAATCAATGATACCATAATATTATTCTAATCAAGCGACATATTTTATAATAAGTACATATATGATTCAATAATAACATTAGTAATTTTCTAATAATAAATTAATAATGGACAAGAATATAATCAATCATAGGGGGAGAGGAATGAATGATTGGGGAGAGACAGCAAGCAAAGTTCATCTTAAACATGTATTATATTTATTTATTTTTATTTTTAATTGTTTTGGTGTAAAAACCATGTTATGTGTTAGAGGAATGGAAAGAAGTTCCAGAAACATGGATGGATACCCCTTTCATGTTCTAATGACTATCTCCTATCTTGCCAGTATGCATTTGCTATTTGCCATCTCATTGCATCTTTGGATTTTTGTCACCTTCTCCCTTATCACTATTAATTTTGTCCCCTTATTTTAGGAGAAATGCACCGCGGGATCGCGGTATGTTTATTTATTAAGAGCATCCATGGCCACCCAAATCGGTCATTTTCAAAGGACAAACATACACCCAAATCTTTGAATGTTTTAGAGAAATAGCTAAAGCGTGAGTCACCTTATTACGACTTCTTTTGCTCAAAGTAAACCGAACTGAAACAAAACTATTTATTCAATATAATTTGTAAAATTCAATTTAATATAATTCTTGTAAAATTCAATTTATTTTGAGATCTTAATTCATGTGCCTTTCAAAATTTAACTAAAGTACTGGACATGAAATAAATTTCAACTAAAATGTTAAGTTTTTTTATATATATTAAGAAGTACCTCATTATATATGAAATTTGATTGAATCCTCGTCACTCTCAATATTAGGTAATTTTAAATAAATATATTAATTTAAACTCATTTTTTAGTATATTATATAGTTCAAGTATGAAAATCATATCCATTGGTTAAGTCTAAATTTGTGTTAAATTGAATTTTTTTTTTGAAACCAAATATAATGACTTCATTAATAGAAAGTCATATGACACATACAATGAAAATTTGTGTTAAATTGAATCTTAAATTTACATTGATTTTTTACTCTCAATTGTTGCACATACGTACAACCACTACTTTCAAATAATCAAAGATATAAAAAGACTAGATTTTAGTAAGGTTTTTGAGAAGAGTTAATCAAATTTTATGGTGGATCATCAAGAAGCATGAGCAATTTTAGCTATAGAAGCAAAAGGTTATAAAGTATAAAAGACTGCAGTAAGAAATAGTAATGGGCTAATCCACAGTAGTCAAAAATAGGGAAATGAGATTTGGGACATAGGGTCTGTAAAATTTATGGATAAATGAAAGGTTAAGATTTATTAACTATTGATAAATAAAGATAAGTTTTTGTTAAGTATGGTAAAAAACAATGCTTTTGAATATAATAGTAGTTTTTTTTAAAAAAAAAGAGAATGAAAGTATCTATAAATGTGTTAATTTTATTAATTTTGGTAACTTTTGGCTAATAATTAGTCCATTCGCCATTACCCACAAATTTTAGAGACCTTGTTGGTAGACTAGCTACTCTCGTGCAACAATTTGACATCTAAATTATGACATTAATCAAGTTGATTGACCCAAACTTTTATATGTGTTCATTATTATTATTATTATTATTATTATTATTATTATTATTATTATTATTCTCTCTATTTTATATTAGTTGTCGTCATTAAAAATTATATTGTCAAACTTTAAAAAGTTTTACCATAAATTTCTCTATATATAACGAATTGTTATATAAAATGATTATTAGATTCGTAATGAAAAATACTCGCCGAAAAATATAATATTTCAATTGTTAGTCAAATATTATATAAAAACTATCAACTGAAAATGATATTGAAAATCATAAGAATCAATTACATGATAATTAATACGAAATAGATGGACTATACTCCCTCCATTTATCATTAATTGTCACTTTAATTTCTGCATCATTCAAATTTTAAAAAGTTTGACCATTAATATGTTAATATATACAATATTCTAGTATACAAAAATACTATCATTAGATTTGTAATGAAAATTACTATCACTAGAGTACAATATAGTAATTTTTTGATAAAATATACTATAAGAAGTTTTCAGTTAAGAAATAACATTGAAGACCATGTAGCATTTATTAAACGACAGTTATTATTGTGAATCGAAATGAGTATTACTCCCTCCATTCCATATTAATTGTCGTTTTTAAAATTGAGCAGTCAAATTTCAAAAAATTTGACCATAAATTTCTCCACATATACAATGAGTTGCAATATAAAATTACTACTATCAGATTCATGACGGAAAATATTATCATAAAAGTATAATATTGCACATATTAATAACATATTATGTAAAAGCTTATCAATTAAATAATAATATTGGTGACCATAAGAGTCAAAATTATGACAATTAATATGTAATGTTAAGAGTAATTAAATATTGTGATATGTGATATCGGTGGGGATGGTGGCCTCAAACAACACATCATTCCTTTTTGAAAAAAATAAAAAAATAATAAATTTGCCGGGGGGGCAGTCCACCCTATCAATTGAAGATCAAAGTAAGCGGTTTCAAATAGGGCCCTCATTTCGTCATCGTGTTCTCCGTTTTCTTTCATCCTTTTCCCCCAACCAAACATTTCATTTTTTCTTCTCCCAATTCAAGTTCAAACCCCCAAAATTTGCTTTCAATTTCGTTCTACTCTGCAAGAGGACTCCCCACCTCTACCCAATTCCCTCTCTTCAATCTGTAAGTCACTCCAATTGAATCTTTCAATTTCCTTCTGATTTTGCACCTTCATTGATCGATCGATCCAGTTGGGGGTGATTTTTTCGTTTGAATTTGAGTGTCATTTTTGTTATGATTGATTGATTGATTGACTGGATTTGTGGGTTTATGTTTGGATCTGAATCAGGGGGCGAGTCTTCTAGGGTTTGATTTGATTCTGCTTAATCGCAATCTTCAAAGTAATGGCGAATAGGGTAGATCACGAGTACGATTACCTCTTCAAGATCGTCTTGATCGGAGACTCTGGTGTCGGCAAATCTAACATACTTTCTAGGTTTACGAGGAACGAGTTTTGCTTGGAATCCAAATCCACCATTGGTGTTGAATTTGCTACTCGCACTCTTCAGGTGGTCAATCTCTCTTCTCCTTCTCTTTCAAAATCTGATTTTTGAATTCTATTTGACTTGATTTGATTTGATTTGATTTGATTGAGTGTCCAGTTGATTACTTTGTTGGGTATGTTTGCTTGATCAGCTTGTTTTTCATGTGATCTAGTACATTGGAATGTTGGGGATGTGTGATTCCTGTGAAGGGTTATTATGTCATGCTTTCTGTTTTCAGTTATTTCTTGTTAAGGATGGAAAATTCCAAAATTGAAGCAAAAAAGAAAAAAATGACCCAATTACTAGTGGGGGACCTTTGGATTTCAAGTTATGAGTGACCCACTTGGTGGTTGGGAGCTCTCAGTCTTGAATTTTAATGGGTAGTTGCTCATTGATTGGTGCTTACAAGAAACTAATTTGTAGATTAGAATGATGGATTAACAGCTTAAGACTAAGGTTGCTTAGAAATGGTTGTCGTTGATATCTTTTTAGTTTTTGTCATTAGATGATGGATTAACTACTTAAGACAAAGGATGCTGGTTGCTTGAGAAACGGTCGTCCGTGGTGTCTTTTTAGTTTTTATCATTAGATGATGGGTTAACTACCTAAGACAAAGGATGTTGGTGGTTTGAGAAATGGTTGTCTTCGATATCATTTTATTTATTTATTTTTGACTAGATGATTGATTAACCTCCTAAGAGACTAAGCTAAAGGGATGCTGGTGGCTTGAGAAACTGTTGTCTTTGATATCCTTTTAGTTTGTACGTCTAAGGCTTGATTTGCTGTTTTGTTGTGCTGAGTCGTTTAATTTGTGTTCTTTGATGTAAATTGTTCGTCGTTTTGTTGGGTCTTAAAGGTTGTTTGAGGGTTGTGCTTCATTTATGTAAAGATGAATTGAGGAACACATATATGTATTCCTATTGATGATCTTGGCTCTATTGGATCATTCATGTTTGGATGTGTCTGTGTTTGTACTTGGGTAGATTGTTTTCTTGTTGATCATTCATTTGAACCGTCTCACCAATTTTGTTGACCGGCCACAAATGAATCACATACTGCTGAACAGATAACTGGCTAAGCTTTTGGATTTCAATGACATATGTGTGATAAAAATATCGAATTCCAGCTTGGCTATGGTGAATGAGATTCTGAAACACGGTTTATTTAGAAAGCCGTGGGGGTTGAACAGCTAACTTCATTCACAAGTATGGAAGGATTGGTTGGGTGTCAGATAGGAAAGATGAAATAATGCAATTTATTTTCTGTAAGTGGGAGGTGTTAGTCATTTGGCTATCATTTTCTTGTTGAAGTTTCCTACTCAATTGTGTATTATTATTGACCAATTTTATGGTGTCAATGTTCTTAGGTTGCTGTTAAGTATTGACTGGGTCTTCGTGTCTTATGTGATTGACTTATGTTACTGCCTACCAGTTTGCCAACTACCCACCACAGGGCCCCGCATGCCCTCAGGGATGCCTCATGTCTTTTGGGAGTGTCATAGTTCATGTCATACGAAATGCCTTTTACTTGGACTGCTACGGAATTTACCATTGAAAATTGAATCCGCTGCTATCTGTCAAAACTATCCTAAGTCCACTTTCTACGGTACTCCACAATTCCTCGCAATTGTTATCTCTCCATTAGAGTTGGCAAAATTTTGTTCGACCTGAATGCCCAAATTTGTCTGATCCAAAAAAACCGGATATGGTCATAGATTATTTGTCTGAGTTTTGACATTGATTGATTTGACCGAATATTTGGACATAATATTTTCCTTTTTCTATTGTTCGAACTTGATTTTGACCTAGATTTAGGTCTGTCTGAATTGTCCAACTTGGTAATGGACATCAATTTGTCATCTTAAAGTTAAATTGACCAATTTGACTGACTCAAATTGACCTGGACCCAATTGCCAGTGGTACTCTCCATTAACCATTCTTGGATCAAGGTGCAAAGATATTATGTATGATTACAGTTGAAAATTTTCCTTATGATTCATGTATTTGAAGGGAAATCAGACATTCCAAATGGTCAATAAAGACTAGCAATGCTAACTTGAAGACATTGAAATGTTTGACTACAGGTAGAAGGAAAGACCGTGAAGGCACAGATATGGGACACTGCTGGTCAAGAGCGTTACCGGGCTATCACCAGTGCTTACTACCGAGGAGCCGTTGGCGCTCTCCTTGTCTATGACATAACCAAACGACAAACATTCGATAATGTCCAGAGGTGGCTCCGTGAGTTGAGGGACCACGCTGATTCCAACATTGTCATCATGATGGCCGGAAACAAGTCCGACCTGAAGCATCTCAGGGCCGTTTCGGAGGAGGACGGCCAGGCTTTGGCTGAGAAGGAAGGTCTTGCGTTTCTAGAAACTTCTGCACTGGAAGCGTTCAACATCGAGAAGGCTTTCCAGACAATACTGTCGGAGATCTACCATGTCATAAGCAAGAAAGCGTTGGCTGCTCAAGAAGCTTCCAGCAATGTCCCCGGCCAAGGTACCACAATCAATGTCGCTGATTCGTCAGCAAACCAAAGGAGAATGTGTTGTTCCACTTAAAAGGAACAGGAGATTATCAGGAAGGAAAAGAGGATAGCTAGCTAGCACCATTTCTCTTCTGTTTTTGTTCTTCCCGATTTTTTCCTGTCATTTTTTTCGGTGTTTATTCTTTGTGGGGGATCAGACTTTTGTAGTATACTTTCCTTCATTGGGTTGTGATGAAGAGTTTGTTGTGAAATTGGAAAAAAGAACTACAGTTATTTGTTCTTAGCTCAGGAGAAGACTTAATATCATTCATTCGTTCTTAATTCATCCACTTTTCTCGTGAATTCTGGGTTCTTTGTTGAAATTTTACGCTACAGAAACAACAGAGAATTGGGTTTCTGAGAAAAACTGTTTTATTTCTACTCATTCAGTCATTCTAAATCATTCCTGCTCGATCTGTACAGTAAGATGATGAATTTTGAAAGATGTCTGACAAAACTGCCTGATGTCATGAAGGACTCCTTTGGAGCCAAATCCAGGCTTTACTTTCACATTGCATGACATTGCTGTTTTTCCTACTGTGATACACCAAACATGCAGATCATGAACCTCGGAAACACCCTTTATGGTTTTGAGCCCGTTTTCGAGGCTGCCAATGTCGATATCTCTGGGTGACCTCTCCATCAGTATCCCAAACACATTCACAAGCATCGATCTGGTGCTGATCAGAACAGCAACCGAGAAACCCGCGGTGCATATGAGATCGACAAACACCCATTTAGGTTTGACCCAGATGACTGCCCCGGCAATCATCTCTCCAACTGACTGAATCAGGTCACTGACAACATGCAGGTAAGCCCCTTGAAGATTTATGTTCATCCTGACATCTTCCTTCTGACATTCAACATTGTCAGCGACATCAGAAACAAGCTTGATGGCATCATCCTCATGATGGTGTCCATGTCCATGTGAATGATGATGATGATGATGATGGTGGCCCATCCAGGTGACCATGACAAGGTTAATCGCGAACCCGAACAAAGCAACAAAGAACATGACCCTCCCATTGACAGGTTCGGTCTGGTGCAGGACTCTGTCAGTGGCTTTGAACATCAGGAACCCGGTGACAACCCAGATGAGCTGGACAGAGAAGAGGGCTCCTAAGACCTCGAGCCGGTGGAACCCGAACGAGTGGTTCGACGTGGGCCTCCACCCGGAAGCCCAGACTGCAAAGAGGGAGATGCCGAACCCTGCCACGTCAGAGAACAGGTGGGCTGCGTCCGTCAGGACAGCGAGGCTGTTGGATTTGAGCCCGCCCGTGATCTCGACAGCCATGGCTAGCAAGTAGAAGAGGATCAACCGGGTTAGCTTTTGGGTGGAGCTCCATCTGCATTCGAGCTCGCCCCAGTTTTCTTCAAGGGAGAATGCACAGACAGATGATGCACAGGTTATGACATTGGAGGGGCTGTTTGGGGGAGGATGATCAGTTTCTAGCACTTGGTTGATTTTCTGGGTGACCATTTGGTTGTTTCTCCTGGTTATTTGAGTCAAAACATTCAGGATATAATATATACTAGTATAGAATGTGTACATATATCATGGGAGATTAATACCAAACTAAGATTTACATAATAAGGAAACAAGATAATGAAAATATAGTAAAGGATTAAAGAAGATAATAAAGAGATTGTGTCTTCATAATTTCAAATTCTTGGGGCCTATACAAAATCTGGGTAAAATGGGTAGGTCAAGTTTTACCCCTCTTCTTTGGATTGGTTCAATTATCCAATCCAATCTGATTCAAACATATCCAAATTTATCCAAACCTTACACAATCCCCTGAAAAAACGTCATCTCTGAAAACACAATTCCCCAAAAAACATCATAGCTTATCCAAAAACAATCCATTCAATTCATCCAAACCTGATTTTAACAAATTCATAGAACAAGACTTTAAAATTTATCAAAATTGCCAAAACTTACCAGAACTAAAAATACACAAAAGATTTTGATTATGGTACATTAAGGCAAATTTAACAGAACTTACCAAGACTTAACAAAAATTTAATCAAAATTTTAACTTTACCCAACTACATTATACCTATGAATTTGACATTTTTTCGCCTGTAAATTCAATGAGATGAATTGCATATTGGTGTTATTGAATCGGATACCCTTAACATACTGAATTTTCTATTTTTCGTAGAGTATCTTCTTCCGTGATATTTTGCAGCATTATGTGCCCAGATTCATATGATTATCAACTTATCAAATGAAGAAATTCGATTAAATAAATAAACAATTATCAATCATAATTCAACAAAGAAAAAAAGATAGTAACGGCAATGAGAATGATTGAAAAGGGAACATAAGAAAAGTTACCTGAGAATAAGAATATGAGATTGATTAATTATTGAGATAGAAAGGAATCTATTTGACCATAATTATTCACACGAGAAATGTGAGATTGTGAGATTGAGAGAGAATTTGACATGCAAAAATCATTGTTCCCATCTTTCATTTGATATTTTTCTGGAGATGCAAATAATTTTAGCCGTTTTGTGGAGTTTAAAAATGGAAATTTCCCGGCACAATTACTAGCCAACCAACATGGAACTTTATTTTTGTATTTTTGCTGGGTTGATTTTAGTTTGATTTTTTGATCTGCAACGATTTATGTTAGGATTTTCTTGGAAATAAAACGGTTATAGACTACTACCTACTTGTTTATTCTATCCTGCTTTTTGTTTATATCTTATAGCTTTTTTAGGTCCTGTTATTTTGTGCGATTGATAAAATGTGGAAACGGTTCGCATTAGTTGTTCATACCCAAACAGATCGAAAAGATCGATCGATCGATCGAGGATCGACCGAATGGATCGAGGAAGTTCGGTCGATCACGGCCCAGAAATTTTGATGTTCGTCGTCCACCCATGGACCGAATCAAGGATCAAGTTACTAAATTATAGGGTTCTTTATGTATAGTCCGGTCAGAGGACCAAGGGATCAACAAATTCGGCTTGATCGGCCGAACTTTTTTTTTTTTTCGCCCCGTCCTCTCTAGTCGGTCTTAGTCCTCTTCGGTTCTGGGCACCCTCTAGTCCGGGACCGATGAACAACCCTAGTGTAGAGTGGTGAAATTGTGAAAGGTGTGGAACGACATAGTTTTGTGAAAATATGATTGATGTGGTAGATGAAAAGAGAAAATATGAAAAGTATATGAGAAAAATGAAGAGATATATTGATAATGATTATAGTGTGTAATATGATACAGTACATTGTAGAAAAATATTGAATGATATAATAAATAGTGATACCGCACCACACCATAGTATGAAAGAAAAGGGCCTTGGATAAGGTTGATTATTTGTTCCATACCAACCCTAAGTTTATCAAAGTAAAGTACACTATGAGTAGGACATTGTTTTTTGTGAAAATTTCGCCATTATTTAACAATCTCTTACAGTAGATAAAATAGTCATCACTATGTTAATCTCAATTGAATTCGACCCTCTTTGTAGAATCTTGGAGTTTTAGTTATAAACCTCAAACTCTATCTTTTCCAGTCAAAAAAACCACATAATTGACCTTGAATATTTTCAAACATTACAAAAAACTATATTTTGGAAAAACTTGATAATTCAATGTTGTAATAATTATATTTTAGATGCACTTATTTTACAACTAGTAATATTGACATACTTGCAAAAAGTAGAAATAATGACATATATTAGGGGGACAATGAGTTCTGCTGGCAAAAATTTGGGTTCGAGTAAATTTGAGTCGGACTAATTCGGTCAATGTCAAAATTAGGATGAGAAATTCATGTCCGCACCGAGTTTTATTTCGGGTCGGACAACTCGGACGAAGCTAAATTCGTGTCAAAATTGGATTCGGACAATAAAAAAAAGAGAAATATTATGTCCGAATATTTGGTCAATATTAAAATTCGAAAGAAAAATCTATATCTTATATCTAGACTCGAATTTTTCCAGATTAGATAGTTCGGACCAGAAAAAATTTTACAACTCCAAAAATGAGCTAAAAATTAGCTAAAAGTAACTAAAGTATGACATTTGAAGTATTGAAAAATTGAAGGTAGAAATAAAGGTTTGCCATTCTTTGAAAAAGTGTACCAAGAGATTCCTTTCCTTCAAAGGGTGCATTATTTATGCCATTTCATATGGACCATGGAATAGAGTACCCCCACACTCCCCCAACTTCTTCAATGCATGAATTGGATAGTTACCAACTTTCTCTCTATTTTTAGCAAATTTCACACAAAAAGTAACATTTGAAAATAGGGCTAAAATAATTCTCTTTCTAATTCTAAACCTCAGTGTATGAGTTTCTATAGTACTAATTTTAATATTGTACTGCATGCCACCAAATAAAAATATTTTTATTCATTTAAAGAAAAAAATAGTTAAAGGTCATAATTGAAGTGGAGTTTCCATCATCCAATGAAAAATTAAGTAATTGTGTCACATAATTTATATATTAAAGTCAATTTTACATTAATTTTAGAATTAAATTCATCATTAGTTATATTAGAAAATTTCACTATTGTAGTATACAATTTCTCGATCCTTTATCTTTAAATAATATTATATAAGTCGCAAAATTATTTCCTATAAAATCAATTTTAACAATTAATTTTTATTAACTTATTTCGATAAAATTTACAATTATTTTTATAGAATAATAATAGTTAGAAGATATATTTTCAAAACTAATAGTTTCATGATGCAAATTATTTTAATTTATGATTAATTAACAACCAAAATTTGTCAAATTGAACATTATTTTTGGAACGGAGGGGTACTGTACAATCACTCATATTTTCTAGGGGAAAAAATACACATTCTGTCGCTATTTATTTGTCCTCTATCCCTTTTTATTTGTTATTTTTTAAAAAAGTGAAGAAATCAACGTGACGCAAAAAGTGTGAGGTAGAAATACGTTAAGATGACTAAAATGTCATCAATTATTGTTAATTTATTGGTTTCAAAGATATAAAATTATTATTAAAAATGTAAAAAATAACAAATAATTAGAGACAAAAAAAAGTTAATTAAATGGACAAATAACTAACGACAGAGGGGTAACTTTTTTGTCCCTAGTTATTCATCAATTTATGTTTTCAACATAACTTTTACTAAGAAATTTTGTAAGAATTTTAGTGATTTTTTTCCTGAAAAGTTTTCTATAAGGAGGCGTTTGGTTGGTAACAAATTTTGGGGAAATGGTCATTTTTTTTCGAGTTGACTTATTTTTCCCATATTTAGATATAGATTGACCTTGAGAAAAAATTTACGGTAGACCCACCATTTCTTACATTTTCTCAGGGAAAATTTCCTTTAGGAGGAAGACATGGTGCATTTGATAGTTTATCGGGAAAGACTTTCCCAGAAAAAACTTCCCCGAGGAAGAATTTCCCTAGCCCCTTCCTTGGGAAAAGTTTTACTGAGGTTGTGAGGAAAATAATGGATCTTACATCAAAACTTTCCTATATATTATGGAAACCAAACATGAGAAAGTTTGTTAACTTGAAAAAACCAACCAACTTTCCTGGGAAAATTTCCTTACCAAACGCCCCATGAGAGAAATTTTTCCCACAATAAATTTCTCCTAGAAAAATTTTCCTTACCCTCCCCTAAGATTAATTTTCCCCAGGTGAAAGTGGAAATTATGAATCCCTTTAAAATTTTCCCAATGTCAAAAAAATAGCCAAATATGGGAAAATAAGTGGACTTGAGAAAACTGACCATCTTTCCATAATTTTTTGCCAACCAAATGCTCTCTAATTTTACTCGTATATTCTTCAACACTTATAATTAATAGCTACTAATTTAAGAAATTTACATATATGGGAAATTGGATTTAAATAATCTGAACTTTGGATCATAGTAGACTTAATAATATGAACTTTAGATTTGTTTTTGAATAATCTGAACTTTGGACCTTTTGAATTCTACTAGCATGCCACTAAGTTAGATTCAACTTAACTCGATGACAGGATAACATGGCGGCGGTGACATGACACACCTAAAATGCCCAAGCACACGTCACCGCTGCCACGTCATCTCGCCACCGAGTTAAGATTATTCAGAACTAAATCTAAAATTTAAATTATTAAGTCTACTATGAACCAAAGTTCATATTATTTAAATCCAATTTCCCTATATTAAAAAAGGGTTTTTGGATGATAATATACCGATCTTTGGGGGTGTTGGATTGTAATATACCAACCTTTACTATTGGACAACAATATCCCTGACTTTTATACTTGAGTGACATTATTATACCGATAGTAACTAAAAGAGTGGTGAACCAGTCTCCATGCTGATGTAACTGGCAAAGGGGAAAAAAATTGTTCCACCCCGTTTACCCCTTCGTTTTCTCACTAATTCACATTATAAGACATTGGTTGGTTGTGTGTCACGACAGTACGAAGACCGGTTCACCACCCTATTAGTCACTGTGTTATGACCATTTTTTTTTAAACGTGGGTTAGTGAGAAAAACGAGGGAGGTTAACGGGTTTACTGGACAAGGACCAGTTGTTTTTCCTTCGCCTATCACATCAGAACAGAGACCAATTAACCAATCACAACTCCCTTAGTCACTGTTGGTATAATAATCTCACACATTAGAAGAAGAGATTGGTAGGGTGAGGTCAGGTCAACCCTGGATGAACTGGATCTCATTCCCTTTCATTCTCAACACCCAAAATCATCATCTCCTTCTTCTTCTTCTTCTTCCTCTTCCTCTTCAACCTACGCCGCCCCATATCCTCTGCAACAGAGGAGAGAGAAACAAACCTAGAGAGAGAGAGAAACCGATACCCACTTTCCCCTATTTTTATTTTTTTTTATATTCCAATCATTGACGCCCAAATCAAACCCACACCCATAAAACTCCATTGAAATTTCAACCCAGAGAATAGAAAGAAAAAAAAAAAGGATTTTATTTGTCCGAAAAACCACCTGCTACTTCCAGCAAATTTGAACCCCTCTTCTTCTTCTTCTTCTTCTTCTTCTTCTTCTTCTTCTTCTTCTTCTTCTTCCTTCCTTTCTTTCTTTCTTTCTTTCTTTCTTTCTTTCTGGGTATCTGAAATTCGGATTGTTTTGATTTGGGTTTTGATTAATTCTACGTTTTGAGGAGGTTTTTATTGGTGGGTATTGAAACAGCCTAAACAAAAGAGAAGAGACTGAGAGAGAAAGAGTGAGAAATCAATGGATTCAGCGGTGTTGGATGATATCATAAACAGATTGTTGGATTTTCGGAATGCTAGGCCTGGAACTGCGAGGCAGGTTCAACTTTCTGAGGCTGAGATCCGGCAACTTTGCACCGCTGCTAAGGATATCTTTCTTCAACAACCTAATCTTTTGGAGTTGGAAGCACCCATCAAGATCTGCGGTATATATTTGTTACTCTCTTTCTTTTTTGCCATCTTTTATTTCTGGTGTTATGTTTTTTACCCCTTTTGTTGTCTGGGTGATTTGTTTTTGGTTTATGTTTACTGGGTTGAATGATTCTTGGGGCTATGTAGTTTGCTTGTTCTGGGATTTCTTGGATTCATGCATGAACTAGGTCCATGTGTGAGGAGATTAGGGTTTCTCTTTTTCTTGCCTGGGAGGAAGCCATAAAGCTTGATTGAGTAATGCGGGCAGTTTTTGAACTTGGGTTGTTGTGTGTTCATGCAGAAACTAGGTTGACTGCTTCTTTATTCTAGGTGGTGGATGGTTGACTAGTTTGTTAGAGCACCGCTCCTTCTTGACATGATTTGGGCTGATTTGAGTTGGTTTTCTAAATTTGGGGATGGGGTCGAGCTTTATGAGGTTGATGGTACTTTGGAAGTTGGAATGATGTGTGTAATCCAATGTTATTCAAACACGGGTATTGGGTGTCTGATATGGAGGCAGACACAAGTGTCGGGTTCGGCTATTTTTAAACTATTTTGCTGATTTTCAATGTAATTTGAAGTATCTATTGTTGTAACATCACCCCATGTCCAAGTGATAAGGATGTGGTAGGGAAAATGAAGACTCGGGCTAGTGTCGGGTTCGGCTATTTTTAAAATATTTTGCTAATTTTCATTGCGATTTGAAGTATCGAGTGTTGTACCATCACCCCATGTTTGAGTGATAAGGATGTGGTAGGGAAAATGAAGACTCGGGTTAGTGTCGGGTTTGGCTATTTTTAAAATATTTTGCTGATATTCATTGTAATTTGAAGTATCGAGTGTTATACCATCACCTAATGTCGGAGTGAAAAGGATGTGGTAGGGAAATCAAGATTCGTGTTAACATGGGCCTACCCTTGCTTAGCTTTGTAATGAGGTGGAAAACTTTGATGTGCATTAGAGTTGAGGGAAGTGTGGGCTTTCTATAGTGCAGGACCCCGTAGCTGGAGTTTATTAGTTTGAAAACTACCCTATTTGTGTTTCTGTTTATTTGACAAATCCTAGTTAAGGGAGGACTGACGAAAAGAAAATTTGGGATTTTCTACAACTGTTTTAGTTTCTTAACGAATGCTTATTGTCTTATGGACCTGCCTTGCATGCGCTAAGCTTTAAATGTTTATGGTATATTATGGTCCTAATATGCAATTCAGTGATGCGTGTGACCGTTCTACATGCGAATGGTAGAACACCATGATTTCAGACTTTCAGTAGGTTGATTCATTGTGTCTTGTGCTCTACGATCATATCTAGGTTTTTAATATGTTTGGTCGTAATTTGATTTTGACTAGTTTGGCCTCCGGCATTTGACTGATTTCTTTTGTATTTTCCTTTCACTCATCAGGTGATATACATGGGCAATATGGTGATCTGTTGAGACTTTTTGAGTACGGGGGCTTTCCTCCTGAATCTAACTACTTATTCTTAGGAGATTACGTGGACCGTGGAAAGCAAAGTTTAGAAACAATTTGCCTTTTGTTGGCTTACAAGATCAAATACCCAGAGAACTTCTTTCTTTTGCGAGGCAACCACGAATGCGCTTCAATCAACAGAATTTATGGGTTTTATGATGAATGTAAACGCCGGTTTAACGTGAGGCTCTGGAAGACATTTACGGATTGTTTCAACTGTCTTCCCGTTGCTGCTGTCATAGATGACAAAATATTGTGCATGCATGGCGGTTTGTCACCTGATTTGACCAGCGTGGATCAAATAAAAAGTATCCCTCGCCCAACTGATGTTCCAGAATCCGGTGTTCTTTGTGATTTGCTATGGTCAGATCCTTCTAGGGAGGTTAAAGGTTGGGGAATGAATGATCGGGGGGTGTCCTACACCTTTGGTGCTGATAAGGTGGCTGAATTCTTAATGAAGAACGATATGGACTTAATTTGTCGTGCGCATCAGGTTATTTATTCATACTCCATTCTTGTTCATTTTATTTAGGATTTTTGGATGCTAATATACCGTATTTTGCATGTTTTGGACAAATAATGCACTAAACAATTTTTTGTATGGCACTATGTTGTACTTTGAGGGTTTTTGAATCTCTAGTACCACTTTCGGGTAAATTCTGGTGCAAAATTGTCCAACAACAGCTTTTATGGTTTGTACATAACATCCAAACCCAAAGTATAGTATATTAACATACAAGAAAATTATATAGTGCATTATTACCCAACATTTAAAGTACATTATATTAGGGTCCAATTTTATATGAAGGCTGAACTTTTCTGCTTATCATGATCCTTGTATTCTAGGTTGTGGAGGATGGATATGAATTCTTTGCTGATAGACAGTTGGTTACTATTTTCTCTGCCCCCAACTATTGTGGTGAATTTGATAATGCTGGTGCAATGATGAGCGTTGATGAGAGCTTGATGTGTTCGTTTCAAATTTTGAAACCGTCGGATCGAAGATTCTTTTGATCAAAGGGATGATGATATGCTCCCATCATTCTTTGTTCAGGTTAGCAATCCCATCATTTTAGCTCTATTTCTCTTGAAGCTTTTTAAACTAGGTTGTGTCAGGTAATTTCAGCCTTTTGATGGACTTTGAAGTTTGTCAAACAAGGCTGCCTATATTTGGATCTCTCTAGGCCCTGCTATTGGGGGATCCATATTGGGTGTTGTTATTGTTGGTGGTTGTGTATAGTAATTGGTTATGTTACTTTGACTCTTAATTTTCCTTGTTGTACCCGTGTTGGACCCTTGATACCCGGACAAGGGTATGACACTCGACACTTCAAATTACAATGAAAATGTATAAAAATTCTTCAAAATAGCTGAGTCTGACACCCATATTTGTGTCCGGTATGGAGACGCATACCCGAGTCCGAGTACCGTGGGTAATTGGCATAGCATGAGTAAACATCTTTTGCACATATTGTATGCTCTTCCAACCACTTACATTCTTTGGTTTTTCCATATACTAAGCTATATGATGTCAGATATACAGTTATGCAAATATATTCTAATAAACTATCTCCATTTGTGGTAGGATCATCCGACCATTTTGTAGATCCTTGGACTTAAGGCTATATGACTTCTTCCTTGAGCTATTCACTGAAGTTTGTCCCTTTCTAGTTTTGTTAGTCATTGATAACCAATATCAATATCCTTTGTAATTTGGCTCTTCTTGAGATGAATCATGGTGAATGGGTAGTTGAGTACCACTTGAAGTGCATTTTTCTTTCTTGCCGGGTGTGCACGAAATTTTGGTTTGAATTGACAAGTAGTGTTATGATTTTGTGCTCTCTTTTGATAATGCATGGTATGCATTTGGTGTAGGTTTATTCATTAGGGGATCTTCATGTGTATTCCCCCTTCTAGCCCTCCTCTCTTTCTCCTTTTTCCCCGTTGAGTAACCCAAAATTTTGTACTGCCTCCGTGCCTATTTAATTGTCAAAATAACCAATAGTTAGAAATCTGAGGTTTATAGATATTGGATTAAGTTACGCAAATAGACAAATAGAAAGGGACAGAAAAAGTAGTTAATTTGACAATTAAATAGGTACGGATGTAGTATTAAAAAAATTCCAAGGTGATGCCAAAAATGTACTAAATGAGGCTGCCTCATGAAAACCGCATAGCCTCGGCTCTTTACAATAATCATATTGACGAAATCCAAACAAGACATCCTTGTACTATTGTGGAGAACTTGACTCTAACTATACATGGATCTCAAAAAGTATGCTACACCAAACAAGAGAATTTCTTCCTCCCCTCATGGATGCTACACCAAATAGCCCATGGTTTTGCAACTGCCCTTGATACTTTGAAAGAAATATGCGAATATGCCCTAATTCCTTGTCCCAAGATCACAAGTATGTGTATCTATCCTTGATTCATCTAAGGGGTTGACCAATGACTTTGAAGGTTCTTCTAGATAGTTGAGAACATATTACTTTTTCAACTTATATATTCTAATGGACTAAAGCAAAATGCATCATGAAACCTACTCTGCTTATTTTTCATGAAGCGGAAACATTTTTCTAGTCTTGGGCCAATTGAAAACTAGTCTCTTTAAATTGCAAAATTTAGGGTTAAGATTGCGACATAGGACCCTTCTATACCTGGCCTGGTTCTGGAATTTTGGACTACTGGATAAAGCATTGACTTCTCGACTGTTGACACATAATCCCCACCCCTATGTTTTGGTTTACTGTAATCATTTTCTAATCCCTAGTCTTTTGTTGGAATAATTTTGCTTCCTGAGATCGTAAATTGTTGTAACATGATAATGTTGACTGTAATCAAGTTGTCACATATTAATATATCATCATCAGAAAAAGGGTCAATGCATTATTATGCTTCAACCTTAGATGGGTAAAACTGCAAAAATTTGGGGTAAGACGACTCCATCCGGCCCTCCATACCTTGGCTGGGCTGGACTTTGGAGTATTGGCTTTGGTTTTGAACCTTAGATGGGTAAAAGTTATTTGTAGAATGTATTGATTTTTCACAGTTCCTTTGGAAGATGGAGCGGAGAATGCATTGTTATCTCATGTGCAATAGCAGTATCTGTGATTACTTGGTTTTCACTGTATTCAGTTAATACAACTCCCGTATTTACGATGTACATAGACTTGGATTCTGTGAATGATCTGTACATAGTTATTGAAACCCTTGGTCTATTTTCCTGCATTGTCTTTTACTCACAAGAGTGTAACTTTATCAAAAGATTTGTAAGTTATTCTATCCTCAACTTGTGTCATCGACTTACCGGCTTGCAGATAACTCTGATTCATGGACTTTTTCTTTCTGTTTGGGGAACAAAATAGCCAGATTTAAAGAGCAGGGATTGAAGTACCTTCTTCAGAAAGTGGAGGGGACTCAGGAGAAGATTTTTTTGCATTGTAAGTTGGTAATTGAATGTGGAGGTTTCAAGGCGACATTCAGCAAAAGAAGAAGAGACTGAGACTGCTGGGCAAAACTATGAAATGGATTTAGCTTTTGCTGAAGTATATGAATTTTATGTTATGTTTTGATTTGTTATTCCAATTTTAAGATTTTGAGTTGAGCAAGGAATTTGTGTCGATTGGTCTTGTACACACTACACATTCTGTCTTGTCTGTCAGTTGGTCTTGTAAATGGCCATTCACTCACTCTGTACATTTGTTCGACACCAACAACATTTGTACCCCTCTAATCTCATCTCACTGTCTTCTTTTAAAGCTCACTTCTTCTCCTTATGGTCTTTTTTCTATTTGTGCAAAAACTAGCCAATCCCTTTTTTTTTTAATGTTGTGGAAACAACAATATTTAGTGTGGATCCGTGTTTATCTGGGGTTTGGGCGATCTAAATGTAGGCGACGCTATAGATTTTGCCTGCGGTTTGCAGAGAGACTCTTTCACTTAGAACATCCGACCCAAAAAAAGATGAGTAATGAAAATATTTGGTGATGAAAATCTTTTGTAAAAAAAGATGGTGCAACTTTTCAGTGTGGATTTGTTTGTGAGCTGTATGAGAAGATTTAGGCTTTATTTTTTTAGAGTGGTAGAATCAAGTTAGGTAAGGTAAGGATAAATTTTTAACTTTGGTTTGAGTGTTTTTTAAGAAATTGGGTATAGGTAAGGTATAATTAGATAAAGATAAACTTAATTTATCACTCTATAGAACAATGCCTGCAATCTTACCTTAACTCACAAGGTAAGACTTAGTTCACAATGCGGTTTGAAAGGCAACACCAATTACGCAATATGTACTGTGATCTATTATATGAAAATTTAAAGTTTTGACTATTAATTTCTCGATGCATATGTTAATCTATTACATGAATCATGAAAGTACTATCTTTAATTCACTATATTCGTAAGGAAAAAATTATATTGTAAGAATATAATGTAGTTTTTTTAGTTTTTGATGAAATGTTAAATAAAAAAAATTACAAGTGAAAAAATAATTATTTGGATTGGTAACTCTTTCCAATCCAATCCAATCCAATCCAATCCAATTCAATCCCGTTCAATCCAAACATTACACAATTCCCCAAAAAAGTATCTCTCTGAAAACACATTTTTACAAAAAAACATCACAACTTATCCAATCCAATCCAATCCATCCAAAAGTGATTTCAACCAACCCAAAGAACAATTGTCATATATTTGACTGTCACGGTCTTCAATGTCAATCTTTGATTGATAATTTTTAATGTAATATTATACTTTTATGATAGTGTATTACACTAAAAATCTAACGATAGTAATATTATGTAACAATACATTGTATATATTGAGAAATTTATGGTCAAAAACTTTAATATTTGATAGAACAATTTTCAAATAAGACAATTAATATGGAACAGACAGAAGCGGATTTGGGGCCCAGATAGGGGTGTCCATGGACATCCCTGGTCCAAAAAAAAGTTTAAGCAGCCCATATTAAAAAGCAAAATAATATCTATAGGCCAAGTGGACACCCCAAAAAAAGCCCAAAACATTAATATTGATATTTGGGCCTGGCAGCTGGCACGCGCGTCTCCAGCCCAACCTGTAACAAATTTTTATTTTATTTTTATAAAAGGATGAATTGTTTCAATTTAACTTTGTTGAAAATTTCAATTCTATTTCTTTCAGTTTACCAACAGTACGCACACAACGCTCCCTCCCAGACCCCTTCGAGTCTTCGACCCCAGCCGGCAGCGACCACCGCGGCAGCGACTCCGACTCCGACGCCGGCGACACCGACGCTCTGTCTTCTGTCTTCTGTGACTGTCTGAGTGTCGACCGAGGCTCAATCGAGCGACCGAGGCTCGAGTGTCGACCCAAGGGCGCCGGCAGCCTAGCCTCCTACAGTCCCACTCCGACTCCGGTGACCGGTGAACGGAAATCCAACTTGTGAGTTCTCTGATTTTCAATTTTAGGGTTTACTACTTTACTGTTTACACTTTGCAGTTCTCTGAAATAAGAGCTTACGATCACCAATCTATTTCTCTCTGGGTTTCTTTCTGGTCTGGGTTTCTTTCGATCAGGCAAAATTACAATTTGAAGATGTTTTTCCACATAATTCTGGAACGCAACATGCAGCTTCACCCTCGCCACTTTGGCTCTCGTCTCCGTGACAAACTCGTCACTAAGCTTATGAAAGAAGTCGAGGGCACTTGCAGGTTTTCCTATTTCCTAACCCTAGTTAGTAACCCTAATCTTCTTCTTTGATTTCGTTATAATTTGAATGTTGTGGGTGATTTTAGTGGGCGCCATGGATTTGTGGTTGCGATCATGGGAATTGAGCATGTGGGCAAAGGTCTGATTAGGGATGGAACTGGGTTTGTCACCTTCCCTGTCAAGTACAAGTGTGTTGTATTCAGACCCTTCAAGGGTGAGATTCTTGAAGCTGTTGTAACCATGGTTAACAAGGTATGTATTCCTATCAACCCCATATAAACTTCAAATCTTTGATGATTATTGATTATGACCTTAATTTCATGATTAATGTTGGAATTTGGCAGATGGGTTTCTTCGCTGAGGCCGGCCCGGTTCAGATTTTTGTGTCTAATCATGTAAGTGTTTATTAGGTTTGAAGCTTTTCTTCATATTCGCAGAATGACATTTGCTTGGATTTTTCCTTTTGACTGAAGTTTGATCGTCCAATTTATTCTGAAAATTTGTATGTGTTTGGTTGCAGTTAATCCCGGATGATATGGAATTCCAATCGGGGGATACGCCGAATTACACCACCTCGGATGGATCAGTATGTCTCCTTTGATTCCCAAATGTTGAAGTAGTTTAAATGGAGTTTCAATCTCTATTCCTTATGTTTGGTTTGTGTGCTTTTTGCAGGTGAAGATACAGAAGGATAGTGAAGTGCGGTTGAAGATTATTGGGACTCGAGTAGACGCCACAGAAATCGTGAGTTTCTTTTATATGCAGTTGCTCCTTTGATTTTTCGCTGTCATCTGGTTGCCATTTTATGATCCTCGAACTCAGTTTCTCAAGTCAGACATATACCGGTGGTGTTAGCCTATTGTGATGGAACCTTTTTAGGTTTTTCTTCTGATTGGAAGTTTGGGAGTGTGTAAATTGATGTATAGTGTGGAACTTTTTTAGCAATTAGTGTTAGACTAGAATGTATTGTATGAAAGTAGCTGAGGTCTGAGATAGAAACTATGTTGCTTGAGTTGGTTCTTGATGGAAGCATAGGGAAAAGGTTATTAGTTTATTCAAGTGAAACAACTAGTGCAAGAGCTCTTCCCTAGTAGAAAAGGAAAGAAAGAGAGGGGGAGGGGGTGATGCGCAGAACCAAATGAGCAATATAGTTTAGTTTCTCTATAATTGTAGACACACCTATGGCAATGTTCATGTTATCATCTTCACTACAAGTGTTCGTTTTCTTTACTCAGTTCATCGGGTAAGTCGCGTTCGTGAGTGTTTTCCCAAGGAGTTTGTTGATTTTGTTGTTGGGTAAGACCGGGAGTGAACTGGTGAGAATTACATTTGTTATGAAAGTTGTGAAAGAGTTTGTGTAGGAACTTTAGAAAAAAAAAAGGGGGGGGGGGGGAGGGATGGGTAAAGGATTTGATGTGAATGGTGTTAGTGCTGACTGGTGAGCAAGCTCTCATTTCTCAATGCAAACATTTATCGGGCTTGTATGGGAATAATTATTCTCATTTTGTTCAAGGTTTCAACTTTCAAGCAATTAGCAGTATAGAATAGAGATTCTTGTGGTCCGAAAGTATAGTGTACATGGGTAGCTTTGGAGTGCCATGCAATGTACTGCAACAACTCCCTCCCAATTTGGGTCCTACTTCTGTGGTATCTAATCTAGGGAAGGGCTATGTAATCCACGATTCTTCAAAAAAATGAAAAGAATCCTGTCTATGTTTATGATCAGTTGTAGGTGAAAAAACGATTGTGTTTCTATAGCTCATCAATATCGCCTCCTTGTTTGTGTAGGTGGTTACTTCTATTAGTTCTATACATGTTTTTGTTATCAGTAATATGCAATCTGTTCATTTACTGTCTCGTATTGGTTTCTTGCAGTTTTGCATTGGGACCATTAAAGATGATTTCTTGGGAGTAATTAGCGACCCAGGCGCAGCTACATAAAGCTAATTCAGCCAAGCTTTTCTGACTGAAGCTTTGCTTTTTGACATGGTTCGTGGGATTATCGGAGAAGTTCAGTTTTTAGTTCAACATGCTATAGTGATGGAGAACTTTGTTAAAACCACATACTCTCATGTTCAGTCTTCTTCCCTTGTTCCCCCCAAGAAATACTTATGATATGCAGCAGAACTCTGTGTTTAGATTAAGGACTCTGCTCTTGTAATCTCTATAGTTCCTTAACTCATGGATTTGTAGTTGGCTTCTTGTGCCTGACATTTGAGCTAAATACCCTGTTAAATGATAGTTGGTAATTTTGAGTCTGGTAAATGTATTGTTAGTAAGTTGGAATTTCAAATTTCCCAAACTAAACAAAATTTTGAGTCTGGTAAATAACTACTAAACTTTACCTTACCGGTTACCTCTTTCCAAAAATGATGTGATAGAGAATGTTAAGGATTGATGAGTGACCAAATAATTACTCCCTCCATTGCATATTAATAGTTTTTGAAAATTGTGCAGTCAAACAATAAAAATATACAAATGTACAATGTCTTGTTATGTAAGATTACTATCAATATACAAATGTACAATGTCTTGTTATGTAAGATTACTATCATTGGATTTGTAACGAACATGGTTCAACTTTATGATCCAAAATCTTCGATGCGATTCTACTGTCTACTTCCCGATCCACGATCCTACGTGGGTTAGTTCCAATCCTAACAACCCCATGGATTCGAGTTAGGATCCTGATCTTAACAACTTTGGTAACGAAAAATACTATTATAAAAATATATTATTGCAATTTTTAGTATAATATTATACAAAAAATTATCAATCAAATAGTGATATTGCAGATCATGACAATCAAATATATGACAATTAATATAGTTCAGAGGTAGTAGGTCATTTTTGGTTAATTTCACTAGGCTTATAAGACAACATCTGATTCAAAGGAAAAAGCCAAAGCAATAAAAAGATGTTTGAGACCATACATTAGCTTCTAGGCACATATGATGATAACAAATACTACTAACGTTTCTGTTGTATATCCATCTATTAAATTGACTAATATTTAAGGTTTCTGTTGTATATCTCACAGTATTGTAGGTATAGAAAATAATGAATACATTAACCAGTTAAAAACACAACAAAATGAACATCTCCAAAATACAATTCTGTTCCTAACTGTCATCTGTCGAATCCAGTGTACACTTGGCTTCCTCCACAGCTTCAAACCCAACAGGACTCCCTCCGCATTTTCAAGCACGGTATAATTTGAAGGAAATGTCGGTCATTTTTTCATTCACTTTCACAGCCGCACGGGGATGGATCCATCATGCTTGATTTTTACTAGACTGCTCTCAATATTTCGCAACACTGGTTTGTACCTGAAAAGTTTAGCCAAACGCCACCACAAATTGACTAGGTTAATGAATAAACCAACATACAAGCTCTGTTCAGTTCATCGAGTATTCAATAACTCCCAACTTGGCAAGGTTTGGGGGATCCAAATCGATAGTATTCGGGTAAAATAAAGTTGGATAAAGTAAAGGAGGGTAAGTTTAGGTAAAAACTGATAAGTTGAGTTGGGTAAAACCAAAAACACAGTTTTATCTCAGCAAACATTACTGTTTGTGGAGAAGCTGATTCTGAGTATTCTACAATGATGAAAACAAAGAATAAAACGAAAAAGTGAAAACACTTACAGGCGGGCAAGGCCAACGTATGCTCGTGTGGCTTGTTGGACTTGCAAGGAGAGCTGCATGACCTCGGCAGCTAGACCCTCTGCTCGGGTTTGCTCCGTTGCTAGTTGACCCTACATACAAATTCAACCAACCATTTACTTTTTGACTGCACATACCTCCTATAACAAAGAATAGCTTTTCATTCGGGCGGGGATGCTAACCTTCAGGTTGAGCACTTCATTTGTATAATCAGCAGTTGTATTCGCACTTTTTCCATTGGCATTTGTGTCAAATGAGCCATCTGACATCTTTACCCCATTTGATGACATTATACTGATCTGTTCTGTTCTCAGCTTGTCCAGCATTCCACGGAGTTCTTCGTTTTGTTTGAGGCATTCTTTCACCTATAATAGTACAGTAATGAGAACATGTCCAGGGACTTCCATCATGAGAGACTACCGACAGCGAAAACATAGAATTTCATGGCCATTTTAAACAAGAAACACAAAATCATATGCAACAGCATAACAGCAACGTTGAAGACACCACCACACTAGCGTAGGTCTGACTCATGAAGGGTCTGGGGAGAACCAAATGTAGGCAAACTTAACATTAAAAAAATCGGGGGAAGAAAAAAGAAAGAGCATAAACTCTACATCTTCATAAGTGCACAATTGAAAAAAAGTCCCAAGACACCATATTGCTAAAACTACGACCAAGACATCATCTTGCTGAAACGCTCTTGGTGACGCTGAGACAAAGTGGCAAAATTGAAGCAATAAAGAATCACCTGATTCTCCCAATGTGACACCGTGCTCATGGACTCCTGATAAGCAGACGTCAGATTGGAATTTTCCTCGAAGAGCCTCTCTATCTCTGATGATTGTGAATCGATCTGTTCAAAATTGCAATGACGCCACTTGAGAAATTAGACGGAACACATGTTCTTTTTTCCCTTTTTTTTTTTTTTGGGGGGGGGGGGGGGATTTGATCAGAGAAAAGGCAACTAAACAAGGTAACAAATATAACCTCTGCCAGAAGCTTTTGCCGACCACTTTCCAATCTCTCAACCATTACTGCCATATCATGCAGCTGGTTCTCTAGCTTCTCCTTGTCTTCCTACAAAATTTTCAAACAATAAAATTATACTATAAATCCCTGACAGAATATCAAAAAAAGAGGTTGGTATGGGCTCACTCAAGGTCCAAACGTAACCGAACACAATTTAGTTTTGCTTTTCCAGGTCAAATTCAAACCTTGTGACTAGGAGGCCAAGGAAACCTATACACTATCATCAGGTTGCAGTTCCTGGGCGGCAAGTCTAGAGTTCTAAGCGACAAAAGAAATTAGATAGAAACGGAAGGCTACAAGTTGCTTCCCCAACAAAGAAACAGAAATTGCTGCAGATATGAGATACTCCCTTGTTTCATATTATTAGTCGTTTAAGGTATATGGAGAGACGCTGAGATAACTTCCCATGTAAAATATTTAGACAAATTCGCCCTTGCGTTTAATGGGTGAGTAGAGAAATGGTGATGGGTGAGATGAATAATTAGAGGGTAACAAAAGTATTAACTATTAGGGGGTAAATTTGGCAAATTAGTTATTGGTAACGTAAAGTGACAGATATTCTAGAACAAAAAAAGTTAGTAAAGACTTAAGGTGACATATATCAGGTGTTACCACAAGCTATTCATACGTGTAATTGTTCAGACTAGCATTACAGTTTCCCTTCCGTTTCAGGTAGTCTTGTTCAGGATGTATCGTATGCAATGCCTTGCTTTTTTGGTTCATGCTATACATCGTGATTAAAAGAATATTTGTTCTTCAAACAGAAAAAGAACATATAAACTCACTAACAGGAGTGAGGAGTTAAGAGTTAGAATCAGACATACCAAGGAAAACTGGTTCTGTGATGATTGTCCGGCAACATTTTCTGCAACATACACAAGAAATAACATGGGGTGAACAAATTCTCTAAATCAATATTCAAGAAAACACATTACAGGTGAAATCATACACCAGCCTAAAGGCTCTCGGCTTATGAGAAATAACATATCTCAATAGTGCAAAGTTCATGTTTTTGTCTAACTTAATCATGACAAGAATATGACCTCTGTCTGGTGATCCACTAAAGTTTGTTCTTCAGTTAATAACATCCCTTAACTTAGACGATGGTGTGTTCAATGCAGTTCTAGGAAGGGAAAACTGCGGTCCAGTATGTCCAGTAGTAGACTTGTAGAGTCATAGTTACATGTCTTTTGGGTCACAAATCATTGAAAATGAGACCGACTAACTTAAAAGTTATGGTGAGACTGACTGCTCGAGGGATGACTTTTGAGAGGATTTGATATCGCCAATCACTCGTATTAGAGTGGCATTTTTTTTTTTTTTTTGATAGGACACATAGTACTGACCTTAATACTGAGGTGCCTGATAATTTACCAAAGTGCTGACTTTTGTTATAGTCATTTTAAATGATTTTTTAGTCACCCTCATACTTGTCGAAAGTCATGGCAAAGGTGTTTTGTCTCACAATAAATTTAAGGCAAGACGATCTTACACAAGACCTACTCTGCAACCTTCTATCAAGGTTAAGTTGCATGAACACTCTATCTATGAACAACCCAAATAATATAGAATATTAGAATGAGTAACAAAACATAATATAGCCCCTCTCATATTTAGAGTACCTGAAGCACTCTTACTTAGATCTGCAACCTTCAATTCCAACTCCTGTTTCTCGGACATAATGGCAGACAATCGAGTTTGCTCCTGTACCAACAACTGTTGCTCTTGCTGCCTCATTTTTGACTCTCTCTGTCACAAAGCTCACGTAAGAACATACACAAAACATAATAAACAAAGCAAGTTATCAATGTTTCTCCTTCAAATACACACAAACACACCTCTAACTCAGATCTCAAGTTAGCTATCTCCTTCTCAAGGGAATGAATTTGATCTGGAGAATTCCCCATAGAGGCCATCGCACCTATGTTACCGTTCATGGCTTGTTGCTGCATTGAATTGAGTTCCGATCGCAACGCAGCTGCATCTTCTTCGGCCTATTCAAGAAGACTAGTAAGTACAAAGAACCCTTCTTTTAGGGAACTCACACAAAAAAGAAAACAACTTGCATACTCTGTATTGTTCTTCTTCAGCCTCCTTTAGACGCTTTTTCAGTGTCCGAAGCTGCGCTGAGAGATCCTCCTACACTAAAATACAGGACTCCATAAATAAAACATACACGAGCAAAAACCATCTTATAGACTATTATCCTATATAGTCCAATTGCAAAACTATCTCATAATCCTACAGTCCTATAATCATAAAGTAATGAACCAAATCTTGCTCTTCACAAAGTGAATACCCGAGCAACAACAGCGGCATCCTTTTCCATTGCCACATCCCTAAGTGCTTTCCGTAATGATGGTACAGTATTTTGCTCCTGCAAGTTCAACAAACCACATCGACAACATCAAAACCCAACCATGGGTCATACAACCGATTGAAACATCACACACACCTATATTATGGGTTGCAATTTGTGAAAGCATATGAATTCATACCAAATCATTTACACGACTTTGCAATGTCTCACATTCAACTTCCTTCGCCTCAAGCTGCACGGGAAAATAACGACCACCCACTTAAATTCTAATAAAAACTAGCTTCACAAACAAATAAACCAGGACATAAGATATCAACTCATTAGTGATTGCCTACTTTAGAATTCAATCTCTTATTCTGCTCTTCCAATTCGGTATTATTCTTCTGCAACTCCTTCAATTGTGCTACTAAACTACCAATGTCATTCTGCAGTAAGAAGTTCGCAATCAGAATAGAATCAAGAACATACAATCTCTCGAACAATTTGGCAACTTTAGGGTTTCAATTCCATCACAAATTTTGACAAAAAATTCTCAATGCTAAATAGATTACCCAAAAGATAAAATCTTTGCCAATTGCTCATAACGAAAGCAATAAAATTCAATGAGAAAGCACCAAACCTCAGAAAGCTTGGAAATACTTTCAGATCTTTTGATCCCGCCAACGGGGAAATTTCAAAAAACCCTAATGTGATCAACTGCTTAAAAAATTTAGGGGAAAATTCAAGCAAATTCGAATTCAAAATCAATAAAAGATGAATACCATCCCGGTTAGAAGTGGTGCTGAGATCCGACCCAGATGAGGCTTTGCTTAGCTTCTCTGCTGCCCTCTTCTGCCGTATTTCCTCCAACTGCAAACCCCACCATAGAAATCAACAAAAAATCAAATTTTGATCATATATACACCCATGAATCCGATTCAAAACACAAACGAAAGGTGCCAAATAATGAGGAATCGAAGGGTTCTGCGAGGGAAATAAAATCGATTAGGAAGATTATTAGGTCGGAGTTGATTACCGTTCGGCGACCAAGCGATGCATGATGCTGGGCTTTCATGGCGTCGAACGGAGGAGAGAGAGAGAGAGAGAGAGAGAATTGGCAATGGCAGATGCACCCGACCCGATTAACTCTAAAACGGAGAACAATGAGTTGAGTGCGAATTGTTGAGTTTTTTAATAATCATAGTTTTCTTTGCCTTCCCCTTGTCAATACATATATTTAGGAGTATACTTTTTTTTTTAATTTTACCACTAAACTATCTTAAAATGTTAAAAATAACATTTCGTAACTGTTGATCGATCAAAGATAAAGGAATAATGAAGATGTCACTGTACTACTAGAAGATTAGAAATAATACAAATAACCTCTCCGATCAGTTAAAAGTTTACAAAATGTTACTTTTGACATATTAAGATAGTTCAGTAACAAAAATACAAAAAAGGTCTATGATGTTGTTTTTGACATTTTAAGATAGTTAATGGTAATTTAATGGTTGAATTTTTTAGGGGTGCACAAAAAATCCATAACTTGACCCAAATTAATGGAATTTTTTGTGAGTGGGAAATTGTTTTGGGTCACATATCAAGGGCTAAAAAAATTCAAAGTACACATCAGGTAAAGTTACCTGAAAGTAATTAATTTGCAATTTTGCACTTGTGTAACATTATTGTTTTATTCTAAATTAATATCTAGTAGCTTAGAAACGTAACATCAATGTATCATGCTTGCATCTTTGAATCCATTAAGGCAGGAAGTATAATAGTAGTGAAGTACAATAGTAGTGAATAGTGATACGCGTTGGAAGTATCTCGACAATGTCCAATTTATTGGAGTAAGTACGCCAAATCAATATGGTAATTATATGTGTTGGTAGAAAACTCTATAATTAGTGATCAAATATGTCTATTACAACAATATTATTACGTCCTAATAAGTCACACAAGTCAATGCTTTGAACCAATGTGTGTATATCCCAAAATGATAATATGGAGTTATTGTAAGTTTTTTTTCCACTTGGGTAAATGGGACTAAATTGGTCAACCCTTTACAGGGTAAAGTGATGAGGGGGCCCAATTTGCGGTTAGAAACCTCCTATCTCAAGATTAGTAACTAACCAAAAGAGACCAAAGACTCCCAAAAAATGAGAACCTATACAACTTAAACTTAAAACAAACTACCTACTAAAACTAAAACTTAAAAATAACTAAAAAACATCAAAATAAGATACATAACTTAAACCATATCAATATGGAAGAACCATCCTTTTCAAGAAAGAGACTCGACGCATTACTCAACTTTCAAGAAAGTGAGTCGTCATTTTCACTAAAGATTGTGAAAGAGTCAGTTGTTCTGCATTGACCAACTCAACAATGAGGAAGATCGAAGATTCAAAGAGAGAACTATAGCAATTTGCATTCCATAAACCTTATGAAGTTCTAGCTTCCATAGAGAAAGCTCCAGAGATTAAGCAAGCATAAAGACAAGGACAAAAGAAGAAAACACTTGAAGTGGGTGAACACTAACTATGCTCTTCCTTTGAAAGAAAAAAGCTTCCAACACTAAGCTTAAAATCTTGAAAGAAAGCCATCAAAAGGAGCATGTCAACCCATGAATTGACACCTTCCAGCTATCTTGAACCAAGAATCAGGCTACATCGGACAACAATAACCATGAATTTGTTAATTGAAAGCCTCAACAACAGGGACAAATCGACAGTCTCTTGAACAATAACAAGAGAAAGGTGATTCTTGAACTTTCCTAAACAGAATTTAGAATCGTCGCCAGGAGAGAGACTGACATTGCCCTCAGTCACCGTCTATAGAGCCGATTTTCTCAAAACTTCATATCAAAATCGTCGGAGAACGATTTGATGTGCTGGAGTGCGAGATGCAAACTGCTTATAGGATCCTCGGAACAAATAACTTTATTTCTCATTCAGATTGAGGATATGAGAGAGAACAATCGTAGACCAAAATATTGAACAAACCAAACTCAAGGAACAACGCCAAGAATGAGACAAGGCCAAAGATCGGAGGTCGGATCTCCATAAATGGTTAGAGATGGTCGGAAACCAGGCTCAGAAACTAATCTCCAATTGAGGAGAAAGACAGAGGCCAAAAAAGAAAAACCCCATGTAGAGCAAGGATTAGGGGTGTACATCGGTCAAAACCCGGACTGGACCGAATTAGCTCGACCCGAAGATCGAATTTCCACTAAATAATAGACTGAATCGTTTTCACCTTAGACCCGGACCAGACCAGATCGACAAAATGGATAGCCTGACTTGACGTGGAGCGATTGGGCCATTTTCTTTATGTGTCAAAATAACTTTTAATTACAATAGTCGAATTCTTAACTAGCTAGTAGCTGCCACCTTGATTAGAAAATTAGTTTTTAATTATACTCCGTAGTACTAGTTCGTATAATTAGTTTACTGCCAGAAATTTCATACTGCATTAGTAACAAATTAATAGAATAGACTATTTTAAAAAAAATCTAGTGGTGACTGCCTTCTATTGGGAAATTTGTATTGAAGATTAATTTGTTTAAATTTCAACTTATGGGACTAGCTAACGTCTTTTATAATTAGCCACCTTGGATTTGGAATGTCATATCCATAAGTTGAATTTGGAAAAATTAATAGTAATAATATAATGGGTGTTTTATATTTACTAGTAGATAGTAGTAGCCTATAATTAAGGAATTTGTGTTTTTTAAATGATCTTATAAGTTGATTCAAAGGAAACTAGAAAATAATAATTACGCTTAAATATGGTGAGTGTATAATTAGAAAAATATAAAAATAATTATATTTATGGACAAAATATCTATTGGATTTGATTTTAATTAAATTACGTATATGTATAAAAATAAAAACTGGGTTAACCAGTCCAACCCGATTTTCAGGGTTTGGACTGGGACCAACACGGAAACTCGAAATTATAAATATTATGGACGGGACCAGACCGAACATAATCGGGTTAGTTTGGGCCATGTCCGGGCCGGTCAGGGGTCACTGGTTTTTTTCGGTCCGGACCGGAATATGCATACCCCTAGCAAGGATGGAGGAGAATCAGAAGTGAAGAGGGGATTAGGGGGAGGGGGACTCTCACACCCAGAAAACTCACAAACACCGTCACTCAAAAACCTATGGAACTTTAGAGAGAAGGGAGAACCGTTCTCTTTAGACCACCAGTCCTTTAACCTTGTACAGTAGTTTGTAATATCTGGAATTATTGTAATATTAAGAAGTAATATATGTTGGCAGAAGGGGACACGTCCGTGACCTATGTGTTGTAAAGTTGCTTTTACAACAGGGAGGTGACGTCCATGACTTACCTTGTTTCAAGTGGTTATTTTAGGTGTTTGCACTTTGTCCTTTTGTATTGTTTTGAATATTATTATATAAATGGAACCTAATAGCCGTCCACTAAACCTTTTGTGACTTTTAGAGGATGAATATTGAGAAATACTTTCTTGAGTTCTCCTCCATTAGTCCACTAGTCATTGTTTGTAAAATAAATCAAATACACAAAGATTATACATATATTTATTGAGATTGGTCTCAATAATTTGATCTAACAGTCGAGATACAAGAGTAGCTGCGTGGACCTTTAGTAAAATATTTGAACTTAGAATCTCAAAGTTTAATATCTGCTTCAGCCAGAATTGCAGAACTAAACTAACTCTGATTCCCAAACAAATACTCCCTCCGTTCCATATTAATTGACAGTTAAACTAACTTTTTGTGTTCCAAAATAATTGTCAATTTCCATTTCCCAATAGTTAATTTAATTATTTTAACTTTAATAATTATATTAACCATTTACTTTTCCAATCAATAAAAACTACTACTACCCACATTCTCTCACAATCTACACCTTGATATTAAAAAAAAACACCTTGAAAATAGTGTTATTTAATCATGAGGGTAGTTTTTTAGTTGAATTTTGGTATGTGAAATATTTTAAAATATGTTAATTAATATGGAATGGAGGGAGTAATAACATATAGATCTGACTACAATGTGTGTATCTAAAAGATGAGATAAATACTCATTTGCTTCTAAATTTACAACATCAACCCTAAACATTAAAAATGAGATAAAGTTTATGTTAATTTATTCTTATTTATTTTTTCATTTTTAATTTTGGAATTTTTATTTACATTTCACATTGAAATTTGCATTCAGATGTGCAATTTTCAGTTGGGCCTCTTTTCTACATTGGCCCTATTCAGCTTGCGTTCGTTCGTGGCTTTACAATGTTACGTTCACTCCTGGAAACGCAAAAATAGTCACCATTATCCAGATTTCGTCTCTGTAAACCCTAACCCTAACCCTACCGGCGGCGAAGAAGATGCAGAACGGCAACAAGGTCCGATGGGGCGAGCTCGAGGAAGACGACGGAGAGGAGGATTTGGACTTCCTTTTGCCCCCCAAACAAGTGATTGGTCCCGATGAGAATGGCGTCAAGAAGGTTATCGAGTACAAATTCAACGAGGAAGGCAAGAAGGTCAAGATCACCACCACTACAAGGGTTCGTAAACTCGCCAAAGCAAAGCTCAGTAAGAAGGCTGTAGAGCGTCGATCATGGTCCAAGTTCGGCGATGCTGTTCATGAAGATGTCGGCGCTCGTCTCACCATGGTATCTACTGAGGAGATCCTTCTTGAACGACCTAGGGCTCCAGGTTTGATTCGATCTATCTTTTCTCTGTTTCGGATGAATTCAAATTAGGGTTAAAAGTTGCTGTTTTTTTTGATGTGTTAGATCGAAATTGGGAATCAGTGGTGGAGTGCAGTTTAATAATATGCTAATTTGCTTTGGATTACTTCCGTTCAATTTTTGGTTTATGTGTAGTTTATGCTAATTGGAATTGGGTGCAATAAGTTTGGACATTCGAATTCTGGGGTTGAATGTGAATTTAGGGTTTAAAGTTGCTATTTTTTTATGTGTTCAGCCGAAATTGGGAATCAGGGGTGTATTGGAGTTTAGTAATATGCTAATTTGCTTCCGTTCAATTTTTGGTTTAACTGCAGTTTATGCTAATTGGAACTAGGTGCGAAATGTTTGGACATTCGAATTCTGGGTTGGCTGTGATTGTTTAATTATTTAGGTCTTAATACTGCTATATTTGATGATTGTTAATGTAGTCAATGTGGATTATGAAGGTGCTATCTCTGAGGCATTGTTTTATAGTAGACACAAAGGCTGGGATGAAGGAGTGGGGCTTTGGTCATTTTGATTATGTTCAATGTTTCATAATGGATCACATTAACTTGTTTTGTTTGGTCAGTCCAATTCAATTCGCGCTTAATTTACTTCTCTCTGTATCGCTTGTTTGTGTCATGTAATCTGTTTTGATCTTGATCATTGAGGATGTGATTCGTCGGTTTGTTTTCAATCGTACCTGTATGATTGATGATTCCAGTCTGTTGTTTGATTTCAAGTTTCAATGAATTAGTTTAATGTATCGTGTTGCTGCATTGGTGAGATTATTAATTTTTTATTCTTATTGTTCTGTAATTAGCGCATGATGTTGATTGATTGTTGATGTAATTTGGAGTTAATTGTCCGGAGATTTGTTTGACTTGGAGAGAAGTTGATTAATATTGGTGCGTTCTTGATTAGTTTGATGCTTCTACTTTTAATTTGTCATTATCTGTTTGACCTTATGATTTGGCGTCCTAAAATACGATTTGCTGGTTCGAGTGAATATAAGCCCAGTTGATTAAGGACATGTTTGATTTGAAATGACAAGTAGGTTAAGATTGAATGTCTCTAATTTATGTGTCAATATTAATGGAAAACTGTTGCCATTTTTTGGTGGCTATCGTATTCATAGGTACCAATCACAAAATCATCCCATGTTTGAGTACTATACCATAATGTTGTAGTCCTCCACATAGTAGGTAGGTCAATTTCTATCGAGATTAGCATTTGATTGTGTAAAACCTACTCCTTAACCTTCAACTCTGAACTTCAATTTTTGGTTGAATTTGTTTTAAAAATGATATGGGAAGTGGGAAGCATTGTGAGTGGGAGGTCTTAGGTTTCACATTGAATATTGCGCAAGGAAGGAGGGAGCTTTTGGAACATCCGCTCCTAAAAGCTTCAACTATTAGCTTAAGCTTTTCGTTGGATTGGTTTTCAAGTATTTGGTACCTTTATAAACATTTGTATGACATCTTGATAGTTGATAGCTCTATTTTGTGTGGGGGATTATAAAGCCAAAACCAAAACCAAAACCAAAACCAATACTATGAAATCCGGCTGGGTGAGGTATGGAGGGTTTGGATGTATTAGTCTTACCCCTAAATTTGATAGTTTAGATAGATTGGTTCCAGTTGAGTAGTTGACCCAAGAGAGATAGGTCCATAATCTGGATAGTTGAAAACGATTATGTTTTCCAACTTAGATTGTCATGGACTAAAGTCAAATGCCTGATTAAAAACCTCCTATGCTTCTTTTCCATGGAGTTGTCCGTAGCAAACGATTTCTAAATCTTGGGTTAATTGAGTTTATGTATTTTTAATCCTTGGGTGGGTGGGTGTTTGGGGAAGGGGGGAGAATTGGGCTTTATGTGGGGAAAGCAAAGGTTTATGGAAGGCCGGGGGGGATGGGTGGGGTTAGGAGTTGTGAGATATCCATCGGTGCCCAAAGTGTTTGTGCCACTACACAGAGGTCATTCACAGCAGAATGTGCTTTGGGTAGTGACTATCAAAGGAGGAATCAACGTGGTGTTTTCAGTTGTTGATTGAGCTTTTTGACTTTTGGCCTATGTAGGGGACTACCATATGATTACTATATCATTACTGCATAGTGCATACATGAAGGATAGTTGGCTTCCGAGGATTGGTTTCTGCCATCTGTTGCTAAAGTTGTTAGATTAGAATGCTAGACAACAACACTGTGTAGTGTACAGCACTTGGCTGGCTTTGGCAGGATTTGTTAAAAGGCTAACAGTCACGGTTATATTTCTGTGGATATATCAATTTGATGGAGTTTGTGGATCTCTTGTGATGTGGTTCAACCTGCTAAAATGCTTTTGGAATGAGAAAGGAGTTGGGTATGTTTGTTGAAACATTCAATATTGTGGTGTTCTTATAAGAAAAAAAATCAATATTGTGGCGTATTGGTTGACTTGAATCTTCATATGTTCTTTTTCAGTTGGAAGTTGGTGGAGATTTATGGCTAGTATGAGTTTGTGATATATGCATTTGGCTGGACTAAAGTATGTTATTTGGTAGCGATGCGGTTTAATGTTGGAAACGTTCATGTTTGAGAGAGAGATTGGAGGATGAAGCGTGGTTTTGGATAGGTTTTAAGGAAATTGTGGTTGGAATTGTTTGGAAAATGGGATTTAATAACTATTTTGGTGCAAAGTTTATTTACGGTAGAATTTAAGCATGTTATGTGTTTTGGTTATACATAAATCTTTAGTAATCAGACGCTTGAGAGCTGAGACACTTATTTTAAGTGGGCCAATATGTGTTTATTTCTTGGGAAGATTTTATACTAACCATTTGAGGAACATAATGGAAGAAAGGGCTAAGACAATTCATTGTGGGTATATACCTTTAGACTCTTTACAGAGGGAAAGTGAACCTGATATCCGTAACAATACATCTAGCCAGTCATTGTGCATATATTTTACCTAAGCAGAGTTCAAAATGGATTCATTTAGCCTCGTATGAGTGAAATGTGTGAGTGTGAATGGTGACTTACCTAGGCTGACCTTGGAGGGCATGCTTATCCTTCTACTGTGTGAATACTATCTGAATATGCGTCATACATCATGCCTAGTCTTATTTTACTATCCATCAGCATAGTCGAGTAGTTTCTTCAATTGTGTCAGTCAGTTTGTAGTTCTCATCACTGTTGCATGGTTTCTTTAAAATCTGAGCTGAAGGATTGATTCAATCATGTCATTGTCCGTTCGTAGTTGTAAACTTGTAATTACTGTTTCATGGTTTCTTTTTAGTCCTCACATACGTGGCTTCTCATTAAATCTCCTCCACTTCTTTTCCATGGAGTAGTAGTTAGCAGCCGATTTCTAAATCTTGGGTTAATTGAAAACAATCTCCCTAAATTGCAAAATTTAGGGGTAAGACTGCTACATAACCTACATTTGACCCCTCTATACCTCTCCTAGGCGGGATTTCGAAGTATTGGTTTCGGATTTGGTTATACAGGTCATCTCAATTCTCATCTATTTTTGTTCCTTCTTTGCTAACAGGAACCAAACAGGAAGAAACCAAGGCGGCATCAGACAACCCATTCGGGAAAGGTGGTGCGGTCCTCATGGTTTGCAGGACCTGTGGCAAGAAGGGTGATCACTGGACCTCCCGGTGCCCCTACAAGGACCTCGCCCAGCCCTCGGAAGGCTTTGTGGACAAGCCTCCTACCGATGGACCGCCTGCTCCCGGCGCCGGAACCAAGGGAACTTACGTTCCCCCGGGATTGAGGGCCGGTGCAGACGCGAGGCCTGGGGCCGACATGCGGCGCAGGAATGAGGAGAACTCCGTTCGTGTCACCAACCTCTCAGAGGACACCCGGGAGGCCGATTTGCACGAGCTCTTCAGGCCATTCGGGCAGATCACCCGTGTGTATGTCGCCATTGATCAGAAGACTGGCTCGAGCCGAGGGTTCGGGTTCGTCAACTTTGCAAACAGGGAAGATGCGGAGAGAGCCATCAACAAGCTCAATGGTTATGGTTACGATAATCTCATTCTTAGAGTCGAATGGGCCACCCCTAGGGCGAGCTAGATTACTATCGTAGACCTGGAATTGCGTTTCTTGGGTCATGGTCTGTGTTTTTGTTTATTGTTTTTGGAGCTTGAAGTTGTTGCAAAAGTCATATGTTTATGATGATGAAGGATGTTTTGACATGAATCCAATTTTTGGGCTTCACATGTGTTATGTAACTTCTGTTTTATGAAATGGTCATAATTACAGTGAGGATGATGAAATGCTTATAATTACAGTAAGGATGATGAAATGCTCATAATTACAGTAAGGGTTTCTCTGGATTAGTAGTGGATGAAGAGGGCTTTGGTTTCAACGTTTGGATGATGGGTTTGAAAAATGGAGGCGGGCAAAGGTCCCGATTCATGGTGAATTCTTTAGCTAATGGAGGGGTAAATGCAGGTGAGTAAGTTGTGTTTTGTGTACTATGTTTGTGTTCATTTACCATCTGTGAGAGTTTAATTTCATCATGAATTAAATCTGGGTTTCAAATTAGATTTATTGGGTTGAAAACTTTGCATGTGTTTCAGATGGGTAGCTTTATGGTTGATTATTGATTGAATGATGTCTAGGATTGATAGTTGTGAGGGCAGAGAGCCAGAAGAGATTAGGTATCAAGCTTAAAAAGGGGCCAATTTGAGTTGCAAGGAAGAACTTGAATGTTTTTTGAGGTTGCACTGTCACAGGTGTAGAATCGCAGAAATATAACTCAATGCTAACAATGTTAGAGACATTGTAGTTTGTGGTGTACTGGAAGGTTGTGAGAAAGTCACCAAAAGGGTTATAAAGAGCCATCACTTGCTGGTGCTGATATGAATATTGAAATGCTTGTGTTGGCAAAAGTTCCATAAGTTTGTCCACTGATAGACACACAAGTCTTTGCAGGTTTCACTAATCACATTTTGTGGGTTCAAAGGAAGGTCACCTAAAGTGTTTATTCAGGAGAGTTTTTGTGTGTGTGTGTGTGTTAGCAAAGAGAGCTTGAGAAAAAGTGGTGCAACTTTGTCATCATTTAGGCTTCAAGAAGGGTTATGTGGTTGTGAAATCTAATACATAATGAATATGATATTCATGAATTGTGCAATTTATTATGTGCTCTTGGATTGGAAGTTTACTAACTTGTTCTGTTTTGTTCACTAATAAAATTAAGATTGTTCACTATGGAGTATATGCTCTTGTATGTAATATATATTCTTCATGAATGTGGTATTGTTTGTAATCACTTGCTTAACTTCAGTTTTCTTTGTGGTACTTTGTTTAGTGACTTACGGAACTACACTATAATCACTTGCTGCAAATCCATGTTTGTGTTGTGATTATACTCTCACTATCACTATGAGGAACCCTCAAGAATGTCACAAATAGACAGCCACAATAATCCTACCGGAAAACCAAAACCAATACTCCAAAATCCCATGAGGCGAGGTTTGGAGGTGTAGGATGTAGCGGTCTTACCCATTAAATTTTGCAATTTAGAGAGACTGGTTCCAATTGACCCAAAAATAGAAATCGTTTCCTACGAACTACTCCACGGAAAAGAAGCAGAGGAGGTTTAATGAGACATTTTACTTTAGTCCATTGCATTCTAAGTTGAAAAAAATAATCTCTTTCAACCAGACCATAGACATATACAAAAAACCCACCTAATGGAGAGAGTTTGAGAGGTGACAAAACCTTATACTCCATACTGTACATTACAAAACCAATGAACCAGAAAAAAAGGGATTATTTTGTGAAAGAATCTTTGGTCCGATAAAACTTGGAATTTGTGCTTGTGTAAATTACGAGTGATAGGAGATGAAAAAAGGGCAAAAATTTTGTGCGCAATGCAGAGTCGAATTGATTGATTCTCAAGTACGAAGGTATCAAATGAGTTATATTAAATTGGCATGCCTAGTAACAAATGCGTAATATTTGAAACGTCTTACTAGTTACATCACAAATTTTAAAGATAAACCTCTTAGCTCTAGCTTAATCCAAGTACTTCAAAGTCTTGCTTTGCTTACAACTTACTGATTCTCTGGTGTATTCAAGTACCAAACATTTACAGAAGGCGCTGCTGCAAAAGAGTATATCAAAGAACAAGGGGTGCCTATTGTTATATATTATTAGGTGCTCCCGGAGCACATACTCCAAATTATATAATTGTTCATCCATATGTATTAAATTGTTCACTCTGATTGTTATGATTGTTCACTCTAATTCATATGATTGTTCACTCGCAAGTATCTGGAGCACATGCTCCGGGTGCATGTAATATATATTAGCCTATTGTCGTCAAAGCCGATGGTTTAGCTGCAGGAAAAGGAGTTATAGTAGCTATGTCCCTGAACGAGGCTTATGAAGCTGTGGACTCTATGCTTGTAAAGGGTGCGTTTGGCTCGGCAGGTAACCGTGTCATTGTTGAGGAATTTTCGGAAGGAGAGGAAGCATCGTTTTTTGCCTTAGTGGATGGGGAGAATGCGGTTGCTCTGGAATCTGCCCAGGACCATAAACGTGTAGGAGATGGTGATACGGGGCCCAACACGGGAGGTATGGGTGCATATTTTCCAGTAACTGTGTTGACAAAACAAAAAACAACTCCAATCTGTTGTTATGGAGTCTATAATTCTTCCCCCTATGATCAACAGTTATTATGCATTTGTTCTAGTTTATAAGCTTATGCGAATTCCTATATTGCTTTGGAAATCACTGATCATTTACTTATTCGTCACTGGGAATTTGGGACCTCAGGAACATTGTTTGTGGAAACCCCAGGAATGTTGAGTTGCTGTTTGAAATTCTAGTATTTTGCTTAACAGTTTCAGTCCTAAGGACTCTTACCCTTCAAGTTTTGCAATTTAAAGAGACCGGTTCCAATTGACCCAAAATTTTAGAACCATGGAAAAGAAGCGGAGGAGGTTTAATGAGCCATTTTGCTTGAGTACATCACAATCTAAATTGAAAGAGTAATCTTTTTTCAACCATCCAGACTATGGGTATATTGGCGATAAACTTTTGGAACTGCAAAAACTCTATGCATAGCTTGTTTCATCCTCAACATACTTAATAATATGCCCCTTGGCACCACCAAAAAGTCATTAGTCATGTAATCATCAAATCATCTCCCCACCCAAAAAGCCAAAAAGAAGTGTTGTTTGATTAGCCTACTATTGCTATGAGAGGATAATAGAAATGTGTGCTAAGGTAAAACCGCCTGCATCTAAATCTCACTAGAAATAGATACCGCAAAACATAGAGTACCTTTTAGTAATTTATTGGCCTACGAAGCCATCCAGGTAATTGACTGGCCGGGGTTCTATAGGCGAGACATTGGGTGGAGAGCTCTTCCTCAAAACCAGTATTCGTCTCGGCAGTGACATATTTCTTCATATTTTTTAGCACTTTGATCGAGCAACTATTGGTTATGTATAAGTTTTCATCTAGATCCCCCGACCTCCAAACCTCGTTTTATCCAATCTACCTCCAAACCTCGTTTTATCCAATCTAAAGAACAGGGCCTAATGGTAGTGAAGAATAGCACAGGACAGTCCGAGAGCTGTGAGAGAGACTCGGAAAGTGGTGTATCTTTTGTAGACATTGTATTTGCCCAAATTGGGCAATCTTCAAACCTGATTTTCAATGATAATTGGCTATGTTATCAAACCCGTCCCGGATGGTCCAAGCAAGACCCAATGACAATACCGGGTTGGGCAACAATTGACTAGTGTGTCAAATAATTCAAATTCATACGTAAAAGAAAGTTGGGTAAAAGTAAAATTTTGATAACCTTTGATAAATCTTGATAACTTTTGGCAAATTTATGCTAATATATCAAAATTAATTTTTTTTTTGGTTTTGTTTTTTAACTTTGGTAACTTTTAGTAAATTTTGGTAAATTTAAGTAAAAGCTAGTAAATTTTGATAAAATGAAATTACCCATAAATTCAACATGTCTTTAGTGACCCATTCTTTCGACCAGGTCGGGTCTGACAACATGAATCATGGGAAATTTCATTCTTTTTAGTTAGTTTTACGTGCAAAAGATTCATTCACGTGTTTTGTTTCTGTAGCATTGTGGTCTCTCAAGTTCAGGTCATTTGCTTTTAGGGACAAGATTTTGTCATTTAAGATACTTACCCCTACAGACTGAGCTTCGAGATGAGATTTATACTCAATGCTGTTTGTTACAGTGTTCTTGGAAGAACACTGTAAATGGGGAAATTGAGAAACAGAATAGAGAGAAAGATATTGAGAGAAAGAATAGAAAGATAGAGAAGGAAAGGGGATTAGAGAGAGAGATAGGAGAATTGATTGTTATTGTATTCATTCCTATCCATGAGACAGTACATTTCTCTATTTATACTACAATTCCCTCCAAAACCACCAACAACCCCAACTAACTAAACCCCATAACATTCCTTCCCCCTTACAAAAGCTTTGTCCTCAAAGCTACCTCCAAACTTGCCCCCTCCAGATTGCACACATTCAGAGCATGTGGACTCCTCTTGTAGTCAGCAGCTGCATGCCTTCTTGTCCCACCCCACCAAGTTGCTCCTCCTGGGTCAAAAATGGTAATGAGTTTAGGCAATTGTTGTGCCTTGGTGATCTTCACATCTTGCTTCATACCTTTTAGCCAGTGTTGTTTGTGAGTAAACCACATTTGTAGATTCTTGAAATCCCAATGAACAATCCCCAATAAACTCAACCAATGTATTCCCAAGACTGGATCACAGTTTCCTAAGGGCAGTAGCATCATATCAGCCTCAAACATTTCCCCCTCTAGCTTCCATTGGAAAGTTCTACAAGGGTATTGGCAACTCAGATGTCTACCATCAGCTACTACTGTGATAGTTTGTGTCTTAATTGGTTCTAGCACAGAGCCAAACTTCTCAACCAAAGTAGTGCTCAAAAAATCTTTTAATCCTAGAACATCACCCCTGCCTTTCGACAAGGTAGTGCCATATGTGTCTGGTTCTTCTTCTCCTTTAGACTCAATCATATGGCTAGTAGACTTGGATCCTGGAATCACATTGGATACTTCCAACCCTACATCATCCTTCTCAAATTTACCTAGTTTTTCAGTACGAGTTCTTTTAGGCATTTCCTCGAGCAGCTTTTGTGCACCTTGTAGCTCCTTAGGTTCCTCAAATATCTTGCCATCCTCCAAGTTCACAGTACATTCAAAAAGACAGTGAAGAGGCACCAATGGTACCGTGGAACTTTGAGACTCATTCAACAAAGTTTTGGGGTAATCTAAAATTGGATTGGGCGAGGTCTCATGCCCTTCAACCATTTCAGACCCGGCATCTTCAACCATTTCAGACACGATATCGTTCTTGAATCTAGAGCGGATATCAATCATAAAATCTTCCCAAATGATATGTTCCCTAAACAAGCAGTAATTCTCAAACCACAATCGGGATTCCCCTTGCAAATACTTGGAAGCTAGCTCTACTTTTTGTTCCTCAGGTATGTTGTAACGAGAGAAGTATTTTGCACACTTTTTAATCCATAGTCTAGGATTTCTATCATCAAAAACAGGAAACTCCTCCCTAAGGTTGAAGTGGATTGAATTCTTACCCCAATTGCAACCAGTGGCCTCTGATTTAGAAAAACTGGGACTATTTGATGAAAAGGTACTGGAAACCTTCAAACCCACTGGTGAACAATTGCTGAAGTGCTTTTCCTTTGCTGTGGAGTCTAATCGATCACCCACTTGATTGAACTTCTGGCAGTATTTCTCAAATTTCTGGTTATGTTCTTCCCACTTGTCCATCAAAGATTTGACCAACTCCTCCAAATTAGCCATTATCGCGATTTGCTGCCCAAAATCGTTGCTCTGATACCAATGTTACAGTGTTCTTGGAAGAACACTGTAAATGGGGAAATTGAGAAACATAATAGAGAGAAAGATATTGAGAGAAAGAATAGAAAGATAGAGAAGGAAAAGGGGATTAGAGAGAGAGATAGGAGAATTGATTGTTATTGTATTCATTCCTATCCATGAGACAGTACATTTCTATATTTATACTACAATTCCCTCCAAAACCACCAACAACCCCAACTAACTAAACCCCATAACATTGACGTGAGGTTGAAGGGGAGAGAGAGTGAGGGTTGGCGTTGGTTTGAGAGAAAGAAAGAGAGTATCAGGTTGTTGGGAGGAGAGAGAGGGAGTTTGTTGGAGGTTTGTTATGGAGAGAGAAAAGAGAGGAGGTGGCGTTTTGTGAGAGGAAGAGAGAGGGTGACGTTTGTGAGGGGAAGAGAGGGAGAGGAGGTGGCGTATGGTTGGGGAGATCAGGGAGGTAGGGTTTGACTTATCTTAACTATATTGATAGAAAGACAATGATGTAATTACCTTAAGGGGCTGTTTGGTATGAGGGAGTAGGGGTTGGGAATGAGAATAGAGGGATGGGGAATAGAATTACCATGTTTGTTTCATGGTAATTAAAAAAAAGAAGGAAATGGGAATGGGAATAGAAGGGGTCTATTCCAAACAATCTATTACCATGGGGAGGGGGGGTGTGTGGTAATAGATATTGGAAATTCATTAGTCACTATTAAATACCAAAACTACCCCTATTTTAAAAAAATAAACTCATATTTATTCATTTATTTTGCTTATATTAAATAAAAACTCACGTTTATTATCAATTTTGCTGATTATCGTCACCTAAACATAGTATTACTTTTGCTTATAATTCCTTATATTAATTATATATTATTGTTATTAAGTATCTTTCGGTTGAGATATTACTAATGCAGTAGGGTTTACGTCTTTTCCTTCTATTAATTAAATTTTTATTATAATTAATACATTAGTAAACCTAGTTGAGTTATTGAATCTTACGGCAGCCGTCAACAATTGGTCTATCAGGTAAATTTATTGAATCATTCATACTTTGAACGTTTATATACTTGTTTTTAATTTTTTTAATTCATATTTGATGCTTAATTAATTTTTATTAAAATCTTTATGAACTTAATTTTTTTTTAAAAAAAATTCATGGTAATTAATTTTCTAGAAGTAAATGTGTGTTATTTATGACCTTCTATCCATTTCAATTTATTAAAACATTCATAAATCAATAAAAGGGTATTTTAATCAATATGTGTTTATTTCCAATCATATTCCTAATTTGAATTACCACAAAACAAATAAGAAGGTTGGTAATTCATAAAGACATGTTAATTCCCATTACCATTATGAATTCTCATTCCTAGTGTCATTATGAATTCCCATTCCCATTCCCATTGCATGCCAAACGGCCCCTAACTGTATTGACAGAAAGGTAAAAACAGATAGAACTAGGTTTCTAACTTGAATCCACAAGATAGACAACCTAGGGCTAACTTGATCTAGACCGCAACCTAGGATCAAGCTCTTCCTAACCACTTGGGTGCCATGCCAAGATACAATAGAAGAAAATGGGTGAGGGTTTATCCAAACACTCGAGAGAAAGCTAAAGCTTAATTGATTTCATAATTCAAGGTTGATTCCTTGCTTTTGAGAGGCTACAATCCTATTTATACTAGGAGAGTCCTAAAGGGACTAGAACTCTCTACTTGGCGTGCAAGCCATACTAATTAGACTAGGATTACTCCTACTTGGCGTGCAAGCCAAGATATCCTAGTCCTAGACGCCTAATCAATCCTACTCTCCCTTGGATTAGGACCCTTATCCTAGGGAGAGTTTGTTACATCAATCCTATCATAATAGGTTTAGGCTTTCCTAATCCAAGATGGATTAGTTACAAAATAAGTCAACCTTATCTAGGATAACTAATCTTGGCGCCAAATATAGACATTCACACGCCTAAACACACACAAACACTCTTCTAGAATATTCTAGAACACCTTAGAATATTCTAGACTAATCTAGACTCCTAATAAAATAAATCACACCAAAATAATTAAAAGCTATTAAATAAAAGTTACATCCAAAATATCAAAAATGTGAAATTCACTATGAATCTTGAAATTGGGCCTTTGGACGTGGACATAGCCTTTCTTGGGCTTGATTGTCGTGGACTTGTACTCTTCTAGGATGTTTGAACATCCTTTTGCCATATAAGGCACACCATGTGAATGGGTCTTCGGGCCTCTACTTTGTATCCTCCTTTCTTGGCCCACTTGTAGTTGAACTGAATCTTCTTCGTTGGGCCTGTAGTAGATGGAGTCTTTAGATGAAGGACCCTATCTGTAGGTTGGAGTCTCCACTGGGCTTTCTTGATTGGGCTTGGGGGTCTTAGCGTGGGCTGATTTAAATTATGCAATTTCTTGCATATCTCTGCCCTCTATTCTTTGTCCTCATTTTCTCAATTCACATTGGTATAATATGAAACTGGAGATTTCTTTCATTTTTCTACGCAACTAAAATGAAAGCAGATTGCAGAGTATCTTTCTTTTCTTTCCCTTCATTTGGTGTAGCATACCTGCATACCAAAACATAACAGTCAAAACCTCAAAAATTAAGAATGGACGTCAAGTTCTGATCCGTTAGGTATTGGATCCTCTCACTCACTCATGATGCTCTAGCTAAAATGTGTGTAGATCTGATCGATTTACTCTTGTCAAGCTTGTCCTGCATGGTTAACGTAGTCAAGATGGAAAAAGTAGTACCAACATTGATCATGAGTTTGATTTGTCTTGGATAGCAGCAAGCGTGCTAGCAAGCTGACTTATAAGGATGCTCTCTTGAGTGGTTTCAAAACCAATTAGGTGATGGAAGGGGATCACAGAGCTGACTCTGATAATGACCGCACTCATAGCAATCCGATTGGATCCTTTGATGGTGGGGTTGAGTGTGAATTATTTGATGATATTGAGAATTCCATCCTTGAGGCTTCAAAGCGTAAAACTAGGATTAAGAGAAAACTAAACATGGTGATGAAGTCTAAGTGACAACTTGTCAGAGATGCAACTTATAGGGCCGTTCATGGCCAAAAGAATGATCAAAAGGTTAGGATGACTAGCTAGGCTCGTGAACATCTAGGAAGATGACAGTCTTGTTGACATTGATGCTGAGATAGACCGAAAAGTTGTGATTATTGGTAATGCTATAGGCGTGCAAGTCCTCAATGATATACCAAACTGAAGTTATTGACCTTCTAACATTGTGTTGGAGATGGGAAGGGGTTTTTTTTTTTTTTTTTGGGGGTTGTGTGAGCGCGATTTGTCCATGCTGTTTGCTTATGTTTAGTAGTGTTAAATTGTAGCATTTAACTTTTGGAGTTGGTGGTTTGCTACTTTGTAATGTGGTTTTGTTGTTTTTTTTTTTGTAAGCTTAAGCTTGTTGGCTTTTGATAATCGAAAAAAAATAGAAACAGTTAATGCGAGGACTTTATTTGAAGGATTTGGGGATGCATATATTTATGTTCTTCATGTTTATTTCTAGTAAGTATATTTATGTTTTTCATGACTAGAAAATTAGAAAAGTTACTCAACTAAATGTTCCATAATAAAGTTAAATGAGAGACAATTGAATATTTTTAATAATCATGATAAAGTTAAGGAGAGACAATTCAGTATTTTTAATAAATATTTCTAATTAACAGTGACACACAATTGGTCGTAATAAAGTTAAGGAGAGACAATTGAGTATTCCTAATAGTCATAATAATGTTAAGGAGAGACAACTGAGTATTTTTAATAAGTATTTCTAATTAACAGTGATACAGTTGGTCGTAATTTTTTTGGGAAAGTTGTTCGAGTTAGATTGGCTAATAGCATAGGAGAGACCAAAAAAAATGACACGAGACAGATAGAGGTGGAAGAAGATTGGATCCATACTGGAGTTTTATTGTCAATTTAGCATTGGTAGATTTTTGAAAAATAATAGGTAATATCTTTGATTTCCTTTTTAAATATTAGCAAACTCCATTTATATTTTTGCATGTAAATATATTATTTTAGGTAACATATTATAAGAAAAGACAAATTCAAATATTAAGTGGATAAAAAATGCCTTTTATATGCCGTCCTTAAGGCGACATATAACAAAACCGATAAATAAATTAGGGTAATTTGGACATTTCAAATAAAATTTATTACAAACTTTCTTATAATTTTAAATGTAAACTAAATATTGCAAAATATTTTTTTCCGTAAAAAATTCTCTTAAAAAAGTTTTTCCTAAAAATATTTTTTTAGAAAAATATTAAGCAAATCATAATAAATACATTGATTTCTGTGAAATAATGGATTTGGGCCCAATTCAACCCCAAAAGCTAGCTTAGAAGGTTGAGGCACCCAAACCATTATAAACACCACAATATGGGTGTCAAAAGCCGATGTGGGACAACTCAACACGCCTCACCACGCAGATAATCATGGCGCGCAACATCAATGACTTGGCTCGATACTACGAAATAATGGACTGTTTCAATTCAACCCCAAAAGCCTAACTTGTGAGGTTGACCTAAACCATTATAAACACCACAATATGCCACAAAGCTGACATGACAAATTTCAACAATTTCTCCTTCGTATTCTAAAATAACAAATAAATAAGAATGGATTGATTACTTAACATTTTATCTTAAATTTCATGTGATCACACCATGTGTGTATACTGTGCTCTCATACACTTGTACCATTTATGTACAAGTTGGAGTTGAATATTCAAATATTGTTAAACTTTGCACATTGTTGTTCTTGTCATTTTCGTTTTGTGCTTGTGTTCTTGCTGTTTTACAGGGATTTTTTAAGCAAGCACTTGAAGCTATTTTTTAAATTAAAAAGTTAGGTTTTACCTTAAGAAAAGAATCCATTCTCTCCTTCATGCCTATTGCTACAAGCCCATAGATTATGTACAATTATCATTGTTGGTAATAAATCACTAATAAAATTGGTGTATTTTATAAAATATTGAAATGTTACTAATAGAAATAATAATCAAATTAGAATAGAATTATTAGGTTATGAAATCCGGGTTATTTCATCACAATATCCTAAATTTCACATTGATTTTTTTAAGGATGATATTTGTTAATAGTTCAAAACCAAATCAACATCAATTAAACTTAGTTTTTTATGATGTGCTGATTGTTTTTTTTTTTTTATAGTTTAGACACATTTCCATTGTACATATCAATTCTAAATCCACCATCACATCACAAAAAACTGAGTTTAATTGATATTAGTTCAGCCTTGGGCTATTGACAAATATTAACCCAAAGATTGCATTGTTATGAGCCAAATGTCAAAATCGGAATATTGTACTAAACAACCTCAAAGTTGGGAATTTCAAAATTTTATAACCCGTTAAAATTAGAATATTAATAATAGAGTTGACAAAATTTTATCCGACTCAAAAAACTTGAATTGTCCAATTTGGAAAAAAATCCGGTCTGAACATGATTTTTAGTCCGAATTTTGATATGGACCGGACATCCGGACATAATATTTATCTTTTTCCTATTGTCCGCACTCAACTCTAACTCGAAATTAGTATATCATAATCGTTTGTTCTAGTCTAACCCTAATGAAAACCAAGTCATAGCTTATATTTCTCATTCGAATTTTGATATTGATCAAATTTGACCAAACTCGAACTTACCTGTTACTGAATTTTTGGCCCCGGTGATTAATAACCAGGAGAGACATTTGGGTTGAAAGAGCGGGAAGTTGCCACGACGATAAATGGTGACCACGTCGTTTTCCGTGTGAATGAATTATTCATGAAATGATGGACAAAAAACACAAGGACCCCCCCATCAGAGATTCCCTCACTCTTGACAGTTGATGCTCGTTGTCTCTTTCTCTCTCTACAATTTTCTCTCTCTACCCTCACTACCTCACCACTCGATCTTCCTCTCTCTCCGAAGCGTCTAGAACGTCGGAGCTTCGTCTCCCATGGCTTCGCTCCTCCATTCTTCCTGGCAGGTCATCTCTCTTTCGAACTAATTCGCGTTTAATTTACTTCTCTCTGTATCGCATGTTTGTGTCATTTAATCTGTTTTGATCTTGATCATTGAGGATGTGATTCATCGGTTTGTTTTCAATCGTACCTGTGTGATTGATGATTCCATTTTGTTGTTTGATTTCAACGAATTAGTTAAATGCATCGTGTTGCTGCATTGGCGAGGATATTAGTTTTTTGTTCTTATTGTTCTGTGCTTAGCGCATGATTTTGATTGATTGTTGATGTAATTTGGACTTAATTGTTCGGAGATTTGTTTGACTTCGAGAGAAGTTGATTAATATTGGTGCGTTCTTGATTAGTTTGAATGCTTCTACTTTTAATTTGTCATTATCTGTTTGACATTATGATTTGGCGTCCTAAAATACGATTTGCTGGTTCAAGTGAATATAAGGCCAGTTGATTAAGGACATGTTTGATTTGAAATGACAAGTAGGTTAAGATTGAATTTCTCTAATTTATGTGTCAATATTAATGGAAAACTGTTGCCATTTTTTGCTTGCTACCGTATTCATAGTTACCAACCACAAAATCATCCCGTGTTTGAGTACTATACCATAATGTTGTAGTCCTGCACATGGTAGGTAGGTCAATTTCTATCGAGATTAGCATTTGATTGTGTAAAACCTACTCCTTAACCTTCAACTCTGAACTTAATTTTTGGTTGAGTTTGTTTTTAAAAATGATTTGGGAAGTGGGAACCATTGTGAGTGTGAGGGCTTAGGTTTCACATTGAATAATTGCGCAAGGAAGGAGGGAGCTTTCAGAACATCGACATCTAAGCTTCAACTATTAGCTTAACCTTTTGGGTGGATTGGTTCTCAAGTGTTTGGTACCTTTGTAAACATTTGAATGACATCTTGACCAGTTGATAGCTCTATTTTGTGTGGGGATTATAAAGCCTAAACCAAAACCAAAACCAATACTATGAAATCCGGATGGGTGAGGTATGGGTTCAGATGTATTAGTCTTACCCCTAAATTCGACAGTTTAGATAGACCGGTTCCAGTTGAATAGTTGACCCAAGAGAGATAGGTCCATAATCTAGATAGTTGAAAAAGATTATGTTTTCCAACTTAGATTGTCATGGACTAAAGTCAAATGCCTGATTAAACCTCCTATGCTTCTTTTCCATGGAGTTGTAGGTAGCAAACAATTTCTAAATCTTGGGTCCATTGGAACTAGTTCCTCCAAATTGCAAAATTTAGGGGTTAGATGCTACATTCAACTCCTCCATACCTCGTCTGGGTGGGATTTTGGAGTATTAAAAATCACGACAGCCATTTTGTGTTCCATTTTTAAAATTTTTGTTCTTTTTTCTTAAAATAATATGGTGATGACAAGTAGGATGAGTTTGTAGATGTTGATAAGCATTTGTTTGGCGGTATAGATAAGCATTTTAGTTGTTGATGTTATAGTTGATTTTTAAATATTGAGAAGTGTGCTTGGTATATAGATAAGCAGTTTGTTACTTGCATATAAGCATTTCTAGGGTTTGCACGTAAGCATGTTTGGTCATTCGTAAATGAACATTGGGTTTATGTATTTTTAATCCTTGGGTGGGTGGTGGGTGTTTAGGGGAGTGGGGAGAATTTGGCTTTATGTGGGGGAAGCAAAGGTTTATGGAAGGTAGAGGGGGGGGGGGGGGTTAGGGGTGGTGAGGTATCCATCGGTGCCCAAAGTGTTTGTGCCACTACACAGAGGTCATTGACAGCAGAATGTGCTTTGGGTAGTGACTGTCAAAGGAGGAATCAATACTATATCATTACTGCATAGTGCATACTTGAAGGATAGTTGGCATCCGAGGATTGGTTTCTGCCATCTGTTGCTAAAGTTAGATTAGAATGCTAGACAACAACAACACTGTGCAGTGTGCAGCACTTGGCTGGCTTTGGTAGGATTGTTAAAAGGCTAACAGACACAGTCACGGCTATATTTCTGTAGTTATGGTCTGTTGTTTCCAATTAGAATCCTTGGTCAAATTTGCATCACCTGCTTTACCTTTTCATGGACCATATGGTGTTCCACATATTTATTGTCCACTTCCATATTTTTAATGTTTTGCTAATGTAACCTGTTGCTTTTTGTCTTTGTTGTTACAGTACTTGATCACACATTTTAGCGACTTCCAATTGGCATGTGTCGGAAGTTTCATCCTTCATGAAAGTGTCTTTTTCTTATCAGGACTCCCATTCATATTTTTTGAGAGGCGCGGATACCTTAGCAAGTACAAGATTCAGGTTTCTTCATTTTATTGCAACCATGGGATGTGATTGCTTGCATTTGAAATTGCTTCTTGTATGAGGATTCATTTTATTGTTTATTAAAACAACTATACTTCTTATTCTCCCTGTGAACAACTGAACACTTACTTTCTGTCCATACCTTTATGAGGACTTTGGCTGTTTGGGTGTTCTTGCTATATTGGTAATGTCGTTCTTAGGTTTGAATTTGGCTTGCATAGGGCAACTCAATTGCCATAATCTTGGTGATTATGTTTATAATTGGTTCCAGTGTTTGTTCTATTTTGTTAGTATCTCTGGCTTAACTGATGTTGTCGATGACCTTTGGTATGCATTCTTGGCATCAGTGTCGTCTGTTAGTTGCTCATCATGTTAGTGTTATGGGACATAATGGAGATAGCCTATTTCTTTTATTAAAATCAGAGAACGAAAGTCAATTGTCACGCATATACTGGAGATAAGGTATTAGGGAAGTGTCGAAATCAATGTCACATTACTCCCAATGACAAGACCGGCAGAAAAGCTGTTTTCAATTTGTTTTAATCTATGTACAAGATAGCTACAAACTGTAATATACTTTTCTCATTATGAGATTTGATTTGTTTGCTAATGATGATATGTTGTTATTCGTAGGCTAAGACTAACACCCCTGAGGCTCAGGAGAAATGCATAACGCGCCTCATATTGTACCATTGTTGTGCCAATTTGCCGTTGATGCTCTTGTCCTATCCCGTCTTCAGATTTATGGGGATGCGAAGTAGTTTTCCTCTGCCATCCTGGTATTTTCAGGTTCTTTATGCACTGTGGCTTGTTTTATCTTCATAGAGACATAGCAAATGATGTCTAGGTAAACAGAACAAATACTCAAACGCGCTCAGACACATCTAACTCACGACCAATGTTGGTGCTACTTTTTCCATCTTGACTGTGTCAACCATGCAGGACAAGCATGCCAAGAGTAAATCGATCAGATCTGAGCACATTTTAGCTAGAGCATCATATCCTACTGTTTCTAAAATTTGTCAATATCACACGATCTGTGTCTTTTATCTTTGGTTCTTCACTTGTGCTTTTGTTGCCTAGACAGTGACCTTCACGACCAACCTTCAATCTGAAAATTCTTTAATCGTAAAAGCTTGTCATCTACCATTTGATGATATTTGGAGTAACCTTGATCTTTACCTTGCAGGAAAGAGGTAGTGTCACAAATCATATTTTACTTCATTATTGAAGATTTTGTGTTCTACTGGGGGCACAGGATCTTGCATACAAAATGGCTGTATCAACATGTTCACAGTGTCCATCATGAGTGAGTGAGAGGATCCAATACCTAATGCATCAGAACTTGACCTCCATTCTTATTTTTTGAGGTTTTTGACTGTTATGTTTTGGTATGCAGGTATGCTACACCATTTGGACTGACTTCCGAGTATGCTCATCCAGCTGAGATACTGTTCCTGGGCTTTGCAACTATTGTCGGACCAGCTATCACAGGTCCTCATTTGATTACCCTGTGGTTGTGGATGGTTCTTCGAGTTCTTGAGACTGTTGAAGCACATTGTGGTTATCACTTTCCATGGAGCCCTTCAAACTTTATACCTTTATATGGAGGGTGAGTTGTTGTGAAAATGCTTGGTATTAATCATCAAAACCACTTCAGCTGTCTGCATTCTGTTATGCTTCATGTGGATTCTTTTTTCTCATTGCAGTTCTGACTTTCACGACTATCATCATCGGTTGCTATACACAAAGTCTGGGAATTACTCGTCAACCTTTGTGTATATGGACTGGTAAGCAAATTCATACCCCCCCCCCCCAAAAAAAAAAAAAAAACAAAAAAGAAGGGAAAGAAAAGAAAGATACTGTATTCATTTTTGTTGTATAGAACAATGGAAGAAATCTCCAGTTTCATATTATACCAATGTGAATTGAGAAAATGAGAACAAAGAATAGAGGGCAGAGATATGCAAGAAATTGCATCTCTGTTTTAAGATCTCTAGGTGAGTGGTTAGGAGTAAGGACTTCAAAGTATTTTAGGCCCTAATATTTCTCTATTTTCTATTGTCTGAACCCTAATTAAGCTCCGTCTGAATTGCCGGACCCAGTCTTACCCGAATAAAAATTGGGTCTAGATATGAAATTTCTCATCCGAATTTTGACGTTGACCGAATTTGACCGACTTGAATCCAAATTTTTGCCAGCACTAGCAAAACATTTTCCATGTGGGGGAGATTATAGTGTTGATTGGCCTTGCTTGTTATATGCAATTTGATACTTATCCCTTACCCCAACATTACAAAGCTTGGTGGTGGTCATCCTTGACAAAGGGGCTAGTGGGCTGGCTGCTTACTCTTCCAAAAAAAATCATTTTCATTTGCCTTTTTTTTTTTGTGTGTGTGTGTGTGTTTGGGGCAGGGGTAGCCCGAAGGGTGTTCCATTAGATGCAATTAGCATGATTTTACGTGTATCCGTCTATGTGTTTGGTTAACTAGTTGAGACATGCTCCTTCCTGGAAGAGCTGCCTAGACTTCATGATCAAGTGCCTGTATCTAGTATAACATCAACCCATTGGCACAGGCTTTTCGGCACCGACACGGGGTACAGAAAACTGAAGGCTGTGAAGACTGCTGAAGCCGAGGGCAAGAAAATGTGAAACAGTCGGACGAGCACTGCACTCATTTGTTGGGGAATGAACATGATTGATTCTCATGATTGGGGTTTTTTCGTCTTCTGATACCATTTCCTATGGTCTAGTTTTAGTATAGTGGCACATTACTGGTTTGGAGCTCTTCCAGTTTTCTTTGGGTTTGTGATGTCTGGGACATCTGGGTGGTTTTGGCTGCTTTGGCTTCTTCCATTCATTGAGGTGAATGAAATGGCCAAGTTTCTTTTCTTTCGTCTTGTAAAATGTTCGATTGTTTGACCTAGGGCTGTACAATCTGGAACTCTAAAGTAACCATTGTGATCTCAACTGAAAGTTGAAAAATAGCAATTTTTATGTATTCTGCATTCCTACAACAGCATTGAGTATAAATCTCATCTCGAAGCTCAGTCTGCAGGGATAAGTACACGTAAACAACAAAATCTTGTCCCTAAAAGCAAATGACCTGAACTTGGGAGACCACAAGAATACAGAGTACAGAAACAAAACATGTGAATGAATCTTTCACACGTAAAACTAACTAAAAAGAATGCAATTTCCTATCATTCATGTTGTCAGACCCGACCTGGTCGGAAGAATGGGTAAGTCAATTGTTGCCGAAACCGGTTTTGTCATTGGGTCATGCTTGGACCGTCCATGCCAGGTTTGATAACATAGCCAATGATCATTGAAAATCAGGTTTAAAGATTGCCCAATTTGGGCAAATACAATGTCTACAAATGATACACCACTGAGTTCTCTCTCACAGCTCTCGGACTGTCCTGTGCTATTCTTCACTACCATTAATCTCAGCAGCAAAAAGCTCTGATATGATACACCAAGCCCTTCCCCCCCTCCTAATTTTCTTTATTTCTTCTTTGGGGGTAGGGGGGGATCTAGATGAAAACTTATACATAACCGACAGTTGCTCGATCAAAATGCTCAAAAAATGAAGAAGTATGTCAGACTTGAGATGAATACTGCTTTTGAGGGAGAGCTCTCCACCCAATATCTCGTCTATAGAACCCTTCCGGCCAGTCAATCACCTGGATAGCTTCATAGGCTCTATCTCTTGCCTGTTGAAGATCGTTCCCCTTGGCTGTAAACCCAAGAACTCGGCCTCCAACTGCCACCAAATTCCCATCTGAATCGAGGGCGGTTCCTGCATGGAACACCTTGACATCAGGAGAAACTTTCTCTGCAGCTTCCACATTGCGAATTACGGTTCCCTTTTTGTAGCTTCCCGGGTACCCTTCACTTGCCATAACGACCACCATTGCAGATCCCGGGGACCAGTCTAAGGACACTCCTGTTAGTTCGCCTCTACAAGCTGCCAGAAATACTTGGGCCAGATCAGATTCCAATCGCATCATTAGAACCTGCACGTTCATTCGTGGTCCACCAGAAAGAAAAAAAGGAGATTCAGTGGTTACACTCAAAGTAGATTCAAAAACAACACTAGCACCACCACATTTTAAGAAGTATGTTGGGGATGAGACAAGCTATGCATAGAGTTTTTGCAGTTCCAAACGTTTATCGCAGATAAGTCCATGGTCTGGATAGTTGAAAAAAGATTATTCTTTCACAATTTAGATTGTGATGTACTAAAGCAAAATGACTCATTAAACCTCCTTTGCTTCTTTTCCATGGAGCTATAGGTAGCAAATGATTCTAAAATCTTGGGCAATTGGAACCAGTCTCTTTAAATTGCAAAACCCAAGGGGTAAGACTGTTACATCCAACCCCTCATCCCTTGCCGCATGAACGGATTTCAGAGTATTGGATTTGGATTTCACGAGTTTTACCCCTAATCTACACTGCTCTAGTATCATATGAGAAAGGGTCATTCGCTTGTAATCTGGTGGGAAAAATCACTGTTTGGTGGGAGCCTCGTGAGACAGGCTGGGGTCTTAGTAGAATAACGGTACAGTCTACAGAGTCCTCAGGACTGAAACTGTTAAGCAAAATACTAGAATTTCAAACAGCAACTCAGCATTCCTGGGGTTTCCACAAAACAATGTCCCTGAAGTCCCAGATTCCCAGTGATGAATAAGTGAATGATCAGTGATCTTCAAAGCAATATACGAATTTGCACAAGCTTGCAAACTAGAACGAATGCATAACAACTGTATACAATTGAAAAAACCCCTATCCACATAACAAAAGGGTGAAGATTTTCAATACACTGACCTGGCACTCAGGATCTCCAAATCGAACGTTGTATTCAATTAGCTTCGGCAGTCCAGATTTCTTTTCAATCATAAGCCCGGCATACAGCACTCCAACAAATTTGCAACCTTCTGCTGCCATTCCCTTGACAGTGGGAAGAATTATAGACTCCATAACGACAGATTGGAGCTTTTTCGTCAACACAGGTGCTGGAGAGTATGCGCCCATTCCTCCCGTGTTGGGCCCCGTATCACCATCTCCTACACGTTTATGGTCCTGGGCAGATTCCAGAGGTACCGCGTTCTCCCCATCCACCAGGGCAAAAAACGACGCTTCCTCTCCTTCCAAAAATTCCTCAACAATGACACGGTTACCTGCCGAGCCAAATGCACCCTTTACAAGCATCGAGTCCACAGCTTCATAAGCCTCGTTCAGGGACGTGGCTACGATGACTCCTTTTCCTGCAGCTAAGCCATCGGCTTTGATGACAATAGGTGCCCCTTGTTCTTTGATATACTCTTTTGCAGCAGCTGCTTCTGTAAATGTTTGGTACTTGAATACACCAGAGAATCGGTAAGCAAATCAAGACTTTGAAGTCCTTGGATTAAGCTAGAGCTAAGAGGTTTATCTAAAAAATTTGTGATGTAACTAGCAAGACATTTCAAATACTACACATGTATTACTAGGCATGCCAATTCAATATAACTCATTGGATACCTTCGTACTTGAGAATCAATCAATTCGACTCTGCATTGCTCACAAAATTTTTGCCTTCTTTTTCATCTCCTATCACTCATAATTTACACAAGCACAACTTCCAGGTTTATCGGACCAAAGATTCCTTCACAAAACAATCCTTTTTTTTTTCCTGGTTCATTGGTTTGTAATGTAAAGTACAGTATAAGGTTTTGTCACCTCTCAAACTCTCTCCATTAGGTGTTTTTTTTTTGTATATGTCCATAGTCTAGTTGAAAAAGATTATTTTTTTCAACTTAGAATGCAATGGACTAAAGTAAAATGTCTCATTAAACCTTTTCTGCTTCTTTTCCATAGAGTAGTAGGTAGGAAACAATTTCTACTTTTGGTTCAATTGGAACCATTCTCTCTAAATTGCAAAATTTAAGGGTAAGACTGCTACATCCTACCCCTCCAAACCTCGCCTAACGTGATTTTGGAGTATTGGTTTTGGTTTTCCGGTAGGATTTTTGTGGCTGTCTTTTTGTGACATTCTTGAGGGTCCCTTATAGTGATAGTGAGAGTATAATCGAAACATAAACATGGATTTGCAGCAAGAGTTTATGTCCAACCTTAGCTGTGGGAATGCCATACTTGTAGCAGAGACTCTTCATGAAGTCCTTGGAGCCCTCTAGAGCAGCAGCCTCAGATGAAGGGCCAAAAGTTGGAATACCGGCTTTGACAAGATCATTTGCAAGACCGGCAACGAGGGGTGCCTCGGGACCCACCACAACTAAACCGATTTCATTTTTTTGGCAGAAGGCGGCGACAGCTGAGCTATCAGAGATGTCAAGATCTGGTAGGCAAGTAGCATCCCCTGAACTGGAAATCCCAACATTTCCAGGTGCACAAAAGACAGCATCACAGGAAGGCGATCGTTGCAAGGCATAGCACAGGGCATGCTCCCTTCCACCCCCGCCAATAACTAACACCCTCACGTTTTCCCCTACAGTATTGTTACGTAAGTCACTAAACAAAGTACCACATAGAAAACTGAAGTTAAGCAAGTGAGTACCACATAGAAAACAGAAGTTAAGCAAGTGATTACAAACAATACCACATTCATGAAGAACAAATATTAAATACAAGAGCATATACTCCATAGTGAACGATCTTAATTTTTATTAGTGAACAAAACAGAATAAGTTAGGAAACAACTGCCAGTCCTGGAGCACATAGTAAATTGCACAATTCATGAATATCATATTCATGATGTATTAGATTTCACAACCACATAACCCTCCTTTAAGTCTAAATGATGACAAAGTTGCGCCACTTTTTCTCAAGCTCTCTTTGCTAACACACACACACAAAAACTCCTTTGAATAAACACTTTTGATGACCTTCCTTTGAACCCACAAAATATGATAAGCGAAACCTGCAAAGACTTTTGCGTCTACCACTGGACAAACTTATGGAACTTTTGCCAACGCAAGCATTTCAATATTCATATCAGCACCAGCAAGTGATGGCTCTTTATAACCCTTTTGGTGACTTCTCGACTACCTTCCAGTACACCACAAACTACAATGTCTCTAACATCTCTAAAATTGTGAGCATTGAGTTCTATTTCACTGATTCTAGACCTGTGACAGTGCAACCTCAAAACATTCAAGTTCTTCCTTGCAACTCAAATTGGCCCCTTTTTAAGCTTGATACCTAAGTTTTTCCCTCACAACTATCAATCCTAGACATGATTCAATCCAGTATCAATCATAAAGATACCCATCTGAAACACATGTAAAATTTTCAACCCTACAAATCCAATTCGAAACAGATTTAATTCATGATGGAATTAAACTCTCACACATGGTAAATGAACACAAACATAGTACACAAAAGACAACTTACTCACCTACATTTACCCCTTCATTAGCTAAAGAATTCACCTTGAACTGGGACCTTTGCCCGCCTCCATTTTTCGAACCCACCATCCAAACATTGAAATCAAAACCCTCCTCACTCAGTACTAATCCAGAGAAATCCTTCCCAGCAACATCTTTGCTCAAGGAATGTTCACCATTGTTCTTGTTGAACGGGAAAACTGATGATTTTCCCATTGAAAACGACACTTTAAATGAACTAGAGTTCATCTTCGAGCCAAAGAACTTGAACTTGGCTCCTGATAGTTGCTTCCATGAGTATGAACCGTTATTCAAGGCAGCAGAAACATGAACTTGAGCTGCAGCCAATGACCCCATCTGCAGTTTCGCAACGGTAACATTATCACTACTGAACTACTGTAAATTACCAGCAGAAGAATAAGATTGAAATATGAACTGTTTTCAAGAAGATACATCGGCGCCGGAAGAAATTTTCCGGCGAATAAGACGGTGAATGTGCTTGAAGTGAGAGGTGAGGTACAAAAAGAGGAGATGAAGTAGACAGAAAACATACCGTCGGATACAAGCCCTGGTTTTCCGAATTACTGCGGTGGTTTTCCCGACGGAGGCGGCGAAAGCAGCGGCGGCAGCGGCGGCGGCGGAGTTGCACAACGGCGGCGCCGGGGAAAAGAGTGCGCGAAGAGTAAAGGCAGAGAAAAAAAAAGCAAATAGACTTATTTTTCTAATTTTTGTGAAATAACCCAAAGAATAGAGTTGGACAATAGATGCCTTTGGGCTCGGGGTACTGGGTTGAAGCCCAAACCCAAGTAACCTAGAGCCCATGTTTGTCAGCCCGTACATTCTTATTTCAAAAAATTGCTAGAAGCTGGCGCATATTTTTTTTAATGCATTTGTAGGTCACACATTGTTGCAAAAATGGGTTGTAGCCTTGTAGGATGACGATCTAGTTATTTTGACTAAAATCCGGCAATATGTATTTAAAAAAATGGAAATGTCGTTATTTAACTCAATTTACCTATCAACTCTCTTTCTACTTTTTTGCCTCAAACTCCATATAAAAGGTTGTTTCTCCTTGTCCTCGACAAGAAACCAAATAGATAAAGAGGAAAAGTCAATGAGGTGAAGGAAGGAGAGCAGCATAATAGAGGCAACGGCGAGGGCTGACGGTCGATGGTTTCCTATTCGACAAGGGTGACCTTCGATTTGGTGGTCGATGATGGTGGTTTAGGATGAGTTTATATGCATGGCTGGGTGGTGAAAGGTTGGCCTTTTAGGGCGTTTTTGGTGGCGGAAACTAGTGTTTTCCGACAATAATCAACGAAATCTGACGAGTCTATAACTATTTGATGAATCTTTGGTGGTTGTGGTTGTGAGTGGTGTTGCTCTAGATTCGAATGTGGGAGAGAGAAGGGATGAGATGGGTTGATGTTTGAGTGTGGTTTGAGTTGGTTCTGAAATTGGAGTTGATGGTAGTTGCGGTGAAGTTGATAGCGGCGCTGGATGACTTTGGTGGTTGGGTGACGAGTGGTGGCAACAACAATGGACAGGTGGATGTGTGAAGGAGATGAATAAAGTAGTTGTTAGAACCCCTCAAGGACATTGATAGACACATGCTCAAGGACCTTGGTACTGAATCAGTTTTGAATGAAAGTCAAAATTTGAATAGTCAGAAAAGATATGATCTCAAAGCAGGCAGAAGGACATTCACCTAGAGCATCATAAGGACGTTCACTGGGCATCACAAGAACGTTCACTCAAAGCATCATAAGGACGTTCACCCTAGGCGAAGAGCCTTGTCGTGAAAGACAAAAGATCGGGGAAGTTTTCTGGAAAAGTTTTCTGGAAAACTTAAATCTGTTTTCTCTATCCTTTTTCTAACCAGACTAATTGATTACAACTACTTAATTTGTAGGAAACAATCAATTAAGAAATTGGAAGGAAGATTAGATTGCAATTTCCAGAAATCTCACAAAAAGGAAAGTAAATCAAGAGCAATTTGGAAGGAAAGGCGAAGCTCAAGGAAGGAAAGAATCCGGCATAATCAAGATTTCCAATGACTCTATTCCACTGCGGTCAAATGCGATTATAAATAGAATAGCTGGAGATGGAAGAAAACCAACGATTCCACGGAAGAAATTGGGTGTGTGTGAAAAACAGAGGGTGCTCTGTTTTTGTTCTTTCTTCGAGTAGAAAGATGTGTTCTTTGTGAGAGTTTGTGTGAATCAATTCCTTAACGGAATTAGGTCTTGATTTGAGTGTTTGTAATCGAATCCTAGACGGACTTAGGTTTGATTAGAGCTTACACCAAAACAGAGTTTGGTGTGCGTGTTTACCCAGAAATTTGCTTCGAAGTGCCTCTGTTCTGTTGTAAACCTAAGGACGTTTACCTTAGGTGATTTTCATATTCAGTCAGTAAATTGGTATAACGAAATAAAGGAGGTTATTCTGTTATCGTTTCTATTGTCCTTTATTTCAGTTTGCTTTGGTTTAAGTCGATTCTTAATCTACAAAGATTAAGAAACCCTAACATCCTTTATCATTTGAGCATTTGTGCAAAAAGTTTCTATAACCCTATTCACCCCCTCTAGGGTTCTTTCAGTAGTGATAATGGTGGAAAATTAGAGGAAGAGAGAAAATTAAAAGAGAGAAAATTAGGGCATTTTCATCTTTTAAACATATTACATATGTCGGTGAATTTCAATTGAAGTAGCTAGATTGTCATCCTACAATCACTTTTTGCAAAAATATGTGACCTGCGAGCGCATTAAAAAATTGTCACATTCCAATCAGTTTTTAAAAATATGTATCACCTCCGACTAATTTTTTGGACCTATACACATATTACTTCCTAATGTTATAATAAAACCATATTAATATTTTGGTCTATACATATATTGGTCCAAAACGCTGACTTGTGTGACCCAATAGATCTTAATAATATAGTCGTTATGAAATACATTTAATTACTGATTATGGAGACCTCTAGTAGGACATATAATTACTATATTAATTTAACTTAGTTACTCAAAAATAAATTGAACATTTTTGGGACACTCTTAACACCTTTAGAAAGTGAATGTTTTTCTTTTATAGATTTAATAATAGTTCTATTGATACCATGCTAATTTTGACGTTATATTCTTATATTATACATTTAGGGTTTTTGGCACAAAATAATTTGAATTTGGAGGTCATTGGCGAAAAATAATCAAACTTGTAACCTATTTATTCGGACTAAACCGAAATCTATTTCCGGCGTTGGAATGCTGACTGGGTAGCCTGAACACGTGTTTCTTTAATTGATTTTGGTTTTGAATTTTTTTAAAGCTTATTTAGACCCAACTCACTTAAACTTATAATGACATGACAATGGATTAAAAATAAAAACACTCGGACTCAACTTTTATTTTTAATTCATTGTCATATCATTATAAGTTTAAGTGAGTTGGGGTCTAAATAAACTTTAAAAAAAATCGAAACCAAAATCAATTAAAGAAACACGTGCTCAGGCTGCCCAGTCAGCATTCCGACGCCAGGAATAAATTTCGGTTTAGTCCGAGTAAATAAGTTACAAGTTTGGATTATTTTCAGCCAAAAAGTGAGTTTGGATTATTTTCAGCTAATGACCTCCGACTTCGGATTATTTTGAGCCAAAAACCCTATTATTTATGGGTTTTTTTTTTTGGCCAGAAAAGACATCACATACAACAAACACAACATTAAACAGATAACATAAGAAAGAAAATGGCAACCCGAGGCCCATATCCCTAAGGTCCCTACTTGGATTGTTTCGCCAAGTTATGGGCCAGATTCACCAGTACCTGATCAACCTTCCCTATATACCCTCTTCAAAAACAGCAACCTGGATACACAAGCAATTGCTAAACTTCGTCATTCGACTGTGGCTGAACTAGGCCGACTTGATGAGTCAATCACTAACTTCGAGTTAGTAAAAACATTAACCACCGGTAACTTCCTCCGCTCTGCTTCAACCAAGGCCATATAAACTGCATACAGCTCCGCCTGCATGACTGACTTCGCTTGGAACTTCTCATTCGCACATAAGCTTATGGTTTCCCCCTCTTTCAACACCTAGCCGCTGCCCCCTATCCTTCGCACCATCAACCAGAATATAGGTCCATCACTATGAGACCCGGTTATTCCCCAACTCACCATATGCATATCCGTTCGACTCATCGTCTCTCTCTTGTAGACTTGTTTCCCTTCCCCTTTACCCATCTCTCTTCCTCCTCCTCAAACTGCTTTAACATCCTACACAATAGGGCGTTATTCGCAATCTCACCATTCAAGCATACAACATTCCTTGACTTCCAAATCACCACATAACTCCGAAAAACTTCCTGATAAAAAATGGACCCATCTCCTTCTGCTTTGCTAAGAGGCCGACCCATCCCTTAAGCCACTCAAGCGAGCTTACGTGTTGATTCGCATGCAAGTTGAGGCCCAACAGTGAACCCCTCCAGATTCTTTCAGCTACCATACAGAACCGAAATAAGTGGTCCATCGTTTCCAACGCACATCCATAAAGCATTCTCCCGAATCAGAGAACTTCCTCTTTGACCTATTCTCCCCAATAGGTAAGGCGTTAACTGCACATCTCCAGCCAAACATTTTCCATTTCAGTGGCATGTCCGCATGCCACAATCGCTTCCAAAATTTAGAATCCTCCGTGGATGGCGTACTACCACTCGAATTCAACAAGATAAAAAAAATAATACCCCTCTTTCACCCTATGGTGAGACAAATTCTTACCAGGCCATACCAACTGGTCTTCTTGATTCAGCTGTGGCAGAAAAACACTTAGAATCTTGTTGTCCGTCCTAGCACTAAAGTTCATCTAAAGCACATCTGTGTCCCAAACCATCCTGTCCCCATTCGCCTTCGTCAGAACGGCCACACATATCGGTTGTAGGTCCTCTCTTCTGTCATCATTCCGAACTTCGAGCAAACTCCCAGGTACCCAATGACTATCCAAGACCTTCACCCTTGTGCCATCCCAAATACTCCATCTAAAATGATTCATGCACTGAGCAACAACCTGAGACATCCCTCTTCATGTAGAAGAACTCCTAGAGGGCATTTTATATTCTGCAGAGCTCTCAACAGGTGATGACTTTCCATACTTTGCTCCCCACACCCTGGCAATAAGCAAGGTCAGCTGATTATAGGCACGCCAAGGTTGCCTCAAGAGCATCACCTTGTTGATGCTTCCCACATGTCGTACCCCCATTCCACCTGCCCCTCGAGGAGAAAAAACAACATTTTGATGTTTCCAGTGGACAGAATTTAAGTCGCCCGCCATCCACCAGAAAAAGTTAAGAACCAAAGATTTGATACTATCGACCACCTTTTTTGGAATCATGTGCATACTAAAGATGTGTTGGTGTAACGAAACTAACATGGCATTGATAAGAATTACCCTCCCATTTGGAGACAACATCCTCGCCCGCCACCCTTCTGGCCGTTTTTTGATGTCGGTAGTTATCATGAAGCCGAAGTGGTCTGTCCTATTTCTAGATGTCATTGTGGGCAGTCCCAAATACGTTTGAAAAAAATCCCCCCCCCCCCAGGATACCCAAAAATGATTCTCATCCCTTCTTTGTCTTTATTCATGGCACCCATTGGGAAACAGATATATGACTTGTTAACATTCACTACCTGACCCGAAGCAAAATTATATTTATCTATCACATTCTTGAGGGCCAAACAAGAAGTCGCCTCAAGCTTCGTAAAGAAGAGAGAATCATCAGCAATGAAAAGATGAGAAATTTGAGGTGCTCCTCTTGCCACTACAACTCCTTGAATCCGACACTGGCTCACCTCCCCTTGAATAGCAGCCGATAAAGCCTCCATACAAAGTATAAATAAGTAAGGAGATAAGGGGTCACCTTGGTGAAGTCCCGCTGTCGGAATAATTGGAGGAGAAGCAACCTCATTGACTATAATTGAGTACCGAACCGCAGCAAATACACCTCAAGATTAACTGAATCCACCGCGAAGGAAATTTCATCTTTTGAAGGATCGCCTCACCAAAATCCCATTGGAATTTGTCATAGTCTTTACTCATGTCTACCTTTAAAGCTGCGAACTGCCTAACCTTCCTTTATTTGCCAACATATGCACAATTTCATGGACTACCAGAATGTTATCTTCCTTCAGTCTCCCTGGAATAAAGGTCGCCTTAGTTTCAGTAACAAAACATTTGGGCATATACCAATTCAATAATGAGGCCCAAAGTTTGTCAATGCAACGATCGATGTTACTTCCTAGCTTGGGTTCTATGGTTTTGATAATTTTTTGGACTTAGCTTCTAAGTTTTTGAGGTAAAATTGATGGATTTGTATTACTTGTATCATGACCTTTTTCTAGAAAACCCTAGCCTCCTCTTCTCGATTTCTCTCTAGAAAACTCTAGTCTCCACTTCTTTGGAGGGGCTACCACCAATTCTTTTTGTCGATGGTAAGCCCCAATTTGATTATTTTCTTCCCCAATTGTTAGTTTAGTTTTACGTTTACGCAAATCAAGTTAGTTTTTTCTTTTGTAAGAGTTTTTATTGTACCCTTATTTAGGGTTTGTTTTCAATCTCTTTCTGGAGTTTTGTTCACTTGGTGAGGTCTGACACGTTGGATGAATATCGGCTTTCAAATTGTATAGCACGGATTGTAAGGTTCTCCATCAATGGTAAAGATGCAGCATCAACGAAGAAATCGAAGCCGAACGTAAGTAAAACTAATATTCGTTATTTGGAAGTTGAATTTCATATCTATATTTTAGATCTACAAGTATTCAGTCATGATTTTCATTGTAAGTGCAATATAACTTTCTATTAATGGAATCGTTATGTTTGGTTTGAGAAAAAAAATGGCCTTTTGCAAAAATCTAATTCTCTACAAATGGCAATTGTAGTTTCATGTAATCTCTCTGCTTAATTATGTCCATATATAAACATATCTGATGTTGAAGCTATTTAGAGCAAGGCCAAGTGACAAATGCAACAAATATTCAAAGTGAACAACCTAATATATATGTGCTACAGATATTTGCGAGTGAATAATCATAGTAATCAGAGTGAACAATCATATCAATTAAAGTGAACAACCTAATATATATGGGTGTAGACACCAAATTTTGTACCGGTATTAGTTTTAGTTATTTGTAAAAATAAGCTAGCCGAATAGTTTAGTAGCATGCAAACCCATTTCTTTTCTAGCCCGAAAACGAGCATAATGTCCCAATATTACGGGACAAACCCATCTGGGTTCTTTGGGCCTGAGCATAGCTCAACTCGGTAGGAACCCGTCTGGGTTGCTGGGCCAAGTACAGCTCGGTCGAAAGCTGAACTCGACTGAGTTTTGTCGCCGCGGCTAAAACCTAAACCCTAAAACGCACCCCCTACTCCCCCTACTCCACTATAAATTAAACCCTTTTTTCCCTTCCATAGACCAAGGATATGCTAGAGTATTGACACTAGCATATTCTCTCCATCTCTTCTCTCCCTTTGCATGTTGCTTCACTAAAGGTTAGCACAGTTGTAGTTGATGTAATCCATATGGCATAATCTATGGAATTCATGTTTCTTTTATATTTTCAATGTTTTGCATGATTTTAATGATGGATTTGTGAAATTCATATTTAATTCCTCCCTCTTAACTTTTGTTTTGCTTTAATTTAATTCTAGTAGAGTCTATTCGTTGAATAGGCGGATTTGATGATTTTAATTATCAAATTCGTAACCTTACCCCCGAATCCATCTCTGGATTCGCAGGCCGGAGTCTATATTTAATGGTTTGTTGTTTTTCTCCTAAAATTCAACTGGCGACTCTATTTTTGTACTTTGGTATTCTCCTTTTTATGGTTTCTATGACCTAATCTGTGTTTAGCGCAAGGAGCAACTCGGCTTGGTTCAGTTCATGAACCCAGACGGGTTTCACCTTCTTTTCTTTTTTTTTTCTTTTGTTTTTCTCCTTTCTCGTGGGATCTGCAGTTACGAACCCGTCTCGGTTCCAACAGTGAACCCAGACGGGTTCCTTGTGTTTTCCCCTTCCTTTTTGCAGTGAACCCAGACGGGTTCCATGTGTTCCTCTTCCTTTTTGTCTTTTTCCCTTTCTTCTTTCTTAAAAGGTGAATCTCGGGCTCACGGCGCATAAATCGTTTTTTTAATCTGTCAGCAAAGTTATTCTTAAAAGTTCAACCTTATTTAAGGTTAAGCAATCCTAGTCGGCTCCCAATCAATCACTTTTAAGTAGCGCCGCGAAAAAGGTCATCAATTTTTCAAGGTCTACAGATTGGCGACTCCACTGGGGACTTAAACTTAAAAAGAGGGTAAAACTTGAAAGAATTAAATTTTAGTGTTCTTGTAAAAAGGGGAGGAATTAATTTATTTCACATTTTTATCATTGTTTTAGGCATATTGCATACCAGGCTACTCTTGGGCCTTTATGGCTGGGGAGCACAAAAGCGTTGGTTTAGGTTTTAAAACTAGGAATCAATCCTGAGAGCGGGAGGTCACTACTTGTGGGATGCACTTACATCGCCAAGCATTTGATCTCTCCTCTCCCCGTGTTACACTCTAAAGGTTTCCTTGAAACCCAAAGAGCAACACCCCACACATTTTTCCTATGAATTCCATAAGGAAAATGCACCGGGGCGAGAACATGTGGTACCCTATTCATCTCCCTAAACCTAGAAAAACCCTGAATCTAAAGCCATGGTTAGGCTCATCCCGCATCTGTATGCCATGTGATTTAATCCTGTAAAAGTTGAGTCCAAGTGTCTAGCCCGATCATGAGTGGGACGTCATTCTAGCCCGCGTAGGATCAAATGAGAGACGGATCGCCCAAACCTGCACGTTTGCTGTGCCCGCCCGGTTGGACTCACTGTGGAATCTCGTCTGCGCTATTTGAAAGGGAGGAATTACGCTCAAAACCTGCACGGGTTGGGCCTGCTTTTCTTCTCCTTCCACATCGTGCCAAACTGCTCGACATCAGAGTCAGCCCAATCCACTTACTATTGATCCTATTCGCCCTTTATGACGCTCCTGAGTCAATGTCACCGCTACCATCATGCTAGGTCCATATAGAATTAGGACATGCACTCCATAAAAGTGGGTGAGTCACCTCAGTCGGCATGTAGGCGCCGTGTCCATGTCCTAGGTTCATATAGGTCTATTAAGTCATGCATGGGCGGGTGGCGTAAAGGTTCTTTCGAGCACTAGTCGGGCCCATGCAGCAAGATAATGCACCATCTCCGAGCCCGCATCCGTGATCCACAAACCTACAGACTTATTCACAATCCCAACTACAGCCGCCCAATCCAATGAATCCGGTGAATCCACCAGGCCACTAACGTGCCTAGCCCCTCGTAAAACCGCTGAGACTAATTCCATCCAACTGAGGTCAGAACCTTTCTTACTTTCGTTTAACTTGCTTCACTTAGAAAAATGGACGAGATCTCAAAAGTTTTGAAACCTTTCCTTCAAACCTTCCGATTTTGAGACAAGTTATGAAAGTTGTATCCGATCGCTTGACTATCTTAGAAAGTATAAATGTGCGTGCCGCAAATCTTTGGGCTAAGTTTAGTTGATTGAGCCCCATCCCGTGAGTCCACATTGCCTAAATTTTGAATTGATCACTTTTATCAATTCCATGATCCCTTGAGTGACTCACCCATTAGTTGCATCTCTAGAACTTGTTTTGCATCTTGCTTGAGACTACATATTTGCATTGCACGCGACAAAGTGATTAAGGCATTCGATTTAATTATTATAAGCAACATAGCTAAATAACCTTCCTTACATTATATTTACTGCTCTTTTGCCCCGCCTAGCCTTTGTTTATCCTTTTTTCATGATTGAACCCTGACAATACGAGCCTTGGCCTCTGATATCCAGTATCCCTTTGCCTTGCTTGGTTGGATGAGAGTTTGTCTTTTTTGGAAGTTTGGGAGAATCTGAAAGTCCCATATCTTGAGCGTTTGGTATTTGGTTATGTTGTTCATATATTACATCAAAGTCGAAGATTCCATAGATATTCTTCTCCCCAATCACCCACAAAAAATAAAAAAAGAAGTAAAAAAAAAGTAAAAAAAAAGGAAAAGAGTTTCAAAAATAAAAAGGTGATTAGGGAGATTCAATTTAAAGTTCAGAAAACTTTGACCTGATTGTATTCAGTTGAGATGTTTCAGGGTGAAAGGTGAAATGTCTTGCATACATTAAGCAGGAAGGAGAGTTCAGAGTGTTTTATTCGTTGAAAATCAATCCAAGCATGGCTCTTAACTCCTCATCCCCAAATTTTACCGCTCCTTACCCTAGCCTAAGCCCCGTTGCAACCCGAAAAAGTCTTTTTGATTGTCACTTGTGCATTGTATACCAGTAGTGGAGAGTGAGGTCCTTACCAAGCTTATGGTAGTTTGTTTCTATTGGTTTGAGTATGAGAAAACACACATACATTTTCAAAATTGAGTGTTTGAGTGTTTGTTCTTTCCTATGTGAGGTTTGCTCTTTTTAACTGACCTACGTCCATAACTAACCGCGCACATTTGCATTATTCTTAGAACTGTTGGCGGATTTATGCCTCTGAAGTACTTGTTCTCTCCTTTGGGATTCGAAAATTTCTTCCTATCTCTTTCGAACTGAGTTTTGATCTTGTCCAGATTAATCTTTGTGCTTGCTTGTTGAATTGATTTTATTTTGATCGAAAATTCCTTATCCCAGAATGTTTCAGTAGCACATAGAAAATCCCAATATCAAATGTCTTCGCCGGCCCCGAAACTGTAGCTCGAACTTACTTGTAGCGTTTAATTCTCGTTTATTTTTTCGGTCTTTTTTTTTTGGGGAAGTGGGAGTAATCCCACCATGTAGATTGCATATCGCATTACACATTATTGTTACTTTATGCATAAGGGTACATGAAAATAAAAAGTGCATTACGTAGCATCATTACTGCATAAGCGTCACATCAGTAGTTCGCACTAGTACAAAAAAAAAAAAAACGTTATTTCATCATTGCATTGCATTGTCCTAAGTACATAGTAAAGAGTCATACATAGCGTTACATAGGTTCGTTGCATAAAGACCCTGCATCCTCATCATGCCAGACCTCCACCACCACCACTGGCGCTATCAGCCCCATGGGTTCCGCTTCCACCAGCTCCAAAGTAAGTGTCCCACTGATAGTAGGAGGAGTCTACCACCTCTGTATCGCCACCTGAGCCAGATAAGTGCAACACTTCGGTACTGCCTGCATTAAGCCAAGAGTGTTCCGGAACCTGCCACTCTTGATTACCTCCAGGCCACCCCTGTGGAGCAGGCCAAGAAGTTCTTACTGCGGGCTTTGGGACAGACCATCCCGACCATTCCTGAGTTTGTGTTCCCCATTCAGACGTTCGAGGCAGCTCCAAACCTCCTTGTGAAGGAGTAACGGGTACAACGGGTTGGGGCGGAAGCACTGATGAGGCGTCATCTGCGAGGGCACGGTTATACCCCGCAGATGCACCCGAATCACTGCAAAGCACCACGGTAGGATCGACCGCCGCAAAGGAAGTGCCATAACCTAAATCCACGGTCGGTCACAGAGACGCGGAACATACCTGTGCATTCCATAAGGGTGCTGGGCAAAGGATGAGAGGGTTGACGCCTAGACCCCGAATGATGAGATTTTGAAGGAGTACCTAAATGCAGTGAAATGCCTTCTTGCTCGCCGCACACAGCTCCACCAACAGCGCTAGACTCAGAGCCTGTCTCCACCACAAAACTGGGGGTACCACGACGAGAACCGCGGCTCCGACGAGAATTCCCATGGTCATGAGACCTCACCTGATGCCCGTGCTCACCTAAAGACATGGAGGATATGCTGTTCTCCATGTAGGCATTGAAAGTCGTGGCCAAAATCCGTGTCTCCGTAGTGGAAACTGGTTGAATGACTATCCTCGAGTAAAATACCTTTCCCACGGTCATCGTGAGCCGGCATGCCCGTGCTGCGCCTACTCCTCTCCCCGTGCCCTCGGAGAACAGCTTCGCCCCCATAAGATCGTCTCGCGTCGGCCATGAAGGAAGAATGTCGAGGAGGGTCCCTCTGCTCCGACCGGTCACGAGGCACGTGCGCATCTGAATAGCGAGGGGGATCCACAGGACGAGACTGCGCATCATCATCCACGTTTGCGTCCCCAACCACAGAACCTACAAGGTCTTTCTCACGAGCCCATTTGAGTGTGAAGTAATTTTTGAGGAAGCCTTTTGCTTGTTTCCATCGCCACTGCACAGAATAGGGAAGATTGGTCAAAGTTTGAGCAAGGTACAAGCAAGCAAAGAAAAAGGGGGTTCACTTACCGGCTTTCCCAGGATCTTCTCTAGTTCCGGTTTGATGTCCTCACTAGTCGCCCTCGGGTAGCCGCAAACCGTGTCCCCAGAATTGCTCTGACTCTTCTCGTCATCCTCGCAATAGGGCCCCAACTACAACAAGCAAAGAATTGGTCATATTAGGCGGTAATAGAAGGAACATGAAAAGAGTAAATAGAGGTCTTCTTCCCCACCTTTCTGAAGGCCAGGCGGTCCCGATATTGTTCCCATTCCTCCCAGAATTGGTCGGGCGATGCCATCGATGCATGATTAGTATACCAGGAACTTCTCTTAGCTGCTACAAATGCCTCGGCATGCAAGGCTCGCGGATCATGCATGGTCTCGGGGGGGTCTGATGGTATTATCCACATTTCATGGCCTAGGGTTTGCCTTGTAAGTCTCTCACCAAGACTCCAGACCCAACCGGACGGACTCTCCATCACCAAGCGCAGGGTACTATCCCTATGCGCCGCATTTCGTGAGGGAATAAAGTCTTGCGGAATCTCGAAGCCAACCCAGGGATTCCAATTAACATCATCCTGCACAAGTAAAGGAAACATAAGCACCAAAGAAATGCAAGGGAGATTACATGAAAATTATACCTCTTCAAGGTGATCCAAGATGCAGCGCAACTCATCTAAGCTCCCAAATGGTTTCTTCTTTTGCTCGAGGTAGTTTTTGTGCCACCGTTCTGCTGCCGGCACTGTTTGGACGTGTCGGGTAGGGATAGTGAATCCCTTAATATACTCATACCCCCATACCTGCAAATATGTCAATACCGAGACTCACGATGTAAAAAAAAAAAAAAAAGAGAGAAATGCATGTAAAAGAGAAGCGTCTCGAAGATTACCTCGAGCACCTTCCACATGCTCGGACCGCTCATCTCCCGCGGATTCTCTGGTGCAAAGAATGGGTCCACATCAGTGCCAGGCCGAACACCAAAGCGAAGCCAACGAATGAAGTTAGCATAAGCAGCCTTTGCCCAGTTCCGATGAATGACCTGCTCTAGATCAAGGAGATTCTTCATCCAGGTCAAGTAAACGTCGTCTCCTCGATTGGCAAACATCGTGGCAAAAATGAAATATGCCAAGAAAATGAAGCGACGCTGAAACTCGTCCATATGAGTGAAGTCGGCAGAAGTGATGACATCCTCGAAGGAACCATAAGAAAGCTTCATCTTTCGACCAAATCGGCGCCGTTCGAGCACAGGCTCTAATAATTCCATCACTTGATCCGGTACCACAGGATCGAATTCGACATCTTGACCACCCCAGCGTAGCCCGGTAATCATCACAAAGTCGACAGGGGTTTGGGCCGCTCATTTTTCAGCACAACTTAGACGGGTTCCTCGACGAAAAGAAGTTGGGCCGCTCATTTTTCAGCCCAACTCAGACGGGTTCCTTAACGAAAAGAATGGGTTTGGGCCGCTCATTTTTCAGCCCAACTCAGACGGGTTATTTGACGAAAAGAAGTTGGGCCGTTTATTTTTCAGCCTAACTCAGACGGGTTCCTTGACGAAAAGAAGTTGGGCCACTCATTTCTTAGCCCAACTCAAACGGGGTTTCGCTCATTTTTTAGCCCAACTCATTTCTTAGCGACGAAAAAGTTGGGCCGCTCATTTTTTCAGATAACCCAGACGGGTTCATAGCGCCAAAAAAAAGGGGTTGGGCCTCTCTTTTCGGCCGTTCATTTTCAGCCAACTCACATGGGTTCCTGCGCCGAAAAATTGGGCCGCTCACTTAGAGGAACCCAGACGGGTTCTCTTCGCCGAAAAGTTGGGCCGATTAAGGGATGGATTTGGACCCTTCATCTAATTGCAGTACAACTTAAACGGGTTTGTTTTCACTATGCGTTCCATTCTAAAAAAATCGGCCTATCATCCTCGGTTCTCTAAAGCTTGATTTTGAACAATACGGGTAATCGACACAAATTACTTCATTATTATTAGCTAAATCAACAAGCTAGAATTAAACATTTCTACTTGCAAATTTATGCTATAATTAAAGAGCAGAGTCAGGAAGAAGACATTACCCGGACATGTGAATGCTTGTGCTATACGTGATTCCACGGTTCAGGCACCAGAATCGACGGTTCCCAACCCGGCCTAGGAGTCCATGCTCGCCGGGAGGACATTTCATGTGCCCAGTTTGTTGCATGGGATTGAACGGGCAAATCTCTAGCTTTTCTAACCATTGCTTCCTAACTAGTGAATGAATGATTTTTTGAGCAAGAAAAGGAAGTAGAGGAATGAGATGTGTGATTGAGGGTGTGAAGAGGCCCCTTTTTATAGGGAAAGTGGATGCATGCACACCACACAAGTGGCCAACCGACGGGTCCCAGCAATAGGATCATGGAAGACATGCATTGGCCGAAAATCTATCCTAAAATCTATCCACATGCATTGGCCAAAAAAAAAAAAAAGAGAAAGAAAGGGAAACGCAGACGGGTTCCTTGCGCTTGCATTGGCCCAGATGCGTTTGCAGCAAAATTGGGCCTTGCATTTGCAGGCCCAACGCAGGAACCCAGACGGGTTCGTGGGCCGTTTCTGAGCCAAAACGCCGGCCCAAACTTGTCAACCCAACGTACCGGCCCAAGCCCATCGCAGCCAAAGTGGGCTTTGCAGGAACTCAGACGGGTTTTTGCGCCAAAATGACCGGCCCAAGTTCATCGCAGCCAAAGTGGGTTTTGCAATTGCAAGCCCAATCCAAGACTTCAGACGGGTTTACAGAGCCAAAACGAGCCCAAAATTGTCGCTAATTTACGCCCAATGCAATGGCAAACTTAAGCCCATTTCCGAGAGCTAAAGCGCAATTGACAGGTAAATTCTCTGACTCGCTCTGATTTTCAGATAAACTGATGCTCTCCTTCTCTGTTTTGCAGAACGGTGCACGAGATACATCGGTCGTCAGGCGGTTACAAAAAGACGAACTCATCTTCAGTGGCCGTCATCGGGCCTTCACAATGCGATGACACCCTTTTTAGCACAAAGACGCAAGTCACAGCACGCTTCACGGCGAAATGAAGCGCGTCACCTTGATCCACCTCACGGCGACATGAAGTGGATCACCTCATCATCACGGCACGCTTCACGGCGAAATGAAGCGCATCACCTCGGTCCGCCTCACGGCGAAATGAAGTGGACCACCCCATCATCCTGTCATGCTTCACGGCGAAATGAAGCATGCCACCCAGATCCGCCTCACGGTGAAATGAAGCGGATCGACCCCGACCGGCTTTACGAAAGAAACTAAGCAGGTCAACCTATTCAGACACAGGTCTTGCACTCCACGGCGAAATGAAGTGCATGATCTTGATCCACCTCACGGCGAAATGAGGCAGATCAATTCGGTCAGCTTTACGGAAGAAACTAAGCAGACCAACCAACATCGGCGCAGGACCAAGCTTCCAAGCGTCACCTCGGTCCGCCTCACGGCGAAATGAAGCGGATCCACCCCGACCGGCTTTACGGAAGAAACTAAGCAGGTCAACCCATACAGACACAGGTCTTGCACTCCATGGCGAAATGAAGTGCATGATCTTGATCCACCTCACGGCTAAATGAGGCAGATCAATTCGGTCAGCTTTACGGAAGAAACTAAGCAGGCCAACCAACATCGGCGCAGGACCAAGCTTCAAGCGTCACCTCGGTCCGCCTCACGGCGAAATGAAGCGGATCCACCCCGACCTGCTTTACGGAAGAAACTAAGCAGGTCAACCCATACAGACACAGGTCTTGCACTCCATGGCGAAATGAAGTGCATGATCTTGATCCACCTCACGGCTAAATGAGGCGGTCAATTCGGTCGACTTTACGGAAGAAACTAAGCGAGCCAACCAACATCGGCCAGGACCAAGCTTGGCGTCACCTCGGTCGCCTCACGGCGAAATGAAGCGGATCCACCCGACCGCTACGGAAGAAACTAAGCAGGTCAACCCATACAGACACAGGTCTTGCACTCCATGGCGAAATGAAGTGCATGATCTTGATCCACCTCACGGCTAAATGAGGCAGATCAATTGGTCGACTTTACGGAAGAAACTAAGCGAGCAAACCAACATCGGCGCGAGACTGCTTCCAAGCGTCACCTCGGTCCGCCTCACGGCGAAATGAAGCGGATCCACCCCGACCGGCTTTACGGAAGAAACTAAGCAGGTCAACCCATACAGACACAGGTCTTGCACTCCACCGCGAAATGAAGTGCATGATCTTGATCCACCTCACGGCGAAATGAGGCAGATCAATTCGGTCAGCTTTACGGAAGAAACTAAGCAGGCCAACCAACATCGGCGCAGGACCAAGCTTCCAAGCGTCACCTCGGTCCGCCTCACGGCGAAATGAAGCGGATCCACCCCGACCGGCTTTACGGAAGAAACTAAGCAGGTCAACCCATACAGACACAAGTCTTGCACTCCACGGCGAAATGAAGTGCACGACCTTGATCTACCTCACGGCGAAATGAGGCGGGTCAATTCGGTCAGCTTTACGGAAGAAACTAAGCAGGCCAACCAACATCGGCGCAGGACCAAGCTTCCAAGCCAACCAGCAGGCTTCTGATTCATATCCAAGATCATCAAGACTACTTTGATCATCGTTTTACTCAAACTCGATCAAAGTGGGGGCTATCTGTAGACACCAAATTTTGTACCGGTATTATTTTTAGTTATTTGTAAAAATAAGCTAGCCGAATAGTTTAGTAGCATGCAAACCCATTTCTTTTCTAGCCCGAAAACGAGCATAATGGCCCAATATTACGGGACAAACCCGTCTGGGTTCTTTGGGCCTGAGCATAGCTCAGCTCGGTAGGAACCCGTCTGGGTTGCTGGGCCAAGTACAGCTCGGTTGAAAGCTGAACTCGGCTGAGTTTTGTCGCCGCGGCTAAAACCTAAACCCTAGAACGCACCCCCTACTCCCCCTACTCCACTATAAATTAAACCCTTTTTTCCCTTCCATAGACCAAGGATATGCTAGAGTATTGACACTAGCATATTCTCTCCATCTCTTCTCTCCCTTTGCATGTTGCTTCACTAAAGGTTAGCACAGTTGTAGTTGATGTAATCCATATGGCATAATCTATGGAATTCATGTTTCTTTTATATTTTCAATGTTTTGCATGATTTTAATGATGGATTTGTGAAATTCATATTTAATTCCTCCCTCTTAACTTTTGTTTTGCTTTAATTTAATTCTAGTAGAGTCTATTCGTTGAATAGGCGGATTTGATGATTTTAATTATCAAATTCGTAACCTTACCCCCGAATCCATCTCTGGATTCGCAGGCCGGAGTCTATATTTAATGGTTTGTTGTTTTTCTCCTAAAATTCAACTGGCGACTCTATTTTTGTACTTTGGTATTCTCCTTTTATGGTTTCTATGACCTAACTGTGTTTAGCCAGCGAGCAACTCGGCTTGGTTGATTCATGAACCAGCATTTGTTTCACCTTCTTTTCTTTTTTTTTTCTTTTGTTTTTCTCCTTTCTCGTGGGATCTGCAGTTACGAACCCGTCTCGGTTCCAACAGTGAACCCAGACGGGTTCCTTGTGTTTTCCCCTTCCTTTTTGCAGTGAACCCAGACGGGTTCCTTGTGTTCCTCTTCCTTTTTGTCTTTTTCCCTTTCTTCTTTCTTAAAAGGTGAATCTCGGGCTCACGGCGCATAAATCGTTTTTTTAATCTGTCAGCAAAGTTATTCTTAAAAGTTCAACCTTATTTAAGGTTAAGCAATCCTAGTCGGCTCCCAATAAATCACTTTTAAGTAGCGCCGCGAAAAAGGTCATCAATTTTTCAGGGTCTACAATGGGTGAACAAATTATAGAATTAGGATACATGTTCCAGGTGCATCTAATAAATTGCGCATTTCAAAACCATTCTTTTGTAACACCCCAACCTTAATCACAAGATTAAGACTACACTTAGAGACCCAAACCTGTGATTAGCGCAGCGGAACACCTTAGGTCGAGGCATTACCGCCGTCTCCCAAAAGAGACAAGGCAACAACACTAAAGAAACTTCCAAAACCACAAGATAACTTACTAACTTGAGAACCATCACATATAAAACTTATACAACCCCTGGATAAAGTATATAAACTTAAACATAGCTTAAAAACTAGAACAACTTCCAAAATCCATTACTCACGACCCATGATTTCCTTAGAAAACTACCTCAAGAGCCTTGAATTACTTTGGAACCGACCTGTCCTTGCCCTGGGAGCTCGAACCTACTAAAACAAAACATTAAAACATTGCAAAAAGGTGAGTGGGGATACACTCAGTACGTAAACCTCCAGCACGTAAACCGTTCGAAAACGGTTTTGGTGCCGGCATTTAAACTCATTTTGAAACAAGGGAAGGGGATTAAAACAGGACTTGAATGACATGATCATGAATAAATGCATAAACATGAACAAATGAGAATAGAAAGTAGGTGGAACCCTTACGATCAGTGCAAGCACCTCACACACGCGTATGCCCAAGTTGATCTAAACTTGGAATGGGTGACTGTCAAGCAGTCGACACTGGCCAGGTCAAGGCACTTTGATCAGGAGTGCTAAAACATGAATGTAAGATTAAGCATAGAATGCGGGTCCACTGTTAAATATAAAATCATTGTAAACCATAAAACTTGACATGACATAAATTGAATGAATTGCGACTATAATTTAGATCGTAAAAGCTGGACAATTCGCGTACCTTGAGACGCTAGAGACCTTGGCGGCGCGGCTCGGCTTGGAGATGGCTTTTGAAACTTGTCAACTAAGATAAGAATAAGTAGAAATGAAGAACCGAATAAGGTTCTAAATTAGATTCACAAGTTTAGAAAATTAGTAAAATATAAATGAAATAACTTAGGAAGAAAATTTCAGGTTATATAAAAATAAAGTTTATAGCATAACTTGAGTTAGGAAAAACGGAATGAGGCAAACGAGTACATTTCGGAATAGGGAAAATCATAATCTACAACTTTGACGACAGAACCAGAGGCTAAAAACGAGTGGAAGGGCTCCAAAATGGGCCCGGACAGAAGCTAGAGTAGAATAAATTAGGAATTCCGGAATGAAATTACATAGAGAGATTGATGTAGAAAGATGAAATCAAAGAAGGGGACTTGGACCTTGGAAAGATAGCTTAGATTAATGAAGTATAAGAACCCAAGATTGAAGGTGAAAATGAGATTAAAAGGGTTCCTCTAGACTTATTTAGAGAAAAACGATGTCGATGACACGATTGATGAAAGAAGAATGAATAAAGGAGTTTGAGGAATAAACTTTGAGTTGAGAACTTAGAGGAACTTAACTTGAGAGTTATTTAGAACTTGGAGGTCACTAGCTAGATAAAACCTTAACCAACTCAAAGATATTGAACTCTTACGCCAACACTCATTGGGAGATATGTATAACTTGTGTTTAAAATCACCACTCTTGGCTAAAAGACCTTAGGACATACTTAGGCTTCCAAAACCATACTTTCCCCCCTTAAGACTTTAGCCTAAGATTATAACATATAACCATAACTTATCAATGCTTAAAGTCCCCTATAGACTTGGTTTAGGACCTTAAAGATGGAATTTTATAAAGGGTAAACTGGGCAGAAACTTCAAGTAGACAGCCCTTCTTCCCGGGCTCATATCTCACACTCCCGACATCGTATAACTACAAACCATACCTTTCCGGAAAGCTTGCAAAGAGGCCTAAAACTTTCATGTTTACCATAAAAACCAAAAAGGTCTCCAAAGGGACGAAAAACAGCCCTCAAAACACTGACTCAAAAATTCGTATATAAAATTGTACCTTCACGGTTTCGGTCATAACTCGGGCTATACATGTCGGAAATTAGAAATTCCAAAGCCTATGGTTTGCTAACACCTTAAGCTATCAAATGGAGTAGAAATCTGGGCAAAAATCCCACTTTTATACTGCTGTAAATTTCCAGAATTGAAACAGAGCCTAATTTGTTCTTAATTTCAGCTCTAATGATACATTTAGCCCTTAATTCATACTAATTCTCAACCAAACTTCACTTTGGCTATAATCCACTATATTTCCAGAATTAAACCTTGAAAGTTAACTCATCAAAGAGCTTAAATCCCACATGCAACCATGGATTAAACACAAACTCAACATAAAAGACTTGTTCTTGAACTCTTTCACCAAAACTCACTAATTCACCCAAATTAAACATGATAACACTAAAATAATAATCTTAGCATAAATAACCAGCCCTTAACACTCAGCAACTTACCAAGAAATTCACATGCATCAAGATTATAACAACATCCATCAAGAATTTAACAAGAAAACCTCAAGAATTCATCCAAATACACATGCACCTACTCCAAACTCAAACCCTATCTTAACCAATCCAATTATACACTTGAATTCATGAATTTAGAGAGTAAAAGAGATAGAATTTATAAAAGAAACATATATATAACATGTATTTTCAGATTAGGGTTTAGAGAAATTGAAATTGGGGTTTGAGAGATTACCCTTGGAGTTAAAAATGGATGAAAACACAAGAAGGAGGAAGGAGAGGGCGGCGGCCACCAGTGGCTGGCGGTTTCCGGCGCCGGCTGGCCGGAAAAAGTGGCGGCTGGTGGCTGGGCTGTGCTCGGCAGATTGGAGGGAGAAGAAGAGAGGTGAAAGCTTGAGAGTGTTGTCTAATTTGAATGAAAGAAGAAGACTTAAGCCCCCTATTACTAATACATGTATATATGCATATCATCTACTTAAAACTAATACCACTAATAAATAAAATAAAACCTTAATTAAATAGTAATAGGATGATAACAATTAGGATAAATATATTGTAATTGTTGTAATAAATTGAAGTATTGGGTTTTTGTAGGAAATTAAATATATTGACGATAATTTGGTAATATAAAAATAAAATATAATGGAATTTGGATAAAAAGATAATAAAATGGGAAAAGTTACTTCTTGAAATTATGCAAAGGGAATGAAATTAAATAATTTAAAATTGGAACGGTAAAATATATATAGAAATCGAGGCGGATAAATAATAACCGTTTCTCGGTAAATAAATTTATGAGGTAAAACGTATAACCTGAAATACTTTAACTTATTGAATAAATGTGTAAAGTAAACTTTTAAGCCGATAGTTCGGCACCTTAGCCATCTCCTGCACGAGACTTGACACCGATATCAATAAATAAATAAATAGATAAATAAAGGTAAACGCGAAAAATTTATAACGCGATTTGAATAATTACAGTGATTAATAGATAATTAAACTTGATTTTGGGGTGGGTTATTACATCCTCCCCCCCTAAAAAGAAGTTTCGTCCCCGAAACTTGATGGTGGTTAAAATGTTATTGGTTACCTCAAAAGAGATGAGGGTATCGTTCTTTCACGCTCTCGGTTTCCCAAGTGGCCTCCGAGGTATCTTGATTTGCCCACAGCACTTTGACTAATGGGACTTCTTTCGTGCGTAGCTGCTTGATTCGTCGATCCAAAATTCGAATCGGTTGCTGCTCGAAGGTTAAATCTTCGGCCAAAAGCGGCTGCTCTTCAACTAGAACATGCTTCGGGTCCGGCACATACTTTCGGAGCTGCGATACGTGAAAAGCGTCGTGGATCCTTCCTAAACTAGAAGGTAATTCTATTCGGTATGCTCTGGGTTGATCTTTTCTATCACGGATATGGCCCAATAAAGCGTGGGCTTAATTTTCCTTTGATGTTAAATCTTGAACTCCTTTCGTTGGAGAAATCTTAAGAAAAACTTGATCACCCACTTGAAATTCGAGAGGTTTTCGCCTCTATCTGCATAACTCTTTTCACGACTTTGGCGATCTTGATGTCTTCTTTGGATGACTCGGATCTTATCGGTCGTGTCTTGGATTAGTTCGGACCTATGACTAACGTTTCATCTAATTCTCCCAAAGACAACGGTGCGACATCTCTGCCATAAAGTGCTTCAAGCAGGCCATTTTAATAGTGGCCTGGTAGCTATTATTATATGAAAATTCTACGAGTGGGAGGAACTCATCCCAATTCCCTTGAAAATCCAGAACACATGCACGCAACATATCTTCTACAATCTGATTAACCCTTTCGGTTTGACCATCGCTCTCCGGATGGTATGAGCTACTAAAATTGAGTCGTGTCAGAAGGCTTCTGCGTAGCGCTCAAAATCTCATTTGGAACACGGTATCCCGGTCGGATATTATTTCTCTTGGAATCCCGTGCAAACGGACAATTTCTTGAATGTATATATCTGCTAGCTTATCTACCTTCCACCCTTCGTGGATAGGGACAAAATGTGCCGACTTGGTTAAGCGGTCCACAATCACCCAAATGGCATTCTTCCTGGACATGGTGAGGGGTAAACCCATGATGAAATCCATTTTGATTGATTCCCATTTCCACGTGGGAATTTCCAAAGGTCGGAGTTCTCCTGATGGTCGTTGATGTTCAGCCTTGATCCTTTGACAGGTTAGGCCCCTATTCACATAATTGGCTATGTCCTTTTTCATGTTTGGCCACCAGAAATTTTCCTTTAAATCCCTATACATTTTGGTACCTCGAGTGCTGAATATAATGAGTTGTTGCTTTCTTCCTTTAGGTAGAGCCTTAAGTCTCCTCTGTTAGGCACACATAACCTATTCTGAAATCTTAAGGTTCCATCATCTTGAATTAGGAATCCCGGCATCCCTTTTAAGACAAGACTATCCATGATTCTCTTGAGTTCAGGATCATTCACCTGTTCTGTCTTGATTTCTTCAATAATAGATGGCTGTAGGGATAAGGTGGCTAACTTCCTTGTCACTTCTCCCTGCTTAACTAGCTCAATGTTTTCTTTCCATAGCTCTTGTTGCAGCTTTGGGGGAACCTCTAGACAGGTCGACTTTCCATGCCGAGTCTTCCTACTTAGGGCATCGGCCACTACATTTGCTTTGCCGGGATGATATTGGATATCTAAATCATAATCCTTGATAAGTTCTAGCCATCTTCGCTGCCTTAAATTTAACTCCTTCTGAGTGAATATGTACTTGAGACTTTTATGATCCGTAAAGATAGTCGTACGAACTCCATATAGGTAGTGCCTCCAAATCTTCAAGGCAAGCACCACTGCCGCGAGCTCTAGGTCATGAGTGGGGTAATTTTTCTCGTAAGGCTTTAACTGCCGTGACGCATATGCGATCACCGTATCATCCTGCATCAGCACACATCCTAATCCTTGATGGGACGCATCACTATATACCACATATTCTCTTCCTTCCTCGGGAAGGGATAACACCGATGCGGTCGTTAACTTCTCCTTGAGCACTTGGAAGGCTTCTTCACACTCGTCAGACCATTCGAAACGAGTCGATTTCTTGAGAAGGTTGGTCAATGGTAGAGCTAACTTAGAGAAATTCGGTACGAATCTCCTATAATATCCTGGCATGCCTAAGAAACTTCGCACTTCACTAACTGTAGAAGGTCTTGCCCAGCTTTGAACGGCAGAAACTTTGCTAGGATCCACCTGGATCCCTTTACTGGTTATTATGTGACCCAAAAATGCTACTTCTTTCAGCCAAAACTCACATTTTGAAAACTTGGCGAACAGTTGTCGCTCTCTTAGAGTCTGAAGGACAATCCTCAAATGGTTCTCATGCTCCTCTTGACTTTTCGAATAGACTAGAATATCATCTATAAATACTACTACAAACTTATCCAAATAGGGTTTGAATACCCTGTTCATCAGATCCATAAATACTGCCGGTGCATTGGTAAGCCCAAACGGCATCACTGTAAACTCATAATGCCCATATCTTGTCCTGAAAGCGGTCTTGGGTATATCCTCACTCTAACTCGAAATGGTGGTATCCTGATCTCAAATCTATCTTAGAAAACATCCCGGCTCCTTGAAGCTGGTCAAACAGGTCATCAATCCTTGGTAGGGGGTACTTGTTCTTGATGGTAACTTTGTTCAGCTCGCGGTAATCAATACATAGCCTTAAGCTACCGTCCTTCTTCCTTACAAACAACACTGGAGCTCCCCAGGGTGATGTGCTAGGTCTGATGAATCCTTTAATCAATAGATCATCCAGTTGCTCTTTTAACTCCTTAAGCTCTGCAGGTGCCATTCTATACGGTGCCTTAGATATAGGTCTTGTTCCCGGAATTAGCTCAATCTCAAAATCAATTTCCCTCCTCGGGGGTAACTCCATAATTTCTTCTGGGAAGACATCTAGAAAATTACATACTACGGAGATTTCCTCTATCTTGAGCGGAGTCTTCAAATCTTCACTTACCAAACATAGATAACCCTCGCACCCATGATTAAGCATCCTTCGAGCCTTTACATAAGTTATGATGGGGCACGGGTTAGCTCCTAAGTCCCCAACGAAGTGGACTTCTGTGCCTGAGGCGTTCTTAAGAATGACTATCCCCTTATCACACTTGATTTGGGCTTGCGTCGAAATCAACCAATCCATACCCAGAATGATATCAAACTCTTTTAGGTCTAACTGGATATGGTTAGCGGGAAATATCTTTGATTTTAACATGAGTGGGACACCCACAAAACTAGTCGTGCAAGGTATGGTTTGACCATTAGGTAAACTGATAGAATAATTTACTTTTCTGGCTAAATTTTGGAACTTTAACTTTGAGGCAACTTTGGTTGAAATAAAAGAGTGCGTCGCTCCAAAATCAAATAATGCGATCAAGGTTGCATATATATATAAAGCGTGCGAATAACTATACTGCGATTTTCGCATCCGCTGCTCATGGCGTATGCTTGACTCATCGAGCCTTGTTGCGGTGCCTTCGTTGGCGGTCTTTGGGCGTGTGGGCACAGTTACGATCTTGGGCTCTCCTTGGGCATTCTGCGCTTTATGATCCGGCTCCACACCATAAACAATTCCGTACCTGCAGGCATTGGGAGGTAGTGTGGTTAGTCTGCCACATTTCTGCGGGGTTCCTTGACATTGACAGGAGTTGCTTGATTCCTTGGGGTGAAGGTGCGGCCTCTTGGTGGACTATTCCCACATTTGGGGTACTTGTCATCCCTTTGTCGTTCCACTTCCTCTTGGTAGTTCCACAGTTTCGGGGTTTAGAGCTTTAGCTCCTTCTTTACTCGCTCTACCTCTGCGACCCTCTCATACATTTCTTGCATTGTTGAAGTCATGGGATGATAGCGACTACGGATATCTGGCGCTAGGCCTCCCTCATATCGGGTTAACTTGACCTCTCCGTCTGACATACTCTGGCGAAAGCGAGCGGCTCATTAAACTTGGCGGTGTATTGTACTACTGAAATATCTTTGTTGAGCATACTCCACTCTAAAAACTCTTTCTCTTTCTGGCGCCGAAGGGAGGTAGGGTAAAACTGAGCTCGTAAATCACCTAGGAAGTCATTCCAAGACTTCGCGGTCCCTTGATATTTGTCCTTGATGGTCCTCCACCAAATATCCGCTTCTCCCTTCAAATAGTAGGTGCCTATGGCTAATTTCTTATCTTACTACCTCGACCACTTCAAAAATTTTCTCTATTTCACGAATCCAATCCTCTAGCACTCTGGTCGTAGCCCCCTTTGTAAAGGTTGGGTTCCTTGAACTACTCTATCTGCGAAATTTCCCTCTTTTGACTGACTTACTTGACCCGTAGATGGAAGGGGTATACGCCTAAACAATTCTTGCACTAGCATCCCAAAGGGGTCAGGGTATTGAGGTGGATCAAAAGGAACAGATCCTAAAGAAGACTCAGAAGGATTAACCATCCCCGGGTTAAGCTGAGGTCCTTGCAATTCTAGTAGATTTCCCTCAGATGTCCCATTTCCAGGTTCTTCTTGTGATGGCGTGCTTCTTGAATTTTGCGACATACTACAATATTACAACAAAATATATTATTACCCACATAGCTTAACATTATTCCCTCATTTTATAGCCCATTTTTTTCGTAAAACTCAGATTTTAGTCAAATGCTCCCGCATAGAACCTTGATTCCTTGGTCAAGTCTTAGGTATCATTCACATACATATATTTATACATAATTAAAATCTCAAAAGAATTTTCACAATCCCAATATATTGTAATTTGCAGAATCCACAATACATATAATTATAAATCCACAATTTTCATAACATCCATCCATTTTTAATCCCAATGCATGAGAAAAACCAAAACATCATGTTCTCCAAATTACAAGCCCACACTTCCTTCCACAAAATAATCATAAGGGAGGTTACAAAAATAAGCATAGTCTGGCTAATTACATTGGTGACCCAGAAGCAAAAACCTAGTCACCCGAGATGTACTTGTAGTCATCTAGCCTACACTTACGGTCAACCCCTTGCTAAACCTGCACAAAAGTCAAATACCGACGACTACTGCTAAACATGAGAGTTAGACCCTTCTTGTTCTTGATCCCTATCCTCTTCCACGCGTCGAAGTCGTAGAGGACCAACGCTCTTGCGTTTGGTGTACCGAATCCTGGGCCCCAAAGCGGTCCAATCAAAGTCGTTCTCCACCGGGGCGACAGGTGTAGACGTCCCTGCCTCGCACTCGTTGATTTGTTTTGGCTCGGGGCGCACCTCGTCTTGGTCTAGATCCATGCTAGGATCTTCTTCTTCTTTTCCAGCTATTCGGGCGGTAGGCGTAGTCTCCCCATGAGACGATAGGTTCGGAACAATCGGACGTCCTGTGAGGTACGGTGAGAAGTGTAGACGGATTTCCTCTGCCGGGGGTGCGAACACGTGAGCCGGTGCTTTTCCCGCGTTGGCAGGTGCCGGTAATCCTAGCACCTCATGAAGATGGGGTCCTAACTTACTGACGTGAAGACCTAAAGATTGTGCAGCTTGAGTGATCATTACCTCCATCGTGATCTGATTCCAAGCCCCCACATAGTTGAGGCACCATGCGTGGCGTCCGGGTTCTCCACGTATAAGCGATTGGCGGTACTGTCCGGATATCATCCCACGGGCTCTCGTGGGGAAGAGTCGCTAGAAGGCATCGGGCTCGGCAAATGTCGTCATGATATTCGGATTTGGGATTTGCAGCGCAATGTGCGTCGAGGACATCTTGTAAAGCCTTAAGATGGGCTTGAACGTTGGTGGAGGGGTCCATGAACATCGCGAACGGATTTGGGAGGGGGTTACCGTCGTTGTCCATCTATACCATACACAAAGTACAATGCAAGATTTTAAAAGCTTATCATGGCCAAAATGAACGAGCTATTTGCAATAAAAGAAACAAATTTGTGACGAGGTTCGAGACTCAACCAAGCTAACCTCTCATGAGCGATTTAACAATTCTAGACCTCATATTGTATTCCCTTTTTCGGGCTTCCTTAAAAACTTTAATCCATACTACCGTTTAAAACCCATTTCATCATATACCAATCCCGCTTGGGACTCGCTTTTTAATCTTTTCATTAACTTTCAAAGACTTTTGATGAGGTGCTTTGGCAAACTTTATAATTTTCCGTTATACTTATTAACTTCAATTACATAAATTACTAGACTTAACTCAATTCACCTAGATCCTCTCCTTAAAGATTTTAACTAAAAACCTTCTTATAACCCTGGAAAAAATTCGGCAGCACTTCCCCTATAATTAGAGCTATTCCCAATTTTACAAAATCTTGGAAACCTGCAAAGAAGAACAATATACATACTAAACCAATATTTAGAGCTTCATGCTCATCAACAATTCCCAACATACCACTTGTCATACTTATACCTATCATAAAGAGGCTTGTACTCACATGCCTATCTTTCTCCCTAAATTAGGATCCATGACTTAAAAAAAAGAAATTCTATAATCTCCAAATACTTAATCAAACCATTGGCTCTGATACCACAACTGTAACACCCCAACCTTAATCACAAGATTAAGACTACACTTAGAGACCCAAACCTGTGATTGATTAGCGTTGAACACCAGTCGAGGCATTCTGCCTCCCAAAAGAGACAAGGCAACAACACTAAAGAAACTTCCAAAACCACAAGATAACTTACTAACTTGAGAACCATCACATATAAAACTTATACAACCCCTGGATAAAGTATATAAACTTAAACATAGCTTAAAAACTAGAACAACTTCCAAAATCCAGCTCGCCCTTGCTGACCCATGATTTCCTTAGAAAACTACCTCAAGAGCCTTGAATTACTTTGGAACCGACCTGTCCTTGCCCTGGGAGCTCGAACCTCCTAAAACAAAACATTAAAACATTGCAAAAAGGTGAGTGGGGATACACTCAGTACGTAAACCTCCAGCACGTAAACCGTTCGAAAACGGTTTTGGTGCCGGCATTTAAACTCATTTTGAAACAAGGGAAGGGGATTAAAACAGGACTTGAATGACATGATCATGAATAAATGCATAAACATGAACAAATGAGAATAGAAAGTAGGTGGAGCCCTTACGATCGGTGCAAGCACCTCACACACACGTATGCCCAAGTTGATCTAAACTTGGAATGGGTGACTGTCAAGCAGTCGACACTGGCCAGGTCAAGGCACTCTGATCAGGAGTGCTAAAACATGAATGTAAGATTAAGCATAGAATGCGGGTCCACTGTTAAATATAAAATCATTGTAAACCATAAAACTTGACATGGCATAAATTGAATGAATTGCGACTATAATTTAGATCGTAAAAGCTGGACAATTCGCGTACCTTGAGACGCTAGAGACCTTGTGTAAATTTCGGCTTGGAGATGGCTTTTGAAACTTGTCAACTAAGATAAGAATAAGTAGAAATGAAGAACCGAATAAGGTTCTAAATTAGATTCACAAGTTTAGAAAATTAGTAAAATATAAATGAAATAACTTAGAAAGAAAATTTCAAGTTATATAAAAATAAAGTTTATAGCATAACTTGAGTTAGGAAAAACGGAATGAGGCAAACGAGTACATCTCGGAATAGGGAAAATCATAATCTACAACTTTGACAACAGAACCAGAGGCTAAAAACGAGTGGAAGGGCTCCAAAATGGGCCCGGACAGAAGCTAGAGTAGAATAAATTAGGAATTTCGGAATGAAATTACATAGAGAGATTGATGTAGAAAGATGAAATCAAAGAAGGGCACTTGGACCTTGGAAAGATAGCTTAGATTAATGAAGTATAAGAACCCAAGATTGAAGGTGAAAATGAGATTAAAAGGGTTCCTCTAGACTTATTTAGAGAAAAACGATGTCGATGACACGATTGATGAAAGAAGAATGAATAAAGGAGTTTGAGGAATAAACTTTGAGTTGAGAACTTAGAGGAACTTAACTTGAGAGTTATTTAGAACTTGGAGGTCACTAGCTAGATAAAACCTTAACCAACTCAAAGATATTGAACTCTTACGCCAACACTCATTGGGAGATATGTATAACTTGTGTTTAAAATCACCACTCTTGGCTAAAAGACCTTAGGACATACTTAGGCTTCCAAAACCATACTTTCCCCCCTTAAGACTTTAGCCTAAGATTATAACATATAACCATAACTTATCAATGCTTAAAGTCCCCTATAGACTTGGTTTAGGACCTTAAAGATGGAATTTTATAAAGGGTAAACTGGGCAGAAACTTCAAGTAGACAGCTCTTCTTCCCGGGCTCATATCTCACACTCCCGACATCGTATAACTACAAACCATACCTTTCCGGAAAGCTTGCAAAGAGGCCTAAAACTTTCATGTTTACCATAAAAACCAAAAAGGTCTCCAAAGGGACGAAAAACAGCCCTCAAAACACTGACTTAAAAATTCGTATATAAAATTGTACCTTCACAGTTTCGGTCATAACTCGGGCTATACATGTCGGAAATTAGAAATTCCAAAGCCTATGGTTTGCTAACACCTTAAGCTATCAAATGGAGTAGAAATCTGGGCAAAAATCCCACTTTTATACTGCTGTAAATTTCCAGAATTGAAACAGAGCCTAATTTGTTCTTAATTTCAGCTCTAATGATACATTTAGCCCTTAATTCATACTAATTCTCAACCAAACTTCACTTTGGCTATAATCCACTATATTTCCAGAATTAAACCTTGAAAGTTAACTCATCAAAAAGCTTAAATCCCACATGCAACCATGGATTAAACACAAACTCAACATAAAAGACTTGTTCTTGAACTCTTTCACCAAAACTCACTAATTCACCCAAATTAAACATGATAACACTAAAATAATAATCTTAGCATAAATAACCAGCCCTTAACACTCAGCAACTTACCAAGAAATTCACATGCATCAAGATTATAACAACATCCATCAAGAATTTAACAAGAAAACCTCAAGAATTCATCCAAATACACATGCACCTACTCCAAACTCAAACCCTAACTTAACCAATCCAATTATACACTTGAATTCATGAATTTAGAGAGTAAAAGAGATAGAATTTATAAAAGAAACATATATATAACATGTATTTTCAGATTAGGGTTTAGAGAAATTGAAATTGGGGTTTGAGAGATTACCCTTGGAGTTAAAAATGGATGAAAACACAAGAAGGAGGAAGGAGAGGGCGGCGGCCACCAGTGGCTGGCGGTTTCCGGCGCCGGCTGGCCGGAAAAAGTGGCGGCTGGTGGTCACTGTGCTCGGCAGATTGGAGGGAGAAGAAGAGAGGTGAAAGCTTGAGAGTGTTGTCTAATTTGAATGAAAGAAGAAGACTTAAGCCCCCTATTACTAATACATGTATATATGCATATCATCTACTTAAAACTAATACCACTAATAAATAAAATAAAACCTTAATTAAATAGTAATAGGATGATAACAATTAGGATAAATATATTGTAATTGTTGTAATAAATTGAAGTATTGGGTTTTTGTAGGAAATTAAATATATTGACGATAATTTGGTAATATAAAAATAAAATATAATGGAATTTGGATAAAAAGATAATAAAATGGGAAAAGTTACTTCTTGAAATTATGCAAAGGGAATGAAATTAAATAATTTAAAATTGGAACGGTAAAATATATATAGAAATCGAGGCGGATAAATAATAACCGTTTCTCGGTAAATAAATTTATGAGGTAAAACGTATAACCTGAAATACTTTAACTTATTGAATAAATGTGTAAAGTAAACTTTTAAGCCGATAGTTCGGCACCTTAGCCATCTCCTACACGAGACTTGACACCGATATCAATAAATAAATAAATAGATAAATAAAGGTAAACGCGAAAAATTTATAACGCGATTTGAATAATTACAGTGATTAATAGATAATTAAACTTGATTTTGGGGTGGGTTATTACACTTTTGTTTACTACCATCCGGAATTAGAATACCCATATGCCGTGATAGCTCCATCAACACAAATGGTTTGACCCGATATAAAAGAAGAGGCAGGCATGCATAAGAAGGCCACCAAAGAAGACACCTCATTCGATTCTCCAAGCCTTCCCATTGGAGTTCTTGCTATGATACCATTTAGATACTCTTTATCATCAAGAATCTGGTGGAGAAATTAAACATTAAGTTATCATTTCAATTTCTTCAATTCATCAAAGCAAAGAGGATTGATTGAAACAGTAAAACACATATAGTGGAGAGTACATGAAGTAATAAAAAAGCCCTTATGAAACTCTTATGGAAAAACAAAAAAAAAAATTACTGAAAGGTGACATTTGTTTCAGAAAGATTAACCTTTTTCCAAGAGAGGATGACAATTTTGATGAACATGTTAATGACAAAGAAGGATGAATTAGAGGATACCGAGGATGAACAAGCAAATTAACTTCTTTTTTTTGTATGGGTATAATTAGGAAGAATAATGCTAATATAGAACTAAAACCAGTATTTAGAAATCTAATCTATGGCGAGCCAGGTAGGGAGGGGTTTATATGTAACAACGATATCCTGAATTTGGTAATTTAAAGAGATTGGTTTCAATTGATCCAATATTCGAAAATCGTTCACCACTTACTACTCAATTGAAAAGAAAAAGAGGAAGTTTTAATGAGACATTTCACATTAGTACATCATAATCCAAGTTGCAAAAATAATATTTTTCAATCATTCAGATTATGGGCTTAAAGAATTGTAACCCCTAGACATATGGTTAAAATGTGGCTCAAAGGGTTTGAAATAACTACTTATATCACCAAGATGTACATTCCTTTTAGGAAGCTCATTTGTCGGGAACTCCCCAATTAAGCGTACTTGCCTGGGAGTAGCCTCAAGATGAGTGGCATCTTGGAAAATTTTCCCAAACAATATGTGAGCGAGGACGAAACATGCTAGAATGACTCATGGTGATTTGTGGGGCCAACCAACGATCCTTAAAGCAGTTTTACTTACTTTATTTTACATATACTCCTTTTTACCTACATTTCAAAAGAACATGACCTAAATATAGGTCTTAGGTCTTGTCTTTACCGGGTCTAGAATAGAAAGATAAAATATTTCGACAAACATTATTATTTACAATTAAACTAATTATTCTATATGAAACCCACAAAAATTATTAGAGGTGGTGTAATCAATTATTTGAATGTGCACTAGGTTTTTCTAATGGCATTTTATATCTCCATGCAGTTCATAAAAGATTATTATAGGTGAAAATAAAGGATTGAGAGGATTTACCGGTTGAGTAAGCGGAGTTATTATGTACGAAGGAGCAACAGAATTAACCCTAATATTATCTTTGGCCCACTCACAAGCCAAGTACCTTGCTAATTGGTTCATTCCTCCTGTCAATAACAAAAAGGCCACAATTGAAAAGTAGTTGAACAGAGTTAAATCATATTAGTGTCACTTAACTCTTAATTTTTGTCAGTTTTATCGCTGAACTTTCAAATTTGTTAAATGTGCCACCCAACTTTTAAAATTTTTCATATCGAAAATGATAAATGTCTTGTGCAAGACACATATTTTGTGTCTTGTCATTATAGAAAACCTATATATTTGTAAACTAAATTGGAAAAAAGTTACATGATTAACTTCTATAACTATAATGATATATATATATATATATATATATATATATTGTATAAAATCATACTTTTATCTATTTTTAAAATTTACAAAAAGGCGTCTAAAATTTGCCCAACGGATGTGGTTTATTCGTTAGGGTGTCAATTTTAATTGTTGGCGTAGCCAACACATTCCAAGCTTCTTATAATTGATAATTAATAATATATGTCAAAAAAATTGGGTTAAAAATGATAATATATTGCTATCTGCCTTGCAGAAGAGGATAAGGTCATCGGCAAAGATGAGGTGATTCAGCTTCGTAGACCTCCACTTAGGATGGAAATGGAAGTCTGTCTGGGCACTGGCGCGCTACAAATTTTCAGAATATTCTAGCATGTGTATTTATGTATGTATGTATGTATGTATGTATGTATGTATGTATGTATGTATGTATGTATGTATGTATGTATGTATATAAAATCTTGAAAAATTCATATATAAACAGTTATATAGTATAAGATTTGATCGTGAAATGGGAAACTAACCAAGATGTTAAGTTTGGCGTCAAACTTAGAAGAGACCAACTCCATGAGGTTCTCTCTCTGAGGCCGAGAAGTTACATCGCAGACAGAGCCACTAACTTGAAAACCCTTGGATTCCCAATTACGAACACATTCTTTGATTTCACCTTCATTTCTTGCACAAAAATGAACCCTTGCTCCTAGCCCTGCTAGTTCTTCCACAATTGCATGTCTTCAAGAGTAAAAGGGGGAACAAACAAGTTAAAACTAACAAATAACCAACAACCACACATAAATTAATGTGCAAACATCAAGTTGATTTTAGATAGTCCTTCGAGTTCAGTGTGAAAGATAATTTGAATTGTTTTGTATGCAGTTTACAGTATTCTATAAACTTTTAAGCATTTTGACTCTTAATAATCGAAAAAAATTCAAATTCTAAGAATACAAATTAATTAAGTTTTTACTCCCTCGACCCCATAAAGATAAGTCATTCTTAAGAAATACTGTAAAATTTAATTAAAAATATCGTTTAATACACTGTTTTTTGCTGGTTTTGTACGAAATAGGAGAATTTTACTGCTAAATATAGTTAAACATACAAGTATTTGACAAATTCTAGTATAATAATACCGTCTTAGGTAAACTTATCATGAAACGGACTTTTCACTGTGTGACCTTGCAAATATTTTCCTATGACTAATATGTGATATTAGAATGATTCTTTAATGCGAATGTAACTAATAATTTGTCAAGGAGTGACTTTTATCAGAATTAGCCTATATGAATTATTATTAGTTGTCCCTATATTCATAACTAGTCACCACAAATTATTCATCTTACAATAAATTTTTAATGAGATACTCTAATATAAGAATTTCATTTTAGGACTTTTGTAAAAGGAATAATGGTGATTTTATAAAACAAGTTACTGTATATATTTAAATGTTATTAATCAAAGTTTTAAAGTTTGATTGATATAATTTTCAATGTGACAAATGCATGCATGAAGGGAGTTATTTAATGGCTGAAAATCTAGGTTATGGAAAATACCTGTTTATAATGTTCATGTTCCATTTTTAATGCAAATGAAAGTCGGCATACGTGAAGAAGTAAAAACTTTTTTAAAAAGTTTAATTTTCCAAATTTTCTATTAAGGTTTAATTATTGGTAGAATAAAAAAATTCACATGAAAATTGTTGGGTTAATGGTCATGCCTGATTGCCTGTCATGAATATTTTAGTACTTATTTTTTACCAGTTTGACCTGTAAAATTTACTAGTAGTCAACGGGAGACAAGGACCTAATAGGCGGAGTAGTTTACCCAATCTAAAAGAATGAAAAAGCAAGAAAAGTTTAAATAAATTTGTCATTCTTGCCAAATTTTATCGGTTTCTAATTTTCATAGGGTAAATGTACGTAAAGCAATTACAACCACCAATTTGGTTCGTCATTCTCTCAAGGATTTGACCTAATACGTCATCATGAAAGATAATAGAAAGGAAACCGGAGAGGCTATGAGACCAAGCAAGTAAGTTAGCTAGTAGCTGGTAGTTGTTAGCTGTTAGCTGATAGTATTTTGGATTAGCTGTTTGGTTTTAACTGTTTGGGTTAGCTGATTACAAGAAAAATGTTTGGTAAAGTAGCTTTTTGTGAGAAGCTACTTCAAAAAGTTTCATCAACTAGCTTTTTGAAAACTAACTTTTTGGGTGCAAAAAGCTAATATAAAAAGTTACTTACCAAACACCTCAATTAACTTTTTAACCTTGGTCAAATAGGTAAAAGCTATCCAAAAAGCTAAAAGCTACCAAAAAAGCTGGGTAGCTAAACACCCCCATAGTATGGGTTTTTTGCTTTTTGGACCCTGTATTTTGGGGGTATTTACAATTTGGACCCCCATGTTTCAAAGTTTATAATTTGAACCCTATATAATATGGACCCAAAAAATTTAGCCCAAAGTTAAGTTTGACTCCGGTGAAGACCAAAATCTTGCATAAACTGACCGATTTACCCTTATTTCATTTATTCAGAATTTCCTTTTGAAATTGACTAGACTGAAGACTTCAATTTCATAACCCATACGCATATCCCACCCTTAGTGACTATTCAACTTCAAACTCCCAGAAAACCGAATAATTGAAGGGTTAATTTGGAAGTTCAGAAATAATTAAGGGGCAACTTTGGAAGGAAAAATCAGTCAAACTACAATAAGAGCTTCTTTTGGCTAGACCCCTCTAATTATGTCCAAATTGTTGCCGGAAACAAAGTATAGGGTCCAAAGTGTAAACTTTGAAACATGGAGGTCTAGATTGTAAATACCCCAAAATACAGGGTCCAAAAAGCAAAAAACCCCCCAAAATACAACAATGACCTGAATCTTGGCGCAACACTTTTAAATTGTCTTATCTTAGTGTTAAGATTATCTTATTACACATTGATCAAAATGAAAAACATGGTATAATTGGATAGTATTAAACCACATGTAAAACATATAAAACTATACAATAAATTTCATACATAACTTTTCCAATTAAAAAATTAACATATATTTAACAAATCAGATTGATTTGATTATATATTATCTACATTTCTTAATATAAGTATCAAATATTGATTCTCATTAATTAATAAATTATCAATAAAATTAATATTAAAAAACATACTACCTCCGTCCCAAAATATTTATTATTTGACTAAATTTTGATCATTGGTTACTCACCAATTATAATGAGTAACGATATGAAATTACTGCCATTAGGAAGATACCTTAGTAAAAATTACAATGGTCGTGATTTCATATCGTAACTCATTGTAATTTGAGAATAATCAACGGTCAAAATTTAGTCAATGAACAAATATTTTGGGACGGAGGTAGTAATAAATAAGAATTTGATGAAAATAAAACACTTTACCCAATTCCTTTGCTGCCACCGGTGACAAGGGCGGTCATCCCTACAAGGGACCATCGACTACGCTCAAAGCTGCTGCTGCTGCTGCTTTGGGTCGCCATTAATATGAAATAAAACACCTCAAAAAAAATTAAATGAATTCTTAATATTTATTTAGCTCCTTGTGTACCTTTCTCGAGATCTATATATATATATATATACTAGCTCAAGATACGTTCACCCATCCCTTTTTGTGTGGGGTTTTTTCTTTTTTTCTTTAATTAAAAGTGTCGTTTTTTGATAATTGTTGTATTTTTTGACGTGGGTAAAGCTCACCCTTAAACATCTACTCATTCCACCTCGAAATTCCAATTTAGGTCATGTTCTTTTATACGGTTGGTTGGCTGCGATGCCACAACACACCGCACTTTGTCACGACCCACTACAACATACTAATCCACCACAATTTACCACAACTCACCAAATCAATTTTTTCACATTTACCAACACAATTTACAATTATTAAAAACAAAACCTGACACAACTTATCACAACCCACCACAATCCACCATAATTTTTCCAAACCCACCAAATTCCACCTACAATTCCACCACACCGTACCGCGCCATACCGAAGTCGGCCGTATAAAAAAATAGGGTTAATTTGTAAAGTTTGCGTTAATTTATTAAATTATATATTGACTTTCGTATAAGACTATGATCATTATGTGATTTGTGATTAAAACTATTTTTATTTAAATATAATATATAAGTTTTGCTAAGATAAATGGAAAATATTACTGATCAAAATATAACATTGAATATCATATAAAAGTAAAGTGGACAAATTTTTTAGGATGAAGGGAGAATTAATAGCTTATTTTTTCATAAATTAAAATTCATTACTCCCTTCGTTTTTATGTTAAAAATTTTGACCGTTAATATTTTAATTTATATAATGCTTTATCATACAAAATTGATGTCATTGGATTCGTAGTAAAAAAACACTATTAAAAAAGTACAATATTATATTTTTTTATAAAAATTTTATATTAGCAATCATTGATTAAAAGTTGACACTGAAAACTGTAAATGACAGATAAAAAAGCGGAGGGAGTATAATTTTTGGCACTAATTTTCCAATAATTAGTAGTAGTATTAATTATCAGTTAGGAAAACTAAATTCTAATAGTTATATCCGGACTTTTGGCAATCGGATGATAATAATCTGAACTTTCTTTGTGTACGTTAGCAGTCTCGGAAAAAATAAAATTGTATTTTTTTTGGACCACCACTTGATGCATGCCGTAAATATCGTGGATTTTGACTTGCATTTGCCCTCAAACTTAGGACAATAATTCCCGGATAATTTTTAGTGAATTTACAAACTTTGTTCCAAGTTTTTTCGATTTTTTTATAATTTTTATGATTTTCCCTTTTTTATTCCTTAAAGGATCATAATAATTGTTCAAATTTTTTTCAAAAATCTACGAATACTTTTAATAAATACGCATCATAGACTTTCTGGGGCACGACCACAAAAAATTAGAAAAATCTAAAAATTTAAAAATCCTCTAAGTAAAAATGTAACGCCCCGAAAATTTAATTATGGTGCATTTGGTTACAATTATTTCCTAGGAAAGTTTGTTAACTTTGACAAGTTGACCAAATTTTCTCATGTTTGTTTGTAAAATGAGGGGGAAAAAAATTTGAAGTGGGTACGTCCCATAATTTTTCCAAGGTGGATGGGAAATTTTTTCCCATAGGGGGCTTGGAAAAGTTTCTTTCCCATGTGTCACGATCCGCAAATACTATCAATTTCGGAAGCGGTTTCCACTTAAATCATAGAGTTTACTTGACTTCTCTAGAGTAGTCTTGTATTCTCTAGAATATTCCGGAGTTCTCTCAAGAATTCCACACTTGTATAGAATCTTGGATATTTGTATAGAAAGATCTAGATACGCGATATGGACCGTTGGATCGAATAAATCTCCACCGTCCATTGAGGAGGTGAAAGTGTATATATATCCCCATGGGGTCTCATTTGTAACCATCCATCATTTTAGAGCAATACACAAGACATTCTCCCAAAACTCTCTAAAGTGTTCTTACTTGCTTCTCTTAAGTTTTACTTAGTCTCTGAAGAGCTAAGTAGCATAACCTCAAAGGCTTACTAGCAAATTAAGAAAAGGATTTCAAGTGTAAGTTTGCTAGAGCTGCGCGGGTGAAGTCTAGGATAAAGAATCATCCCGTGACACATGGGAAAGGGAAAATTTATTTTTAACTTTGTTTACAAAAATGTCCCTAAAAACTATTTTATAAATTAATATATGTAGGGTAGTTTGAACATTTCAAATGAGTTTTCCCACAAACTTTCTCATGTTTTCAAATGTAAACCAAACACTGTGAATTATTCTTTCCCATAGAAAATTTTCCAAAGAAAAACTTTCACGGAAAAAATTTTCCAAGGAAACATTTTCCTGGAAAAGAACCAAACACACCATTATGAAAAAGTCAAAGTCAAACTAACGTTTACAACAGAAGATTTTTTTTTCTTTTTATTTGGGCATTACTACCGTATTCCCAAAGAAATCCAAGGCAAGAATGAAAAGGAATTAACAACGATAACTGTTACTTCAATCTAATACATGAAAGAAAGCTTCAAATCCTAAAGACAACATAACTAAACGTTAACTAACTTCGAGTCTAAACATAAACTAAACTTTTATTCTCAAACTACTAACTGCACGTCCTCAGAAGTGAGAACCCGTTCCCGTCACTGAACTCTTCACCTAGGTTTTTTCACTTCACTTTCACGAATACACTTGAGCTCACTAAAACCACTCGACCCAAATCGTGCTATAAAGGGTGGCTGAGCAGCTTCTGGTAGCGGTCAGGAAAAGTTTCAGCGGCGTCGAGGAGGTGCAAAGGTTGGGCGACGTCGGCAGGGTCGATGGTCGTGGTGGCTGGGTTGAATTAACAATAGCAGCCGCACCTACGTCCCTCGCGTTCTGAAAAGCGATAGCGACTCCGGCGGTGCAACGATCGAGAGTGCATCGGGACACAGCAACAAACGCTAGGTGGCGGTGGTCGGTGACGTGATGCTCGAGCAAGAGGAGGAGACTGTGAGAGGCGAAGAGAAGAACAGAGGGAGAGAGAATGATAGAGAGGGGACAAAGGTGGTTGCTACGGTGGTTGTTAGCGGAGACGGCTAGTGGATGGGCACAGTTACGGACGTCCGCAGCAAGAGGGAGAAGAGATGGGAGAGTAGTAGGGTTAGGGTTTTTGTTATTAGGTTTTCTATATTAATAATATATATACTAACCAATTAAAATAGAAAATAGTTTTTAAAATAAAATAATTAAAAGCAACTACTAATAATAGTAACAGGGGAAAATAATCTAATTTTTGAATTTCTAAAATATTATAACCTCATAAATAATTAAAAGATAACATATAAAATCATAATAATTAAAAGAAACAAATACATAAAATCATACAATTTTAGGCACCAAATTACCCTCGCCCTCACGCGCGTAGAAGATTACTAAAATACCTTTGTTAGCCTCTCAACGGTCTTACGAGCTCAAGTGTTAACAGAAGAAATCGACAATTAAATTTGAAAATTTAATGGAGTCAACTTAATCAACCAATGACATAACAGTCAACGCATTCATTCGAATTTTCAGAGGTTTTACAGAAAACATGGAAATAGATTTGTACCCAAAAATACATTTTTTTGGACTATTAAAATAAAGTTTGGATTATTATCGTTCAATTACCAAAAATTGTAATTATTAGGATCTGATTTTCCTCTAAAATATGAGTGACCTAGGATGCCTTGACTATGCCACCGAATGTGAATGACATGCCTTGACTATGCATGCCACCCCATTCATTAAGGCCCCGTTCTTTTTTGCGGTACCATACGGTGTGGTAACACACCACTCCATAACTCACCACAATCCACCACATCTTTCCATTTACCTTTTTCAATAAATTTTAAAAAAATTCAAATAATTATAAGGAAACCTTTCAACACCCATTTTATTATTTCCACCACAACTTACCACAATCCACCGCAACTCACCGCAGTCCACCGCACCGCAAACTTACCACATGAAAGAACGACACCTAAATATAGTAATAGATAAGAATATAATGTTATGTAATTTATACATGATATTGAAAATATAAATTCTATTGATTTTCTCTAATTTAAAATATAACAATATAATACTGCAAGATAAAATGTTGTTTGAAAACTTTTTATCATTTTCACACATGCAATAAATTACTACTCCTTCCATTCCTCAATATCCGTCACTTTGGTCAATTTTCTATTTTTTATAATATCTGTCACTTTACAATTCCAATTGCAGCATTAATAATAATTGTTTTCAAATTTACTTCTTATTTTTATAATTCTCAATATAATTATATAACTAAAATAAAAATTTAACTCTTATTTTTATCATTTTCAATAATACGGAGTATTTTCTCGAAATCTTTTCCAATATTCCAAAGTGACAATTATAAAAGTATGGGCAATGGGAAAATTTACCATGGAACTCTTGTATTTTTTCTCTCATCCTTATCTCTCTTCCTATCTCTATCTCTCTCCTACTCACCACCTATTTTCACAAAAGATGAATCTCAGCACCATTCCATCTTTTGTGAAAATGAGTGGTGAGTAGGAGAGAGATACAGATAGGACGAGAGAGAAAATACAAGAGTTCCATGATAATGTTTTTCCCATTACCCATGCTCAACGGACGGGGTATTAAAAAAAAACACATCCAATGAGCTTATATCAAAATATCTAGAAAGCCCGCTCCTTTTGATTTGACACCTCCGTTCTAACATCAATAAATATTTCGCCTTTATGTGACTAAGGTCGTTAGAGATGATATGTTGAAGCAAAAGAGAAATCTTGTTAGATAGCTGTTTTATTTTGTTTTGTTGTGTTCCTTTTGCGCTTTGTGTTGCTCTTTTATTTGGTGGACTCTTTGATTTTCTACTATTTACATTCTTGTAACATCTTTAATGCTTTCTTAATCTTTTTTAGCTAGTAAATTATCGACAAAAAGCTAAATTCTAATTTCAATAATTGCTATCAAATGGTACTAAGTCAAACTCAATTATAATTGGAGAAACTATTTGTTTTATGTACTAAGCCAAATGCCATGTACTTTCAAATCATATAAACCAAGAAAATTATTACACAATAATGACAACTTAGATTTTCTCAAAAATTGGGAAAATCTATATTTGAATAGTCTTTTTTTCTTTTAGACCACATAATTTTTTCATGAAGAATTTAATTTTTGTAGATTTACTTGAGAAGGAAGCATATCCTCAAGAACTAAGATTGATTACCATCCAGAATTAGCATAACCATAGACAGTGAAAGCACCATCCACACAAATGGTTTGACCCGATATATAAGAAGAGGCAGGCATGCATAGGAAGGCCACCAACAAAGACACCTCATTCGATTCGCCAATTCTTCCCATCGGAGTTCTTGCTATTACGCCGTTTACATACTCTTTATCATCAAGAATCTGGTCAAGATATTACATATTAAGGGTCTGTCAAATTTATGGATAACTTTAGTTTATCAAAATTTATCAGTTTTTGCCTGAATTTATCAAAATTTACCAAAGCTAAAAAACCAAAAAAATTAATTTTGATATATTAACATAAATTTGCCAAAATTTATCAAAATTTACCAAAATTTATTAAAATTGAACTTTTACACAATTATTTTTTACCTATGAATTTGACACACCTAAAATATCATTTCATTGTGTTCGATTTGATAAAACATTATATTGGTTAATTGAAATAGCAAAATAGATATATTGTGTGTTTGGTGTAAATGAAATGTTTCTTGTGGAGATAAGAGCGAACACGAGAAACTTGAGCCATAATATATAATATGGATCGAGAAATTGGATTTTCGTAAGATTAGATTTAAAAAAATAGTTTACAAAAGAGGGGGTAAAATGATTTTCACTAAAATAACTTTCCCATACAAAATTCCTAAAAAAATATTTTATCTAAAAACACAATTCCCCAAAAAGTATCATAACTTATCCAATCCAATCTAATCTAATCTATCAAAATCTGGTTTTAACCAATCCAAAGAAAAGGCCTTTAATAAGATGAAGTTGAAAAAATTGAGTGTAAAATATAGGGATAAAAATGGGTAAATTTATATTGATGGAGGTGAAGAATGTGATAGTGATAGGTATCCCCCTAAACAAGAGCGGTACGAACCACAATAATTCACCATTTGGGTCATGTGTGTTTGCAAGGCCATGTTGGCCAGCAAAGAAAAGGGACCAGTTTTGGTCTATACTCACGGGTCTCATATGCTTTTGTTTTATTCAACGTACATCAGAATTAAGGTTGTTAAAATCGTGATCTTAATTTGAATTCATGAGGTGGTTAGGATCGAAATTAACCCATGTAGGATCGTGAATCGTGTGTAAATAGTATAATCGTATCGAGAATTTTGGATCATAAGATCGTAGGATCGTAGATCAGGATCGAGATTTTGATAACTATGATTAGAATACCGATAGCTTTTGTTTGTAGTAGAATTTAGTAATTAATACTTTTCGGCAGTTTTGGGATGGAGAGTAGGATGCCCTTTGGAATTGATCCAGTAATTCAGTCGAATCGGTTCGGGTTTGGGTTTGGGCCAGTTGAAGATTGATCCGAATTGGCATCGGGTTAATCGATTTCGGTTCAAACACGAGTTGACTTTAGATGAGTTTTATTCGGTTGGTTCAGGTGAGGTTTTTTTCGATTGGGTTCTGGTTTGATTTGAGACCATTTGAGTGTAGATCTTAATCAGGACACTTTTTGGGTTACAGTTCGGATCACTTTCGGGTTTTCTCCAGGTTCGGATCAAAATCAGATCATCCATTCAAGTGTCGGTTTGGGTTGGAGTCCAATTTTTCTTTCTTGGGTCTCGGGTTAGTTTTGCGAGGTTTACTTTAGAGGAATGTTTTTAGGGTAAACCCCTGGTTTTGCTGATAATGGCACTGGTTTTTGTTGATGAATGAATAAAATGTTTGATGGTCACAAATTATAAAAAAAAAGGAAGATTGGATATCTCGATCGTAAATTATACCGTGGTTGTGGTGTATCTACCTAAATATGCTATATTTATTGAAGTATATTCATTTTATGTGATGAACTTTTGTAAAAATTTGATAACTTTAAAAATTATTAAGAAATTTTGTAATAATATGGGCAATTTTATAATTAATATCAATGAGGCTTTTTTTTAAAAAAAAAATAATGTAAATGGTATCCTTAGAATAGACACACCGCAGTCAATCATATAATAATTGATCCAAAAATTTTATTAGGAGTGCATGATGGTATTTTATGCCTAGTAACAATTAAGAAAAGATAATAATGGTTGAAGTTATAAAGTTAAAAGGGTTGTTCTTTTGAGGTCGAATAAAATCGGTATATCGGCCACAACTTGTTGAAAAAATAAAGTTAAAAGGGCTTGCCTTTTCAGTGAGCGGGGTACGTATGTACCAAGGAGCAACAGAATTAACCCTAATATTATCTTTGGCCCATTCACAAGCTAAGTACCTCGCTAATTGGTTCATTCCTCCTGTCAACCACAAAAAAAAAAAGGAAAAAAAAGAATCATTCTTTATTAGCCAGTCCACTTTCTGATCTATCTCAGAAAAAAGTCACAATTGAATTTTTTGGATAGGTTCTCACATTGTTGAATATTTTTTTAATTATCGTAATTACAAAGTATATTTTACCGTTAAAGATTCAAAATTAATATATATTGATCAAACTAATTTAGTGACACTAGTAATATGATGTTCATTGAGATATAAACTTTTTACAAAATTTAATACTTTTAAGAAGATTTTATTATAATTGTTTTTTGTTTTAAATTATCATAGTTCAAAAGTATAATTAATCATTGGTTTTAGCTTAAAAGTTTAAATCAATTGATTTTGATCAAAGCAACTTGTTCTAACAGTTAATTATATTTATTAACACATAAATTCTTTTAAAAAATGTGATTTATCTTAGTCAAAGTAATACTAAAGAATTTTCAACTATCATAGTTTTAAAAAAAAAAACAATTATGATAAAATTTTGATTAGTTATATGTAAGGCCAAATGAAGTTAGTGTATGACAGGTTAATGTTCAACATGTTTATCAAAACCACTTCAACCCAAAATGTTGTTTTCTCATCTTGTTTTGTTTGTTCTTCCCTTGTGCTTGTTTGGGAATAGACTTTTGATTTGAGTGTCTTGTGAACATTCAGCCCATTGGACTTTGCTCTATCAAAACCCCTATTTTAACCCTTTTACAAATATAATTTCAGAGTTGTACTGGGCTTTTCCACCATTTGCTCATCTTTGTCCATTACATAAATTTACATGTAGTCGAGTTTCAAAAATTTAGAACTATAATATATGTCGTAGTTATCCGAGTGTTCCTTATGATTTAGGGTTATTGACCAAATTGTCCATGAAGGACATAGGAGCGAGGACCATGAGGTCCTAATTTATGAAAAAGAAGGGATCTATCATTGATTCATTGTTGATGTGGATTGTCAGTTTTTTTTTTGTTTGTTTCAATAGCTCTATCCCCTCTCTCTTTGATTTACGCAGATGATAACTATAAAGTAAATCATGGTTTATCTTTGGAGACATCCATAGATATCTACAAAGGTAAACCATGATTCGCCTTATAAGACATCTAGAAAAGACGTCCACTGCTCATACTTTCTCTCGCTTCGAACCTCCGACTCTCATCCTCGTACTCCATCTCTCTCACTTTCTAAACCATCACCATCCCAAAAGCATTTGCCGAAGGGATCTCAAATGCATATGTGGTATGCAGTTTCAAAGATCATGTCGAAAGAAGTTGTCTACAAATTTGCAAATTAAAAGAACTAGGTATCGACATGGTTGTCCTAAACCTAGAGATGGTAGTAGGCCCCATGCTGCAGCCTACTTTAAATGTCACTATTGCTATTGTAGCTGTCGCACATATACCTGCATTTGAGATCCCTTCGGCAAATGGTGTTGGGAATTGGAATGGTGGTGGTTTGGAAAGTGAGAGAGAGAGAGGGAGAGGGAGTATGATGGTGAGAGTTGGGAGTTCGAAGAGAGAGAAAGTATGAGCAGTGGACGTCTTTTTTGGATGCCTTATAAGGCGAAACATGGTTCACCTTTGTAGATATCCATTGATGTCTTCAAAGGTAAATCATGATTTACCTTGTAGTTATCATCTGCGTAAATCAAAGACAGGGGGTAAAGTTATTGAACCTCCCCCCCCCCCAAAAAAAAACAACGAACAGTCCACGTCAGCAATGATGGGTCCCCTTCTTTCTCATAAATTAGAACTTTATGATCCTCATATCCTTCATGGTCAATTTACATTTTGGGCCATCCTCCATGGTCAATAACCCGATGATTTATGTTACAAGAACAAGCAATCCACAACTTAATCGAACTGAAATTTTTAAGAAAAATACGTATACAGGAAGTAGTATACCTTTGGTAGTCCCATAAACGGCACCAGCATCCACAGCAACAACACTCGTAACAGAAGACAAAAAGACGATGCTACCAAAGCCAGAAGCTTTAAGCAAAGGATGGGCTAGTTGGCAAAAATGGAAGGATGATTCGAGGTTAGTTGCCATTATACTTGAATATTCTTCCGCTCTCACCTCCGTCGTTGGTTTCTTCACTAATTTCGCGGCATTGTTCACCTAAATTAATGAATCGATCATCAAGTTCAAACATATATTGGCAAATATAAATGTAAAGTTAGGTAAAAAAGCTTAGGGTTTTTTTTCCCTATTAGTTTTTGCTTTATCTTCATAACTTTAGGCTTTAGCAGTGTTGTTCTTCTAGCATCGGTTGAAAGTGTGTATGAACATTTGTTGTATGTTACTGTTAGACAATTCTAGATTTTTATCCAATTAACAATCGAGAAAAATTGTAGTTACATCCCAAGTCTCTTCGCAGAGGGCTAGGAAAATAAAGTGTGGTCGTCACTAATGGATTGAGATGTTATATTTATTGGCTGGTAAAATTCATTGGTAAAAGGTAAATATGGTAAGTGTTATTTTTGATAAGTTTCGATAAGTTTCGGTTTGGATGTTAAATGTTATTTTTTTTTTGTAGGTATATTTGGTAAGTTTCGGAAAGTTTTGTTAAATTATATAGTAACTTTCGGTAAGTTTTTATCCAACTTTACAGGAGCAACTTGATCCGTTAATCGATCAAGATGCCATGATAATTCGATCATGGGACTCATTTCAAGAGTATAAAGGGTATTAGTAAATTGGAAAACAAAAAATAAGCTCATTGTGAACCCGAGAGGTTAACATGAGTTCCTACACGCTCGTAGGGGCAGATCATGTCATAATACATGATACGTACGGACTATGCATATAAGTAAATTGAGATAACAATTTTTGTCCTAAGGATCAACACAGACCATGTTGCCCAATATGACCGGTGTTGGCTTGAACATAGTCCTGGTTGATATGAAGTATGCACATTTTTCATTTACCGAATCTCACTCCATTATATTATGACACATGTAATATTATAGATTTGATTTGACTAAATATTAGCTTGACTCCATAGATTATGCTCAAAACTAATATCATTAATTAACCCCTTTTATTAGAAGGAATTAATTCTTAAGGCTTTTTTCTCCTCCATAAATGCGGGGCTGCAATGTTTAGCTATCCATCCTATCTTCTTCCTTCTCCTCAGTCTCTAAAGTGTTTTGAATGTGTTAAGTGCTACAGCTTCTTCGAAATTTTATTTTTAGAGAGATTTTGTCGTCTCATTTATAAGCAAGTGTGGTTTTTATCGTCGAATCTTTTTATAGGTTAGTAAATAAGTGTTAAGGAGAACAGCCGTACAGATCCTTACTACTCAAAATACCATCCATAATTGTGTGACCAGGTCAATGTGTGCAAGTTTTTCACATATTTTCACGACAATTCAAATAATTAATAAGATTTAATCATATAGAGTTGTAGATTGAAATCGGAAGCTAACCAATATATTCAACTTGGCATCAAACTTAGAAGAGACTAACTCCATGAGCTTCTCTCTTTGAGGCCTCGATGTTACATCACATACAGAGCCACTGACTTGAAAGCCCTTGCCTTCCCAATTGCTTACACATTCCTCGATTTCGGCTTCTTTTCTTGCACAAATATGAACCCTAGCTCCTAACCCTGCTAGTTCTTCCACAATTGCGTGTCTTTGTTCATGCGTAAACAAGTACAAAATCAAACAAAAAACATCCAACAACTAAACATAAACATCAAACATAAAGCACGACTCCCACGGGGGAATGTTAAGTTTCTACAACTCTTCTCGTTTGTGTCCCGTTATGTGAACATTCTTACAAGTATAGAATATAGTCGAAAAGGTAACTTTTCATTTGTTTTCTCCATATTAAAATCAACAATGAAACATAGTAAAATGTCTCGAAATATTAGATAATACAAAACAAGCACATATATAACAGAACGATACCCGATTCCTTTGGTGCCACCGGTAACAAGAGCAGTCATCTCTACGAGGGACCATCGACCATGAACGAAGTTGCAGCCACTGTGGTTTGCCATTATAACTCCTCTTTCACACCCAAACTCAACTCGAAAAAATTTCGATTAATTCTCTTAATTTTAGCCCCTTGTATATCTCTATGTAATATGTACATATTTATAGATCCAGATAACTCCACTCTCCCTAAAACCAAATGTTTTCTTTGACAATGAGACTTGTACTTTTCATCTTGGAGGAAATGTAACAAGTGTATGTGAGCATTTTGCGCGTACCTAACTCTTTGGTGTGACATATTCGTTTAACGCGGGTTTTGGTGGCGTTATTAGCAGATAAATAATAAATAGGGTGGAAATATAAATAAAGATTCAACACAAAGGTTTAATGCGGAAAAAACCTAAATCGAAAAAAAAATCACGAACAATGCACTATCAGAGGATTTTAACAGTGTTTCAGAGATTCTCATACCTCCACAATCTCTCACAACCTTCCAAGAGTTATAACTTAAAGAACTCAACATTCATAACTGAGCCTCACACAACTCCGATCACTTAGGAATACAAATCAATCTCTTGTGGTTAGATGAAACACTCTCAATTGCATACCCCTAAAGTCTAAACCAAAGGCTCCATTTATAGTCAAGACTAAAATACAATTTAAGGTTAATAATAATTTTAACCCTCCTAAAACATTGTGTTTTACACTAATCCAAAGTAATATTATATACCCATGTGATCAATCAACCTTCATGTGATTACCCCATCACAATTTGATAATAATATATTATTTTTTACTTTATTTCCTTAACGAACACAATCTTGGAAAAATCTTCAATATTATATGAAACTTGCTACCAAGAACAATTTTGGCTTTCCAAATTTCATCTCACCAAAATAATAATTTGGACTCCACGCAATTAACCTGACACGAATATAGATAGATTCATTTACCTCAATAAGGTATCACTTCCTACATGAAAAGATTGATTCTAAGAGTCGACCCATAAGGCCATAATTTTTTACAAACATTTTGTCGATCAAGAAGACACAAAGTGTTGGGCGACCAAGAACATGGGGAACCATCTCAACCAAAAGCTTAAACCAATATTGAAGACCCAATGATGGTTATATATTCTAACACGCCCCCTTACGGAAATGCCCTTTGGGCTTGAAGCGTGGATGCTGCAAAGGCTCCCCTTTACCTTACACAAATATGCATGGAGTTGCTAAGATTCAATCCTGTGACCACTTATGGATCTTGCCTTTGATACCATGGAGAACTATCTTAACCAAAAGTTTAAGATTATAGCTGAAGGACAAATGATGGTTATATATTCTAACAATATCAAAGGTTAAATATGGTGAAAATGAGGATGATTCGACGGATCCGTGAATCTATAGTTACACTAGGATGAATAGGATTGGGAATCACATGTGTCATGACAAACTAATAGTTGCACCAATCAAATAGAAGTTAAGAGAGAGAGAGATGGTTGAGATCAATCTATAGATGTGTGGATACCCCTTTTCTAAGTAGTGAAAGGATTAGTACAGCCTAAAATGTGTTTAACTTAGGTAATTTCCTATTCCTTTATATTTTTTAAAGTCACATTTATGTCAAACACATGAGTTTTAGAGTTAATTGACATAGATTTAGTTAAAATTAAAAAAAAAAAACTGCCAAATGATTTTTCCTACAGTTGACACGGATGATTTCTGATGAGTCATTATCAATGAAACTCGTTTTTAGTGCACAAGTGTCATCCACCTCCATATTACAATGTATTAGAATTTAAAAAAAATCGTACAATGCATGATTATCTAACACCTTCAAAATATAATATATATATATATATTATAGTCTAATAATCCTTTTGTTACTGTCATTAGCTGGTTACTTGGCGGCTATGATTACAAAAACAATAATATAAGTGAGACATTTGAATTATTTGGTGTCATTTCAATAATTTCCAACCAATTAAGCGAGACATTTGGTAGCAATTCATGGTATACATCGCTTGCGTCTTAAGCGGGGTTTATGTAATTAGTGATTTGGCGACGATGCCCTTTTGTCCATATTTAGCTAATCATGACTACATGAGAAATGACAAATCCGTGACAATGTGGACCAAAATTTCATTTGGAAGTTGTTCCATATTAATTGTCGCCATCAGAAATTGTGCAGTCAAACTTCAAAAATTTTGATTATAAATTTCTTAATATATACAAAATTGCTATATAAAATTACCATCATTATATTCGTAACGAAAAATCCTATCATACAAGTATAATATTGCAATTGTTTATAACATATTATACAAGAAATTATCAATTAAAGAGTGGTATTGGAAACCGTAAAAATAAAAATTGTGACAATTAATATAGAACGAAGGGAGTACGAATTAGCTTCCTCCTCTGTAGTCTATAGTCCATCGTGGATTTCGTACAATTTAAAAGAGTTATTACCAACCTATTTAAGGCTTGTTCTAAATTTCTAATACTATTTGTGGATGATAGTTTGGTAAACAGTCTATCGAAGGGCTTTTAGAGAAAAATAATTTATTAGAAGATTTGATCAAGTTAAATAAATTAAATAGGTATTTGGTAAATAACATATTTATTTGGTTGATTGGGTCTAATACGTTGATATCCAATATGTTAACATGAGCAACCTATTGGGTTAGCTATTTGCTATGTTGTGAAAACCAGACCGGACCGGGCAGTTTGACCAGTTCAATCGTGAACCAATAAGTTGACCGGTCTAGTTTCAGGTTTAACTTGGATGAGTGGTTCAACCTTGAAAAAAACACCAAAATCAGTTGAACCGGGTGAACCGGGCGATTCACGATCAGATCGGGATTTTGGTAATTTAATTTTAGTCCTGTTTGTGACCGGTTCAAATCGGTTGTTGACAAGTCCAATCCAACTTTTTGACCAGTTCAATCAGGTTTTGACCGGACATGTCATGTTCATGTCGGTTGAATTATTTTGGTAGCTTAATTATGCTTTATGTATATGAAAAAAATTTAACTCATGACCGGTACAACCGTGACCGGAGTCAACCGGTCTAATTAGGCAAAATCGGTCCGACCAGTTGAACCATTGACCCACTGGATCAACCAGTTCGGTGATCGGTCTGATTCTGACAACATAGGTTGTTTGTAGAAATTACCATTTAACCCAAAATTTACCAAAATTACACACATGTCATTATAAAAGTAATTGGTACATACTATTTTTTTTTTTTTGAAACAAAACATAACGATTTCATTGATAGCAAATCATACAGTACTTACAATGAAAATAATTGAACAATTGTAGAACTAAACATAGATATGAAATTCAACTTTCAAATAACTAATACTAATCTTACTGACGTTCGTCTTCAATTTCTTCGATGACTCTGCATCTTCACTATCGATGGAGAACCTCACAACCCGTGCTATAACGATTTGAAAGTCGATCTTTATCCGACGCATTAGACCACATCAACTGAACAAAAACTCCAGAAAAGATAATAAAAACCCTAAATAAGGGTACAAAAAACTCTTACAAAAGAAGAGACTAATATTCTTTGCATAAATGTAAAACTAAACAAACAATTGGGGTAGAAATCAATCAAATTGGAGCTTACCATTGACAAAAAGAATCGATGGCAACCCCCAAAGGAAGTGGAGGCTAGGGTTTTCTAGAGAGAAAAATAGAGGAGGAGGCTAGGGTTTCAAACTATCATGACTGGTACATACTATTTTAAAAAGGTGATAAAAAGTATAAATGAAATTTCAACAATTACTTTAAACACAACTTTATCAAACAGCTAAAGCAAACCGCCAACGACCGGCAACTGTTTAGCAAACAGGGCCATAATATATAATCAACACTGAGGCCCTGTTCTTTTCTGCGGTTGTCAAACTGCGGCGCCACAGCCTACCGCATTTTGCCACAACCCGCCACATTTTACCGCAAATCATTACTTTTCTTTCTCCTCACTTTTCTCTCTTCTCACTTTTCTCCTCTACTTTTTACATCATCTCTCCTCACCTACTCCACATACCAATAACCCACCACAATTCCACCATACCCGCCACAATTCCACCACATTTCACCACACTATTCCGCAAAATACCGCATAAAAGAACAGGGCCCGAACAATTTTGACCAATAAAACAACAATCATTAAGGATAAAATACTCAAGATAAGTTGAAAGAAAAGGCTTTTGACCAAAAAATGAGGCTTATATAAGTTATTTATTAACATTGGAACAACCTGAGATGGTATTTACAATGTAAAGACTAAAGATATATAATAGATTTTGAAACAAACAAGAGAGAATAACATTCGATAAATTTAAGTTTACAAGAATATTCTTCTAAATCAAGAGACTTTACAGACAGCCAAACACTAACCCATAAAAATATGGAAACTTGCGACAAGAAATAGGTAACTCTTAATGGGAGCCCCCTATGAACCAAGGAAATCCAAATTAGCATCTTCAAACTCCACAGCATGCATTTCTTTTCGATTGAGGCTCGAGTATCTGTCCCTTGGTCTCACAATTGAAACGGAATCAGTAGCCTCGTCGACTGGTCCTTTCCAGTCACATTATGACCAAAATTTCATCCTCGGCATAGATACATGAACAGGCGCAAAGTTCTAAAACATTATCGTATAACCTGTATATAATGTGTAAATTTTAAACATGGCAAATGGGCCATTTACAGTTTGAGCATGGGTCGATTTAAGTTTCTAGTCGTATGATGTTTGCATGTCAATGTTTTCTCGGATTTAGGTCGGGTGATTTTCGGTTTTGGTGAACCGATTATCGATCCAATATGATTTTTATTGAAAAAGAAACATCTTGAAAAATATGGCCGGTTTGGTTTCTGGTCCACTTTTGGGTGAAGCTTTTAGGATGTCGGTTCAGGTAAGGGTCCTGGTCATTCGGTTCAAGGTTCGGGTCGATTTTGCTGGGTTTGTGTAAGTTAAGAGGATAATAACCAGCAATAAGTATCAAGCGATGTCTAGAAAACTTCCTTGCACAATATATGCTCCACAGACATTGTTTCACAGACAATGGTGTTAGTTGTGCAATTTATTAGGTGCTCCCGCAGCACGTGCTCCAGATCCTATAATTGTTCACTCATATGTATTAGGTTGTTCACTCTGATTGTTATAATTGTTCACTCTGATTCATATAATTGTTCACTCGCAAGTATCTAGAGCACATGCTCCAGGTGCATGTAATATATATTGTGTTAGTTGAGATAAAACTGCCTGCGTCTAGATCTCTGTATACCCTTGAGGGGGACCCACATTGGGAGGTATTGACTGTACTACTTTAGCCAACTACTATTTCATGGAAAAGATGTCTAGCGAAGCATTTTTGCTTTAATCCATTACAAAGAATCATGAACCATAATACTAATTGTATATCTAGGCATGTCCACACTCAAAAAATAATTAATAAGTCGGGTCTTCCAACTCTCTTGAAGAAGCGAAAGAATCGATGTTATTTGGGATAGAAAGTTGTTCATGAATTTACTGCTCTAATCTTATAAATTATAAATCAGATGCATACAATTAAGACAAAAGATCAAAATTGCACATAAAATGAGAGAAGAGAGCTTACATGCTATTGGAGATCAATTTTGGGGTAGAAACCATTGATAGACATTCCGCCATCAATGCAAATAACTTGACCAGTAATGTAAGCAGCTGCAGGGAGGCAAAGGAACGCCACTACTGATGAAACTTCTTTTGGATCTCCAAGACGTCGAAGTGGAGTTACAGAATAAACCTCCTCCAGATACTCTTCATTGCTTAAAACCTGAGGATCAGACATCAAGCTAATGAACTTTTACTTCACAGATGTCTTACACTACAGATGTGGCATCTACCGATGCACATTAACACCGCCATGTAACAATATGCATGCAAAACATAGCTTCACACGTTATATCAACAATTAAAGTAGGAAGGAACACGAATGAGTGCCTTGATATTTTCCGGAAAAGTCACACACCATTACCATAGTGTAGGCACTAGCACTCATATCCTTTGGTGTATGCTGGGCAAACTTCAGATAGGTCAAATTCGGTCGAGAAATTGATGTCTGGACCCTGTTTGTTTGGGCAATTTGGATGGAACTAAATCCGGGTAAAAATTCGGTTCAGACAATAGAAAAAGATAAATATTGTGTCTGAATACTCGATCAATGCCGGAATTAAGACGAAAAATCTATGACCAAGGGTTTTCGGGTCGGACAAATTCGGGTATTGGGTCGGGCAAAAGTTTGCTAGCTCTATTTCGGTGTGCAGCCTCAAAACATCTCTTCTTTCAAATTGTTTTTGCAAAATTTTTCTTTGTGGAATTGTGGGTCTATCGGAATCTATCTCAGCACACATTTATGCTGGCTACGGTAAGGCAGCTTGCATCTGGATCTCTTCCCAGAACCCGCGTGAGTGGGACCCACACTAACAGTGTTGGTGCTGTAGTAATCAAATTAAGTGTGTGGCCTCAACAAATGATCAAACGAAATATCAGCAACATTGTATGATAACGACCTAACTTCTTAGATAGCATTAGCATTAAGCGCCCTACAGAAAAAGGTAAGTGCAACCATGACTGATTTCACTAGAGATCCGGTATGTAAACAGTATAATATACCTTTTCTACCAAAGAGGTTTTGATGTACCAAGGTGCAACTGCATTGCTCCTAATATTGTCCTTTGCCCATTCACACGCCAAATTTCGAGTTAGCTGATTAATTGCTCCTGTAAAACCAGAAAACTTGTCAACATAAACATTCAAGTAGCATGGAACGGAAATTCATCAGTACTGATTCACCTTTAGTTGCTCCTTGAGCAGACATTGATTTCAGTGAAACAAATCCCGAGACAGAGGACATAAATACCACACTTCCGTAACCAGAGGCCTTCAAAAGAGGATAAGAAAGCTGGCTCAAATGGAAAACAGATTCAAAGTTGGTAGTCATCAAAGTAGAAAACTCTTCTGCTGTGAACTCCACCATTGGTTTCCGTATATTTGTGCCCACGTTGTTGACCTGTGCCACATGCAACCAAAATGTGTAATTCATTCGGTGCTCCGGGAGCATAAGGAGCAGTGGTTGTTCGCTAGCTTGTTTTGTTTTGTTCACTCATCAAATTAAAATTGTTCGCTGCGGAGAATTGCTTTGGGCGTATGTAATATATATTGACCAAAATCTAGAGCTCAGAGCTTACTTCACATTCAATGAGGGCAACCATTGTAAACTAAAGCAGCCAAATCATCACACAAGTATAACTCAGTCTAAGTAAACTCATAAATCATAACACTTTTAACCAAATGGACAACTTGATGAGGATATGCTCTCATTGGAGTATTACTTGTACATCCCAATTCACCCTTCTTGGAAGCCTCGTCTCCTCAGACTAACAACTCCACATCGTAAACCCACATGAAATTAGGAGACTTGCATTTAGAGCTCCTTTTGAATATCGGTGAAACGCTTAAATCCAATACCCCAAGAGTCCAGCACCAAAACAAGGTTTGGTCATGTTGCGGGTCCGATGTAGCGGTCTTACCCTTGCATTAAAAGAGATAAGAAAAGAGACTCATTCCGGTTGACCCAAGATTTTAAAATCATTCACTACCTAGTACCTACTACGACCCCATGGAAAAGAAATAGAAGCAGTTTAGAGCAGTGAAATGCTTAAATGACAACAAATGTAAAAAGCAATCTAACAACAGCAGTCAAATCAGTGGCATTTCCCTTGCTTTCTTCATATGGGGTAAAAGCATGAACTCTCAAACACATACAATGAACTCTCAAATGAAAGTCAATGTTTGATGATGAACCAAACTTCAGTGTCAAATTGAGCTAGCGCTGGCAAAAATCCGGGTTCGGGTAAATCCGAGTCGGACAATGCCAAAATTCGGACGAGAAATTCATGTCCGGACCCGGTTTTGTTTCAGGTCAAACCGGGTCGGACAATTCGACGAAGCTAAAATCGGGTTCGGACAATAGAAAAAAGAGAAATTTTATGTCCGAATATTCGGTCAATATAAAAATTCGGACGAAAAATCTATGTCCAAACCCGTTTTTCCGGGTCGGACAATTCGGGTAATCCGGGTCGGACAAAATTTTGCCAGCTCTAAATTGAGCACATAACTACACTTAAAATGGTGAATATAAGCAGATAGGAGAGACTTACAAGGATGTTAAGTCTGCCATTGAAATCAGATGAAACATTCTCCAAAAGCTTCTCTCTTTGCTCCCTGAAGGAAACATCACAAACTGACCCAGTAACCCTAAACCCTTGATTTCCCCAATCCTTCAAGCAATTATCAAGCTCACCCTCATTTCGAGCACAAGTATGAACCTCAGCTCCAAAACCCACTAACTCTTCTACAATTGCGCGCCTACAAATTCATCCAAAACAAAAACCCCCAAAAAAGAAACTAAATAAACTTCCAACAAGATCAAAACTTGACCACAATGCAGAAACTTGAATCAAATTCCACAATCAAATATGAAATGGGTACAGTGTTAAAGAAGAAACCCTCAATTCTCGACAGTAACAGGCCTGCAAAATTTGCACAAAATCGATTTCGCAACCAAAGATGAGATGAGGATTAGGGTTAAAGAGAAAACCCAATTCCGCGAGTGCCTCCGGTGACTAGGGCAGTCATTCCTTGAAGAGACCAACGGCTATCTCCTCTTCTGCTGCTACTGAGTAAGCTGTCATCGTTTCTGGTAGCGGTTACTACGAGGCGATTCGAGCGGGATTTGCGGAGATTTGGATCGATTTTAGAGAAAATGAATGCTGGAATGAGGGATGATTGCTGGGAAATGGATTGAAAATGAAGAGGATTTGAGGTGGGTTTGGTGATGGTTAGTGTCATTTTGGAGCTCAATTTTGCAATTCTGCTCGAAAATGACGTGAATGAATTTGATTATTTGAGGTGGGTTTGTGTTTTTCACTGGAAGTTGATCAAATAGGAGTAATTGTGCTTTTAAATATTCCGTTTTTAAATAAAGTAATATATTCGAAATTTGAAATACTCAACCCAAAGTGATTGTAGGGTTTTCGGCCAATCAGATTAAAGAAAAAAAAATCGATTTAAAAATACAGTAAGAAATTCCCGCCCATGAAATAATAATAAAAAAATCAATTTTAAAAAAAATAATAAACAAAAAATCTAATCATATTAAAAGTCTACCCTATCTAATTAGAAGTCTACTTCCCACCCCAATTAAGACTCTAACTCCACTCAAATCTAATTAGAGGACTCTATCTCTCACCCAAATTTAATTAGGACTCTACCTCCCGACCTAATATATAAACGTCAAAACATATTTCATTTTCTTCCAATCTGTCAACTATTAACATTGGAAGCAACTATTGAATTCTCGACAAATCTGTAGATACAAACATGTTAGTTTTCGAAAAGTACTATTTCCTCGTCAACTCCACCATATATTTCGTTTTTTTTATTTTCAAATCAAATATTGCTTCATATTCTATATATATCTCTTTCTTCTCTCTCTCCATGCACTCTACCCTAATTTCGTTCTTGCTTCCGTTTCTCTATCTATGTCTTTCTCTCTCTCAAACCAAGAGCAATATGCATATCAATTTCTCTCTGATTTTAGCAAATTACTACTCGAGATTTGACACTTTCATGGTTTTCTGAAGTTCGACGCTTCCGAAACCTATCCACAAACCAAGAGCAGTATGCATATAAAATTGTATATATAACATTGCAACCAAATTTCTGTATATAGGAGAGATATTGGTTGCCTTTGTTTTTATTTTCCTGCTGGAGAAATTTAATTTTACGTCACGCTTGAAGAATATACATTAGATATTGATGCTCCCTAATATTTGTTGCTCTTTGTTTCATCAAATTGAACAATTGTGTACCCGTAAAATATTTGTTTGTTGTGATTATTCTTTGGACTGTTTAAAATACACTTACAGTAAGACTATGCATATCTCTCAAATCAAATTCATTTAGTCTTTAGGGTTGGGTTGATTGATTGATATTTTTCCAAGAATTTGTGGGGTTTTATGTGATGCAAAGATATGTTTGTGTAAAAGTAAAATGTCGTTTTGTCATCATATATAAATCCTAATTCTTTTATCTTAGTTTATATTTGGACAAGTTGTAAATAATCTACCTTCTATTAATGATATGTTAATGTGAATCCGAACAGGTTCTCCTGGTGTACGAGTGACACTAAAGGTGAAACATCAAGGCTACAATGCTAGAATTTAGGAAGCTCGCTATATAAGAAAATTTGATGGACATCAATTGTGTATAATGGAGATTGTTCATAGATTTAAAAGGAATATTTTTTTACTAAAACACTACATGCATTAAGGAATTCATTCAAGCATCATATGTGTATAGATAATATTTTGCATGGATCATATATGGCTATGTATGAGATTTGATATTGATGTATATAGGGTTCAGTGAATTTTTTTCTTTCGTTTACGACATGATAATAAAGGTCGTTACCCTTTCATCTTCGACTTATATGATATTGTTTATGAATAAAGTAATGTCGCATACTTCTTTCCAATGAAATAATAGGCAATGAACGATTTCTAAATTATGGGTAATTAATTGGAATTTGTCTCTGTAAATTGCAAGATGTAGGGTAAGATTGTTACATTCAACCACTCCATTTCCCACCTAGGCAAGATTTCGCAGTATTGGTTTTTATCATTCCAAGTCGCTTTTTTTTTTTTTACTTTGAGAATGTCTGGTAATATATTTATTTTTTTTAAAAAAAATAACATATTTATTTTATTTATTTTATACTATTTAAAATTTTAAATATCCCGTGCATCGCACGGGTTAAAGACTAGTTTAATTACATTTTAATCATTGATCATTTATAAATTATAATGAGTTACAACATAAAATTAATATTATTGTAATTTTTAGTACAATGTCTTTCTAACTATGGTTTCATATTTTAATTCATTATAATTTGTAACTTGTAAATAATCAACAGTAAAGTTAAGTCAAATTAACATTCATTTAGAGATGGAGGTAGTACTTACTTAAAACTAAGTGTTAAGTTTTTAAAAAAGTTCAGTAGTATTTAGTGTGAAATTGATCATAAATTTATTGATATTATTGTAAAATTCATCGTTATTATTCAATTTATCAATTTTTCATACAAATTCATGGTATAAAACATTTGACCTGTTTTAATATATGGGGTGGATTAAGTAGATCCACCACGGCGTATAGTATAACTTGTGCAATAGGAGTGTTTGGATTAATATCCATTAGAATTTTTGGACGCTAATATACTGAACTTTTGGGGTATTGGACAATAATACACTGTACTTTGACTTTGGACAATAATGCACTGAATTTTGAGGGGTGTTGGACAATAATGCAGTTGAAACAATTTCGACGGTGGTTGACTTAATGACGATCTTACATAACAAACTGAGAAGATGAATAGGCTAAATAATATCTAAATTTATGACATGTGAGCTAATTTGCACAAAAAAATGTGATTTTATACAACTACAACAACTATCTCTCAACGGAAACACGTTTAAACAAATGTGATTTTATGTTATTTATACTCTTTTCAAAGTTGATTCTCTTTACTTATGTCTGTTAGAATTGAGCATAGCTGATGTTGTTATTTTATTTTCTTATTTTCTGTTTTGGGTTGTTTTTCGTTGAGCTGAGGTGGCAGGCAGGTTGTTGGTGTCTGTGTATATAAGCCTTGTCTGCTTTCCTTTTCTGCTCAGACGAATACATTGTATTCTCTCAAGAAATCAGATCTGTATCTCATTCTTCCTTCATCCCATATTGTTTTCCTTGATTTTGTGTTTCAACAAAGAGGTGGATCTTTTCATGGTATCAGAGCCAATATTGGCTAAAGATCCTTTGCCTCGCTTCCCAATTTCCCCAATTTTTGTAGAATTGATTGCCGCATCTGCTTCACAAATCAATTAACACCATGAGCGAAACCCCCAAAACCTCGAAGCCCTCTTTCATGCCCGATCCATGCGACCCTCTGTACATTCACCCTTCTGACCAGCCGGGAATGTCGCTCGTCGCTGAACTCTTCACCGGAGATGACTTCGACACTTGGAAAAGATCGGCTACCGTCGCTCTCTCCGCCAAAAACAAAGTTGCCTTTGTCGACGGTACTCTTCCGATGCCAGCATCAGACGACCCTCGACTTCCTTATTGGAAGAGAGGGAACGATATGGTCCTCTCATGGATCCTGAATTCTTTGCAAAAAGATATTCGTGATAGCGTGCTGTACTCCACAATTGCACGAGATTTGTGGAATGAATTGGTAGAGAGGTTTGGCCAAGCGAACAAAGCAAAATTGTACTCAATTCAGCAAAAAGTATCGAGACTCACTCAAGATTCGATGGATATTGCCAGTTATTACACCAAGGCGAAAAAGCTGTGGGAAGAAATTGGGGCGGTAAACAATTTCCCAGCTTGTCAATGTGGGAAGTGCACCTGCAAACCCCAAATTAACAAGCAGTTTGAAGTGTTTTTCGAAGAACAGAAGCTTATGCAGTTCTTGATGGGATTGAACAGCAGCTACACAAGCATAAGGGGAAATATACTGATGATGAGTCCTTTGCCATCCCTTAGCCAAGTATATGCTATCTTGTCTCAGGAAGAAAAACAAAGACAAGTGAGAGACCAGTCAACCTTTCTGAGTGACTCAACATCCTTTTATGTCAACAAAGTTCCTCAAAGGAATCAGCCAGAAGCAAGAACTACAGAAAAGAAGCAAGAAACGAAGAAGGAAACTTTATTTTGTGACTTCTGCAAGAAAACTGGCCATACCATAGACAGATGCTTTAAAATCTATGGATATCCTCCCAAGAATCAGAACCAAAATCAAAATAGACAACAAGGCAGGCCTCCTCAGCAAAACACAAGGAAAGCTGCCAATGTAGCCTGGCAAGATGTGGACAGATCAGCCACAAAGGAAGATGGCGCTGGGACCTCTTCATCCTTCAAGATAAATAAAGATCAGGCTAAGCAGCTTTTAAGTCACCTCCTGGATACTCTCAACCATGAGTCTTTGAACTCCAATTCTAAGTCTGAAACAGACTCGGTGTCAGGTAATTCTCATACTGCCTCTTTCAATCATGTATTGAACACTGTTGCATGTTATTGCAAATTGACTGAAAATGACTGGATATTGGATTCTGGTGCAAATGACCATATGTGTGGCAATAAAGATGAAATGTGCTCCCTAAGATACTTAAGTGAACCTGTTAATGTTCTTCTGCCTGATGGGAATAAAGTCATAGTCAGTCAAATTGGAGAATTACCTCTTGCTGAAAATCTTGTTCTAAGCAATGTCTTGTATGTTCCTCTTTTTAAATTTAACTTGATATCTGTCAAAAGCTTGTGTAGACAATTACAATGTACTATTAGCTTTAGTGAAAGTAAATGTACAATGCATGCCCCTTCATTGAGGAGGCCAGCGGCTCTTGGTAGAGAGACAGATGGTCTGTATTTTTTGGACAAAAAGTTACTGCAAGATCATCTTAATACTTCAAGCGGCAATAGTGATAATAGAATTGTTAAATGTGAGCAGTTTTTGGCTTCTGTTAAGAGCAGCATTTGGCATGAACGATTAGGGCATATGTCAAGAGATAGAATGAAAATGTTGCCCATATGTACTACCCTTCCTTACTTTGATTCAAATAAATGTGATGTTTGTCATAAAGCCAAACAAAAGCTGCTTCCATTTCAAAATAGTACTATTTCATCCACTAAGTGCTTTGAATTGATTCATGTCGATACTTGGGGCCCCTTTCACACAACAACTCATTCTGGGCAAAAGTATTTTTTAACCATTGTAGATGATTATTCAAGGTGCAATTGGACTCACCTTATGACCATAAAACAGGAAACCTTTGGTATATTACAATCTTTTGTGGCCATGGTGAGGAACCAATTTAATACTAATGTTAAGAGGTTTAGATCTGACAATGCTTTAGAAATAGGGAAAAGTAATCGAGCAATTGAATATTTCATTGAAAAAGGCATCCTCCATGAAACAAGTTGCACACAAAGACCACAACAAAACGGAGTGGTAGAGAGAAAACATAGACATTTGTTGGAAGTTGCCCGGGCTCTTATGATTCATTCTGGAATGCCCTTAAGATTTTGGGGAGATAGTATTTTGACAGCTACTTACCTCGTAAATAGAATTCCCACTCCTTTGTTGAGAAGCAAAACACCCTTTGAAATCCTTTTTGGGAAAGAACCACCATATGATCACCTTAAGGTTTTTGGTTGTTTATGTTATGCCAGTACTCTTAAAGGAGGCAGGGATAAGTTCCAACAAAGAGCAGAGAAATGCGTTTTTGTTGGGTACCCTCAGGGAAGAAAGGCTTACAAACTTTATTCTTTGTCCTCTAATAAATTCATTGTTTCTAGAGACGTTGTGTTCCATGAATCAGTTTTTCCCTATAAAACAGAAAATCATCTTGCAGAAAACAACCTCATAGAACACACAAATTGTGTCACTGAGTTTGTTTTTGATGATTCTACTATTAATGGTTCTGATGATTCTACTGCTAATGATTCTGAAATTTTGAGAAATGTTGGAACTCAACAGGAAGATAATGCTTGTCCTGAACCTAACAACATTAATGGTTCCCAGAACTTGAGAAGGTCTAATAGAATTCACAAACCACCTAGTTATTTGGATGACTACGAGACTTGTTTGTCATGTATAACTAACCTACATTATACTCCAAGAACTGTGTCTTTTTCTGGTAGTGCTAACAGTGATGCAAGATTAAGTGAATACTTGGATACACATGAACCAAGTTCCTATGAAGAGGCAAACAATCACCCAGGCTGGAAGGAGGCAATGCAACAAGAATTAAAAGCCATGCATGATACTAATACTTGGGATATTATGAGCCTTCCAGAGGGAAGAAAGCCTATTGATAGCAGGTGGGTTTACAAAGTGAAGCATAAGGCTGATGGAAGTGTGGAAAGACTAAAAGACAAGCTCGTTGTAAAAGGTTTCACACAAAAAGCTGGTATAGATTACACCGAGACCTTCTCTCCAGTCGTAAGGATGACAACCATTAGGGCTTTGATTACTGTGGCAGTGAAGAGGGGATGGAAGCTTTCTCAATTAGACATAAATAATGCTTTTCTCCATGGTGATCTTCATGAAGAGATCTACATGAAGATTCCTCAAGGGGTGCAAAGCAAGGTCCCTAATGGTGTTTGCAAGCTAAGGAAGTCCATGTATGGTCTAAAACAAGCCTCGAGGTAATGGTATGCAAAGTTAATTGAGGTCCTATATAAAAGGGGTTACAAGCATTCGGAAAATGATTATTCCCTTTTCTACAAAAGGACAGGGAACAGATCCATTTATTTGGCAATTTATGTTGATGATATTCTCATGACTGGTGATGATACTAAAGAGATGGAAATTTTGAAAGGATATCTGGATAAGAATTTCAAGGTCAAAGACCTAGGTGAGGCAAGGTACTTTCTTGGAATGGAAATTGTGGGAGTTGGGGAAGGCTTAATTTTGACACAAAAGAAATTTACTAAGGAAGTTCTACATGAGTTTGGAGCGGACGAACTCAAGCCAGCAGTTTCCCCCATGGACATCAATGTCAGACTTTCAATAGATGAAGGTTCACCTGTATCTGATCCATCTTTGTACAGGAAACTGATAGGGAAGCTAAATTTTCTGGTTAACACCAGACCAGATATAGCTTTTACCGTTCAGCATTTAAGCCAGTTCTTGAAAAATCCAACAGATTTACATTGGTCGGCTGCTGTGCATGTTTTGAAGTATTTAAAGGGTAACCCAGATTTGGGAATTATGATACATAGAGATGATGATTTTACTCTCCAAGGCTATAGTGATTCTGATTGGGGAGCGTGCAAGCACAGTAGGAGATCAATAAGTGGATATGTTATTTTTCTTGGAAATACCTTGGTTTCATGGAAATCCAAGAAGCAACAAGTTGTTTCCCTTTCTTCAGCAGAAGCTGAGTATAGGAGTTTGAGAAGGTTGGTTTCAGAACTAGCTTGACTGAGTAGGTTATTCTCTGAACTTCAAGTTGATTCTATAACCCCAATTCCTGTTAAATGTGATAGCCAAGCTGCTATTTACATAGCACACAACCTGGCATTTCATGAGAGAACAAAACATGTGGAAATAGACTGCCACTTTGTGAGGGAGAAGCTTGTTGAGGGTCTGATTTTGCTCAGACATGTTCCCACAAATTTGCAGCTTGCGGATATCATGACAAAGGGTCTTCCAGGGACAAAACATCATCAAATCTTGGGCAAACTGGGATGTTTATCACCCACCAATTTGAGGGGGGGTGTTAGAATTGAGCATAGCTGATGTTGTTATTTTATTTTCTTATTTTTTTGTTTTGGGTTGTTTTTCGTTGAGCTGAGGTGGTAGGCAGGTTGTTGGTGTCTGTGTATATAAGCCTTGTCTGCTTTCCTTTTCTGCTCAGACGAATACATTGTATTCTCTCAAGAAATCAGATCTGTATCTCATTCTTCCTTCATCCCATATTGTTTTCCTTGATTTTGTGTTTCAACAAAGAGGTGGATCTTTTCAATGTCTGTATTAGCTGACATGTCATAAATTTAAATATTTTTGGACCAATTGATCTCCTCCACCTGCTACGTAGGATTGCTACCAAGTCAGCCACTGTCGTAATCGTTATGAGTGCATTATTGTTCAACACCCCCCCAAAGTACAGTGCATTATTGTCTAACGTCAAAGTTCAGTGCATTATTATCCAATACCCCAAAAGTTCAATATATTAGCATCCAAAAACCCTATCCATTAATATGTCTAGAAGGTCAAAATTGTCACTGAGACTTTTACGGTTAATATGTATAGAAAATTTTTACTTCCAGTAAAAATTGAACCTTAGAAGAGTTTGGAAGATAGGTGTGGTTAGAAACTTTTCTGCACTTCTTTAATACTCGAATTAGCCTTTTATGTGAGAAAATTCCATACAGGTTTTTCAAACTTTTGTTGGATACCTCATATCCTTTACCTATAATAAAAAGGGCAGTTGAGTGTTGTTGTTGTGCTGCTAGCTTGCTTGGCTACTCGTTTGGGCTTCAATTTCTTAATGGGCCAGCTTCATGATTTTATTGTTGTCTAATTGGACCGCAGCTGTAATGATAACATGTGTCCATTGTTTCAGTTCTAATACCCATCCCTTTCTCTCTCCTGTTTTCATCTCTGCCTGCAGTTCCCTGTTTCTCTTTCTTGCTTATTCATCAGTTCCTTCCCTTCTCCTCACTGTCCGTTTGTTCCTGGAAATCTTTCATCTTAGCTCTATCACCCTAACATGTGCCAAGCTTGACATTCATCTCCCACGTACACTTCACTGTATTTCTCTTTCTTCCTCCTTACCTTGTTGCTTTTCAGCTTCTACCTTGATTCCTAATTTCAGCTGGTAAAATCTTTGGCCAACAAACACAGTACATCCGCTCTTCTCACCAACGGTCGTTCAGTTGAAACTCACTGTTCGTCAACGCTGCACGGTTGTCGTCTTTGTTCTCTCGGTTTAACATCTCAGGTACCAATAATTTTGTATTGCCATTTAGTTTGGTATGAATTATCTCTGTTAATTATTTAGGATTGATTTATTTGAGAGTAAAAGAAATTGGAAAAGTTTAGTAGTTTTTAGATTTCTCAATTAGGGTTCATCATATATGCCTCTGTAATTATTTTTGAACAAAAGAAATTGGGAAGAATTAGTAGTCTTAGAGTCGTTCATAGATGTCTTTATAATTACTCAAATATGCTCAATTTGCCCTTTTTTTTTGGTTTCTTGGTCCTCATTTTTTGGTGTTGGTTGCCCCCTTTTCTGCTTATTATCTTTCCTTTTGAGAGTTTGGTGGCGTAGAAGTTGCACTTTTGTTTCAAATCCCAATTCGAGAATGATTTATGTAGTTGCTGTTGTGGTAATTTCTCTTTTATGTATTTGGAATTGTGGGCTGTATTTGGAATTCCAGGACCAAGTGGTGGTCAATGGGCACTGGAACCCATAATTAGTGATATTTCCAGAATGCAAGTTCATGTGCAACACAAAGAAAGGATGGATGATGGCATCACGCATTTGGCATGCATTTTCATTATTTTTTTCGTAATTGATAATGGTTATTTCTCATGTGTTACAATTACATCTCCATAGAGCAGGTTGGGGCATGTGAGTAGTAAATTTGATGGAATGAGAAAAAGTATGATCAAAAGCAATTACAAAAAAGTTGAAAAACTCATAGTTACTTGCAAAAAGTACTGCAATTTATTAGAATATTAGCATAAAAAAGAAGCTTTAATGAAGCTTTGAAATTGTTTCTTTAAAATTATATTTATCAAACACCTAACATTTGAATGGACTTTTAAAATTAAATCTACCAAACATCAAACAATTTCTACAGAAATTGTTCCTAAGAAACTGTTTTTAAAAAATTACATTTGAGAAGTTACAGCTTAGCCAAACAAGTCTGGTCCAGGAGGTGGTGTTTCATAGATGAGGTGACAATTAGTGACGGCAGTACATACTAAAAATGACAACTGTAATACGATGTACATTATAATTTTGCGGAGAAGCAGGGCAAAGAAATAGATTTTGGTTTCTCTTATCTCTTAATAGTTATAGGAGTACTATCATAGCATTCCTAATCAAGAAAATAATAGGTTTTAACTTTTTTGTTTTTTCAAAAAATAATAGGGTTTAGATTGATTTGTTGATCATATCCCAACTTCTTTGGTATTGCATATAATGTTGCTAGCTTAATGATTATATTTCTATGTGTTTGACGCAAGTGATTAGGTTTCTGTTTCAAGTATTTAACTTACAGATTAGAATATATTGGTTTCATGTCTGCCAATATAAATATGGTGTTTCCAGGTTACAATGCATTCATTTTTTAATTTTTCAAACTTTATTTTTGATTTATGTGATACTTTACTTCGTCTGATAAAACAAACTACATCTTAGTCATCGTAGGATAACCTCTGTTCTTGTGTTATTTTTTTTTAAGTGTCCTATTTTCTTTGTGTGAGATATTATGAGCATTTCATTTTGTAGCCCCAGTATTTTGTATTGATTATTTGGATTAAGGATCTTTAGAAGGTAAAAGTTATGTCTTCATCATCCTAATATGATCCTGCTATGATATGCATTTATGATATGTGCCTATGAATTTATGTTATGTACTTATAAGTTTCTTTTATTTGTCAAATGTTTCAAGTAATTTTTTCTATGTTATACTTCGGTGTATTGATAAAATTTTAATTATAATAGATGGATAAGTTGCCTGAACAAAGTGACAAAACAGAGGGCACAACTAACAACGACAGTAACAGCTTTCGCAAGAAAGCAACAACGACAAGGACAAGTTGCAAAGATCATATAGAAGTATCAGGTACTAGCTGTGTCCCGCACCTATGTTCGTTGGTTCTCATGTTTTCTATATTGACTTGCATAATTGAACTAATTGTATGTTTACTAGGTGTGCTGGTCAACACCACCAATGAAAAAATATGTTCATTACAAAACAAACACGTTACTCAATGTAAAAGAACTTGGTATTCTGTATTATCTCTAGATAAAAAACAAGAAATATGTAAAAGAAAGAGAGAATCATATCAACAAAGGAAAAAAAATGACGCAGGTTCTTTAAAAAGATCTTGGTATTCTACTCTTACTGATGAGAAGAAAGAACAAATACGAAAAAAGAGAAGAGAAGCATACCGCAAAAATAAGGAAAAAAGAAGTGTAATAGTTAATATCACTAATCAGTGCTCTACAAAAGAGTTGTATACATGCATAAATGCAACACATGAGCCTGAAAAGAAGACTAGGTTATATAGTAGCAGTATACGTATTCAAGAACCGCTGCCAAAAGGTACCTATTTAACTTGCGTATGTACTTAATATTTATTTGATGTATTTATAGTAAGTTCTTTTTTTTTTTTTTTGTTTTTTGAAAGGTGGGAATGCTCAGAAACTCCATGACACTTCTATAGAAAAGGGCAAGACACATGTTAGCTACTATAGCTCCTTTGAGATAGGTTAGCTTTCTCATCTCCCGATGACACTATTTTTCGATTTTATTTTGTCTCTTGATTTCGAAGAAGCTTAGAAACTCCTAATTTGTTTCATATAGGTTCAACATCATCCTCAACTCATAACTATGGTTCCTCTATACATAATTATGTAACGAATAACCAGAAGAAAACAAAAAGAAATGTTGTCAATGACACTAATCTTTTAATGAATATTCCTCAAGTACCAACACGTTTGCCTTCTGTTAAACCTTGCAAGCATTGTGGAGCTAAAAAATTTTACGGTGAGCCAAACGGGTTTTGTTGCAATGATGGTGAAATTTTATTGGCTGTAAATGATGCACCCAATGAATTATACGACTTATATACATCATCTTCTGAAGATGCAAAGCAATTTCAAACATATGTTAGAATTTACAACAATACATTCGCTTTCACATCTTTTGGAGTTAGATATGACAAATCTTTATGCAAAAGAAATAAAGGTATTTATACATTTCGTGTTCAAGGACAAGTATATCACTTTATTAATGAATTGATACCCAACAACACACCGCCTTCATATTTACAACTATACTTCTATGATACTGAACATGAAGTTCAAAATCGCATGAATCTTTCAAGTAAACTAAATTCAGCTGTACTACAAAAGCTTATCAATATTCTAAGACTGAATCCATATGCTTTTTTCTTTCGAACACTTAAAAATGTCCCTGAACTAGAAACTCAGAAAATAGTAATAAGAGAAGATTCAAATTTAGACCAACGAGTCTATAATACTCCTACATCTTCTCAAGTCGCAGCTATATGGACAGAGAATGATGAATGCCAACAAATAAAGGAAAGAGATATCATGGTCTATAACCATGCTGGCTTTAGTTATAAAGTTCGACATTATTATGGTTGTTATGATCCTTTACAGTATCCTTTGTTGTTCCCATATGGAGAGACTGGGTGGCGCGAAGGTATACAGAAAAAGGAACATTTCCAAAAGGGCTCGACTTGTAGGACCCAACTGACGATAAATGCGCATGAAGTGAGTGACGTGGAAAATCTTTTACGGAAAGAAGAGGAAGGTAATATATGAGAATTTAACATTTGCGAAAAATTTCTTCTACTGCCACATGTTTAGAGTTGTGTTAATTTATTTGCTTTATTCTCTTTACTTATGTAGTTTTACAGAAGGGAAGACGTCCAACAAAAAAGAGAAAGAATGTCTCATGCAGAGAGTACTACTGTTACATATTGCAAATAAGACCTTACAGTAAGTCAATTTTACTACATGCAAAACGTCTTCTTCAACAATATGCTGTTGACATGTATATTAAAGTTGAAACGTCTAGATTAGATTATTTTCGAAATAAACAGGCAGAAATAAGAGCTGATCTTTATAAGGGAATTGCTGATAGCATAGCAAGTGGTGAAACACATGGATCTAAAGTAGGAAAAAGAATAATCTTACCGTCGTCATTTATTGGTGGCCCAAGAGATATGAGAAAAAGATACATTGATGCAATGTCCTTGGTACAACGGTTTGGAAAGCCTGATATATTCTTAACAATGACTTGTAATCCAAATTGGCAAGAAATAAAAGAGGAGTTACTTCTTGGTGAACAAGCACAAGACCGACCTGATCTTGTTGCCAGAATATTTCACTCAAAATTACAGCAACTAAAAGATGAACTGCTTAAAAAACAAATTTTCGGTCCAACTGCTGCATATGTATATGTTATAGAAGTTCAGAAAAGAGGCTTACCACATGCTCATTTCTTGCTAATTCTAAAGTCATCGAGTAAACTTACTTCTCCTGAACAATATGATGGTATTGTCTCTGCTGAAATACCTAACAAAGAAGATAATCCACATTTATACTCAGCCGTTATCAAACATATGATGCATGGACCATGTGGCTGTTTGAAAAAAGATAATGTCTGCATGAATAAAAAAACTGGACGTTGTAAGAATAAGTACCCCAAAGAATTTTGCTCCATAACTACTCATGGCACAAATTCATATCCAAAATACAGAAGACATGACGATGGAAGTAGTGCACAAGTACGTGGTGCTACTTTAGATAATAGATGGGTAGTACCTTACAATCCTTACTTACTTGCTATGTTCGATTATCATATCAACGTAGAAATATGCTCAACAATAAGTGCTGTTAAATATCTATACAAATATATATATAAAGGTCATGATCGAGTAGCCTTTCAGATACTCTCTCAACATAAATCTGAGGAAGTTGATGAAATTGTTGATTTTCAAAATGCAAGGTGGATTTCTCCTCCTGAAGCTATGTGGAGAATTTATGGGTTCCGCTTAAATGAGATGTATCCTTCAGATAAAGCTTGCAACTACATTTAGAAAATGAGCAATGCGTTACATTCAAAGACAACAACGATCTTACTTATCTCATTAATGACAACTTACTATGTAAAACACCACTCCATGAATACTTTGAAATGAACAAACTGATCCAAATGCAAGAAAACTACTCTACAAAACTTCCCAAAACTACGTTTGGGATCGAAAAATAAATTTTGGCACCTAAGAAAACAAAGAGATGTAATTGGACGAGTTATAGCCGCCACCCAACACAAGGTGAAAGATATTATTTGCGTTTACTTAACCACGTTAAAGGAGCAACATCATATAAAGATCTAAGAACTTATAATGGAGTAGTAGCATCTACATATCGCTAAGTCGCATTATTACATGGATCAAGGTAACTGATCACTATCTTTATGAAAGCCTTGAAGAAGCATCGAATTATCAAATGCCATATACATTTCGCTTATTATTTGCTACTATTTTAGTTTATTGTGCTCCCAATGATCCGAAAGGGTTATGGAAAAAATACGAACAATCATTGACTGAAGACTACACAAAGATACCTAACATTACAGAACAAAACAAGAGAATTAGAGCATTACGAAATATTGGTTCCATATTAAATTCCATGGGAAAAAACATCAACGACTATTCTCTTATCGATCAAAAGATAAACTTAAATGAATATGACGAAGCATCCAAAGAAATTAATGATGAACTAAATGTAACAGTATCCGAGAAAGACCTTCTATCTATAAACACATTCAACCCTGAACAAAAGTTCGCATATGATACAATTATAAATAGGGTATTTTCAGAACGTCCAGGATCTTTTTTCATAGATGGTCCTGGTGGAACTGGAAAGACATATTTATATTGTGCTTTACTCGCTACTGTTCGATCAAAAGGATATATTGCACTAGCTACTGCATCTTCGGGAATAGCTGCGTCAAATTTACCCCTTGGTAGAACATCACACTCAAGATTCAAACTTCCAATTGATGTTGATGATAATACAACTTGTAATATTACTAAGGAAAGCAACATTGCCAAACTATTGAAAGCAGCTAAACTTATTTTATGGGATGAAGCTTCAATGGCAAAAAAACAATTAATCGAAGCACTCGATAGAACACTTCGAGATATTACTGATTGTTCTCTGCCATTTGGAGGTAAAGTAATTATATTTGGAGGAGATTTTCGTCAAGTGTTGCCTGTAAATCCAAAAAAGACCAGAGAAGAGCAAATTGAAACAAGTTTGGTGAAATCTTATCTTTGGCATGACTTAGAAAAACTAAAGTTAACACAAAACATGCGTGCCAAAGATGATCCCCTTTTCAGTGAATACTTACTATGTATTGGAAATGGAATAGAAAAAGTAATAATTGATGATGTGGTTGAATTACCATCCTACATGATATTACCATATACAGATGAAACCACATCTCTAGATGTCCTATCGCTAAATGTTTTCCCTGATTTACATGCATTTGCGACTAATCCAGAAAGTATGATGTCACATGCAATATTAACACCAAAAAATGATTATGTTGATGAGATAAACGAATTGCTTATAAACAAATTTCCTGGAACAGAAAGGATATATCATAGTTTTGATACTACTAAAGATCCTACTCAACAAGGTGACCATGAAGATTTCATAAATAGTCTTACACCAAATGGACTTCTCCCGCTTATCTTGAAATTAAAACAAAATTGTCCTGTCATATTACTGAGAAACATTGATCCCTGCAAAGGTTTATGTAATGGAACTCGTTTAATATGTCGAAGATTGGATAAAAATGTTATTGATTGTGAAATTGCAGTGGGATATCATCGTGGAGAAAGAGTATTTCTTCCTAGAATTCCCTTAGAACCTTCAGATTCGGAAAAAATTCCTATTCCATTCAAACGAACACAATTTCCCATAAGATTATGTTTTGCTATGACAATTAATAAAGCGCAAGGGCAAACTTTGCAACGTGTTGGTATATACTTACCACAACCTGTATTTTCTCATGGCCAATTATATGTTGCATTATCTAGAGCCAAAACAGCTGAATCAGTTAAAGTTCTTATAAAACCATTGCCTGAATATCCAACCAAGACATGCACAAAAAATGTGGTTTATCAAGAAATATTATCAGCAGCAAATAACTAAACAATATAGAATACCTTCGCCCTATGGAGGCTCAAACCATCTCTTAAAGATGTATGTTTATGTTCCAGTAGTTTTTCACTTGATTACTGCATCCATGAGTCATCTCATCTGTCATGTGTTTGCATTTGTCATAGGACCTAAGCAAAAATTCCATTGATGGTTGCGTGCCAACAAGATTTAGTAATCCTCTAATTAATATTGATTTCTGAGTATCCTCATATCGAAGATCTTGTCGACTACAACCGCCTGCCTTGGCTCAAAGCGTAACTAGAGCTACAATTTTGATGAATCGTCTTTGATGTGACTTTATTGCTTTTGCCCATTGTGATATATTTATGTAGGACTTTGTACTCCTCACTTCTCTGTGATTTATCAATTAAAGTTGTTGCTTCTCTTAATTTTACGGATTAGTTTGCTTTACTTCTTATGCACTAATTTTGGTAGTATTAGAGAAATGTTTCAAAGTGTCCTAATATATATATATATATATTCTTTAAAGTACAGTGCAAATAGTCCATACTACCTTTTGATCTTGTCAAAAGGTACACTTCAGCTGGCGTATAGTTCTACATGGTTGGATCTTATCTTTAATTTTGGATTTGCATCACTTGAATTGCTTATTTTGAATATGATTAGTTTGATAAGTTGCTGCTTAGATGGATTCGATCTATGAAACATGATATTTGACGCGATCCTGTTTTAAGATGTATACTGACTATTGAGGTATATACTGGGGCAATCGGTTTTGGTTTGAACTTCATGTAATTGAAAGTTTGGACTTGTAATGTGCAAGTCAACGTTTTGTCCTGATTGATTGTCCCTGACTCTTTTGGTCAGCATGTCCTGCTGACTGTTCTATCTTGTGCCTTATGTGTTGTTTATGTCTCTGATCAATTTGTAACATGATCTTTTAAAAATAGTGAAATTATAGCTGAAGTGTTCAATGCTTGTAGTAGCTAATGCTGGATTTGAAACTCTTCTAATTAAAAGGATTACAAATCATGATATTTTCAGGAAATCTTGTCTCTGATAGTTTCTATTTTGTTGCCTTGATGTGTTGGTTTTCTGGGTAGTATAATCAATAGTTTCTAAGCATATAATAAGTCGTAACTGAAGTTTTAAGCCGAGTTTGGGTGCCTTGATGTGTGATTAAGCTGACGTTAATTTTGGAATGATAAATGACAAATATGCTGTCACAAGTCGAGGCAGAACTTACATAGCAAGGGGTTTGTTGGAGTTGTTTTTATGTGTTTAATTAATATGCTGTATAGTAGCATTGGAGGACAAATGTTTGTTTTAAGGAGTTAGTTTCTTGAATTTGCCATTGTATAGGCATTGGATAAAATCAGATTTGAGAGCTCGGCAGACAAGAGCAAGCTCGATGCCCAGCCTGAGCTCTTCATTCACATTGTTCTTGACAAGGCACAAACACTCTGTCTATTATTGACAGTGGTATTGACATGACTGAAGCTGGTGAGTTTTCCTGATTAACTAATACTTCATTCATTTATATGATTCACATTTGGTTGGACTGAATTTTATGGTAATTTGTCAGCAACTGACCACGATCTTGTTCCTTTTTTGTGCAGATTAAATAGACAACCTGGGTACCATTGCCAGGTCTGGTACCAAGGAATTCATGGAAACATTGGCTGCTGGTGGCTGGTGTTGGTTTATACTATGCTTATCTTGTTGCCGAGAACGTCATTGTTACAACCAAGCACAACGATGATCAGTAATATGTCTGGGAATCCCAAGCTGGTGGTTTCTTCACTATGACCATGGACACCCCTGCTGATAAGCTTGGCAGGGATACGAAGATCACCCTCCACCTTCAGGAGGACCAGCTCGAGTACCTTGAAGAGCGTCGCTTCAAAGACTTGGTCAAGAAGCACTCTGAGTCCATCAGCTACCCAATTTCTCTCCGGGTTGCTTCAATATTGTACAAGGACGTGTTGTAGGAGTAATCCATTACCTTCTGGGTGGAATTGCCACAACATGGGCGTTCTTCTTAGCAAGAATTATTGCAGTAGGATAATGGCTAAGAGGATTTGAAAGGCATTATGGCATTAAGATTTCCAAGGTTTAGCCAAGGCTTAGCTCAGGACCCCACTACTTGTCATATTTGGTTTGGTATTGCTACCACACATGACTTCGAGAGGATGTTGATGAAGAGAAGGAAAAGGGAGAGAAGAAAAAGAAGATCAAAGAGGTCCCTCATGAGTGGAATCTTGTCAATAGGCAGAAGCCCATCTGGATGAGGAAGCCTGAGGAGATTACAAAGGAGGAGTATACTGCTTTCTACAGGAGTCTTACCAATGACTGGAAAGAGTACTTGGCAGTGAAGCACTTCTTTTAACATTAAGCTCTACAATCGCCAAACAACATTAAGCTCTACATTCGCCACGTCTTCATCATGGACAACTGTGAGTGTTTTCTAATTTAGTAGCTTAGTGATGATCTATTGTTACTTTTCACTGATGTTGCAAATTTGTCTTCGCAATTAATGATTAACCATTGGGATGACATGATGGCTGCCTGACTGTGAATAATTTGGTTATTATTTCTGCCAGTTCCATAGCAATCAGTGCAATTAGGTATATTGTTTGTAAAACTGTTTAGATGGCTGTCACAATAGAATCACCATCAATACCTTTTTACTATCATTGTTTACAGGCTTTAGAAACGTGTGTTATGTGTTCACACCATCAGTGATCATGAATCAGAGGTGCAAAACACCATATCAAGTAAAAGTTGTTCATCAATCAATTATTTGATGAATTGCTTCAGAATAAAAGTGATTCCCCGTATCTAAGTTTTGGGCGATTGTATGTCTGTCTATTTCTATCGACATCAGGCAACTATCTGCATTGTAGCACTACAAACACCAACTCAGTCTATCGCCCTAAAAATCAGGGCAGTATTGAGGTAACCTAATTTTATTTCATGTTTATATTCTTTTCCAGGTTATTAAGTATTTATTCATTTTCATCAATTTTATGTTGAATAAGTTACACCATTCATGCAAGTCACTACTTATGATAATTCAGACACCTATTCTTCTTTTTCTTTCCAGTTTCCATCATAAGCCGCTAAAGATTTGCCATTGTGAAGCTGTTCTAAAGAGAGTCTGTTTACAGTTACATTTAACCATTTTTTCTAGGTAATTTTCCTTTTCTTTCAAGCTTCCAATTTTGAACATATGCTTTCATGTAGTGTCACAGCTTCCAATTTTCCTTTTCTTCACAACTCTGTTAGCTCTCTCCATACGCTTTTGAACAACTCCGCTTGCTTCTTGGGCCAGTCTTTAATGCAACAATTTTGATGATATTAACAGCTTTTTACACCTTTTTGCACCGAATGCCCTACAAAAAAACATCACCAAATCAGGAGTATCCATAGAGGACATAGACAAAATCAGTAAGTATACTACCCAAAAAACCCACACATCAAGGCAACAAGATTTTTGCATTTTTAAAAACTTTACTGACTAGCAGTAACCATCAATACCCTCTTACTATCATTGTTTACAGGCTTTAGCAACATGTGTTCTGTTGACACCATCAATGATCAGGAATCAGAGCAGCAAAACACTATATGAAGAAAAAGTTGTTCATCAATCAACTATTTGATGAATTGCTTGAGAATAAGTTTTGGGTGATTGTATGTCTGTCAATTGTTATCAACGCCAGGCAACCATCTGTATTCTAGCGCGACAAATGCCAACCCAATCAATCGGATCAAATTATCGCCCTAAAAATCAGGGCAGAATTGAGGTAACTTAATTTTGTTCCATATGTATATTCTTTTCCAGGTTATTATGTATTTATTCATTTTGATCAATTTTATGTTGGATAAATTACACCATTCGATCATGCGAGTCACTACTTACAATAATTTATAGACCTATTCTTTCTTTTCTTTCCAGTTACCATCAAACTACTGAAGATCTGCCATCGCGAAGCTGCTAAAAAAAGAGTTTGTTTACAACTACAATTTTTGCAAGCTCCTACTAATCAAGTGTAACGCCCCAGAAATTCAATTATAGAAAAGTCAAAGTCAAACTAACGTTAACAGACAAAACTTAGCGGAAGACTTTCAAATTCAGTTTGGGCGTCACTGCCGTATCCCCGAAGGAATACAAGGCGAGAAAGGAAAACACAACTGTCTGCTAACGACAACTACTAACAACTCAACAAACTTTAAGAATTCATAACGAAAACAAAATAAAAGGTTCAAGGACTTCTAGACTCGTCGTCCTCACTTCTAACTCCCGTCCCCAGCATTTAGATCTTCACCTGAAATCAAAACATTTCAGAAAATGAGGGGGAAATCTCAATAATGTCTACCCCTAACGTTTAAAACAGTTTAAGTGCATTTCAATTCATTTTAGGGAGAGGGATCAAATCAAACATTTTACAAACCTTTAATCCCATATTGTTTCCTCAACCCATCCAATCCATATTTTAATTTGCGGGCGGGATACCAAATCCCTTAAAGTAACATCGCCTACCAAAGGCATCAAGAACATCGCCTACCAAAGGCATAAACATCGCCTACCAAAGGCATCAAGAACATCGCCTACCAAAGGCATCAAGAACATCGCCTACCAAAGGCATCAAGAACATCGCCTACCAAAGGCATCAAAATACTATCCTATATCAGGGAAGGAAGCCCTGATCTCCTGGTCCATAACCCTGCAGGTTGTTACACCTGCACAACAGGTTATCCCCCGAAACCCGCTTAACGTTTCCACTTGAATTAATTAAACAATATTCAAACTCGACTCACAACTCTCAAGTCAAACCATCCCAAGTTATCAAAACCATTAACAAAACTTTGAATAAAAGACCATCCAATTTCTTGACTCAAATAAACCAAGGTCACAATCGAAACAAAAGATTATCAAAACAGATGGTCGTATTTCCACAAAAGTCCCCTTTCGGGATGCAATTCTCAAAATAAATTATAAAACATCAAAACACATTTAAAGAGCATCCCGGTGGGGATTAGAGCATAGACAATTACCTGATATACTTCACAGCACAGCAAAAGAAGAACACACTTGAGCTTACTAACGTCACGCACTAACTCGGGCCTAGAATAAGAATAATTATCTAATCAAAACGCGTTCTAACGAAGTTAGTATTAACTATTAACTACCTAACCCATCCCCTAGGAACACTTAGGTTCCTATCATTTACGAAATTACACTTAACACCTCCAAGAAAACACATAACAAGATCATATATTATTTTCACTCAACAATTATTATAAAAAGAAGCAAGCAGAGGACAGATTATAACATTCACAATAAACGGGTCACAACTCGACTTCCCGACATCCTATGGGTCTGGTTCTGGACTTTTCGGAAACCTCAGGATGTCTACTAAAACTTCTATGTTGATGGTTAAGCCCAACTCAGCCCCGAAAGACCTCAAAAACACCCGTCTTTCCCATTGGTCCAGATTTGACAGGTTCCGGTAAAACGGTTATAACTCGGGCTATACAAATCAAACGTTCGATCCGTAAAATTCCTATGGTTCCTAACATCTAAGGGAACCTCCAGTTCAAAGGGTTTGATCAAAAGGTAACTACACTAGCCGTGGCAACCCGATCTTTAGACACTAACAAAACTGTCCCGTTAACGGTTATCAATTAATTTGTTATTTCGGTTCTAACTTTTACCAAACGGTCTCGGGGTTCTAATTTGGGCTTAAAACGATACTTAGGGTCTAAGGTAGGAAGTCCAACTCAACTTAGGTCCAACAATTAAACTTGTAGAAGTAAACTTAATTTAGAAAACATGAAAGACACTTTAATAAATTTAACCAACCCTAAAGTCATAAAAGGAATAAAAATTACTTAACACATAAATTACTTGACCAAGATTTTAAAGATTAAAGCATGGATTATTTACAAATAAGTTATAACAAGGGAAAATAATCAAGAATCAAGAATTAATAACAAGAATCGAGTTCCTTTTTAGTAATTTAACCAACTCACTTATTTAATCAAGATTACACATGAAATTAACATGAATGAACCCTAAGAGAATTTAAAGAACATATGAATATTTAACTAACGATTCAAGAATTAATCTAGATAATTATACTTTAAAGATTCGTGCATACAATAATAATGTTATCTAAACCCTAACATGAATGAGTCCTAAAAAAGAAATAAAAGAACATACAATATTTAACTTAATGAAACAAGAAACCTAATTAATTTTCAAGAATCAAGATTTAACAAGAAACGTGAATTACTAACAAAAATTGAACTTTTAATAGTTAAACAAATTTAATTCACTTAATAACTTAATCATGGATAACTTTTAAAAGAGATCAATGTGTAAATTTCTCAACTACTATTCAAGAATTCAAGATTTTATTAACAAGATTTCAACTTCTAGTAGGTTAACTAATTTATTTAACAAACTTAACAAGATTTACTTTTAAAGAACAATAAAGAACATAATAACTAAAATTCAAGAATTAACTTAGGTAAATAAATTTCCAAATTCGTACATACAATAATATTGTGGTCTAACGATTCATGTAAAGAAAAATAAAGAACATTAAAGAACTACTTTTAAACCTAATAATCAACTATTACAATCTAATCTAATTACAATTTATTACATAAAAAATTACACATAACAATTAACTAATTACACATAACAAATAAGTTACACATAATTACAACCAAGAAATTATTTACACATAATTTTTCCTAATTACAAAACTAACAATACAATAATTATAAAAACAGAATATTAATTTTTGAAAATAAAATAAAATAAAAAGAAAACAGAAAAGAAAAGGAAAAAGAAAAGGAAAATAAAGAAACTGAAAAGAAAACAGATCAGGTTAGGGTTAGCGTTAGGGTTAGGGTTTTACGTAGGTGTTTCTGGTTCCGGGCGGCCTTACGAGGGGCGCGGCGCAAAGAATGCTACGGGCGTGGTGTGGCGGTGTCGGGGCTGCGACGGTGTCTGGCCGCGAAGTGGCAAGCAAGGTCTTCTTCGATCAGCCGTGAGACGACGACTCCGGCGAGAGTCTGCGACTCCGGCGAGAGTCTGCGACTCCGGCGGCAAGGGTGGCGGTCGGCGGCTGTGGCTCCGGCAATGGCGCGGCGAAGGTAGTCTTCAGTGACCAAGATCGAGAGAGAGAAAGAGGGAGGAAGAGTGCGATTGAGAGAGAAGAAGATGGTTGGTTGCGGTGGTTCGCCTGCGGAGGTGGCGGCGGCTGTGGTGGCGGCGTGCGACGGTTTGTGTGGCGGTGCACAAGAATGGGTTGGCGCGACCAGAGAGAGAGAGAAAAGAGATGGAGAGAGGATGGAGAGTGGTGGTCTGCGATGGTGGCGGTGGTTTAGCGGCTGTGGCTAGGGCGATCTTGGTGGCGCTACTGGACGCAGAGAGAGAGGGAGAGAGAGTTGGAGGGAGCTAGGGTTTGGTATTGAGAGATTAGGGTTTTTAGGGTTTGAGAGGGGAGAAAGGGGTTTATATATTAATACCCAATTTAGGCCCAAAAACTAATCCTAATCCAACCCATTTAACAATTAAAAACTGATTTTTCTAAAAACCTAATAATTCTAATAATAGTAATAATAATATTAACACTAATAATCATATAATCACATAGCAAATAATATTCACGTAATTATTCACATAATAATACTAACCAGCGGAAATTACTATTCTACCCTTGTTAGTCCCTCAACGGTCCTACGAGCTCAAGCGTTAGCATAAATAAACACATTACGAACAACAGTAAATAACGAAGTCAAACCTATTCTATTAACGACGTCACGGTCAACATGTTTGGAATTTTCGGGGTTTTACATCAAGAGACCCTGAGGTTGGATCGACATGTCAAATATCACAATTCTAGGGGGTGGTGACAACATTTCTACTTGAGGTGTATTTTCACACCATGGAAATTGTTGCTGATATTACCCAAACTTCCCCTTGCAAACATGTAATAAATTTTCTTGTACAGCTTTTTCTGTCAAGCAGCCCGTGCCTCGCACGGGCACAACTCACTAGTAATAATTGTAGTAACCTACTTAATTAATTAGATGTTGAGATACACAGTCAATCTCCTTAAATATCATATGATAATCAAATACTCCCTCCATTCTTTTTTATTTGTCATTTACGGTTTTCTATGCCAATTTTTAATCAATAATTTCTAATAAAAAACTTTTATAGAAAAATATAATATTATACTTTTTTAATAATATTTTTTATTACGAATCTAATGATATCAATTTTATATGATGAATCATTATACAAATTAAGATATTAACGGTCAAAATTTTTGCCACAATTCCTTAGGCGACAGATAAAACAAAACGGAGGTAGTACTCAGTTACATACTTTTTCAATAAACTTCGTAACACTTAATCAACTCCCAATATTTCATTTTTCTTGCAAGTTCTATACTTGATCCTAGTAATATTCTTCTCAAACTGATCTATAATATCGCAGCATTCTCTCCTTGTTCCGGCCTGTTTACAAATCCAAGAAGGGGAAAAAAACTTTCAGAGGAGATTATTATGAATATATCACAATTATGTCAAAGGTACAAAACTTATGTCTAATTAGAGCTGCACTTACCATAGCATTATATTTGGTAGTAGGGGAGACAACGATAACTTGGGCAAGGTCACTGATTAAGCCAGAAGAATTTCCTTTTTGTGTTGATGAAGAAGATGAACAATTTGCTAGTGTTATTGGTGGTGATCTTCGAGTATATCTTGAAACAATCTGTTTATTCTTTGAATCTTTTTCAATAGATTCAAGAAAGAAAATAAGAGGCATTTCGCAAGGATTGTTGGAGAGAGGACGGGTGTTGAACATGACAGCAGGACGCATTGAAGCCTTCCTCAATGCAGAAAATGTCTCAAGGGGCCTTTCTAGTATACTTGGGGGTATGATTTTCTCATAAACTTGAACTGAGTAGCCCCATGCTATCGAAAACGACCAACTTTTCGACTTTTCGTAGCAAATGGTTTGTTGTAGAAGCCTAGATTGATCAATATCTGCAACTTTCTTAAAGTGATTCAAGGCTTCATATCTATTCATGGAGGGAAATATAGGATCAACTATATCAAGGTGGTGAAGTGATATAAATGGAGTATGAGGATGTGATGATAGAAACCCTGATAAATTCTTGTATAAATCCACCTGCAAAAATTTTTTAAAAAATGATTTAACTTTTTCTTAAACGAGTCTAAGTGGAATTAAATTGAAATATACCATTGCCGGCTTACTTTTTGTAGAAAGAGAATGAAAAAATATTAAAAGTTTAAGGAGTGATTTGTATCACTAACCATAATTGTGATATATATATTCTTAAACAAACTTGCTTTATAGTCCATGTAAATGTTTCAAACTAAACAATTTGGGTTGACGAAATTATTCCCTTTCACTTTCAAGATTGATTTTAGTTTTGGTTTATGAAAATTTACGAAAACATATTGGTGCATTTGGTTGTTTCCCGAGAAAGACTTTCCCAGGAAAAACTTTCCCTAACCCCCCGGGAAACTTTTTCATGGGTTTGTGAGGGAAATTGTGGGTCCCACATCAAAACTTTCCCGGGAAAGTTTCTCAATCAAACATGAGTATGTTTTTCAAATTGGAAAAGTTGAGAAACTTTCCCGGGAAAGTTTCTCAACCAAATACCCCCTCAAATTTATTGATACTTACACTTGCCCAATGTAACCCATGAAAAGAACATGTCATATGTACAACAAAAACTTTTTCATTATACAAGCCTTTGGACCAACGGGTCAATGCTTTGGCTTAGTTAGGGATGGCAATGGGCACTCGCAAGATTTTTTTTTTGGACTCAGACCCGCTCTGGGACCCGATTGGTTACAAAGTTCTGACTCAGCGGGTCTAAGGATTCACGGGTCCTTAATGGGTCCAACTCTATTATATATTTTTACTAGATTTATCAATTTGTTGGGTTAATTTTATATTTGTACACATATATAATAGTAACTATTATGTTTTTTTTAACACAATAAAAACATTTCAAAGGAAAAAAATAGTATACTAGGGTTTTAGAAAATATAAGTCAACACTTCAACAGGCCCAATACTCCCAGAAGTCCCAGTTGGCGCCAGGCAGTGGATGAGTAGTATTGTTGTACTTTGGTTTTTATTTTTTCAAAAAAAAAATTATATATGTTTATATTTTAATGGGTCTATGGGTCGGGTCCGTGCTTGGAACCGGACCCAGGCCCACTATTTTTTTCAAACCCAGACCCGCCCAGACCCACTGGGTCCAAAATATTTGGACTCAGTCCCGTTTTAATGGGTTGGGTCTGACAGGGTCCAGGACCCACTTCCATCCCTAGGCTTAGCCAGCTTTATTGTCCCCTGTAGACATTAAAAAAATATCAAAATAATGCCAAATTATAAAATAAATTAAGTTGGTTATTTTGGTTGGTCCAAATTAATTAATTTAATTCATTTAAGTGAAATTGGCTCAAGCTTACTATCAAGTCAAAACTCAAACGACTGCTAATTCAGAGTCAAATCGACTATTAAGTCAAAACCCAAGTGACTACCAAGTCAAAGTCAAATGGACTACCAAGTCAACCCAAGCATGAGGCCCGGACAACGGCCCACACTGACTACTAAGTCAAAGTCAAATGGACTGTCAAGTCAACCCAAACCCAAGGTCCGGTCAACGGCCCAAGAAGACTAACAAGTCATCCAAGAGAGGGAGTCTCTCCTCTATAAATAGGACTACTCTCTCTCATTTAGGAGAGGATAGAAAAATTGAACTCTCAAGAAGATTCTCTCTAGAGAATAAACAACAAACACTTCACTATGTGTCGTTTATTCTAGATATTCAACACCGACTTGATCGAGATTCAAGCCCATCGACCCTCCTTCGAGAAGACAACATAGATCGAATCAGAGGATTATTTATTTGTTCATCTTGTAATAAATATTGAGAGATTGTACCCAAATTCTTTGAAATCAATACAAATTATATTTATTTCATTTTTCTTATCTTTATTTATTTTAGACTTGAAAATTTGTGGTTACAACCCCCTTCCGCACTAGTTAGGCTTTAGCTTGAACAATGGTATGGAATAAAACAACAGTAAAGCTTGTATTTACGGTTGTCATGAAAGCTGGGGTGTATGTAATATAAATTTGATTAATAAAATGACTATTCTGGCAAAAAAACAATAAAGCTCGTATTTGCCCATGTGAAAGTTGGTATATTGTCTACATGTTCCCAAGTGTATCGTTATGAAATTTGTGCAAACTACATTCGTAGACATTTATATTTTTTTTCTGAAACTGCTACTATTATGTTTATAGGAAAAAATTCTTTAGTAAAAGCATAACCTTATAATTTTTTCGAAAAGGGATATTGGATCACTATATACCGATTTTTAGGGGTATTGGATTGTAATATACCGATATTTATTATTGGACAACAATATCACCGACCTTTATACTTAGGTGAGATTATTATACCAATGGTGCCCAAGGAGATGGTGACTGATTAATGGTCTCTGTTTTGACGTGGCAGGCAGAGGGAAATTAACCGACCCTTACCCAATAACCCTATTAACCCTCCACTTTTCTCACTAACCCACATTAAAAGAAATCGGCCCTAACACAGTGACTAACGCGGTGGTGAACCAGTCTTCATACTGACGTGACATACAACCAATCAATGTCTTTTAATGTGGGTTAGTGAGAAAAACTAAGGGGTTAATGAGGTTATTAGCCTGAGACAGTTTTTTTCCCTTCACTAGCCACGTTAGCGCTCATGGAGACCGGTTCACCGTCCCTTAGTTACTGTTGGTATAATAATGTCACCTAGGTATAAAGGTCAGGGATATTGCTGTCCAATAGTAAAGGTTGGTATATTACAATCCAACACCCCCAAATGTCAGTATATTATCATCCGAAAACCCTTTCGAAAATACATTAATAAAATAAATCAAAAAAATTACTCGGAGGTACCCCAATATTTAGTGAAACTATTTTTCGGTATCCCAACTTTTCAAAACTCATTTTAAGGTACCCTTACTTTTTGGGTTAGTAATTATTTGGTGTTTTTCCGACCATCAATTTTGTTATGTGACCGAAATACCTTTATTCTTCCTCTTTAAGGGTATTTCTTAAAAAATGGAAGATAAGGATATTTCAGTCACTTAACCAAATTAATGACCGAAAAAGCACCTAATAATTTCTAACCCAAAAAGTAAGGGTACTCCAAAATGAGTTTTGAAAAGTTGGGGTACCTAAAAAAATATTTCACCAAAAGTCAGGGTACCTCCGAGTAATTTTTTGAAATAAAATGATAAATTACCTGATGGAATCCCTTTTCATGAGTAAGAGAAATTCCCAAATCGGCCACACAGGACTGAAAAATATGATCACTCCCGTAAAGCCAAGGGTATCTCTTGATACAAACATCCAAATTCACAGCCAAGGCCTCAATAAGAGGGTAACTAAAAGCAGAAGCAGCTCCTCCAAATGCCATCTCGAAAGACATACCAAAATTACACCACACACACTCTGAATTCTCCCCAATGTAAAAGTATTTGTTATGATCATACCTTGACAAAACATCCACCAAATTATCCAAGAACAATATGGTATCATCATCTGCCGTTACAAACCACCTAGTCCCTCGAGGGGCTATCTTAAACATCTCTACGATCACCCTCACCATTCGTATGGCATAGCGCATTCCATGCTTGTCATAGGGTTTGTACCTTGTGATGTACGTACAATCAAAGAAGATGATAACAGAATAAGAGATCGGAGAGATGTCAAACATGTACGATCAGAGAATATGATAAGAAAATCTCGTTGAAAAATTGCTTATTTATTTCAAATCGGGGTTGAATTCGTTTGTTTTCTTCTAAAATTGAGCTATGGATTTTGTTAGAAACATGTATAATCATGTTAATATGTAATCACTTTGATTGTTCATAGATTAAATTTTGGGATTGCAATTTTGAGGATGAATCTTGGAAACTCGAATTGGGTAGTGACAATTTGGTTTATTTTCGTTCATTATTTGTTGAAATTAATTTAGGGCTTTTGATTCATACATGTTCAATCATGTTTGTGTGCCTCTGTTTCGGAGTTTCAAAGTTTAAGTTTTCTAGGCAATTGAAAGCTCTAGTAATTTTTCAAGCTTGGATATGTTGATCGAGGCTGAACTTGTGTTGTTTATGTAACATTCATTTGACATTTTTGTTGTATGCAAATTGAATCATGTTTGTATAAATACAAAAAATTCATTTGTATGCATGTTGAATCAAAAACCTTGTAAATATTTGGGCGAGACTTTTCAATTTTCGATGACACTGTGACAGTCAAAGTCCTAACAATTCTACCACCATAAATCAAAGTATGCTTAATTATCATTGCCAAAAATAGTGGTGTCAAAAAATCATTACCACAAAACACGTGATATCTTAGAGTAACTTTTTGCTAATTGATCAATATAACATATTCTTCATCAATTATCACAACAGTAGAACAGAAATAACAAACTCTAACATACCTCGAAGTGTCTTCATAGATACGGTATGGAGGGGATGAAGGTGGCCAAGGTAGAAAATCACTTGTAGGGTTACGATCTAAGAAGAGGTACCCTTTGGTTACATTTGGTCGCCACCATGCCTCTATGTAGGGTTTTCTCGACTTCAATGTTTTCACTGAGCCCGAGATGCCTATCATAAGATGACTTATATTGGTAGGGTGTTCAGGGTCAAGAACTTTGCCGCCATTGTAAACAGTATGAAACTCTTGTCTTACTCTGGCCAAGTATTCAGGTGATGGATAGAAAAGACCATTTGAAAGCAAAATGTAGAAGATAAAGAGCAGGATTCCTATGAAAACAAATGGTCTAGCTTTGTATAAATCTTCCATACTTTTATTAGACAAAAATGTAAACTTATGTACTTGGGATTGAGAAGATTTGGTTGAAGTTGATGACATTTTTGAGGATTTATCAAGGATTTTGAACAAACTAATCAATGCACCTTGCAAGGTGGTGTAGTTACGTGATAATTTACTCTAGTGGTGCTATCATTTTGACAATTTATTGTCATGAAATCATTCAAGAAGTTACTCATATATATAATGTTTGCTTATAATGTGTGATGTAGTACAACATTTGTGATGGGTCATGCTGGGGATATACAAGGTGGGACCCCACTTTATCTATGGTCTATGGTAATAAGCAGGGTTGTAATTGAACTAAACTAGCTTGCAAGTCGCTCAGGCCGGGTTCAACTCGGACAAAGGTTGACTTGAACTCGGTTTGACTAAAGTTTGACTCGACTTGGATGTCTATCGAGCCGAGCTTGAGCTTAAGGGGACTCAGCTCGGGGTTAGCTTGATTAGGATCGTTTAAGTATTTTTAGTAGAAAATAGGTTATGCTCTATGAATATTGGTTAATTATATATTTATCTAGATGTTTAAAATTTAATATTATAGCATAAATTTGTTGTTTTTTTTTATTGTTTTTGTTAAGTTTCGTAAATCTCAAGAGTTAATGTTTAAACTTTGTTTGATTATACCCTTATTTTTTATAAAAAAAAAAATTGTTTTCTAGTTAAATTTAAGAAAAATATATAGAAACTATTTGATGTTTGAGATGAACTTGTAGACTTTTAAAATTACAAAAAAAAAAAAATCGAGTTGAGCCAGCTTGCAAGCCGAGCTCCAGCCCAAATATATGAACCGAGCTCGAGCCCGAGCCTTGACTTTGAAAGCTCTTGGCTCGTTTATACCACAAGTAATATGTTAAGTGAGATTTCATCTTAAAACCAACCGGTGTTAAGAGGAGTATCCCACTTGACTTATATATTATGTTCTTTCACCTTAGTCTTCCAATATGGGACTTCAAACTAATAGGTACATTCCAACAATCTCCCTCTTAATTACACATGACTTTCTTTTAAACCATATTCGCATGCACTCCCCCTTGACTGGGCACCTCTTTTTTCTTGCCAAGATTCAAGTCACAATCAAGAGTCCACCATAACCGCACCTTACTCTACAGAGCCCGAATCCTGCTCCGGTTGAATTCCACGCCACCACTTTGTTTCAGCAATCTAAGCGTGCGAGACACATGTTCCTTGATCTTGTCCATGGTACTTCTTACGGGACCATCTTCCTACACCTTGCGCTCAATTGAACAAACCATAGACTCAAATACCGTACCATTTGTTGGGGAGATCCAAGGGGGGGGGACCCCACTTCATCCAAAATCCATGGTATGTAAAGTGATGTTCCATCTTAAATCAATTAATATTAAGAGGAGTAACTCATTTGACTTATGTATCATGCCCTTTCACCTTAGTATTCCGACGTAAGACTTCAAAGTCATAACTGAATCCCAACAAGTCAATTTAACCTTTGTTGACTTTGGAAGATCTGCATGGAGGCGTGCATGGGAAGACCTTTTGGTTTACTTTGACTTGTGGTAATAGATTTACTTCAACTGCGCCTATAAGCAATGACTTTCATGCTAGATAGAAATTAACTATTGCTATTTTTAGTTCAATTTTGTTGTTCGTAAATAAGGGTATTGTTTGGTGTTTTGTTAGCCAAGGTCTTGATAATTCTCGTGAGATACAAGGGAGTTAAATGGAATATAGCTATGTACATGCACAACGTATGGTATTGATTGCTAAAAATGTCGAAGAAAAATGTTAGGGGATGTAATGATAATTGACATTTAATGTTAATAGACCCACAAAATTACCAATTGACTTTTATAGATGACAAACGGTAGTTGCTATGTACAGATTAACGTAACGTGGCCTTCTAAACTTCCATCTATATTAACTTTAATTTATGATATAATATATGAACCACACATAAATGCACATCACATTTAGGAAAATTGGATTCTAATAATTTCTACTTTCACCAATTGTATAGCAATAATCCCTACTTTCATTTTGGATTCTGGTGGTCCAAAAAAAAAATAAAATTGGATTATAGTGGTATCAAATTCTCCTCCAAATTCTTTTTATTTTTTTCATTTCTACCCAATATTGTTTTTGTTTATTTCGTTCATGCCCTTAGAAAGATAATGAATTATAGTTACTAAAACAATTTTTAAATTATTTTTTTGAGACTTCGCACAATTATTATGAATTTTTAAACGGAATAAAAGTGAAAAAATCAATAAAAAATCGTAAACAAATTGAAAAAAATTGGGAGAAACACCGTAAATTCATTAAAAATCATGGTAAAATGTTATACTAAGTTTTGAATCAAACGCAACACATAACCTATGATATTTAGACTATACTTTCGATGATGTCCCACTACAATCCAATTTTATTTGTTTTTGGACCACCATAATCCAAATTGATAGTAGTAATTATTGTTGTTCAATCGTGAAAGTAGGGATTATTAAAATTTAATTCTCCTTACATTTATTAACATCTTATAATAAGATAATTTATATTCCTATAAAAATATAACATATAGTAATTCACGATGAGAAGGAGGAGGAGACAATAATAATTTGAAATTAAAAGTAAAAGTAAAATAGGTATCGTTTGACAAGGTTGGGTAAAAAATAATAATAATAATAATAATAATAATAATTTTTTTGATGAAATAATAATAATAATAATAATAATAATAATAATAAAGAAAACAAAATAATGACATTATAATTAAAGGGCATTTTGAAAAATGAAAATTAAGGAGGACATTTGTTGGGTGCTATTCCCTTTTTACAATAGTGTACATTTCATGTTAACTTGAATTGGTTTCTATATTTTTGTTAAATGTGCAATATGACCTACTCACTTACCCTTTATATCATGGGCAGGTACGTACTAATAAATTTCAGAGGGCGGAAGTAAAAGATATATATATATTAGGTTATCCATGACAAACATGGTCCATAACTCCACAATTGTTACCCATAAAAAAAATTGCTTCTAAAAAAGACTAAACCTTGATGAGAGGTTCGAAAGATCAGTGTGGTTAAAAACTTGTTGGTCACTTCTTTGATACTCAAACTGGTTTCCAAGTGTGAAATTTCCTTGTTGTATACCCTATATTAACGGTAGCAACCTACTTATCCATTGAATTTAATCTAATTGTCTCATACACAGTCAATCTCTTTAGATATCATATGACAAACACACAGTTACAAACTTTTTCTAATTAATTTCTCGACACTTAATCAACTCCCAATATTTCATTTTTCTTGCAAGTTCTATACTTGATCCTAGTACTGTTCATCTCAACTTGATCTATGATGACGCAACATTCCCTCCTTGTTCCGGCCTGTTTATAAATCCAATAAACAAAAAAAAAACAAAAAAACTTTATGAGTACGATTACAATTATGCTCGAGGTACAAAACCATGTTTAATTAGAGTTGCACTTACCATAGCATTATATTTGGTAGTAGGAGAGAAAACAATAATTTCAGCAAGGTCGTTGATTTGGGCAGAAAAACTTCCGTTTCGTGTTGACGAAGAAGATGAACAAGTTGTCATTGTCATTGGTGGTGTTTTTCTAGTATACCTAGAAATGACTTGTTTATTCTTTGAATCTTTTTCAATAGATTCAAGAAAGAAAAAATGAGGCATCTCGCAAGGATTGTTGGAGAGAGGACGAGTATTAAACATAAAACCAGGAGACTTTGAAGGTTTTGTCCATGCAGAAAACGTCTCAAGGGGCTTTTCTAGTATACTTGGGGGTATGATCTTCTCGTAAACTTGAACTGAGTAGCCCCATGCTACAGAAAACGACCAACTTTTCGACTTTTCGTAGCAAATGGTTTGTTGTAGGAGCCTAGATTGATCAATATTTGCAACTTTCTGTAGGTGATTCAGGGCTTCTGATTTGTTCATGAAGGGAAATATAGGGTCAACTGTGTCAAGGTGGTGAAGTGATATAAATGGGGTATGAGGATGTGATGATAGAAACCCTGATAAATCCTTGTGTAAATCCACCTGGAAAAAAATTTTACATTTTAACCATAATCAAGTTCTTAAATGAAATATACTTCAGTAAAGGCTTACTTTTCTTTTTGTAGAAAAAGAATGAAAAAATGTTGAAAGTTTAAGCATAAAAATTGCTCGGAGGTACACCAATATTTAAGGAAACTATTTTTCGGTACCCCAACCTTTCATAACTAATTTTGAGGTACCCTTAATTTTTGGGTTATTAATTATTATGTGCTTTTCCGGTCATCAATTTTATTATGTAACCGAAATACCCTAGTTCTTCCATTTTTGAAGAAATACCCTTGAAGAAGAATAATAAGAGTATTTTACTTGTGGATGCTTTGGCTTAGGTAGGCTTATTGTCCCTCATCCACACAAGCCTCTAGCTAAACTAATGGTTATGAAATAGAACACTAGTGAAACTCATATTTTACTACCCAAAAATTGGTAAGCACTCTATTTCTTTCCAAGTGTTTGTCATTATGAAAATTTGTGCAAACAACCCTCGTAGACGTTGACTATAAATTTCTCAACATATAAAATGATCTATCATTTGAAACTATTAACATCATATCCGTAGTAAAATGTCCCTCATAAAAACATAATCTTGTACTTTTTTCTCGAAAATATGTACATTAATAGAAAATGATGGTCAAAATGGAGTATAAATAAATTAATAGTTACCTGATGAAATCCCTTTTCTTGAGTAAGAGAAACCCCCATATCAGCCACACAAGACTGCAAAATATGATCACTTCCATACAAGAAAGGGTACCTCTTAATACAAACATCCAAATTTTTAGCCAAGGCCTTAGCAAGAGGGTAACTTAGAGCATACCCAGCTCCACCAAATGCCATCCCAAAAGAATTGTCAAAATTACACCTCACACACTCTGAATTCTGCCCAATGTAGAAGTACTTGTTATGATCATACCTTGATAAAACCTCCACCAAATTATCCAAGAACAATATGGTATCATCATCTGCCATGACAAACCACCTAATACCTCGAGGGGATACCTTAAACGTCTCTGTGATCACCCTCACCATTCGAATGGCATGAGGCATTAGATGCTTGTCGTAGGGTTTGTACCTTGTGATGTTTGAAATCAGAGAAAATGATTAGAGAACAAGATGTATGTTTCATTACTCCGAGGGTTGTTACTTAGTATAAATTATACAAGATCCAATATTTTGTTTATAGTTTTTTCATAAATATAGAGTCATGTCATTGTAAACCTGACAAAATGGGTCGTTCGGTTTGGATTTGGGTGGGTCAAATTAGGTATAGTGAATTTCGGGTTAATGCCCTTCATATTGGGGTTGGGTCAAGTTTAGGTTTAGATTGACTTCAGGGGAAAATTGTTAGGGTCTATGTGGGTCGGATTGGTTGACTTTGGGTGGCGGTCATTCAGGCTGGGTCGGGTCAGGTTGGTCAGGGTTATGATCAATGTTACATATTCTTAATCAATGTTATATATTCTTGATCTTTTACGTTATCATGACAGAAAAACAGAAATAACAAACTCTAACATACCTCGAGGTGTTCTCAGAGATTCGGTAAGGTGGGGAAGAAGTTGGCCAAGGGAGAAAATCACTTGTAGGGTTACGATCTAAGAAGAGGTACCCTTTGGTTACATTTGGTTGCCACCACGACTCTATGTAAGGTTTCCTAGACTTCCATGATCTAACAGAGCCCGCGATACCTATCATAAGGTGGCTAATATTGGTAGGATGACTATGATCAAAAACTTGATTATCATCATAAAATGCGTATACATCTTGTCTCAATCTAGCTAAATATTGAGGAGATTGATAGAAAAGACCATTGGAAAGCAAAATGTAGAAGATTAAGAGAAGGACTCCTATGAAAACCAATGGTTTGTATATTTTTTCAATATTTTTACCAAATAGAAATGGGAGCTTATGTGCTTGGGATTGAGAAGATGTGGCTGGCATTTTCAAAGATTTTTCAAGGGTTTGAACACAACTAACCAATCCAACTAATTATAAGGTGGTGCTATATATCACTTTTGACAATTAATAATCAATCATTGAACTAGTTACTCAATATATAATGTTTGCTTATTTGTGTGTTGCAGTATTTGTGAAGGGTCAAATTGCTTTTTTAACTTGAGAAGTTTTGCATGGTGCTTACCAATGCACATTGAGATATGAAGCATGGGAAGAGCTTTGGGTTTGCTTGACTTGTGGTGGTAGAATTACTTTAACTGCCTATAGTTGACAACAATAATAATGTGAGCATAGCATGGGTTTTCATGCTAAGATTAATATTAGTTATAATTTTTTGCTCTTAAAAGTTAAAAGGGTATTGTTTGGTGTTTTGTTTGTCAAAGTCTTGATAGTTCTCGTGAGATACAAGGGAGTTTAACGCAATGTAACTTTGTACGTCCTTAAGATATGGTAATATTTATTCTTAAAAGTGTCAAAGAAAAATGTTAGGTAGGGAAAATGATAAACATCTTGACGCAAGATGATCATCTTGCATTTCTTCTAAATCACTAATAAAGTTAAATATAAGTGCATTTGAATCATTCTAAAGGTATGTTTCATTATTTTCAGGGTTACTATAACTTATAAATAATTTAAAAATAATTATTTATTTATATTTATTTCATAAATATAAAACTATGTATAAAATATCCATTTTCTACTATAATTGATAAAATTAGGCTATTATTATATTTTTTGAGCTAACTAATAAGTATTATATTATTATAATTGATAAATACTTATAATTATTAAAGAAAATATTAATAAAAGTTACAAAAATATGAAATATGAGCAATTCAAGATGGTTAAGAATCATCTTGAGTCAAGATAGTTATCATGGTCCAATAACGAAAATATAGACTCGTAGAATATTCAAATGACTTTTATGTTTGACTTGCGATATTCAACAATTAACTGATGGTGTGAAAAATTCACGGTAAAAAGTAGTTGGGTAAAAATTAAATTTTGATAATTTTTGGCAACTTTTGGTAAATTTTGATAAATTTTGGCAATTTTCACTAATATATCAAAATTAATTTTTTTTTGTTTTTTTAACCTTGGTCATTTTTTGTAATTTTGGTAAATTTTGGTAAATTTTGGCAAAAATTGGTAAATTTTGGTAAATTAAATTTACCAATGAATTTGACAACCCTAAGTGTATTGATTTAAGATGGCTAATAATCATATTCAATTTCACCTAAATCACTCAAAAAAATTAAATATAAGCATATTTAAATTATTATAAATATATGTTTCATTACTTTGAGGGTTATTACAACAACTTATAAACTACATGGAAATAACTATTTATTTATATTTTTTTCATAAATATAAAATTATTCATATAAAATGTGCATTTTTCATTATAATTGATAAAATTAGATTACAATTTGTAATTGTTGACCTAACTAATAAGTGTTAAACACTTATAGTTGATGAATATATATATATATATAATTACTAAAGAGAACATTAATAAAAGTTACAAAATATGAATTATGGACAATTTAAAATGATTATTAACTATCATGATTCAAGACATATAATTGTGTAAACCTCCATATACATGAACTTTATGAAGCATGGACTATGAGAAAAAACATGCTCTACTTGATATTTGATGTGATAACTTCCCAGACCTTATATCTAGAAAATACTAATTTTTTACGCAATCTTATTAGTATTTTCTACCCCCTCAAATTTGTTGGGGTAATATTTGTACGGTTATGCTAAACGTCGCCCCTGGGGCGACAAATAACTACTTAATAAAAGATATATATTATCTCTTTCAGATTTTATATCATTAACTACTTAATCAAATCCACCAAGATCTTATATTGCATTAAATTAAATATTTCTTTAGTTAAAAATTATGAATATCTTAACTAAAAAAATGTGGAAATTAGGCTCTCTAGTAAAAATTCAATATTTCAAAAAAAAAGTAAAAATTCAATATTTAGTTACTGCCATCTGAATAATATATATCATAATAATTGGCAAGCTATGGAGAAACAGACTGTATATATATACTCATGGGCCTGTTATGGCTTCTATCAATCATAGTTTTCCTTGTGTTGATGTCAATCACTCCTATTATATATCTTAGTGGAAGAATATTACAATTTTACTTATCAATGTCAATCCTTTGATAGATTGGAGTTTTGATAGAGGCAACTTTGTAACTGTGCATATTCTATGACTATTTGAGTCAGACTAGGTTAATTGCTTAAGTTTTTGGAGTTTCTTAATTGAACATTGGCTTCTTGATTGAAGGGACGTTTACAATACTAAAGGTCACACAAAAATAATGAAAATAGCATAAATTGCAGCTAATTGAACAGATTAGATGATCGACCACATAAAAAACATGTCAGTAATTGAGAAGGACATGAGAAGTTCAATTAAGAGATAAACATTGATCTTTGACAAAAGAAAAAAAACAGAAACACACTGCAAGTCTGCAACAATTAGGTAGTTTTTTTTTCGAAGTGGGCATGTGTAGACACCGAAAAAAATCGATCGATGGACCTTTTTCGCGGCGCTACTTAAAAGTGATTGGGAGCCGACTAGGATTGCTTAACCTTAAATAAGGTTGAACTTTTAAGAATGTTTTCGTTAACAGATTAAAAACGATTTGCGCGCCCGAGATTTACCTTTAAGGAAAGAAGAAAAAAAGAAACAAAAAAGGGAGGGAAAACACCCAGGAACCCGTCTGAGTTCAGAAGAACCAAGACGGGTTTCTTAACTGCAAAACCCTACGAAAAGGAAAACAAAGAAAAAAAGAAGAAGAGAAAAGAAGTGAAGAACCCGCAGGTTCTTGAAGATCCAAGCCGTGGTCCTTTGCGCCATCTGCGAATTCTGCCGAATAAAAAGACGAAACAAAGGAGAGTGAAAAGAGGACAGGAACCCGCCTGGGTTCATGGATTGAACCAAGCCGGATTACCTTTGGCGTTAATCGCAAATTAGGTCACAAAAATCATAAAAAAGGAAAAACACAAAGCACGAGAAAAGAGTCGCATTGAATTTTAGAGAAAAACAACAAACCATTAGATACAGACTCGACTGCGAATCCAGAGATGGATTCGGGGGTAAGGTTACGAATTTGACAATAAAAATCATCAAATCCGCCTATTCAACGAATAGACTCTACTAGAATTAAATTAAAGTAAAACAAAACAAAAAGGAGGAATTAGATATGAATTTCACAATTTTATCATTAAAAAACATGCAGAAACAATGAAAATATGAAAAGAGAGAATTCTATAAACTACTACATGTTTTACATCAATTATGCTAACCTTTAGTAAAGCAGCATGCAAGAGGAGAGAAGAAGTGGGGAGAATATGCTAGTGTCAATACTCTAGCATACCATGGTGTTGTCTATGGAAGGGCAAAAAGGGTTTAATTTATAGTGGAATGGGGGAAGCAAGGGGTGCGTTTTAGGGTTAGGTATAACCGCGGCGTCGGAATTCAGCCCAGGAACCCAGACGGGTTCCTGCTGAGCTGAGCCATGCTCAGGCCCAAGGAACCCAGACGGGTTCCTGCTTGTTTTCGGGCTATTATGCTCAGGCCCGTAACATTTGGGCCATTGTGCTCGTTGTCGGGCTAGAAAAGAGATGGGTTTGCATGCTACTAAACTATTCGGCTAGCTTATTTTTACAAATAACTAAAACTAATACCGGTACAAAATCCGGTGTCTACAGATAGCCCCCACTTTGATCGAGTTTGAGTAAAACGATGATCAAAGTAGTCTTGATGATCTTGGATATGAATCAGAAGCCTGTTCTGAAGCTGGTTGACGCTTGGAAGCTTGGTCCAGCGCCGATGTTGGTTGGTCTGCTTAGTTTCTTCCGTAAAGCTGACCGAATGGGTTGAAAAGGGTGTCATCGCATTGTGAGGGCCCGATGATGGCCGCTGAAGATGAGTTGACCTGCTTAGTTTCTTCCGTAAAGTCGGTCGGGGTTGATCCGCTTGGCCGCCGTGATGAGGTGACGCTTGAAGCTTCTTCCGTCGATGTTGGTTGATGCCGCTTTCTTCCGTAAAGGCGACCGAGGGACGCTGATGATGGCGTGTCATCGATGGCCGGGTGATGGGCCATCGTGGCGTGAAGATGAGTGTCATCGTATTGTGAGGGCCCGATGGTGGCCGCTGTCATCGTATTGTGAGGGCCCATCGGGCCGCTGTCATCGTATTGTGAGGGCCCGATGATGGCCGCTGTCATCGTATTGTGAGGGCCCGATGATGGCCGCTGTCATCGTATTGTGAGGGCCCGATAATGGCCCTCGTCGCATTGTGAAGGCCCGACGATGGCCGCTGTTGACGCTTGGAAGCTGGGTCCTGCGCCGTTGTAGATATGACATTCATCGCATTGTGAAGGCCCGATGATGGCCCTTGTCGCATTGTGAAGGCCCGACAATGGCCCTCGTCGCATTGTGAAGGCCCGACGATGGCCGCTGTTGACGCTTGGAAGCTGGGTCCTGCGCCGATGTAGATGTGATGTTCATCGCATTGTGAAGGCCCGATGATGGCCTCGCATTGTGAAGGCGACAATGGCCCTCGTCGCATTGTGAAGGCCCGACGATGGCCGCTGTTGACGCTTGGAAGCTGGGTCCTGCGCCGATGTAGATGTGATGTTCATCGCATTGTGAAGGCCCGATGATGGCCCTTGTCTCATTGTGAAGGCCCGACAATGGCCCTCGTCGCATTGTGAAGGCCCGACAATGGCCGCCATCGCATTGTGAAGGCCCGATGATGGCCGCCATCACATTGTGAAGGCCTGATGATGGCCGCTATCGCATTGTGAAGGCCCGATCGTCGCCTCGTCAGACGCTGGCGTTCGACGATGGCCGTCGTCGCATTGTGAAGGCCCGACGATGGCCGCTATCGCATTGTGAAGGCCCGATGATGGCCGTTGTTGATGAAGTGTCGCGTACTAGCCCGGCGACGGCTGATGTCACGTATTGTTAAGGCCCGATGACGACCACTGGTGGGGAAATGTCGCGTACTAGCCCGGCGACGGCTGATGGTGTCATGTATTGTTAAGGCCCGATGACGGCCGCTGTATTTCGCGCATTGTCCTGCAAGAAAGAAAGAAAGAAGGCATCAGTTTATTTGAAATCCAAAGTGAGTCAGAGATTTTACCTGTCAGTTGTGCTTTAGCGCTCGGAAGTGGGCTGAAGTTTGCCATTGCTTTGGGCTTGAATTAGAGTGACGAATTTGGGCCCATTTGGGCTGTGATGAGCTTGGGCCGACGAGGAACCCATCCAAGTTCTACTGGGCTGCAAATGCAAGGCCCTTTTTCGCGACGTATCTTGGGCCGGTGAGTAGGAACCCGTCCAAGTTCCACTGGGCCAAATGCATCTGGGTCAGTACGTTGGGCTCCAAGTGAAAAGGCCCAGGAACCCGTCCGCGTTTCTTTTTTCTCTTTTTTTTTGTTTTTTACACTGGGCCTGTTTCTTGGGCCGTTACTTGGCTCAGTGAACCCGTCTGGGCTCACAAGTATTGGGCCGGTTGCAGCGTTGGGCCTGCTTTCTCTTCTCTCTTTTTTTCTTCTTTTTTTTTTCTTTTGGCCAATGCATGGATAGATTTTAGGATAGATTTCCGGCCAATGCATGCTCTCCATTATCTTGCTGCTGGGACCCGCCGCTTGGCCACTTGTGTGGTGTGTATGCATCCAATTCCCTTATAAAAAGGGGTGCCTCTTCATGCTTTCAATCACACACCTCATCCTTCACTTCTACTTCTTACTCAATCACACCTCTCATCCTTCATTCATTAGTTAGGAAGCAATGGTTAGGAAAGTTAGGGATCCGCCCGTTCAACCTCATGCAGCAAACTGGGCACATGAAATGTCCTCCCGGCGAGCATGGACTCCTAGGCCGGGTTGGGAACCGTCGATATTGGTGCCTGAACCGTGGAATCATGTATGGCACAAGCATTCACATGTCCGGGTAATGTCTTCTTCTTGACTTTGCTCTTTAATTATAGTATAAATTTGCAAGTAGAAATGTTTTAATTCTAGCTTGTTGATTTAGCTACAAGTAATTTATGTCAATTACCCATATTGTTTAAATCGAGCTTTAGAGAACCGTCCCGTATTGTTCAAATCCATAGATAATAGGATGCAATTAGATGATGTGGTGGGCCGAAATCAGCGAGGCCCAAACCTTGAACCCGTCACCATAGAACTCGTCTACGTTTTAACCTGCATCTGAGTCGGTTTGAGAGATGGAACCCGTCTGCGTTGCACATCTGGGCCGGCAAAGACAAGGCCCATTTCTTGGCTGTGAGGCGTTGGATTGGCTTTAGGTGGGCCGAAAACGGCGAGGCCCATCCCAGTCAAAACCCGTCTGCGTTGCTGTTGGTTGGGCCGGAAACAGTGAGGCCCAACCCACTTTTCTTGGGTGGGCCGAAAGAAAATAGGGCCCAGCCCATTTGAAGAACCCGGCTGCGTTTTTGTCCGAAGAAAACGAGGCCCAGCTTTAATTGGGCCGAAAACAGTGAGGCCCAAACCCAGCCCCCTTGAAAAGAAACCCGGCTGCGTTTCCTTGGTTGGGCCGGAAACAGTGAGGCCCAACCTTCTTGGGCCGAAACCCCTTTTGCAGAACCCGTCTGTGTTAGGCACTGCTGGGCCGAAAAAAAACGAGGCCCAGTTTCTTGGGTGGGCCGGAAGAAAACAAGGCCCAGCCCCCTTTCTTTTGTAGAGAACCCGTCTGAGTTCGCAGGTGTGGGCCCAAAAGCGAGGCCCAGCTTTTCTTGGGTGGGCCGAAAAGTGAGGCCCAGTTTCCTTTCTTCCTTAACGGAACCCGTCTGCCTTTTGCCTTTTTTTTTTTTTACAATGGGCCTGCAAATGCAAGGCCTGTATTTTGCGCCGAGAACCCGTCTGGGGTCCTTCCTGTACTGGGCCCGCAAACGCGAAGCCTGATTCTTGGGCTTGTACTGGGCCTGCAAACGTGCAAAGAACCCGTCTCGCCAAGTTTTTTTTCTCTTTTTTCTTAGCCCCCTAATTTAGTGGAAGCTCAATTTGACTTTTGCTAAATTAGGGATCACTTGATAGGCTGCCGTAGGGACCTTTTTTTTTCTAAATTTTTATGGTGGATCCTCAGGAAGACTCCCTTAGAACTGGTGGCAATATGCGGAAGCCGATCAAGGTGGTCGAGCATTTTGCAGAAGATAACTGGGCGCTTACACTTTTAGAAGAGTCAGGACTCGATCTCTTCTGGAAATGTGTTAAGGCCTGGGAACCTTGCACACCACGGGTAATGGGGCGGCGCTTGGAGAGATGCAGGATTCTACCAACACCTTTCACCTCCCTGTGAGAGAAATGGCCATAACCCCTGTCGACTTTGTGATGATTACCGGGCTACGCTGGGGTGGTCAAGATGTCGACCGACCTGTTGTGCGGACCGGTGATGGAACTTTTAGAGCCTGTGCTCGAACGGCGCCGATTTGGTCGAAAAATGAAGCTTTCTTACGGCTCCTTCGAGGCTGTCATCACTTCCGCTGACTTCACTCATATGGATGAGTTTCAGCGTCGCTTCATTTTCCTGGCATACTTCATCTCTGCCACAATGTTTGCCAATCGAGGTGATGATGTTTATTTGACCTGGATGAAAAACCTCCTTGATCTAGAGCAGGTCATTCATCGGAACTGGGCGAAGGCTGCTTATGCTAACTTCGTTCGCTGGCTTCGCATTGGTGTCCGGCCTGGCACTGATGTGGACCCATTCTTCGCACCAGAGAGTCCGCGGAGATGGCGGCGAGCATGTGGAAGGTGCTCGAGGTAATCTTCGAGACGCTTCTCTTTTACATGCTTTTCTCTCTTTTCCTATATCGTGAGTCTCGGTATTGACATATTTGCAGGTATGGGGGTACGAGTATATTAAGGGATTCACCATCCCTACCCGACATGCCCAGACAGTGCCAGCAGCAGAACGGTAGCACAAAAACTACCTCGAGCAAAAAAAGAAGCCATTTGGGAGCTTGGATGAGCTGCGCCGCATCTTGGATCATCTTGAAGAGGTACATTCTTCATGTAATCTCTCTTGTGTTTCTTTGATGCTTATGTTTCTTCTATTTGTGCAGGATGATGTTAATTGGAATGACTGGGTTGGCTTTGCGATTCCACAAGATTTTATCCCCTCACGAAATGCGACGCATAGGGATAGTACCCTGCGCTTGGTGATGGAGAGCCCGTCCGGTTGGGTCTGGAGCCTTGGTGAGAGGTTTACGAGGCAAACCCTGGGCCATGAAAGGTGGATAATACCATCAGACCCTCCTGAGACCATGAACGATCCGCGAGCCTTGCATGCCGAGGCGTTTGTAGCAGCCAAGACGGGTTCTTGGTATACTAACCATGCATCGATGGCATCGCCCGACCAATTCTGGGAAGAATGGGAACAATATCGGGACCGCCGGCCTTCGTAAAGGTAGGAAGAAGACCTCTATTTATTCTTTTCATATCCCTTCTACTACCGCCTAATGTGACCAATTCTTTGTTTGTTGCAGTTAGGGCCCTATTGCAAGGATGACGAGAAGAGCCAGAGTAACTCTGGGGACACAGTTTGTGGCTACCCAAGGGCGACTAGCGAGGACATCAAACCAGAATTAGAGAAGATCCTGGGAAAGCCGGTAGGTGATTCCCCTTTTTTCCTTGCTTAGTTGCAATTTGCTCAAACTTTGACCAATTTTCCTCATTCTGTGCAGTGGCGATGGAAACAAGCGAAAGGCTTTCTCAAGAATTACTTCACACTTAAATGGGCTCGCGAGAAAGACCTTGCAGGTTCTGTGGTCGGGGACGCAGACGTGGGTGACGATGCACAGTCTCGCCCTGTGGATCCTCTTCGCCGTTCAGATGCGCAGGTGCCTCGTGGCGGCCGAGCGATTGACCCTCCTCGACATTCTTCCTTTATGGCCGACGCGAGGCGGTCTTATGGGGGTGATGGTGCTCTCCGAAGGCACGGGGAGAGGAGTAGGCGGAGTACGGGCACGCCGGCGCACGATGATCGTGGGAAAGGTATCTTGCTTGAAGATAGTCATTCAACCAGTTCCCACTACGGAGACACGGATTTTGGCCACGATTTTCAGCGGTCCGTGGAGAACAGCATATCCTCCATGTCTTTAGGTGAGCAGGGGCATCAGATACGGTCTCATGATCATGGGAATTCTCGCCGGAGCCGCGGCTCTCGGCGTGGCACCCCCAGCTTCGTGGTGGAGACGTGTTCCGAGTCTAGCGCTGTTGGTGGAGCTGTGTGCGGTGATCAAGAAGGCATTTCACTGCATTTAGGTACTCCTCCAGAATCTCATCATTCGGGGTCTAGGCGCCAACCCTCTCATCCTTCGCCTCAGTACCCTTATGGAATGCCCGGGTATGCTCCTGCGTCTCCTGCACCGACTGTGGATTTGGGTTTTGGCACTTCCTTTGCGGCGGTCGATCCTACTGTGGTACTTCGCAGTGATTCGGGTGCATCTATGGGGTATAACCGTGCCCTTGTAGATGGCGCCATCGCTTCCGTCTCAACCGCTTGTTCCGTTACTCCTTCGCAGGGTTTGGAGCGACCTCGATCGTCTGGATGGGGAACGCAAACTCGGGAATGGTCGGGATGGCTGTCCCGAGCTGTAGTAAGAACTTCGCCCGCTCCACAGGTGGCTCGAGGTAATCAAGAGTGGCGTTCCAACACTCTTGGCTTAACGCAGCAAGATCAAGTATTGCACCGTCCGCTCAGGCGGTGATACAGAGGTAGTAGACTCCTCCTACTATCAATGGGACACTTACTTTGGAGCTGGTGGAAGCGGAACCCATGGGGCTGATAGCGCCAGTGGTGGCGGTGGAGGTCCGGCATGATGAGGATTGAGAAAGATGCAGGGTCTTTATGCAACGAACCTATGTAACGTTATGTATGACTCTATGCACTTAGGACAATGCAATGCAATGATGAGATAACGTTTTTTTTTTTTCGCTTTTTCTTTTTTTTTTATGTTTTTTTTGTACTAGTGCGAACTACTGATGTGACGCTTATGCAATAATGATGCTACGTAATGCACTTCTTTTATTTTCATGTATCCTTATGCACACTAATGCAATGCGATATGCAATCTACATGGTGGGATTACTCCCACTTCCCCGAAAAAAAAGACCAAAATAATAAAAAGATGAGAATTAAACGCTACAAGTACGTTCGAGCTGCAGTTTCGGGGCCGGCGAAGACATTTGATATTGGGATTTTCTATGTGCTGCTGAAAGATTCTGGGATAAGGAATTTTCGGTCGAAACAAAATCAGTTCAACAAGCAAGCGCCAAGATTAATCTAGACAAGATCAAAACTCAGTTCGAAAGAGATAGGAAGAAATTTTCGAATCCCAAAAGAGAGAACAAGTACTTCAGAGGCATAAATCCGCCAACAGTTCTAAGAATAATGCAAATGTGCGCGGTTAGTTATGGACGTAGGTCAGTTAAAAAGAGCAAACCTCACATAGGAAAGAACAAACACTCAAACACTCAATTTTGAAAATGTATGTGTGTTTTCTCATACTCAAACCAATAGAAACAAACTACCATAAGCTTGGTAAGAACCTCACTCTCCACTAAAGGTATGCAATGCACAAGTGACAATCAAAAAGACTTTTTCGGGTTGCAACGGGGCTTAGGTTAGGGTAAGGAGCGGCAAAATTTGGGAATGAGGAGTTAAGAGTCATGCTTGGATTGATTTTCAACGAATAAAACACTCTAAACTCTCCTTCTTGCTTAATGTGTGCAAGACATTTCACCTCTCACCTTGAAACATCTCAACTGAATACAACCAGGTCAAAGTTTTCTGAACTTTAAATTGAATCTCCCTAATCACCCTTTTATTTTTGAAACTCTTTTCTTTTTTTTTTTTACTTCTTTTTTGTGGGTGATCGGGGAGAAGAATATCTTCGACTTTGATATAATATATGAACAACATAACCAAATACCAATCGCTCAAGATATGGGACTTTCAGATTCTCCCAAACTTCCAAAAAAAGACAAACTCTCATCCAACCAAGCAAGGCAAAGGGATACTGGATATCAGAGGCCAAGGCTCGTATTGTCAGGGTTCAATCATGAAAAAAGGATAAACAAAGGCTAGGCGGAGCAAAAAGAACGGTAAATATAATGTAAGGAAGGCTATTTAGCTATGTAGCTTATCAAAATAAAATCGAATGCCTTAATCACTTTGTCACAGCGTGCAATGCAAATGTGTAGTCTCAAGCAAGATGCAAAACAAGTTCTAGAGATGCAACTAATGGGTGAGTTACTCAAGGGATCATGGAATTGACAAAAGTGATCAATTCAAAATTTAGGCAATGTGGACTCACGGGATGGGGCTCAATCAACTAAACTTAGCCCAAAGATTTGCGGCACGCACATTTATACTTTCTAAGATAGTCAAAGCAGTCAGATACAACTTTCATAACTTGTCTCAAAATCAGAAGGTTTGAAGGAAAAGGTTTCAAAAACTTTTGAGATCTCGTCCAGATTTTTCTAAGTGAAGCAAGTCAAACTGAAAGTAAGAAGGGTTTACGGCCTCCGTTGGATGGAATTAGTCTCAACAGTTTTCTGGGGGGCTAGGCACGCTAATGGCCCTCGCGGATTCACTGGATTCACTGGATTGGGCAGGCGGTTTGTAGTTGGGATTGTGAATGAGCCTGCCGGTTCGCGGGTCACAGATGCGGGCTCGGAGATGGTCTTTTATCTTGCCTGCATGGAAACTGACTAGTGCTCGAAAGAATCTTTACGCTACCCGCCCAATGTATGTATGACTTAGTGGACCTATATGAACCTAGGACACGACGCCTATATGCTGACACAAGGATGACTCACCCACTTTTATGGGAGTGCATGTCCTAACTCTGTATGGACCTAGCATGATGACTGACAGGACTGACACTGACTCAAGGGGCGTCATAAAGGGCCGAATAGGATCAATAGTAAGTGGGTTGGGCTGACTGCAGTATCGAACAGTTTGGCCCGAAGTGGAAGAAGAAGAAAAACAGGCCCGAAACCCGTCTGGGTTTAGACTGTAATTCCTCCCTTTCAAATAGGCACAGACAGGATTCCACAGTGAGCCCAACTAGGCCCGGCACAGCAAACCCGTCTGGGTTTATAAAACCCGTCTGGGTTTGGACCAGTCCATCTCTCTTTTGATCCTACGCGGGCTAGAATGACGTCCTACTCATGTTTGCGCTTGGACTCGACTTTTACAGGATTAAATCACATGACATACAGATGCGGGATGAGCCTAACCATGGCTTTAGATTCAGGGATTTTTTCTAGGTTTAGGGAGATGAATAGGGTACCACATGTTCTCGCCCCGGTGCATTTTCCTTGTATGGAATTCAAGGAAGAATGTGTGGGGTGTTGCTCTTTGGGTTTCAAGGAAACCTTTAAAGTGTAACACGGGGAGAGGAGAGATCAAATGCTTGGCGATGTAAGTGCATCCCACAAGTAGTGACCTCCCGCTCTCGGGATTGATTCCTAGTTTTAAAACCTAAACCAACGCTTTTGTGCTCCCCAGCCATAAAGGCCCAAGAGTAGCCTGGTATGCAATATGCCTAAACAATGATAAAAATGTGAAATAAATTAATTCCTCCTCTTTTTACAAAAAAAACACTAAAATTTAATTCTTTCAAGTTTTACCCTCTTTTTAAGTTTAAGTCCCCAATGGAGTCGCCAATCTGTAGACACCGAAAAAAATCGATCGATGGACCTTTTTCGCGGCGCTACTTAAAAGTGATTGGGAGCCGACTAGGATTGCTTAACCTTAAATAAGGTTGAACTTTTAAGAATGTTTTCGTTAACAGATTAAAAACGATTTGCGCGCCCGAGATTTACCTTTAAGGAAAGAAGAAAAAAAGAAACAAAAAAGGGAGGGAAAACACCAGAACCCGTGCGAGTTCGAAGAACCAAGACGGGTTTCTTAACGCAAAACCCTAAAAGGAAAACAAAGAAAAAAGAAGAAGAGAAAGAAGTGAAGAACCCGGGTTCTTGAAGAACTAAGGTTCCTTTCATACATCTGCGAATTCTGCCGAATAAAAAGACGAAACAAAGGAGAGTGAAAAGAGGACAGGAACCCGCCTGGGTTCATGGATTGAACCAAGCCGGATTACCTTTGGCGTTAATCGCAAATTAGGTCACAAAAATCATAAAAAAGGAAAAACACCAAAGCACGAGAAAAAGAGTCGCCAGTTGAATTTTAGGAGAAAAACAACAAACCATTAGATACAGACTCCAGCCTGCGAATCCAGAGATGGATTCGGGGGTAAGGTTACGAATTTGACAATAAAAATCATCAAATCCGCCTATTCAACGAATAGACTCTACTAGAATTAAATTAAAGTAAAACAAAACAAAAAGGAGGAATTAGATATGAATTTCACAATTTTATCATTAAAAAACATGCAGAAACAATGAAAATATGAAAAGAGAGAATTCTATAAACTACTACATGTTTTACATCAATTATGCTAACCTTTAGTAAAGCAGCATGCAAGAGGAGAGAAGAAGTGGGGAGAATATGCTAGTGTCAATACTCTAGCATACCATGGTGTTGTCTATGGAAGGGCAAAAAGGGTTTAATTTATAGTGGAATGGGGGAAGCAAGGGGTGCGTTTTAGGGTTAGGTATAACCGCGGCGTGACTCAGAACCAGACGGGTTCTCCGAATGAGCCATGCTCAGGCCCAAGGAACCCAGACGGGTTCCTGCTTGTTTTCGGGCTATTATGCTCAGGCCCGTAACATTTGGGCCATTGTGCTCGTTGTCGGGCTAGAAAAGAGATGGGTTTGCATGCTACTAAACTATTCGGCTAGCTTATTTTTACAAATAACTAAAACTAATACCGGTACAAAATCCGGTGTCTACAACATGCATATACAATTGAAGTGCAAAAATGTTAAATTTAATTTTGTGTAAAATTGTAATTTAGGTAATTTTTATCTCACAAAAATGCTGCGTAACTGTAATTGGATTTGATTGAGGTTATATAGGAAACTAATACGATGTTATGTTTAAAAAGATAAAATCTCAGATTTTATATAAAGTAAAATTAAATTAAGTAAGATTGCTTATCTAATATTTGATTAATTAGTTAATTGTATAGAATCTAAAAGAGATAATATAGATATCCTTTATTTTATATTGGGCAAGTTTCTAATATTTAATAGATAAGATTCTTTCTTATTTGTCGCCCCCAGGGCGATGTTTAGCAAAACCAATATTCGTATTATTTTTTGGGGAGATATAGAATTTGTAATGGAAATAAGGATTAAATAACTATTTTGCCCTTCAATTTTATGGAAATATATTGAGTGACTATTTGTCCTCAAATATAATTGATTGATATATTATTAAGGACCATGTTTTTAAAATTGATCATGAAATATCTCACATTTAATATTGAGTATTTGGATGGGACAATCCAATGATGGATTAACGGATTCAGGCGAGACTCAATTAAAATCCTCAAAATAAGCCTCATTTAATTGAACAATCATCATGATCATTAACTGTTAGGATCGAGATTCGGATACAAGACATCTTGTAGGGAATTAAATCCATATTGAACATATTTAATAATACAGCGGAAGCGAACAAGATAATTAATTTTGGTATGTAGGTTTTGATAAAATAAACAAGAACAATATAGAAGTGATAAAGACAAGATTTACGTGGAAACCCAAAATGGGAAAAAACCACGGGAGGTAAGATAAAATTCATTTTAATGAAGATATTACAAAGGGTATCCCAAACGGCGACTGATAACACAACGAGATCAAGAAGGAAATATATCAAAGGTTATAGTACAACGGGAGTATATTACAAAAAGTATCCCAAACGGCTGTATAACACAACGAGACCAAGAAGGAAAGACCTCAAACGGTTATAGCATAACGCGAATAGACATATCTCAAGGGAAGGGTAATGAGATATAAGGGAGATTACAATCTTATAATAAAAACTCTCAAAGTGGAATAGAAAAGGAGATCTCACGAAGGTGCCCTATAAGTACATAATTTGGTCACACCAAACTAGGTTGAATAACCTAGTATTTATAGCAAACTCAAGTAGACCTAAAATAGTCTTCTAGTCAAAACCAACTGGTTGGAGCCCAAGTAGTATCAATAAGGAAAATAATTATTTATTTTCAAACTTGAGTTTGAATGGAATTGGGACACTGTCCAATAAACTCCACCTTGGACCAAATTCCATGAAGATATGACATCACCAAAGAACCCTTGAAGGGCAATCAAAGCGTCAGGTGTAGGAACAACCTTGAAAGATTGATATTGTAGAAAACATCCCGAAATAGGCTCTTGATTGATCCCAACTTTGCAGGAATCTGAATCTGAATCTGATTGAACCTAATTGTCTTCGAATCTGATAAATTTGGTTGAACTTGGCTCTGATACCACTTGTTAGACCCAGCTGTAATACCACTTGTTAGGACCGAAATTCAGATATGAAACATCTTGTTAATTGGGAATTAAATCCAGATTGAACCAGATATAATATTACAGCGGAAGCAAACAAGATAATTAATTTAGGGATATAGGTAATGAGAAAAAATAAACAAGATCAATGTAATGGTGATAATGACAAGTGTTTTACGTGGAAACCCAAATCGGGAAAAACCACAGGGGGTAAGATAAAATCCACTATAATGGAGAGATTACAAAGGGTATCCCAAACGGCTGTATAACACAACGAGATCAAGAAGGAAATATCTCAAACGATTATAGCACAAGGGGAGTAGATTATAAAGGGTATCCCAAACAGCTGTATAACACAACGAGATCAAGAAGGAAAGATCTCAAACACTTATAGCACAACGGAAATATATATATCTCAAAGGAAAGGTAACGAGATATAAAGAGATTACAAACTCATAATAAAAACTCTCAAAGTGGAATAGAAAAAGAGATCTTATGAGGGTGCCTAAGAGGCACATAATTTGGTCACACCAAACTAGGTTGAATAACCTAGTATTTATAACAAATCCAACTAGACCTAAAATAGTCTTTTAGTCGAAACCAACTGCTTGGAGTCCAAGCAGTATCAATAAGGAAAAAAATTATTTATTTCCAAACTTGAGTTTAATGGAATTGAAACACTGCCCAACATTAACTTTTTCGACCTTTATTTTTGCTGCTTTACTCTTCCTTGCTGCTCGATATCCACTTGCCTTTCCTAGTAACTCATTAATCTCTACATATAATAAATGTTCGATGTCTACCATCTTTATAAAAGTACCTCAGTAATACCATCCTTATAAAAGTACCTAATACCATCCTTATAAAGGTACCTAAGTAAGCTAATGTCACAAAACTTTAATTCCATTTATGCCCTTGCCATTGAATTTTATTTTCTTCCCCTTTTTCTCATTAATTCACCCTTATATTAATACGACTTCTTTGATTTACCAATTTATCCCTCCATATCATATTTATTTATTGGTTTGTCATGTGTTTTTTTTACCGATTTTCCCATGTATATTACATCTATTTATTGATTTGTCATGTGTTATTATTATTATTATTATTATTATTATTATTCAAATTGTATTTAAATATAAACCTAACTTGAATATAATTTTATTGATTGGCTCATTAATTGTAAGATCTTTATTAACTTCAATTGAGTCATGTTTGTTTATAGTGAATTTAGTCATATTTTTAAACAAGTAGGTTTTAATTTTTACTATATAATTAAATTATAGTACATTTTTAATATTTCTAAAGTACCTAAGTAAGCTAATGTCACAAAACTTTAATTCCATTTATGCCCTTGCCATTGAATTTTATTTTCTTCCCCTTTTTCTCATTAATTCACCCTTATATTAATACGACTTCTTTGATTTACCAATTTATCCCTCCATATTATATTTATTTATTGGTTTGTTATGTGTTTTTTTTACCGATGATGTTAAGCAACATTTTTTTTTTGAAAACTGAAGTAACATTATTTTATCTAATGAACCTATTTTTGAAATCTATAATTGTTTCATCATCCATAAAATATAAAAGTTTCTATTCATAAGTCATCACTAGATATATGTGAGATATGATGTTTACAAGGTCCCTTTAGTAGTACTTATGTATATGAAGACTAGAAACATGTAATGATTTTTCACAATTTTCTAAGTTAATTAATTACATACTAATTATTGATATTACAAGTAATATTACATGTTACTGGTAACACGTCTTACTGCCTCATATAATAATTCATTTAAAATAAAGCCTATTATAAATGTTTTAGCCCAATTTAAACTTGTATTTTTTAAAAATATTGATAGGAAAAAGTCCATATGAAATGTTTAATTAGTATTAGTTATCACTTATCATATTAGCTCTAATTTAGATTATATATGTTGTATATATTTTATATAAGGAAATATTGAATAATAGAATCAATTAAAATTTTAATTTATGTAGAGTTAATTTCAATATTAAACTATTAAATTTATTTTATATTTGTCGGGACAATGCTTGCGACCAGAGCAGTCGTATAAAATGTCTCTATTGTTTGGTTATTAATAAGGAATTTGTAATAAACAAATTCATAAATCTTAATACAATTCAACCCCCAAACATGCTTACATGACATCACACTAGTATCATGCATCGACATAAAAAGATGTACTTACAAAATTACTTATCCAGCGAAAATAAAAAAGTAAGTCCTATTTCATAATGGTAGTGTATTTTTTCTTTATGGAAGTCCTAAAATGATTGTTCATTTTACTATTTAGTCTTAAATTTGTTCTCTTTTCTCTAGAATTCATATAAAACATTGTATTAAATGATGTTCCTTTAAAAAATTCCATTTCTTAGAAAGTACTATCATTATAAAATGGAGAGAGCATTTAACATACATTCTAAACAATCATTGAATTTAAATGCAAAATCATCATATAAGTAGATCCACATTTATTACCTCGAAATCACGACACATGTGTCTATTAATAATACATGGAAATCTTATTCCATAAATTCATCAACAAAAAGGCTCATTTACGAAGCGTACTTTTCAAATAATTTGATAAAGATCAGTGAATGACCATAAAATTCACATAGAGAAATTGAAATGAATAACAAGGGAGGCACTAAAAAGAAAATGAGGTAACTAATCATCGCAAGGAGGAAATATGAGAAAATTCCTAATGGATGATTCGTCTTCAAATTTGATGATGTTAAGAGGAAGAAGAGGAGGAGAAATTGTTGTAGAAAGTCGCCGACAAGATAAACGCTGAATGTGGCCATACCAAGATCAAGGTCGAGGACGACATAGCAAATTGGTTGGTGAGCATTGGGTGCTTCCTCCACTCATCAGATACAGAACTAATGTTCGACGTCAACTTCCAAAAGGTGGCTGTGAAGAAGGCTTTGTTTGTTTGTGTTTTTTTTTTTGAAACCAAACATAACGATTTCATTAATAACAAGCCATATGACACTTACAATGAAAATCGTGATTGAACAATTGTAGATCTAAAATATAGATATGAAATTCAATTTCCAAATAACTAATACTAATCTTACTGACGTTCGGCTCCGATTTCTTCGATAACTCTGCATCTTTCTTCGATGACTCTGCATTTTTGCCATTGACGGGGAACCTCACAACCCGTGTTATAGCGATTTGAAAGTCGATCTTCATCCAATGTATTGGACCACACCAACTGAACAAAAACTCTAGAAAGAGACTAAAAACCCTAAATAAGGGTACAAAAAACTCTTACAAAAGAAGAGACTAACTTTTTTTGCGAAAATGTAAAACTAAACTAATAATTGGGGTAGAAAACAATCAAATTGGGACTTACCATCGACAAAACAATCGATGGCAGCCCCTTTAGGGAAAATGAGGCTAGGGTTTTCTAAAGAAAAAATAAAAGAGGAGGCTAGAGTTTTCTCCATAATCCAACGTATTGTTTGTTTGTTTGTTTTTTTGGGTGGTGGAAAACCCTCAGTCAAGCTGATGCTAAGTGAAAATAAAAGTTGATAAAAGTTAATGGGGACACTTTTGTAATTTTCTAAAACTGTTTAGTTTAAAGAGGGGTATTTTGAGTATTTTAATTGACAGTGATACTTTCCATTAAATAACAGTAACCTTCAATGGATTTTTGAATAAAATTATATTTTCAATTATGGGGATCCTACCTTCTTTTTCACCTTTTACAATTTATCTGGTTTGATGGGTGAGATTTCATTTTCTGACCCATGTATTTAATAAACTTGATGTTGGCTGCAATTTCTACCCTTGTTTGCCTAAAGTTTTGTGCCAGATGAGTGACCCCTGTCGAACTTCATTCAAACAATAGATAAGGATGATTATTCAAGCCCAAAATAGGCACAAAGTATTGCAACAAAGTTGCAAGACAACACAACAAAAAAAAAAGCAATTGAAACAACAAAACACAAGCAAACAAAAGATTCAGACACTCATTGGAGCAAGACCACTAAACATGCTTAACTAACTTTTCAAATTTTCTTATTTTTTTCTTCCAGTAAATAATCCCTAAAAAGTTTCACTGTAATCTCTTCATCATCACGAAACATACTTAAAAGTTACCTAACTCTCTACATTCGTCGTGCCTTCTCTTCCAATCTATCCAGAGAGATTTCTACAGGTTCCTTCCCATTCTATGAAATAACCTTTATCTCATTCTCACTGCTAGACTAATTGCTTTGTGAATGTTTTGTCTTTCCTTTGAAGATGTCCAAATTCTTTGAAGAAGAAACCTTACAAGCTGTTTTCCCAGCGATTTACCATTTAGATTTCCAGATTAAATTTAAATTACCTGTCTATCTAACTCTAACTTTTGGGACGACACCGATAAAGTCCTCAAACTTAGAACGTGAAGCTGAATCAGCCTCATCATCCAAGTGGCCAAGCGGATCAATAATAGTGCATTTACTATCAACGAAAACCACCTGGTTCATTTCCTCCTTTTCAATGCCTTGAGAACATCTCAAAAGAGCATATTTGATAAACAATCTATTCAACCTTATATGACGAGCCGAATAAAGATTACAGTCAGAGTAAGTTTTACTTGAGTCATAATTGTCATCTTCCGAATGTTTTGCAAGACTATCGGGAACAATCTCAACAAAATCACCTCTTACACCATGATTAAAATCAAAAGAAACACTCTAAACTTCAAGCAGAATTTTTGTAACAAGACCTAACCGAACCAACTCGAGCTCAACCTCAATTCAACCCTAAAATAAATCAATAATGGACATATGAAATCATCATCAAACGGTAACGTTTGAGAACAGATTGGATGAACCGGGGGATTAGCCGACGAGCATTTACGAGATGAGCTTGGCAGAAAAATCATCTGACGCGTGGACCCATCCCATTATAAACGGATGCAAACCTATTTATATTCCACCCTTCTTTATTCTTTCCTTTTCCGTTCCGCCTTCTCCTCTCTCTCTCCGCCTTCCTCCGCCGCTATCTCCGGCGATCTTTCTCTCTCCTCCCAAACCCTAACTCCTCCTTAATCTGTCGATTCTTCCCAGAACCCAACGATTTCTGCAATTCTGCGTGGGTTTGTTCCGAATCGATAGGGTTTAATCTTGTCTGATTCGGTTAAGGCGAGGAATCCGGAGCTTCGAGTGAAAATGGGGAGCTCGACTACGAGTGCGGTCTACGTCCACGTTATCGAAGACGTCATCAACAAGGTCCGTGAAGAGTTCGTCAACAATGGCGGTCCTGGTGAGGGCGTGCTCACCGAGCTTCAAGGGGTACGTGCGATTTTGTGTGTTTTTTGGGGATACAGGGTTTGATGGCGTTTTGTTTTGATTTGGTGGTGTGATTAGGGTTTTGGAGTGTGTGTGTGTTGTTAGGGTTTGCGGAATTTGGCTTTGGTGAGGCGAATTTGGTGGATCGGATTGATGTGATTGATTCTAGGGTTTTGTGATTTGTGGATTGGTAAGTGGGATTGATGTGTTTGGTTGTTGGTTTGCAGCTCTGGGAGATGAAATTGATGCAAGCGGGTGCGATATTGGCCCCGAGTGAGAGGCCTTCGGTGCCAAAACCAGCACCTGGAGCTGCTGTTACGCCTGTTCATGATCTGAATGTGCCGTATGAAGGCACTGAGGAGTATGAGACTCCCACCGCTGAGATGCTTTTCCCTCCAGTAAGTATTCACTGCTCATATGGATGGTTTTAGTTGCTATATGATTAGGATGTTCCAAATGAATACCCCGTAACGTAGCTAGAATCTGAATGGGACAACCTTTCGATTGAGCTTCCCTTTTCTGTCTTGAAGTAAAGTTTTCAATTTTCATACATCTTACCCTGAACGAATCTATGCCTTCATGGGATTCTCTCTGTTTGGTCATTGTTTAAGTGATGGAAGTTGATGTCATTGTTAAAATGGATACTGAAGAATGAAGTTCATTGGGGATAATTTTGCGCAAAAATGGCAGAAATTTAGCTTATTAAGACGCACTTGATGTCTTGTAAGTGGTAACTGAGCTGATGTTTCTTATTTTTGTTGCAGACGCCATTGCAGACACCAATTCAGACTCCTATGCCTGGGACAGCAGACAGTTCGATGTACAATATTCCTACTGGGACTTCGGATTATCCGACACCTATTTCTAATGAAGGTGCAAATGGTCCAAATGACATAAAACCTGTGGCTGGAAGGCCTAGTCCTTACATGGTAATATGGTATTTCATGATTTTTCTGGTGCTTGGTTGATCAGTTTACAATGTCTATCTATATTGTTGAGCCCGAGGTAGGCTTAGAACAGTCCTTCTGTGGCCAGTTCATTGAAGATTTGCGTTTTTACCTCGGGTAAAGATGGGTTATGGAGAGGCACAACAACACTTTGATGTTTCAGGAAACAAAGCACAATATTTTTCCCTCTCTAGTAAATTACCCTTTTTGATAATGTTTCGTTATGCTACTAATGCTAGCTTTCATAATTTTTATTTTTTTTACAATTTTGTAGTTTGGAGGACATTAAGAAATTAACTTTTATCTCCTCACATTTCATTATGAATTAACTTTTGGTTATTTTAAATTAACTTTCACTATGATGACCATTGGTGCCCATCTGTGAAGAAAAATGGCTCGGTCCTAACTTGTCAGTGACAAACCTTTTGTTTTGTAGTTTGTAGTTGTGTCATGATTAATTATTTATAGGATCATTGCTGAACCTACTGCCCTACTGCAGCAACCACCCTCTCCCTGGATGAATCAGAGGCCTGCTCTTGGTGTTGATGTCAATGTTGGTAAGTAATTATGAAGGACTACTCTTCCAATTGGCCTTTGCTCAAGTGTTATGTGTCTACCTCTGTTTTGTTTTTTTTTTGGAAGAATGAATCTGGCTTTTGTTTTTTCTTGCAGCTTATGTGGAAGGGCGGGAAGACCCTGATAGGGCAGCTTCACAGCAAGCGGCTCAGGTTGATTCTAATATATTGAAGGATTATATTGCTATCAACTTTTTGTCTTTTATGTTTTGTTTTGCTTGCGTGTGACTGAGGTTTTTCTATTCTTCATATATTTTTGGGTGGGGACGCTGGGGGGGGGGGGAGTGGGTTTGCTGTGCCATACTTATGAGAACCATTCTATAGTGTCTATGATTTCACCAATGCTCACTGTTGATCACTTTTTCCACACATCCTACTGGTGAGTAGAAAAACTGCTGCTGGTATGCTTAATACCCTAGTTAGGCTTTCGTCATCTCTTTTCCTGTGAGGGTGTGCGCGTGGTGATTTCTTAGCCTCTATTTCAAAGTGTCAGCTGTAGTGCATTATTTCATAATCTTAAGGGGACAGGCTAAGTGCCTGTCATCGGTTCTTTTAGTAATTGTGTTTCTAATTTCTATTGCACCTCTTATTCTTATTAAACAAAGATAAACAAAATTTAGTTTTGAGTTCACAATCATTTTGTTTCCTTTTAAGAAAGGAAAAATATTTAACAATAGAAACCTATAATAACTAGTACTTTATTGGGAAAATAGATTTTGTGGTTTCTTTCACTCTCACTCTGGCTTGGTTTCTTTCGGAGTTAGCATTTGGTGGCCTATGTGTCACGTGGGTTGTTTCTAATTCGATTAGGACTTAGGAGTCATCTTCTGTGGAAGGGTTTCTTTGGAAGGAAACATAGAAGAAGCTGGCCATGATTGTACTCCATGTGATTTTTTTTTTGGAGTATCTGGAGAGAAATGGCCAAAGGCTTTTCGAGGGAGTTGAAACTCCTCTTTCATCAAGGATATCTACTTTTGGGATTGTGGGAAGCTTGGCTCTTCCTCTTTTGATGAGGTGGATTTTGTGGACACACTATATTTTTTAATGACGTGGACAGACTGTATTTTGGATATACATAATCTATGTAGGATGCTAGCTCAGCTGTGATCTTTTGATAATCGTAATATGTAATTTTTTTCCTACGAAAAAAAGAATATCTGAAAAAGTGGATTTGACATGTGTGCAAAAAGTGACTAATCTTTGGGGACAAGATGCAGGATTTCTTAACTGGGCCTTCTGGGAAGAGAAAGCGTGACGATCTTGCTTCACAGTATCAGAATCAGACAGGTGGGTACATCCCACAGCAAGATGGCGCTGGAGATGATGCATCTGATGTCTTCGAACTGGAGGTGGTAGTCTTCTTCGTTCTTTTGTTAGTTACTGCTGTCATTTCCCTCTGTGGCTATTTAAAACTAGTGGTCTTTTGGTTGCATTGTTGATATTCTTGCTGTTATCCTTTCCTCTTCTTCCTACTGTGTGCACTTGCTTGCTTGGGAGATGTCAACACTCCCAATGTGGGTCTCAGTTCCTACTCACATGGGGTTTAGGGAGATTTAGATGTAGGCATTCTTATCTCATCATGCAGGTATTGTATACCTGTCTTCTGCGGAGACTTACTACAATAGAGATAGATTTTCTCCTTTCCTAGTGAACTGCATAAGCTTATTGTGTGGGATAAACTTCCTATGCCTTCCTTTTCCTAGTGAAATTGTTGCATGCATGACTGAATGAACTTGGACAGGGAAAATATGGCATTGAGAAAGGCAAAATCATGGGCTATAGACATAATTATACCTTTCCATTTTGAAGTTTTCAGTTTATTTACTTTTATTATTTTAAAAAATCCCAAATGCCATGAGTAATTTTTGTTTGGAGTATTCAATCACTGTACATAATTCAGTTCATTGGAGAATTTTTATCACTGTACAAGTGTGTACACTTTTACAGTTCCCTCACAGATCCCCCCCCCACCCCCCAAAAAAAAAATCTACTCTCGTTGACCACGGATTGCGTTCCTATCTTTTCATTGATTGCGGGTTTGACTGTGTGCAGATTGTCGTTTTTACTTCCATCTTTGTGTACTTTATGTTATTATGCAAGTCTTATTTGCCTTTACATATCCATGTTTAGCTTTACGTTTGGCCATGTTCAATGCTTGACCCATTAGAAATAGTGTTATGTCCAGCAAAATGGGGAACTGGCCTGGCTGCCAAGTTTAGCCTTCCTATGCAAATTGTTTCATCAATGTTGTTTCTTTAAATATAGATAATCTTAAGTTTGTGACTAGCCTATTCCTTTTCACATTGGCTTTCAGTTTTGACATCCTTCTTTTCTGATTCTTCTTTTGCCAGATTATTCAAAGCAAGCCCTTAGGAAGAAGTGGGTTTCTGGAGGTTACAAATGGGAAAGTTGACCCTGCTTTGCAGAAGGGCTCTTCATCTAGAATTCCCCAGACGGATGGCCCAATTCCTGATCCTTATGAGGAGATGCTCTCTACACCCAATGTGAGTGTGTTTCAATCTGCCCAGTTGTTGGTTTTTGTCATGCTTAAGTTGATGTTTGCTTCCTGATCCTTTCTCATATCTTTTGATTGTTGTGCTGTGTTTTGTAGAAATGGGGAGGACTTGTGCTAGTAAAACCTTAGAATTTATACAATTTAATCCTTATTTAGAAAATATATGTATACATATTTTTAAATGTGCTCTGTGCCGTGGACTGACTAACCAGAATTATAATACGCCAACTATGATGCTTTGTCCGAGAATCCTAGTTGGTGAGATGCTGAAATCATTTGCTTTTTAGCTGTGTGTAATCAATGCCGTAATTCAGATATATTTGGTGCCTTCATGACCATGTTTTGTTGCAGGCTTGTGGTTCAATCATTAATTAGCACAAGTTATTCATTGATGTTTGCTCTTTGCAAATCCACATTTTGAATTAGAATTACACATAAAATCGGAGTGTAACTGAGCTTTGTCTCACAACTAGTAATTCACACATCTTTACATGATCAAGCTATTTTTGCCTAGCTAATGTTCTTGCTTATTATTGTGTTTCTGATTAAAGAGAGAAATCTGATATGGGCAGGAATGAGAACTTGTCTAATGTGAAGGCATGCATTTAATTCTGGTCCATTTTAAGTCCATTCATATCAAGTTTTCATTTCTGATTTGGTTCATTGTAAAATAATCTTAGTTCATTTATCATGTCACTAGTTCTTTTATAATCTTTCGTTACTCAATCAAGAGGGTCTGAGTGTAATGCAATTAAGCTGGGACAGATTTTGTGAACTGAGATATGTAGTGGTGCAAACTCCAGAGGATACAAAAGCCAGTGCCCTTTCGACAGGATGATGCATCGCCTGTACAAGGCATGGCATGGATTTGGCTAAAGTTATTTTTGCCCAGGGTTGGCTGATTAGGCAGAAAACTGTTGACATTTCTTTTTCTATGAAAGTATTCTGGAGTGCAATTAAGGTCTAGAGGCAATTTAGGCTTGCATAACTCAATGGAGGGGAAAGCTCCATTTTTTTCTTAGCTCAGTTTAGGTTTTGAATATAGATGAGATGTTTATCAGACATTCTTGTCCTTTATGAACCTAAGAACATTGAGATTCTAGGCATGCTTCACCTGCTGTCTTCTGGGAAAATGAATGAAAATCTAGCTTTGTTCTGTTTTCAATTTTTTTTTTTTTTTTGGTGTGTGTGTGTGTATTCTATTCACTATTAGCATCATGCACATCACACATTTGAACACTGGTGTCTTCATTTTTTTGAAGGTGTATTCATGCATAACCGAGGATGGAATTCTAGCTCTGTTCCTTTATTTTTTTTATTTGATTCAGTATTTAACTTTTTTTGGTGTTAAACCTTGAAGATATACAATTATCAAGGGGTTGTTAATGAAGACTACAATGTGGTGAACACCCCTGTTCCTAATGGTAAGTCTCTTCTCAAATTCTGATGTACTTCAATGATCTTGATTTGTCATGGCATAAGGACTTCTGTTCGGCATATTTACTTTCACATTTGCTTAGAAATGCAAGCTGCTACTCCTGCTATCCCTCCCCCGAGTGATGATCCTGAAGATGATGATGATGAGCCGCCTTTGAATGAAAATGACGATGATGATTTGGACGATGTTGAAGGAGAAGAGTTGAACACACAGCATTTAGTTTTGGCTCAGTTTGACAAGGTATGTTGATGTTATCAAATGGTTTACTAAATTCACTTTAAAAAGCGCTCAGAATGCCAACTAATGTCAAATGAATGTCTTCTGGCTTTCTGACCTCTTATGGTTTCTTGATCAGGTAACCCGTACCAAGAGCAGGTGGAAGTGCACTCTTAAGGATGGAATCATGCACATAAACAACAAGGACATTTTGTTCAACAAGGTGAGCTCAATATACACATGATCTAATTGTTGAAACATGAAAGTAGGATAGTGTAGTGAGTAAAAAGTGACCTCTTTCGTTGCATAGGATAAAACTGTGTAGAAATGTGACCCAAATTATTGGATCATTATTCTTATGGTAATTGTGGAATTACCGAATTAGGATTCTCGACATAAGTATCATGTTCAGTATTTATTTGATCAAACACGTCTTTGCTTATCTTTGGGTTGTTCCACTGGCAGGCCACAGGAGAATTCGACTTCTAATTTTGAGAGGAGCTCGCTTATTTCTGGAAGTAGTAGCTCGTGAAGTATGAAGATCTTGTGTTGAACGTCTCTATCTTGTTCTTATTAACTCAAGTAGGTAGATTTTTTTTAAGGCTGTGAGACGAATGAATCGAGCTGATGGAGATTGGTTTTTATTTGGTTTGCCAGTTGTACATAATGCAATTAAGATACGGATGGCTAAATCGTTCTCCATTATTCGTGGACATGGAATGCACAATTTTATTAGCTCTGTACTGTACACCTTTAGAACATTTGGACTCATCTACTAGAAGTTTTATTTTATTCTTTGCAGATCTGTTTTGTTCAATGTTTTATGAATGGCATTTACATTGCCTTGAATTTAAAGTTGAACAGGTTTCCAACCATTTTGTGGTGTCGGTGCAGGACTGCAGGCCTCTTCTATGGCACAAATGAATATTGCATTCTCGTATTTTCACCTTTTTTTAGGAAGATGTTACACACACATATATACGTATATATTTGCAGGCAAAGCAAGCATTCTCAACCCAGAAGAAGAAACTGTACATGGAAAATGGTTCTTATAAATACGAAGAAAATCAAACTTCTCTAAGAGCTGCTAATTCTATCCAGCACTTCAGCAAATTTTGTTGACCGATTGGCAAGCTAGAGCCCCCGAATCCTGACTTGTTGCTTGATGAAACCAAAAACCTGATCTTCTGTCTTTGCTGTAAGGATACCCTTGCGCTACGTTCATTCCAGAGGAGCAACTTGTTTTGTAGCTTTGCTTCATACATATGTGGGATGCATAGGAGCAGTCCAGGAAGAGATGCGGGCATGTTTCTTCCTCACTATCACAGAAGCTACAGAGGGTAGATGTCATGGACTTCATTTCACTATCCTGGCCTTCACGAGGAGCCTTGCCTGAATAAAGAGCCATAGATAAAAGCATGTCTGGGGACGTTCATACGAGAACACACAGTTGTTGCCCAGGGAACATTCTGGTTTGTATTATTCCACCATTGCATAGACCTTTCCAACCTTGAACATACCAGCTACAGTAGCCCATTGCCATTCCTTTCCTACAGACATTTGTTACCTGATTGATAACCTGAGCGGGGAGGACAAATCATGGCCCAAAAAGTGTAGAGCCCAGGGGGCACCGAGTTAATGAGGATAACTCTTCCTGCATACGAAATATTCCTGCTTGAAGTCTTGAACCAACCCTTAATCCTGGCTACAGTTAACAGCCTGCTGTCTGATTTAGAGAGTTGATTGGAGATTGGAACACAAAGGTAGTTGAACTGGAGTTTGCCAGGCTCCATGCCAGTCAAGCAAGTTAGCTCAGTATTGATTTGATCTGCGACACTTCCAAGATAAATTTGTGATTTTGAGGCATTAGCAAATAAGCCTCTTACCTTGAAGAAGTGGTTAAAGGCTTGCATCAGAACCTGAACTGAGGAAACATGACCAACACTAAACAAAGCTAGATCATTTGTGAACAAAAGAACTCTCAACTCTCAACTCTCTCTCGAGTCAGATGCTATTTGCAATTAGCCGTTGATATGGCCGATTTCTTGTTCTTGTTGATGGATGGGTCTCGCTCAAGTGTGCTGAAAACGGGCCTCAAAATATCGAATCTCACACTTGCACCAATGGCCAAGTCAGAAAGCTCTAGTGGCATGGGAGGATGAAAAAGGTTGGCAAAAGAGGGTATGTCAGATGATAGCCAGACGGGTTCATGGAGGTACTTGGTGAAAAGGGAGATGATGGAAAGTAAGGGGGCGATTAAGGCAATAGTCTCACATGATGGACTTTGTGGAATGGATAGCGAAGGTTGAATCCGAGCATGTCATGATTGATGGATGACCATACTTTGGCTAAGGCTATCTGGTCAGAAAGGATGAAGTCACCTCACAGGAAAAGAGGTGGGGAAGGCGGTAGAAAGAATAAATTTGGACGTGAAGGTGGTTCAAATCTGACGGAAAGAAGGTTAGAAAGTTATGATGGTGGAAATGTGAAGAATTTCAGAATCCAGTGTTTCCTCTTTTTTGCCCAGCTTACCCTAATGGGTTTTCAAGCTAGCTTCTCTTATTTTTTTCGCTTAAGGGACAATGGATGCTCCTTTAAGTGTATTGTAGCGGCCAGGTCTCAAAGAGATTCTCCTACGTATCCGACGTGGAATCAGGTCAATCATAGTTCATAAGGTGAAACTACAAAGAATTGGTGCCTCAAAGAAAGCCTGGGGATATAGATGGAAAAGGCTTGAAGATTTGGTGGCTTTAGGCTTCAATGGAATGGTTGTGAAGGTTCAGAGGCTTGGTTGGGTGCATGAAATCTAGGTTTAAGATGCATTTTGGAGGGTTTATGAGATTTTTTCAGTGTGTGTGACTATTGGCTCCACCTCCGGTTTCTCTTCGTCATCGTCTCCTTTGTTTTTCCTTCTTTTTTTCTTCTTTTTGCTGGTATGCTTCGAGATATGGACGACCCAAATAGGGTTTACTCTCCCAGCACATATTTTTCCATATGCAAACAAAGTATTTAAGGGACATGGGTGTCGTACTACTCATGTTGACCCATGTTGGTGGGCCAACTGGGAACTCTCTGTTTTTTTCTTTTCCCTTTTTTTTTGCTTTCTTCTCTTTTTTGGAATTTCTTCTTCATGGGTTGACTCATGTTCGTTTTTCTGATGATATAAGTCACAACACACCATTTGGCTTCAAGGTAAATAGGGAGTAGTCATGAGGAAAATGTTCTGTTGGTGAAGGCTATCGATTTTCGAACGATGATTGTTATGAGTGATGTAAATTAAAGATGGATGATTTGGTGAGTACAGTAACAAGTACGGACATATGTTTTGGGTGAATGGGAAGGTAATGGGTGATACAAATGACGATATGGGTGGCGAGGTCTCGGAGCACAAAGATGTCCACTTTCAAGATATTGGTGGTTTTGGTATTCTCTCATTTTGGCCAGCGTACTGGATGAATGTAGACTGACTTCTCTCTTTTCTTTTTTTTTCTTTTTTTTTAATTTTTAACCATGGGCTCGTGGGATGGTGAATGTGGTAAATGGAAGGATATATGAGGGTGACGACAGATGGATATGTCAAACTTGGATTTTAAGTCTAATGAATGGGTGAGCGAGCTTTTTAGCTGAAGTTAAGAGTGCAAGCATGAGATTGTAATACCCCGGATATATGGATAAAGTGTGGCTTAAAAGGAGTGAAATGACTACTTATATCACCAAGGTGCACCTTCTTTTATGGTAGCTCATCCGTCGGGAACTCCCCAGTTAAGCGTGCTTGGCTGGGAGTAGTACCAGATGGTGACCTCTGGAAGTTTTCCAGCAGCGTGTGGCGAGGACGAAGCACGCTGGAAAGACGTGTGGTGATTTGTGGGGCCCGGTGATTCTGAAGCGATTATCGGTAATGCCGCGACCGGAGGCCGGGTGTTACAGATGGTATCGAACCGACCATGATGAGCGCCGCCATGATCTGAGAGCCACGGCAACACCTAATGGCAAAGATTCAGGAGTGGATTGTGGCAAAACAAGGACGTTGTGCGCTTAAGTGGAGGTGACTGTAATACCCCGGATATATGGATAAAGTGTGGCTTAAAAGGATTGAAATGACTACTTATATCACCAAGGTGCACCTTCTTTTATGGTAGCTCATCCGTTGGGAATTCCCCAGTTAAGCGTGCTGGGCTGGGAGTAGTACCAGGATGGGTGACATCCTGGGAAGTTTTCCTAGGCAGCGTGTGAGCGAGGACGAAGCACGCTGGAAAGACTCGTGGTGATTTGTAGGGCGAGTCAGCGATCCTTGAAGCAGTTATCGGTAATGCCCGCGACCCGGAAGGGGCCGGGGCGTTACAGGGATTTTCAAATAATCACAATCAAACAAAGGCACCTAATTGAATTCAAAAGACGGGCACATCAAGGACTGACTCGGCAAAAAGATTTAGTTCAAGAGATGATGACCTTAGCTACTCCATGGTATTGTTGGCTCTCCTTCGACGTTAGAGGACCATATCAACGTTGGATGACATTAGTCTCAACAATTTTAGGAGGGTTGCTAGGCATGCTAGTGGCCCTTCCGTTAGAGCTAAATCCTGGTGTTGAGACACTTTTCTCATTGTTCATGGCCTCCAGTTGCACAAAGATATCCTTTAGGTAATCAAAGTCCTTTGATTACATGGTAGCCTAAGTGATCAACGAGGCTACTTTTGAGACTTTGGTTAAAGGTTGATAACTGTAGACGCAAGGGGATAGTCTCATTGATGTGAGACAACTTAGTGTGCCATCTTTCAAAGTAATCTAGAAAGGACTTATTCTTCCTTTGCTTCATGGCGTTGAGGTCATCAACTGTAGCCTGCTTTGATACGTCTATAATGATTGATGAAGACCTTGAATAACTCGTTCAATCAGCCTTGATTTGGGATGTTAGTGTATCGTACCGCACTTTGACTTCTTCTAGAGTGGATGGGAAGATTGTTGAGTATAAGCCAACATCGATCTTGTTGAGGGGTGCTAGTCTCATGAACTTCTCAATATGGTGAGTAGGGTTTTGAGATGGCTTGAACTTGATGTTTGAAACTTCGATCCAATCAACCACCTTCATAACCGGATGTTAGGCCAAGGAATATCTATGTACTTGTCCGTGAATGCCAGGATTGTGCTCATTATCTTAGTAGGGCTCTCCAATTTCTGTTCGAGGGCCTTAATTGCAAGATCTTCCACGACTTTAGGGGCACTCATGGATGTTTTGGGTTTCCCCTTAGATGAACTTGAACCTCAGGACTCATCGCATTGTGGTATTTTGATGAGTTCAGGCTCAGATTCGTATCCATCGACCTTTGTATCATCTTCCTCTTCGGGTTTCAGTCCTAACTTCTCGTTGATATTCGTGATGACCTGTAGTATGCCATCTATTACTTATTTTTGCTCATTAAACCTCTTCTTGATCTTTTCGTCTTGCTCAAGAGAGCTCGCAAAGACCATACGATGCATTTTGGTGTACAAGTCCTCAAGTTTCTTGGCGATGTTGGATTCAGAGATAGCAACTTAGAGGAGGACCTTTTGGAATTGTGCTTCTGCCATTGTGGTCAAACGGGTTTTGGATCGAGCTGTCAAGGGAATATGATCCAGGTTTGGAATGAGTCGTCTAGTGCGTGGATCTTTGATGCGAGCTCAAAGACGATCTCTTATCTTGCCTGTATAGAAATTTGTTTGTAACTCGATAATTAACTCTGACACTGACTTTCCCCTGCATGGATGCTTTAAAAGACTTATATGGGACCATAATGCACGGACTCGACATTTACATGCTGATACAGGAATGACTCACCCATTTTTTGGGAGTGTATGACCTAACTCTATATAGAGCTAGTATGATGTTGTATAACTAGAACACCCATTGAGTCCCTACTCGGTTCTGAATTATGATGGGCTTTATATATATATTTTTGACATTTTTTTCACACATTTTTTGACATAGAGACCTATTTATTAGCAACTATTTTTACGGCTCAGATCCCAATAAAAAATACAATAGGCATTTGGACACGGGGATATCATAAAGGACCGGATAGAACCAACAACATTTAACCCGGACTTAGGAATCCCAATTGGGTGGCCTAGCCAGCGACAATGGGCCAAGCATCCAAGTCCACGTCGGATTTCCGTTACACACTTCAGCAAACCACCACTTGGAATTGGCATCCATACTAATTTTGTCCAACATACCTCACAATACATAATATTTAGGGAAATTGGATTCTAATAATACGAACTTTTGGCCATATAAGACTTAATAATACGAACTTTCGATTAGGTTCTGAATAATATGAGCTTTGACCCCCTGTTGCCCTCAGTAACACGCCATCGAGTTACCCTTTTCTTGACTCGTTGGAGAAATGAGCTGGCGGCGGCGGCACATTCTTTTTGATGTTTGGCCATGCCATGTCACCCATTGACTTAAAAAAATTGCCACATCAGCACCCACCCTCTTTCTCTCTCCTCTCTCTTTCCTCTCTCTCTCTTTCTCTCACCTCTGTTCGTCATTCTCATTCATTTTTCCAGATCTTCATCTTCATCTTCTTCTTCTTCTTCTTCTTCTTCTTCTTCTTCTTCTTCTTCTTCTGGATTCAAATCCCAATTCATCTCTCCAAATTAGGGCAAAATTCTTTTCACATCATCCCAATTTACCCCTTTTTTGCCCCAATTCACTGTTTTGAATCTAATTCATATTTCCAAAAAGGACGGAGTGTCGAATCCAATCCGTATAGCAAAATCCCACACTGGGTGGCGATCAATTGAGCAACATCAGACTCGGATAACCCTAAATCTCGAAGAAGCGCCAATTTGGGTTCTAGGGTTTGTTTGATTCGATTTGTTAGGACATGGGGGACATGAAGAACAACCCTCTTAATCTGGGGTTTTTGGAGACCCTTTTGATGGAGGAAATCAAGGACTAAATCAGCGTTTTGTAGCAAAGTGAACCCACTCACCTCCTTGGTGCCTCGATTTTTGCGGAGTTTGGCGAGCTTGGTAGAAATGGAGAGGGCTTGTTTTTCTGAGAATCCGAGTGATTCCACCAGCAAATTCATCAATGGAGAGAGTGAATTAGGTGAATTGGAACTCAAAACCAGTCCTCCTCCTGTTGATGATGATGATGATGAGGATGACGACGATGATGATGAGGATGACGATGATGATGATGATGATGAACAGAAGAATTGGCTCTGGAGAATGAATCTGAAGGAGAAAATGAGGTTGGATTTGTAGCAATGTCTCCAGATAGTCGTCCCCATGATTCAACAGAGAATGAATCTGAAGATCTGGAAAAAGAAGAATTGAGAACGACGAAGAGAGGAGAGAGAAAGAGGGAGAGAGAGGAGAGAGAAAGAGAGGGGGTGCTGACGTGACAATTTTTTTAAGTCAATGGGTGACATGACATGGTCAAACATAAAAAAAACGTGCCGCCACCGCCATCTCATTTCTCCGACGAGTCAAGAAAAGGGTAACTCGGTGACGTGTTACTGGGGCCAACAAGGGGTCAAAGTTCATATTATTCAGAACTTAATCGAAAATTCGTATTATTAAGTCTTATATGACCAAAAGTTCGTATTATTAGAATCCAATTTCCCTAATATTTATGTCAAAAAAAGTTGTTATTAGTTAGTAAAATACAACTTTACATCATTTACGTTCAAAAATTCAATTATTAAATATCAGCACACATCATTTTTTTTTATTACTATCACTACTCCTAGTAAAGTGGAAAGAAACAAATCTAAATTCTAAATTCTAATCTATTAAGTATTTAAAACATAATAAATTGAATGAGCTATTGACATGTGTCATGCATATAAATGTTTCTCATTTATGTTGAGTTGAAAAATTTTCATTGGCTCATTTGTTTGAATCATGGTGTTAAATATTAATAGTTGTTAATTAATAAAATTATTATAATAGCTATCAACCAATAAGTACACAAATGTATCTTCATGGAAAAATGAAGAGACATTGTCATTTACACATGCACATTTTGCTCTTCTTATTTTTCTTTAATTAATGGCAACCTACTACCTTTTATTGATTTGTGGTATCAAAATGAATTTTATAGTTTGCATTTATTCAAATTAACTAAAATAAAAATTATTATTATTCTTTATTATATGTATTTAAGACAAAATTATAACACATATTTCTTGATTTTTTTATCATATTATGAATAATAATAATAAATTCACTCAATTGAAAAATACATTATTTAATAAGTATTTTCTAATATATCACACATATATATATATATGAAAAATAAATATTTCAATTTTAATTAGCTTAACACATATTCTTATAAAAAAATATAATACATAAGCCTCAATAATTTAATAATTGACAATCATCCCGTGCATCGCATGGGATATATAGTGCTAGTTATTAATAATATACTTAGACCGATTCTTTTGTGCAGTAAGTTGCCCGCGCCACATTTTTTAATTTTCCACAATATTTCACCATATCATACCACAATCATTATCAATATATATATATATATTTTATCCTCACTTTTTCATTTTCTCTATCTTAACCTACCTCACCTTTCACTACTTTCATCATAATTCACCATATTTTTTCAAATTTCACCGCACCATTATGAGACCGCAACCAGCTCCACGGAAGACTCGGACCTCATTAGTTTTGGGTGTAAAATTTCCACGAGTCATACTAGAATATATTAAGAGATCACGTGGTTCATGTCTTCATCCAGTCCACACATTCTTTTTCAGAGCAACTTATTTTAATATCAGCGAATCTGATCCTCCATTGACTATGAGCACATATGCTCTCTCTGTGATTAATCCTGCCAAATACTTAGCTCTCACAACTAGTAACTGTCGTGAAGCTTAATCCTAACTGATTGCAGACATATCAATGGCTTCCACTTGCAGTTCATGGGTTAGCTCCAACCCTCAGCTCACAATTTGTCGACCCAAAAGATCATTTTCTGTTTTCAACACTCAATCCCGCATTAACCCTAGAAATTCATCGTCTTCTTCCGCAAAACCCACCTCCAGAATTCAGTGCATTACCAATTTCAATGGGAAAAGTGTTATGGGTATGGAGAATTCGCCCAATTTTGGGTTTAAAACTTCATTATTGCATCGCCGGATTCAAGCCCAGAAGGGGGAATACTACGATGGCCAAGAGGGTTCAGAACAAGAAGCTTTCTCTTGGGCTTCTGTAGTTTTGCCGTAAGTATGATTTTTACTGTAATTATTGATTAATCTTCCCCAAATACTCCCTCTGTTCCATATTAATTATCATATATTTGACTATTACCGTTGCTCTAATGATAATTTCTTGTAAAATATTATAGTAACAATTTCAATAATACATTTTTATGATAGTATTTTTCGTTACGAATCTAATGGTAGTAATTTATCGTAGTAATTTATCGTGACAGGTCATTGTATATATGGAGAAATTTATGTCGAAATTTTTAATGTTTAACTGTACAATTTTGAAAGAAGACAGATAAGGTTATCAAGGATTTGCTGTTAATTGTAGTGGGTTAAGGGGCTTAATTTTGACTGTATAGTTTGTCTGAGCCTCTCAGGTATAATCATCCTAAAAGTGATATTTTTATCACAATGGTTACCATGATCGATAACTTTGGGTATTCCTTTTTCCCACCAAAGTTCAAAGTTTGAGAAGGCCATCTTGGGGGGACATGTTGGGTACAAAATCAACTGTTTTGTGAGCTTGATGTTATGCTTACCAGTTACTGACCCAATAACTTGCCAAGGCCCTGTTCTTGAGGACTTCATTTTCATATTCTTTGATTATGCCTTTTTTAGGTTCTATTAGTAGCTTGAATTCAGTTTAGTAAATGCCAGTTTGGGTCAAGTTTAACTTGTGATGTTTGAGTATGCCATATTGTGCATGTTGGTGAAATGAATCTGTTTTTCTTGAATTCTTAGGTTTTTGTTCCCTGCATTAGGTGGTTTATTGTTTGGGTATGATATTGGTGCTACATCTGGTGCCACCATTTCACTACAGGTATGCTTCAACTGTGCTGATTTTTCGACATTCAATGACATGAGACTGATGAGAGTTTGTTTGTGGTGTTTACATGGTTGATGCATGCAGTCTCCTGAACTCAGTGGCACTACATGGTTCGACCTTTCAGCCATTCAATTAGGGCTCGTGGTAAGCTTCAGTATCATGTATTCCTTGGATTCAATCCATATATCGGTAGTACAAGTTGATTCTTTTACTTACATTTGCTTGCGTGTAACACAATTCAGGTAAGCGGTTCGCTTTATGGAGCTCTTTTCGGTTCCATCCTTGTCTATCCGGTAGCTGACTTTCTTGGTATTTCTTTTCAATGCTTTCTATGATTTGCGCGTTTTCTGATTCCTATTGATTAGATTACCGAACCTAATACCTTTTCTTCCACCACCTAATCATGAAGGACGGAGGAGGGAGCTTATCATAGCGGCAATCCTTTATGCACTTGGTGGTTTTGTCACTGCAAGTGCTCCTAGTCTCGGGGTTCTGCTTGTTGGGAGATTTCTTTATGGTCTTGGCATTGGTTGGGTGAGCCTCCTTAAGTTTTCCCAGTTATAGGTAGATTGACTCGGAAGTGAACAGGATGACCTAAAGTCGGTCACATTCACATACAGGCCATGCACGGGGCTCCTCTATACATTGCAGAAACCTGCCCGTCTCAAATCCGAGGGACCCTTATTTCTCTGAAAGAACTCTTCATAGTTCTTGGCATTTTGGTAGGTGCTTCTTTGCAGATAATCGTTTCTCTTTTCCTTCTGGGAGCATTTGGTTGGATTATTTTTCTGGAAAAGTTGGTGGTTCACAATTTCCTATATTTTGGTAGTACTCCCGAAAAATTGTTCTTGAGTTTGAGTGTGAAATAATGGACTCCACTTTCCCACACGTTAACTCAACCAAACACGGGAAACTTTGGTTAACATGACTTTTCCCGGTAAATTTGGCAACCAAACCCTTCCTCGGGGATGGTAGAATTTTGTTGTGGGGCTCATTATTTTACACTCATATGCAAAACCTTTTTTGTGCGAAAGTTTTCCCTAGGAAAATGTTTCCCGGGATTCTACCAAACGCCCCCTTGTCCGTGCCCACCCATGATCTAACTTTTTGTGGATTTACATTCCTTTAGCTTGGTTATTTTGTCGGTAACTACGAAATCGACGTGGTTGGAGGCTGGCGCTACATGTTTGGAGTGAGTGTGCCGGTTGCTCTACTTATGGGTCTAGGAATGTGGAGCCTCCCGCCATCACCTCGTTGGTTACTTCTGAGGGCAGTTCAAGGCAAAGGTCCGTTGCAGGAGTACAAGGAGAAGGCTATCGCTGCCCTGAGCAGACTCAGAGGTAGGCCTGCTGGTGACAAAGTCTCAGAAACCGAAATCGATGAAACATTGGTTTCGTTGAAGTCTGCCTATTCCGACGAACAGTCTGAGGGAAGTTTGTTGGAGGTGTTTCAGGGACCAAGTCTGAAAGCCTTCATAATTGGCGGTGGTCTTGTACTTTTTCAGCAGGTAATTCTTTGAACAACTTGTTTTTACTAAATTACCTAACTGACTCCAAAACCAATACTCCGAAATCCCGCCCAGGCAAGGTATGGAGGGGTCAGATGTAGCATCATGTGCCAAAATTTTGCAATTTAAAGAGAGTGAGTCCAATTGACCCAAGATTTAGAAACCGTTCGCTACCTACAACTCCATGGAAAAGAAGCATAGGAGATTTAATGAAACATTTTGCCTTGGTCCATTACACTCGAAATTTTTTCGACTATCCAGATTATGGACATTAAATTGTCAAACTGACCCTGTATTTCCTTGAGGTGATGAACGGTAAAAACTGTATTCCACGTTCTAAAGGTTTGATTTGGTGCTCTTACTGTTAACTCTTTCAGATTACTGGGCAGCCGAGTGTCTTGTATTATGCTGGTCCAATTCTACAGGTATGTGAAATTTACCCCACTCTTTTTGTCTGCTCACTTCTGAATTACTGAGACCGACAGTCTGCATTATGTATGTATGTTTGTTTTACAGAGTGCTGGGTTTTCAGCTGCATCTGATGCCACTCGAGTTTCGGTGCTGATTGGCCTGTTTAAGGTGTGTTTTAGTTGATATTATCCAACTACCATTGTACTATATAACAGTACATCAGATCACACTTTTTTTTTTCCTTTCTCGCCTCTCTTCAGTTGCTCATGACAGGAATCGCTGTTTTCAAAGTTGACGATCTTGGAAGGAAACCCTTGCTAATAGCCGGTGTCAGTGGGATTGTATGTATACTATGACCAACTTCTGCACAAGAACCTTCTGTTATTTTTACCTGTGTCTACTTTTTTTTGTAAACTACGGTGGATTCATTACTTTGTGTTATGCCCTGTGAAACAGACTGCGTCGTTGTTCCTCCTTGCTGCATATTACAAGTTTCTCGGAGGTCTCCCCTTTGTCGCTGTTGGTGCCCTGCTTCTATACGTTGGAAGCTATCAGGTAACTTCCTCATCTCATCTTTTCCCTTACTTCCCTGCTTGCCTTTCGTAATTGTTTTTAGCCCCGACATAAAACCATCATAAATGTAGGAACAAGTCAAACATCTGTCTCTGTTGACTTTTCACGATCACTAAAGCACTAATTTAACCTTCAATTTCTAACACTATTTGCGGAAATTACAACACTGTATTCAGATGAAAGTATTTCTTGCTATACATCTGATGACGTTAACACTTATATATATATAAATATATATAGAGTCAATTACATTTACCCTACCTGAGATTTGCTGAATTAATTTTTACACACCCCACATTTGTGAAATAATTTTTACCTTACCTGACATAAGCTCTGAGTGTTTTTTACCCTACCTGAGGTTTGTCATAATAATTATTATACGAACCATCTTTGTGAAATAGTTTTTACCCTACCTCACAATAGTTGTAAGTGGATTTTACTTAACTTGTTATGGCAGTAAGTGTTACTGAAAATGTAGATCTTCGATTTCCACATTTACTAGTGAAGATCTAGAATCCAAAACAACATTTGAATGTCATGAAATGTCATCCTAGGAACAAAATAGGAAGTAATCTACAATGAAATCTCAGTCTCAATCATCTATGCTCCATTAAACTTTCCATAACTTCTCATTCCTCCCTTACTACCCTCTGCACTGCCGATCATGTAGATCAATCCTACATCATTTCGCAGTTGTCGATTTCCATCAAAATGTGAATCTACCCATACATAACTAGTTATTGATCCATACATCATGATTTAAGTTATTCACAGTAAAAAAAATAAAAAGTGATAAATAAAGAATACCCTTACTCCTAGCTATACGCTTCATTATATAAGTTATCGGGCGCGCGAATAAATTTTGCGTCCAATACGATATGGATTGCTCTGTTAAATCGTGACATCCTTGTTATGTTGTTGTGTTGCAATAACACTCACAACAAAGCTCAAGTAGGGTAAAAATCACTTACAATTTATGTGAGGTAAGCTACAAATTATTTAACAAAAGTGGGGTGTGTAATAATTATTATTTCAAACTTCAGGTAGGATATAAAACACTTAGAGCTATTGTGAGGTAAGGTAAAAATTATTTCTCAAATGTGGGGTGTGTAAGAATTATTACCGCAAATCTCGGGTAGGGTATATGTAATTTACTCTATATAATTGGGAATAGAGGGAGGATCTCATTTGCTACACTATTCTTGGACACCTTGACAAATTACGGAGCAAAACTGCAAAAGCACAGGGAAACAGTTTACTTGAGTGCCATACGAGTTCCTAAAAGAGGTTTTTGTCTGAAAAATCTTGCCTCAGGTATCATTTGGGCCAATCAGTTGGCTAATGGTGTCGGAGATATTTCCAATTCGCACGAGAGGGCGAGGGATCAGCCTGGCAGTCTTGACCAACTTCGGCTCGAATGCCATTGTCACCTTTGCTTTCTCACCATTGAAGGTAGAAAACCTCCCTGAACTTGGAGTTTCTGGACCCCTTTTTGCATCATATTTTGCTTCCTTGGCTAACATCTATTGGTTGTGCAGGAACTGCTAGGAGCAGAGAACCTTTTCTTGGTGTTTGGGGTGATTGCTTTGCTGTCCCTCCTGTTCGTTCTCACTCTGGTTCCAGAGACTAAGGGTTTAAGTCTTGAAGAAATTGAAAACAAAATATTGAAATGAGAATTTGCACTGGACAGTACATTTGTATCTTCCCCTTTGATTGGATTTCTCAAATTTGTCGAGATTTAGGAGCAAGCTTGTGCTTTGTGGTTTTCTTGCTGCAATGGTCTGACAATCAATGGAGATTCTAATGGTTGTGTTATTGTATATATGCTACTGATGTGAAGCCTTGATAATAAAACTTGTAATGAGGTGTTATTGCCAGTATCACGCAGAAAAGCAGATTATTGCATATTTGTAAGCTCAGAACATGCATCTATTACCTGTTCAGAGCTCCAAATGGTTGTAATTAGTTGCAGAAGATTAAACAGAAAACACCCTTAAGCACAAACATGGGCTTTGTATCAGTCAATAGGAGAGTCATCCTAGCAAGTCATGCAAGCAGAGCAAGAGTAGATTACTTGAGTACAGTACAAACAGAGGAATTGAATATATGACCTAATATACTCAGACCTTATTAATTAAGTCTTAACCACCATGCTAAGATCTTCTTTTTGTAAATTACCTAATTATCTGGGAAGTGAGAGCAGAATAATCAAGTAATTGAAATATTAGTGGCTAATGGCTATGTTTTAAGGGGAGCATCTGAGATATCTTGTCAATTGGTATAATTTATCACCATTACTAGTTTTCTGGCCTTGATCAATTACCCATTTTGGATTTCTGGCGGAACCTGTCGGTTTAAGTTTGATACTGTGGACACATGATTTTGCCAGGTCTTCAGGAATCAATGGGCTTGTTCGACAGCGTACAGAGCAAGTGCATTGATTAGTTCAAATTGTCTCTTGGGTACAGTCATACAGATTTCACCGGACCGATCCCATCAGCACATTATGAAGTATGAACCTGTATGAGCGAAATGTCTTTTTATGGGGCAAACTACAATTTACATAGTCAGCAACTGTGATGGATTCAATCTCTAAACAAGTTAGCACTGAAAAAGGCATAATATTAGTATCAATTCCAGACAGAAAATCTCAAATATGACATTTAGACATGTGTTTTCTCAAGAAATGTACTTTATTAGATTGATACTCCATAGGAAACTGGCACTACAAGAACACCATATGAGAGAAATACATAACTGGTTTATCACAGTAATAGTACATCAGAATTCAGAATCGACGGCCACATTGTAGTTCTGAACCGATACCAGATAAGGGACCACAGATACTAAGCTCAAATATGAACATTCCAAAAGATACTAAGCTCCTCTTTTCTTCTGCATTAGCCTAATTCAGAGCTGTACCAAATTTTTGTGGCTTAGCCTTTTCATGCAACCAACCTCTTCCATGAACTCTCTTAACCCTTCCAATGGGTGGAAGGTAAAGTACCTTTATATACCTTCCCAAAACCATCAGCACCAAGAAGCTCAGAGTTTCTGAAAACCTTTAATTTGTTGCCACAAAGAGATCCTTGTATGAAAATCTATAAGGAGCATATTCCTTTCCCAAGGTTCATACAGTTCTTCATATCAGCCCAGCAAGTCAGCAACAATTAACAATGAAAGTGCTGCAAGAATAAGCAGAACTAGACAAATGGCAAACGTAAGCACAACAAACAAGAGGAATTCTACTGACTGGGGAAGGTAGACAACCCTTCCTGCCATGTAATGTAAGAACGCAGATAGTGAAAATGGGATTCAAGATGTTTATGGAGAACAAAAAGAGAAAAAATGAAAGAGCTCTTGCTGACACCACAACAAGCTCTTTGGTGAAAAATGGTCTCTATGAACAGGATGATATTATTTCTTCGAGATGGCGAATCATACAACCAATAAACAGAAATATATCAGTAACACTAGAATAATGGACCCACCAACCATTATCACCCCGCATTTTTGACGAGCCTCTAGAAACAGAAACCACAATATTAACAGGGAAATATGTTGGAAAAACAAGCAGCAAGATACTGACAGGTAAGTAAGGATATCAACATGCGAGTGAATATGATTCTTTCTTTTTGGTTTAAATGTGAAAAGGGCACAGAAATGGTTGGAAGAAATGTCACTTTGGTGTCCAATTCCATAGGAGTTCAAACAAAACAAATGATTATGACACATATAGCCCCTGATTGGAGTCCAAATCATGCAAATGAAGGGGCCAAAGTATATATCCTCCTGGGTTGAGATCCACACTAAGCTGGTGGTCGTTGCTGTACAGCAGTTTATGCTTACGAATTCTAGTCATTCATAAGGATCACATCAAAGATGACAATTTAGGATTAGTTAGACTCATTTGATCATATTATGCTGACAAGCAGTCATCTTACTCTTGTGGAGAGAGGCTCACCTAAAACAATACTCTCTCTGTTCAGATTTAAGTGATGCAGGGCATGTGATTTCAGATGCAGATGCCAATGCCCCAAAAGTTGATGGGGTGATTATAAGTCAAATTACCAAAATGTCATTGAACCCATTTAATATTTATCTTTCCAACCACAATATATATCCTTGTTTTCACGCTCAGGCCAGCCAGAACAACTCCATTGATGGGGATGGAAGCCAAAACAGATCAACTTCTTAGCAAGCTATAGGGAAAGTTTGAATTTTTTTGCCCAATTTCTCCCCAAAAAAAAAAAGTTTGGTTTCCTTTCAATTTTTTCCTATAAATTGTAGCAGACCTCCATTATTGAGGATTGAATCAGACGACAATTGTCACACACACACGCAAAAGATGGAATGGTCATTTGGGTCTGTACAATGAGGCATTAAGAATAGCTGAATAGGTAAATTTTATATGTTGGCCAACTTTGATTTATGAATGGTGTAAATGTGTAATTTATGTGGAGTGAAACAATGAACATGTTGGAAGGCAACCTAGAAAATTGTGAACCTAAGAATAACGAACAATGAACGCAGTAGTATATATGAAGCTCTACTAATGGCAAGCTGCAATGGATAGTTACGGAAAAATGTCACTAGGCTTGTGGCATCTCAGTTTCTACTTTTACCTGAACTGTGCAGCCTATTCAGCAAAGGGTTAAGGGAACTGGCAATGTAGCTCACAAAAAGACCGGTAATTGTGGTTGTAAGAAATTTATCGTTGATGCTAAAGTGATTCGTCAAATCCCTTTGCATAAACGACAAACTCTTCATGAAGTAGCTGCTTCTGTTGGATGTAGTGTCTCTACTGCCCATAGAATACAAAATCGGGAGTCATAAGGCAACATTGCAATCCTGTAAAGTCTCATTTGTCTGAGAAAAACACACTATCCCCATTGAGGTTCTATTTGAAAATGATAGAAGTGAATAGCGTACCACACGACCCAATTTTTTTGGCATGTACGACGTAGTCCACATTGATGAGAAGTGGTTTTACTTGAAAAGATGAACTCGTAACTATTACCTTGTAACTAATGAAGAACCATACCGGTCTTGCAGGAATAAAAAATTTACTGTTAAGGTTATGTTCCTAGCTGTTGTTGCATGGCCAAGGTTTGATGAAGAAGGAAATGAAAAATTGCATGGGAAAATTGGAGTATTTCCATTTGTAACTCAAAAGCCAACGAGAAGAAAGAGCATCAACAAACCCACAAGGATATTAGAAACAAAAGCAACGACTTCTGTAAACAAAGAAACCACAAGATCATTTCTTGATAGAGAAAGTCATACCTGCTATCAAAGAAAAGTGGCCGTAAGAAGATGTCCATCATCCGATTTTCATTCAGCAGGATAATGCTTGGATTCACATCGATAACGATAATCCTCTATTTCTCCAAGTAGATACTGAGGATGGTTTCGATATTCGCTCAATTAATAAACCTGCAACTTCTCCTGATTAAATGTGTTGTAACTGGGATTTTTTTCGTGCTATTAAGTCATTGCAGTGTAAAGAGTGCCCAATAAAGACTGATGAGCTAGTCATTAGTGTTGAGAGGGCTTTTCATACCTTCCCAACAAACAGAGCAAATCATATTTTCCTGACTTACTACAAGATTCCTCATATAAACAAACCGAGGTTAAAGAAGTTTGGTTAGTTACCCACTCAAATAAGATGTGATCCAATGTTGATGCAAGATTTGCGTAATCATTTTGATTAAATTTTGGTTAGCTCGAGTACGTGATCCTATCTTGGCGCATGATATGCGAACTCATATGTGCTTATTTTGATTTTCATAACTACTCTAATGAAACTTTGCTAACCAGAATTATAGAAGATTTGATGGAATAAGAGAATTACATGGTTGATGAAGATTCTCTAGATATGGATTGGGTAGTGGAAGATTCAATGGATGATGAGAGCTCGGTAGTTGTCTGCAACTCTGTGTATGACGTCACTTCTGGATCGCAGTTTGAAGAAGCAATTAATCAAACAATTATAGCTATGTTGGAGATTTATATACCTGCTTTGCAATACCAGTATTTGGGTTTGCAATTAGTAGCTTCTATCTTTTGTTAATTTTAGAGGAAATTATGTGTGATGTGCATAAGTTTTGAGAGCTTGAATGCTTGTAATTTGACGATGTGACATTAAAATGCACCTTGACTCCGAATGAAACAAGAACATTTATCTTGTTATATCTACTATCCTTTTATGGTTCATAATACTTGGGAACTTTGATGTACTATCAAACAATAGTGTATTGTTTGATTAATTGCTTCTTCTTCAACAAGTAGCGATCCAGAAGTAACGTCATCCACAGAGTTGTTGACAACCACCAAGCTTCTATCATTCATTGAATCTTCCACTATCCATTCCCTATCTAGAGAATCTTCAACAATCATGTATGTAATTCTCTGATTCCGTCAAATCATCCACAAATCCTATTTGCAAAGTTTTCTTAGAGTAGTTATGAAAATCAAATTGATATAATTAAAATAAACACAAATGAATTCACATACCATGCACCAAGAGAGGACCACATACCCCAGCTAACCCTAAATCTAGCCCAAATGACTACATAAATTTTGCCCCAACATTCGATTACATCTTAATTGAGTAGGTGACTAACCCAGACTCTCTGACACCAATTTATTCATATGAGGAATCTTGTTGTTGTTGAAACCCATATTCCGCATGATTTCTATCTTACATTGTTGCAAAATCAAAACACATGATTTGCTCTGTTTGTTGGGAAAACATAAAAAACCTCGTAATGCCCCGTACTAGCTCACCAATTTTTCTTGGACAGGCTTTATACTGCAACAACTGAATAGCACAGGAAAAATCTTGGGTCCAACACATTTAAATTAGGAGAATTCATACGTTGACTAATTAAGCGAATATCAAAACCATTCTCAATAGCTACTTGGTGAATAGTAGATCATTGTTATCGATATGAGTCCTAGCATTATCCTATTGAATGAAACTCGGATGATGGGTATTCTTTGACGACCATTTTTCTTTGATAATAGGGATGACTTTTTCTATCAAGAATGATTTGATGGTCTCTTTGTTTACAGAAGTCATTCCTTTTATTTCTAATGTCTCGGCGGGTTTGTTGACGCTCCTCCTTCTCACTGACTCTTGAGTTACAAATGAAAATACTCGATTTTCCTAGAAAAGTTTTTCATTTCCTTCTTCGTCATACATTGGTCATGCAAACAGCTAGGAACATAACCTTAGTAATAAAATTTTTATTCCTGCAGGATCGCTATGATTCTTCCTCATCGGGTACAAGGTAGTAGTTTTGAATTCCACTTTTCAAGGAAAACCACTTCTCATCGATGTGGATTACGTTGTACATGCCAACAAAATTGGGTCAAGTGGCACGCCACTCACATCTATCATTTTCAAACAGAAACTTATTCGAGATAATGTATTTTGCTCAAAGAGATGAGGCATTATAGGATTGGAATGTCGCCTTATGACTCTCGAGTTTTGTATTCTATGGGCAGTAGAGATACTACATCCAACAGAAGCAGCTACTTGACAAAGAGTTTGTCATTTGTGTAAAGGGATTTGACGGATCACTTCAGCATTAATGAAAAATATCTTACGATCACAATTACTAGGCTTTCTATGAACTAGACTACTAGTTTTCTTAACCCTTTGCCAAATACGTTGAACAGTTTGGATAGAAGTAAAAAACTGAAATGCCACCAGCCCAATGACATTTTTCCTTAACTATCCATTATAACTTGCCATTAGTACAACTTCTTATATGCTCTTACGTTCATGTTCGTTATGATTCATAATTTTTTGGGTTACCTTCCAGCATGTTCATTATTTCCCTCTACATAATTACACTATTCACAAACCACAAATTTAGCCAATACATAAAAATTGCCTATTCCTACTGCCTATTGTACACAGTACCCAGATATTCATAATTTCCCTCCCTTGTACACAATATACATAAAATTGGCCAACACATGTTCATTGTTGTTGTAAGTTTTAATTAAATTCATACATACAAATATAAATTTCTATTCAAAACTGAACCGTATGGGATCGGTTCACTTTTTGTTTCGCCTACTATTCCCGGCTTGCTACACGTCACCCTCACCTTTCCTCGAATCTAACCCGGTTTCAATATCCATTTCATGGTGGATACGGGTCCTTTGAGGGTTGTTATGGCCACCAAGGAGAGTGGTGTTTCATTCTAGAAAGACCTCGGGCCATAGGATGTCATCTAGGGTCTCAATAGGACCATTCTCGAGCCTTCTAAGGGGCTTCGGAACCATCGGCAAAAATAAACACATGGTGGTGAATAACTTCAAAGGCGTTCAAATGGCGTACCTTCACTATTTGGGTCATAACTCCTTCAATATATCTCTGATGGACTTTAAATTTTGGGAGCTTAAAGTACACACCGAGAGCTTTCCATCGATATCTTATGGGCCTAAAACGGAGCTCAGATGAAGAAGTTATGCGCGTTTGAAGTCGGCAGAAAAATTGCCCGAGTCGTCACGCCCGCTACCCTAAGTTGTAATGCCCGTGACGGCTCACGGCAATTTCGTTTTTTTTTTGTTCCGTAAACACTATCACGCCCGTGACAACCAATGGTCACGCTCGTGACCATGCTCGCCCAGGTTGTCACGCCCGTGACGACAGCCGTAATGCCCGTGATAAAACTGTTTGCGCATGTTTTTGAGTGAAATGACTGTGTTTGGGTTGTTTTTTTCCCCTTTCCTATTTATACCCCCTCCTTAGCTTATTTCCAGTTTAGATTATGTTGATGAATATTTGAGAGTTAGACTCAAGAAAACTCCTCTCAATTGGAGAGTTGTAATTGTGGGTTTTCAAACCCTAATCAATGAAGCTAATCCTTTGGTGGAAATTCGTTGGTGAATTCTCTTCCTTGTGAGTGGGTGTTTTACCTCCACTCTTTGTGAGATTTCTTAGGTGTTTCAAGACTCCTTGCTTGTGGAAGGTCCTTGTGCTAGAGATTGAACATCTTAGTTCAATTGGGTGAGTGTTTACTCTTTACAATTGTCCATATCCCTTTGATTCTTGTTGTATTTGTTGTTCATCTCCATTAATCCAAAAACCCTAAAAAATTAGTTTGGTGTGTTTATGAGTTCTATGAGTGGATTTCCATCATTCACATGCTTGTTTAAACCCTAGGCTTCCGCGATTCTCTCCATTGAGTAATTTAACAAGTAAAACAAAGGCCTATTGAGTTAGACCCTTAGATAGGAGCCAAGTGGGTTCAGCTACTTACCTACCGCCTAGTAACCAATGAATACTTTTCCCAGGAATCGAAGTCTGGAGGGAGGAGATAGAAGGTGGAGCGAGTCAGCCAGGTTGGACATAGCTGACCCCTCGACCTAGACCCTACCTGACCCATCTTTAGGTTAGGTAGCCCTAACCTGAACCCTGACCCGTCAGGTCACGAGTCGAATCAACAGATCATCGAACCTTAAAATCTGGAATATTTTTTTTATATTAGACCTATTCAAAGGTCATGTTGGGGTCTCGGGTCAGGTTGAGTCCTACATATGGTCATTTAGTAGGTTTTTTTTGATGAAATACATATATTATCTCCGGCCCATTATATTCGTCCATTTAACTAATTTGAGAGGACCAATATATATTGGGAATTGAGGTAAAAAGTTTGTAATTTACTCAAATTACCCCTATTTTAATTGAAGATAATAGTTGTTGGAATTGTAAAAAGTAATAAATGAATTTATTAATTAGGGGTAGAAAAAAAATTAAAGAATTACAGTTGTCGGAATTATAAATATGACAAATATTTTGGGACAAAGAAGTTAGGCAAAGAGCAAATAATTTGGGACGGAGGTAGTATATATATAATTGTTGGGTTTTCAGGTCAAGACACCCCTGACCCGAACCCGACTCTAACAAGGCTCGAGGCCCGAATATTTTGAGTCAAATCGGGTCGGGCCTAAAGGGTAATCCGGACCCATAATTTTTTGAGTAAGGCGGATCCGACCCAGTGATCAGGTCTAAGCTAAACCCTAGAAGCACTAAGCAGAGCAATTGCAAACGAGAAAGAGTTCAAAGAGTTGAAAATTCAACATTCAGCAACAATTCCCCACAAATATCAAATTCCACATTCCAAATTCTACTAATTGGACAAGAAGTGACGTATCGCTTACCTCGCTTATGTGATCATGGACGATAATGTTCCAACTCTAAATTTCTGTCTCCTCCTAAAAATTCATACACCAAATCAAATCCCAAAAGCAAAATTGAACACGGCGTTAAAAATTATAGCTCGCAAAGGAGAGATCGAATGATGAAATCAGCGAAAAGGAAACCATTATTGTTTGAGAATTGTAAGAATGAGATACATTTTAATTACATCGTTTTGTCTGGTGTTAGTGATCCCACTCGTTACCGCTTTTTTTGGCGTTACGATATTTTGTTTTGCATTTCTGGTGATTTTTCCACATAGTAACGTCAAGGTTGAGTAAATAGCGATTGGCGTTTACATTTCCAAGACTACCCGCTATCTTAAAATTCTTAATCTGCAAATATGCACGTTTGCTCAAGACTTCATTTCACTACTGTTACTTGATGTGATGTCCGATGGTTATTCATGATTGGACAGAAAGCAAAACAAAGGAGAAGAAATAGCCCTATGGGGACTGTAAATTTCATAGGTAAAATATACTCACCCTGTCTTTTAATAGATGTTAATTTTTCTAACTAACTTAACTATTTTTATTTGTCAATTTTACATATCTAATAATTAAAATAACTATATTACCCTTAATTAATGATTCAAATTTATATTTTACCTTTTAAAATTTTCTTTTATTCCTCTTTATCTTAATAAGTGGTACACTTGTCTATACATAACTTTTTCACTCTATTTCTAAGACGCATTGATTTTTTAAAGTTAATTTATTTGACACTTAAAAAGTGATGGAAGGAGTAGGTAAATACTAATTACCCAAATTTATCCAAATTTCCCCATATTTCCTCAAAAATATCCAAATTTATAATTCTCTCAATTTATTATATCTTCCATAAATTTACCCAAAATTGAATTTACCTTACCAATTTCATGGGTAATCTATAGGTAAAGTGTGGTAAAATATAGAAAAATATTGAGTAGTATGGTAAATTGTGATACCACACCATATATAAGAACTGGGCGGCAACCCAATTGTCAAGTTAGAATTTTCAACATAAAAATAATTGACCAAAAAGCTAACATAAATTGGCACATAGCATGATTTGAACGCAAAATCTCTAAAGACCACATGTACTCGGTCGACCTATTTAGATCCAATACAAGTCTACATGTATTAAAATAGATCAATTTCTTGAGTGTGAATTTGTTTTAAAAAATGATAAATTTAAAAAATATTAATAAATTTGTAACAATCTTGATAAACTTGTGTTGAATTTAATAATAAATATTGGTGAATTTGTTTTAAGATTTAACACCACCTAGATAGGCACTTTAAGGCATATCATGTAACAATTGATGCTTAACATGGTGATAAATTAGATCTGTCAATTTAGGCGGGCGGTTGACGGATCATGTGTATATTGGGTTCAGGTAAATACGGGTCGACTGTATTCGGATAAATAGAGGCGGTGTATTCAGTTTCAAGTAAAGCCAACAAGTTATGACTATGAGTTTTTTCTTTCAAAAAAATGTCTTTAAATATTATTTTTGTACAATATACATAATAAATATGATTATCTTCTAGTAATGACAAATTATTGTAAATGTTTCAACTTAAATTAGAGAAATAACAAATAAATAAATTGCACTTATAGTTTAACAGTCATGAATTCTAAAGTAACCAATTTTAATAGAGTTGAACTTTTAAAAGATAAAGTTTTCAACTCAAACAGACATGTTTTTTCAGGTTCAAAACCCAGAAATTTTGGGCGGGTTATCGAGTTGCGTCAAAAATTGACAGGTACGGTGATAATACATCAAGAAGATAGGTTATACAAAATCTCTTATTTGGTTAATTTCAGCACTTTGGATGTATCCTACAGTTCACTGACCTTTATGTAGTGTTGAGGTCTGACCTATGTTACTCCGACTCTTCATTTTCCCTGTCATACCCGTGTCGGACCCTTGATACCTAGACAAGGGTACGACACTCGACACTTCAAATTACAATGACAATGTATAAATTTCTTAAAATAGCCGAGTCTGACCCCCGTGTCTTTGTTCGATTTGGACATGCGTACCCGAGTCCGAGTAACATAGGTTCTGACTATGTTAGGCTCTGCTTGGAAGGAGAGTTAAAAATGAAGAGTAGGAGTTCATAAGAGTAAAGGAGAGTGAGAGTATGGGAGGGTTCATAAGAGTGCAAATTATTAGGTGCTCCTGGAGCACGTGCTCCAGATTCTACAATTGTTCACCCATACGTATTAGGTTGTTCACTCTTATTATTATGATTGTTCACTTTGATTCATATGATTGTTCACTCGCAAGTATCTAGAGCACATGCTCCGGGTGTATGTATATGAGTAAGATGTTACCCCTGCTTGGGAGAACATTTGGATCAATATATATTACATGCACCCGAAACATGTGCTCCATATACTTGCGAGTGAACAATCATATGAATCAGAGTGAACAACCGTAACAATCAGAGTGAACAACCTAATACATATGAGTGAACAATTATAAAATATGGAGCACGTGCTCTTGGAGCACATAATAAATTGCACATTTGGAGAGTTCATAAAAGTAAAATATTAAAATGACATATTTACCCTTTCATAATATATGTAATACAATATAATACATGTACAATATAATGGTCATTTTCTATGTTATGTATGATATAATTATATTGAACACTAGCTTACACCCCAAATTGGGGTGTTAAAAAACCAAGGGTAGAGAGGTGTAAAGGAGAGTAAACCCTACTCCCTTTTACTCTCCCTTACCCTCCCTCACTCTCTTCCCAAGCAGGAGTAAGGAGGAGTAGGTACCCTCCTTAACCCCTCCTGACTCCCCTTTACCCCTCTCCCAAGCAGGCCCTTACTCTAACTCTTCATTTTCCCTGTCGTACCCGTGTCGGGCCTTTGATACCCGGACAAGGGTACGACACTTGACACTTCAAATTACAATGAAAATGTATAAAATTTCTTTAAAATTCCCGAGTCCGAAACCCGTATCCAATCCGATATGGACATGCGTACCCGAGTCTTAGTAACATAGGGTTCTGACTTGACATTTGACAAGCAACCAAGCGAACTGCTGCAGATGACAAGCAACCAAGCCAATCTGTAATTTGAGCATTGAAGTCAGATGGTGTATCAGAAATCAATGCAAGAGACTTCATTCAAGCAACAACTTTCCAAAAGCAAATGCTTGTTCACTCACATCCCAGTGAAGCACAAATTGTTCCAATTTCTCGTGTCGGTAGGTATACGATTGCGAGAGATCAGTGAAGCTTTCACATACAATAGGGCAATATTCTCACTGAAGCTAGCAGATGAGGAAAAACCAATGTGCATACAATCAATGGCACTGCAGAAAGATTGACATGAGTCATGGGTAGACAAGAGGGTTTTTTTTTGGCTGTTTCAGTGGAGCTATTGTCACATTTACTAACATCTCCTCAGCAATATAGTCCATCCAGACCTTAGTTTAAAAATCAAGGTGCACAAAAGCGCAAAGGGTCCGGGAGCCCAAGGCGTGGGCTTTATAGATGCCAGACACACTTATACTAATGTTTAAAATCATTACCAAACCATAGTTATTTTGAAAATAAGTTGACATTAAAGAAGTGATGATACTTTCTTATAACTATGAAAAATAGCACATGCTTTGCATTCTTTTGGGCTAGGAGGGAGAAATAGAGGAATAAAAGAGGGAAAGAGAGAAATAATACAAAAACATAGAAAAAACATGCGAAATCAAAGGGATTGATGTCACTGTTAGACAAAAGTTTACGACCCTTTGGTTTAAAGTACCAAAAAGCGCGGGCTTTTCCTATTGAGACGCAACGATTTGGGCTTTTCTGAGCCTAAGGCATGCTTTTTTAAAACTAAGGTAATAATCTGCATAGGCTTTCCAAGAGTAAGATCAAGTCTCATTTTTGCCCCCATCATTGGAGTAGTATGCAGCCGAAGCAGCAGCAACAGACCTTAGACCATAAACACTAATCCCAAGATAACGCAATTTCTCAGTCAAATCTTTCCCGCGCGATAACGAACAAGGAAATAAGCAGCGCAGAATATCCCTAGAGTGTACAAAAACGTTTTTACCATTAGACAGTTTTCTTTCTTACCTTTTCTCAATGCCAGGCAACATGGGATTTGAAGAAGACCTAGTCAACCAAATAATCACTCAAAGGAGTAAATTACCTTATGACCAGGGAACAGGGGAAAGAATAGTAAGTGCAAATGGAACATTCTAATAACCTTCACCATCAAATTTATTATACAATGACTGGTCAGTTCAAATATAACAACTGTTCTGTGTCTTTATGTTGAAAACTATTGGATATTTCTAAGCAGTTATTTTTGAGTATTCTTGTTCACATATGGAGAAAAGATTTTTTAACATTGGTGTGTTTTCTTATGCCGACCAGGTGTCTGGCCTTCATCAATTAGCCATTATGGTTTTTGTCCAGAACCTTACCTTGGTTTTAAGGACAATAGTCACTATTGTGAACGCAAGACTTGCCTGATTTTCCAGAATCAAATGACTTGTATTCTGCAACGACGTATAGACCAAATACGTTGATTTGTCCACAGAGTCTTGGCTAGAGATTTCGTTGGACTGATTCCATCAGCATATTACGCCCCTGTAATCACAAAAGGCATTGTGTGAAAATGAAAGTCTATAGCGGGTCTGTAAAGTTCAATGGTAAATGGTGGGTATGGTAAATATTATTTTTGATAAGTTTTGGTAACTTTCTGTAAATTGCAGTAAGATTCGGTAAGTATTTACCTCATCCACTTGCCATCCAACTTTATAGATGTTGAACTCAAGTCTAAGCAATTAGCCCCCCAAAAAGGCATGTCTCCGTAGGTTTTCATAAGATGAGCACAGTAATCAAAAGTACAAATTAGACTTAACCAGAGAAATGTACATGCTCTAACAATTATGATAGTTATTACAGAAAGGGGGAAAAAACAGGCTATGCACAGTATAATTTGCTTCACTGATGCATTTTCTAGTCACTACATTTTAACCTATAGTTGATTTTAAAAGAAAAATAGTAACACACTCAGATGATGGACCCTTGAATTCACCGACCACATTGTATTACAGAATTTTGACTAGACCAGCGACCAAGGGAAACAGTCCCAGATGACGATAACGGTATAGTAGATGATGTCCCCCAACGATCGACAAGGAAACCATCGAGTTCAATGTGAAAGTCCGATGGTATATCAGGCATTGGTGCATCCCCGTTAAGAACGCTAACGACTTGCCTCATGGTTGGCCTTGCCTCTGCTATAGGATGAGCACACTGTAAGCCTAACTTTAGGACCAGCTCCATCTCCTCCGCTACATAATCTCCATCAAGCTTAGGATCGCCTGCCTCAAGAATAGCCCCTCTCTTCCAACACTCGTAAACCCGATCAAGCAGAACAATATCCTCTACAGTATCTCGAAATTCAACTGGCCTCCTTCCACAAGCCACTTCAAATGACAACATTCCGAAAGCATATATATCGGTGAAAACAGTGGGTTTTCGTGTTCTACAGGCCTCAGGTGCAATATATCCCATTGTTCCCACCACATGGGTAGTTTGAGGGTTTGTGTTATGGTCATACAGTCTAGCAAGGCCAAAATCCCCCAGCCGGGCATTCATCCGAGCATCCAATAGGACATTACTTGCTTTCACATCTCGGTGAAGGACAACCTGTTCCCATTCCTCGTGTAGGTACAGCAGAGCAGAAGCGACGCCCTTAATAATCTTATATCTTTGTGACCAGGGAAGCTTTGATTTTACAGTGCTAGCAAAAAGGAATTTGTCGAGGCTTCCATTGGGCATATAGTCATAGACTAGAAGAAGCTCCCCTTTTCTTCTGCAATAGCCTAAGAGCTGCACCAAATTTTTGTGCCTTAGCCTCCTCATGATGGCAACCTCGGCCATGAATTCCTTCATCCCCTGCTTTGAATCATGGGAGATCCGCTTCACTGCAATTTGGGCATGTGTGAATGGTAAAACACCTCTGTAAACCTTCCCAAAGCCACCAAAACCGAGAAGCTCGGAGTTTGAGAAACCCTTTGTTGCAACAAAGAGTTCCTTGTATGGGAACCTATGAGGAGCATATTCCTTCTCCCAAGGTTCATACAACTCTTCGTATTTCTTCCTCCACATGGACCAAGCAACTCCAGCAACAACTAACAGCAATACCACTGCTAGACCAATCAGAATTGGAAAAGTCGGGTTCAATCGCTTTCGACTTCCGAACCTTGGAAGCGGAGGAAGCTTGGCAAGATCTAAGCCTGGGGCTTGTCCGACTTGACTCCAGCTCCAACCTAATATGTACTGCTCATTAGTACTAAGGCCAGTGGATGAGGAGAAACCAACATACATCAAATCAAGGAATACTGCTGAAAGGTTGACGCGAGTAGACAAGAGAGGTTTTTCCGGTTTTGGTTGTTTCAGTGGAGCTATGGTTACATTTATTAACATCTCCACTCCATCATAATCTACCCAAACCTGCATGGGTTTTGCACTAGTAAGATCTAGGCTTCTTTTAACCCTGTCCACACCAGGATAATATGCAGCTGAAGCAGCAGCAATGGACCTTAGGCTATTCACATCAATCCCAAGATGGTTACCATCAATATCTCCAAAGATAGCATTTTGGACAGTATCTAGTTCCACAGCAAATATATGATTAGACTCAAGCCCATTGCTAGAAACATTGAACAATCCTAAATATTCAGCAGTGACAGCTTGACTGAAGTTCATGGATGGAGAGATCACAAAGGCAATTCCACTTCCACTGAAATTTCGCACGGCAGGATTGATGGCGAAAACAAAGGTTGTGGAGAAGGATGGGTTTGCTCTAAAGTTGAAGGGTTGTGGGTAGAGAGCATGACCATTTAGCTGCTTCGAAGTGTTGGTCAACTGAAGAAGGCCATCAGGAAAGATTTCTGCAAGGCCATCAAGATAAAGATGGGCTCCTTGAAAACCATTGTAGATAAACTGGCTTTCACCAATGGCAAACGCAGACGCAACAAACAGAAAGAAGAAAGCTGGACAGAGGATGGGTGCCTCTTTTCCAGCCATGACATATAAGAATGTGGACTAATGGAAATGCAACTCAAAGCATACAGAAAAGAGATGACAAATTGGAGACGTTTACTGATCAATGAAGATGAAGTTTAGAGGGAAAATGGGCATTATAAAAGGTATGGCTTACCTTTTTGAAAGGGCAATAAGTAAATGAAGTAAACAAGGGTATTATATATCGGCAACAATGAAACTCTGGACCTACCATTGTTGTACCACACTTTTGTTGAATTCACAACATTGACAAGGACATATGGAGACCACATGGAAATGTAAATTCTTTCTTGGTTTTTTTCCCCCTTTTCTCATTGTGAAAAGGGCACAAAAGTCTTATGGAACAAGTGGTCCCAAGGCACCAAATTCTAAATTGGAGTTGAAACTTGCAACAGAAAACTCTTAGTTGGGTACTCAATCATGAAAAAAAAAAAGTGAGGCCCTATACACTATTGCCCTGTTTGGTACCAGTCATTAGTTGTTAGCTGTTTGGATTAGCAGTCTGGGTTAGCTGTTTGCATGAAAAGTTTTTGGTAAAAAAAGCTTGTGAAAAGGTAAGTTGCTAAAATTCCATTTATGCATGTCACTAGCGGATATCTTAAGGGATGGAAGGTGGCCATGGCCACCCTTAAACACGCCCCCCCCCCCCCACAAAGAAAAAAAAAGTTGGGATAAAAAGTTATGAATTTTATGTTTACCGAATGAGTACTGGTCACCCCTAATTTGAACGTATAGATCTGCTACCAAATTGCCTATAAAAATGCAATTTTTTTTATTGTATGTTTACGTGTGTTTCAAAATAAATTGTAAGTCTGTAATTATGAAATAAAATTTCTTTAGTATACATTTGTGTGATATTTGGTATTGTGTACTAATTATATTATTATTCAATGTCAACTCTGTTTTCCTTTTAGTAATTATTGGAATTTATGGCATTAAAATTTCTTTATATGGCTAGAGTTAATAAAATGAATAACTTGTTAAATACATTAAAATTTTTAATTTGAAATATTAATTAAACATAACAACCATAAGAACTCTTTGAAAAATTAAATAACAAATGTAACAAACAATATGTGGTATTTAATGTAACTTTGTTGAAAGTATGAGGGTATTAAAGTGATTGTCAAAAAGCTAAAAATTCTTTCATACTAAGGTTTTTGCATGTTATATTTCTTAATAGTTTTAAAAGCTTAGTGGAAATATATTGGGTAAGAACTCATTAAGTATCCTCGTGTTGGGAGATCCGCACCCAGTTTGGGTCCACAGGTTGTTGTAGTAGTATCACAATCTAAGCTTTCTGTATTACATTCCAATCACCAAGGATGTCTAAGATTATGATAGAACAAACATAATTGACAGCCACTCAGATAGACGAATTGGTAATTGCAATTCATATGCTCAGAAGCCTACTCAAATCAATTACAGATAAAGTTCCAAATCTGCAATTTCAATGTTCAACAACGTTTTTCTGCAATATCAAATTCAACATTTCTACCCGATTAATTTTCCAACAATTGACTTATATTGCAAATGAGCGTACCTAATGTAATGTGGCTCCAACTTCTGCTTGGATTGTCCTCACTCACAAATATCTACATTAAATCAAACTATCGAAGCCAAATTAGTATAAGGGTTTTGTGCAAATTCATAAATCAAATTGGAACTGCAGGCACAAGAGACATTAATCTACCATTTGCATGACAAAATCGACGGGAACCAGACCGTTGTGAAGATCTAACGCAGACTTTCTTGAGTATTGAAGAATGCAATCAGGGTCTTTTATTGGCTCACTAGTCAGTAGTCACTACTATGATATGAACTTTTATGGGGGGGAAAGGCTTCACTGAACTACGAACATTTATTAAAAATAGTACATAAAAGATGGGGGAAAAATCATGGGCAAAAATACTGATAACTTTTGGAGCCTAAGAAATCAATTTTGTTTATATACTACTTTTTCAAAATGGATAATCACTGATTTGAGCATTATATCAGATATTGAATCTGAAAGTTTGTTTCAAAAGAACATTTGTCATGTAAAATGATTTTTTGAGAAGAGGACTCATTCAACATGTAATCTTCCTAGGAATTCAAGTACGGAGTTCATTACCTAATTCAATAAACTTTGCACTCACATGTATATATATGAATATGGACTTTACAATGAGCACATTCAACAACTTTCCTCTGGGCATTCATGCTTAACGCCACAGGCTATATTTAAGCTATAAGCCCAGATTCTTATTGTCTAACAGTGAAGATGATTTGATTCAAAAAAAACAAAAAGAAAGAAAGAAAGAAAGAAAGAAAGAAAGAAACTGCAAAAATGATTTATTTTCATGACACCTTTTTTTGTTTCAACCTGAGACATTGGTTTCAGTGTTTCATAGACAAACACAATACTTACCAAATCCATGCAAAGATCAAATGACTTTTGTTCAGTGACAAGTGACAAGGTGTAAAAGCTACTGAATTAAAAAAAAGTCCATAAGTATAGCAATGAAATGATTAAAATCCACCACCAGATGACAAATTCGTGTAATGGGATATCTTTTAAGAAGAATGGCTTATAACCACCACAAGGACAATATATGAAGGGTATATAATTTGATGTTTCGCCTGGTGATAATACATCTGAAAACAGGTTATACCTTATTACGCTGTTGGTCTACTAAGAGCGCTCTGATGAAGCCTACAATTCAGTGGCCAATTGTAGTTCTAAACTTACACTAGACAAGGCTCTGAGGGAAACTGTGCAGATGACAATGGAAGTGTAGTAGATTATGTTCCCCAACCCTCCATAAAGAGATCATTGCTTTCAGGGTCAAAGTCAGATGGTATATCAGGAATGGGTGCATCTCTGTCAAGAAAGTGAACAATTTGCCTCATGGTAGGCCTTTCCTCTGCCTTGGGATGAGCACACAGCAAGCCTAACTTCAGGACCAGCTCCATTTCCTCAGTGTCATAACTTCCTTCTAGCTTAGGGTCGCCTGCTTCAAGAACTGCTCCCCTCTTCCAACAATCATAAACCCAATCAACCAGAAACAACATACTGCTAGCAGCTTGCTCATCAGTTGGCCTTCTTCCACAAGACACTTCAAGTAGGAACATTCCAAAAGCATATATATCTGTGAAAATAGTAGGCTTTCGTGTTCTGCAGGCTTCTGGTGCAAGATATCCTAATGTTCCTACCACACGGGTAGTTTGAGGATTTGTATTATGATCATACAGTCTAGCAAGCCCAAAGTCACCTAGCCGAGCATTCATCTCAGCATCCAATAATACATTACTTGCTTTTTACATCTCGGTGAAGGACAACCTGCTCCCAACCCTCATGTAGGTACAAGAGGGCAGCAGCAACCCGCTTAATGATCTTGAATCTTTGGGACCAGTGAAGCTTCGACTTCACAGTGTTGCCAAAAAGGAATTTGTCAAGGCTTCCATTTAGCATGTAATCATAGACTAGAAGTAGCTCCCCTTTCCTTCTACAATAGCCCAACAGCTGCACCAGATTTTTGTGCCTTAGCCTTTTCATGATGGCAATCTCTGCCATAAACTCCTTCATTCCTTGTTTTGAATCATGGGAGATTCCCTTCACTGCTACTTGGGCATGGGTTTTAGGCAAAATTCCTCTATAGACTTTCCGAAAACCACCAAAACCAAGAAGTTCAGTGTCTCTGAAACCCTTTGTCGCCTCAAAGAGATCCTTGTATGAGAATCTATGAGGAGCATATTCATGTTCCCAAGTCTCATACAACTCTTCATATTTCTTCCTCCTCATGTACCAAATAACAACCACCTCAGAAAACAAAAGTACCAAAACAATAAGCAGAGCTACCAAAGTCAGCTTCAACCATTGTCTTCGATTTGTGAAGCTTGGAAGCGATGGAAGCTTGGAAGGATCCAAATCCTGAGTTTTCCCACTTTGATTCCAACTCCAGCCTAGCAGGAAACGACTGTTTGCCATAAACCCAGTAGAAGCAGAGAAGCCGACATACATGGACTCTAGGAGTACCACTGACAGATCTATGTGCCTGGACAAAAGACTTTTGACCCTTTCATTATCAGAATAGTATGATGCAAAAGCAGCATCGATAGAAGATACACTATTAACAGCAAGTCCTACACGGTTGGGACCTATAACATCATTTGGGTAAGTATCTAGAATTATAGCAAACACATGGTTTGAAGTAAGGCCATTGGTGGAGTAGTTGAAAAGTCCTAGGTACTCACCTGAAAGAGCACCCTGAAAGTTCATTGATGGAGAGATGACAAAAGCAATCCCAGTGCCTGCAAGATTGGTTACTTCAGGATGTACGGCAAAAACAAAAGAGGTGGAGAATGATGAAGTTGGCTTGAAAGTCATAGGATCAGGGAAGAAAGCATGGGCAGTTTTGTGTCTAGATATATTGGTCATCTGGAGAAGGCCATTGGGATGAATATTTGCAAGTCCATCTAGGTGAAGATTGATGGCCCCTTGGAAACCATTATAGATGAACTGTTTTTGATTTTGAGCAATGGTAAGGACAAGTGATATTAGATGCATTACCGTGATGCAATGCAGACATCTCAAAGGAGTAGCCATTAGGCACAAACCTCAATTGCTGAGAGAGGTGCCTATTGATTAGGAGATATTACCAACTCCTTATAAGGGAAGCAACAATCACCATTGACTACTTGTTCTTTTTTGTGAAGTAAACCCTACACTTGTTTATCATGCTTGTTGAAAATGTGAAGATCCAGACTATAAATCATGGGTTCACACTGAAGTCAATGGTGTACCCAATTCCATGATTTTCATGATTTTTTCATCCTTGACCCCGACAAGGAACACTAAAAGCACGTAAATACAGTACGCTGCAGAAATTTGATAGATTTGATCAATTACTGATTCTTTTCCTAAATTTAAAACCCCCCTCCCCCTCCTCTCACGGAAGTTGCTCCAATAAACCCTTAGAAAAGCTTACCACAATTGTCGTATTCATCACCAGCATTAAATTTCATATGCTTTATAGCCCCAGGAATGGTTTTATAGTCTAAGAGGATACTAGGGCTGATGTTACATGAAAGGGGGATTTATTGACAAAGTTACATATGTGCATGCATGATGCACATATGTACTTCAAAACTTGTTGGCTTTACATGATCACTTCCAATGTACTTCAAAACTTCCTGGAGTGAACATTGTTGAGGAAGTGTTTGGAAAAGGTCCTCCAATGACTTTGGATTGGCAACGCATAATCCTGTACAAGTAATAGTACATAAACGAATAAGTTTTGTTCTAAGTTATGATAACAAATGCATGTTAACAATCTGTAATGCGCATTGGGGGAAACATGAATTCGGTATAATAGACTACTTATAGGATCAAGAGTGAACAATCATTCGGGTAACCAGTGAACTGTGCTTATTGCTTAATGAAACACTTGCATATACCAAAATTAGTCAACATGAAATTGATATAGAGAACAATCCAATAAAGAGTAGTGAACAACTGCAATTACATGTTGTAAACTGTGATGCATGGGTATTACAAACTATAATGATCATGGAATGAAGTGCATCAAATGTAGTGAACAATATGAATTGGTATGGTGAACATAACATGAGTATATTGACATCGGTATAGTGAACAAGACACGACACCGACATAGTGAGCAATCGGTAGGAACAGGAGTGAACAGGAGTGAACTATTACATTGATACGCATTGATCTGATGTAGTGAACTATTATTCTCAAAACACATCAGGTGGAGAGTACCAAGTATTAAGTTATAGTGAACATGACATAACAACAGTATAGTGATCAAAAAATATGAGCTGAAGTGAACTTTTATCTCTATACGCAATGAACTAATGCAGTCAATTTTTTTTTTATCAAAACACAACTTGAATAGTACACAACGTATTAAGTAGAATTGAAATGCATCGAATGAACCTTTGCTGTGAATGAACTCAACAATGTAGGTGGGTGCTGCTGTATTTTGCAATACGGGCATTGAGTACATGCCGAGGCTGCATTTGGAGTAGGATTTGTAAGTGGTTTCGGTGCTACCTGGGACTCCCGATTTGAGTATTCCTCCAACTCTTGTTCAGCAGCTATGCTATGACCCTTTGATATTGCCTCATGTCAACTAATCTTCCCCGTCCATACGCTTTAGCAAGGACCTCAACGGCATCCCGTTTGCTCACTTTGTCAGTTGTCCAGTTTATGGCTGTGGGGAGCCAAAGTTCTCTCTTGATCCCAATTAACTGGATGCCTTCCAAGTAGCACAACTAGCAAAACAAAAAAGCGCACTTGATAGAGGTATATAAGGTTATAACATAGAAATTAAATTGGGAAAAAATTAATTACATATGACATAATGCACTTACCAACAAGATCAGCAATGGGCCAGTGTAAAACTTTGACCGATCTTTTCTCCATTGGATGATGGTAGTTGATTAGTTGTTAAGCACTCGAGAACAAAAGAGCACCAGTTATATTCTTTGATCATATCTACATGCATCACTATCTTGAGCCAATGGAAATTCAAGGTGCCATTTTTTGGGTTGCCGAGAATACAGCTTGACAAGGCAAATGTTAGGAAGTCTGTCACAAACTGAGCTCCACGACCCCCAATATCAATAATTATGTCAGCCATACTTGCAATGGGAGCCCCCCTCCCCCTCTAATATTTCATCTTTGCCTCCAACTTTGCAAGAAAGTTGTGTATAAATCATCAACTTGCAATTTTTGGATATTTGGCAATTCCCGCTTCCCTTGGGTAATCCTATGACAACATGAACGAGCTCCTCTGTTATTTGCAACTCCTTGTCATGGGGTAGTTTTACGGAACAATTCCATACATCATAATGCTCCAATAGCCTCCGACCTAACATATTTGGTATGGTTGATGTCCTAATGGACAGGATACCAGGCCACTCAATCGTATATCCATTATTGCTTCTCATTGCTTATAGTCTAGTCTTTCGATGACTTCCATTAACTTTTGCGGTGACATCCTATGGAGTAGTAGCCCGTGCCATGAGTTTGTCACTATGACTGACATATTGGATTTGTCAATGCTTGGCTTATTGGTTTTTTTATGTGGTTGGGAGGACTTTGGAGCTAAATTTGACAAGGGTATTGACTCTTCTTGAAGGCCACATTGCTAGTTGACCTTGCATTTCTTTGATCTGTTTCAACATAGACATTCAGTGAACAATTTGGTCAATAACAGCTGATATAATTCTTGTACTTCGCCAAAGATGCAAACTTTTAATAATTAATTCAGTTAATCATGTTGAATGAATTGGTGAACAAATGTGTTTGCTGTAGTGAACTGAACTGGGAATTGGTTTTTGACACATGTAGTGAACAGTCTAATATGATTCATATTCATGTCGGAGATGCAAATTTTTATATCCAATGCAATGAATAATCCTGAATGAACATAAGAACAATTGTGTCTACTCTATTTGAATTTGGAAGTGGGCTTTACCCAATGTCGTTAAAAATACAGTCAGTGATATAGTGCACAAATTCTTGTATCTCAATCAACAACAAAGGGTTGTATTATAAGAGCAGTTCATATTGTTCATCTTAGGCTAGCTTATATGATTCCTTTAAATTTGTGCATAACACAACAATGGGTAATTAACGAATTACAATGAATATGAATTTGCTAAGGTGTGATCACACGTAATTACAAAATGGATTCAGTTGTTTTAATTGTTCATTGGTGATCTGTCTATTGTGTGCTACTGTAAATTGACAAACCTGTGTCTAGGTGTAGGTCAACTATGATCTTCAGGCTCAGGTTGATGCACAGTTTGAGTCTCCTCCTCTGTTTGATATACCGCTTGACCAATTGGGCCCTCATTGGCTTTGAAATTGACATAAAGGTTCACTCATTTAATTTATTCATTGGTGATGCCAATATTGTTCACTTGTTTAATTCGACATTACCTTTGTCCTTTGGTTGATGTGGTCTCATTGTGCTAACCATGTCGGTCAATTGTTTGAATATGCTCTTCTCTTTCACCAGTTGCGTCCTCATTTGTTCTAAAATTCTCAAAAAAAAAAAATTCAATCAAATACAGAATTGTTCACTGGTGATATCTAGCACATACACAATTGTTCATTCATCGAAATTGGTTACTCATTATGTGTACTATGTTCACCCGTAATATAAGTATTGGTCACTAGCATAAACATCACCAAATTTTGAAAATATACCAACTTTATTAGGCTTTGCTAGCGTTTTCCTCTATTTAAACTGAATCATTAAATTTACATCAACAACTCACGTATGTGTATAAATCAGGGAATCAGTACGATTTTCATTCAGGGAATCATAAAATTGTTCACTCAGCATGTTTCAGTTGTTCACCTGCAATAATATGTTGTTCATTAATGTAAAAGATCTAAACTTTTGAAATTAGGGCAATTAAAACCTAAGAATTAGATATTATTATAGTCAATGCAAATTTAGGGCTTGGGAATACATTGTATGCATACTTATGATCGAATAGAGATAGAGCAAAATAGAGTATGAGTGCTAAGAGCACCCCCAACAGTGAATTTGAGTTTGGTTAATTGGATGACGTGGAATTTGTAGATCCCTATCAAGAGAGTCAAAATTTAACCCTTTATTTAGTTAGCTTTCCAATGGTGAACATGAGTTTTACTCGTATTAATTAAAAAAAGTAAATGGGTCCTACTTAATAATATAGCAATTCGTTTATATTGATAAAAAAAATGAGGTGGAGAAGGAGAGAGAAAAAATATGATTAAAATATTAGTGTGTTAAACTCGCTTTCAAACTCATCCCGCGAGACTGACGGCGAGATTCTCACGAGACGAGTCTCATTCTCACCACTGAAATGTCCTACACGACCTCATTTCGTTCTCATTTCATGTCACATCAGCAATGAGTCGAATTGAAACTCACCATTGCAGATGGCCTAATACATGGATTAGGGTTTGCAAATAAAAGTGAATTACCTTTTCTGGCTGCAAGTGACTGTCGACCGAGTCAATCTCTTCCGTTTCTTGTGTTTGTAAGTGAGTGCGGGGTTCGAATTCGCAACTTCCATGGTAGAAGTAATTGTTTACAGTAAAAACAGAGTGCTCGAAGCAGTGAACTGTTGTACAGTCGGTGTGGTCTAGTCGGTCGGCTGCTCGTGGTTGTGGAAGTGGTGGCGGCGGCGACGGCGAGAACGAAGCAGGAGAATTGACGGCGTCGCGATGTGAAGAAATGGCCTGATGAACGAAAGTGGCGATTTCCAACAGAGCTTCTGAAAATTGAATGAGGAAGGTGAACGGTTATCCTAGGGTTTTATGCATTCTTTTTTGTTAAATTCAATTCCAGCATGAAAAATGAACTGCCACGTCAAATATGGAGCATGTACATAATATATACGGGGCCTTATATAGAATTCCAATTCGAAACTTTAAATAATATATTTGTCATTATCCTAATTTACCATACATAATATATATTTTTGTTGTAAAATAAAAGAAGAAAAATTAAAATTGTCCACAAATAAAAAGTAAGGAAAAATGCAAGATGTGAATTTATTCTGAAATGATTTACAGATCAAGAATGAGTCCCAAAATTGTGGAACTTACAAAAATTATCACTGTCAAGAAATGGAATGAAATGTTAATGGAATCATTGGAGTGAGTTTCAACTATTGTAGATGTTATTAGTTTAAAATTTCTTTATTTTTGGGTCCTTTGTATCTTAGACTGTTGGATGATGCTTCAAAAGATTCTGTTCAAGTGTTTCCTAATTTTCAGCAAGTAGCAGTTAGTTGTGACTTGTGACTCAAGTCAATTTCTCTTTCCTATTTTTAGGCAATAAGTTGTTAGTCATGTCTCAGTTAGTTGCTAAATTTCAGCTGTGTTTGTTTGTTTAGTCCTATTTATTCTGATGTGTATTTCAATTTTGAAGGCAATGAATTAGAGTTTCAGATTCTCCCTCTGTTTATTTTTTATCTACTCCAACAAATTTGGTATCAGAGCTTATTGAGAAGTAATTAGGTAAGGGCAGCCTATTCTCTCAATCAGGTTTTTTTTTTTTTTTAATTTTCTCCTGGGAGTTATCAGAGATTCCCAAACACAGTGAGGCAAACACAATTTAAGTGAAAGCAATGGTTCTAATTCCTCAGCCCAGCCACTAATTCCCATATTCAAAGGGGAAAAGTATCATCTCTGGAGCCTCAAGATGACAACTATGTTCAAGTCTCAAGAGTTATGGGACTTGGTGTCAACTGGGTACACCGAGCCTACTCCTGCACCGGCTCAACCTGACCAGAATCTTAGAGAGCTTCACAAGAAGGATGCCAAGGCTCTATTACTCATCCAATCTGCACTGGATGACGAGATTTTTTCGAGAATTGTGGCAGCCGCAACTTCCAAACAGGCATGGGAGATTTTGAAGCAAGAATTTTTAGGCGATAAAAGGGTAATCGCTGTAAAATTACAGACTCTTCGTCGTGAATTTGAAACTTTGGTCATGCAAGAGAAAGAGTCTATTCAAGATTTCTTGTCTAGGGTGTCTGGGATTGTTAGTCAGATGAAAACATATGGGGAAAGTGTTAGTAATGAAACTATTGTGTGCAAAGTGCTGAGGAGTTTAACCAAAAAATTTGATCATATTGTTGCTGCAATTGAAGAATCTAAGGATCTGTCTACTTACACTTTTGATCAACTAATGAGTTCCTTGCAAGCCCATGAAGCCAGAGTTACCAGGTCTTATGAAAAGGTCGAGGAAACAACCTTTCAGGTGAAGGGGGAGACTTCAGAGAATTTTGGTCGCGGTTGTGGCCCGTGGTAGAGGTGGTTTCCATCGCATAGGCCATGGAAAAGGTCAAGGAAGAGGCCGAGGTAGAGGAAGTTATAATGAAGAGAGGTAGAACAAACCTTTCCTCTGTCGTTACTGTAGCAAACCAGGCCACAAGGAGGCATATTGTTGGCAGAAACAGAGAGATGAAGCTAATCAAGCAAATATTGCAGAGGAGGAAAGTAAGCTTTTCATGGTTGTTTTTTCTGAGAATGAGAAGCCTAACGATGTTTGGTTCTTAGACAGTGGTTGATCTAATCACATGACTGGAACAAGGTCTTTATTCAAGGAGCTTGATGAGTCCAAAAAATCAACAGTGACACTTGGAGACAGCAAGGCTATTCATGTCGAAGGAAGAGGTACCGTAAGCATTACAACTCCCAAAGGTAATTCCAAGCTTTTGCATGTTGTAATGCTTGTGCCTAGTTTGTTCCCCCACAAGTTGCTTAGGGTCGGGCAGTTGATGATGAGTGGATATTCTCTTTTCTTTGATGATGGTTAGTGTATTATTAGAGAAAAGACTTATGGGCAGATCATTGCTAAAGTCGCAATGAAAAATAATAGGATGTTTTCACTTGAAGTCTCTATGGTTGAGAGGTTTGCCTTGGTTTCCAATGCTAATGATGAGACTAAACTATGACATTTACGATATGGGCATTTGAATATTAATGGGTTGAAGTTGTTAAGCAGAAAGAAGATGGTTTTCGGGTTACCTAAGGTTGAAAGTATTGGTTTTTGTGAGAGTTGTGTTTATGGTAAGCAAAGTAAAAATCTTTTCCTGTTGGTAAGGCTTGGAGGACCTCTAAATGTCTTGAATTAGTGCACGCAGACTTTTGTGGACCCATGAGGACTGAATCCCTTGGTGGGAGTCACTATTTTATGTTGATCACTGATGATTATAGTCGTATGAGCTGGGTTTATTTTCTGGAAAACAAGTCTGAAGCTTTTGACAGGTTCAAAAAATTCAAAGCATGTGTCGAAAGCCAAAGTGGTCTTTTGATAAAAAGCCTGCGAACAGATAGAGGAGGAGAGTTTACCTCTACTGAGTTCACTGTTTTTTGTCAAGAAAGTGGAATTCGCAGAGAGCTGACAAAGACCGTATACACTGAGCGAGCGGTGTCGAGAGGAAGAACCTGACAAGAGTAAAAATGGCAAGGAGTATGATGCAAGCTAAAGGTCTTCCTACTCATTTTGGGCAGGTCAGAGCAACAAGCAGTGTACATTCAATTTGTCCCCTACAAAAGCAAATCGATCAAACACCCTATGAAGCATGGACAGGTAGAAGGCCAACGGTGAGTCACTTAAAAGTATTTGGTTGTATAGCGTATGCTTTGATCAAAACATATTCTCAGAAATTTGACAAAAAATCTGAGAAGTATATTGTTGTTGGCTATTCTTCCGAGTCTAAAGCATACACGCTATATAATCCTGTGAATGGCAAGATAACCATCAGTAGAGATGTGGTTTTTGATGAAGTTTCTGCGTGGGATTGGGGAGAAGATAAAGTACAGGAAGGTATTACCCTGGAAGTTCCTTTGGTTGAAAGGGATGAGCAAGAATTACAACCTCCAAGTTCACCTCGCAGAAGCTCTTCACCAACACCTTCTGAGGAGAGTCCAGCTTCTCCTCTGCCCAGAAGGTCAGGGAGGAATAGGAGGCCAAATCCTAGATATGCTGATTATAATATAACTTGCACCTTTGCTTTATTTGTTACAGATCCTATTTACTTTGAGGAAGCTACAAAGCAACCTGAGTGGGGCAAAGCAATGGAGGAGGAGTTGTTGTCCATCCAGAAAAACCAAACTTGGGATTTGGTAAACCTTCAAGAAGAGAAGAATGCGATTGGTTTGAAGTGGGTGTACCGCACTAAGTACAATGCTGATGGAACAGTTCAAAAATACAAGGCTCAACTAGTTGCAAAGGGTTATGCTCAAGAACAAGGTGTCGACTTTGATGAGACCTTCTCGCCCGTGGCTCGCTTTGAAACTGTAAGAATTTTTCTAGCCTTAGCTGCTCAATTTCAATGGCCTGTATTTCAATTTGATGTGAAGTCTGCCTTTCTTAATGGGGAATCGAATGAGGAGGTATATGTTGCACAACCAGAAGGGTTTGTGATAAAAGGCGAGGAAAACAAAGTCTATAGGCTGAAAAAGGCTCTGTATGGTCTAAAACAGGCTCCACATGCTTGGTATAATAAGATTGATGCTTTCTTCGCTGAAAATGATTTTAAGAGAAGTGCAAGTGAGCCTACCCTTTATTTCAAAAGACAAGTGATATTGATTTCTTGGTGGTTTGTCTTTATGTTGATGATATGATATATATGGGGTCTTCGGAGTCTATTGTTGATGAATGTAAGTCATGCATGATGAAGAAATTTGAGATGACAGATTTGGGACTACTGCACTACTTTCTTGGGCTTGAGGTAAAACAAGGTGTTGATGGTATTTTTATCTCTCAACAAAAATATGCAATGGACCTCCTCAAGAGACACAAAATGGTTGGTTGTAAAATTGCAAGTACTCCTATGAATGTGAATGAAGTATTGAGGGCTGAAGATGGTACTGGAAAAGCTAATGTCACATACTTTCGAAGGCTTGTGGGTGGCCTTAACTATCTCTCTCATACTCGACCTAACATTGCACACTCTGTGAGCTTCTAAAAGGATTATGCACTATGTTTCAGGCACATCAGATTTTGGAATTTGGTACAGCAAGGTTGATGGGGTCAGACTATATGGTTATACTGACAGTGATTTTGCAGGCTCTATAGATGACAGCAAGAGTACTTCAGGTCAAGTATTCTTTCTTGGTTCAGGTGCAGTTTTATGGAGTTTTAAGAAACAGGACACTTTGGCTTTATCTTCTTCAGAGGCTGAATACATGGCAGTGACTTCTTCATCTTGCCAAGTTGTATGGCTAAGGAAGTTACTAGCAGATTTCGGGCAAAAACAGATTGGTGCAACTGAAATATTCTGCGACAACAAGTCAGCTATAGCGATGTCCAGAAATCCAGCTTTCCACAGTCGTACAAAGCACATAGATGTGCGCTATCATTTCATTCGTGACCTGACTACAAGGGGTGAGGTTGAACTAAAGCATTGTGGAACAAATCAGCAAGTTGCTGATATAATGACCAAGGCTCTCCCTCCAGCCAAGCATGAGTATTTTAGAAAGAAGATGGGGATGACAAGTTTTGAAGCAAGGGGGAATGTTGAATGATGCTTCAAAAGATTATGTTCAAGTGTTTCCTAATTTTCAGCAAGTAGCAGTTAGTTGTGACTTGTGAGTCAAGTCAGTTTCTCTTTCCTATTTTTAGGCAATAAGCTGTTAGTCATGTCTCAGTTAGTTGCTAAATTTCAGCTGAGTTTGTTTGGTTAGTCCTATTTATTCTGATGTGTATTTTAGTTTTGAAGGCAATGAATTAGAGTTTCAGATTCTGCCTCTGTTTATTTTTTATCTGCTCCAACATAGACGTCAAGCTTTTTTTTTAAAAAAAAAAATCGGTATCGTGAGATACTTACCTTTTCCAATACAGAGGCCTTGTTATTTCCAAATATAGAATCAATAAAGGGATGTAAGGTAGGAAAAATAGGTAAGATTGTGTAAGTATTGGTAGGTAGGATAGTATTTAAGAAAATAAGTAATACTAATTACATCAATCAAATGTATGAATTTTTTAAATATATATTTTATAATTTTTAATAAAGTATTATAATTAAAACAAGTCACATCAATCATATCACTTATTAAATATATGAATTGTTAAATATATATTATGTAAGATAGATAAGTAGTTTGAGAATAGGTAAGTAAGGTAGGAAATATTGTAACCCTGTTTGATAAATAGCCTATTCAACAGTTTAGTGCAAAAGTAGACTTATTATGGTTCAAATAGATTGTTAGAGTGTTGGGTAAATAACCAATTTTGTTGGCTGTTTGATTCCAATCGGCCAATTTTCAATCAGTAGGTTAGAGCAGACGATTAAAAATGACTTATTGTGGAAAATACAAGTTACTCCAAAAGTTGTCTACCTTTACACATGTCATCCTAAAAGTATTATTTATGAATAGGTATGCAAAATTTCAACAAATACTTTTTCAAAAACAACTAACATTACCAAATACAACTTTTCCAACACAATCAATCCAAACGACCAATCTAAGTTGTCAATCCAAACAGTCAATAATGAACAATTAATACAAACAGCTAGCAACTAACAGTTGTTTGCCAAACAGGACATGTGTAGTGTAGGAGTGATTTAGAAATGATAAATTTATCTCACCCCAAAAAAGCAAAGCCCAATGGTTAAGTTTTCTTTTCAAGTGTATATGTATTTTCGGCGTTATAGCTTAGAGTCTAGGATTTCAAATTGAGTAGATTGAATACGAAATACACAACTTACGATTTTAGCAGGATCGATGGGGAAATTTAAAATGCCAAGTGCATAAATTTCTGATAAAATTCACTCCCCAAGATGACATAATCTGTTTTCACAAGATGACATATATCATATATGGTACTAGAACATCACATCACATGAAAGATGAACACAATCTCATGATTATCTCAGTTATAAAATACATCAAAAAGCTATGTTAATCCCTGATTTCACCTTGGCTTTCTTTCTTCTTTCGCATACGTGTGTATTTACCTAAACTTACCTTCTCTTACCTTACCCGACCTTCACATATCCCTTCAAAAAACACAAACACACAGACCCTATCAACAATCTTGATGTACCCTGCACATCAACGGCCACAATGTACCACTGAATTCACCATGGACAAAGAACCACCAGAATTTGTTTCAAATGACAATGGTGGGACAGATGATGAGGTTCCCCAACACCCCTTGAGGAACTCAACACTTTCAGGGTCAAAGTCACAAGGTATATCAGGAATTGTTGCATCTCCCTCCAGAAAGCGAACGATTTGCCTCATAGCAGGCCTTTCTTCTGCCTTTGGATGAACACACAGCAATCCTAACTTCAGGACCATCTGCAGTTCCTCGCTCTCGTAACTTCCTTCCAGCTTAGGATCGCTCGCTTCAAGAATCGCTCCCCTCTTCCAACAACCGTAAACCAAATCAACCAGGAAAACATTACCACTACCAGCTCGCTCGTCAATTGGTCTTCTTCCACAGGACACTTCAAGCAAGAACATTCCAAAAGCATATATGTCGGTGAATGTAGTAGGCTTTCGCGTTCTGCATGCTTCTGGAGCAAGATATCCCATTGTTCCTACTACATGGGTAGTTTGAGCATTTGTGTTGTGATCATACAGTCTAGAAAGGCCGAAGTCGCCCAACCGAGCATTCATCTCAGCATCTAATAAGACATTACTTGCTTTTACATCTCGGTGAAGGACAACCTGCTCCCAACCCTCGTGTAGGTATAAGAGGGCAGCAGCCACCCCCTTAATGATCTTGAATCTCTGGCACCATTGAAGCTTTGACTCAAAATTGTTGCTGAAAAGGAATTTGTCGAGGCTTCCATTAGGCATGTAATCATAGACTAGAAGAAGCTCCCCTTTTCTTCTGCAATAGCCTAAGAGCTGCACCAAATTTTTGTGCCTTAGCCTCCTCATGCTAGCAATCTCCGACATGAACTCCTTCATCCCTTGTTTCGAATCATGGGAGATTCGCTTCACTGCGATTTGGGCATGGGTTGAAGGGTACACACCTTTATAAACTTTCCCAAAACCACCAACACCGAGAAGTTCGGAGTTTCTGAAACCCTTTGTCGCTGCATAGAGATCCTTGTATGAAAATCTATGAGGAGCATATTCTCGTTCCCAAGCTTCATACAGCTCGTCGTATTTCTTCCTCCTCATATACCAAGCAACTCCAACAACCACTGCAAACAGAAGTATCAAAAACATAAGCAAAAGTAGAAAAGTCAGGTTCAACCTATGATTTCTGAAACTTGGAAGTGATGGAAGCTTGGAAGGATCCAAATCCCGCGCTTTCCCACTTTGATTCCAACTCCAACCCAGCAGGTAATGATTGCTTGCAAGAATCCCTCCCGTAGAAGCAGAGAAGCCGATATACATGGACTCAAGAAGTATCGATGAAAGATCGATGTGCGTCGACAAAAGGCTTCTGCTAGGCTTAGGATGTCTAATTGGAGCTAATGTTACATTAACTAGCTTCTCTGCTCCATCATAGTCTATCCAAACCTGCATTGGGTTTCCACTTAGAAGAGACAGATTCTTACTCACCCCTTCTTTATCAGAATAGTATGACGCAAAAGCAGCATCAATGGAATCCAGACCGTTAACATCGATTCCTACATGGTTGCCACCTATTACATGATTTAGGATACTGTCTAGCTCTACGGCAAACAGGTGGTTTGAGGAAAGGCCATTGGTGGAATGGTTGAAGAGTCCTAGGTACTCGGCTGAAAGAGCACCCTGAAAGTTCATGGATGGAGAGATGACAAAAACCATTCCCCAGCTTGAATGATTAACTACTTCAGGATGTATGGCAAAAACAAAAGAGGTGGAGAACGACGAATTTGGCTTGAAAGTCATAGGGTTAGGGAAGAAGGCATGGCCAGTTTTGTGTTTAGATGCATTGGTCATCTGGAGGAGGCCATTGTGATGAATGTTTGCAGTTCCATCTAGGTGAAGATTGATGGCTCCATGGAAACCATTATAGATGAACTGTTGTTCACTTTGGGCAATGGTGAGGACAGGTAAAATTAGATGAACTACTATGATGTGATGGATACAATAAAGAGGAACAGCCATCATGCACAAATGGTTAAGTGTTGAGAGAGGTGACCCTTAAAAGCATAACCTAACAGAGTTATTAGAGGGAGGGTTGGAAGGGGGTGTTTTGCTATGTATAAGTATAGCAGCTAAAGTGAAAGACATGATGTTTTGCTGTGGAATACTTGGTCTTTTAGTGGAGACCTAGGTCATGGGTTGATGAGACTGAAATAAATGTAGTATATTACAGCAATTGAAGGGCATTCATAATTGACACTGATATTTAACTGCTCCCAAGTAGGTGGGGCATTGGATGTGGCTGTACTAAGAATAAGGTACAAAGGGAGAACTTTAATATCTTTTAACAGCAGCTGATTTTTCTTTCTTGTATTTGCAATTGGTTTTTTCAAAAACCCACCAGATATTTCTCCTGTTAAAAGGTGTGTTTGGTTGGTCAAAAACCCTGGGGAAATGATCAATTATCCTGGATTTACTTATTTTCTCCGTGTTTGGATGTAGGTTGACCTTGGGAAAAAATTTATGATGAGCCTACCATTTTCCTAGGGAAAATTTCCCTTAGGGGGGCTAAGAGAAATTTTTCCCGAAAATCTTTCCCATGGAAAACTTCCCATGGAAAAATTTCCATGGGGTTCCTACCAAACGCTCCCTTTAAATATCTTTGTCAGTAGCTGGTTTTGCTCTCTCATATTTCCATTATGAAGACAACAGCTGAGGTTAGCATGCAAAGAGAAAGGATATGATGAAACTTAAGAACAGCGGATTATCGAAAGATGACGCCTATGCAGTTCGTCAAACACATGTTGCATTGATCGAGATGGAACCGTAGAATGCAATTACCTGGAAACAAGGCAAAATCAGCTAATACATGATTTTATCGACGTCACTTCGTACGTCAAATATACGGCCAACTGTGGATAAGGTACCTCTTGGTTCCTGGATCTGTGATGATGGGTTCAAGAAGCATATGTCTGCAGAATAGGAGAAACAAAGTATCTAGCTGATAGACTAATAATCACAGTTTACAGTCTATGATTAATTGATGCTTAATAAGGTCTGGGTGAATAGCAATGGAAGTCATTTTGCTATAGACTATAGACTAAGATCTCAAAGTTGGATAGATTAATGGTTTCACCAAATTGAAATAGATTTTAGTACCTCATGGATGACAAATTAACAATAAGGAGAACTTGTCATTTACAACAACAACTTCTCAGATGAACACGTTTAAAATGCAGTATGCAGCCTTCCCCCCATGAACTAGAGTTCATGAAGAAGCTTATTACTGACGACCCACAAAAACTTTTCAAAAATCACTTTAGAAACGAAACAAGACAACAAAAAGACCCAAAAGGAAAACCTTTGAAAACCAACTTGAATAGAAAAAAACAATAATAATCAAATAAAAATTGAAAATAAAAAATAAAAAATAAAAAAGTTTGTCATTTGTAAAGGAAAATTAACAGCAGGTCCTAGTAGTAGTATCTTTTACAAAGGACTGTAATTCGAACTCGACGAGCCAACTTCACATAGATTTGTCAACTAAGGGAGATAAAAAATGAGAATTTTTTTTTTCCCATTTCATTTTCCTGCATTGCTGCGTGTATATAACTCCAAAAAAGGAGATTAATGAAAGAAAAGAAAAGTCTTACAACTTTGAAACAAATAAACCAAGGAGAGGACTAAGTCAACCAGTGGTCCTCCTAGCAAGACAAGCAAGCCTTTTAGGAGTTCTGACCTTGTTCTTTTATGTGGTGTGTTGCGGTATGGGGCAGTATGGTGTGATGAAATTGTGGCGGTTATGGTGAAATTATAGTGGGTTATTGATAAGTTGTGGTGGGTTTTTTGTATATATATAAATATTGTATTAGTAATTGTGAAAAAGTAATTGGAAAAAGTGAGTTGAAATATTGAATTGTTTTAACATGATTAAAAAAATGGTTGAAAAAGTGTTGTATTGGAAAAAGTGAGTTGAAAAAGTGTTGATTGAAAATTTATAATTAAAGATATATAATAAATTTGAAAAAATAATTTGCGGTGGATTGTGATGAATTGTGGTGGAATGGTATGTAGTGGTGGGTTGTGACAAAGTGGATTGAGCTGTGTCACCGCATATTGTCAGCCACATAAAAGAACAGGGCCAATTGCCTTATTCAACAAGCGCTGCAACCAAACAAGACATAAAGGATCCTACATTTCACCGTAAGTATTTTAAAGACCTTGCATTTTTAAAAATAGTTTTGATGTGACATTATCTTTGGTGTAATTAGTTATGGGTGACAATCCGGTAATAAGTCCGGCTGAAAAGGATTGGAAGACAATTGTTTTTTGTTTAGCATTTTTTTTACTGAAAGTCAACTCTTCTTATGTGTGAAGTAAAGATTAAGGCTACTGTTCTTTAAACTAGCAAGTTAGGTTTAACTTAATTTAACCTTACCTTACCTTACCTTACCCAACTTCTAATAAAGCTCTCAAATCAAACTCAAAATTTTAATCAAAAAGAAATTGAAATAATATTATTTTAATCATTAAATCATTCCACTTTTTTCCACACTTATAACATTTTCATTTATTTTCCCCAAAACATTCAAATTTTATTAATAAGATATTTTCATCTCACAACTAAACTCAAAGAAATTTCAACCTTTCCTTTCATTTTCTCTCCTTACCTTACCAATCCTAACTCAACTCAACCACTCTATAGAACAAGGCCCGTCCAATTTAGTTTTTAATCCTATAATCAACTCTTCCAACCTTTTTCAACCGAAATTATTGTCAGATTGTCGCCCATAAATAATTATAGCAAAGACAATGTCAACTCAAAACTATTTTTGAAAACATAGGATACTAAAATAATCACGGCAAAATGTTGGGCCCTTTGAGTCATTTTCTACAATCTAAGTAATAAGTATTCTTTTGCAAAGTAAGCCCTATACATAACGTGCTTATCATGCTTATTGAAATAGTGAAACCCTAAATCATGGGTTGATGACATTGAAATAAATGATGGTCCAAACTATATAAGTTACTCCCTCCATTCCATATTAATTGTCATAGTTTTGACTTTCACGGTCTCCAATATCATTCTTGATAATTTATTTCATAATATGTTATTAATAATTGCAATATTATACTTTTATGATAGTATTTTTCATTACGAATATAATAGTGGTAATTTTATATAGCAACTCATTATATATGTTGAGAAATTTACGGTCAAAATTTTTGAAGTTTGACTGCACAATTTCCAAAGACGACAGTTAATATGAAACGGAGGGAGTAATTCACTTAGGCCATGTTCTTTTCTGCGGTTGACAAACTGCAGTATCACAGCCTACCGCAGTTTGCCACAACCCGCCACATTTTATCGCAAAACATTATTTTTCTCTCTCCTCACTTTTCTCATCTACTTTTTACATCCTCTCTCCTCACCTACCCCACATACCAATAACCCACCACAATTCCACCACACCTCACCACACCATTCCGCAAAATACCGCATAAAAGAACAGGGCCTTGTATCGCAGCTTGCAGGAAGCTTCTTCTTAACTTCGACTTTTGCAAGATCTTGAAGGTTCCAAGAAATTGGGTCAATGTAGCACAAACCTTAGCCAGAAGGGCTAAAAACCAACTGTTAGATTGATTTTATTTTGTTGTTTCTGTCTCCATTGCAAAACACCAAAAAAAAAAAAAGGTGCATAAGCAGCTGTACTTTTTCTCCTGTTTTTTCATTGTTATCTAAAAACTCACCAAATTTTTGTGAATTACCCTACAAAATCTTTCAAATAACACATTTAGTAGGTTTGGAATACCTTAGGGAGAATTTTTCGAAATGGATATGGGGTCGGATTTTAAATGGACAAAATCTGAGGCTAATAGGCAAGTAGAGAGGAAGTCACAGGATAGGAGGAAACTTAAGAACAAGGGATTTTATTGAAAAGAAGACATGTATGCTGCTTTATCAACTGCATTGATCAAGATGGAACCTAAGAATATATTTACCTGAAAACAGGGCATATCAGCAACTGCATCATTTTAACAACCTTCACTTCAGATCTCAAATATACAGCCAATTGTTAGCTGCTAGCATAGTAGGTACCTCTGTAACTGTGATGATTCAAAGAAGGATACACCTGCACAACTGATGAAAAAAGAAGGGCCATTAACTGCTTTGCTTCCCATTTAAGGATTAATTGATGCTTAATAAGCCCTTGGCTGATATTAGTCACAATCATTTTGGTATACATAGATATCAGAATTAACAGCAGGTCCAAACATTTTTCTTATCATTTCCTACATTGTTGCTTGTATCTACCAAAAGAAGATGAAGAAGTAAAAAGTCATTCCACTCTGAAACCAATAAAGAAGATGGTGGATTTGTATGTACGAATTTCAGCAATCTTTTTCTCTTTAAAGGCAATTATTTGTTACTCGTCACTTCTAGCTAACCATTCTACCAGTTAGAAGGTAGTAGTCCCAATGAGTTATTTGGACCTTGCCAAAGCTGAGACATAATATACCATTCAACATAGGTTGAATATTGATGAAGATACCTGGTATCCCCGTACCATGAAAAAGCAATCCAGAGCCAAAAGTAGCAACCTGCATTCCGGACTAAACGATCCAGGAAACGTTCCTAGTATCATTAAACTTAATGACTAAAAGAAAAAAGTGAAGAAGTGCTGTTGACGAATAGTTTTTCTTATTATCAACTTTAACAAGAAATTTTACAACAATGACCAACAAAAGATACCAAGCATTATGCTTTCATGTAATTTCAAACTCTTGAAAGAAGACCACAAGCAGTCAATTACCTGGTTATGAGGACCAAGGAGCAAGACGATCAAGCCAATAAAGTCAAAGATCCATTAGCCTTCACAGTCGAAATAGAGTGCGATATCAAGAATTCGAACAGTGATATGCAATATCTTTCTTACCCCACTCATCAACCATTTGCAATCGAGATTCTGAGAAGAGGGCTAAGTCAGTCGACCAGTAGTAGTCGTTGCAAGTCCCGCAAGGAGTTAACGACCTTATCCAACAACCTTTGGAATCACATATATAGTATAAAATGACCAAATGAAGATGAAACAACCCTCCTCCAGGCCTTCACAAAGCCACCAGCTACACTTGAATTAGTCAACCAGATTTTCACCATCCACTGTTGAAGATAACGTTTCCTGAACATCGATTTATTTTCTCAAGACCTGTTTTTTGATTTAACATGACTTAGTGGTTTCAGTGTTTCACAACAATCCTGTGAACAGAAAACTTACCAGATCTCAAAGGATCAAAAGACTTCTGTTCTCTGGCAACACATAAAGTAACTGAGTTTTAATGCCAAGTGCATAACAATAAAATCAACCCCTGGTGAAATAATCCCCAAGATGACATATTTAGATTAATGCATCTGTTATAAGTATAGCACATGTTTATATGAAATAATACATGATATAAAGTTATTCTAAGTGATAGTACATCAGAAATATAGGTTATACTCTATCTCTATTTTTGCTTCCTAACAGTACTATGATACAACAACAATAACGTACCCCAATATAGTCCCGTTAGTGCAAGGATTAGGGGATCTGGATGTAGGCAGCCTTCCCTATGCACGTTAGTGCATGAAGAGGCTGATTCCAGCAGATCCAAACTAAGAGCACTCTGATGTAACCTTTAATTCAACGACCATGTTGTAATTCTGAATTTACACTAGACAAGGGACCAACAGAAGTTGTTCCAGATGACGATGGCAGTGTAGCAGAAAACGTTCCCCAACCAAACATAAAATAACCATTGCATTCAAGCTCAAAGTCAAATGTTATGTCAGGAATGATTGCATCGCGGTCGAGAAAGCGAACAATTTGCCTCATGGTAGGCCTTTCCTCTGCCTTGGGATGAACACACAGCAAGCCTAGCTTCAGGACCAACTCCAGTTCCTCAGTGTCATAACTTCCTTCTAGCTTAGGGTCGCCTGCTTCAAGAACCGCTCCCCTCTTCCAACAATCGTAAACCCAATCAACCAGAAATAAGTTACCGCTAGCAGCATGATCATCAATTGGCCTTCTTCCACAAGACACTTCAAGTAAGAACATTCCAAAAGCATATATGTCTGTGAAAATAGTAGGCTTTCGTGTTCTGCAGGCTTCCGGAGCAAGATATCCCATTGTTCCAACCACATGGGTGGTTTGAGGATTTGTATTATGATCATACAGTCTAGAAAGGCCAAAGTCACCCAGCCGAGCATTCATCTCAGCATCCAATAAGACATTACTTGCTTTTACATCTCGGTGAAGGACAACCTGCTCCCAGCCTTCATGTAGGTATAATAGGGCAGCAGCCACCCCCTTAATGATCTTGAATCTCTGGGACCATTCAAGCGTTGATTTGACAGTATTGCCAAAAAGGAACTTGTCAAGGCTTCCATTTGGCATGTACTCATAAGCCAGAAGTAGCTCCCCTTTCCTTCTGCAATAGCCTAAGAGCTGCACCAAATTTTTGTGCCTTAGCCTTCTCATGCTAGCGATCTCTGACATAAACTCTTTCATCCCCTGTCTTGAATCATGGGAGATTCGCTTCACCGCAATTTGGGCATGGACTTTAGGCAATGCTCCTTTATACTCTTTCCCAAAACCACCAACACCAAGAAGCTCAGTGTTTCTAAAACCCTTTGTTGCCACAAAGAGATCCTTGTATGAGAATCTATGAGGTGTATATTCACATTCCCAAGGTTCATAAAGCTCTTCATATTTCTTCCTCCTTATAGACCAAAGAGCTCCAATAATCACTAAAAACAAAAATATCAGAAGAATAAGCCGAACCACAAAAGTCAGGCTCAATCTTCGTCTTTGATCTCCAAACCTAGGAAGTGATGGAAGCTTGGAAGGGTCTAAATAATGGGCTTTCCCACTTTGATTCCAACTCCATCCTAGCAGGTACTGACTGTTAGCAAGAAACGAAGTAGAAGCAGAGAAGCCAATATACATAGACTCGAAGAGTACTGATGAAAGATTAATGTGAGTGGACAAAAGACTTTTGCTAGGCTTAGGATGTCTAAGTGGAGCTAATGTCACATTGAGTAGCATCTCCGCTCCATCATAGTCTATCCAAACCTGCATTGGTTTTCCACTTATAAGAAGCAGGCTCTTATTCGCCCCTTCTTTATCAGAGTAGTATGATGCTAAAGCAGCATCAATAGAAGCCAGACCATTAACAATGACTGCTACATGGTTTTCACGTATAGCATCATTCCTGACAGTGCTTAGATCTACAGCAAACACATGGTTTGACATAAGGCCATTGGTGGAGTGGTTGAAAAGGCCTAGGAACTCAGATGCAAGAGCACCCTGAAAGTTCATGGATGGAGAGATGACAAAAGCAATCCCATGGCCTGAATGATTGGCTACTTCAGGACGTATGGCAAAAACAAAAGTGGTAGAGAACGATGAATTTGGCTTGAAAGTCATAGGATTACAGAAGAAAGCATAGGCATTTTTTACTTTTGACGCGTTGGTCATCTGGAGAAGGCCATTGGGATGAATATTTGCAAGTCCATCAAGGTGAATATTTGTGGCTCCATGGAAACCATTATAGATGAACTGGTCATTTTGAGCAATGGTAAGGACAAGTAACATGAGGTGTATTATGGTGGTGTAATGATGAGACCTTACAGGAGTGGCCATTAGTAGACACAAATGGGAAGGGGGTGAGAAATTTTGATTAGGAATTAGGATATGGGTGATGATAAGTGTCTTGCCCCAAGACACTCTTTGAATGTCTTCTCCCTTATAAAATCAATACTTATTATCGTTTTTAACCCCAATTTTTTTGACAGATACTATTAATTATCAATTATAAGAAGCTTGGAATGTGTTGGCTACGCCAACAATTAAAATTGACACCCTAACGAATGAACCCCATCCGTTGGGCATATTTTAGACGTTTTTTTGTAAATTTTTAAAAATATAGATAAAAGTGTGATTTTATACAATTTATATATATTATTATAGTTATAGAAGTCAATCATGTAACTTTTTTCCAATTTAATTCACAAATATATGGGTTTTCTATAATGACAAGACACAAAATATGTGTCTTGCACAAGACTTTTATCATTTCCCATTAGGATATATAACCTACCAGTGTTTTGGGGGTTGTTCTGGTGGTTGTGATGTTTTTTTTTTTTGTTGGGGCTACGTGTAGTGGAAGCAACCCAAGCACAAGGTAGTGAAGGTACTATAATTGACTTGGTTCACTTGACTCTCAAAATGGTGATGACACAAGTCTTGGATTGATTTGGTTGCAATAAAATCACTTACCAAATTAGATCAATTTCTTGACTTTCATACTTAAAGCATTTACAATGCTAAAACTTATTTCAAGTGTTTAAGGAGTTTATATTACCATAATAAATAATTCAATATTAAATCTCACCTTTATGAACTTCATTTGTACAATTGTGATATTTAAGCTAAGTATTTACAAAGTTATTATTCCTAAATTAAAGTGTCTTACATACCATATTACTCTCATATTTCCTTATATTACTTCCAATTTGCATTATTCTTCTATATTGGCCAAAAATTTAGTACATATAAGTGGGCCCCACATCTAAGATGTTGATCATAAGTATTTTGATATTTTAAAGGATTTTTGGACACTAATATATCAACTTTTAGATTTGACAATAACGATCGAACTTTTGACTCGACAATAATGCACTGAACTTTGAGGGGTGTTGAACAATAATGCACTAGAAACAATGTCAACGGTGGTTGATTTGGGGGCGATCTTACGTGGCAAACCGAGAGGATGAATAGGCTAAATAATATCTAAATTTATGATATGTTTGCTAATTTACACAAGCAAAAGTGATTTTATACAACAACAACAACAATATCTTTGTGGAAACATGTTTAAACAAATATGATTTTATGTTTTTTTTTTTACTCTTTTCAAAGTTGATTCTCTTTGCTTATATGTGGATTAGCGCCCATGTCATAAATTTAAATATTTTTGGATCAATTTATCTCCTCCACGTGCTACGTAGGATTGCCACCGAATCAGTCACTGCCAAAATTGTAATGAGTGTACTATTGCTCAACACCCCTAAAGTTCAGTGTATTATTGTCCAAGGTCAAAGTTCAGTGCATTATTGTCCAATACCCCAAAAGTTTAGTATATTAGCATCCAAAAACCCTTTTTTAAAACCGTTATTAACTAAAACACGCATCATATCAAAATGCAGAGATTTTAAGGGGATTTAACAAAGTTATTATCTGTAAATCCCCTCTTAAATCTCCCATTGTATAAATGCTCTTACAACAACTCCCAATGTGGGTCCCACTTTTGTAAGATGTGAGGAGTTTTCATACTGCTCGTAGAGAGACTGGTTACAAGAGGCCCACTAGTATATTTATTTATTACGTTCCAACTTAATTTTGTGGCAACAAAGGGTTAATTTTGTACAATTCAATTGCATTCCAACTTCGCAATGTGAATTTGCACCTAAACAAAATCAATCGCGTTCCAACTTAATTTTGTATGAGAATCTATGAGATGCATATCCAGGTTACCAATCCTTCGGAATCATGGGAAACAAAATCAATTGCATTCCACCTTAACTTTGTCTATACAACTTGAAGGAGACAACTTCACAACGCATTCGGGCAATTGGCACCAACTAAACAACTTCAATAAACGGGAGCTTAAAATCGGCAAAAGATGAGTGTTTTCCCTCAAAAATCTGTTGGTTTATCGACTTATTAACTTAAGAAACTCAACAACAGGATTGATTGGGAAAAACACATTTGTGCAATTCATCAACTACATGCTTGATTGGTTAAGATTAAACCAACAAAGATAATTACCTGGAAAGAAGGCAACTCAAAAATTGCATGATATTTACAAACCTTTGCATTAGGGGATTTTTGGCTGCTAACAGAATAGGCACCTGTGAAAGGTTCAAAGAGACATGTACCTGCAAAAAAAGAAAAAAGAAAAAGAAACAGAAAAGGTGGCATTAGTAGATTTACCAGTTTTTGCCTCAATTTACCAAAAATTATCCAAGTTAAAAAACAAAAAAAAACTAATTTTGTTATATTAGCGTAAATTTGCCACAATTACCAAAAATTACCAAAACTTAACTTTTAACCAATTGTTTTTTACCCATGAATTTGACACACCCTTGCTTCCCAATTCAAAGTCATGGGTTAGTTAATTATTTATTGGCCTTGAAAATCAGTAAGGCACATACTTTTCGTACCACTGAAGGAGTGAAACTTGGATGAATTGACAGTTTCACTAAGAAAAAGGTTTAGAGTATTCAGTAATTCAACTAAAACAACCCTGTTTTTTCTAAAGGAGAATTACAGGTAGGTCTAAGCAACATCTTTTTCAGAGAACTTCAACACCTAAAGTTTGGCTCTCTGTTCTGTGTGGAGCCAACCTGAGTATATAGTCAATGCACGTGGAGAGAAAATGTATGGTGTAACATCACTCCTTTCTTCTTCATGCATTGCAGGAATTTAAGTGTATATACAAAAAGAAAGAATAAGTAAAGCAAAGTCATACCTCTCTGAAACACGATAAAGAAATTAATGAGTTTGGAAGTCCTAATGTCAGCAACTTATTTGCTCACTACTTAATCATGAAATAAATGCTGGAATTGAATTTCTCCGCTCGTTGATGTGCGCGTCAAGGGTAGGTTTACCAGCAGAGTTTCCTTAGGTAGAAGCCCTGTGAGCGGTAAATATTCTTGTAGCGTGTAGGTTCTGCGTGTAACCAGTTTCATCCATAAGTTGCTAAATCCCTTTGGCATGAGGTATGAGCAACTATTTTGGCAGCAGCATCAACTTTTCTCAAAAGTAACATTCCTTTATAAACCTTTCCAAAACCTTCTATACTGTCAAAGACTGGTCATGCATATCATCATAATGGATAGTAACTGTATATTTGGGACTTCAGAACAAATAAAAAGTGTTGAGTGAGGTGGCCCTGCATTATAACCTAACAGAGTTTTTGGGTTAATGGCACAAATTCTCTTGACTCGTTATTAGCAAGTTTCCTAAACTTGTTTAAACTTCGAGTTATTGGTTGCTATTAGGAAGTTATTTTCTTTTCTAATTATATTTAGGCTAATTTCTTCCTCGATTTCCATAACCATCCTATACTTCCTTCCACTATATATATTGTTTTATTTTACACCCTAACAGCGGGCAACAAATTTGGATCTGATCCTAACAGAGTTATTGAGAGAGAGAGAGAGAGAGAGAGAGAGGGGGGGGGGTATTTTGCTATGTATAAGTATAGCAGCTAAAGTGAAAGACATGATGAATCACAGCGGAGTACATGTTCTCTTGTTGGAGACCCAGGTCTTGGGTTGATGAGATTGAAATAAATGATGTACTATAGTACACCAACACAAAAGTCATAATTGACAATGATATTTAATTGCTCCAAAGTATGTGATTGTACTAAGAATAAGGTACATGGGCATATCTTTAATATCTACGATCAGCAGCTGACTTTTCTATCTTGTGTTTGCCATTTTTTTCAAAAACCCACCAGAAATTTCTCCTATTAAATAATATCTTTGATCAGCAGCTGGTCTTGCTTTCTCATTTTTCCATTATGAAGACAACACCCGACCCGTATTTAGCCGAACCCGATATATGTCTGACCTGTAACCCCCCCTGAACTGACAGGTCTACATGTGATCATACCAAGGTAAACTGCAGAACCTTAATATCATTGAACAGCAGCTGTACTTTTTCTCCTGTTTTCCATTGTTATCTAAAAACCACCAAATTTTTGTGATTAACCCTACAAAATCTTCCGAAAAACACATCTGCATGTTTGGAATATGTAGGGAGCATTTTTTGTAATGGATATGGTCGGACGTTAATTGGACAAAATTTGAGGCTAATAGGCAAGTAGAGAGGAAGTCATAGGATAAGAGGAAACTTAAGAACAAGTGATTTTAATTGAAAAGAAGACATGTATGCAGCTCGTCAACTGCATTGATAAAGATAGAACCTAAGAAAATATATTACCTGAAAACAGGGCACATCAGCGACTACATCATTGTAACAACCATCACTTCAGATCTCGAATATACAGCCAATTGTTGGCTGCTAATATAGTAGGTAACTCTGTAACTGTGATGATTTAAAGAAGGATACACCTGCAGAACAGATGAAAAAAAAAAAAGAAAAAAGGCCATTAACAGCTTCACTTCCCATTCTAAGGATTAGTTGATGCTTAATAAGCCCTTGGCTGATATTAGTCACCGTCATTTTGGTATACACAGATATCAAAATTAACAGCAGGTCCAAGTAAAGGAAAACTAACAGCACGGCCAAGTAGTATCTTTTACAGAGAACTGTACTATACACTGCAGGGAACCAACTTGAAGTTAGTTTCTGGAGAATAAGACATTGTCGAATACTTTACTTTTCATTTTCCTGCATTGTTGCTTATATATACCAAAAAATGAAGAAGACGCAAGAAAAGAGAAGAGAAGTGTTCGAGCTATAGTATAGCCGGGGTTTGTTTATCGTATCCACAGGGAGCAAGGTTCTTTTAATCAAAACTTTCGCTACTGAACTTAGTTTAAGGTAAAACAACGATTTATCGATGATGGGGGAAACAAAGACAGATTTCTGAATAAAATCAGAGAAAAGATGGGTTCTAGGGTCGGTCTTCGCCACCTAATGGTTACCCCTGAACAAAGCAGTCCAGGACAAAGCACTAAACCAAGCTAGAAATTAGGATATTGCATGAATAAAGCCACTTCGGGGCCCCTCTCGAGGTATACCCAAATTTAACCCTCAAAGTTTGTCCAATAATCTCTTAAGGACACACCTAGAGAGCTTGATGTGCAAATTTCCCTACCCGAACTCCTCCACTATTCTCATGTGGAATTGTTCAAATATCCATTTGAATACTCTAAAAGATTATGTTTGATGAAGATATAATGGACTTTCGCCGCATTAAATCCCGTAGTCAATAGAGTATTCAAATGAAAACTTCATAATCAAGGTCTAATGCCCTATCTAGAACTAACTCTAAACAAGGGATCCCATTAGGGGCTAAATTTCCTCTTAAACCCTAAGGAAATTAGCCACTAAACATGTTAACTAGTACTAAAATTATCAGATCTAAAATGAAGAAGCTAAACATGATTTTAAGGAAAGAAACTCGACAAGATTTATCACAAGGAACTAATTAAGATAAATAATCAATGAAGGAAATGGACTTACCCAAATAAAAACTAAGATTGCTGGAATAAAAACAAGATAAATCCAAAGCTTGAATAATATATCTTCAAAATAAATGCTTCTTGATTGTAGTAATCTAGAACTAATGCAGAATAAAAGTGTTTGAGAGTAGAATTAGGTAAAGATCTAAGGTACAATGGGAGCAAATTAATTTCTAAGAGGAGTGATGAAGAGTAATCCAAAAACTGCTAGGTTTAGATTAGGACCGAGCTTAAATACAACGGGGGAAAATTACATAAAACACAGTCGTTTAACGCTAAACATTACGTAATCCCAGCTCGTCACGGGTGCTACCAGCATTCGTCATGCCCGTGACGAGGCGATTTCAAAATCTCGGACTGGAATTCTTCGCTGTGGTCACGAGCGTTACCCTTGGGGGTCACGCCCGTGACCACCTGGGAAACAACTCTTGGGATTTTCTTCGATAACGTCACGGGCGCTATCTGCTGTCGTCACGCCCGTGACGGCTCTCGGCATTTTGGCCAAAATTCTTCTTAAATTGGTCACGGGCGTTACAAATGGGGTCATGCCCGTGACCTCCGATGTTCAGCTTCCCTTTGATTTGCTCTTTGGTCACGGGCATTACCCTTGGGGGTCACGCCCGTGACCTCCTGGGTTTTCTGTTTTGTTCTCCTTTGGCCTTGAGGACGAGGGCCGGCTTCTAGGATCCCGGGATTGTTTCCTTGAACTCAGGAATTGGCTTCTTAGCGTCAACGAACTCAATATTTCCCATGCTTCGGGCCCAAACTAACCTGCAAATAAAATGGTAAAACACGGGTAAGAAATATTTATTAAAGAAGGTAACGAACTAAAATTCTAAGTAAATAGAGTAATATTTAGGCTCAAAAACAAGCCTAAACAAGAAGCCATGCCATTCTGAAACCAATTAAGAAAATGGTGGATTTGGTTGTAGTAATTGCAACAATCTTAATCTTTTTAAAGGCAATTATTTTTTACTCACTTCTAGCTAATCATTCTACTAGTAGGAAGGTAGTCCTAAGGAGTTATTTGGACCTTGCCGACGCTGAGACATACTATACCATTCAACTCAGGTTGAATAGCGATGAAGATACCTGACAGAGGATCCCCCATGATCCCGTTTCGAGAATGAGCAATCTGGAGCCAAAAATAAACTAAATTTGTCAAAAAAGTAGCAACCCACATTCCGGAAGGAATAAACAATCCAAGAAACGTTCCTGGTATCATTAAACTCACTCAATGACTAAAAGAAAAAAGTGGAAAGAAATTCTGTTGAACAATGTTTTTTCTTATTATCAACTTTAACAAGAAAATTTTCTAAGATCAATGTTACAACAATGAACAAAAGATGCCAAGCACTATACTTTCATGTAGTTTCAAACTCTTGAAAGAAAACCACAAGCAGTAAATTACCTGGTTATGAGAAACCAAGCAGCAAGATGATCAAGCGAATAGAGTCAAAGATACATTAGCCTCCCAGTCTTAATAGAGTGCAATATCAAAAATGCAAAAAACAGTGATCTGCGACATCTTTCTTACCCCAGTCACCAACCTTGGCAATCGAAATTCTGAGAAGAGAACTCAGGCAAGCAGCAGTAGTCGTCGCGAATCCTGCAAGGAGTTAATGACCTTATTCAACAACCTTTGGAATAACATATAAGTACAAAATGACCACATGAAACAACTCTCCTCTGGGTCTTCACTCTTGAAAGCCACTGGCTACACTTGAGTTAGTTAATGCAAATTATCCAATGTTGAACATAATATTTTCTGAACATCGATTTAATTTCTTTGTTTTTTGGTTTAACATGATTTATTGGTTCAGTGTTTCACAAACAATCCTGTTAACAGAAAACTACCAGATCAACACAAGTTCAAAAGGCTTCTGTTCTGTGGCACAACACATAAAGCAACTGAGTTTTAATGCCCAGTGCATAATAATAAAATCACTCCCTGGTGGAATGATCCCTAAGACAACATAGTCGGATTACTGTGGATCTGTTATAAGAAGTATAGCATATATTTATTTGAAATAGTACATAATATGAAGTTACTCTAAGTGATAATACATCAGAAGTAAAGGTTATATGCAATCTCTATTTTGGTTTACTAACAGCACTCTGATACAACAACAACAACAACATACTCCAATATAGTCTCGCTAATGCTAGACAAGGGACCCAAACTAAGAGCACTCTGATGTAGCCTATAATTCAACGACCATATTGTAATTCTGAATTTACACTAGACAAGGGACCAATGGAAGCTGTTCCGGATGACAATGGCAGTGCAGTAGATGATGTTCCCCAACCCAACATAAAATAACCATTGCATTCAAGGTCACAGTCAAATGTTATATCAGGAATGATTGCATCCTGGTCAAGAAAGTGAACAATTTGCCTCATGGTAGGCCTTTCCTCTGCCTTGGGATGAACACACAGCAAGCCTAGCTTCAGGACCAGCTCCAATTCCTCAGTGTCATAACTTCCTTCTAGCTTAGGGTCGCCTGCTTCAAGAACCGCTCCCCTCTTCCAACAATCGTAAACCCAATCAACCAGAAATAAGTTACCGCTAGCAGCATGATCATCAATTGGCCTTCTTCCACAAGACACTTCAAGTAAGAACATTCCAAAAGCATATATGTCTGTGAAAATAGTAGGCTTTCGTGTTCTGCAGGCTTCCGGAGCAAGATATCCCATTGTTCCAACCACATGGGTGGTTTGAGGATTTGTATTATGATCATACAGTCTAGAAAGGCCAAAGTCACCCAGCCGAGCATTCATCTCAGCATCCAATAAGACATTACTTGCTTTTACATCTCGGTGAAGGACAACCTGCTCCCAGCCCTCATGTAGGTATAATAGGGCAGCAGCCACCCCCTTAATGATCTTGAATCTCTGGGACCATTCAAGCGTTGATTTGACAGTATTGCCAAAAAGGAACTTGTCAAGGCTTCCATTTGGCATGTACTCATAAACCAGAAGTAGCTCCCCTTTCCTTCTGCAATAGCCTAAGAGCTGCACCAAATTTTTGTGCCTTAGCCTTCTCATGCTAGCGATCTCTGACATAAACTCTTTCATCCCCTGTCTTGAATCATGGGAGATTCGCTTCACCGCAATTTGGGCATGGACTTTAGGCAATGTTCCTTTATATACTTTCCCAAAACCACCAACACCAAGAAGCTCAGTGTTTCTAAAACCCTTTGTCGCCACAAAGAGATCCTTGTATGAGAATCTATGCGGTGCATATTCACATTCCCAAGGTTCATAAAGCTCTTCATATTTCTTCCTCCTTACAGACCAAACAGCTCCAACAATCACTAACAACAAAAGTATCAGAAGAATAAGCAGAACCACAAAAGTCAGGCTCAATCTTTGTCTTTGAGCACCAAACCTAGGAAGTGATGGAAGCTTGGAAGGGTCTAAATACTGGGCTTTCCCACTTTGATTCCAACTCCATCCTAACAGGTACTGACGGTTTGGAAGAAACCCAGTAGAAGCAGAGAAGCCGATATACATGGACTCTAAGAGTACTGATGAAAGATCAATGTGCGTGGACAAAAGACTTTTGCTAGGCTTAGGATATCTAAGTGGAGCTAATGTCACATTGACTAGCATCTCCACTCCATCATAGTCTATCCAAACCTGCACTGGCATTCCACTTATAAGAAGCAGGCTCTTGTTCACCCCTTCTTTATCAGAATAGTATGATGCTAAAGCAGCATCAATAGAAGCCAGACTATTAACATCGACTGCTGCATGGTTGCCACCTATAACATCATTCCCAACAGTGCTTAGATCTACCGCAAACACATGGTTTGAGGTAAGGCCATTGGTGGAGTAGTTGAAGAGGCCTTGGAACTCAGATGCAAGAGCACCGTGAAAGTTCATGGATGGAGAGATGACAAAAGCAATCCCATGGCCTGAATGGTTGGCTACTTCAGGACGTATGGCAAAAACAAAACTGGTAGAGAACGATGAATTTGGCTTGAAAGTCATAGGCTTACGGAAGAAAGCATGGGCAGTTTTGACTTTAGACGAATTGGTCATCTGGAGAAGGCCATTGGGATGAATATTTGCAAGTCCATCAAGGTGAATATTGGTGGCTCCTTGGAAACCATTATAGATGAACTGTTCATTTTGAGCAATGGTAAGGACAAGTAACATTAGATGCATTATGGTGGTGTGATGGAGACACCTTACAGGAGTGGCCATTAGTAGACACGATCAGTAAGGGGGTGAGAGAGGTGTTCTTTGATTAGGAGTTAGGATATATAACCCAGCAGAGTTTTGGGGAGTTGTTTTGGGGGGGGGGGGGGGGCGTAATGAAAATAACCCAATGACAAGGTAGTGAAGGTACTATCAATCAGTCAGTGACTTGTTCTAATGTTAAGTAAATCCTATAATTGACTTGGTTTTCTTGCCTCTTGAAATGATGTGACCCAAGTCTTGGATTGATTAGGTTTAAACAAAGCACTTACCAAATTAGATTAATTTCTTGACTTCCATACTTACAACAACAGCAACTCCCAATGTGTAATGAAAGCAACCCGATGACAAGGTAGTGAAGGTACTATCAATCAATTAGTCACTTGTTCTATTGTTAAGTAAATCCTATAATTGACTTGGTTCTCCTGCCTCTTGAAATGATGTGACACACATCTTGGATTGATTAGGTTGAAACAAACACTTACCAAATTAGAGCAATTTCTTGACTTCCATACTTGCAACAACAGCAACTCCCAATGTGGATTCCACTTTTGTAAGGTTGAGGAGTTCTATGCTGCTCATGGAGAAACTGATTACATGACGCCGACTAGTATATTTATTTATTGCGGAGAAATCAATTAGAAGTTACAAATCGTTCGAAATTATGGGAAAGAAAATCAATTGATATCCAATTTAATTTTACCTACGAAACCCGAAGGAGACAACTTTGTAACGCATTTGAGCAATAGGCTCCAACTAAACAACTTTCAAAAACTAAGCTCAAAATGGGCGAAAGATGAGTTTTTGCCCTCAAAAATCTGTTGGTTTACCAATTCATTAACTTAAGAAACTTAACAACAGGATTAATTGGGAAAAAGACATTTGTGCAATTCATCAACTACATGCTCAATTGGTTAAGATGGAACCAAATAAGATCAATTAACTGGAAAGAAGGCAACTCAATAACTGCATGATATTTACCAATCTTTGCATTAGGGGACAAATTTACAGCAAATTTTTGGCTGCTAACAGAATAGGCACATGTGAAAGGTTGAAACAGACATGTACCTGCAAAAAGAGAAAACAGAAAAGAAAAAGAAAAAACGGCATTAGTAGATTTACTTCGTATTCATAGTCATGGATTAGTTAAATTTTTAAAGGCCTTGAAAACCACACTTACTTCACATCCCAAGGAGTGAAACTTTGGTGAATTGACAATTTCTCTGATAAAAAGGTTAAGGGTATTCCAGTAATTACACTGAAATAACCGTGCTTTTTTCTAAAGGAGAGTTACAGGTACGTCTATGCAACATCTTTTGCAGAGAACTTCAACACCTAAAAGTTTGGCTCTCTGTACTGTGTGGAACCAACCTGAGTAGTCAATGCACGTGGGGAGAAAATGTATGGCGTTGCATCTTTCTTTTTCTTCTTCATGCGTTGCAGGAATTTAAGTTTATATGTAAGAAAAGGAAAGTCATACCTCTCTGAAACACGATAAAGAAATGAGTTTGGAAGTCCTAATGTCAACAACCTTTATTCCTAAAGAAATCTATTTGCTCACTTCTACTTAATCATGAAATACATGCTGGAATTGAATTTCTCCCTCGTTGATGCGCTTTTCAAGGGTAGGTTTACCAGCAGAGTTTCCTTTGGTAGAAGCCCTGTGAGCGGTACATATTCTTGTAACGTGTAGGTTCTGCGTGTAACCAGTTTCATCCATCAGTTGCCAAATCCCTTTGGCCTGAGCAACTATTTCAGCAGCAGCAACTATTTTTCTCAAAGGTAACATTTCTTTATAAACCTTTCCAAAACCTTCTATACTGTCAAAGACTGGTCATGCATATCATCATAATGGATTGTAACTGTATATTTGGGACTTCAGAAAAAATAAAAAGGGTCCATACCAAAAGGAAAACACCAGAAAATCCACCCTCGTTCTATTAGCACAGAAGAAATCAACCTCTTCATACACGCACGTGCATGGGGGTAGGCTGCCTACATCCAAATCCCCTCAGACCTCGCGTTAGCGGGATCATACTGGGGTTTGTTGTTATTGTTCTATTAGCACAGAAATGGAGGAATTACTAATATAATTCATTCACTTGGAAAAAGAGCATGAAACTATTACACATAAGATATCGGCCACAATTTAATCTGAGCTATTGGTTTTACAGTCAATAATGCTGCCACAAGACAATTCCTTGGGTACAGAACATATGATTGATGATAATGAACCCACCAGCATACTATGAACTACTTCCATGCATCAATGCCTTCCTGGGGAAACCAAAAATGTCAAGGCATTATATTAAACTCAGTTGTTAATCTCCAAAGATCACATATTTGGATATGCTTTCACACAATTGCTTAGAAGACTTGTACACAAGTAGCATCACAAAAGCATTGTATGACAGTACATGGTCTGGTGTAAATCAAGGTGATATACATCAGAAAGTTAGGTTATACACAATCTAATTTGGTTCAACAACTGTACTTTGGATGTACCCAACAAGTCAGCGGCCCAATTGCACTACTGAATTTACACTAGACCCAAGGGAAACTGTTCCAGATGATAATGGCGGTGCAGGAGTCTGTCCGCCCCAACCCTCCATAGAGGAATAATTGCTTTCAAGGTCAAAATCAAATGGTATATCAGGAATTTCTGCATCCCCATCAAGAAAGCGAACAATTTGCCTCATGGTAGGCCTTTCCTCTGCCTTTGGATGAGCACACAGCAAGCCTAACTTCAGGACCAGCTCCATTTCCTCAGTGTCATAACTTCCTTCCAGCTTAGGGTCGCTTGCTTTGAAAATCGCCTCCGTCTTCCAACAACCATAAACCCAATCAACCACGGAAAGATCACCACAAGAAGCTTGCTCGTCAATTGGTCTCCTTCCACAAGACACTTCAAGTAAGAACATTCCAAAAGCATATATGTCGGTGAAAATAGTAGGCTTCCATGTTCTCCAGGATTCTGGTGCAATGTACCCCATTGTTCCTGCCACACGGGTAGTCTGAGGATTTGTATTATGATCATATAGTCTTGAAAGGCCAAAGTCCCCCAGCCTGGCATTCATCTCAGCATCCAATAGGACATTACTTGCTTTCACATCTCGGTGAAGGACAAGCTGTTCCCATTCCTCATGTAGGTATAAGAGGGCAGAAGCCACCCCCTTAATGATGTTGAATCTCTGGGACCATTGAAGCGTTGATTTCACTGTATTGCCAAAAAGGAATTTGTCAAGGCTTCCATTTGGCATGTACTCATATACCAGAAGTAGCTCCCCTTTCCTTCTGCAATAGCCTAAGAGCTGCACCAAATTTTTGTGCCTTAGCCTTCTCATGGAGGCAACCTCTGCCATGAACTCTCTCATCCCCTGTTTTGAACCATGTGAGATTTGCTTCACTGCTACTTGGACATGGGTTGAAGGCAACACACCTTTATAAACTTTCCCAAAACCACCAGCACCAAGCAACTCGGAACTTCTAAAACCCTTTGTCGCCACAAAGAGATCCTTGTATGAGAATCTATGAGGAGCATATTCATGTTCCCAAGGTTCATATAACTCTTCATATTTTTTCCTTCTTATAAACCAGGCAACTCCAACAATTGCTAAAAACAAAAGTACCAAAAGAACAAGCAGAGCCAGAAAACTCAAGTTCACTTTTTTTCTTTGGTTTCTGACCCTTGGAAGTGGTGGAAGCTTGGAAGGATCTAAATCCTGGGCTTTCCCACTCTGATTCCAACTCCATCCTAGTATGTAATGACTGTTTGAGATGAGCCCAGTAGAAGCAGAGAAGCCAACATACATGGACTCAAGGAGCACTGATGAAAGATTAATGTGCTTCGACAAAAGACTCTTGCTGGGCTTCGGATGGCTCAGAGGAGCTAAGGTTACATTAACTATCATATCTTCCCCATCATAATCTACCCAAACCTGAATTGGTTTTGCACTTAAAAGAAGCAGGCTCTTGTTCACCCCTTCTTTATCAGAATAGTATGCTGCCGAAGCAGCAGCAATAGAGGTTAGACTATTAATATCAATTCCTACATGGTTCCGGCCAATAACATCATTTTGGACAGTGTTTAGCTCTACAGCAAGCACGTGATTTGAAGGAAGGCCGTTAGTGGAGGTGTTGAAGAGGCCAAGGTACTCAGATGACAGAGCACCCTGAAAGTTCATAGATGGAGAGATAACAAAGGCAATCCCATAGCCTGCATTATTAGCTACTTGAGGATACATGGCAAAAACAAAACTGGTGGAGAATGATGTGTTTGGCTTGAAACTCACAGGATACGGGTAGAATGCATGGGAAGTTTGGTGGCTTGACAAGTTGGTCATCTGGAGAAGGCCATTAGGAAGGATACTTGCAGATCTATCTAGGTGAACATTGATGGCTCCATGGAAACCATTGTAAATGAATTGTCCTTCATTTTGAGCAAAGACAAGGACAAGTAACATTAGGTAGATTACTATGGTGTGGGGGAGACATTTTACAGGAGTAGCCATTAATAAGCACGATGATAAGGGTTTAGAGAAAAGCCCCTAGATAAGGAGATATAACCCAGCAGTGTTGTGGGTTTTTCTCTTTTTTTTTTTTTTTTTGGTTGGGGATTGGGGGGGGGGGGGTGGGGGCGGGGGCAGCATTATGCAATTTGTAATGGAAGTATCCCAAGCACAAGGCACTTGACTTGCTGCATTGTCAAGCCTTGTGTTCATGAGATTGAAACAAATCATGTACTAAATTGGTCTTATTAAGCCTTCTACAGCTTACCAAATTTACTTTTCTCATCAGCATGAATGGAATGACTCCAATGGGAATGCTAGGTCTGAGGTTAAATGAAGAGAATGACTGGGGGTAGTAGCAAGGAGATAGGATAGGAAGAAAATCAGAAGAGGGATTTATTGAAAAAGCAAATCACGTAAGCAATTCATCAACTACATGTGTCAATTATTAAGATGGAACCAAAGAAGATAATTACATGGAATGAGACAACTCAACAACTACATTGAATTTCAACATTTGCATTCAAAAGTCAAACTTGGCTGCTAACATAATAGGCACTGCAGAATTATTAACAGAGGCATGTGCCTAAAAATGAAAAAAAAAAATAGATATACTTTGCAAGTCAGTCATGAATTAGTTGATTCTTGATATGTCTTAGAAAATCAGTAACGTACACATTCTTCGCACGCCCTAGGCTGCACAACTTTGATGAATTAACGGTTTCTCAAAGAAAAGGGTTTGGAGTATTCCAGGAACTACTCTAAAAAAATCCTGTTATTTCTGAAGCAGAATTACAGGTAGGTCCAAGCAGCATCTATCATGGAGAACTTGGACACCTAATAGATTGAATCTCTGTACTGTGAGGAGCCAACTTCAGTTCTATAACGTCTTTATTTTCTTCTTCCTGCATTGCAGGAATTCTATAAGAAAAGCAAAGTCATACATCTCTGCAACCCATTAAAGAAAATGGTGTGTTTGGTTGTCCTAATTTGAGCAACCTTTTTTGTTGGGAACTCTTTTCACTCGCTTCTAATCAACCATGAATTAAATGAAAACACTGGAATTAAATTTTGTCCTCATAGATGTGTTTGTCAAGGGTAGGGCTCTGATCATGAACCAGCATAGTTCCCCTTTGGTAGAAGCCTCAGAACAGCACCAGGTCAGCAGGTCTTATACCTTGTAGCTTCTGCACATAACCAGCTTCCGCCACAAGTTGTCAAATCTTTTGCCCTTATGTACGAGCAACTCTTTTAGCAGCAGATTCAACTTTCTTGAATGTTCCTTTATTATCCTTTCCAATACTTTTCTTACAGGAAAAAATGCCTATATGCTGCTCAGAAGTGTCAATTAATTGTACCAAACCCAATAGGGTGAAATTTGGCTATGCCATGAAAGAATGGCCCTGAGTCTGACTAAATATTTGGGTCTTCAGCAAAAGTACCAAGTGTCCGTTAACAATAACTCTCCCATTCCAGCTTAGGATTTTCTACCTTAAAAATTGTTGCTCTTTTTCCACAACTATGAACCCGAATGGGCGAATGGAAGAAACTGGTCCACTCCACAATCTTACAGGCATAGTTGTCACTATTGGGAGTGTAAAACCATCATTGGACCTTCAACTATCAACTTAAGTTAAGCTTTTAGTTGAGGTGATTCCACGGTCACAAGCCAAAGTCGCCTCTATAGCCCTTCCACCACCACCACCACCACCAAAAAGCTTAGAATTTCTGAAGCCTTAGGTTGCTACAGTGACATTCTTAAACCCAAACCTACAGGAATAATATTCATTTTCCTCATATACATATAACCCTTCATATCTCTTCCTCCATATAGACCAACCAAGCAGCTCTACTAAGAACTAACAACACAACCAGAAAACTAAAGAATATTGGGTTGCATCTTCTCTTTATGAACTTTGTCCAATACCTCATGATCTCACTAGTCCCAGTGAAAGTCTTCATCCTAATATGGATCATCTCAATTCCCAAAGCTACTACTTCAAGAATTGCTTGGTTTTTCCATCACATTTTGCTAATATAGACTATAGACATCATTTATATGTCCATCAATCACAACCTAGATACTCTAAAGCACTGCATTCCCAACATTCAACAATTTACAGCAATATCAATTTACACATTTCTGCCCAATTAATTTACAAACAATTAGTACAACGAATATGCTTACCTTAATTGTGCGATCGAATAGCTTAACAATCGGCCAAATTTTTCCACGTCAACGCAAACTTTCCAAGTTTTTTCCCCAAGAAATTCCTATAAAAATAAAAGCAATGATTTTAAGGGTTTCGTCTAAATTCACAATCAGGAATTGCGATGAGGTAATCGGCGACGAGAGATACCATAAATTTGAAATAATTCGTTGTATGCAGACGTTGATGAAGACTTTGGCGCAATGCTGGCGGCAAACTTAGGGCTCGTAATTGGCTCATGAGCTTTTGAGAGTCACTGCGTAACTGCGGTCGATCACTATAAAGTCACTTTGAATTCTTGTACATATATACTCCCTCTATTTTATTTATATGTTACGTAAAAAATTATATTAAAAATTTTGACCATTATTATATTAATTTGTATAATGATTTATTATACAAAATTGATATTATTAGATTCGTAATAAAAAATGCTATTTAAAAAATATAATATTATATTTTTTAAAAAAAAATTTATGTTAGAAATTACTCCCTCCTTCTAATATTATTTGTCTCTTAAGACTATGATTCACAAAATCAAAAAACTTCCAATTTACATTAATTTGCATTCTTGGAAATGAGAAAAATGTGAATGAAATGGTGAATAATAAAGAAAACTGGTGAATAAAAATGAGAAAAGTTGAAGAAAAAGATGTATTTAATAAGGTTAATTACTTAATTTGATAAATTAGTAATTAATGTGTTATGGGAATTGTAAAATGAAAGATATTACGGGAAAAAAGAACGTTAGTTAAAGTGATAGATAATATGGAAAAGATATAATATTGATTAACACTGAAAACCATAAATGACAGATAAAAAAAGAACAGACGGTGTGGGTTTTGGCAGGATTGAGCAGCCTAACTGTACCGGAGTCCGTCAAAAGGTTAAATACTAATGGTTATTCGACAACGTTAATATACTGCAATTTGGGGGTGCTAAACAATAATGCATCTAAAATGATTCCGACGATGGCTAACTCGATAGCAATCTTATGTAACAGAGTGAGGAGCAAAAATTAAAATTTTTACTAAATTAATTCCATGTCAAGAAGTCCAAGTAAGCGAAAATGAATTCTACTTTACTTCAAAAGAAAATCATATTGTTATGTCAGGTCAAATATAGATTAATAGGGTGTCTTTTTAAAGAAATAAAATAAATTTCTTTCACATCTGCTAACATTATATTAATTTAGTTAAGATTTTAATTTTTTATGTCAAGTAGGAGCACATTTGAGTTTGCTACCGATAGATTTGTTTTTGGTGCGTTATTGTCCAACAACAATATATTATTGTTTGGAAAAAAAAATAGCGCATTGTCGTCCAACACCATCAAAGTACATTATATTAACATCAAATATACCAATATTAAATTAGTTTCTTTTTTCATCTATTATTTACACTTTTTGATGAATAATTTCTCATATAATTTTTCTAAAAAAATATAATATTATACTTTTAATAATATTTTTTATTACATATTTAAGGTTTTCTTCACGTAAATTTAGGTGACAAATAAAAAAGAACAAAGATAGCAATAGTTAATACTACCTCCGTCCCATTTTACTTAACTTCTTTGTCCCAAAGTATTTGTCTCATTTACAATTCCAACAACTATAATTACTTTTCTATCCCTAATTAATAAAATCATTTTTCACTTTTTATAATTCCAGACCATTATCTTCAACTAAAGTTGGGGTATTTTGGGTAAATTATAAATTTTCACCTCGATTTCCAATATACATTGGTCTTCTAAAATTAGGTAAATGGACAAATTACAAATATAATGAGATAGAGGTAGTACTAGGAACCTTACTCTAACACATTAACACATTTCTAAAGTTTAGGGACCTATTTTGTAAAAATAGTAATTTAACGAAAAATAGTGAACAATTTTTCTAAAAATAGTTTATAAAAATATAACCTGACAATTTCTTCAAACAGCTTTTCTAATTGAAGATAATGGAAAGATCAACACGACAAATAAATTTCAACATGAATAAAAAATTCGGGTTATGATAATTCGCATTAAGTTACTTGGACGCTCTATGAAAAGTATCATATTCAGCTTGTCTGGATAACATTATAACTGATTCAAATATTCTAACTAAACCCAAGCCCATACCAAAATTTCTAATATCCAAATCCAAATGTCCAAATTTGGAAATAAAATGTTATCTAACATGGACCCATTCGTCCAAATTTTCCTTTAAATTTGGCATATTTAAGGAGGACACTCTTTATTTCGGGTTAAATACATTTATGTAGTCAGTCTACTATATTGTCAATCGAAATACAACATCGGAGATCATAAAACATTTAGACCCCGTTCTTTTATACGACTGGCTACGGTGTGGTGCGGAAAGTTGTAGTGGATTGTGGTAGAATATGGAAAGTTTAACGTTTAACAAAGGGATTTTTGGATGCTAATATACTGAAATTTTGGGATATTAGACAATAATGCACTGAACTTTGACTTTGGATAAAAATGCACTGAACTTTGAGGAGTGTTGGACAATAATGCACCCGAAACAATTTCGATGGTGGCTGAATTGGTGGTGGCGGTTTTACAGGCCGAGTCGAGAAGATAAATGGGCTAAATGACATCTAAATTTATATCTACAAAAGCAAAGGTGATTTTATACAACTACAACAACAATCTCGCAGCGAAAACGCGTTTGAGTATATGTGATTTGATGTTTTTTTACTCTTTTCAAAGTTGATTCCCTTTGTTTATGTGTAAATTAACTAACATGTCATATATTTAAATATCTTTGGGTCAATTCATCTCCTCCACCTGCTAAGTAGGATTGCCGCCCAAACAATCACTGCCGGAATTGTTCTGGGTGCATTACTATCCAACACCCCCTAAAGTACAATGTATTATTGTTCAAGATTAAAGTTCAGTGTATTATTGTCTAACACCCTAAAAGTTCAGTATATTAACATCCAAAAACCCTTAATAAAAAAATAAATTAAATTAGAAAAAATATATTGTGGTGGGTTGTGGTGGAACATGGAAAGTTGCGATGCAGTGTGACACTGCAGCCTGCCAGCCGCATAAAAGAGCGGGCCTTAATAAGCTACAAAGCCTACAAATAAACCGAAATTCAAAAAGGAGACTGGTAAGTGATCAAGTGATATGTAAGGTAGACGAGAGTTACATTTCACATTACAAATTCCGAAGTCAAACAAGGTAATATTAACACTCCATAACAAATCCAGGACAAACATCATCTTGTTTCAGTTTTCCATCAGTAGTATCACTCAGTATGGAATGTCTCCCACAATTCACCTGCCAGACATCAAGATTGAATCAGCAGCAGAAGATGCACCCCCAGAAAACATCATTCCAGAAGAAGAAGATGACAACAATGGTGGCAAAGAACAAGATGATGTTCCCCATCCATCCATAAGAAAATCATTCTTTTCAGGGTCATAATCAGGTGGTATGTCAGGCATACTCACATCCCTGTCAAGAAACTTCACAACTTGCCTCATTGTTGGCCTTTCATTAGGGTTAGGATGTGTACACAACAACCCCAACTTCAAAACAAGCTCCATTTCCTCAGTTTCATACCCTCCTCCAAGCTTAGGATCACTTGCTTCAAGAATTGCTGCCCTCTTCCAACAGGTATATACCCAATCAACTAGAAAAAGATGATCACCTCCTCGAATGTCGTCCATCTCGATTGGTCTTCTGCCACAGGCGACTTCGAGTAAGAACATACCAAAGGCGTAAATGTCGGTGAAGATGGTGGGTTTCTGTGTTCTACATGCCTCAGGAGCAATGTACCCCATTGTTCCAACTACATGAGTGGTTTGAGGGTTTGTGTTGTGATCATACAGTCTAGCAAGGCCAAAGTCGCCCAATCGCGCATTCATGTCAGCATCTAGTAAGACATTGCTTGCTTTAACGTCTCGGTGAAGGACAACCTGCTCCCATTCCTCATGTAGGTATAAGAGTGCAGAAGCTACCCCCTTAATGATGTTGAATCTCTGTGACCATGAGAGATTTGTTCTGATATTGTTGCTAAAAAGGAACTTGTCAAGGCTTCCATTTGACATGTAGTCATATACAAGAAGAAGCTCGCCTTTTCTCCTGCAATAGCCTAAGAGTTGAACCAGATTTTTGTGCCTTAGCCTCCTCATGCTAGCAATCTCTGCCATGAACTCTCTCATTCCCTGTTTTGAGTCATGAGAGACTCTCTTCACTGCAATTTGAGCATTTGTGGAGGGTAAAATGCCCTTAAAAACCTTCCCAAAACCGCCTACGCCGAGAAGCTCAGAGTTTCTGAAACCCTTTGTTGCCACATAAAGATCCTTGTATGAGAATCTATGAGGAGCATATTCCTTTTCCCAAGGTTCATACAACTCTTCATATTTCCTCTTCCACATGAACCAAGCAGCTCCAGTAACAACTAACAGCAGTAACACTGCTAGAACAAGCAGAACAGGAAAAGTTGGGTTGGGTTTTTTACGGGTTCCGAACCTCGGAAGTGGGGGAAACTTGGTAGGATCTAAGCTTTGGGCTTGCCCAATTTGACTCCAGCTCCAACCTAATATGTACTGCTCATTAGTACTCAGGCCAGTAGATGAGGAGAAACCAACATACATAGAATCAAGGAAAATTGTAGAAAGGTTGTATTGAGTAGACAAAAGAGGCTTTTTTGGTTTTGGTTTCCTCAGAGGAGCTATTGTTACATTTACTAACATCTCCTCTGCATTATAATCTATCCAAACCTGCATGGGTTTTGCACTGGTAAGATCCAGCCTCTTTTTCTCCCCATCATTTGAGTAATATGCAGCAGAAGCAGAATCAATGGAAGTTAGCCCATTAACATCAATCCCAACATGGTTACCATCAATATCTCGAAAGATAGCATTTTGGACAGTATCTAGTTCCACAGCAAATATATGGTTAGACTCAAGCCCATTGCTAGAAACATTGAACAATCCTAAATATTCAGCTGTGACAGCTTGACTGAAGTTCATGGATGGAGAGATCACAAAGGCAATCCCACTTCCACTAAAATTTCGCACGGCAGGATTGATGGCGAAAACAAAGGTTGTCGAAAAGGATGGACTCGAACCGAATTTGAAGGGTTGTGGGTAGAAAGCATGGCCATTTAGCTGCTTTGAAGTGTTTGTCAACTGAAGAAGGCCATCAGGGAAGATTTCTGCAAGGCCATCAAGATGAAGATGGGCGCCTTGGAAACCATTGTAGATAAAATGATTTTCTTGTTGGGACAAGGAAAGCACAACAAACAAGAGGAACACTATTGGAACATAGTAAGCAACCTTACTAGCCATTGCTGATAAAATTTTCAGTAAGAGATAAGAAGAGGGTTGATGGTTGGTTGGTGTTGGGGAGCAACAAGGGAGTTAAGTCATCTATCAATTTGTTCTTTTGTGAAGCAACATGTACACTCTAGCAATTCTTGTCATGTTGTCTCATTTCTGGTTTGGACAAATAACATTGAAGGATCATATGTACGGCTTGATGAAGTGAAATAAATGATGTACTTTATATTAGATTACCTCAATATACTAAGTATTGATTGCTTGATAGTGATCTTTAACTGCCCTGTGGTGAGTGGATTCATGAATATGGTTAAAAATAAATAAACAAATAAAATAACATAGTAGTCAAGTACATAGGTAGAACTTTGATGCATTTGTTCAACAGATATATTTTTTAAATCTTCCCTTGGAAAAAATGGGAAAAGTTATGCCTAATTAATAACCTCTAGATTTTTTTGTTTGTTAATTAGATTTTTGGACGCTAATTTACTCTACTTTGGGGTGTTTGGAAAATAATGCACAGAATGTTTTCTTGGAGAATAATATACTTTACTTTAAGGGTATTGAACAATAATGCACCCGGAATGATTGCAGCAGTTGCTGACTCGGTGGCGGTCCTATGTGGCGGACTGAGGAGATGAGATGGATAAAAAAAATCAAATTCCAACTAAACTAATGATGTCATCAAGTACAAGTAATCAAACCTGTATAAACTTAAAGTCATCTTTGCTTATTTGGACCGCCACCATGTCAGTTATTGCCGGGATCGTTTCGATGCATTATTGTCCAAGACCCTCCCCCCCAAAAGTATAGTATATTATTGTCCAACAAAAAAGTTCAGTGCAAACACCCTCAAGTATAATATATCAGCGTCCAAAAACTCTAGCTATATTTTTTTCGGTGGCAAATGGCTTTGGGACACCAGGTCTAAGGTTGAATGAAGATAACAGCAGGTAACACAAACCTAAGAATAGGGGATCTACTACAAACGAGACATCTGTGCAATGCATCAACATTCAACCCAGAGAGAAGGGAACTTAGCATGATATTACCAAAATTTGCATCTGGAGTCGAATACACTGCCCCTTGTTGACATGCTAACACAGTAGGAGGTAGCCTGTCATGGTTCCAAGAGACGTGCACCAAAAACAAATGGCATTAGTTGATTTTCCTTCACAATCCAAAGTCAAGGATTAGTTGATACTTTTAAGGCTTTGTGCCAAATCAACAATAATATATAGAATCGCATAGATTTTGCAATGTGAAAGTTTGATAGATTAATAGTTTTCGTAGAAGAAAAGGTTATAGTGTTCATGAATGACAAAGATGACTTGGCCATTTCAAAAAGAAACCTATTGGTAGGCCTAAGGAGAATGCTTTACAAAAACTACACCAACAAGATAACAAGAAATCTGTGTTTTGAGGATACAACTTTATGTAATCCATATGTCTATGGGCATGGAGAAAGAAAAATGGGCAAATGTCTTTGTTTCTCCAACCCCCTTGCATTGCTGAGATTAAAGTGCAAGAATGGACCTCTTCGAACCCCTGAAAATTGGATTATAATCCTGAGAGTACCATGCTCATGTACTCCCAGTATATTATATAATTTAGGAGCATATATATATAAATTTATAAGCATACTATTTTCAATCTTTTCCTCATACACATATGTGTAATTTGAGTTCATAATCTATACATGACCATACATGAATCACTTGTGAGTTTGCAATTTTCACTTTATGAAGACATTGTTGAGCACACTCATATATTTATACATGAGTGCTCATAAAATCACACATGCTTATAAAATTATACACTAGGAGTATATGGCCATAGTACTCCCGGGAGTATAACCCTAGTTCTGCGAAAACCCAATAGGGAAGATTGTGTGTTTGGGCATTGGAGGCAACTATTTTTGCTCACTGCCCAATTCTAATTAATCATGCAATCAATAAGAATGCTGCAACAGAAGTGTTTTATATATGCTTCAAGGGTGGTATTAGACATTTGATCATAAACCACGTCTTCAGCTTTTTTTCGTCTCTCTATGGGACAGAAATTTGGACCTACTACCTAGTTCTTGTGCCTTAGCCTCCGCATGCAGACAGTCTTGATCATATATCCTGAGAAACTCACTTTAAATGACATGTTTTTCTGTACTTTTTCACTAGAATCGTAAACCAGAGTAATATGTACAGGAGCATCATGCAGAGATTGTCAGGGAAGAAGAGATTTAACAAAAAGAATCCATCCATAACTTGATTCTCACACAGTGCTCTGAGTCCAACAGTTCAACCACCAAAAGAACATACATCAGTGGAAGTAGCAGGGCTTTCCGGCTCTAACAAGTTCTGAAGCAATGTACTCTATTGTGCTAAGTGCTAAACACATGTGTAGCTAGAAGAATAGATTTTTTCAGTCTCCAAAGACTCCAATAGAACATTACTTTGTATGACATCTTGGTGAAGGCCAAACTCTCTCGTAAGCTAAAACTATTTGCCACCATCTTAATCTGAGGCAACTATGTGTGGATTCTAGAAATGTAAAGACCCATGTACATATTGATAAAAATTTAACCAATCAATATGTTACTTTAATGATTCATCTATTAAGCGACATGTTATAACCCTGGACTTAAATGTACATCTCAGAAACTTAAAGAATGTATACAGTACTTACTACTTAGGTTTCACACAAAGAAAGGAGGATTCTACTATTCAAAGGAGACAATCCATAATGAAGGTATGCACAAGCCACAACTAGCCTAATCTGGTTCACAATCTATCAGCATTCATGAAGGACCCCGACAGTTCAACGGCCAAATTGTAGGACAGAGTTTACACTAGACGAGGGACCAAGGGAAACTGTTGCAGAAGATGATGGCAGCATTGAGGATGACATTCCCCAACCCTCGACAAGGAAACAGTTCGAATCAGGATCAAGGTCAGAAGGTATATCGGGAACAGTTGTGTCCATCTCAAGAAAGCGAATGACTTGCCTCATGGTAGGCCTTTCCTCTGCCTTGGGATGTGCACACAACATCCCTAACTTTAACACCATCTCTATTTCCTCACTCGCATAACTTCCTTCCAGTTTATTATCTCTCGCTTCAAGTATCGCCCCCTTCTTCCAACAGTCATAAACCCAATCAACCAGAAAAATCTCGCGTCTAGCATCTTGTAGCTCGATTGGCCTCCTTCCACAAGACACCTCGAGTAAAAACATTCCAAAAGCATAGACATCGGTGAAAACTGTAGGTTTTCGTGTTCTGCAGGCTTCTGGTGCAATGTATCCCATTGTTCCTACGACATGGGTGGTTTGAGGGTTCGTGTTATGATCATATAGTCTAGAAAGGCCAAAGTCACCCAGACGGGCATTCATCTCAGCATCCAATAGGACATTACTTGCTTTCACATCTCTGTGAAGGACAACCTGTTCCCATTCCTCGTGAAGGTATAAGAGAGCAGCAGCCACCCCCTTAATGATTTTGAATCTATGGGACCAATGAAGCTTTGATCTCGTAGTATTGCCAAAAATGAATTTGTCAAGACTTCCATTGGGCATGTAATCATAGACTAGAAGAAGTTCCCCTTTTCTTCTGCAGTAACCCAAGAGTTGCACCAAGTTTCTGTGTCGTAACCTTCTCATGCTAGCAATCTCTGCTGTAAACTCTTTCATCCCTTGTCTCGAATCATGGGAGATTCGCTTCACTGCAATTTGGGCATGGGATTTAGGCAATGTTCCTTTATAGACCTTCCCAAAACCACCAACACCAAGAAGCTGAGAGTTTCTGAATCCCTTTGTGGCCACAAAGAGATCCTTGTATGGGAACCTGTGAGAAACATATTCACGTTCCCAAGGTTCATACAATTCTTCATATTTCTTCCTTCTTATAGACCAAGCAGCTCCAACAATCACAAAAACCAGAATTATCACAAAAATAAGCAGAACAAGAAAAGTTGTGCTCAATCTTTGTCTTTGATTTCTGAACTTTGGAAGCGATGGCAGCTTAGATGGATCCAAATCCTGGGCTTTCCCGCTCTGATTCCAACTCCATCCTAGAAGGTAATGACTGTTGGAGAGAAACCCAGTAGAAGAAGAGAAGCCAACATACATGGACTCTAGGAGCACTGACGAAAGATTGATGTGCTTCGATAAGAGATTCTTGCTGGGCTTAGGATGACCAAATGGAGCTAATGTGACATTAACTAGCATCTCGACCCCATCATATTCTATCCAAACCTGCATTGGTTTTCCACTTCTAAGCAGCAGGCTATTATTTATCCCTTCTTTATCAGAATAGTATGATGCCGAAGCAGCATATACAGAGGCCACACTATTAACATCAATTCCCACATGGTTGGCATCGATGTCATTAAGCTGAACATTTAGGACGGTATCTAGCTCTACAGCAAATACATGGTTTGAAGCAAGGCCGATACTGGAGGAATTGAAGAGTCCTAGGTACTCAGATGGAAAAGCATTATGAAAGTCAATGGAGCGAGAGATAACAAAGGCGAGCCCGTGACCTGAATGTTCAGGCACTTGAGGATAGATGGCAAAAACAAAAGTGGTAGAAAATGTTTGATTTGGGTTGAAGCGCATAGGATACGGGTAGAAAGCATGGGCAGTTTTGTGGACAGAAAAGTTGGTCAGCTGGAGAAGGCCATTGGGATGAATGTTTGCAATTCCATCTAGGTGAAGATTGATGGATCCATGGAAACCATTGTACATGAACTGCCTTTCATTTTGAGCAAAAACTAGGACAAGCAGCAGGGATATTGCTATGGTGTAGTAGAAACATCCTATAGTAATAGACATTGGGCAAAAACAATAAGTGTCAAGAGAGGTGTCTGTTGATGAGGAGTACATAAACCCCACAGCCTTGGGAGAGGGGACTATGTATGAGGAAAGTAACTAAAGGTGAACCATTGTTGACCGGTTCTTTTGTGAAGTACACCCTATATTTCTTCATTCTAGTTCTTGAAAAGGTGAAGAATCTTGTTGTAGGCAAATGGAATTAAGATAATGGGGTACTATGCAACTACTTGAGCGTTCATTCGTTGATACTGACTTTAACTGCTCCAACGTGGACCCAATAAAATTTAAGGGGAAAGAATGGCAAAGAAGTAAGCACAACTTTGAAATCTTTGATCAAAGCTGCTTTTCCCCCTTTAAAAACAGAGGAAGAAACTTTTCCTACCAACCCTTTGAAACTTGTGCAACAAGGGATAAACTAAACATACCTCATATCAGTAGATTCACGCTTCAACATAAATGGAGATTAGACATACTAAAGGAATGTTTTCCAGGCACTAGATCTGCGGTCATGTTCTAAACACGTCTAACATTGGCAACCCAATGACAAATATTGGACAGAATCACGAACAGAAAATTATTCAAAAGAAGACTCAGATAGGCAGGCCATCATACAAGCATCAATATCATGGTTCTTCATATTGGATGTTTTCTTCAAATAGCAGAAGACAACTTGGTCTCTTTTTCTTTTCAATTCTGCCCCCTTTTATGCTTTCATGTTGACATAGAACATGATTTATCTTCATTAACTTGATAAATTGTTATTAGTGTGTTTTGGAATTTGGATGTAGGACTACATTTTGAAAAATTCAACATCTAGAGTAACACTTTTTGAAGTCATTTAATTTTGTTACATTATTTTGGGGAAAATACATAAAATAAATTGATCATATTATTTATATTTCTATAAGTTTCATTTCTTATATTAGTACTCCCTCCATTCCATATTATTTGTCACTTAGTTGACAATCACGGTCTCCAACGTCACTCTTTGATTGATAATTTTGTATATAATTTTGTATTAATAATTGCAATATTACACTTTTAGGATAGTCTTTTTCATCATGAATTAACAGTGGTAATTTTATATAACAAGTCAATGTATATACTGAGAAATTTATTTTTAAAGTTTTACGACACAACTTCCAAGTTCCAAAGGCGGCAAATCGTATGAACCGGATGGAGTAATTCGAATGATATATAGTTTTCTATTATTGCATCTCCCCTTATACGTTTCTTTAACATACTAAATAAATAAATATGATGTTGTCTCATGTTCGTCTCCTACTCTTTGCATCCATGTTTCCACCATATCAATGTCAATGTATTGTAGCATAGCACAGCAGTTTATCAACTACATGAAATTCAAACGACACGGATGAAGTAAATTATACCAACCCTTGCCTCAGACATCAAATGTGCAGCAAATTGTCCATTGCCAAGCTGTAACAGACTAGGTAGTCATAGAAGTTGAATGAAAAAAGGCACCTGCAAAGAAAGAAAAGGCACTAGTCTATTAGTATTACTCTAGAATTGACTGTCAAGGATAAGTTGACAAGCCATGGCAAATAAAAAGGTTTGTTATCATTAAGGTACGTTTGAGATGTGAAAATTTTGAAAAAGTACAGAGCATAAAAGAATGTCATAGGATGGCAGCTTGATTTCAGAAAGAAAATTACTGGACCCATCAGAATAGAATTTAAGTACATAAAAGATTTACTTTCGATAGAAACAGCTTTGATGTTTGCTGACTGCCCGGAGAAAATTCTGCAGATTTCTTTCGTGTCCTTTTCCTGCATTGATGGCATTTTTAAAGAGTAAACAGAAAAATAAGATGAAAGAAAAGATTAAGGAAATGTGCACCTCCTATAGTGACCAGCAAGATGACAGTGCTGGTTACATGCAAGTGTTTGCTCACTGCAGCAACAACTCACAGTGCGGGTCCCGCTTTTGCGGGGTTTGATGTTTGATTGTTTGGCTAACTGCATACATGTAGTTAATCAAGAAGTAACTAAGCAACAACCCTAGAATGGAACAAGCAAAATAATGGACCGGTGCTGTTTCCGGGAGCTTTTAATTAGCAGCTTCTGTAAATGAAATTATCAGTATCGATTTGAGAGTATAATACAGCAACAGATGCGATACCGACTTGTCTTCAGATGCGCCCTTAGATCACCCTTGGGCGCTCATTGTACCTTCTTTCTCAACTCTTAGAGCTTCCCTCACCTTCCCACGAGTTAAGAAAATGATCGGCATGAAAATGTGGATTTTGTCGCTGATTTCAGTAGAGGGTTGTTGATTAGGCTGAACAGTCTCACTCTCCAATCTCCATGACTGCCTAAGCATTTGACAGTTTCCAGATTTTCTGCACAGTTGTGTCCTAATTTTGAACATCCCCACATCTGTTTCTGGTAAACTTGTGACACATTGTAGGTTAAGGTTCCACGCTTATGGTGACCAATTCAATTAAACGCGTCAGAAGAGAAAAACAACAGAAATCTATTGTAAGATACAGAGAACTCATGCAGGGTTTATGAGCAATTTAAGGGATATCTTGTAAGGTTGCCACAAGACCTACAGGATGGTAAAACATAAAGAACTTGTGCGAAAATTATGAGCAACTTTGGACTCTTCCCTTCGTTATGAAAGAAAGTATTTCAAGAACCCACGAGATCTATAGAAAATGGGAAACTTTTTATTTAGATCTGAAAATCCTACTAAATTCTATTACAAAGGAGCAACAACACTTTTTTATGTACTTTGAAGAGAATCCCAAGGAGCCAAACCTGCTTTTTGTGAAGAAGTGGAAAATACTATTACACATTACAGAATCCAGCACATCTGTTAGCAACCCACTTCCACGTCTACAGCAGAAGCTCCGCGGGAACAGTCAGCAAAATCAGCTAATCTCCTCAGACTCTGCACCAATCAGATTCACGAGTTCAGCGGCTAGTCAGACTAGGCAGGGTGCCAAAGGACACCCTGGATGACGATGTTGGAAACGAAGAAGACGTTTGCCAACCCTCACCAAGGAAGCCGCCCCACTGATCATGGTCGTAGTCAGAAGGAATATCGGGCAGCGTTGCACTGCCACTAAGAAACTGAACGACATGCCTCATCCTCGGCCTTGATTCTGGCAAAGGATGAGTACACAGCAACCCTAGCTTCAAAACCAATTCCATTTCTTTGACGGCGTAATTTCCTTCCAGACTTGGATCGCTGCTCTCGAGAATTGCTCCCTTCTTCCAGCACTCAAAGACCCAATCACCAAAACCAAGCTCCTCCGCAGCAGCATCATGAGGGCCACCAATCGGTCGCCTTCCAGAGGCTACCTCGAGTAGGAATATGCCAAAAGCATACACATCAGTTGCAGTAGTAGGCCGCCCTGTTCTACCGAGTTCTGGTGCAATGTATCCCAAAGTTCCAACGACGTGCGTGCTTTGAGGGTTGCTATCACGATCATACAGTCTAGCAAGTCCAAAGTCACCCAGACGAGGATTCATGTCAGCATCCAACAGGACATTGCTAGCCTTCACATCTCGATGAACAACTACCTGTTCCCACTCCTCATGAAGGTATACAAGGGCAGATGCAACCCCCTTAATAATGTTGAATCTCTGGGACCAAGAAAGTATGGACTCAGTTTTCTTAAACAGAAACCTGTCAAGGCTTCCATTAGGCATGTAGTCATACACCAGAAGAAGCTCCCCTTTTCTTCGACAATAACCCAGAAGCTGCACCAAATTTCTGTGCCTTAGCCGTCCCATACTTGCAATTTCAGCCACAAATTCCTTCATCCCTTGCCTGGAATCATGGGAGACTCTCTTCACTGCAACTTGGGTATGGATTTTTGGTAGCACGCCTTTGTAAACCTTCCCAAAACCTCCTGAACCAAGAAGTTCAGAGTCTTTAAAACCTTTAGTTGCTACATAGAGATCTCTGTACGAGAGTCTGTAAGAGGCATACTCCTGCTCCCAGGGCTCCCGAACCTCTTCGTACGTCCTCCTCCTTATTACAAATGCAATTACAGAAATCATGATCAGTGCCACTGCTGATATAACTATAGCAGCTATCAAGCTTGGGTTCAACTTTTTCTTGGGTTTGTGAAATTTAGGAAGTGCAGGAAGCTTGGAAGGATCCAAACCCGGGGCTGATCGTTTCTGACTCCAACTCCAACCTAAAATGTAATGCTCATTGGCAGTGAGTCCTGTAGATGAGGAGAAACCAATATACATAGAATCAAGCAATACTGCAGAGAGGTTGACATTAGTAGACAAGAGAGGCTTGATTGGTTTTGGCTCTCTCAATGGAGCTATTGTCACATTTACTATCTTCTCCTCTCCATTATAGTCTACCCAAACTTGCATAGGCTTTTTGCTAGTAAGATCCAGGCCCCTTTTTGGCCCTTGCTCATCAGGATAGTAAGCTGCAGAAGCAATACCAACAGATGTCAGGCTATTGACATCAATGCCTAAATGGTTACCATCAATATCTCCAAACACAGCATTTTGGACAGTATCCAATTCCACAGCAAAAACATGGTCAGACTCAAGGCCATTGTTGGAAATGTTGAAGAGTCCTAAATACTCAGCTGGGACAGCTTGATCAAAGTTCATCGACGGAGAGATGACAAAGGCAATTCCATGGCCCCCGTGATTTGGCACGTCAGGATTCATAGCAAAAACAAAGGCTGTGGAGAAAGATGAAGTTGCTCCAAATTTGAAAGGTTGTGGGTGGAAAGCATGGCCACTTAGCTGCTTTGAAGTGTTGGTCATCTGAAGAAGGCCACTAGGGTAGATTTCTGCAAGGCCATCAAGACGAAGATGAGCTCCTCGGAAGCCATTGTAGATGAACTGACCCTCATCTTGAGCACCAATAAGCACAACAAAGAAGAGGAGCACTATTGGAAGGAGAAGGTATGCTCTGGTTCCAGCCATGGAACATGAGAATGAATAATCAAATTGAAATTCAAGAATCCTAGGATTTCACACCCCCTCCTAGGCAATAGCTCTAGATTTTTATCTTGGCTTGCAAGAAAAAATATTTTAGTATGTGCTCAGCATGAGACCTATTTTAGGATTTGAAAACTGGGTTTTTTAGTATGTTCTAAAAGAACTATGCCTAATTGGTCAACTAATGTGCAAAATACCTTTCAACAAGCTTAACATGGTTTGTTTCAATAAATCAAAAAAACACTAGAATGTAAGCCTCCATATATACCAACCCATAATCTAATTATTGTTTTGACAGAGTCATGTTGCCAACTTGCTCTGTGGTCAATGTAACCTCGAGTGAAATAGGCCCATTCAATGTATTTCAATGCATAATTAGGGAAGGGAAATCAACAGTGACGGGAATACCTTTCATGGACTAAATTTATGTCTTGATATTGTATGGGACATTGATGTATATGAAAGAAGCTGAACTTATGTTGGAACCTCTACTTCATGAAATCAAGGAACCATATCTCCTTGTTTAGTTCACTTTACTTTCTTTTTCTTTTTTTTTGGTGGGATCATTCTAATGAATTTTTCCTATTAAGAGAAACTTTCACCTTCGATTGTCGGTCACAAAATCCCCTCCCCCCCCCCCCCCCAAAAAAAAAAAAAACCCCGAAATATGAAGGAAAAAACAAAAAGAAGAAAAGGTTAAGTTAGTCAAAGAATGTGGGACACAAAAAATCCAAAAAGAGAAGAAGTTGGAGACATTTTTTAAAAGTTGTGACAAAGATGTGAACGTATTTATAAAACTAAAATTTTTTCCAACATTTTAAAGCACAATCTTTAACGATCGGAAAAGCCAACAATCATCATCACAAGGGCCAACCTTGTTTTATTGCTTTTCCAACATCAAAAACACTGTGTCATTGCCATCTATAGTTTCTCATCTCATATGAAGCTCCGAGATCACTTGCTGAACAGTTTTAGTTTTTATCAACTGCCCAAAAGAATGTGAAACAAATTTTAGTTTTTGACAGTATATAACAGCTCTAAAATGATATGCAAATGCAGTTGATGGCATTTAATGCACTTGAACTTTCTCTTTGCTGGGCTTCCCGTGATTGTTGCTGAGGGTTGTTTAGAGGTCCAGGCTGCACATATGTTGAGACCACAGAGGTAACTAATCCGTACAACTATCATAACTCATAGCAATGAATTTTTCTAAATTTTACTATCCAATTACCTACTGCCTTGTCGACTTGTCGTAATAAAAAATGGAAGTACTTTTGTCAAGAGACGAAATGTCAAATAGTATAAAGCTCTGATTATAAAATTTAAAAAATAAAAAAACTTCAAAGTAGCTGCATGGGAACCTGACAAGATATTACTCAAAACTGGATGGCGTTCTGCATGATCTTAAATTTAATATTTGCCAGGATATATGAGTATATGACTGTTTCAAACAGGTTTGCACTTCAAATATATTTCTTTTAGTCCTCAAATTGCCTTCAATTATTTTTGCATTAGTCTTCCCTTTATGAACCAAGCAAAACCAAACCAATCTTTGAGGCCCCCTCACCCCACCCCACCCCAACACAAACAAACCCAAGAAATAATGAACTAAAAATTCTTTAAAAAATGCAAGTGGGAGAGATATTTCTGAAATATGGGAAGATATAGTCTATAGGGTGGAATTGACCTCTAATTCAACATATCTTCTTCAAAGGGAAGCCAGTGAATCAAATCAATATGAATATATCAGAAAACATAATACTGTTCTATTACTAGGCCTACCATTACCGTCCCACCTTGTTACCCCTTTCGAGATTGGGGAACTTTTCGAATTCCTAGTCAAACGAGATTTTAACGCTGCCTAATATCCCTGTTTTTGTTTTCAAATTTTTTACTAATATGCTTCTGGAAATGGATAGAGCAATATGAAAATTGACAACGTATAACATGAAAAGAGCAATAAAGTCGTGGAAAACATAAGTCTTCGGTATCATCTTCAACAAACTTTACAAGCTACGCTAACACACAAAAACACACGCACACACTAAAATTTAGGGGATACTTAATTGTTATAGTTAGGGCCACACAATTTAGGGGATACTTAATTGTTATAGTTAGGGCCACACAGTGGGTTACCATCGATACCGTCCGAGGGCATACAATTATACAGATCATCCCTATACAAGTAGACTATCTTGGATATATTGGAACTAGTCTCTCTAAATTACAAAATTTAGGAGAAACACTGCTATATCTGACCCCTTCATACCCCATTTGGGCAGAATTTCGGAGTATTGATTTTGATTTTGAACGCTATCCACGTAGATGATAAAACTCGAAAAGACTCCCCTTACTAGAATATGCATTGGGTCAGTAGCTATGGTGGTTGTTAGACAGTGATGGGTGACCTAAGATTGTATTGTAGTATTATATTCCAACATGGTTCTTTTGAAATTGTGCTACTTCAACATAGGTTGGCGAATTCAACACATTCTCCTAATACATATATTATCCATCCCCCATTCAACGGGACTAAATTGTTTAATTCATTTAGGTAATCTTCGCAGAGCAGTTGCATATAAGATAACGTTGAAGATTTGCAGCAAGATTTTCCAACACATAGCGATTTTCAGCAATATCAAATGATTCAAATTCCACATCCATAATTCAAGTAATTCACATAATAAGTACTTTTACTGCATTTCGATAATCTAAGCAGAACAGTTGCACACAAAGTAAAAGCGATTTCAGCAGTATTATATTCCACATTTGTAAATTGTAATCCAACAATGTCCAAATTAACGTAATGTAAAACGTGTTTACCTCAGTCAATTGCTCGAATTGCACCAAATTTCTCACTGTTTTCTTACGAAATTCCTACAACAAATCAAATTCCGAAAACCAAACATGAGTTTTAAGGTTTCGTGTGAATTCATGAATCGGACGAAATTCGATAATTGAGTAAGAGATGACGTTAATCTACCATTAAACTGATGCAATCGACGAACAAAGTAATCATCATTGACGAAGAAGAAATCATCGTATACACACTGTAATGGAAGAATTTCCGATCGAAAAGACACCAAAAGTTGTTGGTGCGCGAATCATTGAAGAAAGTAAGGATTTGATTGGACCAACATGCGCACAATTAGTAACGAAGATGTTAATCAACTCTTTCTTTTTCGCTTTCCTTTGTACGTATGATGAGAGGATTAATTATTAATCAACCACTAATTAGATTATTTTTTTCTTTTTCCTTTTTTATGGAAGGGATGAATATTTCGCGTAATTTCATCCCATTAGGAACTTTTTTTTTTTTGTAAGTTGACTTGTGCAAAAATGAATAAATTGGAATTAATTTTAGGTTCTTGAAAGATAATATATCGACCTTTGGGGTATTAGATTGTAATATACCAGTACTTATTATTGGACAATAATATCACTGACTTTTTATACCTAGTTGACATTATTATACCAACAGTATCTAAGGGGTGATGAATTGATCTCCATGTTGATGTTGGGGGAAAAACATGTCCCAACCCAATAACCCCGTTAACCCCTACTTTTTTCTTACTAACCCACATTACAAGACATTGGTTGGTTGTGTATCACATTAGTATGGGGACCGGTTCACCGCCTTTTAGTCATTGTACTAGGGCCGATTTTTTTTTAAACGTAGGTCAGTGAGAAAAACGGAGGGGTTAACGAGGTTATTGTAGAAGAGCATATTGTTTTCCCTTCGTCTACCATGTCTGCACGGACACAAGTTCACCAGTCATCGTCCGCTTAGTCACTGTTGGTATAATAATCTCACATGAGTGTAAATGTCAGGGATATTATTGTCTAATAGTAAATTTTGGAATATTACAATCCAATATCCCATTAATTTATGTGATTTTACATTTATTCAAACTTATTCAACTCAATTATATCGATAAAAAAGATCAAGTGTTGAATTGAAAATATTTTATACCGCTTAATTTGGAATTATTAAAAAAGTTCTGCCTCAATTTTAATCCACAGATTATTTCGTTTATTATGTTATTATTATCATAATTAATGGTCTGTCGTTGCCCGTTTGCATTCTTTGAAAAGAAACAACTGAAATGGCATCAGTATTTCTGTTGTAATATATAACCAACAACATAAATTGGCAGTGTTCTTTTCTGCGGTTGACAAACTATGGTGCCACAGCCTACCGTAATTTGCCACAACCCACCACATTTTGTCGCAAATCATCACTTTTCTCTCTCCTCACTTTTCTCCACTACTTTTTACATTCTCTCTCCTCACCTACCCCACATACCAATAACCTACCACAATTCCACCACACCCCACCACAATTCCACCACACCATTCCACAAAATACACGGCTAATTATCAAAAAACATTTGAGAAACATAAAAACAGGCATTATTAGTGACAACTCACCAAAACATAATACTAACTATATTTTTATCAAATTTATACGCAACTTTGATAAAGTCTGACCCAATAAAGTCAACTATGACAATAACCGTAGAATGAAAGAAGTGTATTTTTTCCTAGTTATTGCACAAAATTACTTGGAGGTTCCCAAAATTTGGGAAAATTATTTTTTGGTACCCAACTTTTTAAAACTCATTTTGAGGCACCCTTATTTTTTGGGATAGTAATTATTTGGTGCTTTTCCAGCCATCAATTTTATTAAGTAACCGAAATACCCTTATTCTTTTCTTTAAGGGTATTTCTTAAAAAAATGGAAGAACAAGGGTATTTCGGTCATTTAACCAAATTGATGACCGAAAAAGCACCTAATAATTTCTAACCCAAAAAGTAAGGGTACCCTAAAATGAGTTTTGAAAGGTTGGAGTCCTGAAAAACATTCCACCAAAAGTTAGGGTAACTCGGAGTAATTTTTTGTAGGTATTGTCTAATCCAAGTTTTGGTTCATCCCTGTGGAACCTCTATTCTCAATAGCATCGCAATTACCTACATCCTCGCAAGCTAAGCCTTACAGCTCAAAGTGATCTCCCTAAATCATCCTAACATATGTATACAATGCTCTCAAGCCCCACCTTGCAAAAGATTGTGTCCTTTACAACAATACAACCTAATATAAATTTCATTTACTCCGTAATGTATGAAGATCTAAATACGAATAGTTTTACCTTAATATGCATTTTAAAAGACTGTAATCCTTAATAGCGAAACCAAACTGTAACTTGGAATCAATGATAGAACTTTCATATCACACAAAACCTCAATATTAACCTCATATGAAATGGAAGAATGTGTCATGTCAAAGTAAAAGAATTTCAAGTGACAACATTGACAATGGGCAACAACGTAACATATTCGAGCAAAAATTCATACACCTCTACAAACATATCAACAAAGTGATTCTCGGAATGATAATACTAAAACTTTTACAAACTTCATAAATATTCATGCTTAGCAATAATAATGTGAAAACTGTGTCACAACAACAATGATTCAATGTGGATTAAGCTCCCAAGTGCCCAAATTGAAATGTTTTCACTTCTTCAGTTAGTTTGCAGTACCTTGCCTTGGTTTGCATCCTCAACTACAATATAGTGAATAATGATGAGCCAAAAGGTTTTGAGAATCAAAATAAAAATCCAAATCGAAATTCAATACCTAAAGTCCCACTGTAAAACGGTGTGTGCAGGTCTGATACAGTATTCATATCCCTCAATTTAAAAATTCAAAAACACTGATTCCCATTGTCTTAAGACTTAAAAAATTGTTTATTATCTAGCTAGTATTCTATGGAAAAGAAGTAGAATGGCTTTAGATAGAGATTTTTCTTTAGTTGATTACAATTGTTTAGGGTTTGGGGTTAGTAAAGCAAGATATATGTTAGAGTATAAAAATCACTACTAGGCATATAATGCAACGCCCCGACCCCTGTCGCGCCGCGTACATTACCGATAATTGCTTCAAGTATCGCTGACTGGCCCCACAAATCACCACGAGTATTTCCAGCGTGCTTCGTTTTCGCTCACATGCTGCTTGGAAAAACTTCCCAAGAGGTCACCCATCGTAAGACTACTTCCAACCAAGCACACTTACTAGAGGAGTTCCCGATGCATGGGCTACCTTAGGCTATCATTATTGGGGAGAATCTCAAATGAGTTACTCTCCTTGCCACATAAGCATTTTATCTCATTTTCTCACTCTTTCATTTAATGGGGGAACCTTATTTAGTGTTCCTCCTAATTTTTTTTTATAGTTTAAGTATTCTATTTATTAATGTTTAAATTTTATTTATCATTATTTTCATTATTTTATTAGTGTTTGTTGTTGTTCTCTCTCTCTTTCCTCTCTACCATTTGGGCACAACTTCCTAGGAGTAGAGGTTCTCCTAAGAGAAACCCATCTACCCTCTCTCTCCTCAATTTCCTGCAAATGTCTTCTCTCTCCTTCACATCTCTCATCCACATCACCTAGAGAACATCCCAATAAAGATAGTCTTAAAAGAATGAGCACTTTGGTGAAATAAGTAGTTATTTTAATCACTTCAAGTCACACTTAATCGTATATTTGAAGTGTTACATATAACAATTGGTTTAAGCTTTACATAGAAATGGTCACACATAGTATCGAAGCTAGACTGAGTGAGATGTCTTGGGTTTCATTCTCAACAGCTATCGTGTTTACTTACTCAACAAGAAGAAAGCCTTAGCAACATGTTTCAAGTCCAAACGACATTCACATGAGGTACATGTTAGAGTATAAAAATCATTAATTAGCTTTAAACCATCAACTTAAGTTTTTCAAAAAATTACTCGGAGGTACCCTAACTTTTGGTGAAATGTTTTTCAGGTACCCCAACTTTTCAAAACTCATTTTGGGGTACCCTTACTTTTTGGGTTAGAAATTATTAGGTGCTTTTTTTGTTATCAATTTGGTTAAGTGACAGAAGTACTCTTATCTTCCATTTTTTAATAAATACCCTTAAAGAAGAAGAATAAGGGTATTTCAGTCCCTTAATAAAATTGATGGCCAGAAAAACACCAAATAATTACTAACCTAAAAAATAAGGGTACCTCAAAATGAGTTTTGAAAAGTTGGGATACAGAAAAATAGTTTCCCCAAATATTAGGGTACCTCCAAGTAATTTTTTGTAAGCTTTTAGTTTAGATGGTTTCACAATGGATACGTACCTTCATGAGCATCAATAGACAGTGGCATTTGAGAGGATGAACTCGGCCCATTCGCTGATGATGGTTCAATCACATCTTGTATCTTTGAAGTGCCCTCGTGGTCAGCTTTACAGCCTACTACATTCTTCGTAGTTATCGGGTCCTTCTCCTCGTGGTTTTCTTCATCATTGATACTTGTACTAGCCTCATTTTCATCCCCCTTTTTTAGATCAGTAATTTGTTCAAGATCTTGATTGTCTTTCTCAATAACAGGAAACTTCCCTTTTTCATAGGCCGAGTTTTTGCCAATTACATCTTCAACTGTCTGCTTGCATTTGCCTTTTTCCTCTTCGCCAACATTATTTGAACTCATAAACTTCTCATGTTGGTGATTCACAAAGCTTTGAGCAGTTAAAGTCTCCTTTAGTTTCATCTTGGGTATAGCGGGCTTTCCTCTCCGAAGATCATCGGAATGGCTTTTAGTCAATGTAGGTTTGCTTGAGATATTTTTATTAGTAAGAGGCTCTAGACATTGAGAATGGTTGTAGTTGAGAACACCACTGTTTGTAGCATCTTTTCTAGAAACATTTGGACATGTTCTTGATTGTAACTGGGATTTTCGCTGGCAACTCCCTGGTGTTTGTCCCAACTCACAACCTGAAGACTAAAGTAGCTTGTTAAACAGAAACAAAGCAATAAACATTTCAACTAATATCAAATCAAAACATATTGGAACCAATTTCTCAGTGGGCAGAAATATTTATTGAGGTAAAGTTGCCTAATTTTGGATCTCTCTTAACCCCACATAAGTAGGACCCACACTGGTGTTTCAAATTCAACAATTTTAATTTATATATAAGCTTTCTTTCCATGTCCTTTAGGGTTCAAGGACATATGTGGGTCATTGGCATCCTTGTTCCCAATCTGCTATAGGCCTGTTGGGTTACACACTTGAGATATGGGCCCAATGGGCTGAATTACCTACCTATTAAAAAAAATGCTTTCTTTCCAAAATCTCACCCATTCATTCCATCACTTCCTTAAATAATAGCAATACACAGTTTGGTATGTTATGTTTAGCTAGGTCTTGGGGGATAGGTATAGGAGGTGCCCACGGGTCTCTAAGGGTGGGTGTTCAACTCCTAATGGCCTCAAATACTATGTCGCAGGGATGAAACGAAATATGCTAGAGGAGAGTTTTTTCCAGGTCACCCATGTCCAAACGAAGCGCCGACTCACAATGGAAGACGAGGGTGCCAGCAGATTGAAGTCAGTTTGTGAAGACCAAGATATCCTTTATCGGCCTAGTTATTTTAATTTAGATGTTTGTTTTATCCTTAACAAGAACACTAGCATTAAGGGAGAACATTCTCTAGACAAGAGAGTTAAGAGAAGAGTCCTCCCTTAATGATGTCGTTATTTCTGTATTCTGTCTCTGTCTCAAAAAAAAAAAAGGTCTTGGGGGATAGATCAACCAATTAAATTAACTTAAGTATTTACACATATACAAAATATGCACAAACATGTGTAGTTATAGAGATAATGAATCATCTATGACAAAAAAGGAGGCATGAGCTACGTTACTTTGATGAACATCTTGTTGTTCGGGATGTTCTTCAACTTCATAGTTCTCCAAGGAAACACCCCATGAACTTGAAGGGGCATTATCACCATCATGCCCATGTCTTTTTCTAACAAGGCTTTGTCGCAATTTCTTAGCCTTCTCTTTCATTTTAGCAAGAATGGATAATTTCTTGCTACGTGGGATATGATCTTCTTGGTCATGGGGTTTTCCTGATGTTGATGATGGCATGTTCTAGTCCATCTGGCTATCAGCTGCAAAACATATACATATGTTTTGAACAATGAGTAATAAGCACGTTATTCTAGCTAATATTTAACAATGATGAAAGTGATACTCATTGGGAAGAAATGGATGTCGCTAAGTAAAAGGGGCACATTATAATGAAGAAGTTGTTGCACAGTTTGGGAATTCTCTCTGTTAAATGGCATCCTACCCACTTGAGCCATTTTCAAAAATATTAACTTAAAATCATGAAAAACAAGTTTTTAACATTTAGACAACGTTCAATCATTGAAAGAAACATACAAAAGGGAGAATTAATTTGTGTATTCTACTTCTCTCGTATGTTTAGAGCTTATAAGCAGGTTGGCCACATGGAAACATAGGAGAGAATTAAGGCAAGTGTTGTTATAAGTTGACCAAGTCTAATAACTAACTTCCTCAAATATAATTTTTGCTTAATTTGGGGTGGGGAGGAGGGGGTTTCTTTTTAAGGTAAGAGAACCCCACACTGAAATTTCTCTAGTTTTACCAAAATAACATGTGTTCTTCATACCTTATTAATTAATGCTAATAATATTCACAATTTGGATAGTTGTTAAATGATTTATTTTTTTCTAGCTTAAATTCTAATGATCGAGAATCTACAATTCATAATTGTTAAGGAGACATTAATGAATACCTCAACATTTCTCATACACTTTGAACATAGTCACAATGGTTGATCTAGTTATATGCACTAAAATATAAATGAGTGTAGTAAATTGTTACAGATCACTCAACAAACATTGAATATCTCATGCGATACATGGGAAGATTACTAGTTATTAAATGGGTTATTGGATGCTAATATACTGAACTTTTGGGGTATTGGACAATAATGCACTGAATTTTGACCTTGGACAATAATGCACTGAACTTTAAGGGGTGTTGGACAATAATGCACCCGGAACGATTTTGATGGTGGTGATATTACGGGGCTGGTCGAGAAGATAAATTGGCCAAATAATATCTAAATTTATGGATGAGAATCTTCCTAAATATTTATATTTAATATATTTATGTATATCTTACGAATTACTCTTATCTGTTGAAGATAAACTATAATTAAAATAAATAATATTGATTAATCAAGAAAAATGAAAAACATTAGAAATATGAGTATTTATTAGAAATAATATAGAGTAGTAGTAATACACAGATTTTTTTTTTTTGGTTATTCCAAGGCAAAAACAACAATATATGGGGACAGGTTGTTATACGGGTTGTTTGTTGTGCTCTAATTTTGTACTTTCAAATTTGGTGAATAACATTTGGTCGGGCTGTTGGAGTATTTCAAGAGTTAAGAAGCACAAAGTATAAGTTATAAGCCTATGATCGACCGGAAAGGTCGAATATAAGCTTAACAAAGAAAAGGGACTCAACACGGATCATGTTCAGTATGACACGACCCGTGTTGACATCCAGAGAGCACAGAAAATGTGCACAGGATCAACACGGACCGTGTTGATCTAACACGGGTCGTGTTGGCTTTAACACGGACCGTGTTGATCTAACACGATCCGTGTTGATCACAGTCGGGATTGATTTTGAAATCCCTTGATTTATGCCTCGTGGTCAAATGTATTTAGGCATGTTTTTGGATGATATTGACTGAGAAATCAGTCATGATTTCTCATCAATATTATTCAACTCAAATCCCTTGGATTATGCCTAATGCAATTGGTAAGTTTTGACTCCCTTTGGCTCCAAAAGTTCTCTATATAAGGTGGATGAATTCCACATTCATCCACACCCCCAATCATCTTATTCTTCCTTTCTAGAGAGCATTCAACACATTCTTAAGGTTTTAAATAAGGTGACTAATTCTGATAGTGATCATACTTTTTAGTAATTCAATTAATCCCCTTGATGTTGAGTTAGAGTTAGATAGTCCTAGTCACGAGGAGTCTATTTTCGAAAATAGATAGAAGCTGAAATTGAGCTTTATATGGAAGTTTAAGTGGCTTTTGGTCATATATGCTACTTGTAGTGTTGCCTTTTCAAAGAGCCCGGGTCTCGATAAAGGGTCGAAAAAGCGCGCTAAACTCCACAACGCCAACAGTGTTGATGGTTTACAGATCCGTGGAGAGAGCTTGCAGGCACCCGTGGGAATCTGCCTTGATAGATTGGATAATGAGGCTCGTAGAGCACCAAAGGTTTATGCAAATTGGGCGTCATTCATGATGACGAAGAAACAGATGCGAAGAAGTATAAAGATGATTTGTTGGGGGGAGGGGGAAAACAAGGAAATTTAAAAGATCTAAACCTGTTTTGTTGTTTTTTATGCTTTGTAGCTTTATCCTCTTTAGTTTGTTCTGCTGTAGCATGTTTATTTTGAGTTGTTTCTTTTGCGCTTGTTCGACTTTGTTGTTGCGAACTCTTACCCGTTTTCTGTGCTTTAAACAATTGAAGAAAAAAACTACTAATTACATATTCTCGATAAATTATGTCCTTTGTTCTTGTTGCGTGTAGTGATAATTAAATAAGTATTTCTGTTTGTCCAAGACTTTATGTTTCCTATCATACCATCTCCCCTTAAGCCTATTGTCAAACAATCACTTTTATGTTGACATTTGTTGTAGATGAGGGCAAGTGATAATAAGGATAATGATACATGTTACTCTGTTAGATATATCAAAGAAAGTTAGTGATAAACCTTAGTTTTACTACCTTAAACCTTGGTTTTCAAGCGTTGTTTTGGAAGTATTTTACCTACTTTGACACAAATTTCACTTAGTTTAGCTCATCCTCGTTTGTTGTAGCTAAAATACTTAAATGTAGGTGACTTTTAGGCAATTTACGACGCTTCAATGAACGTTGGGTGAAAGATGAGGAAGACGGGATGAACAGAGTGTGTGAAGAATCCCAAAGGAGACATCTCCAGATGCGCACACCCAGGCGCACGCTTGTGCACACTGCCCAAAATGCAGTTTCTTGTTTAAATTAAGGAAATTTCGGTAGTTATTTTTTATCTTTTCATTCAGCAAACTTTCTAGGGTTTGAGAGGTTTTCTCTCTAGCCTCTCTAGAGGCTTTTAGGTTAGTTCTTAGATTTAATTTGCTTTTCTATGCAACGGATTCATGGAATTCGCTTCCAATTCTATAATTCAAGACTAAGTTCTTAGATTACATTTGACAAAGTTAAGTATTTTAGCTACAACAAACGAGGATGAGCTAAACTAAGTGAAATTTGTGTCAAAGTAGGTAAAATACTTCCAAAACAACGCTTGAAAACCGAGGTTTAAGGCAGTAAAACTAAGGTTTATCAGGATGAAAGCTATAAAGTAGTTCGAGGAAATATTCTCATGATCAAGTCTTTGCCTAATATAGATCAAGTTTATCGAATGATTTTGCAAGAAGAGAAGTAGCGCAACTTATGTGGTAACACACAATATAGCTCTAATTCTTCAGCCTTTTATTATGATGTTGCTTTGGTTGTTGTTCGGCCTCGTTTCGAGCCGAATTTCTTCTCTTTTATAGGGTATATTTGCTTGTTTTAACCCCTATTTATATATTAGATATAATGATTTGGTGTTTTGTAGGAAAATAAGGAGTTAGAAGAAGTTTGGGCTTAATTGAAGGTTTTTAGGGAATCCCGAGCTATTTCCCGAGTCAAACCAAGTCAACCCGAGCCGAGATCCGAGTCAAACCAAGTCAACCCAAGCCGAGAGCCGAGGCGAAACCGAAGTCGGAAATTCCATATCAAGATTGGCGCAAACAGGGGAACGGTACAAACTTAAAGGTTTGAAATACGTGTGCCTTCACCCTTTGGGTCATAACTCCTTCGTTACAACTCCGATGGCTCTGAAATTTTGGGAGCTTAAAGTATACACCGAGAGCTTTCCATCGATATCTTATGGGCCTAAAACGGAGTTCGGATGAAGAAGTTATGCGTGTTTGAAGTCGGCAGGGAAAACTGCCCAGAACGCTTGCTCGCCCGAGCCAAATTTCTGCTCGCCCGAGCAAGGGTTCTGGAGCAACAAAAACACCAGCCAGAACGCTTGCTCGCCCGAGCCAAATTTCTGCTCGCCCGAGCCACACTGTCTGCAGACGCGCGTGCTGCGATTGTTCTAGGGTTTTGGGGTTGTATTTTTCCTTCTTCTATAAATACCCACTTGTATTAATCTAAATAATGAATTAGCCTAGGTAGTTTAGGAGTAGAATTAGATTTAATTGCTTTCCTTATTTGCTTTAGTCTCTCTTAATTGTTCTTCAAGTTTTCAATTGTTCTTCATTGTTCTTCAAGCTTTCATTGATTTCTAGCATTTGTACTCAAACTTTCTCAAGCTTTCTTAATACAAGCAAGTTTCCATTGAAGTTTTACAAAGCTTTCTCTCTCTTCTCTCTTCTCTCTCTCTCTCTCTAATCTCCATTGTTGACTTGTTTTCCAAGCTTTATAGTGTTAGCCACAATCAACTCCATTTTTAGTGGGGAGGAGGGTCAAGGAACTCCAATTCTACTTACTAGTGAGAATTTGGGGGATTCTTGGTAATCCAAACCACAATTTCTTGTTTGTTCGGGGGAAATTCAAGTGTAGATTGAAGGTTTATTGAAGATTAGTCATCAAAGGTATAATTTCTCATTCCCAATTTCATTGTTCATTCATTGTCTTCATTCATGCCTTTTAATTGCTTTCATCTTTAAGTGCTTTCTTTTAATTGCTTTCTTTATTATTATCATGTCTAGGTTAGATTTAAATGCTTTCTTTACATAATTTATTGCTTTCCGCATTGTGAGAAAACCCCCTTTCCACAAACCGATTACCCTTAATCAAGCCTCACACCCATCCCTGAGATCGACAATCCTTACTTAAAACCACAAAAATTACAACCGAACAATGGCGCCACGGATGGCGTTATTTGGTAGATTAGGCTATTGGTTTGTGTGTACATAGTTTATTGCTTTCTCGATTATGCTAGAAAAATGTAGCGAAAAAAATTGAATATCGAAAAAAAAGTGAGAAAAGAAAAGAAAAAAAAAATAGAAAAATAGAAAAAAGAGAGTTATGGATAGTCCCCAATTCCCTCAATTTGAGCATGAAATATTTTGGAGGTATTTTGCTAGATTACATGATTATCGTGCTCAATGTGAATTATATGGTGTCTTCTATGATACTTTAGATCTTTTGGGAATTGTGAATGAGGGTGTGAATTATGAGACCCGAAACCTTTTAGAATATTACGGGTTTTCCAGTTTAGGAGAAGAACCAGCATGGGAGTTACTTGAATGGTTGTCTAGGGATTCCTATGAATTTGAGCAACAAAATGTTAGTCCTAGCTTCCAACCTCCTTATGCACCACCCTTTGGGACCGAAACTGAACAATTATGTGAATACCCCGTGTATGTTGATGATCAATCTTATGATGGGGGATATGTGGAAAATCATGATCTTTCCCAAAGTGCCGATGTTGAGTCTCCTTCCGTGTGCTCCTTGTGTGATTCGCCGTATCATAGTTCAATTTCTTGTTTGCAAGCTACGTGGTTTCCTTCAAGGCGTAGAAAAATTATGTGCGAACATGAATGAGTATATGCGTGAATTTGTCCATGAGAGTAATCAAAGGGTAGTAACTCGTCTTCACAAATGGTTGATTCGAATGTTGAAGTAGGTCATTCATCGTCTTTTAGTCCTGAAATGCAAGTTGATTTTTCTGTGTATGATGAGGATGATGACTATTATAACCGACCATGCCTTGGACTACTTAGTGGTTCCTTAGCTCTAGCCCCACCTAGTGAGCATGATGAACTTGTTGATTCTGTGTGTGATGATGTTGAAATTGATGAAAACATGTTAGACGATGAACCATTGTCCACACCATTGTCCATGCCTTTATGTGAAGAAAAGATTGAGTTTAGTGAATGCCATGATGTAATTGAGCATAATCTTGTTGAGAGTGAAATTGAATCTGTTGTGATTGAATGTGTGCTTGATAACGATTTGTTCACTTTCATTGAGGATCATTGCATTAGTGAGACATTAGCTACCCTTGTATGTGAGTCCATTGATGTGCACACCTGTGATGATGAGCATAATTCTTTGGGAATGATCATGATTGTTTGAACTTGGTTGTTGACAATGATGCTTTTGATGATGACATGCTTTATGAGTCATTCACGATGAGTTATGACCACAGAACCTTCCACTTTCACTTTTGATGTTGCTTTGGATGATGCACCTTTGTCTTTTGATGTTGATAGTTCTTCTAGTGAGTCTGATATTGATGAAGATGAAGATGTGCTTGTGTGTGATGTTGGGAGTGTTGTGATGTGGTCTAACCCTCTGTTTTCCTTATCACCTATTGACGATTATGATTATTTGGATGAAAGTTGTGATTTGGAATCTGTGTTTGATGAAAATTGCATGGATATTGAGTTTGAACCATTGTTTGCATCCAAGTCTTCGCATGAGCATGTTCAGAAATGTGTTGTATTGCCTCCTTCCGTTGATTTGTATACCCAATTTCCATTTGTGAGTCAACGGGAGGACCTTTTGTCATATCTTCTTTCACTATGCCTAGGAACGTCTTGTATATTCATGCAATTCATCATTTCTATGACTTTTCTAAGGCATTTGATAAATTGTTAAGGGCGCTAATGTTTGTTTATATGCCATTGCGAGTGTGCTCTTACCTACACCATTTTGAGATGCATGAGAGGATGCATGATTTGTTACTCCGGGCGTTGATCGTTCTCGACTTGGTGCCCGATATCGTGAGGTGAGAAGGGTGAGTTTATTGAGAAGAAGCCTTCTAGGTAATATCCTTCCTCACCTATCTTGTCTGATTAGTAAGTCGGTTTACTTTTCTTCTTTTATTTTCTTTTTGTGAGTTTCTTTTCTTTTATTTTGGGGTGCTTACCTATTTCTGTTTCCATTTGGAGGACACGACAACCTCTTTGTGTGGGAGTGGGAGGGTAGTATGCATTCCGATTTGTGAGTCCAAAGAAAAGAAAAAAAAGAGTCGTTTTGTAAATATTTTAGTTTCTTAATTCTTTAGTCCTTAGTGTCTTGTATAGTTTGTTTTTCCTTTTGATCTTGCATGTGAACCATCACACATAGTATGTTTTTCTTGTTTATTTCTAACCTTTGGTGTGATGTTCCTTGGATCGTGGATTGAATATGCTTGATTGAAGACCTCGAGGTAACCTCTTTTCACCCTCTTTATGTGAATATATCGATGATCCATGTTGCATGCTTGGTTTTCTTTTTGGGTGGCGAACCCCTTGAATGTGAATGTTGGGATTATATTGTTGTTGGAGCTGTGTGGGCTCGGGTCGCCACCAATTATTGTTTGTTATGTGTTTGTTGTGTGTTTTTAGGTTTTCTACCTTATTTGTGACATCCTTCTTCTCACAATGGGGACATTGTGAAGTTTTGTATTGGAGTGGGGGTGATATCTTTTATTGTTCATGGGTAGATCACCTAGTTTTTGAGTCTTTGTTTTTGTTTTTCGTAGTTTGTGTCTAAAAATTGAAAATTTTGTGTGTGAAAAGAAAATAAAAAGGGGAGAAATGTTGTGAAAAACCCAAAAGTTGTTTTTCTTTTTGAGGGTGTTTCCGTTCACAGTTGTGTAGATAGTTGTCTAATCGGCTGATTTAGTCAGTTGGAAGCGGCCGGTATGAATAATGATGGGCCTTAGGAAGGATTTTTGCCATGAATTATCTATATTAGACCTTTACATGGAATGGGAAAGCGGAATCCTCAATTCTTACACGCTTTGACTGTGAATTCTTACTTAAGTTAGACGGTTTTAGTTGTTCAATTGCTTAAGCTCTTAATTAATGCATTAAATAATTACTGTCGGGCCTACCGTCATGGGTTGGTTTGGGTGGATCGGCACCCTATGCCCCTTAAGTGCAATGACTCACGTATGGAGAAACCCGGCGGAGGGTAACCCTTCAAGGCCGGTGCTTAAATCCCGCAAAACCCGACATAAACGCTCTAAAAGACACAAAACTGATTGAGTGTAAAGAAAAGAGCGTAGGTTTTGAAAAAGAAAGAAAAGAGAGAAGCAAGAAAAAGGAAAAAAAGAGTTGAGCAAAATAATGGTAAGAAAGAGAAAAGTAAAAAAAGAAAGAGCAAAGTAAAAAGAAAAGAGCAAAGTAAGAAAAAGAAAGAAAAGAGAGGTTAAAAGAAAAACCAAGAGTGAAGCAGGATAGATAATTCCGAGCTTGAGCATGAGAACAACTCTGATTGTCTGGTTTAGGATAGGAAGGACCGACCAGAGCCCACTTGCACATATGCACGAGGTGTTTTGCTCATCAGGAAGTGTTTTGATTCAAAATCTTAAAGATTGGCAGTTTTCAAACCTTCGTGTCTTAATTTGTTTATACTTGCTTCTTCCAATTGATTGTTGAGGCGGGTTTGGGAACTAGGTGCATGATTGGGAACGGGAATATCTTCTTTGCTTTTGTTTTGTTTCGTTTTTCACTTCTTTTTCTTTCCCCTTTTTCTTTTCTCGTGGCTTTTGTGGGTATAGTTGCTATAAACCCTCACGAGACCTACCTCGTCCACTCGGGCTGCCGGGGGGTTTAAAGGGCTTGATGCATGTGCTAAATGCATCCGCGATTCCTGCGAAAGTGAGTTAGGTTTTTAGTTTTTCTTTTTAGTCCTTTTCTTCGTTTTTAGTTTGCTCGGGGCGAGCAAACCCTTGTGTTGGAGTGGTGTTCGGCCTCGTTTCGAGCCGAATTTCTTCTCTTTTATAGGGTATATTTGCTTGTTTTAACCCCTATTTATATATTAGATATAATGATTTGGTGTTTTGTAGGAAAATAAGGAGTTAGAAGAAGTTTGGGCTTAATTGAAGGTTTTTAGGGAATCCCGAGCTATTTTCCGAGTCAAACCAAGTCAACCCGAGCCGAGATCCGAGTCAAACCAAGTCAACCCAAGCCGAGAGCCGAGGCGAAACCGAAGTCGGAAATTCCATATCAAGATTGGCGCAAACAGGGGAACGGTACAAACTTAAAGGTTTGAAATACGTGTGCCTTCACCCTTTGGGTCATAACTCCTTCGTTACAACTCCGATGGCTCTGAAATTTTGGGAGCTTAAAGTATACACCGAGAGCTTTCCATCGATATCTTATGGGCCTAAAACGGAGTTCGGATGAAGAAGTTATGCGTGTTTGAAATCGGCAGGGAAAACTGCCCAGAACGCTTGCTCGCCCGAGCCAAATTTCTGCTCGCCCGAGCAAGGGTTCTGGAGCAACAAAAACACCAGCCAGAACGCTTGCTCGCCCGAGCCAAATTTCTGCTCGCCCGAGCCACACCGTCTCTGCACGCGTGCTGCGATTGTTCTAGGGTTTTGGGGTTGTATTTTTCCTTCTTCTATAAATACCCACTTGTATTAATCTAAATAATGAATTAGCCTAGGTAGTTTAGGAGTAGAATTAGATTTAATTGCTTTCCTTATTTGCTTTAGTCTCTCTTAATTGTTCTTCAAGTTTTCAATTGTTCTTCATTGTTCTTCAAGCTTTCATTGATTTCTAGCATTTGTACTCAAACTTTCTCAAGCTTTCTTAATACAAGCAAGTTTCCATTGAAGTTTTACAAAGCTTTCTCTCTCTTCTCTCTTCTCTCTCTCTCTCTCTAATCTCCATTGTTGACTTGTTTTCCAAGCTTTATAGTGTTAGCCACAATCAACTCCATTTTTAGTGGGGAGGAGGGTCAAGGAACTCCAATTCTACTTACTAGTGAGAATTTGGGGGATTCTTGGTAATCCAAACCACAATTTCTTGTTTGTTCGGGGGAAATTCAAGTGTAGATTGAAGGTTTATTGAAGATTAGTCATCAAAGGTATAATTTCTCATTCCCAATTTCATTGTTCATTCATTGTCTTCATTCATGCCTTTTAATTGCTTTCATCTTTAAGTGCTTTCTTTTAATTGCTTTCTTTATTATTATCATGTCTAGGTTAGATTTAAATGCTTTCTTTACATAATTTATTGCTTTCCGCATTGTGAGAAAACCCCCTTTCCACAAACCGATTACCCTTAATCAAGCCTCACACCCATCCCTGAGATCGACAATCCTTACTTAAAACCACAAAAATTACAACCGAACAGTTGTTCAATAGAGAGGATACAATTCAAGGCCACAGTCTTCTTACTCTCAATTCCAGCCTCAATATCAAACTCAATCTGGTTTTCAGTCTTAGAGAAATGTTCAGAAATCTGAGTCTCAATCTGAGTACTCATCTCAAAATCAAAATCAAGACAAATATGTGCAAAGAGTTGTTCTATTATGCGACTTTTGCAAAAAGAATGGTCATACTATACAAAGATGTTTTAAGCTTCATGGTTATCCACCTGGATATAAGAACAATAAAGCAAAACAAGTTGCTGCTCTTGCACAAACAGATGATAATCTTACAGTTCAACAACAAAGTTCACCTTCAAATCACATACCTGCCATATCAAGCAGCCAGTATAATCAATTGTTGCAACATGTTGTTCAAATGATTCAGCAACAGCAACAGAATGACAAAAGTGTCTATGAAGGAGGGGCTGTTGGTTTCTTTGCATGTACCTCTGGCTATTGTCTTTTTAATATAGATGATAGTCAGTGTTATATTTACGTGTCTTACCTTTTAACAAATTGATATTTCTTATGACTTTTGACACTATTTTTTCTAATAGCAAGTATTAATTATCAATTATAAGAAGTTTGGGAAGTGTAGATTGCGTCAATGAATAGTGAATACAAACGCTACCCTAATTGAATGAACTCTTCCTTGAGCTTATTTTAGGCGATTTTTTGAAATATAAAAACTAATGAATAAAAGTATAGTTTTATTCAATTTATATAAGATACTATATTTGTAGAATTCAATCATATCATTTAGTTTCATTTTAATATAGGATTATTGGATGATAATATACTGAACTTTAGGGTATTGGACAATAATGCACTGAACTTTTTTTGGACTCTAATACACTGAACTTTGAGGGTATTGGACAATAATGGACTTAGACCAATTCAGTTGGTGGTTGACGCGGTGACTGTCCTACTTTAAAGTATCGTTTTTATATTTTTTTCAGAGAAAAATTTTGTCATGTAAGAAAGTACACATAAGCAGAATGGCTAATATATTTTCTTTAGAAAAAAAAAACGACACTTCAAACTAGGAAAGCCACCATGTCAATCACTAGCTGAATTGGTATGAGTGCATTATTGTCCAATAACCTCAAAGTTTAGTGTATTAGAATCTAAAAAAAATCAGTGCATTATTGTCCAATACCCCCAAAGTTCAGTGTATTATCGTCCAATAATCCTTTCATACATAATAATATAATTTAATGATGGGATAATTTACTTAAAATTGTCTTGATCCAAGACTTATATCATTTGCGTAATAATAACTAGCGTTTTAGACCCTGTTACTTTATACGGTGTGATGCGATACCATAACTCACTATACTACTCAGTACTCAATATTCTTCCACATTTCACCACACTTTAACACAATTATTACCAATATATCTCCTTATTTTTTCTCTCTACTCACTTTTCTCTTCTACTTTTGACATTCTCCCTCCTCACATTTCTCCTCTACTTTTCACGGTCCTCACCTACCACATCAACTATACTTTTCATAAATTTTACCATACTATTTTACACTTTACCGCATTTTCCACAATCTAATAACAATGTTCCATTTCTACCTCTTACCAACCATACCCGAGAAAAGAGCTCTAGTTGAAGTGTAACTTGAATAACAGCGGACAACTAATTGCCTAAAAGATGGCACTTTGACACAAAAGCCTAACTGTTAACTGTTAGTTTATTTCCCGCCATACTACCCACCCAAATGCTTCCCCTTTCCAGAACACTAAGAACAGCCATACTCCTCAGATCCCATCAGACCCACATCATCAACCGCTCATTTCAGACATATCCCGATTCATATTTGATCAGATTCATCGAAAAATTCCCCCAGGATCGATGTTTGCCATCGGGCAAAGCTTTACATGCTCATCTTATCATCAATGGATTCCACAATTCCACCCATTTTGCTTCTAAACTCATCGCAATGTACGTTGAATGTGGTGAATTAGCCAATGCCCACCACCTGTTCGACAAAATTCCCAAGAGAAACTACCGCAGATGGATAGTTCTCATTGGGGCCTATGCGAAATCTGGGTTTTACAAGGAAGCAATCAGCTTTCTGGGTGAAATGCTGGTGCAAGGTGTAAGACCCAACAACTATGTCCTCCCTAGTGCTCTAAAAGCTTGTGGGCATCTGTCCGAATGGCGGCTTGGGAAAGAGATACATGCCCTGATTTTGAGGTGCTCGTTCGAGGATGATGTGTTTGTCAGTAGTGCTCTGATAGATATGTACTCCAAATGCGGGTTTGTGCAGAAAGCGAGGAATGTGTTTGATGACATGGTCGAGAAGGATTTGATCGCTTTGAATGCGACAATTTCCGGGTATGTTCAAGCAGGGTTGGTAAAGGATGCACTGGGTTTGGTAGAAAGTGTCCAAATGACAGGACTGAGACCGAATTTGGTAACTTGGAACACATTGATTTCTGGGTTTTCACGCGCAGGGGATGCTTCAATGGTGGATCAGCTCTTTCATCTGATGCACATGAATGGGATTGACCCGGATGTTGTTTCGTGGACCTCTGTTATATCTGGGTTTGTTCAGAATTTCCAGAACGACGAAGCGTTTGTCGCATTCAGAAAAATGATGGGTTCTGGATGCTACCCAACAACAAACACTCTCAGCAGTCTGTTGTCAGCCTGTGCAAATGTTGTCAATGTGAAGCATGGAAAACAAATCCATGGGTTTTCTACAACAGCTGGACTTGACCATGACATCTATGTAAAAAGCGCGCTGATCGACATGTATGCAAAGTGCGGATGCATATCCCAAGCATCCGCGCTCTTCCAAAACACCCCCACGAAAAACAATCCTACTTGGAACTTGATGATATTCGGATACGCAAACCACGGCTTCTGCAATGAAGCCATTGCGCTCTTCAAAAGGATGGAGTCCGAGGATCCGGACAAGATCAACCACCTGAGTTTCACAGCAGCTCTGACAGCCTGCAGTCATGATGGAAACAAGCTCGATCTCGGAAGGTTTCTGTTCAAATCGATGCAAGAAAAGTATGGAATCAGTCCGAGATGCGAGCATTATGCATGTATGGTGGATCTTCTAGGCAAAGCAGGGAGACTGACTGAGGCATACGAGTTGATCCAGGGGATGCCGATTGAGCCGGACGTGTTTGTGTGGGGGGCATTGCTGGGAGCTTGTAAGCAGCATGGGGACATTGAGCTGGCTGAGGTGGCAGCAAAGCGACTGTCGGAGATCGAGCCTCGGGGTGCCGGGACCAAGCTGCTGTCTAGTTTATATGCCGGGCGAGGGAGCTGGGAAAGATCCATGAAGTTGAAGAGGGTGAGCAAAAAGAAGAAACAAAATGCCTTTTCAGGGTTCAGCTGGGTAGAGGCTTCTTGATATATATATAATTCCGTTTACTGTTAGAGTATAAAATCATCATTGGGCTATCAACTGTTGATTTACGCTTTCTGGTTGAGATGATTACTCATGGTATTGATATCAAAGCCAAGCATAGTAATAGGTCTCAGATTCAAATCTCGGTTGCCCAAGGTTGCGCACTTGCACAGGATGTCAGAGTTCAGACCCTAAAACCTTTAAATGCCTCAATTGGTTCATTGACTTGACCTGGAAAACGGGTGATTTGATTGGAATACGGTTTGGTTCGGCTTGGGTCATGAGTCTTGTGTTTAGACTTGATAAACAGGTTCTTCGGTTTGATACAATTCGGGTTAAATTCACATTGGATGAGTTTCATATCAATTGATATTTCTATTTGGTTGGTTGAGTATTATTGTATCAGTACATATTGAGCTTGGATTGTATTATCTTCTGAATGCCAGCTTTCTCAATTCATGAAAAAGTCAGATTTTGACAATTTTTTGGGCCCGGGTTTCTTTAAAATGCTGTCTACTTGGTTTCGATCTGTTGAGTACTGAACAGTCGATGATCTTTCTCTAAAAATAAAAATGTCTTTTAAAATAGGTTTTTGGACGTTAATATCTTTGAATTTCAAATTTTTGGGGTATTAACCATGATAATACAACGCTGAACTTTGTATGGGCACTCATAGCATTGACTTGGTGGCAATCCTACGTGGGCCGTCTGCCACTTAGGATCACCACCAAGTTAGCCACCGTCAGAATATTTCCGAGTGCACTATTGTCCAACACCCCCTAAATTAATTACAGTATATTATCCAATGTCAAAGTTCAGCATATTATTATCCAATCTTTAAAATAAGACTATTTATTGACCATAATAATCATCGATAAACTTAAATAAAACCATGTTACTCCATATCATACCCTAGATTTCCTTATCCTTATCCTTATAAAAGTGGGGTTTACACTATTCATCTCCTAAAATTTTCGAAATTTCTTTTACTATATTCGACCAACCTGATCATTATGTCAGACTTCTCACCAAAATTCCATTGTATATATTATGTATATATAAAAAGGAGGGTGACGTGGAGGACTGAAGACGACCAATACTGATTGGATGTATTTGTTATTAAAAATCTTGGAGTCATAATTTGTTCATCGTCATTCAGTACTTTCTTTTCAAAATCCAAAGGGTCACATTCACATAATCCACTAGGTTTCTTTTATAAAAAAAAATAATAAATAAAATGTAACGTTTGGTAATGCTTGCTTTTGCATAAACTAATGGCAAAAGTAATATGGGGGCTGAAATAAGCATCTTTCTGGCTCTTTTGAGAGGATAAGATTAAAAATTAGGAAGAAGATAAGGTGTATCAATCGACTGACCAATGAGGATCATGTTATATATAGGCTGTGAGATTTGAAAATCTACCAAAACAGCTAATCGCATTTGAATAAGCTAATTGTTGTTCCAATAATCAACAACTTCAAAACTATACTCTCTCCCATCCATATTAATTTTCGTTTTTGGAAATAATGTAGTCAAACTTTAAAAATTTTAACCATATATTTTTCAATATATACAATGACTTACTATATAAAATTACTATCATTAGATTCGTAACGAAAAATATTATCATAAAAGTATAATATTACAATTGTTAATAACATATTATTTGAGAAATTATCAATCAAAAAGTGACATTAGAGACCGAGAAAGTCAAAATTATGACAATTAATATGGAACGGAGGGAGTAATTCATTTGTATAGTATAGGATAGGATTTTTTTTTAATGTAATAAAGAGCAAAGAATCCATGACATTTCTAATCTGAGATCTCCTATGAGGTCAACTTTCAAAATCTAGACATTGTTATTTTAAGACTGTAGGATTAAATAAGGTAAAAAAAAAAGGTAAGGTTAGATAACTCTCACTTACTACCTCCGTCCTTGATTATTTATTCCTAAAACTACTTTTACAAAATTAAGAAATATAGGGAATGAAACAAAATATTTATACATTATCAAAAATGTCCATGAAAATACCATTGGAAAGGTATAAAAAGTGCATTTATTAGAGATAAAATGGGTATTATAGTTATTGGAAAGGTAAAAGTTAGGTAATTAGACAAATAAAAAAAGACGGAGAAATTAGGTAATTAGACAAATAAAAAGGAATAGAGGTAGTATTTCTTTATTATTTTAAATAAGTTCTATGAATTAAATAAAGAATTTTAAATATAAATTACCTAAAAGTATAGTTATATCCTTTTGAATGATACGACAAGGTAAAATAAAGTAAGGTAAGTCATGATAAAATTTTACTTACCTTGCAAGTTGCAAAGCAACAAGACCCAATGGTAACCTGTTTTTTTACTATATTACAAGTAATTTATTGGTGATCAGTAATTATCGACTTGAAAACTTATAACAAACTTGGGGGAAAAACTGTGTGCCAGTGGTGTATCCTAGGCTAGTCTTAAGATGGCTACGACCACTGGTAGAAATTTTCTTTTTTTAGTGTTTTGGTATAATTTGGAATAAAATTTACATATTTTATGTTTTGGTATAATCCACTGCTGCTGTGTGCCCTACACCGTTCTAGATGCGTTTGTTGTAATATGAATTGGAGCCAAAGGTTTGGGATCCGAACAGTACTACAAAGCAAAGGCAATTGCAAAATTTCATGGGTAAAACTTAGGGAGTGTTTGGTAGGAACCCAGGGAAATTTTTCTCGAGGAAAATTTCCCATGGGAAATGGAAGAATTTCCCTCAACCCTCCGGGAAATTTTCCCTAGGAAAATGAAGAAAATGGTAGATCCATCGTGAAAACTTTCTCGAAGTCAACCTGCATGACTGCATCCAAACATGAGGAAAATAAGTCAACCCGGGAAAACTGACCATTTCCCCGGGGTTATTGACTGACCAAACGCACCCTTAGAAGCATCTCCTTTGTTTACGACCTACTTTGATTGTAACCTCCGCCAAACATTAGCCAATATGAGAAATACTGCTATATTGATGCTCCAATTTGTATCCAGAAAACAGTTTCTTCATTAATTTCAATTTATAAGAAGAAGGTTGTCTATATCTGGACCTTGACACTGCTCTAGGAGCTTTTTGTTGGGGTTGCTGTCACAGCGTAAGTATAAGCATTTGTATTTGGCAATCAATGTTTTATTGATTTAGAAGATAAAATGTGTTGTTGGAATACATAATACATAATACATAAATAGCTAATATAGCCTAATCTAATACTATACCACAAATCAGGTGGAGATCTGCCATTTTGACAGTGCAAAAATATAACCTGCTACAACTTCAACCTTCATGACTTGTTCTCTTGTCTCTGGAGTGCCTATTTAGCATTTGTACTGCTACAATCAGATGAAGGGTTTTGTCAGAAGCAATTAGGATATAAATGTGACCATAGACTGCTTTGAAGAATGCTATCAAAAACAGATCAACTAAAGAAGAGACTCTATGAGAATGATCCTAGGAAACTAATAGTGTGTTTGGTAAGTTTTTCCCGGGAAAGTTTGTCAACTTGGAAAACTTGACCAACTTTCCTGGGAAAGTTTCTCAACCAAACGCCCCATAAGTTCATGGAAGAGATTTCCTGTTGTGTAGTTGGTGGCAAAGACCTCTGGAAATTTTTCAATTCGGGGTCAAGACTGCTATATCAAACTTTTAGTTTCATACTTTCATTGTTTTCTCGGCTCATGGTTATGTAGCATCCGACAACACTACCACCACCAATAACAAACCCGAGTATAGTCCCACTAACGCAAGGTTTTGAGGTGATCTAGATGTAGGTAGTCTTTCTGTCATAAGGTTGATTCTGGCAGACTTACATGTTATTACTTTGAGGATGTAAGTGTAATCTATTTACTTCATACTTCATATTTGGCTCTGCTCATCTACATTATGTTTACAAAGCATGGACAGTGAAGACTATTGATACACAGAACAACAGGATAAATGTAATTTAACAGAATCAGATGCAGAATAATGCACGATTTTTCAAAACAATCAAGAAACTTTTGACAACTTCAGAAGCTTCCACTAGAAAACTAAACAAGTCTGACACAATCTTTTGAGAACAATCAGGATTCCGGAATAGAAACCACAATCTCACAACTTCAGAACCACAATCTCATCAATTCCAAAATCCCAAGGAATTATGAATGAACCAAGTTATACAGCTACCAAGATCATCAATTCCAAAATCCCAAGGAATAGAAACCACCATCTCATCAATTCCGGAATAGAAACCACAATCAGGATTCCTAATAAGATCATCAAATCAAATTATGAATGAACCAAGTTATACAGCTACCAAGATCATCAATTCCAAAATCCCAAGGAATCATATGCTCAATTAACTTCCAAAAACCATCAATACAGACATCAAGAATCAAACAAATCAATTATTTTCTGAAAACCAAACTAAACTTTTTACCTGTATACATATATGAATCTCCCCAAGAATGAATCAAAATGAACCCTCCATTTGATCTTCACTTATCACCAGGAGCAACATGAGGGTGATAATTCATCACTGGACCGAACTTATTATTCCCCGCCTGCATAATCCCACTATTATACTGATAATGATGGTAATAATTATGATAATAATGATGATTAATCGGGTTATTGTTATGAGGATGATGATGATACTGATGATTCCCCATGCCCGTGCCCATATCCGTACCCATTACAGGCATGGGCATGTGCATCATGGGGTGCCCGTACCCCGGCATCGGAATCTGCATCTCCGGCGCCGGAGCCGGCGCCGGCGGATGCTCCGTCGTATTCGCCGTCGAGGAATTCGCCGGCGGATCGAAGGAAACCCCCTGCATCCTCTTCAGATAGAGCCGATACTTCTGGAGATGACTCGCTACATTCTCCCGAGTCAACCCTTCGACATTCATCATCTGCATGATCGTCTTCGGGACGGCGTTCTTGATCCCTAGATGCGCCACCACGTCGACGAACCTCTTGTGCAGCTGCGGCGTCCACACCAGCCGCGGCCGCTTCAGCGCCTTCGCCGCCGCGTCCTCCGCCGGCGACGACCGCCGAGCCTTCTTCGCCTCCGACGCCTCCTCCTCCGATTCTTCGTCCTCTTCTTCTTCCTCCTCGTCGATCTCCTCCTGAATCTCCCCAAACGGCTTGAAATTGGAGCCCTGGATCGTGGAGAGAGTGTCGCGGGAAGCTCTGGAGACGTCGCCGGAGGTCCGGTAGGGTTCCGGCCGGATATTGAACGCGGAGAGGAAATCCGGCGGGATGAGTCCCTGAGACAGGGAAGGAAGCTCGTCGAGGTTAGGTAGACCTTGTTCCCACTCGTGGAGTCTCTCGTCTTCTTCGCCGCCGTCGTAGTCGCCGGAAAGATCACCCATGGTTGATGGTTACGGCTGCCCCACCGCCGGGAAAGGCGTTTTCCGGTGAGGGTTTTGAAGCTGAAGTTGATCGGAAGGAGAAGTAATGGAGTAAATAGTGAAGATGATTGGAAGGAAGGAAAAAAAGGAAGATTGAGAGAAGAATGGAGATAAAAGTGCGAGTATTTTAATAAATATCTCAAGAGATCACGAGAAAAATCGGGGTGACACCGTGGCTTTTTGTTTTGATATTTTTTAGAATTTTTCTGCTAACTTATATATCTGTTCCCACGCGCTACCTGGGAGTCTGTATATAACGCTCCTATTTTTAGTTTTTACAAACTAATCCTTGGATACTATAGATTGCTATTGGATACTATATATTGCTAGTTTGGTTCGATAACTGGATAAGTAGTACTACCTTCGTCCCAAATTATTTGTCCTTTTACCTAATTTTTTATCCCAAAATATTTGTCTGATTTACAATCTCAACAACTGTAATTCATTTTCTACCCCTAATTAATAAACTCATTTGTCACTTTTTTACAATTTCAACAACTATTATCTTCAATTAAAGTATGGATAATTTGGGTAAATTACAAATTTTTTACCTCAATTCTCAATATGCATTCGTCCTCCAAAATTAGGTAAATGGACAAATATAATGGGACGGAGGTAGTACTCTCTTTGTTCCCTATTAATTGTCATTTAGTTGATTATCACAGTTTTCAATGTCAATATTTGATTGATACTCCCTCCGTTCCATATTAATTGACACTTTAACTAACTTTTTTTGTTCCAAAATAATTGTCACTTTCCATTTCCCAATAACTAATTTAATTATTTAACTTTAATAATTATGTTAACTTTTACTTTTTTTCAATGAATAAAAACTACTCCTACTCACATTCTCTCACTACCTACACCTTAATATCCGAAAAAGTCTCTTAGAAAATAGTGTTATTCAATTATATGTGTAGTTTTTTTAGTTAAACATTGGTATATGAAATTTTTTAAAATATATCAATTAATATGGAACGGAGGGAGTAATTGGATTAAGTGATACTCTCACTAGTTCATATTAATTGTCGCTTTTATTATAGATTGCTAATTTGGTTAGATAACTAAATAGTTTGTTATATAATATTTTATTAAATATTGCAACATTATACCTGTAGGATAGTAATTTTCATTACAAATCTAACAATAGTAAGATTATATAACAAGTCATTATACATAATGAGAAATTTATAGTCGAAATTTTAAATTTTGACTATACAACTTAGGCCTTGTTCTTTTATACGGCTGGTAATTTGCGGTGCCACAGCCCACCATACTTTGCCATAACCTACCACAACATACCATTCCACCACAATTCACCACAATCCACCCCAAATTACTTTTTCACAATTACTAATACAATATCTTTTTAATCATCCAAAAATAATACAATATTTCAACTGACCTTTTCCAATTACTTTTTCACAATTACTAATACTATATATATATATATATATATATATATATATATATATAAAACTCACCACAACTTACCAATAATCCACCAAAATTTCATCATACCCGCCACAATTTCACAATACCATATCGCGTCATACCGTAGCACACGGCATAAAAGAACATGGTCTTACAAAGACAACAATTAATATGGAAGGAGAGGAATACTTAACTACTTTTTTATTTATATTTTATTTATTATTTTTATATTTTCAGTAACAACTTTAGTAGTGATACACTTATTAAATGGCTTTGAAATCAATTACTCAACAATAATTGAAGATATTTTTGTCATTGAGATGTATTTCTAATTAAAATTTCGTATTACATTAATTTCTCAATTTCTTTCCAAAATGTCAAATTTTGTATAATATCACTACTTGTAATTCCGTTCTTTTCTAATTCTATTAGGAGGGTAATCAAATAATCAATAGAGTTAAATTGCAAGATATATCAGTCTATCTATTACATTGAAATAACCACTGTTAAAATAACTAGGGAACTTTTGGTATTGTTTTCAACTCTAGTCATTCAAAATTTTTGATGTTGTCACTTTAACTTACATTTTGTTGAAATGATAATAAAATAGAAAATAAATTAGTTAAAGCTGCGATGAAATAATTGAAAAGTGTGGTGAGAGTTGTGGTAGCCTGGTAGGTGGGTAGATAAGGACAGAGAATGTTGAAAGTATAGGATAAGAGTAAGGAGATAAAAAAGTAAGAACGATATATTGGTAATAAACTAATGATTATGATAAAATGTGATGAAGTGTGAAAAAATAACTTAGTAGTATAATGAGTTGTGATATTGTACCGCACCGTATAAAAGAACGTGACCTAAATTTCACACAATTGATCTCCTTCCCCTCTCTTGCCGTTATTTCTTCTTTTCCAAACAATAAGAACATTTTTTGCCGGGAAAAGTAATTTTATATAAAAGTAATTTTGGTTTGAAGGCGTAATTTTGGTGCAACCGACAATAATATCTATATAGTAATCCTTGGTTATCAATATAGTAGACCAAGGATGTACTCAGTGTATTGTTGGTGGTCATTATGCATTAAAAACTTTTAAAGTGTTTTATTCCATGGATAAAATGCGTTGTGTCATACAGGGATTGTCATATTAATGCAATGTACAGGAATTACCATATTAATATTCAAGGCATATTAATCTCCAAGGTTTTCTATATTGTTATCCTAGGTTTACTATATTGTTATCCAATGTCAACTTATATGACGAACCATTATGCATTCATTCATTCATTCGAAGAAGAAGAACAAGAACAAGAAGCAACAGCCATGAAGAAGAACAAGAACAAGAAGCAACAGCCATGAAGAAGAAGAAGAAGAAGAAGAAGAAGAAGAAGAAGAAGCGGTTATGTGAAATTATAATTCATTATTCATTCGTAGACAAATGTAAGGAAACAAAATATGAGCAACTTACTCCCAAATGTAAAAATTATACAAATTGTTGATGTTCTACTGTGAAAATGAAAAATATTACAAAGAAACCAAAAACTCCATCATCATCTTCTTTCTCTTTCTTCTTCTTCGATTTCTTCTTTCTTCTTCTTCTTCTTCTTCTTATATTGAACCCTCTTACTCTTATATGAAAACTTTTATACTTAAAAAAAAATCCAACCGATTTTTACATTGAACCAAAAAAAGCACACATATGACATGCCTAATTATCATTTTGAGCTCCATGTTTAATTGCAAACAAGGACTTTGACGTTGTGGGGGAGACCTCTACTCTTAGTGGCCCGTCCTTCGTGGTCAATAACTGTAAGAATTAAAATAACCCACTTCAAACAAAATCCATTCGTTTGCCCAAAAGAAAAAGAGAAAGAAAAAAGAAAGCCATTCATTGGTGGGTCCCGATGACAAACAATCCATCCTCGACCACTCTTCCTTCCTGATCAGCCAAATCAAATGCCCTCCCCTGTTTTCACATCAGAGGCCAATTCTAGAGAGAGAAACAAGAGAGAGAAAGCTCTGAATGAATTAACATGGCTTCCGCCTCTTCTTCTTCATCTTCAACTCTCTCATCACTCCATCTCAACTCTCTCTCCACCCCCATAAAACCCAAACCCATCCCTCGCATTTCTTCATACTTCCCTAACTCTTCATCTCCACCACTCATTTCATCCCTAACCTTATCCCTTCCCCAATCCAAATTATTCCCCCAAATTCCCACCAACCAAACCCTAATTCTACTCCCCAGAAAACCTAGAAGAAGAAGTACGACAGCTTCTGCTGCTGCCGAAGAGGCTGCGATTTCAGCAGAAAATGCCGCCCAGGAGATAGTCTCTGCCACTTCTGCTGATGATGGGGTTTCTAATGTCGTTTCGATTCTTTTGTTCGTCGCATTCGTTGGGCTTTCGATTCTCACAATTGGGGTAATTTTATCACCATGCAGATTAGTTTGTTTTTCCCGCTTGTTTTCCTTTTCATGGGTATTATGAAATTCTGCTGTTCATATAGTATAATTTAGAGAGAATGGGTTAGACCTGGTAAAAGTTTGTCCAATCCAGCGTTGGTAAAAATCTTTCTGATCTGATTATCCAAATTTGTCGCACCAAATTAAATCGAGTTTGCTCATCAATATTTTGTCTGAATTTTAAATTCGTACGGTTTGGTCATATCCAAATTCATGTCGAGTTTGGGTTTGGAGTAAGAAAATCGGATTGTCCAAATTTTGTGTCAAATTCAAGTTCGAACATGTTTGGCCAATGTCCAAACTCTAGCCCAAATTTAAAATTCCAACAATGAAATCATGTGTAAATTTAGTATAAATTTGGGTTTCACATATTTGGACAATTCCAGTCCAGGTTAGGACTTCATAAATTGTTTGAATTTAAAATTCAGACAAAGTTCAGGTTTGGGGATTTTGTGTGAACCCAAATTGACCCAAACTGGAATATTTGTCACCGGCGGCGCAACCCGACCCACCAAATTTATCTAACCTAGTTAAAGTTGGATATGGTCACAGATCTCTAGTCACAATTTGATATTAACCAATTTGATCAAATTTTCAGACACAATAACTCTCCTTTTCTATTGTCTAGACTCGATTCTGATTGGAAAGATAGATCCTTCCAAGTTTTTTGACTGATTTGACCAATCTAATTTGACCTGAACCCGAGTGTTTGACTACGCTAAAATGAGTGTTGTTGGGATGCAGGTGATATACATTGCAGTGACAGATTTCTTGCAGAAGAGAGAAAAGGAGAAATTTGAGAAAGAAGAGGCAGCCAAGAACAAGAAGAAAGGTGGGAAGAAGGTAAAAGTGAAAGCCAGAGCAGGCCCCAGAGGATTTGGTCAGAAGATTGAGGAAGATGATGATGATTGAATTTTCCCTCTTTCAATTTTGTTTGGATGGATATGTTAATGTGAGTGATTCTGTGAGTTGAACCACATTAGGGTTTAAATCAAAGGGGTTAATTCTTTATGTTAGGATCACAAGTTGGAGAGTTGGATTTACACATGTGAAAAACATTTGTTCGAGAAATTTCATGACCCAAATCCTGATTCTGTGTAACAGTACTTGAATTACTTGAGAGCCTACTGCAGCGGCGAACTTGAGAGTGACACAGTGCTGAACTGCTGATTTTATGGGGGTGAGGATGAGACAGTTAAAATGTGGATCCTAGCAAGTTACTATGAAGAATTTAACTTTAAATCTCCCAATGGATCATATTGCCTTCACCTCATTTAACTCATGCTCACTATTACGAATGCTTTAATATTTATCAATGTTAGCTTCTTACCATCTCCAACATTATATTTTTACTATTAATTTGGACCAATATATTTTTCATCATATATCTAATGCTTATTTCACATAATAAATCACAATCTATGTTGAAAATTTTACTATCAAAATTTTTAATTATTGATTGCACAATTTCCAGGATGGCAAATATTAAGAAACGAAGAACAGGAGACTTTCTTGTGCAGAACTGCATAAGATATAATAAATACTCATACTTCAGGAAATCAAAGGGTTATTAATATGAAGACCATACAAGGAAAAAATTTCTGAGCTTCCTCTAGACACCCATTTAGCTCTTCTCAATCAACATAGCCACATTTTTGTACAGTAAAGATTTACCAAAAGGAAAAACTACCTCCTTTTTTTTTTTACCCTTCCTCAACCCATTCCAATGACTTCTTTACACCCCTGTACGCCCTTCATTCTTCTTTTACTGCAGGACATCCCATATTTAACAGCTGCAGCACACACTCGCCCGTCAGTTATGTATACGCCGCCCTTCTTAAAAACTACGATCAATGTACATTTCTTTATACCCTTCACAGTACAAAAGCAAGGAACTAGTTATTTCATGCAGGTGGGTTCTCTAACCAAACCCTGAAAATTTGGCTGAGATATTTTGATTAAAGACGGACCGACAAAAGATTAATAGTAGGCTTCAGTCAGCTGTACAACGTCAACCTTCTTTCTTCTCATGCAGGCTGAGGAGTCTGCCCTGCAATTCTCCTCTCTGCAAATTGTATTGTCAGTAATTTTTCAGCTGAAGATTTCATCTTTAGATTAAAAACAATGGTTATTCAGATGCGCATATTAATAGGGTAGATCTCAAACATGGCTTAGCAAGCAGAGTCGATAAATTCAAGAACCGCAAACATAACCCAGGAAGAGAATGGCATGTTTAAAAATAATAAATAATAAATAAATAAATAAATAAATAAATAAAATTGTACCTCCTGCAGCAACGAGTTTTTCTACACGGGCAACAATGTGCTTCCCGTATGTGTATTTCTTCAAGGCATTCAAATGAACCTTAATCCGAGCTAGGATGTACTCGCGTTGCTGATCACTGCAGGTTTCCAACACCTTCTGTACTACATAGTTTGCAAATTGGTCCTTCATCATCGCCTGCAAACACAAGAATCAAAAAACCATGCATGAATGCATCAGTCAGACCGACAAAATGAGCAAAACATTGCTATAAATACGAATAGACAAGGGTACAAGTTTACAACATATACATCATGTAAGTATCGAACGGATAAAGCTTTTTTGTTGGTGCATCAGAAAGATTGAAAACCAAAAGTGTTTCCTGCCTTGTATCCAATAACATGAATCACCCGAGTTTGTCAAGTGTCATCATAGTAACTCAGCCGAGCAGGATTTTGAATTTTTATGGCGGCAAAACCCCAAGGTTGATGTATCAGTCTTACCCCATAATTTCAAAAAAAAAAAAAATTGAGACTAGTTTCAATTGACCAAAGATTTTAAATTTGTTCACTACTTACTACTCAAGTACAGGAGGTCTAGAGTATTAAATCAGTCCCACCTAAGAAACATAATTTTCTCGGTTGCACTCATTGAAGTGTGCTCTTTTTGGTGGACTCATTAAAAGGGTTTGAGCTTCTTTTCAAAGAAGAAATGGACCGGCTCAATTCATTCGACACACACCGAATGAGGATACCCAAGTGCTTAGGAGTTGAATTGCGGAAATTGTTGCAAACATAAAAGGAGAACCGGTGTTGACAAACCTGAAGAGGTTCATTTTCATCGGTGGTACCAAGCATCTCGTTCACCAAGAGTTCGCGTTCTTCAGCATTGCCAAAAGCAAGACATTTCTCCACAACATTGGAGGCAAACTTCTGCTGGCTCATCTGGACTATCTTTCCTGCCAACTCTTTGATTATTGCTGTTCTTTCATGTGGTTTTCCATGTTCAAGCACGTGCTGTTTGGAGTATTACAAGCGAGTTAAAGTAAATAAACAGAAACACTAACAAGATAGCTTAACCAGGTGTCGTCCCATGGCAGAACCAAGAGAAGGGGCCGGACACTTTACAAGTTGGGGCATAAAATCACCAGCAGATTATACACTGATCTTATACAGTGGAGTAATCATTGGTCACGCACCTGAACGACATAATTACCATACTGATCTTGAGCGAGCATGCTAACCGAACCTAGAATCTCATCCATCACTTTATTCTGAGTCTCTGCGTCTTTGCAGTGCTCCAGTACCCGCTGTAAGCAATCAAAAGCTCATTCTGATAAGTGAATCTCGTGAAAATAGCATTCACATAAGGTGAAAGAAAACATGAGCATAATGTATGAGCAACCTGAATCACACGGCAACCATAAGGATGTGTTGAAAGTGTAACAACATGATCAAAGAATGATTCCATGATGAAATGGATATGCTCTTCAGGTACGCACTCAATGCACTTCTGGATAACATGGTTCCCATTCTGATCACGTACACATCGCATTATGTTGCCATCAAGTTCTTGAACCATTTTGATCTTTTGATCCAAATCCACAACTTCAATCGCCTGTGTCAATGGAAGGGAAGAAAAGGAAATAGAAATAACGTAAATAAGAAAGGATCATCTTAAAACTGGACTATTATACATAATTCTGTTCAAAAAAAGGGCCCAATAGGGTGAGAAAAGGAACATTCTTCTACTTCAAGGGTTACATTAACTGCAATTTGACAAAAGATTATATAATTATAAAACTAAACGCACAACTTGATTTCTGACTGGCAGTAACCCTCAAGGTCGATAGCAAAAAAGCACACGGCTCATCCATTTTAATTCAAGACATTCACCAAATTGTGAAATCTAACAACTCTCAATCTGGGTCCCACTTATACAAGATCTAGGAGATCCAAATATACAGTATTACCTTAGTAAACATTAAAGTGGTGCACGAACGGGCAAAGCGAACTATGATTACAAAAATAATATTTGTCACCATTCATGTAATACTCTCTGCCTACCAACAATTCTAGCCACCGACGCTTAAAACAAAAAAAAAAAGGGCAACACCTCAAATACAAATGCAATGGGGTACGGAAGCTGAGAATACCTTCTGGATAACACGGCAACCATACATTTGCAGGCTCAGTGTCAGCACATGTCCATCAAGCTTGTTGGCGAGCTCTCTTCTTTGATCATCCATCCCATGCTCAAAAAACTGGCAATGGAACAGAGGTTATCATACATCAACATAGAGACATCAGTAAGGCATAACCAAGAGCTATACGAATTGCAAACGTCCAATGGAAAGGTAAAAGTTCCACGCAAAACAGAAACTCAACCAAACAGCATAATAAAACACAAATACCTTCTGAATCACATAGTTTCCAAACACGTCAGTCATTAGTGAAAGGGCATGAGGATATATTTCCTCAAAAACCATGTTTTTCTCATCGATTGTGGCTGTTTCAAGCTTTTGTTGAATGAAGCGGCTTCCGTACTGATCAGCACTGCACGAGTAGTACAACAGTTCAGTCAGTCAGTCAGTCAGAGACTTGTAAAACTACTATTTTTTTTAGCACCTCAAACCGAAATCTACATCATGATAACAATTTCATACCTGAACTCAACAACATGGCCAGCAATCTCAGAAAGTTCAAAAGACTTTGTTTTGTTGCTCTTAAACTCCTCCAACAGCGAGGAGCCATGGTTTCCATCTCCATGCCAGGATCCCATCCCACCACCACCACCACCGCCTAAATTCCTCATTCCAGATGAGTTTGGAATGACGGGAGTTGTCAAGGGATTTCCAGGAAATCCCATACCGACCCCAAATGCTTGTGCTTGATTTAAATAGAAATTGTGATTGGAACCACCAGATCTAGAGGCCAGAGGGTCACTAAGTTGTGGCTTCTGAAGCGGCGTAGAAGATCCCACTCCCAGATATGACTTTTGAAGTAACATCATATCCAGATAAAACCTTTCATCAGGCCGCTCCTCTAAAGCAGCAGCCTGTGCAAGTGCAGCATATTCAGCGGATCTTAAGTACTGAAGATACATCGCTTCTGCAACTGCAGTCTGCAAAGCATTCCCAGAAGTTGAGCCCTGTCCAGAAGGCAAACCACTGCCTATAACCCTTGAATCCAGTCCTGCAATGCCCATAGCAGAAGCTGCAACAGCGTTTTCTAGCAGTGGAGGTAGATTGAAGTTGCCAGGTTGGTTTGCCATCATAGAGTTTGGTGAAAATCCGCCCAATCCGTAATTGGCAACTGATGAGCCCATTGCTTCCAAATTAGTATGATGTGGCGATAATCTACTTCCATTTAGAGAGTGTGCAGATGATCCATTAGAATGTGAAACACTGGGATTAACCGCAGATTTGGGGCGGTCCACCTGGGGGTTCCTCAGCTCAAGCCCCCCTAAGTTGGTTCTTCCTGCTGGTTGTGAAACACCTGGCATATTCAAATGACCAGATTCTGACCTCTTCAAATACGAGTTTTCAGTGCCATGTCCGTTGAAAAGGTAATTATGGTGAACAGAACCGTGTTGTTCATTAGGTAATGGCAAATGCCTGTCAGTGTCGATACTACCATTCTTCGTGGCCATGTTCATAGCGGACAATGCAGCAACTAAATCAGCAGACTGACTCCTTGCAAGTGAGATCCCATTTAGCGAGGGATAAGAAGCGGTCTTTTTTGATGCTGCCCCGGGTCTCCCTTCACCAATAACTGTTGGGCAAGGACTCAGAGCCCTGGCTATGTGTTGAGGATCAGGTGTGGTACTTCTAGATAGGGGCGATGCACCCAAAGCAGAGGCATAGGTGCCTGATGCGGGAGCAGTTAGATTTTGGGCTGCAGATGAAACCCGTAAATTAGCACTCTCATGCAGCAAAAGAGCCAGCTCAGCTTCGGCTGGACTTAGGGCATCGGCATTTTCCTCAAAAGCATTGCGGCTTGCTGGACGAGAAGGGTGCCTCGAGGGAGGATTAGAACGCCCCAAATCATCCTATGGATGTAAAATTGATGAGTAATAGGTAAAGTATTCATTACGGGCATTACAAACTAAAGGAAAGCCACAATAAATGAACGAAGAAAACAACAAAGCAATCATAGGTTTGTCCTATGCGAACAAAGAAAAATGTAGACATACATTCTATATGTCTAAGACAAAATAACTGGAATGCACGAAAAGTACTCAACTATCATAGAATTGAAAGTGGCATATAAGCTCCCTGACAAAAAGGGTGAAGTCTGTTGGCTCTAATGGGACACATTACATCTCCGTTCAAACTTTAAACCAAGAAGTTTTCATCTACTGATCTACACAGCAAATAATGGAATACTATGAAGCACAAAAAACATTCAAAATGACCCCATAAGCATATGGGATGATGGACAGCACAAACTTTGTTTCAAGAGGAAAAGAATCACAAATTTGAAGGAGTTAGAGCATAAAATTTTCGAACCTGAATCCAAAACACAATCAACCCAGATCTTACCTGCCCGCTCAACCTAACATGTCTCTATATATAACAACAACAACAACGTGAAATTATTTAAGAATGTTATGCAGTCCTTCCCTTCCCATTTGTAAGAATTTTTATAGCTCAATGGCGCATTACAAAGTCTTAACAAACACGGTCCCAATATTATTAACCATAATCCAATGGACCATTCTGTGAATTCTTCCCCAGACAACCTGTGCTTCCTTCAGGACAAACATAAAATAAAAGACCCTTGTATGGCAAACACCCTTGATGGAAGATCACATGCATCAAATTACAAGCCCTACACAAACCAAAACAAATACTCCGAAACCCCACCCAGGCAAGGTACGGAGGGGTCGGATGGAACAGTCTTACCCCTAAATTTTGCAAGAAAGACTGGTTCCAACTGGCACAAGATTTAGAAATCATTTGCTACGTACAGCTCCATGGAAAACAAGCATAGGATGCAGTCTAAGTTGAAAAACATAATCTTTTTCAACCATCCACAATATGGACATAAAGCCGTGCACAAACAAAGACATCAGCAACACCACCAGAGTAGATATCATCACCTAGAAATATGATCAACCACAAACAGGAATAAAAAAACAAACAAACAACAACATGCAGTCTAAGTTGAAAAACATAATCTTTTTCAACCATCCACACTATGGACATAAAGCCATGCACAAACAAAGACATCAACAACACCACCAGAGTAGATATCATCACCTAGCAATATGATCAACCACAAACAGGGAAAAAAAACAAACAACAACAGGCAGAAATTGCAGAATAACATTGCCATCACCTGAAATTGCACAACAAAATCATCAAAACAAAAGCAATACACAAACAAAGACACCAAATTAGACAACACCTATCAATATGATCAATCACAAACATTGCCAATACCTGAAATATCTCTGCTAAACTCTTCTGTTTACTCCCGAGCCCGATACCAGGAAGACCATCCTTAACCCACTCAGCCGGGGCCGGGGCTTTCTCCGGGTCGAGCTCCCTCTCCTCCCTCTTGGACCCAAACCCGGGCGGCATCGAAAACAACGACCTCCCGGGCCCGTTCTCACTACTCCTATTCACTCCAGTCATCCTCCTACTATTATCCCCAATTCCCCCCAGGGAGCTACCCCCTTGCAATCTCTGCGCAAATCTCCAATCCTCCTTCGACAACAATGGAGGTGGCAACCTAGGGTTCAGATTCACGTTCGAGTAGTAATACTGCAGATACGCAGGGTCAGCCCTGAGTTCTTCCTCCGACAAAACTCCATTGCTGCCGTTGTTCTTTGCCCTAGCGAATTCCGAGAACGAGGAAGAAGACGAAGAAGAAGAACTGCTGGTGGGGCCCCCAAACAGGCCTCCGACGGCGCTCAGGGAGCCTTGTACGGTCGGCGGCGCCGAGCCGCTCCGGTAGATGTTCAGCTCGCGCTCCCGATCGTCGCCGGCGCCGGCGCCGGAGAGCAACATCCCGATTTCTCTCTCCAGTTCGTCCTCGAGGGACGAATCATTGTTTCCCCCCATCATCTGTCTCCTCCCTAATTCCGAAATCATTCTCTCGAAAGCGAACCCAAGAAATCAACCGAACCTCAAACCCTAATAAAGCATGTCAAGATTCAAACTTTTTTCGACGTAAAACAACTAACACCACCAGAAAGTCCGAATCAAATTGTCGATGATCAGGCGTCCGAATTAAAACCCGATTATTAATTAACGAAAACAAGGGGAAATATTAGTCGGAAATATGAGTTTTTTTAGCAATCAGGGTTTGATTCGAAGATGATCAAGCGAAGAGGTCCGCCATGATTGAAGCTCCAACCGGGATGAAAACACGCCGGAAAAAATGGAGGAGAAGGTGGAAAACTGGGTATCGGAGATCGGAGATGGGATGTTTTCAACGGCCGAGATGGATTAATTCCGGCGGCAATTGAATTGGGGATTACTTTTTTAAGAGGTTAGTTAGGGTTGGGGTTCTTTCTCTCCTTTATTACAAGAACGAAGAACCCCTTCGTTAGGGTTTTTGTTTGACGGAATTTTGGGCGGAGAGAGAGACAGAGACACAGAGGAAGAGGAGGAGGAGCAGAAGAGAGAGAGAGAGAGAGAGAGAGAGAGAGAGAGAGAGAATTGTAGAGAGAGAAAGTGAGAATTTGAGGGAAAACCTGAATAAATACAACCTGAAATTTTGGGAGGGTCGTTTTAACAAACATTACTATTATTAATTGCATCTCCCCCTATTTTCTCTCCCTTAAATAATTTCGAAATTATTTTTTAATTTATCAAAACTTATTTGGATAAAAATTCCAGGTCACATGACAATAAGATATTCCCATGTATTAGGCATTTTGGGACCTATGGGCTATGGAGCGGTATGAAACTATTAATATTGCATATTGCACAACAAATATAGTAAGAATAAATTAAGTAAATTGTTTCATATAATTACCCCTTCTGTTTCATATTAATTGTCATTTTTTAAATTATGCATTCAAATTTCAAAAAATTTAACCATAAATTTCTCAATATATACAATGGGTTGCTGTATAAAATTACCACAATTAGATTTGTAACGAAAATACTATCGTAATGGTATAATATTGCGATCGGTTAATAACATGTTATGTAAAAAATTATCAATCAAAGAGTGACATTGGATACCGTGAAAATCAAAATTATGACAATTAATATGGAACAGAGGGAGTAATAAGTATTACCTCCGTTTTATATTTATTGTCGATTTTTGGAAATCGTACATCAAATATCCTGAATTTTGACCATAAATTTTTCAATATATACAATGAGTTGCTATATAAAATTACTATCATTAGGCTCGTAACGAATAATGCTATTGCAATTGTTAACAACATATTATATAATAAATTATCAATCAAAAAGTGACAATATTGAAGCCGTCAAAGTCCAAATTGTGATAATTAATATGGAATGAAAGGAGTGATATATATATTGATGCGAGAGGAATAAAATGTACTCCAATTTCTCAATATTCGTTATTTTAATTAACTTTCTATTTTTTTAATATATAACACTTTACAATTTCAATATAAATATTAATTATGGAGTGCTGCTTAAATATATTTGCCCTTATTTTTATATTTTCAATAAATTGTTCAGTTAAAGTATGGGCCGGGTATTACTTGATACTCTCCTGAACCTAGATCAATGGCAAATTTTTAGAAATTGAGGCAGTAATTAATGGTGGAAAAATTTGTAAAGATTAATATATCATTGAAATTGAAAGGCGACAAATATTCTAGAATAAAAAATTGTTAAAGTGACCAATAATATAGAATAGATAAAGTAATCTGTTAGATAAAAACATAAAATGAAATGATTTTTGTAGTAATATGTTAGTTTAAAAACTATATATATACCATTTATTTAAATTAGAAAAATTGATATAATTGAGTTTGATAAGCATAATATCACATTTAAATCGTACAGATTATACTACTTCGGTCTTTATATAGTGGCGGATCTAGACATTTAACTTAATTGTATCCAATATATTTGTTATTATACAAACATTTTTAAAATTTGAAAGATAAATAAAATTTAAATAAATAAAAATAAATATTTAATGACATTTTCACAAGTTTAACAAAATCTCACATCATAGTATAAATATGTCGACAAAAAGAATTAAAATTCTGAATTAGATATTTATATCTTAAACTAATACACTTAAATTGGAAGAGTACCTAATTATTTGACTCACAGTTTTTCTTTTTAAATGATTGGTAATGTTTTGGGGCTTTGGGCTTATGCTAAATTGGCAACCCGTACTATGTTAGACTCTTTTGTAAGGTAGTCACTTGCTCAAACTAACAAACTTTCCTTCGAATCATATTAGATTATTTGTGTCATCATTAAACATATTTCAAACCAACCCAAATCAATTGAGACTCCATACCAAACCTTAACAGTTGTCGATTCCAAAAACGATCATTGCACTCTTTTTCGTATGGTGAATAATTATCTTTCTCAGCTCTTATTTCGAACAATTCACATTTTCTTTATATATTGATTATCAATTATTGATTTTTGTATGAACTTAATGGTTGAAAGAACGTTTATGAGATACATTATATCTTGTAGCTAGATCGAGAAAATTGTCTGGATCGTCCTCATTATTATATATGCAAGTTTAAGGTTTGATCATCCTACTCATATTTCTTATACGAGATTACCAAACCTACATAAATGACAATAAGTATGAATTTATTTGAAAGTATAAGGGATTATAACTTAATTGTATAAAAATGTCATTTTAAAATATTAAAGAATTGGCGCCATTGGAAATGTTAGCGAAATACAAGAAAATGATAGTTCATAATATCCTATTTTAATACACTATTTCGCCAAAAATAGTAAAATTTGCAATTTATAAGAGAAAATATAATAAAACTATCATGAATACGGTTTTTTTTTTGAAACAATCATGAATAAGTTTTTTAAAGCCAAACTATCATAAATTGTAAAGTGATAAATATTAATCAATAAAAATTAATTTATATGACATATATTTTTAGGGAGAAAATTACCTGTAGTGTAGTCATAGAAGTAATTATAAAAAGATAATTTATATAAAGAGAAAATTAATAAAAATCGTTCGAAATTAGTTAGTTGATGAAAAATAATGTGAAAAAGTAGGGTAATTGACCAAGGATAGCCGACCAATGGAGATAGGCGGCAAAAAATGCAGGTAAGTGGGCCGATTATTTTAATTTTCAGAGCAGATGTCATTTTGCTTTTATCGGAAAAAGAATCTGGAAAATTCCACGTAAGCACATTAGATTCCAAGGTTTTCGAGACAATAACTCAGACAAAAGTACGAAAAACGAAAAAATAAATACTGAATTTCCAAAAGTGACCCTCAATGTATATTTTTCTAACAAATTTTGTCCGACCCGAAAAATTTTAATTGTCCGACTTGAAAAAAATCGGGTCCTAACATAGATTTTTATCCGAATTTTTTGGACATAATATTTCTCTTTTTTCTATTGTCCGAAGCCGAATTTAACACCGTCTGAATTGTCCGACTCAGTGTGAGCCGAAAAAACCGAGTCTGGACATCAATTTCTCGTCTGATTTTTGACATTGACCGAATTTAACTGACCTGAATTTTTGCAAGCGCTAATTTTTGGGGTTAACGTTTGAGTTTTGATTTTACTCTTCGATTAGTATTAATTGTCAATTTGTTGACCGTCACGATCTTTAAGGTTACTTTTTTTATTTTTATTAGCAATTGCAATATAATAGTTTTAAGATATTATTCTTCGTTATGAATCTAATGATAATAATTTTATATAGTAAGTCATTGTATATATTCAGAAATTTATGACCAAAATTTTCAACATTTGAATGTACAATTTTCAAAGAAAATAATTAATATAGACCAAGGGAGTAGAATTCTACCACAAAGTGCTTAGAACTATAATTTTTTTCTTTATAAAATGACACCGGTCCAACTTAAATGAGGTGACAGCTCCCGTGACAATGACATAACCTATCCACGACTGTTAAGGTTATCAAGAATGAGTATACTTAGTTTGAGGTACAATAATTATGAATGTTAGTATTTTAACCGATAATGATGTATACTTATCGATAATGGTTAAAGTACATGGTGGAGAACAAATAGAATATTAGTTATACTTTTTTGAATTATAAGCCAACTACTCACAATTTTTATTAAAGTCATTTTCAATTAAAGTCAATTAGGGTGTTTTTTTTTTTTAATAGTTGGATAGGATTGTGCATATTATATGAGATTGAGATTAAATGTTGAAGTAAGGAGGTTCAATGTGACTTGTTTAATTGGGAGTTTGATTGGATGAAAATGATGAATGAGTCGTATACAATGAACCATATTGTTGAATGGGTCTTGACTTGGGATATTTTGGTTGAAACTTGATAAAAAGAAAGAATATAAAATTAGAAAGGGGAGGGGCCAAAGTAATTGTGAATTTGGTAATTTGAATTGAGTTGAGGAAAATATAGTTTTAGTACATGATTTATTATTATGGGAGAAAATTTGGTGCTTGCTAGTATGCCATGAAAAGGGGAGGGGGATGATGGGGAATTAATAGCCAAGGGTCTTCTAACAACTTAGAGTTTTGAAATATCTTATTTAGAACTTATAGAATTAAGTAACTCATTATTTATGGGTTTTGGGGGGTTTATGGCAAAAATCAACTTTAAACAAATGTGAATGATATCAAACTCTAAAGAATATCTCAGCAAGCCAGATCTAGGCATCCAAATATAGATTGCATAAAGGGGAATCCACCAACAATCACCTTTGAATAGCCGAAAGACTCCATCAAGATCGAAATAAAAACGACCATCATTCAATCTATAAAGAAATCACTTCACTAGCACAACTATTCAACATATATGCAAAGCAATGATGAAGATTTGAGGATGACTTTTCAAATACTCAATGAATTCATTAATCATCATCAAAGTCATTAAACATAAGAAAAAGAAAGGCCTTGAATAATTGGTGATTAGCATGATTAACTTTTGTTTATATTAATTCTTTCTTAACTTCTCTTCATTGGGGAGTGCTTTGTGCATAACAAATATGTGGTGTAAGAGGTGTGGTGTTTCATGAAATGGAAGTGTTGTTACTCTTTAGGTTATTGGCTATTTAACTCCGCATTTTCTAAATGATTTCCCTCCTTACCCTAAGCCTAATCCCTATTACAACCCTTACAAAGCCCTCATGATTACCACTTTGCATTTTTTCTATAGCGGTAGAGAATTTACAGTCTTCTCAAACTTATGGTAGTTTGCATACATTGGTTGAAGGTGATGAGGGAGCACAAAACCCATTGTAAACACATGAGGGGAGTGATTCACATACCCTAAAGTGAAGTCCTACGTACCTATCCTAACTAGTTCGCCAAGTATTTGAATGGGACTTGATTGCATTTGGGTTGGGATAGATTGGTTGTGTTGCTTACTAGGCTTTGCAATCTTGATGTGAGCTACAATTCTTGTTTCAATTTGATTTTTGACCTCAGTACAAAGACTTTGGTATTCACTTGCTTTGAATTGGCTGTCTAGTGCGCCCCTTCACTTGAGAAGGGAGGAATTGGTTTTCTTCATCCCTTATTTCTTTAGTACTTCATGATGATCTTGTTTAAAGACAAGCAAGGGGTAGGTATGGGGGGTTGATAAATCGGGTTTGTAGGGGTTTTTAGTTCTTTTTTCTTGGCTTATTTTCACTTTTAAGGCCCTTTTACCTAGATCAATATTTAATTTTGCCTACTTTGTTCATTAGTGACTAAAGTGTGCGAGTTTGTATGTTTTCAGGTAATACCACACTTTATGATGAAGAATACATGGCTTTGGGATGCTAAGGAATAGTGTGAGAAGAAATAGAAGGTTGGAGTGTAAAGAAAAGAAGTTAAGCTAAATGTGCGCAGGTTGTGCCAGTTGCAACACAAACTGTGCTAAAGCCCAGAAATATAGAAAGTCAACACAGGCTGTGCCAAATTCAGCACTACCTATGCCAACTACAGTTTACAGTTTTTTTTAGTCATTGAAATAAGATTAAAATGTCAGTTTCTCATTATTACGTTCTTCATTCCAGTTATCCTCTAGGTTTTCTTTCTAACCCCCTCTAGTTTCAGTTTCTTCTTTCTCAATTATTAGATTAGATTATGATTTGCAAGGATTCATCAAGTTCGTTCTTCGATTTCAATTAAAGACTAAGTTTTCTTTCTCTCGCTCTTTACATTTATGTTCATTTACTTTCTTGTTAGATTGCTCTCGTTCCTTTTTAATTACTTTAACATGTTAGCTAGTTGTTAATTTAGTGTAGTTTGGGTTGTGATTGATGTTTTTGATGATTGATTAATTTGCTTAATCGTAATCTATCAAATTCCTATTTGTATTAGAAGGTTTCTCATGCCTACCACATGTTCGATGAAATGCTCGAGAGAGTTTTTATCTGTATATTTTAGACAATTGATTTATGCTGAGAGGTAATGTTAATTTGCTAATGTCGTTAGAGAAAATGGTTAGGGTTTTGACATGAGAGTGTTGAATTTTGACTAGGTTTAGGTTGTTAACCCTATAGTTTAATTAGACTAACTCTGTGAGAATAGACAGTTAGAATAGTTAAGCTAGCCTCTGACTCTCAATAGAGAGCTTTGGCGAGTCTCTGACCCTCGAGAGAGGGCTTTGACGTTCTTTAATGTTGCAATCGACCCCTCTTGATTACTTGTGTAGAATTGGTAGGTTAGACCATTCAAATTGATTAGTTGTTGAATATTTAGATCGCAACTTGAGTATTTTTTATTGTTTTCGTAATTCATTAGTTTTCCTTCATCACCACCATTATCCCTCGTTTAATTTACCTAACTCGAAACACTTGAGTTAGTTATGAGTGCCTAGAACACAACTCCCTGTGGATATGAGAACCGTACTCCCAAAAGTACGACAACAATAAGCGAGAAAGTTCAACTTGGAAAACTGAAAAGGACACACCTTCACTCTTTTGATCATAACTCCTTCAATACAACTCTGATGGACTTTAAATTGGGAGCATAAAGTAGACACTGAGAGACTTTCATTGTTATATTATGGGCCGAAAATAGAGTATCGAAGAGCATGTTGGAAGTTCGGCAGAAAATCTTCCTAGTAGGCAGTCCCGAGCGCGACAACAAGGGTCACGACCACGACATCATCCCCTAGCCCAATTTTTGACAAGTGACTGTGTCACGACCGTGACCTCAAGTGTCACGATCGTGACGTCATATGTCACACCTGTGACGTACTGGGTCACGCCCTGACATCCTTCGGGTCCAGTTGCCCCTCGCACAAGAAATGGACGTCGCGGCCGCGACGCCCCTATTCCAGACTTAGTTTTTTTAAAAATTATTTTTCCCCTCTTTTTATATATACCTCAAGGTTATATTTTGTAAGGAACTTTTTGCTAATGATGATTATGAATGTATTGGAAAGGCTTGAAGCTTTTTCCCCTCTCTAAAGTCTTGTTTACTTTATCCGTTTGTTAATGGTGGTGTTGCAAGTCTCTCATTTATTGAATTTGTGGTGGATTTCCTTCCTTTATCAAATTCATGGTGGATTGCTAGTTCTTGATGGTGGATTTTCATTTATCCAAGTTCATATCCTGCTCTTTTGGTGATTCAAGCTCTTGTTATCGTTACTGTCGCGTGATGGGGATGAAGATTAACTTGAATGGATGATGGAGAATCAACAATCAATAAAGGCTTGAACACCTAAAGGAATGAATATGACCTTGGACAAGGAGAGTCCACAACCCTTGGCCTCACACCCCACCATGATTATCATAAAGGATAAACCACCAAATAATCATTAAAGGAATGACTTGAATCAAAACCAAATTGATTGGATAAAGATAATAATAAGGTTTGAGAGAAACTAGGGAAAACCCTAACAATGCTTAAGCATCACATTCATAATCAGCCAAACTGCCTCAAACACGCCGGGAGGGGGGTATTTATACAAATGGGGGTAGAACAGTAAAACACAACGTTTTGGGGACAAAAACACGCGCAAGATCAGAGATGTCGCGGGCGCTACGAAGCATCGACGCGGCAACAACAGCATTCGAGCAGCAGCACCAGCATCCGGGCAGGAAGTGGTCGCGGGCACCACACCTAGGTCGCGGGCGCGACAGCGCAATGGACGCAGCGACCAACATCTGGGCAGTGGGGGGTCGTGGGCGCGATGGACAGGTGCTGGCAGCGTGTCATCTCGGGTTGAAATGTTGAGGTTCCTGGACCGGACGCTGGCAGGGGGTTGGCCAGACATTGGCAGCGTCCAACCGCGGAACTCAGCATCCAAGGCCTACACCCGGACGTAGCGAGCGCTACCTTGTTCCGTCCAGCCGTGGCGGGAGCTACGGTGTAGGTAGCGGGCGCTACCTCGCCTGGGTTGCGCTTGTTTAGCTTCTACCTTGCACCTCCTTGAACCCGGTCGACACCCAAACCCCGATGTCAAGTAACTCCTCGTCTCGGGACGGCCCGATACGATCCCTAGGCCTCCGGGCCGGTGGAACAATACCCGAGCCTCTCCATGTTTCCACAACGGACGGTTCGCCTAAGCCACGCTAACTCTACAATCACCAACCCGCCCTTGGAGAATATATAAAGGTTCTTGAAAGTGAGTGGGTGAGCGGGTTTAGCTCGGGAATGCCGGGTCGGGATTTCACCCATCCTGTCAATGTCCTCTAGCCCGCCTAAGGTAGCTCGGACCCGATCTCGACACGGTCCATTATTGTTGTTATTATTTCTCAAAATTAATATTCTTCAATCAAGGCTGTATTATTATCTTCAATCAAGAGCATTATCATCCATCATCTATCATCTATCATCTCCCTTCTCAAGCAAGGATTATTATCTATCTTACTCACCCACCACACCACGCTCCATGATCGGTGCCAACAGTTTTCAACGACGCCCTTCAAACTCATACTCTACGGCATTACCACCAACACTTTTCATCTGTTGATGGTTGAAGCCAACGTACATGTGGTGCTTCTCGGGCTCCGACCTACCTGACATGACCCTAGTATAGACAGGTGGCTATAATTGGAAGGTAGACACCCCATCTTCTATGTTTTTCACTAAAATTTAAGTCTTGGTGAAAGCAACATGTTGTTTAAAATTGTGAACATCATCAAATTTTCATCCCGTCAGCAATTTTTGGCCCCCAAAATATGTTGACATTGATAGAACACATTAATTTCTCTCTAAGTAAACAGAGATGATATAGAATTCTTTGGTACCTTTTTTTAATTTTTGTTTAAATGAATTTTCAATTTCATTTTTTAAGATTTGCATGTCAATTCTGATAAGATTTTCCTACAAATTTTTTGAAATTAGGTCACAAAAGTAAGTCAAGTTGAAAGATTTTGTTTTAGATTTTGTTTGAATTACATACCTGGATTTGGCAAAGCACACTGGAATTTATGTAATCACATTTTCTTGTTGGAGATCAAGAGTAGAGAGAATAAGTTTTAGTTGAGCAAATCGAGAGTAGATTGAGAGTAAATCAAAACTAGAGAGATTTTAGTTCATTGAGCGTAGAGAGTAGATTGAGAGTAAATCAAAACTAGAGAGATTTTAGTTCATTGAGCATGGAGAGACATATAGTAGAGAGTAGAGTGTAGAGTGTTTTCGCAAAAGCAAATTGATTTTCAATCTGCAAGTCAGAACGACGCGTTTTAGCTTGAGTAGATGGGTTTGGGCATTTTTGCACGATGGGCTGGACAACGAAAGTAAGAATGAGATTAATAGTCTCGCCGGACTAAACTCTAAAATATGCGCAATAGTTAAATTTAGCCCATCAAATTTTCTTTAAACAACCATAAGAACAACTCCACTAATCAGTAAATTAAAAACGAATTTTTGATGTTGTCTCTTGAGTCCAACCCATTTGTGTTGCATGCGAAGCCTAAGAAGCCTATTTGTGCTGCAGCTGGTGGACCGTGCTCCCGGGGGCACATGGGCATTGTGAGCCCAAGGCTTGCTTCCCTCCCTCTATCAATCTTTTTTTAAAAAATTATGTAAATAATTATTTTTAAATTTAACGGATTTAGTATAAGTTGTGAGACAATACTATACCTTCAGTAAATTTTCTTAGATATATTTTATTTTCAACTTTTTATTTTCGATTTTCTTAATTATTTTTGTTCTAGTTTTTTAATTGTTTTTATCATTTAACCATTATTACATGCTCATAAAAAATATAAACTATGTTCATAGTTTCTAATATAGATGCACCAATGCTCATAAATCAGTATATAAATGCTCATAAACCAGTCATAACCAGACGTTTTTACTACAATGCTCATAAATCAGTATATAAATGCTCATAAATCAGTAAATGAATATTCATAATCTCCAACACAACTCATAAATCTATATATGAATGTTTATAAACCAGTAGATAAATGTTTATAACCTCCAACACGAATGCTCATAACCTACAAGGTCAGTGCTCATAAACCTCTACACCAATGTTCATACTATACAACTACTATGCTCATAACTTATAACTATTATGCTCATAATGTATACATCAAGTCTACTCATGACCTACAACTTTAATGCTCATAACTTACAAGACCAATGCTCATAAGCCTCAACTACTAACTATTATACTCATAATTTATAACTATTATGCCCATAACCTACAATTAAGGTCAATGCTCATAACCCTACACCAATGCTCATACTGTACAACTACTATGTTCATAACTTATAACTATTATGCTCATAACCTACAAAGCCAATGCACATAAACCTCTACACCAATGCTCATACTGTACAACTACTATGCTCATAACTTATAACTATTATGCTCATAACTGACAAGGTCAATGCTCATAAGCCTCTATACCAATACTCATACTATACAACTACTATACTCGTAACTTAATTATAACTATTATGCTCATAATGTATACATCAAGTCTGCTCATGACCTACAACTTTAATGCTCATAACTTACAAGACCAATGTTCATAAGCCTCAACTACTAACTATTATACTCATAACTTATAACTATTATGCTCATAAACAACTAGGTAAATGCTCATAAGCCTCTACATCAATGCTCATACTGTACAACTACTATGTTCATAACTTATAACTATTATGCTCATAACGTACAAGGTCAATGCTCATAAGCTTCTACACCAATGCTCATACTGTACAACTACTATGCTCATAACTTATAACCATCATGCTCATAACCTACAAGGCCAATGCTCATAACTTAAAAAATGCTCATGTTGCTAAATGAGAATGTTCATAATTAATATACATAGAGTGAATGCGCAACACTAGGCTAAAATAATATTTGGGCTAAAATAAATGGGCTAAAAAAATAAAATAATGTTTGGCTAAAATAAATGGTTAAAAAATTGAAAGAAAAGAGCCGGGCCTGACTTTGCATTAACTGGACTGGATGCACAGAGCATGGTGATCCCGGGATCATAATGGAATTTTTAACTAGAGTGCTTATAAACCAGTACGTGAATGTTCACGAACATATCCCATGTAATTTCATAATTTGTAACGTGGGTATTCATAAATTTATACTACAATTCTCATAAACTTTAACCAAAATGGTCATAAATACAAATGATAGAAAATAAAAATAAAAATAAATGAATTAATAAAATATTAAATTAAAACATATAATGAAAATTACATAAAAAATTAAAATAAAAACAACAAATAAATAATATAATTAAATTAGACTAGAATTTCAAACTCCAAATATATTAAAATATTGGAGTAAAAAAGAAAATTTTATTATATTTATTAAACAAATAAAAAAGAAGGGGAATCTCGGGGCTCACAATGCATGGTGAGCCCGGGCTCACCTTCGTATTTTCATTTATGCGATTGTATCACTTTGAAGGTTTTTCCCCTAAATATGTTATCATGATACGATATATGGATAAAGTGGGAATGAAATTTGTGGTATTTGGGCCTATTTTGCACCCAACAAGCAGCTGATAACTGTTTAAATTAACTGTTTGACGTAGTTGTTTGACTTAACTGTTTGAGTTTGCTGATTGCAAGAAAAAAGTTTGGTAAAGTAGCTATTTGTAAAAAGTTACATTGAAAAACTTCAAGTAGATTTTTAAAAACTAGCTTAGTGAGTTCAAAAAACTAATATACAAAATTGTTTAACTTTGGTCAAAAAGTTAACAGTGTCCAAAAAGCTAAAAGATACTCTAATAAACTGGTTACCAAACATGTCCATAATATACTCATAGACTCCTTTATTAAATGTGTCCTTGATATTCTAAAGGCATCCATGCATCCAAAAAAGAAAAAAGAAAAATGAGAGTGCCATATAATTTTCACGTTGGAATGAGTCTTTCTCAATCACAAAATTTAAGGGTAAGATTGATATATTAGAAGCTATATCTCACTTGATGGAAATTTTTTTGGGCGCTAGATTTGAATTTGGATTTAAATGAGATAACTATTTTTGTTGATGCCAGAATTAGTAGGTGTTTATGTCATGTATATTAGGTTCGACCCAATTATGGTTACGGGCTTGCTTATAGTCTCCCTCACCTCTCCACGATTCAAACCCAACTACATAGGTCATTTCAAGGTGACTTCGTGTCCTTGGAGGTTCGTTTTGGCCATCAAAGAGAGCAATGTTCACTTCAAAGAAAACCCTAGTCATAGGGCGTAGTTTCGCAGCCTCATCGAGATCCATTGTGGGTTTCAAAGGGACCATTCCCAAGCCTTTTAAAGGGCTCCTAGATCACCGACATGAATAAAGGGGTGGAGTCTCGCGTGAATCCTATTTCTGGCGCCAAATGGAACAAGAATCGACCCAAGGATATTTTGATCATTTCACATCCAAGGAAGATCAACTCAATGTTATTTTTATCCTTTGGGAAGACAAGGGGCGTAATGGTCTTTCACTTTGGCCAATGGCTTAAGTTGGAAGATCCTACAAGGGAAAAGGAGGAAGTTTGACAAAATTGGGCAAAAAAGAAGATATACAATCAGTCTTTCCATCATAACTCATTCAATACAACTTCGACGGACTTGAAATTTTTGGAGCTTTAATAAGACATCGAGAGTTTTCCATCAATATATTATGGGCTCAAAATAGAGTTCGGACGAAGAAGTTACGCACACATTTGAAGTCATCAGAAAAATTGCTCAGGGCAGTCACGCCGTGACTACATGAATCACGTTTGTGACCTCCAGGGTCACGTCCGTAATTTGAACGGTTATCGGCTAATCAGTTATGCACTACATACTTAAATAGCTATCCACTGTCTAAGCCGCTCTTCACTATATAAACAACTATTTGCTATGTAAACACTATGAACAGGGAAAAAAAATTCCCTTTCACCAAGACTTGCCGTAGTTGGCTTCGAACTTGGCCACAAGAAACAAAGTGAGCGAACACTAGTTGATTTACATTTTGGGATTAGGGGTGACTAATCTAATAATATAAAATCTATGATTTCTACCCTTAGTTATATTGAATTTTTAATTATTTTTTTGGATTAAGGGTAGCCATGGCGACTCCTGACCAAAGAAGAGAACAACCACTATGAAAGAAATAACCCTCTATTTATATAGGTAAGAGTCCCTTCTAAACCTACATTTATTTATAGGTTAAAATCCCTTGGTAAACTTCAATAGACCCCGCTCCAACTAAATTTAAAATCAAATATATTTAAAAAAATCCAACATAATAAGAAAATCTATATAATATCGAAATGTAATGAGAAACTAATGTATTTAAAAAGTTGGAGGATTTAAGATTCTAACAAAAACTGATTAAATATTTTTTCGTCTAGGGTAGGAGGTGGACCTCTTGCCACCTAAGTAAGAGATGATCCACAAACTAATTAAGTGAATGCTAGATCAGTATAATATACACTTAATTCAAACATTTTCTGAAAATGAAAAAGGAAAAAAGAAAACTCGTAAAGGGCTAGGATCGAGTATGATATGGTCGATCTAGAAACGTTTCGTTTATTTTATTTAAGCAAGAAAAGCCTTTTGGGAGGATAAGCTTGCGACCTAATCTTAATTTGACAGCACAGAAAATGTTAACTTTGAAGTTCTCAGCCTATGAAATTTGTAATTTTTAACGTAGCTTGTTCAATATGCATGCATGCAAATTAATATTTTTTGACGATGCAATGTCACAAAAGTATTATTGTTATATTATATATATGTATTTCCTTGGTTTGAGTATAGTACAAAGCAAGAGAAAAGGCAGAGTGCTAAATAAGGAGCGTAGTTGGTGCAACTACAAACTCGATCATTATATTTTACTACTTGTAACATATATATATATATATATATATATATATATATATATATATATATATATATATGAATAGCCAACCATTAGAAATTATTGTTGATTATCACATTTTATTATATTTTATTGCAATATATATGAATATGTCTTCCACAATACATTTATATTTAAATTCTTGAATAGCTAAACATTAGAAATTATGCAATTAAAACTTCTAAGAAATACATACATGTTAGAATATAAATCTATTGTTAATTAGGTTTTCAACCATCAACTTAAGTTCTTGGTTGAAATGATTTCACGTAGTATCAAAGCCAAACAGATGAACAAAAGGTCTTAGCTAGTTTGAATCTCAAAACCCCCTCCATAATCATTTGTGCAAGGTAAATGAGCATTTTCAGCATCCATGCTTCAAGCTCAAAGGACATTAACTTAAGTTTTGATTGAGATATCTTAAGTTAATCAATTGGAATTAAACTATTATATCTAAATTGAAAATTTTATAGGCAAGGGTGTTCCATCCGACCTCCATATCTCGCATTGAATGAGATTTTGGAATATTAGTTTTGTCGTAAAGTAACCAAGAAAAAAGTCTAACTTGATCAAAATATATATTAAACCCATACATATTGTTAAGTAATATAGTTTAAGCTCTATTTTTTTTTTGGTGATTAATAACTCTAACTGTAACAGCAAAAATGTGAAAAACACTGATGATAATGACTAACACCACTAATCCTCCAATACTAATCTTCCTTCAAAAACAGGCAGATAGAATGTCCTTCTCTTTCACTGTGTAGAGAGAGAGAGAGAGAGAGAGAGAGAGAGAGAGAGAGAGAGAGATTTCTATATAAACACCTTCACAAACCTCTCATCAAGCATCCTTCTCTCAACTTCTTTCCTCAGTAACACATTTGAGAGAGAGAGAGAGAGAGAGAGAGAGAGAGAGAGAGAGAGAATTATGGGTTCCTCACTTCTTCCTTCAATGGCAGCAGCCATTTTCCTGTTTCTTGCCAGTTTATCCTTCTCCCATGCAATTACACGCCACTATAACTTCGATGTATGCGTCTTAGTCTATTCTCTTAATACCATATTTATTAGTTAATCACTCCCATTAATTGACTTGAATGTTTAGCTCCTGCATATGTATATAATTTGATCATAATTTTGCAGGTGAAATTGCAAAATGTGACACATTTGTGCAAGACAAAGAGCATGATTACTGTGAATGGCAAGTTTCCTGGACCTCCTATTATTGCTAGGGAGGGTGACCAAGTTATCATTAAAGTTGTAAACCATGTCTCTAACAATATCAGCATTCACTGGTAAGTAATTACTACTGATAATGATATGAGTCTTGGGGCATAATACTGTCTTATCTTGGTATAAGATATATATATTTGAACACTGAAAATTTTAAAAAAAATTGATATATTGAATTTCATAGCTATAATGCCACATATAAATTGTATAACATTATATATATTTTTAGATATGTACCATGTACCATTGTTCAATTACTAATTACTAGCAAATTACATGCTTTGATTAAAAGCCACTTAACTATTATTATTAATTAATGTCATGTCATTTCATTAACCACCAAACATGTGAGTTAATATTTATGTGTAAAACATATGATTAGCTAATATTAATCATTAATGAAAAAAAAAATCTATGGTGAACAGGCATGGGGTTCGGCAGCTAGGGAGCCCGTGGGCAGATGGTCCAGCATACATAACTCAATGCCCGATTCGAACCGGGCAAACCTATGTGTATAATTACACCATTAAAGGGCAAAGAGGGACTCTTTGGTGGCATGCTCACATCTCATGGATTAGGGCTACTTTGTATGGACCCATCATCATCCTTCCTAGGAGAAATGAGTCTTATCCCTTCCCTAAGCCTCACAAGGAAGAGACCATCACTTTTGGTAACATATACATCCTTCTTAATCTATCTTGGTTATCGATTGAGACGAATGTTAATGGTAATTATATGCATGACGAACCTGCAGGAGAATGGTGGAACAATGATACTGAAGCGGTTATCAAACAAGCTCTTCAGACTGGAGGGGGTCCTAATGTGTCAGATGCCTATACTTTTAATGGATTTCCTGGTCCATTGTACAATTCTTGTACAGGAGCCAAGGGTATGTACATTTGTGCTTATCTCATGAAAACTTTAGCTTGAGCTTAAATATACCATTCAACATGATCTCATGTACGTAAGTTGTTCGTATAAACACAGGTATGGCAGATACATACAAATTGAAGGTGAAGCCAGGAAAGACTTATCTTCTTCGTCTCATCAACGCGGCAGTCAATGATGATCTCTTCTTTAGCATAGCGAACCACACCATGACCGTGGTTGAAGCAGATGCACTCTACGTGAAACCATTCCAAACAGACATTCTTCTCATTGCACCGGGGCAAACCACCAATGTCCTTCTCAAAACCAAGTCGAACCCTACACATTCTAAATACCTAATGGCAATACGCCCCTACTTCACCGGCAGTGGCACCTTTGACAACACCACTGCAGCCGCCATTCTAGAGTATGAAGCTCCGAAAAAGTCTTCATCATTTACCAACAAGGTCATAGTCAAAGACCTCCCTCGCCTCCCTTCGATTAATGACACATCATTTGTAACAAACTTCACAAAGAAACTCAAGAGTTTAGGCAGCTCAAAGTTCCCCGTAAACGTCCCAAAAACAGTTGACAAACATTTCTTCTTCACAGTAGGGCTCGGAACAACTCCTTGCCCTAAAAACCAAACATGCCAAGGGCCAACAAATACCACCAAATTTGCGGCCGCCATAAACAATGTTTCCATGGTTCTCCCATCAACCGCGCTTCTCCAATCCTACTTCTCCGGCCAAAATGCCGGGGTTTTCTCCACAAACTTCCCTCAATTTCCCCTCGTCCAGTTCAACTACACCGGTCCACCACCAAATAACACCAACGTGATGAATGGAACCAAGGTTGTGGTGATTCCGTACAACACTAACGTGGAGCTAGTCATGCAGGACACTAGCATAATCAGTGCAGAAAGCCACCCTCTTCATTTGCATGGGTTCAATTTCTACGTCGTTGGTCAAGGGTTCGGTAACTTTAACCCTAGTAAGGACCCTGCCAACTATAACCTAGTGGATCCGGTTGAAAGAAACACCGTTTCTGTGCCCTCCGGTGGGTGGGTTGCCATTCGATTTAGGGCAGACAACCCCGGTCAGTATAATTCTATAATAACTTTTCTTAATTTTGAAATTAAATCTAGTTTTTTTGTACTAAATCAATATTATTTGGTTCTAATTATGATTTACAATTGTGTAAAAAATAGGAGTATGGTTCATGCATTGCCACATTGAACTCCATGTAAGCTGGGGACTAAGGATGGCGTGGGTCGTACTCGACGGTAAACTACCCAATCAGAAGGTGCCACCTCCACCCGCGGACCTACCAAAATGCTGATCATCATCAACATCGATCGATCCATGCTTGATTCTTCCTCAGTTCTAAATTTGATTTTGGAGTGATTTTGCTTGAGAAGATGATGAGGAGAAGAAAGCTAACAGTAACAAGGGATTTCGAGATTTTCTTGGAGACTAATAAAGGCGTTTTAGAGTTTGTCTTTGAGAGTAATTAGGGCTTTTTCTTTCTGTTTATGTTCTTGTTCATTGTGGTTGGTTAATAAGGGTGTTTGAGATTTCATGCAATCCTCCGCCAATGACGAAAATTTGGAGGATGGTTTGTACCATCTATTTTCCAAATTTTGTTTCAATAAAAATTGTCATGAAAAATTGTGGTGTTAATAATAATGATATCGATCCTCAGCATTTTTTTTCATAAGGCTCACTATAATGAATTGGAAATCGTTGAGTAATACTCACTCCTTTCCATATTGTTTGTCATTTTAGACATGATTTAGAAAATCGAAAAAAACCTTCCACTCTACATTAATTTGCCTCATATAAATTGGGAAAATGGTGAACACAATGGTGAATAAAAATGAAAAAAGGTGAATAACAAGGAAATTTGAAAGAAAAATATGTAAGTAATTAAGAAGGTTAATTTGATAAATTAGTAATTAATGTGTTATTGAAGTTATATAATGATAGATATTATATGGAAAAAAGTTAGTTAAATGACAGATAATATAGGAAGGAGGGAGTAAGTGCAAATAATGTACTTGACTTAAAGTAAAATGATTTGAGGTGGAAGACACCTTTTTAGTGTTCTAATTCAATATAAAAAACATATTATTACATCTCGAATTGAAAAAAATTGATATGATTGTACTTTATAATTGTAATACCACATGCAAATTGCATAAAATCATATTTTTTTCCCATTCATTGTCCAAATTTACAAGAAAAACGCTCAAAGTATGATCAACGGATGTATTTGATTTAATTAGAGTCTCATTTGTATTTGTTGGAATAGCCAAAGCATCTTAAACTTCTTATAATACTAACTATTAAAAAGATTGGGTAGAAATAATAACAAATATTAATTTGGTAAACAATATAGTCACTCTTTAAAATAAAAATACCCTAAAAAGGTAGGAAAACATGTATGCTCTTAAAATGAAAACTGAAAATTCGTTAGATTATAAATGTATAGTCATGTATAAATTATGAACTCAAATTATAAGTAAGTATATGATAAAGAATGAAGTTGAACGTACACTCATAAATTTATACATGTATGCTCATTAAAATATTCACATATGTTCATAAAATCGATTCTGAAAGTATAGGAACTTTTGGGTCATTTTTTTCAAACTACAAACTTTAGGATCCAAAAAATTAAAGTTGAAAATCAAGGATTCAAAAAATAAATACCCCCAAAAGTTCGGGGTCCAAAATGCAAAAAAACCCTACTCATGAGAGTATAAACTCAAATTAAGTATATGATAAAGAGTTTTCAATGGTTTTACTTTTAGTAACCTTTCTATGGTGCCCATATATGCATTACTCACCAAAGTTACCAGCAGTAATTTGTAACTCGTGAAGCTTATTTATGTTGGGACGTAGCTTTCGATTAAATGTTCAAAAAAAATACAACCAGTCTTTTTCCCTTTGTCTTTGTCAATGCGTACTTTAATTTTTCTAGCTAGATTGACAAATTTAAGTTCTTTCTGGGATATTCTTGCAAGCTAATCCTAAAACATATATAAAATTATAGTTTTTGTCATTTTAAAGCATGCATGCTCAAAATACTAATGTTTATTTTTATTACTGTCCCAATTTCCACACCCTTTTGAGTTTTGAGTACAGTACAAAGCAAGGGTTTAGGCAGACTACTAAAGAAGCTAGGGACATATAGTTGATGGCAACTTCTCTCTTAAAAAAAACAGGATTTTTTTTATTTATTTTGGTTCTTCATTTGAATTCTTCAAGTGTAGTTTTCTTTTTTTTTTTCTTTTTAATCTTTAAAATCTTTCTTTTGGAGATTATTCATTTGCTGCGTTATATTTATTCATTGAATTCTCATTACTTAATCAAATGTTACTCCTTCCGTTCTTTTTTTATTTGTCCTTAACACTTGTTGAGACCAATTTTTAATCAATGATTTCTCATATAATATTTTCATAAAATATTACAATATTATATTTTTTTAATTGTATTTTGTATTACGAATCTAATAACATTAATTTTGTATGATAAATCGTTGTATAAATTAAAATATTAATAGTCAAATTTTTTACACGAAAATCGGAATCACAAATAAGGACAAATGTAGTATCTTGACAAATGAAAAAAAGTTTTTTTTTTTTTGAGCTGGAAATAGAGCTTATGAAGGAAGAATAAGAGGTTAGGGCATTGGTCTTCTTGGACCCCTCATCACCTCCTTCTTATCTTAGCGTAATGTCAACTCCTGGCAAGCTCCCATTGGCCAAACTTGTTTTTTTTATTTTATTTTATGAATTAATTAGGACCCAAACCCTGTTGTTTTTACAGAAATCACACAAAGATATCACATGATTATATATATATAGCTCACCACACTTTACCACAAATCATTACTTTTCTCTCTCCTAACTTTTCTCCTCTACTTTTTACCTTCTCTCTCCTCACCTACCCCACATACCAATAACCTACCACAATTCCACCACACCCACCACAATTCCACCACACCACACCACATCATACCGCAAAATACAGCAGAAAAAAACAGGGCCCCAATTAATTAAAAAAGTACATTCACATTTCACAAGTGATTATTAATTAAGACAAATAAAGATACACCACTGCATTGCATGTCCCTACGTACTAATCTATTGTATTTGTCTTGCTTGAAAGAAACGGCGTCGGACAGGACAATACGTCCTTCTCTTGTCCATGCATGTGGTTTAAGCTTTAGGTCTTGTTTTTTGGTTGAGTTATTTTTAGGTTTTGATGGTTAAGTTATGATAAGTTAGGATAGTTATGATGTTTTTTTTGAAGAATTGTGTTTTTAGAGTTGATATTTTTTTGGGGAAATTGTGTTAGGTTTGGATAAATTTGGATATATTGGAAGAGTTATATTCAACCTAACCAAAGAATAGACCCTTAGAGTGTATGCATTGCGGAATGAAAATAGTGGAACTTTGGAAGCGGTTCCAATTATCTAAAAGCATGTGCAATGGGGAACACTTCAATGAAATTTTGTTATCTTCTCTCTCCTCCTATCTCTATCTCTCTCCTAATCATCCATTTTCACAAGAGATGGAATGGTGCAGATATCCTTCTCTTGTGAAAATGAGTGATGATTAGGAGAGAGAAGGAGAGAGAAGATAATAAAATTCCATTGAAGTGTTCCCCATTGCCATGCTCAACCATTGAACGAAATTTCCAAATATTGTGTGAAAGAACTCTGCACAGATGAAAAACTTTCACTTTCTTTATAAATTTTTATTCAATTGTAAGACTGAAAAAAAATGTAAACTACTATGTTTTATTATTTGAATCAATTAATTAGTGAACAATATTTTAGTGTTTGCATGATAGTTAAAAAAGCCCACTTTAAAAAATATTAACAAGCAAAATAAGTGTAATGAGTTCTTATGGTGGTAGATGACATGAAAAGAAGTTTCAAAAAATAGAAATTATAGATGATGTGCAAAGATGGATCCTATTAAATTTGTAAAATTTGGAACTAGCATTGTATATGCTCTTAGAGATGGAGATAATATAATCAACTACACTCTTTGTGGAAGATGAATTTAAGTATTGATTGGAGATGTATATACGTGCTAATCAAAGCTTTTGAATTTAATGGTATACCCTAAAGTTATAAGCTTGAAATTTACATAGATTTAGGCACCGTTCTTTTGTGCGTTAACGTGCCCAAACGCAACGCAAAATCAATAAAACCTAACGCATGGCAAACGCAAGATAACGCAACTTATCGCAATCTACTATTCACCTCTACTCACCTTTTTATTATTTCCTACCGTAACCCAACGCAACCCAAACGCAACTCATCGAAACACAAACGCAACGCAACGCAAACGCAACGCACTAAAGAACGGTGCCTTAATGTAGATCCGAGTATCCGACAGCAACCAACAAATTTGGGTTGCACAAGAAAGCATCATTATATGGCAAGAAATGGCTATAATTGGTTGGTTCTATCTCTTGCTATCCAGATCGAACTCCACCCTACTTTATTTCCACAATCATTTGCTTCTTTCCATTACATGATATTTATAACGACAATCATACACATCCTTGACTCAAAATGGTTAATAACTGTCTTGAATTGTCTATATTTCATATTTATTAATTTTTAATAATATTGTCTCTAATAATTATGTATATTTATCAACTACAAGAATATAATATATAATACGTACGTATTAGCTAGGTCATATATATATATATATATATATATATATATATATATATATATAGACACACGTGGGATGACGATTTGTATTTGAATTAATTGCTATAACACATATTGTGAGGTTATCTATAAATGATAAATGTATAGTCATCAGAGAAAATCTTTAACAAAATTGTCATAACTTTGGATTCTCATACCAATAAGATTTGTATCAGTTATTTAATTAAAACTCGAGTTTCATGTCCTTGTTTTAGATTTACAATTGTTCATTCACGAGTTTCATAGTAAGTGTCGTTTAATGTTTTATTAATGAAATCATTTCCTTTTGATAAAATATTTTTTGATGATAGTTGATCATCAGATCATACATATTATTATTAAGTACTTATTAGGTAGATCAGGCTGTTTTACGCAGGTAGAATCAAGCATAATTGCATAAATGTGAAATAACAGATTTTACGATATTAATTTTCCCCTATCATTCCAAAAGGTTCTTAAAAGAAATGGAGGGAGTATATATATATATATATATATATATATATATATATATAAATATATATATATATATATATATATATATATATATATATAGATAGATATATTAACCTATAGAACCAACAAACCAGGTAAATAATCAAAAGTTGGGTTTTTTTTCCTTTTTGGACCCCGAACTTTGGGGGTATTTATTTTCTGGAACCCATATTTCAAAGTTTATATTTTGAACCATATACTTTGTGGACCCAAAAAAATGTGGCCCAAAGTTATGTTTGACTCCGGCGATGACCTAATTGTTGCCTAAACTTCCCGATATGGTATTTTATCATTTTTTCCTTTTTTTGACTGTTGTTTTGAAATTGATCAGATTTTGACAGCTAAGGGTGTGTAAAATTCATGGGTAAAAAAATAGTTGGATAAAAGTTAAATTTTGGTAAATTTTGGTAACTTTTTTGGCAAATTTATGCTCATATGGGGGTTGGAAATCGTGCAAGAAGAGGAAGAAGAAGTTGCGGCTGGGAAATTTTCGAAAGAAAAAAAATTCGATAATGGTTTTGAAATATGAGGGTCCATATTGTTGTCAGAGACAAAGTATAGGGTCCATATTGTTGGCGGAGACGAGAAAGTATAAGGTCCAAAACATAAACTTTAAAATATGAGGGTCTAGAAAATAAATACTCCCAAAGTTCGGGGTCCAAAAAGCAAAAAAAACCATCAAAGGTTACCTCATTAAACGACCCAAATGTTGGATTAATTATTGTGTATGCAGGAGGAAAGTACAGTATGAATTGCAGTAAATTTAATTATTCAAGTATATATGATTAGGATGCAACAACTTCCTACATCAGTATGTAGGAAGATCCATGTATAATACTGTCTACCTATAGACTCTACTTAATTATCACTTTAGGTTCACTCTACAGTGAGATAATGCATGATAGCCTCTGATTAACTGTGTAATAATCAACCTAATTTCACTCCATCTAATTAATTATATTAACCCCTTTCTGAATTCCTATATAAGCACCTCCCTCAAACACTTCTCTCACCACTCAGCACTCAACAAGAGAGAGAGAGAGAGAGAGAGAGAGAGAGAGAGAGAGAGAGAGAGAGAGAGTTATGGGGGCTTCTCTTGTTCCTTCAGCAGCAGCCATTTTCCTGTTTCTTGCCAATGTTTCCCTCTGCCATGCAGTAACACGCCACTACAAGTTTGATGTACGTAAATAAACATCTTCATTTTAGGGTTTTTTTTTTTTGCATTTTGGACCCTGAACTTTAGGAGTATTTATATTCTGAACCCTTGGTTTTCAACTTTAATTTTTTGGATCCTAAACTTTGTAGAATGAAAAAAAAAGACCCTAAAGTTTGTGATGTTGAAAAAAAACCCGTTTCCCGTTTTTCTTTTTCTTTCCATATTTAAATTTCTCTCCTGATTAGCGTCAAACTTCAAAGCTAAGGTTAAAACTGATATTAAAGTTATAATGAACTTCTCTTGTTCATGTAGGAGTTACTTAATTAAATCTTGTACTCAGGGGTCTAAGTAGCCCTGACATGAATAAGAGATGTGTATTATAGCTTCAATATCAGTTTTAACCATAACCCTGAAGTTTGACGTCAAACGGGAGATAAGTTCAAACATGGGAGGAAAATAAAGAATGAGTCAAAGGCCTTTTTCTTTAGCCAACAAACTTTAGGGTTCCTTTTTTTCAAACTATAAACTTTAGGGTCCAAAATATTAAAGTTGAAAACCAAGGGTTCAGAAAATAAATACCCCTAAATTTGGGGTCCAAAAAATTAAAGTTGAAAACCAAGGGTTCAGAAAATAAATACTCCTAAATTCGGGGTCCAAAATGCAAAAAACCCCTCATAGCATATATATATAGATATATTGGACAATGATATAAATCTTGATTCAAGATGGTTAATAATCATCTTGAATTGTCCATATTTGACATTTTTGTAACTTTTAATAATTTTTTTTCTCTCTCTCTATATATATATTTATCAACTATAAGACTATAATAATACTTATTAGCTAGGTCAAAAAATATAAATAATAACCTAATTTTATCAATCATAGTAGAAAATACACATTATATGCATAATATTACATTTATGAAAAAATATACATAAATAATCATTTTTATATTGTTTCTAAGTTGTAATAACCGTCAAAGTAATGAAACATACTTTTATAATGATTTAAATATACTTTCATTTAACTTCATGAGTAATTTAGGTGGAATGTAAGATGGTTATGAACCATCTTACATCAAGATGTTTATCATTCTTATGTTTATCTTCCGTATTTTCAATTAATTATCTACATGATCTGATAATGTTTAATTAGTTCATAATTTGACCATAATTTATGCAGGTAATGTTGCAAAATGTGACGCATTTGTGCAAAACAAAAAGCATGATCACTGTGAATGGCAAGTTCCCTGGACCTCCTATTGTTGCTAGGGAGGGTGATCAAGTCATCATTGAAGTCGTAAATCATGTCAAAAACAACATTAGCATCCACTGGTATAGTATACTCCCTCCGTTTCATATTAACTATCGTATTTGGAAATTATGCCGTCAACTTTCAAAAATTTTGACCATAAATTTCTCAATATATATATACAATGAGTTGCTATATAAAATTACCACCATTAGATTCGTGATGAATAATACTATCATAAAAGTATAATATTGCAATTGTTAATAATATAATATATATCAATCAAAGACTAACATTGGAGACCGTGAAAGTCAAAATTATGACAATTAATATGGAACGGAGGAAGTATATGTTATCCTTAATTTATAGTTGATTAAAACTTAATTTTATTGATGAAAATTTTATTGTATAGGCATGGGATTCGACAATTAGGGAGCCAATGGGCAGACGGTCCAGCATACATAACTCAATGTCCGATCCAAATCAATCATAGCTATGTTTACAACTTCACAATCAAGGGGCAAAGAGGGACTCTTTGGTGGCATGCTCATATCTCGTGGATTAGGGCTACTGTCCATGGTCCCATCATCATTCTTCCTAGGCCGAACGAGTCATATCCCTTCCTTAAACCCTACAAGGAAGAGACCATAATTTTTGGTACTACTATATAGACCATTATTGTTTATCTATGTGATCTAATCATACCTTGTACAACTTAATGTTGTTTAGATGGTTAAATGGTGAATTTTTCTAATGTTATTTCGTAGGAGAATGGTGGAACAATGATATTGAAGCAGTCATTAGCCAAGCTTTACAGACTGGAGGAGATCCTAATGTGTCAGATGCTTACACTTTCAATGGATTTCCTGGATCGTTATACAATTCATGCACTGGATCTAAAGGTAAATGTACCATTGTCATATAGAGGTCGATCGTTATTAGTTCCTTTTCCCTCATAAATTCATCCAACTTCCTTCTTCTGCATGTAATAGGGTTATCCGACACATACAAATTGAAGGTGAAGCCTGGAAAGACTTATCTCCTTCGTCTTATCAACGCTGCACTCAATGATGACTTGTTCTTCAGCATAGCAAACCACACTATGACTGTGGTTGAAGCTGATGCACTCTACATAAAACCTTTCAAAACTGACACTCTCCTCATTGCACCGGGGCAAACCACTAATGTCCTCCTCGAAACCAAGCTAAACCCTACACATTCGACGTACCTAGTGGCGGTGAGGCCCTACTTCACCGGCACTGGCACCTTTGATAACACAACTGCAGCTGCCATTTTGGAGTATGATGAAACTCCAACAAAGTCTTCATCATTTAACAACAACAACCAGATCACAATGAAAAATCTACCTCATCTCCCTTCCATTAATGACACATCATTTTTTGCAAATTTCACTAAGAAATTCAAGAGCTTAGGTAACGCCAAGTTCCCCGTGAATGTCCCAAAAACAGTTGATAGACACTTCTTCTTCACCGTAGGTCTTGGAACTACTCCATGTCCTAAAAACAAAACATGCCAAGGCCCTACAAATACCACAAAGTTCGCCGCTTCGATCAACAATGTTTCTATGGCACTCCCATCAACCGCCCTCCTCCAATCCTACTTCTTCGGTCAGAACACCGGGGTTTTCACCGTTGACCTCCCTCAATTCCCCCTTGTTCAATTCAACTACACCGGTCCACCCCCGAACAACACCAATGTGGTGAACGGGACCACCAAGGTCGTGGTGATTCTTTATAACACCAACGTGGAGCTAGTCATGCAAGATACAAGCATAATCAGCGCAGAAAGTCATCCTCTTCATTTGCACGGATTTAATGTCTACGTAGTTGGACAAGGGTTTGGTAACTTCGACCCCAAGAAAGACCCAGCTAAGTATAACTTGGTCGATCCTGTTGAAAGGAACACTGTTTCTGTGCCTTCCGGTGGGTGGGTTGCCGTTCGATTCAAGGCTGACAATCCAGGTACGTACGCTTATAATTAGTATGACATTCACATTATTAACGAACTTAATTGTTTTCTTGTTACATAATAGTGCTAATATCATGCATGGGTTTAATTGAAAACAGGGGTGTGGTTTATGCATTGCCATATTGAGCTCCATGTAAGTTGGGGGCTAAGGATGGCTTGGGTTGTCCTCGACGGTAAACTCCCCAATCAGAAGCTGCCACCTCCGCCCACCGATCTTCCCAAATGCTAGTTCATCGACACCTGCCTTGTCAATATTGACACTTTTATTGTTATTTGTTTTATTTTTGGTGGGAAATAACTCATTGAAATTTGGTTTGTGTAATAATTTTGTCGTGGTTTTGCTTGAGAGATGAGAGTAAAGCCAGATTGCGGCGTTGTATTTGAGAATTTGTTGTGAACTTTATTCGGTTAAGTTGTTGTTTTGTTTCATAAAATCCTCAATGAATTTGGTGTAGCTAGTTCAAAGATGGTTAATTTTGTTCGTTCATATTTACGAAACTGAAGTTCCTTTGAATCAATTGACATGAAATTTTAAAATTTCCAACATGTTAGTTTGTAATGATTCTTCCCAAGAATTTATATGCAACTAGCTACGAAGTGAATTGTTTTGTTTTGTAAAAGAGATCGTACAACTCTAGTTACATTCCTCTGAGAGAGGCAAGAAATATGTTGATTACATAGGCGAATGTGAATCCCCATTGACAAATGCTTTAGCCGTATGTAATGAGGAAACATGTATACTTCAATAATCGACCACTAAACGGTGAAATGTAATAACATTTGAATATTCTACATGGCATGTAAATGCATACATGCAAGCATGAGTACGTGATATTTGCTGGCCCGTTAATTCGCATTTCATCAATCGAGTATAGTACTACAAAGCAATGAAGAGTAATGAGCTAGGAAAATTTGCATATATCATCTTCAAGTTTATGACCTTAATAAATTTGATCCTCATATTTTTGAATTAATGCTTACCTTCCTTAACATTTTGAAACAATAAGATTTAATTAACAACTTTTTTAGTGAATTTTATAACTTTTTCAATGCATGTGTGATTTGAGATGAAGTTTGTTTACTAAAATTAGCATTATTTCAATAAATAAATTTCATCATAACAATGAATTGACAATAACAACAACAAATAAATTATCCCTCAACTGTCACTTGTATACTTCTTGTTCTCTGTTAGATAAAGCAGGTCCAAAACAATGAATTGACTATAACAACAAAATGTTTATGTCAATTGAAAAGCTTCAATTTATTTTTTATCCAAAACATATTTTCACCTAATTTTGATGGACATTCTATACATATGGTGAAGAATAGTGAGCAACACAAAAGTTTATCATAAAGTGGGATTGAAGAAGGGAGAAAACAAATAAGATAAAACTATAGAGGTAAGGTTTTACATTCCCTTTAAAGTAGCGTTAGGTATTGTCAACTTCAGTTCTACCAATTAAGTTCACTATACTATCCATATATTGCATATTTGGTTGAACTGGATTATGTAGGACACCTCTAAATTGTTGACAACTACTTGTGGATCATTCTTAATTTGGACAACTATTATGTATATTATGTATGTTGCTTGAAAGAAAGGTCGATCGTACATCCTCTTCTATCTATACTTTCATAGTCAGAGAGAGAGAGAGAGAGAGAGAGATTGTTGAAGGACTAGCTGTGGTTGGTCAATAGGGACAATGTGGGACCTCTTCAGATGATTCATCTTCACTAGATGAAGGATGCATCCAATGTGATATACAGTGACTACCAAATTTGGCTTCCACACTCTTTTTTTTTTTTTTTTTTTGCGACACCGACTGAAGAGAAAACAAACTAAAACCTACAATAATAGAAAATAACTTAAACAAACAAATAATAGAAGTTAGGTGCTGGTAACCGTCGGGAACCGTGATTTCCCTCTCGTGGCTTGTTTCGCCAATCTGCAAGACAAATCCACCACCTATCTACCCACCTTCCTCACAACACCAGACTTGAAACTCTTATAACCTATGAACATGATACCCCTAAGCAACTCGTGACACTCTTCTGGCGCCTTCCACACTATTTGCTGGTTACTTGGTTGTTGATCGTCTCCGTTGAGCCGCTTCTTCAGAGGAACACTAGTTGCCCAGAGAAAACTTTCCTCCTACAACTTCCTCTTTGTACCTGCAAGACACATACCTTGAACCCTAACAGAAAGTCGAGCCTCTTTACAAAAACAATGGTGCCTCCTTGAAACATTGTAGCCACCAACGGATGCAGCAAACTTAATGAGACTATCTTGTTGCTGTGCTTGTGGGATCCCTCCTCTAAACTTATCCGGTACATCTAAGGCAACATCTACTTCCTGATTGATTAAGACTCATGCATGTAGAGCTCAAATTTTGCCCCATAGGTTGTGGTGGGACCTCCTCAACTATCATGTTCTCCCTGCTCCGCCTACAACTGTTGGCGGAAACTCTCATTGTCATGAAGCTCATACTCCTTGGATCGTAAAAGGTGATTTTCTTCTTCCGCAACACCTCTTAATATGTGTTGACTGAAATGGAAAAGTATCGCCCCTGATACCTGTCTTAAGAAATTTTTTGAAGGATTTAACATCCGCTCTGTCCTTCTTGACCAGATTGAAAGTCGGAGATTGCGTAGGACTTGAACAAGTCCTACCCTACACGCATAGCATTGGGTTTTTTTTCTAGGGGAAGGGAATGAGGTCTCCTCATGCTCCCCCTACAATTCCACTTCCCTACACCTTGGAGCAACTCCCCTGTACTCCATGCTCGTTAACTACCTTCCTTTTCTTTAGTCTTAGACTCGGTAGCTCAGTTCCCAATCCCTTCACTCCACTGATACCAAACTTTGAATCTCCCTGCAAGTCTCTAATAGGAGATGGTTTTGATTTCTTATCGTTTTCTGAGGAGAGACTTGTTTTTTGGGTAATGGTAGAGCCGTAGAGGTCATCACACACTGTAGTTCTTTCTTAACTTCTCCATTTGACGGGTCTATCTCCAACGCCCGGATAAGCACGGTCCTCGCTTCATCCAATCTCCCTAGCTTAGTGACAGGCCCTAAACGTATCAGGTTTGTGTACCGCAAGTGTACGGGTTTGTGTAGTAATAAAATACCGTTCTCTCTCAGGGATTTGTGTTCAACTACGCACTGAACTAGTTCACTACAAAGGATGTTAGGTCGATCAAAGGTTTGTGGTAATGATTCAGAAAACTAATCTAAGAAAGCAGTAATTTTTAGGGTTTTAACAGATAATTAAAAGTGTTCATGGGAGTCCACTCTAGTTAGTTAATCAATTAATCAACAATCCCGTGTAAAGTAACAAGATAATTCGGAGTTTATAATCTTTCAAAGCCTTTTCACAGCAATCTTTCGATTCGAAGTGAGTTACAGTGATTAAACTAAACATTATTTCTAACTATTTAATCTAATCAAAGATAAGAACTGATTATAACCGACCCTAGGCAAGAATCATTATTTCTAACTATTTTCTAACATATTCAATCTTCGTTTTTCCAATTCAAGACTCAAACTTTCGTCATATTATCAAGAATCTAATACCAAGTAAAAGGCGGTTAGCCAGATTTCACTATGACAGATAAATTATGAAGATTAAACGAATAAAGGGATAACTTCACACCGAGACTGTATTCAAAATCAATCAAAAGACATCGAGTTTATCCCCCAAACAAAGGAATTTAGCTACTCATAATGCTAGAAATAAACAACACACAAAGTGAATGTAAACCGGAAAACATAGAGAAAAAGTAGAAATAATCAAGTGTTTGAGGTAGCGGAATCGCTCTCTTCGTGTCACCCGAATCGATCTTCTTCGTTTCCTTCAATCACTACAATAATCTAAACTACTAATAATACTGAGGAATGAAACTGGAAAGAAAACTATCTAAGAACTACTCTAAAAGCTCTCTAAAAACTCTAATATTCGATGATGTCCTTTGTCCGGCAGGCGGAGGAGTCTTTTATATTGCACGATTAGGGCACAAAACGTTGGCGGCGTCCCTCTGGGCGCTGGCAGCGTTTGGCAAGTGAGACTTGTTCTCCGTGTCTAGGCGCTGGCAGCATCTAGTTTACGCTGGTAGCGTTTGAAGTCTATTTTAGCAACCAGGATCCCTGCCAGAGGCGCTGGCAGCGCTTGAGGGGCGCTGGCAACGTCTCTCTATTCTGCTCAATTTTAGGCTGGTCCTTGAGCTTGGGCCGTTGATTCTTCTTCAACCTTTCTTCCTTTCAACTTTCTTTTGATTTTCTTTGTATTTTCTCCCTTTTTCCATCAAATTTTCATTTTTTTTTGTATTTTCAATATCCCCTGCAAAATGTACCAATCTCGCAACTATGTGAAGAAATCACATAAATTGATATAAAAACATGAGATTTCGGGTATAAAAAGCATGAAATATATGTGATTTGAGCCCTAAAAATACTATATAAATTATCAAATCCTCCCATGCTTAGCTCTTACTTGTCCCCAAGCAAGTCAGATTAAAAACAGGAGAAAAAGGGCTCAAACTGGGAAAACGTGACTTAGGAAGGAAGAGAAGTGACGGGACTTTTCGATAGGGTTAAAAGAACAAAATTAAACACCCTTTCAGACTAACCAATCAAACGCATCAGTTCAACAAGCAATCACCATGATCAATCTGGAAGAGAACAAAATTCAGTTCAAAATAGAAAGGAAGAAATTTTCGAAACCAAAGGAAGAGAACAAGTATTTCAGATGTACAAATCCGCCAACAATCTCAAGAATAATGCAAATATGCGCGGTTAGTTATGGACGTGAGCTTGTCAAAAGAGCAAACCTCACATTAGGAAAGAATATGAACATTCAAACACTCAAATTTGAATATGCATGTGGGGTTTTCTCATACTTAGACCAAGAGAGACAATCTTTCATAAGCTTGGTAAGAACCTCGCTCTCCACTACTGGTATGCAATGCACGAGTGACAATCAAGAGGACTTTTCGAGATTGTAACGGGCTTAGGTTAGGGAAAAAGAGCGGTAAAATTTAGGTATGAGGAGCTAGGAGTCATACTTGGATTGATTTTCAATAAAGAACTTGCTCTCAATCTCACCTTCTTGCTTAATTATGTAAAATAAACTTTCACACAAACTTTCTACATATTTTCAAATGTGGCAAGCTTTAGCTTGACTAACAAGTGAGAAACGTCGAAGGAAGTGGGCGCGCTAGTTGCAAGCCTGCAATCAAAAGCGCGAACCTTATTGAAATGACCCACCAAATATTGTAATATATTTTTTCCCATGAAAAATTTTTCCAGAAAAAACTTTCTCAAGAAAGAATTTTCTAGCATTTTTCTGAAAATGAAGCAAACACATCCGTATTCAATTTTACTGCGAAAGAAACTTTAAAAAGTCCATAATTTTTGAAACCTGAATTGGACTTCTGACGTTGAAATGAAAAGATTTTCTTGGGGCCCAATTCTACCTGTAGCCATCAAAGCCCATAAAATTGGGCCTGAAATTTCCCAACATGATGAAACTTGCAATGTCACAACGCCGTTCGCGTCCCGAAGAAGCGGGAGAGTTGCCGCGAGAATCACAGACGAAATCCCTCGCAAATCGCAATTCTCTCTCATCGAAACTGCAATCCCTACGCAATTACGCATGCAGAATTAGCTGGAATTCATGATCATAATCGCAAATCATCACTAACAATTTTCGATTTTCGGTAAGTTCTTTTTCAATCTCTAGAAACGTTTTTTGCGAATATTGAATTGCGATCAAGTTTGTTAACAGTAGATCAAATCATGTCAAATAGTTTTAGTGCTGTTCGATTCAGAGTTCATTATAGCATATGCGACTTTTTCGAATTCGAATTTTGAATTTTTCACGGTGTTAAATCGGAAACGCACGAGTAGGATTGAGATTGTGGCCCACTTTTTGATGCTGTAGTTGATTGATTGCATGTGTGTGTGTTTAATGGGATTCAGTGTAATCGAAATTCCATTTTGTTTTCATTTGCCTGACTCACTTTTGCAGATTGAATTTTCTTGCATGAATTTGTGGATTACTGTAAGGGTAAAGTTCTGTATGTTTGTCCTATACATTTCATAATGGAATGAATATAGTCATTGAGAATGCTCAAATCAGAGTTGACAAATGTGTCATTTTTTGTATCTTGATAATAGTTCAAATTCACCCAAAATGGTAAAATACTATGGCCAAGAAAACTACTTGTAGAGCTAAGGCTCCATACATCCACATAGTACCTGTACTTTGCAAAAGTAGGACTCATATTGCAGGCAAGTTTAATAGGATGAATATTAGCTTAAGGTTGAATAGTGTAAGGGTTGGGTATCCAAGAGCAAGAAACACCTCCTACTCAAATACCACTTGTTAGGTTCACGAAATTTAAGAACACAAACAATAGCTCAAAATAAACAAGAAAACAAATAAGACTGACATAAGATTTAACGGGGAAAAACCTCAGGCCTTGTTCGGCAAAATTAGCGGATTTGATAGCGGATAGCGGTTTATGTAGTAGATGGTGTTTTAGGTAGCAGATAACGGTTTGAGTAGCCAATAGCAGGTAGTTGTTCAATTGAACATTGTTTTCGGTGAAATTAGCAATTGAGATCACAAATTAATATAAATTGACACAATAGGATATGGATAATTTCCAAAAACTAAATTTACAAAGGGTATTTTTTGACAAAAAAAAATGTGAAATGCCACTCCAAACACTGAACGTCAACTTTATTAACGTTTCAGAAAACTCTACTTGAAATGCTAAACGCTACTTAAGATGGTAGCTTATCGAACACTAATATTTTCCCAATTAGAATATTGACTTGGTCAACATGCTAAACGCTACCCTAAATGTTACCGCCGAACACAGCCTAAATCGGGAAAAACTACAAACAATGCATTAATCAAAGGGACTTTGCGATCAGAGTATTACATTGACTATTTAGAAAACTTGCAAGAATAATCCTGAACCCCATTAGAATAACCATCCTGATTCTCATCCATGCACTCCCAATGTCAGAGGTGTTCTTCAGGAGACACCCGCGGCAACACTCCTTCAGTCCTCTTTAGGAGCGACACATTGTTCACTCCGTTGATACACATGAAACCATCAGCTGCTTGGGTTTATATAGTAACTTGGACAATACGTGAAACGGCAGACTAAAATAAGGAAAATGGATCTGGCTCCGCCAACTGCAACCGACTTAACGCTGCCTCATCTGACACAATCAGGGTAACGCGGGCCGTGTTACAAGGGAGTGAAGGGACATGACCCGTGTTGCCCTCCAGCACCCATCTGCACTTGCTACAGACCCACACAACCAGTGTTCCTCAGGATTCCATCTGTGTTGACACCACTGAACATTCCCCATTCTGTTCTTCGTTGCTACACTGTTCCAGGCTTTTTCCAAGTCTAGAATCTGATCTCAATTTTAGGACACACTCCTAATAAATAGGATAAATATTAGCTTAGGTAAATTTGTGTAAGTTAAAGTAAGTTTGAGTAAAGTTTGTCAAGTTTGGGTAATCCAGAATTCCCTATTTAGCTAAACTTCCCAACATCTAGTCAATTACCAGAACTTTCCCAAATTTATCCAAGCTTATATGTAGCCCATCCAACCTTACCTGCGAAAAAAACTGGCAGACTATAGGTTGAAATTGGTATTGTCGAAGGTTCGTATTTGCTTTGTAATTTCCAGTTGGTTTATCGTGCTGTTCTTCATATTGGGCTTTCCTGCTCTTACTAAAACCTTCATGGGGTTGGTTGTCAAACTAGGTTTTTAACATTATGTGATCCCAATTGGATTTGGAAGATCAAACTAGCGGAAGTTAGCTGGAAATAGTGAAATTTGCACCTTTGCCACACTTTAGATCTTGGTAAATATGCCTGGGCTGCGAGAGTCACTGAGTAAAAGGTAGATTTTCTTGCATTAATGACTGAAGTGAGCGTACGGGCCCCTTTAACTTTTCAAATATGGTGGATGATATGTCATTTATGTAGGGTTGTTTCAATATCATAATCACATCATTGAGGACTTATTGGGTAGGCAACCCCTCCCAAAAAGAACCAGCAAAAGATAAAAAGAAAAGGGAAAAAAAATTCTGTTCATGCTCTGATCTTCTGTTTTCTGTCTTCCACCGCCCTTATCCTTTTTCATCTCTGTTTTGTATCACCATAATGAATAATTATTGATACATGTTACATAATTTTTGTAAAAGGTCATGTCTTCTAGGATAACACTTTCAAACAAGAAGAAGAAAACAACGTGCTTTCTCTTAAGCTTGATTAGAAAACACATTTTGTTTTGTCTTCTTGACATGTCTTATTTCTTGTTTCATTGTTTCGCTTTTTGAATTGCTTTATGTGACGTGGGGATGGAATGGGGTAATGTGTGTGGGTAGAAGGGGGGGGGGGGGTAAAATTTTCACCTTCTTGCTATTATCTTCATAATTGTTTTGAAATGGTTGTGCGTCTTTTCAATGGATATTGAGTTTGATTTATCGAAACAATCGATTTGCAATCAAGAACTCTACGTTGTACATAATGGCCCCGCCATGTGTAGAAGCTTCGTGTGCGTTGGATTGATTTGGGGGGAAAATCGGTGTGATTCCTTTACTCCACAGGTAAAGATGTCGTGTATAACTCCGGACTGGTGTAGGACTCGAATGTAGGGCCAACAAAGGCATGGAGCATTTGGGTTCCAGCTAAAGCTTTGCTGGTGGTTATATATTGTCACATATTCTTCACAAAATGCTTGTTAGCTCACCTCCAAACATTGGCTCTCCTTTTGAAAGGACACAAACTGTTCTCTTTTGGAATTGTCCTCCACTTTCTTTCAACTTGATATGAATCCACCCCCAGTGACACTTTCTCCTCCTTCCTTTGGTGACAAAGTTAAATAATTTTATCTACCTTTACCAGTTTAGCGTACATATATAGCTACCATTGTATTTATGAAATTCTAGAAGCAGTTTCCATCCTTAGTTTACAACAATAACATGAAATTCTTGTGTGGGTCTTACATTTGAAGATATTTTATACATAGAGAGCCTTAGTTGGACAAGCATCACTGGAGTTTCTATCCTTACTTTAATGATGAAAATATGGTTTCTGTTATAGGGGGTAAAAGCCAGGCTGGATAGTAAAAAAAACCCTGTAACTCTGTAACTGACAGTTGTTACTTTCATGTGGTTACTACTTACTGCTACATCATATATCATATATAGAAAGAGTTCATTAATAATGTGGGTTACTTAGGGACTGAATCCTATCATATTTTGAAAAGAGTGGCATTTTTACATGAAACTACATGAGGAAAAGCATGTCAGAACCACAGGAGTTAAGTCCTTTTCTTCCTCTTTCTCTCTCTCTTGTGCTCACTCTCACTTCCCTGTTAGTGGAAATTTGTTTTACCTAACCCCAGGACTAGCAGATACTACCAATTTACTAGAACAACTTTTTCCAGCAGTTCCCCACTCCATTTATTTTATGATTGAGAAGAGAGGATGTGTAGCAAACCAACACACAGAGGAGAGGGGGCATAGCTCACATGCATCCTGTATGCAGATCTGATTTTAAATAATGTACATCTCTTTTTATTTTTCCCCCCTTTTCTGATGCATATAGTATTATGCATGGTTGGTAATTCCAACAGCTGGATGGAATCTATCTCTGACTTAGCAAAGACAAATATGAAAACAGAATTGCAGACCAAACTGATAAGGAAATTTTTCCTGTGGCAAAAAAGAAGGAAAAAAAAAACAGAAATAGTGTTCAGAGTCAATGAGAGAAAGTTCAATCTACTTTTCTTTAATATAATCTAATATATATTTATATATATTTGCACAAGGTATTACATTAGTAGTTGTGGCACACCACATTGGAAGTTGGTCCCTAGAAATTGACATCTAACTGATCAAAACTTAGAACAGATTTGCTCTGATTTCATCACCAGCACCATCATCATGAACATCACCATTCCTTTAGGTGTGGCTAGGAAAGGAGAAAAAGAATTGAATGACTTATCTTAATGGCTTTGATTGGGTTTGTTGTTCCCTGATTTTATAAACTCTTGAGACCCACATTCCATTGCCCAAAATTGAAATCTTCTGCTTGTTTCCATTCATGATCTTCAATCAAGCTGCCCCTATATATATATATTTATATAATCTGCTTCACTTGTTCTTAAGAATCACCATGTTTGCGCCAGCTTACAAGCATGGAAACACACCTCTTCATAATGTAGAATCTAGCCTTCTGCTCCTTTGCCAAATGGGTACATTTCTTCCCGAATGCCGAGCTCTTCTTTGAGAAGCTCCTCATGAGGTTAGATTTATGGTTCTTGGAGGGTGAGCTAGGGCATGAGCTCTTCAATGAGGAGCTCCTGCATAGAGAAGATGAAGATGATTTGGTCCCTGAGGTGGGTTTTTGGGAGAAACTCCTCCGGAAAGGCGGCGACTTGGCAGATGTGTTTTTCTGGGACATGCTTCGCATTAGGGCGGGATCTATAGACATCGACGATGATTTAGCGATCCCGCTCTCTCTTTTGAATATCTTCCACTTCTTTTCTGATGATGAGTAGTAGTCAGAGTCTTCATATGCCATCTTTCTTTGTGTTTTTGGGTTCTTGTTGGGATTTGTTTTGGGTGGGTGGGTTTTTTGGGGAGGGGGGGGGGGAGGGTTGTTCTGAGAAATGGATGAGGGAATCAAATTGAAGGGAGAATGGAAGATGAGATTTTGTAAGCTGAATTGTAATTTGCTTACTGTTTGAATTGTTAGAGGGGGTTGGGGTGGGGGTATTTACAAGTATTTATATAGGGGGGTAAAATATTTGAACAGAGGAGATGGTGGTAATGTAATGCAGTAGCACTACAACTCTTCTAATATGGGTCTCGTTTACATTGAGTCTGGGAGATTAAGATGTAAACAACCTTGTCTCATTGGTCATGACTACGACCGATTCTAATTGGACCCATCATTGTATTATTTACAAGAATTTATAATTGGGGGTTGCAGGGGTTAAAACATTTGAACAGCGGAGATGCGTATTAGTGTTAAAACACAGTAGTACAACACGGGTCCCGCTGACATACAGTTTGAAGAGATTCAAATGTAAACAGTCTTATTTTATTATACATTACCGAGACTTATTCCAAAAGACCCAGAAATGTAATAGTGTTAATAGTATAATGTATTATTGGTATACTGAGTCATAGGCCCGGGCAGCACATGTCCACACTGTTTTGACCAATGCTGCTTGGGTATATGTTTTTGTAATTATACAATAATATAAAGATTAATGAGGTACCTGTATATGTCACTCAAAGCTGCTGACGTGGTCCGATTCTATTGGCATTCGCGTTCGGGGGGACATGTATTAAGTAAATATGCCATTGATGTAATCTACTTGGCTAATTTTGATACCGAGATTTCTGCGTAAGAGGAATCTTGATTAAGCTCGATGCTAATAGCTCTTTCTACGAGTTTTGGTCTCTTCCTAGTGTCATTAGGCACTTTTAGAATCAACAAGTACTCTGCATTATGCTTTTAATTAATCAACTTGCATATCAGTCTTAAAAAGTTTTGACTGATAAGATTTCCTGTTTGCATATCCATTATCTTGAACTATGATTGCAACTTTGGCATGCTGGCCTGCTTATTCTCAGTTTGAAACAAATTATTGGTGATTGATGATGATTTGCTGAGAAAGATTTGGTTAAAGTTGTATTTATGTTGAAAGATTTGGTCACTGTGTTTTTTCTCTTTTACTTTAACTTGAATTATTGACAATGACCTATGTTGACTTAAGTAATGTGACTAATTAATCACATCTGATGATGATTTTGGAATGCTCTGATTTTACAGGCAGGAGTGATCCAGAACAGGGAGATGCAGTCCATTTCCTAAAGATGATATATTTCTAACTTTTGACAAAGAAAGTTGACTACTGGACCAATGTAATCCTGTGAGTAACTTTCATTAACCAACTTTAAGTGTGATTTGATTCTTGAATTATCAACTGTTTACATCATAGTACATCAGTAATGTTAGAGGATAAAACCATTTCAAGGCTTTCATCTTCAACTGTAAGTTTAAAGTTTTGGTTGAATTGGTTTTTACATGTGGTGTCGAAGACTTGAAGCAAAGATGGAGCCAGAATTTACATTTTAGAGGGGTCGTGTGGTAGATTTAGAAGTTTCAATGGACGATAATATTAAAAATCCAATCAATTTTAAATATTTGGTAATACGGTATACTTCAAATATATATTATACATGAAAAGGTGACAGGGTTGTGGCCCGGTTCCATCCCTCGGTAACTTGGTCCTTGTGTTGAAGCTTTTCCAAGTGAGAGTTTTTAGGTTCAAATCTTAAAATTTTCATGTTTATTTATGTAAGGTTAAAAGTGTTTATATTTCATTTCAAACAAAAGAAGATTTATTTGAGGAGACACGCTAGAATATAAAATCATTCTCGATCTCTAGACCTTAAGTTTAAGTTTTTTGTTAAGATGATTCTTCGCTAGCAGAGTGAGATACAAAGATTGATATCTAAAAGGTTTGAACCTCTGATACTCCGACTCTTCTAAATAGTAGCCGTACCCGTGTCGACACGACATGGATATGGACACAGGATATGTGTCCGACACCCACTTTGGCAATCGGACACTTCTAAGTTGTCCTTGGATGATCCATAACTTGAAGCGATTATTTTGCAGGATGATGTAGAATGGGAAATTCTTATTGTTTTATGATAAACTCCATAAGTTTACTATTTATTTTTATGTTAGACTTTATCTAAGTTGTTATCATTATTTTATGAAGGAAGATTATGAACTTTATAAGTATTTAGCCTATTACAAAAATTGCATCAGGACCCATATCCATGTCCCCGTACCTGTGTCCAAATACAAGACCCTGTCCCCGAGTCTTACAAAATCAAAAAAATTGTGTCCGACCCACGGATATGTGTCCGAGTCTGACACCCATACCCGAGTCAGAGTAACATAGGTTTGAACTGAAATCCTTAGAGATGCTTAGTAATGAATGGTAAATATTTGACTTTGTTAATGGTTTTACTTTGGGAGGGGAATTTGTAAAAATATAAAAAAAAGGAAAGAGGTAGTAGTAAATCTGATTTACATGCACATGGAAGCATATGGATGGACAGACAAATTTCTTGAGTTTTAAAAATACCTTAATTGGAAGCAGAAGCACCGCCCTAATTCAAATATATTAAAACTAATAAATATAAACTTGCCTGAACCCAACTGTTCCTCCCTCATATTTTAAAACGTAACCTTATTTATGATGCCATTGACGTTCTCTCAACATGGATTTACTATGCTCAATGCTAATATGTACTATTATTATTATGGATACACTTATAGTGGTCGTCAACCATGACAACCACCGTAAGTAAAATAAATATTACTCGTACATTTGTGAAGTTTTATATTAACCGTTAGCTTTTTTATTTAATATAAATTGTAAGATATATTTTTTCAAATTTTAGTTTATTTTTAAAAATTTTAAAATAAATATTTTTCAAAATATGCTTATTTACTAGGCAAAAACTTAGAATTAAGATATTTAAATAGTAAAAAATTTCGTAAAATTTTTTAAAATTAAGAAAATATATATTATAATGTTGTACTGAATAAACAAAATGAATGACAAAGATAAAAGTTGATATATATATAGATAAACATTATTTTCATTGTGGTGGTTATCATAATTGACAATCATTATAAGTTTTTCCTTATTATTATATGTCAATTATCAATGAGCGCTTTTCCTTTTTTCCTTTTTTCTTTTTGCATTTTTTTGAAAGGAAATCAATTATGAGATTCGATTGCTCATGGATTCTTCGAACATAACTATAATTATATTATGCAGTATTTCTGTCCTAAAATTAAATTATAGTCCATGTTCAGAGCTTTTTTTTCTGCAGCAAATAAAGTATAGTAATGATATGATATGTTATGGTAAAAATGTGGATAGTGTGATTTAATATGGTACGGTGTGATATGTTGTGGTAAAATTTGTGGTGAGAATGGTTGGTGTGACATATGGGGAGGGAGAAAAGTGAAAAATAGTGAGAAAAGTGAGGAAAGAGAAAGATATAGTTGTGATAAAGTGTGTTATGATATGGTAATATGTGATGATTTGTGTTTAGAGTGATAAATTATGGTAGATACGGTATGATACTGGACAAAAGAACATAACCTTAATTTTATAGTATGAAAGAATATGATTACAAGAATTTGTTTATTTTTGTTGAAGTTTATTATTTTATAAGAGGGCTTTTGTAATTGAAAGTTTAGGTTGTTGACTCGAGTGTTTTAGTACAAAGGAGTTAGGACCATAAAATTACATAGAGGATCATGAAGTTTTTCTTTGTAAAATGGTAGCACCTGCTTGCATGAGGTGATACGGTAATTGTACAATTTATCCATAGATATAATGGTACAATGTATCTATTGATGGATGACCAATAAGTTGGGGTGGCTCCTGCAAAACTCAAAGGAGGTTGTGATAGAGTGTCGACCTTTAACCTTATGTTGCCTGAACCTACTCAATCGCATCTCAATGGGGAAGATCATGAAAGTTCCTCGAAGCACCATAATCCAGCGCACAATTTTGCGAAACAAGTCAAAAATCGCGGTCCAAGTTGCGGAAAGGAACTCTGCTTTAATTTGGCTTATTGTTGGTAGTGTACTAATGTGTTTGTGCAGTTCAACTTTGGCAAATAAATAAATAAATAAATAAGCAGAGGTAGCCGTAAAACCTGAACCCGTAGGTACTTGCCTTTACTTGACCCAAAAAACAGGTATGGGTGACAACAACGGTTAATGGTCGAGTGAAATCAAAACGGGTATCGGTACGAGTACCCGACCCGACCTGAATACAAAAAGAAAAAAACTAACGCCAATTATTCATTATAATTGGGATTTCGAAATGTGTTAATATTTGAGGTTATTGCTAATTTGTTGAGTTTTGCGAGTTAAACTTCGTATACTTAAACAAAAGAAACACACTGACACAGTTGTGATTCCTATCCGTAAAAAAATGAAGTGATAATTGTGCTTGTTTGAATGCTTCTAGAGTTTTGTGACATGGGTATCTTTAACTTTCATTTTTTCATGATTTGTTGCCCAATTTTGCTCTTTCTAACCGGAATTTTCATATGAGATTTTCTTTGATGGCTAATCTTATTATGTCCAAAATAATCCTGTTAACTTGCACATTGGGTCTAAAACGGGATCCATAATTTAAACTTCAATTATACCCGTTATACTTGCAATATCCGGTGGGTAAGGGTAAGGGTAAGGATAAAGATACTAGGTATATGTTAAATATGGGTATGGTAAGAGTTATGGTTTTGAACATTGGTACTACTCCCCCTGAATCCGTCCCATTGTCACCCTAATAAACTTAGGCTCCGTTCTTTAACACGGTTGGTGTGGTGTGGTAATAATGCGGTGCGGTGGAATTTGAAAAATTGTGGTAAAGTGTGGTGAGAGTTGTGGTAAGTGTGGTAGGTAAGGACCGTAAATGTGAAAAGTAGAGGAGAAAAGTGAGGAGAGAAAAAGGTAAGAAGATATATTGATAATGATTATAGTACGATATGGTGAAGTGTGTTTTAGAAATGAAAGAATATGGTGCAATGTGGTACCGCACTGCAACTCTATAAAAGAACGAGGCCTTAGCCATGGGCCTAGTAATTAATCCATGGATGACTTATATACTAAAGTCATAAATCAGTACTTGTACATTTTGTAAAGAAAAATTTCATAGTTTCTTGAGAAGATTACAATCCAAACCCCTTTATACTATAAACCTAAAGCTGAAAAAGCCCGACCCATTATGATTATCTCGTTTCAATTTTTCATCGCAAATTGAGGGTGAAATTACTGTCTCCTTTTATTGTCGTTGCAATTGTAATATTCATTCTTTTTTATACATGTATGACCACAATTTGTCAAACAAGTACATGGATCATATTCAATTTTTTACTTCCCAATGCTTTTTTTCTGAGTAATTTGTCATCTGACTTCCCCTCTGAAATTAACAAAGTAAAATAAATAAATAAATAAATAGAAAGTTGATCTGTTTCTTTCATTAACGTCATATTTCTTAGGATCCAAGGAAATGCATGAATAAATTTAAGTATGAATCTGACACAAGTTTTTGAAAAATAAATAGCACATTTTACAGGTTTGACCGGTCAAGCTTAGTGGTACATACTATTGATTTGTTCATACGATTTGGATTAATTCTAAAATAATTGGAAGGCTGTTGGCTGTTGTTCCATCGAGAATCCTCCTCTCCGGACGAGGGAGGACCATTTCATATCATATATATGGATGGCTTGAGATTTGAGAATTCAACTTCTGGATCTTCATTTTTGTTCAGAAACAAGTATTATTACGATAGGAATTATATGGCCCAAATTTGCCGCTTGTATAAAATATATTTGTGGTAATTAATTATCTGTACTGGTAATTAAAAATCACAGCACATAGAGGCCCGGTTCTTTTTTACGGTTGTGATGCTGGTGTGGTAGTGTCATATTTCTGCATGACAAAATACAATTCTACCATATTTTACCACAAATTACTTTTTCACAATTACCAATATAATAATATATATATATATATATATATATATATATATATATATATATATACAAAAAAAAAGGGTTTTTGGCCACAAATAATCCGTACTGAGGGGTTTGTGACTGGGAATAATCCAAAGTGACTTTAGGCCATTAGCGATGCATCTTTTCATTATTTTCAGAAGGCGATCAAATCATTTCCAAGAGAAAGGCGACGCGACCGGAAATCTCCTTTTTGGAGTGTGAAAAAACCTACTTTACGGTCGCCATGTCAGCTTTTCGGTGCCGGAAATTGCTTCTGAACTGCTATGAGAAAATAGTGAAAAAGTACAGACTGTCAGTGGCCAAAAAATCACTTTGGATTATTCTCAGTCACAAGCCCCTCAGTACGTATTATTTGTGGCCAAAAACCCAAAAAAAAAATCACCACAACATACCAATAACCCGCCACAATTACACCACAATCCGCCACAATTTCACCACATCATACCGCAGAATACCACATAAAAGAACAGGGCCTCAAGAATTGGTTACAAAGCTCGATTTTAGATTTAGGCTTTGTTCTTTTAGGTCATATGCAATGGTGAGTTGTACTTTTTACCCGGGTTCAAAAAAAAAAAAAATGCAATGGTGAGTTTAAATTCATTCATTGCTGACATGACATAAGATGAGAATGAGATGAAATTGTGTAGACATTTCAGTGGTGAGAATGAGACTCGTCTCACGAGAATCTTGCCGTCAGTCTCGCGAGTCGAGTTTGAAATCGAGTTTAACATACTAATATTTTAATCATTTTTTTTCTCTCTCCTCATCCACATCATTTTTTTTTATCAATATAACCAAATTAATTATATTATTAAATAGGATCCATTTACTTTTTAAATTAATATGAGTCAAACTCATGCTTACCATTGGGAGCTGGTTAAATAAAGGGATAAATTTTAACTCTCTTGGTAGGGGTTCACAGATTCCACAAATTTTGACTCTATAAGATAAATAAAATTTTACTTTGCCTTACCTAATTTTACCTAATGAGGCCCTGCTCTTTTATGCGGTATTTTGCGGAATGGTGTGGTGAGGTGTGGTGGAATTGTGGTAGGTTATTGGTATGTGAGGTAGATAAGGAGAGAGAATCTAAAAAGTAAAGGAAAAAAGTGAGGATAGAAAAAAGTGAGGAGAGAGAAAAGTAATGATTTGCGGTAAATATATGGTGGATTGTGGCAAATTGCGGTAGGTTGTGGCACCGCAGTTTGCCAACCGCAGAAAAGAACACGGCCTGAATGAGTTCTTAGCTCAATTGGTATGCGTTGCACTATGGTATCCCATATGTTTCACAATTGATTCTTGGGAGCAGCAACAGTCGTGCATGTCTGGTTTCCCCTATTTCCATGGGTTGGTGGACTCATTGGGCTTTTGAGATATGGAGCCTAGTAGGTGGTTCGATTTACCAATTTTAAAAGAAAATACCTTATTTTATCGTATCATTAAAAAGAATAGGATTTGACTTTTAGTTTTAGATAATTTATATTTAAAAATTTTATTCTACTCATATAATTTATTTAAAAATAAAAATAAATAAGTGATGTGATATTTATATACTTCCATTGTTGTACTTACCTTTCTTTACCTAAGGCTCTGTTCTTTTGTCAGGTTAGATTCAGGTTATGTTAGTTAAAGTTAAGATAAGTTAGTATAAGATATGATAGGAAAAGTTAGGATAAGTTTGAGTTAAGTTAGTTGTTGGGTGAAAATATTTTATTAATAAAATTTGAATTTTGTGAAATTAAACAAACAAGTTATAAGTGTTGAAAAAAGTACATTGATTTGAGATTAAAATAATATTATTTGAATTCCTTTTTTATTTAAAAAGTTGCTTTTAGTTTGAATGTATTTTAAGCCTTTTTGGGGAGTTGGGTTACTATGTCAGGTTAGGTAAGGATAAGTTAAGTTAAATTAAATTATGTTAAATTAAGTTAGGTTATGTTAGTTAGGTTTAACCCACTAAATAACAAGGTCTCCTGCACCTTACCTACACCCACAAAGAATAGGGTGCAATTATTCCTTATGTTTAGCCTCTGTTCTGTTATACAGCGCGGTGCGGTGCAATGCGAACTCAATATTTTGCCACACTTCATCACACTTTACAACAATCTTGTCAATATATCTCCTCACTTTTCTCTTTTATTTTTTACATTTTCTCTTCTCATCTATCCCTCCTACCACAACTTTCATCACACTTTACAACAATTTTGTCAATATATCTCCTCACTTTTCTCTTTTATTTTTTATATTTTCTCTCCTCATCTATCTCTCTTACCACAACTTTCACCACACTTTTCAATGATTTCACTGCACCGCACTATAACTGCACTCCACTCACCGCACAAAAGAGCAGGGCCTAAGGTATTGCGTTAAAAGGATTTCCTAAAAGTGAGAATTGCACGCCTTATGTGTCACTAGTACACTTTTAAGAATCATCTGTTGAAAATAATTTTTAAGGCCTTGTTCTTTTATACAGTGCGTTGTCACAATTTATTATTCTTCCTCACTTTACCACACTTTACCACAATCATTACCAATATATCTTCTTACTTTTCTCTTTTTTTCATTTTTCTCCTTTACTTTTCACATTCTCTTCTCACCTATCACATCAACCACACTTTTTACAATACTATTCCACATCTAATTGCATTTTTCACACCGCATCATCTTCACATTTTATCAACCACACATAAGAACGCGGTCTAAAAGGAAGGAATTATGCATTACCTTTACGCGTATATATAAGGATCCAAAAAAAAACATAATTCAATCCTTGTATTGCATAATGGTATAACCCAAAATAAACGTTTGATATGGAGAATGTAAATATCCTATAATAGTTTTATTCTTGATTTTGTTACTTGATTTGAGGTGATGTTAATTACTAGTAGTACGAAGAAACAGTAAAATGAATGGGAATAAATATGAACACATAGCTAAAGGCACATGGATACACGTGGGCCAACAGGAACGTTAAGACGTAATAAACCCTGCAGGGTCCACTCTGTTATTTTCTGTTCCTTTTTTTGATTCGTGTTCTAATTTTGACTATGAATATATCAATATATGATTCTTTTTTTTTTAATTTACTGAAAAAAAAATAAAGGACGACGACAATGCAAAAACATTTCTCAACTCCCATGCTTAGTTTTCCGCGTTGTTCCTTCCTTTGATGATAGAATTGATGGAGATGGTACGAATTTCTCCCTCATACACACGTCGCCTTCAATACTAGAGAGCGGTGTTGTTAAAAATTTGGGTTTGAGTTAAATTTATATCGGTTGATGTTAAAATGTGAAGAAGAAATTGATATATGGGTTAGGCCCCATTCTTTTATACAGTTGATTGGTTGGTTACAGTGCGGTGTAGTGGAAATTTGAAAATTGTGGTGGATTGCGGAAAGTTGTGGTAGATTGTAGTGGTGTAAATAATTGTAAGTGGGTTGTAGATTGTGGTGGTGTAAATAATTGTAAGTGGGTTGTAGATTGTGGTGGATTGTGGTGGGTTGTGATGAAATTTGGAAAGTTGTGGTACGGTATGGAACTGCAATCAACCAGCCGTATAAAAGAACGGGTCCTTAGATTGTCTCGGATAATTTGGACGGATCTATATTTAGGTAAGAATTGAGTTAATTTGGATGATAGGGAAAAGAGATATATTGCATTATTAGGTGTACTTGGGGCATGTGTTCTAGATATTATGATTGTTCATTCTTGTTAATTATGACTGATCACTGCTGATATCCTGGAACTGGAGTATGCGCTCCAATTAGTACGATTGCTCAGTCTTATTGTTATGATTATTCACTCTTATTATTATGGTTGTTCATTACTAATATCGTACAGCACGTCCTCTAGGTCCATGTAATATATATTGGAGAAATGTTATGTTTAAATATTCGATCAACCAGTCTATAATAAAATTTAGACAATAATCTTGTGATTGCATTCAGTTTTTTTTCCGGATCTGACAAATTAAGTACTCTTGTCAAATAAATTTTGTTAGCTCAAACAAGAGGAGGTAAGGAAGCTAGTGGGTTATATCACCCATGTCTTTTAAACTTTTTGTTAAAAATTGGCAAGGTAGCGCGAAAAAAATATTCCTCATATGTAAAAGAAATTTATCAATGGGTAATGTTTGTCACAAACAGTTACAGTTTGATAATCACTCTACGTCTAACCTATAAAATTTACTAATAGTTATACTTTAAACTGGAGGCTGATAAATTGTACTACTTACCTTTCATAAGGAAACACAAGTCGCCTTCAATTCAACGATAAATAAAAGTGATAATATCATAAGATTGAAGATCATGTGGCAACTACAATTGAGAAGGGCAGCTTACACTTACTCATTCTTGCCATTTATTGCTCCCTTTGACCACATTTTTCTATAGGCAAAAAATTAACGATTGAGATAGTTTCTCTCATGTTGAATATGACAAGGATACTTTTATAAAAAAAAAGTTGGTAAGCTTGGTCTTTTAAAGTTTTAGTACAAGTAGCTAGTCATATATTGTTTTGTGCCACATGGTGGGCATATTTTGTTTTTAATATTCTAGGATAATTGATCTCAATATATGACTCGTTAAGTAAATGGATCATAAAGTGTTAAAGCAAAATTATCTCAATATATGGCTCGTTAAGCAAATGGATCATAAAATGTTAAGCAAGATTTTGAGGTTTAATTTGTTAAAAATGAGGGGACCCATCAATGCTGATGGGGTGAAAAACAGGTTTCATTTTTTTTTAAAATTTTGTTTTGGGCTGCCAGTTGTTATAATGTATGAGGCTGCTAGGACCCCTCATTTTTTACAAATTGGAACCTCAAATTCTTGCTTAATATGTTACGGTCCGGTTATTTTATGGGTCATCCCTTAAAGTCAATTACCCTTTATTCTAATAGTCTTGTAATTATATTTTTTGTTGTATACCATTTGTGTAGGCTTCTCCTTTAGTGTATAGATTGAGCTTGATTTGGGCTCAGCTACTCTGAAAAGAAACAAAAACTTAAATGGGCTTAGGTGTTCTGCTAGGAAAGTTATAGTCATTTTTGAAGGTTTGAAGTTACGGAAATTGACTATGAGGTAAGACCCTAAAGCCAATTTGATCTTGGATTCCCTAATGAGTTGACAGTTTAAGTGGAAATCCAAAATTTATTTTTTTGTTCCCAATTGGTTTGCCTCTACCCAACCCTCTCTGCCCACCACTACACCAACGCCCCACCACCATCGAACGTCCGCCCACCTACGTCGGAAACTACCTCCGACCACTCCTAAACACCAATGGCGCCAGCGGACATTCAGACTACCACCCCTTTTTCTCTTCTTGAGCCCCCCCCAAAAAAAAAACCTCCTCAAACTTCGGCTAGTCCTCAGATTGGATGTCAGCAAAGGGAAACCATGGATATCTACAGAGGCGAATCATAGTTTCCCTTAGATGACATCCAATATGAGGATTAACCGAAGTTTGAGAGGGCCTTTTTCAAGAAGAGAAAAAGGGGTGTGGTAGTCTGAATGTCTGCCATCAGTGTTTGGGAGTGATCGGAGGTGGTTTCTGACGCAGGTGGGCGGACGTTCGGTGGTAGTGCCGACGGTAGTGGGTAGCGGCAGAACAATTGACCAAAAAAATGTACTTCCACTTAAGTTGCCAATTCAACCTTTTTCTTTTTCAATTTAGGATCCCTTAGTCATTAGGCAGGCACTTCATGGTCAAATTGGCTTTAGGGTCATCTCTCATAATCAATTTTCTTCGAAATTAATCTAAATGATATACAATGGTGCACTATTAACTTGTGCATATACTACCTCTATTTCTATGTAGTTGTCCATTTAACTAATTTTTTTGTCCATAATTATTTGTCATTTTACATTATTAATGTAATTTTTATAAATTTTACATTTATATTCTCCATCCCACATAATTAATGCTTACCAATTTAAGTAATTTTTTAACTTTTCTCCCTAACTTCGTTTATTGTTTTGATTTTTCCCTACTCTTCCAAAGCATTGGTTCTAAATTTGTATGGTTTCTTGAAGGTTGGAAACATGGACATATTTGCATCAGGGTTGGTGGTGGTGGTCATGACCACCCCTAATACAAAAGAATAAAATAAAATATAACAGATACCCTTTAATTTCAACCTCTAGTAAAAGTAGAACTTACGAGATCATATTAAAAAGCCTACAAATTCTCTGATATCTCTCCATCTCTAGCTTTAACATTAAGCTAGAGGAAAATTTGTCATTTATAAATAAATAGTCAACAAAGGATAGGAAAAAGACATAGACCTCCCCAAATCAAACAAAGATAGACTAAGTAACAACAAAAGAAAGACAAGAATATACACTAGTATAATAATAAAGTTGAAGGGATAATTATTAGGTGGTGCAATGGGCATTCAATTGGTGGACATATGGGCTAAGCCCATAATTTTTTAATGAGAAATGTGGACAAAGGAATGACAATTGGGCCAATGATTTAAAGATGTCACAATCAAAGCTGGGTATCCGATAAAGGAGATCCAATCCAATCCAAGTACATCGCAGTTACTATATCAAGCATCTAAATCTATCTAAATCTATAATTATAAACGTTTGGCAATATTCTACTCCATCCAACTCCCAAATAAATTGTCCCTTTTACTTTTGCACGGTCTTCAATGTCATACTTTAACTGTTAATTTTTTATGTTTTATCTTTGCAATAGTTGTAATTTTATATTTAGCTAAAAGTATTTTTCATTACAAATCTCATAATGATAGTCTTACATGATAAATCAATACATAATTTGATAAATTATTGGTCAAACTCGACAAAGTTTGACCTCATAAGTCAAACATGGACAAATTATTTAGGACGGAGGGAGTACTACTTTTATCCCTAGTTATTACTACCTTATTTTAAGGTTATTATACGATAAACCAACAGGCGTAGAAAAGCAGATACTTTTTTATAAAAAAAAAAAGAAAGAAAAGAAAAGCAAATACAACAAGATAACAAAAGATAGTTACCCTATATGGATCATGTTGTTGGTCGCGTGTAATACTGATATGATATGATAAAAATATGAATAGTGTAGTATGATGTGATATAGTGTGGTAAAATGGGTCGGTGTAATATGTGAAGAGATAGAAAAGTGAATAGCAGTGAGAAAAGTGAAAAAAAAAAGAAAAAAGATGATAGAGAAAATTATGATTGTTGTAGTAAAGTATGGTATGACATGGTAATATGTGATGACTGATAATTTGTGATTAATGTGGTAAATTGTGATAGATATAATATGGTGCCACATAAAATAATAGGGATTAAATTTAGAGATTTTATTGTTATTTTACATTGAATTGCAAGTGATTCAATAAATTTTCTCAGAGTTGTTGCTAGATTCATTACATCTCGAAAGTGTAGGTTGGTGCGCGAAAGTGCAGGTTTGTGTAGCGTCACACATGTGAGATAATGTAAATGTTAGTCAGTGTAATGTAAGATTTACCATATTAATATTTTATAGAGTTACATATAAATAAAAAAAATAATACAATTATTATTAACTTTTATAATTATGTATAAATTTGAGTAAATACATAAAAAATCATATTTATAATATATGTTTCATACAAACTATATTTTTTTTTTCAGATATCTTGTAATTTGTCAAATTTCAAATATTTTCTCCCTAAATTGATTCATTGCTTCCGATACCATAGATTGTAACATTGGAATAAATAATTAAGATAATATAAATGTTGTGGAAAATGGTTTTCATTAAATAAATATATGATATTTTAGAAAAATAATTAAAATTAGAAAATTATAAACTATTAAGTAATGTTAATATTGTCTTTATTTTTTTATAATGACTAAAGAAATAACAAAAACAATAATATTGGTTTTTCATGTGAGTTTACAATTTTACTATCTCTTAGATTTTACATTAATTAATTTTTTATATTGTAATTGGTATATTTTAATTGTAAATTTGATGGAAGAAATATTAATGAATATATATTTTAGTTGTATATTAAGGCTTTGTCCTTTAGTTGAGTTAAACCTAACTAACTTAACTTAACTTAACTTGTCCTTAATTAACCTAACCTATGTGTAGAATATATAAAATATAATAACAAATATTTGAAAAAGTGTTATATTTTATTCCATTCTTTTATATAGTTAATGCATTGTGGTAATGATGCAGTGCGGAGGAATTTGAAAAAGTGTGGTTGAGTTGTGGTAAGTAGGGCTGTCAAAAATTCAGGTCCGGGACTCCGGGTCAATCCGGGTTCGGACGAATCGGACATCGGACGAAAACTTGATGTCCGATACTCAGTTTTTTGGAACATTTTTCGGGTCGGACATATTGGACAAGCATAAATTCGGGTTTAAACCGGGTTCGGACAATAGAAAATTGGAAAATATTGTGTTCGAATTTTCGGTCAAATCGGTCAATGTAAAAATTCGGACGAAAAGTTTATGACCATACCCGCTTTTTCCGGGTCGGACTGAACTGAGTTTTCGGGTCGGACATTTTTTTGACAGCCCTAGACTGGTAAGTGGGGTAGGTGAGGGGAAAAAATGTGAAAAGTAAAAGAGAAAAGTGAAGATATATATTGGTAATGATTGTGGTGCGGTCTGGTGTAGTGAAGTGAAGTGTGGTAGAAATTAAAAAGTCTGGTGCGGTGTGATACCGCATCGTAACATACCGCTTAAAGGAACGGAGACTTATATAACACGATTGATTACAACTCACGGATACCTCTTTTCGTCACTGTTTAATTTAAATTATTTGGATTATCTTTTTTTTAATATTAGACATTTAGACCATTGTCTTTTGGAAGTTAAATTAGGGTAGAGTTATTATGAAATGAAATTTATATTTATAAGTGAAAAGGACATACTTAATTAACAAAATCGCATTTTAAAAGGAAAAAAGAAAAGGAGGAAAATATAAGCAAATAAAAAGGAAGGGCAGGCAAAAACAAAGAAAGTCACACCACTCACTTCATACAAATCCATCACTTTAGGAGTCACCTGGACCTGCCATTTTGATTCTCTTCATTATCTTATTTTCCGTACGATTCCGTCTTTTTTTTTTTTATTATAATCTTTCACTTTTTATTGTATATTAATTAAATTATAATTCCAAAAAGAAAAAGGTGTTTAGTGTTTACCTCTCATATGTCAACAAATTATCATGGATTGGGTGATGATGTTACTCTACAAAGATAAAGTAAATTAATGACATAAAAATTTGGATACATAATCTATACGTGTCTGGCTAAGAGAAAATATTTCAAACAATATTTGACTTTATGATGATAAAAATAACAATAATGTCAAAAGTTTCATTAGAGTAGAAAAATTCTATCGTGTTAAAGGCATAGGTATCGTATTATCATGCTTTTTGAATATGCTTTACAAAGTATATTTGAATTAAAAGGATTTGTAAAGGAGAAAGAATAGACAACATAATATAAAATAACATGAATTTGTATACGTGCAAATAGTAATGTTATATGCTGACAAATAACAAGGTTTCGTTCTTTTATGCGGTAGGTTGCGGTGTGGTGTGATAATGGTACATCACAATTAGTAATGTTATACCGCACCGCATTTTTTAATTTTCAACCACAATACATCACAATTATTACCAATATATGTTTTCATTTTTCTCTCTCCTCACTTTTCTCGTCTATTTTTCACATTCTCTCTCTTAACTTACCCCACCTGCCATAACTTTCATCACACTTAATTTTTCAAATTTCATCGCACCGTACCATTATCACACTAAGTCAACTGTATTAAATAACGTGGCCTAAATTATACACAATGACATGATTTATAACTCTAAACATAGCATAAACATTTTCTACTCATATTTTCCTTCTTTTTTTCTTTTATATATATCATATTAATTGGAAATCATAACATCATCCCTTTCCATTTTCTTTCTTTTTTCTTTGCAACAAAAGATATATACATATATATGATGCTTTAAATTTCGATGCAACATTAATGACAATTTTTTTCAAATTTAGGCTCTGTTTTTTGGATTGGTTAAAATCAGATTTTGATGAATTAGATTGGATTGGTTTAGATAAGGTATGGTGTTTTTTTGGGAATTGTTTTTTTAGAGAGAATGTTTTGTTTTTTTTGAATTGTGTAAAGTTTGGATAAATTTGGATAGATTTGAGTTGAATTGAATAGTTGAACTAATCCAAAGAACAGGCCTAATTTGTTTTACTAAAATCTAATTTTTGTCAAAATTTTGAAGTTGTAGATGCTTGTTTGCCTTTTTATTTATAGGATTAACATTTGATGATATCCGCTGGAACCAATTACTTACACTACACCAAGGGGGTCAGCATAGTACAATATTTACAAATGTGGCCATTAATTACCACTTTTTTTTTCCTTTAAAGAGTATAGTATTTGTTTTATAACTTTTAAATATCGCTGTATCTCATGCATAGACCTGTCAATTCGGTCGGGCGGGCGGTTTCGGGTCGGTCGTATATCGGGTTCGGGTAAATACGGGTCGGGTGTATTTCGGGTTCGGGAAAATACGGGCGGTGTATTTCGGTTTCGGGTCAACTGTAATAACCCACCCCAAAATCGTGTTTAATTATCTATTAATCATTGTAATTATTCAAATCGCGTTATAAATTTTTCGCGTTTACCTTTATTTATCTATTTATTTTATTTAGTGATATCGGTGTCAAGTCTCGTGCAGGAGATGGCTAAGGTGCCGGACTATCGGCTTAAAAGTTTACTATATACTTTTATTCGATAAGTTAAAGTATTTCAGGTTATATGTTTTACTTTATAAATTTATTTACCGAGAAACGGTTATTATTTTTCCGCCTCGATTTATATACATATTTTACCGTCCAAATTTTAATTTATTTAATTTCATTCTCTTTATATTGTTTCAAGTGGTAATTTTACTCATTTTATCCTATTTTAATCCAAGTCCTAATTTATTTTACCCAAAGTGTTACCGATTAATTTTCTTGTGTACAAATTAATTATTTTTAGTCTAGTACATTTACAATAACTTTATTTTAATTAAAGTTTCAGATTTAATTAAGGGTTATTTTAGTTATTATTGGTATTAGTTTTGGGTAGAAAATATATATATACATGTATTAATAAACAAGGGGCTTAAGTCATTTTAATTCCATTCAATTAGACAACACTCCCAAGCTCTCACCCCTCCTCTTCCTCCTCCCATCTGCCGAGCCCCATTGACCCATGCCGCCCAGTTCCGGCCACCGGCGCCGGTCACCACCGCCGGAAAAAGGTGGCCGCCGCCTCCTTCATCCTCCCTCTTGTGTTTTCATCCAATTTCAACTCCAAGGGTAATCTCTCAAACCCCCAATTTCAATTTCTTACAACCCTAATCTGAAAATTCATGTTATGTATATGTTTCTTTTATAAATTCTATCTCTTATACTCTCTAAATTCATGAATTCAAGTGTATAATTGGATTGGTTAAGTTAGGGTTTGAGTTTGGAGTATGTGCATGTGTATTTGGATGAGTTCTTGAGGTTTTCTTGTTAAATTCTTGATGCATGTGAATTTCTTGGTAAGTTGCTGAGTATTAAGGGCTGGTTGTATATGCTAAGTTTATTATTTTAGTGTTATCATGTTTAATTTGGGTGAATTAGTGAGTTTTTGGTGAAAGAGTTCAAGAACAAGTCCTTTATGTTGAGTTTGTGTTTAATCCATGGTTGCATGTGGGATTTAAGCTCTTTGATGAGTTAACTTTCAAGGTTTAATTCTGAAAATATAGTGGATTATAGCCAAAGTGAAGTTTGGTTGAGAATTAGTGTGAATTAAGGGTTAAATGTACCATTAGAGCTGAATTTAAGAACACATTAGATTCTGTTTCAATTCTGGAAATTTACAGCAACATAAAAGTGGGATTTTTGCCCAGATTTCTACTCCTTTTGATAGCTTAAGGTGTTAGCAAACCGTAGGCTTTGGAATTTCTAATTTTCGACTTGTATAGCCCGAGTTATGACCGAAACCGTAAAGGTACGATTTTATATACGAAATTTTGAGTCAGTGTTTTGAGGGCTGTTTTTCGCCCCTTTGGAGACTTTTTGGTTTTTATGGTAAACATGAAAGTTTTAGGCCTCTTTGCAAGCTTTCCGGAAAGGTATGGTTTGTAGTCATATGATGTCGGGAGTGTGAGATATGAGCCCGGGAAGAAGGGCTGTCTACTTGAAGTTTCTGCCCAGTTTACCCTTTATAAAATTCCATCTTTAAGGTTCTAAACCAAGTCAATAGGGGACTTTAAGCATTGATAAGTTATGATTATATGTTATAATCTTAGGTTAAGGTCTTAAGAGGGGAAAGTATGATTTTGAAAGCCTAGGTATGTCCTAAGGTCTTTTAGCCAAGGGTAGTGTTGTAAACACAAGTTATACATATCTTCCAATGAGTGTTAGTTAAGAGTTCAATATCTTTGGGTTGATCAAAGTTTTATCTAGCTAATGACTTCCAAGTTCTAAATAACTCTCAAGTTAAGTTTCTCTAAGTGCTCAACTCAAAGTTTATTCCTCAAACTCCTTTATTCACTCTTCTTTCATCAATCGTGACATCGACTTCGTTTTTCTCTAAATAAGTCTAGAGGAACCCTTTTTAATCTCATTTTGACCTTCAATCTTTGGTTCTTATACTTCATTTATCTAAGCTATCTTTCCAAGATTCAAGTGCCCTTCTTTGATTTCACCTTTCTACATCAATTTCCCTATGTAATTTCATTCCGGAATGCCTAATTTACTCTACTCTAGCTGCTGTCCGAACCCATTTTGAAGCCCTTCCACTCGTTTTTAGCCTCTGGTTCTATTGACAAAGTTGTAGATTATATTTTTCCCTATTCCGGGATGTACTCTTTCACTTCGTTTCGATTTTCCTAACTCAAGTTATGCTATAAACTCTATTTTCTAGACAACCTGAAATTTTATTCCTAAAGTTATTTCATTAACTTTACTAAATTTCTAAACTTGTGAATCTAATTTAGAACCTTATTCGGTTCTTCATTTCTACTTATTCTTATCTTAGTTGACAAGTTTCAAAAGCCATCTCCAAGCCGAGCTGCGCCGCCAAGGTCTCTAACGTTTCAAGGTACGTGAATTGTCCAGCTTTTACGATCTAAATTATAGTCGTAATTCATTCAATTTATGCCATGCCAAGTTTCATGGTTTACCATGATTTTATATTTAACAGTGGACCCGCATTCTATGCTTATTCTTACATTCATGTTTTAGCACTCCTGATCAGAGTGCCTTGACCTGGCCAGTGTCGACTGCTTGACAGTCACCCATTCCAAGTTTAGATCAACTTGGGCATACGCGTGTGTGAGGTGCTTGCACCGATCGTAAGGGTTCCACCTACTTTCTATCTTCATTGATTTATATTATGCATATGTTTATGTTCATGTCATGCAAGTCCTATTTTAATACCCTTCCCTTGTTTTCAAAATGAATTTAAATGCCGGCACCAAAACCGTTTTCGAACGGTTTACGTGCTGGAGGTTTACGTACTGAGTGTTTCCCCACTCACCTTTTTGCAATGTTTTAATGTTTTGTTTTAGGAGGTTCGAGCTCCCAGGGCAAGGGCAAGTCGGTTGCAAAGTAATTCAAGGTTCTTGAGGTAGTTCTCTAAGGTTTTCATCGGTCAGCAAGGGCGAGCTGGAATTCTTGGAAGTTGTTCTAGTTTTTAAAGCTATGTTTAAGTTATGTACTTTATCCAGGGGTTGTATAAGTTTTATTAGTGAAGGTTCTCAAGTTAGTAAGTTATCTTGTGGTTTTGGAAGTATCTTTTGTGTGTTGTTGCCTTGTCTCTTTTGGGAGACGGCGGTAATGCCTCGACCTAAGGTGTTCCGCTGCGCTAATCGCAGGTTTGGGTCTCTAAGTGTAGTCTTAACCTTGTGATTAAGGTTGGGGTGTTACAGTTGTGGTATCAGAGCTGAGGTTTGCTCAAGTATTTGGAGATTATAGAATCTCTTAAGTCATTAAGTCATGGATCCTAGTTTAAGGAGAAAGTTAGGCATGTGAGTATAAGCCTCTCTATGATGATTAGTATAAGTATGATAAGTGATATGTTGGGAATTGTTGATGAGCATGAAGCTTTGAATGTTGGTCTAGTATGTAAATTGTTCTTCTTTGCAGGTTTTCAAGACTATGTAAATTTGGGAATAGCTCTAATTATAGGGGAGGTGCTGCCGAAATTCTCCCAGAATTTTTAAGAAAGTTTTGGTCAGAATCTTTAAGGGGAAATCTAGGTGAAGTGAGTTAAGCCTAGTAATTTATGCAAGTGAAGTTAATGAATATAATGGAAAATTGTGAAGTTTGTCAAAGCACCTCCTTGGAAGTTCTTGAAAGTTAACGAGAAGTTTATAAACCTAGTCCCAAGTGGGATTAGTATATGATGAAATAAGTTTTAAACGTTAGTATGGATTAAAAGTTTTCAAGAAAGCCCGAAAAATGGAATAAATTATGAGGTCTAGAATTGTTAAATCGCTCATGAGGGGTTAACTTGGTTGAGTCTTGAACCTCGTCACAAATTTGTTTCTTTTATTGCAAATAGCCCGTTCATTTTGGCCATGATAAGTTTTTAAAATCTTGCATTGTACTTTGTCTATGGTATAGATGGACAACGATGGTAACCCCTCCCAAATCCGTTCGCGATGTTTATGGACCCCTCCACCAACGTTCAAGCCCAACTTAAGGCTTTACAAGATGTCCTCGACACACATTGCGCTGCAAATCCCAAATCCGAATATCATGACGACATTTGCCGAGCCCAATGCCTTCTAGCGACACTTCCCCACGAGAGCCCGTGGGATGATATCCGGGATAGGTACCGTCAACTGCTTATTCGTGGAGAACCCGGACGCCACGCATGGTGCCTCAACTATGTGGGGGCTTGGAATCAGATCACGATGGAGGTAATGATCACTCAAGCTGCACAATCCTTAGGTCTTCACGTCAGTAAGTTAGGACCTCATCTTCATGAGGTGCTAGGATTACCGGCACCTCCCAACGCGGGAAAAGCACCGGCTCACGTGTTCGCACCCCCGGCTGAGGAAATCCGTCTACACTTCTCACCGTACCTCACAGGACGTCCAATTGTTCCGAACCTATCGTCTCATGGGGAGTCTACGCCTACTGCCCAAATAGCTGGAAAAGAAGAAGAAGATCCTAGCATGGATCTATACCAAGACGAGGTGCGCCCCGAGCCCAAACAAATCAACGAGTGCGAGGCAGGGACGTCTACACCTGTCGCCCCGGTGGAGAACGACTTTGAATGGACCGCTTTGGGGCCCAGGATTCGGCACACCAAACGCAAGAGCGTTGGTCCTCTACGCCTTCGACGCGTGGAAGAGGATAGGGATCAAGAACAAGAAGGGTCTAACTCTCATGTTTAGCAGTAGTCGTCGGTGTTGACTTTTGTGCAGGTTTAACAAGGGGTTGACCATAAGTGTAGGCTAGATGACTACAAGTACATCTCGGGTGACTAGGTTTTTGCTTTTGGGTCACCAATGTAATTAGCCAAACTATGCTTATTTTTGTAACCTCCCTTATGATTATTTTGTGGAAGGGAGTGTGAGTTTGTAATTTGGAGAACATGATGTTTTGGTTTTCTCATGTTTTGGGATTAAAAACGGATGGATGTTATGAAAATTGTGGATTTATAATTATATGTATTGTGGATTCTGCAAATTACAATATATTGGGATTGTGAAAATTCTTTTGAGATTTTAATTATGTATAGATATATGTATGTGAATGATACCTAAGACTTGACCAAGGAATCAAGGTTCTATGCGGGAGCATTTGACTAAAATTTAAGTTTTACGAAAAAGGGGCTATAAAATGAGGAAATGATGTTAAGCAATGTGGGTAATAATATATTTTGTTATAATATTGTAGTATGTCGCAAAATTCAAGAAGCACGCCATCACAAGAAGAACCTGGAAATGGGACATCCGAGGGAAATATATTAGAATTGCAAGGACCTCAGCTTAACCCAGGGATGGTTAATCCTCCTGAGTCTTATTTAGGATCTGTCCCTTTTGATCCACCTCAATACCCTGACCCCTTTGGGATGCTAGTGCAAGAATTGCTTAGGCGTATACCCCTTCCATCCCCGGGTCAAGTAAGTCAGTCAAAGGAGGGAAATTTCGCAGATAGAGTGGCCCGAAGGAACCCAACCTTTTACAAAGGGGGCTACGACCACGTAGTGCTAGAAGATTGGATTCGTGAAATCGAGAAAATATTTGAAGTGGTTGAAGTACCGGAAGACAAGAAATTAGTCATAGGCACCTACTATTTGAAGGGAGAAGCGGATATCTGGTGGAGGACCATCAAGGACAAATATCAAGGGACCGCGAAGTCTTGGAATGACTTTCTAAGTGATTTACGAGCTCAGTTTTACCCTACCTCCCTTAGGCGCCAGAAAGAGAAAGAGTTTTTAGAGTGGAGTATGCTCAACAAAGATATTTCAGTTGTACAATACACCGCCAAGTTTAATGAGCTGTCTCGTTTCGCCCCGGAGTATGTTGCATCGGAGAGGCTGAAGTTAACTCGATATGAGGGAGGCCTAGCGCCGTATATCCGTAGTCAGTTATCATCCCATGACTTCCGAACAATGCAAGAAATGTATGAGAGAGAGGGTCGGAGGTAGAGCGAGTAAAGAAGGAGCTAAAGCTCTAAACCGGAAACTGAGGAACGACCAAGAGGAAGTGGAACGACAAAGGGATGACATGTACCCCAAATGTGGGAATAGTCCACCAAGAGGCGACTTCACCAAGGAATCAAATAACTCGCAATGTTAAGGAACCTGCAAGAAATGTGGCGTAACCAACCACACTATCTCCCAATGCCTGCGGTACGGAATTGTTTATGGTGTGGAGCCCCGGATCATAAAGCTGCAGAATGCCCAAGGAGAGCCCGAAGACCCGAACCAGGCACCACCCGTCCAGCACCGCCAACAAGGGCACCGCAACAAGGCTCAGTGGGTCAAGCGTACGTCATGAGCAGGCAGGAGGCAAGAAAATCGTATAGTTATTCTCGCACGCTTATATATATATGCAACCTTTGACTGCTTTATTTGATTCTGGAGCGACACACTCTTTTATTTCAACCAAAGTTGCCTCAAAGCTAAAGTTCCAAAATTTAGCCAGAACAGTAAATTATTCTATCAGTTTACCTAATGGTCAAACCATGCCTTGCTCGACTAGTTTTGTGGGTGTCCCACTCATGTTAAAATCAGAGATATTTCCCGCTAACCTTATCCAGTTAGACCTGAAAGAGTTTGATATCATTCTGGGTATGGATTGGTTGATTTCGACGCAAGCCCAAATCAAGTGTGATAAGGGGATAGTCATTCTTAAGAACGCCTCAGGCACGGAAGTCCACTTTGTTGGGGACTTAGGAGCTAACCCGTGCCCCATCATAACTTATGTAAAGGCTCGAAGGATGCTTAATCATGGGTGCGAGGGTTATCTATGTTTGGTAAGTGAAGATTCGGAGACTCCGCTCAAGATAGAAGAAATCCCCGTAGTGTGTGATTTTCTAGATGTCTTCCCAGAAGAAATTATGGAGTTACCCCCGAGGAGGGAAATTGATTTTGAGATTGAGCTAATTCCGGGAACAAGACCTATATCTAAGGCACCGTATAGAATGGCACCTGCAGAGCTTAAGGAGTTAAAAGAGCAATTGGATGATCTATTGGTTAAAGGATTCATCAGACCTAGCACATCACCCTGGGGAGCTCCAGTGTTGTTTGTAAGGAAGAAGGACGGTAGCTTAAGGCTATGTATTGATTACCGCGAGCTGAACAAAGTTACCATCAAGAACAAGTATCCCCTACCAAGGATTGATGACCTGTTTGACCAGCTTCAAGGAGCTGGGATGTTTTCTAAGATAGATTTGAGATCAGGATACCACCAGCTCAGAGTTAGAGCTGAGGATATACCCAAGACTGCTTTTAGGACAAGATATGGGCATTATGAGTTTACAGTGATGCCGTTTGGGCTTACCAATGCACCGGCAGTATTTATGGATCTGATGAACAGGGTATTCAAGCCCTATTTGGATAAGTTTGTAGTAGTATTTATAGATGATATTCTGGTCTATTCGAAAAGTCAAGAGGAGCATGAGAACCATTTGAGGATTATTCTTCAGACTCTAAGAGAGCGACAGCTGTTCGCCAAGTTTTCAAAATGTGAGTTTTGGTTGAAAGAAGTAGCATTTTTGGGTCACATAATCACCAGTAAAGGGATCCAGGTGGATCCTAGCAAAGTTTCTGTCATTCAAAGCTGGGCAAGACCTTCTACAGTTAGTGAAGTGCGAAGTTTCTTAGGCATGGCGGGATATTATAGGAGATTCGTACCGAATTTCTCTAAGTTAGCTCTACCATTGACCAACCTTCTCAAGAAATCGGCTCGTTTCGAATGGTCTGACGAGTGTGAAGAAGCCTTCCAAGTGCTCAAGGAGAGGTTGATGACCACACCGGTGTTATCCCTTCCCGAGGAAGGAAGAGAATATGTGGTATATAGTGATGCGTCCCATCAAGGATTAGGATGTGTGCTGATGCAGGATGATAAGGTGATCGCATATGCATCACGGCAGTTAAAGCCTTACGAGAAAAATTACCCCACTCATGACCTAGAGCTCGCGGCAGTGGTGTTTGCCTTGAAGATTTGGAGGCATTACCTATATGGGGTTCATACGACTATCTTTACGGATCATAAAAGTCTCAAATACATATTCACTCAGAAGGAGTTAAATTTAAGGCAGCGAAGATGGCTAGAACTTATCAAGGATTATGCTTTAGATATCCAATATCATCCCGGCAAAGCAAATGTAGTGGCCGATGCCCTAAGTAGGAAGACTCGGCATGGAAAGTCGACCTGTCTAGAGGTTCGCCCAAAGCTGCAACAAGAGCTATGGAAAAAAACATTGAGCTAGTTAAGCAGGGAGAAATGACAAGGAAGTTAGCCACCTTGTCTCTACAGCCATCTATTATTGAGGAAATCAAGACAGAACAAGTGAATGATCCGGAACTCAAGAGAATCATGGACAGTCTTATCATAAAAGGGATGCCAGGATTCCTAATTCAAGATGATGGAACCTTAAGATTTCAGAATAGGTTGTGTGTGCCTAACAGAGGAGATTTAAGGCTGAAGCTTATGGAAGAAAGCCACAACTCATTATATTCAGTGCACCCTGGAGGGACCAAAATATATAGAGATTTAAAGGAAAATTTCTGGTGGCCAAACATGAAAAAGGACATAGCCAATTATGTGAATAGGTGCCTAACCTGTCAAAGGATCAAGGCTGAACATCAACGACCATCAGGAGAACTCCGACCTTTGGAAATTCCCACATGGAAATGGGAATCAATCTCTATGGATTTCATCATGGGTTTACCCCTCACCATGTCCAGGAAGAATGCCATTTGGGTGATTGTGGACCGCTTAACCAAGTCGGCACATTTTGTCCCTATCCACGAAGGGTGGAAGGTAGATAAGCTAGCAAATACATACATTCAAGAAATTGTCCGTTTGCACGGAATTCCAAGAGAAATAATATCCGACCGGATACGGGTTCGATCAAGATTTTGGGCGCTTGCAGAAGCCTTGATACATGACTCAATTTTAGTAGCTCATACCATCCGGAGAGCGATGGTCAAACCGAAAGGGTTAATCAGATTGTAGAAGATATGTTGCGTGCATGTGTTCTGGATTTTCAAGGGAATTGGGATGAGTTCCTCCCACTCGTAGAATTTTCATATAATAATAGCTACCAGGCCACTATTAAAATGGCCCCGTTTGAAGCGCTTTATGGAAGGAGATGTCGTACCCCGTTGTGCTGGGGAGAATTAGATGAAGCGTTAGTCATAGGTCCGGAGCTTATCCAAGAGACGACCGACAAGATCCGAGTCATCCAGCAGCACATCAAGACTGCTCAAAGTCGGCAAAAGAGTTATGCAGATAGGAGGCGAAAACCTCTCGAATTTCAAGTGGGTGATCAAGTTTTTCTTAAGATTTCTCCAACAAAAGGAGTTCGAAGATTTAACATCAAAGGAAAGTTAAGCCCACGTTTCATTGGGCCATATCCGGTGATAGAAAAGATCAACCCGGTAGCATACCGAATAGAGTTACCTTCTAGTTTAGGAAGGATCCACGACGTTTTTCACGTGTCGCAGCTCCGAAAGTATGTACCAGACCCGAAGCATGTTCTAGTTGAAGAGCCGCCGCTTTTGGCCGAAGATTTAACCTTCGAGCAGCAACCGATTCGAATTGTGGATCGACGAATCAAGCAGCTACGCATAAAAGAAGTCCCATTAGTCAAAGTGTTGTGGGCAAATCAAGATACCTCGGAAGGCACTTGGGAAACCGAGGAGAGCATGAAAGAACGATACCCTCATCTCTTTTGAGGTAACCAATCACGTTTTAACCACCATCAAGTTTCGGGGACGAAACTTCTTTTTAGGGGGGAAGGATGTAATAACCCACCCCAAAATCGTGTTTAATTATCTATTAATCACTGTAATTATTCAAATCGCGTTATAAATTTTTCGCGTTTACCTTTATTTATCTATTTATTTTATTTAGTGATATCGGTGTCAAGTCTCGTGCAGGAGATGGCTAAGGTGCCGGACTATCGGCTTAAAAGTTTACTTTATACTTTTATTCGATAAGTTAAAGTATTTCAGGTTATATGTTTTACGTTATAAATTTATTTACCGAGAAACGGTTATTATTTTTCCGCCTCGATTTATATACATATTTTACCGTCCAAATTTTAATTTATTTAATTTCATTCTCTTTATATTGTTTCAAGTGGTAATTTTACTCATTTTATCCTATTTTAATCCAAGTCCTAATTTATTTTACCCAAAGTGTTACTGATTAATTTTCTTGTGTACAAATTAATTATTTTTAGTCTAGTACATTTACAATAACTTTATTTTAATTAAAGTTTCAGATTTAATTAAGGGTTATTTTAGTTATTATTGGTATTAGTTTTGGGTAGAAAATATATATATACATGTATTAATAAACAAGGGGCTTAAGTCATTTTAATTCCATTCAATTAGACAACACTCCCAAGCTCTCACCCCTCCTCTTCCTCCTCCCATCTGCCGAGCCAGCCCCAGCCCAGCCCCTGCCGCCCAGTTCCGGCCACCGGCGCCGGTCACCACCGCCGGAAAAAGGTGGCCGCCGCCTCCTTCATCCTCCCTCTTGTGTTTTCATCCAATTTCAACTCCAAGGGTAATCTCTCAAACCCCCAATTTTAATTTCTTACAACCCTAATCTGAAAATTCATGTTATGTATATGTTTCTTTTATAAATTCTATCTCTTATACTCTCTAAATTCATGAATTCAAGTGTATAATTGGATTGGTTAAGTTAGGGTTTGAGTTTGGAGTATGTGCATGTGTATTTGGATGAGTTCTTGAGGTTTTCTTGTTAAATTCTTGATGCATGTGAATTTCTTGGTAAGTTGCTGAGTATTAAGGGCTGGTTGTATATGTTAAGTTTATTATTTTAGTGTTATCATGTTTAATTTGGGTGAATTAGTGAGTTTTTGGTGAAAGAGTTCAAGAACAAGTCCTTTATGTTGAGTTTGTGTTTAATCCATGGTTGCATGTGGGATTTAAGCTCTTTGATGAGTTAACTTTCAAGGTTTAATTCTGAAAATATAGTGGATTATAGCCAAAGTGAAGTTTGGTTGAGAATTAGTGTGAATTAAGGGTTAAATGTACCATTAGAGCTGAATTTAAGAACACATTAGATTCTGTTTCAATTCTGGAAATTTACAGCAACATAAAAGTGGGATTTTTGCCCAGATTTCTACTCCTTTTGATAGCTTAAGGTGTTAGCAAACCGTAGGCTTTGGAATTTCTAATTTTCGACTTGTATAGCCCGAGTTATGACCGAAACCGTAAAGGTACGATTTTATATACGAAATTTTGAGTCAGTGTTTTGAGGGCTGTTTTTCGCCCCTTTGGAGACCTTTTTGGTTTTTATGGTAAACATGAAAGTTTTAGGCCTCTTTGCAAGCTTTCCGGAAAGGTATGGTTTGTAGTCATATGATGTCGGGAGTGTGAGATATGAGCCCGGGAAGAAGGGCTGTCTACTTGAAGTTTCTGCCCAGTTTACCCTTTATAAAATTCCATCTTTAAGGTTCTAAACCAAGTCAATAGGGGACTTTAAGCATTGATAAGTTATGATTATATGTTATAATCTTAGGTTAAGGTCTTAAGAGGGGAAAGTATGATTTTGAAAGCCTAGGTATGTCCTAAGGTCTTTTAGCCAAGGGTAGTGTTGTAAACACAAGTTATACATATCTTCCAATGAGTGTTAGTTAAGAGTTCAATATCTTTGGGTTGATCAAAGTTTTATCTAGCTAATGACTTCCAAGTTCTAAATAACTCTCAAGTTAAGTTTCTCTAAGTGCTCAACTCAAAGTTTATTCCTCAAACTCCTTTATTCACTCTTCTTTCATCAATCGTGACATCGACTTCGTTTTTCTCTAAATAAGTCTAGAGGAACCCTTTTTAATCTCATTTTGACCTTCAATCTTTGGTTCTTATACTTCATTTATCTAAGCTATCTTTCCAAGATTCAAGTGCCCTTCTTTGATTTCACCTTTCTACATCAATTTCCCTATGTAATTTCATTCCGGAATTCCTAATTTACTCTACTCTAGCTGCTGTCCGAACCCATTTTGAATCCCTTCCACTCGTTTTTAGCCTCTGGTTCTATTGACAAAGTTGTAGATTATATTTTTCCCTATTCCGGGATGTACTCTTTCACTTCGTTTCGATTTTCCTAACTCAAGTTATGCTATAAACTCTATTTTCTAGACAACCTGAAATTTTATTCCTAAAGTTATTTCATTAACTTTACTAAATTTCTAAACTTGTGAATCTAATTTAGAACCTTATTCGGTTCTTCATTTCTACTTATTCTTATCTTAGTTGACAAGTTTCAAAAGCCATCTCCAAGCCGAGCTGCGCCGCCAAGGTCTCTAACGTTTCAAGTCGTGAATTGTCCGAATTTTTACGATCTAAATTATAGTCGTAATTCATTCAATTTATGCCATGCCAAGTTTCATGGTTTACCATGATTTTATATTTAACGATGGACCGCATTCTATGCTTATTCTTACATTCATGTTTTAGCACTCGATCGAGTGCCTTGGCGCAGCGATGTCATTGCTTGTGATCACCCATTCAAGTTTAGATCAACTTGGGCATACGCGTGTGTGAGGTGCTTGCACCGATCGTAAGGGTTCCACCTACTTTCTATCTTCATTGATTTATATTATGCATATGTTTATGTTCATGTCATGCAAGTCCTATTTTAATACCCTTCCCTTGTTTTCAAAATGAATTTAAATGCGGCACCAAACCGTTTTGAGCGGTTTACGTCTTTGGAGGTTTACGTCTTGAGTGTTTCCCACTCACCTTTTTGCAATGTTTTAATGTTTTGTTTTAGGAGGTTCGAGCTCCCAGGGCAAGGGCAAGTCGGTTGCAAAGTAATTCAAGGTTCTTGAGGTAGTTCTCTAAGGTTTTCATCGACGTGAAGGGCGAAATGGAATTCTTGAAGTTGTTCTAGTTTTAAAGCTATGTTTAAGTTATGTACTTTATCCAGGGGTTGTATAAGTTTTATTAGTGAAGGTTCTCAAGTTAGTAAGTTATCTTGTGGTTTTGGAAGTATCTTTTGTGTGTTGTTGCCTTGTCTCTTTTGGGAGGCAGTAATCTCTCGGACCAAGGTGTTCACGCTTGTCGCGAGTTTGGGTCTCTAAGTGTAGTCTTAACCTTGTGATTAAGGTTGGGGTGTTACATCAACCCAACGGGTTATGATTGCGACCTTTTTCCGCTTTTTCTTTTAAAAAAATGGTCTCTAAATACTACTTTTTGTACAATATATATAACAAAATATGATTACCTTCTAGTAACGATAGATTATTGTAACTATTTTAACTTAAATTAGAGAAATAACAAATAAATAAGTTGCGCTTATAGTTTACGTTAAAAATTACAAAGAAAAATCACAAATTCTAATAAAGTTAAACTTAAAAAATTAATTTTTCGAGTCAAACGGGCGGGTCGGGTTTGACCCGCTAATTTTCGGGTTCGGTATACTTCGGGTTTAGTTGAAAAAATCGTGTTCAAAACCCAGAAATTTCGGGCGGGTTCGGGTCGGGTCAGAATCTGCCAGGTATACTCATGCACAATGTCCACTTTTGTATTGCAAATTTTCTGTCACATTTACTACCTGATTATTTGATTTGATTCTGTAAGTCTACAAATATATTTTTAAAAAATCTATTCTTTTAGTACTCACATGTATGTATAAATAATCGGTTTGGTTTTATTCAATTCATCATCATTTGGTTTTATTCATCATCGGCTTCAATGTTGTAAAATTGAAACCGTCTCGAATAATACCTGTAGCGGTTAAGTGAATCATTATGGTCATTTGATTGGTTCCGTAAGTCTATAAAATATATATACGAAAATGATAAATATCTTGACACAAGATGACTCTTACGCATCTTGCATTTTTTATAAATCATTAATGGATTATTGGACGATAATACACTGAACTTTAGGGGTATTGGACAATAATGCACTGAACTTTTTTCTTGGATTCTAAGCTTTGGGTATTGAATGATAATGCATAGCAACCAATTCAGCCGGTGGTTAACGCGGTGGCTGTTCTACTTTGAGGTGTCGTTTTTCTATTTTTTTACAGAAAAATTTTTGTCGTGTAAGAAATTACACATAAGCAAGATGACTAATATATTTTTTTTGGAAAAATAAAAAAACGACACCTCAAAGTAGGACAACCACCGCGTCAACCACCAGCTGAATTGTTCTGAGTGCATTATTGTCCAATATCCTCAAAGTTCAATGTATTAGAGTCCAAGAAAAAAGTTCAATTCATTATTGTCCAATACCCCTAAAGTTCAGTATATTATTGTCCAATAATCCATCATTAATAAAGTGAAATGTAAGTGTATTTTAAATCATTCTAAAGATACGTTTCATTATATATTTTCAGGGTTATTACAACTTATAAACAATTCAAAAATAATTATTTATTTATATTTATTTCATAAATATAAAACTATGTATAAAATGTGGATTTTCTACTATGATTGATAAAATTAGACTATTATTATATTTTTTCACCTAGCTAATAAGTATTATATTATTATAATTGATAAATATATATAATTATTAAAGAAAATATTAATAAAATTTACAAAAATGTGAAATATGAACAATTCAATATGGTTAAGAACCATCTTGAATCAAGATGGTTATCATGTATGTATATACACGTGTGTGTAGCCAGTTGCCAGTTAATTCGGGTTTGATTCATCATCGTTTCAATATTTCAAACCGGAACCGTCTTGAATAGCACTCAATTTTGCCGATCCAATGGACCGAACTTTCAAATTGGTTCGGTGATTGCTTGAATGGTTCGGTTTGACTGGCTCATAGTTTAGTTTTGCGATTTCTGATTTTTGAACAACCAATACATTCAAAAAATCTGTCCATGTAAATGCTGAATTGCTGATAATTCCACCCAAGATATGTATGTACATAGATGATGTAAAAAGGTCAAGTTGTTTTGCCAACTGAATAGCCAATCAATTCATAAACAAGTTATACAGCTTGAATAATTCCCACACCTAAAGAAATTTGAAGTTAAAGACATATAAAACTGACCAAAAAAAAAAAACTAAGGGGAGGTTAATGTATTTTTACTGATTAATTTAAACAAAGAACTTTTTATGTATTTGTGTGGTTTAAAAAAGTGTAGGTTGATAGGGGGGAAATGCATGACAATATATAGCAACTGAAGTTGATTTTGCAAAGGACATTAATCATATTATGAGCCTGAAGCAAAGCAAAACCATGACCTCCTCCAAACCCTAAAACAGTTGGATTAAACCATGACAATATATAGCAATTCATTGTTGGAAAAAAAAAATATCTATATGGGTATAGTGAACATATATGGTGTGTTTGGTAGTTTCGTGTGAAAAGTTTTCCTAGAAAAAATTGCTTGGAAAAGACTTTCCTTAAACCCTCTCGGAAAAATATTTACTGAACTTGAGAGTGAAATAATAAATCAGCTTTCTCATTTATCATGGACAATCAAACATGAGAAAATTTGTAGGAAAATTGATTAACTTTCCCGGAGAAGTTTTCACACCGAACGCCCCCTGAATTCTTTGACAAAAGTAACTATGCAGTTCTTTTTTTTTTTTTAAAGGGAAAAAAAATATGTAGATCATTAAAAATGAGATTAGAGAAAGGATTTCTCTTCATAAAAAAAGAAGAAATGAATCAGCTTCATACATAATATACCTAGTTTAGTGTTGGATATGATAGATCTGTGAGTTGAAGAAGCTGCCACAAGGTGAATAATAAAGCTGGATCAGATCTTGATCAACACAACTTAACAAAATTATATAGAGCCAAGTATTTGCTGATGCAGCATCATCAAGATTCTCAAAAAAGCATAATCCAACCTTAATCATATGTAGTGTAGAATTAAGGAAGTAATTAATTAATTAATTGTGAATCTTGATGATGCTGCATCTGCTAACACTGGCTGGCTAGCTTGCTTGCTTGCTGCTTCATTTCCCCACCTTCTATTCTTCATTATATATGCAATTTGCAGAGAGAGAAAGAGAAGCTTCAGAGAGAGAGAGAGAGAGAGAGAGAGAGAGAGAGAGAGAGAGTTAAAAGCCCACCACTATAAATGATTCATATGCTAAACTCTTAAATTTTGAACTAAATGGCAACAAAAAAAAGCAATAAAAAAAAGGAATCACTAACCTTTTATGATTGGATCTTTGAAAAAATTTTCAAATATCTTTTTATCTACATGCATGTGCTTGTAGGTGTGTAATAATCTCTCCATTCCTCAATATAGTTATTTTAATTAAATTATTATTTTTTATAATATTTGTCATTTTATAATTTCAATATAATATTAATGACAATTTTCTGAATTTATCTCTTACTTTTATCATTATCAATACAAGTATATAACTAAAAGATAAATTTATCTATTAATTTTATCATTTTAGATACTATTTTCTTTAAATCTGATCAAAATCCAAATGTGACAATTATTAAGAACCGGAAGCGTATGTTTTTCCCCCTCCATATATTCACACATGGAAATTTGAAGTCACATGTATCCCATATATAATAATATAATTGTATTTGAAAATGATTATTGGATTTAGTTCATCTTTTTGAGACATTGCATGCTAGCTAACCAACAAATTATGTTTTAAAATAGTTATCCATTTTATTAGGCTTTTAAAAAATCAATGAATTCCACTTGGGATAAAGGATATAAACTTCATATCCAAAAAATAAATACATCCAAGAAAAATATTAAAGCAGATATGGAATGTAAAACTTTTAAATTTCGAATTAACCAACAAGCATTAAACTACAAAGGAGATTAAGAGAGTGGTTGTAAAGGGAAAATGCAATCAAGTTTAGTTGAAAAATAGTGTAGGAAATAAGGAAAATACGAAGAGTTGAGTGAATATATATATGACAGAGGACTCAAGAAAAGAAAGATCATTATAACCACGATATTTTATATCTTATGATAGTATTGATGTCTAATGTAATCCACATATATATAGGGACGAAAAAAGAGGAAAGGAGCGTAAAGATACCAAAGTAAAATGGTGTAAATTTATGTATCGAAATCCTAGAGGTTATTAGGGAAGATAATGTGATTCTAATATTTCTTCTCCACTACAACAATAATTGAGACTTGTACACTTGGCAATACATATGACATAGAAATAACAATTTTTCAATGGGGTATATGCAAAAATTAAGGACCACTAAACTAATGCATAGCTTTCTTTGCCGACTGTGGCAAATTCAAGTCTTTAAATTGCTCTAAATAGGCCCATGGTATATGCTTTTTCTCATTAGTCATTGCTATTGTTTCTATGGGGACAACTCACTACTCATATAGTTATATTCCATTGTCAACACCTTTACCCTTTTTTTCCAATTTGTTTTGCTATTACTATTTACTACTATTACATAGTCATAGTGATAAGAAGATTCTCTAGGTAGCTAGTTATCCCATAGGTGTAAATTATAATTGACCAATAGGCATGCCTAATCTTTTCATTGTTTTTTTTTTTTTAAAAAAAATTGAACGCTAATATACCGTATTTTGGAGGTGTTGGGTAATAACGCATTTGAAATTGATTCTAATAGTGGTTGACTCGTTGATCCTACGTGGCGTCAAAATAATTAAAATCTTGATTAAATTAAGGAAAATTGGATTCTAGTAATTCATACTTTTGACAATTGGAAGATAATAATCCCAAACTTTTATTTGTACCCCCACGGTCCCAAAAAAATAAAATTGCATTTTGTTTTTTGGTAGAAAATCTACCTCCATGTTCTAATTTGAAGTTTTTAAAATTTTTAAAATTTTGTAGTTTTTTTCATTCATGCCCTCAAAAAGGTTATAAAGTATAGTCGGTAAAAGAATTTTTAACTATTTTTTTTAGTCCAAACAATTATTATGATTTTTTTTAAATAATAAAAGAGGGGGAATCATAAAAATTTAAAAATAAATCTACAAAAATTGGAACAAACTTTGTAAACTCACAAAAATCATGAGAATGTGTTGTGTTAAGTTTGGAACAAACGGAGTACAATATTATTCTTTTGAAACCACCGTGGTACTACCTCCGTCTCATATTGTTTGTCCATCAAACTATATTTAAAAGTCCAATGGTTATGGGAAATGGGGTGAAAAATGTGTAATGTACCAGAATTGCCCTTACTTTTCTCATGTGAAGAAAAATAAAAAAGAAACAAAAGAGTATTTATTAGGGGTATAATAGAAATTACAATCATTGGAGTTGTAAAATGGACAAACAATTTGGGACAAGGGAGTTAGGTAGATGGATAAACAATTTGGGACGGAGGTAGTATAAAAGAATCCATGGGTCAAATAAGAAAAGTAGTAGTAACTTCATTAAGTATCCCCCATTAAAATCTATGGGTTGATGGGGGATAATTAATAGTACAAAAATATATGGGTTGATTAGTGGGAAATTAAATACATCCCATTAAAATCAATATTTGAGGTTCATTTAACAAATATTAAGGATAAATAAGAAAATTAGTAATTAATACTCCCTCCATTCCTCAATAATTGTCACATTTGAGTTTTGGGAAGATTTCAAATAAGTAGTATTGAAAATGATGATTGTATTGGAAATGATAAAACTAATATATAAATTTTTATTTTTGTTATATATTTGTATTGGTAATGATAAAAATAAGAGGTAAATTTAAAAAATTGTTATTAATATTGTATTGGAATTGTAAAGTGACAGATATTATAAAAAATAAAAAATTAGTTAAAGTGACAGATATTGAGGATTGGAGGTAGTATGTCATTGTATTTGTAAAGTGACAAATAATATGAAATGGAAAAATTATTTAAAAATTAGGTAAAACACGAAGGTAGTATTATCAAAGCAATGGATCACAACATTGTCTCCATTTTAAAATACTATCTTCATTCTTTTGGTAATATTAAAAAACTTAAGGATAGTTAGTAAGAAAATTATTTAAATATCCTTAATTAAGATCAATTTTTGGTGTGTCATTCAATTAATATTATGGATAAAATAAAAGAACGGTAATTAATATCATTATAAAGTAACAGCTAATATAAAATGAGAAAAATTAATTCAAATTAATTCAAATAAAAAAGAACAGATGTGTAATTAATTTTTATGATTTTTGAGGTTCTCTATCTCTCACGTAATATTTTACCAAAGTTATAGTATTATGTTTTTTCTAATAATAATATTTCAATATGATAAATTTATACATATTAAAAAAGATTAATGCTTTAAATTTCTATTCAAAATTCTAAGCAACAATTAAAAAGAAACTACTCAAACGAGAGAATATTGATTTTGACTTTTGAGACCCCTTGGTCAACGCCTTTTCTCCCGGCTAAAATTCCCCTAGGGCACCTGCAAAATGTCGGTAGGAGTTAAATACTCTATATTTTTTATTTCCTCACAGGGAATTAATCACACTAATTAGTACAACATTGATTGGTTGATTAATTCATAGCACCTTAATTGCCAACAACACACCTCATCATCATAATCATGCATGTGAATGGGATCCTATATACTCTCTTCGTTCTTTGATACTCCCTCCGTTTTTCAAACTATCGTTTGAGAAATTGTGTTAAAAATTTTGTTATTGATTAAAGATTGACAATAAAAACCGTAAATGACAGATAAAAAGAATGGAGGGAGTATTACCTAATGTAATTTCTTTTCAATTATTTAAAGTTATTAACATATTTTAAAAAATCACAAAAAAGATATAAAATTTTATAAAATTGACAGTTACCCACAAAAAGAGACAGCTAAACATAATAATAAGCAATATAATGTCACAAAAACAAACTGAAATACAAGCTTTAAGACGACATGTATCAAATATAATTATATGACCAACGAGACATCCTCAAGGATTCAAGTGCTAGTCAATCTCACAAATTTGAAACACGTTCAAGATCAGTCCTTCAAATGAACTTTTTTTTTTATCTTCTATATATTCTTCTTAGAATACTTTATTACTTTCTCTTTATTGCACCGCTCTTCACCATTCGGTTTTCTCTTCATAAGCATGATGATCCAATTCCTCAACCAAACGTCAAAAACCAGCACCAAGTTTGCTTGGTTGATCATTCCTAACACCGATGCTTGCCAGATGCGTTGTGTCCAATCACAATCACGAAAGAGATGTTCCACCGTTTCCCCTTCTTGTCCACATAATTGACAATAATCCTCCATCGCATTGGTCTACTTCTTCCTTTTGCTATGTAGCGAAAGTGCATTTTGGTGTGCTCTCCAGAGCAGTAGCCTACGCTTCTCTGGGATGTTTAGCAGCCCTTTTTTTTCCAGAATTTTATAATTTCCCCTTCTGGTGCAGTTGTCCCTGAGTTTAGTACGTGGTTATACCAGAGAAGAAAATAGCTTGTTTTCATCGAGTAACTCCCTTCTTTAGTTAACCCCTAGAAAAAGGAGTCCTCATCTTCTGTATCCCTCAATGGATATGCTAAGATTGCTTTCGCAGTTTTCTCAGCAAAAAGGCTCTGAATCATTGTCACATTCCACTTCCTTGGGTCTCCTTGTATTAGATCTCCGACCTTTTTATCCAACCATTCTTGCATATTAATTCCTTCCTTGAGTTGAAACTCCTTTGTTTTGACCCATTTGTTGTCCAGAATTGTTGTTTGCCTTCCGTTTCTGACCCTAATCCTGATTCTCTTTTTCATCTTCTCTGCCGCAGCTGTCAAGCTTCCCTAACCCCAGGATCCATTTTTCCTTGGATTTTCAGCAGCTACTATTAGTGAGTGTGTCTTATAGCGTACTTTATAAAGTTTCCCTATCAAGGAGTTTGGGTTGTTATGCACTCGCCATACCTGTTTTGCCAACATAGCATCATTCATCAATTCTGCTTGCGAATTCCAGACCTCCCATACCCTTTGGTGTGGAAAGCTTCTCCTTTGTCGCCCAATGGGCACCATTATTGCCCGAGCTTGTCCACCAAAAAAAGTTAACAGTAATTGAATCAATCTTCCTGGTCATCACCTAGGGAATCTTGAACACTAAGAAAACATGTTGGTGCAAAGCACTCAGTACCGAGTTAATCAAGACCAACCTTTCCGCTGGAGATAGAAGTGCAGCTTTCCAGTAACTCAGCCTGGTTGTAGCGTTATCCACCAGAAACCCCAGTTGTGTTGCTTTTGACCTGCGGAGGATAGGTGGAAGGCCTAGATACTTATTGAACCGATCCTCCACCTTGTAGCCAAAAATGTTTTTAGACTCTCTTTCTCCTCCAATGCTACATTCGGGGACACCATTAGCTGTGATTTAGCAATGCTGATCACTTGCCCTGATGTCTTACAGAAAGTGCCCACAATGTTCTTCTGTTCAAGGCAACTTCCTGCCTCCGCTTCTGTAAAGAATATTAAATCATCAGCAAAGAACAGGTGTGTTACTTCAGGGCCGCCTTTAGCCACTTTAATACCCTTGATCTTCCCCATTTGCTCTGCTTGCAAGTTTGTTGTCAAAACATCTAAGCACAAAATGAAGATATAGGGCGACAATGGATCGTCTTGCCTAAGCCCTGCCTGTGGGCAGAACGGTGGTGAAGGATTCTCATTCATTAGGACAGAATGCCTCATTGTACTTATGGATTCCATGATCAATTGAACCCAATGTTGTTGGAATGCTAGGTTCTCCAAAACCTCCTTCACAAAATCTCATGTAATCCTATCATAGGCCGTATTCATATCCACCTTTACCGCTGCCAGTTTCCTTCCTTGCTTTTTTCCTTTAATAACGCTGAGGATTTCATGTGCCACTAAGCAACTCTCCCCGATCAATCTTCCTAGAATGAAAGCATTATGTGAGTCATCAATCAACCCTTTGATAATGCTTCGCAACCTATTTACCAAGTATTTGGACACCACTTTATAAAGGACAAGTTCGGGCAATCTACAAATGAAGCTAGATTTACTAACTTCTCAGTCTAGCCTCTCTATGTATATTGTAGGAAAACTTTCCTTTTTCTTTATATGAACAGGTCGAATTTAATCGGGTTAGAGGGGTCTATCTTCAAAGCCACTCTAGTTAGAATTAAGATCATTTTTTTTCAATTGGATTCAAGCCTTGATCGCTTTTTTTTTTCTTACCTCGATTTAGATGGAATTTGCCTCAATTTCAAACCTCATTGCCATCTTTAGTGGGACGCACAGAGTAATAAATTGGATTTATTGTAAGAGCATTATCGATACTTAAAAATTGAAAATTCTATTCTATGTACAAATTGATAAATAAAAACAACATTAATTGTTATTGTTACTTTTATCTTTATCTATAATTATTTCTTGAAGTTAACCTCAATTCCATACAATTAATGTCAATATCTGAATAATCAATGTCATATTATACATAAACCAACCGTACCAATTTGAAATTCATTTTCAAAATGTTGTGTAGATGCTATTGGTGAAAAAATATGATTGATTCTCGATGATCAATAGTAATTTTCAGTAATGAGACTCGTCATAGATGGTGACATCAAAAAGAGATTAATTACGTCATTGATGATTTCACAAATACGCATAATAAAACACACCGAGGCATCTCATAATTGAAATCAATTAGGATAATTTGTTTTATAAATTTAAAGAAAACAGAATGTGAATTTAAAGGAAAAGGTGGAGGTCGTTGTTTGAAATTGACAAACAAATAAATGAGAAATAAATTGCCAGGACACATCCAAGTTTATTATTGAAAGTGACATTATTTTTACTTATGAAATCCTAAAGAATAGATAAAAATTGAGATACGGTTCCTATATTTAATTATTTGTTGTTATAACTACTTTCATAAAATCAAAAATATAAGAAATGATGCAATAAATTTATATATTGTGCGGGACTACCTTGGCCGAGTACACAAAGCTGGTGCAGGCCAAGCTAAATCTCAATCCATACTAAAGACGGAAGCTTTAGCCCTTGGGATTGGCTTACAACAAAGCTATCAAAGCAGGGTTTTCAAAAGTCCAAATTAAAAGAGATAGCTTAATTCTCATACAAGTTATTGAAAGTAACATTCAGAGTCCTTGGTAGATTGAATTGTTAGGGATATCAAGAACATCTTAACCACCTTTGTAGCTTCAACCTAAAACATATTTATCGATTGGGCAGCAAATTGGATGGCCAATCAGGGTCACAATCATTCTGTTTTAACTTTATGAAATTCAAGCCCCTCCCCCTCTTTCTCTTTCATTGTATTCGCTAATATCTCAGGACGTGATAATGCCTTGATAGAAGGATCCCCTGAGAAAGTTATTAAATTTGTTTACCCTATGAAATATATATATATATATATATATATATTAACATTTAGATCCGTAATATAATTAGATTGCTTAATTACTTGAATTATAAAAGTTACGGCTTGTTATTTTCATATTATTTGAAATTGAGCTTATATAATTTTACTATCAATGTTCTCAAAAAAGAAAATAATAAAATAAAAATTTTACTATGAATTGAATAAATTTGTGAGAGCTCTTTGCATAGTTTTAAATATGAATTATGCACATACTGTTAGGTCTTGACTTGTTTAAAATTTATTCAAGAAAAAGCGAAAAGGAGAAAACCTTAATTTTGTGTCATGTTTTACATAAAACACTAATCAAAATGTTAGAATGATCGATGCCAAATAGAAAAAAAGGTAAGAAGAGCAACATAAGGGAGAAATATGAAAAAGAATGAGAGTAAAAGATTGAGATTGTCGTTATGCAATTTAGGGTTTGTAAAGTTCAATGATAAATGGTATACATAGTAAATTTTACCTTTGATAAGTTTAGGTAAAGAAAAAGGCGAAAAGGAAATAACCTTAATTTTGTGCTATGTGAAAGAACCCTAGAGGGAGGGGGGGTGAATAGGGTTACTGAACTTTTCTGCACAAATCACAACTTGACAAGGACGTTAGGTTCTCGGTCTAAACAGACTGAGAACTTCCTTTACACAGAATAGAGATAGAATGAATAAAGGGCAAAATATATAAACTGAATAACCTCCTTTATTGCACTGATCAGAAAGATAACCTAAGGCAAAGGACCTTAGGTATTATAGAGAACCAAGCGTCTTACAATGGACGCTTCTTATTTTCGACAAGGGCCTTCACAGTGAGGAATCTCAACTGCGTTACAGAGAATGACATTTGCAGTAGTTATCGTATCAGCACTGAAATCCCAAAGGCAAATGTCCTTAGGGTTTCAGACAGACCCAGACTTCTTCAATCAATTTCTGGGCAATTACAAGTTTCTCAGAAATTCTCACCCACCAAAATCGATTTGGTGTTTACACAACTCAAATCCTAATTCCGTCTAGGATTCAACTACGAAAGCCTAACACACTCTAATTCCGTTTAGATTTGCTAGCACTCTCACACTCGAAAAACTCACTCAAACACAAGACACTTCTTTGTTTGAACGCTCGATAACTTCCGTGGTATCGAATGCCTTTCTTCACTCTGGATGCGTCTATTTATCTTGCTGTGCTGGGTCTTATATTCGTTGGAGATAGTTTCTGTCTTTGTCTCGATTTCCCTTTGCAGTTTTGCTTCCAACTTTGGCGAGATCTTCTGAGGATCCTTTCCATTTTCTTCCTTGATTTTGTTCTGCAAGATCATATGTAAGACCAGTCAACTAGTTTACATAATATCAAAGGAATACGGAGATTCTTGCTAAAAGGAACGACTTCCCTGATTGATGGTCATCACTTGTCTTTCACCTCAAAACCTGCTGTGCTGCGTCAACGTCCTTCTGGGTGTTTGTCGTAGGCAAACGTCCTTTGCTTCATTTTCAAATGTCGCAGGTAGACGTCCTTTGCTTCATTCTCAAATGGGGTTTCTTCACTATGTTTTACATAAAACAATAATCAAAGTGTTAAAATGCTGTCAAATAGAAAAAAGGTGAGAAGAGCACCATAAGGGAGAAAGATGAAAAAGAACGAGAGTAAAAGATTGAGATTGTCATTATTCAATTCAGGGCATGTAAAGCTTAGCAATATTTTATTTTATTTTTTTTACATAGGCAAGCTATTTAATCCGTCGAGTTTTTATTTTAGTGGAATAACCTAATAAGCCTGTAATGGACGGGAAACATGAGTGTTAATGACCCAAAGTTGGGTCCCACTCCTGCCCACAGCGTTCTCCGAAAAGATAAGAGAGAAATGCTCAGATTCAAACCCTGAAGATTGAAGGGTCACTAGTAGAATACATACCAATAAACGTCTGAAAATTGGCGTCTCTTTAAACATCAGACGCTAAACAAATGAAAATAAAATTAAAAAAAAGATATATTACAAATGGGCTTCTGTACCCCATAAAACAGACGTCGTTTTGAAAACGGCGTCTGTTTTATGGGGAATAGACGCCCATTTCGATTTCAAATAAAAAAAAACAGCCTCTGTTGTCTGTCAGTGTTCTTGGCTGTTGTGCATCGAAGTAGGCGTCTGCCTTGCCTTGAAAACAAATGCATATTTTTGTTTAAACGAGCAAAAAAAATAGGGTTACCATAATCTGCCATTTTCGCCGACGAAGAGTAAGAAGAAGCGAGAGAGAGATTGAAGAAGAAGCTTTGCACGCCGCTAATTCAACAAAAAAATCAGGTAATTTTATTAGTTGTTTTTGTTTCAGATCTGTTATATTATGATTAATATTATGAAAATTGATTAAATAATAAATTAAATATGATAAAAACTGAATAATTTGAATTTTTGTATGTTTGTTTTGTTTTTGTTGAGTTTAATTTAAATTGAGTGGATATAAGTCGAAAAATTGAGTTGTTTTAAATAATTTGTATGAATTGTAATATGTTTTGGATGTCGAATTTGAATTTTAAGTGTGAAAATAGGGTTTGTAATGTGGAATTATTGAATTTAAATATTGTTTGTATGTTTTATATTAGTTTAATTAATTGCATGTATGTTAATTTTAGTTTAGGTTTTAGTTTTCGATTTAGTTTTAGTTATAGTTTTTAATGTTGAGAAATATAATTATGTTGATATAGGTTGAGCAAAATATTGAATTTTTTATGTTTTGTGGTAAATTTAAATATGAATAATTATATTTACTTTGCAAAAAAAAAATGTAATAATGCATGTAAAATATGTTTAAGTTGAGCATTATGATAAATATTAATATGTAATACGAATTTTGTATGTTAATTTAAATGGCTTAATACATTTGTTGGAAATTATAATGAGTTTCGATTGAGTATAAAAATATTATATTTTAGGATGATTTTTCAGGAATTGTATTGTCGATTTAATTAATTAGTTAATAACATGTGTACGTATTATATTTTCAATTATGAATATATTTAGTTTAATTTGTAGCTTTAATTTGATTTTACAATTTAATTTGTTTAGTTATTAAATTCATGAATAAAAAATTACTATGGCTTAATAAATTTGTGGAAAATTATAATGAGTTTCGATTGAGTATAAAACTATTTAATTAGTTAGCAATATACAATTAGCTAGGAATACATATTTAGTTTGTATATAAACTATTATTCAATTTTGGTTGAATTTATAATTTAATTTTTTTAGTTAATAAGTTAATAATATTAAAAAAATTATTATATATAAACTATTATTCAATTTGTACATATACGTACGTAGTAAATATAATTATAAACTATTTATAATTGTTTAGTTTAGTTAATAAGTTTATAAGTATTAGTTGTCATAAAAGGAGATTGAGTTTGGATGATTTTGGTTGTTATTTGTAAGTGAGTTAGCCTTTAAAGTTGGTTGCGCGCGGAAATTTGCTGCTAATTAATCCAACCTAAGTGCTAGCTTAATTACTCATAACTCCAAATGAAGACATAAATTTATAAATAATTATGTCACGTACATCCATTTACTTACATAAGTACTCAACAACCAATAGTTACATAATTAGTGAATAAGTTATTTATGATGGCAATTTAGAGTAGTAAGTAGGAAAATTTATATTTATAGTATCTTAATGAGAATATATATATATGTCATAAAAAGAGGTTGAGTTTGGATCCTGTTAGTGTCCAACGAGTGTGTATGTTGTGATATGATAATCTATGGCTGAAAGGAACTTTCATGAGGCGTGTTGACTCTCCTTTATTCGTCTGGTTCCCAAAAAGCAGCGCAATCTTCCTAAGTGAACTTGCACGAGGTCTATATAGTGCTCTGGGAGTTAAAAGCGTCTCAGATTCGATACAATGGAGTGTTTCTATTGCGCAGCTTGAGGGGTAGCAAGACAAGGTGGGTTTGAAAGAGAAGTTTGTAGTAAAGGGTCTAATATATAGAAATCCAACACCATTTCTATTAGACCCTTCACTATAAGCTTCTCTTTCAAACCTACCTTGTCTTGCTACCTCAATCGCAATAAACACTCTAATATCGAATCTGAACACTTCTAACTCCGGAGCATATATAGACCTCGTGCAAGTTCACTTGGAAGATTGCGCTTTGCTGAGAACCAGACGAATAAAGGAGAGTCGGTACGACTCATGAAAGTCTTTTTCAGCCATAGATTAACAGTTAACAAACACACTCTCTTTGGATAATAACATGATCCTCTTGCCTTGTGACATAGCTTACTTATTGTTGTCATAAAAGGAGGTTGAGTTTGGATGATTTAGGTTGTTATAGCGTATACGATTATAATTATGAATTTAGATACAAACAGAATAATTTATTTTCATTATTTTTTTTAGTACTGAGACGGATAAATGTTTATTATTAATTAAATTCATGGTGGGCTTGAATAATAGATTCACGTACATTATGGACGGGCCCCCACATCGTCGTTGGATGTACGAGAGGTTTGAACCGGGTAGGAAGGTTATCAGGGCTGAATGGGCTGCTGGGGTAGCTATGTGATGGAGGTCCTCCATCTGAACCAGCATCAGGAGCAGCAACGACCTCACCAACATCAGCATTGAGGCCATCATCAACCACATCAAACACTGACATCCAAGAGTGCTTTATGATGGTCCAACAAGTCATGAGGTCGTCCAACAACAGCAGCATCATCACCCAACGACCAACCGGTGAGGCTACTTCTCAATTCCATATCTTTGGATTGAGGTCCTCACCAGATGCTTTGAAGACTTCACTCTAGAAGCTGAGGACTTTCGGCTAAGTGAAGATGTTTGCGATTCGAGGTCCTCTATGAAGACATCATACAGGCTGTGAGGATATTCTAGTTACGTGAGGTGATTCTGCATTGAGGTCCTCCACGAACTCACCTTCAAGCCGTTGAGGTCATTTCCACTGTGAGGTGATATAACCGTTGTTGTAATAAAGCGCGTTTGTTAGAGTTATTTCATTTTATTTCCTTTTATTTTGAAGTTATCCAATTTGTAATGAGGCTTAATTAGCTTGCTAAGTTAGTTAAGTAGTTTAATGCTTAATTAGTGAGTTTCTTGAGCACGGGGAAACCATTAATCATCTAGCTCAACCCTAGCTTTATATAGCTTGTAATCGGCAGCTTGAGGTCATTATCTATCAGTGAAATTAATAGCATTTTGAGTGCCTTGATTGAGCCTCTTGTTTGTGAGTGACGTTAAACTCTCATCTCAGTTAATTCTACTACGATGCAAGGATTTGGCAATCCTTGTGGTGGGTGTAGAGCTTGGTAATCTCGGTGGTGGTGTATGCAGATCCATTGAGGTCATCCAGTCCATTGCCCTTGAAGTTCTAGCTGTGGTGTGCCTGTATCAGCTCGAGCCTCAAGACTATCTCTGGTTACTGTTTGATTGTAAGTTTGTTCATCCGACCATCATTTTATCATCATCTATTCATCCATTTGTTCATTGGTGTTCATACTCTGTTTTGCAGGAGGTTGTAATTGGTTTTCTGTGTGAGGTCTGTTTTGGGTGTTTTGGTGTTTGATTCTATATTGTGAGGTCAGATTGTGTGTGACATGTGTTAATGTGGTGTACTGTGAGGTCAATACTCTGATCTTAGGGCCTTGCATACATCATAATTGGTATCAGAGCTGAGTAACATCTTGGAGGAAAGTCTGTTTGTGTTATTTGTGCACTTTATAATGCCGGGCTGTAGTAAAACACCTCAGGAAGTAGCAGAACAAGCCTTGAGGGAGAAGGAGGAAATGGAAGGGAGAATGAAAATTATGGGTGAACAGTTGCAATATTATATGAGGTTGCACAGGAGAGAGATCAATAGAGAGACTGATGTGGAGTCTGAAGAAGAAGAAGAGGATAACCCTTTTAGTGAAACTGGAAGGGAAGGAGGAAGACCTAGATATCACAGAAGAAGGCGGTATAACAGGAGGTCACCTAGAAGTAGTGTTAGTGAATCCAGGAGTAGGAGTGAGAGGGAAGAAAGGAGGGGAGAAAGAAGAGTAGAAAAGTTGGATTTCAAAATAGATATTCCAGAATATGGAGGTGAGTTGGATCCTGATGTATTTTTGGATTGGTTGCAAATAGTGGAGAGGGTTTTTGAATTGAGGGAGTTGTCTGATGAGAACAAGGTGAAGTTGGTTGCATTGAAACTGAGGAAATATGCATCTACATGGTGGAACAACTTGCAAAGAAGGAGAGAAGAAATCAATGAGCCTAAAGTCAGTACATGGGTTGAAATGAGGCAGAAGCTCAAGGAGAAATTTCTACCTGAAAGTTACATGAAGGAAAATTATTTCAAGCTTCAACACTTTGTCCAGGGTAGTAAATCTGTTGAGGAGTATACCAAGGAGTTTGAACATCTGCTGTGGACGTGCAATATGAAGGAGAATGAAATTGGACCTATGTGAGGTACCTTGGAGGTTGAATGAAAGCATCGAAATGGTCGAGTTGCAGTGTATAATTCACTTGATGAGCTAAGTTCTTTGGCTCATAAGGTGGAGCAATGAGAAGAAGGCCCAAAGGAAGGAGTATGGAAGCAAGTACCCAACCAAACCTATCCTCAAACCAAATCCTATAACCCACCTCAAAGAACCTATCCATCCCCACAACCACAAACCGGATATCCGGCCCCTAAACCACCTCAAACACAATCCCAAAATCCCCACAAAGAACCCCAATCCCTACCAATCGACCATTCCACGAGGAGGTGCTTTAGATGTCAAGGTCTTGGACATCTAGCCTCGAATGTCCAAAAGCAGAAAGCAGTGACCTTAGCAGAATATCAAGCAACATTTTGTTGAACTGAGTCGATTGTTGAGGAGGAGCAGTATGATGAACTGAAGGAGATCTGTATATGATGAAGAGGAAGTTGAGGCGGACACGATGAAGGTGAAATGTTGGTGATCGGAGGATCCTTAGCGATCTGACAATTGATGAGGAAGGCGGCGGAGGAGAACATTTTTCACACAAGATGTACGGTCACGAGGAAGTTCTATTCCTTGATTATTGATGGAGGCAGCTGTACAAATGCAGCCTTACAGACTATGGTGCAAAAGCTGAGTTTGCAAACCTGTCCTCATCCAGCACCATACACCATCCAGTGGTTGAGTCAAAGTAGAGGTATCAAAATCTCATCTAGATGCCTTGTGAATTTTTCAATTGGTTCTGTTTATAAAGATGAAGTGTGGTGTGATGTTATACCTATGGATGTTTGTCATTTATTGTTGGGAAGACCTTGGTTGTTTGATAGATCTGTTAACCATGATGAAGAGCCAATACTTATTCCCTTAACCTAAACCACAAAAAAATTGTCCTCACCCCACTGTTTAATCCCAGCTCACAAAAAGAACCAAGAACCTGATTGTTGAACCATCCCTTGATGTGATCTTACCAGCTGAATATCATGAGTTCTATGAACAGAAGGAGTTACTTTTGCTTGATCTTGATGAAGAACCAGCCTCACAAAATGAGCCAGCCCCACAAAATAGCCATCCTTTATTCCAACCCATCCTAAACCAGTACCAACATGTTTTTCCAGAAGAAATGCCACCAGGTTTACCCCCAAAAAGAGACATCCAAAATAAAATTGACCTCATCCGGGATCTATTTTACCAAACAAACCAGCCTATAGAATGACCCCTGCTGAAACCTATGAGATCCAGAGGCAAGTTGATGAATTGTTGGAGAAAGGAATGATTAGAGAGAGCTTGAGTCCTTGTGCAGTGCCAGCATTATTGGTCCCTAAGAAAGATGGAAGTCAGAGGATGTGCATTGATTGTAGAGCCATCAATAAAATCACAATTAAGTATAGATATCCTATTCCAAGATTGAGGATATGCTTGATGAGCTCCATGGCTCAACTGTGTTTTCAAAGATTGATTTGAGGAGTGAATATTACCATATCAGAATTTATGAGGGAGATGAGTGGAAGACAGCCTTTAAGACTAAGGGAGGTCTGTATGAGTGGTTGGTCATGCCTTTTGGTTTGACAAATGCACCTTCAACATTTATGAGGCTTATGAACCAGGTTTTGAAGCCTTTGATTGGGAAGTGTGTTGTTGTGTATTTTGATGATATACTCATTTATAGCCAGTCCGAGGAGGATCATGTGAACCACTTGAGGAGTGTTATGGAGATTCTGAGTAGAGAGCAGCTGTATGGGAACCTCAAGAAGTGTCAATTCTTCACCAGCCATGTTATATTCCTTGGTTATATTGTGACGTCATAAGGAATTCAAGTAGATGAGGAGAAGGTCAAAGCCATTAGAGAGTGGCCTGTTCCTACATCAATCCAGCAGATAAGGAGTTTCCATGGTTTAGCATCATTCTACAGGAGGTTTGTGAGGAACTTCAGCACCATTTTAGCTCCCATGACCGAGTTAGTGAAGGGGAAGAGCTTTACTTGGACACCAGCAGCAAAGAAAGCTTTTGAGGAGGTCAAAAGACAGCTAACCTCAGCCCCAGTTTTGGCATTACCTTATTTTGCCAAAGTCTTTGAAGTGGAATGTGATACCTCAGGCGTGGGCATTGGAGCCGTGTTGACTCAAGAGGGAAAACAGTAGCTTATTTCAGTGAGAAACTCAATGAGGCCAAGAGGAAATACAGTACATATGATAAGGAGTTCTATGCTATCATCAGAGCTTTGCAACATTGGAGGCATTATCTGATTGGAGCTGAATTTATTCTGCACAGAGATCATGAGGCCCTCAAATTCATCCAGGGGCAGCATAAACTCAACACTAGGCATGCTACTTGGGTGGAGTTCATGCAGCAATTTCATTTTGTGATCCATCATAAATCTGGGAAGCTTAACAAAGGAGCTGATACATTGTCCAGGAGGTATTTGTTGTTGCAAGTTTTGGATGCAAGAGTGCTTGGTTTTGAACAGTTGAAAGTTTTGTATAAGAATGATGAAGATTTTGGAGAGTTGTACCAGAAATGTCAGGGACATCCTCAAAGTCTATACCACATAGACCAGGGATTTCTCTTCAAAGGAGCAAGGTTATGTATTCCAAGGAGCAGTTTTAGAGAGTTGTTGATCTCTGAAGTTCATGGAGGTTGCTTGGCAGGACATTTTGGCATTGAGAAGACCCTTCTTATGTTGGAGGAACATTATTGTTGGCCTAAAATGAGGAAGGTTGTTGAGCATTGGGTCAAGAGGTGTGCTACATGCCAGATTGCAAAGAGTCATAGCTTACCTCAAGGGCTATACACACCTTTGCCAGTTCCAAACACTCCTTGGGAGGACATCAGCCTAGACTTCATTGTTGGTCTACCAAGAACTCAAGGAGGAAAAGATTCAATCATGGTAGTTGTGGATAGATTCAGTAAAATGGCTCACTTCATTACTTGCCATACCACCTATGATGCTGTGAGGGTGGCTGAATTATATTTCCAGGAGGTTGTGAGACTCCATGGTGTTCCCAGGAGTATGGTGTTAGGTAGGGATGTCAAGTTCCTAAGTCATTTTTGGGTTACTCTTTGGAAGAAGTTGGGCACCCAATTGAAGTATAGCACAACTTGTCACCCCCAAACTGATGGGCAAACAGAGGTCACAAACAAGACACTTGGAACACAATTGAGGTCACTGATATCCACAAACAAAACATGATGGGACACCCTCTTGTCTCATGCTGAATTTGCTTTCAATAGAGCACCATCCAAGGCAACTGGCCTTTCACCATTCAAGGTTGTCTATGGTAGAAATCCTATAACTCCATTGGATTTATCTCCACTAACAAATTCTGTGAGGTATAGTTATGAAGCAGGTAAACATGCAAAGGACATCAAGAAGCTTCATCAACAAGTCAGGGAGAAGATCATCAAGTATTCTGAGCAAGTTTCTACATCAGCAAACAAGCATAGGAGGAAGATTGTTTTCAATCCAGGAGATCTAGTGTGGATTCATATAAGGAAGGATAGATTTCCAAGCAAGAGGAAGGGAAAGTTGACCCCAAGAGCAGATGGACCTTTTGAAGTGCTTGAGAGGATTGGAGACAATGCTTACAAGTTAGACCTTTCTGAAGACTATGGAGGCAGTGCTACATTCAAAGTTGCAGATTTGAGGCCTTACTTTCCAGAGCATGAAGACCTTCCAAGTTTGAGGACAAACTTTCCTCAACCTGGGGAGGATGATGGAGGTCCTCCATCCGAACCGAGATCGGGAAGCGGCAACGACCTCACCAACATCAGCATTGAGGCCATCATCAACCACATCAAACACTGACATCCAAGAGTGCTTTATGATGGTCCAACAAGTCATGAGGTCGTCCAACAACAGCAGCATCATCACCAGCAAGACCCGACCAACCAGTGAGGCTACTTCTCAATTCCATATCTTTGGATTGAGGTCCTCACCAGTGCTTTGAAGACTTCACTCTAGAGCTGTTGAGGACTTTCCAGCTAAGTGAAGATGTTTGCCAGTTCTGAGGTCCTCTATGAAGACATCACTTCTGGAACTGTTGAGGATATTCTAGTTCTGTGAGGTGATCCTGCATTGAGGTCCTCCACGAAGACTCACCTTCAAGCTGTTGAGGTCATTTCCAGCTTGTGAGGTGATATAACCGTTTGTAATAAAGAAAACGCGTTTGTTAGAGTTATTTCATTTTATTTCCTTTTATTTTGAAGTTATCCAATTTGTAATGAGGCTTAATTAGCTTGCTAAGTTAGTTAAGTAGTTTAATGCTTAATTAGTGAGTTTCTTGAGCAAGGGGAAACCATTAATCATCTAGCTCAACCCTAGCTTTATATAGCTTGTAATTGGCAGCTTGAGGTCATTATCTATCAGTGAAATTAATAGCATTTTGAGTGCCTTGATTGAGCCTCTTGTTTGTGAGTGACGTTAAACTCTCATCTCTGGTTAATTCTACTACAGTAGCAAGGATTTGGCAATCCTTGTGGTGGGTGTAGAGCTTGGTAATCTCAGTGGTGGTGTGTCTGTATCCACTGAGGTCATCCAGTCCATTTCCCTTGAAGTTCTAGCTGTGGTGTGCCTGTATCAGCTCGAGCCTCAAGACTATCTCTGGTTACTGTTTGATTGTAAGTTTGTTCATCCGACCATCATTTTATCATCATCTATTCATCCATTTGTTCATTGGTGTTCATACTCTGTTTTGGAGGAGGTTGTAATTGGTTTTACGTGTAGTGCTGTTTTGGGTGTTTTGGTGTTTGATTCTATATTGTGAGGTCAGATTGTGTGTGACATGTGTTAATGTGGTGTACTGTGAGGTCAATACTCTGATCTTAGGACCTTGCATACATCACTATGTTTGATCAATTTGCAAATAGTAATTCGTATGAGTTTCCGAGGACTGGAAAGTATCGGTGCCCATGTGTGAAGTGCAAGAATAAGAGTGGATTTAGTCCTGATGAAGTTAAAGAACATTTGTATAGGCGAGGGTTTATGGAACAATATTGGTGTTGGACGAGCCAAAGAATGGGGTGACTTTGATGATGAGGATGGCAGTGGTGACGATGCAGAAGGTGACTGGGAACCATCTGAAGGTAGTCCTCCGAAAAACGAGAAACCGAATCAGCCACCGTTCATCGACAGAACGGAAGAGATGATGAATGATTTCATTATGGAGAATGAGGCGCCTAATGCAGGAGCTCAACAATTTTATGATATGCTTCAATCTTCTCAACAGCCTCTGTGGGAAGGGTGTGCGACCCATACTGAGTTGTCCACTGCCGTGAGGCTGATAAGTCAGAAGTCGAAGCACAATTTGTCGGAGCAAGCAATGAACGATATCATGGAACTGATGAGCGAGAGCTGTCCCCAGCCGAACCTAGTGCCTAGAAACTACGATGATGTAACGCCCCAACCTTAATCTTGTGATTAAGGTTGGGGCAACCTTAATCACAAGATTAAGGTTGGGGCGTTACAGATGAGTTGAAAAAGAAGGTTAAGAAGTTGGGGATGGGCTATGAAACAATTGATTGTTGCCTTAGTGGATGCATGGATCTACTATAAGGACGATGCACATCTCACTGAATGTAAATTTTGTGGCCATCCTAGGTATAAGCCACAGAAATTGCCAACCACGACAAAGAAAGGCGTCCCATACAAGAAAATGTTTTACTTTCCCTTGACGCCTAGGTTGCAGCGTCTGTATGCCTCGAAGAATACGGCCGGGCATATGAGATGGCACACGGAGAACAAGCGCGAGGAAGGTGTATTTTGCCATCCGTCGGACGACGCCTCATGGAAAATGTTCGACATCGTGCATCCAGACTTCGCGGGGGAATCGCGAAATGTAAGGCTGGGCCTGTGTACGGATGAGTTTAGCTCGTTCAACATGATAGGGAGGTCTTATTTGATATGGCCGGTTGTAGTTACTCCTTACAACTTGCCACCTGAATTGTGCATGACAACACCGTACATGTTTCTCACGTGTATTATTCCAGGTCCGAAGAACCCCGGAAATAAAATTGATGTCTTCCTCTAACCCTTGGTGGACGAGCTGAAACGCTTATGGGTTGGTGTTGAAACATACGATATCACCAAAAGACAAAATTTTAACATGAGGGCATCTTTGATGTGGACGGTGAATGATTTTTCTGCCCTTGGCATGCTTTTTGGGTGGAGCACGCACGGTGCCATGTCTTGTCCTGTTTGCATGGATGGTTTGAAAACAATTCGTCTGAAGCATGGGAGGAAAGCCTAGTGGTTTGACTGTCACCGACAGTTTCTTGCTAAGGGGCATGCTTTGAGAAGAAATCGAAAGGCATTTCGAAAGGGGCACACTTGCCCAGATAGAACTACCCCACCGTATAGGAAAAACGGTTATGAAATCTATGAGGAGGTGAAGCACTTCCCCAAGGTGACTACCCATGGCGACTTTGTAGTCCCGGGATTCAGAGAGAATGCTCATAATTGGAAAAAACAAAGTATCTTTTGGGAGTTGCCTTATTGGAAGGATCACATGGTTCCACACAACTTAGATGTGATGCACATTGAGAAGAACTTTGTGGACAACATCGTAAACACGGTGATGGGGGTTGACGGCAAAACGAAGGATGATGGAAATGCAAGGAGGGACGTGGCGGACATATGTGACAGGCCAGAACTCCATCTATTACCCGGTCCTAACAGTAAACCCCTACAGCCAAGAGCCAAATATGTTCTTCCTGAGGATAAGTGAACGGACGTTTGTAACTGGGCACAACAGCTTCGTTTGCCGGACGCTTATGCTTCGAACTTCGCGAACTGTGTTGATGCATTAGGTAAAAGGTTTCAAAACTTTAAAAGCCATGACTGTCACGTGTTCATGCAGACATTGTTACCTGTTGCGTTCCGCGCACTTCCCGATGATGTGTTGGAGCCACTCGTTCAGTTAAGCCAATAGTTCAAGAGCCTGTGCTCCACAACATTGAAGCACAGTGACTTAGTCCGGCTTGAAAAAGAAATTCCCATAATAATATGCAAGCTGGAGACCATATTTCCACCCGGCTTCTTTAACATAATGGAACACTTGCCCATTCACCTGGTTCAGGAGGCATTCTTTGGTGGTCCTGTTCAATATCGTTGGATGTATCCCTTTGAGAGGTATTTCGGGTGGTTGAAGAAGAAAAAAACAATGGTTGGCGGGGAATGGCAAACCAAAATTGATTGTCGACAACGAGATTTGGGACAAATTCATTGCTCTGTGGGAAGACCCCAAATTCGCTGAAAAATACAAGAACATGAGCAGGGCAAGGAAGATGAACCAAGATAAGGGCCCACCATCGCACACAAGGGGCCAGTTTCATTCAGTATCGTCAGAGAGAAATTGGTAAGTTAATAATGACTTTATTTATATACATACAACATCGCACATATATATGGTTTAATTTAACATTTAATTTATATATGCACATACGTACAGAAAGAAAAAAACGATGGAAAAGACCCTAACATATGGGAACAATTCGAAGTGATCCATATGAAGCAGGGCACCAATCAGTGGGTGCACGACAGTTCGAGCAAAGGGTAAGTACCTTCATCATTCAATATTTAAGTTATTATATACGTGCGTGCGTAGAACATTAACATTAACTTTAATTCGCTTATTCCAATTACTCTTTCTTTGTATCGACGGAGGCGATGCATAGTGATTATGAATCGCATAAAAGGGAGATGGCGGCAAAACGGAATCTGATCAAGATGCTCCCATTATGTCTGAAGACGAGTTCTGGTTAGACAAACAACTACAAAGTGGGGGACACGTCGTGGGCATGGGGGTTGTGGGGGAAGCTATGAAGACGCAGTTCCCCCACATCGCATCAAGGAGACGTCCACAACGTCGTAAAGACTCCGATAGCGTTGACGTACGAGCCTCGATTACGGAGTTGAACAGAGAGCTTTAGCGTCGACTCGAGGAAGAAAGGCAACAACGCGAAGAAGATAAGCGTATATTGCAGGAAGAATTCTAGAGACAATTACAAGAACAACGGCGCCTATCTGAAGCAGCCATGGAGGAAAAAGTGAGGCAACAAGTAATGCAACAAATGTTGCAAATGCAAAGAATGTACCAACAGCAAGCAACTCAGAGCTGGCAAGCCCCTTTCCTCGCTGGATCGTCCTCTGGAAGTCAAGTTCCATACACTGGACAGCCTCCTCCACCGCCGCCCCGCCGCCGCAATACTTCTCGCCGGACCCCCGTCTCTCAAACCCCACAACCTCAGCCCACTGTTCCTCCCGAGGACTCGTTATATGCTTACCCAGGTAAGCATATTTTTTCCATTATCACAAAATTAAATTACTTACACATTCCAATAATTTCTTAATTCATTTTGATTGTATTTCATACCGTTCCAAATTGTCGGTGTATCCCAGGAAGCCAATACCTATTCCATAGCCTCGAGGAATTGACACAAGGCCACACTAAGGGTGATGATGACAACGATGGGGAGGAGAGCGAAAGTGATAAGGACGATGCCGTGTGACATTAATCATTTTGATTGTATATATAATTGACATTGTATGAACATTTAAACTCTTTCTTAATTATACATGCGTTCGTACTTATTAGCTAGTACATTTAATCCAAACATCGAAATATTTTTCATTATGTTTGCGCACATACGTACAAATTAATTAACTTAATTAACATATATATATATATATATATATATTTAATAACACGTACGTACACATGAGAATAATTGTAATTAACAACATAATTGACAATGAAACATATATATATATATATTAAATTATCTAGCTAGATATGCATGATATATTTAGCTTATTACACTAAAAATAATTAGAATATAATTAACAATAATAATAATTAATAATTAACTATACCTAAAAAATGTATACATACATCATAATTAGTTATAACTAAAATTAAGAATAATAGTAATATTCTCAATAATAATAATAGTATTAATAATAATAATAATAATAATAATAATAATTATATATAATATATATATTAGCTAGCCACAAGATCGAGCATTTTCAAAAAATATACAGCCAAAAATGGCGTCTGTTTGGCCATCAAACAGACGCCATTTTGGCTGTTGTAGACGCTGAAATTTTGTCATTTAATTCAGCTTTATAAATATTGTAATTTATTTTGAGTTTATTTTATTTTGAATAATTTAGAAAAATGCCAAGAATTTTAAAATGCAAAAACGATGAAGAATATCCCCAAAATCAAACCAAATCAAATCCCTCTTTTATTTCATCCTTCCTCATTCTTCCAAATCAAATAAAATCAACATTTATTTGATTTTATCCTCCCAATATTTTTTCATTCACCACCATAAATAAATCTACCTCCACCACTATAAATATACCCTCATTTCCACTCTTGTTCGACACCTCAAAATCATCCTAGGAGTATTGACACTAGGTGATTTTATCTTTCTTCTCCTCCCTCCTTCTTCTTCTTCTCATCATTATCATCTTGCATTCATAATCTTGGTATTAACTTGAGGTTAGTATTGTTTTTTTTCATCTTATTTTATTCTCACTTTATTATGATGTAAATCCAACTTAAATAATAATATTGATGCTCTAATAAAATTGACTAAATGTTAACTTGTAAATATTTATGCTTATGTTCTTTTATTTTATTTTATTAGTTGCATTTATTTGTTTTACTTTATTTTTTGCATTTAATCATCTTATTTGTATGCGCTAAATAATATTGATTAATCTAATTAATTCTCCTCTTCTACTCTTTTCTTTAAATTAATCGATTTAGTAGAGTCCGTTCTTTGAACAGGCGAATTCGAGGGTTTTTACTTTCGAATTCGTAACCTTACCCCCGGATCCGAATCTCATGGTTCGTGGTTTATGGAGTTTAAATTTGAGTTTATTAATTCTCATTAAAAATTAATTGGCGACTCTTTTTATTTTATTATTTTGATTCATTTGAACATCATAATAAAATGTATTTAAATCCCTTCCAAGAAAAGACACCCCTTTCGATTCGCCGTACACCGCGAGGGATAATGGGGATTTTCCCGGGTCCCACAAATGGCGACTCCACTGGGGACTTACTTTAAGAGGGTAAAACTTGAAAAGCCGGTTTTTTAATTTTTGAGTAGAAAAGGAGAAATTAATTTTTGTAATTTTTATTATTTAGTTAGGCATCGTGCATACGGACCTCCATCTCGGTTTTTATAAATCGGGATGAACCCAAAGGTACCGTCCAGGTTAACCCATTTTTCCCTTTTGGGTAAAGTATATTTCCGACTTCAAGGAATGAATCTCACATTTCAAGAAGTTCACAAATTGTTTTCCCACTCATGAAGCACTCCAAAATTCTTGGGATTATGAATTTACATTTTCCCTTTAATTTTGTGAGAAACACACGGGTCACATTACTATGAACTCCATAGAATTTGTGGCGCGTGAGAGACATGAGTATGTTAGTTTTTAAGTACCCGACCTTAAACCTTTGAACATAGAACATTGGTTAGGTGCATTACCCATTTTGTATGCTATGTGCATTCTTATTGTGAGATGTGTAAATTATGTGCTATATGCTTTTTTTTTCTCTTCTTTTTCTTTTTAGAGTCGATCTCTTTGTTTTCCCCCCAAAGTATTGCTTTAGCTTGGGTAATAATCAAACAAAAGTTAAAGAAGACCTAGAGGTCTCGCTTTGGCCCAAATCAAAGAGGTTTGATTAAGCCCAAGATCTTAGCTTGATTTTGTCCAACCCTTGGTTGTATTTGGGCCTAAAAAGGGTGTATCCGGTTGTTATTTGAATTCGAGTTCATTAAGGCTTTAATGTTGACTCAATCTTATGACAGCCCGACGGACCTTCCCCGTACATAGTCTCATCTTAGGCTAGAGGTCATCATGCAAGCCCAAAAGTGGGTGAGTTTATACCAAAAAAAAAAAAATCATTCATCAATCATCATGTAGGCATTGTTTGTATTAGGTTGTCTCATATAAATCACTAGGTCCTTGGGTAGGTCAATGTCATGGTTAATTTTGAGGTTTATGGTTTCCATACAGGCAAAATAGGACCCAAACAGCAAAGACTTAAGTCCTGGGCTAGAGTCGGATCTCAAAGGTTATCAAACTTCTCACCAATCTCATTCACACCACCAAGCGCAAATCCAGGTGTTTATAAAAGGGCTTAGGCCAAGATATGCTAGCTTGATGGAATGCCAATTAATCCCAGACTTTTCAGCTCTAAGAAGCTGGGATTAATAGTGGAGGCCAAGATAGAAGAAATGCTCTAATCCGGGAAGTTGTCACTGCCAATCGCAACATAGAAACCTAATTTGAACTTGGCTTACTACAGAGTCAAACGGGGTCTTTCCAAAACCCATATCTGCAAAGATCAATTAGGCGATCCCCTCATGTTGCGTCTTTTCTTTTCATGTCAATCGTCTTCATTTTCAGAGTTAGTTGGGACATCTCCCAAGCAAATTTTTTTAATGTATTCATCTTGGCTGCATTCAATAAAGATAAAATCTTTCATGATTATGACTTTCGTCTTCCCCAACCCTTCATTTGCTTCTAAACTGTTGAGAAAAGAATCTTGTGCTTGCATTCTTGATTTGAATTTAAGAGCTCACTCACCCATATGACCGTCGAAGTCTGACTCATCCCTCTGCTCACACTTTCCATTCCATCTCACATCTTGAACACACCTTCTTTATGCTGTTGCACCCTACCCCGAGTCCAAGGTTAATAGAGAGAAGAGAGGCTAACTTCACCGCCAAAGCGAAGTTAGGCAAAAGGAGAGATAAATAAAAAAGAGCGAGGCCAACTTGAACACTCATCTAATAAGTTGGGCAAAAGGAGAGGTAAATGAGTGAAAATTAAGAGAAGAGAAGCTAACCTGAACACTCACTCAACAAGTTAGGCAAAAGGAGAGAATTCAAAGCGACCAATAGTCTTTAAAAGTGAATCTCACAATCAAATAAATCATGCAGCTGAAAAGGACATGCCTATGATAGAAGGTTTCCACCCTTTACCACCTACATCATCACCACCTTCATTCTCACCTAGCCGCTTTACCTACATTATTACCTTCTCGCACCATCTTCTTAACCACCACCACAAACCTGGTCATTCATTTTATGACCATCTCTTCCCTAAATCCACTTAAGCCAACTAATGTGTTGCGGGTGATAAATATCATGGAAAAGAGAAATATAAATTGGGTTGTCGAGTTCAAAAAAAATACAAAAAGAAGAGAAAGAAAAAAGCAAGAATAAGAGGCAGTCGTCGGTTTACATTGGTCACTCGCACACATCCCAAAACCTTCCTGTCCAACCTTCACACATATCATTCCCATTAAACTTTCGACCCATCTCGAAGTCCTTCTTGAGGCATCAATCAAAGTTGCACCTGTTGAACTACGACTGGCCTGATTCCACAATGGATACGTAGGAGAACCTCTTTGAGGCCCGACCGCTGCAATTCACTTTAGAGAAAATCCATCATCAAAACATTTGGTCTTTGAGAGATAGAATAAAGAGTGGCTAGCTCGAAAACCTCACCAGGCGAGCTAGGCAAAAGGAGAGGAAACCTTGGTCTCTAATGACACTGACAAGCTATCACATTTCTTTCACCAAAGCACACCCACCTTTTCCCATCAGACTTGGATCACCCTTCATACCTAAATTCATCAAACCATAGCCATTTGACCATCTCTTCCCTTATGAGATAAACCTTCGAGACATGGTACTTCGTCTATAGACCAGTTCATCCACCTCCATCAGTTTGAACCTTTGTCCATCGAACTACCCATCCATTCACCACTTTGTCCAATACATCTAATCGCTACCCTCACCGAACCATTCACAACCTTATCTCGCCCTCTATTTGGACATGAGCTTTCACTATCTTTTCCATCATTCCCATTTTCACCCCATCATCTTGTGAGCTCTTCTGATTTGGTCATTAATGCATGTATGAGATTCGTCAGTTAATCCTTGCTTTCAGAACACCTGAGTGAGGGATAACTCCTTTAGCAGAACAAGATGTCAGCTGCATCAGAATAAGGCGTTACTTGAAGGTGACACCCACCTAGGCAATCATTCTGACTCACCTAAAGACGCTTGTTCACTGATACCGGGGGCTTGCTCATCACTCGATATCCGCATCATGGAAACTTACGAGGCAGTTCGACAAGAGAACTCATCATTTTCACTATTTTTGTCTTGTCCTGAAACTCACTTCGAAATCACTCTTGACATTTAGAGTTTTTGATTTCATTTTCCTTATTATTTTTTTTTTCCTGGGGAAAGTGGGGGTTGTTCATATCGCATACATGCAGCAAGTCAATGTGCATTTTTAGTTTTTTGTTTTTTAGATCATGTGCATCTTTCATTTTAAGTTGCGCTAGTTTGCATTTCAAGTCACATCAATTCGTTTTTCATTTTGAGTCATGTTAGTTTTCTAGTTTTTCCCTTCTTTCTTCTTGAATGAAATAAAAAAAAAAAAAAAAAGGAGTCACACCATGCATTAAGATTAGGGCTGCATAATAGAGTCTTGTATTTGTACATAAGGAAGTCTTGTATTTGTAGCATAGCATGCATAAGCATAAGACCACATTTGCATTCCTCTCTCTCTCCCGCCCGAGCCTCAAAAGAAATAAAGTTATGAAAGTTAGAACTCAAGCAAGCTCGCTTGGAATCTTGATCACCGTCGGACGTATCACCAAGAAGCTCCAAGGACGCTATCAATAAAGAAATTATTGGAGCTTTACGAGAATTAATTTGAAAAATAAAGGAATTTTGGACGTAAATAATATGAACTTTGGGGGTATTGGACACCAATAATACAGACTAATTTCTTGGACGCTAGTAGTACCAACTATCATCCCATTTTCCCCCAGTAATACGCCACCGAGTTGGTTTAGGTTTGACTCACCGGAAATCCGACGTGGCACCCATTTTCAATACGTGGAAGGCTAAGCATGTGCCAAAAAAATTGACTATGAAAAAAATTTGCCAACTCAGAGGACACCTCATCTATTGACTCCGAACCACAATTGACTATCAAAAAATTGAAATGGAATGCTGAGCACGTGAAGGAATTAGAAAGAATTTGGAAATGATTTTGAAAATTCTCCTCCCCCTTTCTACTGGAATGAAGCCCAAAATTTGCTAACATTAACTTTCCACTCACACTTTTTAGTTTCACCCACACTTTTTATCCAAAATTAATCATCCCCTGAAAACTTTCTCATATTGCTTTCAATCACTTTACACCCAAAATGTGCTAGCATTAATCATCCCCTGGAAACTTTCTCCTATTTCTTTCAATCACCTTTCTCCCACTTTAAATCCACCTCCTCTTTATGTTTTCTCACACTACCCAACCAGCCATTGTTAATTGTCATCACCATTGTGGAGAAGGCAGCCCCCACCATTGCAGATCGAAGAGTTCTTGGAGAGCAAAACGTCAAGTCAGATTAGGGTTTGAATAGTTACATGTTATGTTTTTTTAGTTTTGGTCATTGCATTTGTCATCTTTTATAAGGTCATTTGAGGAGTTTGTGTCACTTGAGGATGCTGATGAAATGTGATGTTACGTTGATGTCATTGTATTGTTGGTTTGCTTGGTGGTAAACAAGAATAGAAACATTAGTTCCTCTGTTTGGTCACGCCACCAAAATTACACCATCAAAAGGTGGTAAACCTATTTTAATACACAACCATTAATTCCTCTATTTGGTCACACCACCAAAAGTACACATCAAAAGGTGCTTAAACTTGTTTTTTTACACAACCAAAATCACACCACCAAAAAGGTGCATAAACTTGTTTTTTTTTTTACACAACCAAAATCACACCACCAAAAAGGTGAGCAAACTGTTGTGCCACTAGATTGGCCTAATCAAAAGGTGCCATAATTACATATGATAATTGGCCTAATCAGCCATAATTACATAATATCAATCCAAAATGTGCCACTAGATGTTGGCTTGTAGGAATCTTTTGGCAGTGGCATGTGCTTTATGTGACTGAATTTTGACTCAACATATGAGGGCGTCGTGATGTAGTTCCCCTTCCCCTGTTTACCCTTCTTCTTACAATAGTTGTTGCACTTGGCCCAACACTGGTTGAGGGTTCAACCTGATTAGTAGTCCCCGTTGAAGTCATCTTCCTAGGCCTTCCTCTGCCTCTCTTTGGTTGAGCTGGAGTAGTTGTGGTAACTGTATTCTTCTATGGACAGGTGCGCTTGTTGTGATCAGTCAAGTGATAGATTGTGCAGCTCATCTCCCTCCCATGTCTTGTAAGTTTCCCCTTTTTCTTGGGATGTTCATGAGGATCTCTTCTCCTTTTTTTCCTTGGTCTTCCAGGACCAATCTTTACATCTGGAGGGTCCAAGGGTATGTTTTTTTGTGGCCAATGTTTTTCCCCAATACATGGGTGTATAGCACTCTCATATGCCTTCATATACATCTCCCTCTTGAAGTATGGATGAATGAAGTTCTCTGGGGGTTCTTTAAGCCACACAGCACAGGAAATGGCATGGCAACATGGGATTCTAGTCAAGTCCCATTTCTTGCAAGTGCAAGTCCAAGCATCCATGTCAACGTGCAAGTTGTCAAGACCATGGTTCACTTCAAACACCCTGTCTGTTGAAACAATTGGTTTACACTCCCTCCAAATTTCTCTTTCCTTCTCAAACTTTTTCCTCACCCTAGGACATATATCATCAGCAGATTGCACCATTAGAGATCGCTTTAAAACAATCCTTTACATGAGGGTTGCCCGGATCTCTTCAAGCATGAAAATTAAGTGTTTTGATCTAGCTTGGACAATGTACGCATTAAATGTTTCTGCCATGTTGTTGGTGATGTAATCACACTTCTTATCTGGACTGATGTAAGCTCTACAGAAAGAACGTGGATCTTGCGCTACGAAATCATCAAATGCCTTAACAGACACATTTTTCATCTCCAGTAATGCAATGTTTAGTTCCACTTCATTATAAGCCATGGCAGCATTCCAAAACAACAACTTCATGTCATCTCCTTTATGCATTTTATGCCAATTGGCATAAATGTGTCTTGCACACTTTCTATGTTGGCATTTGGGAAGCTTGACCCCAACAGCATGCTTGATTGCCTAGAAAACAGAATAGTCAATCTCAAATGACCAAAAAAAAAAGATGCATTTTAAGACCCCAACAACACACTTTCTAAGTCAAAGTTTGTCATTGTACTAGTTAGTTATAGCCAGACAAAGACAGAAAAGTCCATCTCAAATTACATATGGCAAGACAGAATGACTAAAAAATAGAATAGTCAACTGAAAATTGAAAAGTCTAGGTTACTGGTACTTACATGGTGTTGGTCTGAGATAATCATCCAACCATCATCATCTGTTGTTTGAATGCTTGTCTTGACATTTGATAGAAACCAACCCCAAGTTTCATTGTTCTCCCCCTCACAGACAGCCCATGCCAACGGGAACATTTGGTTATTACCATCAAATCCTATTGCAGGCAACAATACTCCACCAAGGAAAGTCTTCAGGAAAGTTGCATCTATGCACAAAACACGCCTACAAGGCTACAACCATTCATAATTCCTTTCTTTAACCCATCAAAACAAACAAAAAACCTTTGGAAAACAGGTATTTCTTTTGTAAGTGTTGGGTCAGTTTCCAAGATGAAGGTATTGTCCTTATTTGATCTCTTCAATTCTTCCATATAGCTTCCAACCTTGAAATAATGTTCCCTCATGCTTCCATGTAGTAGCCTTCCTGCTTTTTGCTTGATCTTGTATGCATGCCACTTAGTGATCATCAAACCAAACTCTTGTTTGACAAGTTGTTGTATCAACTTTGCAGGCATATGAGGGTTTTCTTTAAAGTTCATTATGTAATACTCAGCAGCCCATGATCGTTTCAACTGAGTATTCTTTGTCATACTCCTAGTGCAGTTGTGCTCATTGCACACAGCCTTGACCATGAAGACAACCTTCTTTCTTTCCCAAGAACAGTAGCGCCTGAACTTGCAACCCTTGATGCACACATCCTGATATTTCTTCCTGGCATGGTCAGAGATGTTAAACTTCAGATCATAACCTGAGTACAACGCATACTTGATAACAACACCCTTGAATTGCTTAGCATTCGCAAACCTCATCCCCACTTGCCACATGAAATCATTGAAGTTGGTTCTGTGATCAACATGAGGTGGCTTTTTCTTTTTCCTCAACAATGTGTTACCCTCTTCATCACTTGAAGCAGGACTGTCCATTTGATTGTCAGTGTCTTCATATTCACTTTCACATTCAACACCCACTGTCTTGTTCAAACCAAGGTCATCATTTGCAAATTGTATAAGAATGTTGGTCTTAGTGTCCTCCATGAATTTATTCACCCTCTGATGTGATTCCCAATACTCTTCATCACTAGTGTCAGCATCTTCAACATTTGCATCATCTTCACCATGGCAAAAGTCTCCCTCATAAGTAATTTTCCTTTTTCCCTTACACCTTGTACTGTCCCTACTATCATCATCGGACTCAGTTGGGACATACTCACTGCCATCTGTTGAACTTAGATCATCTCCCCCAATTAGTTCATGCCAAGGTATTGGAGACTCTGGTCTATAGTCTTCCCAATCATACTCAACCTCATTATGTTGGCCTTTTTGGGTGTTGGATGAGGTGGGTTGGGCTGTCTATGTCTTGGTAGAGGTGGGTTGGACTTTTTTGGAAGAACTTGGTGATGATGGTTGGGTTGTTGGGGCCTGAGATATTGGGTCTTGGAGATTGGTTGATGGTTGATCAGATTTACCATCTGTCAATGGAAGTAGTTCAGAGATCAACTCAGGCACATCTACATTATGCTCAATGTAAACATTCGCACTTTTATGACCCATGATACTCTCAATCATATCTCTAACTTCATCATCTGTGCATGCCCTTCTAATACCTCTAGCCAAGCTGGTGGATTTAGGCAGCAAGTAAAAAAACTCCACAGCATTCTCATACCCAAGGTTTTCTTTAGCCATTTCTTGCAATTCCCAGTAAGAAAATCTATCTAAATCCACATCTACAATAGTTGAGCAACTTCCACCTTCATACTTTAAACTCCTCCCACACTTCACAAATTTTCCCCCATGATAAAATTGTAAAGTGATGAAAGTCTCGTCAGCCATGTCAAACAAAGATTTATTGCACAAAAAGAAAAAGCAAACGTCAGACTCTAATCAAATTATACCAAGAATCATCAATTTCACTTGTATATGGCATAAGGCAGTCCAACTTAGTACAAAAGCAAACAAATTAGACTCATTTCAAACATAATCATCCCTCTAAACACTATAATTCGCAAACACAAACACAACAAAATGAACAAGCGAATTACCCAGATTACAATAGCAAACGCATTTTACAAATTCGTAAACCCTAAAATTTTGAAATTTGGTGACACACGATTTTTCCCCCAAACATCTACTTCGAATCCAACCTTCCTCAATTCAAGCATACCTTCCTCAACTACTTCGAATCCAACCTCGAATCTTGTATGAGCTCCTCAAATCGACATGCACTCGTAGTTTTTCTGTCCTGAATTCATAATCGAAAAGCATGCATTTTCCGTCTGATTGAAAGAAATAGGAGAAAGTTTCCAGGGGATGATTAATGCTAGCACATTTTGGGTGAAAAGTGATTGAAAGAAATAGGAGAAAGTTTCCAGGGGATGATTAATGCTAGCACATTTTGGGTGTAAAGTGATTGAAAGAAATATGAGAAAGTTTTCAGGGGATGATTAATTTTGGGTGAAAAGTGTGGGTGAAAGTGAAAAGTGTGGGTGAAACTAAAAAGTGTGAATGGAAAGTTAATGTTAGCAAATTTTGGGCTTCATTCCAGTAGAAGGGGGAGGAGAATTTTCAAAATTCTTTCCAATTTCTTTCTAATTCCCTCACGTGCTCAGCATTCCATTTCAATTTTTTGATAGTCAATTGTGGTTCAGAGTCAATAGATGAGGTGTCCTCTGAGTTGGCTAATTTTTTTCATAGTCAATTTTTTTGGCACATGCTCGCCTTCCACGTATTGAAAATGGGTGCCACGTCGGATTTCCGGTGAGTCAAACCTAAACCAACTCGGTGGCGTACTACTGGGGGAAAATGGGAAGATAGTTGGTACTACTAGCGTCCAAGAAATTAGCCTGTATTATTGGTGTCCAATACCCCCAAAGTTCATATTATTTACGTCCAAAATTCCAAAAATAAATCATTTTTCGAGTTAAACTCTAAAACAGATCGCACATTTTTATGAGAATTAATTTGGAAAATAATTTATTTTCTGAGTTAAACTCTAAAAATTCAATCCACAATGTTCACAACAATTAGTTTGGAAATAACTCATTTATGAATTAAGCTGAGAAGACTCGAGCATACGGACAAACCCGACTCATACTACCAAGAACAAGCTGGGTCTAGGTCTTGTAACCAGACACCATACCTCCAGGTATGACTCGGACCCATACCCAGGGTTCGAATAGGAAGACCCGGAAGCGGACAATATCGCGGACATGGTGCGGACCCGTCCACATACAACACCACCAAGAAAAAAATGGACTCGATGCGAAGACAAAATGTAAAATATCACATAGCAATACCTAGCAGTATGCTCAGCAGAGGGGACTTAAGGATGGCAATGCGAAAAAAAAAACACATCAGGCAGAGCGCCACGCCTGCATGCATGGCAGCTTGCCTAGGGTTCCGAGCAACAAGTGAAATTCGGCTGACCGACCCCAGGCTAGACAAAGTTGCATGTCTGGAGGCATGATAGCTTGACTAGACCCAAATCTAACGAGACTATGCTGAAAAATAAAGAAAGTTGGACAGAGTTGCATGCCTGGAGGTATGACAGCCTAACTAGGCCCGAATTCGACAAGACTGTGCAAAAACAAAGAAAACTGGATCATCTTCAACAAACTACAATGACATCAGGAAAGACTGAACGACATCGGGAAAGACTGAAAGACATCGGGAAAGACTGAACGACATCGGGAAAGACTGAACGAAATCGGGAAAAACTGAAAGACATCGGGAAAGACTGAACGACATCGGGAAAGACTGAACGACATCTAGTAAGACGGAACGACATCGGGAAAGAATGAACAACATCGGGAAAGACTGAAAGACATCGGGAAAGACTGAACGACATCGGGAAAGACTGAACAACATGGGGAAAGACTGAACGACATTGGAAAAGACTGAACGACATCGGGAAAGACTGAAAGACATCGGGAAAGACTGAACGACACCGGCAAAGATTGGAAGACACCAGGAAAGACTGGGAGACACCGGGAAAGACTGAGCAACACCGGGAAAGACTGGACGACACCAGGAAAGACTGGAAGATCAATATTGACGTCGGGATAAACCAAAAAACACCACGCTATACTTTGATCAGCGTCCTACTCGGACTCGATCAAAGCTACCTACTCGGACTCGATCAAAGTGGGGGCTAACTGTAGACGCTGAAATTTTGTCATTTAATTCAGCTTTATAAATATTGTAATTTATTTTGAGTTTATTTTATTTTGAATAATTTAGAAAAATGCCAAGAATTTTAAAATGCAAAAACGATGAAGAATATCCCCAAAATCAAACCAAATCAAATCCCTCTTTTATTTCATCCTTCCTCATTCTTCCAAATCAAATAAAATCAACCTTTATTTGATTTTATCCTCCCAATATTCTTTCATTCACCACCATAAACAAATCTACCTCCACCACTATAAATACACCCTCATTTCCACTCTTGTTCGACACCTCAAAATCATCCTAGGAGTATTGACACTAGGTGTGTAAAACCCCGAAAATTCTAATATGTTTACCGTTACGTGTTACGTTTGACTCCGTTACGCTGTGAAATTTTATGTGATTATTTTATCTTGACACTTGAGCTCGTAGGACCGTGGAGAGACTAACAGGGGTAAAAGAGTCATTGTATGCATGGGGACGTCGCATGGGAGGAAGGGTAGATTGGTAATTTTATGTGACTAACCTTATGTTTTGCTAGGATTATTATTATGGTTATATTTATTATTACTATTATTGTTATTCTGAAGTGGTAATTATTAGTAGGGTTTTTATTGTATTAACATTATTATTATGGTAGGAGTATTATTTTATTATTAGTAGTAATAGTAGTAGTAGTAGTAATATTGTCTAACCTCTAATACCTCTTAACCTAAGATTAACTCCCTAATCCAAAACTTACCTTCCCTAATTAACCAAGATTAAACACTAAATAACTGTAAAGAAACCAAAGTCCACCCCACCATTCATCCCCTCATTCTGTTTCTTTTTCTTTTCTTTCTCTCTCCCGTACTCAACATTTATCACCATTAACCTCCATATTAACCGCCCGCAACCGTCGCGCCACCATCCCACCGCCACCAGGCCACCAGTAGCACCACCGCAGACTCCCCCGAAATCGGTCGTAGCCACCATCAAAGCACTGCCAGTCCATCCTTGAGGTGTATATCTTTCAAACCTTAAATCTTGTTTTCCTTCTCTTTTACGTGTTCTAGATTCTAACTAGAGTTGTTATTACTTTCTTCACTTCTTCTTTGAGCAAACATACGGTTAGGATGTGGTTGCTAGTAGTGTTGGTGGATTACAAGGTTAGTTGTTCTTGAGTGGGGTAGTATGATTAGCATATCAAGTGTAGTGATGCGTTTGAGTAGTGTAAGAATTAAGGGGTTTTATTTTCGAGCATATATGCATGGAGTGTACTGTTGAGATTAATTATATGCATGGAGTGTATTGTTGGTACGTGGAGTTGGAGACAGTAGTGTTGGTTCGTGGAGTTGAAGGCAACAGCACAACAAGAAGAATTTAGAATTTAAATAGAAGTAGAAGGAAAGCGAAATAAATTGTAGTCTTTTATGGTATTGTCAATTGAAGCTATCTAGGGGTTGGGTCGTATGAAGTAATTGTAGCTATTTGGAAGGGTTTCTTTAACTTTGGTCAAGTGTAGTTATGTTGAATTGGGAACACTTGGATCAATTAAGTATAGTCGAACTTGGGAGAATAAATTAAAAAGCGAGCCGTTTTGAGACAGATTTAATGTGTCGTAGTTAAACATGTACCATTAATTGTGTAGTATGTTTTTAATCGAGATTTTTGGACTAGAAGTACCTTTAGATGCTAGCTTTCCTAGGAATTTTACGGTTCGTAGTTTCAAGGTGTGTAGCCCGGGTTATGAGTCGTTTACCAGGGGCAGGTCAGAACTGGACCGATGGTATATTTTGCTGATTTTAGGTCTCTTAAAGGTTGAATTAAGTCTTGTGTTCAACATAAAAGTTTTAGTAGACATTCCAACGATTCTAGAAAGTTAGAGTTTGAATTCATAGGAGGTTGGTAAGTCAAGTTAGAGACCGAACACCAGGGAGGTACCGGGCTGTCCAGTTACTGCCTGCTTGTACGAAGGTTAATTATACAATTCTTGTACGTAGTGTATTGGTTGTGAGTTTTAATAAAATTAGGGATGGGTAAGCTAGGGGAGGAGTTTTGTACTAACTTCGTTAGGTCGTTAATTTTTAGAACCTATTCTTTATAGGTTCAGATTGGATACGCTTCGAGTAGTGAGCTCAAGTGTGTGATTTGACTTGAAGTGACGATCAACAGGTAATGTCTATTGCCTATTTTCCCTTTGGATGCGCTTTGCTTATATTTTTTTGGTATTTAAGTTGTTTTGGAAATTGCATCCCGAGGGGAACTTTATGTGAAGTTGACTGTCTGTTTTTAGTGTTGTGCTAATTCTTTTGTTTTTTTTTTTGGTTAAATCAGGACAGTCTTTTAATGAGGTTTTTGATGTCTTTTGGGAATTGGGATTGATTGTTTGGAAACCTGAAACTAGGAACTTGTTGAGGATTAAACCGGACTAATTAATCAAGTGAGACTAAATGCGGGTTCGGGTAGCGTTCCCGGAGACAGGGTGGATCCCTGTAGGGACGTTATCAAGAGATCAGGAAAACCCTGATAGTTTGTGCTAGAAAAAGGTCTTCCCCGGGGTTAAGCGAACACGTATTGTAATTATTGGATGGCCATCCAGTGTATTGAAATAGAAAGAAAAGTTGTGGTGAGTTGAGAATGTATGGATTGATGGGAGTCTGTGACTCCGTGTTGAAAGGAGGTTTGTAAACCCCCGCCCGCTTAATAAAAACTGGAATTATTAAGTTGTGTTTGGGTTGGGTGTAAACCACTTTGTAAAATGGGTTGAATTATTCTTGTCTTCCTCTAAATTGTTTGAAATGAATTTGTAACCTGTTTTGACAGTTAGGGGTAGGCATTATTGAGTTCCATCTCGTGTTTTTTAAATGCTTTGTTTTCAGGTACCGATTTCGTTGAAGGGGATGGGAATTAGAAGTGAGGATGTGCCGGTGTTAGGAGATTAATAAATAAACTAGTGTGGTTAAAGTTTGAACTATTGTGGTTTCAGTTTTCTTTCTATGTTGGTTCACGTTAAAGACAAGTATGTTTGGAGTTGAACAATTATTAGTATTGCTTTGTTTAGTGTAGATGTTAAGTACTATCTTGCCTTGTGTTTCTTCGGAGACACGGCAATAACGCCCGAATAAAGTTTGACTTCCACTTTTAACGTTAGTTTGACTGTTAGAATTTTATAATTAGATTTCCAGGGCGTTACAAGGTGATTTTATCTTTCTTCTCCTCCCTCTTTCTTCTTCTTCTCATCATTATCATCTTGCATTCATAATCTTGGCATTAACTTGAGGTTAGTATTGTTTTTTTTTCATCTTATTTTATTCTCACTTTATTATGATGTAAATCAAACTTAAATGATACTAATATTGATGCTCTAATAAAATTGACTAAATGTTAACTTGTAAATATTTATGCTTATGTTCTTTTATTTTATTTTATTAGTTGCATTTATTTGTTTTACTTTATTTTTTGCATTTAATCATCTCATTTGTATGCGTAAATAATATTGATTAATCTAATTAATTCTCCTCTTCTACTCTTTTCTTTAAATTAATCGATTTAGTAGAGTCCGTTCTTTGAACGGGCGAATTCGAGGGTTTTTACTTTCGAATTCGTAACCTTACCCCCGAATCCGAATCTCATGGTTCGTGGTTTATGGAGTTTAAATTTGAGTTTATTAATTCTCATTAAAAATTAATTGGCGACTCTTTTATTTTATTATTTTGATTCATTTGAACATCATAATAAAATGTATTTAAATCCCTTCCAAGAAAAGACACCCCTTTCGATTCGCCGTACACCGCGAGGGATAATGGGGATTTTCCCGGGTCCCACAACTGTATATTTTTTGAAATTATTATATAAACCAAAGTCCTCAAACTTCCCTCCGAATTTTTTCCCCCCAATCTCCATTTCATTTATCTCATTTTCTCTCATCTTCTCTCATTTCCCCTAACCTTCACAACACCTCAAATCCATCCAAGATTGAAGAATTGAAAATTTTACAATTGAAGATTGAACATTGGAGAGTGAAGATTGAAGATACAAGATTGAAGATTGAAGAATGAAAAATAAAGATTGAAAAATATTGAAGATATATATTAATTGTAATTTAGTTTTTTATTTTTTTTGTATCTTTTAAGTTAGTAAAATTCAGCATTATTAAAGTTGTATTATATATTTTTTTACTTGTTTAAATATATATTCATTATCATTTTGTTGTTATTTCTATAAAATGTATATATATATATATATATATATATAAATATATGTATATATATATATATATGTATATATATATATATAAAATTGTACATACATGAATTGGAAATATATATCATTTGTTATTATATAAAATGTATTTATTTTCATTATTAATGTCTCCACAATTCTTATTAAACAATTTACTTACAAATACAAAAATTCTATTTTTACGCTTTATTTTATAATTAGAACCCACAAAATATACTATATATTGTAATTATTAAATTCAAATTCACGTTTTTTTTATTTTTGTAAACCAAAAATGGCGTCTTCTGGGATAAAACAGACGTCGTTTCTGCTGCAGAGAGGGCGTCTATTTTATCTCAGATAGACGCCATTTTTGGTCTGAGACAGCCCTCGTTAACTGTAATAATTTGGCGTCTGATTTAATCAGACGCCAAATACAGACGCATTTTTCTAAATGACGTTCTAGGATTTGACGTCCGTTTAAATCAGACGCTAAAACCTTTTTGGCTTCTGTTTACACCCATATCAGACGCCAATTCCAGACGCTTATTGGTATGTATTCTACTAGTGGGTAAGGGTAGAAGGTGGACCTCTTGTCACTCAGGTAAGAGATGATTGACAAGTTCAGTAATAAGTGGTAGATATGGTAAATATTGCCTTTTGATAAGTTTTGATGAATTTTGATAACTTTTGGTAAGTTTGTGTAAGTTTAGATATGTTTTTGGAAATACGAAATGAATAAATTAAAAGTTAGAGTTTCAAAATTTATAATTTTCAATTACTTTTAAAGAATTTCAAAATTTTAAAAATTATAAATTAAAAGATTAAAAAAATAAATAATTTAGGAATCAAGAAGTTAAAAAATTTTAAATTTTAAATTTTATAAATTTTAAAAGTAAAGAAATTAAAATATCAAAATTTTAAAAATTGAATTTTTTTAAGAAATTAAAATAAAAATTAAAAAAATAAAATATTTATATTTATATTTTTAAAAATTTAGAATTTAAAATTTAGAATTCAAAATTTAAAGTTTAAAGTTTAAAATTATATATTAAATATTAAATATTTAAAATTAATTAAAATATTATAAAAATTAAAAATTAAAAAATTAATTAAAAAATTTTAAAATTAAAAATTTCGATATGCCACGAAAAATTTAGATAAGTTTCAATAAATATTTTTATCAAACTTTATTTACCTACCAACTTTACATACCCTTGGAGGCAATGGAATTCATGATAGTGGGCTATTTTCTACTGGGCCTCCTCTTCAATGGTCCAAAATAGAAAGCCCCTCAAGTGTTTACGTACCTTGTAAAGGTATTTCAATGGGATAATCCAAAACAGCAAAATAGTTATAAATTCATCAATCGATTTCCACTTAATGAAGTTGTGATAAACTTTTGGTTTGTTGTTTTTTTTTCAATTTTCAAAGACTTTCAAAGCATGTATGTTTCGAGACCTAGACATATAGTCTTTCTCTTGCACAAAATTAAAGTGTATAAAAAGTGATTTCAGTGAACTGAAGAAAACTAACCCCAAATACTCCTTCATAAGTTATTTTCTTTTACGAATATTAGAGTACGTATTTTTAGACGTTAATATATCGAATTTTCGAGATATTAGACAATAATATATTAAACTTTGACATTGGATAATAATACACTATACTTTAGCGGGCGTTGAATAATAATGCATCGGGAACGGTGGCTGACTCGGTGGTGATATAAGATTACCACCGAGTGAGCCACTACTGAAATTGTTCCGGATGTATTATTATCCACCAACCTCCAAAGTACAATACATTATTGTCCAAAATCAAAATTTAGTGTATTATCATCCAATGCTCTGAAAATCAATATATTAAGATTCAAAAATCCAATATTGGATCCTTGATAGTAAGGCCATAATAGTTACGAAATTGAGAATACACATCCACCCAAACCATATAAAAAGAAGAGTGGGAGGATTCTAATTTGCCATGATATGAAACCCTAGTCCTAACAAACTAAAAGTAACCATAAACTAGCATGCATACTAATACTATATCATCATATACACAACACAGTACGTGGCACCATTACGTACAATCCTCCAAAACGACCCACCAAGCTCCTAGACTGAGCTTCAACCACCCAAAATACGCGGTAATATGCCGCAAGAAACAAAATTGAAAAACTAGCAATGATAAGGAAGCTAGGCAGTAGTACAAAATTTAGGGTGTTTGAAGATGAGCTCCAGATCAGGAGGGTTGAAGTAACCTTCTTTCGGAGTCGGTTGCCTTTTTCCGGCGCCGGAGCAGGGCTTCTTTCTCGGCGGCGGTGGCGGCAGGGGCCCCACCTTTATCCGGCACGACTCGTGCTTCGGCGTCATGCACCCAGTATTATTGCCGTCGTATTTTTCCTGATCAATGTTATCAACGTGAACTTCAACTTGGATCATCGTAATTAAACAGAGAGAATGAAACCCAGAAATTGATTAGGTTAAATTGATCGGTACGGTGTGTTTCGAGTGATCAAATTAGGGTAAAAATAATATGGGTGATGATAAGTGTCTTGCCCAAGACACTCCTTAAATGTCTTCACCCTTATAAAATCAATACTTATTATCGTTTTTAACCCCAATTTTTTTGACAGATACTATTAATTATCAATTATAAGAAGCTTGGAATGTGTTGGCTACGCCAACAATTAAAATTGACACCCTAACGAATGAACCCCATCCGTTGAGCATATTTTAGACGTTTTTTGTAAATTTTTAAAAATATGGATAAAAGTGTGATTTTATACAATTTATATATATTATTATAGTTATAGAAGTCAATCATGTAACTTTTTTCCAATTTAATTCACAAATATATAGGTTTTCTATAATGACAAGACACAAAATATGTGTCTTGCACAAGACTTTTATCATTTCACAAGTAATATATAGTAGACTTTGAACGTAGTAGAAGGTTGTTGGTGAATGGTGAATATATTTGAGGAGTAAAAGAGAGAGGTGTAGCGTTGTCTAGAACTTCCTGGGGAGTGTGAAACTGGAGAACCACAAGATGTGGTGGAGAGAGTAGACAGCTAAGCATACATAGAAGGACACGTGTCACCGCCATATCTTCATTCCTTCGCTCTCTCTCTTACGTGTTAATGTGGGACCCATTACTCTGCTCTTTCCTTTTTGAATTTCCCGCCGTAATGAGTACTGGGTGTTCTTCCCTCCAATCCCAATGGAAGATGGACTTGTTTTGGGCCGGAATTCCCATTCAGGCCCATATTAGGGTCATGAGCCCAATTGTCCGTGTTTTCAAACCTCATCTGGTCAGATACCACATTGTGAATGAATCCGAGCATGAAGTAACGGATAATACAGCTGTTGGGAATATCAACCCATTTCTGGCTCAACCCTTCTTGAGACACTTGTCCTAACAAATTTCATATCAAGCTCGCATTTATCGATTTTATAACCAAAATCTCAATTTAGATTAAGTTGAAATTACCTGAAATTAAGGGTGTAGGGTTGGAAGGGGATGGTGGCAACTGTGTCGCGGGCTCGCGGCGACGAAGGCTGGTCAAGGTGGGTATTTAGACAACATATACAAGAGGGAGAAAATGAAAAGTGTAGGAACCCAAAAGGGGGATGAATTTGACAAATAAGATCTACACACTAGGTAAGGACGTTAAAACAAATTTCTTTGGTTTCAAATCAAGGATCAAACACAAAGTGTAACTGAAATACCTCTTTATATTTATAACAATCAAAGAACAAGATGCACTTTGTTTAAAACAATGCACCAACAAAAAGGAGAAAGGAAAGACTTAACGGCGGTGATGACAGCATCTGGGTTGATGGTGTACGCCGTCGCCGGGCAGTAGCGGGGTGGTGGAAATCGACGAGGTTGAAGAATAAGTATGGGATGGGGGGAATGGTGGACGTTGAACTTTTACTGTCCGTTATTAGGCACTGAGTGACCGTTCAATTGAACGGTCACAATCAAATAAACGGTTGCTAACTAACGACCGTTCATTTGAATAGTGACGTGCCTAGTGTCCGTTTAATTAAACGGTCGCTAATAGAGATAGTTAATTGAACGGTCGCCCACCTCTACATTACGACCATTCATTTAACGGTCACCAAGAGCGATCTCGGATTGGTTGACATCCTGCAATGTTTCCAAACAAATGATATGAGGAGAAAGTAAGGCCAAACGAATAAAATATCTAAGTTTAGGTTTGCAAGTCCTTCCAAACAAATAAGGGCTAGAGGGAAGAGGAAGAACAAAGCCTTACTAAACAACAAAACCAGAACATTGAGCTCGACGACAGTGGATCTGATCACATGCTTGGGGTTGTTAGGGTTTAGGGTTGCAAGGCCCTTAGTGGCTATTGTGTCAGGGCTCATCAAGAAACCCTTAACCAACATAGTGTATGTGTGAGGGTTAGGACGACAACCTTTGCACTCCATTATCTTCACTATCTTAGAGCAACCATCGACAAACCCTTTCTTTAGCAAGCCATCAATCAAAATTTTCCAATAAATTTCATCATTGTTATACCCATAGCGAAGTAGACCGTCAAATGCTGCCTTTACATTTCTTTCTCCTTTTTCGTACATCCCATAAATAACCAAACTATAAGACTCCAAATGCGACAATTCACAATGGCATTGATCAAGCTCAAAGCTTCTTCAAACATTCCTAATGTGCAAGAACATTTGATGCATGATAGAATTAACAATAACTTTATTGGGAGGAATTCCTTCTTGCATCATGTAGTCAGCGAGCCTTAGAACTACCTCTATCACTCTATGCGCCCTTGCTTGCAAAGTTCACCGATAATAATGGTGTAAGCAACAATGCTTAGTGGACAACCAGTCTTCCTCATCGTGGTAATGAAAAAGTCCACTATTTTCCTAACATAAACTATGCCAACTTGTCAAGAGAGATGGCATTTAGATGCACATCAACACCAATTCTATTTCCACCTCGCATTAACTGCTTTTTTTTTTAGCAAATGCTTGATCAAAATAAAGTACGTAAATCGAGAAGGTTGGCACCCAACATCCATCATGAGTTTGAGAATATTAAAATCTTGAACCTATGAACCTAAACGCCCAAATCCGTTAATTAGGATGGTGTAAGTGAAAACATCAGGCAAATCTTCATTGTTCATTCTCTTCATTCATTATTCTGCCTTCACTAAGTTTCCTTTGCCATAGTAAGCATGAATAAATACGGTGTAAATATAAGCATTAGGTTTGTATCTTGTTGTGAGCATATGCTCTAGAACATTATGAGCCTGGTCAAATGAACTATCTTTTAGAAGCTCTTTGATGACTACGGAATAAGTGAAGATATCGAGCTTGACATTTGCATCCACCACTATCTGCAACAATCACAAGGTCTCATGTAAGTTGTTTTCTCTAAACAAGCCGTCACTCAAGATATTGTACACATGAAATTTTGGTAAGCATTTGTCTTCCAACATTTTCTCAAACAAAGCACGTGCACACTCAAATTGTCATGATTTGGAATAACTATCAATTAGTGCAGAAAAGGTCACTACATTCGCCCTCGCCCCTTTCTCCTTGAGACTATCAAATAGAGTACGGGCCCTCTTGGATCCTCCCCCTCTTCAATCTTCGTGAGTCGCAATTTGTTCATATCTATCTCCATATTAGCCTCCATGGTCGAACCTTGTCTCCCACGCAACCAGATTATCGAGTGCTAGAGTTTGTAGAATTTGTGAGAAGAACACAGTAGAAGCGGCCAGAGGCTAAGCCCGAAAATATAATAGTACGCTAATCTATCAACCGCCAATTGTCGACATCGTCACACTTCACGCAATGGAAGTAAAAGGCTTACACACACACCGCCGTGTCCACTGGTGTTTGGATCTCTGGGGCTTTGGCGAAGCGGGAGGCAGGAGTATCAATTTTTTTTAAAGCTTTGGATGGTAATATGTTAATTTTTGGTAAGTTTTGATAAGTTTATGTAGGTTTACGTAAATTGTAGTCAGTTTTGAAAAAATGTTATGTTCTTATATAAGGTCAAGTATATGTTCATTATCTTTCAAAAACTAAAACAATGAAGAAAAATATATATGAATTCTATCTTTTAATTGATTTTTTGTTAATTATTTTAATTTTTATGTTATGTCATGTTGTTTATTTACTTTTTATGTTTTTTTTTATTTTTTATGTTTGATTAAAAAACAAAATTTTAAAAATAAAATAATAATAAACAAAAATAAAGGTAATTTTTTTCCGACAGACAATGGTTTTCAATTTCCAAATTTTCATTTTACTGGTATCCTTTTTATTTTTTGTTTTAGAAGTTTGTGTGATTTTCAGAAAAATCATTCCCATATTAAAAATAAACCTAATTTGATCAAATTTATTTTTTAATATTTGTACAAATTTTGGTAAATTTTTTTGATAGTTTCAATAAAATTTTATAAATTGGTACTCCCTCGAATTAATTGATATTGGGCTAAATACTAATTACTAACAAATTACAATGAGTACCAATATGAAATTACTATCATTAGAAAAATATTTTATTAAAAATTACAATGAAGATAGTTTCATATTGTAACTCATTGTAATTGATGAATAATTAACAATCAAAGTTTAGTCAAAATGTCAATTAATTTGGGATGGAGGGAGTATAACTTTTTACCGAGATTGATTTGGCTCCCAATTTTACCATCCTTTACATATGGCAAGTCTCTTGGCGACAGTGGTAAAAAAGAAATTTTAGACCTCATAAGTCGTAACATTCGAAAATAACCAAAGCTGCAAGGCTGCTGTTTTCTTTGTCGTCGTTTCCCTAATTCCGCCCTAATTCCGCCGCTGAGGCACTGGCCTGACCCGCCCACTCTCAATTCTGCCGCCACAAGCTCCGCCGGCTACGCTTCCCTACGGCCTTCGGCGGCCAGCCCTTATCTGTCTCTCTTTCACTTGCTATTTATCGTTGTAAGTTACGCTCTTTCCAACTTCTAAGTTTTTATCCATCGGTCGTCCAAGATTCATTCTCAATTCTAACCCATTCTACTATTCTTGTAATTTGTGACTTATGTTTGTCAATTTTTAATTTGATTTATGTTGAGCATATGATTAAATTAGGGTTTAGCAACTTATGGATTTGATTATCTGAATGTTGTTAAGTTCGGATTTGTTAGTTGAGTGCCAAATTTACTGAATTTGTATTTGATTTTGGAGATTTTTGCTTGTTAGGATTTGGAATAATTGTTAGCTACCTGAAACATTGAATACCTAATTCGTCAACTTATTAATGAATAATGACTCAATGTGCAGAGGATACCTTTTATTTGTGGAACCCTAGCTTTGCACTCAACGCCCTAGAAACCCCCCTTTTGGCAGCTGGAGAAATCAGAGTTGATTTGGGAGAAGAACTAAAAACGATGGCGAAACGGGAGTTGTCAAGCACTTTGAAGAATTTGAAGGTAACACCAAGAAAATCTAGTGTTTTTGTTGAAATTTTGGATTTTTGGCATTAAATTCGACCTGGGTCATGCTGAGTGTCATCTGGGTCTTTCTTGTTTTAGGGTTTTGATTTGAGATTAGCAAAGGCTAGGCCCTTTTTGGCCTTTAACCCCTTTTACTCTTTGAGCTCATAAGATTTTGTGTTTTCCATGTTTTTGTGTTTGGAATTGTTGTGTAAAAGTTTATGCAAAGGGCTACCCTGAAAGAGGAGAAACCTAAGGAGGAAGAACCCAAGCCACAGGGGAATTTTATTTCCCCTAGTAATGTTAGTAGAAAATGGTATTTCCTTTATTTCAAACTCTGCAGCACTTCTTTAAATGTCTTTTTGTGTTTGAATTTTGATGTGTTAGATGCACCTCTTAGTGGGTCCTCTGAATTCAGCCTCCAAAAGCTGAGATAAGGGTTGATCTTCCCATACCCTGTGAAAGCGGGACACACACTGGTAGTTGTTGTAAGAGCACCTTTCTTGAGGCTTTGTAATATCATTGATTTCCTTCATGGTTGTTGGCTGGAATGGTGTTCAATTGGCGAGATTGCTGTCTATTTGCTCCATTCCTAGTTTTTCGCTGAATTATCTTGCAATTGTTTGTAATGGCATGAAGACTGTATGTTCAGATTGAGTTTTTATCTAGTTGGTGTGTTTTTTGCAATGCTCGTCATATGACAAAATCTTTATCACTTGCCCATTGTACGTTGAGATATAAAATTTACATGATTAACCATGAAGGGATGGCATGATAGTATTCAAATTCCAACTCTTTCCTGGCATGATTGTATGATAGTTTTATCTAGTTTGATATGTAATCAGCTTCGTATTGCAAAGAAATTTGTGGTTGAGTTTCAATTACCATGTTCATTGTATGTGAGTTAATGTAATCAACAAGTTACATTGAGATTGTGAATACAGTAAACTGTGTACTCCTTACTTGAGTTACTTCATTATTTATGTCAAATCCAATGCCAAGTTAGAGATTGCGAGTTTGCACCTAACTAAGAATATTTGAGAATGGTAGATTATGAGTTATGGGGTCTTGTATGGATCATCAGATACGTTGTCTCTTATGCTTCTAGGTGAGAAAGTTGTAGAGTTCGTTGCTGCAGACTTACATCCCTGTATGAAGAGTATTTTCTGAGAATGTCCTGCAGTTAATTATGAAAATTTTTGTCTCATTTTCCATGGACTGTTTGAGATTTATTATGTGGAATCAAACAAAATTGAATATGAAAACAGCAATATACTCGGTTTTTTTTTTTTTTTTTTTTTTTTGCATGACCTAGGTTCTCCAGCAAGCTTCTTTACCCCTTGACTAAATCCCAGGGCCTGATGTTAGGAGATGTCCAATGCCTTAAAACGAGCAATTTAATCTTAAGGAGACAATTTTCTAGATAATTTCACTCTATAATACATCTGTTCCTCCTTGCTGATAGCATTGTTGTCATCTTCAACATTTATATGATTGTGATTTTGATTAGATACTGGACAATCACAGCTGCAATAAGGCCAAAATTTGATGACTTTTTGTATTCTTTCTGGAACTGGATCTAGCTCTCCTGCTCTTATTGTGCTGCTTAATTATGGATCATGGACTGTTAAAGTAGTTTAGCGGACTAGGCTTCGGGTTCTACATGGATGTATGTATCTGTTAATGATCTGACTTGGCATTCTTCTGAAAAGTTTGCATATTTTAGGTCTAAATGAAGTGTCTGATTGTTCCTGAGCAGTCTAATATGAAATGCTGAGTCCATTTAACGGAGTTCGCTTGTGTCTTATGTGCCTTTGAGCCACCAATTAATATTTTTGTTCCACCGCTGCTCTCTAAATGTCATTACGGAGATGTCCTTTGGAAATTTTGTCCTTAAAGATGATATTTTTCATTTCATCTTGTGCAGTGTTGTTATAATGGAAGGGGACCCTCACCCCGGGACTGTAAGAGGTCGAATGTCGTTTCAGAATTTTAATCCTACTGTTGATGTGAGTATCATGGTTGAGAAACCCTAAAACCCTTTCCAAAGACATCTAGCTTTGTATTGTACTTCCCTCATGCCATTTACAAAATTGCTTGTCTTGATAGAAACTGAATGATCCTACTGCCAATGGTCATGAAGCTGAGGCATCAACATCCTCTAGCTTTCAGAGTGGGAAAAGTTCCGACAGGTGCGTTATAATAATGGTCAATGCTCTCAAAAAGATCATGCAAGGGATGTTTATAATATCGTCTTCGCAGTTTTTGGTGTTTTTTCCCTTCATCTAGAAAAAAGAAATATCGAAACAGACCATTTTTGTGAAGGCTAATTATGAAATTGCATTGACAGAAGAAACGGACCATCAGAGCACTCTGATATGGATATGGGCAATTCTGATGGAGAACTCAAGAGGAAACAGACTGAAGCAGCAGGGTCACAAACAAGTCATTCTAAGAAAGCGAAGAAAAAGGCTCAAGCTAATGAGCAGCCCTCTCCAAGTGAGAATCGGAGTTCTCAGAAGCAATCGAAGCATGACAAGATGGATTGGAATGTTCTAATGCCACCCAAGTCTCGAAGCAAAAACAAGTAGGAAGATTTTGTCACAAGGGATACTTGTAGGATGATGTCACAGCATAGTATTACTCTGAAGATGAAAGTACTACATTTATGACCCTTTGTATTGTTATTGTAACAGATCAATTTAGTTGTTCATTTGATGTGTGGATTATTTGTAGCCTTCCATTTAGGGTTTTTGTGTTACATTGCAACTTGGTCAATGAAATGCAGGACTTAAGTTCACTGTTCAAACTTCATAATAGTTTCTCAATTGCTTTGAAGATTTTGTTCCAAATTGCTCAGAACTTTGTGCACATGTCCCTCATGAGTTTAGGGCACAGAACTGATCTGGCTGTTCGGTCATTTGGTCGCGATTTGGTCAACAAGATTTGGGTTAGGGTTTGTTCATTTGGGTTCAGAATGTTCAGTTTCAGCTTTTGTTCATCCGGGTTCAGTTTCAGCTTCTATTTTCTAGTCATGAGTCGACCAGTTTTCTGATGTACTGATGTCTACTACAATAGGACATATACATGAAGCTTTGTGGACACTGATAATGGTATAAATCTCTATCTAAAGTGAGAAAGGACATTCTAAGAAAAGGTGCCATACCTTGTCAGTACTCAGTAACCCTGGAAAGATCAAATCAAATTCAAAGGGAATTCAGTCATTTACAGATTCACTTATCCACTACTCAGGACACCAAAACTGAACACCTAAAGCTTCAAACTAAGATTCACATTGTCATCACTCATCAGTACTTATAAGTTATACCTCCTTTATAGTACAAGTCCAGAAGACACTCTGAGATTAGGAGCAGAGGGAAAAAAAGAAAAGGGCTACTGTCATGCTTCTGATAAAACTTGTAAATTCATTTCTCATATATATAATGACCCCCAACATGTGGTAACTGGTAATCAACCATAAGAAACAAGTTTAACTTGATCCAACTCTAGACATGCCAACCTTAACTGAGTACAAAAAATCGACTTTCCGAACTACAAAATGAATAAAGATACCGAAACGCGACAACTAAATTTTTACATTACTTCATTTCATCAGTTGGGCTGCCAAACAGAGAGGGCACAAAATATCCTTCCTTTCCAACCTTGCAGCATCCAATGCCTGTCCTCATCCACCACAAAATCCTTGTGGTAGTTTGCTTTCACCATCGCTTTTGCCCTACTGAAAAGCTCGCGGTCCAACGGAATTTGCCTAAACCCGGCCCTCATTGTCCTCCCCTGCCACTGCTTGTATGTCTCCGGCCTTTGGATCCTCTCTGCCCCTTCGCACGCTATCACATTCAGAGCTTCTTTTCCGTATATCTCGTTCTCGATCAGCAGCCTCTCGTGGTCTTCCTTGGGCATTGTTGCTTCACAGATGTCAAATGCGGCGGAGTAGTGAAAGAGTGCCTCTCTGAACCGGGTGATGAAAAACGGGGCGTTGAATGACCCGTTGGCGATCCCGTGGATGAAGAGCCGCGGGTTTATCTCTTTGATTAGCCTCAGGAAGGCATCCCTTGGACTGTCTACTGAAACTGTCTCGTCGAGTAGTGTCCCGGATCGAAACATGCAGTTGACAAACACCATCTCATCTGCTTCGATCTCTAGATCCTCGAGCTTTATGTTCTCCCAGTTCTTGGCAATGGGTTTGTACTTGAAAGGGACGCCGAATCTCTCACAATACCCAGCCAACCGCCGGCCAGTTGCTTCAACCCGTTCAGCTGGTCTGAAACCCGACTGGGGATAGTCGATCCCGGTTATACGAAGACTTGGCGAGCCTGTGGATCTCTTTGAGAGGTTTTGTATAAGACAGGGCCACTGCAAACCTAACAAAACCCCGAAATCGATGATGTGAATCCTGGTTGCCTTCTCAGCCAACTTCAATATCGTGTTGTTTGTCAGAAAATACGACATCCTCTTGAAGGGAATGGCCGAGACATACAGCCTGTAAGCTTTCAGAAAATCTGACGACGAGATTCGAGCATCGACTATATTACCAGATATAGTCGAACCCGTCCCAGCGATTCGAGCCTCGAGGCCATTGGCAAAGTAATGCGCAAGCCGCTGGATGCTATCGCCATATGGTGAAGCATGCTGCCTTATCTGCCTAAGGTGTTCATGCGCTCCCCTCAAATCAAAACTCGACACTGCTTGAGCACAATGGCTGAGAAGGGTCCTCAGATCCACCTCTTCTACTGCTGCACTATTCTGCCTCCTACCGCGCCTTGTATTCTTCCCCTTTCCTCCGCCTTTTTTGTCTTCAACGGGCGAGGAAACATTGGCGCTCGGTTGTTGTACAACATCCTTCTCTTCTTTGCAGAGCAGTATGTCATCATACTCTTTCATCTCAACATAATCTTCATTAGTTGAGGCTTGCTGCTTGTTACTCCTCCCTTCATACCCACCTTCATCATCTCTTCTATGATTCTTCTTCTTCCTCCTCGAGCGAGTAACCGATTCAACCTTTTTCTCTCTTGCTGCTGATGTGCCTGTGGATCCAGGGGATGTGGCCGCCCCATCCCCTGAAACCGAATCGTCACAGCTATTGCTGGACCGGGACGATTGAGAGTTCGATCCAGACCAGGGTTGAGAAATATCATCCAAAGTAAGAACAGGGTCCAAAGGGCTTGTTTGGTTGAACACCCAGTTGGACTCAATGGTGAAATCACCATTGACATAGCCCTCAATCCCAGGATAACCACAGCTAGGCTCATGCTTAGCACCACCACCCTGTACTAATGATGATGATGATGGGTTGTGATCAGATGTAGGAGAATACTCTTCTCCAAGAACATCATACAGAGACTTCTCAGTGGCTTGGAGAGCACTGACCTCTTGAGCAGAGGCAGGATTCTCATCCAAATCCTCTTCCAAGAGAATATCACTGATGAACTTGAGACAAGCATCAGAGAAATCAGGTACTTCTCCTAAAGAATCACAACTGACAACACTCTCAGAAAGGTCGATCGAAGGGGTTTCTGGGTTGAAACCCAGATCAGGGTTTTGCAAGAACAGATCTTGCTTCATCCCGTTGCTAAATTCTTGGGTGTCTGGGAAGTTTGGGAACAAATCAGGGTTGAATTTGAAGGCATGGTTGACATATTCAGGATCAAACAGCACAGGATGCATCAGGAAAGAAGAGATAATGGTTCTGGTTTCACACAGACAAAACAACAAACAGATGGTGGGTATTAGAAATGAAAAAGAGAAAACAATCACCCTCAACTATGAATCAAAAAGTAAAACAATCAAAACTCAACCCAGGTCAGATACCATCAACTAGAACCCGGAAAACCCAAGAAGACCCGGAGAAAAATCAAACCGACAGGTTGAACAAACCCTAATTTCAAGTTTTTGACTAAGAAAAACAACAAAAGGAATCTGAATCTGTCGATCGACAGGGGAGAAAGAGGGTACCTTGAGCGAGTAATTTGAGAGAGGAACCCAGATCAGAAGTCGTGAAGCAGCACTCAGCGCTTTAAAAACAAAGAAAAGCCACAACTGAGAGAAGCTTCAAGGAACGTGCTTTCTTAGCATTTGGATATACTCCTATATTTTAGCCTCTCCCTATGATATTGATAGTATTATTATTTTCTTTTCTTTTCTTTTCTTTTCTTTTTGTTTTTGTTTTTAGATAACACAGGTTTTTTTTTTTTTGGTTGATAGTATTCCCCACATGAAAATTGGAATTTTATGTACTGGTTATATAGAACTTTGAATATACTTGACACTCAAGAAAAGTCTAAATGTAGCAAAATACTTAATGTATTGACTACAAGAAATGTCATAGATGTATTGATTTTGTTAGTTGATTTTTTCTTATTTGTTTTTTTTATTATAAGGGTAAATTACTGAGCCCTTATTTCAGAGTAACCCAATAAATTTACAGCGCAACTTTCTTGACAATCATCTATTTTATGAAATTTTTTGATAAGTAATGAATTTGTTACAAAAATATGCTAAATTGTTTATATTGTTAGAGACTACATTTTAAGTTAGTTTCAAAAAAATTACAATCTTTTCACTTACTTATTTATCTATTTTGTTTATTTATTTATCTATCTATTTAATTTTCATAAAATTTGTGTGTGAGCTTTAGTAGCAGTGATTTTCACCTACACATATTTCAAAAATTATTAGGCCTTATAAAATCAATCTTTTACGTCCCAACTTATCCTATACAGTTTGATAGTTGACACTGCCATCTTGGAAAAAAAGGCTCATTTGTTTGGGTTGTGGTTTTAGTTGCTACATGAACTTTGATGTTCATATCCCTTTGTTATGAATCTAAGGTTACCATAAGATACTTTATTTATTCTAAAATGACAGTCTATTATTATTTTTATTAAGGCGTCAAGACCCCGTTCTTTAATGTGGTAGGTTGGTTGCGGTTTCACTCCGCACCACAACTTTTCAATTTCCATCACAACCCACTACAATTTACCATTTTAATTTTTATTTATCTTTTTATTAAAAATTATACCAAGTTACTAACCCACTTACAATTATTTCTACCACAACTTTTTATATACTACTACAACTTTTCACAACCCACCACATCACACCACACCGCACCGCACCGCACCGCAACTAATCGCAAAAAAGAATGGGGTTTAAATCTTCTAAAATAATTGTCTATTTAATCACTATCAAAATTATTTTTCTTCCTAAGATTAACCGAAGTATAGATATTTTTTGAAAACTTTTATTTATTAGAGAGGGACAATCATATTGAAATGGAGGGAGTAATTGGTAATAAATTATATCAACTTATAGTAAAGTAAATCGCACACAACTAAAAAGAATGGATTATTGAGCAAAAAAAAAAAAAGAATGGATTAATATTGCAAAAAAAAAATAATAATAAAAGAATGGATTAACGGCAATTAGAGGGGACGCATGTGAAAGAAAGTGCGGAGGTGGTGTAAAATGGGAGTGATTGGTGGAGATAGAAATTGCAATAAATTTGTGATTTTGCTGTTGGTTTTGCTATTTGTTCCCTACTTGCACTTAGGGTACTAAATAATAATTATGAAAGGAATCTTAGTTATCTAAAAGTATTATAAAATAGTCTTTTAAGGCTCCATTCTGGTATACGGTGTGGTACGGTGTGGTAATGATGCAGTGCGGTGGAATTTGAAAAAAATATGGTGAAGTGTGGTGGGTTGTGGTGAGATGTGGTGGAAGTTGTGGTAGGTGGGGTAGGTGAGTAGAGAGAATGTAAAAAGTAGAGGAGAAAAGTAAGTGAAGAGAAAAGTAAAAAGATATTTTGACAATGGTTGTAGTAAGGTGTGGTGGAGTGTGGTGAAGCGTGATAGAATATTGAGTAATGTGATGTGGTGCGGTGCAGTACCGCACCGTAAGAGTCCGTTTGGACCTAGGAAAATAGGATGGAAAAAAATTAGGAGGAAAAATTTTTTGGGGTAAAGTAAATTTCTTTCTCTTGTTTGGTTCAAGTAAAATTTTGAAGGGAAAACAATGACTTTCTATTCAACTTTCTTTTCCTTGTTTGGTTCGAAGAAAAATGTATGGAAAAAAAATTGCATGAAACTTTTAAAATGTCAAGCTTCATTTTTCTAGATTATATGATGTGATTTGGAAGGGGGAGTTAGAGAGAGAAGAATGAATGAGAGAGAGAGAGAGAGAGAGTTACAAAGTTAGAGAGAGAGAGAAGAGACTTAGAGAGAGAAGAGTGTTAGAGAGAAGAGTTAGAGAGAGATAGAAAGAGAGAGAGAGTGAGAGAGAGAATCGACTTAGAGAGAAGATAGTTAGAGAGAGAAGAGTGTTAGAGAGAGAGAGAGAGAAAATCAAGGGAGCCACGAGAGCTGATGGAGAGAAAAGTCAGATTTGATCCAAAAATTTTCTCCCAGCTTTCCTATCATTTTTGAAGGAAATTTTTTTTATTCTTGGTGATCCAAAATTTTCCATGCAATTTTCCAACTACTTTTTTTCCATTCCTTTTTCTTCAATCCAAACAAAGGAAAGATTTTCATTTTCCAAAATAATTTTTTTTTCATGCTGTTTTCTCAGGTCCAAACAGACCATACGTGTTAAGTTTCACCCTAATTTAGTGAAACCAAAGAGAAGAGGGAGTGAGATGATGAAATATTATTGATGAAAATTTACAATCTCAACTCAAGAGATAAAAGAAGGAGAGGAAGGCTATATATAGCCAACCTTCATTGTCTAACAAACCAAGAAAAAGAAAAAGAAAAAGAATCAAAGAAATACGATTGTCAACAAATTGGAAATCAATACATGATTTACACTATTCCTAACACCCCCCTCAAATTGGAGGGTGACAAAACTCCAATTTGCCAACAATTTCTAGCAAAGCTGAATGACAAGGTTGCTATCATTGCCAATGGAATTAATGAAGGGCAGTGCAACCTTGAAATCTTGAACTCGAACTCCAACAACTTCCCCGCCATCACCACAACTCCTAATAGCAGGTAAATTGGACGTAAACACGGAAGAACTTGTGAAGCCAAACGACGAAAGAAAGAAAGAAAGATTGAAAGATTGTTGCCGAACTTTTCCAGGTATTGAACTCGTCTCCGGCGAATACATTGGCCATCAGAGACATTCCTGGTTGATCGGACCAAACACACTTTTACAGTGCAATGAACGACGAAGAAACTAAGAAAAGATGGGTATGGCACTCAAATAATTCAAGGTGTTCCTAAGCGTCTATTTCTCTCTCCTAAGTCTAGCAGCAGTGTCCTCAAGTTCAAGTAAGGCCTGCTGCTCTCTGGGTGCCCCTTCAAATGTGCTCCCCACAAAGAATGAAAATGGTGTTGGGAACCAATTCCTCCTCAAATCCCAAATTTCTTTATCTGGTTTCCCATTCAACCCGTTGCTCAACCTAATTACATCCCTCATGTAAGCCTTGACGTCCTTCGCAAGGGCTTTGACGTCGTCTTCCACGTCACCGGAGGGTTTGTCTTCGAGCCAATCAACGTCGGCCACCAGGTAGGGTTTCGATCGGACGATTTTGGTGATTCGGAATCGATCTTGCCCTTTGCAGATCAAGAAGAACCGGTCGTCAGAGAGCCATTCACGCTTGACGATTTCTCCGACGCATCCGACGACGCCAGTGTCGGTGAAAACGACGCCGAATCGAAGGTCGGTGTGAAGGAGGAAGTGAGGGAGCGCCATTGTTGACGGGGAGAAGTGGAAGCGTAGAGTGGGAGAGAGAGAGGGGTAGGAGGAAGGGGATTCTCTCAGAATGGAACTTCGTGGCGGCGTAGAGACCGGTGAGGCCGTCGCCCATGATGATGACGGGAGGAGATGGTGTGGCGGGGTTGTCGGCGGTGGTTGTTGGAGAGACGACGGCGGACATGGCGGAGCAGACGAAATTGGGGCGGAAGATATCACCACAAGATAAAATTCCATTGCAGATTGATTGATTTAAGAAACCCTAGAGATTGATTCAAGAACCCTAGAGATTGCGTTGTGCTGTTTCAAGAAGACGATTGTTGATTTGAAGAACCCTAGAGATTGCATGTCTTCATTCAGTTTTGAAAGGAAGAGGAAATCCCGCAGAAGACGCGATGGTGCTCCGTCTGTTGCAGAGACCCTCAACAAATGGAAGTTTATGGTTTTCTGGAAACTAAAAAAGAAGAGGGATAATCAGGATCAGTAACTTTTCTGGCTCTGATACCATGTGGAACCATCTCAACCAAAAGTTTAAGCTGATGGTTGAAACCTCAGGAATGGTTTTATATTCTAACACGCCCCCTCACGCAAATGCCCTTTGGGCTTGAAGCGTGGATGCTGCAAATGCCCTATAACCTTGCGCATTTGAATATGAGGGGTGCTGAGATTCGAACCTAAGACCTCTTGTTTATTGGTCTGACTCTAATACCATGTTTAGTTTCACCCTACTTTGGTGAAACTAAAGAGAAGAGGGAGTGAGATGATGAAATACTATTGATGAAAATTTACAATCTCAACTCAAGAGATAAAAGAGGGAGAGGAAGGCTATATATAACCAACCTTCCTTGTCTAACAAACCAAGAAAAAGAAAAGGAACCAAAGAAACAAGATTGTCCACAAATTGGAAACCAATACATGATTACACTATTCCTAACAGTAAGTTAACGCATCAAAAAAATGAGGTCTTAACAAAACGAACGTAATTGCTTAGTTATCTTTTATTAGCTAATACCCATGCGTGGCTGTATTTTCAAAAAAAAAAAGGCATTGTTGAATATGAATATGATTATGCTCACGATGAAATTCAGCCCAATTAAACCAGAGATTGTTTATCTCAAGTGCTAATTTATAATCAATCCAATTAGGCCCCGTTTTTTTATACGGTTGGTTGCGGTGTAGTGTGATGGAAATTTGAAAGTTGTGGTGAATTGTGGAATGTTGTGATGTAAACAATTGTAGTGGGTTAGTACTTAGTGAATTGTGATAGGTTGTAATGGATTTTTGTGAAAAATAGAAAATTGTGATGCGGTGTGGAACCGTAACCAACCAACTACATAAAAGGATGAGGCCTAAAATAGGGTCTAGTATAAATATAAAAAAAAAACTTTATAATCAGTGTAGAAAGGTTGTAAATATTATATCTAAACTAAATTTGGATACTTATTAATTGTATATAGGAGTATAAAATTTTAACTGGATAAGATTGTTTATCGCAAGAGGTAATTAAACCTGATTGGTGGAAGTACGTACGAGTAGGGTCATCCATCGGTCACGGGGTGAGGAACTGTCTGGAGCTTTCTCTTCCTTTGTTTTATATATAGACCTTCAAACAGCAGTACACCACACGAGTACTCTTATCATCGTTGAATTTCGATTACATTCATTCGACGTCGTTTTCACCATGCAACAAGTACCAATTTCGATTTGGCCATCCTTTGAACAAAATCAGAAAAAATTTGGATTAGTGTCATTACTCTTGTCCATTTTCTTGGAGCCCAAGGTGTGAAAAGCTTCCCATCCTTGGTTTCACAATATTGACCATTAAAGACCATTGTCGACAAGACAAAACACTTGTCGGGTGTTTTGGGGATATTATATATCCTTCCTAAATGATAGAAACAATTTTACATAAATTAGGAGTACATGAGCATGTTCAATTTATGGGTAATTTTAGCTTACTAAAATTTATTAATTTTGCTTAAATTTATCAAAAATTATTATAGTTAAAAACAAATTTTTTTGGTATATTAGCATAAATTTGTCAAAAGTTACCCAAATTTACAAAATATTATCAAAAGTTACCCAAATTTAACTTTTACCAAACTGTATTTTATCGATAAATTTAACGCTCCCTTAACTCTATGGTGCTTTAGGTAGTTTGGTGGGATTTTTTTCATAAAAGAATCTTTTTATGGCCGGTTAAATTCGTGGGTAAATTGGGTTTGGTAGGTTTTTTTTATTCTAAATTTATCAAATTTTACCAAATAAAAAATTAATTTTAATATATTAAGGTAAATTTGACATAAGGTATCAAAAATTATCAAATTTTAACATTTACTCATTCGCTTTTTAATCATGCATTTGACACACCCTTAGAAAAAAAAAAATTCGAAAAGATTTTTCCTAACCCACTCGCGGAAATATTTACTGAGCTTACGAGTGAAATGATGAATTTCATATTAAAACTTTTTCATATAGGCACCGTTCTTTTATACGGTGGAATTCCGGTGTGGTAAGTTGCAGTACGGTAAGTTGCGGTGCGCTAATTGGAAATCTTTATGATTTTAATAATAAGGTAAATAGTTGCGGTAAGTTGCGGTAAATTGCGGTGCGATAACTTGCGGTACCACATAAAACAACGATGCCTAAAAACAACTAATGATAAGAATTTTCCAACCAAACGCAGCCTAGGTGAGAAGTGAATGGGAGAGTGGATTAGGTCATTTTCAAAGGTAATTTAAGTTTGGATTAAATATAAAAAAAGGTGGTAATCTAATTAGCAACCACCCCTATTTAACATGGTCATCAAGGTTGAATTGTTGGTGGATAAGAAACTCAATAGGTGTAAATAGTGGTGGAGTTGATGAGTCAAATTTGTCATGAGTAGTTTAGTATGTACTATTTACCTAATGATCTATAAATCTTATTGATGATTATCTTCAAAATAGAGGTGTAGTACGTATTTGATCACTCACTTAATTTATTAGTTTGAAAAAAAATTGAATTAAATTGATAGGATCTACCTGACTACCACCAAAAAGTGGTGCCGTTATTTGGGATTGATAATGTTTCAAATAGGGATGATCTTTGCATTGAATTGGTAACAAATCATATCATATTTCACAAAAAAGGCAAAAATCAAATAATCATTCTTTTATGTGTATAATTCCATAGTTTACTTTCCTTCATTTGATTATCATTGTTTATTGGTATAATTTTGAATCAAGTATTCCCTTAATTTTAAAATGAAAGTCATGTTTCACTTCATGTGGTCCGTCATATCACTTTTGACCATAATTTTCTTTTAGTTATGTTTGCAAAATATGAAAAGTATTTTATGCATTAATTTAATGAAGTAATTTCATACAAAATCATTATATATATCAAAAAATAACCATTAAAATAATTTAAAATTTATTTGCGCATATTTCATATCAATAAATATTTTCGATATGTACATATGTATGTATAGTATAAACCCTAAACCCTAGCCATTGCATTATATATTCATATATCTAGAGCAAGATGCTTGGAAGCAGTGGGTGGGGTTCTATTGGGGCCATATAGAGGTCATGCCCCCCTTTCCATCTAAAAAGCAGCTTATTACAATATTCATTTGTGTTTTAATATTGGTAAGTTTACTCTAAAGCAACATAAAGATCTAGGGATTAATACTTGTCTTTAATAGACCTGTTAATCTTTGATCCAATCCGATAAGTCGATCTGAATTCGCCTGGCAATACTGGTTTTGAACACGATTTTCTCGGCCTAATGCGAGATCGAAAAAAGTCGGACGTGAAAACCTGTAAATTATTTTTTTAAGTTTATCTAATAGAATTTGTGACTTTCCGTTGGAATTCATGACTATTAAACAATAATTGTAACCTATTCAATTCATCTGTTATTTCTCTCATTTGAGTTGAAATATTTATAATAATCCATCATCACTAGAAGATAATATAACTTTATTATGTATATTGTATAAAAAAAATAGTACGGAGTATTTGGAGACAGATTTTTTTTTTAAAAAAAGGAGGCAACAGGCTGCAGTCATAACAACCGTTGTTTGACCCAAAATTGAAATACACCGTATGTAAGTATCCAAACCTGAAATACACCGACCTGTATTTACCCGAACCCAATATACGACCAACCCATTACCCGCACTTTCGCCCAAATTAACAGGTCTACACTCTAACATTATTTTGTCTCTATTATTTAAACGTTGCAATTGATAAATATTAACTCATTAATTAGTTCCACTTTCATAGTCGCATTTTCCTCGTACTTTCTTCGTTGTAATATAATAAAGGAATTTTGGACGCTAATATACTGAACTTTTGGGGTATTTGACAATAATGCACTGAACTTTGACCTTGGATAATAATGCACTGAACTTTGGGGGGTGTTGGACAATAATGCACTCGAGACAATTTCGACGGTGGCGAACTTGGTGACAATCTTACGTGACAGACCGAGAAGACAAATATTTTTTGACCAATTCATCTCCTCCACCCGCTACATAGGATTGCCACCAAGTTAGTCATTGTCAAATTCATATATTGTGCATTATTGTTCAACACCCCTCAAAGTACAGTGTATTATTATCCAAGGTCAAAGTTCAGTGCATTATTGTCCAATACCCCAAAAGTTTAGTATATTAGCATCCAAAAACCATATAATAAAAGTGATTATATATTCCCCTTTCTTTCATTAAAATTAAATAAATTAAAAATATCATTATTTAAAAATTATATTATATTTTGTAATATTAAATGTTAATAAATTTTATTTTTGGACATTTTACATTTCATCTTATCAGTATTCAGTATTTTAGCCCCTTAGGCCCTGCTCTTTTATGCAGTTGTTAAGATGCAGAAATGATGCGATACAGTGTTGTGAAATTGTGGAAAGTACGGTGAAATGTGGAATGATATGGTGAAATTTGTGGAAAGTGAGGTTGATGTGATAGATGGGAGAGAGAATGTGAAAAGTGGAGGAGAAAACTAAAGAGAGAGAAAATTAAAAAGATATATTAGTAATGATTGTAGTAAAGTATGATATGATATGAGAAAATATTAAATTATTGGGTTATTGGCCCAAATTCTCTTGACTCATTATTTGACAAGTTTTCTAAACATGCTTAAACTCCAAGTTATTAGTTGTTATTAGGAAATTATTTTATTTCCTAATTATGTTTAGGTTAGTTTCCTAATTGTAATAACATTGTAAAACCTAATTGTATTTGGAGTGGAAGTCTAGCCAGATCTATAGGATGTTTATCCCTTTAAATAGAGGTCTTTATTCACCTTGTAACGTAAGGTAGACGTAGCCGATGTGAGAGCCTTCAAAACTCTCAATGAGTGAGGTACAATGTTATTTCCACATCTTCACCCTATTCATCCTTAGGTTGTGAGAGTATATGAGATATTATATTTTACCTCTTGTAATATCTCATTTTCTATTAGTTGATACTGATTGCTGCCCGTGGCTTTTTCCTGATTAGGGTTTCCATGTAAAAATATTGTCTCTCCCTTTATCTTTATTTTTGCATTTCTTTATCATTATCCTATTTACTATAATCATTCTATTTTTCTTTCCGCTGCATATATTGTTCTATTTTACACCCTAACAAGTAACTAACAACTGGCAACAAATCTGAATTCGATCCCTAACATAAATAATATTGAGTGGTATAATAAGTTGTGATATCGCACCGCATAAAAGAACATAGCCTTTGGAAGTATCCCGGGAAAGATTTTCCTAGGAAAAACTTTTCCGAGAAAGATTTTCCCTAACCCTCGCTTGGGAAACTTTTTCCTGAGGTTGTGAGGAAAATAATGGACCCCACATCAAAACTTTCATATATATTATGGAACACCAAATACGGGGAAGTTTGTCAACTTAGGTAGTGTTTGGTAAGAACTCCAGGGAAATTTCCTATGGGAAGTTTTCTATGGAAAAGATTTTCCTCGGAAAAATTTTCCTTATGCCCCCTAAGGGAAATTTTCCCTAGGAAAATGGAGAAAATGGTGGGCCCATCGTGAAAACTTTCACGAAGTCAACCTGCATCTTAACATGGGGAAAATAAGTCAACTTGGGAAAATTGACCATTAATTTCCTCGGGGTTATTGACCAACCAAACACACCCTTAGAAAATTAGCAAACTTTCCCGAAAAAATTTCTCAACCAATCGCTCCATTAATATAAAGGCTAGCTTGGCCCTTGCTTGGAAGGGATGGGAGGTAGTATATAAATCACATGTTTCTGAAAAAAGGCAAATGCATTTGCCCGGTCGAGGTAATAGTGATTAGTGAGTTGATTAAAGAAATGATTAGTGGGGTGTTTGATTAATTGTGGAGATGATCAAGTGATTCCCACGTCACCAAGCTTGAATGTGTCTAACTGTTCGCGAGCGTCGTTCCCCATAATAATTAAGGAATAAGAGCACCGATCTAACCAGGCCTTAATCCTTAATTAAATACTAGTGTTAGTTGGTAATTAAATCATAAAATCTGATCAAATCAAATTACGGGAAGACAGGTGAATCTGTGAATGGATTAAAATAAAGGAAATGTATACGACACGCCTGACGTTTTTCGATAAAATCGTTGACCGGGGCCGCCGGTAAACGGTCAAACCCTCAGACGTACTGCCCAAGTATTGAATTGTATGTTGCCCGCGAATGTAGTACAAGTTTTCAGTGATTTAGTAATCGCATGATATTTTAATCATTGTATGATTTGTATCGTATGCATGTTGTCTCCAAAATTCATACCCCTCCCTTCTATCCTCTCCTTCCCATATTACTAAACGTTATCTTTGAAAATTATGCATCAGTCAAATTTGAAAGAATTTTCAGTATATATAATGAGTTGCTGTATATATAAAATTATTACTATTATATTCATAATGAAAAATACTATTATGAAAGTATAATATTGCAATTGTTAATAATATATATTAGGTAAGATATTATCAATCAAAGAGTGACATTAGAGACCGTGAAAATCAAAATTATCAAAATTAATGGAGGGAGTATATTAATTCCTCCATATTTGAAAATTGTGCAATCAAATTTTAAAAATTTTGACCATAAATTTCTCAATATATACAATGAATTGATATAAAATTATCACCATTAGATTCGTACTGAAAAATACTATCATAAAAATATAATATTGTAATTGTTAATAATATATTATGTAAGAAATTATCAATTAAAGAGTGACATTGAAGATCGTAAAAGTCAGAGGGAGTCGTATTTAGGTGACTGTTATGGTCTCTAAAATTATTCTTTAAATAATATTTTCATATAAAATATTTTATTAATAATTGTAATATTAAATTCTTTGGACAATATTTTTTATTAAAAACCTAATGATGGTATCCTGTTCTTTGGATTGGATAAAATGAGGTCTGGATGGATTGAATTTGATTGGATTGAATTTGCTAAGTTATTTTTTGAGGAATTGTGTTTTTAGAGATGAATTTTTTGGAAATTCTGTAAGGTTTGGATTGAATTGGAAGGAGTTACCAATCCAAAATTTCAAGAAATTTATGGTCAGAATTTTAAAGTTTGACTGCAAAATTTTAAAAGATGACAATTAATATGGAACGAAGTACTCTCGATTTTATTTAAACGTGGTCACGTTTTCGTGTAGGGATGGCAACGGGGATGAAATTTGTCCCCATCCTCGTCCGATCCCCGGCGGGTACCCAACCCCAGAGGGTATGCAAATTATTATTTCAATATTGTCATATAAATTAAAAAAAGATACGCAACCTTATTAAATGATGTTCGACATTATAACTTTATACAAAGATACATTTACTTGTCAAATGGGATTTAACAATACAAATTTAATAATAATAAAAGGGGAAAAAATTAATAATAATAAAAGTTCAATAATAAGAACCCTTAAGTCAACACTACGATTACAAATTTGATAATATTATATATATAATGTTAATATATAAACGATATTTATATGTTTTAATAGGAATTAGGAAAGAGGATGTGTGGATGGGGAGAATAATTTTTCCAAGCGGGGATAGGGAAAATGTTGCCCCCATGCCCGCCCCATCTCCGCGTAGAGATTTAAAAACTTGCCCCAAATCCATCCCCACCCCGTCCAGGGATTTTTCCCAATAACAGGGTAGGGCCCTAGCGAGGATGGGGATTCCCTACCATATTGTCATCCCTATTTTCGTGTCAAAAACTTCGATCATGAATGTTTCGACATTCATTATACAAAATTAATATTTTTTGATATAATATTTTTTGGGAAATTATTAAATGAAGATAAACATGGAAAAACATGGCATTCAGGGTGGAGGGAGTATTATGTTTGGGCATGAAGTATCAAGTTTACTAATGAAGCTAGAGAAAAAAAGAAAACTATAAAATTATTTAAATTAGTAAAAAATAATTTTGAGAGATGAAGAGTATATATAAACATAAAATTGGTAAAAGTTATATAGAGAATTAGTATTATGAATAGGGTTTTTGGACGCTAATATACTGAACTTTTGGGGTATTGGACAATAATACACTGGACTTTGACCTTGGACAATAATGTACTGTACTTTAGGGGTATTGGACAATAATGCACTCATAGCAATTCTGACGGTGGCTGCCTTGGTTGCAATCCTACGTGGGCCGCCTGCCACATAGGATTACCACTTAGTTAGCCACCGTCAGAATCTTTCCGGGTGTACTATTGTCCAACACCCCCTAAAGTACAATGTATTATTGTCCAAAGTTAAAGTTCAGTATATTATTGTTTCATACCTTAAAAGTTCAGTATATTAGCGTCCAAAAATTTTCTCATATTAATCAATTTGATTCAGTCTCAATTCAAATGAACTTTGGGAACAAATTTTTGATTTAGTCCTATTTGGTTTGAGATTTTTCTTAGGATGATGAGTGATGTGTCTATTTTGTTTTTCTTGCGTAGGTAAATAATTCAAAGGGTCGCTTGCGGGGACGCTTTGTGCACTGAAGTGTTCTTTTTTTTATATTAAGGGCAAATGTGATTTGAATTGTATCATTTTCAATTAAGGCTCTACTTTAAAATTTTTGGTAAATAATTGTCCACATAAAGTCCATGTCTCTAGTGAAGGTAGGCGTGAGAGAGGGGAGCGGGAATAAGGGGTAAATAAATTCTCCATGTCTCTAGTGAAAATTGAATAGAAAATTGGGAAAAAATAATCCATATTTTGGGGCATTGGAAAAAAATAATCCAAACTGATAACTTTGTTATGGATGAGCTAAACTTTAACATCTATTATTTTTAACATCTACCACCTAGTTAAACTCGTCCGAAAAGTATGGTAGTAGCAATATTAGATGCGGAGCATACTTTTAACTTGTTTTTTAGTTACAAAAAGATCCACGTATAATATCACTATCATCATGTCACTTTTTGAACCATTTTAACTAGGTGTTTGTTGCTAAAAACTATAGGAGTTAAAGTTCAGCTTATCCATAACAAAGTTGTAAGTTCAAGTTATTTTTTTTCCAGTACCCTAAAGTTTGAATTATTTTTTTCCAATTTTCTAAATTGAATCCATGTTTTCTTTTTGGAAGATAGGGACAACTGTTAATCGTAATTTAAGTTGACCTTCTTGTAAACTATTTTGGTATTTATAGGTTTTTGCTAGGTTTAGTTATAATTTTAATTTTCTAGGATCATCAATATTTCTCATTTACCGTACTTGAATTCACACACACAACCACACTCACTTGCTCATATGTATACATATGCACAAACACAAACACAAACACAACACAAATATACAATCACTCACGTACACACACGCGCACATACACATATACAACACACAGACACTCGTTTATCTTTGTATAAACACCAGTGCCTTATAATTACGTAATTTATTTTGAATATTTTTAATTTAATTTTATCTATTTTAAAATAATTTAGTAAAACTGTTAAGAAGTTTTGAAACATAAAAATGATGAATAAACCATAAATAACCCAAAAATAATTAATTAAAAGTCAACTCAGCCAAAAATCATAAAAGACAACCAAGAGATAGCCCAACACACTTCCTAAAGCACGTGTATAACCTGAACCTAGGTGGAAATCCGGCCACCAGAATACCGCTAAATATATGGGAGTGTTCCACCCAACCTAAGGAAGCGTATTAAACTAACTTTTTTCATAGTCGAACCTCTAGATGTACCGAATATATCTAGCGATAATTGCTTATCTATCCCCTCATTTTTTACCTAAATTTCCATGATCACTTCACATATAAATACATCATCATTTTTACTATTTTCCTCTCGCCTCGAAATCATCGTGGGAGTATTAATACTAGGCTATTTCTCTCTTTCTTTTCCATCTCCTTCGTTCCATCATAATACATACATAATTTTCGACATTTAACATATTTATTTTGCATTTTTATATTTCTTTAATTCTCGCCTTATAATGCTGAAATAAATTCAAAGAATAATGAAACTTTGACCAATCCAATGAATTTATAGCTTGTAAATATAACTTTATTGATATTGTTTATTTCATTTATGTTTGTATTTATGTTCTTTTATTCCATTTACTTTATTTGTTCTTATTTAATTCTTACACTTTATTTCTACATGCATTTTAATAACATTAATTCAACTAATTAATTTTCCATTTCTATCTCTTCTTCAATAAACCAATGTAACAATTCGTTCTTTGAATGGACGATTTCAAAAGCATTTCAAAAGCTTTTACTTTTGATTTCTTAACTTTACTCACGTAATTGAATTTCATGATTCACTTCATTGAGGACTCTTTAATTTTTGTTAATTTGTTTCACTTGTTACCTTTGGATTCAATTATTGTAATTCCTGAAAATATTATTCACAGAGAATTTGATAATTCGAAAAATTATAAAAAAATCAAGAAAATGCAAAGGATAATAAACTTCAAATCCATTGCCTTGCCTGCCATACCTGACAGGGTAGGAGGCCCAAAAGCCTTGCTTTGGCTTAGAGAGCCTCAGGGTACGTAGACATGGGGGTATTTGTCAAGCATCACACCCGTAGGTATGGGCAGATGACCTAGTCGATCTTTTTTATTTACTTTTTCTCTTTTTTCCCCTAGTTTTATAAATTTCTGGGTTGAATATTTTTTGAAAATAAAAATTCTAAAGTCTTCTTTTGAATATTTTAATAAATAAAAAATTAATTAAAGAAAATTTAATTAATTCCCCTAAAAACTAAAATACTTCTTTCAACTTGCTAACTCCGCATGAGTTGCAATTTTCATTCGAGATTTCTCTCAAGCCCTAAAAATTGAAGAAATCATTTTAATTATCCCAACTTTTGCAAAATCATTTTTACCCCTTACCTTTCTTATATTCATATTATCACCCTTGGTCATCATTTTTTAGACCATAAATTATTTTTATAAATGATAAGTGATATATATGATCTCTATTTTATATGTGATTGGTTAAATTTATCATTAAAAGATTAAACAAAAATAAGCCTGTGGTCCCAAAACAGGAAGTCCATGGGAGTTGGGACAAATATTACTACATCCGTTCCTTATTAATTGTCATACTAACAAATTTTATGAGTTTAATTTATTTAGAAAATTGAGTAAAAAAATTTATATTTGGATAAGTATATCCTTTTAACTTAGTATAGACTTTTCACTTTTTAATTTCTCTTTAGACTTTCAATGCGTCATTAATAAAAGGTAATATGATTATTTTAATCATTGAAATTGTAAAACTGACAAATAAAAAGGATAATGTAGTCAGAAAATTTTGGCATTCATTTAGGCACAAATGTAGTACTTGAGTAAAAGCTGATAGGGTTGTTCATCAGTCCCAGACTGGACCAAAAGGACCGATGACCGAATTTGAGCAATAAGCTGGACCGAGGATTGAGTCGACCAGACCTCGTTTGATCCAGTCCGGGCTGGATTATACATAAAGAAAATCTAAAATTTTTAATAACCTTGGTCCTTCAGTTCAGTCCATGGGCTAAACCGAGTACCGAACATCAAAATTTCCTGAACCAAACTTCCCTCAATTCAATCTAGTACTGTCCTTTTTCGGTACAGACTAGACCATAAGCAACCCTAAAAGCTAAGGAGATATGATCGATTATAACAACAAAGTTGTCGACAAATGATAACTCTAGGCAGCACTAATGACATTTAGCACTTTTGACTTGAAATGAAGCCTAAGCAAATTAGTATGGTGGAGTTGCTTTAAGTGGGTCTCAAAACGTCAATTATCAAACTAATTAATTAATTAATTATTCAACAATATTCCCCACATATGATATACCTGATTGATTTTAACAAAGTAGGGTAGGGTCTTATATCATAGACTTGCAGGTTCAAATGTACTTGGACATATCTAATTAAATATCTAATTAAAGATGCTTCGACTCTGAATATATAATATTTTTTGTTTTTACTTGCGTACTTAGCGAATAATGGTTGGCTTAGTGCCATAATCACGAATTATTTATCAATCTTAATAGTTAATACTAAATAATTAAGTAAAATTCTAATCATATTGCTTTTATAATTTGAAATCAAATGATAACTAATACGAAAGTTCTTGTTACATGCACATAAAATCTAATAAATAGATCAATTAGGCTTGTTAGCTAGTGCTAGATAGTGGCTGAGGGATTAAATCTAATAAATAGTGATCTTTATTACATGCACATAAAATCTAATTATTATTATTATTATTATTATTATTATTATTATTATTATTATTATTATTATTGTTATTGTTATTGTTATAGAAAGAAAAATAAACTTTTCTTTTGGCCAAGCATTAATCAATTTTTAGCCGACTTAAATAAATATGTTTACATTTTATAAAATAAGAGTAAATATTGTATTTAATTTTATTTCAAATGTAGCCAGCAACCCAGATGCCTTGATCTAAATAAGTTAACCCAAGTTTGAATTTATCTCTCTAGGAGTCTGTGAGTCTCTTCTCTTTTTGGTTCTACAATTTTTCTTTGGGTTCTTAAATATTATACAATGATTTATGTACATTTTTAATATTAATTATATAATATACGATCTTTAATGTTATTTTGATTGATAATTTCTTATATAATATTTTATTAACAATTGCAATATTATTGTAAAACCCCGAAAAATCCAAAGATGTTGACCGTGACGTCGTTAGTATATTATGTTTGACTTCGTGTTTTATTATTCGTTTGTGTTTATTTATGCTAACGCTTGAGCTCGTAGGACCGTTGAGGGACTAACAAGGGTAGAATAGTATTCTCGTAGGTTAATATTTATGTGTTATTATAATTACGTGAATATTATTTGATATATGTTATTATTATAAATAGTATTGGTGTTTTATTTTACCTATATTATAATTATTATTAATTTTGTTTCCAAAAAGAAAACCTGTTTTAGTTGTTAAATGGGCTGAGTTAGGATTAGTTGGGTTAATTTTGGGCCTAATTATGGGTAGTATATAAACCCTCTTTCTTCCCCTCTCAAACCCTAAACCCTAATAATTCCTCCCAAAACCCTAACCCTACAACCTCTCCTCCCTCTCTCCCTCTCAAAGACCACCGCCACCACCAAAGATCACGCCCTAGCCGCCGCCGCCGCAGCCTGCAACCATCGACCACCGCAACCATCTTCTCCTTCCTCTTCCTCTCTTTCTTTTCTTTTCGTTCGTTCCATCGCACCACCGCAGTCCAGGCGCCACCACCGTCGCCCACCAGTCGCCTCGCCACCCAGACGACCACCCCCCTCGCCGGCGAGCATCGCACCACCGTCTTGACATCGCCGGAGTCGCCCAGTCGAAGGAGCCGTTCGAAGCTGAGTGAGTCGCCGAAATCGACGTCGACCACTCCCCCTCCAACGAGCCATCCTCTTCGCCTGCCACCTGCGACCGCCGACGCACGCCCTCCGACCAACACTCGCCGCCACCGTCGCTGGAATCAGCCCCTCTGCCTAACCTACGTAAACCCTAACCCTAACCCTAACCCTAAACTGATTTTACTTCTTTCTTTTTCTTTTCTTTTTCCTTTTTCTTTTCTTGTTTAATTATTAAAAATCTGATTTATATATTTGGAATATTATTGTTTATAAATTCTGTAATTTTTGTAATTAGGGGAAATTAATTGTAATTATTTTTCTTGTTGTAATTATGTGTAAATTCTTAATTGTTATGTGTAATTTTATGTTATAAATTGTAATTAGATTTAGGTTGTAATAGTTGATTATTAGGTTGAAAGTGATTCTTTAATATTCTTTATATTCTTTACATGAATCGTTTAGACCACAATATTATTGTATGTACGAATTTGGAAACTTATTTACCTAGGTTAAATTCTTGAATGTCGAGTTATTAATTCGTTGCGTTTTTATTGTTCCTTAAAATAAATCTTGTTTAAGGTTGTTAGATAAATTAGGTGGACTTAATAAAAGTGCAATTCTTGTTTAAGTAATTCTTGAATCTTGATGGAGTCTAGTAAAAAGAATTAGTTGTTGGAATTATTGATTGGTAGTTTTAATGTTTCTAAGTTCTTTATGTTTCTTTTACATGTAACCTAAGTCTTTCTTGATTCTTGTTTAAAGAAATCGCATGTTTAACCACATTTGTTTTACCTTGTGAAATTCTTGTTGCAATGTTATAATCTTATAACTACTTCATGTTTTAAAATCTTTAAAGCCTTGTTTACGCGTTTTATGTTCAAAGTAATTTTATTTCATCGTACGACTTAAGTTTTAATTAAAGTGTTATTAAGGTGTTCTTGTTTTAATAAGTTTACTTCTACAAGTTTGATTGTTGAACCTAAGTTAGAGTTGGACCTTGTATCTTAGACCCTAAGTATCGTTTTAAGCTCAATTTAGAACCCCAAGACCTTTTGGTAAGGGTTAGAACCGAAATAACAAATTTGTTAATAACAGTTATCGGGACAGTTTCATTAGCACCTAAAGATCGGGTTGCCACGGTTAGCGTAGTTGTCTTTTGATCAAACCCTTTGGACTGGAGGTTCCCTTAGATGTTAGGAACCACAGGAATTTTACGGATCGAACGTTTGATTTGTATAGCCCGAGTTATAACCGTTGTACCAGAACCTGTCAGAACTGGACCAATGGGAAAGACGGGTGTTTTTGGAGTCCTGCAGGACTGATTTGGGCTTAACCATCAACATAGAAGTTTTAGTAGACATCCCGAGGTTTCCAAAAAGTCTAGAACCAGCCCCGTAGGATGTCGGGAAGTCGAGTTGTGACCCGTTTTATGTGAACGTTATAATCTGTCCTCTGCTTGCTTCTTTTTATAAGAATTGTTGAGTGAAAATAATATGTGATCTTGTTATGTGTTTTCTTGGAGGTGTTAAGTGTAATTTCATAAATGATAGGAATCTAAGTGTTCCTAGGGGAGGGGTTAGGTAGTTAATAGTTAATACTAACTTCGTTAGAACGCGTTTTGATTAGATAATTACTTTTATTCTAGGCCCGAGTTAGTGCGAGACGTTAGTGAGCTCAAGTGTGTTCTTCTTTTGCTGTGCTGTGAAGTATATCAGGTAATTGTCTATGCTCTAATCCCCACCGGGATGCTCTTTAAATGTGTTTTGATGTTTTATAATCTATTTGAGAATTGCATCCCGAAAGGGGACTTTTGTTGAAATACGACTATCTGTTTTGATAATCTTTTCGTTTCGATTGTGATCTTGGTTTATTTGAGTTGAGAAATTGGATGGTCTTTTATTCGAAGTTTTGTTAATGGTTTTGATAACTTGGTGGTTTGACTTGAGAGTCGTGAGTTGAGTTTGAAAATTGTGTAAATAATTCAAGTGGAAACGTTAAGCGGGTTCGGGATAACTTTGTTGTCGCAGTGTAACAACCTGCAGGGTTATGGACCAGGAGATCAGGGCTTCCTTCCCTGATATAGGATAGTATTTTGATGCCTTTGGTAGGCGATATTATTTATGCCTTTGGTGGGCGATGTTCTTGATGCCTTTGGTAGGCGATGTTTTGATGCCTTTGGTGGGCGATATTATTTATGCCTTTGGTAGGCGACGTTCTTGATGCCCTTGGTAGGCGATGTTACTTTAAGGGATTTGGTATCCCACCCGCAAATTAAAATATGGATTGGATGGGTTGAGGAAACAGTATGGGTTTAAAGGTTTGCAAAACGTTTGATTTGATCCCTCTCCCCAAAATGAATTGAAATGAACTTAAACTGTTTTAAACGTTAGGGGTAGACATTATTGAGATTTCCTCATTTTTGAAATGTTTTGTTTTCAGGTGAAGATCTAAATGCTGGGGACGGGAATTAGAAGTGAGGACGACGAGTCTAGAAGTCCTTGAATCTTTTCATATTGTTTTCGTTATGAAATCTTAAAGTTTTGTTTTGAGTTGTTAGTAGTTACCGTTAGCAGACAGTTGTGTGTTCCTTTCTCGCCTTGTATTCCTTCGGGGATACGGCAGTGACGCCCAAACTGAATTTGAAGTCTTCCGCTAAGTTTTGTCTGTTAACGTTAGTTTGACTTTGACTTTCTATAATTGAATTTCCGGGGCGTTACAATTATACTTCAGAATAATATTTTTCAGTACAAATTTAATAGTAGTAATTCTAGAGAACAAGTCATTATATACATATTAAAAAATTTATGATCAAAATTTTCAAAATTTGACTATATAATTTTCAAAGATGATAATTAATATAAAACGAATGGAGTAATAACTCGTGAGGAGTTATCAGAAAAACTTAAAAACGATGATTTGAATCCCAAAATACACTTGTGATCAATAGTATGAAGTGCTGCATGATATTATTGTACTTCTTTGTCCATGCGGATAAATGTGACCCTAATTTGAATACCAAAATACATTTGTCCTTTTTCTTTAGTAAAAGGTGAAAGAATAGTTCGCTTTGTGCTCACTGTGTGGTTGTGTTCCAAAATACACTTATGATTTGTGAATAGTAATGGTCCAATGTCCCGGTGTCAATAAATACGACAACGACCTACAATCACTAGGACAAGTCCTTGTTTATTGACCACAAAGTCATACGTAGTGGGGTGAGCCATTATGAAATCGAAACTTGAAAGTTGATAGAAATTTATTAACGGATAAAAGTAAGATTTTTAAAATTTATGAACGTATCCTAACAGATAAAGGTAATGTTTATAGAATGTCACCCTAAACCGGAACTTGGAACTTATTAGACATGTTCCAACTTTCAAGTATTTGGAATTGGAAACCTAAATGAAATCTGATTTTAATATAAATAAATGAATAAAGCTATTAAAATGAATACATTATTCAAAAATTGGTTGCTATTGTTAAATTTTCATTGTCAATGATGAAATCAAGTGTGGTATTGTGACCATGATAATTCGATAGTGTCATGCATTTTGCGCTAAAGAAAAAATCAGTATTATTTTAAAAATTATATGTCCGAAAATAAAATTTTCATAGTTGGCGGGTACTTTGAAACTAGCTAGAACCTGAACCGCGTGTAAAGAGGATAAGGTTTCTAATAATTAGAAACATGTTATAACTTCTAACGAATAAGGGTAAAATTCTTAATTTTAAGATAAGGTACTCGGTACCAATCACCCCTATTAGATTATTTTACGCAACTCACACACTCTGCATTTTTTTTTCTTTCTTCCCAATAATCTCCAGGATGGCCACTTACAAGTTAAAATTAGCCTTATCCATTCACAAAATTTTGTGCACCCTTTGATATTTTGCCATTGGTGCTAATATCTTTCTATTCAGGTTCTCAGATTTTTTTTTTCCTTCTATTCATTCATTGAAAAGAACGAAAGCCCATGCCTTGATGTGAAACTATCAGATAAGTATTTTTTGAAGTATTTATCATGGAATAAGTTTAAGGCCCTGTTATTTAAAGCAATAAGATTAAGTTAAATAAAGTAAGGTTGGTAAGGAAAGAAATAAGGAAAATAAAATAAAATGACATTAATTTGAGTGTTTTATTAAGATTTAGGTAAGAAAAGGTACGGATAGGTAGCTTTTTTCAAAAACCACTTTGGAAATCATAAAAGCCAGCAAAGAAACCTAGATAAAAAATATTTTTGAAAACCAAAAGAAAGACCAAGAAATAAAGAAGTTTGCTCAGGTAAGAAACTACATATTAGTGTATTCTTGGTAACAAAGGAGGAGCTAAAACATACTTGCACAGTAAAATCAAATGGATATCAAAGATGGTAAATCAACTCAAAGCACAGTATCCTTCCTCACCCTACAACCTTAACACCAGTGTGTCAGACCCCTTATCTAATGTCATATCCTTCGTTGAGCCTAGGTGTCTTATGTCTTCTCCTATCACCTCTCTCATGAAATTTTAGGCTTCCCAGTCCCCTAACATCCAAGGGGTGTCCCAATTTCTTCGCACCTCCTAATAAGGTCATCGTCGCTTCTTCTAAGGACACGCTTGAATGTTCTCAGTTTAACCTCTGTTAACTTTTCCTCAATGTGCGCTACCACTAGTTTAACTCAACATGTGACATTTTTTATCCTATCCAACCTTGTATAGCTGCAAATTGACTGAACTATCCTCATATCTGCAATAGTCAATCTTTGGCAATGAATTTTCTTAGCCGCACAACACTTAGTGTCATACAACATCGTTGGTCTAACTACTCTCAGTAAACCTGGAGCTCAAGTTTAAGTGAAATTCTATTATCAAACAACACACCTAAATCAGTTTTCTACTTCTGCCAACCGACTTTAATTTGATGTGTAATATCCTCTTTGATTTCCCTATCACTCTGTAAGATAGAACCTAAGTATCTCAACTTTTCCACCCACATAATGGTCACCCCTAAAATGTAACAATTAGCATAACGTATCATCACAAGGTAGTGGGTTGAAGTGTATAACCCAGTTAGTTTGAGTCACACAATAATTAAGAATGTTTCATCCTTGCAGATGTGTCAAGATTATCTTTCCGCTAGTGACCTTGAAAATCAAGAACCGTAACCAATGATTCAAGATATACACATTTAGCAACATAATTGTGAGCCAAGCAAAGAGGATAAAGGCACTAGGGTAACATCTCCAACCGATCAGGGTGCTGAGGAAGATGTGTTCGTTTGCTCATGAAAGATTCAATTCTTTCCGAAGATATGGCCTATAGTGCCCATAAGGACCACATATCTCCAATACTTTTGCAAGAAGAGGTACAAGGAAAGGTTGGGACAAGAACACAATGAAACGTGTAAGTCGAACACATGAATCCTTAGCTAAGAGAAAGGACCATAAACTTCTACTAGAGGATGTCTAGGCTCGCCCTAAAAGAAGTAAAAGTTGTTCTATATATTATCCATTATGTTTGTGATAATCATTTTTGTCTTTGCAGAATCTATAAGAGTCATATCAGATAAGTTCAACCTACAATTTAACTTTTCATATTAGAAAAAATCTATCAAGTTATATTTCCTAGACTCTCACCAAAAGGAAAATATAAAAAGTAGCTAGTGAAAGAAGCACTAGAAGCCAAATATGTTAATTAATAAAAGTAAAGTAGTTCAATTATTGAAGACTAAGATGACCTAGTGTTTTGTAATCTTTGAATTGGGTCCTCTTCAAGTCGATAACATATGACATAAACTATCCAATTGTAGATAATCTGGACCAGGCAAAGTTGGCAACTAGCCGCCCCCCTTTTTATTATTCATGAATGGGTTGTTTTGTTGCCCAATCTCTAATTGACAACAGACAAACATATTTTGTGGTCTTACACCCTCCGCTTTCTTTTATCATTCATTTACTGTTTTTAGATCCGCCTTTAATCAATAATTTTACATATAATATTTTTATAAAAAATACAATATTATACTTTAGTATTTTTTATTATGAATATAGTGATATCAATTTTATTTAATGAATCATTATAGAAATTAAAATATTAGTATTCAAAAATTTTAACATAATTACCTAAACAACAATTAAATAAAAACGGAGGGAGTAACCATTACTGCTGCTTGTTCTGTTCTTAAATAGTATCTTTGACCATTTAAGGTTTGTGTTACTCAATTTTAGTTATTGTTTTCTATTAATATATTTTTGAAAGAGTTATACTATTATACTTTCACAAAAAGGTATATCTTTAGTACAAAAAAATGGTATATTTTACTACAAATTTAATAAGGGTAGTTATGTGTCATAAATCACCATATATGTTAAAAATTAATTCATCAGTAAGATTTGATTGTACAAGGTCTATAGTGATAAATATTTAGGATAAGAGGGATTTGTTTTTTTATACGGCTGGTTGTTGCGGTGTCACAACTCACCGCAGTTTGTCACAACCCCTCACAACATACCAATCCACCACAGTTTTACCACAACCCACCAAAATTATTCATCTCACTTTTTCCAATTACCTTTTCACATTTACTAATACAATTTAAAATTATAAAAAAACAAAACCCACTACAACTTACCAATAATCTACCATAATTCCACCACACCGCACCGCACCATACCGCAACAAACCGTATAAAAAAATAGGGCCTTGGGAAATAAAATATTTCTAATCAATGAAGTTTAATTAGACTTAACAATAATAACAACAATAACAAATTTTAGTGTGGATCCGTTAATGTGAGGAAGCTAGAAGTTTAATTTGGTTGTTTGAGGTTTAATTACATTTAATTTCAATCAATAGTAGTTACTAAGTACTAGTAACATAAGATGATTCGAAAATGGAACATAAAATATTTGTAAGCTAAAGCAAAACATTACTTTCTACTTTACAATTAAATTGTTCTAGTGTTGCAATTGGGTTGGTAGAAAGTCAATTGTTGAATAGCAATTTTATATAGTTGATGCCAATTCCTTTCTAACTATGCAAGTTGGTGAATTAGTGACATAATTAATGTTAATTTGGTATGCACTTTATAAAATGCATTACCTTTTTGAATGACAAGAATCATGTTTGAAAAAATAAAAATATGATATGCTTGTTTTATACCTGCAAGTTGCAACTGCTATGCAGCTTTAAGTTGCGGTGCGATATGGTGGAAATTTAAAAGATGTGTGGTGGGTTGTGGAAAGTTGTGGTGAAATGTGGAAGGTTATGACAGAAATAATTGTAAGTGGGTTGGTATAACTTTTAATAAAATGATAAATAAAAATTGAAATGGTAGATTGTGGTGGAAATTAAAATGTTGTGATGCGGTGTGAAACCACAATCAACCAGCTGTGTAAAAGAACGTAATGTAAGTTTTCAACACCAAATTTGATTTTTGTTTTATATAGAAAATGTTAAGGTCTTATGTAGAAAAGGTGGTCATTATTCATGAAGACAAACTATAGAATACTTTTCCTTACATGCAAGTTGGCTGTATTCCTGAGCAACCCTCTCATTGGAGATAACAATGTTGTCTCCTAAGAGAGCATAGTCCCGAAAGGGATGTTGTTAGAATTGCATTCAAACTCATTTACCTGAGTTTGTTTTGTTTTGTTTTTTTGTTTTGTTTTTGTTTTTGTTTTTTTCTTTTTTTTTTGCTAGTATTGCATCTATTCATACCCTGTAGCAACTTTGACACGAAAATTATCAAACTCAAACAAAACAAGATGAATGAAAGAGTCAACTAAGGTGGAGGCCCTGTTCTTTTACGCGGCTGGCAGGCTGCGATGTTATACCCCACCGCAACTTTTAATATTCCATCACAATCTATCACAACCCACCATAATCTACTTTTTCTAATTTAATTTATCTTTTTATTAAAAGTTAAAACTTTCCATATTCCACCACAACTTTCTCCAACCCACCATAATCCACTACAATTTTTCCCAACCCACCACAATCCACCACATTTCCTTCACACCGCACCACAGCGCAGTCGTACGTATAAAAGAACAAGGCCTTAGCCTTTAAAGTTAAGTAGTAAATGTTACTTAACGTAATTTTTGGTAAATTCACGTAATTTTGGGTAACTTTATGTAATTTTAGGTAAGTTTTGGGAAAAAATGTATGTTTTTCTTTAATGTAAAGTATAAGAATTACATTTCAAGAAAAATGAAGGAAAATTTAAAGAAATGCATTTTTTACCTCTTAATTTTATAAAAAATTTCATTTTTCATTTTCTTTCAATTTCTAATTTTTTAAAATTTTTAAATTTTCATTTCTTCAATATTTAAATTTTTTGGTATTTAAATTTTTACAAATTCTCAATCTTGATTTTTTTTATAATATATAATTTTTAATTTTTAAAATTTTACTTTTCAAAACTTTCTAATTATTAATTTTAAAATTTTGTATTTAAATTTTAATTTTTAATTTTTAATTTTTCTATTTTTAAACTTTTAGTTTTAATGTTAATATTTTTATTTAAAATAATTTTCGTTTTTAATTTTCAATTTTTTTCATTTTCATTTTCAATTTTCAATTTAAAATTTCAATTCTTTAAAATTATAAATAAATAATTAATAAAATGATAAGTTAATAGTATCAAAAATAAAATAATAAAAAATTTAAAATTTAAAACTAAAAATCAGAACATAAAAGATTTAAAATTAGAAACTTAAAAACTTAAAAAACTTAAAAATTAAAAAGTTAAAAATTAAAAGTTTAAAAATTATCGTCACTGTAATTTTTACTAAGATATCTTTCTAATGAGAATAATTTCATATAATAACCCGTCACTGCTTGACTTACTAGCAACTTTCACAGACCTCTCAATCATCCACACTTTCACCAACCTCTCAATCGTCCATCTCAATCCATTAGTTCTTTGTTAAGATTTTGTGTTTTATTATTGTTGTTTGATACTTGTGAACCTTGAAGGCAGTAATCGAGTGGATAAATGTCATTGAAATTTCTAAATTGCAGTTACCAACATAACTATAAAGAAGTTGGCTAGTGACTGTGTGTTTTCAAGCCGGGTGTTGGATCCAGAACTAGTCACTATGGATTCGAGACTGCATTCTGATTTTAGGATCCATTTTAAAATAGATCGTGGATTAAATCCTAAAATCAAGATTCAGTGTCAGCTTGATCCGATACTGGATCCTTGAATTTTTAGTGGGTACCTGACAGTGCTCACCCCTATTTGGTGCATTACATTGTGATTCATATTTAACTTTCCCCACCCCTTGCATTAGATTTTTTGTAATTTGTTGGTTTAGAAAAAGAAGAAACAAATAATTTTTTGATTTTGAAATAGAAGGGGGATATTGCTAAAAACGCCCTTCTTTACATATGACCACAAAGCCTATTGATAGGAGTGAAGCCCATACAGAATTTCGTTAGAAACCCACATCCATTTATAAGCAAAAACATAAGGGTTATTGACCAAGAAGGAAGGCCCATATGCAATATTGACTTTTTGGTATTGTCAGGACAATAGAGTCCTTATTTTGATTAAATTGTAGGGCCCTGTTAGACATGTCATGTGTTGGTTTTATTTTTGGTTCAAATGTAAAAACCAGTTCGGTTTTTTTTTTCTAAGATAAATATGAGTTTGTGATGGGTGCCAAAAGAAGAAGCAAAATATAATTCCTCATTAAGCTTCATTCTCAGAAACTTCATTCATTCTGAGAGAATTATAACAAAAGAAGAAGAAGAAGAAGAAGAAGAAGAAGAAGAAGAAGAAGAAGAAGAAGATGATGATGATGATAATGATGGAGTTTTTACATAATGTAATGCACTGACATATTGAAGTTGTGAATCATGTAAATGTTAGCAACTTTTTATTCTCATTATATGCAAAGAAGATTTTGGTATTTCAGTTACTGCAGCAGTGTTTGTGTTTATTGTATTTTGTTGTGTTTCAAATCCTTCAATTCTGTTGTATGGATTTTGAGTTTTCGATGTCTTCTTCTTCTTCTTCTTCTTCTTCTTCTTCTTCTGGGTTGCTGCTTCTTGTTGTCCTTCTTCAAACAATGAATGAACGCATAATGGTTCGTCATATATATTAAACTTGGATAACAATATAATAAACCTAGGATAACAATATAGTAAACCTTTGACAACAATATAGTAAACCTAGGATTTGCACTTGTCTACAAATGAATAATGGATTATAATTTCACAGAACCTCTCCTTCTTCTTCTTCTTCTTCTTCTTCTTCTTCTTCTTCTTCTTCTTCTTCTTTGAATGAATGAATGCATAATGGTTCGTCATATATGTTGACCTTGGATGACAATATAGTATACCTAGGATAACAATATAGTAAACCTTGGATAATAATATTGTAAACCTAGGATAATAATATGCCTTTAAAGTATTTTATTCTATGGATTGAAGATGTTGTGTCATATAGGGATTGTCATATTAATGTACGAGGATTACCATATTAATATTCAAGGCATATTAATATCCTAGGTTTACTATATTGTTATCCAAGGTTTACTATATTGTTATCTAGGTTTACTATATTGTTGTCTAAGGTCAACATATATGACGAACCATTATGCATTCATTCATTGTTTGAAGAAGAAAAAGAAGCAGCAACCCAGAAGCAGAAGCAGAAGAAGAAGAAGAAGAAGAAGAAGAAGAAGAAGAAGAAGAAGAAGAAGAAGACATCAAAAACTCAAAATCCATACAACTGAATTGAAGGATTTGAAACACAACAAAATACAATAAGCACAAGCACTGCTGTAGTAATTGAAATACCAAAATCCTCTTTGCATATAATGAGAATGAAAAGTTGCTAACATTTACATGATTCACAACTTCAATCTGTCAGTGCATTACATTATGTAAAAACTCCATCATCATCATCATCATCATCATCATCATCATCATCTTCTTCTTCTTCTTCTTCTTTTGTTATAATTCTCTCAGAATGAATGAAGTTTCTGATAATGAAGTTTAAGAGGAATTATATTTTGCTTTTTCTTTTGGCACCCATCACAAACTCATCTTCATCTTAGAAAAAAAAAACCGAACCGGTTTTTACATTTGAATCAATAATAAAACCAACACATGACATGTCACCTATGCACCCATGTCATCTAACAGGACCTACAATTTAATTAAAATAAGGACTCTATTGTCTTGGCAATATCAAAGAGTCAATATTGCATATGGGTCGTCCTTCTTGGTCAATAACCCAAAACATAAAGGACATTTACCATCCAAATTTACGGGCCTTGAAGATTGATTGACATCACTTTCAACAAAATTAGTTTGCTTTGAATCTGTTTCCTCTCTCTTTCCTAAAATTTAGTCTATTTTGTAAGCGGTTAATAGTGTCTTTTGCTATATAAATTAGTATTACCTTCATTCCAAAATGTTTGTTATTTGACAAAATTTTGATCGTTATTTATTTTCAAATTACAATGAGTTACGATATGAAATTATCGTCATTGTAATTTTTACTAAGGTATTTTTCTAATGAGAATAATTTTATATCATAACTCATTGTAATTTGTGAATAATAATAATTAAAATTTAGTCAAATGATAGATATTTTGAGACGAAGATACTCTGCTATGGAAAAGATATTAGTGTATTTTGAATGTTTAGAATGTTGAGGTGAGGGGACAAAAACATTGGGTCTTCCCGAGTAGAGGATCCCTCTGTTCCACAACATCGAACAATTTGACTCTTTTTTTTTTCACAGTTTCCAATTTACTACTTTGACCATAAATTTTAAAAATAATACTTTATCAAAATTTTAATGTATCATACAATAATTTCATATAAAAGATTGCTACAGTGACAAATAATACAGAATCTAATGATATTATTATTACCATTATACATCAAATGCCGTAATTGTTACAATACCCTATTACTACTCGTACACAAGCTTCCTTACCTAGCATCACTACATGAAACTACAAACACCCTTTTGCTTCAATCCTTCCTACTTCTTCCTGACTCCCATGCCATCTAAACCATCACTGAAGTCTAATCGAATCGAATTGAATCAACCCAGAAAACCCAACTCAATCAAGCAGGAGCCCAAGCTGACACGGCAAGAATGATCCTCCCTTTCCACCCCTGCACGACCCAATGCCCGTTGATGTCGAGCATGAAATCCTTATGTAAGTTACTCTTCCCCTTCGTCCTCACTTTCTCCTCCAACTCGGCATCCAAAGGAACCGCCCTAAACCCTGCCCTACTAAACCTCGCTTGCCACTGCTTGTATGTCTCCGGCCTCTCCACTCTCTCTGTCGCCTCGCAGGCCACGACGTTCATGATCTCCCTCCCGTAGAACGCCTTCTCGAATATCAGCCTCTCGGGCTCTTCTCTCGAAGTGTTGACGTCCAGCATGTCGAACAGCGTGGAGTAGTGGAAGAGTGCCTCCCTGAACCGGGTCACGAAGAAGGGGATGTTGTAGGACCCGTTCACGACCCCGTGGAGGAAGATGTCGGGCTTTATGACCCGTCTGATCAGGTTTAGGACCGCGTTTCTTGGACTGTCCACCACGATTGTCTCGTCCAGGAGGTTCTTGAACCGGAACAGACAGTTGACAGCGACGACTTCGTCGTCGTGTTTTGCTGTTCCGAGTTTGAGGTCGTGCATTTTGATTGTTTCCCACTTTTGTGCGACGGCGTGGAACTCAAATGGGACCTTGTAGCGCTCGCAGTACCTAGCCAGGCGGCGCCCTGTGGCTTCTACTCTCTCGGCTGGTCTGAACCCGGATTGGGGGAGGTCGATCCCTGTGATGACTAGCTTGGGAGGCCCACCGGGCCGGTCTGCTAGGCGTTGGATCAGGGTTGGCCATTGGAACCCATAGAGGATCCCAAAGTCTATGATGTGAAGCTTTGATGCCTTTTCGGCTGCTTTTAGGATCATATGGTTGGCAACACCAATGGAGACCTTCTTAAACGGGCACGCACGGAGATAAAACTGATACGCTTTGATCATGTCAGCCGCTGACGGCTTGTTAGAGCTCAGGGCCGTGTAAATGTGGGACCCAGTCCCAGCCAAACGCGCCTCTAACGCATTCGCAAAGTAATGAGCCACCCTTTGACACCCGTCTCCTTCAGGAGAAGAGTACTCCCTGATCCTCTTCAGGAGCTGATCAGAAGTTCTTCTGTCATCTGACGCGGTAGATTGTGCACATTGTATCAGCAAATTGCTCAAATCCACCACATTTGTACTACTACCATCCTGTTTCTTAGGCCGACCCTTCCCTTTCGAACCCCCGCCTTCCGGTCCCTTTGCTTGACCCTTCAAATCCTCCTCGGTATCATCCTGAGGAACCGAGGGCTTCATGTGATGATGGCAAAGCAAAACCCTATCAAACATGTCAGACAACTCGGCTTCCTCAGAGGAAACAACAGCCGACTGTTTACTACTCCGCTGTTCTTCTTCATACCCATCGTCTTCACGATAGTGAATCTTACTCCCCCTTGAGCTGTTATAATCAGGGCTCTCATCCTTCTCTTTTTTCACCATCCTTGCTGAATCGTCCTTCGATTCAGAAGGGAAAGTGATGTTCTCGAGATCGATCACGAGGTTATTGGTCTTAGGAAGAAACTTACTAGCCTCCTCCACCCCCTTCTGAAACTGAATCATAGACTCTTCCTCACTAATCATGTTCATCAACCCCATCGGAAAACCGCCCAACGCGCCAAATGACCATTGAGGCTGGGTCAATGGTCGAGGATGCGACTCAATCGAAGGTGTCTGAGCCACAGGTGGGTTGTAACTACTCTCAATCGAATCCGACAAACCCGACACGGGTTGACCCGAGTTGGCCGAACTAGACCTAAGGAAACTTCCACCACCAACCGAACCCAAAGAATCATCATCTGGGCTGTCCAAATAATGATCAATGAAGGGATGTTGATCAGGGGAAGTGGGGTATTTCTTCCCTAGGGCATCATAAAAGGGTTTCTCAGCAGCTTGAAGTGCTAAAGGGTCATGAAACATGCAGGGTTTCTCATCCATATCCTCCTCCATAAGCATTTGACTAATGTACTTAAGAACATCATCAGAATCACTATCTTCATTGGAATCAACCCCAGGGCTAGGGTTTGAGGAGGAATTAGGGTTATATGCAAAAGAGTCAGCCATTGATGGGCTGGGTAAGCTCAGTGAGGTAAGATCTTGAGATGGGGATTGGTAATTGAAAAAATAGGCATAATTTAGGGATTCATCATAATCAGGGGACAAGGTTTTATCATCTGGGAATCCCCCAAATTCAGAACCCATTTGGGTAATCGCGATCAAAACCCTAATTGGTAACCCTAGACAGAACTTGCAGAACAAAACCTAACCCAGTTGGGCAAGTTCACAAAGAACCACTACAAATGGCGAAAACCCAATTGAAAGACAGATACAGAAAGCAAGAAATGAGCGATAAAACAGGGAAAAGTGGGCAAAAAGATACAAGAAAAAGGGGGATTGAGATAAATCAAGTGGGATATGTTGAAACATACATACCTCAAGCTTCAAGGAAGAAAGAGCAAGAGGTAAAATACGAGGGAGAAGGAGAGAAGCAGTGTCGCAGTGAAAGGCAAAAAGGAGGGAGGTAAAGATGAGCTTTAAAAAGGAGAGGAAAATTAAAGGAGGGGTGGAAACTGGAAAATTATGGACTACAAGTCTACAGTACTACTATAACATGTGAAACAATAATCCAGATATATCAATTTGGACCACCTGCTGGCTGCTCTTATAAGGGTTGTGTTGTGAGTTGGTTTGGGTAACCTGAATTGGTTTTAGCCATCTTTGATTGTGATTAGGTGTAACATGTATTGTTTTATTTGGATTGACTTCAATCACTGAGGAAAAGTGTTTGGTAAATTAGTTTTTTGTGAAAGACTTCATCAAGTAGCTTTTTGAAAACTAGCTTATTGGGTTCAAAAAACTAATATAAAAAGTTACTTACCAAACACCTCCAGTAGCTTTTTAACCTTGGTCAAAAAAACTAAAAGCTACCCAAAAAGCTGGGTAACCAAACATCCCCTTTATTTCAAATTATAGTGAATATAATCTTGGACTCTTGGCGAAATGGTTGAGTTGTTGTCGTGTAATCGTGAGATCACGTGTCCGAGTCTTTCATTTGCAGGGATACTTTGTACATTGGGCTGCCTTTTTATAGCCGGTATGTTTTGATTTCGAGTTAATTTTATTGAATTATATAACCACAAATCTTTCCGGTTCTTTGAAAACAAAAATACTCTAACTTACTCAATGTATATATAATTATTTTATTATAACAATAGATTTTATCAAAGTTCCAAATTTATTAGAGAACGAATATGTTACTCGGAATTCCTAAAGAAAATCACAAATTTCATAAGAATTTAACTTTAAAAAATAAAACTTTTGGTCAAATGAGTAGGTTACTCGGTAATTTATGGATCGTTCATGTTCAGTTTATTTTGAATTCAGGTCCAAAATATCATGTTCAAAACCTAGAATCTTCAGGCAAATTTCGTTGATTAATGGGTCAAGTAAAAAATTAACAAATTTAATAATTCGTGCATTTGGATCATAATAAGGTTTACTACCTTCGTATTATTGCATCATCCGATTTTTTATTTATTTAGAAAAAGGTAAGTAATTGCTTATCTAAAGTTCATATTTTATGATAGTAATTTAACATGCATTTGGATAAGTTTGAAAATTTTGATATGTGTTTTCAAGTAAACAAATTTTTTTATATTTAATTGTATTGAGTAGATGATAACATTTTAGGCCCTGTTCTTTTCTGCGGTTGGCAAATTGCGGTGCCACAACCTACCGCAGTTTGCCACAACCCACCACAAAATACCATTCTATCACAATTCACCACAACTCACCACAATATTTTTTCACAATTACCAATACAATATTTATATACATATACAAAAAACCCACCACAACATACCAATAACCCGCCACAATTACACCACAACCCGCCACAATTTCACCACACCCTACCACGTCATACCGCAGAATACCATATAAAAGAACAGGGCTTAAAACTTTTAAAAAACTTTTCATCGTTGGTAATCACCTACAAAACTAAAGTGTTAAATAAGAGCAAATGCAATAATAAGTCATTTTTTACTTGAAAATAACGTGTCATTCATTGATTAAAGTTTGATTGATCAAATTTATAATCTTTCAATAATTAAATGACTTGATTTATCCTTCAATTACCTCCCTTCTCTCTCCCCTCCCCGCTTAATTAATCACTCACCGCAGTAAGGTTACTCATTCTAATTCATCTTCAACACTACATCATTGCTCCTGGTCTAAGGTGAAGCAAAGGCAGAATTTCCTCTTTAACCATAAAACTTAAGTTTCTTTTTTTTTTAAAAAAAAGTGTGGAAATAAGAGAGAAATGAAGTAGGATAGTTAAAATTAGATAGTTTAGATAGGTTTGAGTATATAAAAGGTGGAAATTGTAGATAATTTAGGGTGCGTTTGGTTGGTCAATAATTCCGGGGAAATGGTCAATTTTTCCAGATTGACTTATTTTCCTCATATTTGAGTGCGGGTTGACCTTGGGAAAAATTTTACGGTGGGCTCACCAATTTCTCCCTTTTTCTAGAGAAATTTTTCCTTAGGGGGCTAAGGAAAATTTTTTCTAGGGAAATCTTTCCCATGGAAAACTTTTCATAGGAAATTTTCTCTGGGAAAAATTCTCCTATGGTTCCTATCAAACGCTCCCTAAATATAATAGAAAAAGTTATATAGATTTATAATACTTTTATGCATTGTAAGTGATGTAATTAGAAATAGATAGAATAGGTAGGAGGTAATATAAGTATCTATACTTACTAACTTAAGAACAGACCTGTTGTCCAAACAGAGTGCCTCTCGTCATCTTTTGAGCAATAATTCTGGGGTGACACAATCTTTGTAGTAATTATTTATTGGTGACATTCCGACCAATTTTTCAGTCTAAAAATGCGCAAAACAATGATTTTAGTATTTAAGATTGTTTTAATTGAAGTCAACGGTCATTTTAGGCCTGAATATTTAGGGTGGGTAAAAGATACATAACCATAATCCCCAATAAATATTGCAATTATTGGTTTGTTCGCTGGAAAATATATAGAAATGTCTCTCATAAATAATTACAACAAAGATAACGTCACCTATAATTATTTATCAAAATATAAGACCCTTAAAATAATTACATCAAAATATAAGGGCCATTTAGTTATTTTTTGCACAAAAAAAAGAGTCTGAATATTGACATTGTTGAATTTAACCGAAATTCATGCCAACATATATTGGCTTGAACTTGATTCTCATCCAAAACATATATGTTTGAATTATCTTTATGCAAAAGACGGGATATTAATTATTTTGTATATGAATTTAATTAAGGAATTTTGGACGCTAATATACTGAATTTTTGGGGTATTGGACAATAATTCACTGAACTTTGACATTGGACAATAATGCACTGAACTTTAGAGGGTGTTGGACAATAATGCACTCGAGACAATTTCGACGGTGGCGAACTTGCTGACAATCTTACGTGACAGACCGAGGAGACAAATATTTTTGGACCAATTCATCTCCTCCACCTGCTACATAGCACAGCCACCAAGTTAGTCATTACCAAAATCATATTGAGAGCATTATTGTGCAACACCCCCCAAAGTACAGTGTATTATTGTCCAAGGTTAAAGTTCAGTATATTATTGTCCAATACCCCAAAACTACAGTATAGTAACATCCAAAAACCCTTTAATTAATGATAATTTGACGCTTAAATTTGATAGTAAAACCCTTAAAGTCCAACCCAATCAAAGGGTTAGCTGAGTTTAGGTTGGGAGGAAAAGGAAGGAAGGTTCGAGGAACAAGCAGGGGAGAATTTTGGTATTGGGTCCTGGTGAGCTTAATTAGCTAACTCTCTCTGACTCTGACTCCCAGAATTCAACCTTGTCAAATCATGTGTGGCTGGTGTCCTTGTGGCCCTCCAAGCTAGGGGTGGGTCCATCACCACCCATGAGTATGACCCTCATATATTATGATCCAATTTTGATGTTATGGCATATTCCACAAAACTAGCTGTTTAAATAGCATATAACAACTTACATAAGTGGAGGGAGGTTCAATTAGGGGATAGCGGGTGATTATTTGGCTGATTGGTGCCAATTGATATAAGAGGATACATGTGGTGTTTGGCTGTCAGTTTTTTGGGGTAGCTTTTAGCTTTCTGGATGTTGTTAACTTTTTTACCAAGTGAAAAAGTTATTCGAGGTGTTTGGTAATAAACATTTTATATTAGCTTTTTGAACCCAATAAACCTAGTAAAGGAAGCTTTTTGAGGTAGTTTTTTACAAAAAAGCTAATTTACCAAACACCTTTCTTGCAATTATGAGCTAACCCAAACAGCTAAAGTCAAACAGCTATCAGCTAACACCTACACGCTAACAACTAGCATATACCAATTGGTTGCCAAACAGGGCCATAAATCATTTTCAAAAATAAATTTTCTAGGTATTTTTGGACCAAGAAAATAATGAAACGTTAATCCAAATGCTAAATGTTAATTTTATTAGCATTTTAATAAACACTACTTGAGAGTTCAGACGCTATACACTACTTGAGATGCTAGTTTACCGAACACTAATATTTGTTGAAGTAGAATTTTGACTTAATCAAAAAGATAATTGTTACTACAAATACTACTTAAATACAACTTAAGTTACATTAGCTCTAAAAATCCAACATAATACAGTATTTTCTTAAGGCTAAAGGATAAACATAAGTTACATGATTATCTAAGGGTGCATGATACATTAATGATTAAAAATTTTATAAAATATAGATAAATGGAAATTTTATAAAATATAGATAAATGGTAGATACCAAAGAGGCTATTACGAGGATCACATTCAATGTAGGCATTTTGACACTATATAACTATGGTATAGTCAAACTTAAAAGGTATGTTCTTTTTCTTTAAGTTCTTTTCAAAATAATGGATGAGTCACATCAATATTAGCTTGTTGGAAAACTTTAATCCAAAAAAATAGGTATATTCATGTATTTTTCATTTGAATTTTTATGTAAACGTTGTTCTTTGGATTGGATAAAATGAAATTTGGACTTTGGATTGGATTAGATATTTTTTTGGGAAATTGTGTTTTAGGGAGAGAACTTTTTTGGGGAATTGTGTAAGATTGGATTGGATTGGATTGGAAAAAGTTACCAATCCAAAGATAGTAAAATTTAGTTTGATCTAAAATTTAGTTTGATCTAAAATTTGAATGCAATATTTTCTCTTTCCACTGTTTGAATAGGAAAATAGTTATATGTTGAAGATATTTAAAGTGTGAGCTCACTTCAACTAAGATCCATGGTATACAAGTTAAGTGAAGTTTTATCTTAAAATCAATTGGTGTTAAGAAGAATAGTCCACTTTACTTATATACCATGTCATTTCCTTTACTTTTCCGATGTAAGACATTTTTACTTATGGGTGAATCCTAACACTGTAAATTCTCCTCCCTGGCTGAAATGATCCATACTTGAACTTTTAGTAACCGTATTTCAAATAAGGTTTAACTAATAATATCCTCTATTCAATAAAAACGGATATGACAAAAAAAATTGTTTGAACAATTTGGTTGATTAGCTATCTGCTAGCTTCTGTTCACACACGAATTTATGTTTTTGTCCTTGAATACAATATAATAACAAATAGATTGCTTATCTACCTGCTTTGTAGCTTGTGTTCACACACATAATTACTCTTTTGCCCTTAATATAATATAATATAATAATAACAATAAATTATTTGCCTTGTAACTTATGTTCGCATTCGAATTTTATTTTATTGTCGAATACAATTTAATAACAAATGGTTTGCGTTGTAGTTTACATTCACACCTGAATTTACTATTTTGTTCTCGACACAATAACTACGGATCCTAACATCAGTGGAAAATTATGTTATATATTAGTCCTATCAATTCGGATGGACGAGTTGAATAAAGACAGTGTGCATAGCTGATTAAGGCCAATACAGGTTATGGGTATTCCAGTTTCAGCCAAGTTTGAGTTTTGACATTAAAAATATGAGTTGGGTGTTTAGATTCAGATAAATACTAATAAAGTTTAATAGTTTGAAAACTTAGACCTTGTTAGGCTTCGTTCTTATATACGATTGGTGCGGTTTGGTAATGGTGCGGGGCGGGGCGGTGAAATATGAAACAATGTTGTCAGTTGTGGTGAGAGTTGTGGTAGCTAGGTGGCGTAGGTGAGGAGAGAGAATGTGAAAAGTAGAAGAGTAAGATGAGTAGGGAGAAAAGCAAAGATATATATATCACTAATAATTGTGGTGTGGTGTAGTGAAATGTGGTAAAAGTTAAATAGTACGATGCAGTGTTGTATCGTACCGCAACCCACCGTATAAAAGAACGGAGCCTTAGAGCATAAGATAGTCAGAGGGTGGGAAAATGTGATAGAGCTGGCGGATAAGATATAGTGATTGGAACTCTAAGTCACATCATTTAAGTATATACATTTTTAAATATATAGTTTATAATTTTTATTAAGGTATTGTGAATAAGACAAATCACATCAGTCACATTATTTATTAAATATATGACATTTTAAATTTATACAATGTAAAGTAGGTATGGAAATACTAATAATGTAAAAATTCGGAGAACTAAAAATATAATAAATAAGATAAATTTATCATCAATTATGAAAGAATAGGACCTTAATCCATCAGAAGGATGCAGAGGCGGATATGTATGTATTATAGGGGTGTCCATGGACACCCCTAGCAAAAAAAAAAATTGTGATTATCTAATATTATTCGGAAGAAATTTTCTTAATCGGAGCAAGTGGACTCCGTAAAAAAAAATCCCAAAAAATATAATAGGGGTGTCCAATTTAGCAGCGACCCAAAACCCTTAAAATAATATCCATTTGTCCCAAATAACTTGTCCAAGTTGACTAAATTAGATCAAAATTTTTAAATTTTGATCATTAATTTATCAAATTATATATTGAGTTATTATACAAGACTACCATTATTAGATTTGTGATGAAATTTTTTTACCTAAATACAATATTATTAATCTTGCTAAGATAAAATGTGAAATATTAGTGGTCAAAGTGTTTTATCGAAGACCGTAAAATAGTAAACTGGACAAATTAATTGGGACGGAAGGAGTACCAAATTATTTATTTATAAACAAAAAATGTAAGTCAATGAATTGAGTAATCAGGTATCAGTATAAATTTAAGATATAAATATCTAGTTAATGTGAAATTTCAATTTATTTAGTTGACATATTTATATGACGATGTTAAATTTGGTTAAACTTGTGAATATGTCATTTAATTTTAATTTTACTTTTTATTATTATTATTATATAAAATTTTATTTTTTAAAAAACATTTATATAATAACAGGCATATTGGACATTAATTTTGAGTTGTTTATGGGAAGGATAGGTATCCAACTCTTATACCAATCAATATTCAATAGTGTGGTCTTACTGATAAATATCATACGTGCAGTGATGTGGATTACTTTTTTTTTTTCTTGTGCTGCAAGTTGCAAGTTTTCTTATTATTCTATCCATTCCATAGTTTATTAGTTTTACTTTTTTTTTTAATAGAAGAAAATGGAAGCAGTGAGACAGGGAGATTGACCCCACCTAGCTTGGTGCGCAAGGCACACTATACACTCCAAACTTCCAAGTGGTAAACTCGAATCAGATAATTAAACACCGACATTTTTTTACTTTACTGTGCATTTGTGGGTCCTGATTCTTTGAAAAATAAGTCAAAAATTTTGCTTATCTGATTCTTATTTATTTTATTTTTTAAGTAATTTATTTTTAAAAAAAATGTATTTAACTCCATAAATTATTTTTAAAAAATAAAAAGAATAGATGACGTGATATTTATTTATTTCTACTATTCTAACACCTTATTTTATTTTAATTTTAGCTTAACTCACCTTATCTACTTATTTACACTCCAAAAGAATAGGGTTTAGTTTTACTTAGGCCATGTTCTTTTCTACGGTATTTTGCGGTGCGGTGTGGTGTGGTGGGGTGTGGTGGAATTGTGGTGGAGTCTGGTGGAATTGTGGTAGGTGATTGCTATGTGGGGTAGGTGAGAAGAGAGAATATAAAAAGTAGAGGAGAAAAGTGAAGAGAGAGAAGAGTGAGGATAGAGAAAAGTAATGATTTGTGGCAAACTACGGTGAGTTGTGGCAAATTGCGGTGGTATGTGATGCATGATTCTTGCATGAAAAAACGAGGCCTTACCGTCTAAAAATACCTGACATAATATAGATCTAAAAATTATAAACTTAGGTTGTGTAAAATTAATGGGTACAAAATAGCCGAGTAAAGTTAAAGTTTGGTAACTTTTGGTAATTTTTGGTAACTTTTGTCAAATTTATCCTAATATATCAAAATTAATTTTTTTTGTTTTTAACTTTGATAGTTTTTGGTAAATTTTAGTAAAAATCGGTAAATTTAATTTACCCATGAATTTGACAGGCCCTTAATTATTTACCACTACAACCCCTTAGTTAGGCGGTTAGGTCATGTTCTTTTAGAGTGTAAATAGTTGGAGGGTGAAAATGCTAGAAGGAGCAGGTAGATAAGATATTGTTTGAGAAGGTAAGTCATATTATACATATTATTTAAATATATGAATGTTTAAATATATAGTTTATTATTTTAATAAGTCATTGTAAGTGGTGCAAGTCACATCATTTATCAAATATATAAACTTTAAAATATATATATATATATATATATATATTATCTAAAGCCATGTTCTTTTATCAGGTTAGTTCTAACTCTTATAACTTATCCTAACATATCCTAACTTATCCCAACCTAACACAATTTTCCAAAAAAAAAACATTCACTCTATAAAGACAATTTCCCCAAAAAACATCAAAACTTATCCTAACTATCATAACTTGAAAATAACTTATCCAAATAATAGGGCCTAAGATAAGTACCATGTTGTTTTCTGCAGTTGGTTAAGTGATTGTGTTGATAAATTGATATAGTGTGAATAAAGGTGGATAAGTTTTGTAAAGTGTGGATACATGTAGAAAAGTATTTATAATTTTTACGCAAATTTTAATATACGATTGTCTCACGTATAGTAAGTTTATCGTAAAACGAACTTTTTATAGGGTGACTTTTTAATATTTTACTATGATTAATAAGTGATGTTGAAATGACTTTTTAATACGAACGTGACTAATAATTTATCAAGTGACGACTTTTATTGGAGTCGACCTAAATAAACTACTAGTCATCTTTGTATTAATATATATTCACCACGATATTATACGTCTCACAAAAATTTATAGTGAGACGGTCTTACATAAGAATTATTGTAATTTTTAATTAGAGAAATGGTAGTTTTAGCGCAACAATTGAATTATAGTCGTGTGATCGTATGGATAATGCGTGCAAACTTAACCTTACTGCGTACAGAAAAGAACATAGCTAGTGAGTAGTGTGGAGATGTGAGATAAAGTAAGAGTGAGATAAAGTAAGAGTGTTTCTTCCGGTTGACGTACGGCTGCTCATCAGTCCATCCAGCTCTGGGCAGTGTTTCTTCTCAAGCCTCCAGGTGATTTCTTCAAATTTTCCTCCATAGTTGTTGGGATTTGGTTTTGGGGCCTATTGAAAGTTTGTCAGTTGTTGTGTCTAGGCTGATGCTACTGGAATGAGGTTTTGGATTTGCTTTTGGGTTCCTTTCCTTGTTAGTTTAGCCATGGTTATAAGCAACCATTTTCTTGATAGGTTTAAGGTGTTGAAGTTTGAGCTTGAAAATCTTGTTTCTTCCGTTTCTTTGGAGAAGGTTTCTTCAAAGGTGGTGCGTTGGGCCTTTTTGAATAGAGCCTGTGAAATTATTGCAGTGTTGAAAGAGTTGGGGGAGATTCATGATGGGATGTTGACTCCCTCTTCCCCTGAAATTCAAAATCACAAGCTTAGTGACAATGGTGTTGGTGCCAATGAGTTATCCCTCAAGGTTGACGACCATTTTGTGCCTATTTTGCCTAGTAATGACAAGCGGTTGTTCTCCCTTTTTGTTGACAATCTGCCTTTCAATATGGGTAGCTCGAGGCTCAAAAATTTATTTAGCAAGTTTGGGGTTGTTATTGACGCGTATATCCCCGCAAAAGTTGGAAAAAATGGTAGGAAATTTGGTTTTGTGCGGTATGCATGCAAATACGATGGGAGAAAAGCCATTAGCGAGATGAACTTAAGAATTGTCGATCATAGGAAACTCTTTGTTTCTTGGGCTAAATTCAATAAAAAGCAAGTTATTAGGCCTCCTGCTGCTGCAAAACACCCCCAGAAATGGACCCCCCAAAAAGAAAAATGATGGTGCTTTTGCTTCAAATGCTTTGCACATCTCCACCTCTTGTGTGGTTAACAATGGGTTGAGAAATTTGGGGTGTGATGACACGGTTGTACCTGACTCCCTCATGGTTTCCGCTTGTGACGGGTCCGCGGATGCTTCTAGTAAAACTATTACGGACTCTATTAATGTTGTTTTGGATTGCAACAAACATGCTGGCAGGTTGTCTTACAAGGATGCTCTTTTGAGTGGCTCAAAAACTAATCGTGTGGCGGTTAGGAATCTAAGGGCTGACTCTGACAGTGATCGTACTCTTAGCAACCCGATGGACTCTTTTGATGGTGCGACTGAGCGTGAGTTATTTGCTGATCTTGAGGATTCCATCTTTGAGGCTTCTAAGGGCAAAGTCAGGAGTAAGAAAAAACAGAACATATTGATGAAATATAAGTGACAGCTTGTCAGAAATGCAACCTGTAGAACTGTGCGTGACCAAAAGGATGGTCGGAAGGATAAGAGGATTAGGCGTGTGAACATGTTGGAAGAGGATAATCTTGATGATATTGATGCTGAAATTGACCGAAGGGCTGAGATTATTGGCCCTGATATCGGCGTGCGATTCCTTGATGACTCACCAAGCTGAAGTTACTGATCTCGCATTGTGTTTTAAAAAGTGGAGATTTCTTTTGGTTGTGGTGATCGCGAAAGTACTTGCTGTGTTTACTTTATTTAGCTGTTTGGTTGTATCATTTTCTTGTGAAGGTGTTTGTTAGCTGTTTTTTTTTTCTGTTTGCTGTAGTCTTTGAACTTTCAAGCCTTTTGGCTCTCAATAATCGAGCAAAAAAAGAATAGGATTTACGCTACTTACTTTACCTACTTTATGTTCCCTATTTTCTTTATACACCCTCTTTCAGACTTCACAAAAGAATATAGCCCAGTTTGAAAACTTTTTTTTTTAAAAAAAATAATCATTCATTGACCATTTCGCGTTACTTTTTTTTTCCACATATTTAGGTCATGTTCTTTTGTTAGGTTAAACCTAATTTATCCTAAATTATCATAATCTAACACAATTCCCCAAAAATACATTCACTTTAAAAACACAATTCCCAAAAAAACATCATAACATATCCAAACATAACTATCCTAACTTGAAAATAACTAATCCAAAGAACATGACTTAGTTGCTTTCAGTGAATGTGAATATTCTGATGTATGATCCGTTATTTCATTTTTAAATTCATCAAATGTTTTTCAAAAAAAGTTGTTCATAAAATTATTTCAAAAAAACTATATATCAAATACATAATTAATTATTTTTTTTGTGAAGTAAGTAGGAGGGAGTGTAAGTAAAATATGAAATGTATTATTCAAAAATACTGTACTAAAGTAAGGAAGGTAAGCAAAATATGGCAAGGTTGTATAAGGCATCGTTCTTTTATACGGTGGAATTGTGGTTCGGTAAATTGCGGTGCGGTGAGTTGCGGTAGGTTGCGATGAGTTGCCGTAAGTTGCGGTGAAAAATAATAAATGGGTGTTGATATTAATAAAAAGGTAAATAATATATTGCAGTAGATTGCGGTGAGCTGCGGTAGATTGCGGTAAATTGCGGTGCGGTAAGTTGCGGTACCACATAAAAGAACGGTGCCTAAGTATTAACAAAAAGGTCAATTCAGTCACATCCCTTATTAAGCATATGAACTTTTAAATAAGGTATTATGAGTAAAATAAGTCATACCAGTCACATTACTTATTAAGACTTGTTCTTTAGAGTGGTAGGATTAATTTAAGTAAAATGAAAGGAAAGGTAAGCAAAATTAAACAAAATGACATTGATTTGAATGTTTCTTTTTTTTAAGGATTTAGGTAAGATAAGGTGAAGTAAGGAAAGAATAAGCAAAAAATAGTTGCTTGTAGATGTTTGTAGTTGTCTTTTCTGATTTTTTTTGTCTGTATCTTCCAGCTGTTGCTTTTTATTTTTGGTTTTGATCTTACTATTTTTGTTGTTTTGCGGATATTTTACAGCATCTCTAATGATTTATAACTTTTTTAGTTTCCAACTATCACAAAAAGGAAAAAAAAAAAGAAAAATGTAACTTGACATTCTAAAGAACATGATCTAAATATATAAAATTTAGATATGTGTTATGTAAATTATTTAAACTATATTTGTAAAATAAATAAAAATAAATATAAGTAAGATAAATAAAACCATCAAATAATAGAACCGTGGTCATCCATGAAGAAACATTTCCTTGATTTCCATTCAGGAAGCTTCTTTACTCTAATTAAATACAAAAAATTATTTAGGTTGCCTATTGTGTTGAGAGTCATCCATGGAAGTCTAATACTAACATGATGTAACATCACATAAGACCAATGGACACAATTTACCATTCTAGTTGTCAACAATTCTAGAGTTAGGACGTGATCTTTTATACGGTACAGTGTAGTCTAGTATCATAACTCACTATATTGTTTAATACTTTTCCATATTTCACCACATTTTATCACAATTATTACCAATATATTTCCTTATTTTTCTTAATCTTCACTTTTTTCTTTTACTTTTTACATTATCTTTTCTCATATGCCACATCAACCACACTTTCCACAAATTTTAGTATACCATTCGTTCCGCACTTTACCATATTTTCCACAATTTGACCACATCGCACCATTTTCACATTTTAACAACCGCATAAAAGAAGATAACCTTAAATTATGTAGGACCCATTATTTTATGTGGTAAGTTGCGGTGCGGTACCATACCGTACTACATTCTTTAAATTTCCACATCTCACCACACTACACCATAATCATTACCAATATATTTTTTCATTTTTCTATCTCTTCACTTTTCTCCTCTACTTTTTACATTCTCTCTTTTAACATTCCATACCCACCACAACTTTTACTACAACCAGGGGCGGACCTGGGGCCTTGACGACGGTGACCACGACCACTGTTAACCCCCAAAAAAATAATTTAGTATAATTTGGAATAAAAAATTATGAATTTTATGTTTATTATATAAAATAAAAGATATTGGTCACCCCTAATCAAAGGTCTAGATCCACTACTAACTATGACTCACCACATTTTTCAAATTCCACCACACTGCAACCAACCGCACCATAATTGCACCACATAAAAGAAGGAGACCTTAATATTTAAACTTTTTTTCTTGCATGTTAAAATAGGACCGAATCTTTGTTTTCCCACACTTGTTTTAGTTAACAGCAACTGGGGAAATAAAAAAAGATATTGACTGAAATTAGCACATTCGTGATAAACAATAATTATGAATATTTAAAGCTTGAAATAGTGATAAAATATGCAAAAGTAGTGAAGAATTCAAATGCCACACTAATATTATATCATTACATTTTGAATCAATCAAGAACTACAGATATAATCTTGAGTTTAATGTTTGTGTTCATGGTTGACAAGTCTGTAATCTATATATATAGTTGATGTCACAATCAGATTAGGCATGCAAGGCAGTTATCAAAGACACCTGTGTAAGATTTGATGTATTAGGACTGACTAGTATTTGAATTGGTCAATATTCAACAACATTCACATCAAAAGTAACCAAAAGTGCATTTTATGTGATTTCATGTGACCACATTCATGCAATTTTGAAGAACCTCTTCAAGATTCAAACTCACTACCTTTTGGCAATGCTAATGGCAAAGGTTCTATAATAATTAAAGCCCTGTTCTTTTATGTGGTATTTTGTGGTGGGGTGTGGTGGGGTGTGGTGGGGTGTGGTGGAATTGTGGTGGAGTGTGGTGGAATTGTGGTAGGTTATTGGTATGCGAGGTAGGTGGGGAGAGAATGAAAAAGTAGAGGAGAAAAGTGAAGAGAGAAGAGTGAGGAGAGAGAAAAGTAATGATTTGTGGCAAACTACGGTGAGCTATGGTATCGCAGTTTGCCAACCGCAGAAAAGAACAGGGCCTAAGTAGTTGATTGAGAGTGTGTTTGGTAGTAGGTAGTGTTTAATATTTTAATCAAATCAAATTTCTAATTAGATATATATTAGTGTTCACTATTAGGCCATGTTTTTTGGACGAGTTATTTTCAAATTAGGATAATTAGGTTATGATAAGTTATGATGTTTTTTTGAGGAATTATGGTTTTAGAATGAATACTTTGTTGGGGAATTGTGTTAGGTTAAGATAAGTTAGAATAAGTTAGGATAGTAGTTTTCACAAAGTAGAGCCACTATTTGGCATCCTATATAATTAAGGTTCACACATTTCATTCAACACATTTCTCGCATCCTGGTAACAGAATACTCTCTCTAGGAATTGAACCCTGAAGGGAGGGGATGGTAGGGCAGGGAGTTTGCCACTAAGGCAAGCCCCAATCGACATGATTCAGTACTTATTACTCATGAGAAAATGTGGAAAAAAGTTGTTGAGACGTTTTACTTTAGTTTTAATGCCATGTTTGACAATAGCTTTTGGTGTAGTATTAATATTTCGACTAAAACCTATTCTTTTGTACGGTGTGGTGAGGTCATCATACCATGCAATATTCTCACACGCTTTACCACAATGATTGCCAATATATTTTCCACCTTTCTCCTATATTTTTCACATTCTTTCTCCTTACCAACCACACTTTCCACAAATTTTACCATATCATTCAACACCTTAAAGCAGTTTCCACAATTTCACCACATCGCACCATTTTCACATCTTATCAACCGCACAAAAGAACATGACCTTAATGAAAGCCCTGGTTGGACAAATATGATCGTGCTCTTTAGAATAATAAGTTAGATTTATCTTATCCTTTTCCTATTTTACATTATCTGAATCTCTAAAAAACACTCAAATCGATATCATTTTATTTTATTTTTCTTACCTTTCCGTTTTTTACTCACCTGACTTATCTTAACTTAATCCTACTGCTTTAAAAAACAGGGCCCTAATACATTGAGGCCCCGTTCTTTTGTGCGTTGCGTTGCGTTTGCGTTTGCGTTGCGTTGCGTTGCGGTGGAAATAGTTAAAAAGTAATGATAATTTGCGTTATGTTGCGGTAAGGTTGCGGTTAGTTGCGTTGCGTTTGGGTGCATTAACGCATAAAAGAATGGGGCCTCAGTAAAATATGTGGAATTAGATAATTTAATCATCAGGTGTTTGATTTTTTTAAAATTTTTGTTTGACAGATTCTTCTTTCATTTTCTTTTTGATTTCCTTTGACGAGACATGGATTGAAACTTGGATAAGGGGAAACTTTTAGTAAGCCAAATTAGTAGGAAAAAGGACACAGTCAAATACTAGTTAGTCACCAAATACAGAATTCGTGTTGTATTTTAGCATCAGTTCCTTAGCTAAGTTATCAGTTCCTTTTTTTTTTTTTTTCCTTACTGGACCAATTTGTCAAAATTTAAGGTTTTTTTTTCTAAGAAAAAACCATGTTGATGGCAAATATTTTACCACTTTCGTAGCTGGAATTTCATTAATAAAACCACGTGCGATCTTTGACCTGCCACAATATTCTTACTTTACAAACCAAATTTGTTAATTCCCAAATTCCGTTTATGATATAGAAAGGATAGATATATTAGTTTTATTTCTAAATTTTGTAATAAAAATATATTGATTTATGTTGATTGAAGTTAACATGCGTAAGTATATTTTGATTCATATTAATTAAAAGAATAAAAAAGAATATAACATTTTAACAGAACAAGACCAATTGATCAACTATTAGTGTTAGGTAAATCGGTATTGGAGTTAGCATTTCAAGTAGCATCTTAATAATTCCATATGAAACGTTAATAAATTTAGCACTTGCCTACAAAAATAACGTTTCATATTGTCTCATTTAAAAGGATTTTTGGATGCTAATATACTAAACTTTTGAGGTATTGGATAATAATGCACTGAACTTTGACCTTGGACAATAATACACTCTACTTTGGAGGTGCTGAATAATAATGCACTCTGAACGATTTCAGTAGTGACTTACTTGGTGGCAATCCTACGTAGTAGGTAAAGAAGATGAATTGGTTCAAAAATATTTAAATTTATGACATGTCAGCTAATCCAAACATAAGCAAAGAGAATCAACTTTAAAAAGAGTAAAAAAACATAAAATCACATTTGTTTAAATGTGTTTCCGCTACGAGATTGTTGTTGTAGTTGTATAAAATCACTTTTGCTTGTGTAAATTAACTGACATGTCATAAATTTAGATATTATTTATCCTATTCATTTTCTCGGCTACCACGTAAGATCGCTACCAAGTCAGCCACCGTCGAAATTGTTTCGGGTGCATTATTATCCAATACCCTTCAAAGTTCAGTGCATTATTGTCTAATACCCCAAAAATTCAGTATATTAGCATCCAAAAATCCTATTTAAAATGCATCTTTCGTACTTATTTATAACCTTTTACACCAACTTCTATAATTGGTTAACAGAGAAGCTAAATTTATGGGCTTATCGCACATAATTTCTTTTCAAAAACTTGTCCAAATAGCTACCTAAATGCTAAACCAGAACATCTATGCAGATCCAACAGGTTAAAGAGGTAAAGCCCACTAAGAAACAGAAAAGGCAATGTTACGTGGGTACATGATCAAACGGCCCAGTCTAGTTCAATTCCGGGCTGACCAGGCCCATCTACATCAATATGTAAACATTTCTTTTGAAAGAAAATTAAGTACCAATTTACAAATTACAACAAATTTCAATATAATCTCTCTTAGAAAAAAGTCAAAGGTAGGCACTTTCACCTTTTCCATGCAGGACGATGTGTGAAGAAGTTGATAAAATTGAACAGTAATGTCATGGTTTGAAAATATTTATCTCAATAGAATTTGCTTTTGTATGGATATTTGCATTTGGTTCTTTTGTTGAATAATAATGGGGGTTTAGCGATATTAAAAAAAAGATCTATCAAGAGGATTCTACTAAATAATTTAAATTTGTCCGCTTATGTCCGAATTAAAATATTCGGGTTTGAGAATTTCAGATTACTCATTGTTTGCCATGAAGTCTTCTAATTAATTAGGTCCCGGGGGGTTGGGGGAGGAAAAAAAAGTAAATACGCAAAAAGTTCATAAGGAGAAGCTCCTACTCTTTGGATTGATAATTCTTTCCGATCTAATCTAATCTAATCTAATTCAATTCAATCCAAACCTTATACAATTCCTCAAAAAAAACTCTCTCTAAAAACACAATTCCCCAAAACAGCATCATAACTTATCCAATCTAATCCAATCCATCCAAATCTCATTTTATCAAACCCAAAGAACATGGCCTAAATGCCTCTGGGTCCCCAAAAAAGGCTCGATAAGGCAAATCTGTGCAAAGACATTGAAGCAGGTTTATAATCAATTTCATCTGCCCCATGCACAATAATAAGTCAATAGTAACTTTTATGTAAGACCGTCTTACCATAAATTTATCGGAAGACGTATTATATTTTGGTGACTATTTATCAATACTTGAATTACTAATAATTTATGTAGACTTACTCTTATAAAAGTCATCATTTAATACATTATAGTCATATTCGTATTAAGAAGCCATTTTATATCACATATTAATCATGGTAAAATATTTGAAAGGTCACCATATGAAATGTCCATCTCACGATAAATTTACGTGTGATAGTCTTATACTAGAATTTGCGATAAGTCAGTCAGGTTAATTCCTCTTGCTAAGACGAGTTGTCTCGGAAGGAGTTGCAACCTAAATAGCCTGTCGACCCCCCCCCCCGGCCCTTCCCGTAATGAAACTCCAATAATTAATGTTAGGATCAGAACTCAGATATGAAACCTCTTGTCTGGGATTAGATATCGATTGAACGAATCCAATATTGCAACGGAAGCAAACAAGATAATCAATTTAGTGATGTAGGTATTTGAAAAAATAAAAAAAACAATGCAGCGTTGACGAAGACAAGATTTTTTACACAGAAACCTAAAGCGGGAAAAAAACCACGATGAACAAAATAAAATTCATTATAATATGAGATATTACAAAGGGTATCTCAAAAGGTAATCAACTTGAGTTTGAATGAAATTGGGACACTGTCCAACAAATTCCACCTTGGACCGAATTCCATGAAGATACGACATCATCAAAATTTTCTTGAAGGACGATCAAACCGCCAGGTGCGGGAATGTCCTTGAAAGATTGATCTGCAAAATATCCCAAAATAGGTTCTTGATTGAACCCAACTTTGTAGGAAAAATCTGATGGGAATATGATTGAACCTGGTTGTATCCAAATATGATAAACTTGGTTGAACTCGACTACGATACCACTTGTTAGGATCAAAATTTAGATCTAAAACCAATTGGTAGGGATTAAATCCAGATTGAACGAATTTAATATTATAGCGGAAACAAATAAAATAATTAACTTAGAGAGGTAGGTATTGAGAGAGGTGTGAAAAGTGAATTACCTAATCATGTTCTTTTATACGGTGCGGTACCACATGCCCTGTTCTTTTGTTAAGTTAGGTCCAGGCTAAGTTAGTTAAATTATGATAAGTAGGATATGAAATGATATGATAAATTTGAGTTAAGTAAGTTGTTGGGTGGGAATATTTTATTAATAAAATTTGAATATTTGGGGAAAAATAAATGAAAAAGTTACAAGTGTTGAAAAAAGTAGATTGATATGAGATTAAAATAATATTATTTGCATTTCTTTTTGGTTTAAAAAATTATTTTTGGTTTGGGTGTATTTTAAGGAGTTGGGTTAGGTTAGGTTAGGTAAGAATAGATTAGGTTAAGTTAAGTTAAGTTAGATACGTTTAACCCAACTAAAGAACATAACCTCAATATACTTCCACACTTCATTACACTTTACCACAATCATTCCCAATAGGGTTTTTGGCTGGGAAAAATCCATACTGAGGGCCTTGTGATTGAGAATAATCCAAAGTGACTTTTTGGCTGGTGACAACAACAACAACAACCTCCTAGGTGACACGTTTGAGCGTGGTCTGGGGGACCCTAAAGTAGGCAGCCTTGCCCACATGAACAAACGTCCATGGAGAGACTGATTCCGACGGATCCGAGGCAAAAACAAAGGAGAAGCCTATTACTGGATGAAACTACGTACCAGAGTGTTGTGAATTGCTCCAGACGCGATAACAAGTACCTGCACAGGACAAACAAATACAAGCAAAAAGACAAACGGCTAGTTGGAAACACACACAACCAACCTCACCTTACAACCTTAAGAGAGGAGAAAAGATTCACACACACCCGTCCTCACCCTACAACCTTAATACTAGCCCGCCAAGCCCCCCTGTCTAGAGCCATGTCCTCCACTAAGCCTAAGTGTGTTAGATCTTCTCTTATCACCTCTCTCATAGAATTTTTAGGTTTCCCACGTCCACGACGTCCTTGGGTTAACCCGATCCCTTCACAGCTCCTTACAGGAGCATCCTCAGTTCTCCTACGGACATGCCCAAACCATCTCAGTCTGGTCTCCCGTAATTTTTCGTCGATGGGTGCTACCTCTAGTTTGGATCGACAAACATCATTCTTAATCCCATCCATCCTAGTATAACCACAAATCCACCGTACCATCCTCATCTCCGCGATGTTTAGCCTTTGACAATGCACCTTCTTGACCGCCCAACACTCAGCTCCATACAAAATCGCTGGTCTAACCACCGTACGGTACATCTGACCCTTAAGCTTAAGTGGAATTTTCTTGTCAAAAAGCACTCCTGAAGTTGATTTCCACTTTTTCCATCCAGATTTGATTCGGTGTGTAACATCATCATTGACTTCCCCGTCACTCTGTATGATAGAACCTAAGTATTTGAACTTCTCAACCCTAGGTATGGTCACCCCTCCTAAGGTTACTTCTTGTAAGTGAGTGTCAGTATCTCTTCCACTAAAACGACACATCATGTATTCTGTCTTAGACCTACTCAATCTAAAACCCTTGGACTCCAACGTGTCTCTCCACCGCTCCACCTTGTCATTTAAACTTTCCCTCGACTCATCTATGAGCACAATATAATCCGCAAACAACATGTACCAAGGTAAGTCATCTTGAATGTCCTTAGTCAACTCATCCATAATCAATGTAAAAAGAAACGGACTCAGTGCTGAACCTTGATGCACCCCACCATCTCAAGAAAACTCAGTCGTGGTTCCCACTGTTGTCCGAACACAGGCTTTAACATTACCATACATGTCCTTAGTGACTTGGATATAAGGCTCTTGCACCCTTTTCGCCTTCAAGCACTCCCACATTACTTCCCTAGGGACCTTATCATACGCTTTCTCTAAATCTATAAACACCATATGCAGGTCCTTTTTCCTCTCCCTATAATGCTCCATCAATCCGCGTAAAAGACGGATAACTTCTATCGTCGACCTACCTGGCATAAAGCCAAATTGATTTTCAGACACGTACACTGTCTCTCTCAGCCTTCGCTCGATCACTCGTTCCCAAACTTCATTGTATGACTCAGAAGCTTAATCCCTCTATAATTGTTACAATATTGAACGTCCTCTTTATTTTTGTATAGGGGTACAACTATACTACTCCTCTACTCGTTTGGCATGCTAGACGATCTAAGCACATCATTAAAGAGCTCCGTCAACCAACGAACACCCTCATCTCCCAAACACTTCCATAACTCCACAGGTATGTCATTCGACCCCACCGCTTTGCCCCTCTTCATGTTCTTCATGACCCCCTTACCTCCTCTTTCGTAATTGGCAGACAAGATTGATTGTCTATACTCCATTCAGTTTGTCGTGAACCCTCTCCAGATTGGTGACAATCTATACTTATTCATTATTTTCTCCTAGCATTCCAGATTAAATTCCGGCCCCGGAATGCTGATATGGCAGCCGGAGCACGTGCCCTTTTAATCAAAAGCATCCTACGTCAATTTTTTTTAATTCTATTTTATCGTTTAACTTACATTTTTCACCTTGCACTTACATTACGGGGGAAAAGCATTAGCAATGAATTAAAAGCAAGCCACGTCAATAGAATTTAAAAAATTGACGTGACATGTTTTTAATTAAAATGACACGTGCTTGGCCATATCGATCCGTCGTCTGAATTTGATCTGAGATCTTCTGAAAATAATGAATAAGTATAGACTGCCACCAGCCAAAAAGTCACTTTGGATTTTTTCGATCACAAGGCCCTCGGTACGGATTTTTCTCAGCCAAAAACCCTTTCCAATATATCTCTTCACTTTTTTTCTTCTACTTTTCACATTTTCTTTTCTCACATACCACATGAACCACACTTTCCATAAATTTCACCATATCATTTCACACATCAATGCACTTTCCACAATTTCACTATACCGCACCATTTTCACATTTTACCCACCATAGAATAGAAGAGGGCCTAAAATGTCCTTTACTCAAAGCTTGATTTCACCTTGTCACAGAGGAAAGCAAATGACCCAACTTAAAGAGTGACTCAGCAATAGTTTATTGTTCTGGAATAAATCAGAAAGGTGAGAAAATAACAAAATTAGGGTGACGACATAAATGGTAAGGTGGGATCAGACTAAGATGTGGCCATCAATTAAAAAGAGAAGAAGGCACCAGAAAACAAAGACATCTATCTTCTTATCTTCATCACCTAAACCACCAATCTAATTAATTCACAACCCTACATCTCACCACATTTCTTCCACTCTTCAAAAATACAAAATACTATATTTTTTTTTATAGAAAATAAATAAATCCTCGTACCCAATTAAAAATTAAAGATAGAAAAGCAAAAGAAGAAAAAGAGGCAGAGAAATTAGAGAAATTAAAGTGGCATTTTCAGCTGGAAAATGACAGATATACCCCCCCCATCAGCATCAATGATACTGATGTAACTATAAATGTGAAAGTGAAGGATTAGGTTTCTGACAATTTGAATCTGCCCATCTTTTATTCTGATGTAATGTTAGGCTGTCTTTTTGCATCTTTATCATCAGCATATTCTTATTCCCTTTTCTGGTTAACCATCTACATCTTATTCGTATATAGTATACTGCTAGGGAAGGGCTATACAATAATAATAATAATAATAATAATAATAATAATAATAATAATAAGAGTTTCTGAACTAAAATAATTTGAAAATTTGGGTCGTGAAAATTTTAATAATCTAAACTTTAAAAATACTGTGAAATAATCTAGACTTCAAAGTTCTTGCATTTAAATAACATGTCATCGAATTTTTTTAACAAAACTTGACAAAGTTCAATATATATATTACAATGATCCTATAGCTTTGAAGTTTTAGGCCTTGTTCTTTGGTTAGGTTGGATATAAATCTCCCAATTTATCCAAACTTATTCAAACTTATCCAAATCTAACACAATTCCCCAAAAAAACGTCTACTCTAAAAACACAATGCCCTAAAAAAACATCATAACTTATCCTAGCTTATCCCAACTTATTCTAACTTATTCTAAATTATTCATCCAAATCTGAAAATAACATAACCAAAAAATATGACCTTAGATTATTCAACGATATTTTTAAAGTTTAGATTATTGAGACTTTTAGACTATTTAAATCCAAAAACTATAATAATAATAATAATAGTAAAGAATTAGATAATTGTTGGGTTTATGTTGAGATTTAGAAGTATTTGGTGTATAATTAATGGTGTAATCAATCATTGTTTGGCTTTTGCCATTTGGATATGAAATAAGATTCTCCCTAGCATGAAGTAGCACGCTAATGCACGTGCCTTCTTTATGATTAACAGATAAGATGTGATTTTTAGCAGTAGCTGTTTTATATATACAAAGACATTATGGTTCAGCAAAGCTCATACTTTACATGAATTTCTTAAATGAAATAAGGCATAAGAGACGGAATTGGAAATGAATTATGTGCCCTTTTAGAGGGTGACTGAATTTGAAACTGATGGTTATGTTGAAAATATTTGGGATTTAAGGGATGCTTAGGCTATTCCCAAACATTATCTTATCTAACCTTATCTACTTCTTTTCTGTGGAGTAGTAAGTAGTAAAGAGTTTTTAAGTCTTAATTCAATTGGAATCAATCTCTCTAAATTGTAAGACTAATATATCTTATCCTTATATAGTTTACACTTTGCCCTAAGATGAGATTTCAAAGTATTGGCTTTGGGGTTTCACAATTATTATTTTTTTTCCAACTTATCATAAATATTTATGATCCATATTCATCACTCATAAATGTTGATTGTCATTTATTTGTCATAGGCCTTGTTCCTTAGTGTGGTAAGATTAAGTTAGGTAAAGTAAAGTTGATAAAGAAATAAAAGGTAAGGAAAATAAAATAAAATGACATTAGTTTGAATATTTTTTAAAGACTAGGATAAGATAAGATAAGATAAGATAAGGTAAGGAAATGATAAGATAAACTTAACTTATCATTTTAAAGAGCAGGATCTAATTCCCCCTATCTCTAATAATCTAATTATTTGTTCACTTAACTATTTTTTGTCACTTTTACATTTTCAATACCAATTTTACTACTTTTCCCCTTAATAAATTACTTTAAAATCAATGGTTTAACAATAATGAAGGGTACTTTTCTGTCCTTACAAAAGTGACAAATAAAAAGGATAAAAGTATTTACAAGTTGCACTTTTCAATAAATCAACACTCATACTCATCACCAATCACCAAGCACATCAACACCTATAAGCAAGATAGCTACACAATGTATTTATAATAAGTTGCAAATGACAGATCAATAATAAATCTGAAGCAATAAAAGAATTAAGAATGAATCAATTACAATACATTTCAAGAGAATTTCCAATTACATGAAAGTTTACACCTCAAATGAGCAAGAATTCACAGTATACATCCAACAGTAAACAACTAACAACAGAAGCCCAACTACAAAGCAATTTCACAAGGGCTGCACCAACTGACTCACTGAAAAAAAAAAACCTCAAACTACACATCCATCCTACAACAATTACCCCTACTAATAACTGAAAGCCCTAAATTTAGGAGGGACAGATGAAACAAGTGCTCAACCAATTCTTCCTGTTAGCAAAAGCCCTTATTCTGTCAACCATTTACAGACTCCACCCGAATCCCTTTTTTTCCTCGAATAATCCGAGGAAAAAGACCGAATCACAGGCAAACGAGCCATTGGACCGACCATACATACTACTACACCTTCCATCTCTTCCCCAATCTCCACCATTTTTACACCGCGGGCCATTCATCGTCATCATCATCATCGCAATGTCAAAGGAGGAAAGTAAAAATTAAGACATGATATCAAGTCTAAGCTGAAATATGTTTATATATATATCTATGCATATATATGTATATGTTTCAAAGGAGGAGGCAAGGCTCGGGTTGTTGTTTGAGCTGTTGCTTAGCTTGCTGTTGGGACCAGTATGCATGAGCGGCAAGGACTCGGTCCAGTAGCTCCTGAGGAACTGGCTCTCCTCTCCTTTGTTGCGGGGATATTCTTGCCGTGTGGACCAGTGTTTTCCATTTATCCTGTTTTTTATGTACCGGAAAAAGTGTAAAAAAAGGGTGTCACATGAGTGTGTCTCAAGAAAGAATACGGATAGTTTTTGAGTATCATATGATAAAGTGGATGATCCATTGCTGTTGTATGATTGCTCGAAATCTAAAGTTAAAAAAAGGTTATGCTAGAGTGGAGTGTTTTGATGTGTGAACAAGAAGCACACAGGATTCCCTGCTTTGTCAAATGTTAGATGTATTCTTTATAAAGAAACTCAATGGTTACTTAAAGAATAAACAAAAATGAAACTTGTTGCTTCTGATAGGAGTAAGGTCTAGTATGATTACATTAGAAAATATCAAGCGAAAAGGGGTTGAAAATGATGGAAGTTTCTTAGAGAAGTAAGGGTTTGTTCTCTTCATTATTCTGAATTTTATTTAACGGTTTTCTGCATAAGTTAATCAAAATCGAGTGTGGAGGTGCAATAACTCGGCAAATAAGTTCCGTACCTTCAAATCAACATAAGTACGATGTTTAGCATCATCGAAAGCTCGCAATTTGACATCCCGCCATCTGCAAGAAAGAACAAACCCACCACTAAATCAGAAACCGCATTTCCTAGTTTGAAGGGAAAACACACAACAGAACATGGATTATGTCGGCTGGAATTGTTTGAATGACAACCCACCTTCCGGTTCCAAGTTGCTCAACTGCTTGGACCAAGGCTTCAACTTCAGTGACAGAGAAAGGTCGGCGAATTCGGCGTTGTGCCATTTCTGCCCTCTTAGACTTGTGTTGTGCCGGAACCACAGACAGCGCCTGTGGAGTTCCATCGGGAACGGCAACCAGTGCTCGCGAATCAACTGTCCCTTTATCTCCCGAGGTTTCACCGGGAGACGGTGCTGAATCATGGTCACTTTCAACCAATTGACCGATGCTATTCATAGGGTGATCCGATGAAGGGTGAGAAGTTCCCCCATTCATTGTACTGGCATCGGGACACCTGAGAGTTATAGACGAAAATTAGTCAAGCTCTTTTGTACCAGGCCTATCTTTTTAATGGATAGGGCTTAGCGCTTGCAAAAATTCAGGTCCGGGTCAAATCGGTCAATGCCAAACTTGATGATCGTTACCCTCTTTTGCCGTCTGGCCGGTCAGACAGACATGAATTGGGTCATAATCAGGTTCGGGCAATAGAACTATGAGAATATTGTGTATGAATTTTAGGTCACAAATTTGGACAAAGAATCTATGACCGGACCTGGATTTTTTTTCGGGTCGGACAAATGCCGGTATTTGGGTTAGACAAAATTTTGTCAGCTCGAGTAAGGTGGTATAGGGTCAAATATAAGCTTGGGTAAATTTGGGTTAAGTTCAGTTCAGTTGGGGAATTTTTTGGCAAAAAAGCAGTAAAACCAGATGATAAAGCCTGAAATGAAACCAGCTGGCTTACGTTGATAGAGGTTGCGGCACGTCACTAGAGAGCACAAGCGAATCATCTTCTGAAACTATAGGCGCGCTGGCATCTACACGGTTTGGCTCCAGGGTGAAGCCTAAAGAGTCTACCTTGTCATTTCGGCCAATACCGGACTGCAAAAGAGTTCGATTATCATCCCTCATCTTTTTCCCTTGGAAGAGTACCCCGACGTGCAATCCACCCCCGAGCAAAGCGGTCAAGGTTTCCATCACCGTCCTCTGAAGAAAATTCAACAATTTCAGCACATGATTTGATTGGAAAGGGGGAAAAAAGGCATCGCCAACATGATAACATGAACGACAACAATCCCCAACATGAGGTGCACTTTTGCGGATTCCGGGGAGATCTAGATATAGGCAAACTTAAAGAACCAGCAGTCAGCAAGATTCTGGTTCCAGATATACAGTCAACAATGTGATACATATGAATAAATGAATCATGGAAAGGCACTGGCAACAACACCACTACTACCGACACCTAGTGTACATTATATTATGGACAGGATTTGATCAAAACAAGCATGTACGGTGCTTCGCCCCTAATGATTCAACATATGTAACTATTTTATTCCTTTTGCGATCCAAATCCAGTACCCAATATCCCAAAATCCTTCTCCAAGTGACCCAAGATTCTTTTTGCAATGTACTTAAATGAAATGCATAACCAAATACCTTTAGAGAACCAATAGTTGCGGACTCAGGCATCTCGATAAAAAGCTCTGGCACCCGGAACGACTTGATCCTAACCTTTACTGCAAAACATGAAACGGGTATTTCACATGAGAAGCTCTTCATTGGAATTGCTCAACTACGTCGAAGAGGATACATGAGATTACCATATGTGATGTATTTATTACCTTGAGATTCCCTGGATTGGAAGCTTGTGCTTTGGCCACTAACAGATGATGAAGAACCCTTGACTACAATGCGAATGCGATATACAATTAGCAGATGTTCAACACATTTCACTAATATGATGAAATAACAAAGACCAGAAGTCACACCTCCATGTCCCACTGCACCAAAACTAGCAGCAGAATTGTCGAGGGCCTTTTCAGGCGCATAGATGCCCTTATTATAGTTGATATTCCTATCAGAATTGGACAATGTCCTATAGTAGAAACTCTTCCTTTTCTTGAAAGGATAGATCCTCTGAGATCTCTGACGTTTGTAACCGTTCTTCCTACTGCAGTATACATAGCGTAATTCTGGAAAAAGATACCCGCAAATTAGCCAGATGACTTAACTTTTAACCAAATTATGGAGAAAGCAACGGCATGGAGAAAGAAAATTACCAGTTTCAGAAATATCTCTACCCTTCACCTTAGGAGCCACTCTACGGTGTTTGGATGCCAAAAGCCTCCGTATCCTTCGGCCTCCAGCGCGTGAGGCCCACCTAGCCGGCTTCAATGTTCTCGGGTGGGTGCACCCGGAAGAGTTTTCGTCATCATCTCTAGTAACTACTTTAACAGTATTATTATTACTATTATTACCACCCCTTGAAGGGGAAACCGAACCACTCATGTAGCGGTTGGTACTTAAAGACAGTTTAAAACTACTATTCTGGGACAACTCTTCCCCCTGATTAGGCATACAAGAGTCCTTAGGAACAGCAGGACATTGCTCGGGTTTTGCCAAATGATTGCAAAGCTCATCCCCGAGATGATCACTCAAATCCATCTTGTCAAGAACAGCTGGAGCCGGAGAAGCATTGCCCTTTGGGATCTCTGAACCTGGTTGATCACAATGCTCAACTTTTGCAGGATTAACCTCATCATGCTGTTCCTCCATCACCACATCTTCATAATTTACATCCTGATCTTTCTCGACAGGCGTATTCTGAGATGTTTCTCCTTCAAGCAGCAGGTTCCCGGCTACAGTCGCCAATAAATCAAATGCACACAGTTGATTATCCTCGACCTTCTTCCCAACACCACCTCTCCTCTGAAATTCATAATGCAGAGTTTAAGTCGCAAATCTCGGTGCAAAAGAATTGATAGAAAGACTACGCATTGGAAACCCGAGTGGGGAGTTAAATTACCCTAGAAGACCTTGCAGCCTTAGGAATGAAAGGCACTTGAAATCCATTGAACCCGTAATCTAACCTCTTCTGCAACATATCGAGGTGAACATACCACCCAACAAGTCCTCAATCCAAAACTTTTTGCAGCATTAACTGACCCGATCCGCCTTTGGATCTATCACAAACCAAAAGAATAAGCATTTCATTCAAGCATAGCATATCCTTCATGATCATCATGAAGCTGAATATATACACTAAACACCAAATGATGATAATGATAAGTGGGCTCCATGGAATGTAATCATGGAAGAAATATTACCATAATTAAAAATATTAACAGCAGAAATTTGAAATATGGGAAACAAACATATAAAAACAGGAACTCATTTCACACAAGTCCACCATACCAATCCAAATCAGTGCAACTTATTATCTTTTATATTCTTTGGAATCAAATTTCTAGAATATGATAAGCTCAACCACCCAAAAAGATAAAAATTTGGATATGGGTTTTGAAAAATGGGCCATGGGAAAGGTTCAGGAATAATGTGAGGTCACCCCCCCCCCCCCTCCTTCCTCTCTCTCTCTCCCCACATGAACAAGGGAAAGAAAAATTTTGAAGAAGCAAATCAAAATGTCATCTAGAACATGATCCACTAAGTCAATGGATGATGATCACATAATCCACACACACAATTTAGATGACCCAAAAAAAATATAAATAACACAATTTGCAAGCTTATGGATGATCACCAACAGATCAAAGCAATTACAACCATAAATGAATAATATGCTAGACTTTCATCTACCCAGATTAGCAATTCTTCACAAAAAATTAGATCTTGTTGATCTTCTTCTTTCAACCAAACTGCTGTTCTGACATAAACTCAAGATATACAGGAAATGCTCATGATCTAAAAACATTTGAAGGAAGGCAGCACAATTTGGGAAAGTGATTAATGATAAGACATGCTGAAACAGTGATTTTATCCAGAAAGGTCGAAACTTTCCCATCCATAAACCTCGAAAAAACCCCCCACAAAGCTCAAGCAGCAGGAGCAATTCGATCCAAAGGATGAAAATGAACAACAAAAAGAAGAACCCAGAAACAAATCCTCTTCATTCTGAATCAAAAAATGAGCAAAAATCCAGAAATTTCCGAACCCAAATCGATCATTTCTGGAACCCTTAAAAACTAAACCCTCGGATCCGACCCAAATCGAGCATAATTCCATACCCAACTAAAACCCCAACAAATCGCAGAAGCAAGATGCCAAACGTTGCTTGCAAAAACAGCAAAATTCTCGACGAGAAAACAAATCCCAGAAGAACAAAGCAATTTGTCTCACCTTAAGACCTAAAAATTCTGCCCAAATTTCTGGGGTCGATGCAAGATCGGAGAATTGTCGGAGATTTCGAAGAATTCCCAAAATTCCTTCACGTTTCCCAATCAATTACCACCAAATTTCAGAACAATCACCCAAACTCAATTCGAGAACAAGATCGGAATTGACTTGATTTGATTTGAATTGAATCTCTTCCCCTCTTTCTCTCTCTATCCTGAATTCGATCCTCAATCAGAAATCCTGATCACCAAAACCCTTTGAAAACCACCCAAATTCCTTGCTTAAACCCCTGCTCTTATAACAAGAATTGACCCTCTTTCTTCCCCCCAATTACCGGTCCTTCCGGTAATAGCACATCCTTTCACCGGCTGCTTCGGGTCAACATTTTAATACAACTCGATAAACTTTAAAGACCGGTTCTTTTCTAATAGGATGAGTCGGATGACCCACTTCTGTTTTTACAGTGCCATTTTGTACCCGCCACCTCTCGGATGCTGACACGTGGATGGTCCTTTTATCGTGTGGTTGGTGAACGTTTGGTCATGGAGAGAGGGAATTTCATTTAATTTTTTGTGTCTTTGTAAAAAACATAAATTATTTGAGGTTTTTGTAGGGTCTAAGGACCTTTTTTGTTTTTTTAAATTGCTATTTTAAGGCCATCCTTGTTTGCATTCATGGTTAAAAAAAAAAATAAACAGAAACAAGGAAAATAAATAAAGGAGATAAATTGTTGATGAATTTGAAACCACAAAGATCCTTGTGATGCAATTATTGTAAAAAAATAACACCTCAAAATGTTTGGACATCATAAGCTATAAAATATGCTAATCCTGTCGAATTTGAAATGACATTTCAAACCGAAGGTAAATATCAAAAATATTGTGAAAATTAAGGTGAAAATTATAAAATTATTTAACTATCCTTTAATATATTTTTACTAGAGGTATAATAGAAATTTATTTTAAAATATATAATGACAATGATTAAAAAAAAACTAGCTTTTGTTCTTTTAGAGGGTAAATAGCATTTATTTACATCTTATCTAGTTCTATTTACATTATATATATTACTTAAAATACTTCAACCTACCTTCATTATTTATATATATTTAAACATTTATATATTTCTAATTATATTATTTTACCTATCAATACATATTCAATCCTATGTAAATTACCGCGCATTACTTAAAACAATTGTTTGAAATAAAAAGGTAAAAAGTGTAAAAAGGTTTTTTTGAAATAAAATTCATTTGAAACAACCATCAGTAATTCATAACTAACAATCTTGGACAAAAAAAGTTAATATTAACATGAAGACAGTGATATATATAATTCTTTAAATGGCAAAATACATGTGTAGAAGGAGAACATGTTTAGGTATTAGTTGGTTAAATGTTTGATAGACTTTATGAAATAAGTAGCTCAATTTCCATTATTAGATACATTTTAGGTAGCTTTCTTATTTTGTGTTATAATCTCTATCAATTAGTAATGCTAATAAAAGATTTGAACTCTGGTGTATAATAACTTTCGAGTTGTAACTTGTAACTTTAAGATTAGACAAATCAATCTTTGACTCAACTCGATAATCCGACTCGAATCTGCTTCAAATTCTGAGTTTTGAACATGTGTTTGCTCAACCTGAACCCGAAATAAACTGAAAACCTGACAAATTAGCGGGTCGAATTTGACCAGCTCGTTTGACCAGAAAACTTTACTTTTTAAATTCAAATCTATTAGCATTCGTGACTTTTCGTTGGAATTCATAACTATAAAACTATAATTGAAACTCGATCATAAGTTATTTATCAAATTCAAGTTAAAAAATTTATAATAATCTATTGTTATTAGAAGATAATTGTATTTTATTATATATATTGTACAAAAAATATTATTTAGAGACAAATTTTTTTAAAGAAAAAGTAGAAAAGGTCGCAGTAATAACCCGTTGCATTTACCAAAAACCAAAATGCACCTTATGTATTTACACGAAACCGAAATACATCCGACTCGTATTTACTGGAACCCAACACATACAACCGACCCGTAACCCGCACGCCTGCCCAAATTGACAGGTCTATTTAAGATATTAGAAAACCCAAAATTTTAATCTATCATTATGGAATTGAAATTTGAAACACATCATTGCTACGAGATGTGGGGAGCAGACCTGACAAAACTAATTCGAGACCTGAAATGACACCCGAAGGGATAACCTGTTTCTGGCTTGAACTCGAAAAAAACCTGACTTGATACTAATTCGAACTGCTACCAGAAAGTAACCCGATTAAAATTCACACCAAAATGACCCCAAGTCAAACCACAACCCAATTTGAAAAAGTTTAACCTGAAGTAGCCCAAACTGGAACCTCACCCGAAGCCAGCCGAACCGAAACCTCACCCGAACCCTGAAATTGGCGGACCTGAAGCCAACATGAATCGACGCACCCTATTATTCTCATGTCTAGCAGGGAGTATTTGGTAGAATTCGACAAAAGTTATCCTAACAAATAGCGCTGGCAAAATTTCGTCCAGCCCGAATTACTCAAATTGTCCGACCTGGAAAAAACCAGGTCTGGACATAGACTTTTTGTCCGAATTTTGATATTGACCGAATATTCAGACATAATATTTCTCTTTTTTCTATTGCCCGAACCCGGTTTTTACTTCGTCCGAATTGTCCGACCCAGTTCGACCCGAAATAAAACTGGGTCTGGACATCAATTTCTCATTCGAATTCTGACGTTGTCCGAATTTGTCCTACCCAAATTTTTGCCAGCGCTACTAACAAATGATTTTATAGGTTGGTGCTTAGGGACAAAGTTTGTACTGAATTTAATTCCTACCCATTAAACTGTTTAGTATCTGTATCATATTATGTTATCAATCTGGCTTAATTAATGTCAATAATAAATATTGTGATCTCAGAAAAATTTATCATAAGGTTATCTTGTTTAATAAATAATATAACATTAACTAAGCCAGATTGAGAACATAATAAATAAAATAGTGTTAATTATGGCGTGGGAATTAATGATCTGAAAGGCGATTATTTTATTGCACATGGATCAATCCCTCATCAACACGGCAAAGATTACATTTCCAGATCTAACAAATACCTTTTTTTAACATTAAACAAGGCGGTAATTTTCTTTTACTTTTTTATTTACTATAACCATGATAAGGTTATAATGGTCCTTTCACATGGAACCAGTTCGACTTAAAAAATTTTAAAAAAATTTTAAAAAAATATCGGAAAAATGTGGTTGGAAATCCAAATCTCTTGCCACGTAGGCATGACCACGTGGCAAAAAGGCTAGGCCTTATTGGCCACATAGGATCTCTAGTATTATCCCAAAACAACGCGGAGAAAAAGGAAAAAAAAAAATCAAACTCTGAAAATGGAAATAATTGACGGCTGGTTGACTTAGTACGAAGATTTACGCGTTATTAATTTCATTATACGAATAATTCATATTTATCAATTATTGATTAATTGTTTTAATATATAAATATATTCCTACTCCCTCCGTTCTTTTTATCTGTCACTCTAAGTAACTTTTATCGTTTCTAATTATTTGTCATTTTGTAATCCTAATAACATATTAATCATTGATTTTACTATTTTATCCTTGATAATTATTGTGGCAGAATGAGAACTATTAAAAAGTAATAAGGCTATTCTAGTAATTATGCTCATAACTACCCCATAAATATTAGACACATTGGTATTAGTAAATCAACTCTAAATGACAAATAATTTAAAACAGAGGGAATATATTAACATATAACCGGAAAATTTTTAGTAAACAAACTTTGAGGGAAATATAATCGTTTTTTTTTCTAAATATTTATTCATTATTGATTTGCGTTGGTAATTTTTCTGGTTTATGAGGTCTTTTTCCAATTTTTCTTGTGTAATCATACTCGTAATGAAAAGTTGGTACACCAACATGGGTTGGCGTGAGCTGAACGACAGTCTCCCCCCTTAAGCACCTTGAATGCGTACGAAGCAACCCGTGTTGGGAGGGTAACCCCATTTTAGGCTGTTAAAATCTTGAAAAATACCGACCAAGAAAAAAAAACGATGAAAAAGAGAGTATTGAAAAAAAGAGTTTAGTTCACCAACAGGGTTCGACATGAGTGGTACGACACTAATGTCTTTTAAGTATCAAATGCGTATGTAGAGGATTGTGGTAAGAGAGAAAACCCCTACTCGGGCCATCTAATTCTCGAACCATGGCAATGCGGGAAAAAAAGAAAATGAAAAAAAAAATGAATATGTGTCACACTCCCTCCCTATGTAACCTACGATCCTCACCAAGTCAAAGGCTACAAGATAGAGTGAGAGTGATGCGTTGTGAGCCGAAATCTAATAAGCACGAGCATGAGCATATGAATAACCAGGATGAGGCGACTTGGCCTTGATTTGTTCAAAAATAAACCAGAAACGCTTGCACTTTGTGCACAAGGAACCCGTTGAGCATGCAATGAATGAGGTGGAATACTTTAAATATTGGTCTTACCGGTGTACTGAGTCTTTGGCATGTACATATTGTGTGCTTTTTGATTGATCAATGATGTTTGAGTGGTTTTTGCATAACTCTGATTATAAAGTTCTTTTGTCTTTCTTGGAAAAAGTTTTGGTTTTCACTTCTTTTTCCCTTCTTTTTTATTTCTTTTTTATTGCTTTTATGGGTATAGCTTCTATAAAACCTCGCGAGACCTTACTTGTCCACCTGAGCTACCAGAGGACTTTAAAGAGTTTGATGCATATGTTAAATACATCTGTGATTCCTACGAAAGTGAGTTGGGTTTCGTTTTAGTTTCATTTTCTTTGTTTCCTTTTTATTCTGTTTTGCTCGGGACGAGCAAAAGCCTAAGTGTGATGGTGGTGGGGGGGTGTCTAGGCTTGGTTTTGTTAGAGGCAAGGGAGTATGAGGTATGGAAAACAATGAAACTCGCTTGGATATATTGCTAAGATTCGTGGATTGTATTCACTTTCCTTAAGAACTATTTACTATACCGTAAATGTTCAAAGGGATAAAGATTAGCACTTGTAACACTCAAGAATATAGTTTCTTTCTTATATCACTCAAGTATAGTTGTTGTCTAGACAAGAATGAGGTTGTGATTAACTTAGAATGGTGTATCTCAATAGCTTGGAATGTCTCCTATTTATAGGAGACATCCACCCTCTTAGGATACCCTAGTCAAAGGACAATCAAGGCACTTAAATAGAGGATCATTATCCTTAATATGACATTGACCAAGTCAAGTCATATAGCTGTTGGAATGTAATCATAATCGTATTTAATTATAATATCAAACACTAATTACACGAAATCATATGGCCGTTAGCATTTAAAACAGTTCTGGACTCCAACACGGTCTGTGTTGAATCAATACGGTCCGTGTTGGGTGCAACACGACCCGTGTTGAGCCCAGGAATATTTTCCTTGCTCTGTGGAAGCCAAGACGACCCGTGTTGATTCCAGTTTCACTCGTGTTGATCATATTCTTGACGTTTTACTTATATATGATCCTTATACTTATTATATGTAATTCTTTAGGCTATATAATTATCTTATACTCTTGAAATATTTCCAACAGGTTTCAAGCCTAAGTCATGCTCTCTTACTTAGTATTTATACTCGTTTCCCATTAATAAGCATAACTTATGTTTGTTTTTGTTTTTTTTAAGGAAAGATCAGAGCTAATAAAGAGAGGGAAAAACTATCGACCCAGAGCATAGCGAGCTAAATCTCGAGACGAAATGGAAAATCATGTCGGAAATGAAGAAACCTTCCGAAAGAAATTAGGACAAGTGACAAAAGCAAGAGGCTCACAGGAACCCAAAAAGGTCACAGCCATGACACTGTTGGTCAAGGTCGTGACCCCTAAAGCCCTAAGGAGCTTTTTTCCCCAGCGGGTGGCCACGAGCGTCATCTCCCCAGGTCACGCCCACGACCTCATAAGGGGAGAGGAAGTCAAGCTAGGAGATCACGGGCGTGGCCTCCAAAACATCATGCCTACGACCCGAGAGAAGAAAAAGAAATTGCGAAGGGTAAGAGGTCATGGACGCTACCTTTAGACGTCATGCCCATGATATTTCTAGAAAAACCAAACCTGGAACCCTACAGAGGGCGATCACAAGCGCTACCCTAGGACGTCACGCCCATGACCTTCCTGTGCATCGTTTTTAAATAGCTAAACGACAACGTTTTGTTATAAAATACCCACTTATATATATATATACTTATCCTAACTTAGGCAACATTCCATTATAAGATTTTGACTAGGCTGGCGCTACTCCCAACTCCCAAGATAGTTTTCCTTCCTTTTTTCATCTTAACTCTCTTCCTTTGTAATTGTTGTTGAGATTTAATACAAGTTTTGATCCTCCTTCCAAGTGTTTGGTAACTCTTCTCCTTCCCTTTACTATTTCATCGCCTAATTAATGTAGTTGTTATTGATGGTTTGCTTGTGTGTGTAAGTGCTAGATTAAGATTAAGTATTCCCTCTGTTGCTTAGTATCATGTTTGGGATGGTGATTATTAAAGCTTTGTCATGGGGAATATGATTGGTGGCTATGCTTGTTTGAATAAGGGGGTTTTAAGCTCCCTAATGAACTTTAAATGAGGGATTTTACCTGAGTATGGTTGTTAGGCTTTAATTAGGGGGCTTTTCTTCCAGTTTCCTAAATAATATGGGGTTTAGTAGGTTCGGGAGGCCATCAAACCTATTCAACTTTCATTCCGGAGATTGAATGAAATATTGGGTTTATTAACATGAAAGTATTGATTTACTCAATTAGGGTGATTTGCTCTATATACCTTTAAGTTGTACCATTATGAGAATAATGATAGGACTTAGGGGTTAATGTGAGAACACCTCGAGAGAAGATCCGGAGTGGGTGTGTTCTAGCAAATAACCTAGTCCATACCCTATATCAAACTTCCTTACTTGGCGAATCCCGAGGTTAGGCATCCATTAGGTGGTTCAAAGACCCCCGAGCCTCTTTTATCTCTGTTTAATCCATTTTTGCTCTTTTGCCAAAAAAAATTTTCCACCCTTAGGTTAGACTTTATTAACGAAAAGCTAGCCTAAAAGGCCTCTTCTCCTTGAGGATACGTGTAATGCCCTGGCCCCTATCAAGTCGCAGACGTTACCGATAACTGCTTCAAGGATCGCTGACTGGCCCACATTACCGAATCTTTCCAACATGCTTCGTCCTTGCTTACACACTGCCTAGGAAAACATCTTAGGAGGTCATCAATGCTGAGACTACTCCCAGTCAAGCACGCTTAATTGAGGAATTCCAAACGGATAAACTACCATAAAAGAAGGTGCACCTTCCCGTTGATCCAGCTCCCAAAGACTTGCGAACCAACCTGACTCATTAACAACCCTAACAACCTGCCCTCACTAGTCACTCCTTGATCATCCTATGCAAATTGTGGGTACCTATCCTAAAATAGGGTCACAATTAATAAACTTTTTTAGTTGTTTATCCTTAACTAAATAATAACAATAACAACAATAATGTGGTTGCAATTAATTGGTATAGGGTCGTCGGTGAGTTTAATTTTACGTGGACTGTGGTGGTAGAACAATAATTGAGCTTCTATATATAACTGATGCCATTTGTTTTTTATTTTCCCTTAGAGAATATATATATACATATATATGTGTTTGAGAGAGAACATTTGGCTGGCATAGTTCTGCTGAATTCTCAATTCATTTCATTACACTATACTAAAAATGTAAATGCAGAAAAAAGTGCCTCACATTTTATCCAATTTTCTTTTCCCACTACAGTTTTTAATTATTGCTTTTTATTTTTAATTTATCAGTTAGAAATCTTATTTTTATATACATATAAAGAGTGAATAAGACATATATTGAAAGTTGAGTACTTTGACTAGACATATATCTAAGCCTTAAAGTTTACATATCAAAAGAGAGCAATTTGAATTATATCAATTAAACATAAGAACATATCTAATCTAAGTAATACTCCCTCTCTGTTCCATATTAATTAGTTGACACTTTGATTAGATTTTCACTGTTAATTACTCACAAATTACAATGAGTTACAATATATATGAAAATCTCCACTGTAATTTTTAGTAAAATATTTTTTTAATAATGATAATTTCATATTGTAACTCATTGTAATTTGTGAGTAATTAACGGTCAAAATTTGGTCAAAGTATCAATATTGAAGAGGTTCAGTGTATAAGTGACTTGTGACTTGCTACATAGAATATCATAGAGGATATATAAAATTGTAAGTAATAAAAAAATATTTTAAATATTGGCTACTTAGGATAGAATGAAATAGCCTTTAGTGTTAGTTAAAGTGGACACAATAACAATACTAAAATGATATAAAAAATTAAAGTAAATTTGGATGCTACATAAATATACATTACTTGGAAAACTATATGTGTAAGAAAAGATATAAGTTTTTAGTCTATAAAGTATAAACAATAATAAGACAGAAAGAAAAACTTATATACCATTATTGAAAAAACAACTATGTCCAAATAAAAAGTATGAAATCATTTAAGTACAACTATGAAAAAATTGTTAGAATACTATATGTGAAAATCTTGAAATCATTATAAAGTGTTATACTAAGTTTTGAATCAAATGCAACACAAAATCTATGATTCCCTTGAAAATATCCCACTACAATCCATTTTTTTTTTACCACCAGAATACAAAGTGAAAGTACGGTCCACCATTATCCAATTGGTGGAAGTAGGGATTATTAGAATCCAATTATCCTACAAAAGAATCCCAAACTATATTATTTTGTTGTAACATAATATAAGTTATGAATCATAAAATTATTTCTTTCTAATTTTTTTTTTGAAAAATATAGATAAATTTATATTTATAGATTTAAACTATTTATACATCATGAAACATTATGAAAAATAATTATTATGGTTACAATATATATGAGTAAGAACCCTATTACAATTTTGGTAAAATAGATAAATTGTTTGTAGAAGTAACATATAATGTGCTATCATTCGATATGATCATTAAATGAAAATCAAATATTCATTAAGAAAGAGAAACTATCCCAAAAAATTAAATTAAAAAAATTCAATGTTAATTAACATTAATGAACTTATTCCTTGGTAACAATATAAGGTCTTTGATATGAATATTTATTTCTAAATATCATATACTCAAGATAAAAGAACATTACATAATAAACATAATTGTCAAAAAATTATATTTTTTTATTATTTGGAGACATTATTTAAATAATAAAAACAGATTAATAGATAAAATCAATTTTTTAAGCGCCTAATTTTTTTCTAAGAATAATTAAATATATTAAATATTTCAATTTGCTTGTCAATTATAATTTGTCAATTAATAATTCAATATAATATAATAAAGGTTATAAAATATAAAACATAATATTTCAATAAACAGAAGCATAAATTTCTATAAATATAAATATGAAAAGAATATATCGTTTGAATAAATTATGTAAAATATTAAAATATTTGTTCATTTGAAACACAAAGTACGACTACTGCATCTTTGAATGATGAAGAAAATTTAACTTTAACTTTTAAACAATAAATATTTTTATATGTTTATATTTTTAAGAAACTTTTACTTATTAAAAGACAAAATTTATTTAAAATTTTTTAATTTAAGAATAAATTTATAATATGATAGACATGAAAATAATTCATGTGAAACACAAGTATAAGAGTATACTTATGTTTCAACTATTAATTGGAAATACCTATTTAACTTTGGGAGGATCGGAAAGAGATTAATTTGATATATTGACAATAGTTCATAATGTATTGTTGATAACTTTTAATGTGTTGTTATATATTATAAATAAATAAAGGAAATGCTAAAAAGTTATTTTTTTTAAAGTCGAGTGAACACTTAAAAGGATGCCTACACAAATAATCAATAATTAACTCATACAGAAAGTAAAAGGAGCGTCTGATTGTGAATGGTTTTCGAAAAAGTTTATCTACTAGCCCTATTCGGCAAAAATAGCATATTCAGTAGTGGATAACTGCTTGAGCAGTGGATAACTGTTACATTTTAGCGGATAGCTGTTTATGTAGCTATTTGTGTCTGTATGTGTTCGATGAAATCAACGAATAGATTAACGGATGGATGTAAAATTATCAAAAAAGATATGATTATATTATTGTTTTCTACTACTACTATTGTTATTAAGGTTTTAGATATCAATATACTATGTTTTAAGAGTGATTGTTGCATAAAAATAATACAATTTTTTTGGACAATCATGCACCAAAATTTAATATGAAGTTATACTAAAATCCAATACACCAAGAGATAGTGTATTATCGTACAAGAAAATTATATAGTTCATCATTATCAAGTATAACAATACCTCAAAATATAGTATATTAGTATCAGAATTCAGAATATCATTGTCATCATCAACATATTATTATTATTATTATTATTATTATTATTATTATTATTATTATCCATAGAACAAAAACCTCTTCCAAACTACATTCTCTTTATGAAAAGTAGTAGTGTTTTGTTTGTTAAGTTATTGTCATACAAAAAAATATTAATCTTCCAAACACCCTCTTCCAAACACCACAGATTTGCGTGATAATAAAATAATATTCGATATTGGCTCTGTTGTAATATTGGCTTTGGTGTCCAAATATAAGTGGCTAACAATGCAAATTTGCAACTGAGAGAGGATAGCTTTGGAAGTAAAATTTCCAAACGCTATGCCCTCACCTTTGACGTTACAACTCGTAACATCAAGAATAATTAACATTTAACGCTATTTTAGTTAAAATAAAAGCTACTTAATCGAACACATAAATTTTGATAAAATAAATTTTTGACGACCAGTTAGGGGCCTAAACCTTTTTATATTTTGTTGTAAAATGAGGGTATAAAATGCGAACATGAAATTTTTTTTAGAGGGGTCCAAAATTTTCCTATGATTTATGAGAAACACTCCTCCAAGGGAGGTTGAAAAAGTTTTTTCTCATGAAAAAGTGAATTAATGTAGCTTCCCAAAATATCCTTGAAAATATTTTATAAATTTAATAAATAAGGGTGACCTAGATATTTTAAATAAATTTTTCTATTAATCTTTCATATTTTCAAATGTAAATCAAATAATAATGTGCATTCTTTCTCCCAAAAATAAATTTCTAAAAAGATCCTTTGAAAAGCTTCTCAAAAAGTATTTTTCTAAAATATGAACCAAAACATCATAATCAATTCTTGCTATAAAAGACAAGCCAATAATCGCTATCATCCCCCCAATAAAAAAGAAAAAAGAAAGGAAGGAAGAAAGGAAAAAAGAAAGAAAGAAATTCCTCTCATGGATTCCTTTATTATTTAAATAACAAATACTTCAACACCTAGTAATTTTTTCTGTAAATATGATTTTATTTTTTTATCTTCTTTCAATTATTAATTACCCCAAGAATTATAATTTAATTAGCCCAAGATCTATCAAATCCCATAGACACAAAAGATATTCTCTGCCAATATACATCTTTCATGAGAATACATGAGCCAGCATAACATTGTCCTTCAGGAAAAAAAAAATGTTAACATTGTATTTATTTATTTATTTATTTATTTATGTTGGATTGGGTTTGAGATGGATAAGTAGTTCACATCCACCCATTTCCAACCTACAAAGGTCACAGAGGCATGGAGAAGAAAAGGAGAGGGTGTGTTTGTCCAAGAAAGTTGGAGTAGTGGGTCTCAAAAGTCAAAACTTTGTACTCGTCTTTTGCATAATGTATTAGTTATTTATTGATTGTTATATATATTTACAAATTAATAGATCAAATGTAATTGATATAAATCATTAAGTAAAAGATAAAATGAGAAGAGAGTATCACTATTTGTTATATATTAATGTGGTTACACCCAACAAAAACAATGTTTTAATAATGTATATCCATATGATTATATCCTTCACTTTTTTTTTACCATTAATCATAGGATTTTGACATAGAAAATATCATAAAAATGTATGGGAAATTGGATTCTAATAATCTCTACCTTCATCTTTTGTAAGCCAATCATCTCTACTTTATTTTTGTATTCTGATGGTCCAGTGGGGCGTCACCAAATCAAGTGGTAATGACTCGGTGGTGTGCCAATGAAAGTGTGATTGACCAAAATTTATTATTTTAGTTATATTCTAGTGATCCTATTTAAATTATTATTATATTCTAGTAGTCTCATTGACATATTTATTGAATTTTGGTGGTCTCATTTTGTTGGAAATATGGAGCAACACGATCACTTGTATTAGATGAGGGATCACTTTGGTAGCTAGGAGTCGAGGGTCAAACTCGTCTCCCCTCAAGAATTATTCATTAGACCACGATTAGACTTAAGGGTAAAACATAACCTCTTATTAAGCAAAATTACAAGATCTCTCAAGAACTTTCAAGAATGTTGTTGCAGTTCAACACTTTAGGAGTGTGTTGAGCTCTCTGAGAAAGATAAAAGAGATTAAGGTGTTTTGGATGAATGAAATTCAGCCACTATTTATAGGTGCTGGGAGCATTCAAAACCCATTCAAACTTGTCAATCAATGTAGCAAGATTCTAGGGTATTGTTTATGGGATATCAATCATCATTAAGGGATTGATTTTGACTGAGAATATCAGTCAAGAATAATCCCTAAAGGTGCCCCACACATTAATACCCGAGGTTGAGATCAATGGACTTCAAAAAAAGGCTTGTCTGGATATCACCACGGTCTGTGGTGCATAGCCATGGTTTGTGGTGACCAAGTATTCCTTTTCCTTACTCTCTGGACACAAACACAACTTGTGTCATACCTGACACATTCCGTATTGAGTCCCTTTTACTTGTTAAGCTAGATTTTGACATTCCCAATCAATCTTAAGTTTATAACTTGTTCCCTTACGCCTCTTAGCTCTTGAAATACTCCAACACTTCATAGTTGATTATGTTCTAGTGGTCTTAATTCTTGGTCAAACACACTCTCGTCGGTACACTTCAGCAAACCACCAAGCTATTACCATTTGACTCGATGACGTCCCACCAGAATACTTTTTTTTTTTACTGCCGGAATACAATTTATTATGGATATATAAGATGATCGGAGTTAACATTACACTACATATGGGGAGAAATTTGTGTCAAACCCAGAATTTAGTTATGATGACAAAGAAGATGAGCTAATTGCAGTGGATGATTTTGATGAGCATTTTGACCAATCAAAATACTAAACACTAATATAAATATTGTTATCAAACAAGGCCTAAGCAGAAGAGGTAGTAGGATAAACTCATAAGCAACGTGAGAGGTAGCTTGAGGGGGGATTAATTTACTAATTTATCCACATAATTAGGGCTGGCAATGAGCCAAGCCGAGCCCGAGCTTGGCATGCTCAAGGCTTGGCTCGTGAGCTACATTGCAAGCTTTGCTTGGCTCGCGAGCTTGGCAAGCCTGAAAAGTTAGGGTCGCGGCTTGGCTCACCAAGGCTCGCGAGCTTTAACGAGCCCATATTTGTTCATTGTTAGTCATTTAGTTGACCTACAAAGTGATAATAAAGAGTAACTTTTAAAATAGAGAATATTAAAAAATTAAAAAAGCACTTATAACAAAGTCAAATAATGATATAAGATTGAAAATTAATTAATTCAAAATAACAATTATAGGATATAAAATAAACTTTTAGCGATAATGAAAATAATTTGTAATTGTGGATTTATAACACATAAAAAAAAGATGTATCAAAAGCACAAGTTTCAATTCATGTGAATAAGGTAATTTTATTTTGGAAATTGTATGATCAAGCACAACATATTTCCTCCAATTTTCGATTTTCACGAGCCTTACGAGCTGAGCTTCCTTGGGCTCGGCTTGGCTTGTTTATGTAACGAGCTCGAGCCCGAGCCGCCTCGAGCTTAGTGCGAGCCAAGCTTGTCAAGCTTTCCGCCGAGTTGGCTCGCGAGGGCTCACGAGCCGGCTTGGCTCATTGCTAGCCCTATACATAATAATTGATAAGAAGGGATAAAATGAGCAAACAGAAAATTATACAGCAAATGAAGCCTTGACTCATCATATCACATATAGATTGACGTAAGGATCAAAATTCAATACCTAATATGAAATTCAAATTCGCTACTCAAGGATTCGGTTGATCGGTTCCTTTATGTCTACGTGGATTTTAAAAACATAAATTAGCCGTCTATAAATTGACTATTATTATGGAAAGATAGATATAGAATAAAGTTAAAGAAGACCCTTTCTTCAATCCAATTAACTTGAAATGTAATTATGTAGTATTAACCTAAATCTGCATGATTACTGCTAAAAATGTTTCAACTCTGATTCTTTTTTTTTTTTTTTTTTCAAAGGATAGCAGGAACATGGTCGTTAAGAACACTGAAGTTGACATAACTTGGAGGAGGACATTTCTTGACGTCAAAGCAACGTTTTCTCAACTACTTCCCAAATTGAAAACCCAAACACGACTTGTGTATTTATAAAAAAGGAGGGGGGAGGAGATTTAGAGTCTGGCAAAATTTTGTCGGATCTAGAAAAAATCGGGTCTGGACATAGATTTTTCATCCGAAGTTTTATATTAACCGATCGAATATTTGGACATAACATTTCTTTTTTTTCTATTATCCGAACATTATTGTGACCTGAATTGTCCAACTCGGCCTAACCCAAATAAAAAGAGGGTCTGAATATGAATTTTTTGTCCGAATTTTGATATTTACGGAGTTTTAATGTTAATTAGGAAGATTAAGAAGATATAACAACAATAACGGGTCGACTGTCCATTCAATTTTATTTTATACACCATTTAATTTTTTTTTTATTTTCATAAAGGATAAGTATTATTAACAGGTTTGTCCAATGTATTTTTAATACATAGACAATCATGAATAAATTTTTATAGATGGAAGTAAAAAATAAATAGTAAAGTGGACATTACAAATGTGAGCTATGGCCTCTGCACTTAAAACTTTAATTGATTCCTGAAATTACGTAACTTGAAGGAGGACATTTCTTGACATCAAAGCCACGTTGTGTGTTAGCTGGTTTACAACTCTTCCTTCCCCAAATTGAAACCCAAACACGGCTTATGCATCTATAATAATAAATAGGAAAGAAAATTTAAAAACGAAGTGAGTAGGATACTCTTTCAGCCTACCTCTTTTTCAGTCTTTATATGTATAATATAGTGTAGGTCACCACCGTCTTACTATATATATATTTTGGTTCTCTACTCTCTCTCTCTCTTCTCTCTCTCTCTCTATATCTATATCTATATCTATATATATATATATGATAATTGGATTCTAATAATCCCTACTTTCACTAATTTGACAATGGTGGACCGTACTTTCACTTTGTATTCTGGTGGTAAAAAAAAAATTGGATTATTGTGGGATATTTTCAAAGGAATCATCAATTTTGTGTTGCATTTAATTCAAAACTTAGTATAACACTTTACAATGATTTTTAATGAATTTACAGCGTTTCTCCCAAATTTTTTTCATTTTTTACGATTTTTTCACTTTTATTATTTTAAAAAAATCATAATAATTATTCAGAGTCTCAAAAAAATAATTTAAAAAATCTTTTAGAAACTACAATTCATTAACTTTCTAGGGGTAGGAACGAAAAAAAACAAAAACAATATAATGTAGGAATGAAAAAAATAAGAAGAATATGGAGGTGGATTTGGTACCACTACAATCCAATTTTATTTATTTTTGGACCACCAGAATACAAAATGAAAGTACGGTCCACCATTGTCCAATTGGTGAAAGTAAGGATTATTAGAATCCAATTATCCTATATATATATATATATATATATATATAATGTGATTTGTTTGGAGGATGACCACAGGATAAGTTTTATTGGTTGAGGGTAGTGACACCAAAAGTTTATATTTAAGGAGGGTCATGGACTCATGGACTAGATTTAGATCATCTTCTTTTGTTAAGTCTACCATATCATTTCTTTATCTTATCTTATCATATTCAAATTCTTAAAAAATACTCAAATCAATGTCATTTTATTTTCCCCAAAAGATACAATAATAACATACATTTACTTCACCATTAACTTATCTACCATACATTATTTTCTTACTACATTATTTTACCTAACTTAATCCTACTACTTTAAATAGCAGGATCTTAATACTTTCAACGAACGATAATATGAAAACTGTAATCAATTTTATGTATTTTGTAACAACTCCGTCTATTAGTAGTTTCGTCCATACAAATTGCTTATAACAAGCATGACTTATCAATTTTACCATTTCTACCTAATGAAATAGTTTTGCTTCCATCACAACTTAAATCTTAAAGAGAAAAAAGTTAGAACATAAAACGGTCATCACTCAATTACCACATCTTGAATACCACCATCTTTTTCTCTATATATATATATATATATATATATATATATATATATATATATATATATATATTTGACGGGACCATCTTACCAATATTGAGACATTAACATGATTTTTTTAAATTTGCAGTTGTGTTTTAGGGATGATAATTAAGCAGACACACACCATCCATTTCCATTACACTGAAATGCATTTTTGCAAATTGTTTAAAAAAATTAAAAAGCAGACCCGTCTACCCCAAAAAGGAAGTGTCCACCCACGGGAAAGAGATGTTACTAGAACTATTCATATAATTTTGATATTGAAATGATCAAATGATTTTTGAAATATGGGATTACAATTCCATATTTTGGATAATAATAATAATAATGTCTAGTTTAGAATTGCATTATTGTGTGTTTTACTTTGAATCCTTTAGATTGCAGTCAACTGCGTTGGATTATTATACATTTAATTTTTCTAAGGTACAGATTATTGCATTCTAACAAGGGCAAAGTAAAACTTCTTGTATTATAATTTTAAAGTAGGATTATTATGATCCAGTGATCCGATGTGTGGATTATTGTAATATAATATTGTAGAATCTACAATGTAGATGTGCTTTATTGAATGACAACTGATAAGAAGACTATTCAATAATTCGTATATTTTAACATTGAATGGATTTTTCGAAAGACTACCATTCATACATTTATTTAACGTCGAGATATTTTTTTACAGATTAATTTTTGACCTAATTGGAGTGCTAGCATAAAATAATTTAGATTATGAATCTTAAGAAAGACTATGAATTTTTTAATCACATATATATTCACGTATGGTATCTGTAGTTATCCTTTTTTTTCACAAGGATAAGTTTGAGTCATCCTGAGTGAGCCTCTATCTCAAGGTCCAAAGGCACACTAATTGAGTGCAAGTCCGCATAAGAAGACGTAGCAAGTCCTAGGAATTAATCTCATGACCTCCATAATAAAATGTCACATGAACCACTAGCTAATTGGGCCACATTGGCATCTATACTTAGGTCTTGTTCTTTTATGCGATATTGCGCGATATGGTACTGTATGGTGTGGTGAAATTGTGGCAGGTTGTGGTATAATTGTGGCGGATTATTGGTATGTTGTGGTGAGTTTTTTGTATATATATAATTATTGTATTGGTAATTGTGAAAAAATAATTTGTGGTGGGTTGTGGTAAATTATGGTAGAATAGTATTTTTTGGTGGGTTATGGCAAACTGCAATAGGCTGTGTCACCGCAGTTTGCCAACCGCAGAAAAGAACAGGGCCTTATGCATGGATTGTACATGCACATATACATTTATGGATATAAACATAATTAAGAACCTCGTATTTTTCTGTTAGAATTTTATAGCCTACATGTTTTCCTACTAGAACTCCAAGGTAGAAACAATAAGCAAATCCATCCAACCAACTAGAAAAAGATGCAACTACCAAACAACCTAAAACTTTTTCACTGGCAAGTGGCGATGACTTTAAGATGACAAAGAGTGCAAAGACCATTCAAAGCGACAACCATCTTATTTTGGCAATCAATCCAATCAAAACCGAAAACCCTAGAATTTCACATGGTGTTAGGTTAAACACTCTCTAGTCTCTACCCCTATGCTTGCATGAACCAAATTGATTTGTCTTTGTTATTACGAGGTCGAACTTTACTGGTGACCCATAAAGAGATAAAAACCGCCTCCCAACTCATGCTTGAGACCTTACTTAAAAGGAAATAAATATCAAACCACTTGAACCGACCTGTCTCGATAGTCATGCATCATAGCGAAAGAGAAAGAGCATTCACAAAACAAATTCATTTCTGATTACTTAAGCGACTAACGATTCTTAAGAAAAGGGGGACAAAATGAAATCGATATGAATACAGACCTCCAATGGGCTGGCTACTGTCTGTCCCTACACCCAACTACAAATACAAATATCACACAAGCAACAAGTATGAAAAACAAAGCGAAACAAACATAAGTTAATGACTCACAACTCTGTCAAAACAGCCAGCCAACCTTAGTAAATGGCGAGTATACCACAGCGTACCACCCATAAATTACCATGAAGAAGGGTTTGCTGGGGAAATCGCACGCTTGTCCTTTTTTTTACCAAATTTATGTTACATTCAGACACAGCAGGAGAGTCCCCTCCCACAGCCAGCAGTGCTCTTATAGATGGATTGCCTTCAACGATATAGGACTTCATGTTTTTGACAACTTGCCATACAAACTTCCAATAGTTTGCAGAAGCAATCACGTTGAAAACAGGCCTTCTGCAAGATATGTAGGCTGAAATAAATTTCTCATTTCAGAAAATAATTAAACTTCTCATAAAGCATAACATGGGATACGATCCATACACAACTCAGAACATCCAGAATGATTAAACTAAAAATAATGATAGGGGCACATGGAAACATGTTCTCTCTATAAAGGTATCATGGCTAGCTAATAATATTAGTTAAGGAAAGACCCTGCCCCATTTTGTCTTTAGGTTATTGGGGAGTTAGGGGAGGTTTTGCCTTTCGATTAAAAATATAAAAAATCTCACAAGAAAAGGGAATATTGTTGAATAACAAATGGGGGTTTCAAACACTAGATGCAACAAAAAAGATATCCACAGAAAGAGAAGAAGGTAAAAAAGCAATACGGGATTGTCAAACAAATGAAGTTAACAAGTTCTTGTAGATGCTCTAACATGTTAACCAAAAATAATCTTTGCAACAGCAGGAGTTCAACGAGGAAGAACTTCTTTACCTCATACACCAGACAATTCACCATACTGCCATGGGTTGAACTCCTTGTTCTCGACATCTTCTAGCTCGATGTTGTCAGAACTGTCATTCTCTGCTCTGTGCTCTAAGTATTTGCCATTGAACTGGTAAATCTCCAATTCACCCCAAGGGGTCGTTGCAACGTCTTCGGTTGCATTAAACCATCTAGGCGTGAACTTGTCACCCTTTGCTTCTCGATTTCTCTTTTCTGCCCTCTGTCTCTCCTCCAAACTGAAAGACAATCCCAGACAAATATAATCACAATGTGGACAACTGAACATAGCGACAGCCAGTTAACTTACATCAGTGTTTTATACCACCATCATTGGTTTCTGCTGGGATAGTGGACGCATGCGCATGTAGGAAATTTTAAATCAATTTAGCACGCTCCCTATTTTATTTACACGGTAGATAACTAAAGATTTAAGTAATGCGTGATTCAATTGATCCATGGTTTTATACTGCCGCCCAAGGCACCAATCCCCACAAAGATTTCAAAAGTCGAAAAATTGAGTGGGGCAGTGGGCTACTGACTAGTAGCACGAAATATTAGCATTAGTGTTGGACTAGAAGCCTAGAAAGATCACAAGGTCATAGGATAAAGCAAATTCACAGGAAAGGTAGAGAAAACAAAACCTGCTCTTTTCTGCCCCAGCTTTAGACATGTCACCCTTCTCAAGAGCATATCTATCAGGTCGCAGGCGTGAATCTGAAGGCAATAACTTCTTTGGTGCTGTGTCAAAACTATTGATCTTGTGAGCAAAGTAGGTATACTGAAACTTGTCATTTGGTGGTGCATCAGCAACACGCCACACCTGCAAGTAAATCACCACAACGTGAGCAACACACTTTGAAAGTTCAACGGTTACAGGAAAAGCTAGGTACATAATTAACAAGGTAGCAATAAAATAGAACTAATTTTTCTTTAATAGCCAACTAAATCCAAAATGTTTCATATAGCTGCCATTGCTTTCCATTTGTATTGCAATAGTGTCCTAACTTTGCCTATGAGAGCCTCCATTTGCAGGAGTGACTCCATGTAAACCAACCACATATGCATAATGGATTTCATGTAAGCAGTACGAGAATCCATTGGAAATTTTAGGTTTCGCAAGGTGAAATGTGCTATAAATATCTGAAAAGAAAAAGGCTCCAGAATAAGACCAACATGGATTCGGATTCTTCCTCAACATAAGCTCTGAAACATTACAGATTGCTAACATGAAATGTGTCTCTCATAGATGCTCGGAAAATATGAACAGTGCTTTGAAGAGAATAACCTCTTTAAGTTCGGTGCCAGGTAGTGGTTCCCCTTCTGCATCACATGGTTGATAACTCATGGACTCGCTCCATTTGCCAGTCATCAATATTTTGGGTTCCTCATTAGCATCATACACATAACCATCCACTTCATACCGGCCAGCCCTGAAACGATACGTGAGCTCAAGTAAGAACACTTTCCCAGACAGCAGTAAATAATTAGTCCATCACCAGTTCACCACATTATAGCTGAAACATATGAATGCTGTCAGAGGTCCAGAAGGTATGGCATACCCAAACCAACCACATGGCTGAAAGTACAGTACAACTTTATCCCCTGTTGTCAAATTTGATAGAATCATCTCGCCAGGTGAATCAACCCATGTGCGCCCGAATATAAGATTGTTGACCTTAGTTGGAGGAGGAACCAGATCCAACACCACACCATCTCTTTTAAGAGTCACGCGTGTCCTGCATCAGACATAAACATGTGAGCTCATCATCTAAGCCATTGATAAGACAATAGAAAGCAGAAGGAAACATTCTACTTATTATACCCTTTAGCTTTCCTAAAATTACCCACCACAAATGATATTCATCACAGTCCTAATATACAACTAAAGGGTTCAAATATCACACAGATTGTCTACCCATAAACTCATGACTCCACTTCCACTAGAAAATGGTTGATCTACGGCTAGTGAAACTTAAGTTAGTCCACCAATAGACAAGAAAAGCAACCAAGATATAGCAGTTCTCTTTAGAAGAGGCATGTTTCTGGAAAAGGCCATCCATAATTACATGGAATCAAATATTAAAAAAATAATAAAAATAATATATCTGACTAAAGGGTTCAAATATCACACAGATTGTCTACCCATAAACTCATGACTCCACTTCCACTAGAAAATGGTTGATCTACGGCTAGTGAAACTTAAGTTAGTCCACCAATAGACAAGAAAAGCAACCAAGATATAGCAGTTCTCTTTAGAAGAGGCATGTTTCTGGAAAAGGCCATCCATAATTACATGGAATCAAATATTAAAAAAATAATAAAAATAATATATCTGACTAGAGAGGATGAAACAACTATTTTTATGGGGAAACAGCATGGCTATTCCATAATGCTTTCATGTGGACATTTGCATGTCATCCAAACAATAGAAAAGCTACCTAGTATCTACAGCTAAAACATACATCAAAGGACACAATTCATGCTAGAACTAGCAACAAAGCCATTGACTTCGTTCAAGCATTTTGACGGTTGGTCCGATAAATTCATTTTGCATATAAAGGAATTCTTGGTTATTTAGGTTTTTATTTGGGTGCAAAAAAAGTCAGTCCTACTCTGAGTCACTGCTTGGGTGTATTCATGGCTTCTAGTCGTTCACTTGCTCATTTGGAAAAGGTAGTAAGGTATGGATTAGCTTTTACAGGTCTAGTAGGCATTACAGCTTTTAACAGCCAACAGACTTCCAATAAGGTCTGTAGAAAATAAACAGGCACCAAACATGCAGATAGTCTTTACCTTCCAACAGGGTACACATCACATGAATTCCCCAAAAATTTCGTCTTCAGCTTTGAGGTTACATCATATGTAAAGTGCTCATTTTCACAATGCCCAGCACTCATAGGAGGATGATGGCTCACCTAGAATGCCAAAAAAAGAAAAAGAAAACATTAGCTAATCTTATAACCATAAAACAATATTCATAACAGTGCAGTAATCACTTCATGAATTGGACAACACAGAACAACAAACAAGTTAGACTGACCTGCTCTGCTAAGAATGTAATCCCATTGTGATTTACCATTTCATATGTTTCGCCAAGAATAGGATTAAATGGCTTCCAAGTTCGCTGATAAGCATAGTACACGGAAATCGCCCAAGATGCTGCAAAATGTGACATTAGCACCAAGTTGTGTATTTTGGAATATGTTTGTCTTAGATTTGATTAGAAAGGATGATCACCTGCATATACCAAACGCAAGTACGGGTCTTCACACTCATCAGCTTTATTTAATAGATCGCTGTATTCCATTAACTGTCGCAGTCATTAACAAAATTGCATGTAAGTACTTACCATAAACGATTAAGCACCACATAAATATCATCTTTACGCATAAAGAAGAGGGCACAAACCTCAGCCATTTTTTGCAGCATAGTCATAGGCTCAAATATTATAACAGGCAGTGTCACCATAGATGTTACATCTGCTCCAATATACTTCTGCATCATTTTCCAGTAACCATCCCGTTCCTGTAATCAGGATAAAGTATCGTAAGATAAAACATAAAATGAGGAGAACATAGACTTTCAGTACTCTATATTCCACAAAACCAGGTTCAAAATGCTACTACTACTGTGCATATGAAATAGATTGTCCATGAACTACTTTTTATATACAAGAAAGGCATTCAATTAGAAAGGATAAAAGAAATGGGGAGGGGAAACAGGAAATGTATGTTGACACATGGGTAGAAATAGCCATAAATGCAAATACCAATAGAGGCAAAATTTAAAACATAATCTGGTATCCACCCTTCATGTTTCAGAAAAGCTCAACGGACAACACATTTGAAGACAGTCGATTTTAACTTCCCATTACCGTTTTTTTTAACGAACTCATGAATGTCAATACTGCTGTAATGTCACAATAAAGATGCCCTTGTCAAGTGGACCTAACTGAAGACATCAAGTAATATCCTAACCCTATATTTCTTAATTTACTTGTGCTTCTATTCTAAAATTGTTGAATTCTGAAACTTTCTTCTTTGCTCGTTTTATTATATGTGGAGAGAAGTTTATATTGACTGACAACATTGATAAAGCTATAATGGCACAATATAGATCCCATTGTCAACTGGACTTATATGAAAGTATCAAATAATACCCTTCACTGTTTCTTTCCTAATTTACTTTGATTCCAATCTAAAATTGTTGAATTTTGAGAGTTTCCTCTTTCTTTGGTGGGGAGGGAGGCAGTGTTCAAATTTAAGTAGCTTATATGCCAACATGTGAAGACCCCTTCTGCCCAAACAGTCTCTATGATAATCAATCTATTCATTACAAGGCAACACTCTCAATCCCAAATGATTGTCAAAGCTACCTTTTGCCACAAGGTAGCACTCCACAATCCCAAATCAGTATCATGCTATACTTGAGAAACTTGACCCAACACCGAATCAAAATGGCACGGATCAACAAGTCAAAATACACCGTGATCACAACAATTTAAGATAATGAAATTGACAAGCATGCCCTGATATAGACATTAAGGATGCTCTATTTATTGATAAATATGAAACAGCAACAGGAGTCACATTCATACATAATAAACTAAACACAAGTCAAATCCTTGGTTGAGAGAAACTGACCTCCTGCTTCCACCTTCCTCTGCGAGCTTCCTCTTCAGCATCTGCCTCACCTCCCTCTGGATTAATAACTTCCAAATTCTCATAACCAAGAGCCCTACACACCAAACAACAGTAACCATAAACACCCATAATTCACAAAAATCATCAACAACTAAGGCAACTAAAACCACTTCATCAACAATTCACAGACAAACCAATCAAACCCTACACACTCAAAGCTCCAATACTGAACTTCACCACAATTAAACCCTAATTCCGAAAATCGGCAAAGATCACTCGACAAATAAGCAGATCGACAGAAAACGAAAACATCAAATCAAATCAATCATCCAGAATTGAAGCACACGATCAGTCGAATCCGATCAAACTCGAAATAAACGAGGAGAAAGAGGAGCAGTTAAGTACGTGTTGACAGATCTGTGCATGGCATTACTGAACATGGACAAGCCGGAGGACATGGCGGCGAAAAAACCCTTGCTCTCGTTCTTCTTGGGGCTCGGCATGGTGTGGTTGAATTGCTGGAAGAAAGCTGAATTGAGTTGGAAACAAGATCGGATTGGAAACCCTAATTGAAGAGGACGAATCTATGAGCTCTTGCAGAAGCAAAGCAGTCGACGACGATGGAGAAGAAAAACCCCTTCAGAACGACGCGGAGGGAATACGAAAGATCGAATGAATTATGTAGATGTAGAAAGAGAGGGAGTCTGGGTCAAGTACTGAAGCCGTCACTCATGACCTTATTAAACTTAAACTAATCACGAGATTAGTGTACTAATCTTGAGGACAATTTAGTCATTCACCTTGCTATCAAGAATCTAAATATCTTAATTGTCAATTTGCCAATGCCAATGGGTATTGGGTAATCATATCAAGTATCATATATATTCATGTAAAACTGGTCAAGATAGATCGTATGACTGGGATTATTGACAATGATATAAGCGTGCGACTCCTCAATGATTCACCAAACTGAAATTATTGATCTTTTAGTTGCGTGATTGAGCTGCGATGGTTTTGGTTGTCGTGGGTGCGACCGTCTTGCTGTGCTTTTTATGTTGAGCAGTGTTTGGTTGTTACCTTTTTCTCTTGAGTTGGTTGGTTGCTGTTATTTTTACAGTTTGTTAAAAAATATTCATATAAAATTGGCAAATGGTAAGCTTTGGAGCATATGAACTTTTATGGGGGTAATTTGGAAAAATTACCATTGGTCATGTTTATTCCTTTTTTTTCATAGCAATACTACTTGTCGTACCTAAATTGAAAAAAAAATCATATTTTGGGTATTGGAAAAAAATAACCTGAACTTACAACTTTGATGTAGATGAGTTATACGTTAATTCATATTATTTTTTAGCATCTACAACCCAATTAAACTCGTCCGAAAAGTGACGTGGTGGTGGTCGCGATATTATACGTAGAACTTGTTTTAGTTAAAAAAAGTTAAAAGTATGCTCCACGTGTAATATCGCCACCATCATATTACTTTTCGGACGAGCTTAACTACGTGATGGATGCTAAAAATAATAATGTTAAAGTTTAGTTCATTCATAACAAAGTTGTAAGTCCGGATTAATTTGTTCCAATACCCCCAAAGTATGAACTATTTTTTTCCATTTATATTTGTCACTCCCTATGTCGTTTAAGATGCGTTCAGTGGTGGCATTGGGGATAACATTTAGCGTTTTGATCAACAAATCAATTCAAAACTCTATGAACAAATATTAGTATTCAGCAAGTTAGTATTTTGAGTAACATTTAGCGTTTCAAGTTGCGTTTTCTGAAACGTTGATAAAGTTGATGTTTAGCATTTAGGGTAACGTTTCATTTTTTTGGTCAAAAAATATTCTTTTAAAAATTGATCTTTAGAAATTATCCATATTTTTTTATGTCAGTTCACATTAATATGTTACTCAATCGCTAATTTACCAAACACAACTTTCATTGAACAATTATCCACCATATGCTACTTAAACAGTTATCCGCTGCCTAAAATGATATTCGCTACATAAACCATTATCTGCTATGTAAAATGTTAATTTTGCTTGTAACTATTTGTCTCATTTTATATTATCTATTCCTTTATAATTCCAATAATTTATCAATGACCATTTTTCTTATTTTACTAATAAAATTGGTTAAATGGAACACCAGAACTTGATTTTATGATATATTTTGTCCTACCGTATTCAACAACCAAAAAAAAGGGGACGCTTACGTTTAGTATTTATAGTAGTTCTCAATTTCCGTCAATAAATTGTCGAAATCATAAAAATATAATTTTGTAGAAAATATGTTTGATGATTAATTGCTTATTGCTCGGAGCTTTGGGAGGTGACCAATGTTTTGAAAAACTAATTCTTTTGGGGACAACATTTTCTTATACTCGTAAACTCCCCATATTTCTCTTAAATTGGCTAGCAGCTAATAATTGGACCATTTTTCATCGATATTCGGCGAAATGTGTGTTCCGACGTTGCCTTTGTGAAAGTCGACCTAAACTCCTCAATGTTGTGTCAGACTTAAGTCTCCTTCCCCCCCCCCCCCTCTCAATTCAAAAACTAGGAAAACCCCTTCTCGCAAAATTGCAATTCTCGACTTGATGATGGGGGATTTGGAGAGGCACGAGTCATAGTTGTTTTCGAGCTCGGATAATGGCTTGTGGGTATTCGAGCCGATCCCTCTTTGACAGAGCTTCTTCTTGAGGCAGGAATTCCATAGATTCTTTATTTTTTCGTCAATTCTTCCTGGGAGTTGGGATACTATCTGAGACCATCCGCAAATTCTTCCCCACAAATCAAAACCCAATATAGGAAACTAAAACATACATATTATATGTATAAGATGGTATGAGAAGAAGAGGAAGAAAAGGGGAATAAATTAGTGTTTGTACTTATTGCCAAAAACAACGTGGAGTTCTAATGATCAAATTCTTTTCCTCCTATGAGAAGGTTCCTCTCTTCAAATTAGGTTTCAAATAATTAATCCACCTCAGGTTGTAATTTTTGTCGCACCTTTGAAAACTCGTGCAATCACTCATCCAAATTACAAGAGCACAAAAAAGGTGTACAATTAGATCCTTTGATGTATTGAATCAAAAGGGCATTAGCCCAATACAAGTAAAAGAACCATAGTTGTTTTTGGTGATTTAGTTAGTTACCTGCAAGTTTAGGCACAAAGCTCTAAGACCAATGGCCTTTCCTCAACTTTTGACTGCCTTCACATTTCTTCAAAGACTATCTACTTGGTTTCTGGTCGTTTGTGTTTCTACTCCTATAACTTAATTTGCAATGCGACAGGTCCAACAAGTGTTCAATGAAATGTGTCGAAGAGAGCGAATTTATAGTAGTTTGTGTCGTGGGATTGTATGTATGAAAGTGAGTGTCAATGGTAGAAGGAGGAGGAAGTTATAGAAGGAATTGAAAGCTCCTCTTTGAAATCGACTATCAGTTGTCTTCAATCAAGCGTAGAACATCCCCAATCAGCATTAAAAAAAAATCCCCACATGTAACGCACTCAAGAATTGCAATTTTGGGAGAAGAGATTTTTCCAATTCTTGTATTAAAGAAGAAGGGGGACGGGGGAGGAGACTCAAGTATGATAGAGCATTGAAGAGTTTAGGCGGAGTTTCACAGGGGCAACAATGTCAATATACACATTTCACATAAATCCAATAAAAAATGGTTAGGTTGTCACCCGCTAGCCATTTTAATAGAAACATGGGGAGTCTACGAGTAAAAAAAGAGAATGTTGTCTCTAAACAATCAATTTTTCAAAACATTGATCACCTTCGATGAACTTTTGGTGTTTATTAACTTAAATAATTTTTAGGATTAAATAATAATTATTAATTTTATTTTAAAAACAATATTATTGAAAAAAATTGTACAACACAATCATGTTATTTTTTTTAAATTCAAAAGAGGGGCAAACTTCATTCCATGGACAGTTTTTCTTGGAGTACAACTAACCGAACAGGGTTGGGCAAGTTCCCACTCAGATTTGTTCCTGCTCAATAGAATCCATCCTTCTATTTCATGAGTAACACCATTTGCCCCTCTTTTAACATGCATTCATGAATAAGACTCAACGCAACTACTAATATGCAACAAATCTTCCGTCACTAAATCAAACTCTCTTAAGAGTAAGGTGGAACTTTTGGCCCTCGATATTAGCGACAAACAATCTGACTCAACTTCAACTCTTGTTTACCCGAATCGCTGTGCCAATTTGAGACCATATATTGTTGCTTTGCATTTCGCAACATTGATTGCCCATCTTGCTTGCATCTCCTTGACAACAGCCACATGAACATCCCCATGTTCATCCTTGATGATTACTCCCATCCCAGATATACCATTGCTTCCACACGACGCATCTGAGTTGATCTTCACAAACCCCGATCTTAGTTGTCTCCAACGTTAGGCTGAGCCGCTATTCAGGGCCGCTTCCCTTCCTTTCTTCTTCGTGGTAGCTTCAAGAACTCGTGAATTAGACCACTAAGCCTACCCTACAGGCCTTCAGTAGCAGGTCGCTCATTGTCTTCCTTTGGAACATTTCGTTATTTCATCGCCTTCCAAGCCATCCGTAATAGGAAACAGGCTTTCTACAACTCAACCGATTACAAACATGTTATAGAATTTACATCAATACAAAATTGATTTTAGTATTTTAAAGTTGATTTAGTTTTTAATATGTCATTAGACTATGGTAAAAAAGGGTAAAAACTTGATATTTCCTAACAGTTTGTTGTTGTTGAATTATTTAAGTTTAGAGGTAAGTAACAGAAATCAAACCCACCATTTAAGCATAAATTTTCTTAAATGGTTTGGCTTTCATACATATGGATATTGCTCCACAATCAAAAGTTTTTAAGTACAATCAAACATAAAAAGCATGTCAAACTTTAAAATTAACACTCTTTATTAGAAAAATACTTTCAACCGATTATTAAATTCCACAAAAAATAATATTGAAAAAGAAAAGTCTCATGAAGAAATTCCATTCACCTAGTTGGGGCAAATTGGTTGGCATTAATTATTTAGCAGCAAGTTAGGAGAAATCAAAACTCATAAATTTCACTATTTATGTATGATTTTTTTTTGGATAATTTGATTTTAGTATATATATTATTTTCTCAGAGAGCGTTTGGAACAAACCCCAGGTGGGGAAATTTTTCAATGGAAAGTCTCTCATGGGAAACATTTCCATGGAAAAATTTCTCTTATACCCCTAAAGGGAAATTTTCCCGAGAAAAATGTAGGAAATGATGACCCACCATAAAATTTTTCTCCAATGTCAACCTACTTTCAAACATAGGGAAAATAAGTCAATTCGAAAAAATTGACCATTTTCCCATATTTTTGACCAACCAAACACACCCTTATGATTTGATTTTAATAAATATATATATATATAAATATCCGTCCGACGTACATTTTTTTTTAATCTGCTAAGTATAACTATTAACACAATATTAATAAAACTGTTGACTCAAACAAAATATAAATAAAATTGTCAAACTTAGAAAAAAACTAATATTTTCTAGAAAAATATTTTCAACCGACCAAATTAAACTCCACCAAAATTAATATCGAAAAAGAAAAATCTCATCATGAAATTCAATTCACCCTATTGGGCACAGATTGGTGATTGATTCCACATCATGGTAGGAGTGTGACTCCAGCACAGTCCTGCCCTGCTCCACCACTACCATCTACCATTTCTGTCCCTCTAATCTAAACCCAGAATCTTCCCCAATTCTCAGATCACAATTCTCTGAATCTACGCATGTGCTTTCCCCATCTACGAATCACCAATCCCTTATTTTTCTATTCCTCGCCGCCCCCCCTTTAATTTTTACCGTCTCATCCCACCAGTCTCTTTCAGCTTCAGATCCACTACTTACCCTAATCAGCGTTTGACCTAGATTTCAATCAAAACCCTAGAAACAGGGTTTCGTTTGCTTTCTGGGTACCCCACTGTTTGGATTAGTACCCACTTGTTTAATTGCTTCAAGATGAAGGCTAAGAAGCCGTCGAAATTGAAGGATCAGCACCAGAATGGTCACGCTTCTCCGTTCAAACTGGGCAAGTTGTTTGATCCTGATGCTTCGTGGGATAAGGTATAGTACGCGGAATTGTGCTATTTGGAGTTTGTTTGACTTAAATTTGGGGAAGTTTCTTCTGTTTTATTGGGTATTTGCAGTGTTTTGGAAAGTGGGTTGTGTTTGTTTTGATTGGGAATTGAATGCGTGAGTTTCAGTTTTGAAGGTAGTAATAATGATCGAAGTATCCTGCTATTGGGAAATCTTAGTAATGTTAGATTATTGGAGATTCGGATTTGTGACCTAGTGTTGGTTCATGAGACAATGCTGAATTTGGCGGTGTTCACGAGGAAAAGGTGTTGGTTAACAAAAACTCACCAAAGACAGTGCAAATTGTTTGGTTGATCCAAAAAGATTATCATGTTTGAAATTTGCGGGGTTTATAGAATTACGGGCAATGTTTGTCATGGGAAGTTTCGAACTTGCGTAGTCTTATCTCGACAGCATCACAATTTATAGATTATAATTGCATAAGACTGGGGTGACTTAGAAAACAGGAACAAGGAAGCATTTGGTTTGTTTGAAATTCTGATTGCTTTGTTTCAGGATCAACTAGGGGATGTTCTACATTGGATCCGACAAATCGTGGCCCTTGTATGTGGATTGATTTGGGGAGCAATTCCTTTGGTTGGAGGCATATGGCTCATTTTGTAAGTGATATCTACACCTTTTGGAGCTGTGTATGTAGTTATATTGCTTCATTGTTGCCTCTTTTTAAGTTCATGTGTCATGTATGTTTGGTGCACTTGCATTATGCTGTACTGACCACTAATCAGAGATAGTTTAGTGTGATTAGAGTGTGTTCTTTTTCAGGGATTAATGCCCCCTTTATGTAACCAAACCTAAGTTACCCATTCTTTCTATATTTCCAACATTCAACTTATCAACTTTTACCTGAATTTATCAATCATTACTTTGGCCTACCATCCCACACCCAGAAAGGAACGGGGCCTTATTGTACACTAGCTGGTGTAAATCGGTGGTTCAAGGACATCTATAGTGATATTGCAGAGTCATTGTTTCTAAGATGTGATTTGTTTGATTCTTAAATTCCATTGACCAAGCGAAGTATATGTTAGTGTTAGTTATTGGCTGACTTGCTTTCTCATCACGGAGTTGAACATCTTCTATGAATGATTAAGTATTATACGATGAACCATGTATTGCATATTGGAATCTGTTATATCTTACAAGTTACAAGGTTTTTTTTTTTTTTTTGAAAAAAACAAAAATTATCCCTGAAGAAGATTATGTTTAGTTGTCTGTCCCACAGAATTGAACATGATTATGTTCAGTTTGTATTGAAAGACTTTTATTAAAGAATTGCATATCGCGATCCTAGAGACAGTTACTCGTTATTGAGTACGACAACATCCAGTATGGATCCCACATATCTAGATGTAGGCAGCCTTACCACAACTGACTTTAGTTACTCATTATGGAATGACCAAGAAAAATAATTAGGCTGTTGTATGGAGGCTTTTCAGATTTTGCCGTCGTATTTTGTATCTTGGCGTAAGTTTTGCTGTTTGAATGAGATTCACGATTGATCCTGACTTTTCTGCTTTGTGATGATAGATTCTTGGGTCTTTCCACGGCCATTGTGTATGGATATTATGCTCTGATCCTCAAGGTCGATGAAGAAGAATATGGTGGTCATGGAGCCCTCCTCCAAGAGGGACTGTTTGCCTCTATGACACTCTTTCTGGTATGCCTTAACCCATATCAACCTATATGTATCATTCTCAAACAATATTTGGTCGTAATTTTCAAACAAATAACGAGTCATAGTACTGCATTCGAAATCCACCGTATTGGGTGTGGTTCCTGGGGATTTTTGTGATGGTTTCGAATGTGATGAATAATGATATATTTTGTATCAATTGTGATGGTTTCTTCGATGCATATCTGCTCATTGTATCGTATAACTCCCATTATGTTTTGAATCATGGGTGATGATCCTTGTTTGAGGAATATTGTTGAACCATAACTTTGTTTCCATGATATTGCAGCTCGCATGGATCTTAGTATACAGCTTGGCGCACTTTTGATCAGCTAGCTAGCGTGCTACCACAGCTACTCGTCTTCGTTGATAGTCAGATCAGGATGAGCTAGAGCCAATTTTCGCCACTTTCTACTTTAAAAAGAACAAAAAAACAGCTTAGATTATTCCATTGTTACCATTGTATTTGTTCAACATCTGTACTTATATGTGCTGAGCAAGCACAAACATGTTAGCGTTTGATTTCTCCGATATTGAACATCATTTTGGTTCTGCTTGTCTTCCATAGTTTACCGCTCTTATTTGGCAGGAAAGAGTTGTCTTTTGCAAAAGTACTCAAATAGTTGATAGTTCTAGTTCGACAATAGTATTACCACATCGCTTCAATCCTATGTATTACTCCTTTGGTTCCATTTTAATTGTCATTTTGTCGTCTATCACAATTTTCAATATCACTCTTTGGTCAATATTACACTTTTGGTACAAATCTAATAAGGCCTCGTTCTTTTACGCAGAATCATGATGCAGACCGCACTCACACCACATTACTCAATATTATATCACACTTCATCACACTCCACCAAACTTTATCACAATTATTACCAAAATATCTTCTTACTTTTCTCCTCTATTTTTTACATTATCTTTTCTCATTTACCACAACTCCCACCACAACCCACTACACTTCACCACACTTTTTCAAATTCCACCGTAACGCACCATTACTATACCGCACCGCACCGTGTAAAAAAATGGAATCTAATAGTAATTTTATATAATAAGTTATTGTATTTATTGATAAATTTATGATCAAAATTTTCAAAATTTGAACGTACAATTCCCAAAGATAACTATTAGATAACGATTAATATGGAATAGTGGGAGCACATAATTACAACCTTAGACACCCTAATAAAGGGACTTGACAACAGTTGGTTCACATTGATATAAACACTCGTATTGCTTTGTTTGGTTTCTATTTTGAAAATCTGTAACTACGCTGCAATTGACCAATCTTTTCAATGCAAAGAATTGAACAATTGATACATGACCAGAAAACTACAGCCAACATATTTTTTGCCCTGGGGTATCACGACCAACGTATGTATTGTTTTGAACCAGGTTTCACGTCCACAGCTGACTTTGACGATTCCGTCTATCTGTGATGAGGTACACACGCCCGTGAACCCACCGTCTGCCTAGTCGAGGAATGGAATGCTGCATCATTACACATTCAGGATAAGAGATGTGTTTATCATATAATTACAAGTGTACAACTACGATTACAATAACAATTTCCTGGGTCATGTTTCAGATAGGTCTTGGCAGTGCCGGATGTGTTCGTCAGTGCTAACTTTAGAGCGTTGAAGTTACAGACAAGTTTGTTAGAATCGAGATCCTAACTCGGATCCATGGGGTAGTTAGGATCACAATTAACCCACGTAGGTTCATGGATCAGAGTGTGGATAGTAGAATCGCATAGAGGATTTGGATCATAAAACCGTAGGATCATAGATCAGAATCAGAATTTTAATAACTATGGTTGCAGATGTGTTTATCACCAGTGAAACTACTACAACGGTAACAATTTCTAATGTGGTGTGGGTCATGTTATCATGAGGTATTGGCAGTTCTGGATGTGTTTTATAAGTGCTAATTTTACAACAACAAAGCTGAGCAAGCTTGCTGCTTATCCTAAGGTCAGGGCGCTAGGCAGCTACTCTGCCTTCTAAAGGTCCTCATGATTTTAGTTTGAGCATAACATAGTTTAACATACCTCAGCCGTTGTGCGAAATTCCAACACGCAATCACATATATGACAGTTTGCTCTATGAGGGGAGCTATTGCCCTTATCGGATCCCACAAAAGCAAAGACCTACAGCAAATATAGATCCAATGAATGCATATTGGAGGTTACCATGATACAACACTGAACAAAGGGTTAATATGGAGCAAATTGCCTAATTTGGGTCCTATGATACATAAACAAACAACCCAGTACCTCTTCACCGCAATTAGGACATGCTCCCTTCATCGCGACCAGATCATTCCGCCATAAGCCTTTCAGCGCTTTAGCTGCAACACAGAACATGACAAATTCGTTGCGTACTTTTGCAAAAGTGAGTAATGTCTATTAAACCAAGTTCAATAGATTCAATGGACACAACAATGGAACTAAAGGAAGGGAATATTACCGGAAGCTGATGCAATAGGACAGCCAATCACAGAACCCAGCAGCATGAACAATGCACAGCTCAACACGCCAAAAAGCTCAATTGATGTTGATTCGCTGCTCTCGAGTGTTTCCGTGCTGAATGCACCTTGATAAGCAAGACTAATAGTGTATAACATGGGCACAAGGCACACAGAGCCGCCGAATACAAGAATCAGGAACCATACGCTCGCCAGGGCAAACATTTGTGAAGGGTCTTCCTGCCCTACATACATGTTATTTCATCTTCAACGAATAGGTAAAATATCTACACTTACAATAGCAGAAAGCAAGCACCCTTCCATTTGCTGGTACTTTGGTAACTATTCAAGATAACAAACTTTCATGCTTGAGACTTGTATACTCTTAACCATTGATTGATTAACCACAGATCAAGATAATGAATTGTGAGCCTGTAATTGCTTCGCTGTTGTTTATCAATGTCCAGTTGGCTACCAATCTTAGTGTGCTTCAAAATAATTGATCATCCACTATTATTTGTAATTAGGTGATTCATAACGTTACAATTCGATTAACCGTACATCAGCATTATGAATTGTGAACCATTAAGCTGTGTTGTTGTTTATCGATGGCTACTAGGCTACTACCAATCCTAAATGCTTCAAACTAATTTACCGCCCACAATAATTGGTTGTTGGGTGATTCTCGTTCATACCAATCCGATTAACCCCAGATCAGCATTATGAATAGTTTTAAAGACATTCGTCAATTGCTACCACCAACCCTCAATGTTTCAAAGCAATCGATTATCCACAATAATTTGTTGCTAGGAAATTCATACCAATTTGATTAACCCTTGATTAGCATTATGAATGGGGACCCTGTAAGCTTTCTTCTTGTTAATCGATGGATAGCCACACTAAAATGGTCCAAAGAAATTGATCATCCATTATTATTTGTATTCGGGTGATTCATGCCAATCAATGTATCAAACTTTAAACTTAGATGTTTTCCACCATGAACAACTTGAATTGAAAGTTGAAAGTATCACCTGAGCATCCGCATAGGCTGATTGCCTGCGTAGACTACACCTCGGATACTTGACCACATACTTTGAACCATACAACCTCAACTTCAACTGTAATCAAACACAAGAATGAAGAAAAATTCATTCTTCCGTCAAAAATTCAACCTCATTTCCGAAGAAATAAAGTCAAAGTTCACAGAATTAAACTCCAAAAACACCAACTCACCTCAACTCGATCAAACATGTCGTCCAGTATCAAAGGATTTCCATTATAATACGCATCTCTCGCCTATAATTCAAATCAGCAAAAAATATTCATTAATAATGTGTTCCACTTCCAAAAATTCACAACGAACAATATCCGAAGATTCTCAAATGAGCAGAATTCTACCTGACGATAGAGAGCTTCTAGGGTTTCTTGGCTAGCAGTCTCGATTGGTCCGACGAAGATGCACGAGGGACCTTCCGGCACAAGCGGAGACTGCGACTCACGCGCCGTGCAAGCCGACAGTCCCCGGCGATGACAGTCGGCGGATAGTCGGACATTAACCGGAGATCCGGCGGACACTTTCGGCAGGCGGAGGATGAAACCGGCGGCTTTGGAAGCTCCGACGAGACGTTTGATCGGAGTATAGAGAGAGCTTCCCGGTGCTCCGGCCATGGTAGAGAGAGAAACTGAGCGGATGGATAATGTGCGGTTGATACGGTGTCGTTGTGTGTGGTGGGAAAGGGTGAAAGCGTGCAAAATCAAAGCACTGATGAGAGAGAATGTGAAGTGGGAGATTTTTTAAAATTTTATTTTTTGGACGGGAATGCCCCTCTGTGGTCGTTATTTAAAGGAGCCCCTCCTTGGGTTAATCGGATTCTGAGGGGCCCACTGGAGGAGAAATTCCAAATCTGAGGAGCGAAAAATATTTGGCGGTAGGAAAAAGACTGCGTTTGCCGGGAGTCGAACCCAGGTCTATTGCTTGGAAGGCAATTATCCTAACCGTTGGACTACAAACGCTGTTGATGCTGTGATTTGAACATGTATACTAAATACTGTAATTAATTCACACAATTTAAACGCTTAATTATGAAAGATAAGAACAGCCTAAATAAGATTTTTAGAGCCCACATAAACAGTGTTTTGAGTATTGTTATTGTTGTTGACATGTTGTAATTGACTAATTGTATGATGACTCAATATAGAGGAAAATATGAAAGATGAGAACATAAACTTAATTATGCCATAGTTGTTGTGTGGGAAAGCATTTTGTAGTTGATAGTAACTAGATGGTGGTTATTCAAATGACTTAGAGAGAAATGAAGGTGTTGTGATAAATTCAAACGATTAGCTATTGCATAATTATATTTTAATAGTAAGACTAATGTTAAAATTGCAGAACGATGTTACCAATACATACAATAATAACCCAGTAATAAATAATAATAATCAAGATCGACACAAAAATTTTAACATGAAAACCCTCAAATCGGAAAAAACTACAAACGATACACTATCAGAGGGTTACATTGTCTAATAAGTTATTTCCAAATATCTTAGAATCTCTCTCAATTTCTCTAGAGTTACAACTCAATCACTCAACACTCATAGTTGATTTGCCTCACATAACTCACTCGGATCGGAGACACAGAGATCAGACACCAACCTCTTGCGATACAATGAATCTCTTACAATTGTATAAAACCTTGCACTCCAATATTAATGCTTTATTCATAATCAAGAGTACAATATATTCTTGGATTAATAATAATTATACCTTCTAATATAATCTAAATCAATATTATACAATCTTGACAAAAAAAAATTTAACATTAGGTAAAAGTCCAACACGTCGGGTCCCCCATCTCAGGGCTACACTTAACCCAATGGCCTCAGAGCGGGCAAGGTAGAGGGGATGTCAAAATGGTATAATAGTCTTGGAAAAAATATTACGAGTAATAGTAGCCAAGGCATGTGGTTAGGATGACAAAGAATTAAAATTGCTCAAGAAACATATCTTAATGCGAAACCTCAGCTGCCTAATGTCAGTTGCCGGAGCTGTCACCCCGGGCTGTCCGAAGTGGCCTCTAGCCACGAGTTCTCTCAAGTTTCTTCAAATCTTTGCTTTTACCACTATTTCACATGTTCACCCTCCTCGACATTATCTCAAGACATGACTCAAACATTAATTTGGGTTCTACATAATTAACACAACCAGTAATTTATAATACAAATTGTTGTATATTTTGAGAGCAATATGGTTGTTAATAGTGTGATCCAATATGTATGTAATAATAGTTATCACTCTTATTATAAGGATTTTTTTTTGTTATCTGCACTTAGGAAAATATTGCATGGTGTTAATTGAATTTTTTGGCCTAGAAGGATGGATATATCTTATGTTGAAAATATTACTTTTGACTTTACCGATACGGTAAAGCGCATAAAAGAATAACATTTTTTATTTGTTTCATGAGTAATATTTAATATCTTTACATCATTATTTCTCACATACAGTACATGACTATTTCTAGTCAACATCAAACTTTGATTTAATTTTATTTCTTCGTTTTTACATGATTTACAAATTCTCAAATTGTCTTTTATAATTATGTGTTGTTACATATAAGAGTATTGTGTATTTGACATATTGAACTGGGAGCAAACATATATATGCACATGTTGAGAAAATAACTACTCTATAATGAAAATAAACTGCAATGACTAGACTAAATTTTAACATTCTAATCATTCTTACATGAACTACTGAACATAAAATAGATTAACATTAAAAAGTTGCTAAAAATTGTTCTAAAAATTAGTGAAATTCCTTGAATGAAATGTCCCGAAAAAATAAGGATCCCATTCATGTTCCTCCAACTTCCCAAGCCATCTATACTTCCAAGCTTGTCTCTCATCATACCCAAAGCTATCATTTCTTCCTTCTCTTATGTCTTCCTTTATCCTCTTTACTCTATCCAAAAATCCCCTCACTGCTACATCAAATGCATCTTCAACTGTCTCCAATCGACACCTTGGATCTGCATACATGATGTTTGGAATCAACCTTATCACCTCCTCCCTCATCTCCACAACTTTACGCGGTTGAATTCTCTCTAAAACATCTTCAACGTTTACTCTTCCATCTCGTACATCATACAGTGGGATAAAAACAGAGTAATCAGTGTAGTTTTTGGGAAGATGCCATAGATATTGGATGTAAGCCGAACCCGGATGGAAGAACACAGGTATGCAACCTGCAAGCATTGAATCAAATGTGGATCTTCTCGTGTATGAGTCCCCTGGAGGTTGGAGGCAAAAAACAGAGTTTTGGAAAACTTTCATCAACTCAGGTGGGTTGTGGCACTTGTTCTTCCAATTATTGCAGTGAATCATCATGCATCGTTTGGAGCTCTCGCATTGAGTTATTAGTTGGTTCCTAATCGAGTCTGGCCTGTCAGGTCGTGGGGCTCCAGCAAAGGAAAACAAATACCGTCTTTTTTGAGTTCTCATTTTGTCCTGCCATTGAAACACCTCTTGGTCATTTGCGGGGTGGAAATAGGTTGGGTATGGGATCCCGAAATTGTTGCTGTTCCAAGGGGATGATTCGATAACTAATGCAGTCATATTCTTAGCTTCAGGTAAGTACAAGAACTTAGTTCCCCAATCCGGGTCTTTCTTATTTGATGATCGTCTAAAATCCCACGTAATTCGACCAGCAGAGAAGAAGTGATCTCTCCCCCACCACCGCCGCCACTCGGGCTTCCTCTTGAGCAACTTCACCAATTCAAATGCATTTGAATCTCTGACACTGGAGTCTGTGTTCCATAAGTGTCGAGCCACATCAAGTCCTGCGTAAAATGGGACATAAACAGCTGAAGCTAAGGAGGAATCATTAGTTAAACACTCGTACTGCTTCATTCTGTTATGAAAGATGACTTCTAATAAGAATTGATTGGTAGCAAACCAGCCGTAATCAGAGAATACCCCGTCCGAGTTTTGAAGCTCGGGTCCTAAACCAGAGTTCTTGACGTATTGACACATGTCCATCCATAAATCAAGGGCCTTGCAATCCCGAAGCAAATCCACATTGTATCTCCTAGGGAGAGTGTGCATGAATACGTAACGACCTTGGCATGATTTTCGGGAAGATTTTAGCTCTGTTTTACACTCCCGAGGTGGCGGTGGCAGAGGTGATGGTGGTGGAGGTGGTGGGGATAAAATTGGTGGGGATGGCGGCGGTGGTGGTGGAGGAGAAGGGGACAAATTCGTGTTCACGTCCATCGTATTGGGCTTAGGATCTAAATTTCTAGATGAATTTTTCCTCCTGTGTTTTCCTTTGCCCTTAGGCTTTCCTTTCTTTGGTTTCGTTTTTGGTTTTGGTTTAGAGTTTTGGGTTGCTTTGTTTTCCATTGACTTGTTTTTTTCATTAGGGGGTGGGTTTGGATTTGGATATGGGTCCTTTTCTATCTCAGTTAACGGTAAGTTTAATAGTTTATCCAACTCATCCACTGCTGCCTCCTCTATTTTCTCCACCGTTTTGGCAATGGGTTTCTCTGTTTTGTTTTCCTCTATTTTCTCAGTGACACTAATGGTGGTGTTGATTTCATCCTCAACTTTTGGGGAACTCTCATTTGGGACATGATTAGGATTTGAAGCCACTGAAATGGGTTCTTGATAATTTACAGAATAAACATAAAATTTGGCCAATGACGCTACACTATCGATTAAAGATGAATAATTGAGGCAAATCAAAATCGACCATAATGCAAATAATGAAAATATAGCCAACCAAAATTTATTGTTACAAATTCCCATGCTTGATTTCGACATTTGCCAACGATTACTCATTGAATTTGATGAATGTAGAGCCCAATTCGAATTTGAAAGATGGTTGTTTGCTTTTGCAAATTGTAATGTGATTTAGGAGTTTCAATAGTGATAGAAATAAATGGGATTTCTGGGGGTTTCTTTAGGAGTTTGGGAATCAATCAAACAAGGGAATGGATATTGGGCTACTACGAATCAAAACTTGATCGGTTAGGGAAAAAGAAACTTTTGTTTTTTGGTTGATTGTCATGAACCGAAAGAATAGGGTTAGAAAGCTTTAATTGTTGAAAGTTTCTACTAGATTTGAGTGTCTACCTATTTTGTGGCTATTACGCTTGGACAAGTGTTGTGTTAATGCGTATTCTTCTCAATAAAACAAGGATACTTTGATGATTAGATTCATGAATTATAATAGGGTAACGTCATTGAGGGTTGTATTAGTTTAATTTAATGCTTACTTTTCCCAATTGCTAGAGATCTCTCTATGAAAATATTATATATTTATAATGTTATAACTTGTGTTTTTTCATAAATGTGCATCATAATGTTATTTATTATAAGAGACGGTTTTCTACGGAGTACTTTTGAAATTAACATATATTTTATTGACAAAATATTACATTTATAAAACTATGTTTTAATATATTCCATAACATGGGTGTGCTAATTATTATAATATGACAACGAATAGAGACACGTTTTGAAAAAGAAAATATCATTATAAAGGTTGACGTAGACACAATACACACACACACTTAGGTTTTAATTTCCCAAAGTTGCCAGCACTGATCAACCAGTTTGTGTATATGTGTACACATGTCTGTGTTTGTGTATGTGTGTATGCGTGTAAATGCGTGTGTATGTGTATATGTGTACATGTGTGTGTACTATTAAAACATTATAAAGTTGTTAAGCACACTTTGGTTTTAATTTCCAAAAATTACCGATAATGAGCAACTGATTTTAAATCTTGGATTAATTTGGTTAGTTTACATGCTTAACTATTGTGTTTTGTATATTTACTTGTTTTAATTAATCTTCTATTATAAGTCCAACTGATCGAATCACATTATCAAAAAAAAAGGAAATTATATTGAAATTACAATGTTACGTTTTATTAGATGGATATTACTAATTAGAGTATTTTAGGAATATAGTATACATGAAGCTTAGAACTACCCCATAAACATTACATAAAAACAAGAATAGTATAGCTTGTATAGTTAAATTTCACTCAAATGAGTCGGGTCTATTAAGCAATTTTACTAATTTTTAAATTACTTGTTACTATAATATAGGTGAGACAAAATTTTTAATGTGTTAATTGTTCATTGAAATATAATAATATCTATATTTAAAAATTATTAATATAAATTGACAATCAAAGTAAAATATTAATGATCGTGAAAAGTCAATAATGAAAATAAATTGAAACAAATGGAGTTTCAAAGAAGCATCTATCAATTAGTAACATTTTGTTTAAAGGAAACAATGACTTGTATCATTGTTAAAGCATATGAATGAATGTACATGACAATTTGTGGTGGACAAATTCAAGCTACACTTGTTCCCCTTTCAATGGAATTACTTTGGCTAAGTTATATGCCATCGTATTATCATCCTGCTTCATATGCCTCTAATTATAAGTAAAAGATAACTAAGTGAAGAATAAATCCTCGATTACTAGATCAAAGTCATTTCTATATGGAAAGGAAGAATTCATCGTGTGAACTATGATTAATCATTCTAATTCAAAGTAGTCTTTATTGTGACCCCATCGTTTAGCGTATTAAACTACATAGTGAGTCGCTTTAGCTTTCGCTATTTTCAATGGCCAAGAAATTGACTATCTCTTCCTCGTTACCCAAATCACCTCTCTGGGATCATCTAGGCTAGAACTCTCGATCCCACCCAACAATCTTCTTGTATCCAAGCAACAATATTTATTTTAATGAACCCACTCGAAGGTACAACCTAGTGAGTTACATGTAGGAGCGAGCATGGCTCGGTTCAAGTTAATTTGGGTCGATTAACTGTTTCTTTTGGTTCGGAAAATCTTGAACCGTAACCGGATAAGCTGGAGATCGGTCAACCAGTTTTTTAGATGCGCTTAATGGTTAACCACGGTTAACCGATTAAAATTATTAATAGATCCCTGCCTAGGGCCAATATTCAGGAAGCCAACACCAACCAGTAGCCCAACACCAACCAAGCAGCAAACCAACAACAAACAATCGACAGGGGCAGTAGCAAAAAACAACTACAACTAGGGGTGTCTAACAAAAATCGAAACAAAAAACCAAACAGCAGAACCGCCTAAACCAAACCGGTAAAAGTGGTTCACCATTTGGATTTTTTGAAAATTGTGGTTTAGGGTAACCAAACCGGTTTAAGTAGTTTAAGTTTCAGTTTTGCATTTTTGTGAAACGGTTAACCAGTCTTGATTAATTTAGTTGTAAAATTTGAAATTTAAAACAAAATATTCTTTTTTTTTCCTTACTTGTTACTTTAAATTTCTAGAAACCGATGGTGAATCGCGGTTAACCATAAACCGAACCCAAAAAGTGGTTAATCATGTTATCAATGCGGTTAACCGGCGATTTTGGTCTGGTTTCGATTTCTAATTTCCAAAAGCAGTTAACCGCAAACCGGTTAACTGCATAGAGCGGTTTAGGTTTAGGTTTATAAAATCCGTCAACCGCATATGCAGTTAACCGGTTTTGGACACCCCTGACTACAACAATACACAAAACTAGCTAACTGAACATTGATATAGGCGCTAGGCATCAACATAACCTGTTGTTCAATATCAAATAACATTGCATATTGTAGACACAGAAATTTTGTCATTTAATTTAGCTTTATAAATATTGTAATTTATTTTATTTTAGAATAATTTAGAAAAATGCCAAGAATTTTAAAATGTAAAAAAGATGAAGAAATAAAGGAAAACCCCCCCAAAAAAAAGTCATCACAAAAAAAGCCCAATCCAAACAGCCCAAAAAAGTAAAGCCTAGCACGCGGCCCAAAGCAAGACTGCAACCCGGATATGGGCATACCTGCAGGTATTCTGGTGGGTTATGCCCGACCCAGGTCACCTTGGGAAGGGTGCCCACCTCGGAAAGCGTGCAACTGGGCTTCTCCCATGCCCAGCATACCGGCAGGTATTCTGTCGGGTCGGGCCGGGTTGCCTCAGGAAGCGTGCTGACCTCGGGAAGCGTGGTCCACCTCGGAAAGCGTGCAACTGGGCTTCTCCCAAGCCTAGCATACTGGCAGGTATTCTATCGAGATCGGGCCGGGTTGCCTCGGGAAGCGGGCCCACCTCGGAAAGCGTGCAACTGGGCTTCTCCCAAGCCCAGCATACCGGCAGGTATTTGGGCGGGTCAGGCCTGACCCGGTTTACCTCGGGAAGCGCGCTGACCTAGGGAAACGCGCAGCCGGGCGCCTCCAAAGCCCAGCATGCCTGCAGGTATTGTGGGCGGGTTCTGCCCGACCCAGGGTGCCACCATCCACCCCGGGAAGCGTACCGCGACCTAATTTTTCGCGCAGCTGGGCCTAATACTTGGCGGTATTATGCCGCATTTCCCCCCCCCCCCCTTTTTTAACCTAATTCTCAACCCTAATTTCTCCTATAAAAACCCTTCTCATCTCCCATTTCATCCAACACCGAAATCATCCTGGCGTATTGACACTTGGTGATTTCATCTTCTTTTCTCCCTCTTTATTTCTCTCATCTTGCATACACTTAATTGGAATCGTTATTTTCTTTTTCTCTATTCTTTCTCCATTCATATTATTTTGTAACTTGAGTTAATCCTAAACTCGACCTAAATAATATGGATTGTTCGTGAATAAAGGTACGCTTGTATTTAATTCTTTTATTTTCTTGTATTTATTTCTCATTTATCATTACATTTGTATTTAACTAATTACTTAATTGGAATCGTTATTTTCTTTTTCTCTATTCTTTCTCCATTCATATTATTTTGTAACTTGAGTTAATCCTAAACTCGACCTAAATAATATGGATTGTTCGTGAATAAAGGTACGCTTGTATTTAATTCTTTTATTTTCTTGTATTTATTTCTCATTTATCATTACATTTGTATGTAACTAAATAACACTAATTACATTAATTAATACTCCGTTCTACTCTCTTCTTCTCCTCCTCTTCTTCCTTTTTTTTAACCGGTTTAGTAAAGTCCGTTCATTGAACGGGCGGATTTGGGAATTTTTATTCCCGAACCCGTAACCTTACCCCCGGATCCGAATCTCATGGTTCGTGGTTTGTGGAGTCTCAACTTTTGAGTTTATTAATTCTTGTTCAAAAATTAATTGGCGACTCTTCTTCTTTTTTTTTTCTTTTTTTTCTTTTCTTCTCGCTTTTATCTTTTTTTTTCGTATTTTATTTTCTGTATCGAAAAGCTAATTTTTAAAAAAAGGATTTGATCTTCAGTTTTTTTTCTATTTCGGAAACAGATCGTGAGGCCGGGACAGACGAAATACACAGATTCGCCGATCCGCGCCTGAGTGATTTCGTGCTCGACCCTTTCTGGGGCATCGACTCACAATACCTGCAGGTATTGCTACAGTAAGTCATCCCGAGCCCAGTCCCGGGACTTTCTGTTTATTGTCTTTTTTTTCTTTTCTTTTTTTGTTTTTCTTTTATTTTTTGTACACTTTCTGAATAAATAAAATCCTTAGACTTTAAAAAAATCTAAAAGAAAAAACTATATTTAAATTTTAACTTTAATTTATTTAAACGAAAATTCAAGCAAATCTTCCCAAAAGAAAAGACATCCCTTTCGACTCGTCGTTTACCGCGAGGGATACCACGGGGATTTTCCCGGGTCCCACAAATGGCGACTCCACTGGGGACTTACTTTAAGAGGGTAAAACTTGAAAAACCGATTTTTAAATTTTTGAGTAGAAAAGGAGAAATTTATTCTTGTAATTTTTATTATTTAGCTAGGCATCGTGCATACGGACCTCCATCTCGGTTTTAAATAAATCGGGATGAACCCAAAGGTACCGTCTAGGTTAACCCATTTCCCTTTTGGGTAAAGTATATTTTCGAATTCAAGGAATGAACCCCACATTTCGAGAAGTTCGTAAATTGCTTTCCCACTCATGAAGCACTCCAAAAATTTTTGGATTATGAATTTACATTTTCCCTTTAATTTTGCGAGAAACACACGGGTCACACTACTATGAACTCCATAGAATTTGTGGCGAATAAGAGACATGAGTATGTTAGTTTTAGGTATCCGACCTTAAGCCCATGAATATAGAACCTCGGTTAGGTGCATTACCCATTTTGTATGCTACGTGCATTCTTATTGTGATATGTGTAAATTATGTGCTACATGTTTTTCTTTTTTTAAGAGTTGGTCTCATAAGGTCTTTTCCCCCAAAGTATCGCTTTAGTTTGGGCAATAGTCATGCAAAGGTTAAAGAAGACCTAGAGGTCTCTCTTGGACCCAAATCAAAGAAGTTTGATTAAACCCGAGATCTTGGCTTGACTTTGTCCAACCCTTGGTTGTATTTGGGCCCATAAAGTGTGTATTCGGTCATTATTCAAATCTGAGTTCATTAAGGCTTTAATGTTGACTCGATCTTATGATGGCCCGATGGACCTTCCCCGTACATAGTCTCATCTTAGGCTAGAGGTCATCATGCAAGCCCAATGTTGGGTGAGTCAAGTCAAAAGGAAAAAAATTAGCATATAGGCATGGTCTGCATTAGGTTGTCTCATATAGGTCACTAGGTCTTTGGGTAAGTCAATGTCAGGGTTGATTTTTGAAGTTTATGGTTTCCATACAGGTAGAATAAGGATTCGGTGACCGACTTTGAATTCAGAGTAAACAAATTGCCTTCTTTGCACCACTGTCCCCAATGGCCTCTAACAGAATACCTAGCAACTGTGGATTCAGTCTCTTCATCTCCCAACATTTGACTGGAGCTTCATAGCAAATGCAACGCAATGATAGGAGAATGGATGAAATCATTGATACGCTAGCAAGGATGAATGATAGGCTGAATTTTCTTGATGAGGAGGAAAGTGACAACCATCACAACAAAATATCAGGCATGCATGAAATAGAGAGAGAGAGATCCTTATGTCTGCAAATCACAATATGGACACGGGGACTCACTTATATTCTTAGAGATGATCAACCACATAGGTTCAACTTACCAAGGGAGAAGTCCCCTTCAATTGAGAAGGAGGATCAAACCCTGACCTCACTCACAAGAGGGGATCAAGAAAAAAGATATGGCGAACGAGAAAGTTCTTTTATGGACAAACTCTTTACCACACTAATTCAAATGCAATCACGCATGAAAGGTCTGGACCGAAAAATGGACATGATTCTTTGGACTCTACAAAACGATAGAAGGATGGCCAATATCGAACATTGCATCAAAGAAAATATAGGAGGAGGATCATCATCGACGGGGTTGTATGACATCCGTCAAAGGGCTCTTAATTCCTTTGCTAGAAATGCTGAACCGTGACAACCAGTGTCTTTCACTCCGATCTCCACTACCTATGTGGAGGCTCTTGACTGTCTCCTCAAGGAAGGAAGGATCAAGCTTCCCCTTATTCGAGCTGAACCTGAAGTCAAAAGCAGAACTTGGGATGCTGACAAGTTCTGCAAATATCATAGAATGCGAGGTCATGACACCGAGAAATGCAACATTCTCAAGGACAAGATAGAAGAGATGCTCCAATCCGGGGTGTTGTCGCTGCCAATCACAGGGTAGAGAACGTGGCCTATTACAAAGTCAAACAGAGTCTTTCCAAAACCCTAAGCTGCAAGGATCAATTAGGCGATCCCCTCATGTTGCGTCTTTTCTTTTCATGGCAATCGTCTTCATTTTCAGAGTTAGCTGGGACATCTCCCAAGCAAATTTTTTTTAATGTATTCATCTTAGCTGCATTCAATAAAGATGCATGAAATCTATCATGATTATAACTTTAGTCTTCCCCGACCCTTCATTTGCTTCTAAACTGTTGAGAAAAGAATCTTGTGCTTGCATTCTTGATTTGAATTGAAGAGCTCACTCACCCATATGACCGTCCAAGTCTGACTCATCCCCCTGCTCACATTTTCCATTCCATCTCACATCTTGATCACACCTTCTTTATGTTGTTGCACCCTACCCCGAGTCCAAGGTTAATAGAGATAGAGAGAAGAGAGACTAACTTCACCGCCAAAGCGAAGTTAGGCAAAAGGAGAGATAAATAAAAAAGAGTGAGGCCAACTTGAACACTCATCTAACAAGTTTGGCAAAAGGAGAGGCAAAATGAGTGAAAATTAAGAAGAGAGAAGCTAACATGAACACCCATCCAACAGGTTAGGCAAAAGGGGAGAATTCAAAGCGACCAATGGTCTCTAAAATTGAATCTCACTATCAACTAAATCATGCGACTTTAATAAGACATGCCTATGACAGAAGGCTTCCACCCCTTACCACCTAGCTACATCATAACCATCTTCATTCTCACCTAGCCGCTTTACCTACATTATTACCTTCTCACACCATCTTCTTAACCACCACCACGAACCCGGTCATTCATTTTATAACCATCTCTTCCCTAAATCCATTTAAGCCAACTAATGTGTTGCGGGTGTCAAATACCATGGATTAGAGAGATATAGATTGGGTTGTCGAGTTCAAAAAAAACTACAAAAAAAATATACAAAAAAAAAAGAGAAAGAAGAAAGCAAGAATAAGAGGCATAAGAGGCAATCGTCGGTTTACATTGGTCACTTGCACACATTCCAAAACCTTCCCGTCAAACCCTCACTCCTATCCTTCCCATTAAACCTTTGACCCATCTCAAAGTCCTTCTTGAGGCATCAATCAAAGCAGCACCTGTTGAACTACGACTGGCCTGATTCCACAATGGATACGTAGGAGAACCTCTTCGAGGCCCGGCCGCTGCAATTCGCTTTAGAGAAAATCCATCATCAAGTCATTTGGTCTTTGAGAGATAGAATGAAGAGTGGCTAGCTCGAAAACCTCACCAGGCGAGCTAGGCAAAAGGAGAGGAAACCTTGGTCTCTAATGACACTGACAAGCTATCAGATTTGTTTCACCAAAGCACACCCACCTTTTCCCATCAGACTTGGATCACCCTTCATACCTAAATTCATCAAACCATAACCATTTGACCATCGCTTCCCTTACGAGATATGGTACTCCATCCATAGACCATCTCATCCACCTTCACCAATTCGAACTTCTGTCTATCGAACTACTCATCCATTCACCATATTGTTCATCTACTCGCTATCCTCTCAAAACCACTCACAACCTCATCTCGCCCTATATCGGGGCCTGACCTTTCACCACCTTTTCCATCATTCTCATATTCTCATCCCCATCGCCTTGTGAGCTCTTCTGATTTGGTTATTAATGCATGTATGAGATTCGTCAGTTAATCCTCGTTTTCAGAATACCTGAGTGAGGGATAACTCTGTCAGCAGAACAAGAAGGCAACTGCATCAAAATAAGGGTTACGTGAAGACAACACCCACTGAGGTCAATCATTCTGACTCACCTAAAGACGCTTGTTCACTGATACTAGGGGTTTGGTGCTTACATGTTCCTACCTAAAAGAATCAAGAAGAATAGAGAATAGGCAAGAGAAATCAAGATGACTTGCCGCTTGATCCTTCTTAGTGCTTGGGGTTCCTAACCATGACATCAAGGTCGAGCATCCTGACTATCCCATCATGCAGCTTAAGCAGACCGAGTCTTCCATTAATATCGTCTTTTGCAGCATTCCAACTGGGGGCTCGCTCATCACTCAATATCAGCATCATGGCAACTTGCGAGGCAATTCGAGAAGAAGAAGTCATCATTTTCACTATTTTTGTCTTGTCCTGAAACTCACTCGAAATCACTCTTGACATTTAGAGTTTTTTTATTTACTTTTCTTTTTTTCTTCTTCTTTCCTCGGGGAAGTGGGGGCTGTACATATCGCATACATGCAGCAAATCAATGTGCATTTTTTTTAGGTCATGTGCATTTTTCATTTTAAGTCACATTAGTTTGCATTTTGAGTCACATTAATTTGCTTTTCATTTTCATTTTGAGTCATGTTAGTTTTTTTTAGTTTTTATTTATTTATTTTCCTTTTTTTTCTCAAGTCAAATAAAAAAAAGTCACATGCATTGCATAAATTAAAAAAAAACGGTACAGAAAAATAAAAAAGAGTCACATCATGTCACATAATTCACGTAGCATAGCATGCATAAGACCGCATTTGCATTCTTCTATCTCCCGCCCGAACCTCAAAAGAAATGCAACTATGGTGGCTAGAAATCAAGCAAGCTCACTTGGAGTCTTAACCGCCTTCGGGCGTATTGCCAGAAACTCAAAGGACGTTGCCGATGAAGAGATAATTCGAATTTTTATGAGAATTAACTCATCTTCCGAGTTAAGCTCTAAAAATTCGGATCACAAATTTTTATGAGAATTACCTCATTTTTCGGGTTAAATTCTAACATCGATCACAATTTTTTATGAGAATTGGCTTATTTTTCGGGTTAAACTCTTTATCCAGATCACAAATTTTTATGAGAATTAGCTCATTTTCGAGTTAAACTCTAAAACGAATCGCAAGTTTTTATGACAAAATAATTTGGAAAATAATTCATTTTCTGAGTTAAACTCTAAAAATTCAATTCACAATGTTCACGAGAATTAGTTTGGAAAAAACTCATTTCTGAATTAAACTGAGAAGACTCGAGCATACAGACAAACCCGATCCACACTGCCAAGAACAAGCTGGGTCTAGGTCTTGTAACCAGACACCATGCCTCCAGGTATGACTCGGACCCATACCCAGGGTTCCGAACAGGGAAGACCCGGAAAACTCTACACCATATCGCCAGACATGGTTTGGACCCGGGTTCCACATACAGCACCACCAAGAAAAAAATGGACCCGATGCGAAGACAAAATGCAAAATACCACAGAGCAATACCTAGCTGTATGCTCAGCGGAGGGGACTCAAGGTTGGGCAATACGAAGAAAAAAATCGAGAAGGCGTGCTCTGCGAGCATGGCACCGCCTAGGGTTCCGAGCAACAAGTGAAATTCGGCTGACCAACCCTGGGCTAGACAGAGTTGCACGCCTGGAGGCATGACAGCTTGACTAGACCCAAATCTAACGGGACTGTGCAGAAAATAAAGAAAGTTGGACAGAGTTGCATGCTTGGAGGTATGACAGCCTGACTAGGTCCGAATTCGACAAGACTGTGCAAAAACAAAGAAAACTAGGTCATCTTCAACAAACTACAATCAAGGGCGGATTTAGAGGGGGGTAGTGGGGGCCGCGGCACCCCCTATCCCCAGAAAAATAATTGATATATATAACATTACAAGCAATTGATTCATAATTGGCTTCTTTGCCTGCTTGGCAATGAGAATGTGTTTTCATTCAACCAAGACAATGGTGTAGGGTTCAAATCTTGTGGAGCCAAAATGTTACTTTTTTCATTATCTAAATACTCTCTACAATTTTTACCAAATCTTTTTTATTATGCATGCATTTTATCAATTTGCAATTACCTATTTTATATCATGTTACATAAAGATCAATAATGTTACCACCAAAAAAAACCATAAAGATCAATAAAATATTTAAATTATAATTTGCACTTTTAAAGATAATTCTATGCACATACATATTAATTAACCCAATTTTTTATTATGTTTTGGAAATTTTAAAAATAGGCAGTCTAAAGAATTGTTTAGTTGATATTATTAATTATAAATTGGAATAAATAATGTCATATATCATATTGATTAATTAAGCCTTTGAAATTGGTGGCCAAAAGTATGATAAATTGAGTATAAATGAATTATATTACATGGAAGTGTAACTAAAATAATATTGTATATATTGAAAAAATTAAGGTCATATATTTGAAAAAAAATTCTTAGTTACAAAATAATATTTTTTAAAAAATATAAATTTATTTTGATAAAGTTTTAGAGAATAGTAAATTTTGGCACCCCATATAAAAATTTCCTAGCTCCGCCCCTGACTACAATGACATCGGGAAAGACTGAACGACATCGGGAAAGACTGAAAGACATCGGGAGAGACTGAACGACATCGAGAGAGACTGAACGACATCGGGAAAGACTGAAAAACATCGGGAAAGACTGAAAGACAACGGGAAAGACTGAACGACATCGGGAAAGACTGAACGACATCGGGAAAGACTGAAAGACATCGGGAAAGACTGAACGACATCGGGAAAGAGTGAATGACATTGGGAAAGACTGAAAGACATCGAGAAACACTGAACGACACCGGGAAAGATTGGGAGACACCGGGAAAGACTGGGCGACACCGGGAAAGACTGGACGACACCAGGAAAGACTGGAAGATCAATATTGACGTCGGATAGACCGAAAAACACCACGCTATACTTTGATCAGCGTCCTACTCAGACTCGATCAAAGTGGGGGCTAACTGTAGACACTTAAATTTTGTCATTTAATTTAGCTTTATAAATATTGTAATTTATTTTATTTGAGAATAATTTAGAAAAATGCCAAGAATTTTGAAATGCAAAAAAGATGAAGAAATGAAGGAAACCCCCCCCCCCCAAAAAAAAGCCATCACAAAAAAAACCCAATCCAAACAGCCCAAAAAAGTAAAGCCTAGCACGCGGCCCAAAGCAAGACTGCAACCCGGATATGGGCATACCTGCAGGTATTCTGGTGGGTTATGCCCGACCCAGGTCACCTCGGGAAGTGTGCCCCCCACGGAAACGTCGTTGGGCTTCTCCGGGCCAAAGATACCGGCAGTGATTCAGCCGGGTCGGGCCAGTTGCCTCGAGAGCGTCGACCTCGGGAAACGTGGTCCACCTCGGAAAGCGTGCAACTGGGCTTCTCCCAAGCCTAGCATACTGGCAGGTATTCTATCGAGATCGGGCCGGGTTGCCTCGGGAAGCGGGCCCACCTCGGAAAGCGTGCAACTGGGCTTCTCCCAAGCCCAAAGATACCTGCAGTATTTGGTAGTCGGGCTGACCTGGTTTACCTCGGGAAGCGCGCTGACCTAGGGAAACGCGCAGCTGGGCGCCTCCAAAGCCCAGCATGCCTGCAGGTATTGTGGGCGGGTTCTGCCCGACCCAGGGCGCCACCATCCACCTCGGGAAGCGTGCCGCGACCTAATTTTTCGCGCAGCTGGGCCTAATACTTGGCGGTATTATGCCGCATTTTTCCCCCTCTTTTTAAACCTAATTCTCAACCCTAATTTCTCCTATAAAAACCCCTCTCATCTCCCATTTCATCCGACAACAAAATCACCCTGGCGTATTGATACTTGGTGATTTCATCTTCTTTTCTCCCTCTTTATTTCTCTCATCTTGCATACACTTAATTGGAATCGTTATTTTCTTTTTCTCTATTCTTTCTCCATTCATATTATTTTGTAACTTGAGTTAATCCTAAACTCGACCTAAATAATATGGATTGTTAGTGAATAAAGGTACGCTTGTATTTAATTCTTTTATTTTCTTGTATTTATTTCTCATTTATCATTGCATTTGTATGTAACTAAATAACACTAATTACATTAATTAATATTCCGTTCTACTCTCTTCTTCTTTTTTTTAACCGGTTTAGTAAAGTCCGTTCGTTGAACGGGCGGATTTGGGAATTTTTATTCCCGAATCCGTAACCTTACCCCCGGATACGTATCTCATGGGTCGTGGTTTGTGGAGTCTCAACTTTTGAGTTTATTAATTCTCGTTCAAAAATTAATTGGCGACTCTTCTTCCTTTTTTTTCTTTTCTTTTCTTTTCTTCTCGCTTTTATCCCTTTTCTTTTCGTATTTTATTTTCTGTATCGAAAAGCTAATTTTTAAAAAAAGGATTTTATCTTCTGTTTTTTGCTGTTTCGGAAACAGATCCCGAGGCCGGGACAGACGAAATACCTGGCGGTATTCCGGCCAGTCCCGCGCCTCGGAGCTGATTTCCAGGCTCGGGACCCTTTCTCGGGGCCACTGACTCACAATACCTGCAGGTATTGCTACAGTAAGTCATCCCGAGCCCAGTCCCGGGACTCTCTGTTTATTGTCTTTTTTTTCTTTTCTTTTTTTGTTTTTCTTTTATTTTTTGTACACTTTCTGAATAAATAAAATCCTTAGACTTTAGTAAAATCTAAAAGAAAAATTTTATTTAAATTTAAATTTTAATTTATTTAAACGGAAATTCAAGCAAATCTTCCCAAAAGAAAAGACATCCCTTTCGACTCGTCGTTTACCACAAGGGATACTACGGGGGATTTTCCCGGGTCCCACACATATCCATGCCATCAATATGACAACATTACATAAACTCCCATAGAGTCTCCAACGCAAACAAGTCTTCCACACAAATAAACAACAAGTCTTCAACATAAATAAGATAAGTTCCAATAACATTGCATATCCATGCCATCAATATGGCAAAGATTACATAAAATAGGCACACAAATAGTTTCTAAGGGTCTGTTTGGTGAGCAAAACAGGAATGGAATTGAGTAGGAATATGTTCTAATTCCTGTTTTTTCTGTTTGGAGAGCAGTTTCTGGAATGGAATTGCAATCCCTAAGGATTTGCTATCCCTCCCAAATAGAGAGATTAGAAACCTCCCAAATATGGGGGGAATAGGCTATTCCTTTTCTTTCACAACAACAACAAAACCAATAATAATAATAATAATAATAATAATAATAATAATAATTATTATTATTATTATTATAGTTATAATTATAATAATTAACAATTAATAATTAATAATTAATAATTAATAATTAATAATTAATAATTAATAATTAATAATTAATAATTAATAATTAATAATTAATAATTAATAATTAATAATTAATAATTAATTAATAATTAATAATTAATAATTAATAATTAATAATTAATAATTAATAATTAATAATTAATAATTAATAATTAATAATTAATAATTAATAATTAATAATTAATAATTAATAATTAATAATTAATAATTAATAATTAATAATTAATAATTAATAATTAATAATTAATAATTAATAATTAATAATTAATAATTAATAATTAATAATTAATAATTAATAATTAATAATTAATAATTAATAATTAATAATTAATAATTAATAATTAATAATTAATAATTAATAATTAATAATTAATAATTAATAATTAATAATTAATAATTAATAATTAATAATTAATAATTAATAATTAATAATTAATAATTAATAATTAATAATTAATAATTAATAATTAATAATTAATAATTAATTAATAATTAATAATTAATAATTAATAATTAATAATTAATAATTAATAATTAATAATTAATAATTAATAATTAATAATTAATAATTAATAATTAATAATTAATAATTAATAATTAATAATTAATAATTAATAATTAATAATTAATAATTAATAATTAATATTTAATAATTAATAATTAATAATTAATAATAATTAATAAATAATAATTAATAATTAATAATTAATACTTAATAATTAATAATTAATAATTAATAATTAATAATTAATAATTAATAATTAATTATTAATAATTAATTATTAATTATTAATTATTAATTATTAATTATTAATTATTAATTATTAATTATTAATTATTAATTATTATTATTATTAATTATTAATTATTAATTATTAATTATTAATTATTATTAATTATTAATTATTATTAATTATTAATTATTAATTATTAATTATTAATTATTAATTATTAATTATTAATTATTAATTATTAATTATTAATTATTAATTATTAATTATTAATTATTAATTATTATTATTAATTATTAATTATTAATTATTAATTATTAATTATTATTAATTATTAATTATTAATTATTAATTATTAATTATTAATTATTAATTATTAATTATTAATTATTAATTATTAATTATTAATTATTAATTATTAATAAAAAATATAATTATGATTATTAATTTGTAATAATAATTATAATTATAGTTATTAATAATGAATTATAATCATTATAATGATTAATAATAATTAAAATTATAATTATTAATTATTAATTATGATTATTTTAATAATTATTATAATAAATAATAATCATAACAATAATTATAATAATAATTGTTAATAATTAATAATAATTATAATAATTATAAAAATTAATAATACTAATAATAATTATAATAATTATAACTATAATTATAATTATTAATAATAATTATAATAACAATAATTATTATAAATGTAAATATGAATAATTATTACTAAAAATAATTATTAAATGTTATTAATTAACAATAATTTATAATAATTAGTAATTTACTAATATGAAAATTAGTAATTAATAGTTAATAATTAATAATAAAAATATATATTAATAATTAATAAGTAATTATTATAATTAGTTAATAATAATTGATAATTATTAATAATTAATAAATTATAATAATTAATAATTAATTATAATTATTAATAATTAATATAATAAAATTACTAATTGATACAAATGTCAACAATTAAAAATTAATTAATAATTATAAAAGTTAATTATTTTCCATTGATAATAATTATTAATTAATAAAAAATAATAATTTGTAATTTATATTAATAATATTATTAATTAATATGTAATAATAACTTATTAATAATTGATAATTATTAATTATTAAAATTTTATTATTGTCATAATAATAATAATAATAATAATAATAATAATAATAATAATAACTATAACAAATACTATAACTATAGCTTTGATTCCATTCCACTGCTCACCAAACACTTTCATTTCAGGGTTCTAATTCCATACCCAACCCCCTAGGATTACAATTTCATACCCAACCCATTCCACTTTTCTCTCCAAACAAGCCCTAAGTTCAACACATAAACCACAACCCTAGATTACGATGACACTGAATCATCCAACCTAGTTTCATCAATAGTAATTGTTGGTTGTTCCAAAGTAAGGTCCTTTATGCCTATTAGAAAAAAAAGTGAGTAAGCAATAAGTTATAACATAGAAGAAAACTATAATAATTTTGAAAATTGAAAAACTAATCTTCTTCAACATTTTTATTTTTTAAATTCCACAAGGTTTTCTTCAATCATAATGGGAACATGAGAAGTACGAAGCCCATTTTGCCCACATATGAGAGCCTCCACCATTCTTGGAGTCAAAGAAGTACGAGAGCAATCCAACACACAACCACCGGTACTAGAAGCTAATTCTGATGCAACTGTTGAAACCAGTATAACAAGTACATCATGAGCCATGCTAGCAAGAATTAAATACATGTTTTGGTTATCCCTCCACCATTTCAAGATATCAAATTCCCCATCTAAGTATTCCATTGCATCACCCAAATATTTGGTGAATTCATTCTTACTCTCATTTCGTCCAGAAGAACCTACATCCCTTCTATATTTTGTTGTTAACACAACCTCCATATCCAAACTTGCCTCATCACTCTCAAAATGCCCCACTGAACTTGAAGGTTGTGATTGCTCTACATCCATGCTATAATAACCAAGGGATTCACCATAAGAATCAAACAATGATGGTAAAGTAACCTTCACATTAAGGGCCTACTTGGGAGGAGAGTTAGAGATGGGAGAGAAAGATGTGTGTGTGTGTGTGCGTCTTGTAAGAGAAAGTGTGTGTGTGTGTGTGTGTGTGTGAGAGAGAGAGAGAGAGAGAGAGAGAGAAAGATCTCGCAATATGCATGGAGAAATGGAAGGGTAAAATTGTCAATTTATGTATTATATATGTTATATTGTCATTCAATTCTTCTTTACACCTCAAATTGGAGTGTAAGAAAAATAAGAATTAAAATGAGTAAAGAAGGGTGAATCTCACTCCACCCCATCTCACTCTGTAAACAAGGAGAGATTGAATAGAGAGAGATAGATAGACAACAGAAAAGCAAGGCTGGATATGCCTGCTATGTTTCTAATTGATGAAGAGAAGAAAAACAACAAAGGTATATAAAGAGAAACAAAAGACTAAAACCGGGAAAAGAAAAGAAAGAAAAGAAAGAAAAAGAAAGAAAAAGAAAACAAGACTAACTCCTAACAAACAGAATAAATAATAGTCTCTAACACCCCCCTTCAAATTGGAGGTGGAAAAACACCCAATTTGTGAAGAAGACTATGATGAGTTGTTCCTGGAAGAGGCTTTGTGAGAATGTCTGCAAGCTGAGTTTGTGATGATGTATGCTGAAGAGTGATCAAACCATCAGCAAGTTTCTGTCGGATATAATGGCAGTCGATCTCTATGTGTTTGGTTCTTTCATGAAAAACCGGGTTTTTGGCAATATATATCGCCGCTTGATTATCACATTTGACAGGAACTGGGGTGATGGATTCCACTTGCATTTCATTTAACAGGCGACTTAACCATGATAATTCAGTGACAAGCCTTCGAAGGCTTCTGTACTCTGCTTCAGCAGAGGACAAAGAAACAACTTGTTGTTTCTTTGATTTCCAGGAGATTAAGGTATTACCAAGGAAAACAAGAAACCCACTTATGGACTTTCGGGAGTGTTTGCAAGCCCCCCAATCTGAATCACTGTATGCCTTGAGAGTGAAATCATCATCTTTATGGACGAGGATGCCTAAGTCAGGATGGCCTTTCAAATATCTCAATACATGGATAGCAGCCTGCCAATGCTGATCCGTGGGCTCTTTGAGGTATTGGCTCAAATGCTGAACTGTGAAAGCTAAATCTGGCCTGGTATTGATCAAAAAATTCAGCTTCCCAAGTAATCTTCTATAGATGCTAGGATCTTCAAGAGGAGTACCTGAATTTGGAAGTAACTTAGTATTAATATCCATGGGACAAGTCACATGTTTTGAAGAATCAGATAAAAATTCTTGAAGCAATTCTTTAACAAATTTCTTTTGAGAAAGAATGACTCCCTTGGAGATATGGATAATTTCAAGGCCAAGGAAATAATGGACTTTTCCAAGGTCCTTAATTTTGAATGCTGTGTTAAGGCGCTTCTTTAGTTTCGATATTTCTTCATGGTCATTCCCTGTCAATAGAATATCATCAACATAAACTGCAAGGAAAACAGATTTGTTAGAATCCTTTTAATAAAATAATGAGTAATCATTATCGGAGTGTTTGTATCCTCGTTGATATAAAACCTCAGTCAACTTGGCATACCACTGTCTTGATGCTTGTTTCAAACCATAAATAGATTTTCTTAATTTGCAAACAGCATTGGGTATGTCTGTATGAACCCCTTTAGGAACCCTCATATAAATTTCTTCATGCAAATCCCCATGAAGAAAGGCATTGTTGACATCTAATTGTTGTATGTTCCAGTTTTTCTTGACAGCCACAGCAAGTAAAGCTCTAATTGTTGTCATCTTAACAACAGGAGAGAAAGTCTCGCTGTAGTCTATCCCAGCCTTTTGGGTGAAACCTCTAACTACTAATCTAGCCTTAAATCTTTCTATATCCCCATCTGCTTTTCTCTTAATTTTATATACCCACTTACAATCAATTGGCTTTCTACCTTTGGGAAGGCTAACAATATCCCATGTATGTGTGTCAAACAAGGCTTGCAATTCCTGCTTCATGGCTTTTCTCCATTCCTCATGTGAGCTAGCTTGATCATAAGTATTAATTATTAATTATTAATTATTAATTATTAATTATTAATTATTAATTATTAATTATTAATTATTAATTATTAATTATTAATTATTAATTATTAATTATTAATTATTAATTATTAATTATTAATTATTAATTATTAATTAATTATTAATTATTAATTATTAATTATTAATTATTAATTATTAATTATTAATTATTAATTATTAATTATTAATTATTAATTATTAATTATTAATTATTAATTATTAATTATTAATTATTAATTATTAATTATTAATTATTAATTATTAATTATTAATTATTAATTATTACTTATTAATTATTAATAAAAAATATACATATGATTATTAATTCGTAAGAATAATTATAATTATAGTTATTAATAATGAATTATAATCATTATAATGATTAATAATAATTAAAATTATAATTATTAATTATTAATTATGATTATTTTAATAATTATTATAATAAATAATAATCATAACAATAATTATAATAATAATTGTTAATAATTAATAATAATTATAATAATTATAAAAATTAATAATACTAATAATAATTATAATAATTATAACTATAATTATAATTATTAATAATAATTATAATAACAATAATTATTATAAATGTAAATATGAATAATTATTACTAAAAAATAATTATTAAATGTTATTAATTAACAATAATTTATAATAATTAGTAATTTACTAATATGAAAATTAGTAATTAATAGTTAATAATTAATAATAAAAATATATATTAATAATTATTAAGTAATTATTATAATTTGTTAATAATAATTGATAATTATTAATAATTAATAAATTATAATTATTAATAATTAATATAATAAAATTACTAATTGATACAAATGTCAACAATTAAAAATTAATTAATAATTATAAAAGTTAATTATTTTCCATTGATAATAATTATTAATTAATAAAAAATAATAATTTGTAATTTATATTAATAATATTATTAATTAATATGTAATAATAACTTATTAATAATTGATAATTATTAATTATTAAAATTTTATTATTGTCATAATAATAATAATAATAATAATAATAATAATAATAATAATAACTATAACAAATACTATAACTATAGCTTTGATTCCATTCCACTGCTCACCAAACACTTTCATTTCAGGGTTCTAATTCCATACCCAACCCCCTAGGATTACAATTTCATACCCAACCCATTCCACTTTTCTCTCCAAACAAGCCCTAAGTTCAACACATAAACCACAACCCTAGATTACGATGACACTGAATCATCCAACCTAGTTTCATCAATAGTAATTGTTGGTTGTTCCAAAGTAAGGTCCTTTATGCCTATTAGAAAAAAAAGTGAGTAAGCAATAAGTTATAACATAGAAGAAAACTATAATAATTTTGAAAATTGAAAAACTAATCTTCTTCAACATTTTTATTTTTTAAATTCCACAAGGTTTTCTTCAATCATAATGGGAACATGAGAAGTACGAAGCCCATTTTGCCCACATATGAGAGCCTCCACCATTCTTGGAGTCAAAGAAGTACGAGAGCAATCCAACACACAACCACCGGTACTAGAAGCTAATTCTGATGCAACTGTTGAAACCAGTATAACAAGTACATCATGAGCCATGCTAGCAAGAATTAAATACATGTTTTGGTTATCCCTCCACCATTTCAAGATATCAAATTCCCCATCTAAGTATTCCATTGCATCACCCAAATATTTGGTGAATTCATTCTTACTCTCATTTCGTCCAGAAGAACCTACATCCCTTCTATATTTTGTTGTTAACACAACCTCCATATCCAAACTTGCCTCATCACTCTCAAAATGCCCCACTGAACTTGAAGGTTGTGATTGCTCTACATCCATGCTATAATAACCAAGGGATTCACCATAAGAATCAAACAATGATGGTAAAGTAACCTTCACATTAAGGGCCTACTTGGGAGGAGAGTTAGAGATGGGGAGAGAAAGATGTGTGTGTGTGTGTGCGTGCGCGCGCGCAAGAGAAAGTGTGTGTGTGTGTGTGTGTGTGTGAGAGAGAGAGAGAGAGAGAGAGAGAGAAAGATCTCGCAATATGCATGGAGAAATGGAAGGGTAAAATTGTCAATTTATGTATTATATATGTTATATTGTCATTCAATTCTTCTTTACACCTCAAATTGGAGTGTAAGAAAAATAAGAATTAAAATGAGTAAAGAAGGGTGAATCTCACTCCACCCCATCTCACTCTGTAAACAAGGAGAGATTGAATAGAGAGAGATAGATAGACAACAGAAAAGCAAGGCTGGATATGCCTGCTATGTTTCTAATTGATGAAGAGAAGAAAAACAACAAAGGTATATAAAGAGAAACAAAAGACTAAAACCGGGAAAAGAAAAGAAAGAAAAGAAAGAAAAAGAAAGAAAAAGAAAACAAGACTAACTCCTAACAAACAGAATAAATAATAGTCTCTAACACCCCCCTTCAAATTGGAGGTGGAAAAACACCCAATTTGTGAAGAAGACTATGATGAGTTGTTCCTGGAAGAGGCTTTGTGAGAATGTCTGCAAGCTGAGTTTGTGATGATGTATGCTGAAGAGTGATCAAACCATCAGCAAGTTTCTGTCGGATATAATGGCAGTCGATCTCTATGTGTTTGGTTCTTTCATGAAAAACCGGGTTTTTGGCAATATATATCGCCGCTTGATTATCACATTTGACAGGAACTGGGGTGATGGATTCCACTTGCATTTCATTTAACAGGCGACTTAACCATGATAATTCAGTGACAAGCCTTCGAAGGCTTCTGTACTCTGCTTCAGCAGAGGACAAAGAAACAACTTGTTGTTTCTTTGATTTCCAGGAGATTAAGGTATTACCAAGGAAAACAAGAAACCCACTTATGGACTTTCGGGAGTGTTTGCAAGCCCCCCAATCTGAATCACTGTATGCCTTGAGAGTGAAATCATCATCTTTATGGACGAGGATGCCTAAGTCAGGATGGCCTTTCAAATATCTCAATACATGGATAGCAGCCTGCCAATGCTGATCCGTGGGCTCTTTGAGGTATTGGCTCAAATGCTGAACTGTGAAAGCTAAATCTGGCCTGGTATTGATCAAAAAATTCAGCTTCCCAAGTAATCTTCTATAGATGCTAGGATCTTCAAGAGGAGTACCTGAATTTGGAAGTAACTTAGTATTAATATCCATGGGACAAGTCACATGTTTTGAAGAATCAGATAAAAATTCTTGAAGCAATTCTTTAACAAATTTCTTTTGAGAAAGAATGACTCCCTTGGAGATATGGATAATTTCAAGGCCAAGGAAATAATGGACTTTTCCAAGGTCCTTAATTTTGAATGCTGTGTTAAGGCGCTTCTTTAGTTTCGATATTTCTTCATGGTCATTCCTCACAATAGAATATCATCAACATAAACGCAAGGAAAAGCATTTGTTAGAATCCTTTTAATAAAATAATGAGTAATCATTATCGGAGTGTTTGTATCCTCGTTGATATAAAACCTCAGTCAACTTGGCATACCACTGTCTTGATGCTTGTTTCAAACCATAAATAGATTTTCTTAATTTGCAAACAGCATTGGGTATGTCTGTATGAACCCCTTTAGGAACCCTCATATAAATTTCTTCATGCAAATCCCCATGAAGAAAGGCATTGTTGACATCTAATTGTTGTATGTTCCAGTTTTTCTTGACAGCCACAGCAAGTAAAGCTCTAATTGTTGTCATCTTAACAACAGGAGAGAAAGTCTCGCTGTAGTCTATCCCAGCCTTTTGGGTGAAACCTCTAACTACTAATCTAGCCTTAAATCTTTCTATATCCCCATCTGCTTTTCTCTTAATTTTATATACCCACTTACAATCAATTGGCTTTCTACCTTTGGGAAGGCTAACAATATCCCATGTATGTGTGTCAAACAAGGCTTGCAATTCCTGCTTCATGGCTTTTCTCCATTCCTCATGTGAGCTAGCTTGATCATAAGTATTTGATTCTGTGATTTCAAGACAGTCTTCTTGAATAGTTTCAGGATCTGAAAGACCATGCAGAGAAACAACTTTGGGTTGATAATAAAGGTTAGTAATAGTGGACAAACAAGTATCATCATCTTTTAGATAACTAGGAGCCTTATGTATTCTGGAAGACCTTCTCAAGGACTGTGTAGTGTCATTTTCATGTGGGGGAGCACTGTTGCTGTGAATGTGCCTACTGTCAACACTATGATCTGTTGTGCTATCTTCTTGGATGTTTTCAGGCTGTGTACTGGTGTCAATCTGAGTAATCTCATTAAACACAACAGTATTATTTTCAACAGGAAAAAGGGAAGAAGAATGCTCTTGTTTATTATAAGGAAATATCTCTTCATGGAAGATCACATCCCTGGAGGTGAAGAACTTTTGTTTTGAGATGGAGAAGACTTTATAAGCTTTCTTCCCTTGTGGATATCCAAGGAAAACACATTGTTCTGCTCTAGGCTCAATTTTATGCCTACCTTGCTTGAGGGTGCTCATATAACACAAACACCCAAAGCTTCTTAAATGATCATAAGTGGAAGGTTTCTTAAATAACATTTCATAAGGAGTTTTATTATTCAAAAGAGGTGTAGGCATCTTGTTTATTAAATAAGTAGCAGTGAGTATACTTTCACCCCAAAATTTCAATAGCAAATGTGACTGAAACATCAAGGCCCTAGCTACTTCAAGAATGTGTTTATGTTTCCTTTCTACTATTCCATTTTGTTGGGGTTTTTGAGTGCAGCTCATTTCATGTAAAATGCCATGTGTATTGAAATATGTAATGGCAATTTTATTCTTTCCAATTTCCAAGGCGTTGTCAGATCTTACCCTTTTTACAGGAAGATCAAACTGTGTCTTGGCCATTGTAATAAAAGATTGGATTAGGCCAAAGGCTTCATCCTTGGTGCTCATTAAGTGAGTCCAGGCAGATCTAGTGAAGTCATCTACTATGGTTATGAAGTATCTGTGCCCAGAGTGAGTGGGGACTTGAAATGGCCCCCAAGTGTCTATATGAATCAACTCAAAAGCATTAACAGTAGAAATTGTGCGGTTTTTAAAAGACAAACAATGTTGCTTAGCCTTGGGACAAACATTACAATCAAAGTGTTTTTGGCTTTGTCTACTGTCTAAAACAACATCAGGAATCATTTTCATTCTTCCTAATGGCATATGGCCTAATCTTTGATGCCAAACATAGCTATTGACAGAAGCTAAAGCACTCAGGCTTGGTTTATCACTATCTGGGTTTCTTATGGCTTCATGAATCAACCTTTCATCCAAGAAATAGAGACCATAAGCTTCTCTACCAAGAACCAAAGGCCCCTTCACAAAAAGGCCCTGCAAAATGCATTGATTCTCAGTAAAGGTTATCTGACAGTTTAATTGTTGGCACAATCTTTTTACAGAAATCAAGTTAAATCTGAAATGAGGAACATACAGAACATTTGATAGGGTTAGATCATTTGACATTTCTAATTGGCCTTGGCTAGTAACTTTTACTCTATTTCCATTAGGCATTGTAATTTCAATTGGTCTTTTTAGGATGCTTAAATGTTTTAACAAGTCTTTGTTACTGCACATATGGTCACTGGCACCAGAGTCCAGGACCCATTTATTTTCAATTGCAATACAAGAACAGCTAACAACATTGGATAGGTAAGAGATGTTACCAGATGCAGAATCACTGTCTGTTTTTCCAATATCCTGGGCATTCAGATTGTTTATGAGTTGCATCAAAACCTGTCTGGTTTGATCTTGATTGAAATTAGCTGCTGGAGTTGTGTTGTTCTCCTCAGGGATAGCTCTTTCAGATGCAGTAGGTGTTGATTCTGCAGGATCTTGCTCGTTCCAAGCATTATTGGCCATCCTTCTTGGTGGTCCTGGCTGTCTTTGTTGCCTTCCTTGCCCTTGATTTCTTGGATGGTTGGGAGGATATCCATGTAGTTTGTAACACCGATCTATGGTGTGCCCATTCTTCTTACAGTGATCACAGAAGAGGGCCTTTTTAGGGTCAACCCTTCGTTGATCATTTGATCTTTGTGGGGCATTCTGATTTCCTCTAGAATTGTAAAACGCAGCAGATTCAGAAAGAAACTGGGAATCGTCGTATACCTGTCTCTGTCTTTCTTCTTGACTCAAGATCGAATAGACCTGGTTCAAGGATGGAAGAGGCGACATCATCAGGATATTGCCTCGTATTGTAGTATAACTGTTGTTTAATCCCATTAAGAATTGTAGAAGCTTGACTTCCTCAAAATGGATCTCAATCTGCCGATTTATTCTAGGGTCACATGTGCATTTTCCACACATGCATTTAGGGAAATTTGTGACGGATCTGACTTCGTCCCATAGTTTCTTGGCCTTGGTATAATAGCTTGTTATATCTGAGGAGTCTTGAGAGAGCCTGGACACATCCTTTTGCACGGAGTAGAGCTTCGCTTTGTTGCTTTGGCCGAATCTTTCAGACAATTCAAGCCACAGATCTCGAGCTAATGTAGAATAAAGAACACTATCTCTGATGTTCTTGGCAAGAGAATTGAGAATCCATGACAGAACCATGTTGTTCCCTCTTTGCCAATATGGGAAGAGTGGTGAATCTGTCCCAGGATTAGGAAGGGTGCCATCCACAAAAGCCACCTTGTATTTTGCAGCCAGTGCAATTGTCGCAGACCTCTTCCAGGTATCGAAGTCTTCTCCATCAAATTGTTCTGCTACAAGTGACAATCCCGGTTGATCCGAAGGGTGAATATAGAGGGGATTGCAAGGATCAATTATCGGTACTCTGGTGAGGGGTTTAGGCGAAGGTGAAGGTGTTTCTGGACTTTGTGGAGTTTCCGACATTGTTGAAGAAGGAGAATGAACAATGGTGAAGAATTGTTAAACTGGAGAGGCACCAACCACGCTCTGATACCATGTAAACAAGGAGAGATTGAATAGAGAGAGATAGATAGACAACAGAAAAGCAAGGCTGGATATGCCTGCTATGTTTCTAATTGATGAAGAGAAGAAAAACAACAAAGGTATATAAAGAGAAACAAAAGACTAAAACCGGGAAAAGAAAAGAAAGAAAAGAAAGAAAAAGAAAGAAAAAGAAAACAAGACTAACTCCTAACAAACAGAATAAATAATAGTCTCTAACACACTCCATTCCTAAACAAGGGTAAGGAGGAGTAAGCACCCTCCTTAACCCTCCCTAACCCTCCCTAACCCTTCTCCCTAGCATAGCATAAAGTCTCGCTTGGGAGGAGAGTTAAAAATGATGGTAGGAGTTCATAAGAGTAAAGGAGGGTGGGGGTATGAGAGGTTTTGTAAGGGTTAACTATATATTTACCTTTGTCTGGGAGATTAATCAGGGAGAGTTCATAAGAATAAGTTTTTAATTGACATATATGCCCTTTCGTATTATATATAATATAATGATACTCATACATTAGCTCTATGCCCATTTTCTCTCTACCCCTTCTCCATCTCTCCCTATTCTCTCTCTACCCCCCCCATCTCTCCCTATTCTCTCTCTATCCCCCATCTCTCTCTTGTCTTTCTCCACCCTGTCGTCTCTCTCTCTTCAACCCCTTAAATCTCTCTAATTTCTCTCAACCACTTCCATCTCTCTCTCTCTCTCTCTCTCAACCCTATTTTCTCTCTCTACTATCCCTCCCCCTTTCTCATTCTCTCACACGCACGTCTCTTTCTCAAATCTCTCTCTCTCTCTCTCTCTCTCTCTCGTAGCATGAAATGGAGAAATGGAAGGTGTGTGTATGCGTTCGCGTAAGAAAGAGAGAGAGAGAGAGAGAGAGAGAGAGAGAGAGAGAGAGAGAGAGAGATGGAGAATTGGAAGGGTAAAATTATCAATTTATATATTATGTATGTTATGTTGTCACTAAACTAGTAAACTCTTCCTTACACCCCCAAATTGGAGTATAAGAAAAATAAGATTTAAACAGAGTAAAGAAGGGTAAATGCTACTCCTTTTTACTTCCCCTTACCCCCTCTCACTCCATTCCCAAGTCAGGGTAAGGAGGAGTAAGTACCCTCCTTAATCCTCCTTAACCCTTCTCTCAAGCAGAGCGTAAGAGTTAACACATCTACCCTGTCTTGATCATAAGTTCCATGAACAAATCAATATACATAGTCAAACGTGTACGTTGGGTCAAGAACTAATGCTACATACAACAAATGATTAACATTGCTTATGTTAATTAGCCTAGTATTTATCATACTTTTCATTCCTTTGCAATGCCATTTCCCTCATCCCTTTATCCATTCTTTCACAACAAGTAGAAATGTAAGGGCCAACCCTATATATTTGAGGAACATAGTAGTTTCCAAATCACATAGGGAGAATCATACATTTTCAAAGTAGCCTCGTAGAAAACTTTAAGAAAAGGAAAGAAAAACTTCACTCTATCTCAATCCTCAAGAAAAGGTTCACCCCCAAACTTTTTAACTCCCCTTTGATAAATAGCATCATAAGAGTACAAATTAAGGAACGTCTTCTTGAATTTTAAAGCATTTTCAATCATCAGGTATTTAGACTTCCATCTTCCTTCAACATCTGAGTACATAAGGCCCTTGCTTTTAATATTTTCATCATTCACACATGCTTTAAACTTGTCAAGTCTAAAGGGGATGTCATAACATATATAACCACCATACAAATATTTAAAATTGACACGTCCACATCTTTCAATCCACCATTTACAATCAAGTTCAATATATGTGCAACATATCTCATATGAAGATAATCACAGTTCATGCAACAACCCTACTAATGATTCCCCCAAAATGACCACCCACCGGACATAAATGATTGATTCTTTCATGCAACTATCGACTAGCATCAATAAAATGAGCAGTCAAACACATATAACTCGAATTTTGGCTTGAAGTCCATGTATATTATCTGTCATATTCGAAAATAAGGTTTTCGATAATCCGGACTCGGGTCATTTCAAGTTTTGACGAATCAGACATTGGATAAAATGCTGATGTTCGATATGTAAAACTTTCGGGTTTATATATTTCAGGTGGACAAATTGGAATGAGTCTGAAATTAGATTTGGACAATAAAAAAATTTATCTTCAAAATTCACAAAGGTGAATTAAAATTAAAACTTGAACAAAAAATCAAGTCATACTCAACCAAAATTTTGAATCGAACCGTTGTTTTACAACCCTACGGCTAAAAAATTGTCCTATAAAAGGGTCTATCAAATTCATGGCTAACTCAATTTATCAAAATTTACTAGTTATTGTCTACATTTATTAAAATTTACTAAAAATTATAAAATTAAAAACAAAAAAAATAATTTTGATATAATTGCATAAATTTGTCAAATATTACCAAAAATTAAATTTTTGCCAATTGTTTTTTATCCGTGAATTTGATACACCTGGTCGAAAATCTTGAAGGAAAAGAATTTTGACATTACCAATATTGGGCATGGGCTTAAAAAGGCCCAAAAAACTATCATATATTCATGTGATGAGTCTCCGATTCGCAAGCACTGAGGAAGTTTTGCCCGCACCGAACTGTTCCACTCTCTCAATCTCTCGACACAGAATTCTCCTCCCAACAATTGCCGAGTTCATCTTCTCCTAGGGCTTCTGCAGTGAATTTTTAACGATTTTTCAATCTTCAATTTACTGGTAAATTCGCAGCTCGCTGAAATAATCATTCTTGTTATGGATTTCGCGTTTTGAATTAGCTGACACTGTCTGTTATGTTCGAATTTACAATTAGGTTTTTCAGATTCTGGTTGTTGAATTTCGGATGATTGATTTCTTGTTATCTTGGGATTTGTTGCTGGATTTAACAACTCTTCGCTAATGTTTAGGGTTGGTTGGAGCTTTGAATCATCCGGCTTTTGAGTTTTGTGTGATTGTGATTTATCGGTCGTTTTTTGCCCGCCTTAATTTTTTTTAGAATTAGGTGTGAGGTTTTGTTCGATCGACTTGGCTTATGTGTTTAGGTATTTCTTTTCTTGAACGCTAAAACTAGTTGATAATGTTCTTTGAAATTCACATTAGTTAAGTAAGGAACTGAACAGAGAGTTTTGTGTTGGTCATTGTGGGAAGAAGTAGTTACGCGGATATGATCTTTTGACGAGGAAATCATTCATCAAATTTATGCTGAATGTGGTGCCTCTGCCCTTGGTTTAGGTCTTTCTAACTGTACATCCAGGACTAAAGGCAAAATTTTATGTTGTGGGTGAGCAGATATATGAGCCTTTAGGATAGCTTTGAAAATTTGTCATCAGTTTGCCCAGGAATTGCTTGGATTGGTTTCTATTTGGCTGATAACTGAACTCTGTTAGTGTGACAGCTCCATCTCTAATAACTGAGGAGCATTACCCCTTTTCTGCTTCATTATATTTGTAACACCAATCAAGGATCCCCCCTCTCTCTTTTAACAGTCTGTTTGTATTGGGGGTTAAAGGATGGGAAGGGAAGGGAGGGGAATGGTCTAATTTTTTATGTTTGGAAACACAATTAAAGGGTGAGGGGAGGGGAAGGGAGGGGAGCACTTAACCCCCCATTCCCCTCCGTTCCCCTCCATTTTCTTAACAATCTGTTTGTATTGGGGGTTAAAGGAGGGGAGGGGAAGGGAAGGGAGGGGAATTGTCTAATTTTTCATGTTTGGTAAAACAATTAAAGGGTGAGGGGAGGGGAACACTTAACCCCCATTCCCCTCCGTTCCCCTCCATTTTCTTAACCCTCAAAATGAAGGGGAATGAGGGGGAAGGGAAGAATTTTAACACTTGCCCTCCCTTCCCCTTATTAATAAATCCAAACAAGGTTAACCCTAATCACCTCCCTTCCCTTCCCCTCCCCTCCCCTCCATTACCTTCCCCTCCTTTCCCCTCCCTTCCCCCTCCTAAATTGAATCCAAAATGAAGGGGAATGAGGGGGAACGGAAGAATTTTAACACTTGCCCTTCCTTCCCCTCATTAATAAATCCAAACAAGGTCAATCCTAATCACCTCCCTTCCCTTCCCTTCCCCTCCCCTCCATTACCTTTCCCTCCCTTCCCTTCCCTTTCCCCCTCTAAATTGAATCCAAACACACTGTAGATGAATGAGCCTTTTGAGCTTTCAATGTATTTTTGGGAGACTGGTCAATTATCGTGTTCTGGTATTTGATGCTTCTGATGGCCCAACCTATCATTTGTTTCAATCTCTTATATGCCCTTTTCATCTCAGAAATTTGTTGCTGGAGGTTTTTGTGGGTTCAAGGCTTTAGTCTGTTCCTGTTAGTTGGGAATTGGGTGGTTAGGATTTTCATTTCATTGGAAAGTTAACAGAACATTACCACATGGTACAGAACCCTTTCAGGCTTTCATCTTTTGGATGCTCAACCCTCTGAAAACCCGTGGTCGTTATTTCGTCTTAGAACTTGTCATGTATTCATGTTGTTGATGTGGCTGGGGCATCACAGGAATATCTCACGATAATGTCCACTTTGAAAGGGTGCAAATTTTAATAGAAAAGTCTAGGGCTGGAAATGAATCTTGGCGCAGATAAGATCACTAGAAATAAATTGCATGGTTTTAAAACTTTGCTGTAACATTCCTTTTTCTTTTTGGAGTCTTGGACAGTTGGTCATGAATGAATGCCTTCTTGAGTTTCATGATAGTTGCTCCACAGCCCCCACTTATTACTCTCTTTCTCGTTGTTGAATACTTTTGTGCTTTTCTTTGTATGCCAGCATTCGTGCAAACTCATGGGCTAAATGCTTGCCCTTGTAAATTGTAATGATCAGAACGAATTTGTTGCTTTTGGCTTTTTCTTAATTTGTGAGGGGTGTAATTGGGATTATACCTTGTTGCCTATATATGAAAAAGTAATGGGCTGTGAGCGTATGAAGAGGTAAGATAATCTTGTTTTGGTTGGTAGGAGCTCCCGCTCCCAATAAAGTCCCAATTATTTCCTGGAAATATTTATTGTATGTGTTAGATCATTACGAATGTCTTTAAATTAGCATGAGAATTCAGTTTAAGAGTTGGGTTGTAGAGCAATGTAGCAAGAGGGGACACGTGATCCTGGAACAATGTATGGTCATGTTTTTCACACAATATGAAATATATAGGGACAAATGGCAATGTTGAGGGAGGAGGAGAAGATAAGTAATCAATGGGGACTATACCGGAATGTATTGATTGTGTTTTGGTTATACACATATAGATATGCTGTGAAAATACCAAGTGTTTGACTTGTTCATGATGCTGTCATCACAGCATACATGTTGGTAATTTTTTAGTTTTGATATATTAGGGTAAATTTGACAAAAGTTACCAAAAGTTACCGAGATTTAACTTTTACCCAATTGTTTTTTACTCATGAATTTGACACACCCTTATTATTGTTATTATTATTATTATTATTATTATTATAGTTATTATAAAGAGATCAATCTGCAAATGTAAGTTTATCAAAGGAATGTTAGATGACTTCAACCATTCGTCCCATTACAATGTCATGAAAACTACGTGTTATGTGTATATATGTGCACATGTTCTTCTCACTGTATGTAATCAATAGATCTGATAGTTGCAAGAATTGTCCATAGTGTCAAAACAGGATAGGAATTATGAATGACTATAGGATAAAAAGCTTTGTAATAGGCTTCACCAATTTGGTCCACCATTGTTCGAATTGATAAAACATAAGTGTTCGCTTTGGGCTGTGTTTTTTCTTTGCTTATGATAGCAACATGTTGCAAAATATTGGCCAGTTTCTCATTTTTACTTCTTTAATTTCTGTAGTCCTTGCACACCATGGAGCCAAACATTTTTTTATTTCCATCATTCTTGAGGGTGGGCATAATTGGAAGAATGTCTTCCAGATAGCTTTGTAGGGAATCCGGATTGTTACATATTGCACAAATTTGTCCTAATATAGGCTTTAGTCCGTCCATGGAAGATGGATCTGAATGGTACGGAACATTCCTGGCGACTATGGGTGAGAATTCCGGAGGACGCATGGCATGAAACATTCCTAGGATATTTCTATTGATTTTCACACCTTTTTTTTCTTCTAATGGTAGTCCCTCCTAATAAACAAAACAAATAAGGAAAACATTTAGAGATGGTATGTTTTTTTGAATTATAGTATTAGATCAACTTTCTTTTGCCCCATAAATGCTATGACGTGCTGTATGATGACCAACACAACTTTGCTAATGACAGAAGGAAAATTGTTCCAAGAATGAGGGTGTAATATAGCACTATTGCACAAAAGAGCTCTCGATTACTACGTATTAGTTGTTGAAGTTGGCATGTTTGATGACACAATATCATCTGATGCGGATAAGAGCAATGGTTTACTAGTTGGTTTTCAGTGGTAAAAAGTGAGAGCTTAATTTACAATCTTGTTTTTAGCAAGAATAATGTTATACAGTAGTTTTACAGGTTAGAAATAATGGTGCTGGATTTCTGCATATGTTCCTTCTGTTGGGTTTACACTTGCAAATGTGTGCGCGCACGCACCTGTGAATCTAAGTACTTACTATTCACATATTAATCTGTGGTAAATATGCAATTCTGCGTTTAACATGTGTTGGTTGGCGCATTTTGCATAGCTTCTGTGAATACCTGAGCAGACTAACCATTTGGACGAGGAGGAACGGGAATGATCTATTTGGATGCTTATCCTTTTGGTTTCATTCGTGTTTCATAATTTGTCCTCATTAGATTCCATTGCTTTCGAGCAGGGTGACATGGTTGTTTCCAACAGGAATAAAGCTTCTGCGTCCCAATCGAACTCGAATGATCTTAGACTTGTTTGTGCTGAGCCTGAGCCTTTAAAGAGTAGTATTGAAGAATCTGCAGATGATCCTTCAGATAGAGAAGAGGGCAGTGAAATTTCAAATGAAGAAGAGAGTTCTGATGGTGAACAAATAGGGGATGAGATTCTTTCTGCAACAATGGTTGGTGAAGGTCACAAAGAGGAGCAAATTGCAAATCAAGTGAATGATGAGGAAAAGGATCCTGCCAATGAGATGAATGAGGACAGAGCTGAGGATGGTTCTCCTAGACATTCAATGGAGGTTTCAGAAGAGGTGAGTGATTGTGTTGTCGCAACTAGTGTCGCAGAGAATCAAGGAAAGGTAGACGATGTGCCGGAGGAAGACAAAGAACAGATGCAGGATGGGAAAGGTGTAGAAGCTGGGGCAGAATCTAGGACCTCAGATATGGCTGCAGAAGGTAACATTGACAATAATGAAGGGTCGTCTGCATATGGCAACAGAATCACGGAGGCAAATTTGGGGGAAAATATGCAAACTGAAGAAGCCAATAAAGTGAAAGCGGAGGAGCTAGTCACTCCTAAAGACAATGAAAAGTCAGAATCTAAAGGTGAAGATTCCAATACTGCCAATGATACGAAGCCAGGCATTCAAAAAGTTGCTAGACCTCGGAGGAAGGTCTTAAAGAAGAAAGTGGTGAAGAAGGTGGTGGTACGGGATAATGTAGCTCCTGTGGAGGAACCTAAGTTGCAGTCTTCCGTGAGAGACGAAGCATCCAACGAGATAGACAAAGGTAAAGGAACTGAAGAAGAAATGAAGACATCGGAGGTCTCTGCCGGAAAGAACATGATTGCTAACGAAGGTTCTTCAGCATCTGAACGTAATATGTCAGAGGAACAATTGGCAGATAATATTAAAAATGAAGAAGCCAATAAGATGTCTGCTGAGGTACCAATGGCCACTCCTGCAGATAATGACAAAATAGAATCTGCAGGCGACGATGCGAAAGTTGTTGATAACAAATCTGTTACTGATGGAGTTGGTAGGCCTAAGAGGAAGGTTGTAAAGAAAAAGGTGGTAAAGAAGAAGACAACGGTACAGAATGATGCAACTCTCATAGATGAAACAAAGTTGCAGTCGGGCAATGGAGACAAAGCAGAGACAAATGAGATGTTAAAGAATGAAGACAAGGGAGTCCTACGAGACAATGAAAACACCGAAGTAACAGGTGACCTTGCTAATAATGTCAAAGCAGAGACTGAAAAGGCTAATGGACCCAAGGGGACAGTATCAAAGAAACAAGAAGTTAACAAGGTGGTACAGGGTAACGCTGTTGCTTCTGTGAGTGAACCTAAGGCACAGATTTCAACTGATAATAATGCATCAGGAAAGGAAAATGAGACAGACAAAGCGAAAGATGGACAGATTGAAGAGAAGTCTGAGGAGAAACCTGCTGTTCCTGTTAACAAGAAACGGAAGAGAGTCAAAAGAAGGAAGGTTCCGAAGGCCCATGCTGATGCAGCTATTACATCCGGTGAACGAAAACCCGAAGTCACCAACAATGAAGCTGGGAGTAAAGAGAACAAGGAAACCGATGGGAAAAATGCAAAGGCAAAAGGTGTTGCAAAGCCTGAGGATAAGGCAAGTGACTCAAAGAACAGGCAAAAGAAAAAGGTTACGAGAGATGACAGACAGAAAGCGATTGCTGGTGGTAGGAATGCCCCTGGACCATCTGAAAAGGGTAAATCCTCAAAGAAAGTTGATGGCATGGGGATGGTATTCATGTGCAGTTCAGAGACAAAGATGGATTGTTATCGTTACAAAGTTTTAGGGCTACCTGCTGGCAAGAAAGATATCGTGTCGAAGATTTACAAAGGCATGAGGCTTTTCTTGTTTGATGTTGATCTAAGAATGATGTACGGGATCTACAAGGCTGCTGAACCTGGGGGTTATAATATTGAACCCAGGGCATTCAAATCACAATTTCCCGCACAGGTTAGTCTGAGGATTTCAACTTCTATTTTGCTGATGACAATGAAGAATGCAAAAAAAGGCCCCAAGTTAAGAATTTAGGAGATGGTCTAACATGCAGAAGCTTTTATATTTAGATATTTTTAGTGATTTTTTTTTTTTTTTTTGGTGTTTGTTTATATACATGGAAGACCTTGTGTGTTGCCTTCCTTCCTCAGTTTTCCCCCAGCTCTTCCCCTTCTTTCTTCTGTTCTCTCACTTCTGTTTTCTTCTCTCTTGATCCAATCTCTTGCCTTTTCTGCTTTAGTAGTCCTTCCCTTTCTCTATTCTTAATCAATTTGGTACTGCCCTTCATCTGTGTTCGGGATAGTGATAGAGATGTTAGGGTCACAGGGAGGAGGAAGAGTTTGAGACTGAATTTCAAGGAAAATGGGTTAAAATTGAGGTTTGAAATTGACATGACCCTTTCCTGAAGGTTTGGACTTCAGGATAAGTGTGTCTGTACAGTTTCAGTTTTCCTTCCATCTAACGGCTTACATTGCCAAACTGCAGGACAGAAGATTGGAAAAGGACCTGTTTAGTACTAAGTACTTCTATGCAGTTTCAATTTCCCTTCCATGCAATGGTTCATGCTGCCAAATTGTGAAATGAATGGCTGGAAAATGGACCATTGTCAAATTATTCAGGTTAATAATAAGCACTCCCTGTGAGGGTATTGGTAGCATGAGCCAAAAAGGATTAATTTGCTGGGGGTTTTAAGGGGGTGTTGATCCACATATGCTTGTGATTTAAGGTCTGGTTGTGGTTTTCACTCGAGCCCCGAAGGCAGAATGGATAGCTGTCTGGTACTAAAGGAATAGTTCATTCTGGGGGCAGTGATCAAGTGGAAGTGTCTTCTTGTTTACTTGCATATCCTTTCTTCCTATTGTAAATGTTTGGGTTTCTTGTACCTTCTTTTTCTTGTTTTTGTTGTGACTTTTGTTCCTTGCATTTTTCTTCTATTGTTTTTTTGAGTTTGCTGTTCGGTAGTATCACTCTGAGGAGGTGCAACATTTCATGAACTGCTGGCCTGAATCGCCCATCATGCCTCTGTACTGTGGAACCAAACCTTGCCTAATTCCCATACCCATCTAGAGAGTGCAACCTCGTAGCATGTTTATTTGCACTTATAAGGTGTTTATTGAAACTTTGGATTTTGGTTACTTTAATGAATGGATTGAACTGTGCTTCTGACAGGTTCGCTTCACTGTAATGAAAGATTGTCTGCCCTTGGTGGAGGAGAAATTCAGATCTGTCATAAAAGATAACTACTTCACAAAAAACAAGTTCAATGGCCAGCTTACCAATGAACAGGTTTTTAGTTTATTTTTCATTTGTTGTATTGACTGTCTTAGTGTCTTTTGGTTTCCATGCACTAGATGCTTCGAATTTGTCATTAGGCTGAAATTTTCACTATCGAAAAACACTCAGCTTCTTTGGTGTTTAGGTGCACTCCCTTGGCCAACCCTGCCACCCAGCTTTGAATCCGAGGACAAAACAGATTTGATGCTTTGTACACTAAAAAAATCCCAGGCCTTGTGCTTAGGCTTTTGTACTCTTACCCCTGGTTTCAGCAGTTTGTAGAATTTGTTGGTGATTACTCATGATATAGGGGCACACGCCGCAATGGTCTGTTTGCTTTTCTGTTTTTTAGAGGGGTAAATACGTCATTATGAACCCAACCCAACCCAAATTTACTCATTTACTCAGATTTTCAACATTCAACTTTTACCTAAACTGAGCAACCTTCACTCGACCTTACCTTTCCTTACCCCTCGAACGAGCAGACCGGAACAAAACAAGAAAGTGTCAAAATTTTGACCTTGTCTGCAACAAACAGGTGAAGAATCTGTGCAAACTCTTCATCGAAGCCAGCCGGGACTCTGGTTTCAACCCAGTTTCCCCCCCTTCCCCTTCCCGCAAGGAGAGGAGGAAGAGAAAGCGAGTCGAAGAAGCCATAAGGGCAAGATCTGATGGCAGGCGAAAAGCCAGCCGTGTTGATGATTCTCGAGAAGCAAGACGTCGAGAAGCGAGACATGTTTCACCAGATAGGCGCAGCAGGAGGCGCGAGTCCTACGAAGAATTAAGGCGGTCTCCCATACTCCTCGATGACAGGTATCATCATCGAGATCTTCATCGCCCGGTTGTATATGAGAGAGAAGTCTACCGCCCACCACCACCTGCACTGCCCCGAACCATATACCACCTCGAGCCTCGAACTTCCGCGTACTCGTATGACTATGAGGAAGCTACCAGAGCGGACATCGAGGTCTATAGGCGGGACCCGGCCCTGGATCATCGGCGGCTAGAACTCCACGGCTCACGGGACTGGGACCGACCCGCCATCGCTGCCGCACCCAGTAGTCTTGACCCGTACGCCCCGTATCGGGAAACTGCCCGTGCCTACCGGGAGCCTGAGCCCACTGTTCGTGCCTACCGGGAGGCTGAGCCAACTGTTCGTGCCTATCGGGAGCCTGAGCCTGTGTACGAGACGGGTTCAAGGCGTGACATTTACGAGAGTGTAAGTTTACGGCCGGCTGAGTATTACGGGGCGGCTGATTACCCGGCCCCGCTGCCCCCGTACCGCAGGTACTGAGCAATTGTACTTGAAAAGAAATCTAAGTGTAGGATTCTGTTTCTGTATCCTGGAATTATAGCTGTATTTATCAAGCAGGTGGCTAACTTTCCTAAAATGAGAACTGAGCACCAGTTGAGAACTCCCTGGATTGTAGGAAATCTGTGTATGTTTATTTGTTTTTATGCTCAACAGTGGCATTTGACATTATTTGGTCTTTGAGCGAGCCTTTACTGGAGGGAGCGCTGGGACTGTACACCTGTCAATTCGGGCGGGTCGGGTTGGGTTCGGTTACGGTATGCCCCATATTCCGGGGTTATGTTAGGTTTGAAAAAGTGGGTCGGTTTCGGGTCAGCTTTTGATAGGCCCAGTTGGGAGTATTGCTTTTCTTTTCTAGGTTGTGAGATTTTGTTGATCTTATCAATGAAGGTTGGTTGGATAGTACATGGGGTTTACTTTTCAGGGGTGTAGGAAGGTTGGGTTAGGGTTAAAGTAAGGATTTGATAAATTCATGTTTAAGTTGAAAACGATAAATCAATTTTGGTTGGATTAGTTAAGAGGAGTATTATCTTTTCTGAAAATAATTGAGCGTCATAGTACATTGTTGTGGGTCAATAGTTCACACAAATAGTTATGGGCTGAATATCTTGGAACAAATTAATTCTTGTAGCTTTCCATTGTAGCCTTGTAGGATAAATTATTGGGCCTGTAGGGTTGTGGGCTCATTGAGCTGAATACAAACTTTAAAATGGTCTTTATTTGGGAAGAATAATGCGCTATCTCTGTTCTATTTAATTCTTTGACCATTGCCTAAGAATGTAGCTCAATTGACATGAGAATAGGAGGTTTACCATCCTTTTCAAGATTTAAATTTTAGTGGCTATTATTCCTTGGTGAGAATTGTTAGTAATTTTGGGGGCTCCTTGGCGGCTTTAGACTAAACGTCGGGACTAGTTTAGTGTTGTTGTACCCCTTCTCCCACCCGCTAGTTTATAGAGTTTACTTATAGAACGGGTTTAATGGATGGGCTAATGTGCCCTTTATGTAAACTTGAATAAAAATTACAAGATTTAACATTATAAAAAAAAAAACTAACTATAATATTTTATAAGACAATGCTGCTAGGCTTCGTTCTTTTATGTGGTAGGTTGCGGGGTAATACTACACCACACCATAATCATTATTAATATATCTTCTCATTTTTCTCTTTCTTCATTTTTCTCCTCTACTTTTCATATTTTTTTTTTCTTTTTACCTACCCGATTTACCATAACTCACCATTATTTTTCAAATTTCACCGCACCGCATGATTACCCCACCGTACCAACCATATAAAGGAATGGAACATTGTGTTAAAAAAAAATGCTCTTCTTGTTTTGCTTTTTCTTCCCCCCTTGTGAAAACACTATTTTTAAGGGAGAGTGGACTCAGTGGAAGGTGTAATAATTATTTAGTTTTGAGCTTGTACCACTCTGTGAAAAAGATTCTACTTCCATTTAGCTACATACAAATACAATGTGTCTGGATTTCCAATGCTTTTCCAACCTTACTTTTACCGTATTCTAAAAAGAGTGCAAATTGGTTAGAGTGGAAATGATGAACAAAAAAATTAGTGCAAATGCTTCAAAGTCCAAAGGGTGAAAAAAAAATGAAGAACAAAAGCAAGATAGTGCCCATGCATTCACACCTCATTGAAAAGTTAGACAAGAATTATTCTTATAACTTGACTCAAAAACCACCGCTCTTTAGAAAAATTAAAGGAATACATTGTTTGTCTTAATACTTTACTTATCGTTTGCCTCATGGAATAAATGCTTCACAATTTTATTTAATTTCTAGCAAAATTCGACGTTTATTTTAGTATACATAATTATTCTAAACTTCTCTTTGTAAAGTTTGTCAAGTTAAATCATAGCTTATAATATACATATGTGACGACTCACCATTTTATGGACAAACATGATATTTGTGCGAAAGTTACTTCGTTTATTCTTTACTTTGAGATAGATTTGATAGAGTCGGTTGATGAGAACAAAATCGTAAATATGATTTGATAGGTAGCCAACCGTAGTATTTCCTCACTAATTTTTGGGTTCCTTAGAATAAATTCCCACAATCTCAAAACAAATGCTTGCAACACTCATCAGAAGACATCTTTTTGCATATCTATCTCTTTTGAATTGAATGTGAAACGAATTTTTGCTTGCCAAGTTCTTGCAATTTGATCAACAAAGAGCATTTAATGGAGGAATACGTAAGCTATTTGTGGTGGGAATTGATAAGATGTGTCCTTTTGTGCTTGTGGTGTGTGCCTTAGAGTTTGTTACATCCCTTATCAAAAAAAATTTCTACCCAACATAATAATAAATGAATTAAAAATTCGTGTTTAAAATGATATAAATTCCAATTTAACATAAGTTCTTTCCTTTCAATTATTAATATAAAAAGTAGTTGAAGATTAACCAACCGAAAAATCAACCATCGCTATAGAAATTAATTAAGAAGCTCAATGACATTCTTTTTTTAATATTTCATCTTCAATATCTCTTCAAAATAGTTCAAGATGCCTTCTTTGTTTTGAATTTTCAAGAAGCCCATAGAGTTCTCAAACTCAATTGTTTTGCAAGCCTCATAAAAAATGTTATTAGAGCTCGATTGAAATGATTTGGAGCGGCGTAGTCCTTCAATTCTTCTCTTAGTGACCTCAAACCTATCATTAGCCAGTTATCTCATGTCTGCTTGTGTTAGTGACATCTCCATGGTTGATAGAGGGGTGCTCATCTTGAACAGGAATTATAGGATTCATGTATTTAATTTTCCACCTCATCCGAATAAGATGGATCATTAATACACTCAAAAGACAGGACTTCTTACCAATAAATTTAGGGGGCTGCCTTGTGCATAACTTGGATATGTTATAACCCTGCTTTCATCAGAGGTTAGACTTGGATCATCCGCAAAGAAACCAGGACCAGACAAGGTATCCTTATCAGCACTCTAATTCACAAAGCTATCAGCTAATGGAATCCAAGACAATGGAGGAGGCAATTTTAGTATTAGGGCTCCACCTCTCGGGAGGTTGGGGAGGGGACTTTGAACCATATCCTTTAATCAAATTTTGCCCCATGAGACCTCCGAATTAAACCTTTCACATGTCCACTATTGAGAGCTTTGATTGCCTTCTCCACATCCTCCTTCTTAGCAAATCGAACAAAACGAAACACTTTTCAGGATTCCTATAGAGCTTCCCTGGAATATAAATGTTCACAATACTCCCACAATTAGCAAACAAAAGCTTTATAATAGATAGCTCTAAATTACGGGTGAATCATCAACAAAAATCGAGAAGGATTTGGGTCTAGAGGAGTTTTTATGTGGGTTCAACTGATGCCTAGAAGTCTTTGAATGAAAAAAATTATTGTTGTGCACGGGCAAGGCCACTACAGAGATTACAAGGTGAGGAGAGATCGAATTACGAAAAAATAGAGAGCACAAAGGCTTCAATTCTTGCAACACACACAAAAGTTCTCTAGCTTTGTCAAACAATACCATGGAAGCACAACCATTATTACCACCATCTATAACCAAGGAAGAAATCAAATTGACTAGGTTTCAGCAAATTTCAAAATATCTAGTCGTTACCTTCATAACATTTACAACATTCATATTGGGGTAAAAGCCACAACACAACTTGCTAAAAAATGAAACTAAATGAGACACGGACGGCGAGAAGTAAAAGAACCTTACTCATGCCTTAGAAATTGAGCATACTTCGCACCCTAATGATGACATCCAAGGCACCGCTTAGGCTCTGTTCTTTTATGCGGCTGGCTGGCTGCGGTGCCACACCGTATCGCAATCTGCCATATTCCATCACAATCCACTACAATCTACCACAATCTACTTTTCTAATTTAATTTATCTTTTTTATTAAAAGTTAAACTTTCCACAATCCACCACAACTTTTTCAAATCCACCACAATTCCACCACACTGCACCGTATCACATTGTAGTCAGCTTTATAAAAGAACGGGGTCTTATTTAGTTATATATTTATCATGACTTATGCTATAATTTTAGAGCTCATCCTTATTTGAAAATTGTAAAAATGATATGAAAAGAAGATTCATGCAAGCCAAAGGTAACAAATTTGAAAAGAGAAAGGAGGAGAATTGTATTGTACTCACCACATTTGTCATTATTTTAGGGGAGAGCAATATAATAAAAGATAAAACAACTCTAATGAAAACATTTCATACATCAAGGATAGTTGATTAGGATTAGTTGAATTATACTCATCTCTTCTCATCCTTGCTCCAATCTATAAGTTTAAAAGTTCATCACCAAAACACATAAAATAAATAATAATAATAATATTATGAAGCTCTCCCCAAAAAGGGGAAAAGATTAAAGATCCTTTTCTTTTAGGACAAAGAGCAGAAAGAGCAGTTATGGTAGTTATGGTTGTTGGAATAATGCATGCTTGGTCCTCATTTCAGTCATTTGTTAAAGCTTAAACTTGGAGCAACCAAGTTTTGGAATCTTTGGAGATATTGAAAAAGCTCCAAAAGTACTTGCTTTGTTAAATCTTTCACGCAAGAAAAAAAAAAAGAACCTAAAGAAGATTGGGAGAAAAAAAGACAAGAAAAATTAGTAGATATGATTCCATGTTTACTTGCATGAGAAACTTCGTAGATTTTTTAATATTGCGTAACATTCAAACATCAGATTTTCTTCTGGGTTATGTGGTAGGCATGCAAGTACTAGGGTATCTTTTTGGCCCTGTTTGTCATTAATCACCAGTTGTAGTTGTTAGGCATTGATAACTTTTTGACAATTGTTGACTTTAAATTGTCATATGAAAAGTGTTGGATAAAGTAGTTTTTTGTGAAAAACTACATCAAAAAGCTTCGTCAACTAGCTTTTTGAAAACTAGTTTTTAAGGTTCAAAAAGCTAATATAAAAAACTACTCACCAAACACCTCAAGTAGCTTTTTAATCTTGGTCAAAAAGCTAAAAACTATCAAAAAAACTAGATAGCCAAACACCCCCGTTGTCGTCTTTGAATTTTCTAAAATCAAAATACAACAATTTGTATTTCGGTGGATTGTAGACAACAATTCTCAGATAATTTGCATATACCCCATCAGGTTTATAACATTTATAAATTCATTTTTGAAGTTTTTAAGTTAATATTTACATATCCTAAACTTTTGAACCAATTTCATTTCGCTATTTTTCCATTGAATATGTGATTTATAATGAAATGTTTTTGCTGAAACAACGATAATTTAGCAATCACATTTCATCACAAATCACATATTCATAAAAAAATTGCTAAATTTACCGGAAAAATAGCTAAATAAATTTGGTTCAAAAGCTTAGAATTGGTACATATTAACTCAAAAATGTTATTGTTGAATTTATAAACATCATGAACTTGAAAAGGGATACATACAAAATTTTCACAATTCTTTCTTATGAAATCACTCATGATAGATTGTACGTATGCTTTTGACATTTTTACTATGAGTAATCTATACTTCACTAAACAAATTAATCATGAGAATGAGTATAATATATATAGGTCATTTCAATTCCTCTATAAAGAAAAACATATTACAAGAGAGAATCAAAACCTAATTTTCCTAAGGAGAACCAATCATCCTAATTAGTAATTACTAGACTACCTCAAAGGGGTGTTAAAAAAAAATATACAAGACATGCATTGAAGTTTTAATTTGGATTTTCCTTTTCTTTTTATGAGGAATTGTGGACCAAAGGTCCAAACCAAGAAGAGTAGATGAGATTATTTTGGTTGAAATAATGGTCCCTTCTCATCTTCTTGAACGAATGCTTTTGGTTTAAAGAACTATACCACTAACAAGTAACAAGGTTTGGTGATATCTTTTATGATTGCTACACATATCCGTCCACTTGTATACTTATTTTTTAGTCAATATTTTGTACTTATTTTCCTTCACTTTCTCCCCTCAAATGTTGTTATCATCGAATTTTATGAGATCAGATGATGCAAATATTACATCGAATTAATTTAATGAAATAGATTATATATATTTATGGATGTTAAAAATTGAGTGTTTTTATAAGGTATAACGTACAATGTTATTAACTTATTGATGACTATGTATAGTTTATGCTTATATTCAAATGAAACATTTTACGTGATTTACGAAAGGTGTAGTTAACTTATTCACTTTCATATCATTTTGCAGTAGGATTAGACAATAGAAATATTAGTTTATTTTTTTAAAATAAAAAAAAAACTAAAATGATAAAGTTGAATTGGTGGAACATTCAAGGGCTTGTTTTTATCTTTTCATTCTTATATATACTTTTGAAGGATACCCCTTATGGTGCTGGTACATTATCAGCCAATTTGCCCATTTGCTATATATCTTGTCATGCATTAATTTGTACCATGTACATATCAAGCTCAAATTCAAACCGACTTTTTCACATCAATGGAATTGGACATTCAGGACACATTTATTCAAGATATCTCAAATGGATATTGATATCCAATCTTGGTTGATGATTTATTTAGGACCAAAATTTGACATTTTGTGACAAAATAAGTCTTCGTTTAGTAACTAAATATGATTAAGAAATAATATAAATTAAGTGTTTTTAATATATAGAGAATAGATCAAAGCGTAGGCGCTATATGGGCAGCTTCGATGGACGTCAAGTATTATTTTCACGGCATCAAATATCCAACGATGTTCACCATTCATATTTGATGTCGTGAAAATAATCTTGATGTCCGCGAAATCTTTGATCTTTCGCGTCGCTTATATAAGGCATCACGCCATGTGATCCATTCCCTAATATATACTATTATCTCTTTATAAACACTTGCAGTAAATTTACCTACAAAAGCAATTTTAGAATAGTGAGAGCATAAACCCTTTGCTTTGATTATTAGTACTACTGTACTTGGACTTGGATACGAACCATAAAATACATACATATATATATATATATATATTTGTCATGATTATTTCGAAAAGAATCACTAGTTCTAGAAGTTTAACAAAACATACAAATTGATCGTTGATGAATACACATGCATGTGATCAAAATGCCAGCTAACATGAAGTGAATAGATTCAAAAAAATTGCTAAATAAATTGAACATTTGAGATATTTAATGGTAAGAAAACAATTTGTCAACATCAAACTATTGAGAGATGTTCACGAAGAATCCAAATTTTGTAGATAAGAAAATTGGCAAGTAAGATTTGTAAGCTAAGCCTAAAAGGAAGCTGACTTGCTAAAAGTAAAAAAGAAGATAAGTTCTACACTTCTACTATGTTTTGTGAGAGATAAAGAGTCATTGGGAATAGAGGGGGAAGAAAACCCTAATTTTTGTTTTGTTTTGGGAAATTTCTGCTTACCCTTTTACTTATCAACTAATCAAGCTTTTTCTAATCAAACTAATTACTTTGGTAATTTAAAAAAACTAATTACTTTGCAATGCTTCATAAAAATAATAATGATCAAAACTGACACAAACAAATTAGAATCCAATGTAATGAAGATATCGTTATGTTTAGAATATAAAAACATCATTATTCAACCGCCAACTTAAGTTTTGATTTGTTGAGACGGTTTGTACAACATCAAAGTCAGATTGTGTGAGAGGTCGGGTTCGTTAAAGTCTTAGCAACCTTCGAATTTATTTGCACTATGTTAAAGGGGCATTTACAACATTTACACTTCAAAATCAAAGGATATTCACACGAAGAGTATGGGTGTTACGTTAAACCAACTCGATCGGTATATTTGCCACTTCCCCACTAGTCCCCTATCTAAGGCGTAACCACCAGCGAACTTATAAGGCCGAGGAGGTGAAAGGTAAGCATCAAACTTTCCATGACAAGTATAGTCTATTAACTCATAATTTCTGCAGTGAACTTTGGTGGACAACATGAAAGATGCGCATGGTTTTCAACTTAGCTACCACGGTTCTGGGTTTTAATGTTGTCTAATTAGGTCAAATTTCGGACCCTATTTAATAATATTTCCGTTCCAAATGTGGCTAAACGGAAATTTGGATTTTGATTTGAAGTATTCCCTTTTTTTCATTTTATTTGTCACCTCAATACTTTAAATTTGAATATGTACAATAATCTATTTTTTTAAATACTATCAATGTATCTATGATAAAAATATAACAATAGATATAATTTATAATTCTAGTAAAATATTATATAAAGAATGATTAATAATAAAAAAGATAAAAATTATAAAATAAATAGTGGTAGATATAGAAAGAGGATTCCCAAGAACACACGAATTGACAAAGCATATGAGTAGTTATTATGTGAAACTAATAAACACATGGCATGTGATGTGGGGACTGCGTACAATCCAGGGTGACCTTACAACCAAGTTTTTTTGCCTACTTCATTTATTGACCATTGGAAATCATACTTGCTTCTTGTTCTTATTACTCCCTATAATTTTAGAATAAATTTTAACAATTTTATTTTTAGTAGTTCAATCTTTATTTTGTATCACTATTACCAATAGAAATTACAAAAGTCACTTTTTACTCAACGCCAAAACCAAAATAAATATTGCAAAATCTATCCCGGAGTGAGGTACAGAGAGGTCGATGAGTAGCTTGCAATCACTGATGGTAAAAGTGTTACTCAAAAAGCTTGATGAGTCGGTGAAATCAAAAGTTAAAATTCCAAACGACGCAATCAAATTTGAAGGCTTAGGGAAGGTTGCTATCAATACTTTTGATGGTAGTGTTAAACTTATTCGAGAGGTACAATATGTCTCATCTCTTGCATATAATCTTTTTATGTGTAGAGCAATGACTAAAATGTCGATTTGTTGCTGCTTTGATGATGATGATGCTTGTGTAATTCATGATAAAAGACGGGACAAAAATTCTTTACAGTTTAAATAATAAGAAAATATAATGTTTCTATGAAAGGAACAAGAGAAGTGATGGAATGTGATATATATTGAATGAATTCGGTACAAATGCAACAGCTACAACCGAGTATTTATACAGATCATAACCACCCCAGCAAACCTACCAAGAACAAGAAACGAAAGAAAAGGAAAAAAAAGAAAAAAAAATTACAATTTAATCCTAGCTCTAACTAACCCAGAAGCTCTGCTGTGTGCTGTTATATTTCTTCACACCCCCCCCCCCTTCAAGGTGGATTAGGGGTGAAATCGACTAATCCCAACCTTGAACTGAGCAAACTGTGCTGAGATTCTCCAAGAGGTTTAGTGAAGATATCTGCAATCTGGTTCAAAGTAGAAATATAGACAGTCTCAATGAGTCCTTGGATTTTGTCCCTAACATAGTGACAATCTATCCTGATGTGTTTTGTCTTCTCATGAAAGACAGGATTTGTTGCAATGTATTGTGCCGCCTTATTGTCACAGAACATTGTAATAGGTGTCTTAGGCTGAATATGGAAGTCTGACAAAATTTGATGTATCCATTCGATTTCTGAGGCTGAGGCAGACATTGCTCTATACTCAGCTTCTGCTGAATACTTGGAGACTGTCTTTTGCTTCTTTGTTTTCCAAGAGACTAAAGATGATCCAAAAAATACACAGTAACATGTCAAGGATCTGGCAGTGTATTGACATGCTCCCCAATCTGCATCCGTGTATGCTGTGACTTGAAAGGAGTTATCACTGTGATAAAATAATGCCTTGTTTACTGTCCCCTTCAAATACCTAAGAACATTATTAGCAGCATTAAGATGTAAGTCAGTAGGAGCTTGAATAAATTGAGACAAGTGTTGAACAACATAGCAAATATCAAGTCTTGTGAGAGTTAAATAAAGTAATCTTCCTATTGTTCGTCTATAAGGAAATGGATCTTTTAGAGGCTTCCCAAAATCTATTGACAATTTGAGTCCTTTTAGTAGAGGGAACCTTGCTGGCTTGACTGCAGTCATTCCTGCATCAGTCAAAAGATCGATTATAAATTTTCTCTGATTCAGTAAGGTTCCTTCCTTTGATCTAGCAATCTCAATCCCAAGAAAAAATCTTGCTTGTCCTAAATCTTTAATGGTGAAGACTGTATGCAGAGAGGCCTTTAAATCTGAAGTCCCTGCAAGATCATCTCCTATAATTAATAAATCATCAACATAAACCAAAACATATATGTATTCTGCTAAGTTCGATTTAGAAAAGAGAGAATAGTCATTCCTTGATTGCACAAAACCCCTTTTGCACAGAAATTTTGTTAGTTCCAAGTTCCATTGCCTGGAAGCCTGTTTCACGCCATATAAGGACCTTACTAGCTTGCAGACTTGACCTTGGGCAGCCTTGGTGTAACCTTGAGGAGGTTCCATGTATACCTCTTCATCAACGAATCCATGTAGAAAGGCATTGTTAATATCTAGCTGGAAAAGATCCCAATTCTTGGCTGTGGCAATGGCTATAAACAGCCTAATTGTGCTCAACTTGGCTACTGGGGAGAAAGTATGTGTATAGTCTATGTTCTTTTCTTGCAAAAAATCCTTTATCACTAACCTAGCTTTATATCTTTCTATTTCCCCATTGGGTTTAAATTTTACCTTATAGACCCATTTGGATGTTAGAGCCTTTTTTCCAGGTGGCAGGTTAGTGAGTTCCCATGTCCCATTGGTTTCTAATGCTACAAGTTCTTCCTTCATGGTTTCAACCCATTCAGGATGTTTTTTAGCTTCATAAAAAGACTTCGGCTCAGAAACATGAAAAGTTGCTATCAAAGCTGTGACATAATCTTCAGAAAGATGAGAGAAATCCTTTTGTTTAAACAAAGGATATTTTACATTAGCATTGAAGCTTTGAGATTGGGATGAAGATCTTCTTCCCTTAGGTTGAGCATAATCTTGAAGCCAATTGGGAACCTTTTTTACACGAGTGAATCTTCTAATATGGGGTGTTTCAGTACCATTTGATGACATAAGCTCTGAATTCAGAGAGCTGTCATGTTGATTTTTCAGGTTGCTCTTCATCAGCATGTAAATCTGTTTCATTATTGTCAGAAAATTCAGGGTGGTTTTGTGCATCCTCATTATCATTTGCAGTAGTATTCAGATTTTGATAATCACTTGTTTGATTAAGGTTATCAGTAGTGTGTGGCAAAGGATTGTTAGGCCAGGTGCTGGTTTCAGATTCATCTGAATTATCAAAATGATCCTGAAAGGGAAATCTATCTTCACAAAACAAGACATCTCTACTGTGAAAGACTTTGTGATTGTTTATGTCATATAGTTTATATCCTTTTAGACCAAAGGTATATCCCAATAAAAAGCATTTGGTGGCTCTAGAATCAAATTTGTCTTTATTATTGAGGTTTACAACATAGCATAGACAACCAATGATTCTAAGATTGCTAAGGTCAGGAGTATGTTTAAAGAGGATCTCATAAGGTGTTTTCCAATCAAGAACTGCGATAGGAAGCTTATTAATTATGTGAGTAGCAGCAAGCACACATTCTCCCCAAAATTTCTTAGGTAACCCAACATGAAATCTTAAGGCCCGAGCAGTATCTAAAAGATGCCTATGTTTCCTTTCTACTCTCCCATTCTCCTGAGGGGTATAGGAATAGTTCTTTGATGTATGATTCCAAGGTTAGCAAACAAAGTTGCACAAGAATTATTAACGAATTCTGATCCATTGTCAGTTCTAACAGTAGTAACTTTAGTTTTGAACTGAGTAGATATCATGTTAAAAAACTGAGAAAGAGTAGAATGAACATCAGACTTATTACTCAACAACTGTGTCCAGGTATTCCTTGAATGGTCATCAACAATAGTAATAAAATATTTTGAACCATCAATATTTGGAATTTTGTAAAGTCCCCAAAGATCTATATGCAGCATAGAAAAATTTTCAGTAGCCCTAGAAAGACTTCTATCAAAACGAATTCTATGTGCTTTTGCTTGTATGCAAATTTCACAATGAAAATTATCAATTCTTTTGCATTCTGTAATGTGCTGAAGTTTGGACATAGAAGTATGCCCCAATCTATCATGTAATAATTGCAAAAAAGAATCATGTTTATTGACATTATTTAAAGCGGAAGAAGAAGCAAAACTAGTAGCTTGATGAGTTGATCTTGGTTTGAGCTGGAGAAGACCATCTGAAGGTGAAATAGAGATGAGTGTTTCTTTAGTTGTAAGGTCCTGGAAATAACAAATGTCAGGATATATATGAATACAAAGGCCTAGATCCCTAACAAGTTTCAAGACAGAAAGTAAGTTGAATTTAAATTCAGGAACATACAAAACACCCTTTAGCTTGATCTTGTCATTTAAAGTGATATTTCCAGCATTCGCAAAGGTTTGATCAGTAGAACCTTTGTTCTTGTTCAGCTTTGACAACTCTTGAGCAAGGGCATGGATTAGGTCTGCATCAAACTTGGGCTGGCTTGTACTTGTCAATTGTTGCTGCTGTTGAACCAAGCTATCTTCAAGAGGAGTGTTATGAAGGTCATTTGTACTTATGTTTGCAGCAATCTTCAATTGTCTCTTGTTGCCCTTTGGCCCCTTCTCCCAGTCAGGATATCCATGTAATTGAAAGCATTGATCTATGTCATGGCCTGTCTTCTTGCAGTGGTCACAAAATTTCTTTGCCTTAGAATCCTTTTTGGCCTTAGAATTTTGTGCAAGAAAGGATTGGACAGTTTCTTTATTGGCTATACTTGCAGCAAAATCTCTATTTTGTCCAAAACTGCTGGTAATTTGTCTTTGCTTCTCCACTTGTTGCACCATATTGTATACTTTGTTTAATGAAGGTAGAGGATCAAGAAGAAGGATCTGACTTCGAATGCCATCATATTCCTCATTTTAATGCAAGAGAAACTGAAGCAATCTTCTTCTTTGATCTCCTTCTACAATCTGCTTGATTGATGGACAAGTTTCTTTGGAAGTACATACAGCTGTTTCAGAAACATCAGCTAATTCATCCCAAATCCTTTTGAGTTTTGTGAAGTACACAGCAATGGAATCATTGTTTTGATAAAGATCAGTAAGCTCCTTTTCAAGATGATAGATTAATGGACCATTAGATTGTCCAAATGTTTCTGTGAGATCTTTCCACAGATTGTGAGCAGAGTCTACATATGTAAAAGAATCAGATAGATCAGGCAACATGGCGTTTAGAATCCAACTTACCACTATGCTATCAACCTTGATCCATTTCTCATAATTGGGTGAACCAAGGGCTGACTTGGAGCACTTCCCATAGATAAATCCCATCTCCGCCTTGGTTTTAAGGGCTATTTTGACAGCCCTACTCCACTTTTGAAAGTTGGAGCCATTCACCTTCACGTTGGTTATAGGTATTCCAGGATGGTCAGCTGGATGTAGGTATAGGGGATCATTGTTGTATCCCTCTGAAACAGTTGAAGATGCCTCTCCTCCAGTGGCTCATTCTGACATTGTAATGAAAAACAGGCATAAGATAAAGAGATAGTAGGGAAGGGGAATTCACAAGTCCAACACCTGTTGCTCTGATACCATATGAAAGGAACAAGAGAAGTGGTGGAATGTGATATGTATTGAATGAATTCGGTGCAAATGCAGCAGCTACAACCGAATATTTATACAGATCATAACCACCCCAACAAACCTACCAAGAACAAGAAAAGAAAGAAAAGGAAAAAAAGAAAAAAAATTACAATTTAATCCTAGCTCTAACTAACCCAGAAGCTGTGCTGTGTGCTGTTATATTTCTTCACAACTTCCCCCTAATGTATTTACAAAAGAAAGAAGTTACGCTTTAATCACTAAAAAGAGTGGAATAGATGAGTTGTGGCATTTGATGTATGGTTATCTAAATATCAAAGGGCTACAACTATTAGGCAGCAAAAATATAGTGGTCGGGTTGCCTAAGATTAATATATTTCAGTTTTGTGAAGGGTGTGTCTATGGTAAGCTATAGATAAGGGCATGATTTGCCTTGATTTTTAGGGAGCTTTGATAGAAGATTAAGGAAGTTTTAGATTGAAATTGTATATATATTCCCCTATTTCTCTATTATGCTTGGTTCTTGTTGGTTTTGGTGAAAACTTGCAGATTTGGAAGCAAAACGCTAGTTTTTCCCATAGCTTTGACAAGACCAAGGGCTCCACGAACCTCCACCACGGATGTACAAGCCATGGAACAAGTTTCAGGAGCAACGGAGCGAAAACTAGCCAGACAGTGGCCACCACTGTCTGTCCGTGGTGGAGACCATAGACGTGGTGGTCCACTTTTGTGCGCGCCGCCGATTTTTTTTTTGGACAAAAATAAAAGAAAGAGAGTTATTCTGGGGGTTTGTTCATTATTCATCGAGAGAGAAAATTCCCAAGACTTTCATTGAACCCTCTTCCACATTCCATCAAGAATCATCATCAAATCAAACCACGAGAAGCAAAAGGATCGGAATTCAAGAAGAAATTAGCGGCATTCACGGAGGAAGTTCCACCCGGGATTGAAAGACTCAACGGAATCCTTTTCATAGTTCGTCCAATCCTTTTCATATTCCCTTTTGTTTTGAGGTTTGATTATCATGTTTGGAACGTATTTCATGCTTTCGATGACTATGAGTGAGTAGATTTTAGTTTTCTAGGGTTTTACAAACCAAAACAATAAAGTTTGATTAGATTTCATAGTTTGTGCTTGAATTCTGTTAGGATCGAAATTCAAATACAAGACATCTTGTAAGGTATTAAATCCATATTGAAGTGGATCTAATATTGCAGAAGAAGTGAACAAGATAATTAATTTAGGGATGTATGTAATGAGAAAAAATAAACAAGATCAATGTAATCGTGATGAAGACAAGATTTTTACATGGAAACCCAAATTGGGAAAAAAACCACGAGAAGCAAGATAAAATCCACTATAATGGAGAGAATACAAAGGGTATCCCAAACGTCTATATAACACAACGAGATCAATAAGGAAAGATCTCAAACAGTTATAGCACAACGGGAATAGACATATCTCAAAGAAAGGGTAACGAGATATAAAGAGATTACAATCTCATTATAAAAACTCTCAAAGTGAAATAGAAAAAAGAGATCTCATAAGGGTGCCCTAGAGGTAGGGGTGTTCACGGGGCGGGTACCTGAACCGATTGGATAATTTTTCCGGGTACCCGAAAATTCGGGGCGGCCAAACCCTCGAACCGTATCCGTAACCGAAACTACCGGGTATCCGAAAGTTTCGGGGCGGATACCGGTTAACCAAAAAAATCGATTCATTATAATCATATGAGTTTTCAATTTTTATTTTTAATTTGTAATTATTAATTAACACTCCGGTAACAAAAAATGTTTCAAAATTGTTCTATAACTAGGCTAGCATGATCACAGGCACTGAGTTTCCATACGTTTTGAGTTTTTGGAGAATTTGGAATTGGAGCACTGAGCGCTAACATTAACGTAATTAGAGTTTTTTCCATATTAAAATTTGGGCCTTGACAGTAGATTAGAGATTGGAGAAAGATAGGCAAAAATAAAATCTAGACCTAAATGTTAAATTTAATTTCGGGTAATTCGAAAATTCAAAACGTCTAGGGTCGATCAGAATCGAAAATATTCGTGGTACCCGACCCGATTAAAATTGATTTTTTCGGGGCGGGTACCCTAAATTAGTGACCGGGTAGCGGGTTTTCGGATCGGGTTTTTCGGGGCGGTTATTTATGGACACCCCTACCTAGAGGCACATAATTTGGCCATACCAAATTAGGTTGAACAACCTAGCATTTATAGTAAACCCAAGTAGACGTAGAATAGTTTTCTAGTCGAACTCAACTGCTTACAGCCCTAGCAGTATCTTTAAGGAAAATAATTATTTATTTACAAACTTGAGTCTGAATGGAATTAGGACACGACCCAACAAATTCTTATTTTGAATCAGTAGAAGGTTGTGTTCTTCATGTTCATGAGTATTTGTAAGGTCTCGAATGCTTGTGATTTGAGATTAATCTGAGAAGTACTGAAAGGTGAATTAGAATAATCCGAGTACAAACTTTTCTACCTAATTTTGCTAAATTTGAGAAAAGACTAGTAAACTAGGGAATCACTTTGATAATCGGATAATTTGAGCCTTTCAACTTTGATTAACTTGAAAAGCATACAAAAGTTATTTGTAGGCTAATTAGAGTAATTCTATTAAGCATCGAAAGAGCCGTAGAATTCTTGTGGTTATCGATTCTTGATTCAATTGAAAGAATAATTACACGAACTAAGTTTTAATAGTCAAACTCGTTGCTAGGAAAGCAATTTCCTAGAAGATTTCTCCCCATTGATTAATCCTTAGATTTAATTCCTTGTCTTTACTAGTCTTAATTAGTCACTAAAAACATCCAAAACCTGATTAGCTTAGCAATCAAGTAGTGGACTAGTTCACTGCGTTGCTAGATTGAGTCCCTGTGTGATCGACCTTGACATACTACAACATACCCGTGCGCTTGTGGCCTTGTCATCAATGCAGACCTTCATTCCTTGTAGGAAAAAGATTGGAAAGCTACGGGCTGTTTGGAGTTAGTGCATATTGAATTGTGTCGACCAATGTGAACTAAGTCACTAGGAGGAAGTTTGCATTGTTTACTGTTTATTAGGGATGACAATCAAGTCCAAATCCGAAGCGAATCCAATTTGCTCCAATGAAAAAAATCTGAATCCGACTAAAAGAATCTGGATCCGATTAAGAAAAATCCGGCTCCGATTATAATTAGGGCGGGTATGGAGGTGATCACCTCCAATCGGATTAAGTCCGATTAAGTCTGATTATAGTAATTAATATAAATTTTTATTTTACAAAAATAAACAATTAGAAAACGGAGTTTTATTTCAACAAGTATGATATATTAATCGAAGGTAATCGGAGGTACAAGTAATCGGAGTCAGAGGAAATCATTTTACGAAAACGTATAAAAGCTAACTGGAGTCGAAGGTAATTGGAGGTAATCGGGTCAGATTTGGAGTTAGGTACCTTTGATTAAGTTCGAATTTAGAGGTCCACCCACCTCCCATTAATTGTATTTGGAGGTGACCTCCATCTTCGATTATTAATTGGAGCGAAGGTCGAGGTGGGTACCTTCGGTCCGCCTCCGACCCATAGTCATCTCTACTGTTTATTAATATTGACTTTAGTAGTATGAGTTGGGTATATTGCTTGAAATGCAAATAAGAAACAATTGGTTCTTTCAAGATATTCAAAGCATAGTAGAGAAGCAAAGTGGTCATTCTATAAAAGTTCTTCGCTTAGATAGATGCGGTGAATTCACTTAAAATGAATTTAAATATTTTTTATGAGGAGAATGGTATTCACAAGGATTTAACTACACCTTGAACGCCGTAGCAAAATGGAGTTGGTGAACGAAAAAATGGCACGGTGGTTGAAATGGCCCGAAGTATTGTGAATACAATGGGTCTTCTAAAGAAGTTTTCGGCAGAAGCAGTTGCCACAGTTGTGCACCTTTTGAATATTTCACTGACGAAAGCAGTTATGAATTAGACCCCATATAAAGCCTAGAAAGGCAAAAAGCCAAAGGTAGCCATTTATGTGTCTTTGGTTGTGTGGCATATGCTATAGTGCACTCACAACTACGCGGTAAGCTTGATGACAAGTCTAATAAAAAGGCATCAGTGTTGGGTATAGTATTCAAGCCCATAAACTGTACAATTTTGTGAATAGTAATGTGTTCATTGTGGTGGTTAGTAGGGATGTAATTTCGATGAAACTGCAGCTTAGAATTGGGGTGAAAACAAGCACAACACGGTACATTTGTTGATGATGTTACAATTGATTCCACTGCTATAGATGAATCAATGGGTTTACAAGTTCTGCCAGATCATTTCCCCCAAGTTCTTCTACTGGTTCACCTGCTAGTTGTCCAAAAAATTACTAACAGGTTTACCTAATAAAGGGTCAACATCCAATGAGGAAGACTCTTCAGCTGTACATATTCCGTTAAGAAGGTCAATAAGGGGCAGGAAGCCAAATCCCAAGTATAGGCTCTTCTATTTTTGCTCTGTTTGTGTCAGATCCTTTGTATTATGAAGAAACTGTAACTAAATGTGAATGGCGAGAGTCAATGAAAGAAGATATGATTTCTAGTTTGAAAAATTTGACTTGGTATTTATAAACTTTGTCGGAAAGAAAAAATGTGATTGGCCTGAAATGGGGGTACCGTACCAAATACTATGTTGATTGTTCAATTCAGAAGCACAAAGCTCAGCTAGTCGCAAAAGGATATGTACAACAAGAAGGAGTTCATTTTAATGAGACCTTGTCACCAGTTGCTTGCTTTGAAACAATAAGGGTGTTTTTAACAGTAGCAACACAACTGGGGTTGCTTGTTTACCAATTTGCTGTCAAGTCTACATGAGGAACAAGTCTATGTTGCCTAGTCTAAAGGTTGTATTGTTGAAGAAGAAAAGGATAAAGTTTACAGACTGAGAAATGCTTTATATGGCCTTAAACAAGCTCCGCGCGCATGATATGGCAATATTGACTCATATTTCAGAGAAAACGGGTTCGAAAGGAGTCAGAATAAACTAACGCTCTATGTCCAGAAGCAAGTGTTCTCTTAAGGTTTATGCACATCCCATCAATTCATCATTTTGGGTTAACAAATTGGATTCTCAAATATATGGCGGGTACTATTGACTTAGGAATTCGATACTCAAAAGCATCTGATTTCCATCTATATGGTTTCTCTGATAGTGATTGGGTTTGATGTTTGGAAAATAGGAAGAGCACTTTAGGCCATGTCTTCTTCCTTGGATATGGTGCTATATCATGGAGCTCAATGAAGCAAGATATCGTAGCCTTATCATCACATGAAGCTGAATATGTTGTAGTTACAACTACTGGCTGTCAAGCTGCGTGACTACAAAGACTGTTGGCTAATTTTGGCCAAGTTCAGGAAGACACTACTGTGAGTTTATGAATTTTTGTGATCACAAAGCCACAATTGGCGTGACCAAGAATTTAAAATTTCACAGTAGGACCAAGCACATAGACATTTGATTTCAATAAATTCAAAATTTGGTTGCAAGTGAACAAGTTGTTGTGAGTTATTATAACAAAAACTAGCAGATTGTTGATGTTATGACGAAGTCGCTACCATATGTCAAGCACGACTACATAATGCTTCAGATGAAAGTAACAAGGTTCAAAGCAAGGGGGAGTGATGAAGACACACACCTTACAAATTAAAGGGAGGGCGATGGTATTGGGGGAGGGGGGATAGTGGCGAAGGCGTGACCAACTGCGAGTGGCGGCGGGTCATGCTGGGGTATGCTGCAATGAGAGAACGAAGAGGGGTGGAGGTTTTCGACATTCGGGAGTTTCTAGCTGAATAGAATTGATGGACAATTTTTTTATAAAGCCCAATGATCACTAAACTATCGGTGGTTAAAGGCTCTTTATCGGTCGTTGTACATCGACCGATAGGCATCTTTAGCGACTGATAAATTATCGGTCGCTAAATTCCGATCGCCCCAAAAAAATAACAACCGATAATTTATCGATCGTTGATATGGGTCGTTGTACCGTTGTTATGTTGTAGTGTTTACACTCTCTCACTCGACTACCTTAATCCTAGCCCTTCATATGCCCCCTATCAAATGTCGTGTCTTCCACTAAGCTGATGTGCTTCATATAAACTCTAATTACCTCCTTCATAGACTTCATAAGTCTACCACACTCACGAAGAAGTGAGAGAAGCATCGTCTTTTCACATCTTCGAACAAACGCATCAACACTCTTTTTGTGCACATGACCAAACCATCTTAGTCTACCTCACATAACTTATCCTCAATAGATGACACCACCAATTTATCGTGACACACATTGTTCCTAATTGTATCCAACTTGGTGAACCCGCAAATTCATCTATCCATCTTCATTTCAACATCATTTAACATTTAATAGTGTGCATATTTTTGTGGTACAACACTTTGAACCATACAATATTATTTATATGATTATCATACGATACGCATGACCTTTATATTTAACTAGACGATCCAAGCATTTGGCTCTGTTTGGCAACCAGCTGGTAGCTGGTAGCTGTTAGCTTGTAGTTGTTAGCTGATAGCTGTTTGGATTAGCTGATTGGGTTAGTTGATTGTAGGAAAAGTGTTTGGTAAACTAGCTTTTTGTGAAAAGCTACCTCAAAAAACTTCCTCAAGTAGATTTTTGAAAACTAGTTTATTGGATTCAAAAGGCTAATACGAAAAGTTTGTTACTAAACACCTCAAGTAATTTTTTCACCTTGGTCAAAAAGCTAACCGTGTCCAAAAGGCTACAAGCTACCTCAAAAAGCTTACAACCAAACACTCCCTTTATATTTTCCCCTTCACATATGTTATTCTTTTATTTTTATGAGATTACAAGATTACGTGATGGTTCATTATTAGTATTGCCTAGGAGATGTATTAATTAATTCTCACCTATTTAATTTCATGCTGAATTATTGTTTTTAGAATATAATCAATCCTAACAATTTGTTATGAAATGTCAAATCTGTCTCTCCATTTAACAAAGTTAGCGTTGAACCTCCCTCAAATACAACAATTATAAAGAAATTAATCATCGATTTTTCCTTATAAAAAATACTCCGTAGTTAACCTTTCTAATTAAATTGAGATATTGAATCAAAACTAAATTGAGATACAAAGTAAAATTAGCAACCACTCTTCAAGTTTACGGATAAGTGTAGGGTTGGCAATGAGCCAAGCCAGCTCGTGAGCCCTCTCGAACCAGCTCGGCGGGAAGCTCGATAAGCTCGGCTCGCAATAAGTTCGAGGCGGCTCGAGCTCGGGCTCGTCACATAAACAAGCCAAGCCGAGCCCAAGGAAGCTCGGCTCGTGAAGCTCGTAAGGCTCGTGAAAATGAAAAATTGGACGAAACATGTTGTGTTTGATAATACAATTTCCAAAATAAAATTACCTTATTCACATGAATTTAAATTTGTGCATTTGATACATCTTTTTTTATGTGTTATAAATCCACAATCATAAATTATTTTTATTATCGCTAAAAGATTACTTTATTTTATATCCTATAATTGTTATTTTGAATTAATTAATTTTCAATCTTATATCATTATTTGACTTTGTTATAAGTGCTTTTTTTAACTATTATTTATTTTAAGAGTTACTCTTTATTATCACTTTGTAGGTCAACAAAATGAATAACAATGAACAAGTATTGGCTCGAAAGCTCGTGAGGGCTCGCGAGCCTTGGCGAGCCAAGTCGTGAGCCTAACTTTTCAGGCTCGCCAAGCTCGCGAGCCGAGCCAATCTTGCAATGTAGCTCACGAGCCAAGCCTCGAGCATGTCAAGCTCGAGCTCGGCTCGGCTCATTGCCAGCCCTAGATAAGTGTCTTCCTCATGTTTTGTAATTAACTTATTAACAATTATTTGTTCTGTCACAATTTCTTTGTCATTCTAACTAATATGAGAAAACCAATGCACCTTAAAATCGAGATGAAGAATTTGAACATTACCTAAATAATCCCTAATATCTACTCTAATAATTGTTGGGATTGTAAAAAATAATAAATTTATTTATTAATTATGAGTACAAATAGAATTACAATCGTTGAAATTGTAAAAATGACAAACAAATTAGGACAAAGAAATTAGTTATTATGACAAACATTTTGGGACGGAGGTAACAATTAACATATTATACTCTCATCGTGTTTTTTTGCATTTTGAACCCCAAACTTTAGGGGTATTTATTTTATGGACCCTTGGTTTTCAATATTAATTCTTTAGACCCTAAAGTTTGTAGGTTAAATAAAAAATGATCTTAAAGTATGCGGGTCGAAGAAAAAGGACTATGTCTCATTCTTTGTTTTCCTCCTATGTTTGAATTTATCTCTCAATTGACGTCAAATTTCAGGACTATGGTTAAAACTGATATTGAAGCTATAATACACTTCTCTTATTCATGTTGGGGCTACATAGACCCATGAGTACAAGGGTTTAATTAACTCCAACATGAGTAAGTGAGGTTTACTATAACTTTAATATCAGTTTTAACCTTAGTCTTGAAGTTTGACACCAATTCAGAGAGACATTCAAACATGGAAAGAAAAAGAAAAACGGGAAACGGTCTTTTTTCAGCTCACAAACTTTAGGGTTCTTTTTGCAGCATACGGGTCCAAAAAATTAAAATTGAAAACCAATGATTCAGAAAATAAATACTCCTAAAATTCGGGGTCCAAAATGCAAAAAAAAAAAAAAAAAAAACCTACTCTCATCTAAATTTTGGTACTCATTAATAATAAGTCGAACATAGATCTTCAGGACTCAGGAGTGAGGTATGAGACAGCAACTATCAATTCAAGTGTTTGACAAATTTGATTCATCATCTTCCTAAGTGCTACATTTCTTTTAACGAACATGGCTTGTTGTTAGGTTGAGTGTGACCTATGCCACATTTGTGTGCATATGCATCTTTAATTTTAATCACAATCTAATTGGGCCATGCATATCTCCATTGATTTATGGACGCTTTTAATCAAAATGACACATTAAAGTAAGGAAGAAATTAATGAACACAGTTTCTCCCGGTTTAACTACTACCCTGTCTCAAATTATTTATCATTTTACCTAATTTTTTTTGGAAAATTGGAATCTATTACCTCCGTCCCTAAATAATTGTCCATTTGACTAAACTTTGACCGTTGATTACTCACAAACAATGAATTACAATATAAAATTAATATAATTATAATTTTTAGTACAATATCTTTCTAATAGTGATAATTTTATATTATAAGTCATTGCAATTTGTGAGTAATCAACGGTCAAAATTTAGTCAAATGGACAATTATTTAGGGATGGAGGTAGTAGTACTAAACTTTATGTCCATTTTGATCAAACAAACTAAACTAAACTTTTTGTTAATGACAAACTGTACTTAACATAATATTTTTCTTAGTGAACCTTCACCAATTTCCGGTTACCGGAAAAATGACATGGAGGCTTTTTTTGCTGATGTGGAGTGTTTTATAGGCAAAAAAAATAAAAGGAACATGAAGATGACTTCATCTTCCTTTCCTCCTTGTCAAGCTTGATTCTGAGCCTCACATTTTCTTCATCCAGATGCTCATAGTTTTGAATCCCATCTCTCATTCTCTGTAATTCATTTTTCATTCTTGTCACTTCAAACAACAGCTATTCAAGTCTTTCTTCCAACACATTGTTTATTTCAATAAGGTTCATTTCAATTAGTAAAAAAACATTCATATCATTTTTCTAGTAACAAGAAATTGGTTGAGGTTCACTAAGAAAAATATTATGTTAAGTACAGTTTGTCATTAGCAAAAAGTTAAGTTTGGTTTGTTAGATCAAAATGGACATAAAGTTTGGTTTATTAGATTCCAATTTTCCTTTGTTTGTCCCAAAATATTTGTCTAATTTACAATCCCAACAACTGTAATTCCTTTTCTACCCCTAATTAATAAATTCATTTATCACTTTTTACAATTCCAACAACTATTATCTTCAATTAAAGTAGGGGTAATTTAGGTAAATTACAAACTTTTTACCTCAATATCCAATATTTATTGGTCTTCTCAAGTTAGGTAAATGGACAAATATAATGGGATGGAAGTTTTTTTTTTTTTTTGAAAGAACATGATATTAATATTGATTAACTCGTTCCCAATCAATAATCGGTACAATGTGCTTGGGGCACACCCCAATCCAAACCTGTTCTAGACTGAACTTTGGCTAAAACATGGGCTACCATATTCCCATCATAATGGGATGGAGGTAGTATTTGATGTATGTATTGGGATTAGATGTAGCCTTTGATAATACAAAGTAAAAGTTATTACATCCATCCCTAAATTATTTGTCCTTAAAATTATTTTTACAAATCAAGAAACAAAGGAAATAGAACAAAAAAGTTTGTACATTGTTAAAATGTCTTTGAAAATGTCTTTAGAATGGTAAAAAGTTCATTTATTAGAGATAGAATATGTGCGATATTTATTAAATTTGTAAAAGTGATGTAATTGTTGTGGAAAGAACAATGAGATGGAATAAAGGAACCATGGAAGATGGGGGATCACTTGGGTGGCTAGGAGTCGAGGGCAAGCATGTCTCCCCTTAAGACTTATTCACTAGACCGTGAAAAGACTCAAGGGTAAAACCTAACTTCTTGTAAGCAAAGTTACAAGATTTCTCAAAGGACTCAAAGAGTTGCTGCAGTCAACACCTTAAGAATGTGTTGAATGCTCTCTAGAAAGGAAGAAGAGGATGGATGAGGGTGTGGATGAATGGTGAATTCATCTTCCTTATATAGGCAAACTTTGGAGTCATAAGGTGGTCAAACCTTCTAATTGCATGGGGCATAATCCAAGGGATTATGTTTGAATGATATTAATGAGAAATCATGACAGATTTCTCAGCAAATATCATCCAAGAACATGACCAAATTCATTTCAACACGGGGCATAAATCATGGGATTTGAAATTCAATCCCGACTGTGATCAACACGGATCGTGTCAGATCGACACGGTCCGTGTTGATCCAGTGCACGCTTTTCTTACTCTATGGACACCAACACGGGTTGTGTCATACTTAGCACGATCCGTGTTGGGTCCATTTCTCTTGTTAAGCTTGATTTCGACCTATCCGGTCGATCTTATGCTTATAACTTGTATTTTATGCCTCTTAACTCTTGAAATACTCCAACAGTAATTTGACAAATAAAAATAAATGAAAAAAATTAGATATATAGTTTGGCAAATAAGAAAAAGAGAGAGGTATATAGGATATAACAAATTTAAATTGGACAGCCAAGTTACTCTAAGTATAAATGAAATGTTTCCCATAGAATATATTGAAGAAATTCCATAAAAGTAAAGACGAAATTGATAAAACAGTCATCAACATATCAAAAATCATAAAATAGATATATAAACTGAAGATATAACAACACTTACACTCCATCTCTACTTTACTTGCATTACATTTTACTTATCTTTCTAAAGTACTTGACCTAAGTAATTTTCGACCATAATACAGGTGACAATGAAAAACTCCTTTTTTTGCCCTCTTATCATTTTTAATGGGGAAAATCCAGTAAATAATATAAGCATAATATAACCATTACCTAAAAAGGATATATTGCGGAAATAAAACCCAATACTTATAAGCCATATATGTTCTTTATATGAGTTATTTTCAAGTTACGATAATTAGATGAGGATAAGTTAGAATATTTTTTTGGGGGAATTGTGTTTTTAGAGTAAATTTTTTTAGTGAATTGTGTTAGGATAGGATAAGTTAAGATAAATTTGGATAGTATATAATACGACACGAAATAGGGCGATCTGAAGCGTGAAAGAGTCATTTGGAAAACATTCTAGAGTTGATTCATACACATCACATTCAAATATTGGAAGAATGTGACATGTATTGTTGATAAAATCAACACTTCTGTCCCCAAAATACCAGGGTAGTGAATGCTGATGGTGGAACAAACAACACACATGAACTCTCTGGCACCAAATACCCACAAATCCTACAATTATGCATATTTTGTCAAATTTAGCGGCTCTCTGTTTCTTGTGCGTCATAAATTTATCCTAATTATCCAACCTTATTTAATACTCCATGCATTTGATATTAATTGTCTAAAATGTCGTCTTTGACTAAGAATTTTTTATAGTATATTTTATCAAAAAGTTACAACATTATATTTTTATTATAGTACTTTCCGTTATGAATCTAATGATGGTACTTTCGTATATTAGAACATTATATATGTTGAGAAATTAATGACGCCCTAGGACTATTAATATGGAACGGAGGGAGTATTGTTGCCCGTTTCATATTATTAGTCATTTTCAGATTTTTCGTATTGATATTACTGAATAAAAAGAATATATTCCCTCTGTTTTATATTATTTGTACTCTTAATTTGGAAATTGTGACGGAAAAATTTCAAAAAAACTTGACCATAATGTTAGGGAGATCCAAGTCGAGAATTCACTTCAACTAAGGTCTATGGTACACAAGTTAAGTAAGATTTCATCTTAAAACAAATTGATATTAAGAGGAGTAGTCCACTTGACTTAGATGCCATGTCATTTCTCTTTGTTTTTCTGATATGAACATTTTACTCATAGGTGAATCCCAACATATAAATTTCTTAATATATATAATGAGTCGTTAAATGTAATTATTTTGTAAAGAAACAATTATCCTAAAAGTGTGTATGGTTGGAAGGAAAATGATTTCGAAGGAAATGATTTTCCAAGGGAAACGAGTTTTCAAGGAAAATAGTTTTCCATGTCAGATTTTCCCTAGTTTGGTATGACACATTTCTAGGAGAATGATGGTATATGTCGATATACGTGGCGTCATATGTTACAAATGAAAATATTTGGAACTCGAAATTCATATTTGAGTTTTTTTAACTCTATCATCATATCATAAAGTTTCGATTCAAACAGCTAAATTTGAATTTTGTTTTGATGTTTTAGTTAGTTTTAGGCTTTTAGCGGCAAAAATATTAGTATATGCGGCAATAAATTTATCAAATAAGGTTAAAACTGATAAATGTTTGGCGCCAATTAGGAAAGAAATTCAAACATGGGAAGAAAAAGAACGGGACACGACCTTTTTTCAACCCACAAACTTTAAGGTCCCTTTTTATTCATCCCATAAACTTTAAGGTCCAAAAAATTAACATTGAAAATCAAGGGTCCAAAAAGTTAACTACCTTAAAATGGAAGGTCCAAAATGTAAAAAACCCTAATAACCTACCAAGGTTGTTAGAATCGGAATCCTAACTCGAATACATGGGCTAATTAGGATCAGAATTAACCCACATAGGATCATGAATCGGAATGTAGATAGTAGAATCGCATCGATCGAGGATTTTAGATCATAAAATTGTAGGATCGTAGATCAGGATGAGGATTAGATATCAATTAGGAATCGTGGATCGGAATGTAGCTCAGACTTGGCTCGATTAGGCTCGCATAAGTATTTTAAGTAGGAAGTTCTATGAATGTTAGTAAATTAGATATTATTATGATATTTAATTTTCAAATTTAATATTAAAATATAAATTTGTTGTTTATCTTTAGTTTTATTATTAAGCTCGGTAAATCTCAAGCTTTAATGTTTAAAGTGTTGGGTTGAATGTGGAGACCAATTTTGGGTTGGTTTCTGTGTCTTGGAAGCAAGGTAGAAGAGTTTGATTGGGAATCAAATTGTTGATTTGTTAGCCGCTTTCTTTTGTAATTTATGTGCTGCAAGGACTCTATTAACCCTAAATAATTGTATTAGCCTTGTACTATAAATAGAACCTAGGTGCTAGTGATACATGCTTTTTATAACTATGTTTTTGGGGGTTTTCAATAGTAAATTAGGGATAGTTTTGAGTGTGAACATTGTCTATATTCCGATTTCCCTACTACACTTGGTGTTGTTGTTTTTGATACAAATTGGTAGGTTTTGAGGCCAAAACACTAACTTTCTCTCAACTTTAGGCAAGAGTAAAGACACCACGGGCCTCTACATGTCAAACCCAGACCGTGCCACAAATTTGGGATGGAACGAAGCTCGGAATGCCTGGACAGAGGCCACCACGGTCTGCCCGTGGTGAGCCCCACGGTCCGTGGTGTACGGACTGTACGGACCGTGGCAGACTTCCTGTGTAGGTCGGTTGTTTTCGCGAGTAGAAAAAGAAGCAAGCGGCGGTTTTTCGTCATTCGTTCATTATCTATCATTCTTTCTTTGTTCTAGGGTCGTCAATGAGAGAAAGAGAGCCCTAATACTTCCATACTACTCCTCTTCCCCAATCCATCAAGATTTAAGATCGAATCGAGTCACGAGAAGCAAGGATCAAGATTCGAGAAGAAATCATCAACGCTCGCGAAGAAGGCTCCACCCCGGGGTCGAAAGACTCGACTGTTGTATTCTTCGTAGTTCTTCTTTCTTTTCGCATTCCTTCCTTGTTTTGAGATTCTATTGTGATGATTGGAACTTGTTTCGTGTTTTCTTTAACAATGAGTGAGTGGTTTTCTTGAATTCTAGGGTTTTGGAACCCGAAACAATGTAGTTTGATTGAATGTTTCTAGTTTGTATATGAATTCTTGGTTTGAATCAATAGAAGGTTGTGTTCTTCATGTTCATGGGTGTTATTTAAGCGCTTGAATACTCATGATTTGAAATTAACCTGAGAAGTACTGAAAGGTCAATTAGGATAATCTGACTACCAACCTTTCTACCTAGTTTTGTGAAATTTGAGAAAAGAATAGCAGACTAGGGAACCTTTTGATAACCAGAATATTTGAGACCTTCAACATTGATTAACCTGAAAAACATAGGAAAGTTATAATTAAGGTTAATTGAGGTAATTCTATTATCATCGAAAGAGCAGTAGAGTTCTTATGATTATCGTTCTTGATTCATTCTTGAATGTATTATTGTACAGACTAGGTTTTAATAATCGAACTCGTTGCTAGGCTAGCATTTCCCTAGAAGTCTTTCTCCCTTGATTGAACCTTTGATTATTTCCTTGCTTTATTAGTTTTAATTAGTTTTTAAATTCTTCCAAAATCAAAACCTGGTTAGCTTAGCAATCAAATAGAGAACTAGTTTACTGTGCTGCTAATTGAGTCCCTGTGGGATCCACCTTGATGTGCTACTCCGTACACCGTGCGCTTGCGGCCTTGTCAATTAGGCTTATTGGTATCGCAATTGAGAGTGTTTCATCTGACCTCAAAAGATTGACCTGTAATCTGTGAAACACTGTTGTAATCTTCTGATAGTGCATCGTTCGTGGTTTGAGCTCAACTCGTTTACACCACTATTGTTAACGTGACTATAGTAACCTATTATGACCCAAAAAAAAGGTTTAATTTAGTTCTGCCTAAATGTTTAGGCCCTGTTCTTTTATGCGGCTGGCAATCTGCGGTGTCACAACCCACCACACGTTGGCACAACCCATCACAACATACCATTCCACCACAATTCACTACAACCCACCACAAATTACTTTTTCAAATTTATTATATATCTTTAATATAAATTTTCAATCAATACTTTTTCAACTCACTTTTTCCAATACAATACTTTTTCAACTATTTTTTTTAAGGAAAATTATATTCTAATAATACGAACTTTTGGTCATATAAGACTTAATAATACGAACTTTAGATTTGGTTCTGAATAATATGAACTTTGACCCCCTGTTGCCCCCAGTAACACGTCACCGAGTTAAGTTGAACTTAACTCGGTGGTATGCTGACATGGCGGCAGAGAAAGGTATTGACTTTTTTTAATTTTACCATGTCACATAAAATTTGTCCACATCATATTTTCCTTTTTTCTCCCCTCTAACCCCTTCGATTACAAATTCAAGCTCTCCTTCTTCTCTTTCTCTCTCATCGACTCATCTACAACTACTCCAGATAGGGGTGGAAACGGTGCGATGCGGTGCGGTTCGGTGCGCTGAAGCGGTGCACCGGATGAAACGGTGCGCGAAAATCATAAACCGGAACCGGAACCGAATCACCCGGTTTTTAAAAACCGGTGCACCGGCTTTAACGGTGCGGTTTCACCGGTGAACCGGAACCGCATAAAATTCTATCAAACATAAAAAATTCTCTATTTAATCAAAAAAAAATCTTTATATAATAAAAAAAAAGTGAGAACCAAATTTACTAGTCCATAAACTCATCCCAATTACACACTAACACCTAATGTTCTTTTTTTTTTAACTAGTTAATTTTTATTATTTTTGTATTATGTTGGGTAGAATTTTTTTTTAACCAAAATTTATATATACATGTATTTAATTATATTAACGGTGCGGTGCCAGTTCCCCGTCGGTGTGAATATCCCAAACAGGAACCGCCCCGTTTAGTATCCGGTTTTTCCGGTGCGGTACACCGGATTTTTAAACCGGTTCGGTGTTGTCCGTTCCCGGTTTTTTTTATCCGGTTTCCAGTTCGGTGTGCCGGTTCCGGATTTTTCTTCCACCCCTAACTCCAGAACATCCATAGCCAGACGCATCGATGAAACCCTAAAAACACACACAAACAAAAAAGAGATCGATCGAATCAGAGAAATTCATAAGGTTTTTTCTGCAGCACAATCATGGCGGCCTCAGCAGCGCAGATTCATTTTCCGGCATTCTCAGCAAGGAACAACATCAGCAGCAACAAGCTCGCGGCGTTTGTGAGCTTCAAGAAGGTGAATTCCATAAGGTTCTCGAAGGTTTCCGTAGGAGTGGTTAGGGTTGAGAAGGTGGTGCTGAGTTTTACTTCAATTTGAGGCATTTTGTGCTTATGGGTCTAGGAATTCTAGCTCGGAGGTGCTGAGTTTTACTTCAATTTTGTTTCAAAAACTGCAAATAGAAGAGAGTAGGTAAAGGTTTGCGAAAGTTGGGTATTCAAGAAGCAATCTTTTATCAGCTTTCATTATGATGATCTGGAGGGACCTTGGTGAGCCTACGGATTCCTATTATGAGGTCAGGCCTAGGTTACAGATGCTCCAAAAACCAAGTTCAGAATCAAGGTTTGTGGATCTTTTAGCTTCATTTGTTACTCATTCATAGAATCTTTGTAATCGAATTGGATCTTCCCAGTTTTTTCTTTTTTTTTTTGGGGATGAATCTTGTGCTTTGATTCGTGATGCTGGGTTTGGTATGATTCTGGGTTTGGTATGGAGGGACAGAGGAGAGAGAAAGAGAGAGGAAGAAGAAGCAAATTGTGGCAGCCATTACAGGCGGTTAGGTAGCTTGAAATCTGCAACGGAGATAGAGAGAGAGAGAGAGAGAGAGAGAGAGAGAGAGAGAGAGAGGGAGGGAGGGTGCTGACGTGGACAAATAATGTTGATTGGGCAAGTCGAAATTGACTAAATTCATCCCTCCGCCGCCACGTCAGCATACCACCGAGTTAAGTTCAACTTAACTCGGTGGCGTGTTGTTGGGGGCAACAGGGGGTCAAAGTTCATATTATTCAGAACCAAATCAAAAGTTCGTATTATTAAGTCTTATGTAGCCAAAAGTTCATATTATTAGAATCCAATTTCCCTTTTTTTAATCATCCAAAAGCAATACAATATTTCAACTCACTTTTTCCAATTACTTTCTCACAATTACCAATACAATATTTATATATATAAAAAAAAATCACCACAACTTACTAATAACCCATCACAATTTTACCATACCCGGCTTAATTTTACCACCCCATACCGCGTCATACCGCAACACACTGCATAAAATAACAGGGCCTAAATATCAATAGGTAAGCTGTAAGCACTTGTTCACTATAACAATGAAAAGGAGCCATATATCAAATAGGTATAGGAGCTATTTCTTCCTTATTTTAAAAAATAGAAAATATCCTATTACAATAGGGGAGGGGGATTTATTAAGGCACATTCTTTTATGTAGTAGATTGCGGTGCGGTATCATATTGTACCGCAGCTCTTTAATTTCTACTATATTTCACCACATTTCACAACATCACACCACAATCATCAATATATTTCTTCACTTTTGTCTCTCCTCACTTTTCTCCTCTACTTTTCATATTCCCTCTCATCACCTACCCCACTTACCATAATTCTCACCATAATTCACCACACTTTTTCAAAATTCTACCGCACTGCACCATTACCACACCACAACCAATCATATAAAACAACGAGGCCTAATACGCATCATTCTCAATTTTAGCCAAAATGAAAACGAATAAACTACCAATATTAAAACCGATTGATTTAACTAGGTTTGATTTCTATTCATATTTACAAATGAAAATTAACTTCGAATATAAAAATTGTTGATTTAAATAGTCAACTCCTTAAATAATTAATTTCCCTTGTTCATAACCTTTTGAAGATGTTTACATTTTATTGGTTGCTTAGAGTGCAAGCCAAGTTAAGCTACACTAATAATAACCGGAGGACCTAGCTCTAACAGCCAACATATATGCTTGATAGTGGTTTGAGAACAAGTTGGTAACTTTTACGAGAAGATATTTAATTAATTTCTTGGTAATTCAACATTTTAATTGTAATTAAGGGTTTTCATGTGAGGTCTGATCCTCCCTCACATGGCGACATTAATGGTAGTTTATGCATGTAATTATGCGTGGGGTACGGTCCACCCTCATGCATTACGTATCATTGATTGATTCACAGATAACTTCAATTATACTCTAATTAAGTACTTGATTGTACGTACGTCCTTCATTTTTCATGTGCTTCGCCGCATTATTCACGTATTTTCCTCATAATAATCATTTATTTGCTCCTCTATATACATGTATAATTCATTTGACTTGTGTTTTTAAATATATAATTTTTGTAATAAAATAAATGGGTATGCATGATGACGTACTTCATTCCACCATCCACCTTATCCCTTAAAACCTCCATGACCTATCCACATGCTTATATCATGTGTAGTTTGGAGTAATTATTCAGTTAATTGATTCATTTGTCAAACAAAAAGATTGATTAATTTTGTCTTTGAGTTTGATTAGTTACGTTGTTGTTGGAAATATTCTCGTGTACAGCTACTAATGTATACATATTAATTTAGTAGTCTTTGAAGTTAATTATTGGTCGATTATATGAGTTGAATGGATGGATTTCTCCTTGAGCAAATATATATATCTATTTATGAAACTCAAATTATTTATATATGTATTTTTTCTTGAATCCACTGGAATCAACCTCTTACCTTGCGTCAGCTGGAAGTGCACTAGGGTTTAGTTGTTATTGTTATTTTCTTTAAGAATTTTTGGACGATAATACACTGGACTTTAAGGATATTGGACAACAATGCATTAAACTTTTTTTAGACACTAATATACTGTACTTTGTGGGTATTAGACAATAATGCACCTGGAACTATTCTGGTGGTGGTTGACTTGGTAGCGGTCCTCATCGCCGGCTGAGAAAATGACATACAAAAAAGTTCAAATTTTTGCCATGTAAGAAAGTACGCATAAGGAGGATGACTAATATATTTTTTCTGAAAAAAAAAAAGAAAAACTACACCTTAAAGTAGGATCACAACTATGTAAACCACGATCAGAATTATATCAAATGCATTATTGTTCAATATCCTCAAAGTTCAGTGTATTAGAGTCTAAAAAACAAGTTCAATGCGTTATTGTCCAATACTCTTAAGCATCATTATATTATAGTCAAATAATCTTTTCTTTAATGAATAAATCATGTGCATCATTTTGGCAATTAATCCAAAGTAATGCAAAGTCAAAGGAGTATCGATATTCTTGTTTAACTAATCAAATACTGCGGCAGTAGAATAAAATGAGTTTTCCCACAGTACTATTCCTAAATGCAATATTATAATTGAAATTAATTAGCTTGTAATTTAGTTATATTAATTATTCAAGGTGGATTGACCTTGCTTACTTTAATTTCACACCTTTGAATATTTTAATTGCATTGACTTTATGTCTAGTTTGGAGTAGATGATAAGTGATAAGTAAGGAGGAATCTTATGAATTCACAGATCGAGGGAATGTCAAAGCCTATGTCACAGGCCATTATGTTATAAGACAAAACGCGTTGCCAAAATGATTAGTGGATCAATAAATTTGTTTTTGCTTGGGTTAATCCCCTTATTCTTTCCAAAAAGATGAAAACAAAATTTGTGTTTCAACTTTCAATTTAGAAAATTGAAACTTAGTGCACCGTATGTAATTTAGGCTTTGGAATTATGGTAAAATGAATTTTAAAATTATATCTTTGTAAATCAAATTGTGAATTTATTGGACTATAGTATACCGCTACCGAATTGGGTGAAAATAAAATATGGCAGATTGGATTATAGTAGGCTAAATATTTCATGATTTGGAGTTTAGTACACCACAATGTGATACATTTGATAGCAAGTCGAAACTTTCAATCATTAGATTGTGGTATATCAAACTATGACAATCCACCAAGTTGACTTCACCTAATTAAGGCTCTGTTATTTTGTGCAGTTGATAAGATGCGGAAATGATGCGGTATGATGAAATTGTGAAAAGTACGGTGATGTGTGAAATGATATGGTGAAATTTGTGAAAAAAATATGATTGATGTGGTATGTGAGGAAAGAGAATGTGAAAAGTAGATATATTAGTAATGATTATGGTAAAGTATAGTAAATTGTGGGAGAATATTGAGTAATATGATGAGTTGTAGTACCGCATCGCATGAAAGAACAGGCTTAAGTAGTGATGCATTGTAGTCCAATAGTTTGATAATTTGCTTTAAAATTATGATATAATTTTAAAGTTCTATTTACCACAATCTCAAGACCTAAAATACAATGCACTATGATCTAATTTTCTTTTTTAAACTAAAGTCAATCTTAATTACAATGGAAAATGGATCCAATTGAATGAAGCTAGTAGTAATTTCAACATGAGTTGGCGTTAGCGACTAGTAGCGAGAATGGTGTATGGCTGCGTTTGACTTTATTTGTTGAGGTAAGTATAGCCTATGTGTTGATCTTGATCTTCAAAGTTTATAATAGTATTTTATTGCAACAGAATTAACATTGGGAGTTGTTGTAAATGCTGCATTGATCAGGCCAACAAATTCCTCAATCACTTTTTCAATTATGCAGTAGCCACTAGCCAGTAAACTTGACCGAGGCAAAGTTCAAATTCGACTAGGGCTCCCTTTTATGTGTTAATGCATTCAAACGCAACGCAACTTACCGCAGCCCTACCGCAACAAAACTCAAATTACCATTATTTTTTAACTATTTCCACCGCAATTCAACGCAACGCAAACGCAACGCAACGCAAACGCAAACGCAGCGCACAAAAGAACGAGGCCTAGGAATATTACATGTTGATCAGAGTTAAAACAATGGGGTGTTTAGGAACCAACTGTTGGTTGTTGGCTTTTTTAAGTTGTTGCCTGTTTTGTTAGCTGTTTGACTTTTGGCTATTTTGTTAGCTGTTTTTGTTGGCTGTTTGTGTTAGTTGTTTGTGTTAAAAGTGTTTGGTAGAGTTAGTCGTTTGTAGAATAACTTCTTTTTTTTACACTAATATACTGAACTTTTAGGGTATTGGACAATAATGCACTGAACTTTGACCTTGGACAATAATGCACTGAACTTTGGGGGGTGTTGGACAATAATGCACTCGAGACAATTTCGACGGTGGCGAACTTGGTGACAATCTTACGTGACAGACCGAGCAGACAAATATTTTTGGACTAATTCATCTCCTCCACCTGTTACATAGGATTGCCACCAAGTTAGTCATTGCCAAAATCATACTGAGTGCATTATTGTTTAACACCCCCCAAAGTACAGTGTATTATTGTCCAAGGTCAAAGTTCAATGCATTATTGTCCACTACGCCAAAAGTTCAGTATATTAGCATCCAAAAACCCTTTTTTTTAACATTATGATTTTTTAATTCATTTTTAGGTTTTTTTTCCTCCATATTTCTAGTATTTATAATTGATAGTTTTTTTCTGTCGTATTTGTATGTTCAATGAATAATCACCAAAAATTGAAATTTATATTAGGCTAATAACTAAATTGTTCATTTATTGCCAAATTTTCTTAAGTGAGACTAAAATTTTTATCTCAATTTACTTTTACAATCAATGTTGATATTTTATAAATTTTTACCCCCAATGTACTTTTAAAAATTTTATTAATTGCAAAGATATTTTTTATTTCTACATCTTAGATATCAATATGGTAATCTACACTATAAACAATCAAAATAATTTGGATGGTAGTTTTGGTGGAAGATGGAAGAAAAATTAAAACAATCAACACCTTAAATAATTTGGATGACATTTTTTGTAATTTTTACGAAGTGTGTGGGATAGGGGGGTAAAGTGGGACGAGGGAGATAGTTGGGATAAAGTGTGATAAATGGGGAAAGCTATGACTCAGTTTTTTTATTTTTTTGTGTGGTGTCGTACCACAACTTATTATTTCATTCAATATTCTTATACACGTTACCATACCATACCATAATCATGAACAATACTACTTATTTTTAGGGATGGCAACGGGGCGGATCGGGGATGGGGGAGTATACCCCCGTCCCCATCCCCGCTCCCAAAACTCATCCCCATCCCCGTCCCCATCCCCGCTTCGGGGAATGATTCTTACCACATCCCCATCCCCGCGGATTCCCCATCCCCAACGGAGATCCAACGGGGATTTTTTAAAACTATCCTAAATTTAACTAAATTTTAATTGGATCCGATCTTTAATCGAATCCGGTTTTTAACATGTTCAAAATACAACGTATTTAACTTGCTTATGTAATAATATATCAAAATCAAACAATAATACATCTACAAGTGAGAATAAATTGGAAAATTATTACTTTGTCCTTCCCATTAATATATATATTAAATTTGAATAAAGGTTATTTGGTAATTTTAACATTTTCAGGGATGGGGATTCGGGGATGGGGACGGGAAATTCACCTCGGCGGGGAAAATGGGGAGGGGGATGGGGAAAATTTTGTCCCCATTTCCGCCCCGTCCCCGAGCGGATTTTGGAAAATCGTTCCCGTCCCCGTCCCCGTCCCCATCCCCAATGGGGGCGGGGATTTTTCCCTAGAGCGGGGCGGGGTCCCGACGGATTCGGGGATTCCCCGCCCCATTGCTATCCCTACTTATTTTTCTCTCTCTTTACTTTTTTTTCCTCTACTTTTCACATTCTCTTTCCTCACATAGTACATTTACCACACTTTCCACAAATTTTACCACATCATTCCACATTGCACCACACTTTACACAATTTTACCACACCACATCATTTTCACATCTTACCAACCACACAAAAGAACATGACCTATATATATATTACATCAATCACATCATTTAAGTATATAAAATTTTTAATATATAATTTTTAATTTTTAATAAACTATTCTATATAAGAAAAGTCACATCAATCAAATCACTTATTAAATATATAAATTTTTAAATATATATACATACAAATTTTTAAATATATATCACATAAGTCGACATCCATAAATGTGCACCACACTTTTGCTAGTTTTTTGTAAAAAGAAAAATAAAAATTAGTAAAGTTACAAAAGGCCAGTTTTTAAACATTTAGGCCTCGTTCTTTTCTGCGGTTGGCAAACTGCGGTGCCACAACCTACCGCAGTTTGCCATAACCCACCACAAAATATCATTCTACCACAATTCACCACAACCCACCATAATACTTTTTCACAATTACCAATACAATGTTTATATATATATACAAAAAATCCACCACAACATACGAATAACCCGCCAAAATTACACCACAACCCGTCACAATTTCACCACACCCTACCGGCCTATACCGCAGAATAGCGCATAGAAGAACAGGGCCCTAGTCGTACATATACATAAACAAGTGTAATAACCAAGTGTAATACAAGTATACAACCATACGTATAAAGTTATATTTCCAAATTCATCAATATATACCACATCATAAAATCATGGTAATAGCTAAACAAGAGAGAAGCAAAGGAGGAGAAGGGTGAGGCAATGTGAATATGGATGAGGGAAGTCACATGAGGAAGCAATAAGCATGCATGCATCCATGCAAGGATAAGAGGGAGGAGGTTGGCTTCTTCATGTGAGTGTTGTGATCATGTTGTTGCCTTGTCTTCTCTTCTTTGTTTGTTTTAAATCATTTTACATATATCCAACAAAAAAAAGAAAAACCCCACCAACTTAATAATGATGATGAAAAATTAAAATATTCTCCATATTTTACGGGATAAATAAATAAAGAGAAATGTAAAAAGTTGGAGTTAGTTCACCATCTAAATGATTAAAGAAACTAGCTCGATCACACAATCTCCCTCCCTCCCTTTTTCTAAAATTTAAATTAAGAGAGGGTTTGGCGGTTAGTTTCTAGAGTTAATTTTTAGTTTTTTGGACACTGCTAGCTTTTTGACCTAGTTGAAAAATCAAGTAGTTTTTCACAAAACGGCTAAAATCAAACAGCTATTCAAAACAACTACTACCTCTGTCCCATATTACTAGTCCATTTAGCCAAAATTTAGAAAATCCATGAAATAAGTTAGTTAAGTATTGTGTTGTATGAAAAGTTGTAAAATATTAGTATTAAATTGTATGAATATCTTTCTCTCTCACTTTTTCTATTTTTGTATGAGAAAAACTAATAAAAAAAAGTAATTATTTAAAAAAATTACATTAGAATTATAAAATAAAAAATATTATGGGATAAAAAAGTTAATTAAAATTATAAATATTATAGGATAAAAGTAAACTACCAGTCTGTTTGGTTATTAGAGGGGGAGGGAAGGGGAGGGTATTAGAGGGGAGGGTAGGGGATGGGAGAGGAGGGGATTTATTTCTATCTTGTTTGGATTATAAAGGGAGGGGGGTAAGAAAAGTTAATGTTGTGTTTGGATTAGAAAAGGGAGGGAAAGAGGGGAAGAGGAGAAAAATCAAGTAGTTTATTATATTAATAAAATTATTTTCTTTTTTTTTAATTAAAATGAGTTCCCTTCCCCTCCGTTAACCCTCATAGTGGGGGTTAATGAAAAGGGGGTTAATGGAGGGGAACGATTCCCCTCCCCTCCCCTCCTATTTATTTATCCAAACAAAGGTAAGGGAAATTATTATCTTATTTCCCCTCCCTTCCTCTCCTATAACCCCAAAACAAACATGCCCTAAAAGCTAACAACTACCTACTTATTATATACCAAACATGGCCTAAATTTCACATTCAAAACTCCACTCAAAAGAAATCAAGAAAATCCAAGTTTGAGAGTTGAGGAGGGAGATGACGTGACAAGCAAAGATGACGTGGAAGAGTGTGATTGGTTGTAGTTGAAATATGAGGTGGGGCTTGAATGGTGGAGGTCACATGGGAGGTGTGGTTGTGGGAGTGGGGAGAAAGAAAGCGTTGGAATTTATTGGGACAACTTCACCACCATACTCTCCTAATTAAGCCTAACCCTATTTTAAACCAAAACTTACCCTTTTTAACCTAACATTTTGCAAAGTAAATCTATCCGTACGTTTTTGATAAGATTTATCACGTATGTTATCAAGTCTTTTCCTTAATACCTACATTTATACGGTTGGTTTGGTGTAGTGGGGTAATGTTGCGGTATGATCGAGTTTGAAAAAATGTGATGAGAATTGTGATAGATAAAGAGATAAAATGTAAAAAGTAAATGAGAAGTGAAGAGATAATGATTATATCGTATGATGAAGTGTGATAGAAATTAAAGAGTGTGATGTGATGTGATGTAGTACCGCACCCCAACTTACCGCATAAAAAAAACGGAGCCTTATTTAAATAAAAACTGTTTATATATGAATACGAAAATGATAAACATCTTGACACAAGATGACTCTTAACCATCTTGCATTTCTTCGAAATAACTAATAAAATGAAATATAAGTGTATTTAAATCATTCTAAAGGTACATTTCATTATTTTTAGGGTTACTACAACTTATAAATAATTTAAAAATAATTATTTATTTATATTTATTTCATAAATATAAAACTATGTATAAAATGTGGATTTTCTACTATGATTGATAAAAGTAGGCTATAATTATATTTTTTCACCTAGCTAATAAGTATTATATTATTATAATTGATAAATATATATAATTATTAAAGAAAATATTAATAAAAGTTACAAAAATGTGAAATATGAACAATTCAAGATGGTTAACCATCTTGAATCAAGAATATATCTTAATCTTCTTAAATTTTGTGAAATGCAAGGACTAATGTATCCGGATTTTCCTTATAGCCATTACATACATTGAGACTTGGTTCATATATTTATTGTGTTTGCTTATTTAAATGGAGGAAAATATTGTTTTTGTATATGATGTATTTGTTTTGATTAAAAATATTATGTATCCAAGATTATGTGGTTGCTATTTCTTTTATTTTTATGAAGTGGTTACTCTTGTAAGTAGGGGAGTACTGAATAAGTTTATGATCAAGCTTAATTCAGTTATATAAATTTTGATTTTAATTCAGTTATATAAATTTTGATTTTAATTGAGCTAAAATCTAACAAAATCTTACAAAACTTTTGAGGCCTTGTTCTTTTGATATTGGAAAGGTTGTGTAGGTTAGTAATGTTAGTCATATCAATCACATCAATTATTAAATATATCAACTTTTAAATATGATAGTGTGAATAAGAATATAAGATAGGTCAACGACATTACCTATTAAAACATATGAATTTTTAAATATATATTATATAACATATGTAAGATAGTTTAAAAGTAGGTAAATCATCTTGATAATTACTTTAGATTTAACTAGAAGAACAAACCCATTGTTAGAGTATAAAATCATTCCTGCGGCTTCAACCATCAGCTTAAGCTTTTGGTTGAGATGATTCCACATGGTATCAGAGCCAGACCAATAAACAAGAGGTCTTGGATTCGAATCTCAGCACCCCTCATATTCAAATGCGCAAGGTTAGGAACCTTTACAGCATCCACGCTTCAAACCCAAAGGGCATTCGCGTGAGGGGACATGTTAGAGTATACACCCATAATATAGAAATATGAATATTCAATTCAAACTTTTGGTTTTTGGTAGACAGAGAAGACAATGGAGCACACAAAAAGTCCTAAAGTGCGGTAAAATAATTAAGCAACATGATTGTAACTGTATAATTATTGTCTTAACTTTGATATGCAAGTTAACTGATTACAGCTAAAACAAGGAACAAAAGAACAGAGCATGAAGAATGCACAATAGGAATATCTTCTGTTTGGCGGGGGAATTGCGAAACCTCGGAATGCCTACATTGATTATAGCTTTAACCCCATACTATTTTATATGTTTAATTACTTTAATTTAATTTACAATTAAGATGTCTCCCAGGGCCACCTACATAAAAAAAGAGTTTTAAATAACAACCTTTTCAATGATCCACCAAGTTGAAGTTACTGATCTTGCATCATGTGTTAAAAAGTGGATCTTTTTTTGTTGTGGTGGTCGCGAAAGTACTTGCTATTTTTACTTTATTTAGCTGTTTAGTTGTATCATTTTCATTTGAAGGTGATTGTCAGTTGTTTTGTTTGTTGTCCGCTGTTGTCTTTGAACTTGTAAGCCTTTGGCTCTCAATAATCGAAAAAACAACCTTTTCGATGAAAGTATAAATTGTGATGAAATTTTTTGTCAAAACCAACGTCATTTCATCAAATATATTACATCACAAAGCACACTTTCGTTGAAAATAATTGTTAAATTTAGTAGGAAAATTGTCGAAAAAATTGTTAAATTTAACGGGAAAATTGATTAATTAATTTTTTTCAAAAAGTCAAAGGGATGATAATCGGGTAAATGTTGACTTTCAAAGATTAAGGTTGAATTTATAAATATCATATATTTTAAAAGGGTTATGTACAAACCTTTTGAGAGATATATGCCAAATGGAAATCCACTTTGATAGTGTTCAATAAAAGTATTTGAACTTTGAGCTAACAGTAATGTGTTGAGCAAGTTAAAACACTAATTGGTTAAATATTCGTCAAATTTTGTATACATATCATCATATAAATAATTACGAATTGGTGATGGAGGATATAAATGAAATTTCAATAAATACTTTATTCAGAAACAATTAATTTTACTAAACACAACATTTATGAACAATCAATCTAAACAATTAATACAAACAGTCTTTCCATACAACCAATCATAACAACTAATGCAAATAACAGCTAACAACAAGCAAAACAACTGTTTGACAAATAGGGCCTTAACACATGTAGTATTTAACTACATTGCTAATATTTTCTTCAACGGGTAAGCGCACAACATGACAATCGATATGAGTGTTTTACAAGCTAATATTAAGGTAGTTGACCGAGGGAGTGAAAGGTTACCGATAGGCCTGTGGTTTGACTTTTTAGGGTGTTTTCATGTTCTATCATTGTATTTGTATTTTTTATGTACTTCTCATCCACTAGTTGCACAATGCTTAGAACACACGGGTATGGAGTTTTCTCTCTCCACGCTTTTTTTGTTCTTTCGATTATTCAAACAGTTTTTCCTTCTGACTTTCGACATAGTTTTATTTTGGGTTTTCAAAAGTTTTTTTGGTATTCGTTAAAATCAATCTCTTTATCCATTTAATTGTATAGAGAAAAATTGTTTATATCTAGATCCCTTTAAACTTTGCATTATCTGAAACTATACGTGTCTGCATGATTAATTGTACATGCCACCCAACTTTTATTTTTAGTCAACTTCGCCACCCTAACTTTTTCTGTCAAAATTGTCACTCGGTTTTTTAAGCTGATTAAATTTGTCATGCAACCCGTTATTATAGGTAGAAGTAAGGTGTGTGACGTTGTAACCTACAATTACCTATGGCATAGCGTGTGATTGGAAGAATATATTACTGCCTCGAGCGTTGATTTCTCTTTCTTCTTCCTTCAAATCGTTCTTAATGCACACATTTTCTTCAACAGTTCGGAGTTCGGACATTTTAGTGTAAAATTTGCTAAAAATCACCAGTTGAACAAAACCTCTAACTCAATTTTGAGGTTTCTTGAATGTGAAATTTGGCAATAAAATTTTAGGATTCACGAGAAAGTTGAAACATAAGAAAAACGATTATGAATAAAAAGAAGGGGAAATGTGTGGCTGTGATATTTGCATCAAAGTCTCCCAGTTTTATTTGCGTTACCCATAAAAGATAAAGATAAATTAAAAAATAAGGCTATAATTGCAGAATGGGTGATAATTTTGACAAATTGAGTGACAATTTTAATTAGTTCAAAAAGTTAAATGACAATTTTGCTTAAGGAAAAGTTTGGATGATAATTTTCACTAAGGATGTATTTGGTGGAGATGAAAATCATTTTTTTGAAGATGATTTTTCCATTTTCGGATCCTCGGTGGACAGGAAATGGGCAAAGTCATTTTTTAGAAAAATCAATTTCCCTCGTAACTATGTAAATCATTTTTCTGAGTCCGACTAAAAGAAAACCAACTTTTCTAGCCTAAAGTTAATCACACAAATGACTTCCATCCCCTCATATGTCTACCCTAACCATACATGCACGTATCCCTAATGTCATTTTCCTACCACAAACTTTTTTGTGTTGCCTCATAATTGTCATTGATGTCAAGCAAGATGTCATCTTTCTCATCATTTTTCAAAAAAATTAAATTATACTTTCTATTTTCTATATTATTTGTCACTTTAACTAACTTTTTTTTCCTCCATAATATCTGTCACCTTACAATTCCAATAACACATTAATTACTAATTTATCAAATTATTCTTATTAAGTACATATTTTTCTTCAATTTTTCTTTTTTATTCACCATTTTTCTTTTTCATTCATCTTTTTCTCATTTCCAAAAATGCAAATTGAAGTAATTTGAAAGTCTTACTAATTTTGTGAATCATGTTAACACGAATTTATCAATTAATAGTTTATTTATTTAGAAAAATCATTTTACAAAAAAAAACTATTTTTCTAAAAAATAATTTTTCTTTACAACAAACACCCCCTAAAATAAAAAAATCAGGTGGTACAATAAGCCGTACACCCCACTGTACATCTATGGCAGAAGCTTCTGGTGCACTGTTAATTACGTGGAATTTGACCAAGTAGAGGAAGAATTTTGAAATTTAAAGTTAGGATTAAGAATAAGAATAATCATGATTTTACAGCTAAAAGAGTGGAAAATTTAGAATGGGGATGGCATTTCATTTGATGGCGGGTGGTAGACTGAGACTCAAGTACTCAACTCAAAGCAACAATAGCTTCCTTTAGGTTATTGTTTGTTTTATATTGCGTTTGCATTTGCGCTATGGAAATGAAATTAAGCGACGATTACGGAGATAAATACGCAGGCCCCACCCACTCCACTTTCTCTTTACCGCCCCGTTGAATCTGGTGATCGAGTGTCGTAAGTGCTCATCAACTCAGACCTAGTTGGATCCCAAGTGTTCGGTTTTGGGCCCTAAATTTAAGCCCAAAACAAATTAACTTCACTTGGGTAAATATTTGGGTGGTAAATTAGGGTTTGGTCAACATTTGATGAAAAATTTATGTTCATATTTGGTTTTATGGGTCGGATTTGGATAGATAATTTTGACAGTACTAAATTCAGATCAATATCGAGTTCGTACAATAGAAAAAAGTGAAATATTGTCTGTATATTTGGTCTATTCGATCATTGACCAAATCGAATTCGGACAGTGTTTAGCAAAAAATTAGGTCCGTCGGACAAATTTTATCAATGTCGAAATTCGGACAATAAATTCATGTCTGGGCCCGATTTTATTTCGGGTCAGACAATTTAAACAAAGCTAGATTCGGATCAAGATCGGATTCAGACAATAGAACAAGAGAATTATAAGTCCAAATATTCGATCAATATTAAAATTCGGACAAAAAATCTATGTCTAAACTCAATTTTTTCAAATCGGACAATCAAGATATTCGGAATCGAACACAATTTTACCGGCTCTACCAAATATTTTTCTAATCCAACATTTGGATCAGTCAAAAATTTCCCTTTATTGCCCACCCTTCAAATTCAATCCTCCTCTTCTTCTAGGGTTATAAATTTAATCAGGGCCGTTACTTACGCCCCTTCTTCCTCTGATTTGACGCAATATTCCTCTCTCTTTCTTTTATCCTTCAATTAATGCCCCTGCTTTTGGCTTCTATTTAACGTCACCCTTTTGTAACTAACTCACCACACAATCTGCTCATTCAAGGGTGTTTTCGTCTATTCAACATTACCACTTTCTCCTTTTTTTTTGTCCTTAAAATATTTTATTGGGATTTCCTTTTTCTTTGGCCCGTCGGTATAGTACGGTCTAGATTGAAGGAGGATCTTTTCCCATTCTACGTAAAGTCGTAAAGAGACAAAAAGTTGCATGCACAACTCCATTTCAGGGCTCCAAATGCATCTTTTTTACATAAAGAAAAATGAAGATATGCATATTTTTAGACCATTAATGACTATTAACAGAGCTTATATTAGAAATGGTTATTATAATTGTTGTAATTGACAGGTGCATCATGTGAGAGTTAAGAGTAATACTAGTATATGTTTTTTTAACAAGATAAATTCGAGTCCTTCAAATTAGATAAATTAATTGGAAGTGATATAAGTGAAGAGGAATTTAAATTCAAATCTAAATGCTTATTTATGATGATGTTAATGTATAAAAATGACTGAAATTTATTCTATAACCTTTAATATAAACAACTACCATGAGGTCCAATGAACTAAAGCTCGTTAGCAAATACTCTCTCCATTCCTCAATAATTGTCGCATTTGAGTTTTGGGAAGATTTTAAAAAAATAACATTGAGAATGATAATTGTATTGGAAATGATAAAAGTAATAGATAAATTTCTATTTTGGTTATATGTTTGTATTGGTAATGACAAAAGTAAGAGATAAATTTAGAAAATTGTCATCAATATTGTACTAGTATTAGAATTATAAAGTGACAGATATTATGAAAAATGAAAATTAGATTAAAGTGACAAATATTCATAAAATGAAGTTACTAGCAAACAATAGCATGAGGTTTGCAGGAGCATTATAAACTACATACTATTATTAATCTATTACTTGCTAGTCATTGCTAACTGATATTTATTATTTATATAACTATAGTTAAATTATAAATAGCTAAATGCTTATTTTTAACAAATTCATTGTAAATATTTATACTTTCTATGTCCAAAACATATTTTTGAAAAAGAATTGAATGAATGGTATATATAGAGTATTGAAATTATATCTCAATGAACAAAAATCATTGCAAAGACTTATTTAGAATGTATTCATATAATCATACCACTACAAATAAGTTCATGTTCATGCTTATTACAAATTCTATCACACAATCTAATAATTGATTTTTAACTTAGGCAATAACTTATACCATTCATATGTACGTATCCAGATATCATGATTCCGATAATCCTTCAGGTAATAACTTATACCATTCATATGTACAAATATAGTTATATCATGATTCCATCCGTATGCACAAATAATTCAGATATGACAATTTTGATAATCACTTATGTAATAACTTGTACATCCATGTATACTGATCTAAATATCATGATTATGATAATCCTTTAGATAATAACTTATACCATCCATATGTATGAATCTAAACATCATGATTCTGATAATCCTTTGGGATGCTTAACATTGAATCCTTACACATATTTTCTAAAATATTTTTGTAACATTTACATAATCAATTTTTCTTCAATGTTACATTATTTTATAGTTAAAGAATAATAAACTTGGTAGGACATAATCCAATCACATTCACATGGGACCGCAATGGGAGGGACTAACTAGGGAGAGATGGAGAGTGTGTGTCCTACAAAGAATGGGGCATTTCTTGTTTGTGCCCTAACAGGAGGGTAGCATTCACGCGCATTCAATGCGAGTGTATAATCCTTTCCCTCTCATATCTTCTCAATTGTCTTTCCAAATAAACCAGATGAAATCCCCAAACTGCCCCTCGCGTAACCACCTCAACCCCCCTGTTCACCTGTCTCGCCTCTGCTCAATAAGTACCTGACCTTCCCTGCTTCCATTCTCCCACATTCACAGCCTCAATCCACCGCATTTTCCCCTCTTTCGTTTTTCTCTCTCTTCTTTCTCTCTCCTCCTCCATTGATTGGAAGAAAGAACCCTAAAATGGCGATGAGAGGAGTTCTGGGGACTGTTTGGATACTGGCATTGTGTGTATCCGCCGTGTATGCGAGGATTCCTGGCGTTTACCAGGGCGGCGCGTGGGAAACTGCTCACGCTACCTTCTATGGCGGTGCTGATGCTTCTGGCACCATGGGTATGTCTCTTACCTTCGTAATTCCTCCATTTTTCTGTGTTTTAAGTTTCTGGCGATTAAAATCCCAATGTGGGTCATGGAATGTGTAACGCCAAATGGGTTATAAGTTAAAGAAACGTGAAATGGTTTAACACTAAAACCCCATTTTCAACAGTAATTAGCACTGGCTTGAATATCTAAATCTCTTTTGGCAGTCCCACTTGAATGAAGGTGGGGTTTCTACTTTATACTTTCCTTGAATTGTTGAGCTGCGGAGGGGTAGAATTTGCCAATTTGGTGGGTCATTTCCACTGTAATTTTTTTACCATTATCCCCAGTTGGAAATGGAATTAGTCCTGAGTAGAAACACCTTGTACCGTAGATTTCATTTGGGTCGTCATGTACGTACGATGACCCATCTAAAAAGTTTTCAAAAAAACTAATTAGGGGGTCTGAATTTGTGAAAATGCAGGGGGAGCATGTGGGTACGGGAACCTGTACAGCCAAGGGTATGGGGTGAACACCGCCGCGCTGAGCACGGCGCTGTTCAACAGCGGTCTGAGCTGCGGAGCGTGCTTTGAAATCAAGTGCGCCGACGACCCACGGTGGTGCCACCCAGGAAGCCCCTCCATCCTTGTCACCGCCACCAACTTCTGCCCTCCGAACTACGCCCTGCCCAGCGACAACGGTGGCTGGTGTAACCCACCTCGCCCCCATTTCGACCTCGCCATGCCTATGTTTCTTAAGATCGCCGAGTACCGCGCTGGAATTGTCCCCGTCGCCTTCCGCCGGTATACATTCCCTCTCTCTCGTTTTTCTCCCTTGTTATGCTCTGTTTTTTGCTCTTGTTTGGTGAATTTGGGTCGGGTCGGGTTGAGGTGACTTGCGTGTCATGGAGTGAATTGGGGTGGAGGGTAGGAAAAGGGTATTGAAATCCTCATTAATCTAATGACCTGTATGAGTCTGTATATTGGGGGTCCTCTGTTATGCTCTGTTTTCCCCAGTTTTTACTCTGTTTAGTACTTTAGCGGGTTTGGGTCGGGTTAGGTCGACGTGATTTGGGGGTTGTGGGGGGAACTAGAGTTGATCTTTTTAGAAAAGGATTTTTGGTTCAAGAGAATGCCGAGTCAAGTTCAGAAAATAATTAAATTAATTTTTTGATTGAGAATGTGCTAGATTTTAACCTATGTGATTAAATCAAAATTAAATTTCTGACATCGTAAAGTTGACTTGACGTCTTTCAAAAGTTCGGGCTTGACTGACTTACGATGTAAAAATTCAATAATGATTTAGTCCTCAAAAATAGTTTAAAACTTTTATCACATTTTCAACCAAAAATTCAGTTTAGATAATTTTTTTCTAATTTTGAATTATTTTGAGCCAAATACCCTTTAGAAAAAGGGTATTGGCTCCCATTAATCTTGTGAGTTTCATGAGTGCGTATCTTGGTGGTCCTCTGTTGTGCTCTGTGTTTCCCCTGTTTTCGCCCCCATTAGTTGGTTTGGGGTCGGGTGGAGGTGATTTGTGGCATTTTGTGGGGCATGGAGTGAATTAAAGTTGAGCTTAGAAAAAGGGTATTGGCTCCCATTAATCTTATGAGTTATATTATGAGTCCGTATCTTCGTGGTCCTGTCGCTTTATTAATTGTACCATCGGTAGGGTAGTTATGTCGCTTTATTAATTGGTCCTTACCCATTTATATTTACCTCAAAACTAAAATTTACTGCTCCAATTGGGTGACGCCATATACCCTTAAAGTTAATCGCTCTTGAACAAGTAAACATCAAGGTAAATATGTGGGATCTTTTTTCACCCATTATTATTTGGTAAAAATGCGCACAAATTGTAACCTAGCAATGTAGGAAATATAAGTTTGACATTTACAAGTTTGCATCAATCAATAATATAGGTCATTTTCTTGCCCAAAAAAAAGGAAAAAGAATGAGTTGGGGGAGTGGTTTTGAGCAGTGAGGAAGGGTTTTTTGGGGGAAGTCTTTAATGCATTCACATTAGACAGTGTTTGGTTAAAAAGAAGAGAAGGCAAGAAAAGTGGGTGCGACCGACCAACTATGCCATAGCCATTAAAGGACTACCCTTTGTTGGTCCTTCAAATAGTATGGGTAGAGATTTTTTTGCAGATCTCCCTTCCTTAATTACCATCTACCAAATGGGGCTCAACCTTGGAACAGATAAACTCATTTGTCCATTTTCCCTATTTGTTTAACTCTCTATGCTCTCTATTCTTTGCCAATTGTCATCGCTAAACCACTTAATTTGGGGTAATCTTTTCAGCTTCTAGCTTTCTTCTTTCGACTTTTTAAATTGACATCCATCTATCTTATTAATTTTTTTTAGGGTTATGGCTTCAAATAATATGTTGAAAGCGGGTGTGAAATGGTTTTTTGGCCTTGGTTTATTTAATTACGAGTGACTGAAAATAATTTAAGTTGATTTTTTGGTTATTATTAAATTTTTAATTTATTTACTGTTATTTAACTTTTTTTCTATTTTTAGCAATCAAGAATCCAAAATTTAGTATTTAAAATAGAAAAAAAGTTAATAATAGTAAATAGGTTAAAATTTTAACAGATTGTCTAGCTAAACAATCAGTAATTTTTTAATAAGGTGCATAAATTGTAGTAATTGTTTCGTAATTTTTTAATAAGGGGCATAAATTGTAGTAATTGTTTCTGGTAAATTTTGATAAATGGGTCAAGATAGGTGAATAATGAATGTGTGGAAATTGGTAGGACAAGCATGTGAAAATGTTCAGTTGTGATTGATGATGTGTCGTTGGAATTGGAGAGAGGTATAACAGAAAAGTCAATAGGGAGCAAGAGAGTGATGTAGAATAGTCAGTGTATGGCCCATGGGCTTAGGATTCTCTCTGAGGTCACCAAACCCGGATCCAATGTGAAGCCCGGTTTCCCCTTCTTTGACCTTTTGACCCCATTTTCCACATAAACATCATCATTATTTTATTCCGTTTTTATGGGTTGTTTGTTTTCAACTTTGGCCCGGGAAATATGGACCGATCCGTACACACTTTCTCACTGTGATAAAATCAAGAAGAAAGAAGAAAAAAATAAAATTTTGAATTGCTTTTCTCCATGCGTATGTCCTGCATAAAAAACATACATACTATACACCATCAGCCCAAACACGGTCTTCTATGCCACTATGACCAACGGCGCTGATTTAATCATCCCCGCATTTCTCGCCATCTTTCCCCCCTTCACCAATTTCCTATAATACCCTTGGTAACCTTATCAAACCTAATATTTCTTGCTTGTGGAGAAACTATTTGGGTTGGCTTTGGACATTTTTTCAATCATCAAATTTAATATTTATGACAATGTTTAACATAATTTTTTTTAATAATTATAACTATGAAGCTCTTATTTTTGCCTACATATTACATCTTTGTGATAAGATTTTTCCTAAAATTCCCCTTTGTAAGGATGGTTGATAATAATTAATTATCAATTATAATTACACCTACAAAAAATCCTTCTTAGCTCTTCTAATTAAGGTTGTAATGACGCAGAGTGCCATGCCGTAAGCAAGGAGGAATAAGGTTCACAGTCAATGGTTTCCGCTACTTCAACCTCGTCCTGATCACCAACGTTGCTGGGGCTGGTGACATCATCAGGGCGAGCGTGAAGGGGTCGAAGACCGAGTGGATGCCGATGAGCAGGAACTGGGGGCAAAACTGGCAATCCAACGCCGTGTTGGTGGGGCAGTCGCTCTCCTTCAGGGTCACCGGCAGCGACAGGAGGACCTCTACCTCGTGGAACATCGCCCCCGCCAACTGGCAGTTCGGTCAGACTTTTACCGGCAAAAACTTCCGCGTTTGAACAACCTGAAGGAATTTCAAATTTCCCGCCAAGTTTTATAGTTTTTTTAATATTTTTATTTTTACTAGCCATGCTGCTGATTTTAGTAGGTGCATGTTATGATGGTGCTTTTTGACCCTAGGGTTTGAGGAAGGAAGGAAAGACTCATGAGAGAGAAAATGTGACTTTTTTGGAGCTTTTCTCCATCTGGGTTTCATGGGGGAGGGGTTTGCATTTGCATTTGCAGTTTTATTTGATGTTATTTTTCTTTTCTTTTTTTAAAATGGTGGATTTATTAGAGAAGGGGTGGGGGGCAAGTTAAATGTAATATGTGAGAGGGGGATTTTATAGTTTGGGAAGAGGAGCTGAAGTGGCTGCAGAAAATTTGTAGCCCGCAGCCTAGTGAACTCCTAATTATTATGGGTTTATGATTTTAATGGGGTTGTATTTGTATGCGCTGTGGTGATTATATATAGTAGGGCATATGTAATGCAACAAACAGTTTTATGTATTTTCTCATTCACAACTTGATTTGAGAAATGCATATTTTTACTTCAATTATGTCATGGTTTACATTCACCAATAATGTTGTGTTCACTAAGACCCTATTATTTAACACACACAAACGCAAATACAACGCAACGCACAAAAGAATGGGGCCATAACACATCCACACTTGTACAGCAATGGCATACAACCCCATATCCACAAGTACCGAGTTTCTTTGCTCCACACAATGTGCAGTAATGGACAACAACAACCCAAAAGACCAAGATGAAAATATACACCCAACAGTTTTCCCTTTACAATTTCGTTGCTTGGCCTGCAATCTCCGTATATTTTTTTAACAGGAACCAAGAAAATTTAACTGTTGGATTATAAGTCCAAACAACAAATTATCGGTCAAGTACCTTGATTAGCTTACCAATCTTTTGGTTTGTTTGCTTCTGTTGGATTAAGCTTTTGGTGAGATGGTTGTAGCCCTCACGCGAATGTCCTTTAAACTCAGGCGCGGATCTTTGCAGCCCCTTCACTTTGAGATGAATATGAAGTCTTGAAATTCAACCCGAGACTCTCAGTTTGTGCTCAATCGATACACGCGAACCATCTAAACCAAAAACTTAAGCTGATGGTGAGATGGTTGTAGCCCCAAGAATTGTTTTATACTCTAACAAACTCTCTCATGGTCCTCTCAACATTTAAGCACGTTCAAACAGAAATCTCCATGTGACAATGTTTAATTTAGACATGGTTACCAAGTGACAAAATCCACCCAGCAGCAAAAGTGGAAAACAATTGTACAGTAGCCAATGGCCCAAAATGATCCAGTGGGCCGCCATTGAACAATTCAAGCCCAAACAGCCCACCAGCAGCAGCAACCAGATTATATGAGATATCCAAATAGTGAGTTTCTCTGTCACATATTATTATACTAACTACCACCTCCAAAATGCTAAGTTCTGGTTGTTTTTCTACCCTTCAGCATTTTTACCTTTGATGCTTAATATCTGCTCTAGGAGGAACTGACATTACTGTCAATTGTCATAATACCCACAAATTTTACTTAACAATAAAATAAAAAATTACTTGTTTCACTGTCAGCTTACCATAACATAGGAAGATAATTAAAACCCAAAGTGCACACCCAGGAACAGGTCAACAGTGTCTTGTTATCCTTTACAATTTCGTGCCTTGCCCTTGGTTGGCACAGTCTGATTTAAGAGGAACTGAATTCCCTCTTTGAGGGTGGCTCTTCTCTCTTCTTCCAAGTTCCAAAGTTCCTTCACTGGGTATCTACCGCTAGGATTGTACTCATTCAGCTCGTTCATAGTAGTCATCACTGCCCAACATGCTTCTTCCCCAAGTTCTTCCCTCAAACTTTGCAGCTTTTCATCCTCTATATCAACCACCTCCTATGCAAGTAAACACAACTTAGTCAGTTATAGTTATAGACATGACAATTGGGTCATTCGGGTTGGGTCAGTTTGACGGGTCTAGTTACAAGTGCAGGTATAAAAGCTTCAAGGGTTGGCATCAGAAATATATATACCTTAAAGGCTCCATTTTCATATACCATTTTAAAAGGATGCCAATTAGGATCTGTAATGTATGCTTTCACTGCAAAATCAACTCCCTAGCCCTCTTACTTGCTTGTGTGCGTAAATACTTGTCTTTCGTCGCTCTACGGAACACTTTTTCATCCAATACACCCATGGTTTTCACAGCAAGTGAGGCACCTCCAATCCTACTTTTTTCCATTCCCTGTCATATATAAAATCAGGCAGACATTGATCACTTCTACAAAGCTACAAAATGATGCTTAGTTTAGGCTTGAATATTCTGTATATTACACGTATGAACTCTTGGCGTGCCTCAACCAAATCATCATTGCACATTCGCTGCTTAACTATGAGCTCATTGTTCAGGGCTCTCATCTCCTCAATCTCATTCTCTGTGCTCTTAATTTCTTGTTTGACAGCATCTATTTCTTCCCTGGTTTCCATGTCCATGTCCATAAACTCGATTTCTTCAGCAGTTTTTGCCAATTCTTCTGTTTGTCGCTCAAATTCTTGTTTCTGGTGTTCATCAATATGTTTCTTGAGCTCCAAGATTTGGTTAATCAGCTCATCTTGCCCTCTCTAACAATCATTCCAGGGAAACATGGTATATACCATTCACCCAAAACAAAACAAACATTAAGATGACATGGGTACGTTTATTGATAATTAGGCAACAAAAAACCACACTACGAATGTAATCAATTAACCTTGTGTTGTTCAGCAAGTGTCTGCACTTTTCCCTCTAGCGATGATACCTCTCTCTGAAAAGAGCAAGTATTGCACGATGCAAATAATATTGACATTAGGAATGAACGGTTCCGGGTACCCTCACTTACACCAGTTAGATGCTGAGCCCGGGAGCAGGGAGCATCGTGCACCCACACCTGCTTCCACGGCCCAACAACCCAACAAGGCAAGCCCACTACATTGTGTTCCCACATTCTGCTAGCTCTGGGTAGTATTAAAATTCCACGGCCCAAGCCCACTTAAAAAACAGTTACATTATCAGGCAAAAAATCAACAGAAAATGGAAACAAACACAATTTTTAACCAAATCAAAACACTCAAACGAAATTCCCAGTAAAGGAAGCTATGAGCATAATAGTTGCATATTCATATGTACACACAAGTGTTCATGAAAGCTGAACTATAATGCTCATAACTTATAACGACAATGCTCATTACATATAACCATGATGCTCATTAAGCTAAACTACAATGTTCATAACCTATAACGACAATGCTCATTACATAAAACCATAATGTTCATCAAGTCGAACTATAATGCTCATAACTTATAACGCCAATGCTCATTACATATAACCATAATGCTCATCAAGCTGAATGCTCATAACCTATAATGACAATGCTCATCACATAAAACCATAATATGAATCTAAACACCTATATATGCTCATAACCTATAACGACAATGTTCATTGAATAAACTCATAATGCTCATGAATCTAAACACCTATGCTCATAACCTATAATGACAATGCTCATTACATAAAACTATAATGCTCATGAATCTATTCATAACCTATAACGACAATACTCATTGAATAAGCTCATAATGCCATGAATCTAAACACCTATGTTCATAACCTATAACGACAATGCTCATTACATAAAATCATAATGCTCATGAATCTAAACACTTATGTGTTGTGTGTGAAGACCAATTTGTTGGGAGTAGAGACCAAATATGAAGAAGGAGTGGAAGAAGGAAGATGATCGAAGGAAAGAAGAAAAACGCTGCCAGCGCCTTGTCCAGCGGCCGCTTGAGATGTCACGCTGCCAGCGTTTATAAGTGTTGCTAGCGCCTATAAACGCTACCAGCGTTTTGGTGGCTGCCGCGCTATTTTGATGGGCCGCGTGTGATGGCTCACGTTTGTGTTCTTTTTTCCTTGCGACGGTTATTTTCTAGGTTGTACCCTAGGGTTTCTTTCTGTACTTTCTAGTATATATAGGGGTCTTGTTCTCCTTATGATATACCACAATAGCAATTGAGAGTGTTTCATCTTATACCACAAGAGATTGACCTGTAATCTCTGTGTTCTTGAGGGAGTTGTGTGAGGCTCAACTGTGAGTGTTGAGTTCTTAGGTTGTAACTCTAGGAAGACTGTGATAGATTGTGGAGGTCTGGGAATCTCTGAAACACCATTGTAATCCTCTGATAGTGCATCGTTCGTGGTTTTTTCTCGGTTTGGGTTTTTCCACGTTGATTCCTTTGTGTCAAATCTTTATTTATTTTTCGCCCTTATTATTGTTTGTCTGCTAACTACGCCCTGAGAATCCTAACAACTAGTATCAGAGATTTGGTTGGAGCGTAGTTGATCTGCAGACTGAGAAGCAATGGCAGGCGCAATTGTGAAGATTCTGGAATTCGATGGGAAAGACTACGCATGGTGGAGGATGCGCGTTGAGGATGTACTCCACCAGCAAAGGTTGCATCTTGCGATGGGTGATAAGCCAAAAGAGATGAAACAGAAGGATTGGGAAGAGCTTGACGGTCAAGCATTCAGAACGGTCAGGCTGACGCTAGCTTGGAACGTGGCTTTCAACGTCAAAGATCAGAAAACGACGAAAGACCTGCTCGAGGCCTTGCAAAACACATATGAGAAACCTTCGGCGATGAACAAGGTATATGTGTTACGTCGTTTGATTGAATTTAAGATGCAAGAGTCTGGTGATATGCATGATAGTATGAATGAGTTAAATATAATACTATCAAAGTTAACCTCTGTGGGATTTAATTTCGACGATGAAATGAATGCTAACATACTATTGGCTACCCTACCTAAGTCTTGGGAAAATTTCGTGACTTCTGTAACGTCTTCTACTAAGAAGGGTGAGAAACTGAAGTTTGGGGAAATTAGAGACTTTGTCTTGAATGAAAGTATTCGTAGGAAAGATTCCGATGTGTCTTAGTCTTCGGGGAATGCTTTGACTGTCAGGGGTAGGAAGAATAGTGGGAATTTGGGTCGGGGTCGATCAAAATCTAGAGGTCAAAACATGGAGCAAGTGTTGTGTTGGAACTGTGGTGATAGAGATCATTTTCGTAGGGATTGTCCCAAATCCAGGAAGAGCAATCATAATGACCATGACTCTGTATATTCTGCTGAGGATATTAGTGATGCCCTAACTGTTAGTGTTGACAAGTGAGAAAGGAATTGGGTGATAGATTCGGGTGCTTCGTTTCACTCTTCGTCTAGCAGGGAGGCCTTTAGCAATTTTGTGAGTGGAGGTTTGGCAGGGTTAGGCTTGCAAACGGTCACAACCTAAAGGTGTTAGGAAGAGGTGATGTTAACGTTAAAACTTCTAAGGGTGGAACTTGGAGGTTGAAGAATGTTCGGTATATCCCGGGTCTGACCAAGAATCTTGTATCTGTAAGTCAACTGGATGAGGAGGGGTTCACGATGAGATTTGAAGATGGTCATTGGAGGGTAACGAAAGGATCTTTGATAATTGCAAGTGGCAGGAAAGAGGGGAAACTATATTCTGTCATTGATAATTCTAACAAGCATGTTCATGCTCGTCAAAGGCGTGTTAGTTTCTCTGATGAGAGAAGGGTACCAGAAACGAGGAGGTTTCAGGTCGAGGCTACGGGAACGGATGATCAGCTGAGGAATGCATCCAACCTGCACGGGAATTCGACAAGTTCAACACGAGGTAAAATCCCAATCCAAAATTCCCCTAAGTTGTTGACGATGATGCGTATGTCGAAGTTGCAGGGGCGTGATCAGTTCAAGTGGGAGCCTGTTGTAAGAAGAGGAGTTGATGTGAGGTCAACTGGGACCTCTGTTGATCTTTGCTGAATAAGAGATGGGTGCACTAGAGGATTTGAGAAGGTGTTGAAGCATAGTTACCTAAATCGGTCGAACCCCCCTCGTTCCCCGTTCCGGGATCGTCGATCCCAATCGGAGATCGAAAGCGACCTTGATCGGTCTGGATCGCGACCTAGATCGGTAAATTGATCGATCCAGTTCTCATGAACAGCAAACCCTAGATCTATCAATTGGATGCTGATTTGAAGGGTATTCGAGGTGGAAGTGGAGGGCTTTTGGTCAACCATAAGCTGCGACTCCACTGGTGGGGTTCTCTCCGGCCATCAGTCGCCGGTTTCCAGCCGTCAGCGTGAATTGTGTGACCGAGGCGCAGAGAAGAGAGAGAGACTGAAGCAGAGAGGGAGAGAGAAAAACCTGGTGTGACTTGTAAGTAACTGAGTATGTGGCTGAAGAAGAAGCATAATAACCTTTACTATATTATTAAAGGAGTAGAGTGGCGCATGGGTAATTATGAGAGAGGAGAGAGGAGAGAGGAGAGAGAGTGTGTCAGGCATCATTAATGCTAATAGCTGACATGGAGCTATCCTCAATTTACTAGAATACAAGTTGGCTATTATAATATTTTAATAAAATTCTCTTTTAGTTTAATAGAATTTACATTAATTATCATGCTTTGGATAGAATAGGTTTAGATTTATTTATTAATTAAATGATTTTTTTTATTTATCGATCCAAAAAATATTTATCGGCGAATTCCGATCCCAATCACCGTTCCTACTGAACCTACCCCCGTTGATCCCGATTTTTAAAATTTTACGATTTCGATCCTCGACCCCGATCGATCCCCGACTCTGGCAACTATGTGTTGAAGTGGTAGAAGACTGCGTCTGCAATTGGTCTTCAAGTGAGAGATTGTTGGGTGTGAAGACCAATTTGTTGGGAGTAGAGACCAAATATGAAGAAGGAGTGGAAGAAGGAAGATGATCGAAAGAAAGAAGAAAAACGCTGCCAGTGCCTTGTCCAGCGGCCGCTCGAGATGTCACGCTGCCAGCGTTTTGGTGGCTGCCGCGCTATTTTGATGGGCCGCGTGTGATGACCCACGTTTGTTTTCTTTTTTCCTTGCGAAGATATTTTCTAGGTTGTACCCTAGGGTTTCCTTCTGTACCTTCTAGTATATATAGGGGTCTTGTTCTCCTTATGATATACCACAATAGCAATTAAGAGTGTTTCATCTTATACCACAAGAAATTGACCTGTAATCTCTGTGTTCCTGAGGGAGTTGTGTGAGGCTCAACTGTAAGTGTTGAGTTCTCAGGTTGTAACTCTAGGAAGGCTGTGAGAGATTGTGGAGGTCTGGAATCTCTGAAACACCATTGTAATCCTCTAATAGTGCATCGTTCGTGGTTTTTTCCCGGTTTGAGTTTTTCCACGTTAATTCCTTTGTGTCGAATCTTTATTTATTTTTCGCCCTTATTATTATTTGTCTGCTAACTACGCCCAGAGAATACTAGCATTATGCTCATAACTTATAGCGACAATGCTCATTGAATAAGCTCATAATGCTCATAAATCTAAACACCTATGTTCATAACCTATAACGGCAATGCTCATTACATAAAATCATAATGCTCATGAATCTAAACACTTATGCTCATAACTTATAACGACAATGTTCATTGAATAAACTCATAATACTCATGAATCTAAAACACCTATGCTCATGAATCTAAACACATAAAATGAAAAGACTTTGTTACTTTTTCTCCTAATTAAAATGGGACGCATGCCTCTCCTCTTCCCTCTTTCCTGGGATTCGAAATGGGCTTGCATGTTAGTTAAATGGATTAACGCCTCTCCTCAGCAATTAGAAGTCGGCCTCGGTAGTTAAATGGGCCCAGACACACAATGCAAGCTGCACCTGGGCTCATAATTATTTTTTTACCTCACCTAAAGCTAGGAACTTTACCTATACCCGTTTGACGGGTTCTTAAAACTCAGGAACCTGAACCTTACCAATGGTTTCCGATTCGGTTCCAGGTACCCACCTACTATACACTAAGTATATTTTTTGACATATTTTTTTCAAAAAAAGTGCATATTGTGCTAAAGTCTTGCATTATTCTTTAAAAAAAAATAATGTCTGATGCGCCATGATTTCATCCATACATTTTGATATTGACTACCATATGCCAGACACACATTAATGTAAAGTCCAAACAAACCAAATATTTAAAATAATCTTGCAAGTTTGTTTTATCGAAACAAACAGCGATAGGAAATTACAAATAATCTTAGTAAAAATTAAGTCTCAATAAAAATTATAAGTTCACATGAACATAATACATATAACAAGTATATAAAATTTCATAAAATATTCAAGTTCAATGACAATACCGGAAGGCTGAAACGTAACTCTAATTGGTAGGTTTCAGGTTCCGGTTGAGAGTAGTAGTTTAGGAACTTTACCGTTACCCGTCTGATAGGTTTTTGAATTTTAGTCCCCTTACCCTTATCCGTTGGACCGTTCAAGTTCTGGATCCTACCAATTTGATCGGTTGCAGTAAGTTCCAAGTTCCGTATCTAGAACCACTCATCCCAAAATTTGACATACACGAAACCAGTTGAAATGAAAGATGAATGTAACATTTACCATTTTTGTGAGCCGGCGAACCTTTTTCTCCAGATCTGTTTCCCTAATCTGCAAATCTAATTCACGTTGGTCTAACTTCTTCATCTCCAAACTAATCTGTCGCTTGAACCTTTTATGTTGACTGGCCACCGCATTCATCCGTTCCTGCAAAATCTTCACCATGCTTCCCGCCTCTTTACATGTAAAAATCGGCGGTAAACAGTTAAGAAGAGACAAATAACAACAGTGGGGAAAAAAAAAAGGGAATTATTGAATGGTTGGATGCAGCACATATATGTATACCATGATCGTAAGCCATGGATAGTCCAAATTGCTCTTCTGTTTGTTTGGTGTAAGCATCAAACTCCTCTTGCAACTTACTGTGCATCTCTTGTAATGTCGTCATTTTCTCTGCTTCAGCAATTACTGGTTTTTCATGCAAAATAGTAGCAGCTTGTATGCTATGGTTGGCGTCCATAGTTGCTGGTCTGGTTTTGTTATAAGTATAGGTGTCTGTTCAGAATATAGGAATAATAATCACATCCAAAGTGTAAAATGTACGATTATATACGTATGCTATAGGGTTAATTATTAGATGTCAAGATCAAGAAATTTTGGAAAAGATTTGGACATATTGGTTATGTTTGGCAATCAAATGATAGTTGTTAGCTGTTATTTGATAATTGTTTGATTTTAGCTGTTTGGATTATCTTATCGATTGTAGAAAAACTGTTTAATTGGTAATGTAACTTTTTGTAAAAAGTTATCTTAAAAAATGTTGAAAACTAACCTCTTGGATTAGAGATAGCAATGGGCCGAGTTTGGGGCGGGTCCAACTGGACTCGGACCCGTACTCACTAGATTTTTTCGGACCTAGACTCGCGCTGTGACCCGATGGGTCTCAAAATTCAGATCCTGATCCAGACTTAGTGATTACACGGGTCCTTAGCGGGTCCTTAAAAGGCGAGAGCCATTGCGGCGCTAGCCGCGGTTGGGCCGCAAGCCCATCGTGGTGCTGGCCAGGGTTAGGCAGTGATTGGCGTGCCGCGTGTAGCTGGGGTTCTGATTGGTTCTTTTTCGATTTTTTGCTCCAAATTTAAAATTTACAAACTAAGATCTTCGTCATCCGATGATATACCGCCTTACATTGAGTTTTTAGGTTGAATTTTAGGGCCGTAACGAATTTGGGGGATTATGAGAGAATGAGAGAGAGGAGAGAATGAGTGAGAGTTAAAATGAATCAAGGGGGCGACGTTAGCAAAAAGGGGACAATGAATAATAATCAGATAATTTTATTTGTAACTTTATGATCCATTAGATTCATGGGCCATTCTTAGGTGTCAGCAACCCATAGAAAACTACTGACACCCATTTCTAGCTTGAAATGAAAATCAAATTTAGATACGTAGCCCAACTAATAATTTTAATTTACAGCCCAGCCCAGCCCAGACCAGCCCAGCCCAGAAGATGAGAAGGAGCACATAACTCAAAAAAGAATATACTCCTTTATTGAATTGGTAGTTTGGTTTTGGTAATTTATTCAGAATTTATTCTTGTTGTACTGTACTCACACAAGGGACCGTTTACGCTCTGACAACATCACAAAATTTCCCCATTCGTCGTTTTCTCCCCTGTCTTTCTCTTTCTCTCTCTCTCTCCCCTGCATCTTTGCATTTGCTCGTGATCATCTCTCTCTCTTCCCTAATAAAATACCCATCTTTCTCTTACATTTTTAATTTTAATTCAAAACAATCAAATAAATCCCATGTAGATGTACTACTAGAATCAGAAAGATAGAGAACAAAAAGAGAGAATCATGAATCATGAGCATTCATTCACCACCTGACTGACATTATCATTTTATAACACCATTATTATTATTATTATCATCATCATTCTTAATTACTTGTACTAATTGAATCTCTTTCATCTCCAAAACCCAATGTTAGTTGATCCCCTCAACCTCTCAAATACCATACCATTACCATACATACCAACCTCACCCACCTCCCTCTTCCTCATTATCCATCTGGGTCTTCGTCACATTCTTCTGGGTCTCCCTCTAATTCTGCAACAATGAAGTGCTTCCATTTCACCAACGGAGAACGAAGGTCGTCGCCGGATTCCGACGAGGGTTCCGGCGCCGGGAGATCTTCGGCGCCGGCGAGGGTTTCGTGGGCACGTTCGCTGAGCATAGCGAGCAGCATGAGCACGACCAGCACGAACACTGAGTACAGACGGTCCGAGTTCGGTGACTCGGGTGGGTTGTTCTTCCTCATGGCGCAGCAGCGAGGGGATGCGAATGATCTTAGGGTTTTTAGCTTCGCTGAGCTCAAATCTGCGACGAGAGGGTTTAATCGAGGGCTTCTGATTGGGGAAGGAGGGTTTGGGTCGGTGTATAGAGGGGTGGTCAATGTTAGGGTTAGTGATGGTGAATCTGAAGATTGCTCCAAGATGCCCATGGATGTCGCCATTAAGCAGCTCAATCGCTATGGTTTTCAGGCATGTATCGCAATTTCTTGCCCTAATTATTCTACTGTATTTGATTGTCGATTTCTGGAAATGCTGGTGATTATTTTGGTGTAATTTGGATTGCTAGTTGATAATTTTCAAGTTACAATGAGATTTATTTTAGGAACTGTAGCTTATGGAAGTCTCTATCAGCGACTTTAAGAGTGTATTATTTTTGTGTCTAACTTCAAATGTACTCAAGAACATGATTTCTTACCTTTTTGGTTTCATTATTTTTTTGGGTTTCTTGACTCTGACCCTGCTTGCTTGAAATTGAATCAAGCATTTGGTTTGCTCAATTGGGTTATTTGATGATTTCAGACTTTGTTCATTCTAGGAAATGTGATTTAGGTTTGATTTGAAGCTTGAGGGTTGAAGTTTGGACATTTTGATTGGGATTATTGGATGATAATAGACTAAACTTTAGGGGTATTGGATAATAATGCACTGAACTTTTTTCTTGGACTCTAATACACTGAACTTTGAGAATATTGGACAATAATGCACTCAGACCAATTCACTTGGTGGTTGACGCGGTGGTTGTCCTACTTTGGGTATCGTTTTTCTATTTTTTTCCAAAAAAAATTATTAGTCATCCTGCTATGTCTACTTTCTTACATGACAAAAGTTTTTATTGAAAAAAAATAGAAAAACGACACCTCAAAGTAGGACAGTCACCGCATCAACCACCAGCTGAATTGGTCTGAGTGCGTTATTATCCAATACACTTAAAGTTCAGCGTATTAGAGTCCAAAGAAAAAGTTCAGTGCATTATTATCCAATACCTCTAAAGTTTAGTGTATTATCATCCCATAATCCTTTTGATTGTGTATTGTGTTGAGAATTATTGAAGTGGTAGGTAATAATTCATTGACTTTGTAGCTTTGATGAACATATTTTAATCCCAAATACTGCTGACCTACAGTTTAATTAAATGGGATCCAATAGATGCATAATTACTCATTAATCTTGGATTAAATTATTAATATTATCTTTAGCCTTGGTTTCATGTTCAAGGTTGTGATTGTAATTTGATTGCTCATATGGTATTTACATTGGTTTGGCATTCTAGTTATCAGGGGCACAAAGAGTGGGTTAATGAAGTGAATTGGCTGGGCGTAATGAAGCACCCGAATCTAGTAAGATTAGTTGGATATTGTGCAGAAGACGATGAAAGAGGGATTCAAAGACTTTTGGTGTATGAACTCATGAAGAATAAAAGCTTGGAGGACCATCTATTAGGCAGGGTAGCATCACCCTTGCCATGGATGACAAGGTTGAAAATCGCACAAGATGCAGCTCGAGGGTTGGCATATTTGCATGAAGAAATGGACTTTCAGGTGTCAATTGCTTTTCTTGAATCTTTTATGGTTTACGTTGTGACAAATAGTTAACCGTCTCCATTTTTTTGAAGTATTTATTTTAGATATCCTTATGTCGAACTTCTGTATATCGATGAATTTCTTTTTGAAATTGAAATTGTTCGGGTAGGTACTCCGGTGAGTAGCATATAAAAGTTGGGTGGCTTGGGAGGTGGGGGGATAAGTTATGCACCCATCGGGGTTTGATTTAGAAAAGCATTGATCCCATGCGCAAGTAGGACCCACAACGGGAGTTGTTATTGTTTATTTGCTGTTCTAGACCAAGGGACGTAGGAGATGGTTAAAAATATGGGTAAATTTGGGTTGGGTTGGATAATATCGTTATCAACCCACAAAAGAACAAACCCTTAGGAGGCTTTCTACTTTACATTCCTTGATAGTTTTAAAATTGAAAAAATATACATCCCTCTATAGTTTTAAAACCTATAAAAAATAACAAGGTCAACTTTGACATTTTTTGGCTGCCTGGAGACATAAGCACCATTATAATATGCAAACCATGGCGAATTTTCCCTTTCTGTTGTGTTACGAGTTACGACTCGGTAAATTGTTGCTTTACGGTGGAGTATTTTAATGCAGTTGCCTTTGAAGACTATGAATGTTTCTGGGTTTGAATATTTATACAAAGGTTACCATCTCAGTTCCATGTCTGCGTGATCGATGAAGGTTTGACTTGTAACCAGATCTATCGGCTGATGAAACTTGCTAACCAGTTATAGGATAACAGTGGGGATGGGGTTGTTGAGCAGGATAATTTAAACTGTGTGATTGCAACTTGCAACTTCTTTATTCCCAAATTTAGCATTTGAAAAACAAAGTCCAATATTTGACCGTTAATCCGTTTTGGCAGCTAATATTTCGAGATTTCAAAACGTCAAATGTGCTGTTGGATGAAGACTTCAATGCCAAGCTCTCGGACTTTGGATTGGCTAGGCTGGGACCAGCTGAAGGATATAGTCATGTTTCGACATCGGTGAGTCGCTTTACATTTTAGAGTAGTTGGGTTGTTTGTATTCTGGGCCCTGTTTTATTTTGTTTTTATGTTAATCAATTGGATGGACACCAGCTAGGATATGTTAGCACTGCTCGGTCAAGATATTTGCTTAGAAAAAACATAGCTGATGTATCATTACAGGCAAGATTCACACTCTGGTTTGTTGATATTGCTATATCAGAAGAGATTCTTGCCAGTAGTTAGAGGATTTGGGTGACTTATGCAATCTCCAAATTTGGTACCAATAATGTTGGAGCGTATGTGACCGGCTTCTTAGGTTTCCTTATGATATGGTCGAGTAAATAATAACCGACATTGGCTAACTCTTTAAAGACTAGAGCTCGACCAAACTAGCAACTGAAAAGGGACTACTTAGATACGATGATGATGTGATGGTTTAGCACCAAGGAGGTGTGGTAGTCAAGGTTCAAATCTTGGTGTAAGGCTGTGTAAGCAAAAAGTTTCCATCGCGTGATTTTTTTTTTATATATATTTTTGTATAAGAGTAAACGTGGGTCATATGAACTATTAAACGTGGGTTAATAGCCTTGCTATCTGGCTATCTCCACACAAGGAGACTTACAAGTCATGGTAATTAATCCCATGTGCCAAATGAGCTACTAGTTTCATTGGCTTCCCCGTGTGAAAATTGTGGGGTTGATGGGTTCTTGTCATTGGTTGATTGGTACTTGCCCCTTGTTACCGGCCTGTATTTTAACTGTGAGAGCTGTACTGTGAATTTACTACCTTGAAATGCTTATATATCTAATTTCGAATTTGCCTGAATCATAGGTTGTTGGAACGGTAGGTTATGCGGCTCCCGAGTATGTAATGACCGGCAAGTTAACAATCAAGAGCGACGTATGGAGTTTTGGTGTGGTTCTATATGAGCTCATAACAGGAAGACGTGCAGTTGAGAAAAACTTACCCCGGAATGAGCAGTTGCTCTTGGATTGGGTCAAACCGTTCATATCAGATTCGAAGAAATTCCACTCCATTGTCGACTCCCGGCTGGAGGGACAGTACTGTAAGAAATCAGCTCAGAGACTTGCATCGTTAGCCAACAAGTGCCTTGCAAAGCAACCCAAAAACCGGCCCAAAATGAGCGAGGTGGTTGAGATACTGGGTAATATCATCGAGGAGGCATCTCCTCTGGAGGAAGACGTCCCAAAACCAACTGAAGAAGGTGAAGATGAAAGCGAAGAGGTCGAAGAAGGGGACACAGAGGAGCCTATAAAACCCGGAAACAATTACCTTAGGAAGATGTTGGAGATTAAAGAAAGGGTGAATTTGAGAAACAAATCCATTGGGAAACTAGAATGGAAAAATTGGACTCCTGGGCTAGTCAGAACTTCATGGTGAAAACAACGCCACCCTGAAACAACTTAAGCTTATATTATGTCATGTATTTTGTTTTTTCCCAACTGAGGATGAATCATTCGATTCGATACCCATTCTAGTTCGCCTTCCCTTCAACGCGGCTGAGCAAGAAAGTCGAATTTATATTGTAAATACGAGGTGTAGCCGAGTGCAAATGAAAGCTGCTGAGGGCGTGCTCAAATTTTCGTTGGAGTTGTCCCAACTCCTATGGATAGTAATTAGTGGATTCATTCATTCTTGTTTCTCATATGTTTCAACCTTTAACTGCTTATTATGCGAGTTTTACCAGGCCTCTGCAGCACCTTAGGATGTCGCTTGAGGTGAAAAACTGTTTATATCTGAACCTCACTCTGTTAAGCAAGATTCACATTTCACTGGTATATAGAGATGACGTCGCTCCTCCATTATCATCTATAATCTGTTGAGATCTGTGGGTGCTAGTGAGTTATAGGCCTGGGCAAATTGGCAGGTGTTCGACGGCGTTTGTGGACGAGCTTGAGAAAATAGGGTGGGGCCTGGTCCAATTTCTAAACGGGTTGGGCCCTTTATGGGCTTGTCCAAGTGAGAGTTTTTATGGGCCTCTTCGGGCTTTAATCGGGTAAGTCAAGCATGAGAGGAGCATGTAACAAGGCTTGTTGGGCCAAAATCTGCGACAAGGAGAGTGAACTTTCATAATGTTCATGTCAATGGATTCTGAAACCATTACGAAGTAGTCATGGGCAAGTCAGGCTCAAATCCAGCCCGGCAATAAAGCAACTATGTTGGCCCCTGATCCCGGCCCGGTCTTAAGGGAAAACCTCTTGATGTCCGGCCCAAACCAGCCCATTATCCAGCTCTAGACTGAGTTATTATTAGTTGAACACCACCTATACATTCACTCACCAATATACAGCTACAATTGTCCATCTCAAAAGCATTGAGACACAAAACTACAGAATATCGATTAGTCGGACACTCTGCAAATACTAACCAGAGAGTTTTATCGAACCCAATCTTCTTCCACTTTGATTTTAGCAACTGCTACTGTCAAGTGTCAACTGCATCTGTCCTAGAGGACTGTTGAAGCTGCTCGAGTTCTGTCACTACCTCTTCCACGGTGGGCCTCAACTCGTACTGATTCAAGAGGCATCGGAATGCTAAAGCGGATACTCCAAGGACAGCATCCAAGCTGCATTCGCCTTTTATACGGGAATCCAAGATTTGCAAGATTCCCCGGTTTCTCTCATGGTGGTAAGGCCAAGCCCATTCCACTAGGTTCTGCTCCACCTCGGGAAGGCCCATGTCTACTGCTCTTCTGCCCGACAACATCTCAAGTAGAACCACCCCAAAGCTGTGCACATCGCTTTTTGCGCTCAAGCGACCTGTGGTTAGTGTTGACATGCAATTTATTAGGTGCTACTGGAATTTGCGCTCCAAATAGTGTGATTCTTCACTTGTAGATATCCTGGACTATAAATTTCAAGTGCATGCAATATATATTGGGTAATGTGATGATCACAAACCCTGATGGTGAAAGAAACGCATTTGCAGCCAACGACAATACCTGAGGCTATATAGCGTGGATCAACATATCTGTAGGTACCACTAATCTCGGTTGTCACATGAGTTTTGTTGCCAGTAGGCCCATCCCTCGCCAAGCCAAAATCAGAGAGTTTTGCATTGTAGTTCTGTAGTTCATCGTCGATAATTATAGTCTAATAATATGTAGAGAAATTTACAATTAAACAAGATATGAAACTTACTGAGTCGAGCAGGACATTAGAGGACTTGAAATCACGGTATATGACTTGTTTATGAGCACCGTGAAGAAAGGCGAGCCCCTTTGCAGCTCCAAGAGCAACCTTCATCCGGAAGTTCCAAGAAAGAGGCTGAAAACCCCCTAAAAGTATGAGAAAGCAGGTGAATTCTCGAAGGAAAATCCTACAAAAACTTGCATTGAGCATCAAAACTAACTAAACCAGGAACGAAACAAACACAAAGGGTGAAATATACTTCTGAACAAATGGCTCTCCAAGCTGCCTCGAGGCATGAATTCATACACCAAAAGATGGTGTTCATCTTCCAAACAATATCCAATCAGTTTCACAAGATGAGGATGATGTAGTTGTCCCAGGTAATTCACCTCTGCCTACCAAAGCAGAGACACTATCAAAAAGGGTTCTACCTATTTTACACCTCATTAAAGTATGCTAAATTTTCAATCATCGCCATAAAAAAAAAAAAGAAAAAACTAGGGGTGGTGAAAATTCGAGTTCGGGTTTGACCAATCCTGGTATTCGATAAAACACCCCAAACTTGGATTCTAACCGAATTTAATTCGGACAAAATACCCAGAACAAAACCTGAACCCAAGTCACCGAATTGAAAGTTTGGTCATAACTAAACTTGACTCATTATCAGATTTTTTTGACCAAATTCGAGCAAATGAGAAATTGGGTTTTTTAATGTGAGCAAAAGTAATATTTTTCCCAGTATCAAGTTTGCCCAACCCGGACCCAAATGAACGAATTTGACGACCCTAAATTTCATCCAAAAATGAGCCAACCTTATCTGGAGTGCCAACACGTGAACCCGGCCCAAATTTTAGTTCGGCCAAGACCAAATTTTGAATTCAGTCATGTATGAAACCAGGTTGTTTCGGGTCGGCCAAATTTTTGCCCACGCTATAAAAAAAAATACCCTGCAAATTGTATCATGCAAATTCATCAATGATTGGGGTATTGAAACTCACCAACCATTCCTTATGACCTTGACGGCTGTCTTCATTCAGTCTCTTGACAGCAACCACCATACCCATTCCAGGCTTGGTGGCAGCGTAAGAGTGCTTGTCAATCCAACCCTTGAAAACCAACCCAAACCCACCCCCACCAACCACACTGTTAGGCCGGAAATTTTGAGTGGCCATTTTGAGCTCAGAGAAGCTGAAACTCTTCAAATTACAAGACTGAAGAATCTCACCCTCATTCCTCGGGGTTGGGAGCACTGATGAAACTTTACTAGCTGTGGCATTTGGACAAGTTCCTTGTCTGTTGTCATGTTTTGAGTTTGCACCTAACAAACAAGCTAACACACCGGCAGAATGTCGAGTGAGTTCCCCAAATCAATCTTTAAGTTTATCGGCAATATGATAAGCAATTGATTATACAGCGATACCACTAAGGGTACATTCAGTTGTACCCTGGGAAAGTGGACCAAATTTTCCCATGTTTGATTGTATTTTGCGAAACGGAAAATTCTGATGCAGGGCCCATTATTTCATACTCAAACTTGGTAAAACGTTTTCTGGGGGAAGTAGGAAAAGTTTTTACCAGGAACAGTTTTCCCGAGGATTCTACGAAATGCATCCTAAATGTAAGACCTAAAAGGCTAAAACACAATGAATCCAAGATCAGAAGAAATGGAGTGATCTTGGTAAGAGGGTCATATTTTTAACTTTGAAAAATGGGGAAAGGTCAAGACATCGAGACCATCAATTCTTGCATGCTACCAGTGATGGAGAAAGCAGATAAATTTCCCAGTTACCCTGAATCAAAATTCCAACAGATAGACCCAGAAATTACAAATGTTAACTAATAATCTCCATATCTGGCAGCACAATATCTCAATGATTTGAACCAAAAATGAAAAACTCAATCATGAAATCCAGAACTAGTAGTTTTTACCTGTGAGGAAACTGCTCTGACTCTTTAAGGGGCCACTGAAGCAAATACCCATCAAATCCCAGTCACTCTTCCTCCCAATATAAACCAAAACAACCCTGAGAAGTGACAGGTTGATCACCGGCACCAGCCTTGAATTTGCCTGGTAGCCCGAAACATGATCAAGTGACACGCCGAAGGCCAGAAAAGCCAAACACAACCCACTCGATAACTTTTCATAAACAGCAACTAGAAAATACAAAGAAAGAAAGAAGAAAGTTTCCCGTAAAGCAAAAATGGATTATTTGATAAGCGAGTGAAACGGGGAAGAACTTTCTTTCTATGTTCATCCATATAATATTTGTCATACCTTGCGATGTTAAGAAGCTTCACAGATTATGGGAGTTTATCTGACAAATGACAGCGAACGCCCATTTGTCTTGGTCCAAGGATTAGTAAACTAAATAGTAAATACTCCACAGGGACCACATCAGTCACAGACCTTCTGGCTTCTGCGTTGTTTTAATTACTTAGCTTAGCGTTGCTTAATCACTAAGACAGAGAGCTCTGCCCTTGATAATAGGGACAGCTTGTTGCTGTACAAAAACCATACCCTACAATGCTGTGGACCAAAAGAAAAACAGAGAAGTGAGAGCCACAGAACAGGCTATGCACATTGCTGCCACAAAAGCTGTTGGACATGAAGTATGGCTGCTATCCTGGACAGTTATCAATTACCTGGACTTGAAGTATCCAATTGATGTCAAATTTTGCACGACCATGTTCTTTTCTATGATGGGTAAAGTGTGATAATGGTATGTATGGTAAGAATGTGGATAGTGTGATATGATGTGGTACGGTGTGGTGAGTTGTGGTAAAATTTGTGGTAAGAATGATTGATGTGGTAAGTGAGGAGACAGAAAAGTGAAAATAGTGAGAAAAGTGAGGAGAGACGAAGTGATGGTTGTTGTGGTAAAGTATGGTATGATAAGGTAGTATGTGATGGTTTTGTGGTTAGTGTGGTAAATTGTGGTAGGTACGGTATGGTACCACACAAAAGAACAGGGCTAATCTTGCCCCAACAGAGCTGGCAACGAAATTGGAAAGTACCTGACATTTGATTACAAGCACCAGCAAAATCTGAGTGACATTCATCTCTCTAATTTGCATCAAATACCATTCATACATTCATTCACCAACATATACTCCCAACTCCCCATCTCAACATGTCACATTACAAAACTAAGAAAACCATTGATCACCCACACCCAATCTTTTTGGTTTTTGATCTAATGCTGAACTCCTTGAGCACCTCTAACATTCTCACTACCTCTTCCATTGAGGGCCTATTGTTTGGCTCAGGCGACAGGCATTGGAATGCCAGGGTGAATACTTCAAAGGCCACATGAAAATCGTATATACCCTCTAGACGGCTATCCAGGATTCGGAAGAACTTCTTCTTGGTTTTCAGGTAAAGTCGAGCCCATTCCACTAAGTTGTTGGGTTCCCCAGATGGATGGTTGTTGTTCACTGCTCTTCTGCCTGATAACATCTCAAGCAGAACCACTCCAAAGCTGTATGCATCGCTCTTAGCAGTCAAGTGACCTAGCGGTTCGGAAATGAAATCCATAATGATTCAGAAATCAGAACATTGCATATAGGTAATAAAAAGAATTCATGACAAAGATAAGGAAAGGTAAGATCTTTCATTTCTTTTCCTTATGTTGAAGATTTGAAGTAGTCTTCTATAACTATGTACAGTACAGTACAGGTCATGGTGCTAGGATGACATGGTTTTAGAAGCCTTGATCATAATCAAAGATTAAATAACAGCCTAAAGGTACAAGCCCACTAGCATACTAAAAGTGTGCCAAATGGTAAGGATAAGCCTTCTTGAAGATGATACAAAAGAGGAGTGTAGACGAGAGTACAAGACGAGCCGACCCAACCGGACCCCGGCTTGGTTGGGAAAAGCTCGATTTGAATCTCGCTGACCTTTCAAAAAGTTAAGGCTCGAGCTCAGGCTCGGTTCATATATCCTTGGCTCAGGCCGAGCCCTTGATTATTTATTTTTTAAAATTTAACACTCTCCAACTTCAAAGAAAAAAATCAAGTAAATTTCTAGATATTTATTAAACTTTACTAGAAAATAACATTTTTTTTTTACGGTAACAGTATAATGAGTTTAAACATTAGCGTTTGAGTTTTAAGGAGCTTAACTAAAACATTAAAGAAAATTAACAAATTTATGCTCTAATGTTTAAACATCTAAATTAATATATAATTTACCTATATCCATGGAGCAAAACCTACGTCCTACCTAAAATACTTAAACGACCCAAGCTCGAGCTTGAGTCAACCGAGCTCGAATCGAGCTTTGATCGAGTCAACCCCGAGCGGCTTGCAAGCCGGCTTGGTTCAGCTACAACCCTAGCACAACACATTGAATCAAGAACCACATTCAAAATAGTGTCGTCCAAGGGGGCAATTAACAATCTGTTGGCAAAGTTCTAGCAAGCAGACAAGGGAAAACCCCGAAACAAAGATAAAAAGAGCAAAAGAGAGATGACAAGGCATCTGTAGCCAGTGCCACAATTACCTGTTGCTACATAGCATGGATCAACATATCCATAGATACCCTTAACCTTGGCTTTTACATGAGTTTTATTGCCAACAGGTCCATCCCTGGCTAAGCCGAAATCAGAAAGTTTTGCATTGTAATTCTCAAGTTCGTCATTGATCATAGTCATTATCATTGAAACTCCAGATGTCTAAGAGCAAAAATGAAACAAACTGGTGTCCTGCATATATAGAGAAATTCACCATCAAGAAATGTGACTCACTGAGTCGAGGAGGATATTAGAAGCCTTGAAATCACGGTATATGACTTGCGGATTGGCAGAGTGCAGAAAGGCCAGCCCCTTTGCAGCTCCAAGAGCCACCATCATCCGAATGTTCCAAGAAAGTGGCTGAAAAGATCCTAAAATAAAAGAAATATGCGAATTGGTAACAAAACTCCTAAACTTACTGTTGGACTGTAAAACCATCATTGGGCCTTCAACCATAAACTTAAGCTTTTGGTTGAGAAGTTTCCACATGGCATGCTAATTGGGAGGTCTCACGTTCAAACCTCAACAACCCCATATTTATTTGGGCGAGATCAGAGGGGCTTTGCAGCATCCACGGCTTCCACACTTCAAAACCCTAAGGGCATTCGCATGGAGGGGGGTGTTAAGAGTATAAATCCACCATTGGACCTCCAACCATTAGCTTAAGCTTTTGGCCAAGATGGTTCTATACTTACATTGCTCATTAGAACTAATGTAATATAAAGCTGAAATACACTTGTGAACAAATGTTTGTCCAAGCTGCCCCAAGGCATGAATTCATACACCAAAAGATGGTGCTCATCTTCCAAGCAATATCCAATCAGCTTCACAAAGTGAGGATGATGTAGTTGTCCAAGGTAATTCAACTCAGTCTAGAAAAGCACAGACATACATAAGCTCATGAGCCCCTTTCTCATACAAAGCTCTACCGAATGTATCCTCATTAAGATCAGCAAATTCCTGTTCTTTCATGACAAAACCCCTGCAACTAAGATCACATATCGAAACTCAACAACCATTCCTTACAACCTTGAAGGCTCTCTTGATTCAGTCTCTTGACAACAACCGCCATTTTTGTCCCCGGCTTGGGAGCAGCACCCGAGTGCTGATAAATCCACCCCAAAAGCACCCCCGCCAAGGACACCATAAGGCCGGCAATTGTCTGTGGCCTCTTTGAGCTCAAAGAAGCTGAAACCCTTCAAATTAGGACTCTGGAGAATTTCAACCTAAGATGGGAGCACTGAAGAAACTATACTACTTGAATTATTTCCATGGCTGCTGGAAAATCTTGATCCTACCTCTAATCAACAAGCTAACACACAACAAGAATGTTGAGTCACTCTCTACATCAATCTTTAAGTTACGAACAAAATGAAAACCAATACTCCGAAATCCACCCAAGCGAGATATGGAGGGGAGGGGTTCGATGGAGCAATGTTACCCCTAAATTTTGCAATTTAGAAAGATTGGTTTCAATTTAAGCAATGCACCATATTGGTAATAAGAACTCGATGGGACTACAAGCCTACTAATATAATTCATCAATGGAGCGCCTAAAAGTACAATGAAACCAAGACAAGATGGACGTAATTTGATATGAAACTGCAACAAAAGGGAGTAAAGTCAGGATATATATCTACATAAAGCAGGCAAGCAAACTCTCAGTTGTAATGCAGAATTGAGATGAATTTTCTTTCTAGCCTGGACTAGAGTTTCAAGAACCAGTCAGCAATAAGAAATACTAGCAAACAAAACCCTAATTTCTGAAGAAAATCAGACGAAAATGCAAACTCAACTCATGTATTTGAAAATCGGGAATTGCCTGTGATTCTCTCTTTCAAAAGCAGAACCTGCGCAGAATCGCTCACAACTTCCAAAGGATCCTGAAGCAAAACCGGAGCGATCAAGTCGATACAATCGCAAAAACCAATTGATAATTTTCACAAATAGTAAGTAAAAGAATTGCCTGTGATTCTCTCTTTCAAAAGCAGAACCTGCGCAGAATCGCTCACAACTTCCAAAGGATCCTGAAGCAAAACCGGAGCGATCAAGTCGATACAATCGCAAAAACCAATTGATAATTTTCACAAATAGTAAGTAAAAGAATTTAATAACATGCAAAACAGAGAAAGAAAGAAGGAAAGTCTGAGCCTCACTGTGCAACATGGTTAAAGTATAAAGTAATTTCAATCATAAAGTTCTTCAGGAGTAAAGTTGTTTTAGCGTCTGTTTATAAATGAAAGTTTTTTTTTTCCGATAATTAGTAAGCCAAAAAGGTTAAGGATGCATCACAAATGCTACAAGACCGCCAAAATAGCAGAACGCCTAGAAGTCAACAACCAAAGAACAAAACACAAAACTGCAAAAAGGACTACAACAAAGCGAAAGAAAAACAGCTATCTAGTGAGATCCTTCTTTTTTTCCAGTATATATCCCTGAAGGCTTTAGTCACAGTCTCCTGATCATCACGAGACAAATTTAACCGACACACAAGTTTCGGTGCTCTACAAGCCTCCTCATCCAGTCTCTCCAAGGAGAGATCCACTGTATTCAAAGATCTCTCAGCAGTACTATCATCCACATCATTACTTTTAGAACTACAGCTTCGAGAAGGATTCTTCAACCCTTTACCACAACTAATACCACTAGATCGGACCCTCCCTGAAGCTTGACTAACCAACTTCCATTTTGGGTCCCATAACAGCTTCACACTCTTTTTTTGTCGGCTCTTGACTTTGAAGACCTTATGTAAAGAGTCCTCCAAATCAATAGATGAAGAAGAAGCCACCTCAACAACAGCTCTACCTGGCGGGTTACTAACAGTACGCTCACTATCATCAAGAGCCACTGAACAACCACCAACCAAACCACCACCAGACTGGCCCCTCAAAAGGGTGTCCTTATAAGGAGATTTGAAAACTTTAGGAGCAGTCATAGGAGGAGGATCAGAGATGGTAACCGAACCATCGGACGCGCGAGAAATCACACGATCACTTTCAACAATCTTCGTAACATCCTGCTTAGTCTTTGGAACCCAAGTCCAATTTTCATTGCCCCTCTTAGATAAAAGACCGGATCCTTGTTTCTTGCAAAATTTAGCCCAGGCAACACTCAAGGCAAACCGTCACAAAACCAACCATTCAAAGCACGGATAGCATTAGGACCCGCATTCTTATCCTTAAAATGAACAAAACCAAACCTCTTACCATTTCGCCTCACGTTACTGGGAATGTAAGCATCAACAACAAAACCAAACTTCGAAAATAGGTTTTTCAACCAAGCAAAGTTAGCCCCATTCGGCAAGTTATCAACAAACAAAGAGAATAATTCGCCATCCCTAGCACTACTACCAACAGGAGCCACTGCTTAACAACAATGGGGGAATTCACCAGGGTCGTCGAGACAGAAGCAGAAGAAGGTTCCGGTACAGAGGTTTTAGCCGCCCACAAAAGCAGGATCAAATTTTTTAGCACAGAACAAACTTCGCTAACCCTAGAAAGGGCCGCCAAATAGACCACATCCAAATCTTCAGCGCTAAAAGTGAGGGAGGAAAAGATGGAGGTTACCTCACCCTTCAATTCGTTACACTGGGAGGCAATGGAAGAACTCAAATCAGCCATGAAACCCACCGAAACCACGAGCACCACGACTTCGACCCATAGCTACAAAAGGTAGAACGAGACCCAGGAAAACAGCCACAGAGACCATAGAAATTGCGATAAATTAAACTTTAAATCGTATCACACTAAACTAAATTATGAAATTATTAGAATATCGTACACCATCTTTGAGTTGGGTGAAATCACCTTGGTAGGTTGCCATAGCCCATAGTTTAGTGCACTACTCTACAATTCAATGGTTGAAATGTTTGAACTATTGCAATCAAATCTATCATACTATAATGTATTAAACTCCAAATCATGAAATGTTAGGGCTATTGGAATCCAATCTATTACACTTTGATTTCACCCAATGGTGCACTGTAATCCAATAGTTTCACAATTTGATTTACTGTGATACAACTTTTTTTAAAAAAAAATTAACTTACCATAAACCCAATAGGGTTATTGGATTCTAATAATACGAACTTTGGGCCATATAAGACTTAATAATACGAACTTTCGATTTGATTCTTAATAATACGAACTTTGACCCCTTGTTGGCTACAGTAACACGCCACCGAGTTAGGGTTTTTTTGACTCGCCGGTAAAATGATTTGGCAGGCCAGGCATGTGTTCCCTCTTGTTTAACCTTGCCACCTCAGCCATTAACAAAAAAAAAAGTCATGTCAGCCACTTATTTTCCCTCTCCTCTCTCTCTCTCTCTCTCTCTCTCTCTCTCTCTACATTCCACCAGTTTAGCCCTCTTCTTCATCTTCCTCCCTGTTTCTCTCTCCTCTGTCTCTCTCTTTTTTCTCTGCAACTTCACCTTCTTCTTCCTTCTTCTTCCATCCTCACCCTCATCCATCTTCACAATCAGACATTTCATATCCCCTCCTCTCTTTTTTCTCTGCAAACATTTCCCCAAATTGCCACAGTTTCACTCCAGAACCCAAACAATCCCAGCAAAGTAACGAACCAATCACAAAAACACATCAAAACCCTAAAATCGAAACTGAAAACACCCCAAATCCAGCACAACCCAGAAAAATTCAACCCCGACCCAGAAAAATCAATCACAAAAACAGTCAGAAACAATCACCTCGCGTCCAGAATTATGCGAGGACGAAACAGAAGACGAGGGTTTATCATCACCCATTATGAAATTGAAACCCTAATTCCTGATTCTACAGCTCTTCAACTGCCCAATTGTTTACTTATTCTATGCCCAATTGTTTTTAGGTTTGGGAGAGAGAAAGAGAGAGATAGGAGGAGTGAAGGAGAGAGGAGGGGATATGAAATGTCTGATTGTGAAGATGGATGAGGGTGAGCATGGAAGAAGAAGGTGAAGTTGCAGAGAAAAAGGAGAGAGACAGAGGAGAGAGAAAGAGGGAGGAAGATGAAGAAGAGGCTGGAAACTGGAATTCTGGAACGTAGAGAGAGAAAGAGAGGAGAGGGAAAATAAATGGCTGACATGGCATTTTTTTGGTCAATGGCTGAGGTGGCAAGGTCAAACAAGAGGGAACACATGCCTGGCCTACCAAGTCATTTTACTGGCGAGTCAAAAAAACCCTAACTCGGTAGCGTGTTACTGTAACCAACAGGGGATCAAAGTTCGTATTATTAAGAATCAAATCGAAAGTTCGTATTATTAAGTCTTATATGGCCCAAAGTTCGTATTATTCGAATCCAATAACCCAACCCAATATTTAAAGTACGGTACACCACAATGTTGTTGTATGTATGCTCAAGATGGGTTCAAGAACACGAGCAACAATACATCAATTGAACCAACAATCTCAACTAAATCAATACATACTTAGAATAAAAAATCAACGTCAAGAACAAGGAACCAAGGAATGAAAACAAAAGAAGAACAAAGGATAGGCAAGTGTTTCCGTTTGATATCAAATCACCACAAACGGATTCATAAGGGCTGGTACTTGTAAATTCACTTTAGGATACATAAACACCACCAAAAGATCAAGAACAAACACGCTAATAACACACGAATTAAGCTAATACAAAACTTCATGCTGAAGTTAGCAAAATGGGCCAATAGGATCACGCAACATAGAAGCTCTCCATTGGGCCAACCAAGAACACTCAACGCCATTCCTCATTAGCCACCTCCTACTTACCTTGCTTGCTTGGCAAACCCCATCAGCTAGAAAAACCTCCTTGATCCATCAAAAGAGAGGGAAATTCGAAAATAGGGTGAGAAGATCGAATTCTCCATGATAAGACTCCAAAAAGACAACCGAGCCAGATTTGAGTCAAAGTCGGGTACATTGATTCGCAAGAGCTATAGTGAACTCAAATGAACTCCAAATTAGACAAATCTTAGCTTTTTGGAAAGCTTATTCAATGCCCTTCAAAAGTCTCATAGGGCAAGATTGGAGTAGACGTCTCAATTTTGAGTTATAGACACAAATAGAGTAGGTACCAATTAGGATGATTGGACCCTCCATGGACCTTGGATCCCCAATTGTGAGACTAAGGCATGATGAATCTACATCAAATGCCAACTTTCTTTATAAATGAGTATAAATCATTGACATATAAAGTTTTTTGCTAGGGTCTATAGATGAATTTGTTAGACATAACTCATATGTGATAACACATGGATAGGTTATGCTATTATTCATCCATGAATTTAGTATAAATCATCTGGTGTATAAGTTATACTAGCATTCATGAATTTAATATGAACCATCCATAAATAAGTTATACTAATATTTATTGATAAGCTTATAAACCATCCATAGATAAGTTATACTAGCATTTAAGTATGGATATTGCAGAAAAGATATCAAGGTTGGCGATTGATACTTGTTTGATACTACATTGATATGTGGCTCATACCAACGTGAGTAACTGATGTAGATGGATCAATTCGGATTAGGTGATGTTGGGGTTAGTTCGGATTAGGTCATTTTCGAGCTATTTTATTTTTAGTGCGATAATATTGTCTCCTAAAATTTGTTTTTAAGAAAAGTTCAAGCCAGATCAAATCATTTTGAATTTGGATCCATTTGGGTCAATTACTTTGACATTTTAGTATCCAGCTGAGATGAGTATTGGAATTGGATCAATTTTGGCATCGAAGCAAAAGGTACAGGAGAATTATTTTCCAAGTTCCTTTGTGAGAGAAAAAGTAGAGGATAAATTGGCAGATCTATGTCTTAAAATTGATGGGGTCCACAGTCCACTATATTATCACATTTATTCACTAAATATATAATTTATAATTTTTACCCCAAATTATACTGATTCTTTTTAGATTGAGGGTGGCCAACTGGCCATGACCGCCCAACAATAATGGAGATACGCCCATGAGGATAATTATAAACGCAAAAACTCAGAGAAAAGCTATAGCGCTATCAAAAATTTGTCCGGTCCAGATTACCCGAATTGTCAGACTCGGAAAAATTGGGTCTGGACATAGATTTTTCATCCGAATTTCGATATTGACCGAATATTCTTACATAAAATCTCTTTTTTCTATTGTCCGAACCCGATTTTAACTTCGTCCAAATTGCCCGACCCAAAATAAAACTGAGTCCGAACATAAATTTCTCATCCAAATTTTGATATATTCAAATTTATCCAACCCAAATTCACCTAAACCTAAATTTTTGCCGGGCCTACTAATGTGTGCGCCTGCTCTACCCACTAGAGCAAGGCCCAGACCAACTGCAGATGACGCATCATCATCATCATCATATTGTCCATTTGCGTGTGTATTGGACGTTTGGACCCAATCACTGAATCACAGTCACATATGGATATGACCCACTAATGACCAAACCAATACCAACTACTGAAATCTTTGGTTTTAATTTTGATCAGGACATCTCATCTGGGCTTCTGCCGTACCAGCAAAAAAAAAAAAAAAACCAAAATCAATGCTTTGAAAGTTAGGTTAGATGATATTGGGTATGGTCTTAATTCCATTCAGACTCAAGTTTTGTAAATAAATAATTATTTTCTTTTTGTAATTTATACTACTTGGTTTAGAAGATTATCTTAGGATTACTTGAGTTTACTATAAATACTAGGACATCCTTATGAGATATTTTTTTACTTTTGCGAATTTTTATTATGAAATTGTAATATCTCTTATATCTCGTTACACTTCGATCCTTTTGAGATATGTCTACTCTCGTTGTGTTATAATCATTTGAGATATTTTCTTCTTGATCTTATTGTGTTATACCGCCGGTCAGAATACCTTTTGTAATATTTTCATAATAGTGGATTTCATCTTGACTCGTGATTTTTTCTCGCTTCGAGTTTCCACGTAAAATCTTGTTTTCATCACCTAAATTTTGTCAATAGACATGTTTCATTTATTCCAAAATTTGGAAATTAATCGCTATATATCACTTCATAAAAAAGAGGATATGAGAAAAGATAATAGAACCAAACATGAGAATGCTATGACAGCCACAGGACTGACAGGCTGTGCAAAGCGGATGTGGATGTGAACGCAGAGCATGCAAACTCGTCTTTTGCATTCACTGTACAAAAAAAAAACTGTCAAACACATGATACACTATGGTCATCCTCAATTCACACCACTCCATAAAGGTGAGCTTATAAAGGTTTTATTTAGAGTTTGACAAACTTTAATTTATTTTGACGCCCAACATAAAATGTGATTGGGCGCAGCAATCTACTGACTTTGCTATTCAACCACCGATTACCTAAACCAAAACTATAAAACCACAGTTTCAATGGCTCACACTGACAAGAAAGAAGCAGCAGCAACTGGTTGAGCTTTTCATAAACACAGAAACAAACATGTCAACTCTTACGAAAACAAGAAGCCTGACAAACAAACAAGTGACAACAAATGGACGTCAACTTTTCACGTGTGTACACCACTACTAGTTGGTTAGACGTGGATATGTTGTGAAATTGTGAAAAGTGCGATAAAGTGTGGAATGGTATGGTAAAATTTTGTGGAAAGTATGGTTGATGTGGTAAATGCTGATGAGAGAGAATGTGAAAAAGTATATGAGAGAGAAAAAGTGACGAAATATATTGGTAATGATTATGATAAAGTGTGGTATGATATGATAAAATGTAGAAAAATATTGAATGGTATGTTGAATTATGGTACCGCACCGCCGTACTACATTATAAAAGAAGAGGGCCTAATATATCTCAATTGGTCAAACCATGACTTTCTTTCTCTTTCCAACCAAACTTTCCTCCCTTCTCTTTCTCTCATATCTTTCACACCATCTCATTTAAATTCTAGCAATCTTGACTTTTACAATGTGTATGCCAACCACTGTGCAAGTGGTACAGCAACATGTCTGTGATACTGTTATGGGGTCTGAAGATTATCCATATTAGCCTTGTTCGTTCCACGGATAGATAAAAGTTGAGTATGTTTGGATAGTAGGTAACGGGGTGTTTTAGAAGTAAAAAAATTATGCAAGTTTAGGTACTTTACGTCGAAGTAGACAGAAAAATACTGTCGATAATTTATCCTAGAAAAGAGACCAGGAACCAAAAAACTTCAACCTTACATTCACCTCATTACATTACAGCATAACACCCTGAAGACTACATTAAGAACTTGAACATTTCTCCAGAGTCATCTTTAACCTGGAGCTCAGAAAACCCTGTGGAAATTACATTACATTAGCACAACACCACCTGTACATTCATTCATTCATAATTCGTTCGTTCTACAGCAAAATCATAACCCACCGCAATTCCCCATCTCATCATACATTCATACCACATTACACAAACTACGCAACACGACACCAACACTACACTCTAGGATCGGACTTGACAGAATGCAGTTTTGTCTTGGCCCTACCAGTGCCGTCGTCTGCACTTCTCCTCCTAGACCTCCTGTTAGCACTCGTACTCGTGCGCGCGTTTTTGGTCTCTTTGGAGGAGTCCTGGAGCTGCTCCAACTCCCTCACTATCTCCGACATGGTGGGCCGGTACCTGGGATCGTTCGACAGGCATTGGAATGCCAGGGAGGACACTTTGAAGGCGGCGTCCAGATTGTATTGACCCTCCAGACGGCTGTCCAGGATTCGGAAGATTTTCCTCTTGTTTGTCAGGTAAGGCCGGGCCCACTCCACCAAGTTGTGCTCCCCGGATGGACGGTTCTTGTCCACCGCTCTTCGCCCTGACAGCATCTCTAGCAGGACTACCCCGAAGCTGTACACGTCGCTCTTGGAAGTTAAGTGACCTGTGATGGTTGAGAAACAATGATTCAGAACATGTTGTCGATATTCAATACAGAAGTAACGGAATATTGCATGCACACAACAACAAATGCTCCCAGTGGGTCCTCTTTGCACGAAGTCTTAGGACACCCGTATGTAGGCAGCCTTACCATGACACATATAACTGCATGCTGAGAGATTAATTCTAATGAACCCATGAAAAGTTTCGAGAAAAACATTTCAAAGTTCACAATCCTTCACAAAATTGAGTAACAAATCGCCGTGAATAGAAAGAATCAAAAGGTCAAAGATAAGGAAATGTAAAGATCATTTGTTTCGTCTCCTTGCGTTGAAGATTTGAGTTAGTCTTCTATGACCTAGGAGCCTATATTCTTAGAAACCTTAATCATAATCAGAAGGTTTAAAAAGGTAGCTTCTTTACTTGCAGGAATCATATGGAAACCCCACCACGAAGAAGGGGTTCGAGTACATTGTACTAAGCCCACTTATTAAAACGTGTGCCAAATGGTAAGGATAAGCCTTGAAGATGACAAAAACAGGACACTAATCAAGCAGTATGTGAAAAAGTTTTGTTCAAGCATGCAATTTGTACAACATGGGTTCAGTCCCACATCGCTACGTGATCATAACAAACATCCAATGGGGGGAGAGTATGGCAACAAATGTATAGAATAATGGAAAGAGACAAGGAGACACTACGAAACAAAGACAATGAGTGTGAGTGAATGAGACATAACAATGCATATGCAGCCATAATACCTGTGGCTAGATACTCTGGAGCAGCATATCCATAAGTACCCATAACGCGAGTTGATACATGACTTTTATCGCCCACCGGACCATCCTTGGCCAACCCAAAATCAGAGAGTTTCGCGTTGTAATTCTGTAGTTTATTATTGTAAAAATAACATACAGTTAGACGGAAGTTTTACAGCAGAAAATGAACACATCGTAATCTTAAATTTATCGAGAAGTTTACCATACAATTGGCACTTACCGAGTCAAGGAGGACATTAGAGGTCTTGAAGTCCCGGTATATGACTTTTGTTTCGGCACTGTGAAGAAAAGCAAGCCCCTTTGCAGCTCCAATGGCAACCTTCAGCCGGAGATTCCAAGAGAGAGGCTGAAAGTACGAACCTCCTAAAGTGGAGAAATGGATCAGGTTGGTTAGAAAAGTCTCGGATCATTGGAACTAAACTTGAACATTGAAATAGATAAGGCAAACGTATACGTACTTCTGAACAAATGGTTCTCCAAGCTGCCCCGAGGCATGAATTCGTACACCAAAAGACGGTGTTCATCTTCCGTGCAATACCCGATTAACCTCACAAGGTTGGGATGATATAGCTGTCCAAGGTAATTAACCTCCGCCTACAAACCAGAAGACATAAACTCGTTGGTAAATTCTGCCCTAATTTTTCTTAACAAGGTAAACATCAACTTCATACTTTTCCTCAAAACCCAACTTTTTTTTCTTGTCCCTCTTAAGGAATCAAATTGACCTCACCACAAACATTAATGTTGTGGATGTAAAACAGTCTAAATCTGGGGAAACCCTTTCTAAGGAGGGTTCCACTTAGAGTCTGTCAATTTCATGGGTAAGTAACAGTAATTTAAAAGTTACCCATATATACTAAAACTTACCAAAAACTACTCATTTACCCACAAAACCTAAACCTACCAAAGTTAACTGTACCATACCTTACCTTACCAATGAAATGGATAGAGTCTTAATGGATCCTCATTCAAATTGATCAATACAACAAATTTCTCTTGTTCAATGACAAAACCCTCCAAAGTCCAAACTAGATCATGATTCATGCATATAGAGTTGCATACATACTAACATACATACATCTTAGATCGAGGATAGAATATCGAAACTCACCAGCCATTCTCTATGACCTTGGAGGCTCTCTTGATTCAGCCTCTTGACAGCAATCACCACACCGGTCCCGGGCTTGGTGGCGGCATAGGTGTTCTCATCAATCCACCCCTTGAAGACGGCCCCGAAACCGCCCTCACCGAGCACACTATCAGGCCTGAAATTCCTGGTGGCCGATTTGAGCTCGGAGAAGCTGAAACTCTTCAAATTGGAAGACTGAAGAATCTCACCCTCGCTCCTCGGTGTTGGTGGCACTGATGAAACTCTACTAGTAGTGATGCTCTCTCTACTAACATATTTTGAGCTCACCCCTACAAAAACAAGCAAACACACAGAAAGGACACTAATTTAGCTTCACCATAACTCATATGCAACTAATGACAATACAAGGGTACTAATCAATGAATGAAGTGCCTAAAACTCAATGAGATCAAGACATAAGAAAATAAGGTGATTGATGATTTTGATAGGAAAAAAAGTGTGGACAATTGAAGATACTAAACCCAGCAAATATATCTACAGAATGAGAAACAGATTTCCTTTTTAGCTTAAATCAGATATCAAATAGAACATCCCAAAAATGCTAAATTACCCAAATGTGAAACTGAGAGCATAATAAAGTTCAATCAACTGTAATATCCAAAATCCCAATAAACAAAACTAGAAATGTTAGCACACAAATTCTATATCTAGCAACACAATATCACAGTAAAATCACCCCAAAAATGCAAACCTTCAATCATTTTACCTGATTCAGGAGAGCACAGAGCCTTGATTCCAGCACTCTGACAAATACCCATCAAAACCCAGCAACTATTTCGCCCAAAATCAACGAAAACACCCTCAAAATCAAGTGATATGCAGATCAAAACCACCCAACTTTGACTACCAAAGCCTCCCCAGAAGAGGATCAAAGCACCTGGATCAATGAAATACAATAAAACCCACTTGGTGACTTTTCTCGAATAAAATAGTGGAAAGAAATAGGGAGAAGGAAAGAAGAAAGCACCCAAAAAGGCCAAAATAAAAAAGGGGTGGTATGATTAGTAAGCAAAAACGAGCAGCTGACCTCTTTGACTGAAAAACTAAAGGTTTGAATTGAACGAAGAAGCTTCAAAGCCACAAATGAGAGAAACAAAAAAGGGTAAAACGAGGAAACAAGCAAGCAAGAAAGAAGGAGAGAAAGAAAGATAGTGGTTATTAATGGCGGGTTGAGATAAACTTCATGGACATGGATGCTCTGTTGGAGCAGTTTCTCTCTCTAGTTTTCTGTCTATCTCTCTCTAAATTCTGAGCTTGTGGGTTGCTCTGCTGAGAAGCTCAATAAATATGGAGGGGGAGAGTGTGAATTTTGATATGGGTTTTTGAAAAGAAATTGGTAAATAAATGGAGAAAGAAACAGGGGATCTGTGGGTGCTTGGAGTAGGATCCGATAAGCTTTGATTGATAAACCAGCCGATTTTGTGAAGGTCGACCGATACAGTGTTTCTCTTAGATTCCGTTTGTTAGACATTAAAAATTACTACATTCCTCGTAAAAAGATTACACAAATTCTAGCTTGACTCTTCTCATATTTTAATACTAACTCTGACCCTAAATAATTGTCCGTTTGATAAAATTTTGAGCATTGATTAATCACAAATTATAATGAGTTATAATATAAAATTAATATGATTGTAATTTTTAGTACTATGTCTTTCTAATGGTAACAATTTCATATTATAACTCATTGCAATTTGTATGTAATCAACGGTCAAAGTTTAGTCAAATAGACAATTATTTAGGGACAGAGGTAGTAGATTTTTTTTGGACACAATTAACTTTTTCATATTAGCTTTTTGAACGCAATATACAATAATCTAATTTTCAAAAAGTTGAGGAAATTTTTTGAAGTAGTTTTTCAGAAAAAGCTAGTTTATCAAATATTATTCATCCAAGCAACTAACCCAAACAGCTAATCAAAACATCTATCAGCTAACAACTACCAGCTGACTGTTAAACAAGGCCTATAACTAATTTCATTTTTTCCCCATTTGTTTGCCACTTTTATAATTTCAATAACTGTTATTTCTTTTTTATCTCTGATAAATAACTTTATTTAACACTTTTTATAATTTTAACAACTATTATTCTCAATTAATGTAAGGACTACCTGGACAAGTCACAAAATTTTTATCCAAATTCTCAATGTGCATTGGACTCTTAAAAATAGTCATTTTGCCAATGAAATGGGATGGAGGTAGCATTTTTTTATAATTAATAAATAACATTTGAATAGTTTTTAATACAAAAGACTAATAATTTAATAAAATATTATTTTAATCAGAATCATTCCAAGTAAATTATTAATTATCTCTATATTCATAAAAAAATCACCACAAAAGTTATCTTGATAAAATTATAATGTGATGGTCTCAGGTAAGACTTACTATCGTCCATCGATCATCCCCTCTATTTTGTTACAATTTCAATGTAATATTTGACATTAATTTTTCATATTTCATCTTAACAAAATTTATAATATTTTATATTTAAGTAAAAATATTTTTGCCACAAATTTAAATTATCTAATAATGGTAGTTTTGTACAATAACTCAATATATAATTTGATAAATTACAGTTAAAATTTTAAAAATTGGTCAAATTAGTTAAAAAATGATTTCTTTTGAGGAGGGAGTAATCAATAAATTGCATCTCTTTGTTAAAAAAATCAATAAATTGCATCTGATACATAATATTATGAGACAATTATTTTTAAGGAACAATATTTTTAGAATATACTAAAATATATATAATTAATATTTTGGACAACTATTTATAATGGATGATTCAGATGAGTTTCTTTTAATTTTCTAATGAAGCAACGTCATTTTACGTTTATTTCGACAGTGAATTAGGATTTAGGCCCGGTCAAATTTAAGAGTAAAAAATAGTTGGGTAAAAGTTAAATTTTGATAACTTTTAGTAATTTTTAGTAACTTTTGGTAAATTATGGTAACTTTTGGCAAATTGATGCCGATATATCAAAATTAATTTTTTTTTTTAAGTTTGGTAATTTTCAGTAAATTTTGGTAAATTTAGATAAAAACTGGTAAATTTTGGTAAATTGCATTTACCCATGAATTTGACAAGGCCTTATTGTTCAACTTATTGTAATTCAATTTTCCTTATTTTTATATTAAGATAAACCAGCCAAATGCTTTAAAAAATTATGTGAAGATTCTTATTATGCATTTTGAAATCTTACTACTGTAATTATAAATGGTGGGTTGACAACTTCGCAAATCACAATACAATCTTCAAAGTTCAAACCTTGGCTCAATATCTTTTTTTTTCCCCCCTTTTATTAGGGGGTTACTATATGAGTTATGACCGTAGGTCCGTAGCCCATACGCCTACTAAAATTTTATGCTACTATCATCTAAACTTGTCTCATCAAATTGGATATTTTTTATTTTTTGGGGGTGGATATTTCTTCTTCTTTTTTCAATTTTTGAACTTTAGTTTGAATTGTGAATTTTATTAGAGCTTTTTATTTATTATTAATAGCCAAAAGGCTAAAAGTTCATAATATATAACAACCCACATACACAACAGCAAGCATCCAAAACCAAAAAGGTTACAACCAAACTGTTAAAAAACACTGCAAGGACTTAACAAGTACCGCAGTCAAACAAACTATTTCATCGCAAATAAAAGCAAGATCAATGAATTAGTTGTTTGGGTCATCAAGGAATCGCCACACCGATATCGTTGTCAATAATCACTTTTTTCCGTTCAATCTCAACTCCAATGTCATCAAGACTGTCATTTTCAATAAAAAAAAATAAAAAAAAAAAGATTGTCATTTTCCGACAAATTCGCACGCCTCTTCATCCTAACCTTAAAGACTAAAGAGAGATATCAATTTGTCTTAAAAAAAATTTTGACATTATGAGCTATCTGACTTTAGCTTGTGTACTGTAGTTTTCAATTTATTATCAGTTGACAAACATGTTAAGTTTCTTGAATATCTTTTCATGTGTTTGATTCAAATTTGATAAATTTTTTGACCCAAAAAATTCTAATAAATATCTTCAAACCACCAATGAGCTTCCTCCATACTTGATTAAAATGTCAAATTTAAAGAGACAAGGGAGAGAGTGATTATATGTTTCATTTAGAGCCTGTAGAATGACATTTCATTATTTTGAATCTTTGGTGGGGGTTGATCTTGCTACATCATCTTATTTTTGAAATTTTTGGAACTCTATTCTTCTTTCTTCACAATAAAAGGAATTCCAAATTGGAACTTTGAATAAAATATTTGTCATTATCTTAATTTACTAGTTACTACGTACATCTATTTTTGAAGTAAAATGAAAATACAAAAATAAATTTTCCACCAATAACAAATAAGAAAACTTTCAAGATTTGGATTTCATTCTGGAATGGTTTAGAGGTCCACAATGAGTTCTGAAATTATGGAATTTGTAAAAAATACTCTTGTCAAGGAATGAAATGGAATGACAATGGATTGGTTGGAATGAGTTCCAAGTTCCAACCAATGCATATGCTCTTAGGCCCTCTTCTTTTGTAGGTGCGGAGCGTTGCAATATCATAATTCACCATATCATTCAATATTTTTCCACATTTCACCATACTTTATCACACTTTATTACAATCATTACCAATATATTTCTTATTTTTCACTTTTCTCATCTACTTTTCACAATTCCTCCCCTCACCTGCCACATCAATTAGATTATCCACAAATTTTACTATATCTTTCACACATTACCGTACTATTCACAATTTCACCATACTACTACATCATCTCCACAATTTATCAACTGCAAAAAATAAGACCCATTTGAGATCCATTTTTGGACGCAAAAGAAGCAATCAAACATGAGTCATGCCCGGTACTTTGTGGACCTACCACTATCAACCTCAAGCTCCTTGAGACCCAATCTGAACTTTCACTTGCTTTAGCTTCCCCTAGAAGTTTTCCATCACAAAAACTCTCAAACATTAATGTCAATTATTTTAATTAATAATTTTTCAGAATTTATTATAATAAATTAAATTAAATGGGGCGATAGGCCATGATAATTGCTATGCCTCCCAAATGATATGAAGACCTATGCATGGTACGTGTATTGACGTATATAAGTTTTTATTTAGATTTTTTTTGTTAGGGTATGAGACTCTTTTTTCGGTGGATAGGATCCATTTGGATAAAGTAAGGTTTCGTAAATTTGGATAAATATTATTATTTATTTTTATAGTTTTTGCCTAGTGACCGTGAGTAAAGTTTAGTGATGTGTAAATTTTGGATAAAAATGAGTTTAAGTCCCTATTAATGGTAATTATATGTGTAAATGTTTATTGAAAGTTATCCCAACTTACAAAAATTTATCAAAATTTACTATAATTCATACATTTACAAATTCTTACTTTTTTTTATTAAAAAAAGGTACCATTTTTAAAAAATTAACACTTTTTCAATAACAACTTTATTTATCAAAAATTACTAAAAAAAGTAACTTTTATCAGATCATCTAATTACCAACTAACTCCGTTAAGGATTTTTTTTTTTTAAAATCCAAACATGAGGGTGCATGCATGCATACATTATTAAGGTTCACAGGTATGTAATGTACCTATATCCTGAAATGGAAATGAAAAGGTATATTTAAAGAGTTTATACTATTATAACCATAAAACCTAATCTACTATTAATTATTTATATCAGTTGACTTTTTTTTGTTTGTAAAATTGATCACTTATGCATTTGCAAAATATGAGCAACCACTACCTCCAAAAAAATGAACAACCACACAAATAAGATATATAATTTCAATCACGGGACTCATCTAACTTTCAATTTTTTAAAATTAGATCAGTTTTCGTATCTTTGTCTTATATTAATCAATAATTCCAGATCCAATTTTTCACGGATTTGTCTAGAACTCGCAAAGATTCGTGTCCGAGTAATTTTGGGCTCGGACAAATCAGACATCAAACGAAAATTTGCTATCGGATATTCAGTTTATCGCGTATTTTTCTAGTCAAATCGGGTCAGAAAAATTCGACAAACATAAATTCGAATCTAAACTAGATAAAATTGTGTTTGATTTTCGGTCAAATTGATTAATGTCAAAATTCAAATAAAAATATCTGATTGAAACCCAATTTTTTCCAAGATTGCACAAATACAAATTATAGCCGGAGAGAAATACCAAAAAAAAAAAAAAAAATTATAGCAGGAGAGATTTTTGCCAACCCTATATTTGTGACCACATAGCTAACAAGAATGCGAGATGTAATTAATAAAGCCATATTTTGCATGGGCTTCTTAAAAGCTCTTGATAGTTGATATACATAGAGGTGTGCATTATTCGATTTTGAACCAAATAAACTATTTGGTCTCCGTTGGCAAAAAAAAAAAAAAAAAAAAAAAAACTGAGAATCGAATCGAATTAAACTGGTCCAAATCAAACCAATTTTTATTCGATTCGGTTTTCGTTTCGGACTTTACCCTTTATTCGATTATTCTATTCGACCCAATTTGGTCCGGTTTTGAACCGATGAACAGCCCTAGTATATACAGTACATTAATTTTCCCCAACTTCTATTTCCTTTTAAAATTAGGGATAAGTAGTATTAATTATTGTGGTTGAAGAGGCACACGTCAAACATATGGGCACATACCAAGAGAAGAGACAGACGAGTGAGAGGTTTCGAGTTGCAATAAATGTATGGCTGACACTAATAAATTATGGACATAGTCCCTCCATTTTATATTAATTGTCATAATTTTGACTTTCACAATCTTCAACATCATTCTTTGATTAATAATTTTTTACGTAATATGTTATCAATAATTGTAATATTATACTTGTATGATAGTATTTTTCGTCACGAATCTAATGGTGATAATTTTACATGGTAATTCATTGTATATATTTAGAAATTCATGGTCAAAATTTTTGAAATTTGACTGCACAATTTTTCAAGACGACAGTTAATAAGGAACGGAGAGAGTACTACTTCTTTCCTTAATTTATTGTTAAAGAATGAGACTCTATTTTTAGATTAATAGGATGAAATTAGGTTAAATAAGGTAAAGTAAGAGAAAATAAAGAATAAAGTTGTGGTCTGAATGTTTTTTAGAGGTTAACATAAAGTAAGGTAGATAAGATATAGTTAAACATTATCTATCAATCTAAAGAACATGACCTGAAAAAATGAGATAATTTGTTAATATAATACCATAAAACTGGATCATTTTGGACAGTTAACATTGCTTATTGGTTTAAAACTCATTTCAAATTATGAACATGCTTCTTTCCTTCTAAAATTTTGGTTTTTCAATAGTCCTCCTTTGACTTCACCTACGCCTAAACTGTTTTTGCAAGGTTTTTCGAATGAAAAGTTTTTTTTGGATCTATGAGAATCAGTCCCTCTATGAATATGGAAAGAAGGCTGTTTACATCCAAATCCTCCATAGCGCGCTCAAACACATTTCTCTATGAGTTTGTTGTTGTATTTGTATTTTTCAAATATGTTTGTTGAGCTAGTTTAACTATTCATTGTTTGAAGTATACAAGTATATATTAAGTTCTTTCTTTCCCCGCTTCTCTTGTTCATTTGATTTTCCATTTTTCCTGACAGTTTTTCATTTTGTTTTTTTGGTTGTCCAAAGGTTTTTTTAAAGTCGGTCAAAATCAACATCTTCATCTATATCAATGTCAAAGGGGAGAATTGTATATATCTGGGTCCTTTCAAATCTTCCGTTAACAAGATTATAATGAAGTTAGTTGTTTTTTATAAAAACATATTGAGAATAATTGTTGTATTGCCCCGTTCTTTTATGCGGTACCGTAAGTTACCGCACCGTAATTTACCGCAACTTACTGCAACCTACCACAACTCACCACAAATTATCATTTACCTTTTTATTTAATATATTTCCACAAAATCCACAAAATTATTTAAAATCCACAAAATTATTTCCACCACAACTTACCGCAATCCACCGAAACTCAATATATATTAGATGCACCCGGAGCATGTGCTCCAGATATTTGTGAATGAATAACCATGTGAGTTTGAGTGAACATTCATAATAATCAGAGTGAACAACTTAATACATACGGGTGAACAATTATAGAATTTAGAGCATGTGCTCCAGGAGCACCTAATAAATTGCAACTGTAACTCATTTATTATTTAATATATTTCATAATTAAAATATTTCAACACCCACTTATTATTTCTACCGCAACTTACCGCAATCCACCACAATTCACCGCAACTTACCGTACTGCAAATTCACCGCATAAAAGAACTGCCTTAATATAGATATTCCCTCGATTCTAACACAAGCATTATAGTTATGTACTGATTTTTTTCTCAGAAAATAATTATTTATTCCATATGTTCCTTATTAATTTTCATTTATTTAACTGTCACGGTCTACAATATTATTCTTTAATTGATCATTTCTTATATAATATTTTATTAACAATTGTAATATTATATTTTTAGAATAATATTTCCTGTTACAAATCTAATGGTAGTAATTTTATATAATAGATTATTATATGCATTGAGAAATTTATGTTCTAAAATTTTAAAGTTTGACTGCACAATGTCCAAAAGCGACAATTGATATGGAACGGAGGGAGTAGTAAATAATTAACTTTACTACTCCATATGTCCTTATTCATTCATCCATTTGACTAATTTTTCTTGTCCCTAATTATTTATCATTTAATATTCTCAATATTCTTTATCCCATCATAATTAAATTTTACCAAATTAAATAATTTTTTATTGTTTTTCCTAATTATATTATTTATTTTGGTATCTTCTCGTCTTTTCAAAATGGTAGATAAGTAATGACAGAAGGAATAATCTTATAATAAAAACTAGACTTTTTTTGGAGTCAAAGATAAGACTTTTAAATAGTTTTAATGCAAGTAACCCAAAAAGGACAATTAATTTAACTTCGGATATGATCGAGGAACTATTTTTTTTTTTAAAAAAAAAAACGCAGTATGTGATTGCCTGGTTGGATGATGCACTGATGGGTGGAAGTAGCTCTGACCACTGTTGACCTTCGCGCAAGGTTTTTATTTTCTTTCTTGTAATTTTGTAATATCTATTTTGAAAATTTTGTTGAATTTTTTCAATTGAGAGTAGAAAATTGCACAATTAATTTGTATATAATTTATTTTTTCAGAAAGATTTATATAAATACCATTTACAGTTGCAATATGTTAGTTTGACTAACATGAATTGATTTCGATTTTCAAGGTAAAATAACCGGTAGTTTTATATTTTAACTATGCTAGTTAAAAAATAATGATTATAATATAATTTCGTGAAATATATTAAAGTTTATTTAGACCCTGTTCTTTTCTCCATATGCTGTAAACAATGGAGTCAACCTGCACATCCCTGAATTTGACATTCTCCGCTTGTTTTACAACACCTTTTACTGTGAATCCTTCTTTGTCACTCTGCAATTCCTGGACAAGGTCATTTAATCACTCATTCCTTGGGTCTACTTATTACTCCCTCTACGATCTGTAGGTGCCAACGTTTCATTGAAGTCTCCCATAAAAATTAATGGGAAACGCAGGTTCATCTTCAATTGTCTTAGCTCATCCCACAGATGGAGTCGTCCCTCACCAATGGATATAAAGGTAGGCATTGGATTTGTGCTCGACCCAATTCCTCGAGGATTCCAACAAGCAATCCTCATCTCTTCCTTGCAGCTGTTTGCTTGTTTATCTTTCTTGCTCCTATCTCGCCTCTTTCCTTTCTCTTTTGCTTCCTCCTCTCATTCTTCAAATCTCTTTGGAAAAATCTAACTGCTTCTTTGTGGTTGCTCACAATTTCGATTCCAATTTCAGTCCCATTAGAGACTGCTTTTCTGGCAATTTTTTATCCGTATCACACACCGCTCTGTCTCCGGAAGTTTTCTGCTTTTGTGAGGCTAGTGCTGGACTTGCTTCTATGGCATTCGCGTAACTCGTGGATTCATTAATCATCACATCAACAAGTCCCAATTCTCCCTCCTTTATTGCTCCATCATTTGTTTTTTGTTTTCCATGTCCTTCCTCTTGAATGGCCGTTTCAACTCCCTGTGCATTAACTTCACCCTTTTCCAATGCCACAGCTAACTCCAGTCGAAGAGACTCCACCTTAGCAGCCAGCCTCTTCATCTCCTCAATGTGTTTCGAAAAACTAGATCCCTCTTCCTGAGTCTCTTTTTGAATTCTTGACCGTTGCTCTTCTTTGCCGCCTTCCATGGCTTGGTGTTCAACCTCCGGTTCGTGGTGGTTTTCATGTACCACGATATCACCTACAGGCCTTGGTGTCGGCTCTGTATGATTAAAATTGCAATTGCTGTTTTTATCCCCTATTTATAGTCTCTGTTTACTTCCAACAGTTTCCACATCCCGAGCTTCCATTTGTTGCCACCACGGACCTGATTCTCGGATGAAAATTTTGTATGAACAGTCTCCTAGTTGAAGGATCACTACTCCTATAATTTGATCAAAGATCCTCGTTGCAATGAGGGCTCTCGTTGACTCAAATTGATGGACTTCTTCTTCATCTTGTTCAATGCATAATAGACGGCCCCATTGTGCCACACATCTACCAAAGTTCTCCTTAGACCATCCATGAGGGGGGAACCCCATAACTTCTACCCACGTTCTCCTTTCCTGAGTTGTTTCATACTTTGTCCACGCTCTTATTTCCTTGAAGAAGCTAAGTAAACCTCCTGGATTTTGCATTACCACCTCTACCTCCTCCTTTGATTGCAGCGCTACTATAGTTTGCGTCACACTCAAAACTGAGATCTTAGTGTGTGTGCCACATTCCTTCCAGATCTCGTTTATTATCTCCTGCATTTCTTTGGGCTCCTCTGTTATGCATACAATACTTCTCTCTAACCAATCAATCATTCTTCCATTTTCCTTCCCAATAATTCTTCGTACCCTTTTAGCTTGATCATTTTTCTTCGTTCCTCCATCAGAGTCTGCCTGCGTTTGTTTCTTGATCCAAATTTTCTTGGCCCATACTTTCTTGTTGCTGCTATTGTTCTCCCACCGTTTTGCTTTGCATACTGTTAATTTCTTCCCTCTCACCGTCTTTTGATTCATTTGTTGTATGCCTTTCAGAGCATCTCCTTCTCTCCAGTATCTAACGAATCCAAACCTTCCTTTGAGCCCCTCCCTAGTTGGTATATATGTATCTTGTATTCTGCCAAACCTGCTAAAAATCCCTTTCAGGCCATAACAGTCTATTTCTGCAGGTAGGTTACCTACATAGACTGAGAATTCCGGCCTTGTTGTTTCAACCTCCAATCCCTTTCATACATGTTTTGACTAGACACCTTTTATTAAGAATTAATCTGCTAGAGCAATTAGTTAAAAATTCATGTATAATTTTTATATCAAAACTGTTTGTATAATCTTTGATACTAGTCTCTCTTACCTAAATCAAAGTATGGAACATATTAGTTAGATTATAAATTTTATGAGTGGACAATGCATGACACATTGATACTACGTCATTAAAGATTTTTAGATTTTCTTATTTGGTTTCAATTCAAAATTGTATTGTCTAGATAAATTCATGTTAGCTAAATTTATAGAGAGAGAGCCGATAATCAAGTTCAAGTTGTGCCTATTAATTTGGAGGTGGACTTTTATTCAATTTTTCAAAGTTGAATTAGACTGAAAAATTTAATATATAATTCGAAAGTCAGACCTTTAATGGGGGGCAACACTTTTATGAGTTACATTGTCAATTAGCTTAGGTAGAAAAAAAATTAACAATCAAATTAAAAAATCAATTAGGCTCTGTTCAGATTGCAAAAAACCCTCATAAACATATACCAATATTTTAATGCCTTTCTGTTCGTTTACATGGTGCGGACTGTACGGTGCAGTACAATTCATTATACTATTCAATATTTTTCCATACTTCACTATATTTTACCATAATCATTACTAATATATCTACTGATTCTTTTCTCCCCTTATTTTTCTCCTTTATTTTCACATTTTCTCTCCTCACCTAATACATCAACCACATTTTCTACAATTTAATCAAATCATTCCATACTTTACCACACTTTCCACAATTTCACCACACCACGCAATTTCTGCATCTTACCAACCACACAAAGAACACAATTAACAATCAAAAACTATTTTTTAAAAAAAATATACAAGTACATCAATGTATTTATTAATTCTCAAGTAAACCATATAAAATACATCTCTTAAATATATACCAATATTTCAATGACTTTGTAAGTTGATCTAGAGTTAGCACAGGGGTGAAAAGATTAGAAAAATCAAGCTGTGTTATATTTAACAATAAGACTGGATAATCATGTGGTGTGGGCATAATAATAGGTTTGGAATTTGGAGTGTTATTGGTAGTAGGCACCACCAGACAGTCCAAGTTGTGGCATGAAAACAGAATAATAAAAGTAATTAACTATAATATAATAATGATTATAATAATCATAATAATTAAGCAAAAGTTTAGGACTTAATTAGGATGGGGTTGTGTTTGTCGATGTTGAGTTGGAACTTTTGACTTTGGTTACTATTCCATCTTCTCTCTCTCGCTTCTGACTCTGCCATGCCCTAAAATGCCTTTGACCATGTTACTCGTACCTTTTACCATAGATTTTTGTTTGCCTACCTAACTTCAATTGTTTGGTACGTAAGCAACGTACCTATCTATATATCTTCACGTGTGACATCCTCATTTTTTCATGGTTAATGTATTTTTTTTAAGGAAGAAAGGTAAATAGGCCCTTTTAGGGATTATTTTGCTAATGTTTATTGATCTAAGATAATAGGATGCTATAGGGCTGTGAAAAATAACTGGATTTTGATCTGAATGTGTGCGGAGTAGCATGTTTGTGGAAGTTTTAGGGCAGGTTTTTCTAATGTTGGAAGTGGTTTTGTGCTGTATTTTTTCCTCTTAGGGTGCGTTTGGTTGGTCAATAACTCTGGAGAAATGGTCAATTTTTCCGGGTTGAATTATTTTCCCCATATTTGGATGCGGGTTGACTTCGGGAAAGTTTTCACGATGGACCCATCATTTTCTCCATTTTCCTAGGGAAAATTTCCCTTAGAGAGGCTAAGGAAAAATTTTTCCCAGGGAAAAATATTCCTACCAAACACTCCCTTATTGTGATTTTTTTTGTGGACTGCTACAATTTAAATCAATAAAAGTAATTAGAATTGAAATTGTAAAATCTGATCGATAATAATAAGATTCTAACACATTAGATAAATAGCAAAAAACAATTCTATAATAATTAAAATCTCAACAAATATGCACTAAAAATGAAGTAATAGGCTAAATAATATTTTATTGCATAACTTTAATTAAAAAATTTATATTGTTATGACGGATTAATAATGTGCATTATGAAATTCATGTCGCATGGATCAGATCTTAGGATCATATTGCGATTTTAACATATAATATTCCAATAAAAGTAAGATCAATAAAGAGTTTTTAGAGCGTAAAATCGTAGATACATCCGAGTCAAGATTTTAATAACTATACAATTTAATATATTTACGAACTAAATAACATTTTTCAACTTTGAATAATCGAAATAAAAAAGTTTATGACAAACACAATCAAGATGAACATTATAATTTTTACAAAGCAATTGTTCTTCAGGTTTCACTAAAAATTTAATACTAATGTGAAGCTTAAAAGACGGGATAATAATTTTCTTTTTTGAAAAAAGGGTAACTGTCCACATAAAACTCTTATCTTAAGTCAATATCTTATGTGAAGGAAAATGGAGAACAAGGAGGAAAGATATTTTCTCTTATCTCTAATGGGAAAATACCGCTCGACGACCACTATGAATCTATGATGGTGATATAATAACCAATTAAACATTGGTCAAAAATCGTTAGTCAAATTCATGGATAAAAAATAGTTGTGTGAAAGTTAAATTTTAATAGCTTTTGGTAGTTTTTGGTAGCTTTAGGTAAATTTTGACAAATTTACGTTAATATATCGAAATTAATTTTTTTATTTTTTAATTTAAGTAATTTTTGGTAAATTTAAGTAAAAACTGGTAAATTTTGATAAATTAGAGCTACCCATCAATTTGGCAAGCCCTTAGTGATCGATAATAAGTAACTAGATACCACTTTTTTGGCCTCACTTGGCATTATGTTTGCTGTTAATATCTGATTTGTCACTGTGATGACCATCCATGTTAGAGCCTTAAGGTCATTGATTAACTTCAATGACTCACAAGTCTCGTGTGTAAGGACGAACAAGACTTTGAGTCAAGCATTTAGGTTTGGGCTTACCTTCCCCTTTTATTGGGTTACTAAGTCCTCTAAACTAAAAACCCAATTCAGATTATTCAAACTTAACCTTACAAAAAAAAAAAAAAAGAGTGTATCATTCCAAAATAAATGTCCTTTGAAAAGCATGTACTTAGGCCTTGGTTCTTTTATGTAGTTATAAGATATAAAAATGGTGCGGTGCGGTAAAATTATAGAAAGTGTGGTGATGCGTAGAATGATATGGCGAAATTTGTGAAAAAATGTAGTTGATGTGGTAGATGAGGAGAAAAAATTGTGAAAAGTAAAAGAGAAAAGTGAAGAGAGAAAAAAGTAAGGAGATTGTGAAACCATCTCAACTAAAAGCTTAGGCTGATGGTTGTAGCCCCAGGAATGGTTTTTATACTCTAATACGTCCCCACACGCGAATACCTCTTTTTAGACTTGAAGCGTGAATGCTACAAAGCCCTCTCTTAACCTTGCACAAATAAACATGGGGGTTTGCCCAGGTTTGGCTCTGATACCTTATGGAACCATTTCAACCAAAAACTTAAACTAATGATTGTAACCCCAGAAATTGTTTTTATATTCTAACATAGATATATTGGTAATGATTGTAATAAAGTGCGACATGATATGGTAAAATATTAAAAAAATATTGGATGGTGTAATGAACTGTGATACCCCACCACACAAATAGCCTTAAAAAAAATCAAAATAAATGTATGTTTATGAATACACAATTTCCACCCTTATTTTTTTTAAAAAAAATACGTTAGGATAAATTCTCATGAATAAATTGAAAATAAAATCAGCAGAATTAAGTTGAAATAAATTCAACTCAATTAGAACAAACTAAAAAAGGCAGTGTGCAACAAGATTGATGTAGACGGTGAAGTGCACCCCAGCTCCTGATTCAGGCATTTGGGAAAAGTGAGTCTTAATCAATTATCAGAATTCACACACACAAGCACATAAATTTCATATGCACAAGGAAAGGAAACCTCTTTACAGCTCAATAAGAGATGGCCACTCATTTGATATCATATGATTTGCAGAAAAAAGAGTGTCTTTTTATCTTGACATAAACAGCACAGCACGGATGAGAAAAGGAGTGCCATTTATTGGTATCGCAACGCAAACTTTGCTATCACTCTAAAGCAAAACATCGAGGACTCCCGAGATCCGACAGCTAATTAGCACAAGCAAATTGATCCAACAGCTAATTAAGACAAGCAAATTGATTCTTTGTTCTAGAAAGAAAGGCATCCGTTTGCAAAACCAGACTGGATGCGAGGAAATTGGCTACATGCGGTTCACCTAAGCGCTCTTCTTCACTGATGCGGCCTTGATAATGTCAATGAATTCCGGCTGTAAAATCGGATGAACGAAAATAGTTAGACCATTTTTTGATTGTCAATCTGGTAGAACCCAAAGTGTACAAGTACAGAACGGAGAATACAGCTTACAACGGCATAACTGAACTCATACACATAGTGACCAGGAACACTTCCCGGGTCATTAGTCCCGGAATGCGGGTCACTATTTTTTACACAAATTTAGTCTAGTTTTGACTTTGGAACGCGGGTCGCAGACATATGTAGCGTTCTCGGTAACTATTCTCATACGTAATAGAAGCTGCTCAAATGAATCTAAAAGTTCTTTCGGCGGGTATGTCGAAGTTAGGTAGGTAAGTAAGGTTGGTAGGTTTAAGTAGTTTGCGTAGAAGTAGGTACAGCTAGGTAAAGAATTTTTAGAAGTAGAAAAGTTGGGTAGGTTTAGGTAGTTTATGTAGAATTAGGTAGAAAAATATGGTAGTTTACCCTTGCAAAGAACAGGCATAGAACAAATTGAGTAGGGGTTCAATGAAGGTGCATGGAATGAAACAGTTTTCATGGTGCTAAAACTCACCTTTAGAGAAGCTCCACCGACCAAAAATCCATCAACGTCTGCTTGTCCTCCCAGCTCTTTGCAGTTTGCTCCATTCACTGAGCCTGCAGTTAAACCAGGTATGGTTTGAGAATAGTTTGAAGATCGAATGATTTCATGAGACAGAAATGTGGCTCATGTGGATCGATTGTCCCTTGTATTGAAGAAGACATTAAGGATGGGAGAATGGTTGTTAAGTTATATGATACAAATGCCACCCCCATTTCTCCAAATATGAGTACATGACCAAATGTTTTAAGGGCTTCAGGCAATACCTCCATAGATAATTCTAACTGACTCCGCAACTTCAGCACTGACATTGTCTTTGAGCCACTTCCTCAGCTCAGAATGGACCTATTATAGGATGAGTAGATTAGACAGAAGGTTAGATAAACTAGCTACCACTCAGAATCCATATGAATGTCTTGCTCGAGCTAAAACTTTGTATTCTTGTAATTTGAAAAATATAAAATCAACATCATTAGATTTGTGGTGAAAAAGGTTTTTATATGAATATGATATAATTATAATGTCAGAAATTGAAAGTTAAAGTGGTGGATTGGAGATTGTAAAAGTCAGAATTGAGAGTTATTGTGGAACAGAGGGATTATTAGCAGTTTCATATAATTTGAAAATCATTGCAAGAAATTCATTTCTTGAAAATAACTGGATAATGCCATGAGAGTTTAAAGCAGGATTGTAAAGGTTAGACTTACTTCCTGGGCCTGAGCGGGGGTTGCAACCTTTCCAGTTCCAATGGCCCAGACTGGTTCATATGCAATGACGACATTGTCCCAGTTTGACACGCGGTCTGCACAAATAGCAAACAATAAACTAATTACCGACTGTGAAAGTTGGACCCATGAGAAAAGGGCATGGAATGATTTCGTTTGAGCTACCGTAAGGGGGAAAAAAGAGCATATTTACCAGCAATGGCCTTGGTCTGAGCTGCAACAACCTCCATTGTAGACCCTGCTTCACGTTGCTCCAAAGTCTCCCCAACACAAGCTATGACTTTCAGGCCTTGGGACAGCGCATATGCAACCTTGTCGGCAACAAACTGGAATAGAAATGGAAAGAATACAACAGTCGAACAGATGTTTTATGATCGACAAGACAACAAGCCATAACATCTAACAAGCCTCCACAAGGTTCTCAAGGTGGCAGGACGTACGTCATTTGTTTCGTTTAATAGGGCTCTTCTCTCTGAGTGACCAAGGACGACCCAGTTAATGCCCAAATTGACGAGCATCTCTGCACTGTTACAATAAATCAAGGCAGACAGAGGAACAGTTTCTCATATCAGCAACTGACAATTGGAAAGTAGTGTGTAAAAAGAGTAAAAGGCAAACAACTCGAATGTAAAACATAAACTCACACTCAAATCAAAGAAGATAGAGAAACTATAGACAAGGATAATTTTGTGATATACTGGTTGCTTTGCTTTCTACTTGATGATGGTTAATTGTTGTTTACCCTTTTATAAATTTTTTTTTAAAAAAAAAAACTCTGGAACAATGTCTTCTTTAGACTTTACACGTTACATGATTCTTTTAAGCATGAAGACTGATAAATATTGCAGCACAAAGGACCACACAATCCTTTGCAAGCTTAGATGAGTTAGCATGCATGTTGCCTCTCAGGCTACAGTAGACTGATACAATGAAAAAGCACAGCAAATTGGAGACAGTACGTCTAAATTTCTAGGATCACCATAAGAACAAAGAAAAGGCTGAAAAGCCATGTATCCGTGGAAGCATCAACAGGCTTGTATAAGAAGAAACGAAAAAGCCCAAACGATGAAATTCCAAGCAAATTGACTTCAGAGTTTCATTGGGGGAGTTTGGGGGAGGGGGTGAGAAAGGGGACTGTCACCTATAAAAGCCAATGCTAGAAACAGCACATAAGCAACATTTCAGTTCCATATTTCTAGGTTTAAAGAACCAAAGTCAAAGTCGCCGTTTGTGAAAGACTGAGAAATGTATTATATTATATCTAAATATGGACTATGGAGTTCTTCTTTAACTTTCCAAGAAGTGAGAACTTGTGTCTCATCCAGGTGCTGGATACACGTTAATGTCTGATACAAGTGCAGCAGGGCAAGCCAAACAAATAAACTGTAATTTGAAACTAACACAACCTACTAGACTTAATACGAGAGGCAAATGGATAGACCATATCCGTTGCTCCAGTAGGCATAGCGATATTTGTTTTGGGAGTGGTTGATTTTAGCCATAGGAGCAACAGCTGTACTAAATGCTAAAGTTGTAGCTAATTTATCAGTCAAGAGCTTGAAAACTGAGAGGGTAACATAATAGAATAAGCAGAGATTGAAACGCAGAAAGAGGATAAATAAAAAAATAAACAGAAATTGAACATAGGTATCGCCTATCTGCCATATCTAACTAGAGCATAGGCAACCGGAATCAAAGTTATTGTCACATACCTGACTTCACCAGTAAAGGCACCACCCTTGCGGACCCAGCAATTTTGTGCAGCCACATGGAAGTCAGACCTCAACAAGCTTTTTACATAGGTAAGAAACACAAATGGAGGGCTGACAACAACCTCTGTAAAGAAAGCAAATGTATCCTATTAAAACCAGAGGAATATGTTGCTCTTTCAAATAGCAAATTGATGAACAAATCATACAAGGATCTAAAATAGTTGCACTTATCAGTGTGGAAAAAATGAAAGTGACACAGCATATCGCAGTCGATTTTGTCCTACTCTTTTTCAATAAAAATAAGCTTCTAACAAAGCCGCTTCTCAGAAGCGTTTTAAAGTAACAACTGCTATAGCCAAGAAATCCTTTTTTAGTTGGGTTGGGGGGGGGGGGGTGTGACTGGTGAGGGGAGTGATATTCAGAAATCTGTGTAGATGAGACGATGGATTTGCAAAAGAGAAATAATGTAGTAAAAGTAATGATAAAGCATATAAGAATGAACATTGTGAAGGTCTGCAGCAACTTATTCTTTATCAATCATCCGGTCTAAGATCATTTTTGGATGAGATTAATAAGTATCACGAGGTAACCATCATGTTTTTGTTTCTCCATTCTTGGAGAATTGGAGTTTCTTAGCCATAGTAAGGACTTCCTCAAGTGCTTCGCATATGAAATCAGAACTCAGAAGTAAAAAAGAAAAGGTTCACTTTGAAGCATGGAGAAAAGGAATAATCACCACTAGAGCACTTGACCAAAGACCCCTCACCATTTGCTTTCACATAAGAGTTGGGATTTTACACGGGGCTTCTGTTGGACACAGAAAATGAACTATCTAACTCTTCGACCATAGATGGCTCAATGTCAGCTTATACATAGGGTAACATGGAACTTACTAGAGCAATTGTTTAACATATGAAACATCTAAGGTAGTTAGAGGTTATAGCTAATCGCATATGAAACATCTAGGAATAGAATCAGCCATCCAAGCTTTGTGGATCAGATTTCGAACACATGGGCTTCCTGAAGGTTGCATGTACTATGTAGTGGATACTTGATGCCAAATGCAACATCGAGCACTTAACTTTCAGGTCATAGGCTACAAATCAAATCATCCCTCCAAACACCCCCCCCCCCCCAAAAGAAAAAAAATTACAGACAAAATAAGATCAGTGACCAATGTCATTATCACACCTCTTTGGCATCAACCCCAAGAAACCATCAATAAATTGTTTTTAAGGTTTAACTAACATTGATAATGCATTTTGATAAGTAGTCAAAGACTCAAAACATACAAATTCTATATATCCTATTCCTAGATTAAGTATTGTTTGACACTCACCCACTTCCTCCTCAGAGGGAACTTCAGCTCCATTCAATAGTGTTACAAGCTTCTTTACTTCCTCAGTGGTTCCATTCTGAAAAAACATATGCAATTATTTCAGCCCTAACTTTTGCATGAAAAATATTTAGCTGTAATAATAACCTCTATCAAAATCGAATGCAGATCTGATTATCCCCTACATGACAGCTGAATTGCATTATTCACCAACTCTACAAAACATGCATACAGTTACACGACAGTAGATCCATGTACTGACATGAACAACAAATTAACACAATAACATCTTCCAACGACACTCTTTTAAGTCTTAATCTCTGTAGCCAAACCCTTAACCTCAAAGATATTGCAACTACCAAGAAGCATTGTTTCTGAATACTCTTAGGACTGCTTGTTTGACCACCTTATTACATAGAATTAAACTACTAATAACATTCAAAGAGGCACCAAATCACAGTTCAAAAGGTAAAATCAGCGAGGAAAAAGCTAGTACCGATACCAGATCAAACTCAAGCAAATGAATCTCAATCAAGCAACTAGATTGAAGATCAACTGTCCAAACTCACTGAAATCAACATCAAGCAACTAGATTGAATATCACTATCATCACACTGCACTCTAGTAATCCTCCATAACATGGATTCATCGATTACTTACACGACAAATATTCGACTACAGTCAAATCAAAACATAAAAACTCCAGATACGTGAATCTGGTGAAATCAACATCAATCCAAACACAATCAACCTAAACCGATCAGCATAACAGATTCAAAAACTACAAAGATGCAGGAAACTAAATCAAAATAATAAAAAACAAGCCAAATCCACAAAGTAGACAAGCAAATCAAAGCAAGATAGTCACAACTACTGCAGAGTTGAACTTGATTTGGCAATAATTCAGATGAAATTACACAGATAGAGAAGTAAGAGAGAGAAAGAGAGGTCATACGCATTTCCAGTTGCCGCCGACGAAGAATTTCCTGGCCATTTTTGGGAAGAGGAGAGAGAAAGTGAGAAGGAAAAGTAGTCGAAGTGGTTGATGAAGCTTGGTAGTAGAAGAGTAGTAGTGTTTTAGTTAGTGCCTTCTCTGTGCCTGTAGAGGTCGTATTATATGGGAGAGTGCACTGTGGTTGGTCGTGCTTTGCCGTAGATGCCCTTTATGCGTTGTTTGTCCCCTAAGAAATTAAGATTAATCATCGTCATTTTCTTTGGCTCTTGCTGAATAATGACAATACTGTGCTTCTTTCCATTTTATTTTTTACTCAATAAATAATTCATGATATCTATCATTTGTTTTTTTTAATTGAGAATTAGAATATTATATATATTAAGAAATTAATTGAATAATGGTTAAAGTTTTTGTAGTTTTAAAGATATATAGGCTCTGTTACTTTGGTTAGGTTAATTTCAAGTTTAGAATGATAAATTAGGATAAGTTGGAATAAATTATGATGTTTTTTTGGTGACTTGTGTTTTTTAGAGTGAGTGTTTTTTTGAAGAATTATATTAGATTTAGGTAAGTTTGAATAAGTTAGGAGAGTTGTATCCAACCAAACCAAAGTACATGGTCATAAATCAATGGGAAGAAGCGAATACTCAAGTAGTTTTATGTTGGGCACATTTTTATTTTTTTTCCCGTTATGATCCATTGTTAAATCCAATAGTGTAAAATTTTGCTGCCACCTGAAGAGTAGAGAGATGTGACATAACTTACAACAATATTATCTTTAAATTTTATAATTTGAACAAACATTTGTCCATTCAATTAATATATAAAAATAATTTTTGACTGGTGTTTTTTAATCAAAATATATGAAACACTACACCAAATGTTATATGTTAATTTTATTAATATTTTACAAAACACTATTTAAAATGTTAAATGTTTATCTAAATGCAAGCCTACCAAACACTAATATACAAAACACTTAATGCTATCTCAATTCTATTACCGAACTCAAACTTAAGCTCAAAACACAAACAATTACATATTAGTAGCTTACTAATTGGGCTATCGCATGTCAACTACTCATGCTCAATAGTTCCGAGTAGAAAATGTGCAAAAGGAAATTAGGTCTCGTTCTTTTATGCGTTGCGTTGCATTGCGTTGCGTTTGTGTTAATTTGCGTTATGTTGCGGTAGGATTGCGGTAAATTGCGTTGCGTTTCATAAAAGTTTGATTTAAGAACAGAACTTATGTTGCGGTAGGATTGCGGTAAATTGCGTTGCGTTGCATTGCGTTGCGTTGCGTTTGTGTTAACGCATAAAAGAACAGAACTTAGGATTTTAGCACCTAAAAGTTTCATATTACCTCCCTTCCATTTTCGAAATCAATTCTATCTCACTTTCATGTTTCATCATTGATCAATCACAGGAGGAAAATCATCAAAAAAGACTGGACGATATGATTTGCTAATTACAACATCCCAAAATAAAAAGATCTTTTTTCTTTTACCTTAACAAACGGTCAACTCTTAAGAACAAATGACCTGGCAATGGCATATACCATCAGCAGGATCCCATCATGCGTCAATTGTCATGCCTCTTTAACATTTTTAACAATTAAAATAAAGTACGACAAAATATACAGTATTCTGATGTTTAAGTTATTTTTTACATGAAAAAGGAACTTCTCAATCGTTTATCATTCAATTATTGAAGCCTCACCATAAATAAAAAAAAAATTATTGAAGCCTCCATCTGCATTTCCAACATACTCCATGTGTGCTGACTGCTGACTGACTATATACATTATTTTTCTATTTCTACTTTTTATTACGTCTTGTAGTTGTCACCTGTAGACATAGAGAGATCATAATTGACTTCCACCCTCTTTTCTGAAGTTATATGCTCGTCATCTCAAAATATTTGTCAATTTGACTAATTTTTATTGTAGATTATACAAAAATTTACAATGAGTTGCATTATGAAATTATCGTCGTCATTAGAAAGATACATTACTAAAAATTACAACGGTGTCAATTTTATATTGTAATTCATTATAACTTGTGAGTAATCAACGGTCAAAATTTAGTCAAATTGACAAAAGTTTTGGGACAACGGTATAAAATTATCGTCATTGGAAAGATATTTTACTAAAAATTACAACGGCGTTAATTCTATATTGTAACTCATTATAATTTGTGAGTAGTTAACGGTCAAAATTTAGTTAAAATGTCAAAATTTTTGGGACGGGGTAATATTGAATTTCGGTAGAGTTGAGAAAAAAATAAATCTTATACATAAATTTGCTTATGATTATCCCTTAAATTGAAACACTAGACATCGATCTACTCACCCTAAATAAATAAATAAATAAATAAATAAATAAATAAATAAATAAATAAATAAATAAATAAATTTAGTATGACAGTGGGCTGGATTGGGTGTACGATATGAACTGGGTCAACTCCTGAAAGGTATGAATGTCAAAGGCTTCTCGAGTGGATCTCAAGTTGGGCCTTTGAAGTCCACTTGGGAGAGAGATGATAAAGAGTTGGGCCGAAGTTTGATCCTAGGGTTATTGACCATGAAGGATGATCCAAAATATAAATTGACTATGGAGCACATGAGGACCATGAGGTCCTAATTTATGAGAGAGAAGGGGATTCGACAATGTTGACATGATATGTTAAGTGACAGTCAATTTTTTTTTGGGGTTTCGATTGCTCTACCTCTCTTTAACCATGGTTCGCCTTTGAAAATAACCATGGATATGTACAAAAACGAATCAAGGTTCACCTTTGGAGACATCGAGAAAAGACACCCCTTTGCTCGCTCTCTTTTTCTTCAAACCCCCAACCCCCACCCTCATATAGTCATACTCCCTCTCTCTCACTTCCCAAACCACCACCAGCACCACCATCCCACCACCACCGATCCTCCGCTTTGTGTGAAACCATCATATCCCAATCAAAAATTTAAACTGATGGTTGAAAACCTAGTAAATGATTTTATACCCTTAACACGCCCCCTCATGCTTGCCCTTTACACTTGAAACATGAATGCTGCAAATACCCTTTTTACCTTGTGTGAATAAAATGAGATTATTGAGATTTGAAGCTGAGATCTCTTACTCATTTTGACTTTAATACCATGATCAATGTTGAACTATCTCAACAAAAGCCTTAAACTTATGATTGAAGATCCAATAACGGTTTTATACGTTAACACTGTGTCCTATAGCCTTTGTATGCGTGTATCTCTTAGTTTTTGCTTTTCCCATTACTGAATTAGATAGACTCTACACGGAACCTACTTCAGAGGAAGAAGTACAAACGTTTTCAGTCTCATAGTCTTCTATCCCGACAAGCAACTACGAGCACGCTAACACAAAAGCCTAACCGCATTAGTACGCGCATCATTTTTCTTGCTTGCTCAATCTTGCTCCTGTCTTCGTCCAATATTTCCCTCAAGTTAAATGTCATATTTTGAACACCTCCTAAAGAGTCACCAAATGTGGTTGTATTTTTAGAATTCTTATTCGCTCTTTTTTCCCTTATCTAATTTCTCTTCTTCAACGATGTTTTGTGATGATATACTAGGTCAATTCTATGAAAGAAAAAATGACTTGGCCTTTTGTTTTCTTCTTTTCTCTTTTACATGGTTCGACTAAAAATGTGTCTATTCTCTTATAACAAAAACTACTTGTACATTTTTCCTCTATAGGGGGGGGGGGGGCACTTGTACATTTTTCCTACAACATTTCCACTAAAGAAAAACTAAACTAAGCCCTATTCTTCCTAGCATCACGATTGAGCTTCGTAAGTTTTTGTTCTAGTCCTCGATTGCACCAACTTTATAGTAGTATCTGTATAAAACATTCATCATAAAAATATCACAAAATTGGATTTAAGATCATATTATCACCAACAAATACAATATTATTTTAAAAAGAAACAATAGTCATAAGATATATATATATATATAGAATTATAATACATACCCTTGATTTTAGTGATCCTTTTCCTAGTTTGTTTGCTCATCTTTTTGGATTGAGCATCGATATGACGAAGAACTTCATCCTTTGACCGAAACTTCTTCCATTTTGGACTACAATAAGTCTGCACCATTATACTACGATTTAATCCCATATATTCCTTAATTATCATTATTACTTTGATTAACATCACTGTTTAACAGTCTACCTACACATTAATAAAGCAGTCAAAACTTAATTAGCTGAAGAAGGGTGTATTAATTTACCACATTAGTAGGATCATCGTAACTGCGATCAATGTGCCAGTCATCTGGAAGCCAATCTGGCCATACTGTTGATATTTGGGAACATACACCCTCTTGGGAGGCATTGTTTTCTTCTTCAATTTTCTTATTTTCTTCGGATTTATGATGGGTTTCTGCAAAGTTTTGGATAATAAAGTTGATTAATGTTGTTTAATTATCGTACTTTTTTTTAAATTAGAAAGGGGAGTTATATACAAGGACTCACCTTTGAGCTTAGTGATTCTCCTCTTCCTAACTTGGTTGGAGACCTTCTTGATCGGTCGACGAGTAGAGATGTAGTGAAGAACCTCCTCCCTCGAGTAGAATTTCTTCCCTTTCGGATTCGAATAATACTACGCGTATAACAATTTATAACATTTAGACTGAAAACTAATTGTCAAATTTCAACCATTAGCTTATTAAGTTTTTGGTTGAGAATGTTTCAATTTCAAGCGTGTTATAATATAAAAATCATTCTGCAGCTTTCAACCGTAAGCTTAAATTTTTATGATATCGAGAGATCTCATGTTCGAATCCTTCAGGATTCATCAGTTTAAGTATGTGCAATTTCAATCTCTAATCCCACACACATTCACAATATCTGGAGAGATTTAGGCGTAAATAACTTCTACCAACATCTTCCTTCTGGATCATAAAAAGACTGATTCTGAATTTCTGATTCTGGTCATGCATTGAACAGCAAAATTAATGTCCAAAAAAATCATGAAAGAGAATTGAACTCCGGAGAATTCGACTCACATTACTTGTTTGCAAGCTAAATGACATGAAATTAGCAGTTTAGCACATGATTAGAGTCGCCATACCTAATCATTCTTCAAACGATCCCTCCTAAAACCATAATTAAACCAGTAATTAAGGACGAAATGGAAGAAAAAATACAGTAAAACTTACCACAGAATGATGTTGGGAAGAAGAATGAGGACGATCAATGTCGCGGCAGATGTACCAATCAGATGGGAGCCAATCAGGCCACACTCTTATTTTCTGATCATCATCATGATAATCAACATCAACCGTCAATCGATTCTTCATCTCCATTTCATTTTCTGCCATTTTTCTCCTGCAATTCCTAGAGAGAGAAAGAGAAGAGGGAGGTATAAATAAAAATAAATAAATAAGGAGTGAGATAAAGACTGGGATAGGATGAAAATCTCCACTCATTTATGGGTAGATTGACCCCACTCTGTTTCTTTCTTCTTTTCTGTTTTCGGTATAATATCTACGGTTAATTATTGACATTAACTTGGTCAAAAATGTAAATTATTGCAATTTTTTTCTTTATTTTCTCATGGGGAAAAAAATATTAAGGTTGTTAAAATATACTGTTAATTGAAAGTACCATAATAATTTACCAACAAAAATGGAAAATACCACGGAGCCTTTCCCTGTTTGTGAGGCTCATAATCTGTGATTTCTCGTTGGGTTCATTCAATTATTGTGATGGTTAAAAGAATCAGAAAAAGCTCATCCAAATAGGAGTACATACACAAGAGAAAAAAAGAAAAAGAATAAAGGGTGTTTCATTTTTTATTTTTCCCTTTTTTTTTCCTTTTATTGGTTCATTCTTTGAGTCAGTTTGATGAAATTGAGATGCTTTTTCAGTTGCTGCATGTAACATATTGGAATTGACAAATTGTTCCCCCTGAAAGTGGCATTGGAATATGCTTGTTATGGAGATAAGTTAAAATAAAAGTAAACAAACAAGGCCGATAACTTTGGAGAATTAAGCTTTGTCGTAGATTTTTTTCTCCCCGATTATTCATGCATATAAAAAGACATAAAGTTCACGTCAAAAAAGGTCAGAAACTACAAAATAACATCAAAACAGCAAAAGGAAAACTAAAAAAAAAACAAGCTTAAACAACATTATAAGCTTATAGCTAAGACAAACTACTTTTTTTTTTGCTAGTAAAGATAGATAAGAGAAATATGAATTTACATAAATTTAAACAAGTTTTGAAAAAGTTTAGTAATATTCATTTATTTAAAAACCTATCCTTACATTGCAAAGAGATTATAGATTGGACAACAAACGGCACAAGACCTTGGATTGAAAATGTACTCAATGCTAAAAAGAGTTACAAAACTAGAAAGGCGACAACAAACCTATACATAAACTTGTGCACACAACTTAGGAAATTGTAACACAATCAACTCAAGTTTACCTAAATCATAACACTTCACAACGAAACAACTTGTACCAAAAAGCAAATCAAAAGAACCACACTGGCCCCGCTTGCGCGAGGTATGGGCAGATTTTTATATGGCAAGGCGACCTCATCTGGCTGCACATAAATATGTGCACAGAGATCGATTCCAAAAGACGTCCTCGGAACTTATCTTTCCAAACATACAAACAAACGAATCGAAAGAAGCAATGAGCCAGAAATGGTCATTTTATCAGTACTGTGATCCACAAAATCCTACTCCTGTAAAGAAACAGGGGGAAGAAAGCAGGGGGACTAGACTACAACAAATGAGGGGTTAGCCAAACACCTCTGTGGGTTTTTTGTGTATAACAAAACTACTAATACTACTACTTTCATCCCCCCCAAAAAGACAAGAATGAGCTCAAAATCAGAGCAACATGTTCCCACTACTCTGTAATGAAAGGTATCTAAATGTGATGCCCCATTCTTGTTTGGTCGACTCAGGGACCCTATCGGTGCTGTTAAGCAACGGGCGAAACGACCCTTCGTAGGCGTCTTCCAACTCCCACTTCACCTTCGCTGGGACGTCGTTGAAGTTGAACCGCTTCACTAGGTCTTCTAGTGTCATCTCCGTCTTCTTCTTCTTCGAGCTCTGGGCGCTCGGTTTAGGCTGCAACCAGTTGTACATGTAAGGTTAAGGGGATGAGAAAAGAAGAAAATTTTTACACAACAATGTACAAATATGAGTATATGACAAACCGTTGTATCGGCATCGGAGTCGGGTTTCTTCCTTTTCGAGGGAACCGACCCGTTTTCAAGGTAGGCGAGTACCTCCTTCTTTGACCGGAACCGACGCATGCCTACAGTATCCACATAATACTGACGAGGATGTAGGAGTGAGTCAGTTAGTGAAGAGTGGGTAAGGAATAGAGAAGCAAATGAACGTAATCTACTCAAACATAAGTAGATAACAGCAGCAATAACAACTCCCGGTATGGGTCCCACTTTCGCAGGGTCTAGGTAATCTATCAAAGTTATGGAATGTGTTCTCCAGTGGGCAGGAATGTCTAGGTGTGCTTAAGTAGGGCTTTTATTAGGAAAACAAGAAACATAGTCCCGTTTCTTATTCACCAAGCATAGGCATCGACTTTCTATGATTTCTTCAACATTAGTAACTTGAGGTCGGCAAGTTTGCGACAAAGAGTTCAGAACCATGATTACAGGTGGTTCCAACAGTACGCTAACAAGAAGGGATTTTATCAGGACAGAGATACCAAAAAAGAACTCTTAACCAAGGATACAGTTGGGATCAGGGACATAATCTAGCATGTAGGTACAACTTTAGGAAGATCAAACATGATGCATGTTACTGATATATGGACTTTGAACTTACATAACCAGTCAAGACAACCAAGGTGTATCGGTTAAAGCAACCGGACTTCGTTTCATTAAGATTTCACAAAGTTCTGCATGAAAGACGACTAAGGTGTATAGAGACTGGTTCCAATTGACCCATACCTTTGGAGGCAAAATAAGGCGCTTTTGCAGTTTGGAAACAAGTAAAAGATGTAGCAAGGTGGGAATCGGTATCAACTAAATGACAGTATATCTTACTAGCAATGGTAAAAAGAAAAAATTCAGGTAGACTTTGGAAATCTGCTACTTTTCAGTTACTATTGGCCAGATTAAGCGAGCATGACTCATGAGTTAGGATAAGACATGGTTATTATGGACTATACACCCTTCCTTTCTTTTCACACATATATCAGATATTCATTCAAGAAGGAATACAAGTGAAAATGTGAAAGTAAATTATACAAGTGCCCGTCTATGCATATGAAAACCAAAAAAGGAATCCACGTAACTGTTCTTATGAAAAAGTGGCCACTAAGTGGCCATTTAATCATGGAATGCATGAGGAAATATAAGGAAAACGTAGTTTTCAAGGGAAGAATCTAGTTTAGACCTTATACCAACATAGGAATGTGCAGCGGTAAATTTAGGCAAATCCACATTAGCATTTACCATTAGTCAAGCTAAAAGAGGATATAGTAACTACAAATTTAATGAAAAGGAGAGGAATTCTAAGAAAAACTGACAGAGATTTTACTATCACCAAAAGCACAAGTGGCCAAAGCTGACAGGAAAAACCATGGTGATTTTGTGCAACCGTGGGCTGCGCTTTATTACCAATGCAGTAAAGTTCATAACTGAAGAAGCAGAGTTTTCGGATGATTATACTTTCGATCGGACTATATAAAACCATTTGACCGCATCTACTAGGGTAAAGGAAGATTGCCGAAAAGGGACAAATGAGATGAGAAAGAAATCAAGAAAATAGCACGAAGGATCACCTACTTGAAAAAGCCCTGAAATAGAAGGGAAGCCTTCCCAGTTTAATGGATTATGTTTACTTGGATCTCTCAGAATTGTGGCACCGTTGTTTGTGTCGTAGTATTATTTAAAAGCAAATAACAAGAACAGGAAAATGACAGTAGAACTAGAAACATAGCAAACTTGGCTGAGATGTGCAAAAGACAAATGGAATTCTTCAATACTCCAACGAAAAGGGTTTATGTTGGGGAAGATCAGCAAGAATAGAGAGTAAAGAAATTAAACAGGTCTTGTAATAGTAATGCGTATCTTCTTTTAAGCTCTATTGCGTTCCTACAGAAATTTCTATATGCTTACATTTAATGACTAACTTCACGTCTTCACGATCTATCTATGGTAATGAATGTGATAATCTCTAGCTTTTTCCATTCGCATTTCCGCCGATAAAAGTAGTCTATCTAATCTAAAAAACTCATTCGCTTTCTGCCATGCAATGCCAGGCAACCAAATGAGGCGATGAAGTAATTAAATACGCAAGTATTTGACAATATGACATGTTTACTATCTACTAACAACATAGCACCTAAGCGTCATTGTCACAAAGCCATCTCTACATAAACACAACATCAGCATGCAAGACAACATTTATGTCTCTCTAGCTAGAAAAGCAGAGTCGATCCGGAGTTCAGCCACTTAGGTTGTGTTGTGATAAAGCCCTCTTAGGTATCAGACAAGGCTGTGTACATCTAACTATCGAATTATCTAACACCACTCCTCTAAACATTGAAAAAAAATGCCTTAACTAGATAGGACTCAGGGTCATGTTATTGGTTTGGTTTTGTAGCACGGTTCTCATTATACTAGCGGTTGCTTTTGAGCTTTTGAATCAACCTATAGTAGCAAGGCTCATTGAAGCAATGACTAGGTTGGCCACGTGTTGGCTGTGCTTAAATGCGAGCAATGATAATACCGTGCAGATCAAGTAAGTTCTAGGTCAACAAAGCTTCATTGACGTTAATTCTTTGGACATTAACACTGTAGCTTCCACCCACCAAAGTCATCCTTTCCCCATAAATGTATCGTCCTCTGTGATTGAAACCTCGAATATAAGGGCAACAAGACAAAAGGCTTTCTTAATGCTACCTAGAAAAATAACACATGTTGGATAACCCAACCATAGGCCTCTATTAGGTAAGGCTCGGCCTCCACATTCAGCTTCTTTTGATAACAACCGGCATAGGATCTGATTGTGTGGATTCCTTTTAAACTCATGTCTCAAATCTCAACTCGTCCTAGCGGATGCCAACAGCTATTCCTAGTTATTCCAACTTACACAAGTCAAAAGGAACACATCCTGACCTGGCAGAATTTGCCCCGACCCAAAAATCGCAGGGTGCCCAAAAGTTTAGGGTTTTGAACATGATTTCCAAACCCGAAACCTAAATAAACCCAAATCCGTACTGAACCCGATCCGCCCGACCGAATTGACAAATCTACACATCCTTATTCAAGTGTATGACAAGAATCCACGATCCTGTCTCCCAAGAACGGAATGTGACACGTGTAATTCATCGCACCTCAATGGCCATTCCACCAATCAAAACGCCCTTTTTTCATAATACAAAACACTACTCGGGTAAGCCCGTGATATTCATCCATGCGTCAAAATGCTATGAAATTGAATGCTATCCCTATTAAATAGGAGATCATCAAAATATAACATTCCCTATTTAATAGCAAAGGAGGACAGATAATCAGATATGGTGTAAGATATCTTACAAGATCTAACCCTAAATGCTAACAAGGCTAATCGGAGATTCAACTGTCTACATTGTCATCAAGGAACACTAAATCCACTAATGCAACAGTAAAAAGACATCATCTTCCCCCATTCAACTTCAAAACACTCGCACAAAACGTAATCAATTCAAAACTACATGACCTAGCCATCTAGGGTTCTTGTCAATGACTCAGCCCATGATATTCATAGCCATCACTCATCAACCAATGCTAAAATCACCAATCCAACATCAAATGAATTGAAACCATAATTACCGGGAACGCTACATACGCCTGCGACCCACGTTCCAAGAACAAGCCTTCCGAAGTCAAACTAGACTAAATTTGTGTACAAATTAGTGACCCGCATTCTGGAACTAATGACCCCAGAAACGTTCCTTGTAACTACGATTGAAACAATATCAGAACACAACGATCCAGGGTTCAAAAACTCAACAGATGTAAAACACCAAATCAATGGACATACAATCTTTGAGTATCACAAAACAAAACAGCTGATACCCAGGCAACAAAATCCCACCAAAACTTCTGATTCATCAGAAATCTCTAACAAAAGAAGATGAATATACCTTGTCTTTGGTACCAGCAGAAGCCCCATAAGACCTAACCCGCTCGACAACGATCCATTTGTCAGGCAACCAGTCGGGCTTTTCGAGCAACGTTTCACCGGGGGGAATATCCGACCCGGGTTTAAGAGGGGTTCTGGGGGCGGGTTTTCCGTTGGAGGGAGGATGTGGGTCGATGAAAGCACCCGATTTCAGAAGCGGGTCGGGTGGTAGATGCTCCATCGTATCTGGGTTATGCTCCTCCATTGAAGAACAACCACAAGAAGAAGAAGAAAGCGTTTCTTTTGACTTTGTGGGTGTGAATGTAGGGTTTAAAAAGAGAGAAATCGAAGCTAAATAAGGAAGAAAAGTGGGTGTGAATGAAGATGATGGAACAAAATCAAAATCAGAGAGCTGCGTTGGATTTTTCGGCCCTTTTTCACTGGTTTTCGGGGACTCTGTTTGTCATGGGGACTTGAATGGAATGGAATGGAATGAACTGGTACCAGCTTCTTCCCTAAACGCACAGTATCCTGTTCTTATATTAAAGATGATGAAATCAGAAATCAGAAATCAGCCCTTTTTTTTTTGTTTTCAAGAACCCTGATTTTAGACAGATTCTGGTGAAGTGACATCCACTTTACGGTATATTGTTGTTCTTGTTCCCATCAAAGTGATAATTTGGTTGACAAACAAATTGTCTTAGGTTTATCCAAGTTTCCTGTTTGTGCTAAATGGAGTAATAAATGTTTTTTCTTGAGTAGTATCCGTTTTTTTATCTGTCATTTATAATTTATAATTTTAATATTTAATAAATATTTTTCACATAAGACTTTTATTAAAAAAATATAATAATATTATTTTAGTAGTATTTTTTTATTACGAATCTAACGATATTAATTTTGAAAGGTGAATTATTATATAAATAAAAATATTAATGGTCAAAGTTTTTGACACAATTTCTTGAGTAACACATAAATAAAAACGTAGGGAATATATATGGAGGCAAAACTTTCACATCATCATATCATATGACAAGATATTAGAGTTAGACACCGTTCTTTTGTGCGTTAACACACCCAAACGTAACGCAAAATCAATAAAATCTAACACATGGCAAACGCAAGATAACGCAACTTATCACAATCTACTATTCACCTCTACTCACCTTTTTTTTATACCTATTTTTTCTATTATATTAGAAATATTCTATTTATATATATATTTTGAAATATAAAAATTTATTTATATTATTCATTTTTTATTTCGAAATATTTAATTGATAAATTTTTTTCAACCGCAACTTAACGCAACCCAAACGCAACTTATCGAAATGCAAACGCAACGCATAAAAGAACGGTGCCTTAATAAAAATTTGGGTTCAAGTACATTCAAATTGGTCAAATCCTGTCAATCTTAAAATTCGAATAAGGAATTGATGTACGGAGCTAGTTTATCTGGGTCGGACACAGAGCTAATAGGTCAAAATCGAGTTTGGATAATAAAAAATAGAAATATTACGCCTGAATATTCGATCAATTCAGTAATGTCAAAATCGAGTTCAGACCAAATCAAAATTTTTCTTGGTCGGACAAAGTTTTGTCAGCGTTACACGTTATATATGATATTCTCATCAAGTTTCAATGAGTTTAATGGGTTTTTACTTTTTGCGGTGGAGAGAATTGTATTTTTTCTGTATTTGTAGTCCATATATTGTAATTCAATCGAATGATTGATTTTTCTGAAATAACGTAAGATAATGAGGGATTCGGTAAATAAGTCATTCATCAGAATACCGATAAAAGTTGAATTATTGGAGATATGACAAAATCAAATTAGTTGAACAGGCATTTAGTAAATAGTTTACCCAATTGGTTATTGGGCCCAAACAATCGATTTTCAATCACCTAAAAGTAACGAGCAGCTTATTAGAACGATTTTTTTGTTGAAATAACAATTTAAACCAAAAGCTGTCAAAGATTCCATAGCTTCCAAATACCTTAAATTAATGATAATTCCATCCAAAAAAAAATGGTGATATAAGGTATAAATAAAATTTCAAGAAATACCTTATTTAGAAACAATTAATTTTACTAAATATTTTTTTCTAAGCATTTAATCCAAATAGTTAATGGTCAATGCAAGCAACAAATTATAAAGTGTCGATGCTAATAGCAAACGACTGTTTATCAAACAGAGATAGTATTAACAATCAGATGGTTAGGTTGACATTACCAAAATTACTTCATTTTTGTAAAATTTTACACATTTTTCTAATACTTTGTCAATCAGTATTTACCAAAATTTATTCAGCCTAAATTTATCCTAAAAAACACATCCTCACCAAGTTGACATCTAGGGCTTCTATGGTGATTGATTAGAGTTTTGTTGCGTTGTTGGCCCGACTTGTATTGTTCTCATACTTTGGCTTTTGATCTATATATATATATATATATATATATATATATATATATATATATATATATATATATATATATATATATATATATATATATATATATATATATAAAAAGTTAACATTTATTTTCTTAGACATCTTGTATTGGATTCTAAGGGATTGTGATTGAAAAGCTTCATCGTCTCATGAGCCACTAGTCTGAGAACAATTTACCAATTAGTTAGTTTGACATAATACATTTCATCTTGTCTACTTTTATACCATGGTATTAAAAAAGTGAGATATATTATTAATCTATATAGACATATAAAAAAGAATGACAAATCAAATATAAACTAGATCAACTTTTATTCAATATTGAAACAAATTTATAACAATTAAGTTTATGAATGGAGTTACATATTAATTGATCTTATATTGTTCCTCTTAACTGTGTTACATTGTTCTTTCATAACTCATGCATATACTCTTACAATAAAGGAGAATGCACTATATAAGTATAATTATGAAACAATGGACATTTATTGTCACTATTGAAAGTCAAAAAAGGTCATTTGGCATATAAATATATTCCAACAATCAACTAAAGAAACATCAACAATGAAGAGAATACAACAAAATATCAAAATTATCAACAATAGATGAAGCCCTCTACCCTAAAGTTCCCTTGAATAAAACACATCAGAACACACCACGACCGAAATCTTGCTAATCATTTAAAAGATTGTCTTCCAATAGGAGTCTTTATGTCTTTTTGTAACTTTTCTTAAAATATCTCATTTTTCTTTTTTGAGTTGTATATCTTCTAAATTAAACCAACTTATTAGTGATGGGATAGCGGGAAAAGAAATGAGATCAAGAGTCAGACTAAAGTTGTCTTCTTTGCGAAAAAACAATGGATCACTTGTTAAGGGACTGCAAATGGGCTTGAAACATTTGTCTTGCTTCTACATGTGGAACGAGGAATCAAGAACACTTGCCCATGCCCCTCGAAGAATGGTCCTAGAACTAGTTAGCTTTGAATTGCTGCTTAAATGGAAAGAAAATGGTGGGGAATTAGGGAAGGAATTTTTGGGTATCATATGGTTTCTTTCAATAGCTCGTAATCAAGCAGCCTTCACCGACACCAAACCACATCCGGGAGTGGTAAACTCATTTCTTTAAGGAAATAATAGCACCGAAGCAAAGAAACCCAAATTCCTAAGATGACACAAGGATTACATGAACAAGAGCACAATATATATTTCTTGTAGAATCTAGGGGATCAGTCAGTAGGAAATTTTGGGTTCATATGTGATGGAGCATGGAACAAAAATTCTTTATTAGGCGAAACAAGGATTACAAGAACATGAGCACGACATATATTTCTTGTGGAATATAGGGGTCAGTCAACAGGAAATTTTGAGTTCATGTGTAACACCCCAACACCCATAAACACAAGATTACCATTAATTTCTTGTAAAACCTGTGAATAGCGCAGCGGAAAAACACGGGTTGAGTGTAACGACCCACCCTAAACCCGTATTAATTAAGGCCCTAAGTACGTTGATTAGCCGAATTACGCTAATTAAAGTTTCTCTATTTATGACGTGTTTATTGTTATACTGGTTGTTACGTTTTTCTTTCTCTTTATTTATTTATGCGTGACAGGTCTCGAGCAAGGTGGTGGTTAATGGGTTAATTTTATGTTATCTTACCTTACTAACATTATTTTGATGTTATGAATATTTTACGATAAGTTATATAATTTATTTTATGTTCTAAAATTTTTACATTTAAAACCGAGGAAGGTTATATTATTCTCAATTCCGTTTCTTTTACGATTTATACTACTCGATCCACCTAAGTACATTTTATGGCCCAAATTATTTTATTAGTATGTTCTATCAATTTAGTTTACGTAATTTTAATCTTAGTCTTCCACCCAATTTTATTCCAAGGAAATTTTATTTAGTTGTATACTAAATTTATATTATCAAGTTTATGTTATAAATTTATTTGGGTTGTTCACCAATTATTTTACCTAACTAAATTACAACCCTAATTATCTAAGTTAATTACTATTAGAAGAGTTAATTATTTTAGGGGTGTATTTATATGTTAAGGGGGGGTTAAAGGGGGTTTATTTTCATTTCAAAAATCAGATTTTTACCAACTCTCAAACACACTCCCTCACCCTCTTCTCTCTCCAGCCGTGCGCCACCCCTCCTGCCGCCCTCCCTGGTGTTTTCCGGCGAGCTCGCCGGCGCCGACGGTCACCCACGCCGGCCACCACTCCTTCCTCCCTTCTCTTGTTCAATCTCCCACCTCAAAGTTCAAGTGGTATAATCTCAAACCCTAACCCAATTCTTTTGTTCATAATCTGAAATTTTGCTTCCAATTTATGTTTTCTTGATGTTTTTCATCTCCTTTATGTTTATCAAGCATGAATTTAAGTTGTGGTTAAGTTAGGGTTTGAATTGGTAAAGAGATGCATGTTAATTTGGTGAAGGGTGGAAGTAATTCTTGTTAGCTCTTGATGAGTAAAGAAAGTTCTAACTTGCATGTGGATTTTAATGGCTAAATTGATGATTTAGGGGCTGTTTGGAAGTGAGTTATATGTTATTTAAGTTTCTACTCTTGGATGATATGAATTTGGGGTGGAATTGTTGATTTATGGGCTAATTTAAGTGTTGGATGTTTTTGCTTGTGTAATCTATGGTTGCATATGAGTTTTGTGAGCTTGGTTGAGTATTCTTTGAGCTTTTAATTCTGGAAAAACTATGAGTAAGGGCTAATTTGAGGTTTGGGTAAGAATTGATGCAAGTTGAGGTCAAAGAAGAGCATGCATGTTAAATTAAAAGGCCAAAAAAGTTTCTGTTTTGATGTCTGATTTTTACAGAGATTATGAAATGGGAGTTTTGCCCAGATTTTTACTGGAAATGGTAGTCCAAGTTATTAGCTAACTATAGGCTTTGGAATTTCGACAATCCGGCATGTATAGTCCGAGTTACGACCAAAACCGTGAAGGTGTACCCTGTTATATACGTTTTCTGGAGTCAGTAGCTAAATGCTACTTTTTCATCCATTTGGAGACCTTGTTGGTTTTGGTGATAAACATAAAAGTTTTAGGTCATTCTTCAAGCTTTCCGGAAACATAAAGTTTGCGGCCATACGATATCGGGAGAGTGAGATATAAAGCTATGTTCAGGGGCCGACCAACAAGTTTCTGCCCAGAAATTTTATTGCTATTTTAGCCTAAAATGTGCAAATTGGGTCTTATAAGGAGTTCTCATGAGTTTGTAACCTTTGTAGTATTGTTAAGATAGTTTGGATGAGTTTCTAAGCTAATTTAAGCTAGATTGATGTTGAGGAATACCACCTAAAGGATTATAGATACCTTAGCAAACCATGGATTTAATGAGTGAGTTTTGGGATTTGTTTAAGTATTGTTGATGGCTAAAGGGTACACATGTGTTCTTAGCAAGATTATGAGTCCCTCTATGTCTAAGTAGCCATAAGCTCATTCTTTCATTATATCCGATTCACCGTTCATCGATTCATAAATCGTTTCCAAATCCATAAACACGACCCTACCTAAATTTCCGTCTTTACGACGTTTCTTCACGTTTTCATTAAGCGAATAGTTCCTCTATTGAACCTTCAAGTACTCTAATTCTATGTTCCTTCAAGCCAATGGTTGAGAATGCCTCATAAGTCATGAACCTTCTCTAATCCTATTCAATCTTCACCATGAGTTCCACTCTAAGTTTTTAAGCCGTTTATAAATTCTTCTTGCACTGCTTCTGTCCGGGCCGTTTTCCGAGCCCTTCCTTTCATTTCTAGCTTTTGGGCCAGTTGACAAAATTGTCGGGCATGATTTTCCCTTTTCGAAAAGTACTCGTTTGCAAAAATCCGAGTTTTCTAGCCTAAGTTATCGCCGAAACGGCGAATTACTAAAATCTGAAATTTTATTTCCTTTCTTACCTTTTATGAGACAAGTTTAAGTATTTAGTTCTATTTTATGTAATTACACGAACCTTACCGATTTCTCTACGCTCTCATTTCAAATTCCTTATAGTTTCCAAGTCGCCCACGCCATCTCAAGCTCGAGGCTCGTCGTTAAAGCTTTCGTCTAATCCAAGGTACGCGAATTGTCCAACTCTTCGCTCCTTTATGTTTACGGTTTATGCTAAGTTTATGCTTTTATGATTATTTCATGGTTTTAAGTGGTCCCATTTTATGTATTCTATGTTTTATGTTCTAGCTAGTTACGAGAAAGTGCTAGCCTTTTGATGCTCCTGATCAGAGTGTCCTAGACCTGGCCAGTGTCGACTGCTTAGCAGTCACCCAATCCAAATTTAGATCGGTTTGGGCATGCGCGTGTGTGAGATGCTTTGGCATCGATCGTAAGGGACCAAAACTCTTGATTTTATACGTTTACTTCTAAGTTTATGCGACATGTTCTTTCTTTATGAATTCAAGTTACCTTAAGCATGTTATCCCCTTCCCGTTTTCAAAATGAATTTAAGTGCTGGCACCAAAACCATTTTCGAACGGTTTGACGTGTTGGAGGTTTACGTACTGAGTGTTTCCCCACTCACTTTTATGTTGTTTTAATGTTTTGTTTTAGGGGGTCCGAGCACCCAAGATAAAGGCAAAGGCAAGCAAGGGTAGTCACGTGTTGCAAGCAAGGTAGTCATGGTTGAAGTATTCCGGTCGACTCGGGTGTCGCACGTTTTAAAGTACCCATGCTTAAGGAAGAAGGATCGTACTTGTCCTCTGTAATGGTTGTTTAAAGTTTGATGGTTATGCTTTGGAGATTCATCTTTAAGTATGAAGTTATGTTTTGGAAGTATAGTATGTAATGTTTATATGTTTTAATGATGTTCTTTTGGGTTGTTGCCTTGTCCCGAGTGGGGACGGCGGTAATACCTCCACCCTAAGGTGTTCCGCTGCGCTAATCACAGGTTTAGTATGAGTTGTTGTGTTAATTTTGTGGTTAAGGGTGTTGGGGTGTTACATTGAGGTATTACCGCCGTCCCACTAAGGACAAGGCACACACTCATCACCAACACAACAACCAACACAAACCATCAAATAAACTTACACTTAAACCCCATACATGACACTCACCCAAACATTGAAATAATACTTTAATACAACCATCAAAACACACATTAAACCTTCCAAAACATGATTTGGTCTTTAAACCCACAAAGACCATCGAGGTTCGGCCAACAACCACCATATAAAACTACCTTGCAAGGATGAAAGGAACTACTTCTGCTTGTCTTTGCCTTTGACTTGGGAGCTCGGACTGCCTAAAATAAAACATTAAAAACAAGTCACAAAGTGAGTGGGGAAACACTCAGTACATAAACCTCCAACACGTCAAACCGTTCGGAAACGGTTTTAGTGCCGGTGCTTAAAATCATTTTGAAAACGGGAGAGGGGATAAACGTGAATAAATTGGATTGTTGCATAAATATAAATATAAATAACTGATGTGTATATATATAAATATGCACAATTGGAATGAAAATGCGATAATTAGAAATGAGCGGAATCCCTTACGATCGATGCAAAGCATCTCACACACGCGCATGCATAAATTGATCTAAGTTTGGATTGGGTGACTGCTAAGCAGTCGACACTGGCCAGGTCATTAGGACACTCTGATCAGGAGCATCTAGAAATAAATGGGCTAGCACTTCACGTAACTAGCTAGAAAGGATGAGGCGGGACCGCTTTTGGAAATAATTCAATATAAGATATTAGTTCACGATTTGATATGATAATAATAAACATTGGATAATAAGTAAATATGAGATATTAGTTCATGAGTTGATATGACAATAATAAATATTGAATGGTAAAATAAGTGTTAAAAGTTGGACAATTTGCGTACCTTGAACCGCTGAAAAGCTTGGTGGCGCGGCTCGAGCTTGGGGTGGCTTGGAAACTATAATAAGAAGAATAGGACTCGAGAACCGAAGAAGGTTCTTAGTGAGTTACAAAGTTAAAGTTAATATGAATTTTAGGAGTAAAGTAATTAAATAGGAAAATTTCAGCTTTTCGTCAAATAAAGTTTTTAGTATAACTTGAGCTAGAAAACTCGGAATTCGACAAACGAGTACTTTTCGGAAAGGGAAAAACATGTTCTACAACTTTGTCAACTGGACCGAAGTCTAAAAATGGAAGGAAAGGCTGGAAAAGTAGTCCGTACAGAAACTGATTTTTCGGCACTTAAAATAGTTCGGTTTGAACTTTTGACATGAAACTCATATAGAGGCTTGTAAATAGTCGATGGAAGCTCATAGATTGCAGAGTAGGCTTAGACAATCAGATTGATGGAGTATGGAATTTGAGAATTTGAAGGTTAGCATGAGAATTAATGAGTTCTTTGAATATATTTAGAGAATGTCGTCAAACGACAAAGAAAAAGCTAAATGAACGGAATATTGATTTCGGGAGCGTTTGAAACGATGAACTAGAGTTAAGTACTTAGAAGAGGAGTATCTCTTAAAACTATTCCTAAGGTCAAAGAGGCCTTAAACTTGATAAACATCTCACTTTATAGCCCAATCATCATCACACCAATAGATAATTTAGTTCTCAAATATTGTAACCGTGATTTATTAATGTTAAACAAATCTTTAGGAGATAACCACAATCACCAATGATCACACTTTCAACCTAGAATACACATTTTGATTATCCTAACATTGGTAAATAGGTCACCAATTGATTAGAACCCCTTAAGTGATTAAATTATGGTCACACAATCAGAAATTGATAGTGAAAAACTGGGCATAAACTTAAACTCATAGCCCATAAACAAGTCCTCATATCTTTCTCTCCCGATGTCGGATGGACGCAAATCTTATCTTTCTGGAAAGCTCCAAAAGTGACCTAAAACTCTTATCACTAAAACCAATAAGGTCTCCAAATGGACGAAAAATTGACATTTAGTTACTGACTCAGAAAACATATACAACTTCACACCTTCACGATTTTGGTCATATCTCGGGCTACACATACCGGAATCTCGAAATTCAAAAGCCGAGGGTTAGCTAATAATCTTGGCTATCTTTTAAAGTAGGAAACAGAGCTAAACTCACATTTTAAGTCCCCTGGAACTTTCAGATTACAACCAGCAGCAAAACCAACCCTGGATTTCTCCTTAAATGCATCTTTTTGGCCATTAAACCTATACTAATCCAAACCTAAAGTCCAAATTGGACACTACTCTTGATTTTCCAGAATATAAACCCAGAAAATACTCATCTTCTTCCATAGAAATTCACATGCAACCATAGATAAATATAACCAGCACTTATTCTAGCAATTTCTGATTAAAATCAACACTAATTCAACCCAACCAAGTATAAAATGACATAACCAATATTTCCAGAACTTAAATCAGTCCACTAATCTTATGTTTCTCTTCTAAAACAACATGCAAGTAAGTAATTTCATCATCCATCAATAATCTAGCAAGAAACTTATCAAAACCCTTCAAAATTCAATGCATCCACTCTAGAATCAAACCCTAGTTTATCTAACTTAACCCCAACATGAATTCATGCTTAAAAATCATAAAAGAGATGGAAAACAACATGATTAACATAAATTGAAAGTGAAACTCAGATTAGGAAACAATAGAATTGAAATGTGGGTTTGAGAAATTACCACTTGAGGGAGATTTGAGAAGAAAACACAAGAGAGGAATGGGGGAGAGGCTCGGCCGCCTCTGGGTGGTGGCCGTCTGGCCGGCCGGCCGCCGAAAAACAGAGAGGAAGACAGGCGGGCTGCTCGGTGAGGGAGGAAGAGGGGGGTGTGAGGAGTGTGAGAGAGTTTGTGATTAAATTGAAAATAAATCCCCTCTTAACTCAACCTACCCATATATATAAAAATACCCTCCCTTTTCTTTAAACTAAAAGAAGGTAATTAGAATTAGATTAGGTAAAGACAATTGGGGTTAGACAAGATAAAATAAGTAAAATCATGTTAGGTTAAATTAATTGGTACTAGATAAAATAAATTGGAGTTAGGTTAGATAAAATCAAATTGGTAGGACGATACTTGGAAAATAAAATAGAAGGAATGGTAAGAATTAAATTAAAAAGATGAATGGTATAATATACATTTTAAAAGGGAACTAAATAAATCCCCTTTTGGTCAAAGAAATAGTTTAAATAATGACATCAAAATAAATTTATTAGTTGGGCGAAAATAAAATTGTAACTTTAGAACTGAAAGGAACGACACCTTTAGTCATCTCCTTGCTCAAGACCTGTCATCGATAAATAAATAATAAAGTAAAATCGAAAAAAAAGATTAATAGCGAAATTTGGACTAATTACGGTAATTAAGAAATTAATTAATTAGTTTTAGGGCAGGTTGTTACATCATGTATGACAGAGCATGGAACAAAGATTCTTTGCTAGGCGGAACAGGTTGGGTCGTCAAAGATAGGTGGAAGAAAGTGGCTGATTTCGCACAAGCCAAATGGCGTACCGCATATGTTCTCTGTACAATTAGAATTACAAGTCGTAAAGAGCACTTTGGAGAATGCCATCAAGAGGGATCAAAAGTGGTACAAATTTCCTGACCATGTCTGAAGTGGTACAAACTTTTCGAGGAATTGACAAGTTACAATTTGTTTATCATTTTATCTTAATTTATTGTACACATTTATTATTATCCTTTTCGTATTGTTGTATTGTTGAACCAAAAAGAACAAACGTAAGGAATCACATACTCTAGCCATCAAGGTTAAGAGGTGAGTCATTTCCTAACGTAGTAGATTCCTAACTTATTTTGTCTTTGCTACCAAAATAAAAAATAAAAAAATCAATCAACCCACTACATGGACTTGAAGGTACATATTTACCACTCCGCCAAGTTAACTGACCGTTATTCAAATTGTTTTAGATTTCCAAGAAAAGAATTTGAAATTTGAGGTGATTTCATCAATTAGATATTCGAATATGCACTACTCGCTTTAGATTCCTCTACATTGAATTTTTGAGGCAATTGTTGTGTTCCTCTTTATGTTTCTTGGTTTCTTCTTTTGAAATTTTACTTGTGTTTCTGTATTATTATCGTTCAAATCAATTGTTCAATCGAATACTTTTGGCATGTGATTATAGATTAGTGTAAGATGAAGTTTTTTCCCCCAAGCTGTTAGTATTGATTAGTTTTGATAAGAGGAACAATTTAGGGCATAAATTTGTATGAACCTTTAATTTGAAAAAATATATAATTTATATATACATGAAAAAATCAAAATGTCTAAGGGAAATCCATATCTAAATGGTAAAATTTGGGAGATTTGGTTGCTCTAACTATTTGCTATTTCCAATTTAAATAATTAATGTCATTTTAAGAACATATTAATGGAAAATACTTTGCTTTTACCAATATTTGAACCTTGATGGGGACTGCTAACTCTATCTTGAATTTTTACTAGTACAAGAGCTTGGGTTAGGTGTTGATTAGATTGCAGGTTGATAAACAATAGATGGTGAAAAGTTGAAGATTGGAGTTTTCCATGGGAAAGCCTACGTTTTTTTGAAAAATGTTGATATATGTGTCCTACTAGAAAGGTTTGCATACAACGTAGGAGAGGAGTGGGAGCTCAGTGACATCAAGCGCTTAGGATAGTGAGACTGACATTGACAAGGAGCATGAGCATGACCATGATCTTCATGTGATAGACCACGAAATGACAGAAACCTTCTAAGGACATGAGTTTAATTGATGTTAGTTCGGTGGTAAACTACTAACAAATACTATTTCCAAAGGTCGGTTTGCTATGAATCAAGTCTAAAATTCAAGATATTTTGATAAACAACCCAAAATTGGGATGATAAAACCTAATATTACCTTCATCCCATAATAGTTATCACTTTAACAAATTTTTATTGTCCCGTAATACTTGTCACTCTACAATCCTAATGACGTATTAATAACTACCTTACCAAATTGCCTAATTAATACTTGTTTTCCACTTATCCACTTTTTCTTCTTTTTTATTAGAATTTAGAAGTGATATTTTGTCTTTTAAAATTGAAGTAGTCCATAAATTGCTCAAAAAAAAAAAAAGTAGTCCATAAATTAATATTCTTGATTTTTTGCCAAACTCATCAAAGTATATCCCATTAAAAGTGCCGTTGTGGGACAACAATACCCTTGGGTAATGGTACTATTCATTGGCCCAATCCAATGTCAACGAAAGGTTATGGTTGTTTAACGATAGGATTACTGAGTACCGACACAGCCAGACGGCGTCGTTTCGATATGCAGGTGAAATCAATAAAAGAAATCTTAATCTTCTTCAACCTTTCCTTGGGTAATCTCCCCCCGATCTGTTCGTCAAACGCTCCGCTCCACAGATCTGGTTTCCATAGCTTTCCGATCCACAACCTAACAAACCTAGCAACGTTTACATCGGGGTTTAAGGCAAGCGTTTATCTTCTGATTCTTGTTTTTGATTTCGGTTTCGTTGTCGGAAGATCGTAAACTCGTGGTCTTCTTGTTCTAGGGTTTTTGAATTCAATTGCGTTGAGAATTGTTGTGCTGTGGTCTTGTTGTTCTAAGGTTTTCGAAATCAACTGCGTTCAGATTTGTTCAACGATCCTAAACCTGTGCTCTTGTTGTTCTAGGGTTTTCGTCTTGTTGTTCTTGGGTTTTCGAATTCAATTGCGTTTAGAATTGGTGTACGATCCTAAACCTGTGGACTTGTTGTTCTGGGATTTTTGAATTCAGTTGCGTTGAGAGTTGTTTGTCTGACCCTAAACCCGTGGTCTTGTTGTTCTAGGGTTTTCGAATTCAGTTGCGTTGAGAATAACCCTAAACCTGTGGTCTGCTTGTTCTAGGGCTTTCGAATTCAATTGCGTTGAGAATTTTTGTACGATCCTAAACCCGTACTCTCGTTGTTATAGGGTTTTCGAATTCAATTGAGTTGAGGATTGCTGTAAGTTGTAAGGTCCTAAACCCGTGGTCTTGTTGTTCCAGGTTTGTTTATCTAACTAAGGGTTAAGGATGCCGGCCACAGCGGGTCGGGTTCGTATGCCCGCAAACAACCGGGTGCATAGTAGTGCTGCTCTTCAGACTCACGGGATTTGGCAGACTTCTATTGGTTATGATCCGTACGCTCCCACAAAGGACGATTCCAAGGCTGCTCCTCAGAGCAAGAGCGAGGCGGAGCCTGATAATAATGCCTATGCGAGTTTTCAGGGTTTGCTTGCCCTAGCTAGGATCACGGGTTCGAGCGCTGATGAGGCCCGTGGTGCTTGCAGGAAGTGTGGCCGTGTTGGGCATCTTACTTTCCAGTGTAGGAACTTTCTGAGTGTGAAGGAGGACAAGGAGAAAGACCCGGATGCAATCGAGGCAGATGTTATGGCTGGGTTGGAGAAAATCAAGGGTTCCAGGAGACTGGGTGGGAAGACTACTGGTGAGAGTTCGGAGGAGAGTTCTGAGGTTGATGATGTGAGTGAGAGCTCTGATTCCAGCGAGGATTCTGAGATGGAGAGGATTATTGCTGAACGGTACGGGAAGAAGGGTAGCAGCAAGTCAAAGTCTGCTAAAAAGAAGGGTTTGTCCGACGACAAGGAGGATTCTGATTCTGGTGGGAGGAAGAAACGGGGTCGGTCCAAGAAGCGAAGTAGCAAGAAGAGATATGGGAGTGATTCGGATGACGAGGATGATGCTCGGAGGAAGAGAAGGAAGGAAAAGAGGAGAAGGAAGAGGGATGAATCATCTGATGAAGATGATGAGGAACGGCGGCGCAGGAGGAGGAAGAGTAGGAAGGAAAAGAGGAGGAGAAGGAGCCATCGCCATTCGGATGATTCAGAGGATTCTGAAGAGTCACCTAGGCGGCATAAGAGAAAGAGCAGGAGGGCTAGAATGTCTTCTGATTCTGATGTCAGTGACTCCGATGATTCAAGGGTTGGAAGAGAGTCCAAGCGCTCCGACAAGAAGAGCAGGAAGCGTAACCATCAAGACGATGATTAGTCTCGCTCCCAAGGGTACAATTATCTACTTGCTCTTGACTTGTTTCAGTTGTTTGGTGCTGGTAAAGTTTACTTCATGCATTATGCTTCCAGTCTAACCGTGTTTCTGATATGTCCTTTCTGATTTGGTTGAAATTCATCTGATAAATCATAAATCTTTCCTGCTTTTGTTGAAAACTTGAAATTTATTTGGTGAATCCTTCCTGCTTATATATCTATTTTTTAAATTGTACCTTTGGGTGTGGTTGCATAGTTTCTGGTAGAAAGAAATTGGAATCGAATGGTCTCTTAGGCCCTAAGGTCTGGTGAGCATTGCTGGACGGAATAAGGTCTATTTGTCCAATATGTAACTTGTAAAGCCTGAGCAAAAAATATGCTGATTTTGTTCATGGTCTACATATGTTCACTTATGAAGCCATTAACCATTGTCCATGCTTCCCTGATGCCTTCACAGTAAAAAATAACCCTCCCTCCCCCTCTCTCTGTTAGGCTGCCTCACAACAAACACAAGCATCTGATGAGTTTATATGGTGATGTGATAACAAGGGTTTGGTAGGCAACATTTGCGAGCACTATTTCCTCCACCAAAAAAAGCTTTGTTCCCCTAACTATTCCTCCCCTTTGTACGGGATAGAAACCTAAAATAATACTGAAAGATGATCAGGGTATGTAGAATGTATTTCAGGGTACTAAAAGGTGTTCAGTGAAGAGGTGGAGGCACAACATCAAGCATACTTAAACCTAAAAGATAAGAGATTCAAATAGTTGCAACAATTTGCCTGTCACGAGCATGTGTTTTTACTCTGTACCTGCTCAAAACAAATAAAGCAAACTAAAAAGCTCTCTTCCTTGTACATTTAGGACTATTAGCATAAAAAAACATGCTAAAAACATGGGGACACGGTTGCTAGATGAATATGTCAAGACACGTCCATCATAACAATTGGTCAATTGGGAATTTTGTAGTTGATGAGATGGTTTGTTATCTGTATTGCCACATCTTTAGCTCTTTACCTGGGGTTATGCCCTCAGTTGCATGTATTTTCATGAAAGAATATCCTAATTTTCGGGGCCACAGCTCCATAGACATTACATACACCCAGGCATCTCAACAGGAAAGATGAAGACGGAACATCAGTAGTTGTTACTACATAACTAATATCTAGGCCATTTTGATTTTTGGAGTATGATAGGCTTTTGCTTTCATGGTTCGGTGAATTTTCATCCAGTTCTACATTTTGGAATCAATTGCATAGCAGCCTACCAAGTATAGCAGGAGTTGGTCTTGTTTCATCTCTCCATAGAACCACCCCTTCCCCTTTCCCCGTCTCCCTGGCAGCAACAAGACATATATTATGTGTTCATATTCTTTTCTGGGTTGGACTGTTCTATTTGTAGTGTCTGTCATTGCAATATTATATACCAAGTTGGTGATTTACTCTGCATGAATGAAAGTTTTTCTGTTGACAAGCAAATAATTAAGAAGATTGAAACAACTAAATCTTTGTTTTGAGATTTAAATGGCGGTGGTTATGCTTGTGCAGGGAATGGCTGGATGGAGCAAGTTATCTGACCGACTCCTGAAGCTTTCCATGGCTTAGCATCGCATTAAGTGTGCCTTTCATTGTTGAAAAAGACTTAGTGTTGTACATCTGGTTGTCTCGAATTATCTTTGTTAATGGTTTACTTAAGACGGGGTCGTTCCATGGCCCAACAAGTGCTATTGTTCTATGCATCAGACTAGTAATGTGGTGGATGATAGTGTTCTGTATTTCAAACATGTTATGGATTTGCAGATCTTGCTCTATATATGTACATTGATATTACATTGTCCAAGTAGTTTTTTTGTACTATGTCCAAGTGATATTTTGGTTCACAGCGTGATAACAAATAACAATATCAATAAACCTCACTATAGTCTTGTTGATGAGAGGTTTGAGGGGTTCAATTACAGACAATCTTCCTTCTGTGCAGACGAGTTCTTGGGGCTTTTAGGATATGGAACTTCATTAGTTATATTTTGGCCAAATTTTTATAAAATATTTTATAAAAGCTGAAAGATATAAGGGGTGTTTGACTATCCAGCTTTGTATATCTTTTAATTTTTTGCACATTGTTAGTTTTTTGGCCAAGGTTAAAAAATTATTTTGATAAGTAACTTTTTATATTGGTCTTTTTTGGATCTAATAAGCTAATGATGAAGCTTTTGAGGTAGTTTTTCACAAAAGCCTACTTTACCTAACACTTTTTCTGTAATTAGCTAGTCCAAACAATTAAAGTCAATCAACTAATTCAAATAGCTAATAGCAACCAATTGGTGGTCAAATATGGCCATAAAAATTGAGGGTTATAAGGTCAAAGAGCACTGTATAACTTACCGTAATCTAAATTTTCTAAAGTACACTGCAATAAGATTGTATCACGTAAATTTTCTAAAGTACACTGCAATAAGATTGTATCACGTAAATTCATCGTAAGACGAATCTCTTATAATGTGACATTTGAAATATTTTACTATGATTAATAAGTGATATTGCGATTATCCTTTAATATGAATGTGACATATAATTTATCAAGGAATGACTTTATTTATTTATTTATTTATTTATTTATTTATTTATTTATATCAAAGTCACCTAAATAAATTATTATTTATCACTATTTTTATGAAAAATCACCACAAAATTATACGTCTTGGGATAAATTTATGGCGAACACGTAAAATCTACTATTGTTTTCAAAAAAAAAAAACAATGTGAAAATGGTCAAGCCTAGATCAAAATCTCATTGATTTGAAGATAACCCAACCTAAATTAACCCAGCCCAGCCTAGCCTATCCCAATTAATGATAATACCCAAATTGAGTGCAACCGGAAACCAAATACCCAATTGATATGAGCAACACTCCCGGGTAATTGTACACTCTCCCTCTCCCTCTCCCTCCATGTATGTGTCAAGCAGAGCAAACCCTGTTCTTAGGTTTCTACCACGCTACCTGACATGCAGAACTTTCAATTCCCCCGCAATTTCATCTCAACCTCACCCTGTAAGTTTCCATTTACGCATTTCTCCTACCATTTCTCATCTTCATTTCTGTTTCAATGGCCCTTGATTTCTGTTTGAATCGCATTTTTTTGACCTAAAATAGCAGCACGACAATCGACAATGACATGCATTTTGAACTAGTTTGTAATGTTTAGTTCTGATTTTGAGCAGTAGTTGTTTCTTCATATGCCCAATCTTGTGCTTCATCAGGTCGATTCTGAGGAGAAGCAGCATCATGAAGGTATAAACTTCTCAACTTCTTCAATTGTGAACGAAAGTGCAGCATCACATTGGACAAAGAGAATTCACAAGCTATGTAGCATAGATAACAATGTCGATGGAGCTCTGCAGTTGCTTGATTCCCTGCGTCTGCGTGGGTACCGTCCCAACTCTCTCAACATCAGCAGTGTAATCCACGCGCTTTGTGGAGCCCACCGCTATGCTGAGGCTCATCAGCGTCTCCTGTTCTTCATTGCTTCTCGTTGCATTCCAGATGAGCGCACTTGCAATGTGCTCATCGCTCGCTTGCTTGATTCCCAAAACCCACATTCTATTTACCATTTGATCAATCTCATTCCCAACTTTGTGCCTTCTTTGACCAATTACAACCGTTTGATCCATCAGTTTTGCCAGTCTTCGAACCCTCGTGTAGCTCATGGGGTGTTTTACAGTATGATGGATAGAGGGCATTGGCCGAATGTGGTTTCCTACACCACCCTGATCAATGGGTACTGCAAATGGGGTCAAGTGGTGAATGCGCATAACCTGTTCGATGAAATGTCGGAGATGGGTGTTGTGCCTAATTCGTTGACGGTTGCGGGTTTGGTTGGTGGGTATTTTAGGACCCGTGATGCCGTGTATGCAAAAGAGCTGATGAATCAGCTTTGGGAGAAAATAAGGAGCGAATGTGACCCTTGTGTTAATTCTGTGGCATTTGCCTCGCTCGTCGGCTGTTTGTGTAGAGAGGGGTTCTTCAATGAGGTTTTTGGAATTGCGGAGGATATGCCTCAGGGAACAAGTATATCTGATGAATTTGCTTATGCTCAAATGATAGATTCTCTTTGCAGAGTTGGCAGGTTTCATGGGGCTTCAAGGATAGTGTATATAATGAGACGGAGAGGAGTTACGCCGAGTTTGGCATCTTATAATTCTATCGTTCATGGGTTAAGTGTGGAGGGCGGCTGTATGAGGGCTTTTCAACTGTTTCAAGAAGGAATTCGGTTTGGTTATGTGCCGTCTGAATATACGTATAGAATCTTACTAGAAAATCTTTGCCAAGAAGGTGATATATCTAAAGCGAAAGAGATCCTGCAGTTCTTCGTTGAGCAGAAAAATGTGGATCATACTAGAATTTATAACATATATCTTAGGGCTCTCTGTCTTGTAAATAACGCGACAGAGCTGCTAAATACACTTGTCTTGATGCTGCAGAAGCAATGTAAACCGGATGTGATCACTCTTAACACAGTAATTAATGGACTTTGCAAGATGGGGAGGGTTGAAGATGCAATGAAAGTGTTCAATGACATGATGGTGGGTGAGTTCTGCCCACCTGATTATGGGACTTTCACTACTGTAATTGGTGGATTATTAAATGCTGGAGGAATGGAAGAAGCTTTAGTCTTGTTGCTAGAGAAAATGCTCGAAAGAGGCCTTACGCCCAGTACCGTGACTTACAATGTTGTTCTTCGAGGATTATTCAAGCTAAAGAAGATGAATGAAGCCATGCAGGTATACAAAACCATGGTAAACCAAAGTTTGAATGCAGATAGTACTACTTACACAATAATTATTGATGGGCTATTTGATGCCGAGCGCATAGATGATGCCAAAAGATTTTGGGATGAAACAATATGGCCCTCCAATGTCCATGACAATTTCGTTTATGCTGCCATTTTGAAAGGGCTCACCCGGTCGGGTAGGTTGGATGAGGCTTGTGATTTCTTGTACGAGCTTGTAGATTGTGGGGTGTCTCCAAACATTGTCAATTACAACATTCTAATTGATGGTGCTTGCAAGTTGGGTTTAAAGAAACAAGCTTACCTTATAGTTGGAGAGATGAGGAAGAATGGGTTGTCTCCAGATGCCATTACGTGGAGGATTCTTGACAAATTGCATCGATTGTGAGTATTCATTAGAGCAGCATTGGAGGGAAAGGAATGGTAGGGCATTTTGAAATGGACAAAAATTTTGTCACATAACATTTTCTGATTCTGAACATTTATACCGAAGCCAAGAAAGAAATGACTTAGATATGGGTTGCAACTTGCAAATGAATTGGACTACCTACTGGGAATTCTTCTGCATTTCCCCCCTGTCTTTGCTCATTTTCTCCGCATCCTAGCCTTTTTTCATATTGCTACTCTGTCTCCCTCTCCAACTCTCTCTGTTCCTCTCCTTTTTTGCAACTTTCTAAGAAAATGGTGGCGAAATTATCCCCCGCATACCTCTTTTGCTGTCTCATTATCTCCAAAGATGATTTAGATGAAGTTGAAGAATGACAAACCTTGTAATCTCAATGCCGTCTCTATTCAACTACCTTGCTAACAGGTATCCACGAGTTCTTTTTCTTAATTTAGTCTTTGTATTTAGTTTAACTTTGTATATTGATCCAATTTTTTTAATGCTTTGAATCATTGGTAATGTTGAGTTACGTATGGGGCCATTCTTTGGAAAATATAATTGTTTTATTGCTATCTAGCTTATTCATATGTGCATCTGTGTTCCCAATACATCTAATGTCTGATTACTATGATGTCGTAATTTCATCTTTGTTTTGCTACTCTTGTAGGTATACTGGTGGAAAAAGGCTCATCTTGTTGGGTTGCCTTTAGATGATGAGTTCCCTGATACAGTGTGTCGGGTTCTATATGAATACATGATGGCTTCCAATGGCTCCATGTCCATGGCGAGTGCTTGCAGAGGTATTTTTCTAACTTTAGGTGGAGGCTGAATTCAATTTGCTTTGCATACTCTGTTCTTCCTTGTAATTCTTGTAACTTTGGAGAATACGCCTTAATGTTTAAGTGTAGCATGTCGTGGATCTCAATGTTCTTTGCTTTTGACTGATCCTTGAAAATGAATCCAGATGATTGAATATGCGTTGGCGATTCTTTCCATTTTTTGGTAAGCTTGCTTGAGATTGTTGCAAATGATTAAGGGTTGGAAGAGATTTCAAGCACTCTGACAAGAAGAGCAGGAAGTGTAACCATCAAGACGATGATTTGTAGGATTGCGAAGAATCCCTTGGGCGGCATAAGAGAAAGAGCAGGAGGGATAGATTCTCTTCTGATTTTGATGTCAGTGACTCTGATGATTCCGTGTTTGGAAGAGACTTCAAGCACTCTGACAAGAAGAGTAGGAAGTGTAACTATCAAGACGATGATTAGTATCGCTCCAAAATCAAGCACTATGGTTCACCCCTCTCCGCGCCTCCCCCATCCTTAACCTGAAAGACAAGAGTCCTGTGTACGTGTCTAGGCAGGGTTTTGATTGACCCCAAATTTAAATTTGTGGATAACTTCTACTCCATAGAAAATTAAAAGATTGAACTATGGACGAAGAGATTGGGTATTTTATTGTTCGAGGAGATGACTTGTTATCTGTGTTGCTACATCTTCAGCTCTTTTCCTGGGGTTATTCCTTCAGTTCCGTGTATTTACATGAAAGAATATCCTAATTTTCAGGGCCGCTGCAGCTCACAGCTCCATAGACATTACACCATGGCATCCCCCCACCAAAAAATGAAGACGAAACATGAGTATAGAGTATTTGTTACTGCATAAGTGAACATATATGGGCCATGAAATATAAAAGGTGCATTTTGGAAGCAATTGCAATTATTGCATGACGGTCTACCAAGTGTCGTAGATTAGTAGGAGTTGGTCTTGTTTTCAGCCCTCCATGGAACCACCCCGTTCCCCTTTTCTCCTCGGCTGCAAGAGATGTGTGGTGATGTTTTCCGCAAGTATTAGGAGCTACTATTGGATAAAGGCATGTATTATGTGTTCATATTCTTTTCTGGGTTTGCAGTGTCTGTCATGCAATAATATTATGTGGCAAGTCGGTGATTTACTTTGCCCGCGTCAAAATTTTTATATTGACAAACAAATAATTGAGCAGTTTGAAACTACTAAATTTTTGTTGTGAGATTTTAATCGTGGTGGTTATGCTTGTGCAGGGAATGGCTACATGGAGCGAGTCATCTTTACAGACTCCTGAAGCTTTCCATGGCTTAGGCGCTTAGCGTCACATAAGCGTGACTTTCATTGTTGAAAAGGACCAAGTGTTGTACATCTCTTATTCTGGATGTGTTACGCTCATGATCGACTCTTGTATTTCCAGACGTAATGGACTTGCAAATCTTGCTCTAAATGATGCATATTATGTACATCGATATATGCTGTGAAATACGATAAACCTCAGTATAAGTGAGATCTGAGGGCTACAAATGGAAGCACTCTTCATCTTGTGTATAGTTGTCTTATTTTGTTTGCTTGGGGTTTATAGATAATGGAGCTTCATTATTTATGGTTTTGGTCATTTTTTGAAATTCATGAAAAACATGGAATTGAATGCTATTATCTATATTTTCTCTACTTTCTAAAAGTTTCTAAAATATAAAAGAATTTTAAAACAGAACAGTCGCAAAGCTTAAAGTAGGTGGGATATAAATTTTATTTGAAGACATAGTATCAGAAAATATAAATAGTTGAATATTGGGCCCTGTTCTTTTATGCGGTATGGCGCGGTATGCTGTGGTGAAATTGTGGCGGGTCGTGGTGTAATTGTAGCGGGTTATTGGTATGTTATGATGGGTTTTTTGTATATATATATATAAATATTGTATTGGTAATTGTGAAAAAGAAACTTGTGATGGGTTGTGAATTGTGGTAGAATGATATTTTGTGGTGGGTTGTGGCAAACTGCGGTGGGTGTGGCATCGCAGTTTGCCAACCGCAGAAAAGAACAGGGCCGGAACCTAATCTATGATCCTATATACGATCATCTCTAACTTCACCCTTCATAATCTAATTTACAACCTAATTTACCCACTTGTCGCCCTATTAAAACATCATCTCTAACTTCATCCTTCATAATCTAATTTACAACCTGATTTACCCACTTCTCGCCCTGTTACATTTTACCCGATAAAGAAGACCTAATAGATGAGCCAAATTGCCAACATATAAAAAAAAAAAAAAAACAGTACAAAAGATAAAAGACACCCCATAAGCTAGCAGCCATTGGGTCCATCGTATTTCGCAGCATATATGTTATCTGCTTTGTACAAGTCGAACTAGATTCCAAATTTGAAATTTCCTTGCCCTAGATTAGCTTTTGGAAAGAGCAACAAAAATCTTCAAAAAAGAATTTTGATTACAAAGGTGATTCAACACCCTACCTTACACACATCTACGTCAGGCCAGGCCCGGCCCGGCCCATTTCCAGCACTCTCTGGAGAAATATAAAATACAGGACAGGGGGACCTATAGGTAGTAGACAAGACAACGATCAAAAGCCAACTTTTCTAATTTCTAGTCCTCACCATACAGGGGAAAAAGAAGACACAAATATTCCCGTCAATCTATCTAACCTACCAAAAAAAAAGGGGGTAAGCATAATAATAATATAATAATAATAGACCAAAAGAATAATGTTATCAATGAGAATTACAGTAATTCATAATTATGATTAATAATTTTGGGAGGAGGTATGTTTGAATACTATTCAATTTGAAAGGTGGAAGCGGGAGCCGTTGATGAGGAAACAGGCAACCCGGAAACCGGACATCAGGGACGACAAACTCAGGAATATGAATCCAGCGAACCCCAACGCTATGGAGATGTCCGACTGCACGCAAAATGAGCTCGTGTCCGTGCACGTCTCCGTTCCTCTTAGAGTCTTCACCAACGCCGTCCCTGCTGACCCTGCTGATAGCAGCAGGTATGCGAATACCTGCACCCCGTTTCATCGGGTTATTCATTGTTATCTTTGTTCTTCTTACTAACAACATTTTCATAATATATGATTTATTCGCCACCGTGCAATGCACCAGTCTAAGGGTTTAATTATCCAAATATTTACGCAATATAAATATATTTTATTACTAATTTGAATTACAAGGTTCCAGAAATATACTAATAAAAGTATATGTACATAGCTTGCAATATCTTTTTTCAAAATCATTAACTAGAGAAAAATTAGAATGAATTTATATTTTAGATTATATTTTATATAAATACACACACATATGTGATATATATCAAGAAATAGGTTTTAAAATATATTTGCTAAATATAAAAGTGCTAAAGTTTTTCAAATTGTTGATAAAATATTTATCTGTTATTGACTCTTGCATAAATATATATCAATCCTCATATAATAAACAATCAATACAAACAATCAATAACTATTTGCTAAACAGGACTATAATATAACAGTTCTAAGTCATCAGATACAATTAGGTCAGCATGTGTGAGTTCCACTGTAATATTGCAGTAAGTAGAGCAAATAAAATCTAAAATTATATATATTTTTATAAGATCACTTTTAAGTTTTAATGTCTAAGATATAGACATAGCCCTATAATTTTTTTTTTAAAAAGCCAGATATATATAAAATATAAATCAATCACAATATGTCCAAATGATAAATGCATAGACAGCAATAATTCTGGAGCCTACATAGTACATGCTGTCAATCAACAAGAATTAAATTACACGAAACATCTTGTCCTGTTCCACATATTTTCACATTGCCATCATTACCTCAAGACGACATGGAATTCCCGAACAAACTAAACAAGCTTAACTTTAAACAATCAACATTCAATAATTTACCTACCAAACCATCATCCATCCATCAATCAATCAATCATTAAACCGCCATTCTTGACCTAAATTCAATTTTGAATTTCGAATTTTGAAATTTGAAGCAAATCTAGTCTATCTCCAGTAAATTTGAACAGTAAGAAACAAGAGAAAAGTAGGAGAGAGAAACCTGATCATGTCCGAAATCGAACCAGACCTGATACACCTCCGGAAAGAGAGTTGCTCCGGTCGTCACCTCCCATACGGACGCCACCATCTCCACCAGTGAATACACCGCCACGATTCCATTCGCCGCCAGCACAAACCTCAAATTCCAATCCATATCTTCCTCCAATCAGAATCAATCGATCGAAGAACAAAAAGAGAGAAAAAAATAGAGAAAAAAAAAGAGAAAAAGAGTATGTGTAGATACCTGAAGGCGTCGAAGTCGAACCAGTGAGGTTGAGAGCGAGAGTTCGTGAGCATGAACACGAAAGACGAGAGAGTGAAGACGAACGTCGCAACTCGGAAGAGGAGAATCAGTGAGTTGAATCGCTTGAGTTTGTGAACGGAGAGAGTAGACTGGAACCTGACATCGTGTGGCGACGCCGTGGGAGTCCGCCGGGGGTGGTGGTACGGCGGCGGCGGTGGTGGTGGAGTGTCGTCGCCTCCGTTATGCGGCGACGACCGCATCGTTGCAGCTACCGGCGCTCAAAATCATGAGATGAGACGCTGAAAATGGAGGAAAAGGAGGAATGGAGGATGCAAAAAGGTGAGGGACAGCCTGAGAGTGGGAAAAAAGGTCACGGGAAATTAGGGAAGGGGAAAGTGTGAGTGTGGAAAGAAGACGCAGAAGAATGAGTCGTGAGTCGTGACTTATGGATAGCGACGTAGCTAGACGGTGCCGTTTTGGGGATGTTATGGAGGGGTAAAAGAAGGAGAAGGGTTGAGTGCAAAAACGTCGACAGCAGGGTTCGAACCTGCGCGGGCGAAGCCCAACAGATTTCAAGTCTGTCTCCTTAACCACTCGGACATATCGACTTTTGGTGTTGTCGATCAGAAATATCTTAGCTTTTTAAACACTAATCAATCAAAGGTACCCTAATATTTGGGAAAACTATTTTTCGGTACCCTTACTTTTGGGTCAGTAATTATTTGATGCTTTTCCAGCCATCAATTTTATTAAGTGACCGAAATATCCTTATTTTCTTCTTTAAGGGTATTTCTTAAAAAATGGAAGAACAAGGGTATTTCGGTCATTTAATCAAATTAATGACCGAAAAAGCACCTAATAATTTCTAACCCAAAAAGTAAGAGTACCCTAAAATGAGTTTTGAAAAGTTGGGGTACCTGAAAAACATTTCATCAAAACATTTCACCAAAAGGGAAGAAAAAATGCCCTATTAGGCTAGAGTCTATCAGTGAAGATGATTTCGAGATCGGCGATGAGGCTTTGATTGTTCCCGTAGAATTATGTTTGGATAAATTGGATGACGAAGCTCGCCGAACGGCAAAGGTTGGGTGTAAATTGGGAGTCATTCGTGATGATGAAGACACTACTGCAAAGAAATTTAGAAACAATCTGCTGGAAGAAAAGAAGGCAAAAGTGAAGTTTTAATTTTGTTTGATGTTTTTGCTTCGTGTGCTGGTCGCTTTTGTCTGGGTTTGTTGTGTTTCCTGAGCTGTTTTCCTTGCCTTTTTGGCTTTGGCTATTTTGTGAACTCTTGCCCTTTTCGGGCCTAAATAATAAAAAAAGTTAGGGTACCTCCGAGTAATTTTTTGATTTATTTGATAGGGCGATGCATTCGATTTTTAATTCAAACATTAAATTAGGTTTGTACTAAGAGTGTTCTTTTGAGTGGGTTTCAAGTTAATGGCGAGAAAGATAAATAGCAGTTCGCCAATTTTGACAGTGACTGTACTTTGAATAATCAGTTTGTATTGTATGCTGTTGACAATGAGCCTGCTTTGGATATTGAATGTGAGGACTCTTCCCTTGAGGTGTTTCAAAAGTCATTGCTAGGAGTGAAAAGAAACAGAACATTGTGTTGAGAGTCAAATGGCTACAAGTAAGACAAGCAATTTGTAGAACCACCCCCTCAAAGAGTCAAAGGGCTCGACTCTTATCAAAGGAAGGAAAAAACATGCTAGAAAAATCACAAGACTAGACAAAAAGAGGGACAAATGATTAATAGGGGTTCTATGGAGAAGTTTGTAGAAAGCTCATATGATTGATTGGTCGAGGGAGCACGTAGGGCGGTAAGAATTGACTGTGATCTGGGCTATATTCACGAGGACGGAGAGACGCGGCGAGACTTTCAATAGAGCAATGATAAGAAAAAATGAATGCAAATTTAATACAAATCTTGATAGTTGTTTTGCTTTGCTACATTTTTGCTTTGGTGACCTCTGATATTTTATTTTCTGCTGCTTCTATGATGTTTCTGCAGTTGTATGCAACTTTTATTGCAGACACTCCAATCCATTGGGCTTTCAACAATAATAATAATAAGAAGAAAAAATAGAATCTCATTGATATGCTAGCATATAGAGCTGGAGGCAGCTACTATGGTGAACTTAGACGCTGATGCAAGTAAAGCTATATGAAGTTTGAAGCTTGCAATTAGAGCTGGCAAAATTTTGTCCGACCCGGAAAAAACCGGGTCTATACATAGATTTTTCGTTCGAATTTTTATATTGACCGAGTTGACCGAATATTCGGACATAAAATTTCTCTTTTTCTATTGTCCGAACCCGATTTTAGCTTCGTCCGAATTGTCCGACCCGAAATAAAATCGGGTCTGGACATGAATTTCTCGTCCGAATTTTGACAATGTCCGAATTTGTCCGACCAGGATTTACCCGGACCCGAATTTTTGCCAGCGCTACTTGCAATCTTATGATAATGTATGTGAACTTCTAGGCTTATTAAGAGCAATGATCCACGAGATAAAAATAGTCGTTGTTTTCAAAAAAACAAAAACATAGCCGTCGACAGCAGGGTTCGAACCTGCGCGGGCGAAGCCCAACAGATTTCAAGTCTGTCTCCTTAACCACTCGGACATATCGACGGTCATTGAGATCTATCACCAATCACCCCTCCACGTTATTTTCAAATCCAACACCTGACAATCTGATAAATAATGTAGTTGATCACTTCAAAGATCAAACTGAGATCCCATTGGCCATCGATATGTTAAAAATTAAATACAAGTTGTAGCCATTACAGTAACAATCACATTAAGAAATGATATTAATTTGAGAGGGAAAAAAATGTGATCGTCGACAGCAGGATTCGAACCTGCGCAGGCAAAGCCCAACAGATTTCGAGTCTGTCTCCTTAACCACTCGGACATATCGACTTTGATGTCCTGGGCTACTAAGTAGGGTATTATATCAACATATTACAATATTATGATACAATATGCACTTTTTTGGTTTAAAAAGCATCCCCTGGGGATATCTTGACATGAGATAATGTGCTAAAGAGAGGAAAAATGTTTGGTGTTTTATTGGCAAAGAGCAAGGGGAAGCAATGGACCACTTCTTGCCTCATTGTCCTTCAACTTGGCAAATGGGTCACTCAAATTGTGTAGGGTCGAACTAAGTTTTGACCATAGTTATCTGGGTCGAGGGTCGAGCCATGGATCATTCGCAGTAGGTGGAACAAACTCGATCCAAATCGAGGTGGGTTGCATCCCAATTTGGCAAGCAAGTCATCCTAAATTCCTCTATTACTCCGACTTGACATTTTGCACCATACCCATGTTGAAACTATGGGTCGGACCATTGCAAGTGGCAACCGGACACAGCTATAGATTGAAGACGATGAAAGACGAGAACAATGCTACGCGTTACTATGTGGTACTTATGGAGCTTCAATCAGGGCAGTGATACTTTTCTTTATAAAATTTGGCATATGATCGATCTAGGCTCATGATCCAGGAAGGACTGTCAATTCAAAATTACAGCTATTAAACGTGCATCCAATACAAAGATTATCTTCTTCTTTTACAGAAAAGTAAGTTAACATTAATTAGCTAACTAAACATCAATGTCTGCCACAATCTGAGGGGAGCACACTCCCACACAAACTTGCTCTAGCCCTACTGGAAATACTTTGCCAAGTTATGAGTACATTTCCGTCTCGTTTGACATGAATTTGCTACTAGAAAACAGGATGTCATCAGTCACAAGTTCTAATTCACTAAGGAATTAAAGCAGCCAAGTACACTGGGAAGGCAATCTGTTTGAATAATAACTGTGTACTGTTGCAGTCCCCAAGCAGTCTGCAGGCACAAGGCAATTGCCTTTGCTTCCGCGACTTGCACCGGCAAGAGAGCTTTGATCCTTTTTTCAGCAAGAGTGTTTGGTCTTGGGCATTAGGGGCGCATCCCGAATCACAGGCCAGAAACTCTGAAAGTAATACTGTACATTAAATTCATAGCTATTAAACATAACTCTATCCAAAATAATAATGTACATTGAATTCACAGCTAAAGATGGACTCTTTATAGCATATCCAAATTTGCTCATAAGTTATGACTCTATCTTCACATAAGCAGTCCGATGGTGCCATTATACCAACTCAACTGCAGGTTTAAAGAACGTGAAGCCATACTCTATTAGGCAGCGTTTGATAGGAAGCCCAAGGAAACTTTTCTCGGGGAAAACTTACCATGTGAAAGATTTCTCCAGGAAAATATGTCAACCGGGAAAATTGACCGTTCCCCCAGGCTTTTGATCAACCAAACACACCCTTAATCTTACTAAACATGGTGCTCTTGTGTAAGCCCTGCCAATCAGCAAAAAGACAATATAACCCCCTTGCAACCCAACCAACCCACAAGAAAAACATAGGTACTGATTCAAATGATTTGGTGGAAAAAAAAAAAGAAAAACGTCAACAGCAGGGTTCGAACCTGCGCGGGCAGAGCCCAACAGATTTCAAGTCTGTCTCCTTAACCACTCGGACATATTGACATTTGTTGAGATTAATCAAAAAGGCATTGAAATCCAACAATCGAAAGCCCCATTGATCTAATAAGGTAATGTAGTTTAACTTCAAAGATCAAACTGGGATCCCATGGATATGCTCAGATATAGAGCTGGTGGCTGTAGCTACTATCCTAAATTTATATGTTCATGCAACACGAAGCTACCTTGCAGTCTTAATTTAGCGCTGTCAAAAAATCAGTTTTGGGCCATTTCAGATCTGGACGGATCTGACATCAGAAGAAAAGTTAATGTCCGATACGCAAATTTTTCAGGTATTTTCCATGTCGGACAATTTGGGCAAGCTTAAAATCGGGCAAATTCGGGTTCGGTCAATAGGAAATTAAAAAATATTATGTCCAAATTTTTAGTCAAATTAGCCAAAGTTAAAATTAGAAAAAAAGATCTGTGATCATACAATACGAATCGTACCTGGTCTTTTCCGGGTTCGACAACCTTTAGACAGCCCTACTAGGCTTATTTAAAGCAATGACTTGTAGGAAAAAGTGACGTCGACAGCAGGGTTCGAACCTGCGCGGGCGAAGCCCAACAGATTTCAAGTCTGTCTCCTTAACCACTCGGACATATCGACATTTATTGAGAACAATCAGACCAGCACTCCAAATTGTCAGATCTTTCTTTTTTTTTTGAAACCTTTTGGAAACCAAATTGTCAGATCTAACACCTGATGATTTGATAAAATAATGTAGTTGACCTCAAAGATCAAACAGGGATCCACAGATATGTTAAATATAAATAGCTCATAGTTGTAGCCACTATACTAAATTTGACTTCAAAGATCAAACGGGCATCCCACAGATATGTATAGCTCATAGTTGCCACTGCACTAAGCTCATAATTGAGCCCGTACTAAATTTATATGCCGATACCAGATGAGCCAACTTCCAAGTTGCAATTACATGATAATGTTGGATGTGCAGTTCTGGCCTTCTAGGCATATATAAAAGAATGATTTTGTGAGGAAAAAGTACCGTGAACAGCAGCGTTTTAACGTCCACAGGCAAAGCCTGAGTGTTTTCTTAACCATTCGGACATATCGAGTTTTCTGTGCCTGTGCAATGAATAGATTATATCAGAAAGACGACCTGATTTATTAAGATCTAGTGATACTTTGTTCAAAGAAAGATCTGGTGATCTACCCATGCACAATTTTCATTATAAAAGTTTCCATATGTACATCTAGGCTCAGGATGCAAGCCTGCATTTAACAGTACAGCCATTAAACAGGAAGAACCCATGACTCTAAAAAGAATCTATAAGTGCCATCGGCAGCAGGGTTCAAACCTACGTCGGCATAGCCCAGCAGATTTCAAATCTGTCTCCTTAACCACTTGGACATGTAGACATCAAGAGACTAATCAGAACATCATCTCTATTTAAAAACTATCACCTCATTGTTCTAACCAAGTAATGTAGTTGAATCTCAAGCATGAAACTAGGATCCCATGGATGCTAAGATACAAAGCTGGAGGCTGTAGCTACTATACTAAATTTTGACTTCCAGACTTATCTAGAAAAATGATAAGTAGACAAAAGTGTCGTCGACAGCAGGGTTCGAACCTGCGCGGGCAAAGCCCAACAGATTTCAAGTCTGTCTCCTTAACCACTCGGACATATCGACATTTGTTGAAATCAATCATACCAGCACTCCAAGTTTCTATATCTAACACTTGATGATTCAATAAAATAATGTAGCTGACTTCAATGATCAAATGGGGATCCCACAGATATATTAAATCTATACAGCTCAAAGTTGTAGCCACTATACTATATTTATACACCGATACCAAATGAGTTAAGGGTGTGTTTGGTTGGTCAATAATCCCAGGGAAATGGTCAATTTTCCTGTGTTTGGTTGGTCAATAATCCCAGGGGGGAAGGGTACCGTCGACAGCAGGATTCGATCCTGCACAGGCAAAGCCCAACAGATTTTGAGCATCCACTCAGAAATATCAACTTTTCTGTGCCTGTGCAATGAGTTGAATATATCAGAAAGACACTTTACAGAATTTATTGGGATCTAGTGATCTCTTGTTTTTAAAAGTTTCCATATGAATATCTAGGCTCAAGATGCATGACTGCATTTAACAAACATGAAGAACCCATGACTCTAAGAAGATTATCTTCACCATTACTACTAAACATACAGTTAAAAGAGAGACCTTTTATTGACATATCAATATCTTTTAGTAACTCAACCACGAGAAAATATTCACAAGTTATCTTGTTTCCTTAACATCGAAAGCAGCATAAGATATTTTGCATTGGTTTAAACTTTAAAGGAGAACGCTCAATCTTGCTTCACAAAGGCAGTCCCACGGTGTCACTATACCAAAATAACCACAGTCCACAGGTATAGGATGTGAAGCCGTGATCTTACTTAACATGATGCTCGTCTAAGGACTTCAAACACATGCAGGTTTAAAGCATGTTTCAGTGTGTGTTGACAGGAAAAAAAAAAAAAAAAACCCAGATTCCAAAGAATTACGTCGACAGCAGGGTTCGAACCTGCGCGGGCAAAGCCCAACAGATTTCTAGTCTGTCTCCTTAACCACTCGGACATATCGACATTTGTTGAGATCAATCAGACCAGCACTCCTAATTTTCAGGTCTAACACCTGATGATCTGATGAAATAATGTAGTGGACTTCAACGATCAAACGGGAATACCACAGATATGTTAAATATACAGCTCAAAGTTGTATCCACTATACTAAATTTATATGCTGATAACAAATGAGGTAACTTCTAAGTTGCAATCACATGATAATAATGCATGTTCAGTTATAGCCATCTAGGTTTACATAAAATGACTTTGTGAGGGGAAAATGTACCGTGGACAGCAGGATTTGAACCTGCACAGGTAAAGCCCAGAAGATTTAGAGTCTGTCTTCTTAATCACTCGGACATATCAATTTTTCTGTGCCTGTGCAATGAATATAATATATCAGAAAGACACTTTACTGCATTTATTAAGATCTAGTGATCTTCTATTTAAAGAAAGGATCTAGTGATCTACCCCTGCATAAGTGTCTATCATGAAAGTTTCCATACGAATATCTCGGCTCAAGACGCATGACTGTATTTAACATTACAGCCATTAAACATGAAGATCCATGACTCTAAGAAGATTGTCTTCACCATTACTACTAAACATAAAATATAAAAATACTACAGTTAAAAGAGAGACCTTTTATTGACATTTCAATATTTCTAAGAACTCTACCAAGCGAAAATATTCACAAATTATGTTGTTCCCTTAACGTCCAGAGCAACATAAGATATTTGCATTGGTTTAAAAGAGAACACCCATTCTTGCTTCACATAAACAGTCCCACAGTGTCATTATACCAAAACAACCATAGGTATAGGACGTGGAGTCATGATCTTAACATGATGCTGGTGTAAGCAGTAAGCACTTAACACAACTCCAGGATTAAAGCATGTTTCGGAGTGTGTTATAAAAAAAAAGGAAAAAGATTCCAAAGAAATACGTCGACAGCAGGGTTTGAACCTGCGCGGGCAGAACCCAACAGATTTCAAGTCTGTCTCCTTAACCACTCGGACATATCAACATCAATTGAGACCAATTAGAACAGCTTCTCTATTTTAAAATAAAATACCTCATTAGTTGAATCTCAAGACCGAAACTAGGATATCATGGATGCTAAGATATAGAGCTGGAGGCTGTAGCTACCATACTAAATTTAGACATTGTTACATGAAGCTAACCTTAACCTTGCAATCTAATGATAACGTATGTAGACTTCCAGACTTATATAGAAGAATGATCTAGGAAGAAAAAAGCAACGTCGACAGCAGGGTTCGAACCTGCGCGGGCAAAGCCCAACAGATTTCAAGTCTGTCTCCTTAACCACTCGGACATATCGACATTCGTTGAGATCAATCACACCACCACTGCAAGTTTTCAAATCTAAGACCTGATTATCTGATAAAATATTGTAGTTGACTTCAAAAACCAAACTCAAATCTCATGGATAAGTTAAATATATGTAGCTCCACGTTTCAGCAACCATACCAAATTTACATGTGGATAATAAATGGGCTACCTCACAATCACATGAATAACATATATTAAGCAATGATTTTGTCACGGATAAAAAAGTAGCGTCGACAGCAGGATTCGAACCTGTGCAGGCAAAGCCCAACAGATTTCGAGTCTGTCTCCTTAACCACTCGGACATATCGACCTTTCTGTCCCTGGGTAATGCATATAGGGGCCATTTGGTATGAATTGGGAATGAGAATGGGAATTCATAATGCTGCTGGGAATGGGAATTCATAATGGGAATGGGCATTAAGATGTCTTTATGAATTACCAACCTTCTTGTTTGTTACTCCCTACGTTCTTTTTTATCTGTCATTGGGAATAGGATTGGGAATTAAAATACATTTACTAAAACGCCCTTTTTATTAATTTATGAATGTTTTAATAAATTGAAATCGATGGAAAACCATAATTGACACACATTTACTTCTAGAAAGTCAATTACCATAGAAAAAATAAAAAAAATTAAAGTTCATAAAGATTTTTTAAAACGCAAGGTTTATTTTTTTAAAATTAGGGTGAGTAATTAACATGCTAAAATTTTTTTAAAACGGGAGGTTTGTTTAAAAAAAATTAGGGTGAGTAATATTGCTAAAAATATTTATAATAATAGGAAAGGAGAGTTAAACGGCTACCCTAAACAATATTGCTAATCATAAAACGTTTTGGTTTATTTTTTTAAATTAGGGAAAGTAATATTAAGGGTAATATTGTAATTTAAAATAGAGTAATGAATTCCCAAGATCAATTACCACCCCCCATGGTAATAGATTCTTGGGAATTCACCCTTCCTACTCCCATTCCCATTCCTCAAATTTTTTTTATTACCATGAAATAAACATGGTAATTGTAATCCCAACCCCTCTATTCCCATTCCCAAGTACCAATTCCCATTAAACAAACGGCCCAATAATAGATTAAAAACCCATTTTGTGCTTTCATTCAGATAGATACATTGATCTAAACTGGCATAATCTTTCACTATAAAAGTTTCCATATGAATATCTATGCTCAAGATCCATGACTGTTTATTAAAAACTACAGCCATACATGACGAATTTATGCCTATACAAAAGATTATCCTTGCCATTTCTACTAAGAGTTAAAAGAGAGTCTCTTTATTGACACACATAAGATCGTTAAAAATGCTATGATGAGAAAATATTCACCCATTTTGAGTTATGTAGTTCCCTTAACGTCCAAAGCAGCGTAAGATAGCTCGCATTGGTTTACAGGAGAATACTCAATGTTGCTTCACATAAGCAGCCCCACGGTGTCATTATACCAACACAACCGCAGATTTAAAGGATGTGAAGCCATAGTATAATCTTAAACCACAATCGTTAAACTAACATAGAATCATAGTTACCGGGAACGCTACATACGCCTGCTACCTGCGTTCCGTAAACAAGTGTTCCGGAGGTAAGACTAGACTAAACTTGTGTAAATATTAGCGACCCACATTCGGGGACTAATGACCCAGAAAGCGTTCCTGGTAACTATGCATAGAATTATGTTCGAATCCCAAATCTAAAAAAAACAAGGCATCGTTGAACAGGCCGCAAGGAAGCCAAAGTTCAATTATAATCACATTGTATAACTAGAGTTTGCAGAAATGTCTAGGAGATGCAAACCCTTCTTTTCTCGTACAGAAAAGCTGATAATGAGCACAGATGCTTCAAAATGCTTAAAATGATTCATATTGGACAAATTACAATGTTTTTCGACATTTTCCGAAACTTTAATTTAGGAAAATCGAATTCAAAACAGAATCAGAGAGTGAGAGAGAGAGAGAGAGAGAGAGAGAGAGACCTGTTGCGAAGGTGAAGTTGGTCGGACTTGGGAGCCATTTTCGGATCATCTTCATCAGAAAAGTGTGCCAAAAGCTTAAACCCTTTGCCAGTGATGCTAATTCCAGTGACCAGTGAGGCAGTGAGTCAGTGACATATTAGGGTTTAAGAGTTTAGGGGTTTATCGGCACAAAACCCTAACGCAAACAAGGCCGAAGTAAACACAAATTTTCAGTAGGCTGTGCCTATGGGCCAAAGTTGGAGGGTTTTAAAGACTATTCGGTTGAGGGACTTTCCTAAAAAAACAAATTTCAACTTTCTCATGTTCATAAAATTTCTCTTCTCCCATGATAGATAGAAAAATGTTTTCTATGGAAGCATTTAAGAAAGGGGAAAATATTTTAATCAAACCCCCAAAGTACCTCTAACAACTATTTTGTAAATAAATAAATGAGGGTAATTTTAGACATTTTATTAAACTTTCCTACTAATTTTCCTATGATATCAAACGCAAAACCAAACACTGTGAAGTATTCTTCACATGAAAAACTTTTGATCTATAATTCCTAGAGGTCCCTCACATCGGAGATAATGGATGTGTTCGGCAGTAGTGTTTGGGGTAGCGTTTAGGGTTTTGACCAAGTCAAAACTCTAATTGCATAAATATTAGCGTTCGGTAAGCTAGCGTTTTAAGGAGTGTTTTGTGAAACGCTAATAAAGTTAACAATTAGCGTTTGGAGTAGCGTTTCATATTTTTCGGTCAAAAAACCCATTGAAAATTTTATCTTTGGAAATCATTGATATCCTGTTATGTCAATTCACATTAATTTGTTAATTCAACCGCTAAATTTACCGTACACAATTCTCATTTGAACAATCATCCACGATCCGCTACTTAAACCGCTATCCGCTGCTTAAATCATTATCCGCTACATAAACCTCTATCCGCTATCTAAAACACTAATTTTGCCGAATATGGCCAATAACAACAGAGGGGCCAGACTCATTTTTTTTCCAAACCGAGTTCGGTCACTTTTTGGGTCTCGAATCGACCGTTTAGTTTGGGGCAAAATTGGGCATGAGAAACTTACGTATCTTCACTCTTTTGATCATAACTCTTTCAATATAACTCCAATGACCACCAAATTTGGTGAGCTTATATTACACACCAAGAGCTTTTCGTCGATATATTATATACTCAAATCAGAGTTAAAACGAAGAAGTTATGCGTGTTGGAAGTCAGCAGCCGGCAAGCCTCTGTTGACGCTGGCTGCGCTTGGGTGGTGCCAGCCGCACCTCACCATGTTTCTCCGTCCCAACTTTCTGAAGCGTAAAGCGCGCCTAACCCTGACGTGTGTTTTTTTCCTCAATTTTTTCGTTGTTGTCTTTCTCCCTTCCCCCTTATATTGTGTTGACTTTCTTTGGGAAACTTAGACATTCTGAATGAATATTATAAACACTTTTAATGTTAAATAATGGACTTGAGCCCAATTCAACCCCAAAAGCTACCTTAGGAGGTTGAGGCACCCAAGCCACTATAAACACCACAATATGGGTGTCAAAGGCCGATGTGGGACAACTCAACACACCCCCCTCACCACGAGGCGCAGACAACTGCGGGCGCGGCCCCAACATCAATGACCCTGGCTCTGATACCATGTTAAATAATGGACTTGAGCCCAATTCAACCCCAAAAAGCTAGCTTAGGAGGTAGAGGCACCCAAGCCATTATAAACACCACAATATGGGTGTCAAAGGCCGATGTGGGACAACTCAACACGCCCCCCTCACCACGAGGCGCAGACAACTGCGGGCGTGGCCCCAACATCAATGACCCTGGCTCTGATACCATGTGAAACAATGGACTTGAGCCCAATTCAACCCCAAAAGCTAGCTTAGGAGGTAGAGGCACCCAAACCATTATAAACACCACAATATGGGTGTAAAAGGCCAATGTGGGACAACTCAACTTTTAAGATGAATTCTTCTTGGGTATTTGAAAACCTTCCCCCAAAATCTTCATTTTTGCTTTAACCATTTCAATGGTGGTGCTAGTGGAGTGTTTTGTTTAGAGGTTGGGTGGCGTTTTCTTTATCACTATCTTGGTGAGTTCTTTGGATATCTCTTTAGGTGTTGATGGTCCTCCTTTATACATCCATGAAAGGTCTTACTTCAAGGTGGTGAGATTCTTTATCCTTGTTCATATCTTGTTGTTGATTTTATTCTTGTTCTTGTTGTTTATGCTTAGAACCCTAAAAATGGTGGAGGAATGTGAGTTCTAAGTTGGGGTTTTCTTAAACCATAGGTTGATTATTGATCCTTGGGTATTTAATTAATCTTTTTTAGTCAATTCCGGATCATGTGGTATCAGAGCAAGGATTATAACCCATGTTTATGGTGAAAATTTTCCAGAATTTTTAAGACCATTGTTCTTGAAGTTTTTGGTATGTTCTTGTTGATTTTTTGTGCAAAATTGATGCTTTATGGATGATTTTGGCCCCTTGATGTGTTAGGAATATTGCGATATCAATTTTATCAATTGGGTCCAACTATTCATTGAGTATTGAGTTGATTATTGAAGTTATATGTGCCCAGAATTGAGATTATGCTTTGGATTGCACTATTAAGAAGGCTCAATACCAGAGACATGCTGCATAGGAAAGGAATAATAAAAGTCTCCTCCAATATCTGTCCATTATGTGACAATGCACCTGAGAGTGATAATCACTTACTGCTCACCTGCTCCTTTGTTTGGTTTGTGTAGTCTGATGTAATGCAATCCCTGAGTCAGATTAAGCAGCAAAAACTCACACTGAGAAATATCTTTGAAGCCTAGACCCAAGTTGAATTTGTTAGTAAACCCAGAACAAACTGCTGGATTGCCTCATTCTTTGCAATAGTGTGGTCGATTTGGAGCCATAGAAATGATGTGGTGTTTGACAATCAAGAAAGGAATAAGGAGCTTGTGTTGCAGACTGTGAAGTGGAGAGTCTGACTATGGTCGATTAAATGGAAAGAGAAACACTCCTACTCAATTGACATGTTGGCAATGAACTTCCACAACATTCTAGCCATTTTCCAGTAGATAATTACTACTATATGGCGTATGCTGCTATTGAATGTTATTCATATTTGTCCCTGTTGTATCAATATGTGTTGTGCTGTGGCAGCTTGTTTAGTGTTTCTGCATTTGCAAGCTCTCTGTAGGGTTTTTTTTTAATTTTAATTTCCCTTGTTCAGCAAACTCTTTGTGTTTTTCAGTTTGGTGCCTTTTGTTGATTGAATAAAAGGGCTCGATGGTTGTTACTTATAAAAAAAAGGAATTTTGGACGCTAATATAATGAACTTTTGGGGTATTGGACAATAATGCACTGAACTTTGATCTTGGACAATAATGCACTGAACTTTGGGGGTGTTGGACAATAATGCACTCGAGACAATTTCGACGGTGGCGAACTTGGTGATAATCTTACGTGACAGACAGGGAAGACAAATATTTTTGGACCAATTCATCTCCTCCACCCGCTACATAGGATTGTCACCAAGTTAGCCATTGCCAAAATCATACTAAGTGCATTATTGTTCAACAAATCTGATGTATTATTGTCCAAGGTCAAAGTTCAGTGCATTATTGTCCAATACCCCAAAAGTTCAGTATATTAGCATCCAATAACCCTAAAAAAAAAAAGGGTTTTTGGATGATAATATACCGACCTTTGGGGATGTTGGATTGTAATATACCAACATTTACTATCGGACAACAATATCCCTAACTTTTATACGTAGGTAACATTATTATACCAATAGTAACTAAAGGGATGGTGAACCAGTCTCCATGCTTACGTGGCTGGCGGAGGGAAAAAAAAAACTGTCCCAAATCAATAACCTTGTTAACCCCTCCGTTTTCTCACTAATCCACATTACAAGACATTAGTTGGTTGTCTGTCACGTTAGTACAAAGATTGGTTCACCACCCCCTTAGTCACTGTGTTAGGATCGATTTTTTTTAACGTGGGTTAATGAGAAAAAGGATGGGTTAACAGTGTTACTGGGCAAGGGCCGGTTATTTTCCCTCTGCACGTCATGTCAGAATAGAGACCAGCTAACCAGTCATCACCCCCTTAGTCACTGTTGGTATAATAATCTCACATAAATATAAAGATCAGGGATCCACAGAGATGTTAAATATAAATAGGTCATAGTTGTAGCCACTATACTAAATTTGACTTCAAAGATCAAAGGGGGATCCCACAGATATGTATGGCTCATAGTTATAGCCACTGTACTAAGCTCATAGTTGAAGCCACTATACTACATATATACCAGATGAGCCAATTTCCAAGTTGCAATTACATGATAATGATGGATGTGCAGTTCTAGCATTCTAGGCATATATAAAACAATGATTTTGTGAGGAAAAAAAGTACCGTGGACAGCATGGTTTGAACGTCCACAGGCAAAGCCCAAGTGTCTTCTTAACCATTCGGACATATCGAGTTTTCTGTGCCTGTGCAATGAATAGATTATATCAGAAAGACGCCCTGATTTATTAAGATCTAGTGATCCTTTGTTTAAGAAAAGATCTAGTGATCTACCCCTGCATAATTTTGATTATAAAAGTTTCCATATGAACATCTTGGCTCAAGATGCATGACTGTAGTTAACATTACAGCCATCATAAAATATTTAATAACTCAATCTTGCTTCACATAAGCAGTCCCACACAGTGTCATTATACGAAAACAACCACATGTATAGGATGTGAGGCCATGATCTTAACTAACATGATGCTAGGGTAAGCACTTAACAGAGCTGCAGGTTTGAAGCATGTTCCAGACTGTGTTGAGAAAAGAACAAGATTCCAAACAATTACGTCGACAGCAGGGTTTGAACTTGCACAGGCAGAGCCCAACAGATTTCAAGTCTGTCTCCTTATCCACCCGGACATATCCACATTTGTTGAGACCAGTCAGAACAGCATTGCTTATTTTGAAATCCAAACCTCATTGATCCCTTTCCAGTATCCAACTTTGACCAAAATTTACAAATCCATATTTTTCCAATTGTACCTTACCCCTCCAAAGAACAGACATCTAAATTTATACGCTACTAACGTATGTGGACTTCTAGGTTTATTTTGAGCAACACTTAAGGAGGAAATAAGTGCCGCGGGCAGCAGGGTTCGAACCTACGTCGGCATAGCCCAACAGATTTCAAGTCTGTCTCCTTAACCATCCGGACATGTAGACATCAAGAGACTAATCAGAACATCATCTCTATTTAAAATCTCACCTCATTGGTCTAACAAAGTAACGTAGTTGAATCTCAAGCTGTCAAGCATGAAACTAGGATCCCATGGATGCTAAGATACAAAGCTGGAGGCTGTAGCCACTATACTAAATTTAGACTTCCAGACTCATATGGAAGAATGATTTAGGAAGAAAAAAGTGTCGTCAACAGCAGGGTTCGAACCTGCGCGGGCAAAGCCCAACAGATTTCAAGTCTGTCTCCTTAACCACATTCATTGAGATCAATCAGACCAGCACAACTAATTTTATGATCTAACACCTGATGATCTCATAAAATAATGTAGTTGACTTCAAAAATCAAACGGGGATCCCTCAGATATGTTAAATACACATAGTTCAAAGTTGTAGCTACTAGGCTTACATAATGCATGTGCAGTTCTAGCCTTCTACGGAAACATAAAATGACTTTTGAGGAAAAAAAGTACCGTCAACAGGAGGATTCAAATCTGCGCAGAAAAACCCGGCAGATTTCGAGTCTGTCTCCTTAACCACTCGGAAATATCAACTTTTCAGTGCCTGTGCAATGAATGGAATAAATCAGAAAGAAACTTCACTGATGTATTAAGATCTAGTGATGTTTTTTTTTTAAAAAAAAAAAGACCTAGTGATCTATCCCTGCATAATTTTCATTACAAAAGTTTCCATATGAATATCTGGAATCAAGATGCATGACTGTATGTAACATTACAGCCATAAACATGAAGAACCCATGCCTCTAAAAAGTCTAAAAAGATGATCTTAATCATTACCACTAAAAATAAAATACTCCTATAAAAATGCCACAGTAAAAGCGAGACCTTTTATTAACAATACCACCTAAAAAACAGTTTAGACACTAGAAAAACCAAAAAAGAGCTTGTGGTGGTGGAGAGATGCACACCTGTGCGGACCATGCGGTTGAGAAAGAACTACACGTTCCTGACCCACAAGAATAAAAAAAGAAGATACAAGCAACAAACCAAGACAAGACATATCACCCTACCAAGATCATACTAAACATGATGCTCTTGTATAAGCCCCCAAAAAAAAAAGAAAAAAAAGAAAGGTATTGATGAAAATGTTTTCCAGCAAAGATACGTCCACAGCAGGGTTCGAACCTGCGCAGGCAGAGCCCAACAAATTTCAAGTCTGTCTCCTTAACCACTCGGACATATCGATATTTGTTGAGATCAATCAGACCAGCACACCAAATTTTAAGATCTAACACCTGATGATTCGATAAAATAATGTAGTTGACTTCAAAGATCAAATAGGGATCCGACAGATATGTTAAATACTTAAATCTATATAGCTCAGAGTTGTAGCGACTATACCATATTTATATGCCGATACCAGATGAGCTAACTTCCAAGTTGCAAGATCATACTGCATGACATGTGCAGTTCTAGCCTTCTAGGCTTAGATAATAAAACAGAGATTTTGTGTGTGTGTTGTGGGGGGGGGGGGGGGGGTGAAGTACCATCGGCAGCAGGATTCGAGCCTGCACAGGCAAAGCCCAACAGATTTCGAGCATCCACTGAGACATATCACCTTTTCTGTGCCTGCGCAATGAGTTGAATATATCAGAAAGACACTTTACAGCATATACTAAGATCTAGTGATCTTTTTTTAAAAAAAGATCTACTGATTTACCCCTGCATAATTTTCATCAACAAAGTTTCCATACGAATATCTAGGCTCAAGATGCATGACTGCATTTAACAATACAGCCATTAAACATGAAGAACCCATGACTCTAAGAAGATTATCTTCACCATTACTGCTAAACATACAGTTCAAAGAGAGACCTTTAATGGACATATCAATATCTTTTAATAGCTCAACCATGAGAAAATATTCACAAATTATCTTGTTTCCTTAACATCCAAAGCAGCCATGGGCAGATCCCCATAGTAAGTGGGGGTGGCCATGGCCACCCATAGGCCAACCAAAAAAAATAATTTTTTAGAGAAATTAAATGTAAAAATTATGAATTTAGTTTCCTCATGTGAGTGTATTAGTATAGTGGACACCCCTATTTCTAACATCTAAATCCGCCACTGAAAGCAGCATAAGATAATTTGCATTGGTTTAAAGGAGAATGCTCAATCTTGCTTCACAAAGGCAGTCCCACGGTGTCACTATACCAAAATAACAACAGGTATAGGATGTGAAGCCGTGATCTTACTTAACATGATGCTAGTCTAAGAACTTCAAAGACCTGCAGGTATAAAGCATGTTTCAGGGTGTGTTGACCAAAAAAAAAAAAAAAAAGATTCCAAACAATTATGTCAACAGCAGGGTTTGAACCTGCGCGGGCAGAGCCCAACAGATTTCAAGTCTGTCTCCTTAAACACTCGGACATATCGACATCCATTAAGACCAATTAGAACAGCTTCTCTATTTTTAATCTAACACCTCAAGGGTCTAAGCGTCTAACAAAGTAATGTAGTTGAATCTCAAGCATGAAACTGAGATCCATGGATGCTAAGATATAGAGCTGGGGGCTGCAGCTACTATACTAAATTTAGATGCTGTTGTTACATAAAGCTAACTTAACCTTGCAATCTTATGAAAATGTATGAACACTTCCAGGCTTATCTAGAAGAATGATTTAGTAAGAAAAAAGTGTCGTTGACAGCAGGGTTCGAACCTGCGCGGGCAAAGCCCAACAGATTTCTAGTCTGTCTCCTTAACCACTCGGACATATCAACATTTGTTGAGATCAGTCAGACCAGCACTTCTAATTTTAAGATCTAACACCTGATGATCTGATGAAATCATGTAGTTGACTTCAACGATCAAACGGTAATACCACAGATATTGCTAAATATATAGCTCAAAGTTGTATCCACTAAACTAAATATACATGCCGATAACAGATGAGGTAACTTCCAAGTTGCAATCACATGATAATAATGCATGTAGCCATCTAGGCTTACATAAAAGTATAAAACAATGACTTCGTGAGGGAAAAATGTACCATGGACAGCAGGATTTGAACCTGCACAGGTAAAGCCCAGAAGATTTAGAGTCTGTCTTCATAACCACTCGGACATATCGATTTTTCTGTGCCTGAGCAATGAACAGAAAGACACTTTACTGCATTTGTTAAGATCTAGAGATCTTCTATTTCAAGAAAGGATCTAGTGATCTACCCCTGCATAATTTTCATCATAAAAGTTTCCATACGAATATCTAGGCTCAAGATGCATGACTGTATTTAACATTATAGCCATTAAACATGAAGAACCCATGACTCCAAGAAGATTATCTTCACCATTATTACTAAACACAAAGTATAAAAATACAACAGTTAAAAGAGAGACCTTTTATTGACATTTCAATATATTGTATAACTGTACCAAGCGAAAATATTCACAAATTATGTTGCTCCCTTAACGTCCAAAGCAAACATAAGATATTTTGCATTGGTTTAAAAGAGAACACTCATTCTTGCTTCACATAAACAGTCCCACAGTGTCGTTATACCAAAACAACCATAGGTATAGTTTGTGAAGTCGTGATCTTAACATGATTAAAGCAGGGTTCGAGCCCGCGACCAGACCCTGCACGGATTAAAGCATGTTTCAGAGTGTGTTCAAAAAAAAAAAAAAAGATTCCAATCAATTACGTCGACAGCAGGGTTCGAACCTGCGCGGGCAGAGCCCAACAGATTTCAAGTCTGTCTCCTTGACCACTCGGACATATCGACATCCATTGAGACCAATTAGAACAGCAACTCCATTTTAAACCTAACACCTCAATGGTCTAACAAAGTAATGTAGTTGAA